>OX377611.1:56426069-59146031 GCA_947397855.1 Thelaira solivaga
AGTAGAACTGGTTACCTTTTAAGTCATAACTTGCAAAGTTTTCCAGGTATGGACTTGATTTCTTTTGCGTTGGATAGCTAATCGTATTGGCTTTAAGTAGAAATTTTTTCCTTGTGGATAGTGCAAGTCCATTTTTTTATCATTTTTTCAAAAAAAAGCAAAGGGGGTAGTCCATGGTTTTTTTTGGCGACAAATATTTGCTTTGCACTATCTGCAAAAAACAAAATTCCAATTAAAGCCAATATGGTTCTCTATCCAACGCAATATAAATCAAGTCGATATCCAGAAAAGTAAGCAAGTTATGACCAAAAAAGTAACCAGTTCTACTACTGCCTCTTTCCGGCCACTTTTTAGTAGAACTGGTTACTTTTTAAGTCATAACTTGCAAAGTTGTCCAGGTATGGACTTGATTTCTTTTGCGTTGGATAGCTAATCGTATTGGCTTTAATTAGAAATTTTTTTCTTGTGGATAGTGCAAGTCCATTTTTTTATAATTTTTTAAAAAAAAGCAAAGGGGGTAGTCCATGGTTTTTTTTGGCGACAAATATTTGCTTTGCACTATCTGCAAAAAACAAAATTCCAATTAAAGCCAATATGGTTCTCTATCCAACGCAATATAAATCAAGTCGATATCCAGAAATGTAAGCAAGTTATGACCAAAAAGGTAACCAGTTCTACTACTGCCTCTTTCCGGCCACTTTTTAGTAGAACTGGTTACCTTTTAAGTCATAACTGGCAAAGTTTTCCAGATATGGACTTGATTTTTTTTGCGTTGTATAGCTAATCGTATTGGCTTTAATTAGAAATTTTTTTCTTGTGGATAGTGCAAGTCCATTTTTTTATAATTTTTTAAAAAAAAGCAAAGGGGGTAGTCCATGGTTTTTTTTGGCGAAAAATATTTGCTTTGCACTATCTGCAAAAAACAAAATTCTAATTAAAGCCAATATGGTTCTCTATCCAACGCAATATAAATCAAGTCGATATCCAGAAATGTAAGCAAGTTATGACCAAAAAGGTAACCAGTTCTACTACTGCCTCTTTCCGGCCACTTTTTAGTAGAACTGGTTACCTTTTAAGTCATAACTTGCTAAGTTTTCCAGATATGGACTTGATTTCTTTTGCGTTGTATAGCTAATCGTATTGGCTTTAATTAGAAATTTTTTTCTTGTGGATAGTGCAATTCCATTTTTTTATAATTTTTTCAAAAAAAGCAAAGGGGGTAGTCCATGGTTTTTTTTGGCGACAAATATTTGCTTTGCACTATCTGCAAAAAACAAAATTCCGATTAAAGCCAATATGGTTCTCTATCCAACGCAATATAAATCAAGTCGATATCCAGAAAAGTAAGCAAGTTATGACCAAAAAGGTAACCAGTTCTACTACTGCCTCTTTCCGGCCACTTTTTAGTAGAACTGGTTACTTTTTAAGTCATAACTTGCAAAGTTGTCCAGGTATGGACTTGATTTCTTTTGCGTTGGATAGCTAATCGTATTGGCTTTAATTAGAAATTTTTTTCTTGTGGATAGTGCAAGTCCATTTTTTTATAATTTTTTAAAAAAAAGCAAAGGGGGTAGTCCATGGTTTTTTTTGGCGACAAATATTTGCTTTGCACTATCTGCAAAAAACAAAATTCTAATTAAAGCCAATATGGTTCTCTATCCAACGCAATATAAATCAAGTCGATATCCAGAAATGTAAGCAAGTTATGACCAAAAAGGTAACCAGTTCTACTACTGCCTCTTTCCGGCCACTTTTTAGTAGAACTGGTTACCTTTTAAGTCATAACTTGCAAAGTTTTCCAGATATGGACTTGATTTTTTTTGCGTTGTATAGCTAATCGTATTGGCTTTAATTAGAAATTTTTTTCTTGTGGATAGTGCAAGTCCATTTTTTTATAATTTTTTAAAAAAAAGCAAAGGGGGTAGTCCATGGTTTTTTTTGGCGAAAAATATTTGCTTTGCACTATCTGCAAAAAACAAAATTCTAATTAAAGCCAATATGGTTCTCTATCCAACGCAATATAAATCAAGTCGATATCCAGAAATGTAAGCAAGTTATGACCAAAAAGGTAACCAGTTCTACTACTGCCTCTTTCCGGCCACTTTTTAGTAGAACTGGTTACCTTTTAAGTCATAACTTGCTAAGTTTTCCAGATATGGACTTGATTTCTTTTGCGTTGTATAGCTAATCGTATTGGCTTTAATTGGAAATTTTTTTCTTGTGGATAGTGCAAGTCCATTTTTATATCATTTTTTCAAAAAAAGCAAAGGGGGTAGTCCATGGTTTTTTTTGGCGAAAAATATTTGCTTTGCACTATCTGCAAAAAACAAAATTCCAATTAAAGCCAATATGGTTCTCTATCCAACGCAATATAAATCAAGTCGATATCCAGAAAAGTAAACAAGTTATGACCAAAAAGGTAACCAGTTCTACTACTGCCTCTTTCCGGCCACTTTTTAGTAGAACTGGTTACCTTTTAAGTCATAACTTGCTAAGTTTTCCAGGTATGGACTTGATTTCTTTTGCGTTGGATAGCTAATCCTATTGGCTTTAAGTAGAAATTTTTTTCCTGTGGATAGTGCAAGTCCATTTTTTTATCATTTTTTCAAAAAAAGCAAAGGGGGTAGTCCATGGTTTTTTTTGGCGAAAAATATTTGCTTTGCACTATCTGCAAAAAACAAAATTCCAATTAAAGCCAATATGGTTCTCTATCCAACGCAATATAAATCAAGTCGATATCCAGAAAAGTAAGCAAGTTATGACCAAAAACGTAACCAGTTCTACTACTGCCTCTTTCCGGCCACTTTTTAGTAGAACTGGTTACCTTTTAAGTCATAACTTGCTAAGTTTTCCAGGTATGGACTTGATTTCTTTTGCGTTGGATAGCTAATCGTATTGGCTTTAAGTAGAAATTTTTTTCTTGTGGATAGTGCAAGTCCATTTTTTTATCATTTTTTCAAAAAAAGCAAAGGGGGTAGTCCATGGTTTTTTTTGGCGAAAAATATTTGCTTTGCACTATCTGCAAAAAACAAAATTCCAATTAAAGCCAATATGGTTCTCTATCCAACGCAATATAAATCAAGTCGATATCCAGAAAAGTAAGCAAGTTATGACCAAAAAGGTAACCAGTTCTACTACTGCCTCTTTCCGGCCACTTTTTAGTAGAACTGGTTACTTTTTAAGTCATAACTTGCAAAGTTTTCCAGGAATGGACTTGATTTCTTTTGCGTTGGATAGCTAATCGTATTGGCTTTAATTAGAAATTTTTTTCTTGTGGATAGTGCAATTAAATTTTTTTATAATTTTTTCAAAAAAAGCAAAGGGGGTAGTCCATGGTTTTTTTTGGCGAAAAATATTTGCTTTGCACTATCTGCAAAAAACAAAATTCTAATTAAAGCCAATATGGTTCTCTATCCAACGCAATATAAATCAAGTCGATATCCAGAAAAGTAAGCAAGTTATGACCAAAAAGGTAATCAGTTCTACTACTGCCTCTTTCCGGCCACTTTTTAGTAGAACTGGTTACCTTTTAAGTCATAACTTGCTAAGTTTTCCAGGTATGGACTTGATTTCTTTTGCGTTGGATAGCTAATCGTATTGGCTTTAATTAGAAATTTTTTTCTTGTGGATAGTGCAAGTCCATTTTTATATCATTTTTTCAAAAAAAGCAAAGGGGGTAGTCCATGGTTTTTTTTGGCGAAAAATATTTGCTTTGCACTATCTGCAAAAAACAAAATTCCAATTAAAGCCAATATGGTTCTCTATCCAACGCAATATAAATCAAGTCGATATCCAGAAAAGTAAGCAAGTTATGACCAAAAAGGTAACCAGTTCTACTACTGCCTCTTTCCGGCCACTTTTTAGTAGAACTGGTTACCTTTTAAGTCATAACTTGCTAAGTTTTCCAGGTATGGACTTGATTTCTTTTGCGTTGGATAGCTAATCGTATTGGCTTTAAGTAGAAATTTTTTCCTTGTGGATAGTGCAAGTCCATTTTTTTATCATTTTTTCAAAAAAAGCAAAGGGGGTAGTCCATGGTTTTTTTTGGCGAAAAATATTTGCTTTGCACTATCTGCAAAAAACAAAATTTTAATTAAAGCCAATATGGTTCTCTATCCAACGCAATATAAATCAAGTCGATATCCAGAAAAGTAAGCAAGTTATGACCAAAAAGGTAACCAGTTCTACTACTGCCTCTTTCCGGCCACTTTTTAGTAGAACTGGTTACCTTTTAAGTCATAACTTGCTAAGTTTTCCAGATATGGACTTGATTTCTTTTGCGTTGGATAGCTAATCGTATTGGCTTTAATTAGAAATTTTTTTCTTGTGGATAGTGCAATTAAATTTTTTTATAATTTTTTCAAAAAAAGCAAAGGGGGTAGTCCATGGTTTTTTTTGGCGAAAAATATTTGCTTTGCACTATCTGCAAAAAACAAAATTTTAATTAAAGCCAATATGGTTCTCTATCCAACGCAATATAAATCAAGTCGATATCCAGAAAAGTAAGCAAGTTATGACCAAAAAGGTAACCAGTTCTACTACTGCCTCTTTCCGGCCACTTTTTAGTAGAACTGGTTACTTTTTAAGTCATAACTTGCAAAGTTTTCCAGGTATGGACTTGATTTCTTTTGCGTTGGATAGCTAATCGTATTGGCTTTAAGTAGAAATTTTTTCCTTGTGGATAGTGCAAGTCCATTTTTTATCATTTTTTCAAAAAAAGCAAAGGGGGTAGTCCATTGTTTTTTTTTGCGAAAAATATTTGCTTTGCACTATCTGCAAAAAACAAAATTCTAATTAAAGCCAATATGGTTCTCTATCCAACGCAATATAAATCAAGTCGATATCCAGAAAAGTAAGCAAGTTATGACCAAAAAGGTAACCAGTTCTACTACTGCCTCTTTCCGGCCACTTTTTAGTAGAACTGGTTACCTTTTAAGTCATAACTTGCTAAGTTTTCCAGATATGGACTTGATTTCTTTTGCGTTGGATAGCTAATCGTATTGGCTTTAATTAGAAATTTTTTTCTTGTGGATAGTGCAATTAAATTTTTTTATAATTTTTTCAAAAAAAGCAAAGGGGGTAGTCCATGGTTTTTTTTGGCGAAAAATATTTGCTTTGCACTATCTGCAAAAAACAAAATTCTAATTAAAGCCAATATGGTTCTCTATCCAACGCAATATAAATCAAGTCGATATCCAGAAAAGTAAGCAAGTTATGACCAAAAAGGTAACCAGTTCTACTACTGCCTCTTTCCGGCCACTTTTTAGTAGAACTGGTTACCTTTTAAGTCATAACTTGCTAAGTTTTCCAGATATAGACTTGATTTTTTTTGCGTTGGATAGCTAATCGTATTGGCTTTAATTAGAAATTTTTTTCTTGTGGATAGTGCAATTAAATTTTTTTATAATTTTTTCAAAAAAAGCAAAGGGGGTAGTCCATGGTTTTTTTTGGCGAAAAATATTTGCTTTGCACTATCTGCAAAAAACAAAATTCTAATTAAAGCCAATATGGTTCTCTATCCAACGCAATATAAATCAAGTCGATATCCAGAAAAGTAAGCAAGTTATGACCAAAAAGGTAACCAGTTCTACTACTGCCTCTTTCCGGCCACTTTTTAGTAGAACTGGTTACTTTTTAAGTCATAACTTGCAAAGTTTTCCAGGTATGGACTTGATTTCTTTTGCGTTGGATAGCTAATCGTATTGGCTTTAAGTAGAAATTTTTTCCTTGTGGATAGTGCAAGTCCATTTTTTTATCATTTTTTCAAAAAAAGCAAAGGGGGTAGTCCATGGTTTTTTTTGGCGAAAAATATTTGCTTTGCACTATCTGCAAAAAACAAAATTCTAATTAAAGCCAATATGGTTCTCTATCCAACGCAATATAAATCAAGTCGATATCCAGAAAAGTAAGCAAGTTATGACCAAAAAGGTAACCAGTTCTACTACTGCCTCTTTCCGGCCACTTTTTAGTAGAACTGGTTACCTTTTAAGTCATAACTTGCTAAGTTTTCCAGATATGGACTTGATTTCTTTTGCGTTGGATAGCTAATCGTATTGGCTTTAATTAGAAATTTTTTTCTTGTGGATAGTGCAGTTTCATTTTTTTATAATTTTTTCAAAAAAAGCAAAGGGGGTAGTCCATGGTTTTTTTTGGCGAAAAATATTTGCTTTGCACTATCTGCAAAAAACAAAATTCTAATTAAAGCCATAATGGTTCTCTATCCAACGCAATATAAATCAAGTCGATATCCAGAAAAGTAAGCAAGTTATGACCAAAAAGGTAACCAGTTCTACTACTGCCTCTTTCCGGCCACTTTTTAGTAGAACTGGTTACCTTTTAAGTCATAACTTGCTAAGTTTTCCAGATATGGACTTGATTTCTTTTGCGTTGGATAGCTAATCGTATTGGCTTTAATTAGAAATTTTTTTCTTGTGGATAGTGCAATTCCATTTTTTTATAATTTTTTCAAAAAAAGCAAAGGGGGTAGTCCATGGTTTTTTTTGGCGAAAAATATTTGCTTTGCACTATCTGCAAAAAACAAAATTCCAATTAAAGCCAATATGGTTCTCTATCCAACGCAATATAAATCAAGTCGATATCCAGAAAAGTAAGCAAGTTATGACCAAAAAGGTAACCAGTTCTACTACTGCCTCTTTCCGGCCACTTTTTAGTAGAACTGGTTACCTTTTAAGTCATAACTTGCTAAGTTTTCCAGATATGGACTTGATTTCTTTTGCGTTGTATAGCTAATCGTATTGGCTTTAATTAGAAATTTTTTTCTTGTGGATAGTGCAATTCCATTTTTTTATAATTTTTTCAAAAAAAGCAAAGGGGGTAGTCCATGGTTTTTTTTGGCGAAAAATATTTGCTTTGCACTATCTGCAAAAAACAAAATTCCAATTAAAGCCAATATGGTTCTCTATCCAACGCAATATAAATCAAGTCGATATCCAGAAAAGTAAGCAAGTTATGACCAAAAAGGTAACCAGTTCTACTACTGCCTCTTTCCGGCCACTTTTTAGTAGAACTGGTTACCTTTTAAGTCATTACTTGCTAAGTTTTCCAGATATGGTTTTGATTTCTTTTGCGTTGGATAGCTAATCGTATTGGCTTTAAGTAGAAATTTTTTTCTTGTGGATAGTGCAAGTCCATTTTTTTATCATTTTTTCAAAAAAAGCAAAGGGGGTAGTCCATGGTTTTTTTGGCGAAAAATATTTGCTTTGCACTATCTGCAAAAAACAAAATTCTAATTAAAGCCAATATGGTTCTCTATCCAACGCAATATAAATCAAGTCGATATCCAGAAAAGTAAGCAAGTTATGACCAAAAAGGTAACCAGTTCTACTACTGCCTCTTTCCGGCCACTTTTTAGTAGAACTGGTTACCTTTTAAGTCATAACTTGCTAAGTTTTCCAGGTATGGACTTGATTTCTTTTGCGTTGGATAGCTAATCGTATTGGCTTTAAGTAGAAATTTTTTCCTTGTGGATAGTGCAAGTCCATTTTTTTATCATTTTTTCAAAAAAAGCAAAGGGGGTAGTCCATGGTTTTTTTTGGCGAAAAATATTTGCTTTGCACTATCTGCAAAAAACAAAATTCCAATTAAAGCCAATATGGTTCTCTATCCAACGCAATATAAATCAAGTCGATATCCAGAAAAGTAAGCAAGTTATGACCAAAAAGGTAACCAGTTCTACTACTGCCTCTTTCCGGCCACTTTTTAGTAGAACTGGTTACCTTTTAAGTCATAACTTGCTAAGTTTTCCAGATATGGACTTGATTTCTTTTGCGTTGGATAGCTAATCGTATTGGCTTTAATTAGAAATTTTTTTCTTGTGGATAGTGCAATTAAATTTTTTTATAATTTTTTCAAAAAAAGCAAAGGGGGTAGTCCATGGTTTTTTTTGGCGAAAAATATTTGCTTTGCACTATCTGCAAAAAACAAAATTTTAATTAAAGCCAATATGGTTCTCTATCCAACGCAATATAAATCAAGTCGATATCCAGAAAAGTAAGCAAGTTATGACCAAAAAGGTAACCAGTTCTACTACTGCCTCTTTCCGGCCACTTTTTAGTAGAACTGGTTACTTTTTAAGTCATAACTTGCAAAGTTTTCCAGGTATGGACTTGATTTCTTTTGCGTTGGATAGCTAATCGTATTGGCTTTAAGTAGAAATTTTTTCCTTGTGGATAGTGCAAGTCCATTTTTTATCATTTTTTCAAAAAAAGCAAAGGGGGTAGTCCATTGTTTTTTTTTGCGAAAAATATTTGCTTTGCACTATCTGCAAAAAACAAAATTCTAATTAAAGCCAATATGGTTCTCTATCCAACGCAATATAAATCAAGTCGATATCCAGAAAAAGAAGCAAGTTATGACCAAAAAGGTAACCAGTTCTACTACTGCCTCTTTCCGGCCACTTTTTAGTAGAACTGGTTACCTTTTAAGTCATAACTTGCTAAGTTTTCCAGATATGGACTTGATTTCTTTTGCGTTGGATAGCTAATCGTATTGGCTTTAATTAGAAATTTTTTTCTTGTGGATAGTGCAATTAAATTTTTTTATAATTTTTTCAAAAAAAGCAAAGGGGGTAGTCCATGGTTTTTTTTGGCGAAAAATATTTGCTTTGCACTATCTGCAAAAAACAAAATTCTAATTAAAGCCAATATGGTTCTCTATCCAACGCAATATAAATCAAGTCGATATCCAGAAAAGTAAGCAAGTTATGACCAAAAAGGTAACCAGTTCTACTACTGCCTCTTTCCGGCCACTTTTTAGTAGAACTGGTTACCTTTTAAGTCATAACTTGCTAAGTTTTCCAGATATGGACTTGATTTCTTTTGCGTTGGATAGCTAATCGTATTGGCTTTAATTAGAAATTTTTTTCTTGTGGATAGTGCAGTTTCATTTTTTTATAATTTTTTCAAAAAAAGCAAAGGGGGTAGTCCATGGTTTTTTTTGGCGAAAAATATTTGCTTTGCACTATCTGCAAAAAACAAAATTCTAATTAAAGCCATAATGGTTCTCTATCCAACGCAATATAAATCAAGTCGATATCCAGAAAAGTAAGCAAGTTATGACCAAAAAGGTAACCAGTTCTACTACTGCCTCTTTCCGGCCACTTTTTAGTAGAACTGGTTACCTTTTAAGTCATAACTTGCTAAGTTTTCCAGATATAGACTTGATTTCTTTTGCGTTGGATAGCTAATCGTATTGGCTTTAATTAGAAATTTTTTTCTTGTGGATAGTGCAATTCCATTTTTTTATAATTTTTTCAAAAAAAGCAAAGGGGGTAGTCCATGGTTTTTTTTGGCGAAAAATATTTGCTTTGCACTATCTGCAAAAAACAAAATTCCAATTAAAGCCAATATGGTTCTCTATCCAACGCAATATAAATCAAGTCGATATCCAGAAAAGTAAAGCAAGTTATGACCAAAAAGGTAACCAGTTCTACTACTGCCTCTTTCCGGCCACTTTTTAGTAGAACTGGTTACCTTTTAAGTCATTACTTGCTAAGTTTTCCAGATATGGTTTTGATTTCTTTTGCGTTGGATAGCTAATCGTATTGGCTTTAAGTAGAAATTTTTTTCTTGTGGATAGTGCAAGTCCATTTTTTTATCATTTTTTCAAAAAAAGCAAAGGGGGTAGTCCATGGTTTTTTTGGCGAAAAATATTTGCTTTGCACTATCTGCAAAAAACAAAATTCTAATTAAAGCCAATATGGTTCTCTATCCAACGCAATATAAATCAAGTCGATATCCAGAAAAGTAAGCAAGTTATGACCAAAAAGGTAACCAGTTCTACTACTGCCTCTTTCCGGCCACTTTTTAGTAGAACTGGTTACCTTTTAAGTCATAACTTGCTAAGTTTTCCAGGTATGGACTTGATTTCTTTTGCGTTGGATAGCTAATCGTATTGGCTTTAAGTAGAAATTTTTTCCTTGTGGATAGTGCAAGTCCATTTTTTTATCATTTTTTCAAAAAAAGCAAAGGGGGTAGTCCATGGTTTTTTTTGGCGAAAAATATTTGCTTTGCACTATCTGCAAAAAACAAAATTCCAATTAAAGCCAATATGGTTCTCTATCCAACGCAATATAAATCAAGTCGATATCCAGAAAAGTAAGCAAGTTATGACCAAAAAGGTAACCAGTTCTACTACTGCCTCTTTCCGGCCACTTTTTAGTAGAACTGGTTACCTTTTAAGTCATAACTTGCTAAGTTTTCCAGATATGGACTTGATTTCTTTTGCGTTGGATAGCTAATCGTATTGGCTTTAATTAGAAATTTTTTTCTTGTGGATAGTGCAATTAAATTTTTTTATAATTTTTTCAAAAAAAGCAAAAGGGGTAGTCCATGGTTTTTTTTGGCGAAAAATATTTGCTTTGCACTATCTGCAAAAAACAAAATTCTAATTAAAGCCAATTGGTTCTCTATCCAACGCAATATAAATCAAGTCGATATCCAGAAAAGTAAGCAAGTTATGACCAAAAAGGTAACCAGTTCTACTACTGCCTCTTTCCGGCCACTTTTTAGTAGAACTGGTTACCTTTTAAGTCATAACTTGCTAAGTTTTCCAGATATGGACTTGATTTCTTTTGCGTTGGATAGCTAATCGTATTGGCTTTAATTAGAAATTTTTTTCTTGTGGATAGTGCAATTAAATTTTTTTATAATTTTTTCAAAAAAAGCAAAGGGGGTAGTCCATGGTTTTTTTTGGCGAAAAATATTTGCTTTGCACTATCTGCAAAAAACAAAATTCTAATTAAAGCCAATTGGTTCTCTATCCAACGCAATATAAATCAAGTCGATATCCAGAAAAGTAAGCAAGTTATGACCAAAAAGGTAACCAGTTCTACTACTGCCTCTTTCCGGCCACTTTTTAGTAGAACTGGTTACTTTTTAAGTCATAACTTGCAAAGTTTTCCAGGTATGGACTTGATTTCTTTTGCGTTGGATAGCTAATCGTATTGGCTTTAAGTAAAAATTTTTTCCTTGTGGATAGTGCAGTTTCATTTTTTTATAATTTTTTCAAGAAAAGCAAAGGGGGTAGTCCATGGTTTTTTTTGGCGAAAAATATTTGCTTTGCACTATCTGCAAAAAACAAAATTCTAATTAAAGCCAATTGGTTCTCTATCCAACGCAATATAAATCAAGTCGATATCCAGAAAAGTAAGCAAGTTATGACCAAAAAGGTAACCAGTTCTACTACTGCCTCTTTCCGGCCACTTTTTAGTAGAACTGGTTACTTTTTAAGTCATAACTTGCAAAGTTTTCCAGGTATGGACTTGATTTCTTTTGCGTTGGATAGCTAATCGTATTGGCTTTAAGTAGAAATTTTTTCCTTGTGGATAGTGCAAGTCCATTTTTTTATCATTTTTTCAAAAAAAGCAAAGGGGGTAGTCCATGGTTTTTTTTGGCGAAAAATATTTGCTTTGCACTATCTGCAAAAAACAAAATTCCAATTAAAGCCAATATGGTTCTCTATCCAACGCAATATAAATCAAGTCGATATCCAGAAAAGTAAGCAAGTTATGACCAAAAAGGTAACCAGTTCTACTACTGCCTCTTTCCGGCCACTTTTTAGTAGAACTGGTTACCTTTTAAGTCATAACTTGCTAAGTTTTCCAGATATGGACTTGATTTCTTTTGCGTTGGATAGCTAATCGTATTGGCTTTAATTAGAAATTTTTTTCTTGTGGATAGTGCAATTAAATTTTTTTATAATTTTTTCAAAAAAAGCAAAGGGGGTAGTCCATGGTTTTTTTTGGCGAAAAATATTTGCTTTGCACTATCTGCAAAAAACAAAATTCTAATTAAAGCCAATTGGTTCTCTATCCAACGCAATATAAATCAAGTCGATATCCAGAAAAGTAAGCAAGTTATGACCAAAAAGGTAACCAGTTCTACTACTGCCTCTTTCCGGCCACTTTTTAGTAGAACTGGTTACCTTTTAAGTCATAACTTGCTAAGTTTTCCAGATATGGACTTGATTTCTTTTGCGTTGGATAGCTAATCGTATTGGCTTTAATTAGAAATTTTTTTCTTGTGGATAGTGCAATTAAATTTTTTTATAATTTTTTCAAAAAAAGCAAAGGGGGTAGTCCATGGTTTTTTTTGGCGAAAAATATTTGCTTTGCACTATCTGCAAAAAACAAAATTCTAATTAAAGCCAATTGGTTCTCTATCCAACGCAATATAAATCAAGTCGATATCCAGAAAAGTAAGCAAGTTATGACCAAAAAGGTAACCAGTTCTACTACTGCCTCTTTCCGGCCACTTTTTAGTAGAACTGGTTACTTTTTAAGTCATAACTTGCAAAGTTTTCCAGGTATGGACTTGATTTCTTTTGCGTTGGATAGCTAATCGTATTGGCTTTAAGTAGAAATTTTTTCCTTGTGGATAGTGCAAGTCCATTTTTTTATCATTTTTTCAAAAAAAGCAAAGGGGGTAGTCCATGGTTTTTTTTGGCGAAAAATATTTGCTTTGCACTATCTGCAAAAAACAAAATTCTTATTAAAGCCAATATGGTTCTCTATCCAACGCAATATAAATCAAGTCGATATCCAGAAAAGTAAGCAAGTTATGACCAAAAAGGTAACCAGTTCTACTACTGCCTCTTTCCGGCCACTTTTTAGTAGAACTGGTTACCTTTTAAGTCATAACTTGCTAAGTTTTCCAGATATGGACTTGATTTCTTTTGCGTTGGATAGCTAATCGTATTGGCTTTAATTAGAAATTTTTTTCTTGTGGATAGTGTAGTTTCATTTTTTTATAATTTTTTCAAAAAAAGCAAAGGGGGTAGTCCATGGTTTTTTTTGGCGAAAAATATTTGCTTTGCACTATCTGCAAAAAACAAAATTCCAATTAAAGCCAATATGGTTCTCTATCCAACGCAATATAAATCAAGTCGATATCCAGAAAAGTAAGCAAGTTATGACCAAAAAGGTAACCAGTTCTACTACTGCCTCTTTCCGGCCACTTTTTAGTAGAACTGGTTACCTTTTAAGTCATAACTTGCTAAGTTTTCCAGATATGGACTTGATTTCTTTTGCGTTGGATAGCTAATCGTATTGGCTTTAATTAGAAATTTTTTTCTTGTGGATAGTGCAATTAAATTTTTTTATAATTTTTTCAAAAAAAGCAAAGGGGGTAGTCCATGGTTTTTTTTGGCGAAAAATATTTGCTTTGCACTATCTGCAAAAAACAAAATTCTAATTAAAGCCAATTGGTTCTCTATCCAACGCAATATAAATCAAGTCGATATCCAGAAAAGTAAGCAAGTTATGACCAAAAAGGTAACCAGTTCTACTACTGCCTCTTTCCGGCCACTTTTTAGTAGAACTGGTTACTTTTTAAGTCATAACTTGCAAAGTTTTCCAGGTATGGACTTGATTTCTTTTGCGTTGGATAGCTAATCGTATTGGCTTTAAGTAGAAATTTTTTCCTTGTGGATAGTGCAGTTTCATTTTTTTATAATTTTTTCAAGAAAAGCAAAGGGGGTAGTCCATGGTTTTTTTTGGCGAAAAATATTTGCTTTGCACTATCTGCAAAAAACAAAATTCTAATTAAAGCCAATTGGTTCTCTATCCAACGCAATATAAATCAAGTCGATATCCAGAAAAGTAAGCAAGTTATGACCAAAAAGGTAACCAGTTCTACTACTGCCTCTTTCCGGCCACTTTTTAGTAGAACTGGTTACTTTTTAAGTCATAACTTGCAAAGTTTTCCAGGTATGGACTTGATTTCTTTTGCGTTGGATAGCTAATCGTATTGGCTTTAAGTAGAAATTTTTTCCTTGTGGATAGTGCAAGTCCATTTTTTTATCATTTTTTCAAAAAAAGCAAAGGGGGTAGTCCATGGTTTTTTTTGGCGAAAAATATTTGCTTTGCACTATCTGCAAAAAACAAAATTCCAATTAAAGCCAATATGGTTCTCTATCCAACGCAATATAAATCAAGTCGATATCCAGAAAAGTAAGCAAGTTATGACCAAAAAGGTAACCAGTTCTACTACTGCCTCTTTCCGGCCACTTTTTAGTAGAACTGGTTACCTTTTAAGTCATAACTTGCTAAGTTTTCCAGATATGGACTTGATTTCTTTTGCGTTGGATAGCTAATTGTATTGGCTTTAATTAGAAATTTTTTTCTTGTGGATAGTGCAATTAAATTTTTTTATAATTTTTTCAAAAAAAGCAAAGGGGGTAGTCCATGGTTTTTTTTGGCGAAAAATATTTGCTTTGCACTATCTGCAAAAAACAAAATTCTAATTAAAGCCAATTGGTTCTCTATCCAACGCAATATAAATCAAGTCGATATCCAGAAAAGTAAGCAAGTTATGACCAAAAAGGTAACCAGTTCTACTACTGCCTCTTTCCGGCCACTTTTTAGTAGAACTGGTTACCTTTTAAGTCATAACTTGCTAAGTTTTCCAGATATGGACTTGATTTCTTTTGCGTTGGATAGCTAATCGTATTGGCTTTAATTAGAAATTTTTTTCTTGTGGATAGTGCAATTAAATTTTTTTATAATTTTTTCAAAAAAAGCAAAGGGGGTAGTCCATGGTTTTTTTTGGCGAAAAATATTTGCTTTGCACTATCTGCAAAAAACAAAATTCTAATTAAAGCCAATTGGTTCTCTATCCAACGCAATATAAATCAAGTCGATATCCAGAAAAGTAAGCAAGTTATGACCAAAAAGGTAACCAGTTCTACTACTGCCTCTTTCCGGCCACTTTTTAGTAGAACTGGTTACTTTTTAAGTCATAACTTGCAAAGTTTTCCAGGTATGGACTTGATTTCTTTTGCGTTGGATAGCTAATCGTATTGGCTTTAAGTAGAAATTTTTTCCTTGTGGATAGTGCAAGTCCATTTTTTTATCATTTTTTCAAAAAAAGCAAAGGGGGTAGTCCATGGTTTTTTTTGGCGAAAAATATTTGCTTTGCACTATCTGCAAAAAACAAAATTCTTATTAAAGCCAATATGGTTCTCTATCCAACGCAATATAAATCAAGTCGATATCCAGAAAAGTAAGCAAGTTATGACCAAAAAGGTAACCAGTTCTACTACTGCCTCTTTCCGGCCACTTTTTAGTAGAACTGGTTACCTTTTAAGTCATAACTTGCTAAGTTTTCCAGATATGGACTTGATTTCTTTTGCGTTGGATAGCTAATCGTATTGGCTTTAATTAGAAATTTTTTTCTTGTGGATAGTGTAGTTTCATTTTTTTATAATTTTTTCAAAAAAAGCAAAGGGGGTAGTCCATGGTTTTTTTTGGCGAAAAATATTTGCTTTGCACTATCTGCAAAAAACAAAATTCCAATTAAAGCCAATATGGTTCTCTATCCAACGCAATATAAATCAAGTCGATATCCAGAAAAGTAAGCAAGTTATGACCAAAAAGGTAACCAGTTCTACTACTGCCTCTTTCCGGCCACTTTTTAGTAGAACTGGTTACCTTTTAAGTCATAACTTGCTAAGTTTTCCAGATATGGACTTGATTTCTTTTGCGTTGGATAGCTAATCGTATTGGCTTTAATTAGAAATTTTTTTCTTGTGGATAGTGCAATTAAATTTTTTTATAATTTTTTCAAAAAAAGCAAAGGGGGTAGTCCATGGTTTTTTTTGGCGAAAAATATTTGCTTTGCACTATCTGCAAAAAACAAAATTCTAATTAAAGCCAATATGGTTCTCTATCCAACGCAATATAAATCAAGTCGATATCCAGAAAAGTAAGCAAGTTATGACCAAAAAGGTAACCAGTTCTACTACTGCCTCTTTCCGGCCACTTTTTAGTAGAACTGGTTACTTTTTAAGTCATAACTTGCAAAGTTTTCCAGGTATGGACTTGATTTCTTTTGCGTTGGATAGCTAATCGTATTGGCTTTAAGTAGAAATTTTTTCCTTGTGGATAGTGCAAGTGGATTTTTTTATCATTTTTTCAAAAAAAGCAAAGGGGGTAGTCCATGGTTTTTTTTGGCGAAAAATATTTGCTTTGCACTATCTGCAAAAAACAAAATTCTTATTAAAGCCAATATGGTTCTCTATCCAACGCAATATAAATCAAGTCGATATCCAGAAAAGTAAGCAAGTTATGACCAAAAAGGTAACCAGTTCTACTACTGCCTCTTTCCGGCCACTTTTTAGTAGAACTGGTTACCTTTTAAGTCATAACTTGCTAAATTTTCCCATTTATGGACTTGATTTCTTTTGCGTTGTATAGCTAATCGTATTGGCTTTAATTAGAAATTTTTTTCTTGTGGATAGTGCAATTCCATTTTTTTATAATTTTTTCAAAAAAAGCAAAGGGGGTAGTCCATGGTTTTTTTTGGCGAAAAATATTTGCTTTGCACTATCTGCAAAAAACAAAATTCCAATTAAAGCCAATATGGTTCTCTATCCAACGCAATATAAATCAAGTCGATATCCAGAAAAGTAAGCAAGTTATGACCAAAAAGGTAACCAGTTCTACTACTGCCTCTTTCCGGCCACTTTTTAGTAGAACTGGTTACCTTTTAAGTCATAACTTGCTAAGTTTTCCAGATATGGACTTGATTTCTTTTGCGTTGGATAGCTAATCGTATTGGCTTTAATTAGAAATTTTTTTCTTGTGGATAGTGCAATTAAATTTTTTTATAATTTTTTCAAAAAAAGCAAAGGGGGTAGTCCATGGTTTTTTTTGGCGAAAAATATTTGCTTTGCACTATCTGCAAAAAACAAAATTCTAATTAAAGCCAATATGGTTCTCTATCCAACGCAATATAAATCAAGTCGATATCCAGAAAAGTAAGCAAGTTATGACCAAAAAGGTAACCAGTTCTACTACTGCCTCTTTCCGGCCACTTTTTAGTAGAACTGGTTACCTTTTAAGTCATAACTTGCTAAGTTTTCCAGATATGGACTTGATTTCTTTTGCGTTGGATAGCTAATCGTATTGGCTTTAAGTAGAAATTTTTTTCTTGTGGATAGTGCAATTAAATTTTTTTATAATTTTTTCAAAAAAAGCAAAGGGGGTAGTCCATGGTTTTTTTTGGCGAAAAATATTTGCTTTGCACTATCTGCAAAAAACAAAATTCTAATTAAAGCCAATATGGTTCTCTATCCAACGCAATATAAATCAAGTCGATATCCAGAAAAGTAAGCAAGTTATGACCAAAAAGGTAACCAGTTCTACTACTGCCTCTTTCCGGCCACTTTTTAGTAGAACTGGTTACCTTTTAAGTCATAACTTGCTAAATTTTCCCATTTATGGACTTGATTTCTTTTGCGTTGTATAGCTAATCGTATTGGCTTTAATTAGAAATTTTTTTCTTGTGGATAGTGCAATTCCATTTTTTTATAATTTTTTCAAAAAAAGCAAAGGGGGTAGTCCATGGTTTTTTTTGGCGAAAAATATTTGCTTTGCACTATCTGCAAAAAACAAAATTCCAATTAAAGCCAATATGGTTCTCTATCCAACGCAATATAAATCAAGTCGATATCCAGAAAAGTAAGCAAGTTATGACCAAAAAGGTAACCAGTTCTACTACTGCCTCTTTCCGGCCACTTTTTAGTAGAACTGGTTACCTTTTAAGTCATAACTTGCTAAGTTTTCCAGATATGGACTTGATTTCTTTTGCGTTGGATAGCTAATCGTATTGGCTTTAATTAGAAATTTTTTTCTTGTGGATAGTGCAATTCCAATTTTTTATATTTTTTTCAAAAAAAGCAAAGGGGGTAGTCCATGGTTTTTTTTGGCGAAAAATATTTGCTTTGCACTATCTGCAAAAAACAAAATTCCAATTAAAGCCAATATGGTTCTCTATCCAACGCATTATAAATCAAGTCGATATCCAGAAAAGTAAGCAAGTTATGACCAAAAAGGTAACCAGTTCTACTACTGCCTCTTTCCGGCCACTTTTTAGTAGAACTGGTTACCTTTTAAGTCATAACTTGCTAAGTTTTCCAGATATGGACTTGATTTCTTTTGCGTTGGATAGCTAATCGTATTGGCTTTAATTAAAAATTTTTTTCTTGTGGATAGTGCAGTTTCATTTTTTTATAATTTTTTAAAGAAAAGCAAAGGGGGTAGTCCATGGTTTTTTTTGGCGAAAAATATTTGCTTTGCACTATCTGCAAAAAACAAAATTCCAATTAAAGCCAATATGGTTCTCTATCCAACGCAATATAAATCAAGTCGATATCCAGAAAAGTAAGCAAGTTATGACCAAAAAGGTAACCAGTTCTACTACTGCCTCTTTCCGGCCACTTTTTAGTAGAACTGGTTACCTTTTAAGTCATAACTTGCTAAGTTTTCCAGGTATGGACTTGATTTCTTTTGCGTTGGATAGCTAATCGTATTGGCTTTAAGTAGAAATTTTTTTCTTGTGGATAGTGCAAGTCCATATTTTTATCATTTTTTCAAAAAAAGCAAAGGGGGTAGTCCATGGTTTTTTTTGGCGAAAAATATTTGCTTTGCACTATCTGCAAAAAACAAAATGCCAATTAAAGCCAATATGGTTCTCTATCCAACGCAATATAAATCAAGTCGATATCCAGAAAAGTAAGCAAGTTAAGACCAAAAAGGTAACCAGTTCTACTACTGCCTCTTTCCGGCCACTTTTTAGTAGAACTGGTTACCTTTTAAGTCATAACTTGCTAAGTTTTCCAGGTATGGACTTGATTTCTTTTGCCTTGGATAGCTAATCGTATTGGCTTTAAGTAGAAATTTTTTTCTTGTGGATAGTGCAAGTCCATTTTTTTATCATTTTTTCAAAAAAAGCAAAGGGGGTAGTCCATGGTTGTTTTTGGCGAAAAATATTTGCTTTGCACTATCTGCAAAAAACAAAATGCCAATTAAAGCCAATATGGTTCTCTATCCAACGCAATATAAATCAAGTCGATATCCAGAAAAGTAAGCAAGTTAAGACCAAAAAGGTAACCAGTTCTACTACTGCCTCTTTCCGGCCACTTTTTAGTAGAACTGGTTACCTTTTAAGTCATAACTTGCTAAGTTTTCCAGGTATGGACTTGATTTCTTTTGCCTTGGATAGCTAATCGTATTGGCTTTAAGTAGAAATTTTTTTCTTGTGGATAGTGCAAGTCCATTTTTTTATCATTTTTTCAAAAAAAGCAAAGGGGGTAGTCCATGGTTGTTTTTGGCGAAAAATATTTGCTTTGCACTATCTGCAAAAAACAAAATTCCAATTAAAGCCAATATGGTTCTCTATCCAACGCAATATAAATCAAGTCGATATCCAGAAAAGTAAGCAAGTTAAGACCAAAAAGGTAACCAGTTCTACTACTGCCTCTTTCCGGCCACTTTTTAGTAGAACTGGTTACCTTTTAAGTCATAACTTGCTAAGTTTTCCAGGTATGGACTTGATTTCTTTTGCCTTGGATAGCTAATCGTATTGGCTTTAAGTAGAAATTTTTTTCTTGTGGATAGTGCAAGTCCATTTTTTTATCATTTTTTCAAAAAAAGCAAAGGGGGTAGTCCATGGTTGTTTTTGGCGAAAAATATTTGCTTTGCACTATCTGCAAAAAACAAAATGCCAATTAAAGCCAATATGGTTCTCTATCCAACGCAATATAAATCAAGTCGATATCCAGAAAAGTAAGCAAGTTAAGACCAAAAAGGTAACCAGTTCTACTACTGCCTCTTTCCGGCCACTTTTTAGTAGAACTGGTTACCTTTTAAGTCATAACTTGCTAAGTTTTGCAGATATGGACTTGATTTCTTCTGCGTTGGATAGCTAATCGTATTGGCTTTAATTAAAAATTTTTTTCTTGTGGATAGTGCAGTTTCATTTTTTTATAATTTTTTCAAGAAAAGCAAAGGGGGTAGTCCATGGTTTTTTTTGGCGAAAAATATTTGCTTTGCACTATCTGCAAAAAACAAAATTCCAATTAAAGCCAATATGGTTCTCTATCCAACGCAATATAAATCAAGTCGATATCCAGAAAAGTAAGCAAGTTATGACCAAAAAGGTAACCAGTTCTACTACTGCCTCTTTCCGGCCACTTTTTAGTAGAACTGGTTACCTTTTAAGTCATAACTTGCTAAGTTTTCCAGGTATGGACTTGATTTCTTTTGCGTTGGATAGCTAATCGTATTGGCTTTAAGTAGAAATTTTTTTCTTGTGGATAGTGCAAGTCCATTTTTTTATCATTTTTTCAAAAAAAGCAAAGGGGGTAGTCCATGGTTTTTTTTTGCGAAAAATATTTGCTTTGCATTATCTGCAAAAAACAAAATTCCAATTAAAGCCAATATGGTTCTCTATCCAACGCAATATAAATCAAGTCGATATCCAGAAAAGTAAGCAAGTTATGACCAAAAAGGTAACCAGTTCTACTACTGCCTCTTTCCGGCCACGTTTTAGTAGAACTGGTTACCTTTTAAGTCATAACTTGCTAAGTTTTCCAGGTATGGACTTGATTTCTTTTGCGTTGGATAGCTAATCGTATTGGCTTTAAGTAGAAATTTTTTTCTTGTGGATAGTGCAAGTCCATTTTTTTATCATTTTTTCAAAAAAAGCAAAGGGGGTAGTCCATGGTTTTTTTTGGCGAAAAATATTTGCTTTGCACTATCTGCAAAAAACAAAATGCCAATTAAAGCCAATATGGTTCTCTATCCAACGCAATATAAATCAAGTCGATATCCAGAAAAGTAAGCAAGTTATGACCAAAAAGGTAACCAGTTCTACTACTGCCTCTTTCCGGCCACTTTTTAGTAGAACTGGTTACCTTTTAAGTCATAACTTGCTAAGTTTTCCAGGTATGGACTTGATTTCTTTTGCGTTGGATAGCTAATCGTATTGGCTTTAAGTAGAAATTTTTTTCTTGTGGATAGTGCAAGTTCATTTTTTTATAATTTTCTAAAAAATAGCAAAGGGGGTAGTCCATGGTTTTTTTTGGCGAAAAATATTTGCTTTGCACTATCTGCAAAAAACAAAATGCCAATTAAAGCCAATATGGTTCTCTATCCAACGCAATATAAATCAAGTCGATATCCAGAAAAGTAAGCAAGTTATGACCAAAAAGGTAACCAGTTCTACTACTGCCTCTTTCCGGCCACTTTTTAGTAGAACTGGTTACCTTTTAAGTCATAACTTGCTAAGTTTTCCAGATATGGACTTGATTTCTTCTGCGTTGGATAGCTAATCGTATTGGCTTTAATTAAAAATTTTTTTCTTGTGGATAGTGCAGTTTCATTTTTTTATAATTTTTTCAAGAAAAGCAAAGGGGGTAGTCCATGGTTTTTTTTGGCGAAAAATATTTGCTTTGCACTATCTGCAAAAAACAAAATTCTAATTAAAGCCAATATGGTTCTCTATCCAACGCAATATAAATCAAGTCGATATCCAGAAAAGTAAGCAAGTTATGACCAAAAAGGTAACCAGTTCTACTACTGCCTCTTTCCGGCCACTTTTTAGTAGAACTGGTTACCTTTTAAGTCATAACTTGCTAAGTTTTCCAGATATGGACTTGATTTCTTTTGCGTTTGATAGCTAATCGTATTGGCTTTAAGTAGAAATTTTTTTCTTGTGGATAGTGCAAGTCCATTTTTTTAATCATTTTTTCAAAAAAAGCAAAGGGGGTACTCCATGGTTTTTTTTTGCGAAAAATATTTGCTTTGCACTATCTGCAAAAAACAAAATTCCAATTAAAGCCAATATGGTTCTCTATCCAACGCAATATAAATCAAGTCGATATCCAGAAAAGTAAGCAAGTTATGACCAAAAAGGTAACCAGTTCTACTACTGCCTCTTTCCGGCCACGTTTTAGTAGAACTGGTTACCTTTTAAGTCATAACTTGCTAAGTTTTCCAGGTATGGACTTGATTTCTTTTGCGTTGGATAGCTAATCGTATTGGCTTTAAGTAGAAATTTTTTTCTTGTGGATAGTGCAAGTCCATTTTTTTATCATTTTTTCAAAAAAAGCAAAGGGGGTAGTCCATGGTTGTTTTTGGCGAAAAATATTTGCTTTGCACTATCTGCAAAAAACAAAATTACAATTAAAGCCAATATGGTTCTCTATCCAACGCAATATAAATCAAGTCGATAGCCAGAAAAGTGAGCAAGTTATGACCAAAAAGGTAACCAGTTCTACTACTGCCTCTTTCCGGCCACTTTTTAGTAGAACTGGTTACCTTTTAAGTCATAACTTGCTAAGTTTTCCAGATATGGACTTGATTTCTTTTGCGTTGGATAGCTAATCGTATTGGCTTTAAGTAGAAATTTTTTTCTTGTGGATAGTGCAAGTCCATTTTTTTATCATTTTTTCAAAAAAAGCAAAGGGGGTAGTCCATGGTTGTTTTTGGCGAAAAATATTTGCTTTGCACTATCTGCAAAAAACAAAATTCCAATTAAAGCCAATATGGTTCTCTATCCAACGCAATATAAATCAAGTCGATAGCCAGAAAAGTGAGCAAGTTATGACCAAAAAGGTAACCAGTTCTACTACTGCCTCTTTCCGGCCACTTTTTAGTAGAACTGGTTACCTTTTAAGTCATAACTTGCTAAGTTTTCCAGATATGGACTTGATTTCTTTTGCGTTGGATAGCTAATCGTATTGGCTTTAAGTAGAAATTTTTTTCTTGTGGATAGTGCAATTCCATTTTTTTATCATTTTTTCAAAAAAAGCAAAGGGGGTAGTCCATGGTTTTTTTTGGCGAAAAATATTTGCCTTGCACTATCTGCAAAAAACAAAATTTTAATTAAAGCCAATATGGTTCTCTATCCAACGCAATATAAATCAAGTCGATATCCAGAAAAGTAAGCAAGTTATGACCAAAAAGGTAACCAGTTCTACTACTGCCTCTTTCCGGCCACTTTTTAGTAGAACTGGTTACTTTTTAAGTCATAACTTGCAAAGTTTTCCAGATATGGACTTGATTTCTTTTGCGTTGGATAGCTAATTGTATTGGCTTTAAGTAGAAATTTTTTCCTTGTGGATAGTGCAAGTCCATTTTTTTATAATTTTTTCAAAAAAAGCAAAAGGGGTAGTCCATGGTTTTTTTTGGCGAAAAATATTTGCTTTGCACTATCTGCAAAAAACAAAATTCCAATTAAAGCCAATATGGTTCTCTATCCAACGCAATATAAATCAAGTCGATATCCAGAAAAGTAAGCAAGTTATGACCAAAAAGGTAACCAGTTCTACTACTGCCTCTTTCCGGCCACTTTTTAGTAGAACTGGTTACCTTTTAAGTCATAACTTGCTAAGTTTTCCAGATATGGACTTGATTTCTTTTGCGTTGGATAGCTAATCGTATTGGCTTTAAGTAGAAATTTTTTTCTTGTGGATAGTGCAAGTCCATTTTTTTATCATTTTTTCAAAAAAAGCAAAGGGGGTAGTCCATGGTTGTTTTTGGCGAAAAATATATGCTTTGCACTATCTGCAAAAAACAAAATTCCAATTAAAGCCAATATGGTTCTCTATCCAACGCAATATAAATCAAGTCGATAGCCAGAAAAGTGAGCAAGTTATGACCAAAAAGGTAACCAGTTCTACTACTGCCTCTTTCCGGCCACTTTTTAGTAGAACTGGTTACCTTTTAAGTCATAACTTGCTAAGTTTTCCAGATATGGACTTGATTTCTTTTGCGTTGGATAGCTAATCGTATTGGCTTTAATTAAAAATTTTTTTCTTGTGGATAGTGCAGTTTCATTTTTTTATAATTTTTTCAAGAAAAGCAAAGGGGGTAGTCCATGGTTTTTTTTGGCGAAAAATATTTGCTTTGCACTATCTGCAAAAAACAAAATTATAATTAAAGCCAATATGGTTCTCTATCCAACGCAATATAAATCAAGTCGATATCCAGAAAAGTAAGCAAGTTATGACCAAAAAGGTAACCAGTTCTACTACTGCCTCTTTCCGGCCACTTTTTAGTAGAACTGGTTACCTTTTAAGTCATAACTTGCTAAGTTTTCCAGATATGGACTTGATTTCTTTTGCGTTGGATAGCTAATCGTATTGGCTTTAATTAAAAATTTTTTTCTTGTGGATAGTGCAGTTTCATTTTTTTATAATTTTTTCAAGAAAAGCAAAGGGGGTAGTCCATGGTTTTTTTTGGCGAAAAATATTTGCTTTGCACTATCTGCAAAAAACAAAATTCCAATTAAAGCCAATATGGTTCTCTATCCAACGCAATATAAATCAAGTCGATATCCAGAAAAGTAAGCAAGTTATGACCAAAAAGGTAACCAGTTCTACTACTGCCTCTTTCCGGCCACTTTTTAGTAGAACTGGTTACCTTTTAAGTCATAACTTGCTAAGTTTTCCAGGTATGGACTTGATTTCTTTTGCCTTGGATAGCTAATCGTATTGGCTTTAAGTAGAAATTTTTTTCTTGTGGATAGTGCAAGTCCATTTTTTTTATCATTTTTTCAAAAAAAGCAAAGGCGGTAGTCCATGGTTTTTTTTGGCGAAAAATATTTGCTTTGCACTATCTGCAAAAAACAAAATTCCAATTAAAGCCAATATGGTTCTCTATCCAACGCAATATAAATCAAGTCGATATCCAGAAAAGTAAGCAAGTTATGACCAAAAAGGTAACCAGTTCTACTACTGCCTCTTTCCGGCCACTTTTTAGTAGAACTGGTTACTTTTTAAGTCATAACTTGCAAAGTTTTCCAGGTATGGACTTGATTTCTTTTGCGTTGGATAGCTAATCGTATTGGCTTTAAGTAGAAATTTTTTCCTTGTGGATAGTGCAAGTCCATTTTTTTTATCATTTTTTCAAAAAAAGCAAAGGGGGTAGTCCATGGTTTTTTTTGGCAAAAAATATTTGCTTTGCACTATCTGCAAAAAACAAAATTCTAATTAAAGCCAATATGGTTCTCTATCCAACGCAATATAAATCAAGTCGATATCCAGAAAAGTAAGCAAGTTATGACCAAAAAGGTAACCAGTTCTACTACTGCCTCTTTCCGGCCACTTTTTAGTAGAACTGGTTACTTTTTAAGTCATAACTTGCAAAGTTTTCCAGGTATGGACTTGATTTCTTTTGCGTTGGATAGCTAATCGTATTGGCTTTAAGTAGAAATTTTTTACTTGTGGATAGTGCAAGTCCATTTTTTTTATCATTTTTTCAAAAAAAGCAAAGGGGGTAGTCCATGGTTTTTTTTGGCAAAAAATATTTGCTTTGCACTATCTGCAAAAAACAAAATGCCAATTAAAGCCAATATGGTTCTCTATCCAACGCAATATAAATCAAGTCGATATCCAGAAAAGTAAGCAAGTTAAGACCAAAAAGGTAACCAGTTCTACTACTGCCTCTTTCCGGCCACTTTTTAGTAGAACTGGTTACCTTTTAAGTCATAACTTGCTAAGTTTTCCAGATATGGACTTGATTTCTTCTGCGTTGGATAGCTAATCGTATTGGCTTTAATTAAAAATTTTTTTCTTGTGGATAGTGCAGTTTCATTTTTTTATAATTTTTTCAAGAAAAGCAAAGGGGGTAGTCCATGGTTTTTTTTGGCGAAAAATATTTGCTTTGCACTATCTGCAAAAAACAAAATTCCAATTAAAGCCAATATGGTTCTCTATCCAACGCAATATAAATCAAGTCGATATCCAGAAAAGTAAGCAAGTTATGACCAAAAAGGTAACCAGTTCTACTACTGCCTCTTTCCGGCCACTTTTTAGTAGAACTGGTTACCTTTTAAGTCATAACTTGCTAAGTTTTCCAGGTATGGACTTGATTTCTTTTGCGTTGGATAGCTAATCGTATTGGCTTTAAGTAGAAATTTTTTTCTTGTGGATAGTGCAAGTCCATTTTTTTATCATTTTTTCAAAAAAAGCAAAGGGGGTAGTCCATGGTTTTTTTTTGCGAAAAATATTTGCTTTGCATTATCTGCAAAAAACAAAATTCCAATTAAAGCCAATATGGTTCTCTATCCAACGCAATATAAATCAAGTCGATATCCAGAAAAGTAAGCAAGTTATGACCAAAAAGGTAACCAGTTCTACTACTGCCTCTTTCCGGCCACGTTTTAGTAGAACTGGTTACCTTTTAAGTCATAACTTGCTAAGTTTTCCAGGTATGGACTTGATTTCTTTTGCGTTGGATAGCTAATCGTATTGGCTTTAAGTAGAAATTTTTTTCTTGTGGATAGTGCAAGTCCATTTTTTTATCATTTTTTCAAAAAAAGCAAAGGGGGTAGTCCATGGTTTTTTTTGGCGAAAAATATTTGCTTTGCACTATCTGCAAAAAACAAAATGCCAATTAAAGCCAATATGGTTCTCTATCCAACGCAATATAAATCAAGTCGATATCCAGAAAAGTAAGCAAGTTATGACCAAAAAGGTAACCAGTTCTACTACTGCCTCTTTCCGGCCACTTTTTAGTAGAACTGGTTACCTTTTAAGTCATAACTTGCTAAGTTTTCCAGGTATGGACTTGATTTCTTTTGCGTTGGATAGCTAATCGTATTGGCTTTAAGTGGAAATTTTTTTCTTGTGGATAGTGCAAGTCCATTTTTTTATAATTTTCTAAAAAATAGCAAAGGGGGTAGTCCATGGTTTTTTTTGGCGAAAAATATTTGCTTTGCACTATCTGCAAAAAACAAAATGCCAATTAAAGCCAATATGGTTCTCTATCCAACGCAATATAAATCAAGTCGATATCCAGAAAAGTAAGCAAGTTATGACCAAAAAGGTAACCAGTTCTACTACTGCCTCTTTCCGGCCACTTTTTAGTAGAACTGGTTACCTTTTAAGTCATAACTTGCTAAGTTTTCCAGGTATGGACTTGATTTCTTTTGCCTTGGATAGCTAATCGTATTGGCTTTAAGTAGAAATTTTTTTCTTGTGGATAGTGCAAGTCCATTTTTTTATCATTTTTTCAAAAAAAGCAAAGGGGGTAGTCCATGGTTGTTTTTAGCTAATCGTATTGGCTTTAATTAAAAATTTTTTTCTTGTGGATAGTGCAGTTTCATTTTTTTATAATTTTTTCAAGAAAAGCAAAGGGGGTAGTCCATGGTTTTTTTTGGCGAAAAATATTTGCTTTGCACTATCTGCAAAAAACAAAATTCTAATTAAAGCCAATATGGTTCTCTATCCAACGCAATATAAATCAAGTCGATATCCAGAAAAGTAAGCAAGTTATGACCAAAAAGGTAACCAGTTCTACTACTGCCTCTTTCCGGCCACTTTTTAGTAGAACTGGTTACCTTTTAAGTCATAACTTGCTAAGTTTTCCAGATATGGACTTGATTTCTTTTGCGTTTGATAGCTAATCGTATTGGCTTTAAGTAGAAATTTTTTTCTTGTGGATAGTGCAAGTCCATTTTTTTATCATTTTTTCAAAAAAAGCAAAGGGGGTAGTCCATGGTTGTTTTTGGCGAAAAATATTTGCTTTGCACTATCTGCAAAAAACAAAATTCCAATTAAAGCCAATATGGTTCTCTATCCAACGCAATATAAATCAAGTCGATATCCAGAAAAGTAAGCAAGTTATGACCAAAAAGGTAACCAGTTCTACTACTGCCTCTTTCCGGCCACGTTTTAGTAGAACTGGTTACCTTTTAAGTCATAACTTGCTAAGTTTTCCAGGTATGGACTTGATTTCTTTTGCGTTGGATAGCTAATCGTATTGGCTTTAAGTAGAAATTTTTTTCTTGTGGATAGTGCAAGTCCATTTTTTTATCATTTTTTCAAAAAAAGCAAAGGGGGTAGTCCATGGTTGTTTTTGGCGAAAAATATTTGCTTTGCACTATCTGCAAAAAACAAAATTCCAATTAAAGCCAATATGGTTCTCTATCCAACGCAATATAAATCAAGTCGATAGCCAGAAAAGTGAGCAAGTTATGACCAAAAAGGTAACCAGTTCTACTACTGCCTCTTTCCGGCCACTTTTTAGTAGAACTGGTTACCTTTTAAGTCATAACTTGCTAAGTTTTCCAGATATGGACTTGATTTCTTTTGCGTTGGATAGCTAATCGTATTGGCTTTAAGTAGAAATTTTTTTCTTGTGGATAGTGCAAGTCCATTTTTTTATCATTTTTTCAAAAAAAGCAAAGGGGGTAGTCCATGGTTTTTTTGGCGAAAAATATTTGCCTTGCACTATCTGCAAAAAACAAAATTTTAATTAAAGCCAATATGGTTCTCTATCCAACGCAATATAAATCAAGTCGATATCCAGAAAAGTAAGCAAGTTATGACCAAAAAGGTAACCAGTTCTACTACTGCCTCTTTCCGGCCACTTTTTAGTAGAACTGGTTACTTTTTAAGTCATAACTTCCAAAGTTTTCCAGGTATGGACTTGATTTCTTTTGCGTTGGATAGCTAATCGTATTGGCTTTAAGTAGAAATTTTTTTCTTGTGGATAGTGCAAGTCCATTTTTTTATCATTTTTTCAAAAAAAGCAAAGGGGGTAGTCCATGGTTTTTTTTGGCGAAAAATATTTGCTTTGCACTATCTGCAAAAAACAAAATTCCAATTAAAGCCAATATGGTTCTCTATCCAACGCAATATAAATCAAGTCGATATCCAGAAAAGTAAGCAAGTTATGACCAAAAAGGTAACCAGTTCTACTACTGCCTCTTTCCGGCCACTTTTTAGTAGAACTGGTTACCTTTTAAGTCATAACTTGCTAAGTTTTCCAGATATGGACTTGATTTCTTTTGCGTTGGATAGCTAATCGTATTGGCTTTAAGTAGAAATTTTTTTCTTGTGGATAGTGCAAGTCCATTTTTTTATCATTTTTTCAAAAAAAGCAAAGGGGGTAGTCCATGGTTGTTTTTGGCGAAAAATATATGCTTTGCACTATCTGCAAAAAACAAAATTCCAATTAAAGCCAATATGGTTCTCTATCCAACGCAATATAAATCAAGTCGATAGCCAGAAAAGTGAGCAAGTTATGACCAAAAAGGTAACCAGTTCTACTACTGCCTCTTTCCGGCCACTTTTTAGTAGAACTGGTTACCTTTTAAGTCATAACTTGCTAAGTTTTCCAGATATGGACTTGATTTCTTTTGCGTTGGATAGCTAATCGTATTGGCTTTAATTAAAAATTTTTTTCTTGTGGATAGTGCAGTTTCATTTTTTTATAATTTTTTCAAGAAAAGCAAAAGGGGTAGTCCATGGTTTTTTTTGGCGAAAAATATTTGCTTTGCACTATCTGCAAAAAACAAAATTATAATTAAAGCCAATATGGTTCTCTATCCAACGCAATATAAATCAAGTCGATATCCAGAAAAGTAAGCAAGTTATGACCAAAAAGGTAACCAGTTCTACTACTGCCTCTTTCCGGCCACTTTTTAGTAGAACTGGTTACCTTTTAAGTCATAACTTGCTAAGTTTTCCAGATATGGACTTGATTTCTTTTGCGTTGGATAGCTAATCGTATTGGCTTTAATTAAAAATTTTTTTCTTGTGGATAGTGCAGTTTCATTTTTTTATAATTTTTTCAAGAAAAGCAAAGGGGGTAGTCCATGGTTTTTTTTGGCGAAAAATATTTGCTTTGCACTATCTGCAAAAAACAAAATTCCAATTAAAGCCAATATGGTTCTCTATCCAACGCAATATAAATCAAGTCGATATCCAGAAAAGTAAGCAAGTTATGACCAAAAAGGTAACCAGTTCTACTACTGCCTCTTTCCGGCCACTTTTTAGTAGAACTGGTTACCTTTTAAGTCATAACTTGCTAAGTTTTCCAGGTATGGACTTGATTTCTTTTGCCTTGGATAGCTAATCGTATTGGCTTTAAGTAGAAATTTTTTCCTTGTGGATAGTGCAAGTCCATTTTTTTTATCATTTTTTCAAAAAAAGCAAAGGGGGTAGTCCATGGTTTTTTTGGCAAAAAATATTTGCTTTGCACTATCTGCAAAAAACAAAATTCTAATTAAAGCCAATATGGTTCTCTATCCAACGCAATATAAATCAAGTCGATATCCAGAAAAGTAAGCAAGTTATGACCAAAAAGGTAACCAGTTCTACTACTGCCTCTTTCCGGCCACTTTTTAGTAGAACTGGTTACCTTTTAAGTCATAACTTGCTAAGTTTTCCAGATATGGACTTGATTTCTTTTGCGTTGTATAGCTAATCGTATTGGCTTTAATTAGAAATTTTTTTCTTGTGGATAGTGCAATTCCATTTTTTTATAATTTTTTCAAAAAAAGCAAAGGGGGTAGTCCATGGTTTTTTTTGGCGAAAAATATTTGCTTTGCACTATCTGCAAAAAACAAAATTCCAATTAAAGCCAATATGGTTCTCTATCCAACGCAATATAAATCAAGTCGATATCCAGAAAAGTAAGCAAGTTATGACCAAAAAGGTAACCAGTTCTACTACTGCCTCTTTCCGGCCACTTTTTAGTAGAACTGGTTACCTTTTAAGTCATAACTTGCTAAGTTTTCCAGATATGGACTTGATTTCTTTTGCGTTGTATAGCTAATCGTATTGGCTTTAATTAGAAATTTTTTTCTTGTGGATAGTGCAGTTTCATTTTTTTATAATTTTTTCAAAAAAAGCAAAGGGGGTAGTCCATGGTTTTTTTTGGCGAAAAATATTTGCTTTGCACTATCTGCAAAAAACAAAATTCTAATTAAAGCCAATATGGTTCTCTATCCAACGCAATATAAATCAAGTCGATATCCAGAAAAGTAAGCAAGTTATGACCAAAAAGATAACCAGTTCTACTACTGCCTCTTTCCGGCCACTTTTTAGTAGAACTGGTTACCTTTTAAGTCATAACTTGCTAAGTTTTCCAGATATGGACTTGATTTCTTTTGCGTTGTATAGCTAATCGTATTGGCTTTAATTAGAAATTTTTTTCTTGTGGATAGTGCAATTCCATTTTTTTATAATTTTTTCAAAAAAAGCAAAGGGGGTAGTCCATGGTTTTTTTTGGCGAAAAATATTTGCTTTGCACTATCTGCAAAAAACAAAATTCCAATTAAAGCCAATATGGTTCTCTATCCAACGCAATATAAATCAAGTCGATATCCAGAAAAGTAAGCAAGTTATGACCAAAAAGGTAACCAGTTCTACTACTGCCTCTTTCCGGCCACTTTTTAGTAGAACTGGTTACCTTTTAAGTCATAACTTGCTAAGTTTTCCAGATATGGACTTGATTTCTTTTGCGTTGTATAGCTAATCGTATTGGCTTTAATTAGAAATTTTTTTCTTGTGGATAGTGCAATTCCATTTTTTTATAATTTTTTCAAAAAAAGCAAAGGGGGTAGTCCATGGTTTTTTTTGGCGAAAAATATTTGCTTTGCACTATCTGCAAAAAACAAAATTCCAATTAAAGCCAATATGGTTCTCTATCCAACGCAATATAAATCAAGTCGATATCCAGAAAAGTAAGCAAGTTATGACCAAAAAGGTAACCAGTTCTACTACTGCCTCTTTCCGGCCACTTTTTAGTAGAACTGGTTACCTTTTAAGTCATAACTTGCTAAGTTTTCCAGATATGGACTTGATTTCTTTTGCGTTGTATAGCTAATCGTATTGGCTTTAATTAGAAATTTTTTTCTTGTGGATAGTGCAGTTTCATTTTTTTATAATTTTTTCAAAAAAAGCAAAGGGGGTAGTCCATGGTTTTTTTTGGCGAAAAATATTTGCTTTGCACTATCTGCAAAAAACAAAATTCTAATTAAAGCCAATATGGTTCTCTATCCAACGCAATATAAATCAAGTCGATATCCAGAAAAGTAAGCAAGTTATGACCAAAAAGGTAACCAGTTCTACTACTGCCTCTTTCCGGCCACTTTTTAGTAGAACTGGTTACCTTTTAAGTCATAACTTGCTAAGTTTTCCAGATATGGACTTGATTTCTTTTGCGTTGTATAGCTAATCGTATTGGCTTTAATTAGAAATTTTTTTCTTGTGGATAGTGCAATTCCATTTTTTTATAATTTTTTCAAAAAAAGCAAAGGGGGTAGTCCATGGTTTTTTTTGGCGAAAAATATTTGCTTTGCACTATCTGCAAAAAACAAAATTCCAATTAAAGCCAATATGGTTCTCTATCCAACGCAATATAAATCAAGTCGATATCCAGAAAAGTAAGCAAGTTATGACCAAAAAGGTAACCAGTTCTACTACTGCCTCTTTCCGGCCACTTTTTAGTAGAACTGGTTACCTTTTAAGTCATAACTTGCTAAGTTTTCCAGGTATGGACTTGATTTCTTTTGCGTTGGATAGCTAATCGTATTGGCTTTAATTAGAAATTTTTTTCTTGTGGATAGTGCAATTCCATTTTTTTATAATTTTTTCAAAAAAAGCAAAGGGGGTAGTCCATGGTTTTTTTTGGCGAAAAATATTTGCTTTGCACTATCTGCAAAAAACAAAATTCCAATTAAAGCCAATATGGTTCTCTATCCAACGCAATATAAATCAAGTCGATATCCAGAAAAGTAAGCAAGTTATGACCAAAAAGGTAACCAGTTCTACTACTGCCTCTTTCCGGCCACTTTTTAGTAGAACTGGTTACCTTTTAAGTCATAACTTGCTAAGTTTTCCAGGTATGGACTTGATTTCTTTTGCGTTGGATAGCTAATCGTATTGGCTTTAATTAGAAATTTTTTTCTTGTGGATAGTGCAATTCCATTTTTTTATAATTTTTTCAAAAAAAGCAAAGGAGGTAGTCCATGGTTTTTTTTGGCGAAAAATATTTGCTTTGCACTATCTGCAAAAAACAAAATTCCAATTAAAGCCAATATGGTTCTCTATCCAACGCAATATAAATCAAGTCGATATCCAGAAAAGTAAGCAAGTTATGACCAAAAAGGTAACCAGTTCTACTACTGCCTCTTTCCGGCCACTTTTTAGTAGAACTGGTTACCTTTTAAGTCATAACTTGCTAAGTTTTCCAGGTATGGACTTGATTTCTTTTGCGTTGGATAGCTAATCGTATTGGCTTTAATTAGAAATTTTTTTCTTGTGGATAGTGCAATTCCATTTTTTTATAATTTTTTCAAAAAAAGCAAAGGGGGTAGTCCATGGTTTTTTTTGGCGAAAAATATTTGCTTTGCACTATCTGCAAAAAACAAAATTCTAATTAAAGCCAATATGGTTCTCTATCCAACGCAATATAAATCAAGTCGATATCCAGAAAAGTAAGCAAGTTATGACCAAAAAGGTAACCAGTTCTACTACTGCCTCTTTCCGGCCACTTTTTAGTAGAACTGGTTACCTTTTAAGTCATAACTTGCTAAGTTTTCCAGATATGGACTTGATTTCTTTTGCGTTGTATAGCTAATCGTATTGGCTTTAATTAGAAATTTTTTTCTTGTGGATAGTGCAATTCCATTTTTTTATAATTTTTTCAAAAAAAGCAAAGGGGGTAGTCCATGGTTTTTTTTGGCGAAAAATATTTGCTTTGCACTATCTGCAAAAAACAAAATTCCAATTAAAGCCAATATGGTTCTCTATCCAACGCAATATAAATCAAGTCGATATCCAGAAAAGTAAGCAAGTTATGACCAAAAAGGTAACCAGTTCTACTACTGCCTCTTTCCGGCCACTTTTTAGTAGAACTGGTTACCTTTTAAGTCATAACTTGCTAAGTTTTCCAGATATGGACTTGATTTCTTTTGCGTTGTATAGCTAATCGTATTGGCTTTAATTAGAAATTTTTTTCTTGTGGATAGTGCAATTCCATTTTTTTATAATTTTTTCAAAAAAAGCAAAGGGGGTAGTCCATGGTTTTTTTTGGCGAAAAATATTTGCTTTGCACTATCTGCAAAAACCAAAATTCCAATTAAAGCCAATATGGTTCTCTATCCAACGCAATATAAATCAAGTCGATATCCAGAAAAGTAAGCAAGTTATGACCAAAAAGGTAACCAGTTCTACTACTGCCTCTTTCCGGCCACTTTTTAGTAGAACTGGTTACCTTTTAAGTCATTACTTGCTAAGTTTTCCAGATATGGTTTTGATTTCTTTTGCGTTGGATAGCTAATCGTATTGGCTTTAAGTAGAAATTTTTTTCTTGTGGATAGTGCAAGTCCATTTTTTTATCATTTTTTCAAAAAAAGCAAAGGGGGTAGTCCATGGTTTTTTTGGCGAAAAATATTTGCTTTGCACTATCTGCAAAAAACAAAATTCTAATTAAAGCCAATATGGTTCTCTATCCAACGCAATATAAATCAAGTCGATATCCAGAAAAGTAAGCAAGTTATGACCAAAAAGGTAACCAGTTCTACTACTGCCTCTTTCCGGCCACTTTTTAGTAGAACTGGTTACCTTTTAAGTCATAACTTGCTAAGTTTTCCAGATATGGACTTGATTTCTTTTGCGTTGGATAGCTAATCGTATTGGCTTTAATTAAAAATTTTTTTCTTGTGGATAGTGCAGTTTCATTTTTTTATAATTTTTTCAAGAAAAGCAAAGGGGGTAGTCCATGGTTTTTTTTGGCGAAAAATATTTGCTTTGCACTATCTGCAAAAAACAAAATTCCAATTAAAGCCAATATGGTTCTCTATCCAACGCAATATAAATCAAGTCGATATCCAGAAAAGTAAGCAAGTTATGACCAAAAAGGTAACCAGTTCTACTACTGCCTCTTTCCGGCCACTTTTTAGTAGAACTGGTTACCTTTTAAGTCATAACTTGCTAAGTTTTCCAGGTATGGACTTGATTTCTTTTGCGTTTGATAGCTAATCGTATTGGCTTTAAGTAGAAATTTTTTTCTTGTGGATAGTGCAAGTCCATTTTTTTATCATTTTTTCAAAAAAAGCAAAGGGGGTAGTCCATGGTTTTTTTTGGCGAAAAATATTTGCTTTGCACTATCTGCAAAAAAAAAAATTCCAATTAAAGCCAATATGGTTCTCTATCCAATGCAATATAAATCAAGTCGATATCCAGAAAAGTAAGCAAGTTATGACCAAAAAGGTAACCAGTTCTACTACTGCCTCTTTCCGGCCACTTTTTAGTAGAACTGGTTACCTTTTAAGTCATAACTTGCTAAGTTTTCCAGATATGGACTTGATTTCTTTTGCGTTGGATAGCTAATCGTATTGGCTTTAATTAGAAATTTTTTTCTTGTGGATAGTGCAATTAAATTTTTTTATAATTTTTTCAAAAAAAGCAAAGGGGGTAGTCCATGGTTTTTTTTGGCGAAAAATATTTGCTTTGCACTATCTGCAAAAAACAAAATTCTAATTAAAGCCAATATGGTTCTCTATCCAACGCAATATAAATCAAGTCGATATCCAGAAAAGTAAGCAAGTTATGACCAAAAAGGTAACCAGTTCTACTACTGCCTCTTTCCGGCCACTTTTTAGTAGAACTGGTTACTTTTTAAGTCATAACTTGCAAAGTTTTCCAGGTATGGACTTGATTTCTTTTGCGTTGGATAGCTAATCGTATTGGCTTTAAGTAGAAATTTTTTTCTTGTGGATAGTGCAAGTCCATTTTTTTATCATTTTTTCAAAAAAAGCAAAGGGGGTAGTCCATGGTTTTTTTTGGCGAAAAATATTTGCTTTGCACTATCTGCAAAAAACAAAATTCCAATTAAAGCCAATATGGTTCTCTATCCAACGCAATATAAATCAAGTCGATATCCAGAAAAGTAAGCAAGTTATGACCAAAAAGGTAACCAGTTCTATTACTGCCTCTTTCCGGCCACTTTTTAGTAGAACTGGTTACCTTTTAAGTCATAACTTGCTAAGTTTTCCAGATATGGACTTGATTTCTTTTGCGTTGGATAGCTAATCGTATTGGCTTTAATTAGAAATTTTTTTCTTGTGGATAGTGCAAGTCCATTTTTTTTATAATTTTTTCAAAAAAAGCAAAATGGGTAGTCCATGGTTTTTTTTGGCGAAAAATATTTGCTTTGCACTATCTGCAAAAAACAAAATTCCAATTAAAGCCAATATGGTTCTCTATCCAACGCAATATAAATCAAGTCGATATCCAGAAAAGTAAGCAAGTTATGACCAAAAAGGTAACCAGTTCTACTACTGCCTCTTTCCGGCCACTTTTTAGTAGAACTGGTTACCTTTTAAGTCATAACTTGCTAAGTTTTCCAGGTATGGACTTGATTTCTTTTGCGTTGGATAGCTAATCGTATTGGCTTTAAGTAGAAATTTTTTTCTTGTGGATAGTGCAATTAAATTTTTTTATAATTTTTTCAAAAAAAGCAAAGGGGGTAGTCCATGGTTTTTTTTGGCGAAAAATATTTGCTTTGCACTATCTGCAAAAAACAAAATTCTAATTAAAGCCAATATGGTTCTCTATCCAACGCAATATAAATCAAGTCGATATCCAGAAAAGTAAGCAAGTTATGACCAAAAAGGTAACCAGTTCTACTACTGCCTCTTTCCGGCCACTTTTTAGTAGAACTGGTTACTTTTTAAGTCATAACTTGCAAAGTTTTCCAGGTATGGACTTGATTTCTTTTGCGTTGGATAGCTAATCGTATTGGCTTTAAGTAGAAATTTTTTCCTTGTGGATAGTGCAAGTCCATTTTTTTATCATTTTTTCAAAAAAAGCAAAGGGGGTGGTAGTCCATGGTTTTTTTTGGCGAAAAATATTTGCTTTGCACTATCTGCAAAAAACAAAATTCCAATTAAAGCCAATATGGTTCTCTATCCAACGCAATATAAATCAAGTCGATATCCAGAAAAGTAAGCAAGTTATGACCAAAAAGGTAACCAGTTCTACTACTGCCTCTTTCCGGCCACTTTTTAGTAGAACTGGTTACCTTTTAAGTCATAACTTGCTAAGTTTTCCAGGTATGGACTTGATTTCTTTTGCGTTGGATAGCTAATCGTATTGGCTTTAAGTAGAAATTTTTTTCTTGTGGATAGTGCAAGTCCATTTTTTTATCATTTTTTCAAAAAAAGCAAAGGGGGTAGTCCATGGTTTTTTTTGGCGAAAAATATTTGCTTTGCACTATCTGCAAAAAACAAAATTCCAATTAAATCCAATATGGTTCTCTATCCAACGCAATATAAATCAAGTCGATATCCAGAAAAGTAAGCAAGTTATGACCAAAAAGGTAACCAGTTCTACTACTGCCTCTTTCCGGCCACTTTTTAGTAGAACTGGTTACTTTTTAAGTCATAACTTGCAAAGTTTTCCAGGAATGGACTTGATTTCTTTTGCGTTGGATAGCTAATCGTATTGGCTTTAAGTAGAAATTTTTTTCTTGTGGATAGTGCAAGTCCATTTTTTTATCATTTTTTCAAAAAAAAGCAAAAGGGGTAGTCCATGGTTTTTTTTGGCGAAAAATATTTGCTTTGCACTATCTGCAAAAAACAAAATTCCAATTAAAGCCAATATGGTTCTCTATCCAACGCAATATAAATCAAGTCGATATCCAGAAAAGTAAGCAAGTTATGACCAAAAAGGTAACCAGTTCTACTACTGCCTCTTTCCGGCCACTTTTTAGTAGAACTGGTTACCTTTTAAGTCATAACTTGCTAAATTTTCCGATTTATGGAATTGATTTCTTTTGCGTTGGATAGCTAATCGTATTGGCTTTAATTAGAAATTTTTTTCTTGTGGATAGTGCAATTAAATTTTTTTATAATTTTTTCAAAAAAAGCAAAGGGGGTAGTCCATGGTTTTTTTTGGCGAAAAATATTTGCTTTGCACTATCTGCAAAAAACAAAATTCTAATTAAAGCCAATATGGTTCTCTATCCAACGCAATATAAATCAAGTCGATATCCAGAAAAGTAAGCAAGTTATGACCAAAAAGGTAACCAGTTCTACTACTGCCTCTTTCCGGCCACTTTTTAGTAGAACTGGTTACTTTTTAAGTCATAACTTGCAAAGTTTTCCAGGTATGGACTTGATTTCTTTTGCGTTGGATAGCTAATCGTATTGGCTTTAAGTAGAAATTTTTTTCTTGTGGATAGTGCAAGTCCATTTTTTTATCATTTTTTCAAAAAAAGCAAAAGGGGTAGTCCATGGTTTTTTTTGGCGAAAAATATTTACTTTGCACTATATGCAAAAAACAAAATTCCAATTAAAGCCAATATGGTTCTCTATCCAACGCAATATAAATCAAGTCGATATCCAGAAAAGTTAGCAAGTTATGACCAAAAAGGTAACCAGTTCTACTACTGCCTCTTTCCGGCCACTTTTTAGTAGAACTGGTTACTTTTTAAGTCATAACTTGCAAAGTTTTCAGGTATGGACTTGATTTCTTTTGCGTTGGATAGCTAATCGTATTGGCTTTAATTAGAAATTTTTTTCTTGTGGATAGTGCAAGTCCATTTTTTTATCATTTTTTCAAAAAAAGCAAAGGGGGTAGTCCATGGTTTTTTTTGGCGAAAAATATTTGCTTTGCACTATCTGCAAAAAACAAAATTCCAATTAAAGCCAATATGGTTCTCTATCCAACGCAATATAAATCAAGTCGATATCCAGAAAAGTAAGCAAGTTATGACCAAAAAGGTAACCAGTTCTACTACTGCCTCTTTCCGGCCACTTTTTAGTAGAACTGGTTACCTTTTAAGTCATAACTTGCTAAGTTTTCCAGATATGGACTTGATTTCTTTTGCGTTGGATAGCTAATCGTATTGGCTTTAATTAGAAATTTTTTTCTTGTGGATAGTGCAATTCCATTTTTTTATAATTTTTTCAAGAAAAGCAAAGGGGGTAGTCCATGGTTTTTTTTGGCGAAAAATATTTGCTTTGCACTATCTGCAAAAAACAAAATTCCAATTAAAGCCAATATGGTTCTCTATCCAACGCAATATAAATCAAGTCGATATCCAGAAAAGTAAGCAAGTTATGACCAAAAAGGTAACCAGTTCTACTACTGCCTCTTTCCGGCCACTTTTTAGTAGAACTGGTTACCTTTTAAGTCATAACTTGCTAAGTTTTCCAGGTATGGACTTGATTTCTTTTGCCTTGGATAGCTAATCGTATTGGCTTTAAGTAGAAATTTTTTTCTTGTGGATAGTGCAAGTCCATTTTTTTTATCATTTTTTCAAAAAAAGCAAAGGGGGTAGTCCATGGTTTTTTTTGGCGAAAAATATTTGCTTTGCACTATCTGCAAAAAACAAAATTCCAATTAAAGCCAATATGGTTCTCTATCCAACGCAATATAAATCAAGTCGATATCCAGAAAAGTAAGCAAGTTATGACCAAAAAGGTAACCAGTTCTACTACTGCCTCTTTCCGGCCACTTTTTAGTAGAACTGGTTACTTTTTAAGTCATAACTTGCAAAGTTTTCCAGGTATGGACTTGATTTCTTTTGCGTTGGATAGCTAATCGTATTGGCTTTAAGTAGAAATTTTTTCCTTGTGGATAGTGCAAGTCCATTTTTTTATCATTTTTTCAAAAAAAGCAAAGGGGGTAGTCCATGGTTTTTTTTGGCGAAAAATATTTGCTTTGCACTATCTGCAAAAAACAAAATTCTAATTAAAGCCAATATGGTTCTCTATCCAACGCAATATAAATCAAGTCGATATCCAGAAAAGTAAGCAAGTTATGACCAAAAAGGTAACCAGTTCTACTACTGCCTCTTTCCGGCCACTTTTTAGTAGAACTGGTTACCTTTTAAGTCATAACTTGCTAAGTTTTCCAGATATGGACTTGATTTCTTTTGCGTTGGATAGCTAATCGTATTGGCTTTAATTAGAAATTTTTTTCTTGTGGATAGTGCAGTTTCATTTTTTTATAATTTTTTCAAAAAAAGCAAAGGGGGTAGTCCATGGTTTTTTTTGTCGAAAAATATTTGCTTTGCACTATCTGCAAAAAACAAAATTCTAATTAAAGCCAATATGGTTCTCTATCCAACGCAATATAAATCAAGTCGATATCCAGAAAAGTAAGCAAGTTATGACCAAAAAGGTAACCAGTTCTACTACTGCCTCTTTCCGGCCACTTTTTAGTAGAACTGGTTACCTTTTAAGTCATAACTTGCTAAGTTTTCCAGATATGGACTTGATTTCTTTTGCGTTGTATAGCTAATCGTATTGGCTTTAATTAGAAATTTTTTTCTTGTGGATAGTGCAATTCCATTTTTTTATAATTTTTTCAAAAAAAGCAAAGGGGGTAGTCCATGGTTTTTTTTGGCGAAAAATATTTGCTTTGCACTATCTGCAAAAAACAAAATTCCAATTAAAGCCAATATGGTTCTCTATCCAACGCAATATAAATCAAGTCGATATCCAGAAAAGTAAGCAAGTTATGACCAAAAAGGTAACCAGTTCTACTACTGCCTCTTTCCGGCCACTTTTTAGTAGAACTGGTTACCTTTTAAGTCATAACTTGCTAAGTTTTCCAGGTATGGACTTGATTTCTTTTGCCTTGGATAGCTAATCGTATTGGCTTTAAGCAGAAATTTTTTTCTTGTGGATAGTGCAAGTCCATTTTTTTTATCATTTTTTCAAAAAAAGCAAAGGGGGTAGTCCATGGTTGTTTTTGGCGAAAAATATTTGCTTTGCACTATCTGCAAAAAACAAAATTCCAATTAAAGCCAATATGGTTCTCTATCCAACGCAATATAAATCAAGTCGATAGCCAGAAAAGTGAGCAAGTTATGACCAAAAAGGTAACCAGTTCTACTACTGCCTCTTTCCGGCCACTTTTTAGTAGAACTGGTTACCTTTTAAGTCATAACTTGCTAAGTTTTCCAGATATGGACTTGATTTCTTTTGCGTTGGATAGCTAATCGTATTGGCTTTAATTAAAAATTTTTTTCTTGTGGATAGTGCAGTTTCATTTTTTTATAATTTTTTCAAGAAAAGCAAAGGGGGTAGTCCATGGTTTTTTTTGGCGAAAAATATTTGCTTTGCACTATCTGCAAAAAACAAAATTATAATTAAAGCCAATATGGTTCTCTATCCAACGCAATATAAATCAAGTCGATATCCAGAAAAGTAAGCAAGTTATGACCAAAAAGGTAACCAGTTCTACTACTGCCTCTTTCCGGCCACTTTTTAGTAGAACTGGTTACCTTTTAAGTCATAACTTGCTAAGTTTTCCAGATATGGACTTGATTTCTTTTGCGTTGGATAGCTAATCGTATTGGCTTTAATTAAAAATTTTTTTCTTGTGGATAGTGCAGTTTCATTTTTTTATAATTTTTTCAAGAAAAGCAAAGGGGGTAGTCCATGGTTTTTTTTGGCGAAAAATATTTGCTTTGCACTATCTGCAAAAAACAAAATTCCAATTAAAGCCAATATGGTTCTCTATCCAACGCAATATAAATCAAGTCGATATCCAGAAAAGTAAGCAAGTTATGACCAAAAAGGTAACCAGTTCTACTACTGCCTCTTTCCGGCCACTTTTTAGTAGAACTGGTTACCTTTTAAGTCATAACTTGCTAAGTTTTCCAGGTATGGACTTGATTTCTTTTGCGTTGGATAGCTAATCGTATTGGCTTTAAGTAGAAATTTTTTCCTTGTGGATAGTGCAAGTCCATTTTTTTATCATTTTTTCAAAAAAAGCAAAGGGGGTAGTCCATGGTTTTTTTTGGCGAAAAATATTTGCTTTGCACTATCTGCAAAAAACAAAATTCCAATTAAAGCCAATATGGTTCTCTATCCAACGCAATATAAATCAAGTCGATATCCAGAAAAGTAAGCAAGTTATGACCAAAAAGGTAACCAGTTCTACTACTGCCTCTTTCCGGCCACTTTTTAGTAGAACTGGTTACCTTTTAAGTCATAACTTGCTAAGTTTTCCAGGTATGGACTTGATTTCTTTTGCGTTGGATAGCTAATCGTATTGGCTTTAAGTAGAAATTTTTTCCTTGTGGATAGTGCAAGTCCATTTTTTTATCATTTTTTCAAAAAAAGCAAAGGGGGTAGTCCATGGTTTTTTTTGGCGAAAAATATTTGCTTTGCACTATCTGCAAAAAACAAAATTCCAATTAAAGCCAATATGGTTCTCTATCCAACGCAATATAAATCAAGTCGATATCCAGAAAAGTAAGCAAGTTATGACCAAAAAGGTAACCAGTTCTACTACTGCCTCTTTCCGGCCACTTTTTAGTAGAACTGGTTACCTTTTAAGTCATAACTTGCTAAGTTTTCCAGATATGGACTTGATTTCTTTTGCGTTGGATAGCTAATCGTATTGGCTTTAATTAGAAATTTTTTTCTTGTGGATAGTGCAATTAAATTTTTTTATAATTTTTTCAAAAAAAGCAAAGGGGGTAGTCCATGGTTTTTTTTGGCGAAAAATATTTGCTTTGCACTATCTGCAAAAAACAAAATTCTAATTAAAGCCAATATGGTTCTCTATCCAACGCAATATAAATCAAGTCGATATCCAGAAAAGTAAGCAAGTTATGACCAAAAAGGTAACCAGTTCTACTACTGCCTCTTTCCGGCCACTTTTTAGTAGAACTGGTTACCTTTTAAGTCATAACTTGCTAAGTTTTCCAGATATGGACTTGATTTCTTTTGCGTTGGATAGCTAATCGTATTGGCTTTAATTAGAAATTTTTTTCTTGTGGATAGTGCAATTAAATTTTTTTATAATTTTTTCAAAAAAAGCAAAGGGGGTAGTCCATGGTTTTTTTTGGCGAAAAATATTTGCTTTGCACTATCTGCAAAAAACAAAATTCTAATTAAAGCCAATATGGTTCTCTATCCAACGCAATATAAATCAAGTCGATATCCAGAAAAGTAAGCAAGTTATGACCAAAAAGGTAACCAGTTCTACTACTGCCTCTTTCCGGCCACTTTTTAGTAGAACTGGTTACTTTTTAAGTCATAACTTGCAAAGTTTTCCAGGTATGGACTTGATTTCTTTTGCGTTGGATAGCTAATCGTATTGGCTTTAAGTAGAAATTTTTTCCTTGTGGATAGTGCAAGTCCATTTTTTTATCATTTTTTCAAAAAAAGCAAAGGGGGTAGTCCATGGTTTTTTTTGGCGAAAAATATTTGCTTTGCACTATCTGCAAAAAGCAAAATTCTTATTAAAGCCAATATGGTTCTCTATCCAACGCAATATAAATCAAGTCGATATCCAGAAAAGTAAGCAAGTTATGACCAAAAAGGTAACCAGTTCTACTACTGCCTCTTTCCGGCCACTTTTTAGTAGAACTGGTTACCTTTTAAGTCATAACTTGCTAAGTTTTCCAGATATGGACTTGATTTCTTTTGCGTTGGATAGCTAATCGTATTGGCTTTAATTAGAAATTTTTTTCTTGTGGATAGTGCAGTTTCATTTTTTTATAATTTTTTCAAAAAAAGCAAAGGGGGTAGTCCATGGTTTTTTTTGGCGAAAAATATTTGCTTTGCACTATCTGCAAAAAACAAAATTCCAATTAAAGCCAATATGGTTCTCTATCCAACGCAATATAAATCAAGTCGATATCCAGAAAAGTAAGCAAGTTATGACCAAAAAGGTAACCAGTTCTACTACTGCCTCTTTCCGGCCACTTTTTAGTAGAACTGGTTACCTTTTAAGTCATAACTTGCTAAGTTTTCCAGATATGGACTTGATTTCTTTTGCGTTGGATAGCTAATCGTATTGGCTTTAATTAGAAATTTTTTTCTTGTGGATAGTGCAATTAAATTTTTTTATAATTTTTTCAAAAAAAGCAAAGGGGGTAGTCCATGGTTTTTTTTGGCGAAAAATATTTGCTTTGCACTATCTGCAAAAAACAAAATTCTAATTAAAGCCAATATGGTTCTCTATCCAACGCAATATAAATCAAGTCGATATCCAGAAAAGTAAGCAAGTTATGACCAAAAAGGTAACCAGTTCTACTACTGCCTCTTTCCGGCCACTTTTTAGTAGAACTGGTTACTTTTTAAGTCATAACTTGCAAAGTTTTCCAGGTATGGACTTGATTTCTTTTGCGTTGGATAGCTAATCGTATTGGCTTTAAGTAGAAATTTTTTCCTTGTGGATGGTGCAAGTCCATTTTTTTATCATTTTTTCAAAAAAAGCAAAGGGGGTAGTCCATGGTTTTTTTTGGCGAAAAATATTTGCTTTGCACTATCTGCAAAAAACAAAATTCTTATTAAAGCCAATATGGTTCTCTATCCAACGCAATATAAATCAAGTCGATATCCAGAAAAGTAAGCAAGTTATGACCAAAAAGGTAACCAGTTCTACTACTGCCTCTTTCCGGCCACTTTTTAGTAGAACTGGTTACCTTTTAAGTCATAACTTGCTAAATTTTCCCATTTATGGACTTGATTTCTTTTGCGTTGTATAGCTAATCGTATTGGCTTTAATTAGAAATTTTTTTCTTGTGGATAGTGCAATTAAATTTTTTTATAATTTTTTCAAAAAAAGCAAAGGGGGTAGTCCATGGTTTTTTTTGGCGAAAAATATTTGCTTTGCACTATCTGCAAAAAACAAAATTCCAATTAAAGCCAATATGGTTCTCTATCCAACGCAATATAAATCAAGTCGATATCCAGAAAAGTAAGCAAGTTATGACCAAAAAGGTAACCAGTTCTACTACTGCCTCTTTCCGGCCACTTTTTAGTAGAACTGGTTACCTTTTAAGTCATAACTTGCTAAGTTTTCCAGATATGGACTTGATTTCTTTTGCGTTGGATAGCTAATCGTATTGGCTTTAATTAAAAATTTTTTTCTTGTGGATAGTGCAGTTTCATTTTTTTATAATTTTTTAAAGAAAAGCAAAGGGGGTAGTCCATGGTTTTTTTTGGCGAAAAATATTTGCTTTGCACTATCTGCAAAAAACAAAATTCCAATTAAAGCCAATATGGTTCTCTATCCAACGCAATATAAATCAAGTCGATATCCAGAAAAGTAAGCAAGTTATGACCAAAAAGGTAACCAGTTCTACTACTGCCTCTTTCCGGCCACTTTTTAGTAGAACTGGTTACCTTTTAAGTCATAACTTGCTAAGTTTTCCAGGTATGGACTTGATTTCTTTTGCGTTGGATAGCTAATCGTATTGGCTTTAAGTAGAAATTTTTTTCTTGTGGATAGTGCAAGTCCATTTTTTTATCATTTTTTCAAAAAAAGCAAAGGGGGTAGTCCATGGTTTTTTTTGGCGAAAAATATTTGCTTTGCACTATCTGCAAAAAACAAAATGCCAATTAAAGCCAATATGGTTCTCTATCCAACGCAATATAAATCAAGTCGATATCCAGAAAAGTAAGCAAGTTATGACCAAAAAGGTAACCAGTTCTACTACTGCCTCTTTCCGGCCACTTTTTAGTAGAACTGGTTACCTTTTAAGTCATAACTTGCTAAGTTTTCCAGGTATGGACTTGATTTCTTTTGCGTTGGATAGCTAATCGTATTGGCTTTAAGTAGAAATTTTTTCCTTGTGGATAGTGCAAGTCCATTTTTTTATCATTTTTTCAAAAAAAGCAAAGGGGGTAGTCCATGGTTTTTTTTGGCGAAAAATATTTGCTTTGCACTATCTGCAAAAAACAAAATTCCAATTAAAGCCAATATGGTTCTCTATCCAACGCAATATAAATCAAGTCGATATCCAGAAAAGTAAGCAAGTTATGACCAAAAAGGTAACCAGTTCTACTACTGCCTCTTTCCGGCCACTTTTTAGTAGAACTGGTTACCTTTTAAGTCATAACTTGCTAAGTTTTCCAGGTATGGACTTGATTTCTTTTGCGTTGGATAGCTAATCGTATTGGCTTTAAGTAGAAATTTTTTCCTTGTATATAGTGCAAGTCCATTTTTTTATCATTTTTTCAAAAAAAGCAAAGGGGGTAGTCCATGGTTTTTTTTGGCGAAAAATATTTGCTTTGCACTATCTGCAAAAAACAAAATTCCAATTAAAGCCAATATGGTTCTCTATCCAACGCAATATAAATCAAGTCGATATCCAGAAAAGTAAGCAAGTTATGACCAAAAAGGTAACCAGTTCTACTACTGCCTCTTTCCGGCCACTTTTTAGTAGAACTGGTTACCTTTTAAGTCATAACTTGCTAAGTTTTCCAGATATGGACTTGATTTCTTTTGCGTTGGATAGCTAATCGTATTGGCTTTAATTAGAAATTTTTTTCTTGTGGATAGTGCAATTAAATTTTTTTATAATTTTTTCAAAAAAAGCAAAGGGGGTAGTCCATGGTTTTTTTTGGCGAAAAATATTTGCTTTGCACTATCTGCAAAAAACAAAATTCTAATTAAAGCCAATATGGTTCTCTATCCAACGCAATATAAATCAAGTCGATATCCAGAAAAGTAAGCAAGTTATGACCAAAAAGGTAACCAGTTCTACTACTGCCTCTTTCCGGCCACTTTTTAGTAGAACTGGTTACCTTTTAAGTCATAACTTGCTAAGTTTTCCAGATATGGACTTGATTTCTTTTGCGTTGGATAGCTAATCGTATTGGCTTTAATTAGAAATTTTTTTCTTGTGGATAGTGCAATTAAATTTTTTTATAATTTTTTCAAAAAAAGCAAAGGGGGTAGTCCATGGTTTTTTTTGGCGAAAAATATTTGCTTTGCACTATCTGCAAAAAACAAAATTCTAATTAAAGCCAATATGGTTCTCTATCCAACGCAATATAAATCAAGTCGATATCCAGAAAAGTAAGCAAGTTATGACCAAAAAGGTAACCAGTTCTACTACTGCCTCTTTCCGGCCACTTTTTAGTAGAACTGGTTACCTTTTAAGTCATAACTTGCTAAATTTTCCCATTTATGGACTTGATTTCTTTTGCGTTGTATAGCTAATCGTATTGGCTTTAATTAGAAATTTTTTTCTTGTGGATAGTGCAATTCCATTTTTTTATAATTTTTTCAAAAAAAGCAAAGGGGGTAGTCCATGGTTTTTTTTGGCGAAAAATATTTGCTTTGCACTATCTGCAAAAAACAAAATTCCAATTAAAGCCAATATGGTTCTCTATCCAACGCAATATAAATCAAGTCGATATCCAGAAAAGTAAGCAAGTTATGACCAAAAAGGTAACCAGTTCTACTACTGCCTCTTTCCGGCCACTTTTTAGTAGAACTGGTTACCTTTTAAGTCATAACTTGCTAAGTTTTCCAGATATGGACTTGATTTCTTTTGCGTTGGATAGCTAATCGTATTGGCTTTAATTAAAAATTTTTTTCTTGTGGATAGTGCAGTTTCATTTTTTTATAATTTTTTAAAGAAAAGCAAAGGGGGTAGTCCATGGTTTTTTTTGGCGAAAAATATTTGCTTTGCACTATCTGCAAAAAACAAAATTCCAATTAAAGCCAATATGGTTCTCTATCCAACGCAATATAAATCAAGTCGATATCCAGAAAAGTAAGCAAGTTATGACCAAAAAGGTAACCAGTTCTACTACTGCCTCTTTCCGGCCACTTTTTAGTAGAACTGGTTACCTTTTAAGTCATAACTTGCTAAGTTTTCCAGGTATGGACTTGATTTCTTTTGCGTTGGATAGCTAATCGTATTGGCTTTAAGTAGAAATTTTTTTCTTGTGGATAGTGCAAGTCCATATTTTTATCATTTTTTCAAAAAAAGCAAAGGGGGTAGTCCATGGTTTTTTTTGGCGAAAAATATTTGCTTTGCACTATCTGCAAAAAACAAAATGCCAATTAAAGCCAATATGGTTCTCTATCCAACGCAATATAAATCAAGTCGATATCCAGAAAAGTAAGCAAGTTAAGACCAAAAAGGTAACCAGTTCTACTACTGCCTCTTTCCGGCCACTTTTTAGTAGAACTGGTTACCTTTTAAGTCATAACTTGCTAAGTTTTCCAGGTATGGACTTGATTTCTTTTGCCTTGGATAGCTAATCGTATTGGCTTTAAGTAGAAATTTTTTTCTTGTGGATAGTGCAAGTCCATTTTTTTATCATTTTTTCAAAAAAAGCAAAGGGGGTAGTCCATGGTTGTTTTTGGCGAAAAATATTTGCTTTGCACTATCTGCAAAAAACAAAATTCCAATTAAAGCCAATATGGTTCTCTATCCAACGCAATATAAATCAAGTCGATATCCAGAAAAGTAAGCAAGTTAAGACCAAAAAGGTAACCAGTTCTACTACTGCCTCTTTCCGGCCACTTTTTAGTAGAACTGGTTACCTTTTAAGTCATAACTTGCTAAGTTTTCCAGGTATGGACTTGATTTCTTTTGCCTTGGATAGCTAATCGTATTGGCTTTAAGTAGAAATTTTTTTCTTGTGGATAGTGCAAGTCCATTTTTTTATCATTTTTTCAAAAAAAGCAAAGGGGGTAGTCCATGGTTGTTTTTGGCGAAAAATATTTGCTTTGCACTATCTGCAAAAAACAAAATGCCAATTAAAGCCAATATGGTTCTCTATCCAACGCAATATAAATCAAGTCGATATCCAGAAAAGTAAGCAAGTTAAGACCAAAAAGGTAACCAGTTCTACTACTGCCTCTTTCCGGCCACTTTTTAGTAGAACTGGTTACCTTTTAAGTCATAACTTGCTAAGTTTTCCAGATATGGACTTGACTTCTTCTGCGTTGGATAGCTAATCGTATTGGCTTTAATTAAAAATTTTTTTCTTGTGGATAGTGCAGTTTCATTTTTTTATAATTTTTTCAAGAAAAGCAAAGGGGGTAGTCCATGGTTTTTTTTGGCGAAAAATATTTGCTTTGCACTATCTGCAAAAAACAAAATGCCAATTAAAGCCAATATGGTTCTCTATCCAACGCAATATAAATCAAGTCGATATCCAGAAAAGTAAGCAAGTTATGACCAAAAAGGTAACCAGTTCTACTACTGCCTCTTTCCGGCCACTTTTTAGTAGAACTGGTTACCTTTTAAGTCATAACTTGCTAAGTTTTCCAGGTATGGACTTGATTTCTTTTGCGTTGGATAGCTAATCGTATTGGCTTTAAGTAGAAATTTTTTTCTTGTGGATAGTGCAAGTCCATTTTTTTATAATTTTCTAAAAAAAAAGCAAAGGGGGTAGTCCATGGTTTTTTTTGGCGAAAAATATTTGCTTTGCACTATCTGCAAAAAACAAAATGCCAATTAAAGCCAATATGGTTCTCTATCCAACGCAATATAAATCAAGTCGATATCCAGAAAAGTAAGCAAGTTATGACCAAAAAGGTAACCAGTTCTACTACTGCCTCTTTCCGGCCACTTTTTAGTAGAACTGGTTACCTTTTAAGTCATAACTTGCTAAGTTTTCCAGATATGGACTTGATTTCTTTTGCGTTGGATAGCTAATCGTATTGGCTTTAATTAGAAATTTTTTTCTTGTGGATAGTGCAGTTTCATTTTTTTATAATTTTTTCAAAAAAAGCAAAGGGGGTAGTCCATGGTTTTTTTTGGCGAAAAATATTTGCTTTGCACTATCTGCAAAAAACAAAATTCCAATTAAAGCCAATATGGTTCTCTATCCAACGCAATATAAATCAAGTCGATATCCAGAAAAGTAAGCAAGTTATGACCAAAAAGGTAACCAGTTCTACTACTGCCTCTTTCCGGCCACTTTTTAGTAGAACTGGTTACCTTTTAAGTCATAACTTGCTAAGTTTTCCAGATATGGACTTGATTTCTTTTGCGTTGGATAGCTAATCGTATTGGCTTTAATTAGAAATTTTTTTCTTGTGGATAGTGCAATTAAATTTTTTTATAATTTTTTCAAAAAAAGCAAAGGGGGTAGTCCATGGTTTTTTTTGGCGAAAAATATTTGCTTTGCACTATCTGCAAAAAACAAAATTCTAATTAAAGCCAATATGGTTCTCTATCCAACGCAATATAAATCAAGTCGATATCCAGAAAAGTAAGCAAGTTATGACCAAAAAGGTAACCAGTTCTACTACTGCCTCTTTCCGGCCACTTTTTAGTAGAACTGGTTACTTTTTAAGTCATAACTTGCAAAGTTTTCCAGGTATGGACTTGATTTCTTTTGCGTTGGATAGCTAATCGTATTGGCTTTAAGTAGAAATTTTTTCCTTGTGGATAGTGCAAGTCCATTTTTTTATCATTTTTTCAAAAAAAGCAAAGGGGGTAGTCCATGGTTTTTTTTGGCGAAAAATATTTGCTTTGCACTATCTGCAAAAAGCAAAATTCTTATTAAAGCCAATATGGTTCTCTATCCAACGCAATATAAATCAAGTCGATATCCAGAAAAGTAAGCAAGTTATGACCAAAAAGGTAACCAGTTCTACTACTGCCTCTTTCCGGCCACTTTTTAGTAGAACTGGTTACCTTTTAAGTCATAACTTGCTAAGTTTTCCAGATATGGACTTGATTTCTTTTGCGTTGGATAGCTAATCGTATTGGCTTTAATTAGAAATTTTTTTCTTGTGGATAGTGCAGTTTCATTTTTTTATAATTTTTTCAAAAAAAGCAAAGGGGGTAGTCCATGGTTTTTTTTGGCGAAAAATATTTGCTTTGCACTATCTGCAAAAAACAAAATTCCAATTAAAGCCAATATGGTTCTCTATCCAACGCAATATAAATCAAGTCGATATCCAGAAAAGTAAGCAAGTTATGACCAAAAAGGTAACCAGTTCTACTACTGCCTCTTTCCGGCCACTTTTTAGTAGAACTGGTTACCTTTTAAGTCATAACTTGCTAAGTTTTCCAGATATGGACTTGATTTCTTTTGCGTTGGATAGCTAATCGTATTGGCTTTAATTAGAAATTTTTTTCTTGTGGATAGTGCAATTAAATTTTTTTATAATTTTTTCAAAAAAAGCAAAGGGGGTAGTCCATGGTTTTTTTTGGCGAAAAATATTTGCTTTGCACTATCTGCAAAAAACAAAATTCTAATTAAAGCCAATATGGTTCTCTATCCAACGCAATATAAATCAAGTCGATATCCAGAAAAGTAAGCAAGTTATGACCAAAAAGGTAACCAGTTCTACTACTGCCTCTTTCCGGCCACTTTTTAGTAGAACTGGTTACTTTTTAAGTCATAACTTGCAAAGTTTTCCAGGTATGGACTTGATTTCTTTTGCGTTGGATAGCTAATCGTATTGGCTTTAAGTAGAAATTTTTTCCTTGTGGATGGTGCAAGTCCATTTTTTTATCATTTTTTCAAAAAAAGCAAAGGGGGTAGTCCATGGTTTTTTTTGGCGAAAAATATTTGCTTTGCACTATCTGCAAAAAACAAAATTCTTATTAAAGCCAATATGGTTCTCTATCCAACGCAATATAAATCAAGTCGATATCCAGAAAAGTAAGCAAGTTATGACCAAAAAGGTAACCAGTTCTACTACTGCCTCTTTCCGGCCACTTTTTAGTAGAACTGGTTACCTTTTAAGTCATAACTTGCTAAATTTTCCCATTTATGGACTTGATTTCTTTTGCGTTGTATAGCTAATCGTATTGGCTTTAATTAGAAATTTTTTTCTTGTGGATAGTGCAATTAAATTTTTTTATAATTTTTTCAAAAAAAGCAAAGGGGGTAGTCCATGGTTTTTTTTGGCGAAAAATATTTGCTTTGCACTATCTGCAAAAAACAAAATTCCAATTAAAGCCAATATGGTTCTCTATCCAACGCAATATAAATCAAGTCGATATCCAGAAAAGTAAGCAAGTTATGACCAAAAAGGTAACCAGTTCTACTACTGCCTCTTTCCGGCCACTTTTTAGTAGAACTGGTTACCTTTTAAGTCATAACTTGCTAAGTTTTCCAGATATGGACTTGATTTCTTTTGCGTTGGATAGCTAATCGTATTGGCTTTAATTAAAAATTTTTTTCTTGTGGATAGTGCAGTTTCATTTTTTTATAATTTTTTAAAGAAAAGCAAAGGGGGTAGTCCATGGTTTTTTTTGGCGAAAAATATTTGCTTTGCACTATCTGCAAAAAACAAAATTCCAATTAAAGCCAATATGGTTCTCTATCCAACGCAATATAAATCAAGTCGATATCCAGAAAAGTAAGCAAGTTATGACCAAAAAGGTAACCAGTTCTACTACTGCCTCTTTCCGGCCACTTTTTAGTAGAACTGGTTACCTTTTAAGTCATAACTTGCTAAGTTTTCCAGGTATGGACTTGATTTCTTTTGCGTTGGATAGCTAATCGTATTGGCTTTAAGTAGAAATTTTTTTCTTGTGGATAGTGCAAGTCCATTTTTTTATCATTTTTTCAAAAAAAGCAAAGGGGGTAGTCCATGGTTTTTTTTGGCGAAAAATATTTGCTTTGCACTATCTGCAAAAAACAAAATGCCAATTAAAGCCAATATGGTTCTCTATCCAACGCAATATAAATCAAGTCGATATCCAGAAAAGTAAGCAAGTTATGACCAAAAAGGTAACCAGTTCTACTACTGCCTCTTTCCGGCCACTTTTTAGTAGAACTGGTTACCTTTTAAGTCATAACTTGCTAAGTTTTCCAGGTATGGACTTGATTTCTTTTGCGTTGGATAGCTAATCGTATTGGCTTTAAGTAGAAATTTTTTCCTTGTGGATAGTGCAAGTCCATTTTTTTATCATTTTTTCAAAAAAAGCAAAGGGGGTAGTCCATGGTTTTTTTTGGCGAAAAATATTTGCTTTGCACTATCTGCAAAAAACAAAATTCCAATTAAAGCCAATATGGTTCTCTATCCAACGCAATATAAATCAAGTCGATATCCAGAAAAGTAAGCAAGTTATGACCAAAAAGGTAACCAGTTCTACTACTGCCTCTTTCCGGCCACTTTTTAGTAGAACTGGTTACCTTTTAAGTCATAACTTGCTAAGTTTTCCAGGTATGGACTTGATTTCTTTTGCGTTGGATAGCTAATCGTATTGGCTTTAAGTAGAAATTTTTTCCTTGTATATAGTGCAAGTCCATTTTTTTATCATTTTTTCAAAAAAAGCAAAGGGGGTAGTCCATGGTTTTTTTTGGCGAAAAATATTTGCTTTGCACTATCTGCAAAAAACAAAATTCCAATTAAAGCCAATATGGTTCTCTATCCAACGCAATATAAATCAAGTCGATATACAGAAAAGTAAGCAAGTTATGACCAAAAAGGTAACCAGTTCTACTACTGCCTCTTTCCGGCCACTTTTTAGTAGAACTGGTTACCTTTTAAGTCATAACTTGCTAAGTTTTCCAGATATGGACTTGATTTCTTTTGCGTTGGATAGCTAATCGTATTGGCTTTAATTAGAAATTTTTTTCTTGTGGATAGTGCAATTAAATTTTTTTATAATTTTTTCAAAAAAAGCAAAGGGGGTAGTCCATGGTTTTTTTTGGCGAAAAATATTTGCTTTGCACTATCTGCAAAAAACAAAATTCTAATTAAAGCCAATATGGTTCTCTATCCAACGCAATATAAATCAAGTCGATATCCAGAAAAGTAAGCAAGTTATGACCAAAAAGGTAACCAGTTCTACTACTGCCTCTTTCCGGCCACTTTTTAGTAGAACTGGTTACCTTTTAAGTCATAACTTGCTAAGTTTTCCAGATATGGACTTGATTTCTTTTGCGTTGGATAGCTAATCGTATTGGCTTTAATTAGAAATTTTTTTCTTGTGGATAGTGCAATTAAATTTTTTTATAATTTTTTCAAAAAAAGCAAAGGGGGTAGTCCATGGTTTTTTTTGGCGAAAAATATTTGCTTTGCACTATCTGCAAAAAACAAAATTCTAATTAAAGCCAATATGGTTCTCTATCCAACGCAATATAAATCAAGTCGATATCCAGAAAAGTAAGCAAGTTATGACCAAAAAGGTAACCAGTTCTACTACTGCCTCTTTCCGGCCACTTTTTAGTAGAACTGGTTACCTTTTAAGTCATAACTTGCTAAATTTTCCCATTTATGGACTTGATTTCTTTTGCGTTGTATAGCTAATCGTATTGGCTTTAATTAGAAATTTTTTTCTTGTGGATAGTGCAATTCCATTTTTTTATAATTTTTTCAAAAAAAGCAAAGGGGGTAGTCCATGGTTTTTTTTGGCGAAAAATATTTGCTTTGCACTATCTGCAAAAAACAAAATTCCAATTAAAGCCAATATGGTTCTCTATCCAACGCAATATAAATCAAGTCGATATCCAGAAAAGTAAGCAAGTTATGACCAAAAAGGTAACCAGTTCTACTACTGCCTCTTTCCGGCCACTTTTTAGTAGAACTGGTTACCTTTTAAGTCATAACTTGCTAAGTTTTCCAGATATGGACTTGATTTCTTTTGCGTTGGATAGCTAATCGTATTGGCTTTAATTAAAAATTTTTTTCTTGTGGATAGTGCAGTTTCATTTTTTTATAATTTTTTAAAGAAAAGCAAAGGGGGTAGTCCATGGTTTTTTTTGGCGAAAAATATTTGCTTTGCACTATCTGCAAAAAACAAAATTCCAATTAAAGCCAATATGGTTCTCTATCCAACGCAATATAAATCAAGTCGATATCCAGAAAAGTAAGCAAGTTATGACCAAAAAGGTAACCAGTTCTACTACTGCCTCTTTCCGGCCACTTTTTAGTAGAACTGGTTACCTTTTAAGTCATAACTTGCTAAGTTTTCCAGGTATGGACTTGATTTCTTTTGCGTTGGATAGCTAATCGTATTGGCTTTAAGTAGAAATTTTTTTCTTGTGGATAGTGCAAGTCCATATTTTTATCATTTTTTCAAAAAAAGCAAAGGGGGTAGTCCATGGTTTTTTTTGGCGAAAAATATTTGCTTTGCACTATCTGCAAAAAACAAAATGCCAATTAAAGCCAATATGGTTCTCTATCCAACGCAATATAAATCAAGTCGATATCCAGAAAAGTAAGCAAGTTAAGACCAAAAAGGTAACCAGTTCTACTACTGCCTCTTTCCGGCCACTTTTTAGTAGAACTGGTTACCTTTTAAGTCATAACTTGCTAAGTTTTCCAGGTATGGACTTGATTTCTTTTGCCTTGGATAGCTAATCGTATTGGCTTTAAGTAGAAATTTTTTTCTTGTGGATAGTGCAAGTCCATTTTTTTATCATTTTTTCAAAAAAAGCAAAGGGGGTAGTCCATGGTTGTTTTTGGCGAAAAATATTTGCTTTGCACTATCTGCAAAAAACAAAATTCCAATTAAAGCCAATATGGTTCTCTATCCAACGCAATATAAATCAAGTCGATATCCAGAAAAGTAAGCAAGTTAAGACCAAAAAGGTAACCAGTTCTACTACTGCCTCTTTCCGGCCACTTTTTAGTAGAACTGGTTACCTTTTAAGTCATAACTTGCTAAGTTTTCCAGGTATGGACTTGATTTCTTTTGCCTTGGATAGCTAATCGTATTGGCTTTAAGTAGAAATTTTTTTCTTGTGGATAGTGCAAGTCCATTTTTTTATCATTTTTTCAAAAAAAGCAAAGGGGGTAGTCCATGGTTGTTTTTGGCGAAAAATATTTGCTTTGCACTATCTGCAAAAAACAAAATGCCAATTAAAGCCAATATGGTTCTCTATCCAACGCAATATAAATCAAGTCGATATCCAGAAAAGTAAGCAAGTTAAGACCAAAAAGGTAACCAGTTCTACTACTGCCTCTTTCCGGCCACTTTTTAGTAGAACTGGTTACCTTTTAAGTCATAACTTGCTAAGTTTTCCAGATATGGACTTGATTTCTTCTGCGTTGGATAGCTAATCGTATTGGCTTTAATTAAAAATTTTTTTCTTGTGGATAGTGCAGTTTCATTTTTTTATAATTTTTTCAAGAAAAGCAAAGGGGGTAGTCCATGGTTTTTTTTGGCGAAAAATATTTGCTTTGCACTATCTGCAAAAAACAAAATGCCAATTAAAGCCAATATGGTTCTCTATCCAACGCAATATAAATCAAGTCGATATCCAGAAAAGTAAGCAAGTTATGACCAAAAAGGTAACCAGTTCTACTACTGCCTCTTTCCGGCCACTTTTTAGTAGAACTGGTTACCTTTTAAGTCATAACTTGCTAAGTTTTCCAGGTATGGACTTGATTTCTTTTGCGTTGGATAGCTAATCGTATTGGCTTTAAGTAGAAATTTTTTTCTTGTGGATAGTGCAAGTCCATTTTTTTATAATTTTCTAAAAAAAAAGCAAAGGGGGTAGTCCATGGTTTTTTTTGGCGAAAAATATTTGCTTTGCACTATCTGCAAAAAACAAAATGCCAATTAAAGCCAATATGGTTCTCTATCCAACGCAATATAAATCAAGTCGATATCCAGAAAAGTAAGCAAGTTATGACCAAAAAGGTAACCAGTTCTACTACTGCCTCTTTCCGGCCACTTTTTAGTAGAACTGGTTACCTTTTAAGTCATAACTTGCTAAGTTTTCCAGGTATGGACTTGATTTCTTTTGCGTTGGATAGCTAATCGTATTGGCTTTAAGTAGAAATTTTTTTCTTGTGGATAGTGCAAGTCCATTTTTTTATAATTTTCTAAAAAAAAAGCAAAGGGGGTAGTCCATGGTTTTTTTTGGCGAAAAATATTTGCTTTGCACTATCTGCAAAAAACAAAATGCCAATTAAAGCCAATATGGTTCTCTATCCAACGCAATATAAATCAAGTCGATATCCAGAAAAGTAAGCAAGTTATGACCAAAAAGGTAACCAGTTCTACTACTGCCTCTTTCCGGCCACTTTTTAGTAGAACTGGTTACCTTTTAAGTCATAACTTGCTAAGTTTTCCAGGTATGGACTTGATTTCTTTTGCGTTGGATAGCTAATCGTATTGGCTTTAAGTAGAAATTTTTTTCTTGTGGATAGTGCAAGTCCATTTTTTTATAATTTTCTAAAAAAAAAGCAAAGGGGGTAGTCCATGGTTTTTTTTGGCGAAAAATATTTGCTTTGCACTATCTGCAAAAAACAAAATGCCAATTAAAGCCAATATGGTTCTCTATCCAACGCAATATAAATCAAGTCGATATCCAGAAAAGTAAGCAAGTTATGACCAAAAAGGTAACCAGTTCTACTACTGCCTCTTTCCGGCCACTTTTTAGTAGAACTGGTTACCTTTTAAGTCATAACTTGCTAAGTTTTCCAGGTATGGACTTGATTTCTTTTGCCTTGGATAGCTAATCGTATTGGCTTTAAGTAGAAATTTTTTTCTTGTGGATAGTGCAAGTCCATTTTTTTATCATTTTTTCAAAAAAAGCAAAGGGGGTAGTCCATGGTTGTTTTTGGCGAAAAATATTTGCTTTGCACTATCTGCAAAAAACAAAATTCCAATTAAAGCCAATATGGTTCTCTATCCAACGCAATATAAATCAAGTCGATAGCCAGAAAAGTGAGCAAGTTATGACCAAAAAGGTAACCAGTTCTACTACTGCCTCTTTCCGGCCACTTTTTAGTAGAACTGGTTACCTTTTAAGTCATAACTTGCTAAGTTTTCCAGATATGGACTTGATTTCTTCTGCGTTGGATAGCTAATCGTATTGGCTTTAATTAAAAATTTTTTTCTTGTGGATAGTGCAGTTTCATTTTTTTATAATTTTTTCAAGAAAAGCAAAGGGGGTAGTCCATGGTTTTTTTTGGCGAAAAATATTTGCTTTGCACTATCTGCAAAAAACAAAATTCTAATTAAAGCCAATATGGTTCTCTATCCAACGCAATATAAATCAAGTCGATATCCAGAAAAGTAAGCAAGTTATGACCAAAAAGGTAACCAGTTCTACTACTGCCTCTTTCCGGCCACTTTTTAGTAGAACTGGTTACCTTTTAAGTCATAACTTGCTAAGTTTTCCAGATATGGACTTGATTTCTTTTGCGTTTGATAGCTAATCGTATTGGCTTTAAGTAGAAATTTTTTTCTTGTGGATAGTGCAAGTCCATTTTTTTATCATTTTTTCAAAAAAAGCAAAGGGGGTAGTCCATGGTTTTTTTTTTGCGAAAAATATTTGCTTTGCACTATCTGCAAAAAACAAAATTCCAATTAAAGCCAATATGGTTCTCTATCCAACGCAATATAAATCAAGTCGATATCCAGAAAAGTAAGCAAGTTATGACCAAAAAGGTAACCAGTTCTACTACTGCCTCTTTCCGGCCACGTTTTAGTAGAACTGGTTACCTTTTAAGTCATAACTTGCTAAGTTTTCCAGGTATGGACTTGATTTCTTTTGCGTTGGATAGCTAATCGTATTGGCTTTAAGTAGAAATTTTTTTCTTGTGGATAGTGCAAGTCCATTTTTTTATCATTTTTTCAAAAAAAGCAAAGGGGGTAGTCCATGGTTTTTTTTGGCGAAAAATATTTGCTTTGCACTATCTGCAAAAAACAAAATGCCAATTAAAGCCAATATGGTTCTCTATCCAACGCAATATAAATCAAGTCGATATCCAGAAAAGTAAGCAAGTTATGACCAAAAAGGTAACCAGTTCTACTACTGCCTCTTTCCGGCCACGTTTTAGTAGAACTGGTTACCTTTTAAGTCATAACTTGCTAAGTTTTCCAGGTATGGACTTGATTTCTTTTGCGTTGGATAGCTAATCGTATTGGCTTTAAGTAGAAATTTTTTTCTTGTGGATAGTGCAAGTCCATTTTTTTATCATTTTTTCAAAAAAAGCAAAGGGGGTAGTCCATGGTTGTTTTTGGCGAAAAATATTTGCTTTGCACTATCTGCAAAAAACAAAATTCCAATTAAAGCCAATATGGTTCTCTATCCAACGCAATATAAATCAAGTCGATAGCCAGAAAAGTGAGCAAGTTATGACCAAAAAGGTAACCAGTTCTACTACTGCCTCTTTCCGGCCACTTTTTAGTAGAACTGGTTACCTTTTAAGTCATAACTTGCTAAGTTTTCCAGATATGGACTTGATTTCTTTTGCGTTGGATAGCTAATCGTATTGGCTTTAAGTAGAAATTTTTTTCTTGTGGATAGTGCAAGTCCATTTTTTTATCATTTTTTCAAAAAAAGCAAAGGGGGTAGTCCATGGTTGTTTTTGGCGAAAAATATTTGCTTTGCACTATCTGCAAAAAACAAAATTCCAATTAAAGCCAATATGGTTCTCTATCCAACGCAATATAAATCAAGTCGATAGCCAGAAAAGTGAGCAAGTTATGACCAAAAAGGTAACCAGTTCTACTACTGCCTCTTTCCGGCCACTTTTTAGTAGAACTGGTTACCTTTTAAGTCATAACTTGCTAAGTTTTCCAGATATGGACTTGATTTCTTTTGCGTTGGATAGCTAATCGTATTGGCTTTAAGTAGAAATTTTTTTCTTGTGGATAGTGCAAGTCCATTTTTTTATCATTTTTTCAAAAAAAGCAAAGGGGGTAGTCCATGGTTGTTTTTGGCGAAAAATATTTGCTTTGCACTATCTGCAAAAAACAAAATTCCAATTAAAGCCAGTATGGTTCTCTATCCAACGCAATATAAATCAAGTCGATATCCAGAAAAGTAAGCAAGTTATGACCAAAAAGGTAACCAGTTCTACTACTGCCTCTTTCCGGCCACTTTTTAGTAGAACTGGTTACCTTTTAAGTCATAACTTGCTAAGTTTTCCAGATATGGCCTTGATTTCTTTTGCGTTGGATAGCTAATCGTATTGGCTTTAAGTAGAAATTTTTTTCTTGTGGATAGTGCAAGTCCATTTTTTTATCATTTTTTCAAAAAAAGCAAAGGGGGTAGTCCATGGTTTTTTTTTGCGAAAAATATTTGCTTTGCACTATCTGCAAAAAACAAAATTCCAATTAAAGCCAGTATGGTTCTCTATCCAACGCAATATAAATCAAGTCGATATCCAGAAAAGTAAGCAAGTTATGACCAAAAAGGTAACCAGTTCTACTACTGCCTCTTTCCGGCCACTTTTTAGTAGAACTGGTTACCTTTTAAGTCATAACTTGCTAAGTTTTCCAGATATGGACTTGATTTCTTTTGCGTTGGATAGCTAATCGTATTGGCTTTAAGTAGAAATTTTTTCCTTGTGGATAGTGCAAGTCCATTTTTTTATAATTTTTTCAAAAAAAGCAAAAGGGGTAGTCCATGGTTTTTTTTGGCGAAAAATATTTGCTTTGCACTATCTGCAAAAAACAAAATTCCAATTAAAGCCAATATGGTTCTCTATCCAACGCAATATAAATCAAGTCGATATCCAGAAAAGTAAGCAAGTTATGACCAAAAAGGTAACCAGTTCTACTACTGCCTCTTTCCGGCCACTTTTTAGTAGAACTGGTTACCTTTTAAGTCATAACTTGCTAAGTTTTCCAGATATGGACTTGATTTCTTTTGCGTTGGATAGCTAATCGTATTGGCTTTAAGTAGAAATTTTTTTCTTGTGGATAGTGCAAGTCCATTTTTTTATCATTTTTTCAAAAAAAGCAAAGGGGGTAGTCCATGGTTGTTTTTGGCGAAAAATATATGCTTTGCACTATCTGCAAAAAACAAAATTCCAATTAAAGCCAATATGGTTCTCTATCCAACGCAATATAAATCAAGTCGATAGCCAGAAAAGTGAGCAAGTTATGACCAAAAAGGTAACCAGTTCTACTACTGCCTCTTTCCGGCCACTTTTTAGTAGAACTGGTTACCTTTTAAGTCATAACTTGCTAAGTTTTCCAGATATGGACTTGATTTCTTTTGCGTTGGATAGCTAATCGTATTGGCTTTAAGTAGAAATTTTTTTCTTGTGGATAGTGCAAGTCCATTTTTTTATCATTTTTTCAAAAAAAGCAAAGGGGGTAGTCCATGGTTGTTTTTGGCGAAAAATATATGCTTTGCACTATCTGCAAAAAACAAAATTCCAATTAAAGCCAATATGGTTCTCTATCCAACGCAATATAAATCAAGTCGATAGCCAGAAAAGTGAGCAAGTTATGACCAAAAAGGTAACCAGTTCTACTACTGCCTCTTTCCGGCCACTTTTTAGTAGAACTGGTTACCTTTTAAGTCATAACTTGCTAAGTTTTCCAGATATGGACTTGATTTCTTTTGCGTTGGATAGCTAATCGTATTGGCTTTAAGTAGAAATTTTTTTCTTGTGGATAGTGCAAGTCCATTTTTTTATCATTTTTTCAAAAAAAGCAAAGGGGGTAGTCCATGGTTGTTTTTGGCGAAAAATATATGCTTTGCACTATCTGCAAAAAACAAAATTCCAATTAAAGCCAATATGGTTCTCTATCCAACGCAATATAAATCAAGTCGATAGCCAGAAAAGTGAGCAAGTTATGACCAAAAAGGTAACCAGTTCTACTACTGCCTCTTTCCGGCCACTTTTTAGTAGAACTGGTTACCTTTTAAGTCATAACTTGCTAAGTTTTCCAGATATGGACTTGATTTCTTTTGCGTTGGATAGCTAATCGTATTGGCTTTAAGTAGAAATTTTTTTCTTGTGGATAGTGCAAGTCCATTTTTTTATAATTTTTTCAAGAAAAGCAAAGGGGGTAGTCCATGGTTTTTTTTGGCGAAAAATATTTGCTTTGCACTATCTGCAAAAAACAAAATTATAATTAAAGCCAATATGGTTCTCTATCCAACGCAATATAAATCAAGTCGATATCCAGAAAAGTAAGCAAGTTATGACGAAAAAGGTAACCAGTTCTACTACTGCCTCTTTCCGGCCACTTTTTAGTAGAACTGGTTACCTTTTAAGTCATAACTTGCTAAGTTTTCCAGGTATGGACTTGATTTCTTTTGCGTTTGATAGCTAATCGTATTGGCTTTAAGTAGAAATTTTTTTCTTGTGGATAGTGCAAGTCCATTTTTTTATCATTTTTTCAAAAAAAGCAAAGGGGGTAGTCCATGGTTTTTTTTGGCGAAAAATATTTGCTTTGCACTATCTGCAAAAAACAAAATTCTAATTAAAGCCAATATGGTTCTCTATCCAACGCAATATAAATCAAGTCGATATCCAGAAAAGTAAGCAAGTTATGACCAAAAAGGTAACCAGTTCTACTACTGCCTCTTTCCGGCCACTTTTTAGTAGAACTGGTTACCTTTTAAGTCATAACTTGCTAAGTTTTCCAGATATGGCCTTGATTTCTTTTGCGTTGGATAGCTAATCGTATTGGCTTTAATTAGAAATTTTTTTCTTGTGGATAGTGCTATTAAATTTTTTTATAATTTTTTCAAAAAAAGCAAAGGGGGTAGTCCATGGTTTTTTTTGGCGAAAAATATTTGCTTTGCACTATCTGCAAAAAACAAAATTCTAATTAAAGCCAATATGGTTCTCTATCCAACGCAATATAAATCAAGTCGATATCCAGAAAAGTAAGCAAGTTATGACCAAAAAGGTAACCAGTTCTACTACTGCCTCTTTCCGGCCACTTTTTAGTAGAACTGGTTACTTTTTAAGTCATAACTTGCAAAGTTTTCCAGGTATGGACTTGATTTCTTTTGCGTTGGATAGCTAATCGTATTGGCTTTAAGTAGAAATTTTTTTCTTGTGGATAGTGCAAGTCCATTTTTTTATCATTTTTTCAAAAAAAGCAAAAGGGGTAGTCCATGGTTTTTTTTGGCGAAAAATATTTGCTTTGCACTATCTGCAAAAAACAAAATTCCAATTAAAGCCAATATGGTTCTCTATCCAACGCAATATAAATCAAGTCGATATCCAGAAAAGTAAGCAAGTTATGACCAAAAAGGTAACCAGTTCTACTACTGCCTCTTTCCGGCCACTTTTTAGTAGAACTGGTTACCTTTTAAGTCATAACTTGCTAAATTTTCCGATTTATGGAATTGATTTCTTTTGCGTTGGATAGCTAATCGTATTGGCTTTAATTAGAAATTTTTTTCTTGTGGATAGTGCAATTAAATTTTTTTATAATTTTTTCAAAAAAAGCAAAGGGGGTAGTCCATGGTTTTTTTTGGCGAAAAATATTTGCTTTGCACTATCTGCAAAAAACAAAATTCTAATTAAAGCCAATATGGTTCTCTATCCAACGCAATATAAATCAAGTCGATATCCAGAAAAGTAAGCAAGTTATGACCTAAAAGGTAACCAGTTCTACTACTGCCTCTTTCCGGCCACTTTTTAGTAGAACTGGTTACTTTTTAAGTCATAACTTGCAAAGTTTTCCAGGTATGGACTTGATTTCTTTTGCGTTGGATAGCTAATCGTATTGGCTTTAAGTAGAAATTTTTTTCTTGTGGATAGTGCAAGTCCATTTTTTTATCATTTTTTCAAAAAAAGCAAAAGGGGTAGTCCATGGTTTTTTTTGGCGAAAAATATTTGCTTTGCACTATCTGCAAAAAACAAAATTCCAATTAAAGCCAATATGGTTCTCTATCCAACGCAATATAAATCAAGTCGATATCCAGAAAAGTTAGCAAGTTATGACCAAAAAGGTAACCAGTTCTACTACTGCCTCTTTCCGGCCACTTTTTAGTAGAACTGGTTACTTTTTAAGTCATAACTTGCAAAGTTTTCCAGGTATGGACTTGATTTCTTTTGCGTTGGATAGCTAATCGTATTGGCTTTAAGTAGAAATTTTTTTCTTGTGGATAGTGCAAGTCCATTTTTTTATCATTTTTTCAAAAAAAGCAAAAGGGGTAGTCCATGGTTTTTTTTGGCGAAAAATATTTGCTTTGCACTATCTGCAAAAAACAAAATTCCAATTAAAGCCAATATGGTTCTCTATCCAACGCAATATAAATCAAGTCGATATCCAGAAAAGTTAGCAAGTTATGACCAAAAAGGTAACCAGTTCTACTACTGCCTCTTTCCGGCCACTTTTTAGTAGAACTGGTTACTTTTTAAGTCATAACTTGCAAAGTTTTCCAGGTATGGACTTGATTTCTTTTGCGTTGGATAGCTAATCGTATTGGCTTTAAGTAGAAATTTTTTTCTTGTGGATAGTGCAAGTCCATTTTTTTATCATTTTTTCAAAAAAAGCAAAAGGGGTAGTCCATGGTTTTTTTTGGCGAAAAATATTTGCTTTGCACTATCTGCAAAAAACAAAATTCCAATTAAAGCCAATATGGTTCTCTATCCAACGCAATATAAATCAAGTCGATATCCAGAAAAGTTAGCAAGTTATGACCAAAAAGGTAACCAGTTCTACTACTGCCTCTTTCCGGCCACTTTTTAGTAGAACTGGTTACTTTTTAAGTCATAACTTGCAAAGTTTTCCAGGTATGGACTTGATTTCTTTTGCGTTGGATAGCTAATCGTATTGGCTTTAAGTAGAAATTTTTTTCTTGTGGATAGTGCAAGTCCATTTTTTTATCATTTTTTCAAAAAAAGCAAAAGGGGTAGTCCATGGTTTTTTTTGGCGAAAAATATTTGCTTTGCACTATCTGCAAAAAACAAAATTCCAATTAAAGCCAATATGGTTCTCTATCCAACGCAATATAAATCAAGTCGATATCCAGAAAAGTTAGCAAGTTATGACCAAAAAGGTAACCAGTTCTACTACTGCCTCTTTCCGGCCACTTTTTAGTAGAACTGGTTACTTTTTAAGTCATAACTTGCAAAGTTTTCCAGGTATGGACTTGATTTCTTTTGCGTTGGATAGCTAATCGTATTGGCTTTAAGTAGAAATTTTTTTCTTGTGGATAGTGCAAGTCCATTTTTTTATCATTTTTTCAAAAAAAGCAAAGGGGGTAGTCCATGGTTTTTTTTGGCGAAAAATATTTGCTTTGCACTATCTGCAAAAAACAAAATTCCAATTAAAGCCAATATGGTTCTCTATCCAACGCAATATAAATCAAGTCGATATCCAGAAAAGTAAGCAAGTTATGACCAAAAAGGTAACCAGTTCTACTACTGCCTCTTTCCGGCCACTTTTTAGTAGAACTGGTTACCTTTTAAGTCATAACTTGCTAAATTTTCCGATTTATGGAATTGATTTCTTTTGCGTTGGATAGCTAATCGTATTGGCTTTAATTAGAAATTTTTTTCTTGTGGATAGTGCAATTAAATTTTTTTATAATTTTTTCAAAAAAAGCAAAGGGGGTAGTCCATGGTTTTTTTTGGCGAAAAATATTTGCTTTGCACTATCTGCAAAAAACAAAATTCTAATTAAAGCCAATATGGTTCTCTATCCAACGCAATATAAATCAAGTCGATATCCAGAAAAGTAAGCAAGTTATGACCAAAAAGGTAACCAGTTCTACTACTGCCTCTTTCCGGCCACTTTTTAGTAGAACTGGTTACTTTTTAAGTCATAACTTGCAAAGTTTTCCAGGTATGGACTTGATTTCTTTTGCGTTGGATAGCTAATCGTATTGGCTTTAATTAGAAATTTTTTTCTTGTGGATAGTGCAAGTCCATTTTTTTATCATTTTTTCAAAAAAAGCAAAAGGGGTAGTCCATGGTTTTTTTTGGCGAAAAATATTTGCTTTGCACTATCTGCAAAAAACAAAATTCCAATTAAAGCCAATATGGTTCTCTATCCAACGCAATATAAATCAAGTCGATATCCAGAAAAGTTAGCAAGTTATGACCAAAAAGGTAACCAGTTCTACTACTGCCTCTTTCCGGCCACTTTTTAGTAGAACTGGTTACTTTTTAAGTCATAACTTGCAAAGTTTTCCAGGTATGGACTTGATTTCTTTTGCGTTGGATAGCTAATCGTATTGGCTTTAAGTAGAAATTTTTTTCTTGTGGATAGTGCAAGTCCATTTTTTTATCATTTTTTCAAAAAAAGCAAAGGGGGTAGTCCATGGTTTTTTTTTGCGAAAAATATTTGCTTTGCACTATCTGCAAAAAACAAAATTCCAATTAAAGCCAATATGGTTCTCTATCCAACGCAATATAAATCAAGTCGATATCCAGAAAAGTAAGCAAGTTATGACCAAAAAGGTAACCAGTTCTACTACTGCCTCTTTCCGGCCACTTTTTAGTAGAACTGGTTACCTTTTAAGTCATAACTTGCTAAATTTTCCGATTTATGGAATTGATTTCTTTTGCGTTGGATAGCTAATCGTATTGGCTTTAATTAGAAATTTTTTTCTTGTGGATAGTGCAATTAAATTTTTTTATAATTTTTTCAAAAAAAGCAAAGGGGGTAGTCCATGGTTTTTTTTGGCGAAAAATATTTGCTTTGCACTATCTGCAAAAAACAAAATTCTAATTAAAGCCAATATGGTTCTCTATCCAACGCAATATAAATCAAGTCGATATCCAGAAAAGTAAGCAAGTTATGACCAAAAAGGTAACCAGTTCTACTACTGCCTCTTTCCGGCCACTTTTTAGTAGAACTGGTTACTTTTTAAGTCATAACTTGCAAAGTTTTCCAGGTATGGACTTGATTTCTTTTGCGTTGGATAGCTAATCGTATTGGCTTTAAGTAGAAATTTTTTTCTTGTGGATAGTGCAAGTCCATTTTTTTATCATTTTTTCAAAAAAAGCAAAAGGGGTAGTCCATGGTTTTTTTTGGCGAAAAATATTTGCTTTGCACTATCTGCAAAAAACAAAATTCCAATTAAAGCCAATATGGTTCTCTATCCAACGCAATATAAATCAAGTCGATATCCAGAAAAGTTAGCAAGTTATGACCAAAAAGGTAACCAGTTCTACTACTGCCTCTTTCCGGCCACTTTTTAGTAGAACTGGTTACTTTTTAAGTCATAACTTGCAAAGTTTTCCAGGTATGGACTTGATTTCTTTTGCGTTGGATAGCTAATCGTATTGGCTTTAAGTAGAAATTTTTTTCTTGTGGATAGTGCAAGTCCATTTTTTTATCATTTTTTCAAAAAAAGCAAAGGGGGTAGTCCATGGTTTTTTTTGGCGAAAAATATTTGCTTTGCACTATCTGCAAAAAACAAAATTCCAATTAAAGCCAATATGGTTCTCTATCCAACGCAATATAAATCAAGTCGATATCCAGAAAAGTAAGCAAGTTATGACCAAAAAGGTAACCAGTTCTACTACTGCCTCTTTCCGGCCACTTTTTAGTAGAACTGGTTACCTTTTAAGTCATAACTTGCTAAATTTTCCGATTTATGGAATTGATTTCTTTTGCGTTGGATAGCTAATCGTATTGGCTTTAATTAGAAATTTTTTTCTTGTGGATAGTGCAATTAAATTTTTTTATAATTTTTTCAAAAAAAGCAAAGGGGGTAGTCCATGGTTTTTTTTGGCGAAAAATATTTGCTTTGCACTATCTGCAAAAAACAAAATTCTAATTAAAGCCAATATGGTTCTCTATCCAACGCAATATAAATCAAGTCGATATCCAGAAAAGTAAGCAAGTTATGACCAAAAAGGTAACCAGTTCTACTACTGCCTCTTTCCGGCCACTTTTTAGTAGAACTGGTTACTTTTTAAGTCATAACTTGCAAAGTTTTCCAGGTATGGACTTGATTTCTTTTGCGTTGGATAGCTAATCGTATTGGCTTTAAGTAGAAATTTTTTTCTTGTGGATAGTGCAAGTCCATTTTTTTATCATTTTTTCAAAAAAAGCAAAAGGGGTAGTCCATGGTTTTTTTTGGCGAAAAATATTTGCTTTGCACTATCTGCAAAAAACAAAATTCTAATTAAAGCCAATATGGTTCTCTATCCAACGCAATATAAATCAAGTCGATATCCAGAAAAGTTAGCAAGTTATGACCAAAAAGGTAACCAGTTCTACTACTGCCTCTTTCCGGCCACTTTTTAGTAGAACTGGTTACTTTTTAAGTCATAACTTGCAAAGTTTTCCAGGTATGGACTTGATTTCTTTTGCGTTGGATAGCTAATCGTATTGGCTTTAAGTAGAAATTTTTTTCTTGTGGATAGTGCAAGTCCATTTTTTTATCATTTTTTCAAAAAAAGCAAAAGGGGTAGTCCATGGTTTTTTTTGGCGAAAAATATTTGCTTTGCACTATCTGCAAAAAACAAAATTCCAATTAAAGCCAATATGGTTCTCTATCCAACGCAATATAAATCAAGTCGATATCCAGAAAAGTTAGCAAGTTATGACCAAAAAGGTAACCAGTTCTACTACTGCCTCTTTCCGGCCACTTTTTAGTAGAACTGGTTACTTTTTAAGTCATAACTTGCAAAGTTTTCCAGGTATGGACTTGATTTCTTTTGCGTTGGATAGCTAATCGTATTGGCTTTAAGTAGAAATTTTTTTCTTGTGGATAGTGCAAGTCCATTTTTTTATCATTTTTTCAAAAAAAGCAAAAGGGGTAGTCCATGGTTTTTTTTTGGCGAAAAATATTTGCTTTGCACTATCTGCAAAAAACAAAATTCCAATTAAAGCCAATATGGTTCTCTATCCAACGCAATATAAATCAAGTCGATATCCAGAAAAGTTAGCAAGTTATGACCAAAAAGGTAACCAGTTCTACTACTGCCTCTTTCCGGCCACTTTTTAGTAGAACTGGTTACTTTTTAAGTCATAACTTGCAAAGTTTTCCAGGTATGGACTTGATTTCTTTTGCGTTGGATAGCTAATCGTATTGGCTTTAAGTAGAAATTTTTTTCTTGTGGATAGTGCAAGTCCATTTTTTTATCATTTTTTCAAAAAAAGCAAAAGGGGTAGTCCATGGTTTTTTTTGGCGAAAAATATTTGCTTTGCACTATCTGCAAAAAACAAAATTCCAATTAAAGCCAATATGGTTCTCTATTCAACGCAATATAAATCAAGTCGATATCCAGAAAAGTTAGCAAGTTATGACCAAAAAGGTAACCAGTTCTACTACTGCCTCTTTCCGGCCACTTTTTAGTAGAACTGGTTACTTTTTAAGTCATAACTTGCAAAGTTTTCCAGGTATGGACTTGATTTCTTTTGCGTTGGATAGCTAATCGTATTGGCTTTAAGTAGAAATTTTTTTCTTGTGGATAGTGCAAGTCCATTTTTTTATCATTTTTTCAAAAAAAGCAAAAGGGGTAGTCCATGGTTTTTTTTGGCGAAAAATATTTGCTTTGCACTATCTGCAAAAAACAAAATTCCAATTAAAGCCAATATGGTTCTCTATCCAACGCAATATAAATCAAGTCGATATCCAGAAAAGTAAGCAAGTTATGACCAAAAAGGTAACCAGTTCTACTACTGCCTCTTTCCGGCCACTTTTTAGTAGAACTGGTTACCTTTTAAGTCATAACTTGCTAAATTTTCCGATTTATGGAATTGATTTCTTTTGCGTTGGATAGCTAATCGTATTGGCTTTAATTAGAAATTTTTTTCTTGTGGATAGTGCAATTAAATTTTTTTATAATTTTTTCAAAAAAAGCAAAGGGGGTAGTCCATGGTTTTTTTTGGCGAAAAATATTTGCTTTGCACTATCTGCAAAAAACAAAATTCCAATTAAAGCCAATATGGTTCTCTATCCAACGCAATATAAATCAAGTCGATATCCAGAAAAGTTAGCAAGTTATGACCAAAAAGGTAACCAGTTCTACTACTGCCTCTTTCCGGCCACTTTTTAGTAGAACTGGTTACTTTTTAAGTCATAACTTGCAAAGTTTTCCAGGTATGGACTTGATTTCTTTTGCGTTGGATAGCTAATCGTATTGGCTTTAAGTAGAAATTTTTTTCTTGTGGATAGTGCAAGTCCATTTTTTTATCATTTTTTCAAAAAAAGCAAAAGGGGTAGTCCATGTTTTTTTTTGGCGAAAAATATTTGCTTTGCACTATCTGCAAAAAACAAAATTCCAATTAAAGCCAATATGGTTCTCTATCCAACGCAATATAAATCAAGTCGATATCCAGAAAAGTTAGCAAGTTATGACCAAAAAGGTAACCAGTTCTACTACTGCCTCTTTCCGGCCACTTTTTAGTAGAACTGGTTACTTTTTAAGTCATAACTTGCAAAGTTTTCCAGGTATGGACTTGATTTCTTTTGCGTTGGATAGCTAATCGTATTGGCTTTAAGTAGAAATTTTTTTCTTGTGGATAGTGCAAGTCCATTTTTTTATCATTTTTTCAAAAAAAGCAAAAGGGGTAGTCCATGGTTTTTTTTGGCGAAAAATATTTGCTTTGCACTATCTGCAAAAAACAAAATTCCAATTAAAGCCAATATGGTTCTCTATCCAACGCAATATAAATCAAGTCGATATCCAGAAAAGTTAGCAAGTTATGACCAAAAAGGTAACCAGTTCTACTACTGCCTCTTTCCGGCCACTTTTTAGTAGAACTGGTTACTTTTTAAGTCATAACTTGCAAAGTTTTCCAGGTATGGACTTGATTTCTTTTGCGTTGGATAGCTAATCGTATTGGCTTTAAGTAGAAATTTTTTTCTTGTGGATAGTGCAAGTCCATTTTTTTATCATTTTTTCAAAAAAAGCAAAAGGGGTAGTCCATGGTTTTTTTTGGCGAAAAATATTTGCTTTGCACTATCTGCAAAAAACAAAATTCCAATTAAAGCCAATATGGTTCTCTATCCAACGCAATATAAATCAAGTCGATATCCAGAAAAGTAAGCAAGTTATGACCAAAAAGGTAACCAGTTCTACTACTGCCTCTTTCCGGCCACTTTTTAGTAGAACTGGTTACCTTTTAAGTCATAACTTGCTAAATTTTCCGATTTATGGAATTGATTTCTTTTGCGTTGGATAGCTAATCGTATTGGCTTTAATTAGAAATTTTTTTCTTGTGGATAGTGCAATTAAATTTTTTTATAATTTTTTCAAAAAAAGCAAAGGGGGTAGTCCATGGTTTTTTTTGGCGAAAAATATTTGCTTAGCACTATCTGCAAAAAACAAAATTCCAATTAAAGCCAATATGGTTCTCTATCCAACGCAATATAAATCAAGTCGATATCCAGAAAAGTTAGCAAGTTATGACCAAAAAGGTAACCAGTTCTACTACTGCCTCTTTCCGGCCACTTTTTAGTAGAACTGGTTACTTTTTAAGTCATAACTTGCAAAGTTTTCCAGGTATGGACTTGATTTCTTTTGCGTTGGATAGCTAATCGTATTGGCTTTAAGTAGAAATTTTTTTCTTGTGGATAGTGCAAGTCCATTTTTTTATCATTTTTTCAAAAAAAGCAAAAGGGGTAGTCCATGTTTTTTTTTGGCGAAAAATATTTGCTTTGCACTATCTGCAAAAAACAAAATTCCAATTAAAGCCAATATGGTTCTCTATCCAACGCAATATAAATCAAGTCGATATCCAGAAAAGTTAGCAAGTTATGACCAAAAAGGTAACCAGTTCTACTACTGCCTCTTTCCGGCCACTTTTTAGTAGAACTGGTTACTTTTTAAGTCATAACTTGCAAAGTTTTCCAGGTATGGACTTGATTTCTTTTGCGTTGGATAGCTAATCGTATTGGCTTTAAGTAGAAATTTTTTTCTTGTGGATAGTGCAAGTCCATTTTTTTATCATTTTTTCAAAAAAAGCAAAAGGGGTAGTCCATGGTTTTTTTTGGCGAAAAATATTTGCTTTGCACTATCTGCAAAAAACAAAATTCCAATTAAAGCCAATATGGTTCTCTATCCAACGCAATATAAATCAAGTCGATATCCAGAAAAGTTAGCAAGTTATGACCAAAAAGGTAACCAGTTCTGCTACTGCCTCTTTCCGGCCACTTTTTAGTAGAACTGGTTACTTTTTAAGTCATAACTTGCAAAGTTTTCCAGGTATGGACTTGATTTCTTTTGCGTTGGATAGCTAATCGTATTGGCTTTAAGTAGAAATTTTTTTCTTGTGGATAGTGCAAGTCCATTTTTTTATCATTTTTTCAAAAAAAGCAAAAGGGGTAGTCCATGGTTTTTTTTGGCGAAAAATATTTGCTTTGCACTATCTGCAAAAAACAAAATTCCAATTAAAGCCAATATGGTTCTCTATCCAACGCAATATAAATCAAGTCGATATCCAGAAAAGTAAGCAAGTTATGACCAAAAAGGTAACCAGTTCTACTACTGCCTCTTTCCGGCCACTTTTTAGTAGAACTGGTTACCTTTTAAGTCATAACTTGCTAAATTTTCCGATTTATGGAATTGATTTCTTTTGCGTTGGATAGCTAATCGTATTGGCTTTAATTAGAAATTTTTTTCTTGTGGATAGTGCAATTAAATTTTTTTATAATTTTTTCAAAAAAAGCAAAGGGGGTAGTCCATGGTTTTTTTTGGCGAAAAATATTTGCTTTGCACTATCTGCAAAAAACAAAATTCTAATTAAAGCCAATATGGTTCTCTATCCAACGCAATATAAATCAAGTCGATATCCAGAAAAGTAAGCAAGTTATGACCAAAAAGGTAACCAGTTCTACTACTGCCTCTTTCCGGCCACTTTTTAGTAGAACTGGTTACTTTTTAAGTCATAACTTGCAAAGTTTTCCAGGTATGGACTTGATTTCTTTTGCGTTGGATAGCTAATCGTATTGGCTTTAAGTAGAAATTTTTTTCTTGTGGATAGTGCAAGTCCATTTTTTTATCATTTTTTCAAAAAAAGCAAAAGGGGTAGTCCATGGTTTTTTTTGGCGAAAAATATTTGCTTTGCACTATCTGCAAAAAACAAAATTCCAATTAAAGCCAATATGGTTCTCTATCCAACGCAATATAAATCAAGTCGATATCCAGAAAAGTTAGCAAGTTATGACCAAAAAGGTAACCAGTTCTACTACTGCCTCTTTCCGGCCACTTTTTAGTAGAACTGGTTACTTTTTAAGTCATAACTTGCAAAGTTTTCCAGGTATGGACTTGATTTCTTTTGCGTTGGATAGCTAATCGTATTGGCTTTAAGTAGAAATTTTTTTCTTGTGGATAGTGCAAGTCCATTTTTTTATCATTTTTTCAAAAAAAGCAAAAGGGGTAGTCCATGGTTTTTTTTGGCGAAAAATATTTGCTTTGCACTATCTGCAAAAAACAAAATTCCAATTAAAGCCAATATGGTTCTCTATCCAACGCAATATAAATCAAGTCGATATCCAGAAAAGTTAGCAAGTTATGACCAAAAAGGTAACCAGTTCTACTACTGCCTCTTTCCGGCCACTTTTTAGTAGAACTGGTTACTTTTTAAGTCATAACTTGCAAAGTTTTCCAGGTATGGACTTGATTTCTTTTGCGTTGGATAGCTAATCGTATTGGCTTTAAGTAGAAATTTTTTTCTTGTGGATAGTGCAAGTCCATTTTTTTATCATTTTTTCAAAAAAAGCAAAAGGGGTAGTCCATGGTTTTTTTTGGCGAAAAATATTTGCTTTGCACTATCTGCAAAAAACAAAATTCCAATTAAAGCCAATATGGTTCTCTATCCAACGCAATATAAATCAAGTCGATATCCAGAAAAGTTAGCAAGTTATGACCAAAAAGGTAACCAGTTCTACTACTGCCTCTTTCCGGCCACTTTTTAGTAGAACTGGTTACTTTTTAAGTCATAACTTGCAAAGTTTTCCAGGTATGGACTTGATTTCTTTTGCGTTGGATAGCTAATCGTATTGGCTTTAAGTAGAAATTTTTTTCTTGTGGATAGTGCAAGTCCATTTTTTTATCATTTTTTCAAAAAAAGCAAAAGGGGTAGTCCATGGTTTTTTTTGGCGAAAAATATTTGCTTTGCACTATCTGCAAAAAACAAAATTCCAATTAAAGCCAATATGGTTCTCTATCCAACGCAATATAAATCAAGTCGATATCCAGAAAAGTAAGCAAGTTATGACCAAAAAGGTAACCAGTTCTACTACTGCCTCTTTCCGGCCACTTTTTAGTAGAACTGGTTACCTTTTAAGTCATAACTTGCTAAGTTTTCCAGATATGGGCTTGATTTCTTTTGCGTTTGATAGCTAATCGTATTGGCTTTAAGTAGAAATTTTTTTCTTGTGGATAGTGCAAGTCCATTTTTTTATCATTTTTTCAAAAAAAGCAAAAGGGGGTAGTCCATGGTTTTTTTTGGCGAAAAATATTTGCTTTGCACTATCTGCAAAAAACAAAATTCCAATTAAAGCCAATATGGTTCTCTATCCAACGCAATATAAATCAAGTCGATATCCAGAAAAGTAAGCAAGTTATGACCAAAAAGGTAACCAGTTCTACTACTCCCTCTTTCCGGCCACTTTTTAGTAGAACTGGTTACCTTTTAAGTCATAACTTGCTAAGTTTTCCAGATATGGACTTGATTTCTTTTGCGTTGGATAGCTAATCGTATTGGCTTTAAGTAGAAATTTTTTTCTTGTGGATAGTGCAAGTCCATTTTTTTATCATTTTTTCAAAAAAAGCAAAAGGGGGTAGTCCATGGTTTTTTTTGGCGAAAAATACTTGCTTTGCACTATCTGCAAAAAACAAAATTCCAATTAAAGCCAATATGGTTCTCTATCCAAGCAATATAAATCAAGTCGATATCCAGAAAAGTAAGCAAGTTATGACCAAAAAGGTAACCAGTTCTACTACTGCCTCTTTCCGGCCACTTTTTAGTAGAACTGGTTACTTTTTAAGTCATAACTTGCAAAGTTTTCCAGGTATGGACTTGATTTCTTTTGCGTTGGATAGCTAATCGTATTGGCTTTAATTAAAAATTTTTTTCTTGTGGATAGTGCAGTTTCATTTTTTTATAATTTTTTCAAGAAAAGCAAAGGGGGTAGTCCATGGTTTTTTTTGGCGAAAAATATTTGCTTTGCACTATCTGCAAAAAACAAAATTCCAATTAAAGCCAATATGGTTCTCTATCCAACGCAATATAAATCAAGTCGATATCCAGAAAAGTAAGCAAGTTATGACCAAAATGGTAAAGAGTTCTACTACTGCCTCTTTCCGGCCACTTTTTAGTAGAACTGGTTACCTTTTAAGTCATAACTTGCTAAGTTTTCCAGGTATGGACTTGATTTCTTTTACGTTGGATAGCTAAACGTATTGGCTTTAAGTAGAAATTTTTTTCTTGTGGATAGTGCAAGTCCATTTTTTTTATCATTTTTTCAAAAAAAGCAAAGGGGGTAGTCCATGGTTTTTTTTGGCGAAAAATATTTGCTTTGCACTATCTGCAAAAAACAAAATTCCAATTAAAGCCAATATGGTTCTCTATCCAACGCAATATAAATCAAGTCGATATCCAGAAAAGTAAGCAAGTTATGACCAAAAAGGTAACCAGTTCTACTACTGCCTCTTTCCGGCCACTTTTTAGTAGAACTGGTTACCTTTTAAGTCATAACTTGCTAAGTTTTCCAGATATGGGCTTGATTTCTTTTGCGTTTGATAGCTAATCGTATTGGCTTTAAGTAGAAATTTTTTTCTTGTGGATAGTGCAAGTCCATTTTTTTATCATTTTTTCAAAAAAAGCAAAAGGGGGTAGTCCATGGTTTTTTTTGGCGAAAAATATTTGCTTTGCACTATCTGCAAAAAACAAAATTCCAATTAAAGCCAATATGGTTCTCTATCCAACGCAATATAAATCAAGTCGATATCCAGAAAAGTAAGCAAGTTATGACCAAAAAGGTAACCAGTTCTACTACTCCCTCTTTCCGGCCACTTTTTAGTAGAACTGGTTACCTTTTAAGTCATAACTTGCTAAGTTTTCCAGATATGGACTTGATTTCTTTTGCGTTGGATAGCTAATCGTATTGGCTTTAAGTAGAAATTTTTTTCTTGTGGATAGTGCAAGTCCATTTTTTTATCATTTTTTCAAAAAAAGCAAAAGGGGGTAGTCCATGGTTTTTTTTGGCGAAAAATACTTGCTTTGCACTATCTGCAAAAAACAAAATTCCAATTAAAGCCAATATGGTTCTCTATCCAAGCAATATAAATCAAGTCGATATCCAGAAAAGTAAGCAAGTTATGACCAAAAAGGTAACCAGTTCTACTACTGCCTCTTTCCGGCCACTTTTTAGTAGAGCTGGTTACCTTTTAAGTCATAACTTGCTAAGTTTTTCAGATATGGATTTGATTTCTTTTGCGTTGGATAGCTAATCGTATTGGCTTTAAGTAGAAATTTTTTTCTTGTGGATAGTGCAATTCCATTTTTTTATCATTTTTTCAAAAAAAGGAAAGGGGGTAGTCCATGGTTTTTTTTGGCGAAAAATATTTGCTTTGCACTATCTGCAAAAAACAAAATTCTAATTAAAGCCAATATGGTTCTCTACCCAACGCAATATAAATCAAGTCGATATCCAGAAAAGTAAGCAAGTTATGACCAAAAAAGTAACCAGTTCTACTACTGCCTCTTTCCGGCCACTTTTTAGTAGAACTGGTTACCTTTTAAGTCATAACTTGCTAAGTTTTCCAGGTATGGACTTGATTTCTTTTGCGTTGGATAGCTAATCGTATTGGCTTTAAGTAGAAATTTTTTTCTTGTGGATAGTGCAATTCCATTTTTTTATCATTTTTTCAAAAAAAGGATAGGGGGTAGTCCATGGTTTTTTTTGGCGAAAAATATTTGCTTTGCACTATCTGCAAAAAACAAAATTCTAATTAAAGCCAATATGGTTCTCTATCCAACGCAACATAAATCAAGTCGTTATCCAGAAAAGTAAGCAAGTTATGACCAAAAAGGTAACCAGTTCTACTACTGCCTCTTTCCGGCCACTTTTTAGTAGAGCTGGTTACCTTTTAAGTCATAACTTGCTAAGTTTTTCAGATATGGACTTGATTTCTTTTGCGTTGGATAGCTAATCGTATTGGCTTTAAGTAGAAATTTTTTTCTTGTGGATAGTGCAATTCCATTTTTTTATCATTTTTTCAAAAAAAGGAAAGGGGGTAGTCCATGGTTTTTTTTGGCGAAAAATATTTGCTTTGCACTATCTGCAAAAAACAAAATTCTAATTAAAGCCAATATGGTTCTCTATCCAACGCAATATAAATCAAGTCGATATCCAGAAAAGTAAGCAAGTTATGACCAAAAAGGTAACCAGTTCTACTACTCCCTCTTTCCGGCCACTTTTTAGTAGAACTGGTTACCTTTTAAGTCATAACTTGCTAAGTTTTCCAGATATGGACTTGATTTCTTTTGCGTTGGATAGCTAATCGTATTGGCTTTAAGTAGAAATTTTTTTCTTGTGGATAGTGCAAGTCCATTTTTTTATCATTTTTTCAAAAAAAGCAAAAGGGGGTAGTCCATGGTTTTTTTTGGCGAAAAATACTTGCTTTGCACTATCTGCAAAAAACAAAATTCCAATTAAAGCCAATATGGTTCTCTATCCAAGCAATATAAATCAAGTCGATATCCAGAAAAGTAAGCAAGTTATGACCAAAAAGGTAACCAGTTCTACTACTGCCTCTTTCCGGCCACTTTTTAGTAGAACTGGTTACTTTTTAAGTCATAACTTGCAAAGTTTTCCAGGTATGGACTTGATTTCTTTTGCGTTGGATAGCTAATCGTATTGGCTTTAATTAAAAATTTTTTTCTTGTGGATAGTGCAGTTTCATTTTTTTATAATTTTTTCAAGAAAAGCAAAGGGGGTAGTCCATGGTTTTTTTTGGCGAAAAATATTTGCTTTGCACTATCTGCAAAAAACAAAATTCCAATTAAAGCCAATATGGTTCTCTATCCAACGCAATATAAATCAAGTCGATATCCAGAAAAGTAAGCAAGTTATGACCAAAATGGTAAAGAGTTCTACTACTGCCTCTTTCCGGCCACTTTTTAGTAGAACTGGTTACCTTTTAAGTCATAACTTGCTAAGTTTTCCAGGTATGGACTTGATTTCTTTTACGTTGGATAGCTAAACGTATTGGCTTTAAGTAGAAATTTTTTTCTTGTGGATAGTGCAAGTCCATTTTTTTATCATTTTTTCAAAAAAAGCAAAGGGGGTAGTCCATGGTTTTTTTTGGCGAAAAATATTTGCTTTGCACTATCTGCAAAAAACAAAATTCCAATTAAAGCCAATATGGTTCTCTATCCAACGCAATATAAATCAAGTCGATATCCAGAAAAGTAAGCAAGTTATGACCAAAAAGGTAACCAGTTCTACTACTCCCTCTTTCCGGCCACTTTTTAGTAGAACTGGTTACCTTTTAAGTCATAACTTGCTAAGTTTTCCAGATATGGACTTGATTTCTTTTGCGTTGGATAGCTAATCGTATTGGCTTTAAGTAGAAATTTTTTTCTTGTGGATAGTGCAAGTCCATTTTTTTATCATTTTTTCAAAAAAAGCAAAAGGGGGTAGTCCATGGTTTTTTTTGGCGAAAAATACTTGCTTTGCACTATCTGCAAAAAACAAAATTCCAATTAAAGCCAATATGGTTCTCTATCCAAGCAATATAAATCAAGTCGATATCCAGAAAAGTAAGCAAGTTATGACCAAAAAGGTAACCAGTTCTACTACTGCCTCTTTCCGGCCACTTTTTAGTAGAGCTGGTTACCTTTTAAGTCATAACTTGCTAAGTTTTTCAGATATGGATTTGATTTCTTTTGCGTTGGATAGCTAATCGTATTGGCTTTAAGTAGAAATTTTTTTCTTGTGGATAGTGCAATTCCATTTTTTTATCATTTTTTCAAAAAAAGGAAAGGGGGTAGTCCATGGTTTTTTTTGGCGAAAAATATTTGCTTTGCACTATCTGCAAAAAACAAAATTCTAATTAAAGCCAATATGGTTCTCTACCCAACGCAATATAAATCAAGTCAATATCCAGAAAAGTAAGCAAGTTATGACCAAAAAAGTAACCAGTTCTACTACTGCCTCTTTCCGGCCACTTTTTAGTAGAACTGGTTACCTTTTAAGTCATAACTTGCTAAGTTTTCCAGGTATGGACTTGATTTCTTTTGCGTTGGATAGCTAATCGTATTGGCTTTAAGTAGAAATTTTTTTCTTGTGGATAGTGCAATTCCATTTTTTTATCATTTTTTCAAAAAAAGGATAGGGGGTAGTCCATGGTTTTTTTTGGCGAAAAATATTTGCTTTGCACTATCTGCAAAAAACAAAATTCTAATTAAAGCCAATATGGTTCTCTATCCAACGCAACATAAATCAAGTCGTTATCCAGAAAAGTAAGCAAGTTATGACCAAAAAGGTAACCAGTTCTACTACTGCCTCTTTCCGGCCACTTTTTAGTAGAGCTGGTTACCTTTTAAGTCATAACTTGCTAAGTTTTTCAGATATGGACTTGATTTCTTTTGCGTTGGATAGCTAATCGTATTGGCTTTAAGTAGAAATTTTTTTCTTGTGGATAGTGCAATTCCATTTTTTTATCATTTTTTCAAAAAAAGGAAAGGGGGTAGTCCATGGTTTTTTTTGGCGAAAAATATTTGCTTTGCACTATCTGCAAAAAACAAAATTCTAATTAAAGCCAATATGGTTCTCTATCCAACGCAATATAAATCAAGTCGATATCCAGAAAAGTAAGCAAGTTATGACCAAAAAAGTAACCAGTTCTACTACTGCCTCTTTCCGGCCACTTTTTAGTAGAGCTGGTTACCTTTTAAGTCATAACTTGCTAAGTTTTCCAGGTATGGACTTGATTTCTTTTGCGTTAAATAGCTAATCGTATTGGCTTTAATTAGAAATTTTTTTCTTGTGAATAGTGCAAGTCCATTTTTTTATCATTTTTTCAAAAAAAGCAAAGGGGGTAGTCCATGGTTTTTTTTGGCGAAAAATATTTGCTTTCCACTATCTGCAAAAAACAAAATTCTAATTAAAGCCAATATGGTTCTCTATCCAACGCAATATAAATCAAGTCGATATCCAGAAAAGTAAGCAAGTTATGACCAAAAAGGTAACCAGTTCTACTACTGCCTCTTTCCGGCCACTTTTTAGTAGAACTGGTTACCTTTTAAGTCATAACTTGCTAAGTTTTCCAGGTATGGACTTGATTTATTTTGCGTTGGATAGCTAATCGTATTGGCTTTAAGTAGAAATTTTTTTTTTGTGGATAGTGCAAGTCCATTTTTTTATCATTTTTTCAAAAAAAGCAAAGGGGGTAGTCCATGGTTTTTTTTGGCGAAAAATATTTGCTTTGCACTATCTGCAAAAAACAAAATTCCAATTAAAGCCAATATGGTTCTCTATCCAACGCAATATAAATCAAGTCGATATCCAGAAAAGTAAGCAAGTTATGACCAAAAAGGTAACCAGTTCTACTACTGCCTCTTTCCGGCCACTTTTTAGTAGAGCTGGTTACCTTTTAAGTCATAACTTGCTAAGTTTTCCAGATATGGACTTGATTTCTTTTGCGTTGGATAGCTAATCGTATTGGCTTTACGTAGAATTTTTTTTCTTGTCTATAGTGCAAGTCCATTTTTTTTATAATTTTTTCAAAAAAAGCAAAATGGGTAGTCCATGGTTTTTTTTGGCGAAAAATATTTGCTTTGCACTATCTGCAAAAAACAAAATTCCAATTAAAGCCAATATGGTTCTCTATCCAACGCAATATAAATCAAGTCGATATCCAGAAAAGTAAGCAAGTTATGACCAAAAAGGTAACCAGTTCTACTACTGCCTCTTTCCGGCCACTTTTTAGTAGAACTGGTTACCTTTTAAGTCATAACTTGCTAAGTTTTCCAGATATGGACTTGATTTCTTTTGCGTTGGATAGCTAATCGTATTGGCTTTAATTAGAAATTTTTTTCTTGTGGATAGTGCAATTCCATTTTTTTATAATTTTTTCAAAAAAAGCAAAGGGTTTTTTTTGGCGAGTCCAGAAAAGTAAGCAAGTTATGACCAAAAAGGTAACCAGTTCTACTACTGCCTCTTTCCGGCCACTTTTTAGTAGAACTGGTTACCTTTTAAGTCATAACTTGCTAAGTTTTCCAGGTATGGACTTGATTTCTTTTGCGTTGGATAGCTAATCGTATTGGCTTTAAGTAGAAATTGTTTTCTTGTGGATAGTGCAATTCCATTTTTTTATCATTTTTTCAAAAAAAGCAAAGGGGGTAGTCCATGGTTTTTTTTGGCGAAAAATATTTGCTTTGCACTATCTGCAAAAAACAAAATTCTAATTAAAGCCAATATGGTTCTCTATCCAACGCAATATAAATCAAGTCGATATCCAGAAAAGTAAGCAAGTTATGACCAAAAAAGTAACCAGTTCTACTACTGCCTCTTTCCGGCCACTTTTTAGTAGAGCTGGTTACCTTTTAAGTCATAACTTGCTAAGTTTTCCAGGTATGGACTTGATTTCTTTTGCGTTAAATAGCTAATCGTATTGGCTTCAATTAGAAATTTTTTTCTTGTGAATAGTGCAAGTCCATTTTTTTATCATTTTTTCAAAAAAAGCAAAGGGGGTAGTCCATGGTTTTTTTTGGCGAAAAATATTTGCTTTCCACTATCTGCAAAAAACAAAATTCTAATTAAAGCCAATATGGTTCTCTATCCAACGCAATATAAATCAAGTCGATATCCAGAAAAGTAAGCAAGTTATGACCAAAAAGGTAACCAGTTCTACTACTGCTTCTTTCCGGCCACTTTTTAGTAGAACTGGTTACCTTTTAAGTCATAACTTGCTAAGTTTTCCAGGTATGGACTTGATTTCTTTTGCGTTGGATAGCTAATCGTATTGGCTTTAAGTAGAAATTTTTTTTCTTGTCTATAGTGCAAGTCCATTTTTTTTATAATTTTTTCAAAAAAAGCAAAGGGGGTAGTCCATGGTTTTTTTTTGGCGAAAAATATTTGCTTTGCACTATCTGCAAAAAACAAAATTCCAATTAAAGCCAATATGGTTCTCTATCCAACGCAATATAAATCAAGTCGATATCCAGAAAAGTAAGCAAGTTATGACCAAAAAGGTAACCAGTTCTACTACTGCCTCTTTCCGGCCACTTTTTAGTAGAACTGGTTACCTTTTAAGTCATAACTTGCTAAGTTTTCCAGATATGGACTTGATTTCTTTTGCGTTGGATAGCTAATCGTATTGGCTTTAATTAGAAATTTTTTTCTTGTGAATAGTGCAAGTCCATTTTTTTTATCATTTTTTAAAAAAAAGCAAAGGGGGTAGTCCATGGTTTTTTTTGGCGAAAAATATTTGCTTTACACTATCTGCAAAAAACAAAATTCTAATTAAAGCCAATATGGTTCTCTATCCAACGCAAAATAAACCAAGTCGATATCCAGAAAAGTTAGCAAGTTATGACCAAAAAGGTAACCAGTTCTACTACTGCCTCTTTCCGGCCACTTTTTAGTAGAACTGGTTACCTTTTAAGTCATAACTTGCTAAGTTTTCCAGATATGGACTTGATTTCTTTTGCGTTGGATAGCTAATCGTATTGGCTTTAATTAGAAATTTTTTTCTTGTGGATAGTGCAATTCCATTTTTTTATAATTTTTTCAAAAAAAGCAAAGGGGGTAGTCCATGGTTTTTTTTGGCGAAAAATATTTGCTTTGCACTATCTGCAAAAAACAAAATTCTAATTAAAGCCAATATGGTTCTCTATCCAACGCAATATAAATCAAGTCGATATCCAGAAAAGTAAGCAAGTTATGACCAAAAAGGTAACCAGTTCTACTACTGCCTCTTTCCGGCCACTTTTTAGTAGAACTGGTTACCTTTTAAGTCATTACTTGCTAAGTTTTCCAGATATGGTTTTGATTTCTTTTGCGTTGGATAGCTAATCGTATTGGCTTTAAGTAGAAATTTTTTTCTTGTGGATAGTGCAAGTCCATTTTTTTATCATTTTTTCAAAAAAAGCAAAGGGGGTAGTCCATGGTTTTTTTTGGCGAAAAATATTTGCTTTGCACTATCTGCAAAAAACAAAATTCTAATTAAAGCCAATATGGTTCTCTATCCAACGCAATATAAATCAAGTCGATATCCAGAAAAGTAAGCAAGTTATGACCAAAAAGGTAACCAGTTCTACTACTGCCTCTTTCCGGCCACTTTTTAGTAGAACTGGTTACCTTTTAAGTCATTACTTGCTAAGTTTTCCAGATAAGGTTTTGATTTCTTTTGCGTTGGATAGCTAATCGTATTGGCTTTAAGTAGAAATTTTTTTCTTGTGGATAGTGCTAGTCCATTTTTTTATCATTTTTTCAAAAAAAGCAAAGGGGGTAGTCCATGGTTTTTTTTGGCGAAAAAAATTTGCTTTGCACTATCTGCAAAAAACAAAATTCTATTTAAAGCCAATATGGTTCTCTATCCAACGCAATATAAATCAAGTCGATATCCAGAAAAGTAAGCAAGTTATGACCAAAAAGGTAACCAGTTCTACTACTGCCTCTTTCCGGCCACTTTTTAGTAGAACTGGTTACCTTTTAAGTCATTACTTGCTAAGTTTTCCAGATATGGTTTTGATTTCTTTTGCGTTGGATAGCTAATCGTATTGGCTTTAAGTAGAAATTTTTTTCTTGTGGATAGTGCAAGTCCATTTTTTTATCATTTTTTCAAAAAAAGCAAAGGGGGTAGTCCATGGTTTTTTTTGGCGAAAAATATTTGCTTTGCACTATCTGCAAAAAACAAAATTCTAATTAAAGCCAATATGGTTCTCTATCTAACGCAATATAAATCAAGTCGATATCCAGAAAAGTAAGCAAGTTATGACCAAAAAGGTAACCAGTTCTACTACTGCCTCTTTCCGGCCACTTTTTAGTAGAACTGGTTACCTTTTAAGTCATAACTTGCTAAGTTTTCCAGATATGGACTTGATTTCTTTTGCGTTGGATAGCTAATCGTATTGGCTTCAATTAGAATTTTTTTTCTTGTGGATAGTGCAATAAATTTTTTTATCATTTTTTCAAAAAAAGCAAAGGGAGTAGTCTATTGTTTTTTTTTTGGCGAAAAATATTTGCTTTGCACTATCTGCAAAAAACAAAATTCTAATTAAAGCCAATATGGTTCTCTATCCAACGCAATATAAATCAAGTCGATATCCAGAAAAGTAAGCAAGTTATGACCAAAAAGGTAACCAGTTCTACTACTGCCTCTTTCCGGACACTTTTTAGTAGAACTGGTTACCTTTTAAGTCATAACTTGCTAAGTTTTCCAGATATGGACTTGATTTCTTTTGCGTTGGATAGCTAATCGTATTGGCTTCAATTAGAATTTTTTTTCTTGTGGATAGTGCAATAAATTTTTTTATCATTTTTTCAAAAAAAGCAAAGGGGGTAGTCTATTGTTTTTTTTGGCGAAAAATATTTGCTTTGCACTATCTGCAAAAAACAAAATTCAAATTAAAGCCAATATGGTTCTCTATCCAACGCAATATAAATCAAGTCGATATCCAGAAAAGTAAGCAAGTTATGACCAAAAAAGTAACCAGTTCTACTACTGCCTCTTTCCGGCCACTTTTTAGTAGAACTGGTTACCTTTTAAGTCATAACTTGCTAAGTTTTCCAGATATGGACTTGATTTCTTTTGCGTTGGATAGCTAATCGTATTGGCTTCAATTAGAATTTTTTTTCTTGTGGATAGTGCAATAAATTTTTTTATCATTTTTTCAAAAAAAGCAAAGGGGGTAGTCTATTGTTTTTTTTTGGCGAAAAATATTTGCTTTGCACTATCTGCAAAAAACAAAATTCAAATTAAAGCCAATATGGTTCTCTATCCAACGCAATATAAATCAAGTCGATATCCAGAAAAGTAAGCAAGTTATGACCAAAAAGGTAACCAGTTCTACTACTGCCTCTTTCCGGACACTTTTTAGTAGAACTGGTTACCTTTTAAGTCATAACTTGCTAAGTTTTCCAGATATGGACTTGATTTCTTTTGCGTTGGATAGCTAATCGTATTGGCTTCAATTAGAATTTTTTTTCTTGTGGATAGTGCAATAAATTTTTTTATCATTTTTTCAAAAAAAGCAAAGGGGGTAGTCTATTGTTTTTTTTTGGCGAAAAATATTTGCTTTGCACTATCTGCAAAAAACAAAATTCTAATTAAAGCCAATATGGTTCTCTATCCAACGCAATATAAATCAAGTCGATATCCAGAAAAGTAAGCAAGTTATGACCAAAAAGGTAACCAGTTCTACTACTGCCTCTTTCCGGACACTTTTTAGTAGAACTGGTTACCTTTTAAGTCATAACTTGCTAAGTTTTCCAGATATGGACTTGATTTCTTTTGCGTTGGATAGCTAATCGTATTGGCTTCAATTAGAATTTTTTTTCTTGTGGATAGTGCAATAAATTTTTTTATCATTTTTTCAAAAAAAGCAAAGGGGGTAGTCTATTGTTTTTTTTTGGCGAAAAATATTTGCTTTGCACTATCTGCAAAAAACAAAATTCTAATTAAAGCCAATATGGTTCTCTATCCAACGCAATATAAATCAAGTCGATATCCAGAAAAGTAAGCAAGTTATGACCAAAAAGGTAACCAGTTCTACTACTGCCTCTTTCCGGCCACTTTTTAGTAGAACTGGTTACCTTTTAAGTCATAACTTGCTAAGTTTTCCAGATATGGACTTGATTTCTGTTGCGTTGGATAGTTAATCGTATTGGCTTTAATTAGAAATTTTTTTCTTGTGAATAGTGCTAGTCCATTTTTTTATCATTTTTTCAAAAAAAGCAAAGGGGGTAGTCTATGGTTTTTTTTGGCGAAAAATATTTGCTTTGCACTATCTGCAAAAAACAAAATTCTAATTAAAGCCAATATGGTTCTCTATCCAACCCAATATAAATCAAGTCGATATCCAGAAAAGTAAGCAAGTTATGACCAAAAAGGTAACCAGTTCTACTACTGCCTCTTTCCGGCCACTTTTTAGTAGAACTGGTTACCTTTTAAGTCATAACTTGCTAAGTTTTCCAGATATGGACTTGATTTCTTTTGCGTTGGATAGCTAATCGTATTGGCTTTAAGTAGAAATTTTTTTCTTGTGGATAGTGCAAGTCCATTTTTTTATCATTTTTTCAAAAAAAGCAAAGGGGGTAGTCTATGGTTTTTTTTGGCGAAAAATATTTGCTTTGCACTATCTGCAAAAAACAAAATTCTAATTAAAGCCAATATGGTTCTCTACCCAACGCAATATAAATCAAGTCGATATCCAGAAAAGTAAGCAAGTTATGACCAAAAAGGTAACCAGTTCTACTACTGCCTCTTTCCGGCCACTTTTTAGTAGAACTGGTTACCTTTTAAGTCATAACTTGCTAAGTTTTCCAGATATGGACTTGATTTCTGTTGCGTTGGATAGTTAATCGTATTGGCTTTAATTAGAATTTTTTTTCTTGTGGATAGTGCAATAAATTTTTTTATCATTTTTTCAAAAAAAGCAAAGGGGGTAGTCTATGGTTTTTTTTGGCGAAAAATATTTGCTTTGCACTATCTGCAAAAAACAAAATTCTAATTAAAGCCAATATGGTTCTCTACCCAACGCAATATAAATCAAGTCGATATCCAGAAAAGTAAGCAAGTTATGACCAAAAAGGTAACCAGTTCTACTACTGCCTCTTTCCGGCCACTTTTTAGTAGAACTGGTTACCTTTTAAGTCATAACTTGCTAAGTTTTCCAGATATGGACTTGATTTCTTTTGCGTTGGATAGCTAATCGTATTGGCTTCAATTAGAATTTTTTTTCTTGTGGATAGTGCAATAAATTTTTTTATCATTTTTTCAAAAAAAGCAAAGGGGGTAGTCTATTGTTTTTTTTTGGCGAAAAATATTTGCTTTGCACTATCTGCAAAAAACAAAATTCTAATTAAAGCCAATATGGTTCTCTATCCAACGCAATATAAATCAAGTCGATATCCAGAAAAGTAAGCAAGTTATGACCAAAAAGGTAACCAGTTCTACTACTGCCTCTTTCCGGACACTTTTTAGTAGAACTGGTTACCTTTTAAGTCATAACTTGCTAAGTTTTCCAGATATGGACTTATTTCTGTTGCGTTGGATAGTTAATCGTATTGGCTTTAATTAGAAATTTTTTTCTTGTGAATAGTGCTAGTCCATTTTTTTATCATTTTTTAAAAAAAGCAAAGGGGGTAGTCTATGGTTTTTTTTGGCGAAAAATATTTGCTTTGCACTATCTGCAAAAAACAAAATTCTAATTAAAGCCAATATAGTTCTCTATCCAACGCAATATAAATCAAGTCGATATCCAGAAAAGTAAGCAAGTTATGACCAAAAAGGTAACCAGTTCTACTACTGCCTCTTTCCGGACACTTTTTAGTAGAACTGGTTACCTTTTAAGTCATAACTTGCTAAGTTTTCCAGATATGGACTTGATTTCTTTTGCGTTGGATAGCTAATCGTATTGGCTTCAATTAGAATTTTTTTTCTTGTGGATAGTGCAATAAATTTTTTTATCATTTTTTCAAAAAAAGCAAAGGGGGTAGTCCATGGTTTTTTTTTGGCGAAAAATATTTGCTTTGCACTATCTGCAAAAAACAAAATTCTAATTAAAGCCAATATGGTTCTCTATCCAACGCAATATAAATCAAGTCGATATCCAGAAAAGTAAGCAAGTTATGACCAAAAAGGTAACCAGTTCTACTACTGCCTCTTTCCGGCCACTTTTTAGTAGAACTGGTTACGTTTTAAGTCATAACTTGCTAAGTTTTCCAGATATGGACTTGATTTCTTTTGCGTTGGATAGCTAATCGTATTGGCTTCAATTAGAATTTTTTTTCTTGTGGATAGTGCAATAAATTTTTTTATCATTTTTTCAAAAAAAGCAAAGGGGGTAGTCTATTGTTTTTTTTTGGCGAAAAATATTTGCTTTGCACTATCTGCAAAAAACAAAATTCAAATTAAAGCCAATATGGTTCTCTATCCAACGCAATATAAATCAAGTCGATATCCAGAAAAGTAAGCAAGTTATGACCAAAAAGGTAACCAGTTCTACTACTGCCTCTTTCCGGACACTTTTTAGTAGAACTGGTTACCTTTTAAGTCATAACTTGCTAAGTTTTCCAGATATGGACTTGATTTCTTTTGCGTTGGATAGCTAATCGTATTGGCTTCAATTAGAATTTTTTTTCTTGTGGATAGTGCAATAAATTTTTTTATCATTTTTTCAAAAAAAGCAAAGGGGGTAGTCTATTTTTTTTTTTTGGCGAAAAATATTTGCTTTGCACTATCTGCAAAAAACAAAATTCTAATTAAAGCCAATATGGTTCTCTATCCAACGCAATATAAATCAAGTCGATATCCAGAAAAGTAAGCAAGTTATGACCAAAAAGGTAACCAGTTCTACTACTGCCTCTTTCCGGCCACTTTTTAGTAGAACTGGTTACCTTTTAAGTCATAACTTGCTAAGTTTTCCAGATATGGACTTGATTTCTGTTGCGTTGGATAGTTAATCGTATTGGCTTTAATTAGAAATTTTTTTCTTGTGAATAGTGCTAGTCCATTTTTTTATCATTTTTTCAAAAAAAGCAAAGGGGGTAGTCCATGGTTTTTTTTGGCGAAAAATATTTGCTTTGCACTATCTGCAAAAAACAAAATTCTAATTAAAGCCAATATGGTTCTCTATCCAACGCAATATAAATCAAGTCGATATCCAGAAAAGTAAGCAAGTTATGACCAAAAAGGTAACCAGTTCTACTACTGCCTCTTTCCGGCCACTTTTTAGTAGAACTGGTTACGTTTTAAGTCATAACTTGCTAAGTTTTCCAGATATGGACTTGATTTCTTTTGCGTTGGATAGCTAATCGTATTGGCTTCAATTAGAATTTTTTTTCTTGTGGATAGTGCAATAAATTTTTTTATCATTTTTTCAAAAAAAGCAAAGGGGGTAGTCTATGGTTTTTTTTGGCGAAAAATATTTGCTTTGCACTATCTGCAAAAAACAAAATTCTAATTAAAGCCAATATGGTTCTCTATCCAACGCAATATAAATCAAGTCGATATCCAGAAAAGTAAGCAAGTTATGACCAAAAAGGTAACCAGTTCTACTACTGCCTCTTTCCGGCCACTTTTTAGTAGAACTGGTTACCTTTTAAGTCATAACTTGCTAAGTTTTCCAGATATGGACTTGATTTCTGTTGCGTTGGATAGTTAATCGTATTGGCTTTAATTAGAAATTTTTTTCTTGTGAATAGTGCTAGTCCATTTTTTTATCATTTTTTCAAAAAAAGCAAAGGGGGTAGTCTATGGTTTTTTTTTGGCGAAAAATATTTGCTTTGCACTATCTGCAAAAAACAAAATTCTAATTAAAGCCAATATGGTTCTCTATCCAACGCAATATAAATCAAGTCGATATCCAGAAAAGTAAGCAAGTTATGACCAAAAAGGTAACCAGTTCTACTACTGCCTCTTTCCGGCCACTTTTTAGTAGAACTGGTTACCTTTTAAGTCATAACTTGCTAAGTTTTCCAGATATGGACTTGATTTCTGTTGCGTTGGATAGTTAATCGTATTGGCTTTAATTAGAAATTTTTTTCTTGTGAATAGTGCTAGTCCATTTTTTTATCATTTTTTCAAAAAAAGCAAAGGGGGTAGTCCATGGTTTTTTTTGGCGAAAAATATTTGCTTTGCACTATCTGCAAAAAACAAAATTCTAATTAAAGCCAATATGGTTCTCTACCCAACGCAATATAAATCAAGTCGATATCCAGAAAAGTAAGCAAGTTATGACCAAAAAGGTAACCAGTTCTACTACTGCCTCTTTCCGGACACTTTTTAGTAGAACTGGTTACCTTTTAAGTCATAACTTGCTAAGTTTTCCAGATATGGACTTATTTCTGTTGCGTTGGATAGTTAATCGTATTGGCTTTAATTAGAAATTTTTTTCTTGTGAATAGTGCTAGTCCATTTTTTTATCATTTTTTAAAAAAAGCAAAGGGGGTAGTCTATGGTTTTTTTTGGCGAAAAATATTTGCTTTGCACTATCTGCAAAAAACAAAATTCTAATTAAAGCCAATATGGTTCTCTATCCAACGCAATATAAATCAAGTCGATATCCAGAAAAGTAAGCAAGTTATGACCAAAAAGGTAACCAGTTCTACTACTGCCTCTTTCCGGACACTTTTTAGTAGAACTGGTTATCTTTTAAGTCATAACTTGCTAAGTTTTCCAGATATGGACTTGATTTCTTTTGCGTTGGATAGCTAATCGTATTGGCTTCAATTAGAATTTTTTTTCTTGTGGATAGTGCAATAAATTTTTTTATCATTTTTTCAAAAAAAGCAAAGGGGGTAGTCCATGGTTTTTTTTGGCGAAAAATATTTGCTTTGCACTATCTGCAAAAAACAAAATTCCAATTAAAGCCAATATGGTTCTCTATCCAACGCAATATAAATCAAGTCGATATCCAGAAAAGTAAGCAAGTTATGACCAAAAAGGTAACCAGTTCTACTACTGCCTCTTTCCGGCCACTTTTTAGTAGAACTGGTTACCTTTTAAGTCATAACTTGCTAAGTTTTCCAGATATGGACTTGATTTCTGTTGCGTTGGATAGTTAATCGTATTGGCTTTAATTAGAAATTTTTTTCTTGTGAATAGTGCTAGTCCATTTTTTTATCATTTTTTCAAAAAAAGCAAAGGGGGTAGTCCATGGTTTTTTTTGGCGAAAAATATTTGCTTTGCACTATCTGCAAAAAACAAAATTCTAATTAAAGCCAATATGGTTCTCTATTCAACGCAATATAAATCAAGTCGATATCCAGAAAAGTAAGCAAGTTATGACCAAAAAGGTAACCAGTTCTACTACTGCCTCTTTCCGGCCACTTTTTAGTAGAACTTGTTACGTTTTAAGTCATAACTTGCTAAGTTTTCCAGATATGGACTTGATTTCTTTTGCGTTGGATAGCTAATCGTATTGGCTTCAATTAGAATTTTTTTTCTTGTGGATAGTGCAAGTCCATTTTTTTATCATTTTTTCAAAAAAAGCAAAGGGGGTAGTCTATGGTTTTTTTTTTGGCGAAAAAAATTTGCTTTGCACTATCTGCAAAAAACAAAATTCTAATTAAAGCCAATATGGTTCTCTATCCAACCCAATATAAATCAAGTCGATATCCAGAAAAGTAAGCAAGTTATGACCAAAAAGGTAACCAGATTTACTACTGCCTCTTTCCGGCCACTTTTTAGTAGAACTGGTTACCTTTTAAGTCATAACTTGCAAAGTTTTCCAGGTATGGACTTGATTTCTTTTGCGTTGGATAGGTAATCGTATTGGCTTTAAGTAGAAATTTTTTCCTTGTGGATAGTGCAAGTCCATTTTTTTATCATTTTTTCAAAAAAAGCAAAGGGGGTAGTCCATGGTTTTTTTTGGCGAAAAATATTTGCTTTGCACTATCTGCAAAAAACAAAATTCCAATTAAAGCCAATATGGTTCTCTATCCAACGCAATATAAATCAAGTCGATATCCAGAAAAGTAAGCAAGTTATGACCAAAAAGGTAACCAGTTCTACTACTGCCTCTTTCCGGCCACTTTTTAGTAGAACTGGTTACTTTTTAAGTCATAACTTGCAAAGTTTTCCAGGTATGGACTTGATTTCTTTTGCGTTGGATAGGTAATCGTATTGGCTTTAAGTAGAAATTTTTTCCTTGTGGATAGTGCAAGTCCATTTTTTTATCATTTTTTCAAAAAAAGCAAAGGGGGTAGTCCATGGTTTTTTTTGGCGAAAAATATTTGCTTTGCACTATCTGCAAAAAACAAAATTCCAATTAAAGCCAATATGGTTCTCTATCCAACGCAATATAAATCAAGTCGATATCCAGAAAAGTAAGCAAGTTATGACCAAAAAGGTAACCAGTTCTACTACTGCCTCTTTCCGGCCACTTTTTAGTAGAACTGGTTACCTTTTAAGTCATAACTTGCTCAGTTTTCCAGGTATGGACTTGATTTCTTTTGCGTTGGATAGCTAATCGTATTAGCTTTAATTAGAAATTTTTTCTTGTGGATAGTGCAATAAATTTTTTTATCATTTTTTCAAAAAAAGCAAAGGGGGTAGTCTATGGTTTTTTTTGGCGAAAAATATTTGCTTTGCACTATCTGCAAAAAACAAAATTCTAATTAAAGCCAATATGGTTCTCTATCCAACGCAATATAAATCAAGTCGATATCCAGAAAAGTAAGCAAGTTATGACCAAAAAGGTAACCAGTTTTACTACTGCCTCTTTCCGGCCACTTTTTAGTAGAACTGGTTACCTTTTAAGTCATAACTTGCAAAGTTTTCCAGGTATGGACTTGATTTCTTTTGCGTTGGATAGGTAATCGTATTGGCTTTAAGTAGAAATTTTTTCCTTGTGGATAGTGCAAGTCCATTTTTTTATCATTTTTTCAAAAAAAGCAAAGGGGGTAGTCCATGGTTTTTTTTTGGCGAAAAATATTTGCTTTGCACTATCTGCAAAAAACAAAATTCCAATTAAAGCCAATATGGTTCTCTATCCAACGCAATATAAATCAAGTCGATATCCAGAAAAGTAAGCAAGTTATGACCAAAAAGGTAACCAGTTCTACTACTGCCTCTTTCCGGCCACTTTTTAGTAGAACTGGTTACCTTTTAAGTCATAACTTGCTAAGTTTTCCAGATATGGACTTGATTTCTTTTGCGTTGGATAGCTAATCGTATTGGCTTTAATTAGAAATTTTTTTCTTGTGGATAGTGCAATTAAATTTTTTTATAATTTTTTCAAAAAAAGCAAAGGGGGTAGTCCATGGTTTTTTTTGGCGAAAAATATTTGCTTTGCACTATCTGCAAAAAACAAAATTCTAATTAAAGCCAATATGGTTCTCTATCCAACCCAATATAAATCAAGTCGATATCCAGAAAAGTAAGCAAGTTATGACCAAAAAGGTAACCAGTTCTACTACTGCCTCTTTCCGGCCACTTTTTAGTAGAACTGGTTACCTTTTAAGTCATAACTTGCTCAGTTTTCCAGGTATGGACTTGATTTCTTTTGCGTTGGATAGCTAATCGTATTAGCTTTAATTAGAAATTTTTTCTTGTGGATAGTGCAATAAATTTTTTTATCATTTTTTCAAAAAAAGCAAAGGGGGTAGTCTATGGTTTTTTTTGGCGAAAAATATTTGCTTTGCACTATCTGCAAAAAACAAAATTCTAATTAAAGCCAATATGGTTCTCTATCCAACGCAATATAAATCAAGTCGATATCCAGAAAAGTAAGCAAGTTATGACCAAAAAGGTAACCAGTTTTACTACTGCCTCTTTCCGGCCACTTTTTAGTAGAACTGGTTACCTTTTAAGTCATAACTTGCAAAGTTTTCCAGGTATGGACTTGATTTCTTTTGCGTTGGATAGGTAATCGTATTGGCTTTAAGTAGAAATTTTTTCCTTGTGGATAGTGCAAGTCCATTTTTTTATCATTTTTTCAAAAAAAGCAAAGGGGGTAGTCCATGGTTTTTTTTTGGCGAAAAATATTTGCTTTGCACTATCTGCAAAAAACAAAATTCCAATTAAAGCCAATATGGTTCTCTATCCAACGCAATATAAATCAAGTCGATATCCAGAAAAGTAAGCAAGTTATGACCAAAAAGGTAACCAGTTCTACTACTGCCTCTTTCCGGCCACTTTTTAGTAGAACTGGTTACCTTTTAAGTCATAACTTGCTAAGTTTTCCAGATATGGACTTGATTTCTTTTGCGTTGGATAGCTAATCGTATTGGCTTTAATTAGAAATTTTTTTCTTGTGGATAGTGCAATTAAATTTTTTTATAATTTTTTCAAAAAAAGCAAAGGGGGTAGTCCATGGTTTTTTTTTGGCGAAAAATATTTGCTTTGCACTATCTGCAAAAAACAAAATTCTAATTAAAGCCAATATGGTTCTCTATCCAACCCAATATAAATCAAGTCGATATCCAGAAAAGTAAGCAAGTTATGACCAAAAAGGTAACCAGTTCTACTACTGCCTCTTTCCGGCCACTTTTTAGTAGAACTGGTTACTTTTTAAGTCATAACTTGCAAAGTTTTCCAGGTATGGACTTGATTTCTTTTGCGTTGGATAGGTAATCGTATTGGCTTTAAGTAGAAATTTTTTCCTTGTGGATAGTGCAAGTCCATTTTTTTTTATCATTTTTTCAAAAAAAGCAAAGGGGGTAGTCCATGGTTTTTTTTTGGCGAAAAATATTTGCTTTGCACTATCTGCAAAAAACAAAATTCCAATTAAAGCCAATATGGTTCTCTATCCAACGCAATATAAATCAAGTCGATATCCAGAAAAGTAAGCAAGTTATGACCAAAAAGGTAACCAGTTCTACTACTGCCTCTTTCCGGCCACTTTTTAGTAGAACTGGTTACCTTTTAAGTCATAACTTGCTAAGTTTTCCAGATATGGACTTGATTTCTTTTGCGTTGGATAGCTAATCGTATTGGCTTTAATTAGAAATTTTTTTCTTGTGGATAGTGCAATTAAATTTTTTTATAATTTTTTCAAAAAAAGCAAAGGGGGTAGTCCATGGTTTTTTTTTGGCGAAAAATATTTGCTTTGCACTATCTGCAAAAAACAAAATTCTAATTAAAGCCAATATGGTTCTCTATCCAACCCAATATAAATCAAGTCGATATCCAGAAAAGTAAGCAAGTTATGACCAAAAAGGTAACCAGTTCTACTACTGCCTCTTTCCGGCCACTTTTTAGTAGAACTGGTTACTTTTTAAGTCATAACTTGCAAAGTTTTCCAGGTATGGACTTGATTTCTTTTGCGTTGGATAGGTAATCGTATTGGCTTTAAGTAGAAATTTTTTCCTTGTGGATAGTGCAATTCCATTTTTTTATAATTTTTTCAAAAAAAGCAAAGGGGGTAGTCCATGGTTTTTTTTGGCGAAAAAAATTTGCTTTGCACTATCTGCAAAAAACAAAATTCTAATTAAAGCCAATATGGTTCTCTATCCAACGCAATATAAATCAAGTCGATATCCAGAAAAGTAAGCAAGTTATGACCAAAAAGGTAACCAGTTTTACTACTGCCTCTTTCCGGCCACTTTTTAGTAGAACTGGTTACCTTTTAAGTCATAACTTGCAAAGTTTTCCAGGTATGGACTTGATTTCTTTTGCGTTGGATAGGTAATCGTATTGGCTTTAAGTAGAAATATTTTCCTTGTGGATAGTGCAAGTCTATTTTTTTATCATTTTTTCAAAAAAAGCAAAGGGGGTAGTCCATGGTTTTTTTTGGCGAAAAATATTTGCTTTGCACTATCTGCAAAAAAAAAATTCCAATTAAAGCCAATATGGTTCTCTATCCAACGCAATATAAATCAAGTTGATATCCAGAAAAGTAAGCAAGTTATGACCGAAAAGGTAACCAAGGTAACTGCCTCTTTCCGGCCACTTTTTAGTAGAACTGGTTACCTTTTAAGTCATAACTTGCTAAGTTTTCCAGGTATGGACTTGATTTCTTTTGCGTTGGATAGCTAATCGTATTAGCTTTAATTAGAAATTTTTTTTTGTGGATAGTGCAATTCCATTTTTTTATAATTTTTTCAAAAAAAGCAAAGGGGGTAGTCCATGGTTTTTTTTGGCGAAAAAAATTTGCTTTGCACTATCTGCAAAAAACAAAATTCTAATTAAAGCCAATATGGTTCTCTATCCAACGCAATATAAATCAAGTCGATATCCAGAAAAGTGAAGAAGTTATGACCAAAAAGGTAACCAGTTCTACTACTGCCTCTTTCCGGACACTTTTTAGTAGAACTGGTTACCTTTTAAGTCATAACTTGCTAAGTTTTCCACATATGGACTTGATTTCTTTTGCGTTGGATAGCTAATCGTATTGGCTTCAATTAGAATTTTTTTTCTTGTGGATAGTGCAAGTAAATTTTTTTATAATTTTTTCAAAAAAAGCAAAGGGGGTAGTCCATGGTTTTTTTTGGCGAAAAATATTTGCTTTGCACTATCTGCAAAAAACAAAATTCTAATTAAAGCCAATATGCTTCTCTATCCAACGCAATATAAATCAAGTCGATATCCAGAAAAGTAAGCAAGTTATGACCAAAAAGGTAACCAGTTCTACTACTGCCTCTTTCCGGCCACTTTTTAGTAGAGCTGGTTACCTTTTAAGTCATAACTTGCTAAGTTTTTCAGATATGGACTTGATTTCTTTTGCGTTAGATAGCTAATCGTATTGGCTTTAATTAGAAATTTTTTTCTTGTGAATAGTGCAAGTCCATTTTTTTATAATTTTTTCAAAAAAAGCAAAGGGGGTAGTCCATGGTTTTTTTTGGCGAAAAATATTTGCTTTGCACTATCTGCAAAAAACAAAATTCTAATTAAAGCCAATATGCTTCTCTATCCAACGCAATATAAATCAAGTCGATATCCAGAAAAGTAAGCAAGTTATGACCAAAAAGGTAACCAGTTCTACTACTGCCTCTTTCCGGCCACTTTTTAGTAGAACTGGTTACCTTTTAAGTCATAACTTGCTAAGTTTTCCAGATATGGACTTGATTTCTTTTGCGTTGGATAGCTAATCGTATTGGCTTCACTTAGAATTTTTTTTCTTGTGGATAGTGCAAGTAAATTTTTTTATCATTTTTTCAAAAAAAGCAAAGGGGGTAGTCCATGGTTTTTTTTGGCGAAAAATATTTGCTTTGCACTATCTGCAAAAAACAAAATTCTAATTAAAGCCAATATGGTTCTCTATCCAACCCAATATAAGTCAAGTCGATATCCAGAAAAGTAAGCAAGTTATGACCAAAAAGGTAACCAGTTCTACTACTGCCTCTTTCCGGCCACTTTTTAGTAGAACTGGTTACCTTTTAAGTCATAACTTGCTAAGTTTTCCAGATATGGACTTGATTTCTTTTGCGTTGGATAGCTAATCGTATTGGCTTTAAGTAGAAATTTTTTTCTTGTGGATAGTGCAATTAAATTTTTTTATAATTTTTTCAAAAAAAGCAAAGGGGGTAGTCCATGGTTTTTTTGGCGAAAAATATTTGCTTTGCACTATCTGCAAAAAACAAAATTCTAATTAAAGCCAATATGATTCTCTATCCAACGCAATATAAATCAAGTCGATATCCAGAAAAGTAAGCAAGCTATGACCATATAGGTAACCAATTCTACTACAGCCTCTTTCCGGCCACTTTTTAGTAGAACTGGTTACCTTTTTGGTCATAACTTGCTAAGTTTTCCAGATATCGACTTGATTTCTTCTGCGTTGGATAGCTAATCGTATTTGCTTTAATTAGAAATTTTTTTCTTGTGAATAGTGCAAGTCCATTTTTTTATCATTTTTTCAAAAAAAGCAAAGGGGGTAGTCCATGGTTTTTTTTGGCGAAAAATATTTGCTTTGCACTATCTGCAAAAAACAAAATTCTAATTAAAGCCAATATGGTTCTCTATCCAACCCATTATAAGTCAAGTCGATATCCAGAAAAGTAAGCAAGTTATGACCAAAAAGGTAACCAGTTCTACTACTGCCTCTTTCCGGCCACTTTTTAGTAGAACTGGTTACCTTTTAAGTCATAACTTGCTAAGTTTTCCAGATATGGACTTGATTTCTTTTGCGTTGGATAGCTAATCGTATTGGCTTCACTTAGAATTTTTTTTCTTGTGGATAGTGCAAGTAAATTTTTTTATCATTTTTTCAAAAAAAGCAAAGGGGGTAGTCCATGGTTTTTTTTGGCGAAAAATATTTGCTTTGCACTATCTGCAAAAAACAAAATTCTAATTAAAGCCAATATGGTTCTCTATCCAACAAAATATAAGTCAAGTCGATATCCAGAAAAGTAAGCAAGTTATGACCAAAAAGGTAACCAGTTCTACTACTGCCTCTTTCCGGCCACTTTTTAGTAGAACTGGTTACCTTTTAAGTCATAACTTGCTAAGTTTTCCAGATATGGACTTGATTTCTTTTGCGTTGGATAGCTAATCGTATTGGCTTTAAGTAGAAATTTTTTTCTTGTGGATAGTGCAATTAAATTTTTTTATAATTTTTTCAAAAAAAGCAAAGGGGGTAGTCCATGGTTTTTTTGGCGAAAAATATTTGCTTTGCACTATCTGCAAAAAACAAAATTCTAATTAAAGCCAATATGATTCTCTATCCAACGCAATATAAATCAAGTCGATATCCAGAAAAGTAAGCAAGCTATGACCAAATAGGTAACCAATTCTACTACAGCCTCTTTCCGGCCACTTTTTAGTAGAACTGGTTACCTTTTTGGTCATAACTTGCTAAGTTTTCCAGATATCGACTTGATTTCTTCTGCGTTGGATAGCTAATCGTATTTGCTTTAATTAGAAATTTTTTTCTTGTGAATAGTGCAAGTCCATTTTTTTATCATTTTTTCAAAAAAAGCAAAGGGGGTAGTCCATGGTTTTTTTTGGCGAAAAATATTTGCTTTGCACTATCTGCAAAAAACAAAATTCTAATTAAAGCCAATATGGTTCTCTATCCAACCCATTATAAGTCAAGTCGATATCCAGAAAAGTAAGCAAGTTATGACCAAAAAGGTAACCAGTTCTACTACTGCCTCTTTCCGGCCACTTTTTAGTAGAACTGGTTACCTTTTAAGTCATAACTTGCTAAGTTTTCCAGATATCGACTTGATTTCTTCTGCGTTGGATAGCTAATCGTATTGGCTTTAATTAGAAATTTTTTTCTTGTGAATAGTGCAAGTCCATTTTTTTATCATTTTTTCAAAAAAAGCAAAGGGGGTAGTCCATGGTTTTTTTTGGCGAAAAATATTTGCTTTGCACTATCTGCAAAAAACAAAATTCTAATTAAAGCCAATATGGTTCTCTATCCAACCCATTATAAGTCAAGTCGATATCCAGAAAAGTAAGCAAGTTATGACCAAAAAGGTAACCAGTTCTACTACTGCCTCTTTCCGGCCACTTTTTAGTAGAACTGGTTACCTTTTAAGTCATAACTTGCTAAGTTTTCCAGATATGGACTTGATTTCTTTTGCGTTGGATAGCTAATCGTATTGGCTTCAATTAGAATTTTTTTTCTTGTGGATAGTGCAAGTAAATTTTTTTATCATTTTTTCAAAAAAAGCAAAGGGGGTAGTCTATGGTTTTTTTTGGCGAAAAATATTTGCTTTGCACTATCTGCAAAAAACAAAATTCTAATTAAAGCCAATATGGTCCTCTATCCAACGCAATATAAATCAAGTCGATATCCAGAAAAGTAAGCAAGTTATGACCAAATAGGTAACCAATTCTACTACAGCCTCTTTCCGGCCACTTTTTAGTAGAACTGGTTACCTTTTTGGTCATAACTTGCTAAGTTTTCCAGATATCGACTTGATTTCTTCTGCGTTGGATAGCTAATCGTGTTGGCTTTAACCAGAATTGTTTTTTTCTTGTGGACAGTGCAAGTATATTTTTGTTATCATTTTTTCAAAAAAAGCAAATTGGGTAGTCCATGGTTTTTTTTGGCGAAAAATATTTTCTTTGCACTATTTGCAAAAAACAAAATTCAAATTAAAGCCAATATGGTTCTCTATGTAACGCTTTAGAAATTAGGTCGCTATCCAGAAAAGTAAGCAAGTTATGACCAAATAGGTAACCAGTTCTCCTACAGCCTCTTTCCGGCTACTTTTTAGTAGAACTGGTTACCTTTTTGGTCATAACTTGCTAAGTTTTCCAGATATCGACTTGATTTCTTCTGCGATGGATAGACAATCGTAATGGCTTCACTTAGAATTTTTTTTTTGTGGATAGTGCAAGTATATTTTTTTATCATTTTTTCAAAAAAAGCAAAGGGGGTAGTCCATTGTTTTTTTTTTTGGCGAAAAGTATTTTCTTTGCACTATCTGCAAAAAACAAAATTCAAATTAAAGCCAATATGGTTCTCTATGTAACGCTTTAGAAATTAGGTCGCTATCCAGAAAAGTAAGCAAGTTATGACCAAAAAGGTAACCAATTCTACTACTGCCTGTTTCCGGCCACTTTTTAGTAGAACTGGTTACGTTTTTGGTCATAACTTGCTAAGTTTTCCAGATATCGACTTGATTTCTTCTGCGTTGGATAGCTAATCGTGTTGGCTTTAACCAGAATTGTTTTTTTCTTGTGGACAGTGCAAGTATATTTTTGTTATCATTTTTTCAAAAAAAGCAAATTGGGTAGTCCATGGTTTTTTTTGGCGAAAAATATTTTCTTTGCACTATTTGCAAAAAACAAAATTCAAATTAAAGCCAATATGGTTCTCTATGTAACGCTTTAGAAATTAGGTCGCTATCCAGAAAAGTAAGCAAGTTATGACCAAATAGGTAACCAGTTCTCCTACAGCCTCTTTCCGGCTACTTTTTAGTAGAACTGGTTACCTTTTTGGTCATAACTTGCTAAGTTTTCCAGATATCGACTTGATTTCTTCTGCGTTGGATAGACAATCGTAATGGCTTCACTTAGAATTTTTTTTTTGTGGATAGTGCAAGTATATTTTTTTATCATTTTTTCAAAAAAAGCAAAGGGGGTAGTCCATTGTTTTTTTTTTTGGCGAAAAGTATTTTCTTTGCACTATCTGCAAAAAACAAAATTCAAATTAAAGCCAATATGGTTCTCTATGTAACGCTTTAGAAATTAGGTCGCTATCCAGAAAAGTAAGCAAGTTATGACCAAAAAGGTAACCAATTCTACTACCGCCTGTTTCCGGCCACTTTTTAGTAGAACTGGTTACGTTTTTGGTCATAACTAGCTAAGTTTTCCAGATATCGACTTGATTTCTTCTGCGTTGGATAGCTAATCGTGTTGGCTTTAACCAGAATTGTTTTTTTCTTGTGGATAGTGCAAGTATATTTTTTTATCATTTTTTCAAAAAAAGCAAAGGGGGTAGTAAATTGTTTTTTTTTTTGGCGAAAAGTATTTTCTTTGCACTATCTGCAAAAAACAAAATTCAAATTAAAGCCAATATGGTTCTCTATGTAACGCTTTAGAAATTAGGTCGCTATCCAGAAAAGTAAGCAAGTTATGACCAAATAGGTAACCAGTTCTACTACAGCCTCTTTCCGGCCACTTTTTAGTAGAACTGGTTACGTTTTTGATCATAACTTGCTAAGTTTTCCAGATATCGACTTGATTTCTTCTGCGTTGGATAGCCAATCGTAATGGCTTCACTTAGAATTTTTTTTTGTGGATAGTGCAGGTATATTTTTTATCATTTTTTCAAAAAAAGCAAAGGGGGTAGGTAGTCCATGGTTTTTTTTTTGGCGAAAAATATTTTCTTTGCACTATCTGCAAAAAACAAAATTCAAATTCAAGCCAATATGGTTCTCTATGTAACGCTTTAGAAATTAGGTCGCTATCCAGAAAAGTAAGCAAGTTATGACCAAAAAGGTAACCAATTCTACTACTGCCTGTTTCCGGCCACTTTTTAGTAGAACTGGTTACGTTTTTAATCATAACTTGCTAAGTTTTCCAGATATCGACTTGATTTCTTCTGCGTTGGATAGCCAATCGTAATGGCTTCACTTAGAATTTTTTTTTTGTGGATAGTGCAAGTATATTTTTTTATCATTTTTTCAAAAAAAGCAAAGGGGGTAGGTAGTCCATGGTTTTTTTTTTGGCGAAAAATATTTTCTTTGCACTATCTGAAAAAAACAAAATTCAAATTCAAGCCAATATGGTTCTCTATGTAACGCTTTAGAAATTAGGTCGCTATCCAGAAAAGTAAGCAAGTTATGACCGAATAGGTAACCTGTTGTCCTACAGCCTTTTTCCGGCCACTTTTTAGTAGAACTGGTTACGTTTTTGGTCATAACTTGCTAAGTTTTCCAGATATCGACTTGATTTCTTCTGCGTTGGATAGCCAATCGTAATGGCTTCACTTAGAATTTTTTTTTGTGGATAGTGCAAGTATATTTTTTTATCATTTTTTCAAAAAAAGCAAAGGGGGTAGTCCATGGTTTTTTTTGGCGAAAAATATTTTCTTTGCACTATCTGCAAAAAACAAAATTCAAATTCAAGCCAATATGGTTCTCTATGTAACGCTTTAGAAATTAGGTCGCTATCCAGAAAAGTAAGCAAGTTATGACCAAATAGGTAACCAGTTCTCCTACAGCCTTTTTCCGGCCACTTTTTAGTAGAACTGGTTACGTTTTTGGTCATAACTTGCTAAGTTTTCCAGATATCGGCTTGATTTCTTCTGCGTTGGATAGCCAATCGTAATGGCTTCACTTAGAATTTTTTTTTGTGGATAGTGCAAGTATATTTTTTTTATCATTTTTTCAAAAAAAGCAAAGGGGGTAGGTAGTCCATGGTTTTTTTTTTGGCGAAAAATATTTTCTTTGCACTATCTGCAAAAAACAAAATTCAAATTCAAGCCAATATGGTTCTCTATGTAACGCTTTAGAAATTAGGTCGCTATCCAGAAAAGTAAGCAAGTTATGACCAAAAAGGTAACCAATTCTACTACTGCCTGTTTCCGGCCACTTTTTAGTAGAACTGGTTACGTTTTTGGTCATAACTTGCTAAGTTTTCCAGATATCGGCTTGATTTCTTCTGCGTTGGATAGCCAATCGTAATGGCTTCACTTAGAATTTTTTTTTTGTGGATAGTGCAAGTATATTTTTTTATAATTTTTTCAAAAAAAGCAAAGGGGGTAGTCCATGGTTTTTTTTTGGCGAAAAATATTTGCTTTGCACTATCTGCAAAAAACAAAATTCAAATTAAAGCCAATATGGTTCTCTATGTAACGCTTTAGAAATTAGGTCGCTATCCAGAAAAGTAAGCAAGTTATGACCAAATAGGTAACCAGTTCTCCTACAGCCTTTTTCCGGCCACTTTTTAGTAGAACTTTTTACGTTTTTGGTCATAACTTGCTAAGTTTTCCAGATATCGGCTTGATTTCTTTTGCGTTGGATAGCCAATCGTAATGGCTTCACTTAGAATTTTTTTTTTGTGGATAGTGCAAGTATATTTTTTTATCATTTTTTCAAAAAAAGCAAAGGGGGTAGTCCATGGTTTTTTTTTGGCGAAAAATATTTGCTTTGCACTATCTGCAAAAAACAAAATTCAAATTAAAGCCAATATGGTTCTCTATGTAACGCTTTAGAAATTAGGTCGCTATCCAGAAAAGTAAGCAAGTTATGACCAAAAAGGTAACCAATTCTACTACTGCCTGTTTGCGGCCACTTTTTAGTAGAACTGGTTACGTTTTTGGTCATAACTTGCTAAGTTTTCCAGATATCGGCTTGATTTCTTCTGCGTTGGATAGCCAATCGTAATCGCTTCACTTAGAATTTTTTTTTTGTGGATAGTGCAAGTATATTTTTTTATCATTTTTTCAAAAAAAGCAAAGGGGGTAGTCCATGGTTTTTTTTTGGCGAAAAATATTTGCTTTGCACTATCTGCAAAAAACAAAATTCAAATTAAAGCCAATATGGTTCTCTATGTAACGCTTTAGAAATTAGGTCGCTATCCCGAAAAGTAAGCAAGTTATGACCAAAAAGGTAACCAATTCTACTACTGCCTGTTTCCGGCCACTTTTTAGTAGAACTGGTTACGTTTTTGGTCATAACTTGCTAAGTTTTCCAGATATCGGCTTGATTTCTTCTGCGTTGGATAGCCAATCGTAATCGCTTCACTTAGAATTTTTTTTTTTGTGGATAGTGCAAGTATATTTTTTTATCATTTTTTCAAAAAAAGCAAAGGGGGTAGTCCATGGTTTTTTTTTGGCGAAAAATATTTGCTTTGCACTATCTGCAAAAAACAAAATTCAAATTAAAGCCAATATGGTTCTCTATGTAACGCTTTAGAAATTAGGTCGCTATCCAGAAAAGTAAGCAAGTTATAACCAAAAAGGTAACCAATTCTACTACTGCCTGTTTCCGGCCACTTTTTAGTAGAACTGGTTACGTTTTTGGTCATAACTTGCTAAGTTTTCCAGATATCGGCTTGATTTCTTCTGCGTTGGATAGCCAATCGTAATCGCTTCACTTAGAATTTTTTTTTTTGTGGATAGTGCAAGTATATTTTTTTATCATTTTTTCAAAAAAAGCAAAGGGGGTAGTCCATGGTTTTTTTTTGGCGAAAAATATTTGCTTTGCACTATCTGCAAAAAACAAAATTCAAATTAAAGCCAATATGGTTCTCTATGTAACGCTTTAGAAATTAGGTCGCTATCCAGAAAAGTAAGCAAGTTATGACCAAAAAGGTAACCAATTCTACTACTGCCTGTTTCCGGCCACTTTTTAGTAGAACTGGTTACGTTTTTGGTCATAACTTGCTAAGTTTTCCAGATATCGGCTTGATTTCTTCTGCGTTGGATAGCCAATCGTAATCGCTTCACTTAGAATTTTTTTTTTGTGGATAGTGCAAGTATATTTTTTTATCATTTTTTCAAAAAAAGCAAAGGGGGTAGTCCATGGTTTTTTTTTGGCGAAAAATATTTGCTTTGCACTATCTGCAAAAAACAAAATTCAAATTAAAGCCAATATGGTTCTCTATGTAACGCTTTAGAAATTAGGTCGCTATCCAGAAAAGTAAGCAAGTTATAACCAAAAAGGTAACCAATTCTACTACTGCCTGTTTCCGGCCACTTTTTAGTAGAACTGGTTACGTTTTTGGTCATAACTTGCTAAGTTTTCCAGATATCGGCTTGATTTCTTCTGCGTTGGATAGCCAATCGTAATCGCTTCACTTAGAATTTTTTTTTTGTGGATAGTGCAGGTATATTTTTTTATCATTTTTTCAAAAAAAGCAAAGGGGGTAGTCCATGGTTTTTTTTTGGCGAAAAATATTTGCTTTGCACTATCTGCAAAAAACAAAATTCAAATTAAAGCCAATATGGTTCTCTATGTAACGCTTTAGAAATTAGGTCGCTATCCAGAAAAGTAAGCAAGTTATGACCAAAAAGGTAACCAATTCTACTACTGCCTGTTTCCGGCCACTTTTTAGTAGAACTGGTTACGTTTTTGGTCATAACTTGCTAAGTTTTCCAGATATCGGCTTGATTTCTTCTGCGTTGGATAGCCAATCGTAATCGCTTCACTTAGAATTTTTTTTTTGTGGATAGTGCAAGTATATTTTTTATCATTTTTTCAAAAAAAGCAAAGGGGGTAGTCCATGGTTTTTTTTTGGCGAAAAATATTTGCTTTGCATTATCTGCAAAAAACAAAATTCAAATTAAAGCCAATATGGTTCTCTATGTAACGCTTTAGAAATTAGGTCGCTATCCCGAAAAGTAAGCAAGTTATGAACAAAAAGGTAACCAATTCTACTACTGCCTGTTTCCGGCCACTTTTTAGTAGAACTGGTTACGTTTTTGGTCATAACTTGCTAAGTTTTCCAGATATCGGCTTGATTTCTTCTGCGTTGGATAGCCAATCGTAATCGCTTCACTTAGAATTTTTTTTTTGTGGATAGTGCAAGTATATTTTTTTATCATTTTTTCAAAAAAAGCAAAGGGGGTAGTCCATGGTTTTTTTTTGGCGAAAAATATTTGCTTTGCACTATCTGCAAAAAACAAAATTCAAATTAAAGCCAATATGGTTCTCTATGTAACGCTTTAGAAATTAGGTCGCTATCCAGAAAAGTAAGCAAGTTATGACCAAAAAGGTAACCAATTCTACTACTGCCTGTTTCCGGCCACTTTTTAGTAGAACTGGTTACGTTTTTGGTCATAACTTGCTAAGTTTTCCAGATATCGGCTTGATTTCTTCTGCGTTGGATAGCCAATCGTAATCGCTTCACTTAGAATTTTTTTTTGTGGATAGTGCAAGTATATTTTTTCAAAAAAAGCAAAGGGGGTAGTCCATGGTTTTTTTTTGGCGAAAAATATTTGCTTTGCACTATCTGCAAAAAACAAAATTCAAATTAAAGCCAATATGGTTCTCTATGTAACGCTTTAGAAATTAGGTCGCTATCCAGAAAAGTAAGCAAGTTATGACCAAAAAGGTAACCAATTCTACTACTGCCTGTTTCCGGCCACTTTTTAGTAGAACTGGTTACGTTTTTGGTCATAACTTGCTAAGTTTTCCAGATATCGGCTTGATTTCTTCTGCGTTGGATAGCCAATCGTAATCGCTTCACTTAGAATTTTTTTTTTTTGTGGATAGTGCAAGTATATTTTTTTATCATTTTTTCAAAAATAGCAAAGGGGGTAGTCCATGGTTTTTTTTTTGGCGAAAAATATTTGCTTTGCACTATCTGCAAAAAACAAAATTCAAATTAAAGCCAATATGGTTCTCTATGTAACGCTTTAGAAATTAGGTCGCTATCCAGAAAAGTAAGCAAGTTATGACCAAAAAGGTAACCAATTCTACTACTGCCTGTTTCCGGCCACTTTTTAGTAGAACTGGTTACGTTTTTGGTCATAACTTTCTAAGTTTTCCAGATATCGGCTTGATTTCTTCTGCGTTGGATAGCCAATCGTAATAGCTTCACTTAGATTTTTTTTTTTTGTGGATAGTGCAAGTATATTTTTTTATCATTTTTTCAAAAAAAGCAAAGGGGGTAGTCCATGGTTTTTTTTGGCGAAAAATATTTGCTTTGCATTATCTGCAAAAAACAAAATTCAAATTAAAGCCAATATGGTTCTCTATGTAACGCTTTAGAAATTAGGTCGCTATCCAGAAAAGTAAGCAAGTTATGACCAAAAAGGTAACCAATTCTACTACTGCCTGTTTCCGGCCACTTTTTAGTAGAACTGGTTACGTTTTTGGTCATAACTTGCTAAGTTTTCCAGATATCGGCTTGATTTCTTCTGCGTTGGATAGCCAATCGTAATCGCTTCACTTAGAATTTTTTTTTTGTGGATAGTGCAAGTATATTTTTTTATCATTTTTTCAAAAAAAGCAAAGGGGGTAGTCCATGGTTTTTTTTGGCGAAAAATATTTGCTTTGCATTATCTGCAAAAAACAAAATTCAAATTAAAGCCAATATGGTTCTCTATGTAACGCTTTAGAAATTAGGTCGCTATCCAGAAAAGTAAGCAAGTTATGACCAAAAAGGTAACCAATTCTACTACTGCCTGTTTGCGGCCACTTTTTAGTAGAACTGGTTACGTTTTTGGTCATAACTTGCTAAGTTTTCCAGATATCGGCTTGATTTCTTCTGCGTTGGATAGCCAATCGTAATCGCTTCACTTAGAATTTTTTTTTTTGTGGATAGTGCAAGTATATTTTTTTATAATTTTTTCAAAAAAAGCAAAGGGGGTAGTCCATGGTTTTTTTTTGGCGAAAAATATTTGCTTTGCACTATCTGCAAAAAACAAAATTCAAATTAAAGCCAATATGGTTCTCTATGTAACGCTTTAGAAATTAGGTCGCTATCCAGAAAAGTAAGCAAGTTATGACCAAAAAGGTAACCAATTCTACTACTGCCTGTTTCCGGCTACTTTTTAGTAGAACTGGTTACGTTTTTGGTCATAACTTGCTAAGTTTTCCAGATATCGGCTTGATTTCTTCTGCGTTGGATAGCCAATCGTAATCGCTTCACTTAGAATTTTTTTTTGTGGATAGTGCAAGTATATTTTTTTATCATTTTTTCAAAAAAATCAAAGGGGGTAGTCCATGGTTTTTTTTTTGGCGAAAAATATTTTCGTTGCACTATCTGCAAAAAACAAAATTCAAATTAAAGCCAATATGGTTCTCTATGTAACGCTTTAGAAATTAGGTCGCTATCCAGAAAAGTAAGCAAGTAATGACCAAAAAGGTAACCAATTCTACTACTGCATGTTTCCGGCCACTTTTTAGTAGAACTGGTTACGTTTTTGGTCATAACTTGCTAAGTTTTCCAGATATCGACTTGATTTCTTCTGCGTTGGATAGCCAATCGTAATGGCTTCACTCAGAATTTTTTTTTGTGGATAGTGCAAGTATATTTTTTTATCATTTTTTCAAAAAAAGCAAAGGGGGTAGTCCATGGTTTTTTTTTGGCGAAAAATATTTGCTTTGCACTATCTGCAAAAAACAAAATTAAAATTAAAGCCAATATGGTTCTCTGTCCAACGCAATATAAATCAAGTCGATATCCAGAAAAGTAAGCAAGTTATGACCAAAAAGGTAACCAGTTCTACTACTGCCTCTTTCCGGCTACCTTTTTGATCATAACTTACTAAGTTTTAAAGATATTGACTTGATTTCTTTTGCGTTGGATAGCTAAATGTATTGGCTTTAAAAATTTTTTATCATTTTTTCAAACAAAGGGGGTAGTCCATGTTTTTTTTTTTGCCGAAAAATATTTTTTTTGGCAAATATTGGCAAAAAACAAAAGTCGAATTAAAGCTAATATGGTTGTCTATCCAAATTAACAGAACTCAAGTCGATATCTAGAAATTAAGCAAGCTGTGACCAAAAAGGTAACCAGTTCTACTAAAAAGTGGCCGGAAAGAGGCAGTATTTTTTATTTTATGATTCAAAACGGAAGAATTTTCCAAAAAAAAATTTTTAAATAGTCTAATGTAGCCTCTTAGTATTTGGGTGATAGAGAACAAATTTAGACAGTCTCGTCTTTAAAACTATATGTGTCTCATCTCACAATCTTTAATGATTCGTCGCCAAGTTGCTAAAATCACTAAGAGCAACAGCACTGGGGTATATGGAAATTTCAAAATAATCTAAAGTAATTTTGGAACGAACCATAGAAGAGTACGAGATTGAAGTTATATCATCTTAAAGCGAAGGTCGTCTAGATTTGTTATCTATTGTCCAAGTGCTCAAAACAGCTTTGCATTATTTTTAATCAAATTTTTAAATTCCCTTCTACCCCAGTATCCTTCCTCTGAAGGGTTCTTCCTATTCCCCACTTTGCTGAGGTAGCATTCCCGATTTTACCCAGAAAAATTACCGAAATCAAAAAGGAATTTAATCTTTAGGTTCTAAACTTTCTGGAAGTGTTTTAACATTTACGGGAAATTTCGTAGTTTTTATTTTATGATGCAAAATGAAAATTGCCAAAACCCTTCAGAGCAACAGCCCTGAAGTATATAAAAATTTCCAAAAAAAATTTAATTATCCAGAGTAATTTCTAAGTATTTATGCGGTAGATTATAAATGTAGGCGATCTCCCTTTTAAAATGATGAATGTCCCATCCCGAAATAAATTATGGTTCTTCCGGAAGTTGCTAAAATACTTTAGAGCAACAGCACTGCGGTATATGAAAATTTCCAAAAAAAATTTAAATATGCAAAGTAATATCTTAATATATCCGCTAAACTATTGCTTAAAACATTTAATATTTAATTATTAAATGAGGTAAGACGTATTTTTTATATGTTTTTGATATTTTAGAAGAATATGGAAAGTGAAAAATAATATTTCGCTAGCACAGTGAAGGGTGTGTAAGACTCGGCACAGCCGAATTTAACTTGTTTTATTTCATGATTAATAAAAAAATAGATGTTAAAAAACAATTTTTTATCAATATTTTTCATTTTTTTTTTTATATTTTGTTATAATTTTTTATTTGAAAATTTATTTGTATATTTTTATTGATATGGCTATTTTTTCAAGATTAAGATCGTATATATTTTTATAGCGATATTTCGCTCCAATAATAAATAAATACATTTTTATAATTCCACCTCAAACTTAATAAACTAACCGTTTCAATTATACAATTTTTGTTTTTTTTTCTTCTCTTCTTAATTGTTTTATGCTGCAAAACTATTTTCTATTGTCTAAATTACAATATTATCCCGAATTAAAGCCCTGCTTATGTCCATTATTAGATAATTTCAATTTGACTTTTTTATATTGTAATTCTCTTGCTTCCACTTATTTTTCTTTTTTATAAATCTTACCAAACTCTGTAGTACAGATAAAAATTATATACGGTTTACCAAACAATTTTCATTTCAAATGAATAGTCCTTTAAAAAATCCTTCTTTCTTCTCTTTTTTTTATAAGGATTCATTTTTTTGTGAAAAGGAAATGAAACAAAAAAATTAAATATGAAAGCTGAAAAAATCAACTTCCGTTTGTAATCCGTTTCTTTGTGCAGGCAAATGTCTGTGAATTTTTTTTGTAACTGCATTTAAATTAATAAAAACTCCAGAATAAAAACAGGTGGAAAACGAGGCAGTATAAAACATTTTATACATTTGCTGTGGTAACAGCTTAAAAAACACTTTGTCAGCCAGCGGCAATTGCTAGAGTAGCCACCACAATAATATGAAAGCCTATTTTGTTTCATTTCAAAATATGGAAATTTTTCATATTTTCTTTTAGGAAAAAAAAAAAAAACAACAACAAAGGAAAAAAATAATATTCAAAACATTTTAGCTTTTTGTGATGGCATTTCTTATTTGAAGTTGAGAAAACTAAATAAACCAAGAAAATAAACAAAATTTCGCATATTTTTTCATGAACTTTATACCCAAAAAAAAAATTGACTTTTAATAAAAAAAAATTAAAAATGTGCCGTAACACAATTACTTTTATTTCTTTGCCTCTAAAAACTTTTATAAGAAATACAAAATGGTAAGTACACACAAAAAGAATGTTACCCGCATCATGGCTACCTGTGTAACAGTTTTGCAACTAAAGAAGTGTTAAATATCATGGCAATAGTAAATACGTGCTAAGTAAGAGTATGTGTACTGTTTGGCTGCTGTGGCATGACTAAGGTTCTAAAAAAATGTTTCATCTGTGTTTGAAAGCCTTTCAACAGCCACATAAATATTTTCTCTAACAAAAAAGTACAAGAAAAAAAAACCAAAAAACATGGTTTCAAGATAATAAAATTAATATGAAATTGGCATCTAAAATATAAAAAGAAATCTTTTAAAAACTACTACGCTGATTTATTAATTTTTTAAACCAATTTTTTTTAAATTGGTTGGTAAGAACCCAAAATTCGTTTGTTCATTTTTGGCTTAATTCTGGAATTCAACACTACAAATAAAATACATACCTAGTTTTTGTGTACATATACACAATTGAATTCATTTTTATTTTTTATTTATCCTTAAGACGTGGACTCTTGAATTGTAAGAAATTTTGATTTAAAAAAAAATAATTTATTGTTATTATATTCCCAACTAGACAAAATATTTAATACAAATACTTCTCGACAACACGGGACAAAACTACAGTCTACAACGCAGAGAGAGTTCAGACATGCACGTAATTGGCGTCGTCACGGAAACTATGACGGAATAGCAGCCCTTGTGTGTCAGATAGAATAAACAAGCTGCTAAACGGCTTCTATTGTAAAATATATATTTTACTTTGTGTGGTGTTGTGTTGAAAACAGGGAAATGAGGCAACAGTTACCGTGTGTTTTATAGTGCTGCTGTCGAATTTCAAGTATAACTTTAATAACCGTAATAAGGGCCATTACTTTTGTTAAATAAATCGTATATATTTTATAACGTTTAGAAAAAACCAACTACTTAGTAGGTACAAAGATTCTTTTATGCTACTTATCTCATTATACATAAGCTAAATTATATGTACGACCATAATCTATTAGAGCAACCAGCGAAAAGGTATCGCTACAAAACTTTTAGTGGTCTCACTTGCACTACATACTCTGAAAAGAAAAAAAATTACAGCAAACAAAAACTGAATTTATAATCTTAAATGGAGAAGGAGTCACTGGTATTAATACAGATCACATATTTGGCTACAGTGAACCAAAGTGTCTGTGTTGTCAGAGAATCATCTGTTACTGGAATATTGATTCGATAACATAAAAATAAAAATATTAAGGCACGTTAAAGGAATAAAAAACTAATTTGCAATATTTTCTATGATTTATTTAATTAGATTTTTCGGTTAGAATTATTTCATACAAATAAGCGCTGGGTTTTCTGAAAGGACTGCTGTTATCGCTTTTTTAAGAAACTCTGTCATGTCTTTACAAATACTAGCTATGGAAAATTCACTTATGTTTTCTTAACTCAAATTAAAGAACTACAACTTTAGAATCAAATAAAAGTGTATCGTATAAAATTAATTATGTTCTAGCAAACGGTATTGTTTTCAAAACTGGAATAATAAAGTTATTGAGTTAGTTGCAGCAAAAAATTAATTTTTACTTAAGTCGACTTTAGCAATTTTTCTTTATTATCACAAATATAAAATGTATTGTTAAAATTTAAGTCATTGATAATGTTGCCTCTATACTTGTAATTCCTGCTGGGTAGCTGAGTCTCTTTCCATATTTTAGATAATTTTTTAATTCACATTTTATTCAGAGTATATTTTTTTAGTATGTTTTGCTAAGAAAAATATAGTGACTTGTAAAAATACTGTACTGAAGAAGGGGTCGTTTCTGTTAAATTTGTAGTTTTTTTTTTCATTTTTTACTTACAAAAAATAATTTTCCGTTTTCTAAAAATGTAAAACCCGCTCTTGTAAAATTAAAAACTATTTTTTTAAATGAAAAAGTAAGCAACTTATAACGGAAATGAATTATTTAATATATTAAAACTTTGTTTTGTGTTAAAGAACAGGGGTTTTATACCCTCACTGTAGGTAAGACTTACTTGTAATTCCAGTTATAATTTCTACACCGTATTTACATATGTTATCTTATAAATAGCGAAGTCTATTTAGCCATATCCGTCTATTTGTCTGTCCTTGTAGTCGTTGAATTTAACTTTCTGAAATTGCTAGGATACATAAAAAAAAGTTTAGTATACCAATCTTCAGGTTATTATTGAGATTCAGCTCTATCCATTCATAAATGCCAGTCCTATTAGTGAAAAACGAGACTGCCACGTTTTTACTATTTTTCGGAATATTTTTTTTAATTTTGTACCTTTAATACAAAAAAAAAACCTAGTATGCAGTCTTATAAAAAATGAGAGTCAGTCAAAACAATCGGTATACAAATCGTCCAGAAAAATCAAAAATACATCCCACATTTTAATTTTTCCTGAATTTCTGTTTTGGCTTTTTAAAGAAATTTTAAGCTGTACATGTGGGTATACATATGGGCACCAATAAAACTAGGAAATCAAATAGACATTTTTCTGCTTTCAAATATAGAACTCCCACAACGTATTATTTCGTGAACTTTTAAATTAATTACTTATTTAAGAATATACCAGAAAAAAAATTTAGTCAGTATTTTTTTAGTATTTAAGGAATATTTACAAAATTAAAAATATGAATATTTAGTAACTACAGTGCATGGTATTGAAAATGTTTGAGATATGCGTTTTAAAATCCACCGCTAAAGGGCATTTAAGCCATTATAATTAAAAAGGAAGAGACGGAAACATGGGAGCTAGCTTCGTTTAGTAATTATAGTAACGGTTCAGGGTACTTACGAGTTTCGGTTTAGTTATTCTGCTAAATAAAGAACAGGTAAGTAAAAGGTGATTTTATAAGAACTATCGGAAATTAAAAAAAGAAACACATAAAATTCAGAAAAATGCATGAAATATTTATTTGGATCGATAGTTGGGTCGATATAATTTAATGTTTGAAGATTATTTCATGCAAATGTTGGCCGCGGCTGCGCCTCAAATGGTCCATCCGCTTAGTCCAATTTTGGCATACTCTTTCCAACATTTCGGCCGGTATCTCACGAATAATGTTGGCAATGTTGGCTTCCAGTGCGTCAATCGAAGCGGGCTTGTCCCTATAGACATTAGCCTTAACATAGCCCCACAAAAAATAGTCTAGAGGCGTTAAATCGCACAATTGACTGGTCCCAAGCGTGAAATAAACTGTTCACCGAACTCGCCTCTCAATTGGTCCATTGTTTCGCATGCTGTGTGGCATGTGGCACCGTCTTGTTGAAACCACATGCAAGTCAAGCTCTTCCATTTTGGGCAAAAAAAAGTTTGTTATCATCGCACGGTAGCGCTCACCATTCACAGTAACGTTGTGATTCGCATCATCTTTGAAGAAATACGGCCCTATGATGCCGCTAGCCCATAATCCGCACCAAACGGTTGTTTTTTGTGGATGCATTGGTAGCTCTTGCAATGCTTCTGGCTGCTCTTCACTCCAAATACGGCAGTTTTGCTTGTTCACGTATCCATTCAACCAGAAATGAGCCTCGTCGCTGAACACAATTCTTCGATAAAAAAGTGGATCTTCATCTAACTTTTCAAGAGGCCATTCACCAAAAATTTGGCGTTGTGGTAGGTCGTTTGGCTTCAATTCTTGCACCAGTTGTATCTTATAAGGCTTCACACCCAAATCCTTCCGCAAAATTTTCCACGTAGTGGAGTAACAGAGGCCCAATTGCTGCGAACGGCGCCGAATCGATAATTCACGGTCATCACCAACACTGGCCGATACGGCTGCGATATTTTCTTCAGTTCGCACTCTACGTAAGCGTGTTGGTGGTTTAATGTCCAACAATGTAAATTTGGTGCGAAATTTTGTTACAATAGCCCGAATAGAAGCCTCAGTAGGTCGATTAAACTGACCATAAAATGGAAGAAGCGCGCGATGAACTTTCTTAACAGAGCACGCATTTTGGTAATAAAATTCAATAATTTGCAAGCGTTGTTCGTTTGTAAGACGATTCATGATTAAATTATAGACCAAACTGAAGATGTTTGACAGTGACACAAGATACAAAACGTGCGTGAGCTGTCAAAACTAGTGTTGCCAAAAAGATAATAGCAAAAAAATCACTCTTTATAATCTTTAATTAAATATATAAGAGGTTTTTTTATATTAGGTCAGGTATCTTCACAGAATCACATAGATTTATTTGTAAATTAAGGACCATGCCTATATTTAATTTTAAAATCAATTAAATTTTAATTTTAGAGTAAGTTTAAGTGATTTTTATAAAATTTAATTTTAAGCAATTAAAGTTTAATTATAAAATAATAAAAAATTGTAATAAAAAATTATAAAGTTGTTGGCTGTTTAATTTAAAGAATTCAAGAATTTTCAACAAGGTGATAATGGTTGATGAGAAGTTGAAAAGCGACATTTTTTATCTTCTCCTTAACTCCATTTCTCAAGTTCCTTAGCTGCAAAATTTATAATTATTCACCCTTATCGCGAATCTCAAGGGAATAAATTCTAGGGAATAATTTGTATCGTCAATTGTTAGGGAATAAAATACATTTTCGAAACATATGTGGCAAGTCGAACATACTATTGTGAATTGATGTAATTTAATTGTTTACTTGTTTTATTTGTAATTTTCTTAATAAGTTGTTATTATTCAATAAAATTTATTCAAATAAATTTATGTTATTAGAAGAAGAGAAGAAATTATTGGAGAAAATAAAAAGACGGAATTTAAGTGATGCATCAAATCTATTGTGTTTACCGGAAACAATGTAAGTGAAAACATGAAGAATTATTGATATTATGTACATATATGTACAAATAAATAAATTCTTTGCAGGCTCTAACAACATTTTCTAGCTAACAAAGCAGCTTTTAAATAAATTTTAGATATATATATATACATTTTTTATAGGATACAAAAAATTAAAAAAGAAATATTCTTTAGAGAGATACGAAATCTTGAATCTAAAAAACAATGAATCACATTTGTTTTATTTTTGGTTGTACTTCATGTATCACAAAAAATTTTAATAAACAGGCCCATAAAAAGGGCAATAAAAATTCTAATTCATAATTTACATACGTTTTTAAAACTAAAAAATTATCACATTCTTACATGTTTACAGTCCATCATTGCTATTAGATTGCTTGATTTTCAGTTCCTCTAATTTTATTTAATGCTACAACAATTCTAAATTTTATTCCCAAACAAAATGTTTGGGAAAAACCTCATGGGAATAAAAATCGGCATTGCCATAATTTTTTCGAACATGCGAGTTTCGATACACGATTGCAACTTTAGGGAAAAGCGAAATATTTCGAGGGAAAAATATTCACGATAGGGGTCATTATTTTACGGTTAAATTAACATTAAAAGAATTAACTAATATTTGCTAAAATTCATTAAATAGTTAAAATTTATAGTTATTGTCTAAGTGAACTTGGAGTATATAAGACTCGGCACAGTCGAATATAACTTTTGTTTTAGAATTTTTTTCTTACATTTATTTTTTCTATAAATTTAAAACTGGGTTTTTGTAATAATATCCGGATTTTTAAATTAAAATATAATTGATTTATTACAAAAACTAACACGGTTTGCGTTTTTTATTGTAACAATTTTTTTAATTTAAACCCGAGTTTATATGCGAAAGCAGACACTTTTATTACAGAAATTAACTAATTAGAGCAGTAAAACCCGGATTTTATGTTGAAGAATGTCGTTTTCTGTTGTGAAAAGTATTTTTTTTTTTTTTTTTGTTAAAAATAAAGCCCGTGTTTCTAAATTCAGTTTTTGTTAAAGAAAACTCTAAAATCTATAAGCACCTATTAAACAAATTAACCATAGAAAATCTTTTATTAATTTTGATTTCAATTTTTCTAAGACTCCATTTTTCAATCCAAAAAAAAAAAAAAAAATTAAGAAAAATAAATTTAATTTAATAAGTTTTTTCTTTAGTTAATTTAGTAATACGTTTATCACCAAATTTGTCACTGATGCAAATACTGCTGGACTGTCACTGATTAAGGATAATTTAGTAGACTTTGGCTATCATAAGATTATTTCGCCATTCCTTCTGTTAAAAAGTTGCGTATAGTGGGAGACTTCATTGTTTATTTTGCTGCTAATTTTTTTAATTCTTTTTTATGAATTGGTTTCATATTTTATTTTGCTGCTATTTTCTTTTCAGTAAAAAGTTTTTATCAATTAACAAAATGTCGCCAATAAAAATTTATATAAAATTTTTTTTTCTTTTTTAGCAAAAAATTCAATTTAATGCAAAGTCATTTATTTAATAAAACGTAAAATCTTATTTTTATAGTCAACAAGCACAACCACGCCCACCACCATGAATAAAAACTCTGTTTGTATGATAATAGTGTGTTAATATGTGTGCGTGTGTAAATGATGTTTTCTGGTTTGGTGCATGTTTGCGTTTATTAATTTGGCACACACTCAAACAAATTTAAATGACTAAAAGTTTACACATGAAAATATAAGTTTTAATACTCGTACGCGTGTGTATCCTGTTTTGGGTGTCACACATACACACAAGTCAAAATACTTTTGTGCTTGTAAAATTATGCACATCCGTTGCATACTGCACACAGCTCTGATTACTCTCTTTTACACAGCATAAAAAGATTCTCTTAAGGCAACATTCAACACCGAATATGCGGTATTGTGGCATAAAAATACCATATTCACGCACTTTTACCTGCAAAATTTTTTTACTTTCTACTTCTTTTTTTTTGCAGCTTATAGTGCATTAACTTTATACACATAACCACATGTAGAGAGGAATTTATGCACAAACCTTTGTACACTTTTGCCAAAGTGGCAGTTATTACTACTCGTTTTAATGTGGAATGGTTATCGGTGTATGAGAGTATACACTTCCAAGTTAAAAAAAAAAAAATTTTTTTGTTGAGGCATGTACAAAAACTATTTAATTTTTTATTTTTTTTGTTGCAAAGTGCAAGAAAGGAAACAAAAAAAGAATCCATTCAATTGACTTTATGCGCTGCTTCATTCAAGGAATTAAATGTGTTAATTACAATCGCAACATTTCATACTTATGCGGTAAGCCCTTTTTACTCTCATGTTAGCATTTTGAGTAGATGCTTTTACTATCAGCCGGATATAAAGAAGGTAGTGACGTTGGTATTGGTATCAAGGATTGGTTACAAACATCAACCACATTCAACTCAACAGAGAGTGAATGCCATACAAAGAATTGCAGAGCAAAGCAAAAATAAAAAAGACAGCATATAATTCAACTTTAATAAAACTTAAAATCCATTTAATACAATTACATACTTTTTTATTTCTTACTTTTTTTTTTTTGTTTTTGTTTTTTTGCATGCTCAAGCATAATTAAAAATTAAAAAAAATAAAATAAATAAATAAAACTTGAAAGTAGTACGAGTGTGTGCAATGAAATGAAAACAATTAAGTGTTAAAAGTATACACATCCGTTTCCGCTGTGATGTGTACAAGTATGAGTAAGTACAACAATGTCTGTCTGACTGCCTACATTTTATTTTATTCTTTTTTGCTCTCACTGCCTTCCATAAGTAAGTTTGCGACTGCATCAGTTTAATTGTTAATTTAAAATTTTTTCAATCTTAGATGTCAGTAAATATTTTTGTTGTTGTCGTTGTTGCTGATTGAAACAGAAACTTTTAATTTGAAATGTTGTGGCTACATAACATATAATTTATAGATATAAATATTTTTGAGGTTATGTTTGTAGCATTTTCGTTATTGTAACTCAAGTAACAACAACAATAATTGGTATATTCCTTTCACCTGCTTATTAACACACATTTTCTCCTGGTTTCAGTTTAATTAAAGTGGGGTATAGACACTTCAATATTCAATTTGTGTGCCGATTTAAAAAAATTGAAATCACATGCGATTGACGAAAATCAAAACGAGCTTGATTTTTGTGCATACGCACACAAATGGAAGTTAGATGTTGAATTGTGATGTGAGATCTTTTATTTTATGGCATTTTATTTCTTCTGCTGAAAATTAATTTTTCAAAGAATTTAACCAGCCCAACATTAACTTTTTAAAGGTTAACTAACGACACGCTATAAGCATAAAAGCCATAATTAAGTAAATAAAAGTGAAGAGCAGAAATAAAGTTACCACGTTGATTAAAGGTGAAGGTACACAGCACGTGTTCATACTTAACGCTTTTCATACTTCTTGAGCTTTTAACGCTTTTAAAGCATTGAGTTACACACAACGGTTTTAATACTTCTTTTATAATCAGCTGTTGAAAGAAATTATATTTTTATTTGGTAGAGTGACACAACAAAATGGATAAAAAAATAATTTTACTTCAAGATTTTCTGGATTTCATACAAATGGTTATATGTTCTGCTCATGTTTATTTACGAAGAACGCGTAAAAGAAGATTTTGGGTACGTGAAATATATTTAGAAAGAGATGTTGCCCGCTTTTTTTATTTTTATAATCAACGTATCTCTTGGCATACAATACTTTATGCTTTTTTATTTTTTCAATTTAAAATTTTGCTTTTTACAAGAACAAATGTCACTTGTCAACTGTCAACCGCCTACAACGCGTGAAAAGTTAAAAGTTGATTAACTTTTTGCGTCACACGCGTTACACCCGTCATTATGTAGCTTGCTTCATATAAATACATTGTTTTAACTTTTTTGACAGAAGCGTAAAACGCGTGCTGTGTAATTTCATGAGTAAATAAATAAATTTAAAAACCAACACAATTTCTGGAATTAAGCGCAAATAAAGATTAATATTTTGTTAAGCTTTTAAATTAAAAATAGAAATTATTACATATAAAAATATTATTTGTTTAGCTTTTAAAGAGGTGTATCTGCAGACACCAAAGCATTACCCAATTCCAAACTAAATTTACTAGTTTTATCCCAAAAGCTGATTTTCTTGAAATTAAAGTTTGCGAAATCGTTTCAGCAAAGAAATTTTGTCTCAAAAAAGCAAATTGTTTTTATACATATTATGAATTATGAAGAAAAATATGTATTATAACAAAATATGCAACAAAATTTAATTTAAAACAAAATATGCACTAATAAATTAATGGCATTTTTCTGGAAATATTGTGGGTCTCAGAGTAACGACAACAAACATGCATTTGCATGAAGCCCTTACCCTGGTAATAAAAAAAAAACAATTTACCTGTCTGTTAACATCCTACTTTTAGTTATTGTTTAGTTGCAATAATGGCAATAAAATTTTTTTAAAGCAACTTAGCGCTTTAAGGAAATCATATGATGCTATACACTCATATCGAAATCAAATTTTTTCTATCGGTCTATCTTCGCATTTGCGTTTTTAAATTTTTTTTGAATAAATTCCTTAATTTTTGCTTTAATTTACAATAAATAAATTTCTATTGGGTTAATTTTTGTCAATTTAATTTGTAAGCAGTTTTGGTTTTTCTTCCCCTTAATTAAGCCTGCTTTTGGTTACCTGCATCACATCATGAATTTTACTTTTTTATTTCATTTTGGGATTAGCGTTAAAAATATGCTCACCATACGTGCGTGGGTGGTATACACAATTGATGTAAATACAATTTAAAGCGTCCAAAATAAAATAAAAGAAGAATAACAACACTAAAAAAAAATTAAACTGGCTCTCATGATTTGAAGAGTAAACAAGAGTTTCATAAAAAAATGTTCTCTTGTTTGTTTTTCTGTGCGAGATTTGTGCTCTGTGGCTTTTTATTTTGAAAGCAATAACAAAACAAAACTAACTGGTTTTTGTTTTTTATTTGAATTGAATTAATAGAAAAACACAAGCTGTTATTTTAATAACGGCAATCGATGTATTGGAAATATACATAAAAATGGTATTTTACTAGAGTAACCTACTCTAGACATTGCAAAAACCGGCTGAGAAAATTTTAATTTTGGATCAAGCAACCGAAATTTAATTCACACCCATCGATTCAATGTGTTGATCGCTTTGTAAATTGGCTTTCTCATCATTTGAGTAATTTTAAATTTACTTGGTCTTGGGAAGAGTGGGATAGTTGCTTGTTGTTGAATACTGAACATTCCCGACCTAAACTAAAAAAAATATTTTTTTAATACAATAGCGGTTACAATCGTTAAAAAAAACTGATAAAGATCATCAGAAAATCTGTATCACTAAATCACGGCTGAAAAGTGGGATGCAAATTTTAGTTCCTAAAACAAGAATTGCTGTTGAAGTAGTAAGAAACGGGCACCACATGTAGTAATGAAACAAAAGAAATTCATTGTAGTGATTGCGGCTTTCAATATCGGGCGAAACTTAAATCCAACGAAAATCGACTGCTATAATATGACTCTTGATTAATAGTGCCGTTGTTATTAAGAAAACATCGGTCATCTCTTTCAGATTATCTTGTTGGGCACTTGCACACGACAACGACACAATCTCCAGATGGATAAGCGAAAATAGGATCCAAATCACCGCATTCGATAGCTAGCAATTCGAATCGAAATTTAAAACTAGTATAATTTCCATTCGACGTAAAGTACGATGATTTGGGCTCAGAAATCAAAAACAAACTAAAAAAATTAATTTTCACTAATTCCTTTTCAAGTTGTTCTTCTTCATTTTTTTTAATGCTTTAAAACCGAGTTATTTCCTTTAGAAGTTTAAGCGAGCTTGCTTACCCTAACATGTAGTCGTATAACTGACTACTGGTTTATTTTTGTGTGTTAATTAAAGTTTTTGCTATTTAGATATATTTTTTGTTATTTTTACATAAAACGCAAATAACGTTGCGCAGTCGCGCAACCTCTAGCTTAACCAAAGAATATAGAGCTGAAATATATTTAATACTACGAGTACATACACCCTACACAGAAAAAAATGTGATATAAATTCAACTAAACAATTTCATTATTTTATTTATTTAATGAAATAAATTAAAATAAAAAAATTATTTAATTAAATGGATATTGAATTGATGAAATAATTCATTAGTCTAATGGAAATTGTCATTGGTTGAAAAATAATGAATTTTTAATGATATATTAGCATAATTCTGTCAGTGTACTCTGTCTTATGCAGCAACAACAGCAATAAGTGCAAAAGCAACAAGGCAAGGCGGCATTTGAATAAGACTTGAAAACAGTTAACGCAAATTTGAAAGAATTCAAACTAAAATAATAAATAACAAATATAACAAATAAATGAAATAATAATAAAATAAACTAAACGCTTTAGAAAAATTGTATACTTTTAAATGGGTTTTTTTAATTTTACAGTTCTGATATGCGTTTTAGTTTTATTTTTAAATAGAATCGTACGAAATTTAATTAAGTAAGCGAAAAAAAGTGAAGTCCTAATTTTTCACTGTGTTAAAGACCTGAGTGTCACTGTTCTAAATTTGTTAATGTTTATAAATCGATTAAAATTTTGTCTCCTTAAAATTGTTCACCTCGCCGTGGACTATTTGAGTCCAGTCATTAATATTATTTATTTATTTAGAATTTAATTCTAAGACTTAATTATTAATAAGCACTGAATAATATTAAAAAATTAAAAAATACCATTAAAATAAATAAAAAGTATCATATTTTCTCTTTTTTTTTTTTTTTTGATCAATTATTGCGTTCGAAACTGTTTAATTCGGTTACGGTACAACAAAAAAAAATTAAATATAAAAAAACCAATCGTATTTCTCTTTTTTGATGCTATTTTACGCCCTTGAAAAAAATTAGTTTTATCTGTTATTAATGGCTGTTACAAATTCATGTCCAAATCAATCAATATACTCAAAGGTACTTATAGAGTAAAAGTAGAAAAAAGGGGTACAAATTTGTAACCTTATTTGTTATAAGAGAATTGTAAGAGGGGAAGAATATAATTTAATTTTGTTGTTGTTGCTGTGATTGTTGCTTTGAAAGATAAATGGGGCTAAAAATAACGTACCACAAATGCACAAATATCAAAAAAGTACCAAACAAATCCGCTTGATTTTTTATTAGATTACATATTTTTTAGTTAAATTTTTTTGTTTATCTATCGGTTATTAGTTCCAACGATAAATATAAAAAATCTAATTTTCTTTATAAATATCTCATATTCCAAAATTCTTTCTTATTCGTGCTGCACATTATCAGAGGAACTTACTCACCGAATCGCAAGTACGTTGATGATGACAAATCAGTCAGTAAGTCAGTAACATTATTCTTTAATATATAATAGATTGATAACAAGTGCCCTTATTATAAGTCACAACTTCAATTCAGTTAAAATTTTTAAATTACATTTTTTATTTACGATTATAACTGTGTGTAGTTTTAGATTATAAATATACAAAAAATTACAGCTCATCAATAGCAGTTGTTTTAATTTCAACTCAACTGAGTTGAGTTATAAACCACAATAAGAAAGTTGTTACTACTATTGTTTAAGTGAAAGCTAGTGATTGAGGGAGGAAATATTTGTTTTTTTTAATGAATTCATTCTTTTAAGTATCTGTCATAAACAATTTCGAATGCATTTCATAACAAAAGAAAAAAAATTCAATTTAATTTTGAAAAAAGAGTACGAGTATAAAAATGTATTAAACAAAAACGTGATTGAAAAAAAACGGGTAACACTGCCAACAAAATGAGCCAACTAACTACATGCAAACTAAACGACCAACTAGCATTTTCAACACTACCAGCAATAGCAACATTAACAGCAGCCGCAACAGAAACAGTAACAGTAACAACAATTAACCAGTATTTATTCAAATTTATGCGTATGTGTGCTTGAATACAACATATTTATGACTGGTCTCGGCAGCAACGTTGTCGCTGTATTTTTTTTTTTTTATTTTTTTTTTGTTTTACTAGCAAAGCAGCAAAACTTTTGTTGTTTTTAAGTAAAACTTAATTTTTTTACTTAGAGCTGATTTTTATTAAAAAGAAGTATATTTATGAATTTTATTTTTCATTATTTAACATGGAAACAACCTTCATTGACTTCTAGTCTTTTGAGTGAACGCAAGGAGCGTTAAACATTGTGGTTTTATTTTTTCATAAAAAAAACGTAGAAAATTTTTTTTAAATAAACGTAAAAAAAAACTACATTATAAAAAGGTGTGGATGAATATAAATTTAAAAAACCAGAATTTTAAAAGAAAATAAAAAAAATTTCTATAAAATATTAAAATAAATTTAAAAAAAGAAGCCAGAAAAACAGCAGTACAGTGTGCTCAATAAGTTTTTATAGAGAAAACAAAAATAGTTAAAAATAACTAATACTTTTGAAATTTTGTACACTCACATAACAAAAAAGTTTTGTTTTGTTTTTTAGAAACTTTTTTCATAGAAAAAAATGGCGTTTATTAAGTTATGCATTTTTTCCTTGGTTATAGGTAAGTTAATTTAAAACAAAGAATATTGAAAACTAAATAATTTTAAATGTTAAGGTCGCTTGAATTCTTACTTTTTTAAATTGGTAAACCACTGAACCGGTTGCTAGTGAAGTTAAATTAATTCTTAATTAATTAATCTATTTGCTCTATCCCTGAAAACTATCATTCTATGAGATTCAGAAATAGAATAAGAATTTTATTTAATCTAATGAAACACTCTATTAAATAAATTTTAATTAAAGAATTCTGTACTAAAATTAATGATTTTGCATCAGAAATCAAACTTTATATTAGTCAGTTTTTTTTTTAATTTACAAAAAAGTTTTTTATTTTTATGTAAAATTTTTGGAAAAAAAAGTTATCAAATTCTCGAAAATCCATTTTGTATCATCTTTGTAAGCTAGTTAATTAATGAAAAAAAAAAATCAGTTATGAAAGATTTGTTTCTTACATACAAAGAAGTACATGCCATCGAGCTCTGCCTAAGATACGAACTAGACTCGGACAGTAGAGCGGCATTACTCAGAGTCTTTTGAGATAAGATCAATTGTGAAGGAATTGTGTCAACTTTTTAATATAAAAATTAATTTTAAATAAACAAAAAGAAAATTTATTTTCTATAAATAAAACCAAATAATTTTCGGAAAATAAAACAAATTAATTTTATTTTTACGAAATTTTGTATTTTTTTCTTTTTTTGATCTTTCCATTTGCTTTCTGTGAGAAAATTTAAGCGTAAGTAAAATGTAGAAATTAATAGTAGCAAAATGCTTTCTATAATCGTCGAACGGAATGAATAATTAGGCAAATTGTGTCACTGTATCGGTCCAATTTGGATTACAGACGTTGAATATGGCAGACAAATCCACCAAGAAAATCTTTGAATTCTTAATGAATACTAAGCTCAGGGAGAGTTTTTAGATTTAGAGTAGAGTCACAATAGACCTATTTTGGCCGCAGTGACCAGGTGACTCTTCATTCCTACTCATTCTAAATCTAATTTTACAAACATGAAAATTATTCTGAATCTTGCATTAATTTTAATGAAACAAAAATTCAAAAAATTTGTAATTCCAAAAATTTTATTACATTCACGAAATTTTGTCGGAGTTTTACATTAATTTAATGAAAATCCTTACATTAATTTAATGAAAATTAAAAGTGTTTAATATATGAAGAAACAAAGTGTGAAAATTTTTTAAATATTTAATGAAAAACGTTACATTGTCTTAATAAAAAAACATTTTGAAGTTTTTAAATTAATTTATAATACATTTTTTCCAGAGTTTTACATTAATTTAATGAAACAATGACTTTTTTATGTGTTTTATATTTGTTTTCTTTTAAACTTTAATTTAAATTTTTATCGGTTTATCTTTTTTGCATGCCAATACGATTAAATAAAACTCGTTAGTTCCTGTTTGCAAACTTTTTTTATTATTTTTTTTTTGTGTTGACAATGACCACTTTGGCATAAACTTTATTTAATATTTGAAGAAAACAAGATTGAAAAACAAAAACAAGCCAAATTGTAAACTAGCTTAAACCAATACTATTTTGTTACATGCTTAAAAATATATATTAAGCGAGTATGTATGTGTTTATTTCTGTATTTTGCAATCTATTTTTACACACAATCATATTGAACATGTTAATGCATAATCAGACCCTTAAAAATAATAGCGTTGAAAAAATTGCAAAAAAAAAACTAGTTGGTAAAATGTTTTGCCCAAAATATATAAAATGAATTCTGCAAAACAAAACCAAAAACAAAAAAATTGTAGAGTGAAAAATATGTTGAGTAAAAATAATAATAATAAAAATGACAAAATAAACACAAAAGAAAACAAAATATTAACGAGTGTAAATCCAGCTGAAACAAAAACTAGTTTCTCTTCTGTTAAAACTGCACTGAGATTCATCGATATAACTAAAATTTATTTTCTGTTTGTTTGTTTGTTCTTTATACATAAATTTGGTACATATAGTCTCTATACTGCCACTCCCACTTTTACAGCCACTTTTCAACGACAGTCACTCTTCAAAGATATGTATGCCCGTACTTAAGTTAAGCCTGAAATTATGCTTTGAAATTTTTTATTTACCACTTTGTTTAACGCCTCTGATAACAATTCTATCAAAAAGATGTGTTAATCTATAAGGTAGCGAATGACTGTATCCATTTTTTCTGGTTTTTTAGCAATTACAATTTTATTTGTAAGCGGATATCTTAAAATACGGCTGCACAAGTATTTTAAAATGGTTTACAAGTACTTTCAAGTATTAAATATTACACATGTTTATAATGAGTGTATTTTTCAGGAATGCTTGTGCATTGCTTTAGTACATACGCTCTTTAAAGAAACCTAATCCCGTAATAAAAGACCAGGCCGAACAAAACCGAGCAAAACCATCTAGCCAATATATATTTCTGTTGAATAACCAAATAAAACTACAATACACACAATATTATATTACAACAACAATAATAACAATATGAAGTAAACAAGTGTTGATGGTGAACGTTATATCAAGTCAATCAGCAAGGACGAAACAATTTGTATCCTTCACTTTTTACAAAGTTTCAAAAAATTATTTTTTTTAACTGGCATTTTAAGGATGACCTTGCAGTTATAAATTGATAAATTACACAGTGAAACAAAAAAGAATAAAGAACAATTTCCTGCGATATAATTTTTCTGGTAGGTGCTGTCGAGTACAACAGAATCTGTTTTTGGAATTTGCCAAGCACCTGCAAAATCTTGAGCAAGAAATATAATATACTCGTAAAGGGTGTCCCAACAAGAACGCAAGATTTAAATTTTAAATAAATGACTGATGCAGCAATTGAATTGTTTCTCTGGCTGTATGACATGTGGCGCCGTCTTGTTGAAACCACAAGCCCTCCACATTCATTTGTTCAATTCTAGGCAAGAAAAAAACTGGTTATCATTTCACTATACCGAACACCATTGACTGTTTGCGCTTGACCTGCCTCATTTTCATAAAAAAAGATCCAATGATTCCTCCAGCCCAAAAACCACACCACACAGTGACACGTTGAGGATACATTTGCTTCTCGTGAATCACTCGAGGATTTTCCTCACCCCAAATGCGATAATTCTGCCTATTGAAGAAGCCATCAAGATGGAAATGGGCCTCGTCACTGAAGATGATTTTATCGGTAAAATCAGCATTTTCATGTTGTCTCTCCAATACCCAATTAACGAACTCCCTTCGCTGTCCATGGTCATTTTTTACTAACCTCGTACCTTCTACTAGCAAACAATAACAATTGTGCAAATGTCAAACAATGACACTTAGAATGGCGCCAAATTTAAATCTTGCGTTCTTGTTCGGACACCCTTTATATCACTCCAATTTTTTATTATTTTTTTTTGTGACACAGTGCGATGTATTATTATTATTTAAGGAAAATTTTGTGACGAAATTTTCCAAAATTTATCGAAAAAATTTTAATTAGAGCTGAAGATCTAAGATAAAATAGTTTTCCCCACTTTTTCTCTCTTGCTTTAGAATTCATCATTTTAATTTAAGAGAATAAATAAATTAATAATTTTAATTGAAATTTTCTCTCCAGCTGGAAATTGTATTACTCGGTATTCTTAAAATGCGAAAAAATAAGTTTTTTATGCAAAATTAATTAATTAAAAAAAATATTAAAAATAGTAGGAAACAAAAATCCAAGCAAAGATAAATAAAGAAAATTCAGTTTCCGTTTGTTTCGAACGGGTTTGTCTGAAATTTTACATATAAATATAATTCCCGAGCTATAAGGAAGGTCGCCATATATATGCATAATTTTTGACCAGCCACGCAGCATTTTACACCCACTTTCCACTGATTTGCATGCACTACTGTTGTGTGCCCATACTTTATTTGAGCCTGAAACTATGCTTTGATATATTTTATTTGCGTCTCTGCTAATAATGTCATCAAAGGTATGAATATTTGGATGCGTTTTCAACGTGTATAAAATTTTACATTTAAACGAATTTCTCTAAATATGCCAATTTGAAGAAAATATAAAAAGTGTAGCATACATTTAGGCAACGTCGAATTTTTGAGAATATTTATGGTTGAACAATTGCTCTTTTTGACGTCTTTCTATCGAAAGTCTTCATCACAAATTACGATTCATTTTACTCGATATCGAGTGTTTGTTTTTAATCAAATATAACAAATTGTTTTCGAGCAACTCTTTCATTTAAGAAATGACAGTATATCTAGGATATATATAGAATAATTTAAAAAGTAAAGTGCAAATTTATAATATTTTGAAAAGAGTTTCCAGTTGCTGTTGTCTAAAGCTGTGCTATTTCACTAAACGAAAAACTTTAATCATATCAATTAAAACTATACTCATAATATTTTACTTTGTTTAAATTAAACAGTTATTTAAATATTTAATTATTTCATCCAAAATCATATTATTCAATTTTAGTTTTTAAATAACCTTCATCTCATCCTCCAAAAGGTTTTTGTAGTGAAAATCATTTTTTATCAGCAATAACACTTTCATTATATTTAATACTAATTCTAAGCATTTAATCAATATATAATTTTTTTAAAACATAATGTTTAATTGGCCTACAATTTTTTCTTTGTAATATTTCAAAAACACAAAAAAAAATTCGTTTTACAAAATTTCATTCACCCAAGCAATCAAAATCAAACAAAATAGAGATAAAACTATAAATAAATCAAGCCAAATCAAATCATACACTTAAAATTTGAACTGATTGTTATGCAAATTGTGCGTATCGTTGTTTTGGAGTTTTTGTAAATAAATATTTGTTTATAAAAATCAATATATCTATTTCAATAATGATTTAAAATTCTTGTAATATGCAAATACACTATTTATTATGAAATGTGTTTAGTTATAAAGTGTGTCTCGGTAAAATTACACTTTTTTATTAAAAAATAAATAAAAATACATACTTTTTGAACGAGCTGTGATTTTTAATGGATTACACTGAAAACATTTTTCCGACTAAGTATGGAATGAAATGCCTGAGCAAAGTGAAATCAATGCCAATTTTTCGAAAAAAAAGTCATATTTGGGCCTCAGAGAATCCTCATAAAATTCACGAGAAAAAAATGCACCTACAGCTGGCAATTTGATGGTGCGGATTTTAATCAGGTTTTACGTTACATGAACGGCATTCATTACAGGAATATAATAATGGAGTATTTGAACAATCTGAAACAATTGATGTAGTGCAGCATGAAATGAAAAAATGCACTCTTACTCAGACACCCATAAAATATATGCAAAAATTTCTGTTGTATTAAAAAAAAATAAATTTATAAAATATATGATTTAATATGATTTATGTTGTAGTCAAATGTTCATATAATTATAACTTTTAAATTGTATAAAAAAATAATGTGGTTTGGGTGTGCGTGCTACGTATGAGATTAAAAAAAAATATGGAAAACCCATTATAATTAGGCAATTGTTTAAAAAAAATTCCAAGCACCTAAATGTAGGCTAAGCAAATATAACAAAAATGTAAACAGCATATAATAATGCGTTTATTTAAAATAAAAGGCAAAAAAAACAAACAAAAAATGTGTAACGAAATTTTTGCAACATGTATTTGGAACAACCGATTTTTTTTTTTTTTTTTATAAAATTTTATTTAAAATTATAAAATGCACAAACAAACGAGTTTGTATTTGTATACATAAAATCACATATTGATAATAAGCCAATATTGTACTTTAAATTAGTTTTAATTGTAATAGTAAATGTTGGTCTATTATAATTATGAGATTTTTTCAACAAAAGTTAAGGGGAAAAAAGTGATGAGCAAAACTTGTGTGAAAACTTTTGTTTTTAAATGTTAAAACAGCGAATGTTGTGGCCAGTTCTTAAAAATATGCTATACAAGCTTTCAAAAACATCAAAGCTTTAAAAAATTTGCAAAACAGTTAACTGTTTTTGATAGTTATGATCATTGTACTCTAGGGGATATTGAGTTATTTTGATAGAATAATTTTCATATTATAAAAGAAAACCAAATTTCGATTGAGTATATATCATTCGATAGCACAAATTATTTTTTTAACGAACACGGTCAACAAAAAATTGGATTTATTTTTGTTTTTAATATAGAATTAAATTTCTTATATTTCATGAACAATTTCATTTTAACGTATTTTTTTTTTGTTTTTATATATTTTTTTTCTTTTTGTATATATGTACTACATAAAAAACTTGAAAACAAGATGTTATTACTATTTTTAATAAATTTTCATCTTTTGAATTTGAAAAAAGGATGTAGATATTATCAAAAATTATTGTTGCGTAAATTCATGCTAAAGTTCTTTTTTATTTAGTATTACAATTTGAAAAAAAAAAAAATAATAATACGATTCGATAGATATCATATGCGGTGATTTGCACACTTAAATCATATCGAAATATCAAACGATACCGAAAGCAGCGATTGAACCCCTGGCAAATGTTTTAGCACTGTGTAAGAAAAATCAAATTTTTTTTGTGGTGTTTGACATTTCATGGTCAATGGGAATACCTACGGTAGTAAGCTCCAATCGCTGTAAGTTACGTAGTTCTCGAGATATTCCGTTGTATAGAAAAAGAGGTATAAAACGTACAACCAGAAGGAAAGATCGGAGATAACATAACTTGTACATTTTTTTTACCACTCTTGTAATTTTTGAAATATTCACAAAATGCTATACAATTTTTTTTAAATTAAAATTTTATTTTTAATTTCATTGAAATTCTAAAATAAACAAAATCTTAAATTTTTTTATAAAAGTAATGAGGTATATGTCATTAAAATCCAATCATAAGTTCTAAGTTTTGTTCACAATTTAGTGGTAGCAGCACCATGCCATTCAATTTTCTTATATAGGGTCCGCCATTGAACGTTTTTTTTCAACTAGTGCTTATTTCGTGAATGGTAACACTTAGCTCATGTCTGTTTTGACACATAATTAGTTTTATCCTTCCGCTGAAAGAATATGGTTGTGTTTTCGCTTCGCTAAGTGGGCCTGCGATCGACTTACAGAAGATGCCGATTTTGCCAAAAAAAATCATCTTTTCAGATGAAGCTCATTTTGATGTAAACAAGGAAAATTGTCGCATTTGGGGCACAGAAAACCCGCAGGCATACATTGAAAAGCCGACGCACCCAAAACGAGTTACTGTTTGGTGCGGATTTTGGTCCAGAGGCATAATTGGGCCATTTTTCTTCGAAAATGAGCAAGGAGTGGCCGTTAGTTGTTCACAAAAATTGAAGAGGAGGATATTGGAAATATTTGGTTTCAACAGGACGGCGCTACGTGCCATACAGCCGAAGCTACACTCGATGTTTTTATAGCATTTTCAAAAAAAAAAAAAATTTAATTTGGCGGACCCTATATTTTTTTTTTTTTATTTTACAGTTACTTACAGAAATATTTTGCTAAAATTTTTTATAAATAAATAAAGAGTGATTTTTTTGCTATTATCTTTTTGGCAACACTAGTTTTGACAGCTCACGCACGTTTTGTATCTTGTGTCACTGTCAAACATCTTCAGTTTGGTCTATAATTTAATCATGAATCGTCTTACAAACGAACAACGCTTGCAAATTATTGAATTTTATTACCAAAATGCGTGCTCTGTTAAGAAAGTTCATCGCGCGCTTCTTCCATTTTATGGTCAGTTTAATCGACCTACTGAGGCTTCTATTCGGGCTATTGTAACAAAATTTCGCACCAAATTTACATTGTTGGACATTAAACCACCAACACGCTTACGTAGAGTGCGAACTGAAGAAAATATCGCAGCCGTATCGGCCAGTGTTGGTGATGACCGTGAATTATCGATTCGGCGCCGTTCGCAGCAATTGGGCCTCTGTTACTCCACTACGTGGAAAATTTTGCGGAAGGATTTGTGTGTAAAGCCTTATAAGATACAACTGGTGCAAGAATTGAAGCCAAACGACCTATCACAACGCCAAATTTTTGGTGAATGGGCTCTTGAAAAGTTAGATGAAGATCCACTTTTTTTATCGAAGAATTGTGTTCAGCGGCGAGGCTCATTTCTGGTTGAATGGATACGTGAAAAAGCAAAACTGCCGTATTTGGAGTGAAGAGCAGCCAGAAGCATTGCAAGAGCTACCAATGCGTCCACAAAAAACAACCGTTTGGTGCGGATTATGGGCTGGCGGCATCATTGGGCCGTATTTCTTCAAAGATGATGCGAATCACAACGTTACTGTGAATGGTGAGCGCTACCGTGCGATGATAACAAACTTTTTTTTGCCCAAAATGGAAGAGCTTGACTTGCATGACATGTGGTTTCAACAAGACGGTGCCACATGCCACACAGCACGCGAAACAATGGACCAATTGAGAGGCGAGTTCGGTGAACAGTTTATTTCACGCTTGGGACCAGTCAATTGTGCGATTTAACGCCTCTAGACTTTTTTTTGTGGGGCTATGTTAAGGCTAATGTCTATAGGGACAAGCCCGCTTCGATTGACGCACTGGAAGCCAACATTGCCAACATTATTCGTGAGATACCGGCCGAAATGTTGGAAAGAGTATGCCAAAATTGGACTAAGCGGATGGACCATTTGAGGCGCAGCCGCGGCCAACATTTGCATGAAATAATCTTCAAACATTAAATTATATCGACCCAACTATCGATCCAAATAAATATTTCATGGATTTTTCTGAATTTTGTGTTTTTTTTTTAAATTTCCGATAGTTCTTATAAAATCACCTTTTATTATATAGCAAATAAATAAATATCGAAAATATTCCACGAAAGGGTCACGCAAAGTTGTTGACTTTAAGAAATAAAAGACAAATTCCTAAAGAAAACCGTGAAAATCCCCATTTATCAGCACCGAAAATTAATCAAAAGCTTAGGGCGACGCTACGAACAAGTGTAAGTAACGAAACGATCCGCAAAGTTCTTAGAAAAAAGCCTTTTATTTCTGAAATCAACAGACAAAAAACGCCTTTCATTTGCTGAACTCCATAAAACTAAGACTTTTGAGTTTTGGAAGACAATAATATTCAGTGACGAAAGCAAATTTAATATTTTTGGGTCGGACGCACGACGTCTGTATGGTGTGGCGCAGGCCAGTAGACCCTAAATATAAAAAATATGTAACCAACTGTAAAACATGGGGTGGTTCTCTTATGGTATGGGGCTGTATGTCTGTGATAGGAGTCGGAAAGTTTGTGTTTATAGACGGCACTATGGATAAGCTTCTATATTTATCCATTTTAAAAGAAAATCTTCATGCTAGTGCTGAAAAAATGGGGTTATCTAGGAATGGCTACTACTTTCAACATGATAATGACCCTAAACATACAACTTTAGACGTTAAACTATGGCTTTTATTTAACACCAAATATATGCCAACACTACCACAAAGTCCCGATATAAATCACATTGAAAATCTTTGGGTTTATTTGGATGAAAAAGTTCGGGAACATGCGAAAAAACGTTGAAAAAAATATTGGAAGAAGAATGGCACAAGATATCTGCTGAAAACTGCAGGAATTTAGTGGAATCAATGCCTAGACACCTGGAATCAGTTAAACTTAACAATGGATCCAATACAAAATATTAAAAATTGAATTTTTTTTTTTAGACCAACCAAAGAGTGAATAAAAATTTAAAAGCAAAATAATTTTGTGACCTAAAAAACTAGCAACTATTTTATATTATTTTAAAGATCTCATGAACTACAAATGATTTTTAAACTTTTACAATAATGAATTAAAGCTTAAGTTTTCCTTAATTAACATTTATTAAAACATACATTAATTTTTATTTTAAAACATATTTTTATGCAGCTTTTTTTATGTTACTTTTTTTTATAAAAGCAAAATATTTCTGTGAGTAGCTGTATATAATATGTAAAAAATTTTATGACGCAGGATGACGCAGGGACTTAGATGCTATCACTAAATTGTGAATTAATTTACAGCTTGGAGATAAATTTTAATGCAATATAGCTCATTTTATTGTTATCATACACAGGTATTAACAGCTAGAACAGACTAAATTTCAGATTTTATTAATTTTAGATTTTTAATGAATTGTGAAAAAAAAAATTGGAATTTTTCTTAAAAACTGTTGAAAGAAATTAATAATAATATAATATTAAAGTTATTTTATTCCCAATCCTTAAGTGTTTTTCTAAGTAAGACGTAACCTAATTTTTCTACTATAAAACGATATGTAGGATTAAAAAAGTAGGTATACAGTTTACATCGAGTATACAAGAAATCTATAGTAGTTTTAGTGACACCAAAATCATTGTAGGCCCAAGTAATGAATAGATTGATATTTAAGATTTACTTTGACAATCGCTTTTAAGCTCGTGTCACTTATAGACGATTTTATAACAGAAATATGAGCGTTGAAGACAATGTCTCAGTTGTCATCTACCTTGAGTTAAGCCCATTAAATTGCACTATTTTTTTCTTAATTTGTTTGTCTTATTTATTTGTTTGTTACATTTTACTGTATTGAGTAAGTATTATAACTGTTTTCAACTGTTCAGCCTAAATAAATAAATTTTTGGAAAGTCTTAAAAAATCTCATCATTAGGAATCAATTTAAAATTTATTTGTTTGTTAGAAAATATTATTCTTTTGAAAATAAATTATTTTATATTAAAAGCATAAAAACGCCTTAATAAAAGTTTGATTTGAAATTAGAAACTGTTTCTGCTTAACGCTTTATGAACATAAAAATGAGGGTACTTATTTAACAAATATTCTTGCAAACACTTAACATACAAATTTTTCTTATAAATTTATCCGTGCTAATTTATTGAAGGGGCTACATACATACGTGAACAATTTGTTTTAAAGGCATTTACATAAATGCAGGTGTGTATTTACGCCAAAGGAAGTTTCATTCATAAACCGGATATTAGGGTTTAATTCAAGGAAGTCTTTTGCCATAAGGATATGAGAAAATTTACTATAAATTCATACTCCCATAGACAATTAAAATTTATGAAGAAAATCTTAAGATTTATTACATACACACGCAATTAAGGCAGGGCGTTAAAATAAAATAAACAAACAAAAAGTAATTCCTTGAGAGATAGCGCAAGCAAGAAGGAAAACTCATCAAAAATTATTTAAATATGAATTAATGTATTCACAGAAAAGTAATGATTTCAAATGCAACAACATTTTTTTCTAGCTAAGTTTAATATTAACAGTAGGACAAAGAAAATTTTCTTTTAAAAATGTAAAAAATTTTATTAAAAAGAAGCTGTGCCTTTTCTTGTAAGTTCACCTGTCTTCTTATTGCTTACACAACTATGACCTAACACCTATATCACGTTAACAGTCTCTTCAGAAGTCTTAAGCAATCCCAGAGCAGCTTTGATTTAACTTCAAAGACACTGAGTACTTGTAAGGTCGCCTTGCTGCCAGAGTGAATATAAATATATATGTTGCTTGTGTCTTTTTTAAATTCTTTTCTTAGATTGAGCTTAATAGCATGTATTTCAGCATAAAACTAGAGTTTTCTAGACCCAAACTGTTTAGTAAGCTTTTCCTAGGGTTTCGATCAAAAGCAATTTGTCTTAGACATTTTAACGGTTTTCGAGGCACCTGTGTACCAAACAGGCGACCTGATACTGGGTTTGGGTCTATTCTATCTATTTAGAAATGTAACCCTGAAGTTACGCGTGAAATTGTATTTGGTCTGAGATTGATCGCTTAGGGTTACAAGTTTCGCACCTGCATCAGTAATTTCTCTAGAAGGAGAGAAGCCAGAAGAGAACTGCGTATCTCCCAAGATGAGGTTTGCATTGAATTGTAACCCTTCTTTATTGATGAATTAGAGGAAGACTTAGCAAGACTTCAAGTGCAGCCTTCGAAATCCTGTTTTATAGACACAGGCAAATCTTTAAATTTTATTTATCCTTGTTTGCGCTGGGACTTTGCTAATACTTCTATACCAGACCAGCCACAGCGATGTTCTAGAATTTAGCCCCCAGTTTTTACCAACCAGCCTCTTACTGGTTTATATCGTAACCCTGGCTTTGTCGATAGTCTTGTATAGGTGGCTATTCCAGAGTAGCTTGTCATCAAGAGTGATACCAAGATATTTAACTTCTCTTAAGAATGGTATGCGTTCATCCAAAATTGTTCCTAAGTCTTTTTCTGGTGAATATTACTCTACAGGTCACTTTAGAGTTGACATTCAACCACACATCCTTGCACCAATCTGATACCAATCTCAGAGCTTTCTGAAGCTACCTCTACAAGTATGTCATCAGAATTCCTAAGACTCAACACCATTACCGCTTAGTAGGAGCAATGGACCACAATGGATATGAAATGAATAAAATATAACAAAAAAAATTGATACTCCTGAACCCAGATTTTTTTCAGAAAACATCTGAGTGAAATTTCTCAAAAAGTGTATGCATTCTAAATATAGGCCGTAAGTTTTAGTAATCCGCATGCCATTAATCTTATGAAATTTTTTAGAATAATTTAATTATGTGAAATTAATTAAAAACCAAGCGAACTTAATTTACTTTTAATAGTTTAGTGGGTTGTAATGTGTCCCACATCATTTTTATTAGAAATTCCAGCGATATAGGCATTAGGTTAGAGACAATAATGGCTCATTAAGAGATTACGTCTTATGACTATATGACGTCGCCCTTCTTTATCCTCTTCAACTCACATTTTTGCTTTAGCTAAAAACGAAGATTAAAAAAAGTTTCAACAAACCCCATTCATGCTTTTAACATTCATTCTTAATGTAATCAACAAAATCTGCGAGTCATATATGATGAAAGTCGTTAATGAAATACGGTAGTCTATGGTTACAGCCAATCCTAACGAATATTTTCAAGAATGCTTAAAATATATTTTAGTAAAATCACAAACACAAAATTGTCTACTGTCTTACTGTTGTTAAGTAACTAAGAAGTCTGTTAGAGTACGATTCCAAGCTGTGCCCTACATATTTACACCATCCGCCCCACCCCTACTGCAGCACATGATTTTTATTAGTTTGTAGTTTTCCTTTAACCAAATACAAAATCTTAAACAAAAGTCGTTAATGATAGAAACAGCTTACGCCTTAAAACCAGGAGCCACATGTAAACTATCTCTTTTTTAACAACAGTGGGAGGAGTTAATTTTTTTTTTAACTTGATTTATCACTTAAATCAAAATCGTCTTTATTTAATCCTCGTATTAGATTGAAATGTGTTTGTTTACCTAGCGTTGCCTGGCCTTGTCTTGTCATGTCTTGATTGTTGTATACAAAATTGTGAATAACCTTTCGGCAATAATGTTGTTGCGAACATAATTAGAATATATTCATGCGTTTACATAAATAACACAAAATTAGGAAGCAAAAAAGGATTACACACAGACAACATGAGCTATATTTGCTAGTATTTATGTCAGATATAAATAGTAGTCATGTACACATACATTCATTCCTTAACAAATTAAATACTCGTAATAATCGTATGATTGTCTTACAAGAAAGTACATACGTTTTGTTTTGTGTTTAGTGTGTCTGGAATGTGTCTTCTGTCCCTTTCTCTTTCTCACTCTGTGTACGTGTAAGTTTGTGTATCGTCGTAGGATTGTGTAAATATTTTATCAACGTTATGGGACAAATTAAGGCGTTACATTATTAAAGTTAAGGGAATAATTAATTGACACTTGAAGATATCAAAAACTATGAGTTGCATATGTCAATGCTTCACTTACATTTACATAAATTTAGGTAAATTAATTTTTAAATATGAGAGAAAGTACCGAATACAAGGTAATGAATAATTGCCCTTTAGTTCTGATGAATGAAGGTTTAATTTCGTATAAAAATTACAGCAAGAATTCTAAAGATGAAGACGAAAGGATAAGTTAAAGAAACAGTTACTCTTTTATTTGCTGTAGCAATCTATTAGGAAAGTATGATGTTTTTGGTTAAATTTATACTATAGAATTTGATAGATGATGTAGCAATTTGTGCCATCATTTAAAATATATAATATCTCATTTTTGAAACTTCTAATATATTCCTGCAGAAGCTCTTGTAAAATAATGGGTAGTATTGGTGTTTCGTTAACTTCGTAGCGTGACGGCCAGCAATTAGATTTTCAGGATTCCGGTTTAATCACCTATTCACCAACGTAACGGTGTAATGAAGTGATCTAGACCTACCCTGTGGCCTTAAGATACCTGACAAGACTTCCTAACCCTCTCCCTAATATGTTAGATATTATGGTGTGCATCAAAGAAAAAACGGGTACTCGCAGAGAATGTAAAAACAATCTTCTACCCCGACTCAGCTTGTCAGCATGAATGCCGATTATCCAATGACCAGTTATCACAGCCAGTAGTCGGGAAATATCCTTTCTCTTCCTGATCATCCATGTTTAACGAGTAAAGTTTCACGTATCAAGACTCTGCCGTCTAGTATCCGCCCTACTTTGGTGTTATTCAAGAATTTCGCTTCTTAGAAGCTTATGTGTTAAAGCTGGCCTGGCTGATTTATTTAACTGCTCATTGCCAATGAAGCCACTGTGTGCAAAACGTGCAGCGGCTGTAAAGGAGAGATGCTTGACAATTAGTAATGTACTAACCCATTAATATGGGTATTGTGGAATTGCTTGGTCAGGGAAGAAGCTTGTCAGATTTCTATTGGTTTTTTTATAACACTACAAATTATCAAACCTTCTTGTTTTATGGACCTCACCAGCGCTCGCGATCTTCTTATATCAAAACTTATTAAAAGTCGAGCGACATCATGTTAGACTGGGAAATCAAAAATATATTAAACTTCAAGCTACTCTGTGAAAGCCACTATTTTTACAGGGTGTCCGCCGAGAAAGTATATTACTTTGTTTTGCAGTCGTGAAGTAGACACGTGGCAAATTTGTTACGGAAAAATATTAGATAAGCCAACGTTTTTAATCGTTTAAACATTTTAAAAAATTACTACGAGGTGATGTTGATTGGCCTCCACGGTCGCCTGATTTAACTGCTCCGGACTTCTTTTTGTGGGGATATCTGAAAAACAAGGTTTATGCAAAAAAACCAGAAAATCTTGAGCAAATCAGACAAACTTTTTTTGATGATATTAATGAAATACCGCATGAAATGTGTGAGAATATAATGAAAAATGTGCTCAAAAGGCTCGCATTTGTGAGACCAACAGAGACGGACATATATCTAATATTGTATTCCATACATAATTGCCGACATTAAATAAAACATTTATCAATATAAGATCCATTCTCTTTCATTAAATCAAAAATTATTAACAAACAAAGTAGTATACCTTCCCGGCGGACACCCTGTATTTCATAGATAAGGTTTAACCTGGAACCCTTCTTGCACTTATAGCAGAAGCATCAGTTCTGTGCTGGTTTTAACTAAATATAACTAGTCCTAGAACTAATGCCAAAACACTAGTTGTGTGATTTATGCTGTATGATCTTTCAGTACTTAATTAATTAATTACACCATCCATAGTAAGTACAAAAGATATATACAAGGTGGGCCAAAAGCCTCACATAGGTTTAAAAATTTTATAAATTTTTAGTTTCAAATTATTTTTTATTTTATTTTACCGATTTTATTCCTTGAACAGTATTAGAGCGCCATGCTAAACTTGACGAGTGATCAATTAAAGTTAACCGAAAACACACATGCGTGTGATTTCGTTTGCAATTCTACAGTATATATATTCTGGTCGATTTAACGATATATGTTTGCCTGTCCGTGAAGCTCTTGAAATTAACTTTCTGAAGTCCCTAGACAACATACGAAAAAGTGTCTTTAGGTTGCTATTGAAATTCAGAAGGATCAGTGGCCTAATCACCTTATTCAATATCGTGTAAATTAATTCGAAATTTTTCATTTTGGCATTATGGCCCACGATATGGTATGAAGTGTATCTCAATTTGAGATGAGTGTATTTGAAAGCGAGTCTCCGATGGATTATAATCTTTGCAAATAACAGTCGATAACAAACTAGCTATCGTAACCAAAACAAATTACTTTTTTAATAAGCACGGTCAACAAAAAGCTTAGAAAAAATTTAGGTTTTATTAATTTTTAGGTTAAAACAATTAGTTATTAAAATTTTTAAAAAATTTTCCATTCTTTGAGTTTGAAGAAAAAGATGTCAGAAGAAGCAATTGTTCATCCAAATTATCATAAATTGTTGGCTAAATACTCGTAGTCATGCTACAGATTTTTTTTTATTTATTGTATTACAATTTACACCAAATTTCGATTCGATAGATAACGTATCTGGTTATTTGCTGAATCGCCACGTATCGAAATATTATTCTATAAGATAGTCTACTCGCTATCACATGCGGTGATTAGAACCTTGATATAAATTATGGTTTTCTTTTAATAGCATCTGTGCTGCTTATATTTAAGAGCGTTCTTCTAAAGTGCGCTCGAAGCATATTCCGTAAGAAAGTGTTACAATAGAAGAATACTGCTTAAGATGCAGCCTCAGAGCTGTGGGCACAGTCAAATAATTTTTTTTTTCAAAGCATACAAGCATGTTGTTTTATTTTTAAGTTTGTATTTTTACAAAGTTATAATTTTGTTTCCTTTTTTTTTTTTTAAATATATTTAGTATGTCAAGTGTGGGGGTGTTTTGTTGCTGTTACTTATTCTTCTTTCATTAAGTCAGTTTCTTTTTCCTTTAACAAACATTCACTCAAGCAAAAACTTACACATACATGCATGCGCTTATGTATGTAGAAACACTTAATAGAGAAAAACTATTTTTATTATAAAATGATGTAAATGGTCTTGTTTATGTGCTGGGTGGGTTGCTAAACATGTCAGATATTAAACAGAAATATCTTATGTATTTTAAATTGTTGTTGTTGATTTTTAAATTACATTAGTTAAGAGGTTAGTTAATGAGTTACTATAAGAACTTTTTATGGATGTGTAATTGCATGTAAGTGTATGTGTGTGTGTGTACGCACACGTTTGCAAGGCAAAGTACATATTAAGAAGCTTAATAAAAAACAGGTAACATGTAGAGAGAAAAAAATGTGACTGCAATTCCTTCAAAAGTAATTAAAATTATAAAATATGAGGAGAAAGTGCGACGTTTTTAAGCAAGTACAAAGTGAATAGAACTTAAGCTTTTTAAAATATTTGAGTGTGTATTTAATATGAATTTAAAAAAATACAAATCAAATAAAAAGTTAAATAAAAAGTCCCAGGATAACATTAAAGAAATCTTTATTAGATGCAAGCATATGAGCTGTTAAAATGTAAACTTCTAATAGCTTGTATGTTTTTCGTTTTTGTAACTTCTGTATCTCAAAGACAAATCAAAAAAAGGGACAAGAAAAATAGAAAAAAACGCTGTTTAATATTATGGGCACAAACATGACCCAAACTTTGCTGCCAAGCTTAGTGCCAAAAAGATGGATCTTTTGATAGAGTATGCCAACCCTGCTGAAGCCAAACATTCTGCCTTATTACAGTCTTAGAAGTTGCAATAACAACAAAGAAGTGTGATAACGGTTGCCATATGTTTTTTATTGCTGCTTTTGAATTTCGGTTATTCATCATATTCATAGATCTATAACACCCGCTGTTTTTGAAATTGCATTTCTAGCAGCTCTTTTGGAAAAAAATTTGCTAAAAGTGCCACCACTTCAAATTGACACACTCTGTGGACCCATTGGTTTCTTGACAATGTAGGTTCCTCCGGCCGGTTACACGAATTAAGTTTTCGAAACTAAAAACAAATGCACTTAGAGCTAGACTGCTAACGTTCATATACGACATGGTTCAAATGAATAACTCAGTAAATTGAACGCTTTCGACGCCTAATTTTTTTTTTATTATTTTGTTCATAATGCACTGCCTCTACATCCGTTTTGCACTACTTATCCTTAATTGAAACTTACGTTTTGTTACACTGTTTCTCGTTCACTGACTTTTACTGTTGTTTACCCGCATTACCAGGAGCTAGGAAAAAAATAAAATTGCTAACAGCGCTAAGTTTTCAAATATTATATTATCTTTTTGGCAACACTAGTTTTGACAGCTCACGCACGTTTTGTATCTTGTGTCACTGTCAAACATCTTCAGTTTGGTCTATAATTTAATCATGAATCGTCTTACAAACGAACAACGCTTGCAAATTATTGAATTTTATTACCAAAATGCGTGCTCTGTTAAGAAAGTTCATCGCGCGCTTCTTCCATTTTATGGTCAGTTTAATCGACCTACTGAGGCTTCTATTCGGGCTATTGTAACAAAATTTCGCACCAAATTTACATTGTTGGACATTAAACCACCAACACGCTTACGTAGAGTGCGAACTGAAGAAAATATCGCAGCCGTATCGGCCAGTGTTGGTGATGACCGTGAATTATCGATTCGGCGCCGTTCGCAGCAATTGGGCCTCTGTTACTCCACTACGTGGAAAATTTTGCGGAAGGATTTGGGTGTGAAGCCTTATAAGATACAACTGGTGCAAGAATTGAAGCCAAACGACCTACCACAACGCCAAATTTTTGGTGAATGGGCTCTTGAAAAGTTAGATGAAGATCCACAAAAAACAACCGTTTGGTGCGGATTATGGGCTGGCGGCATCATTGGGCCGTATTTCTTCAAAGATGATGCGAATCACAACGTTACTGTGAATGGTGAGCGCTACCGTGCGATGATAACAAACTTTTTTTTGCCCAAAATGGAAGAGCTTGACTTGCATGACATGTGGTTTCAACAAGACGGTGCCACATGCCACACAGCACGCGAAACAATGGACCAATTGAGAGGCGAGTTCGGTGAACAGTTTATTTCACGCTTGGGACCAGTCAATTGGCCGCCCAGATCGTGCGATTTAACGCCTCTAGAATATTTTTTGTGGGGCTATGTTAAGGCTAATGTCTATAGGGACAAGCCCGCTTCGATTGACGCACTGGAAGCCAACATTGCCAACATTATTCGTGAGATACCGGCCGAAATGTTGGAAAGAGTATGCCAAAATTGGACTAAGCGGATGGACCATTTGAGGCGCAGCCGCGGCCAACATTTGCATGAAATAATCTTCAAACATTAAATTATATCGACCCAACTATCGATCCAAATAAATATTTCATGCATTTTTCTGAATTTTATGTTTTTTTTTTTTTTAAATTTCCGATAGTTCTTATAAAATCACCTTTTATAACTTTTTTATTTAACCGTAGAATATTTCTTTTATTCTTAAGATTTGAATACAGGAAACTAGTTATTACCTTGGTAATAATTATTTAAGTTTTTTCTTTTTTATAGTTAAGATTTGGATAGTTATTGAAATTTTCTTATAGAAAGATTCAATAATAATAATAATAATAAAAAACAAAAAAAAGGTCCTATTATATAAACTTAAATTTTTTATCGATATTTCGATGCAACTTGAGTAGCATCAGGATATAATTATAAATTATTTGCAAAATATAATTATAAAATGAATATTTCTATTCTTTTGTAATAAATTTTGTTTATTTAGTTCAATGTCTACTTTGTTAGTTTTTTATTTTCTTGTTTAAACTTTTTGTTTGCTTTTTGACTAAAATTCTCATTTGACCGATTACTATAACGAAATAGATATTCAAATGTTTGGGTAGGAATTAAGCACGACTTGGGAGTAATATACTAAAGACTCAAAGCAGCGTCTGATGAAACAGATGTATAGACATGCTTTCCTTCTTAGTACTTATTGTAAGTAAAAAATATTTCTAAAATTTTCCATGAGAATATTATGAAAAAAACTAATTTTACAATTATTAAAGATTAAATTTTTTTAGAAATTATTTTTTTTTTTTAATTTCTTTAAAATGTTGGTCATTTCTATGAAGACGACACCCCACCTCATACTTTTTGAAACCAGTTAATTATTATATTTAACTTCCGGTATAGAAAAAAGTAGTCAACAATAATTAACTGCTAAAATAAATGAATTGAAAAAGTCAACTTGTTGTTTTTATAAAAATTAAATCTCCTGTTGCAATCACGCTTAACAAGTTGTTTAAACTAACAGACACACTTAACACACTTACCCACACTCACACAAAGAAATATGCATGTTCGTGTGTATTGTATGCTTTGCTATATTCAAATTACCAGAAAACTTGAGTGCATATATTTTATATCAGATATTAAATTATGCTCGCTCCCTTGCAAAAAAATACACAACTTGCAGTCAACACGATTCGTTACCAAACAGATGTGTTTGACTTTCAACTGTCAAACAATTAGTGCACAACGAAATTTTGTTTTTTATGCGCTTCTGATTTTACAATGTGATATTCCTATCTCGTGAATACATTTTTGTAAGTAAAACAAGTGAGTGGAAATAAGTTTCAAGTAGTTTATAGGTGATAAAAACAACAACACGATTCCAGTTTTGATAACAAGTGCATGACCATGAAATCAAAAAGAGACTTTTTGTTGTATTTTTTTGCATGTCTCATTGTGCTACATGAAATAATACGGGCTGTGAATTGCTTTCATGTGATATTAAAGAAACCATGAAAAATATTTTAAAAAAAACTTTACTTATATTAAAGAGTTACATTTAATATTGTCAATTTGTAATTCATTTCAAGGTCAGCTCCCTTTACTTTAAAGATCAATAAGGAAGTAGATTGTTATTCTTAAAAAGCTTAAAAAATTTTTATTGTTTTTCATTACTTTTTCATTAAGAAAAAAGGGTTTGAAAAAGAACTAAATAGTTCTGCTGTGCTTTCAAATGACTTACTTTTGAAGTAGTTTTTTTTCCAGAAAAAAATACGCTTTTTAATGTAAAAAAAAAAAATCAGTTACAAAGAATTAGGCATATCGTTCTCAATTACCCTTTCAAGCAATTAATCTTCAACATAAACGAATGTTTAAAACAGAATCTTGCATTTTTAAACAATTAACGGTCGTCAGGCCACCATGAAAATAAATTATATCGCCCACCTCATTCATATGAGCTCTTTTTAGGCTTTTGAAATCTCAGGATATTTTTTTTTTTACCGGATAAGGGAGGGTTGAAAATGTCTTTGCACTTACATCATGTGGTGCTTCCACTACAACACCCCCTCCTCCCTCTCTGTAGAGGATCCTTCACGGCTTTCTGCATTACTTCGTTCTAGAGAGGATCATTCATAATTTACCCACATCTGGGTCCACCAGTGTCTTGTTGCAAATAATCGAGATGTTTTTTCTTTCTACGTATAATGCGTTCGGTGTAATTCTTCACAACTCTGTTGACAGAAGTGAAATATCCGATGTGCTTCCTAAAAATGTTTCTCAGAGTGCCATTTATTTTAGTCGAAAAAGTAGGCTCAGCGTCGTCGTTCATTGTTTCGCAATACATGCGCCGTGGATCTCCTACCTTACCCAGGCATTTGTATTAAATACTCTTCAGTAGTTATGAACTACTTTTCGATTAAACAAAAATTGTATAAAATAAATAAACACCAAAAAAGTGTTAGTTTGTTCGTCTAGTTTGCCAGAGCTTGTGATTTCTTTCGATAGCAGTGATTAATAAACTGTTTTTATAAAACATCAATTAACTCACACGAAATTTACATTTCACAACATTCACATTTAAAACTTAGTTCAAAAGATATTATAAATAAATTAAAAATTCTAAATCTTTCGTTTATTGTTTCTTGATATAAAAACTAAATACAAATGAAAAACAAAAAAGCAAAAGGGAATTTACCAGTGTCAAATTCAATGCGTTTGTGAAGTAAACGGATTTGTTTTTTTTAATTTATTAATTTATTGAGACAAATTTGAAGTGTGTATGGCCTAAAGGGGTGCACCAGCGTACTTGAAATGGCTTACAAGCAGATTTTATTATAAAATGTTATGTTGTGTGGCTTCACAAAAAAATTTAACGAAATAGACAATAACTCGCAAGAATAATTAAAGAAAATTCTGTTGCGTAAAACTTTCTTTGAATTTCGTTTTGTTGCATTTAATAATTTTTTTTTCTTATGGTTTCACTGTCTCAATTTATACACTGACACATTGACAGTTTGAAACTGTTTTTTGGTTTTTATTTTTTTTTATTATTATTTTCAGTTTGTTTTCTTTTATATGAAATATTTAGTTTTTACTGCAGTAAATAATAAATAACGTGACAGTGGTGGAAATTCTAACAAAAACTAAATAAAGTTTGTTGTAATTGTTTGGCAAATAAAATCACGCACACACACACACACACACATATGTTTTTCGATGCAGAGAACATTTTTTTTTTTTTTTTGGAAAATATCTTATTGCAATACTTGACATGTGTTAAAATGAGTAAAGTACGAGTATGTAAGAGCAAGTCAAGCAAACAAAAAATAATATTTCAAAAGGCTTTAAAGAATTTCGTTGTCTGATATGTATCTACTTACAGAACTTAAAAAAATATATTTTAATTACAAAATTATAAAAAAAATAATTTATTTTTCACGTGAAGAGAACAGTGAAAAAAAGTAAGGTCGTAGAATTTGCTTATATTTGTATTAATTATACCTCTACACCCATCATATTTTTATATGATGTTTATTTTTCAAGTTAATAATGCTAACGAAATAACAACTGAAATAATTTTTTACAAGGTTTGGAAGTTAGCAAAGGTAATTAAAGGTAAACCGGACGCCGTTAGCAGTTTAATATTCAGTGGAATAATGCGGTGAAAAAGCAAATCTCATAGCAGATGTTTATGAACTCACTCACCACGCGGCAAACAGATTAATCTCAACAGAAGATCATCTACAGATGGATAGACCCACAGTCAATTTGACGACAGAAGAAAAAATAAAATGTTATACCAAATCAGAGAAAAGTAGAAAGCTTCTGAAAAAGATGACATAAAAGCCCATTTTACTTAAAAAGATACAAGATTTATTTTTCAAAATTATTACAAAAATTTTTAATTGAAGTTTGTTAGTGGGAGAGACGAACGGACGTGTAATACTGCGAGGATGATCTGGCCTAGGCTGAGAAATGTGGTGGCTGTAGTATCAGATCACTGCAATTTTGGCAAGCACGCTACGAGAATGGGTTTTGCCATATAACGACTACTTTCAATGTATTTTTAAAATGGCTTATTGATAACAAATAAATAAAATTAAAAAAAAATTGCTAATTGACATTTCGATATTTTTGGAGTACACTTTCTATCAAAACAAAAATGTTTTAAATATCACGCTTTGCAATTCGCATAGATTTTTCTTTTCCCTTAACAAACAAAAATTAATTTTGGAAAATGAAAAAAATTTTAACTCCAAGACCGCAAGTAAAAATTTCAAATGAATTTTTCAAAAACTTCGACCATTTTTTTTAAAAAGATCAAAATATATTTTAAAGGTACTAGAAATTTCATAGTGGGATAGCTACTAGTTAGAAAAATAGGTAAATTAATGTCATGCCTCACTGACATTACATACTAGTTTATGGTTTTTGGTTAAAAAATATTAAAAAAAAAAAAAAATATGTAAAACAAATTAATGCTTCAAAATAAAATTTTATTCATCATATTTCTTGCTTTCATTTACTTTTAGTTGGCACTGTGGCCCAACGTCCTGGCTTTAGAGTGGGTGCTGGTCATCCAGCCTCACAAAGGCATTTACCCAAAAGACCCACCGATCCACCACCAGTAGCAGATGATTACAAGCCCACAGAACATTGTCCTGAACCGAATGGCTTTTATCCCAGTAATGAGCAATGCGATAAATATTATGCCTGTGTGTAAGTAAATATTTATTTTATTTATTTAGAATTTTATTTTCTTTAATTAATTTCTTTTTGTTTGTTCTGAATAAGAGTGCCCTCGTAAATTAATTGTAGTGTACTAACCTATAAATCAACTAACCTTAAAACAACATATTAAAATGTTTTAAATTTATGTTATAATTTGGATTTAGAAGTTTGGAGAGAAACTCACCAAGTTTTAAAATATTTTAAGATATTTTGGAAAAAGAAAATTGTAAACACGTACCAAAGAAAAATTGTATCAGCCAAATGATGGAAAATGTTTAGCACAATTACATTTTGGTTAAGTTAGGTTATGTTGAAGAAACAAAAAAAAAAATGGGGATACCAAATAGAAAAAGTTTAAAAAGAGCAAGAAGCCATAAAAAACAAACTAAATTCGGCCATACTGACTTGCATATACCCTTCCCTGTAGTAGCTTTATATTCATATTTTTAATTTAACACATATTTAATGAAATAGTAAACAAATATTGATTAAAATAGTTTTCTTTGAATTCCCAAAAAACAGAAATGAACTGATCGCTCTGATTTTTCTGTCCGTATTATATTTTAGACAAAATATGCAAAAAAAAAAAACCCACTTAAAATATGGTAAAAAATAGATGTAGTCGCGATTTATACACCAAACGTTCGAAATTTCAGTAGCAACTGGAAGACAAAAACATCTAACAGATTTGATATTTTAAACTCTTCTGTACGTTGCGTAAAGACATCAGAAAATTGATTTAAACGCACACAGATAGACACACGGACAGACAGACAGATGGAAAGACAGAGAGTCGCAATCGGTTACTCGGATCTAGAATATATATATTTTATAAGGAATCACTAGCTTCTTATTTACAGTGAATGTTATAAAAAGACTCGTTAATTGGTTTTAACCAATGTCCTGCAAAACCTAGAATTAGAATTAGAATTAGAATAAGGAGTGGGAACATTAGCCTATTGTTACACTACTCTCAAATTAAACATTCATTCTCCCTGAGTCTAATATTCATTAAAAATTTTAAAATGTATCCGTCATATCTGACGGTTGAAGGTAATGATTCCTTAAGTAGCGAAAACGGGTCCAAACTAGACCATTACAGTGAGACAATATGTGATCTGCTGTCTCTTCATCTTCATTACAGCCTGCAAAGATCATTTAAATTGATGCTCATAGTTGCCAAGTGTTTCTATGCTCTGCAATGTCCAGTCATGAATCTCGTGACAATGCATATGGCAGACCGCGTTAAGCCAAGCCTACCAAAAATTTACAACTTTTGGCTGTAGTTAAGAAGCCTTATGAAAGTATTCATGAACAAGCTATGAAAACCGGATTAACTCCAAGCCGAAGCACTCCGCTGTTGTTCGTTATTACCAACAAAGGCCATGCTACAAAATATTGGGACAATTATTAAATTTTTTTATTAAAAATTTGGATTTTTCTTCAGTTTAAAATCTCTTTTCCAATGTAATGTTTTTTTCCGGTAAAATTTTGCTGTTAAACGTATTAAGTAAACTATTTATTTCTATAAAAGCCAATAAATTTGACATTCTTTTTTGCATAGCATAGACAGATCTTTTATTTATTTTAGTTATAGTGGGAAGATTATATTGACAAGTAAACAAAACTAAAATAAATAAAAAAAAGGGAAGCCCAGCCTTTAGGGGTATTTTTTTTTTGCCGCAGTTATAAGTGTAGTTAGGCTGTTTTGCAGCATTTCAATGAAGGATATAGCCATGTTAAACATGTCTTTGCAACCATTAACAAAAAAATTTAGAGGGCTGAGCAGCTTACTTTCATATAGAGTTGTCGAACTTTAGCTATACACCAATACCCCGGTTTGCGTCGCTAATTGGGACAAGAGAAACACGATGCAAACCAAAACGACTCAGACCGAAACACGATTTTTCATACCTTTGCATTGATTTTCATTTAATTGATTCCGAAATTCATAGTTGTAGCTAAAAAAAAAGATTTTTCAATAAAAAATAAAAAATTTTTTATTAATTTTTTCAAAACCAGTTTTTATTAAAATAAAATTATAACAATTCATAAGAAAAATACAACAAAAACATAAAAAAATATTAAATTAAATAAAAATATTAAAATTAAAAATAAGAAATTCATATTTTAAAAGCAAACGTCTATTATCGATGTGTTATTTTTTTTATTCTGAGCTTGATTGGTTGGATTTGTCGGTCTTCCTGATTTCTGTATGAATTTATCTAAAGTTTGTTGGATTGTTACAGCTTTTTTTGCAAATAAATTTCCTTATAACAATAGATAGCGTCGGTCACATTTCTAGACACTTTTAAGCTGCGATTTTCATTCGAGTCATTGTTTTCAAAAATATCCATTGTTTGTGATATCAACTGCATCGCTTCAGAAATTTTATCAGCAGTAAGCTTTTTTCTTCTGCTTCGACCTCAAATGGAAGCGTTTCATCGTCCAGCGCACTGTTAATTTGAATTGAAATCAAACTTTCGTTATTTCACTCTTCGTCGTATAATAATAGATCATTAATATCTTGTTCTTCCATTCCATAAAATGTTGCATTTCTAGCTGATTCTGCAAGTTCTTCACATATGTGTGGAACATCATTAATAACTTCCACATTTTTGAGAATGTATTCGGGCCATAATTGACGCCAAGATCCGTTCATGCAAGATTCTTTTACTTCTTTCCAAGATAGGTTTATAATATTTTCAATAGCCATCATGATATTTTAATTCTTCCAAAATCTGTCATGGAAGTCAGATTATTTCCGTCAGTTGCGACGCAAACTGAAACATGGACGACGCAACTTCGAAATCACAGAAATTATAAAAAGACGCAACTTTGAAACGACGCAAACAGAGGTATTGGTGTATTCTGATGTTAATTACACAAAAAATTATATTTTTAAAATATATGTTTGAGCATTAATTTCAAAAAAATTTAGTTCACTGTCTTAGAGCACTTTTTTGTAAGTAGTGATTAGTTTTTTTTTTAGGAATTATTTTTTATTAATTTCACATGCAAATTAGCGTATTTTATAACACAAATTTTAATCTTAATTCTTACGCTGACACTTGATGGATATTTAATTGATTGAAATTAATAACGTTTTTTACACAATCAACTAATCAAAGCGAACATTAATGGCATCAAGCAAAACTATGCTTGTAAATGTTTTGTGAGTTTGTTTGTATTTACCTTGATTTAATAAACCTCTAAGGACCCTCTGGTGAACATGCATACTCGTGTACAAATAATTCATTGCCCTAAAAAATATTTGTCATGGAGAGACACTTTTGAACAGTAGCTAACACCCGACACATTTACGTATGCATAACAATTTGAATGATGAATTAAAAAATAAGAAAAGGTGCATTAAGAATATTCCCACAGCTTTAAATTATAAATAGAAAATATCAAGAACACTAGCGTAATAAAAGTGAAGCCCTGAAGTGAAGGTTTACTGCACATACACACACTAAATAAAAGAAAAACTTAATTAAATGTAAAATTACCTTTGAAATCTCCCTTAGGGAATAAAACTAATAGAAATTACTATTTGAGTAATGGTTTGTACACTGAAGCTTCGACTTGCGACGCAAACTAAAATCTAATTATTTATTTACATCGTCCCAAGTGTTTTGAAAAATTAAGTTTTCACATTTTTGTCTGCAAAACTAAATTGATAATTTTAGCCACTTATTTTTCACAAAAGTAGTAGTTTTACGCCTATTCCTATGTAATGCAGTTTACAACCAAATAACTAGCGTATTCGCTATTCTAAAAAAATTACGCCCAACAAAATGTTGATAACATTTTTCTACTGTTGACTTTCTGTGGGTGGACAAATAGTAGTCACATAGACTAGTACGCTGCTTTAGAACAAAGTTGGATTACACATAATTCTGTTTTTACACGATAGATACGTTCCACAAATATTCGAGCAAAATACTTAAAAATTCATGTTAGAGTTCATTTCATTTATTTCGTGCTTACACATTTTAATTCAATTCTCAAAATCCAACTAAATTGCACGAAAAATACATAACGTATTTACTCTACGCAGAATTCAGGGAATTTCATGCTGATATGAAATTCAAAAACAATTCCTAAAATATTAAAAACCTTAATAAAAGTAAACAATTGGTGTAAAAAGAGAATTTCTTTTCTTTTTAACTAGCGCTATAAAAAGAGAATTAGGTTCATATGGTCCGGCCCTTCCACATTATATTCAACATTAAGAATACCAAGTTTTTCGTATGAGTTAGCTTTAAAGTAAATCATATTTCTTTATGAACTTGTTTTTTAAGGGAAGTAGGTTTAACCTTCATATCAGCCCAATTGTGCGGTTTTCAATATACTCGTATATGGCATTTCTATGTATTTTCTGGTAGTAACATGGTTTTTTTTTCAGTTAAAATAATTTTTTATCAGCAATAATACATTTATTAAGCTGTTTTATTATATTTAACACTATCAAAGAAAATCTGGGATCATCTAGGAGTCATTCTAGGTAAGATTCTGTACATAATCAGCCAAGCTTTAAGAGTACCTTTTGCATGTTTACGATAAAAAATTATGTAGTTTTTCTACAAAACTACTTAATGATAATCTATGAGTACTAATCTTGAAGACACGTTTTGTAATATATTTCAATATTCAAGTGTTTATACCTTACAATTATATGCCTCTCATGATATCGGAATACACATTATTTTGGAAAACCAAGTAACTCTAAACGTACATGAAAGCTTTTTTCGATCAAAGCTGAATGAGGAATTCTATAAAATTCTCGAATGATTGTCAAAAAAAAAAAAAAATGGAAGTATACCAATTTATTGGCCTAGAATTCTTCTTCAGGATAAATCATTACTTTATACGTGATTTACTATGCGAAGGAGAAAAACAAAGTCTGCAAGACTATTGGAAAGCTCAAGTGGACATGCGGTAGTCAAAAAGACTTATGCGGAGCGACCTGGGGGGTTACTCTCTATTTGATGCGAAATGTAAAAATCATACAGATGCGAATGGTTTTTCTTTCGCATCGCAATAGAGAGTAACCCCCCTGGTTCTAAGGCTATTCTAAACCTTAGCAAAAATTACTCAACGGAGACATAAATTAAATTGGTATGGTATAGAATGATTCATATCGTCTCTGTCAAGAGAGGGAACCATAGAGCACTACCTGTACATTTTCCAAAGTTTAAAAGACGCAGTGTACTCGTAGTCATCCTAAGCAGTGGGAGTATTAAGAGAGAAATTTTTGACTACAAAATGGTATTAAAGGTCGAAATACATGTATATTTCATATACTCGTATGTGGAAAACCACATTTTTTGAAATATTTCTTCAGAAAAAACATTTTTTAATTTTTAAATATTTAAGTAATGAAGCCAACAAAGTCAAGAAATTTCGAGAGAATAGCTTAATTTTTTCTCTTTCATATTTATAAAAGAAAATTTGTTTATGTGGTTTTCGACACAAAGATCAAATGAAGGTTAACGCCTTGTTTACTGCATAAAGAAGTAGCTTACGTGAAAAGATCCTTATGTGGAAACAGTTTTCAGTAGCTCTGACTCAAAACAGTATTTACTTGCCTAATTTATCACTACTAATAATGACAATTCGAGCAAATTTTCTTTAACAAAATTAATATTGTACCACTTTAATGGTATGTTTTGTGGCCCGAGTTTATTTACTCAATCAGTTAATTTTTATGCGTGCATGGTGCTGTGGTGTATAGGGATAGAGGGAAGGTGTGAGTTAATAAAACCATTTAAACCATTTTTTAATGCTCATTTAATAATCTACCCTAAAAGCAAATGCTTGTTTGTTTATACCAGAATTGTAAATAGTTACCTCTGCAATACCAAGGAGAACCGATAGTTAAAGTAAAGATTTAATTAGTCAAATATCAAGCCTTTGGTAGGACATTCATTTAAAAATATTATTAAGTTAAATAAGGGATAATGTGTCTCTAACTAAGTATTTGATTCCAAAGTTTTAGCAAAATACATGTTACTTCCCAACAAAATCTTAACTTTAACTATCGAAAATTTTAATAACGGGTCTAAGACTTTGTCTAGTCTAACTAAAATTTAACTTAAATATTATTTTTTTTAATGTAACAATTTACTACTGCATGACTACTAAATGCCATCTGATTTAAATTGTTTTTCTTTTTTCTTCTCTTTTATGTTAAACCAAATGAATTACACAGTGATGGTGTAGCAACAGAAAAACTGTGTGCGGATGGTATGGTATTTAATGATTATAGTCCCAACGATGAGAAATGTGATTTACCGTACAATATCGATTGCACTAAAAGGTCTAAATTACGTAAGTACTAACTAAATAATGTCTGAATATTAAAATCCTCCATATGTATGTAGATGTGATTTACAACAATAGAATTGTCAAGGTATTTTTAAAATTAATCTTAAAGAGACAGAGCAATTTTAAAAAAATACCTACCAGATTTTTCTTTAATTCTAATAAAAAGTTTAATTAAAATGGTTATTTTTTTAAGCTTGAGGTCTTATTTTTCAAAAATTTATTTTTATATCGATATTTCGCTCCAATTTCTGTAGCTTCTTCAGGATATAATTATAAGACCTCAAGCTTAACAAAATAGCCATTTTAATTAAAAGGAAAAAGGTCAAATAAAATTTACTAATAAAAAAAAAAGTTTAATATTTGTGAATTTAATTAATATAAACTTCCTGTGGGAAATGTTGGACTACTTGTTAGCAAAGAATATGTCCCATGACTTATCAGAAATATACTAGCGATAAAACCTGTATACAGTGACTTATAAAACTTATCATAGAAATAATACCAATGAGTACGAAGGTAGGAAGTACAGGAAGTATACAATGCACTACTTTTTATATTAAAAAAAATTAATAATAATAGAAAAAAAAATAATATCATAATTATTTGATCTTCTTATTTGCATTTTATTTGAGGTTAATATAATTTATATTAATTACATTTTCTTATTTTTATAAACTATAATTTTATTATTTTTATTTCAATATTAATTAATAAAAATGATCTTAAGCTCAAATAAATTTTACATAAAATGCAAATAAGAAGATGGATTAATTAAGATATTATATCAAAATAATAATAATTTAAAATTGTTTATTTGGCAAAATGTGTTTTTATATATATACGAGTATGTATATATATTCATAGTATGTTTTAGTTTTTCTTTCAATTTAAAAAGAAAATTTATATTATTCTTAAAAAACATATTTCCTGAAGATGCTACACAAAGATGTAGCGAAATATCGAAATAAAAATAATAAAATTATATTTTATAAAAATAAGAAAAAATAATTAATAAAAATGATCTTAAGCTCAAATAAATTGTACATAAAATAAAAAAAAATAATATTTAAAAATATAAAATCACGTATAATACAATCAAAATTTAAAAACACATTCTCTTGGGACTGGTATACCGAAGTAACAGAAGTTTGTAAAGAGTTACAATAATAAAATAACTAGTCTATTACATGAAAAAATGAAAACAAGAACTGGTGTTTTTTCTTTAAATACTAGTTCATTGTGGCTAGTCCTTGTTCTTGTGGTAACTGTTATAAAAGGTCCGCCATCTAACGTTTTTTTTTTTCAACTAGTGCTTATTTCGTGAATGGTAACACTTAGCTCATGTCTGATTTGACAGATAATTAGTTTTGTCCTTCCGCTGAAAGAATATGGTTGTGTTTTCGCTTCGTTAAGTGGGCCTGTGATCGACTTACAGAAGATGCCGATTTTGCCAAAAAAAAAAATCATTTTTTTAGATGAAGCTCATTTTGATCTTGGCGGGTATGTAAACAAGCAAAATTGCCGCATTTGGGGCACAGAAAACCCGCACGCATACATTATCCAAAAGAATTAATATATAGTTTAAAGTCAACATTCTCGAAATTCTTTAGATCCTTTTTGAATATCAGCATTATATTTATTTGTAAATCCTACTAATATTATAAAGCCGAATGTTTGTGAGTGTGGATGTTTGTTCTTCTTTTACGCAAAAACTACTGAATGGATTTTAATGAAACTTTACAATAATTTAGCTTATACATCAGAATAACACATATTCTATAATTTATAAAGATATTGTGTAAATTGTATAAAATATAACGATAGGTGTCAAGTAAGTAGAAAAAAGTTCTACAATCGGCAACATATTTTGGCGTGTTGCCGCAAATATCGTTGAAGTTACACATACGAGTTTATAATGTATGAACGATATGCTTATCATAAATAGTCCTACAAAAAAGTCCACGACAGCATATGTCTATATCCTATGTGGAAGCAATTATCGTCAAAATAGTGGACCATAATTACAATAGAAATTGATAATTTATTTCTAAAACATATTTCTTAGTAACAAATTGATCTATATCAAAATAAATACTTTTATTGCCTCTGATATATATAATAGACTACCTCGTACTTTATTTAAGCCTAAAGTTATGGTTTTAAATATTTTATTTCTCACTTTGATTGGCGTTTCTGAAAATAATGCTAGCAAAAACATGAGCCACTTTTTATAAAGAAGTTAATGACTGTATTTATTTTTTTGGTTTTTTTCAACAATTAAAATTCTATTTGTAAAGGGATGTCGCTAAAAATTGACACAAACGCTTTCTAAGGATACCGACCGAGCCGGGTGAAACCGGACAAAAACATCTAGTCCAGAATATGTACATTTTTTATTAGTCTCTTTGACTCTCCAGCAGTCTTGCAGACTACGTTTCTAGTCCTTAAGTAGTAGGGCATGAGTGTATTTGTTAGTCACCCCGCAATACTAAACTTAGGGAGAATTTTTAACTTGAGAATAATTATGGTATATTCTGACCGCCGTGACCAGGTCCCTTACTCTCGCTTCTAATTCTAATTCCACCTTGTTTTCCTACTCTTAGAGGGACACAGATTAATTGACTCACATTGTATGGATTGCCTACCTAAATTCTCAGGGACTAGACTATAAAATTTAGATTTTAATTAAAAAAATTTAAACTTAAACTACCACCCAAGAGCTTATTTAGCTACCTCCTAAGCTTATTTTATCAACTGAACGCTATTATTTCCCCTTCTTAAATTTAACCCTAAATATGATTAATAAACAAAGCAAGTAAAAACATAATTTTTAATAAGGAAAAAAATTCCAGAAAATATAATATAAAAAAATTTTAAAATAAACGACTTTGGCGTTCTGCAGACGAGAGTTCAATTTAGTTGATGAAAAAAATATGCAAAATATGTTTTTGCGTATGTTGTTTAGTTCACAAAAACTTTATCAAAATGTGCACACTAAAATTCCATTCGGTTGTATAATATTTTTAGGAAACAGAACTCTAAAAAGTTAGAAAGACACAGGATGATGTCAACAATTATCATCACATACAAGATGTTAGGCGATAGATACTGACATGGCAAGAACAATCTATGAACTTCATGTTCATGGCATCAAAACGGTTACACTACATTTATATGGCGTTGACAATATGCAGTCATGACAAATACATCACGTAATGAAATTTAAATGAAAATGATGTGACATTTACATATTGAAGTATTGAGGTGATGTAAGCATGACGAGGACATGACGTTGACATGCTATTAATATATCCTTAAAATTAATTTGTGTTTTATTTTTAATTCTCTTTGTTCTTTTCGTTTATTTTGTGATTTTGACCACAGTATTGCCGTACATAAATAAATTAATTGCAAAGCAAAAAACAGCTGTGTACCATCGATAGCAGTAGTAGCTTGTAGTATCACATTAACGATACTGCAAACGAATAAATACGTCACAACATATTCCGAATTTTCGCTTAAGTTACTGAATAGCACTACTGAATTGGACACAACAAAGATATGACGTCAAAAGCTTTTACCATGAAATTATATGCCATTAATATGACAAAATTAGAAATAGATTGTTATGTCATCGACATAATATTGTCGAAAAATTAAAATCAAATACATATACCTTGAAAATAACAATGCTGGGACTTAAACTTCACATGGACATGTTTTTCTTCAATAGTGTCATAACTCAAAATATGTTATATTTTTAATTTAAGAAATTAGAACTCTTCTAAATAACTTACTATCAAACAAATATTTTAAATGTTCTTCTCTTCAGCATAAAATTAAAAAAAGTTTTGCAACAAAAAATCCTATAAAATGGCAAACTTTAATTGTTTTTTTTATTATGACCCTATTGTAGTAAATGGGAAAAAATATGTACGTCATTGATGTATTGTATATGTAATTCACATGATATTTAATTTTTTTTATACTGCTGCCTTTTCTTGTTGATTGCCAAGCTAAATATTTAATTTGAAACTTTGATGTCTTGAGATTTCATTTCAAAAAATACAACTTTAGATGTCATTTTTTGCTAATAGTATTTGTTTATTTATTTATTGCAATCTGTTTAGTTATTTTAACTTTTAATAAACACGCAAACACACCCACACACAAAAAAAAATTGTGCTTTCGATTTTTATTTGCTGAAAAGAAAATGTAAAACTTTTTGATACAAATTTTTAGGAAAACAGTTCTTAGTTCTTGTTGAAGCTCTATTGTTATACGATTATTATTTACTAGCATTTAATTTGCTACTGTCGCTTACAATTTATTATTTCGTTGTAGACCCTTTAATTTCTTTTCCAAGATCAAAAAGTATCATTAAGATATAGAAAAAGTACCATTTTGTTAGTTTATTGACTGAGCACCGTTTGGATCGGGCAGATAGTTCTAAATTCGTAAATGTTAAAAAATCAAAACGTAGCATACAAATCAATAAAAAAAAGTACTGTTTCGCCTCTGAATAATTTTTTACTTTGCTCAAGAGCGTTTGACCTCAATTTTATAGTTCTAGGATTGTTATTATAAAAATTTCAAAAGGTACTAATAAAATCAATAAAAAGTACCATTATGTTCTATTTATGGTTTTTCTCCTTTTTAGGTTCTTTAATAACAAAGTATCAAAAAAATTAATAAAAAGTACCATTTTGTGCCCTAATGATATCTTATTTCGTTCAGTACCGTTTACTTCTGCTGTCACAATTCTAGGTTTGTACATAACATAAAAATTCTAAAAAAAAATTTTTAAATATAAAGTAAGTTGTTTCCTTTTGGTACTTTTTTTCTCCCTTGAAGAATTATTTTAAATTGATTTTTATTGCGTGTTACAAATTAATAATAAAATGCTTTACATAAAGATAAATATTTAGAAATAGTGGTAGAAAGAGGTATTTACATATTTTAAAGTGAGCGAAGATAAATCTGCCGAGAGAAATATGTTTTGACGTAACCAGTTACGTTTTTATGTATATATCTTTTTAGTATTTATAACATATTTATAAATATGTTTAGGAGAAATATAAGTACATGGGTAAAAATATGCGTAAATACGTTGACTTCTCACAAAGATTACGGGATGGGACACATATCATTTTAAAGGGGAGACTGTCTAGATTTCTAATCTACCGTCCAAATACTCAGAAACTACTTTGAACTATTTCTAAAAAATTTTTTGAAATAATCATACACTCCAGTGCTGTTGCTCCAAATGATTTTAGCAATTTCCCAACGAACCTATAAAGATTGTGAGATATATCTCATATCATTCTAAAGGGGAGATCGTCTAGATTTGTGATCTAGAATCTCAGAAGCTACTTTGGACTATTTTTAAAAATTTTTTGAAATTGGTATTGGTAAAAGTATTAATTTTTGTGAATAAATAAACAGCTCGGAAATAATTCAGTGGCCAATACATGCAAAACATAGAATTTTTATATGTTGAAGTTTTGAAAAGAAAAAAGGAAAAATTGTATTACTGGAGTAATTGTTGTGAACAAACGGTTTTGTTAGGAAATAATTTAATTTATTTCAGAATAAATGTTAAGAGTTGAAACGTTTAGAAAATAGATCAATTCGTTGGGCTTCATGAGATGCTTTTAATCCCTTGTATTTAGTTACCGCATTCCTTGTAAGTAACAGAAATTCTTTTTCTCTAACCCTGCCAAAAACATTCATTACATATTAAAGTTTAATTTTAAGAAGAAAACAAAAATAAATATTTACATTTTCTTATTATTCCGCCAGCAAAAAGTAAGTGAACAAACAGATTAAAGCAAAAAAGTGAACAAAACAAGGGAAAAAATTATTTACTGTGAGCGAAATTAGCAGGATATTCATTCATTCATGTTTAAATGTTTGATTTTAGTGATTAATGACTTAGTATAAATTTTATTAAAGAAAATTTATAATAATTGTTAATTTTTAGTCTATAAAGATTTATCCATAGACGTTTTTTATATAAAAAATAAAAATAATTGCCTTCCCAGTAAAATTGAACAAAATTCAAGCGAAATGATGATCATGATAAGGGTGTGTAGGTAAGAACTCTTACAGTAAGTGGAGCGTGTGTGTATTAAATTTAATTTTAATCATTAACAGAAAAATATAACTTATTTCTAAAAAAAATTAATTTGTTTTAAAAAAGGTTTTTGTTATTAGACTGCTTGTCTTATGTAACTCGCCTGCAGTAGTTGTTTTGTTTATATGCGTGTAGTTTTGGCTACGATGAGTTTTTGGGCCTTCTAATGTTCATAAATAAATATAGAGAACATAAATCGTACTTATTTTAAGTACATTATTTTTTATAAAAAAAAAGTTGATTTTATCCGGTTTCTTCCATTGTCACCCATATTCCTTTATCTATGTGTAGGAATTCTTAGCCTACTTCTTTCATTATTTAGCTCCTGAATTGTTCTTGGGTTTTTGGCGTGCACGTTTTCTTTTAAATATTCCCAAAGAAAGAGCCCAATGGCGTCAAATCACATGATAGCAGCGTCCAATTAACATCGTTACGACATGAGATAACACGGCCATTGTTTCATTGGCCGTGTGGTAAGTGGCACCATCCTGTTGGAATCCAGATTCATATTCCTATAAGTGATGTTCATGGGATGCTCAATTGTTAGGCACGACGACGAGTTGAGGACTACCCGAACAACAGCAATGTTTTCTGCTGAACGAACTAGATAACCATGCACAGGTGTTTTCACATTTTCTACAGACCCGGTTTTCTGAAATTTGAACAATTTTTTTCAATTGTGAACACATTTGATCGGTTATGCTGAGCAAGAATATCATGAAGTTCACGAAATGTATTTTGATTTAAAGGCTGTTCAATTGTGTACCTCTCCATGGTTGAGTTTGTCAAATACTGAAACAATTAAATGTCAAATAAAGGTGGGCAAAAATCTTGACGTTCAGTTGTTGCTCATAATTAACATCGTGCATTATGGTGGGACCACCCTTTATATAAAGATAAATGTCTGTAAGTAAAGCTTTATGCGCACATATGTACAAATCTACAAGCAGCGTTGCCAGGTGCTAGAAAAAAATTAGCTATATTTCCCTTAAAAATGCTAAATCACACCGAAAAAAAATAAGCTAGAAAAAAGCTTAATATTCAAAATTTTCTTAATTCTTTATTACATTAAGAGTCTTAATTCTAATTTTTATAAAACAAAAAAAAAAAAAACATGATATAGCAAACACTAAAGAAAATAAGGTCGCTTTCCACACGGCTTAAAATACCTATAAGCGAATGCAATTATTTTTCAACTTTAATGTTAAAAAAAAATAATATTTAGAATTCCTTCAAGTAATAATTTATTTTTTTTTTTTTTTTTTTAATGCGATTTCTATATTTCGCTTGCTTTGTCTTACTCAAAAGCTTGGAACTTTAGCATTACTAAACGGTAGTACTAGATAACTAAATACTAAATGGAACTTTTCTTTACTTATGAAATTACCTTCTTTCGACCAATTTATGGATTTAATAATCAAAGTTTTATCGAAAATATTAATTTAACTAATTTGGTTTTAGTTTCAGTTTGTTTATGTATGATTTGTTCTCATTTTTCCAAAAAAGGCTAGAAAAAGCTAGAAGCTAAATCATAAATTTTGAGTCTAAATGCAAAAAAAAATGCAAAATTTAGCTTTAAAAAGACTAAAATGTCAACGCTCTCTACAATATACTAATACACACAAGAAATGTGCACATAAAAATAAATGTATGTATGTGTGTGTGTGTACTTAAATATATAATACAACTAGTTTTATTTACTATTTTAATTGTTCACAATTGCCACACATTTTGTACTTGCTCATCCACATTTCATGTGAAACGTTGTCGGTTATTGACCACCAAATGTGGTTGTAGTGAGTGAATCAATTTTGTGGTTTTTCAGTTTATATTTATTTAGAGTACGAGTATTTATTTGTTACTAGAAAATAAATAAAAATTAAATTTCATTAAATGGTTCTAACTAGAACTTTTCTTTCATCCAGCAACATTTTAATGTTTAATTTAAATGAAAAATTTATGTTGCCATAAGATACATGAATGGATCTTAAGTTGTCTCACCTGTAAAATAAACTTAAAACAATTTATGGTAGCCTAAACTAATTTGAATAGAAAAGTTAATGGGTATTGAGAGATAGAGAGACATCATTTAAACCAAAACAAAATGGATTTTATAAAAAAATGATTATAAAAGCTCCTACTATTTAGTACATCTTATTAAATTTTCTAAGATATCATGCATGTTTACGGTTAATGCTAATGACATGTCAACATCATTTCTTTGCTATGACCAGGACCACACACAGCAATTTTAGTTGGGCAATTCTTGATTTTGTAGGAAAGAGAGGAAAGAAGAATAGAAAGGGGTACAAACTTGCTCGTACTAGGCAATAAAGATGTAAAAAAGAAGACAGGTAGCTTGAAGGCTGTATGAACGACGGAATAATAATGCTAAAATTGCCAAAACAAAATTGCTGTGTGTAGACACAGGGGCGATTTTAAAAGAGAATTGAGAAAGAATTGCCCAACTAAACTTGCCGTGTGTGGTCCTAGTCTATGTGTGTCATGTCTACTACATGCCACTACCACATCAATATCTTGTATGCCAATCTTTTGTCAGTTTTGAGTCCTTGTCATGGCAAGACATTTTAATAGCAAAGCAATACTAGATCAGATTTACTTGGGCACTGAAACGTAAGATTCTTTGAAAATATTAAAAATCGCAAACTGGACTCAGCCAAGTACCACTTCACATACAACAAAGTACTGACAAACTCCCCAGGAGCGACATAAAACACCTCACAGTGTGCTCATAAATAGCATCAGAGTAAATTGAGAAATATTGAGACCAATTTTACATTTTCTGATTTGTATGACGAAACCTTGTAAGGTAAGACTGGGAGACTTTTTGTTAACTCATATGATACCTAAATCACAAGGTACGCAAAGATGTCAAATTTGACAAGAAGAATGATAAAACTGTGTCTGCAATAAAACACGAATACGAGAGAAGAAAGAAATTTTTTGTAGAAAACTTTTAATTTTTATGTTTTAAACAAATAAAACCTAAAAGCTATAATTAAAACAAAATATTAGAAACAAATAAAATCTCTATATGCTGCACAAATTAGTGCCAGGAATTGGTCAACTTTTCTGTGAATACAAAAAAAACGCAATAAATATTTAAATTAAACAAAATTTAAGCAAAATTTTTATCTTTCAGTGATTGTAATGTGTTTTTATTTGTTATACTTTGTGCGTTTTAAAAATGTCTTCTAATTTTTCAGCGCCAAAAAATGAGCATTAAAAAAATTGTAAATATGTCCCTCATGGATGAGAGACCTCTGTGCTCTTAGATCGTGAACAATGAACTGGTCTGGGTGTAACTTACAGTCAAATTGATGTTTCGCTAAATATTTGCATTGAATCTGACGATTAAAATTCTTTTAGAAACTTTATTAAAAAAAAATGAGAAACTTTAAGTTTAAAAGCAAAATCTTGTAGGTTTTTTTTGGGGTGTTTTGTATTTGGGAGTTGTTTTTGCTGTTATAATGTTTTTAGTGGTCATTTATTTTTGCTAACAACATACGTGACGTTGATAAAATATCAATGGAATGTAATAAGATTTTGCAACACGTTCAACTTTATCACAAAAACATACTCACACACTCCAAAACAAAATTCATGTTCGATCATACATAAAGTGTAAACAAACATTTGCTCGAAAAACAAACATAGGAAGAAGAAGAAAAAGAAATAAAAGAAATGATTTTTTATTTTGCAAAAATTGACAAATTTACAAGGCTAAAAGTAAATAAATCTATGAAACACAAAACAAACATTCATGAAGCATATCAAATGATATGAGTTTATATTTACTGAACACATCCCCACTCACACACACACACACACACAAATGAACGCACAAGCACGCACACGCAATGTATGTTTATGTTATAAACACGTACTCTCTCTGGCTCTGTAGACATACGGCAGGCAACTCAACTGCCTTTAAATCAGAGTTAGCAAAGAAGTGAAACGAAACGAATGCAAACTTTTAGTTTTATAGTCTCCTTTAATAACACTTTGAAAAACTAAAAAACGAAACGTTTACATTCGTTTCGTTTATTCGCTTATGCTTTAAATACAATATAAATTAAATATTTGAATTTCCCACAGACCTTTCAGAAATTCTATTACAGATACAAAACTATCACTGAGCGAATTTCCTTCATAGTAAATACATCCTTGAAAGTTTGGCATTAATCTAATGAAATATTCAGTATTTAGCAACCAATCAATCACGCCTAATTTTTAAATACAATAAAACGATTTCATTTATTTGCGTAATTTTAATAAAATCGGTAAATTAGATTTAAGAAACGTTTTTCTTTTAGTGCACATACAATTTTTGACAGGTCGAACGACTAATTAGAAAAGGGAATTACAGCCTTTACAACGTAACAATTATTTAAAATTTTATTTCAATGTGGTTAGTTTCTACGTATGTGTCGGAATTACATATGTGTATGTGTATGTAAAGGACTATTTATGTATTATTTTGGTAAAAGAGACTCAACTGTAAGGTTGCTTGTCAGGGTTTGCATGAAACTTTCATGTTTATAAAATTTTTTGCAAATTATGCATCAATTTCTTACAAACAGACGCATGTTAACATGACGATGTTTAAATATTCATACTCACATATGAATGAAAAAACTTTCATATGAAAATATCTGTATAATAAATGATCGAAAAGAAAAAAATTACAGAAATAAAACAAAAAAAAAATCGAAAAATAAATTGCACATCAAAGAAACAAACATGACTTTCATAAACATTAGGGGGGTGTTACTTTCTAACCATATAATTCAAACCAAAAAAAACATTTTTTTAAAATTAATATTTTATTTTTTTTTATGAGATCACGTGAGTATTAGGTGAGCGTACTAATTTTTGTCCGTGACAGTTCGTAACCAAACAGTTTTAATGATCTTGTAAAAAATTCTTTTATAGAGTAAGACCAAAAAAACCAATTAAATTTAGGAAAAAAAAATTTCCAAAAATTTAAATGAGGTAGGTTAGGTTGCACAGGGCGCCCCAAATAAAGAAAAAATGAGGGTCACTCTGGGAACACTCTTGGGTCCTGTGATACATGTATAAAAGTAAAGACAGATAACAATAGAGAACGAAGAGTGAAAGGTAGTAAGAAGATAGTGGGGAAAAAATAAGAAAAAGACGAGTCCGGCACCTAAGTAAGAAGCCATATAAAATACCACCCCTACAGTCGACAGTTCAGTAAAACCCTACAGGTAGTACTCAAGGAATAGAGCTCCGCCAGGTCAGGGCAGAGGCAGATAAGGTGTTCCACAGTTTCCTCCTCTTCCTCGTCTTGACAACTTCTACAGCAGTCATAGGATGGTAAGACCATTCTTCTTGCATGGTTGCCAAAATTGCAGTAGTCTGTTATTGCCGCCACCATAACTGGGCTCTCGCACGTTCTAGTAAGCCCTTACGGCAATTACTGTCCAGCCTAGAGCAAATTATCCTCGCTGTATTGCACGTACGTTCGTCTCTTTATCTGGACTGTGCCTTATGCAAAAACATTCTCTCGAACTGCTGGTTGGGGATGCCGCGGAGCGTGTCGGTGTTCTGCACTGGCAACCTCAAATGGCGTATTGACTTGATACCATTTGATGGCTTTGTAATTCAAACTTTATAAGCAGAACCCACTTAATATCCACGTATGCACGTAAATATAGGGATGAATGTGCATTAAAATAAACAACAATAAAAATGACATCATGTACCCGTTCAATGACCATCATCATACAAATGAAATAAAAAAAAATATGCGAAAGGAGAAAAAAAAACAGAGAATTAACTACACAAAAACTGTCTTTTGTGCTCGTGAAAGCATAATTTTTTTTCTTTTGTTCTCAAACTTGTATTTTTGCATAATTTTTTACTGTATTTTTTGTTTGTTTTGTATTTGGTAGTTTGTATACTAGCATTTTGCTGTCAACAAAATGTTATAATTGTTGTTGTTGCTGCATTGATTGTTTATGCTATTGTTTGTTGTTGTTATTGTTGAATTTTGCATACAAATTGAGTTGTATGTGGTCAAACCTCATTGACCAATAAACATGTTCAACTACAGTAGATATTAGTTGCTGTTGTTGTTTAAGCTGTAATGTGCCTGTTTATTTGTTTGTGAATGAATTTGCTAACCCTCCCCCCCTCCCAAATAAGGTGACCAGCAGAAAAAATTTTCTTTTTTATTATTCAGTTTGTACAACAAATTTGAAATATGTGTTTGGTTACTTTTATATATGAGAAGTGAGAAATTTCAAATTTCTGTTATAAATCCAAAGTGTAAACAACAAAAATTTCAACACTGCAGTTACGAAAACCTTAAAGAGGCTCTAACAGTTCAGTTAGAGAACAGTAACGATTACAATTAATAACACAGGCCAGCAAAACAAACTTTTTTATGGTGCCTAAGGTTTCATAGCCTTGGGCCATAAAACAATTGGGCTATCGATATTGTATGAAATTTCAATACAATTTATATGGAAATTTCTATCTTTATCGATTGCCATAATTTGGCCCCTGTTTGTCTTTTTTGTTTTTACATAAAAAATTTAGTTACAAAAAAAAATTTTGTAAAACAGGTGCCCCCACTAAATTGTGAAGAAATTCAAGATATAAAAATTAATTTTAATGAAATTTAAGATTTTCTTTAAAGCAGACTTTTACTGATTTTTTTTAAAAAAATAAGTTTTTTTAATAATGTTTGCTGGGCATCATGAGATGAAAATTTATTTATTGTAGTGGCAAAAGGGAGAAAATTCCTTGACTTATGTTGAATAGTAAACCATTCACTCATTTCATTTTCTACTCCTGCTGTACATGTTTTTCTTTCGTGCTTCTTTTACCATTAAGCTTCTAAATTAAGAGTTCTGTCATACATGTTTGTATGTTTGATTGATGACTTGTTGGTTCAGGTTTTTTTGTGTTTGTGGATATTAGAATTCAATATGCGTTTTCTTGTTTAACAATTATTTTACATATGTTTTTATTTTGTTCTTTTAGTATCATTTTTCATTTGATTTTACTTTTAAGTATTTTCTTTGTGTATGCATTAAGTTACACATATATATAAGATACTAGAGGTTTTTTATCAGTCTCGTCTGGTCCGGTCCTTTATTACATAAATATACAAATTTTTAGAGAAATCCGTTTTGAAATAGAATTTTAATCGTTAAAAAACCCATTCGAATAAATAAAATCATTCATGCCTTTGTATTATTAGCAGAGGCGCCAACTAAAGTTTTAAATAAAAATTTTCAAAGCATAATTTTAGGCTAAAATTCATACTACCAGCACATCTTTTTATTAAAGGTAAGAGTGGGTGTAAAAACAGGCGTGGCTGGTCTAAAAGTATATGGTGACGTGTAAAAGTTTCAGACAACTCCATTGGAAAACATATAGCGAACAAACAAATAAACAGAAAATGAATTTTATTTATTTAAAATATACATACACATCTATACGTGTACGAGTACATATATGTAGACATGCTGTGTATATGTATGTTTATCTATGGCACATATACTCGTACGAGTAGTTCATGGCTACAATGTTAGTTTTATGTCACATTGGGGAATGCGATTTATTGATCTATGATTTTAAAGGCAATTTCGTTTTTAGATGTGCTTGTTGTTGTTGTTTTTGTTTTTATATGTATATCATATATCAATTCATTAACTTACAAGTGATGGGAATTATCAATGACATTTGTGTGAGCATAAATCTTAAGTGTGTGCTGCAGTTTATAGTTGAATTGGAAATGGAAGTGGGTGCTAAATGTACGAGTAGGCCAGTGATTTATTTTGCATGAGCATAAACATAAAAGTTTTAATTTGACTTAAGATTTTGCCAAATCATTAATTAATAATTGACGTGTATTTGTTGAAATATATGTTGTTGTTGTTCTTTTAAAATTTTAAATAGAAATCACTGCCATTTTTTTTTTAATGGGAAAGTGCTTTTGCTTTTATAGCTCAAATAATTAGGAACAAAGGTCGACTCAAGTTTAACTCTGTATTTCAAATGAGTTCATCTTTCTGAAATGAGTAATTTATTTCAAATTTACGTTTATCCAATGTGTCGTCTGTAACAACTGCAGAAGTGTTTCTATTCTTCTAATTTTGAATGGGTTGGCAAATCTCTTATTTTATAAAATTTCCAAATTAGAATGGTTTCTATAGAAAACAAATAGTTAAAATATTTTCTTTGATAAATAAAATATTGGAGAAAAAATGTTTATGATTTCCTGTAGACGTCATTGGGGTTCCGACTAAAAGGCTGCACAAGCATACTTCACGGCTGCACATCACTACAAGCACGTGTATTAAGCCTTTTAAAATATGCTTGTGCAGCCCTTTATTGGTGGCTAGTGGTAAACGAATTAAAATTGAGTGCTCCCAGTAAATAATTAGAATATTTTATGTCATTATTTCTGATGTGATTGACTCCTTGGCAATGACTTAAGAATTATCTTAGCCCTAGATCATCAAAAAAAAATTAGCCAAATTTGTTGGCTAATTAAAGTCAATATACGACTCAATTAAAAAGCCCTAATAAGTAATTTATTCTGGTCTATGAATGTGAAATTTAATATTTTTAAGAGAAAAATAATCTTTAAGTTTCCAAAAAAAAAAAACACAAAATCCAAAATTGATTTTAAAAGACTACACCTTCAAGGAACATCCAGTGCACTTGGTTTGTTTATTTAAAACCAAATCCTTTTAGCAAAGAAAAAAAATTTATAAAAATAGATTATACATGTGAGTGGTATAGAAAATCTAGCTTTAAAAGCTCTTAAGTACTTAAAACAACAAACTACTTTTAAACATTATCAGTGGGAAAGCAAAAGACAGAGAGAGTACAAGATAAAAACGAAAAAAAATTACTTCAATAAAAGACTTGGAAGTCAGTGATTCATTTTTATTTTCTTTATTTTGTACCAAGTTTACGATTTAAAAGGGCCAAAATATATTTGGTTTTACCTAAGGAAGCTATTCAAAAATTTTCATTAGAAAATTGTGTTTTATTTTATTTAAAACAAAAATTAACACACACTTTTAGAAGTATTTTTAAGTAAAACAAATTTCTATGCAGACTAAAAAATAAAATTTCAGCTTAACAAATAGATGATTCATATGCAATATAAATTTTATGGAATATAAATTTTCATTTATGAAATTAATGCTTGGAATACTTTTGTCATTTAATGTTTTTATTGTATTAAGGAGGGTACAGTATTTCCGTGAAGACGATCCCTTAAATTAATTTTTATTATATTTTGGGAAGAAAAAAATTCTTTAAACTCGTACACATGCTGAAAAGGGTGGAATGGAAAGAATACTCTCAATAATTCTGCATAAATTTGTATATATATAAAGATTAATCCAATCAATTTTTAATATTCAAAATTTTTATTTAAAAATTAAAAATTTTTAAACTATAGAACTTCAATTTTTGATACACATTCTTTTTTATACCTTTCACTGTAGGAAAAAAGTTTCGTATTCTAATTTCTACACCGTACATTTGAAATCCTTTAAAGTATATATATATTTTATCCGTCTGTCAGTGTAGTTGTTGAAATTAACTTTCTGAAGTCCCTAGAATACCTACATAAAAGTTTGGCATATTAATCTGTTAGTTGTTGCTGCCTTCAGCTTACTATTGAAATTCAGTCGAATCGGTCTATAAATGCCAGAGCTATGAGTCAAAAACCACAACTGAGCAAGAAAAAATAATAATACAAAATTTTAGAACATAACTTAAAGCAATATTTGCAATTTCAAAAAAAGTTAAAAAAATGTAACGTGTTTTTTTTTCAAAGAAATCTAGTGGCAGCATCAACAATCTTTCGTTCATGCGTTTAATCCGCCAATTCATTTAGTCAGTTTGTTCATCTTAAAATGAAAATCTCACAGCAGAGTTTTATCCAAAATAACGACCATAATGTATGTGCAAGTAATCAAAATACTCAGTTCACAAATTACACCTGAAATTTTAGTGTTTTACTAGCTAACCCGGCAAATGTTGTTTTGCCTTCAAATTTTATTTATATTGAAAAGTAATTAAAAAAAGAAAGAAAATATAAGTTGGGTTACGCCGAACATATAATAAAAAAATTAGTCAAATTGGTCCAGCCGTTCTCCGATTAGAAAAAAATTTTAAAAGTGGGTGTAGTAATGGAAGTGGCAAATTGTTATTTTCATTAAACTATAAGTTGGGTTATGGCGAACATCTTCTTACTATAAGAAATCGTATTCATAGAATAAAGAACCGTGTGAGACCGGGTAAAAACAGGTAGTAGATAAATAAGCCAGATACTAATTGCAGCACCAACTGCCGCTAAGCCTTCCAAGGCATAACCTAAAGGCATACACAGAAATTCAATAAAATCGGTCCAGCCGTTTAGGAGGAGTACAAGTACAGTCGAATTTTATATATTAAGATTTATATTATCTACGGTATACATGTCCATAAGGTGTGTGTCCACATTTCTATGAACGAAAACAAACACACGTGTGTTCGCGAACACACGAAACCAAATAATAGGTCCTATATAATACGAGTGAATACGTTTAAAAGCCTTTAATAGCTTTGTGTGTAAAAGAATTACGAATACATAAATCTTTTTGTTTTATAATAAATTTAAAAATAAAATATTTATTTCAGCATTATGGTTGGCTTATAAAATGTTTGGAATTAAATTGAATTAAATTTAATTTAAATTTAATTTAATTTACTTTTCATTCTTAAAATTCTTTTTTAAAATTGACATTTTTATTGCTTTTAAAAATAATTTTGTGATAAAGTGAAATGAAAAAAATTATTTCATTTTACTTTTCACAAGCACTTTTCACTCTAACTTTTCACAAGTGCATAATTTTTGATTCCCGTTCATGTATAGAAAAAATCTTTCGTTCCACATGTACCTGTGAAACTTTTACATCTGTATTATTATTATTTTATTTAAAAATTTTAAATTGAAAAAAAAATTATTTAAATTAACGGGGATCAGATTCTTACATTTCATCCATCTATTGCTGACTCCGTGACAGTTACAGGTCATTTCGTGAGAAGAATTCTGTTCAAATTAGGAAGCAAATGCTTTTAAGACATTTGCGATTTCAACATTTTTCTCTAAATAATTAATTAATTAAAAGTTTTCACTACTTCACAAAATATTTTAGAATCAGCAGTGTTGTGCAACTGTGAAGAGTTCTTGTTTCGTTCCACTTGTTTTTGATACATTTTTTCATATGAAATAATTTTGGCAACTCTTTTCACTAAACAAGAATCAATAGCTCTATGAAAACGTGAAAAAACTTTTCTTTTTACTTTATCACAGAACAAGAATTGACCAAATATTTTTTTTTTTTGTGAATGACGTTAATTTGAATTTCTTTATCTGAACTGAATTATGTATTTTAGGATTAAAATAAAAGTTAATAAAAATTATTTGAATCAATATTCGGCATTTCATTAAAAATTTCTATTTTTTTATTAAATATTTAAGAAAATTTGGCTAAAAAATTTATTTTTGACTCGGTACAGAGGAATTTAACTTGTTAATATTAATTTTGCAGCAAGATAGACTTCCAAATAAAAGAAAAAAAAATTTTTTTACAAAAAAAATGTTAAGTAGTGTTTTTCATAGCGAAAATATTACATTCAAAAAATTACACCGTTTTTACACTGTGACTTTTGTAGTTCTTTTGGTGTCCCTTGGAAAGTTACAATACAATTACACTGGGGGTGTTTTGATGCAGGGACTTTTTATATGTTTTATAAATACCAATAATTTTGCTTTATTTATTTGATTGCTATTTATTGTAAAATTTCTTTTTTTATTTGCTGAAAGTAAAAATACAGCCTTGCCGTAAATAAATTTAATTTTAATTTGTCAACCCTGAAAGAAAAACAAGCTACAATACGAAAAAGGAAAAAAAAAATTTATCGCAATAAAAATGGATTCGTGCAACTTAATTTACCCTACGATCTTCTCTACCCTGCTTACCTACTAACACACTGGAGCTGACAGTGTAAAGATGGTATTAGTGAACTGATTAGAAAGTACTGGTACCACAGAGCCATCAAATATTCAAAAGTGCTAGAAATGGCCCAAGTGTGCCTCATTTTTCATCACTAATGGAAGCTCAACCACAGACTTGAACAGACACACACATACCCAAGATCAGACGTGATAAAGTTATGGGAATACAAACAGGAAACAGAATAATAAAAGTGCAGTGTGCTGTTGTTGTAGAATGGATGTTTGTTTGCTGTTTGTCTATTTTTTATTTTCTCGAATTTTTTTTTTTTTCAATTATTTAAACCGTCGTCTGCAAGAGTTAAACCTCACTAAACACCACTTAAATTGTCGTTTAACATGGCAAACAATGCAACCTTCATAAACACACTTCAAGGCGACAATGTACACACATACAAACATACATACATCTACGTTCTTTGTAATATGAGTTCTAAAATACAATTTAATATACAACCAAATGCACTCACTATTTACACAAATCTGTTAACAACATGTCGTTGTATGTAGAAGCACTTGAAGATGGGTGGAAATTAGTAAAGCACCTTTGAAGTAAAACGATAAAAACGAAAACTAACTTTATAAAGACATTTTTTGTTAGTGTGTGCGTTTAAGCTAGTTGAAAGGCTAGGAAGGTTTTAATTATACATTCTCTTTCTCTCAATCTATTTATTTTAAAAATATTTAAATATTTCATAACTCAAAATAACTAAATAGCTGGCCTGGTCCTTTGTCCCTTGAAACTCATCTTTATAAAAAATTAAACTTGCATTAAATATTTAGCTTTAACATTAGTTTTATGCCAACCTAACAAAAACTATTTATATACGAGTATTTTTATGGGAGCCATCCTAATGGGCCTAGTACGAATATAACATGTAAATCTAAGCGTTCCATAGCCATGATGTATTTTTCTTATATAAAAATCATTGTATCAATATGCTCCTGCATTTAGTCCTTGTAATAAAAATAGTAGTAGTTGCTTGCAAGGAAATCTTGTTCATTTTTAAAATAGATAACATTAACAACAAAGTGTTACAGCACCTTTTGTTTTGTTTGCTTGTTTGCATCTAGTTTTTTTGTGGCTGCTTGGCTTGCTGTTTAATGTAAAACTTTAATATTTTTTTTAAAGAATTTAAGACTCTTATTACATAGAAATCAAAGGCTTATGTATAAATTAAAAAAATATATTTTTATTCAATACTAGATATTTCTGAATCCTTAGAGTATAACGAGCGTATGTACCAATTTTTAGATAAATCCTTTTAAAAATATAATGTTTTCCACTACTTTATTAAAGGGGCCAGCATTATTAGCAGAGGCGCCAACTAAAATGGTAAATAAAATACTTAAAACCAGAATTTCAGACTAAAATTTATGAACAATGGTGAACGAAAATCTTTAAAAAGTGGTCGTAAAAATGAACATACAAAGAAACAAAAAGAAAATGAATTTTGTTTATATATGTGTTCGTCAGAAAACAATAAATTTCATTTAAAGATTAACTTTGTTATCCACAAAAAAAACCAAAAATTAGCACAGACTTTAAAGCAGACGTTAGAGAAATTTTGCATAAAGTTTATTTTAAAGTCTGCATATTTTTTTTTTAATAAGAGGGTAACAAGTGAAAGAAACAACATTTAAAAATGTTATTTCCTTTTTCAAATCACCTGTAAGAAAAACAAACAAAATTCGATATTGGCCAGTTACCTTGACTATAGTAGTCAAACTCCAAATATGTTTTTGTGAAGTTAAAAAAAAAATTTGAACATTTTTAGGATTTTTGTTGCCTAAATAATTCTCTTTGATTTACATTTATTAATTTTGAAATATCGACTATTGATTTAAGTAAAAATTTTTAGGAATTATAAAAAAGAAAATTATTATCAGCCAAATTTCAAAATTTAATAATCTTTAAAGGGTAATAACAAGTCTTCTTGACCTGTTTAAAAAAAAATTTTATAACAAAATATAAATCTTTATTTGGGCTTAATTCCCCAGGCAAAGAAAAAGGATGGTTGAATATGGTCACGCAAACATAGAGTGTTTTTCACAAAAATATTATTGTTAATTTGAAGCATCTAAATATTATTATGATTCTTTGTTTTTTTTTTACAGAAACCCCCCAACCTTCCCAGCATTGTCCTCGTAAAAATGGTTACTTTGGCCATGAAAAACCTGGCATTTGTGATAAATTTTATTACTGTGTCGATGGTCAATTCAATATGATAACTTGCCCTTCTGGACTTGTGTTCAATCCGAAAACTGGCATTTGCACATGGCCCGATGAGGTGGGCGTAAGTGGCTGTAAATCAGAAGATATATTTGAATTTAATTGTCCCAAAGTGAATGAAACAGAAGCTGCCACACATCCCCGCTATGCTGATCCCGATGATTGTCAATTTTTCTATGTGTGTGTTAATGGTGAAATACCCAGAAGAAATGGCTGTAAATTAGGCCAGGTGTTTGATGATGATAAAAAACATTGTGAATGGTCACGTAATGTGCCAGAATGGTGGGTTAATTTTTTGTTCCGATTTTTTCCTGTCTTTATGTTTTATTTTATGCTTTTTTATTTATAGTGCCGATTGGTATAAAGATCGTTTGACTGCTGCCGAATTAGAGGAGTTAGAAAATCCTAAGCCTAAAGAAAAGAAACCTCAACGTGTACGTGGTCCTTCTAGACGTAAAACCACTCGTGTTGTGGCTGAAGACGAAGATCTAGAGGAATAATCATTGTTGTTAAAAATGTTAACAGTTTAACAAAGAAAAGCTATTTTTTTTGTTTTCGTTAAACTCGCAGCTTGAACATTTTATAAAATTTAGCTTTAGGTTTGTGAAAAAATAAAAAGAAAAACTTAATTGATTTTGGAAATTGTTATGAAAGAATTGAAAAACTGGCAAGTAAAACGTTATTGTATTTATATTTCGAAGTGAAAAAAAAACACATTTTAGAAACACATACAATGATTATGCTGAACAGAGATGATGCAAGCCAGTATGTCAGAGAATGTTTTGGGTTTCATTAATATGATATACCAAACGCTGTCTTATATAGGTATGATGGGGCCTAGAATTTTTATTATAATCACGCCTTTTGAAACGAACTAAAGTGCTGAAAACGTTAAGAATTTATGTTTCTAAATCTTCCTACAGCTTGGCAGGGGATGATGCCAGCTGTAAAATGATCTTAATTATATTTGCTCCAGGGGATTGGAGCAATTATGATTAATATAGTTGGTTTGGTTTGAGATAAACAAGGAGAAATAGAACCAAGAGAGTTATTTTCCTTTGGCAATTACAGTAAGGGCTAAGGGTACTTACGAGCTTAAGTTATTTTGCCAAGAACAGGCAAGTATAAAGGTTCCATGAATAAATAAATTCAGCCAGGTATTTTGTATGGTGCTTACACTTCATAGAACCCGTTGATTTATTTATACAATTTTATATTTATTCAAAATTAGGCTTAGTTTTAAGTTAGAGCTTAGGTTAATTTTTAGTGCAACTTTAGATATAAGTGTATATGTAATATTCACATGTTACTTATGTATGTATACTGAGTTGGATTTTAAAAAAGTATAGATTTAAACAATTTTTATTTAAGCTTAATTTATGAATGTAAGCAAATACGTTTGTACTCGTTGGTTGTTAAGTGACAACTTGTTGTGTGTACTTTATGTGTAACGTTTCTTACTCTTTTGTCGCTTACAAATTTGTGAGCGACGAAACCTTTCTTTCCAATATAACCCAACTGGCAATTTTCTATAAATTGGGATATTGTCCAATTCAAGATTGGACAAGTGCAATTGTCGTATGTGTTTATCAGGTTAGACGAAATACAGCACATTTAGAGCCCTTACCTAGAAAAATAACCTTGATTTTGAAGCAATAGCGCAGATTCGAAGCAATTTATGACAATGTACTCTCAAAAGCTAAAAATCGAATTTTGTTCAGTTTTGTGCTTCCATAGAAACATTAAAAAAGTCATAGTTTTGGAGAGACTTTTTCAAATGTTGGCTTTATGATAAACGAGAGCATCTTTAAATAAACACGATATGATCCGAAGATACATTTTATATGTAAAAAATTTTCATTTCAAGAACAAACCAGTTTCAAATGGAAATTTATTGCTTCCGAGAAGCACAGCCAAAAACATTTATACAGGCACTAACTGCCTGCTTTTGTCTGTGCAACACTTTGTGGCAGAAGTGGTTGAATAATGAGTTAATGTTTCTTAGCTGCAGAGATGCCATGTCCTGCTTCGATCCCAGTTAATGTTATGAATTAAATGAAAAAAAATTTAAGTAGTTTCTTGTATTTTTTTATAGAACATCAATTTAAGGCATCACAGAATGCATAAAATAATCATTTTTGGCAGTTAAAGCATTGCTTCTAGGTGGCTTATCGCGAACAAAAATCATTTAATTCTTTATCTTTGGATTGCTTCAATAATTGCATAATTTTTTTTTTTTTGGTATGTGGTCTCATTGTCAGGCCTTTAAAAGGAGAAAAGATGTGAAAGTGAACAGACATTTAAAGAGAAACGTTTCACTTTCAAAACAATTGCTCCAGCTCAGTCGTCAACAGCGTATTCCACTTAAGCCTTGGGCGAATGATAATATAAGAGTGATTGTCGAAAAACCAATGCACCCACAAAGAGTGACTGTTTGATGCTGTTTATGAGCTGGCGGCATCATCGGGCCGTATTTTTTCCAAAATGAGACCGGTCAAATAGTTACTGTGAATAGTGTTCGCTATCGTGAGATGATAAGAACTTTTTATGGCCCAAATTGGAAGATATGGATGTGGACGATATGTTGTTTCAACAGGACGATGCCACTTGCCACACAGCTAACGAAACAATGACTCTTTTGCGCGACAAGTTCAATGGCCGTGTTATCTCACGTAGTGGCGATGTCACTTGGCCGCCAAGATCATGTGATATGACACCGTTGGACTTCTTTCTTTGGGGTTATTTGAAATAAAAGGTGTACGTCGATAAGCCAGCAACAATTCAAGAGATAAAGAATGAGATAATTAGGCATATTAATGGCATAGAACCTCAACTATGCCTCAGCGTCATTGAAAATTTGGAGAATCGGATGAAGGTGTGTGATGCCGAGGTCGTGGCGGCCATTTAGCCGATATTTTGTTCGATACATAATTGAACCATACCATATTATCATGAAAGAAATGACAATAATTTGCTAAATAATTTGTGTTTATTCAAAATCAACATCGGCCCTTAAAATTTAACCACCCTTAATAAACTGCTAAGCGCATATAGCACACCCTACACATTTTAATGCTTTAATCTTAAATACAATTCATATTTTTTACTGCCAAAAAAAAAAAGAATTTTAATTAATTATTGTGCCTGATAGTCAAGAATATGCCAAACCATGACGTAATATACTCCATGGAACTGCAATTTTCAAAGATTTCAATACAAAACAAATATTTCCTTACACATACATACTCAATTTACTTAACAATTTATTAATTTATTTCGCTTATTCTATTCATCAGTTGATTGTGTATAATTTAACTTACACATGAATCGCATTCATTACGATAAATAACTTTGCTTTTTTTATTGTATAATATTTGTGAATACTTTCGACTAAGGATACAGCATCTCAAATTGCAAATGAATGCAAAAAAGGAAAATGGAGCATTCAATGTCATACAGCTGAATCTGTTTAATGTGAACATTTATAAACACAAAATGTTTTTTTATGACAAAACGACTCTGGCCAATTCTTTGGCTTGTTTGTGTTAAATACTCAGGGCCCCAAGCAACCAAATTAATAGATATTAAGTAATTTATGCACTAACTTGTGAGAGTTGACCGTAATGCAGACACATACGTTCCAACCGTGTATACGATTTCTGCTGATTGTAGACTAAATTGTTGTTGTAGTGAGAAATCTCTAATATCTTCTTCACCTTTACAAATAAAATATCTCTTTTCGGAAATTCTCTGATATGTTTAATTTAAAAAAAATAAGCAGTGGATATTCATAATTAATTTGATTAAGTGAAATTTTGTACAAATTCCTTAATTTTTGGCAAAAAGTTGCACAAATTGTTTCTAAAACTTAATTAGTTTGTAAATACTAGTACAAAATTACATTTAATCAGATAGTTCAAATTAGAAAATTTCCAGGAGAAAATATTGTTTGAAATAGGTGAAAAAAAGAAAACAATTTGTTTGAGGAATTTTAATTCATGATATTCCTGATTAACATTTTAACAGCCAGACCTAAATTATTTAGAGCAGCAGGCGTTTTTTATCTGTTCGAAAATTCTCATGTTTATACTAAATGTATAAAGAAACCCGAAATAACTCGACGCCAGCTCTGAACGATTAGAAAATTCAATTTTGAAAGCGCAAAGTAGTGAAGTTGGCTGTAAAACAATATTTTTTTTTTTTTTTTTTGTTATTGACGAAGGGCAATGACTTTTTTTTTTTTTTTTTTATCTAGAATTTTTAACTATTTTGTTATTCTTTAGTGGATTTTATTAAACAATGATTAGCCTTAATGTTTACTTGGCATTCAGCGCTCTTATTTACGTTTGACATTTCAATACAAACATGTATCCCGCCATTTTAGATTAGTCAAAAATAATTATACACAAAATTGTATAACAGGTTGGTCAACAATAGCGCTCATAAAAGTTTTCAAACAAGTTTCCCACAAAGAAGTTTAATCAAAGCTGAAAAAATACAATCTGTTGGTAATTAGTTAAGCGGGTTTCACATTATAATACAAAGTATTAACATTTTCATTAGATCGAGTGAGACCGAAATCAGATGCAAGTCAAATATACTGTCAATAAATCTAAAAAAAAAATATTTTCTATTTTCATACCATCACACTTCAAATAAAATACAAAACGCGGCAAATAATTCCACAGCTGATTTCTACTTTTTTCTTTGGTTTCTTGTACAAAAGCAACCCTGATAAAATGAAAAAATTCTAAAAATGATAAAAACCATAATATTGCCAAAAATACTTAAGTATTTCACCACACTTGCTTAACATTTTGTTTTCACACTATTGGATTTTTACTTAATACACGAATTTTTGACATGTATTAATATTAAATACAATAGTCTGAAACCCGCTTTACATCGTGTGTATAACTTGCATTGTAAAATAAAATTATTTTTGGTGTACCGTTGTCAAATTATAAAAGTTCTCCTGTTTATACGAATGCATAAGCATGTGCTTGTCTCTCCGTTTACTTTGTTTACGATTTTGACATCTCTAGTTTCTGCTGTTTTTTTTTTATAAATAGTTTTGTTGAGAAGGTTAAATTGAGAAAATGTATTTGAGTTAATGTTGAAAAAAGATTGACTGATAGAGTAGTTAAATGCATTATCTTATAAATATGTATAAGTATGAGTGTATGCATAATGAAGGGTATTTGCCATACAAGAACAGTGATACTCAATTGATCTGTCATTTGATTGGCATTGTTGACAGAAATATCTATCACAGCGTAGAAGAAAGTTTATATTAAGATTTTAAGGGCATTGTGAAATATGTAATAGAAACTTTGTGGACGTGTGATTTTGTATCTCCCTCTTAGACATGGATCAAATGAATGTCAACATTACAATATTAGTGAATGAAATGAGTGTATGTTAGTTTCTATCAGACATTTCTGGTAGGGCATTTAAAGAAATTTATTAAAGAGTAGATTTGCTCAAGTTAACGATTTCACAAGCAGAAAAGGCATTTCATAAAATTTTTTTAACCAGGGGTCTAATCACCACATTCAATATCGAGTAAAATTGATCAACATTTTTCATTTTGTTTTCATGGCACTTGATGCCGAGTAAAATGTATCGTAATTTGAGGTGATAGTATTCTTTAGCGAGTGTTTTTAACATGCACGGTTAACAAAACTTAAAAAAAAATTAAATTTTATTTAGTTTCAGGTCATCTTTCGAATTTAAAGAAGCAATTGTTCATCCAAATTACCAAAAATTCTTTTTGAAAAATTGTTGGCTAGTCATGCTACAGTTCTTTTTTATTTATTTTATGAGAATTTGCACAATATTACGATTGGATAGATAACGTATCTGGTGATTTGCTTACTCGCCACATATCGAAATATTATTCTATGCGATAGTCTACTCGTTATCGAATGCGGTATGAGGCATCTTTTTGAGTATATGTCAAAATAATAACTACTATAGACACAATAAACAAATGAGTTGAAGAATGATAGCGAGTACACTATCATATAGAATAATCACCCCAATCGGCAATAACTTGTGAAATATCTACCCCATGAGATTTTTATTTCCCAGGAAATTTTTATAACCTGTCAGTTCACAATGATTGTTATAAACAAGAAGAACAATTTGATTGTAAAACAATTTTTAAATTCAGAACAAATAAATTCAGTAAAATAATGTTTGGAATTGCAGCAATATTGTTATTACGGGAGCAAGAAAATAGGTGCCTTAGTCTACGATATTCATCTAACCCCTTGGAGTTACCTGATGGCCTGTAAGATACAAATTTAATAAATAATTGAATCAATTTTTGTATTATATTTGAACTACTTTATGGAGTTTATAAAGAAGCCTTTTATTATTTCCTGGATGTGACGTTTGTTGAAAAATAATTTGTTATTCCAATGATAGTCAAGCTTGAGATTTTTTGCAGAGGGATGATACCAAACGGAAGTAGCTAGAGATTATGAAGTGGGTATGGCACAATCAACATTCTGCATAATACTTTCATAAATATTTACCCCCTTATCCAAAAAAATTAACGTAGACTTTAAAGTCAACGTTATCGAAATTTTTCATATAATTTTTTCACAAATTTTACTTTAAAGTCTACGTCAAATTTTTTTGGATAAGATAATGTTTTAGAGAAAAGTCTTTGCCACCAGTTGATAACTTATATGTATGTCCGAAGAAGAACTTAGACTTACAGCCGAAGACTTATTCAACCCAATTATGGATAAAAATTCGCCGGTCGTTTTTTTTTTACTATTCCTTTTCCTCCTATCATTATTAAAATTTTTGTCGTTTTTAAAATAGAAAGTTCTCCCATTTGAAGTATTTTTTTTTAAACCAAAAAAAGAAAAATAACTGGGGAATATTCATAATCCATCTGATAGTAAATTTGGAAAACCTGTTGCTGTAGGATGTATTAATTGTAGCCCAGAACTAAAATGATTCCCCAGAAAATATGAAGTGAATAAATCTTAGAGAAAAGTGAACAAATTTCATGGGAAAAAATTATTTACGATAACTAGGAATTTCATGCTGTCAATCTCAATTGAATTACTTAAAATTTTATTTTTCATGGGAGTTATTCATGATTACAAATATGTGAAATGGGAATAAATTACGAGGGAAAAATTATTCATGATAGGGGTGAATATTTAAATATGTTGAGTAAACAAAGCACCTCATACAATATCTATTAAATCGTATTTTTGTTAATATTGTAATAGATTTATGCACAAATGTTTGTCAAATGGAAGTAAATGAAAAGTATAGCATGAATTTAGGCACCAATTGCGCACGAAAAATTTTTGCACCATGAAGAAAATTAAAAGGGTTCTTTTAGTAATATTTTATTTTCTGATATATGTGTGTATATGTATGTAAATATAAGCTTAAAAATAAATAAAACTTGCATTTTCAAAACTTTTTGTTGACTTTGTTGGTTAAAAAATTAATTTGTTTTGATAAAGATAGCTAGTTTGCTATTGAATGATATATACTAAGATTATATTGGTTCTTAGATTCTATCAATTGTACTCGATATCAAATGCAGTTTTTAGACCCCTGAGGTTGTCCAAAAAAATTGTTAGGCACATGCTTAACAACATTTTCAACATTCTCTTTCTTTGAATATTTGATATAACGATTGGGATATTTTTAAATAATTACATAAAAGTAATATCATATTCACCCTTTTTTATTTGGCGTCGTCGACATCGTCGTCACTTTTTAACCTGCATAACTTTTTTTCGACGTCGTCATCAATTCTACATATTATAATTCGGCTTATCGATATTTTGAGTAAATCAAAATACAAATATCTAATAATTGAATCAGCTGGTTAATTTTGTTTACAATTTTTATTGAAAATTTTTAACTGATATAAGTAAATAGATTTATTAAAACTTAGAATTTGAAATATCCGCTAACAATTTGGATTCTGATGAAGCCTCTTTCTGAAGAGAAGTGCTTGCGGGCGTTGTCTGCTGACTGACGCATTCACATAAGCTTTTATTTGCTAAATCTACTGTGCACCATTCAATATTTTCGACCAATTCTATCTCCACTGCACTCTCTGAAATTTCACATTGCACTTCTTGAACTGCATACTTAAAATTTAACTGCTTTTAAAATTGAAGAGATTTGCTACAGCTTCTTACAGCGGGCTAAATACAAATTTTTTGTTTATCCCCCAACCAGTAGCCTTTTCCTCACCTTTGTTCGATATCAAGTTTTTTTACTTTAAATTGCGTCAGATCTGTAGTTAGTTTTTTTAATTTTTTTTTACATAAGTATTTACCATTTTCATATCTTTTGCCATTTAGTACAGTCGAAATACTATCCCATTGCTCTTTAAAATTATGAGGTGTAGATCCTCTTTCGAAACCTATTGAGAGGAAGGGATTTTTTCAAGTTCTTCCACTAATTTCCTAAATTGGTTAGAATTTGTTATATTTATTTTTTCCATTTTAAATTCTTTTGTCAAATGAACTCGCTTATAAAAGCCGCGATGACAAAATCATCACCGACTCAACATAATAACGACGTCAAATTTTCTTATAAAATACTAAATATATGTAAACAGTCATCGATAAATGTTAACGTTTTAAATGCTGATTTAAAACCATCGACACAGAAATGCGTCGAGTGGTGTTGATGACGCCAAATAAAATAAGGCGGATTGTCTTTGTATTTAATTATATCTTTATGCCTCTTTTTACAAGATTTTTATTTTAAATCATAAAATATTTTTTTAAACAAAAAAAAAATTATTATTTAAAATATTAAAGCATTAAAAAATTAATCTCTAATCATGCATACACAATTTAACAAATTTAATTCATTTTCTTTTATTAAAAATAATTTATTTTAAGACTATGAGATATTTCATGTAATCCAAAACAATTTAATTTAAGCATGTTATTTTGAAAACTACACAATCCATGTGTAGCCCCTGAGCTTATTGTTCTTATAATAATTTTAAAATTTGATATGCCAACTCCGTTATGACATCCTCGCAACATTGAAAAGAAATATATTGCAGTTGTCGATTATTTTTTAATAAGTCTAAGATTTGTTGATCATAAAAGTTCCAACTCTATGAATTTCAACTTGGCCAATTTAGTGACTTCAAGTAGTTCATGCGCTCCAAAATTATCAGTATAAATGCATGACACCGATCGTTTAAAACTTTTGTTAAATTGGCACAAAACTCCTCGTTTATAATATCAGCTTCAATTTCAATTACCAATTCCTCCAGTTTTGGCAAAATTGAAATTTCCATCGGTACAGGATGTTTTGAAGACCTTCAGTTGAGGCAGATGTTGTGCAATGTATTTGTAATCTTCCGTATCATCGAAACAATTGCGTCTTATATCCAAATAATATAAATTTGCAAGGTTTTTGCAAAAAATTACTAATGAGTCATGAAGTTAAGCTTTGACATTCACGAAGTGTTAACTTTTCCAATCTCTTAAGATACTGAACCTGTTCGCTTGTCACGCAAGTATTACAATAAATTTTTAAAGTCTTTAATTTGCTGAACCGTTGTAAATATTTGATGAAATTGTTATCTAAAGGGTGTTTTTTATAGACTTATAGAACTTTAAGTTGGCGTTACTGTTCAAAATGGCGACCGATTTAACAGCTGTTTGGCTTGTCAATTCATTATGAATAGACTCACGCCTGAACAACGTTTGCAAATAGTGCAATTTTATTTCGAAAATAATGGATAATACGGAATACGTATCCCGATTTTCATAAGCCAATTTTGTTTAGCGATGAAGCGCACTTCTGGTTGAATGGCTACGTCAACAAACAAAACTGCCGCATTTGGAGTGAAGCTAATCCTCAAGTGTATGTCGAAACACCGTTACATCCAGAAAAACTGACTGTTTGGTGCACTTTATAGGCTGGTGGAATCATTGGTCGGTACTTCTTCAAAAACGATGATGGCCAGAACGTTACAGTCAATGGTGATCGGTATAGAGGCATGATTACTAACTTTTTCATTCCTGAATTGAACAACCATGATGTCCAGGAGCTGTGGTTCCAACAAGACGGCGCAACATGTCACACAGCTCGTGCCACAATCGATTTATTGAAAGACACGTTTGGTGACCGCCTAATTTCACGTTTTGGACCTGTGAATTGGCCTCCAAGATCTTGTGATTTAACACAGCTAGACTACTTTCTGTGGGGCTATGTAAAGTCATTGGTCTATGCGGATAAGCCACAAACGCTTGACCATTTGGAAGACCATTCGCCATGTTATTGCCGATACACGGCCACAAATGTTGGAAAAAGTCATCGAAAATTGGACTACATCCGAGCCAGCCGTGGCGGTCATATGCCAGAAATCATATTTAAAATGTAATGCCACAAGATTATCTTCTGGATAAATAAAATTCATGTCAATCGAATAATCCATCGTTGTTTTATTGCGATTTAAAGTTCTATACGTCTATAAAAAACACCCTTTATAAGAAAAAATATAATTCCAAATCTTCCAGATGCTGCATATTTTCAATAAATTTTTGCATCAGCTCATTTGTATTACTCAGGAATACCACTTTCAGTTTTTCAACATTTGTGCAAAATGGCAAAAAAATACATCATTTGTTTCAAATTGCAATATAAAGGGTGTCCTAACAAGAACGCAAGATTTAAATTTTAAATAAATGACTGATGCAGCAATTGAATGGTTTCTCTGGCTGTATGACATGTGGCGCCGTCTTGTTGAAACCACAAGCCCTCCACATTCATTTCTTCAATTCTAGACAAGAAAAAACTGGTTATCATTTCACGATACCGAACACCATTAACTGCTTACGCTTGACCTGCCTCATTTTCATAAAAAAAAGGTCCACTGATTCCTCCAGCCCAAAAACCACACTACACAGTGACACGTTGAGGATGCATTTGCTTCTCGTGAATCACTCGAGGATTTTCCTCACCCCAAATGCGACAATTCTGCCTATTGACGAAGCCATCAAGATGGAAATGGGCCTCGTCACTGAAGATCATTTTATCGGCAAAATCAGCATTTTCATGTTGTCTCTCCAATACCCAATTAACGAACTCCCTTCGCTTTCCATGGTCATTTTTTACTAACCTCGTACCTTCTACTAGCAAACAATAACAATTGTGCAAATGTCAAACAATGACACTTCGAATTTAAATCTTGCGTTCTTGTTCGCACACCCTTTAAATTATCAACCTCTAAAGTTTTTGTTTGAGGTCCCACAATTTTCAAAAATATCCGGATTGCCAATAGAGGCCATCCGATTGTTAATTCTTCTGTATTAACATTTGCGTACTGAAATCTAGAGGCCATTATTAAAATATAACAAAAACGTTTGCAGGTGACAGAGAAATTAGTTTGAGCAATTAGTGGCAACATGTTACAAATGTGTGCAAGACAATCGTCATTTAGAAATAATCTTTCATCTCATTCAAGTTCTTGAATAAGATTTTGCCCTTCAGGCTGATAATAACTAGGCATGCTTTTATGTCACTATAAGAATTGGGGAATTTGGACTTTAATAAAGCTTCTGATGGTGTTTGAGCTGTAGGAAAGTATATCAGACATACGTTTCCAGCATCCAAGTTTAAAAATTGCACATTCTTAATTTTATAAAATTTTTTAATATTAGAAAAAAGTTCAGACTTTGTTGTAGTTTCAGGCAATGGACATAAATGTAAAAATCAATGTATGTACGAGTTACACTGATTTCAATTTGTGGGTTTCTCTTAAGAGGACATGTCCTAGTACGGACATTTTTCAGTGGTCCCTTCGGTGTTCATTCAAGTTTCCTTTGAGTATATGCTTTCTAGGGTGCCCCATGTACGGTATAGAAATAACAAACGGAATCACAAGTTTATATTACAGTGAAGGGTATAAAAATTAATTAATATACTAATATAATTAATACTTTTTATAAATAAATAACTACTTTCATGTGTGTATGTGTAAGCACAATAATAACATCAAGCAATTATCAAAGTTATTTTGCTGTGTTGCCAATTTGTCTTCGATTTCAGCAAATGAAGTTGCAGATAAATTTTACTGAAACATTATGCAAGTGGAAAATTTATTCAAGAAATCAAATCAATATTTCAGATATTTGAAAGTTTCTTTTTTTACTTTAATTAAATTATTTATTTAGATAAGAGTTTGCTTAACTTTTTTATGATATTGCCATTTAGTAAAAAAAATCTTTTAAACACTATTTAAGTTTTGTATTAAAACAAAAACGAATTTTTTTCTAGAAATTCCTTATCGTGTATTTAACAAGTTTAATTTGATGGAAGCGAATCTTATATACCCTACTACTGTTGTGGACAAATATTTTTAAATTCAAAAATTCTTGACAAATACTAAACACAAAAAAAATAGATAAAAAATTGTTCATGAAATTGCAAACATTGAAGAAAATAATTTTCTTTGGTTTTTTAATTCAATAAAAATTTATTAAAATTTAGGTAACCAAATGAAAATTAAGGACAGAAACCTCTTTCGATGGCAACACCATTTTCTTATTCTTCATTTAAACTTGATTTCCTTGATATGGTCAGGACCTGCTTCGCTTACCAAAGTAATTTTAATTTCAGTAAAACAAAAAACATAGAGCAGACTAAAGATAATTCTTAAATATTGAGAAAAAAACCAAATATAAGATAGAATAACAATGCAAAATTGATTTAATTAAAAGTTTTTTCAAATATTTTTAAAACAAACATAATGCGTAAATAAATAAATATTTAATTTCAGATAAAGAATTTCACATTAACAGCAAAAATCATTGAGTACCCAAAGAATCTCTATTTCTAATAGATGTCTATATATGTAGTTCTATTACACACACAGCAGTCATGCGCGCCCATATTTTACGTACATGTATACTTGCTTGCTTGCGTTAATAGGAGTCGTTTATAAACCGATTGCAATAATTTTTTGTCATTTTTTTGTCTGTTTTATATTAAAGGCAAAAAACGCAACTAAAAAAAACACACAGAAAAATGGCCAGAAAATAGACGCGGTATTTGACTCATAGCTCTACCATTTGCAGACCGATCGAGCTGTATTGCACAAGCATATTGACAACAGCAACAAGTGACTAAGCACTTCAGAAAACTTATTTCAACGACTACACGGACAGACGGACATTGCTAAATCGACTCCGCTATTTATAAGCCTGCAGACCATATATACGATATATGGTGGTACATGTACGGTGCAGAAACTACAAACAGAATCACAAACTTACATATACCCTTCTTACTCACAGTGAAGCATATATATAAAAAAGACAAAGTGGAAAGAAGGAAAAATTGTGCAATGAATTGTTAACAAGTCTTTCAACTCCTGCCAAAAAAAGAAAAAAAATTCCAACAACGAATCGTGGTAGCAAAAAAAAAAAAAATAAGTAAAAAAATCACATCAAATATCGGCAGGATATACATACATAAAAGACACAACTTTCAAAATCACGAATTCTAAGAAAGCACACGCACACACACACACACATAAGAAATGAAAAACGTTTTCGTAAGACAAACTACAAGCAAAACTATTGTCTAACATTGTTGCATATTTTTAAGAGCAACTTGAAAAATTTTTTAACTTGAACACAACAACAACAGTTTCTATAGCTGAGTAGCTTTTTAGATGTTTATCACAATCCAGTAAATACAAGCAAACTTGAAATGGCTTACAAAAACTTTTTATTATTAAATATTACACAGGTTTTTAGTGATGTGTGGCCTTCAAGTATGCTTGTGCAGTCCTTTAGTAAATTCAAATTGAATTTGTGCGTTGTAAGCAAAAGTTGCAAAGAAAAGAAACAGCAAAAATGAGTTGCATATAAACGAAAGAAAAAAATTCTAAAAAAACATATAAAAATAAATAGTTAGAGATAAATAGCAAAAACAAAATAATAAAACACAAATCACTAAATATTATTGAATTGCATTGCCATACATTTATTCATTCATTCGTACATTTATTCCAACAATCATTCATTTGTTACACAATGACTGTATACCAGCAGGTCTAGCAAACATAAATATAGACACAAATGCACAGACAAACACACACTCGTTTTTTTTTTTTTATTTAATTTAGCAAACAAAAAGAGAGTAGACAAGACATTAATTTGGAAATTGTTTAACTACAAGCAAGCAAGACTCTACAGACATCAAATAGGAAACGAGGTTTATATGAAAATTACTTGGAAATTGTTGTGGTCCTCATTCAATATTTCAAGTACATTTGATTTGTGATAGTCAAGATCAATGATTGCCTTTAGTAAAGCACCTTATGATTTCTAATATTTATTGTTTTGTTGTCAGACACAAAAGCAAATAAAGCAGGTTTCACATTATAATACAGAGATTAACATTTTAATTAGATCGAGTGATACCGAAATCAGATGCAAATCAAATAGACTGTCAAAAAATCTAAAGGAAAATATTTTCTGTTTTCATACCATCACACTTCAAATAAAATACAAAACGCGGCAAATAATTTCACAGCTGATTTCTAGGTTTTTCTTTGGTTTCTTGTACAAAAGCAACCCTGATAAAATGAAAAAATTCTAAAAATGATAAAAACCATAATATTGCCAAAAATACTTAAGTATTTCACCACACTTGCTTAACATTTTGTTTTCACACTATTGGATTTTTACTTAATACACGAATTTTTGAAATGTATTAACACTAAATACAATAGTCTAAAACCCGCTTAAGGAGACGTGAACATATCACTGAATTTTCTAGATAAAGACCAGAACTACCCTTGCTAATGGCATATGCGAAACTAGAACTTGAATTCAGATAAATTATAAATACTTAAAAGGGTGTGGCAGAGAGTAAAAACAACAGCACCAAAAGCTGATGAGTATAAATATAAGCCAATATCAGTTAGGTGTTAAGGTGCGCCAAGATAGTGCTAAAACTGAACAATCTCACACCTCTGCAAATAAATTTTGTGATAAAACAAAGCCAAGGAATTATTTTCAGCAAAAAGTTATTAGAAATAATAGCTCATGCTTTTCTGCTTAAAACTTAATGTCCCCATTTGAAGTTAACAACACAACTCAGTTTGTTCTACTGAAAGTCAACTTAACTTTCACACGACCAAACTACTTTTTGGAACTGCGGTACAATAGAATCTTAAATACTAATTACTTCAATTTTTTCTTTACTGTAAGACTAGCTATTTATATCCGGTTGTAACCAAACAGATTTAAAAATATATGCCAACCTTCCTTGTAAGAAAAGGATGGTTTTAAAAATAAAATTTCAACGATATCCATTCAATTTTAGATAAAATAGGCGCGGCCGATACAGAAGTACATATACGGCAAACGTACTTTATGTGTAAAGATCGTAAGTGCTGAATTTCAGTGAAACCTGTTAGAAAATAAAAATATTTATGCTTAAAAGTGGGTGTGGCTATTCCAAAAACATATGACAATCTTTCTTAGTGTGTGGAGAGATCGTACTAACTACAATGAGTGTGGCCGGATTTCACAGCTATTTTAAAAGTTACACAGCTAAACGGAGAAAACTTGAAATGAAAAAATCAAATATTTAAAATTAATTCAGACATTCTTGAGCTGTAAATAGTGTAACTGGAAAGTGTTTAGAAGCCATTTTAAGATGCTTATGTAGCCCTTTAGTACATACGAGTATAAATCGCGCATTTACTTCAATAGTGCCCGTTTAGACTAAGAACTATTTGAGAAGGAAACATTTCGTTTTTAGTCATATTACGGTGTTCACTACTGCGACAAGATTTCTTCACATATTCTTTGTTGATATTTGATTTACTTCTCTTTTCTGGCAATGTTTTGTATGCAAATAATAAAAATAATAATTGAATATTGCCGACAACAAGATCGTCTGTGTGACAGCGAAAGAAAAAAGAAAAGAGAATTTCACATGTTTTCCTTCCAAATTTGTCCTAGTCAAAATTCACATCACAGGAGAGCAATTCGGGAAAAGCTTTTATAAGATGTTGAGAAAAACAATTAACTTATTTATAATACTGTTGAGTTATGACACTTTTGAAGTAAATGAGCTGGAATATATAAAATATTTTTCTTTTTTTTTTTTTTTAAATCAAAATAATATAAGTTTATTTCTGACAATTACATTTAAAATACTTTTCATATAGTGCTCGTTATCTCTTGTTTTTACTGAGTTTAATATTTTTCCTCTACACTTCAATTGCATCTGGATAAGTTTATCATGATTTTATGTGAATATTGGCTTTTATTGTGTTTTTTTTTTTTATTTTGTTCGATGAATTTTATATGTAAATAAAATTAGTCATCATTGTGTTCAATGTTCATTTTACTTTAATATTGTTTTGCATACATTAACATTAATATCTAACTAAAATATTATTTCTATCTGCATGGAAAGTATGCTCCACATTGTTGGCTATTCAATAGCACAGTTAGTCTATAAATTCTCTTATACTTAAAAAACAATATTATTTACAAATAAGCACATAAATCATGTTATATAAATTGACCACAAGCTTATGCAGCATAATTATACTTAAAACCATGAGCAGGGTAGACCAGGCTAGGATACTCATTGCACTCATTGTACAAGATTTAAGTCTACAATACGAGTATAAAGCAAATGATGTTTAATGAGCATTTATTGAAGCAAGACTACACCAAAAGAACTTTTTCTATACAGAGATAGAATTTCATTTAGGTTTATATACGAGTATTCTATTGCCTGTTTCTGTTTGTAATGTCAGTGTTGTTTGTTTATCGCGTTTAGTTTTCGCATCACCCCCCCAGAATTCGGAAAAATTTATTAAAACTTTAATTTCAATTACATACTTTATTTAAAAGTGGGCATGCCTCACACAGAAAATTTTTACAGGGATTACATGTGGCAAATTTAATATAAATGAGTTGGAAAATAGAGTTTGTGATCGTCAAGTAATTTTTTAAAAGGAGTGTACAACTGGGCGTGGCCAAAACAATACTATAACGACCTTCCTTTGATTATAAAGGTTATACATACCAAATTGAAAAAAAAAAATTTTAATAATTAAGTTATTGAAAAGTGGACTTAAAAGTGGGCGTGCCCGATATAATGATTATACACTATATCATATTCCAAAGAAATCCATTAGACAATAGAGTTTTAATGATTAAATCAATAAAAACAAAAAGCCACAGAAGTGGGTTAAGGTGGGCATGGCCGGTATTTTAAATTATATGTAGCAAATCTGCAAAGAGTTATTAAAAAGTGGTCGTAGCTGGTGCAGAAATATATGTCGATTCTCTTTGAAGTATAGAGATTATATATTACAGTACTCTGTATATTAATGGAAAGCGTGCCAACCTGTGAATCTGGCAGTGGCCGGTTCGGTTCCTTAGAATTAATTTCTGATAATAATATGTATGTACTGAAATCCACAAAAAAAAACCTTTTAAAAATAGAGTTTTCATATAAGAAACATTAAAAAGTGGGCCAGTTCAATAATATTTACCTTCCTTGGATTAAGGATTTCCTGCACTAAACTTCAAAAAAATGCGTTGAAAATCAAAAAAAAAATAATTGTGAACAATCAAGCAGAAAATTAATTGTATTTATGTAGATGATATATTTATCATCATATATCTTACTATCAGAGTTGCCATTTTAGCCTCTTTAAGGCTAGATTTAGCTTTTTTTTCTCGCATTTTGCCTCAAAATTTGTGATTTATCCTCTAGCTTTTTGTTTATCTGTTTTTGTTATTCAAACTAGCCTTAAATAGCCTTTTTTGGAAAAATTAAAACAAATCATACATAAACAAACTGAAACTCAAACCAAATTAGCTAAAGTAATATTTTCGATAAAGCTTTGATATGCAAATTGATGAATTGATCGAACGAAGGTAAATAAAGAAAAGTATTTGGCTTCCAATTTGTTAAATAAAAATTGATTAATTAATAGTTAGTATTTAGTATTTAGTTATCGATGTAGTTAGTAATGCTAAAGTTCCAAGCTTTTGAGTAAGATAAAACAAGCGATATATCAGAATAGAAATTGCATTAAAAATTAAAAAAAAAAATTTTACTTAAAGAAATTTGAAATATTGGCCCATAATCATAGTCAAAAAAAAAGTATACTTTAAGAGTACTGAAGTATATTTTTCTTTAATATGTACTTTAGGTCTACTATAGACAAGATCAAATGTATTTTTAGCGAAAAAGTCGATTTCAAATTTAAAATATACTGAAGTTGTTTTTAAATAATTTAGAAAGAGAAAATCAAACAAACAAAGCAAAAAAATATTCTGTCATAAATAAAAATAAAATTAAGTAAGAATTCCAAATAAATTTAAAAAAAAAATTTTTATAAGCAAATTAAAAAATGCTTGTATTGCAAAACGTCTAAAGAGATTTTGAAATTCTCGAGGACTTAAATCATAAAAAAAATTAAATATATACAAATAACGATTTTTAAAAAAATTTAATTTACTTTTCAGTTTTATTTATTTTTAATGTCACTTTTTTATAAATATTTTGCTGCATATTGTATACAAATGCTAGTTGAAATATTGGTGATACCTTGTTAAAGTTAATTCAACTTAAAACCTACTTTTGTTTTGTCTATAGTACTAAAATTTGTAGTTGTTTTTAAGAAGAACCGACTTTACTGCTTGACTATGATTATGGGCCATTATTTTTAACATTGAAGTTGAAAAATAATTGAATTCGCTAATAGGTATTTTAAGCCGTGTGGAAAACGACCTTATTTTCCTTAGTGTTTGATATGTCATGTTTTTTTTTATAAAAATTAGAATTAAGATTCTTAATGTAATAAAGAATTTAGAAAATTTTTAATTTTAAGCTGCAGCTTTTAACTTTTTTCTAACTTTTTTTTTTTTTTTTTGACGTGAAATATAGCCTATTTTTTTAGATCCTGACAACGCTGCTTACTATTAATCACTGCAATACTCGTACAACAAATAAAACTATTCACTGTATAAGCCGAAGGCACCCCTATTCAAAAAAAATCATTAAGTCAACGAATTAATTTCATTTATTGAAGAGAATAATTTTATGCATAACTGAAAACTATTCACATAATATGTGAATTATTTCATTTAATTAATTAAATTTTTTAATTGGATTTATAATCCTTTTAGCGTAGAGTAAATTAATGAATAATATAGACTTGATATTTAGAGAAACAAGAAACATCATTCTTGTAACAAAAAGCTACTTTCGACAAGAAGTCATATTCTGCACCAAAGAAAAAAAGAAACACAATTTTTCATAAAAGAAAACAAAATGAAGCTCTGGTTTGCATTCTCAACAGCATTTAATATAAAAAATCTACTTCTCTTTAATGCATAAGAAAATCTTTTAAAAAAGATTTTTCTTATTATTTCGCTTCCATTTTATTTATTGAAATTAATGCAGAACACAAGATGTAAGCAAAATCCTTTAAAAAAAAAGTAGCAAATGGTGTTTGCATTCACCAAGACTTATGATTGACATTAATTTATTCAAATGTTGTTTGGCAAAGAAAATAAATTAAAAGGATTGCTTGCGACTGCATTTTAAAAGGAAGTACAACACAAACGTCTCAAAGTCTATATCAAACTGTTTTATGTGTGTTTGGCTAATAAAATATTAATTTTTCTTTTTGTATTTATTATTTTATTTTCGTTTCTTGTTTAATTTTTTTTAATAAATTGCATTTCTTGCACCGTTTGGCTCGTGTTCATGCAAATGTAAAATTTGTAAATAAAAATAAAAGCAAAGAAAATAACCAACTACTACACATAAACATACAAAGGAAAAAAATGGATAGACACATTGTCATGTTTGTGTTGTTAATTAAATGTCATGTAAAACAATTAATTTTTAATTACGTACTGACATACGAGTACATACAAACCTCAACAGTGAACTTTTAATTTAATTAAAATTATTAAATTAAGAAAAACTCATGCCTTCTGTGGCATAAATTACATTTTTATTATGTAACTTGAAAACATAACACACAAATGCTAGCAGCGTTAACGAGGTGCTCGATAACAAGGCCTTTTTAAATATTCCCTTAAATTTTTTTTGATTCTGTAGCTTACCTTTCCAAATGATTTTTAAAATAAAATGCAAACCAGGAGCTCATTGCTTAATGGCACATTTAATAAGGTCTTCCATTTTACTAAGGTTGCTTGTTGACTCTCAGAGAAATAGATTAACTCTCATGAAACAAGTATAAATCTTGAACAATGAAATTAATAGCTGTGCAAAAGATCCTGACAATCCCGGTACATATAGCCTAATTAACAAACTATTTAATAGAATGTTTTTTTGTTTATTTGTTTCTTTGTTCGCTGTAACAATTTTTGTATTTGTCCGAAATTTGGTATAAATAGTCTCTATACTTCAAACAACGTCACCATATACTTTTAGATCAGCCACGCCCACTAGCCACAGTTCAAAAAGATGTTCTTAATTTAAGCCTGAAATTATGTTTTGAAATATTTTATTTACTATTTTAGTTGCCGCCTCTGATAATAATACTATCAAAAACCTGATTTATTTGTCTGGGTTGTTTAACAATTAAAATTCTCTAATGTAGTTCGCCTCTAATGTAGTCGCCCCGGCCGGGCGAGCAAGGGTAAAAACATCTAGTAATAATAAAAATTCCACTGTCGTCTTTTAACCGCTGGAAAATTTATTCATTCAAGATTTGTTCTTTAAATTGAAGCAACAATAAGAATCAATTATCAGCGAATAACAGAAGCTATGCAAGATTAGTGACACACACACTTTTTACTTAATTAATGATTAAAATTATATTTTCATATGGCTTATTCTAAAATTTGCTATAAACACTCTCTTGGGGTAACTAAGGATTAGTTGTCTTAAAGTAAAGACCGGGTAAAACACCTGATTTATTTTTCCGCATTTTCTTACTAATGCATTAACAACACAAACATTAATAATATCATTATTAAAATTCTGCAGAACTTTCAAAAATTTCTCTCTCATTATTTCTTTATAGGTAAAGGGTGTCTCAGTTAGAGTATACTTTTTCATTTCATGTTGAAATAAATCGATTGTTTCCTGAACTATGTGTCTTGCTGAAACCACTATCTTCCCGATCCATGGCGTCTAGGCGAGGTCACAAGAACTTTGTTGGCAAGTTCCCGTTAAGAATGCTATTCACAGTTACTGCAATTTCAAACTCATCTTCAGACAAGTACAGCCTGACCAAAAAGATGCTCGTTGTGGATACATGTGGTTTTCATGGATTTCATGCATGAGGATTTCTTGAGACCCAAATTCAAGCCATTCAGATTTCTATCCGTTTCATGGAAGAAGAAGACTTTTTTCAGAAAAATTGTCATTAACTTCGCTTAGCTCCATTACAATTGTTCTCACGTAAAGCTCTCCATTCTAATAATCGCAATAAACATATGTGACAAAAAAAATTGCACCAAATGTAAAAAGTATACTCTTACTGAGACACCCTTTGCTTACTTTTTTTTTTAATAATCATTTTATAATAAGTTTAATAGCAGCATAGGATTATTTAAAATACCTACAACAAATTTTAACAATGTCTAAACATGTTTTAACAAAACTTTTTGAACTCTGAGAACCGGCTCGGCTCATCTTTCCTTTGTCAGCCCATCACAACATTATACGAAGTGGCAAACAACATACACGTGTGTATACATGTACGATAAATAAATGTGCACTAGGGTGTTGCAAGTTTGTTTTTACATTAAGAGTTCCTAATGAAATTGTAACATAAACCCTCTTTAGATTTTTATGACATTTAGGACAACTTGTTAATATTAGATTGTTTTATAAAGCTATTATTTCCCTTACAGTCAACCTCGGCTAAAGGTAAAACTAATAACAACATTTACAACGCAAACGCACACTCATACAAAATTAACAACAACATTGTGTATTTAATGCTGATGTGAGAATGATGTTTAGGTTGAGTTACATAAGAACATACACAACTAGTGTGTCAAACAAAAAATCTATTCTAAAAACACATACGAGTACATCAACATTGACCAACATGTTACGAACATTTTAGAGGAAAATTAAATAAATTCTTTAAAAGAGGAATTTGTTAACAGTTCATATGCATGTTACATTGGCAATGTACGAGTACCTTCATAATCATATCACTAGACAGACTTGCTGGCAATATCGGCCAGAGTCCAGTCAGTCATTCAACCTTTACTGCAACCAAAATAGCAAAAGCTTAAAAACTTAATTGAAAACACACAAGCAGACATGGTAACAGACATACAAATGCAAGCATACTGGTACACATACAGACACCCATTTAATCTTACTCCTACACAGCACACATGCATATAACATTTATAGGTTTATGTAGTTTCAATTACATTCACACGTATGCTATTCACTTGAGGTTGCTATGTCATGTCTACAAATACCTCAAGGCATATTAGAGTTGATATGCTGCAGCAACACAACATAATAGGACGAATTTTTTACTGCACGCACATACAGTGAAGGACAAAATATTGAGAACTTAATTAAATAATTGGTGTACATACATACTAAAGCATCACATGACTATAAACATGTGTAATCTATAGAAATGAAATTCATTTTCTATTTGTTTGTTTGTTCGGTATACAAAATTTTGCTTGGAATTTATTCCAAGTACTTTTGGACCGGGTACGTCATTTTTACCCTCACTTTTCAATGATATTTACCAACACACCAACAACTGCTCAAAACGAATATGAGCCTGAAATTAAGCTCTGAAATATTTTATTTACCACTTTTATTGGCGCCTCTGATAATAATACTAGCAAACACGTGAACCACCATATAAAGTAGTAAGTGGCTATAGATATGTATTTGGATGTGATTTTTAACAATTAAAATTCTATTTGTAAAAAGATTTCTGGTACCTACGTTCTCTAAAGATACCGATTCACGTACTAAAGGACCGGACTGAGCGAAAATGGCCAAAAACACCAAGTATTTTATACTTAAAAGTGCTTGTAAGCAATTTAAGATATGTCTGTGAGGTAATTTAATACACACATGTGCCTAAACTTTTAGTCAACAGGCATCAACTTTGGCTGCTTTACATAAACTTGATGTCGCTTACATTAACAGGGTACAAATTACAGCACTCACTATAGACCAAGGGAAATTTCTCTCGATATCGCACCTTAATTTAGTTTTTTGCAGCTATCACACACAGCTAGAAAAGTAATTTTAAAAAAATATGGAGAATTAAGCTAGACGAGCAATAATGCGTCCACATAACATTTATTTACTTGACGAAACCTCAGAGTATGTGCTTTTTGATACCCGGCCTATTGATTTTCATAGGCCCAGAATTCCTTGGCACGGAGCATGTTAGAAACGAGTTCTCCAGAATTACTTGAGAACACAAGCAAGAATGTGGCATTCAAAAAGACTCAAAGCCCACTGAAACTAAGCAAAAATGACTTTAATTTTTACTAGCAAAATTTAAAGGAAAATTTTATCAATTAAAAAAAATAAATAAATAACAAAAAGACTGAATTGTTTTGAGATTTACTGTAATTTTCTGGAAGCAACTCGTTAAATTTTTAGCAAGAAAGATGTCATATGCTATAAATACAGCACAAAAAAATAATTCTTGTAAAGTATTTTAAGGCTTAAGAAAAAAAATTCTAGTAAACAAGATACGAGTAAAACTGTAAAGTTTCTTTATAAAAAAAAAAGAATATCAAGACAAATCAACGGTTTTCAAGAAAAACCGCAATTAAAAAGCTTAAATACTTCAAAAAAAAACGAGTTTACTTGGCTGTAATAAATTAAATACCCCTAGAGGTAAAGGATAAAGGATAAAAGCTATCAAACGAATTGTTATACTGCGCTTACATTTAAACCATTACAAATGGATAGATTGGGGCTTGAACAATTATGCTCAATTCCTCTGTTGTCAATTCTAGCAGTTTATAGGCGACTTCGTGAACTTAATGACCCATATTCTGGGGATGGGTTTTGTATAACATGCTCTCTCTAAATAGGCATACTAAACCAAAAAGCGGAAGAAGATTAAAATTTATAGATTCGTCGGGATAAAATTTGTTTTAATAATTTTTCGATTGAAATAATTTTTTTGCAATTAAAATTTAATTTGTTGTATTTTTTACAATTTAAAGTTCTGTTGGGTTTCCAAAGCAACAAACAGTGCAAACGATGCAAATGAATTCAAAACTATTTCGGGTTTTCTCAACAAAATATACACGTTAGAATTTCGTTTAATTTTCCGCTGTATATTTTTGCTCAAATTTCAATAAACTGAAAACATCAAACACAATTGACAGATAAAATTATAGTTGCCAGGAGGCCTGTTTGATCTGATAGCCTTGATTATGGTGTTTGCAAGAAAAAATTTGGTGAATTTAAATAGTACGGGCACACATCTTTTAAATAGTGGCACATCGTTGAAAAGTGTGTGCGTAAAAATAGCTAAGGCTGGCTACCTTCCAGGGGGTATAGAGACTATATATACCAAATTTCACACAAATCCGTTTTGAAACAAAAACGTTGTATAGCGAATAAACAAACAGAAAAAGAATTATATTTATATAGATTTAAAAAAACACACACAGCATTTGACTACACAACTTAAACATAGTTTTCTATTAAGATAATAAATTTTAATAGCCTACAAATTATGTGTGTGTGTGTGTATAATTTTTTTGGACCTTGCCCTGTGCTTAATGTTTATATTTTTGTATCTTCTTTAGTTTTTTTTTTTTTACATAAATGATTGTAATGATTTATTCAACTGTCTTTAGCTTTTATGTTAAACAATGTTCAACTTAAAATGTTCATAACTTTCTGAAATAAAATGTTTTTCAGCAGCACAAAAGTAGGCAACAATTAATATGTAGTGTGTGTGTATGTAATAGCAGCTTAAGCTTGTTAGCCTCTGTGATGAAATATGTTTTACGGTTTCATATAAATTAACTAAAAACAACATAAACAAAAAATTACTAAAGAACACTTGCAGTAAAGCCAGCCGCACAGTTAAAAAGAAAGTTTCAATATTAAAAAAGCAAATTACAGAGCAGATTTATTTTTTCTTTTGTTTTCTTATGTGAAATATGTTTCACTATTCAAATTAATTTTTTTTTTTTTTTTGAAAACTGTGATTACTCTTAATACAACTCGGTTAACTTAAAACTTTCATATTATTTATGTGTGTACGAGTATGTATAGCATACACCAACATGAGGAGTTTTGGCTTAAGAAATTTTAGCAGTTGTGTGAAAATGAAATATAAGTTGTTATAAAATCCACTGCAAATAAAACCATATTAATCCTACTTTTCTACAGAGAAATTAAATTATTTTTGTTAAAATACTATAATCAGAGATTTATTTTATGATATGGTTTTTATTTCATTAAGACAAGTAGGTTTTGTAGCAGATAAAGTTTTATGTATAGAAATTATATATTTTGTATAATAAAAAAAAGAATTAAGTGAAGAAAATTTGCTAAATTTTATTTCATTTTAAGTTTAGCTGCAGCTAAATAAAAAAAGGTATTTTACAACAACAACAACAACAAAATTGGGGTCTAATCATTCATTCAATATCTGGTAAAATATCGTAACGAATAGTACTCGTATTTCGATCCTTACCGAGTAAACCAATCACTGCATACTAGACTTGTGCTATATAGTTCATTTTAATAAGCGCTCTTTTTATTTCAAAAATTAAAAAGGAATAGTTCGTTTATTTAGTTCATTTGAGCTTTTGTATCTTTATCACTTATAAAGGGTGTCGCAACAAGAAAGCAAGATTTAATTTTAAATAAAACACAGATATTTAAAAAAAAAATCGTGAAACTTTATTATATCGTAAAGTAGACAGAATGAGGTTATGTATGGAACAACATATCGGGCAGATGGCCGCCGCGACTTTGCTGGCACACACGCTATCTTTTAATGAAATTTTCAATGACTGTTTTGCATAAATGCTGTGGTATTTCATTAATGCAGCGTCCAATTTCTTTTTTTAAGGCTTGAGTCGTCGTCGGCTTATTCGCGTAAACCATCGACTTCAAAAAACCCCAAAGAAAAAAGTCTAATGGTGCTAAATCGCACGATCTAGGCGGCCAATTCTGGTCTCCAAAACGCGAAATAACACTGATGCAGCAATTGAATTGTTTCTCTGACTGAATGACATGTGGCGCCGTCTTGTTGAAACCACAAGCCCTCCACATTCATTTCTTCAATTCTAGGCAAGAAAAAACTAGTTCAAATGTCAAACAATGCCACTTCGAATGGCGCCAAATTTAAATCTTGCGTTCTTGCTGGGATACCCTTTACTTTTGACTGTCATTGAACGTTCTTTATCATGTAAAATGATATCGAATAGGGGTTGAAAGGAATTTTTTACGAAAATAGAAAGCAATATAAAAAAAAAATTCTAAAAATTTTAAAATTTAGTTTTAATAATTTCATTCAAAAAGTACTTTAGTCACTATGGCTAAAAACAAATTAAGGTTTAATTTTAAAATCTCAAAATTAAGCTTTTTAGCATGCAAAACACATTTTCTCTTCTTCAGTTTATTTGTTTTAAATACCATTTTTGTAAAAGAAAATAATTTGCAACTTTCGTTCCATCGTCAATGTTTCCGCTTAAGTTTAGTTCGTTCGTTCATTTAAAATGATCAGCAAGCAAATGAACTATAGGAATTCAAAACACGGACTAGTTCGTTCAGTTCAAATAAGTGAATAGTTCGTTCGTGTACTACCCAAGACTACCGAATAGTAATTTTGTTCAAGTTGTAAGAGATTTATACACAAATGCTTGAAAAATGCAAGCAAATAAAAAGAAGTGTAGAATGAATTTAGTTAACAATTGTGATAAAAATATTTTTGATCCTATGGATGAACAATTGCTTCCTCTGACTTCTTTTTTTTTCAAATTCAAAATATGACACTTTATTAAAAATTGCGATAACTAATTGTTTTAACCTGAAACTACTTTATTTTTGACCTTACTCTTTAAAAAAAAAGTAATTTGTTTGGTTACGATAGGTAGTTTGTTACCGATTGATATTTACTAAGATTATACTGGTTCGAAGACTCGCTATCGAACTCGATATTCGAAAAATTTCGATCAATTTTATTAGATATCGAAGGCGGTGATTCTATTTACCCCTGATTTTATTCCAGTTAAATGAAAGTGTATATTTAGTGTTTTTTATAACAACTTTTATTTGTATTTTATCCTAAAATTATGCCATTTATTTCAATATATAAAATTTAACGCTCGCAGACAAGACATATTTATTTATAAGGTAATCGCAAGAACAAAAACAAAGCAAGAAGAAAAAACAACAAACAAAATCACTTCAGAATAATATTAATATAATGATATTAAAAAAATATTAAAATTTGCCTAAAGCAAAATTTTAAATTACTTTTATTTACTACAGGCATATTCATAAATATAACGGGTGGCGCAAAAGTAATCCTCCTATCAGAAAATGCTATAAATTTTGCGATTGGCCCCTAATGTCAGTTCTGTTTTGACATTTGTGTAGTAAACACATGCAAAATACACGTTAATAAACAATGCTGACATTAGGGGCCAATCGCAAAATTTATAGCATTTTCTGATAGGAGGATTACTTTGAGCCACCTGATTACTTTTGCGCCACCCGTTATAATAATAATTAAATGCAAAAATTGTATGTAATAATCGTAATTCGTAGCCAGGAGTTTCAAATCTGTGGTTCGATAGCCTTGAATATTATTTATGACTCTCGTTAAAAGTTTTATTTTTGTCTTCTAATTTTTTTCAACAAACTCAACTGGCACATAAAAAGGATTGCAAGAATATTGCAAGAATTTCAAAATAAATTTCAATTTTTAATCGTCACTTGATTTTTTTCTGAATCTATTTGAAATTAACGTAATTCAAGATAAGTTTTGCACTTCCAATATAATTATGAGATTTATAGATTTAGACTTAATAAAGATGCAGAAAAGTCCAGATCTGCAATTCGAAAATAATTCGACGGCAATTTGTGAATTTTAAAAATTAGTACTAGAATTTAGGTATCTTGAATTAAGAAAAAGAATTCTCGAATTATTGCAATTTTATTCTGCTTTAACATACGTGAATTGTAAATACTGATCAGTAGGTGATGTGAAATGAGGTCACCATTTATTTAAAAAAATTTTAAGAATTATCAAGAGAAATAAAATAAACGTGTTCCATTTACAATATTTATATGCTAATAAAGAAAACAGCTTAGTTCGACTAAGAAAAAAAATTGTATTGTTGTCCCAATTAATTCAATAACTTTATTATTGTAGCTTAGAGATGATGGGACGATATACTCAAATTTGAACGATATGGCAATCAAAACATTACTGTTTGCTAGAATCGAAATTATTTTATAAGAAACACTATTATTGATTCTAAAGCTGTAGTTTTCTAAAAATAACTTAATGGTTTTTCCATAGTGCAAACAGATTCAAATTCAATACAAATAATAATTTTAGTAAATTATTCGATCATATAAATTTATTATTAGTTAATTAATTCAATACAAATACTTTCATTCATATATTTTCAATTAGTATAATTTTTATAAAAATAATTATGTTTTTACATCTTTTTTGCATACGTTTTAAATATGTATTGAAATGTGGCTCTCGAAAGTTTTGAAAAATATGTCAGGTAATCAAGGAGCTTGGCCACTCCTGATAAAAAAAAAACAAACAAAAAGAAAAAAGTTTCCAGTACAACAAACGAAAAGCATATGCTTTTGTAGCATTGTTTTTACCCCAAAAATTGGTCAAATACTTAAAGTCTTTATCAATTAGAACAAAAAAAAAACACAAGTTTTCATTGGTTTTGATATAATAAACAAAATTTCAATGCAATAAAATATATTTGCTAATAGGCAATAAATATTTCTTGATTTAAATTAAAAATTATAAACTACGTATGTATGTATGTACGAGTATAAGAATTTGAAGTAAAATCAAAGAATTTTCAATATTTATTTCACTTTAAGATTTAATCACAGGAAGGTAGCACTTCTTCATAGAATTAATAACTTGAGTATGAAATCAAGCAACTTAAAAATGTTGTTTACAAGTGTAAGGTTGTATCGAACCACTTCATATTTTAATTATTGTGTAACTCACAACAAGTAAATGTTTGTCAACATAGCCTATGAGCAATATTTTCAAACAAAAAGACACTTTGAATCAAGCATGACATCACAGAGAAAGTAGACAAAAGAAAGTACTCACTGACTTGTTTAACGAGACTTAAAGCTATTCTGTCTGTAAAGATTTTAAAGCAGGGATGCTTTTTAATACGTTTGAAAAATAGAAAAAGGAACATCGCACGTGAGTGAGCTAAGCTAAAGGGTGGTACCAACCATAATTCTTAATTTCTTTGTTTCAGTGTTTGACAAATTCAACCATGCAGGGGTACACAATTGAGCTAAGCGTTAAGATTTTTGAAGCCTTTTACAAAACTGTTCATTCAAATCCAAGTGCATTTCGTGTACTTTGTGTACACAATCGGGAGAATTGTGTTAAAATTTGGGAAGACCGGGTCTGTAGGAAATGTGAAAACATCTCCAGTCCAGTTAATTGACTGCCACTATCATGTGATTTGACACCGTTGGACATCTTTATTTGGGGATATTTAAGATAAAAAATGAACGCCAATAAGCCAAGCAAAATTCAAGAGCTAAAGAATGAGATAATTCGACACATTAGCTATACCAAAGCCGTGGCGAGCATATGGCCGATATTTTGTTTCACACACACAAATTGTCATAGATCCCTCTATCACAATAAAAAATATTAAAATAATTCTTTGAAAACTTTTTGTTTAATTTACAATTCACATCGTGCGTTTAAGTATGACCACCCTATACAACATACAAATCATATTTAACATTTCATTGTTATTTTGTACAATTTCTGTTAATATTCACAAGCGTTACCCTAACACCTGGATTTTTTCACAATATAAATGTTACCATCATTTAAAATCTTTACAAAAGTGGCAAATAATCACAAGAATGGCATAAGAATGCTTCAAATACAACAAGTTGTTGAATAAAGTGCAAATGTGTGCAAGAAAAAAAAAAAGCAGATTTGATGAGTAGAGAAGAGGCTGGCTGAGTCGAGTCGAGTTGTGTCGAGATCTTATTGTGCTTAAAAACAATAGCCTAGAGGAATGACATATGCATGTTAAAATTTATGTTTAAACCGTTGAAGATGGTTGTTGTTTTTCTTTTATAAAGAATGCCTGAGTAAGATGTACAATCTGAATAAAATTATTGTTCTAGGCTGACACAGATTGCTAGTGGAATGCAGTGAGGTTAAAAAGTGGCAAACATGATAAAATATGTACAAAAGAAACTACAATCACTATTCAAAGAGTTTTTCATATTCAAAAAAAAAAAAAAAAAAAAAAAAAAAAAAAAAGTACACACTTCTATCACTTATTTATTAACACAAAGGCTATGAATGTTATCTGTTAAATACTTGGATATTAAAAATATTACCCAATAGGCTTGCTGTTTTCAGGCAAATGACAATAAAGAGGATTTTACACTCTAATACTGAGTAAAACCATTTGTCAAAAATGGAAATCAAATGAAAAAGTGTAATAGTGTGAAAACAATACATCAAAAATACGGATAGAAATTTGACAGTCCTTAACAGGGCTGCATTTTTGCATACGAACAAAGAAATAACAAAAACAACTGACAAATCCAATGAAAATCTTAGCACTTGCATTAAAGACCATAAGCGTAACGAAATTGTATAATTTTTCATGTTTAAAAATTTTTTGTTATAGTCAAATAGTTTTGAGCCAGCCACGCCTATTTTATGCCCACTTTTCACTCACTACTGTGTATAATATGAGTACACATAAAAATGTGTGTCCGTACTTAATTTTAGCCTGAAATTATGCAAACTATGAAATATTCTATTTAACACTTTAGTTGGGGCCTCTGCTAATAACTCTGGCAAAGGCATGAGCCCTTTTTTAAAATAGTGAATTTGTAAACAAATTTCTTTAAAAGTTTTTACATACGGATACGGATACAAGTAATAAAGGACTGAGTTGGGTTAGACCATGCAAAAAAAGTTTAGTAGTATTATAAGTCGTGATATTGCATACCAGAGAATGAAATGAATACATTCGATTTTAGTGTGCATTCGTAAAGGGTGTTTTTTATAGACGTATAGAACTTTAAATTGCAATAAAACAACGATGGATTATTCGATTGACTTGAATTTTATTTATCCGAAAAATAATCTTGTGGCATTACATTTTAAATATGATTTCTGGCATATGACCGCCGCCACGGCTGGCTCGGATGTAGTCCAATCTGGACGTCCAATTTTTGATGACTTTTTCCAACATTTTTGGCCGTGTATCGGCAATAACACGGCGAATGTTGTCTTCCAAATGGTCAAGCGTTTGTGGTTTATTCGCATAGACCAATGACTTTACATAGCCCCACAGAAAGTAGTCTAGCGGTGTTAAATCACAAGATCTTGGAGGCCAATTCACAGGTCCAAAACGTGAAATTAGGCGGTCACCAAACGTGTCTTTCAATAAATCGATTGTGGCACGAGCTGTGTGACATGTTGTGCCGTCTTGTTGGAACCACAGCTCCTGGACATCATGGTTGTTCAATTCAGGAATGAAAAAGTTAGTAATCATGGCTCTATACCGATCACCATTGACTGTAACGTTCTGGCCATCATCGTTTTTGAAGAAGTACGGACCAATGATTCCACCAGCCCATAAAGCGCACCAAACAGTCAGATTTTCTGGATGTAACGGTGTTTGGACATGCACTTGAGGATTACCTTCATCGCTAAGCAAAATTCGCTTATGAAAATCGGGAACAACGGCAATCTCGTTTTGGGCCCATTCGACGAATCTACGCAAGCGTTGTTCAGGCGTGAGTCTATTCATGATAAATTGCCAAGCCAAACTCAGAATAAATCACTTGACAGCTGTTACATCGGTCGCCATATTCAACAGTAATGCCAACTTAAAGTTCTATACGTCTATAAAAAAACACCCTTTATATCATTGTTTTTTTTGTCATGCTTTTGTTCACAAACAATAACGAATGTTGTTGCTTGCCTTACATTTATAATTTTTATTGATTTCCTTTTGCATGCAAAACCATTCAAATCATTCGATTAGTATTCGTTGCTATTTATTTTATTTTATTAAAAATAAAGTCTGTGAATTAAAAATAAAAAAAAAAGTAAAATTTGAAAATGTTAATTTAATTTAAATTGACCAAAAAAATCAAAAACCAAAGTTAGCAAAATAGTTGTAATTCTTCCGAACAAAAATTTTGTTCGTAAAAATTTTTTTAGTGAGAGTTTTCTGTAGCATGATGCATACACTACCCTTTACGAAGTGTCAACATTAAATCAGTAATAAAATTAGAACAAATAATCAATAAATTGGTATCATGTAGATACTAGACTCTAAATTTTCTGCAGGACTTTTGTATATGTATGTTTAAATATAAAAATATAAATTTTTTTTAAACAACATTGTAACTTTTCCTACCATTCATTTTGTATTCGTTGCCTTTTGTGAGTGTTTTAGCAATTTAATAGAAAACAGGCAATGTATTACACTCACTTTCTTCGATTGTTGTCATGTAGTGCTTATATCAAGTTATGAGGATTGACAGCAATATATTAATTTTTTATGATTCAAAACCAAGAAATAAGGTATTCATTCCGCCCTTTTTTTGCATACAAATTTTTAATGCTTGTACACCAAATATACAACTCTGTTGCATCGTGTGTACATTTTGTGACTTTCAGTTTTATGCACAAGGAGTTGACTTTATTATTTAGCTAAATTTCCTTAAAATATTTTACTGAAACTATTTTTAATAGTTTAAAAAGTATTTTTTTTTTTATAAAAAACTGTTTGAACTTTTGACTTAAACAAGACATATTATTTTATTTAATCACACCTACTCTGCGTTTCGATTTACATCGAAATTTGTTCCGTTAATTAATTATTGTATTTTGCGTTTCGATCAGAATTAAAATTTTTCCGCTTAATAGCATTGACGCGTCTTGCGTTATATTCTATCTTGTTTTAATCTTATTTTTTCGATTAAATGTAACCTGTGTTTCGTTTGTAGCTACGTTTTTGGCGGAAGTTTTTCGATGTTATTTTGTCTAATTAGAAAAGATAATTTAAGTATGTACTCGTATGAAACATAAAAGAAAAACTTTCAAAAACGCTTCATTTATTTTTCATTTAGTTGGAGCAGGGCGCCTAAGAAATAAGAAGCTAATCGATATCGAATGCAGTTTAAAATAAAATTTTAAGTTGTGAAATTTTTGAAGTGAAATATTTATATTAATTTCTTATTTTTTTTACTTTTATTTTAAAATGGTTTTGACTCTGCCTTAATTTTGTTTTTATTTTCAATACGAGTACGTGTTGTTTCTTGCGACACTAATCAAGTAGTAGTTTGCACTTGACTGCAAATATGTATTTCATGTGTTAAAAATTTATTTTTTATTTTTTATTTATTTATTTATTAGTTGTATTGAAATTTTTCTTTCATGTTGTTCTTGGTGAAATACTCAAGCAGTCAATTTTACTAACGTTTGTTATAAAATATTTATATTCCTCATATAAGTTTTGATTGAAATAACATAATCAATCACATGTACTCTTTAGAACAAATTGTGATTGCATTTTTGTTATCAAGAAAAGCTATTCATTCACACATTTTATTGTATTAAATCATAAAAAAAGAATTGTCAATCATGTTTTGAGCTTTCAATGTTTATTTGATGAAAGTAAAGTTAAATGGAAAATTTATTAAAAGAAAAAAAATCTACATAAAATTATGCAGATTTTATTTTTCTACTTTTAATGTCGAAGTATTTCGTAACATATTTTAATCCCTGTGATATAAAGTCTCACAGAAGTTAATTCTGTTTGGATACAATACTGAACAAGCTGTATGACTTTGAATGAGTGAAATTAGATATGAATGCAGAGATAAATTTGTAAAAGTATAAAATGTTACATTTAGTTCGCCACATATTCTGTCAAAAATAAATAAATAAATTCTTTTGTGAGAAATGTCAAATTCTTTTAGCTTATCGTAGCATTATTACTAAGTGTACGTATGTATACGTTTATATGCACATCTTATATTTGCAAACAAAATTATTGCGTATAGCAAATAAGTTAATTTTTTATTATTACTCTCTCGAATTCTCTCTTACTTGCCCAAATTTTTTGTACGGGAACAGTTTTGGGTAAGTTTGGACTTCCAAAGTAGAGTACGGGAACGCAGCGCTTATAAGACGATCATATTGGCACGGTATAATGGCATGCCATCATGCTCGTGCAATAGCCAAAAATTGCAGTTTGACACGCCGCGCATGATTGTCTACTAGCCGCTTTAGACGTTGATCCTTTTTGTAAGTTTTTCATGTTTTTGCCGATAAGAACTATATTAATTAATTAACTACGTTCAAAAACTAATTACAATGTTTTCTCTCTTGTTTTTATACTCTTCAAAAAGTGAAGTTTGTTATTCCGTCTGTAATTTCTATACGGTACTTCTACCACCCTATATAATATATACATGTATTGAGTATCCTTATAAATAGAGGAGTCGATTTAAAGATGTTCGTCCATCTGTCTGTGTGCATGTTGAAATCAAAACCTACAGAAAAGTTCGGTATGGCAATTTGTTGGAAATTGTTGTCTTCGGGTTGTTATTATAATTCAGCCTAATTGTTCGATAAATATCTGAGATATGAGCTCTGAAGTGCAACTACTTCTATTTTTTGACCATTTGTCTGAGGGAATTTTTTGCGTATTTTGTTTAAAACACAAAACTTAAAAAAAAAACGTGATACGCAATTTTATAAGAAATGACAGTCATAATCTTTATGTCATAAACAAAACAATCGGTTCACAAATGAGCGAGAAATGTCCAAACGATTAAACACCAAGAGGATTATTATGTATTTCGATTAGAATCGAAAAGGCTTTCGCCTCAAATTTTAAATTTAAAAAAAAAACTATAATAATTAAGTAGAACATTCGAAAAAAAAATTAACATTTTTAAAATTACCTTCAAAATTGGTAATACAACTCTGCTGGATTTTCGAAAGTTGTACATATTGGATTTTTCTTTCGAATTGAAAATTCTTTTCGAAAGCCATTTCAATTCGAATCGAAATACATAATAACCCTCCAGAATATGCACCCATTTTCTGATCATAAAAATTGTCGGGAAAAAATGGTACCCTATCCGATAGGCATTTTTAATGAGTTTCATTTATGTTTATTTTTTCCATCATTTTAGGCATCCATCTGCGTAAAATACGATCATAAATAATCACATTTTAAATAAAATACTTTTAAACTATAAACGGGAATTATATTCGAGTCTTTTTCTTAATCAGTTTTTGATCAAGAAAACCATTTGAATAGGACTCATAAAGGCGATTTTAGAAAAAATCATCTTGAAAATGCTGGCTGGGATGTGTGTTCGCGAACAGATGAAACCAAGAAATCGGGCTTATATGTATATGTATGTGTGCGTTTTAAATGTGGAAAAGAACTACAAAAAAATAAATCTTATTGAAAGATAGTTTTGACTTGTGCCGTAAATTTGAAGTTCTTTATTTCAAAATTAAATTAAAAATATTTTACATTCTTTCTTGATTGATCCCACAAAGAATTTTTTAGTGAACTGAAACGAATTTTTTATTTCAGAACTGACAAAAAATGGTATTCAAAGATATTTATTTTAATCCATAAATGCCATTTCATTAAAAACTTATTTTTTCATTTATTTTTTCTGTTTGGCTGAATATTGAAGAAAAATTAAATATATTAAAATTTGGCTAGCACAGGGAAGGTCACAGCCAAATTTAACTTATTTTTAAATCAATTTACTTATTAGTTTAAACACAAAAACTTTAATGCATTTGCGAGTTCTTCTTAACAAAAAAAAAACTAAAAAGAAGAAACAGTTTTCCATTAAAAAAAAAACAACAACCAAGTTAGTGTGATAAATGTCAATTTGACTTTGACTGTTGTCGTTTTAAGTATGTATTTTCTTCAGTGCTTTTTTCATTAAAAATTTTTTCGTTCCACTTTTATATAATTCAATGTTAAAGTTTTATTTTTAGACATAATTCCCTTCAATATTTTTAGTTTTTTCTATTTTGAAAGTCCTTCTGAACACAGTTTAGTGAGTAGCAATCAAACAGCCAGTCATTCAACCAAAGAATCAGCCAACCAACCCACACGCAAGCACGCATTTGAATACACAATAACAATATCACAGGATGTCTACAAATGCTATGGTAAGCAGTAGATACGACAGCCAGAAGTACGCTTGTTTCACTGATGGGACATTTTGTGCCTCTTGCGTTGTATTTGACAACTTTTTAATTTAGTTTAGTCTCAAGTACGAGCAGTTGGCGTGAATAAGTTTGTAATTTTGCTTATTTTTTTTAACTCTCTTGTTGATTACTCTACGTATTTTCTTGTAATTTTGTTTGTATAAAAATTTCTTTTCATTTTAGGTTTGCTATTTTACACTCTACATTTCGTTTATTTTACTATGAAAACTTTATTTATGCTGTGGACTTACAATGCGTGAGAATAACCCAACAAACCATCCTGAACTTATGGCATAGAAAATTTTATAAGAAAAAATTCTTGCTAGCAAAACAACACTTGGCACACAACTACGATTGTTACTCGTAGTAAATGCTTTCTTACCGTTTACATAATGTTAGTGGCTCTTTATATAAATATATACTACGCTGATGCGTTCTCTTAATTTTATTCATAATAAGATAAATAAATACCTAAAAAATACCTTTTACAAAATGCCCTTTTGTGAAAGTACTTACAAGAAATAAATATGCATTTTTACAATTGCAATAAAAGTTTTTTTAAAAAGTACGTTTCTAAAAATACCTTTTTATAAAAGAAGGGTTCCGAAAAGTCGTTCTAAAAAACTACTCTGCAATGAATGCGTTACAAAGTACCTCTTCAGAAGTATCCTTCAAAAAATACTTATTATTTTTAAAATACAATTTAAACCAGTTAAATTCAGCTGTATCAAGTCATATATACGCTTCACTGTTATAGCCAAATTATAAAGTTTTGCACATTCCTTTTAAATGTAAAAAAATATATATAAATAAGATTTTTAATGGAATTGCAAATACTGATTAAAATAATTTTCTTTTAATATTTTATGTTAATCTTAAAATAAATAAATCATTTCAGTTACAAAAATTCAAATTAACTACATTCACAAAAAATGCTTTATTTTTAATAAAATAAAATAAAATGTCTTCAGGTACTCAATTTTTAAATATAAAAAAAACAAACTTTCAGACTGCAAAATAAATTAAATTAAATTTAAATAAAAATGTTTGCAAACAATTTCTAAGCCAAACATAATTTTGAAATAAATATTGAATTTTGAGTACAGAATTTCAAATTAACAACAAAAATCAAAAACTTCTTTCAATAAGATATCTGATTCGCATTTTTATTACACAAGCAGGATTCGTTTTGTATTTTGTCTTATACATTGTACAAAACGATTTAAAAATTTTGAAAGTGCTGGGACTTTCCAGAAAACGTTTATGATAGGTTTCGTTTTTTTCGAACTCTGCTTAAAAGATACAAGTACACACACACCAGAGAACTGCAAAAATCGCATTATATTAGGAGCTTGAGTAAGTTCTCGCTGGCAGTAGCAGTACCCCGTTCGTGGAATTTCGAATGGTAACACACATGCAAAGCAGTAGATAGTGAATTTACCCTTAAATTTCAGTGGATGGTAGTTCAGACAAATAAAGTGTATTTGCGGGGAATTTTATTGCACTAATTTATTCAAAAGAAATCTACAGCTGAGGTTAGGTTAGGTTAGGTTGGGTTAGGTTAAACAGGTCGCCCGAAAGAAATAAAACAAGAGCTGGGCTCACTTGGGTCCTCTGACGTTGTCCCTTTGTGATACCTGTATAGAGGAAAATAAAGAAGAGGAGTGATAGTAATAGAAAAGTGAAGGGGAGGAAAGAAGATAGAGAAAGAAAGTGAGTGAGTCCGTCACAAAAACCAACCGCTGCTTCTAATGAAGCCATATAGCATGTCGACACTTGCATTCGACAGCGCAGTGAGACCCTGCAGACGTCGCTCACCGAAGTGGATCATACGCCGCTCTTTCAGGGCCGGACACTGGCAGAGAAGGTGTTGCCAAAATTGCAGTGTCCCGTTACTACAGCCACCACATTTCCCAATCGGGCTCTTTGGAGCCCCAACAAATCCCTACTGCGACTGCTATCCAGCCCAGGCCAGATCATCTTCACCGTATTACACGTCCATTCGTCACTCCATCTGGACTGTGCCTTTCGCAAGAATATGCTATCGATCTCTTTTTTACAGACCGATAGAGGGATGCCAAAGAGCGAATTGGCATCTTGCTCTGGCAGCCTCGACCCTTCCCTCGCCAGGTTATCCGCCCTGCAGTTCCCCATTGAAGTCCCATGTCCACGCACCCAAATGAGGGTGATCACCGAATGCTCTGCCATTCTATTTAAGGATGTGTGGCATTCTTGGACCAGTTGGGATGTCGAATAGACACCCGCTAAGGACCTGATTGCAGTCCGACTGTCGGTATAAATGCGAATCTACAGCTGAAGCACTTAGAGTTTTTGTTGAGGCATATGAAATGTTTTTGTTGCTTTTAATTTAAATAAAGCTTTTATTTTGTAAAAGAAACAGCTAAAACTTTTTCAAAGTTCCAATTCATGATTCAAAATTTGTATGTATAATCAATCAAACCAGCAATTTAAGTAAAAATCGTGCACAATATTTGATTAATCATGTTCGAGGCACGATTAATAATACAGAAAAAATCTTACTATTTTTATGACTTGCGTTCAAATGTCTATTGATTTTGATTTTGCGTAACATGGCGGTCGTCGTAGCTATCAATTAGAATTGTATTCTTTTAAGAAATGTTGAAGGAAGTAAATGAAAAATTTTTTAAAACAAAATTTTTTGTGTGTTAAATGTACTGAATTTCTATTCGTATTCGATATTGTAGCCAATATTTTACTTCCAGCATATTATATTATTTCTTCACATGTATTGTAAGCAGTATGTATAATATTTTAGACAATGATATATCGTTTGAACCAAGCAATATTAAAATTTTGAGAATATCATCTTTTTTATGAATATAATTTTATGGCTCAAATAATGATTATCTCTGTATGGCGGAAGCAAAAGAAACGTCGGAATAGATTTTCTGCGAGTGCTCAACGGTGATAAGATGCAGAATAAGCTGCTTGGGTAGTGGGCCATTGGTCCCAGGAGATCTAGGCAAGATTCGTCCTACAGCAATTACGAGATTCGTAAGGAGTCTCGGATTGTAATTAGGAACTGGGCTGCAGAATAGATCTTAAAGGTCGCGGTTATGAAAAAACATTTTGCCTTTTAGCAAACCACTTTTTTGTCCAAATTCGTTTTTTTAATTTTTTCTCATAGTCATGTTCCATTAGTGCATCAACTATCAAAACAGAAACAAAATTTACGTGACACAATAAACGAAGTTTACCATTCACTGTTTGCTGGCATTCTGATGTATGTCATGCCGCGTATGATTGTCTAATAGGCGCTTAAGACCAATTGTTATACACCACGTTTTTTGTCCGCTTTGTATTTTAGACAAAATACGCACCAAAAAAACAAATAGAAGTAGCTGCGGTTTTTGACCAGCTCCGCCATTTACGAACCAATTAGGCTGAATTTTAATACCAATCTGAAGAGGACAACAACTGATAGATTAATATTCTAAACTTTTCCGTACGTTGTGTAGGGACTTCTGAAAACTGATTTCAACGGCTATACAGACAGATAGACATCGTTAAATCACAAACTTATAAATATGCACAGTTTTTACTTACAGTTAAATGTATAAAAAGCAGATTTTAAAAATATATTTTTTAAGAAAGTACCTTTAAAAAAGTACTTTTTTAAAAAAGTATGTTGAAAAAAGCATATTTTTAAGTGAGTATCTTATTGCCTTTTCAATAAGTAAATATAAAAGAGTGCTTTCAAGAATTACTTATATGTAGGTTAGGTTAGGTTAGATTACACAGGGCGGCTCACTTGGGTTCTATGGTCCCTTTGCGATATCTGTATAACAGGACGTGAAGAAGGAGAAGCAATAGAGATAGAAATGTGAAACGAAATAAATAGAAAGACAGATAAAAAAACGATGACTCTGTTACTTAAACCAATTAAGACGATGATTCCGTCACTTAAACCAATTAATACTCTTAACGAAGCCACATAGCATGTTGACTCTTATAGTCGACAGCGGATTTAGACTCTGCAGGTAGCAAGACACCGGTAGAGAACGTGCTTTACAGTCTCCTTCTTTTCGTTTTGACAATTTTTACAATAGTCGTTTGATGTCAAACTTATTCTCCTAGCATGCTTGCCAAAACTGCAGTGGCCTGTTACTACAGCCACCACATTTCACAACTGAGCTGTCTGGAGCCCCAGTCGTCTTTGCTGCGATTGATATCTAGCTTATATGTAAATGTACTTACAAAAATACTACTAGTAAGAACACTTTCAAATAAAAAAAAATAATAAATAAATATTTTACAATTTATTCCACTTTGTTAAAGAGAAACTTTTACAAAATGGAATAACTTTTAAAATAGTTTTTTTTTTTTTTTTTTTTTGATTAGCAACATTTTGCAAAATGCCATTTTAGAAATTCTGCTCAAAACAAACATTTTTAAGCAACATTCTCACGTTTGCTAGGTTGTTTGCCAATGCAATACAAGTTGACTTGCTACTCGTACATGTAGTCCATTTGAAACAGAAAATTCTTTTAAATTGGAAATTATGTTTAGAATTTTAAATGGCTTTTGTTGTCTAATTTAGTTTTTAATACTTTTTACAAAACCAAGAAGTCTTTGAAATCAAGCAACCAAAATAAATTAAATTTGATAACAATTAAATGTTTAATAAATAATTATTTAATGATGGTATTTATTTAACTTGACATTTTTACTATTAAATAATAAAAAATCAACTTTACTTGTGTAAGTGAGTGCATGTGTTTTCACAGGAATGCCTAAATAATACTTTAAACTTGCAATAAATTCTTTACTTATCTACTCCTATCCTAAGTATGCGTTTGTTAGTTTATATCCTTGAAAATATCAGCTTTTGCCGTTTATGGTAGTAACACTACTTGTATAGGATTGTGTTTAATGCGTTAACGTTTCACTGATACTCTCAAAAATCAATTTTTTATATGGGAATATCGTATGTATTTAAATGTGTGATTTATTTATTTATTTACTTTTTTTTTTGTTCATAAGTTTTTTTTTTATTTCCTTAGTAAGACGTTACTTGCACGTTACTTAATCAACAATCAATCATTGTTAACAAATACAGGTGATTTATGGTAAATCAATATGAGAGAAAATAAATTGTTTTTTTTTTTTTGTAAAAATTTGTTAAACGAAATTTATCTTCATGCTCAATAGAGTATTAACAAGTTGAAAATAAATTAAATAGATACTTGAAAGTGCCATTTCATTTAAACTTTTTCTTCTTTTTTCAAAAAATTTATTATTCTGATAAAGGCAAAGATTATTAATACTCCTTTTAAATAAAAGAATATATATTAAATAATCATAATTTAAATACGTTGTATTGGATAGCTGTTGCCTGCAGTAGATTATTCAGACAAAAAATTTTGGCGATAACGAATGCATGAATCCAAGTTAAGAGCACAACGAACCTAATTAATAGCAACAACTGAAATAGTTAAACTTTTGTGTAATTTTGTTAATGATTTTCTTTTTTTAAATTGTAACAAGCAAATTAAGACATGCAAGGATGGGGAATGAATAAGTCTTTAAATTATATTTTATTCAATTGTTTACCAGTCCAACCTAAATTCACGATGTGAATTGTAAATAAAACAAAACGTTTTAAGAGAATTGTCTTAATATATTTTAGACAAAAGAAGGATATATGGCAATTATGTGCAAAACAAAATATCGGCTAAAAGCTCCCCACGGCTTCGGCGGCATACCTCTATACGATGTTCGATATTTTCGATGACACTGAGACATAATTGAAGTTCAATATTATTAAAGGGACGAATTATCTCATTCTTTAGCTCTTGAATTTTCCTTAGCCTTATTGACGTTCACTTTTTCTTTTAAATATCCCCAAGCAAAGAAGTCCAACGGTATCAAACCACATGATCGTGGCAGTCAATTAACTTCGCCACGATATGAGATAACAAGGCTATTGAATTTCTAGAGAAAAAGAGTCATTATATCGTTGGCTGCGGGGCGAGGTGTACCACATATTTTCGAGCTCCATATCTTCTATTTTTTGCCACAAGAAGTTCGTTATCATCTCGCGATTGTTGGGCAGGACTACGAGTCGAGGTAGACGGCTCTTCTGCCCCACTATCGCAAATAGCAGCAATATTTTTAGAAAAACGAACTGGAGATGTTTTCACATTTCCTACAGACCCGATCTTCCGAAATTTGAATACAATTCTCAAAATTGTGTACACAAAGTGCACGAAATGCATTTAGATTTGAACGATCAGTATTGTAAAAGGCTTCAACAATCTTAACGCTTTGCTCTATTGTGTACCTCTCCATGGTTGAATTTATCAAACACTGAAACAAAGAAATGTCAAATTAAGTTGGGCAAAAAACTTGACGTTAAACTATGACTCACAACTAACATCGTGCATTATGATGGTACCATCCTTTAGTTTAGAAGATATTCACAGAGTTTTGTTATAAAACGTATTTTTTTTAATTTTTCTCTAAAAAATATCACTAATAATCTAAAATGAACAAAATCAATAAATGTTGTTCTTACTTTTAATTTAATGCAAACAAAATGAGAAATATTTAGTTATAAGTCATTCATAAGTCTTAAAGTTATTTACAATGGAGTGGTAGCAACAAAGACATCATTTTTAATATTTTCTCCAAAAAAAAAAAAAACGTTAAGAAAACAATTGGTAAAATATTAATAATCACATAATTGAAAGGCTATTTTATTCTCGGTCCTTACGAGTTTTTGTAAGTCTATTTAAAGAACTAGTTCTCGAGTTATTGCAAATTATAAGGCGCGACCTTATTAAAAAAGTAACTTATAGCTATTCGAGCTTACATTCTAATTGACCCATTCATTTTGTAGGCATGTGTAGGCTTTTATATTGAAAAATAACTTTTTGTTCAAGTTGCAATAAACCAAAAAAAAAATAAAATGAAAATTCTTTAAAAACTCTTGGACAGCCAAAAATAATTCTGGAAAAAACATCAACTTCAATTTATTTAATTTTTTGTGCCGGTCATTATTTGGCCGTTTTTTTAATTAAGAAATCAGCCATTTAGTTAAAGAGCCACATGGTAGGTAGGACAAAAATAATTTTGGAACATTAAGCAGGTAGCATTCTAGCACAGGTAACAAACATTTTAAAGATATCAATAGAAATGAAAAGAATATCTATTTTTCCTTTTATGAGCAGGTATACCTCAGTACTTTCTATAAACTAATGTTTAGTGCTTAAGTGGTATAATTTGTAAATTCAATTTAGTATTCAAAAATTATTAGGGAGTATCAAACTAAGGCAAGCAAAATTAACAAATAAAGCCAAAGAAAAAATTACAAATTTAAAGAATGTGTAGACCACCAGAAGACAATGAGCAGCGCTTGCAGACACTAGAGAACTTGCAGTTAAATCGATTGTATTGGATGTCACTGAGACGGCAACAGCAGTCAGAAAGAAGGATTCAAACGTGGCTGCAGAGCGTGCACGAGGTACTTAGGAGAACCCAGTGGAGACGACAATACAATCAACAATGGAATTCAGAGCAAATGCAACAAATATTAAGAATGGACTGAAAAAAAACAAACAAAAACAGAACAGCAATTTTCAACAACTAAAAAATTTAGTTATTTATCATAACTGTATATTTGAAAGGTAATAAACTTTACAGTCACAACTGAATTTGTTTTCCCAAAAGAAAAAAAGAACTCTGCACTTTTGTATGGTAGTGAAATTTGGGGAGATGCTCTAAGGGCAAAGAGCAGAGGTTAAGTGCTAGAACCAATACAGCGCACAGTGGCACTGTATCAGCCTATCGCACAGTTTCAGGAGCTGCAATTTTTGTGATCAGTGGTGAAATACCCGTTGACCTTATGGCACTTGAACGGAGAAAGGCGTGGAACATGAGATGTGGACAGAGTTTTGATCCTAAAGGGCTGAGATCTCAAACTATCCAGAGTTGCCAAAAAGATGGGATGCGGAAGTAAATGGCAGATGGACGGCGAGGCTAATCCTCAATATAGAAGTATGGTTAAAGCGAGAATTCGGGGAAGTAAACCAATTCTTTACCCAATTGCTTTCGGGACACGGATACTTTCGAAAATATCTGTATCGCATGGAGTAGAGATCCAGGCTGTATTTATTGCGGTGCAATGAACGACGGTGCTGAGGGAGTGTTTTAGTGGAAACACCACATGACGTAGGGACGACGGTCACTGTGTTTAGTGCATACCTTATCGTATGTATCAAATAAAAAGGAGGAAATGCAATGCAAATCCGGTTGCACATCAAATAATGGCGTGCACATAAAGTAAACAAATTTTGACAGCTACGAAGCTAAAGCGATGGAGAGCAAAAAATGTACAGATGCCTTATTTGCTTTACCGTGTATAATTCTCTTATGAAAGCAGACGAATTTCACACGTGGAATTGTTTGCCATTGTTATAAATTTGAAAGATATTTTTTTTGCTGAGATTATCTTGAATTTTATTTGAAAATTGTTAGTTGGTTTTTAAAATTCAAGTCATAAATGGTTTTTTTGTTAACACACATAAAATGCCGTTATTTCGTAGATAAAGAGTGTGATTATTGTTGTTAATTTTATTGGGATTTTGCACCAATTGAACAAATTTACGAATTACGTATGGAGTATTCGTACGTTATTGTTTGTTGCTTCTACCAAATGAATTTGCTGTTATTAAGTACATGCGCGTACTTTATTTAATCGGAGAATAACTGTGTTACATAATTTTTTTTCTTATTTTTTTTTTTTTTAATTTACCAGCAACGATAACTAATTTTTAAAGGTCATTCTCGCTCATTTAAATTATTGAACGTATTAATTGAACGTATTTATTATCATTTTTTTAAGAATTATAATTTGTATGTGTGTTGTGTTTTTTGTTTGTTGGTTTTGGCATTCTTTTTTGAATTTTTAAATGAAATCAATTTAAACAAAAGCATGTTTTTGTATAATTTATGAGTTGAATGCTTCATAAAATTTAATAGTTTTGAAACAAATAAATCACATATAGATATTGAAATAAAAAGGTCACACTGGTGTTGACAATTTCTCCTGTGGAATTACGAGGGCTAAGTTAAGTCTCTTAAAAAAAAAGTTGAACAAGCTTTGGATTATCTTTACTTTGCTTGTGCCACTCCTGTTCTAATGTTTGCCAAGAAACTTTGGGATAAATCAACTGAGTATTGGAGTATAGTCTATGAAATGTTTCATTAAAAATGCTTTCCCTTTCGATATTTCAGTACTAATAATAAATAATACATTAGAATATCATTTGAAAAATAATAAATTCAAAAAATTTTGCCAGATTTTTTTCAAAACATTTTTTTCTGTGTACGAGTATGAAAAAGTTTCTTATAAAAATTTTTTTTTAATTGTTCCAATATACAAATTATGAAACAAATTGTTTGAATATACAAATTTGTTGATAAGACCGGGTACAAACAAAAAGTTTTGAATTTAATATTTCTTTGTTTAAATTAGCCAAATTGTTTTTACTGTGAATACTCGATTTTTTGGTCTTCCTTTTATTTTATTTTAAAAAGGCCGTGTCTTTTGCTCAGCCAAAATACCCAATCCTTAAATGATACTTTCCACTAATCTACAGAGCGTTCCTTAAGCAAAAAATACACATATCACATTTCAACATCAATCATACAGTTGTGTGCGTTTTCTTAAACTGGAATTCCCGTTATGTGTGAATTTGATGAAAATCAAAACTAGCTTGGTTTTTTTGATAGCACACAAATGCATAATTTAAAGTTGAAATTTTATGTGTGTATCAGGCACTTTAGTTTCCTTTGGAACCCTTTCTTTGATAACTTTGAGTTATGAAAGGTCAATAATTTCTTATCTTCTTTTTTGCATCCCTTTCAATGTTCGCTGAATTATATCGTGTCTCTTTCTAAATCTCTTTCAATACAAAATATTACATTATACGTTACGGTTTGTCACAGACTTTCTGCTCCGTTTATGTTCTTCAATTTAGTTTAAAAAAAAAGGAATTTTCTTTTTGTATGAAAGAGGGGAGGGAAAAAAGTATCAAAGTACCCCGAATTGTCCATCCCTGACATTCACTTTAATTTTTTTATGTAATAAAACTCCATAAAATATTCTATGTTTAAAGAGGGTGTCTCAGTAAAAGTGCATATTTTATTTTTCCAGAGCGATGCGACTTTTTATGGAATTGTAAAGAAGACGTGTTCCGATTAGGTATGAAATAAAATATCTGCGCCGGCAAAACTGAAGTCAATGCCAATTTAAAAAGAGAAAAACTAATTTTTTCCGATAAGGCGCATTTTCATCTGAATATCTCTTTGAGTGTACAAAAAATTTTCAAATTTGAAATCCATTAGCAACAAATACATCTGGTGTGGATTTTGGTCAGGTTTTACTTTTTTTTTAAGATGAGGCCGAAATTGCATGACAATATAGTTCTTGTGACCTCAACAGAATGGCATGATTCTGGACGATATGTGCTTTCAGCAAGACAACGATTAACTTTCGCATGATATGAATAACTGCACTCTTACTGAAACACCTACTTTAAGATTCGCCAATTTCGTTACTATAATTCCTAAGCAAATAAGGCATTTTCAAAAGAAGCAAGTCGAGTATAGTATAATTCTTTTTAAAGGAACGCGGTAGTAGCACCACGGAAATTTGTCCTCTTAAAAATTAGCAACAAACTTAAATCGTAATGCTGTGACAATTTCCTTACAGCATCTGTCTGATAAGTGTCTACAATAAATAAAATACAAGATATGGTCGATTCCATTGCAATTTATGTAATTAAAGATAAAATAATATGGGCCTTAACATTTTTCTAAATAATATATCACTTGAAAGTTTTTGCTTTGTTTAATCTCTTCAGTCTTAAATGTACAAAATACTTATTTTTTTTTTATATAAATAGTTTTTGTTTATTTTAAATAATTAAAAAAAAATACAAGTTCTTAAGATCCTACAATACACCCACACAAAAGTTCTACATTTTAAAAGCAAACAATAACAAAAAAAAACGAATCATTTTCTAAGCACTTGTTTTTTTTTTAATCTCTCTAATCTTACCAACAGGATTTTTTATTTTCATTATTGTTTTACCAATTTTATTTTTTACAAAACTTGAACAAAAAATCTTTGAAAGAAAAAAAATTTGATATAAAAATTAATCTTTTATTTTTTACTCAAATGAATATAAAAAAATTAATGTATTTGAATATGTACGAGTAAAAGCATTTTTTTTTTTGGAATTAAAACAAAAAAAGCCTTAAATAGTTGCTCGTATTTTTTGTTACTATCAAGATAAGTAGACGAGGTGTAACGAAATTTTGGAGGGAAAAAATTCATTAATCATGTTTCAGAATTGAATATTTGTTGTAGAGCTATTATGTAATTATAAAGAATGTGATATGTATAGGAATGGTGTTTATTATGTCTACACTTAGAGAAAATATTAATAAAAATAATTATAATAGATTTATATTTTTCTCTTTGAGTTTTAATTTGGTTTTTTTGCTTCGCAGTAATTAAATTTTTTTATACAATAAACTATATCAACAGTTTTCTTAAAATGTTTATTACAAAATCAAAACAACTGCTTGTAAAGCGTGTTTTTAGGTACGAGTACAATAAAACTTTCGAAAATGTTAACCGTCAAAAAGATTTGTTTTAGGGCAATATTTATTACCGGTATCTACTCGTATGACAAGCTGAATATCTGACTGACTAATTAATCATCATCACCCAGCCCAAACGGCTAAAGCTACGGACTTCGGCGAGCAGGTTCTTCTCACAATGTGTAGGACGAATAAGCAGAGATTTTTGGAAATTCGAATATTAAGGAGGTAAAAATGGGTAAAGTCGGCATTTTTATAACAGATAGACCCAAAATTCAAACTAAAAAATATTCTAATAAAGAAATAAGTAAATTTGTATTTAGTGCTTTTTTGATATTTGTACATTTGCGAAATAATAATGTTGGTACTTTTTTTAACCCCATTTATTTTTTAAATTACTTTATATAAATTGATGAAGCATATATGTAATTTATCAAAAATAAATAAAAATCAATTAAAAAAACCTTCAAAGAAGAAAAAAAGTACAAAAGGGGTACTTTATATTTAAACAATTTTAGTGGTATTTTGTATGTTATGAGCAACCCAGCGAAGTTATGGTAATTTTTAATCAATTTAATGGTATTTTTTTATATTAACAACCAAAAAGTATCCTGAACTGAGAGACTGGGATCAAAAGCTTCACATCAAAGTGAAAAATCATTAAGAGAAAAATGGTACTTTTTATATATTTTAATTGTACTTTTTGATATTTTAGTAATAACGAATTTAGAAGTACGAGATTGGGCTCAAACGGTCTGAAGCAAGATGGAAAACCATAGACTGGACAAAATGGTACTTTTTGATTTTTTAACATTAGCGAACCTAGAACTATCAAACCAAGCCCATCTGAAGAAGGCCTTTTATTGAATTGTGTTTAGAAAAACAATTAAATTGAATTAAAATTTAAAATCGCTACATAACTCTTCATGTGTGCACATGTTTACATTATTAAAATATAATTTTGCTACCATTTTGTTTAAGCACAATAGGAGTTCATCAGATTTTCTTATGCGTCAATAATCGTACGATTATGTAGACTAATTTGTCATGGTCTTCATCATAAGAAACGTGCGCCTCACTTTTTGTTTCAAAACAGTTTAATCTCTTGATTAAAGAAATAGATTTTTTCTGTCAGTGTAATCAAACTTTTGTACAAAAAATAAAAAAAGTATCAATAACTAACTGTGTATCTCCCTGCCTTTTTCTGGTTGTATCTTGTGCGTAAGCATGTGTAGCTGCATGATTGAATATTTATTTTATGGTTTCTACCATATTAAATCAAAAATCATTTTTTTCTTTAGCTTCCGTTCCGTGTATTTATTGTCTATAACAAAATAAAAATAAAAAAATTCAATATAAAAAGTAAACCAGAAATAACAGAAGGAAAAGTCAAGCTGGCGTCCGATATTAATCCATCAAAAGCTCCAAAGATTTGAAATTAATGGGCAACGTTCTACTATGAAAATATAGCGTGTTCCAGTAAGAGTGCACTTTTTTATTTCATGCAGCAATAAATCAATTATAAAGAGTGATTTTTTTGCTATTATCTTTTTGGCAACACTAGTTTTGACAGCTCACGCACGTTTTGTATCTTGTGTCACTGTCAAACATCTTCAGTTTGGTCTATAATTTAATCATGAATCGTCTTACAAACGAACAACGCTTGCAAATTATTGAATTTTATTACCAAAATGCGTGCTCTGTTAAGAAAGTTCATTGCGCGCTTCTTCGATTTTATGGTCAGTTTAATCGACCTACTGAGGCTTCTATTCGGGCTATTGTAACAAAATTTCGCACCAAATTTACATTGTTGGACATTAAACCACCAACACGCTTACGTAGAGTGCGAACTGAAGAAAATATCACAGCCGTATCGGCCAGTGTTGGTGATGACCGTGAATTATCGATTCGGCGCCGTTCGCAGCAATTGGGCCTCTGTTACTCCACTACGTGGAAAATTTTGCGGAAGGATTTGGGTGTGAAGCCTTATAAGATACAACTGGTGCAGAATTGAAGCATTTGGAAGAAGAATGATCAAAAACATATAAAAGAGAGATTAATGTATAAAAATAATTACAATAAAAATATAAAAAAAATAATGTTTTTTATAAGGGGTCAACTGCCCGCGTTCATGCATATATAGTACATCAAGTACTAATCAAATGATTAGTCACATATATTTACATCATCGTTGATTAGGAAAAAGCATTAGAGTAAGCAGCTCAGGTATATGTTCTAAACACCAGGACCACACACAGCAAGTTTAGTTGGGCAATTCTTGATTTTGTAGGAGAGAGAGGAAAGAGGAATGGAAATTGGTACTTGCTCGTACTCGGCAATTCCTTTTTGTTTTCTCCTCGTATGTTTTATAAAGATGTAAAAAAATACCGGTAGCTTGAGGCTGAATGAATGACTGAATAGGAATGCAATTTTAAAAGAGAATTAAGAAAGAATTGCCCAACTAAGCTTGCTGTGTGTGGTCCTAGTCAAAGTTATAAAAATTTAACATGACAGAGAGAGATAGAAAATCATACATACACCAAAGTTTTCATCACTTTTTATATATTTCCCGATAGAAACTGTCTTTTACGCTGTGATAGAAGACTCCATCTACAATGATGATCAAATGAATCACTTTCTTTAAGGATCTTCTAATATCAGTTTTATTTTTATAATAAGTACTTCCTTGTAAACTAAATTTTTGTTTAAAAAGGAAAACTATTTTGTTTTTTAGTTTTTATTTTGAATTCATTTCAAATTTTGCACTTTTGTAGAAAAAAGCTATTTTTTTAGAAATATATGGTAACACTAGTGGGACGTATTGCATACGTAGAGTAAATATAAGCTATTGGTTTTACGTGTTGCTTATTTTCAAGTGTGAAGCAAGTACATTTGTGTATATTTTGTTAGTTTAGAGCAAAATTATACTAAAACATTTTGCAAATGCTATAATGCAAGACCATTTGCACAATATTGTGAGTAGGCCTAATGATTTTTACTTAAAATTTTTATTTTTAAATCTTTCTTTGACCCTTAATAATCCCATCAAATTTAGTCACAATATAAAAAAAGACATAATAAAAATTCCATCTTCATTCAAATTCGTTTAAATTATAAAAATTGTATGTGTGTCACCTTGAACGTAATCATGCATGTATAATCTATGTGAAAACAATTTAAAAAATCATTTATAGAATTTGTATTAAATCAAATAAAATGTGACAATTATGCACAAGAGTGTCATTAACGCATTTTTATCGCATTTTTTTGTGGCTCTTTTTTTGTAGCAAAAATTGAAAGTGAAACAATCGGTAAATAAACTTTAAATTAATGGCCAAAACGTTTCCAAAACAAAAGAAAAAAAATAAAACAACTAAATAACTAAGAAATATTTTGTTTTTAATCAGCACAACAAGCATGGGCTCGTGTTAAACTGAAAAAAAAACAATTTTTAAAATCCAAACACGTCGATTTGTCAAGAAATAAACTATTTACATGCTACAAATAATTTAAGAAAAAGTAAGACAAAAAAATTCAGATTAATTTCAATTTCAATATTGTGAATGCAAATAAATGCCTTTACAATTGAGTACTGATGAATGACATGTAAAAAATGGCTGAACTTGAAATTTTGTTTTTTACAAGTAAAAGTAAAAAAAAAAAAAGCAATTTATGCAAAAATATGCCAAAACGCCAGTAAGTAAAACTAAAAATGACAGGATTTTTTCTGTCAACGGTACTGGGTGAGATAGTAAAGAAAAAAATTGAAACGCACAAACAAAATCCTGACATTTAACAACTTCCTAAAACTCAAAAACTAAACGAGTTAAAATTGTACACAAAAATTAAAATTGTGTTAATTTGTTTCAGTATCCAAATTTTTTTAGAAGGCCTTTTGAACTGTACTTTTTTTGTATACCACTTATGGTGTAAGTAAGCCAGATACAGAAATAACAACATTCAAAAAGCCCATATATTTTCTTATTGCTTTTGAGACCCCTCCTGTCAAAAGCTTTTCCGTGACGAAATCCAAAATTTTTCTGCTATCGATCTATGTTTAATACATTAATGTTTTTTTATCTCTTGACGGTAGAGACTGCAATCATGCAGAATTCTGTGTCACCAGGTTTATGTTAATACGTTTTGTTTAAAAATTATGATTTGCTGAGAATTTTTTCATAGCAGTAAAACATATGAAATGGTTGAAAATTTGTTTCTGCAAGTCGCCTTTTTTTAGGAGCAATAATTTTTCTAGTAACAGAAAAATTGCCACTATAGTCAACAAACAAACAGAAAATGAATTTTATTTATATAATTAACTTTTAAAATGTAAAAAGTGGTTATTGTGACATAACGATAATATTTAGTTGGACATATGGTATCGCGAAGTTTTTTCTAGATATTGATATGTTCTTCAATATTGTATGCAAGACTGTGTTATCCAACCTAGGACGTCAGGCTGACGTATATTGGTAATGAACTGGCTAGGAATGGCTCTAACATGGAGGTTTCTATGCCAAAGGTAGTCCCTGTAGCACTTGGTAGTATCAGGAGTGGTATTTTTGATCACCAGATGGCGAAGTCTACAAACGTGTAAGGTCACGAGTCACTTATGGCCCCGTTATGATGGTAAACGTTCTATTCAACTGAAGGCCGTTTAGGCCACCCCGTAAACCAACCAACAAAGTAGAACATACTTTTGTTTTATCATCAATAGTTTCCGCAGCGCATGCGAAGAAAGACGTTTTGGTTCACTTTTTTCTCTCTTCTGTTTCGTTATTTAAGTTTTAGTAAGGATACCTAATCTTTTGTGTTAAAAACAAAAGCAATGTACAAAAATTGCTTTCGTTCGCTTAGGTTTTCTTGTGACATCGCTGAACAGGCCATACAATTTTGAATTTTTCATAACTTTACGAGCCGGCAATACGAAACGCATAACAAATTGTGATACCTCGAGAGCTCTCTTTAAATTAGGTTATTATGAATTTTTTTTTAACAGTCTTGCAGTTTCTGAGATATTCTTAAACTCCAAAATTGTTTACTAAAAAAAATCATTAAAAATCTAAAATAAACAAAGTTTAATATTTTATTATTAATGTTGATACTTGCATACGTAACAAATAAAATTAGCCATAATTCACCAAAATCAATTTATCTACAATTTTCAAATTTATTTACAATTTAGTGGTAGCACCTAAACACGTATGCAATACAACTTCCTTAACTAGTATTTTTTGTTGCAAAAAATTGTATGGCGTTGTCCTAGTTGCTAAAACTAAAATGTGAATAAATTCAGAACCTGTTAATGGATTTTTATGAACTACGTCTAATATTATTTGTAACATATGCAGGTATCAACGTTAAAAATAAAATTTAATATTTTCTTTAATACTAAAATTTTTAATAACTTTTTTAAAAAGAAATTTTTACAAAATTTCTTAAAAAAATTTTGTTTTTTTTTAACAAAACTTTATCAAAATAATCAATCAATATAATTTGAAAGTTATTGTATTATCGATTTATTGGTGTTTTTATAAATTTAATCAGAGAAGTAGATTGCAGAACATCATACGGCGCAATTTCCCAGCAAAAAATCTTTATTTTAAAGCAGTAACGAAGATTCGAAGCAATTTAGGGCATTTAGGGATGCAATATCGTAAAGCTATTATCATGGCTCCTATTAGATGATCATGCCTGGCACGGTTTGATGTGAAAGAGAGAGAGAGACTGCTTTGCTATAACACTTTCATGCGCGTCATGTCATACACCAGTATGCAAACAAACAGTAAATGGTAAACTACGTTTATTTTGTCTCGAAAATTTATTGCTGCTTTAATAATTGATGCGCTAATGGAACATGACCATGAGAAAAAATTAAAAAAAAAACTAATTTGGACAAAAAAGTTGTTTGCTAAAAGGCAAAACATTTTTTCATAAACCGTTTCACTTTTTATCTACCACAATTCTGGCAAACTTTCATATACAGGCATACCTGATTTAGCGCTCATATTGCGTTCCTGAAAATTGAGCGTTAACAGAAACAGCGTGCTATTTACACTAAAATATTATCTTATATTCCTAACTAAGGCACTTCCTTCCATAGAAAGTCATAGTTGTGGAGAAACTTTTGCAAATGCTCTCTTTATGATAAACGAGATCATCTTTAAATAAACGACTATAGTTTTTAAAAGTACAAAATTCTATCGCAAGAACAGGCCAGTTTCAAATGGAAACTTATTGCTTCCGAGAAGTACTAACGTAAGCGATTGTTCAAAAAAGATTTATACAGACACTGACTACGAGCCTGCTTTTATGTATTTAAGCATATAAATTTCGTGCACGCAGTATTTATTGAAAGTAAAACATAAAACAAACACTCAACCCTTTATATCATCGGTTTCCAAACTTTCTGATACTGCGACCCACATAAGAAAAAAAAATTCAAATTTGATGGCCCCCTTATTAGATAAAACAATAAAATAATATAGACACACACATTTCTAGGATGTAAAATAAATCTAAACAAAAACTAGTAAAAATTTTGTGATGAAGGGTTCGTCCGGAAGTTGCTGATGTCACTCAGACCAACAGCACTAGGGTATATGGAGATTTCCAAAAATGTTTTAAAATAATCCAAAGTAATTTCTGAGTATTTGGGCGGCAGATTACAAATCTTAACGACCTTCTCTTTAAAATAGTATGTGTTCTATCCCATAATATTTTATGATTCGCCTAAACATATTTATAAATATGTCATACACTGAACCAAATCTCGTAGGTAATATTGAATAAAAATTGTGTGTAGAATTTTACACACAAAATTAGATTAATTTACTGGGTTTTTATTTTAAACTACACAAAAATTATTCAGTAAAACAATTTTTTATTTAAGTCTACAGGGGTTTTTAGTAAAAAATATATGATAATTGAATTAGTCTCTTTGAATAAATTTTTTCTTTAAAATAAGCGACAATTTTGTAAATTGTAAAAAATTTTAGTTAATGTGGCAGTAAATCAACGTAAAAACACTTATTCAGTATCTATAGATACTAAAAACATATTTAGAAATATATATTTAATGACGTAAGACGTATTTGATAAGTATGTCATAAATAGCAGAAATATTTACTAAAACGTTAATACGTTAATACGTACATTAAAACATATTTAACTCACTTATGGCACAGGATATAGTAAAACAGAGAAAAAAGTCGATGTTATCGGCATTTAGAGGGATTCTTAATAAAGTAATATCGCAAAAAATTTTCATTAAATTGTAGGTATGTTTTTAAATATGTACAACAGAAATTAAAAACTTCACAGCCCCCTTGAAAATTTTACGCGATCCAAAGTTTGGAAACCGCTGCTTTATGACAGAAGTGGTTCGGTGACGAGTTAAAGTTTCTTAGCTGCAGAGATAATTATTTCGAGCCCAGTTAAGGTACTGACTGATTATCCTACACGATCGTACGATTATGTCAAAATAATGTGTGACAGAATTCTATCCTACTTGAAGAAATTGCTTTAAAATGGCGAACTTTATGCCACACTATTATACAAAAAAAGATGCAAAAACATATGTTTACTCACCTTAATACTTTTAAAAGTATTCATTTTCTTCTTTGCGCAAAATATTTTTTTTACAAATATGTACTATGAAAAATAACCTAAAAGCTTGTATAAACAAAACACAAGCTTGGTATTATTGCTATTTTTCTGCCTTGAACATAGAAAATGCAACTCTGATCGCATAGATAAAATTTATTTTATGAAAATTTTCATAAAATTAAAAAATCGGACAGACCTGTCAAAAAGTCTGTCACACACATGCTTTTTCAATACACATTATCATACTTTTTTAGCAGACATGCGTTTTTAGACAGATCGTACGACTAAGTAGGATAGAGAGTCCTAGGCTTTAATGTTATGAAGTAGTTTCTTGTAATGCATAAAATAAGCATTCTTAGCAGTTAATAGTGTTTTTACACTAGAGCACATTTAACATCTACCATCTATTCGGCGAGATGACAACATCTTCCATATAAAATGCATGTAGAAAAAATCAACATCTTCCAACATCTTTACAAGATGTTCCTATCTCATTTTATTTCACTCAACATCTTTCGATAATTTTCGTGCCATCACTAGAAAAATGGCAATATTTTCGATTTTAGTGGCATCACTTATAAAGTAACATTTATTTATACATACATAACATAAGTATGTACACATATTAAACAAAATAAAAATTCAAATTTTGAAGCCTAATGGATTTGATCTTGCAAAGCAACAATAATGAATGATTTTTCTAAATTTATTTTAAGATATTTTTTGTTTTCGAAAATTATGCGTCTTCTTTTCTTTTATTTTTCGACAGTTTAGTTGATGGTAGATGTTAGATATAATGTAAAAAGCATTTCATCATTTTCAACATTTTTCACGCGTTCCTCTGAGATGTGGTGTAGTGTAAAAACCCTATAAAGAACTTTTTTTTCATTTTCAACATCTTCCACGCATTCCTCTAAGATGTGCTGTAGCGTAAAAACACTATAAAGCGTTTGATTCCAGATGGTTCATCCACAAGTATTAATAAAAACATAGATATATATTTAGTTTAAATCAATGTATCGAGTACACTAGAAATCAAATTTAGTCTTGGCGTTACCAAAACCATTATAGGCCGGTGTTATTTATTTTAAAGAAGCTACATAAATGCAAATAATGAAAAAACTAGTCGTTTTAATAAATTAACAAAAACAAATAAATTTATAAATAAATAATGTTTTAATAAGAAACATTTAATTCATTCAAAATAAATATTTCCATTTAGATAATTTTTATTATTGAAACCTTTATTGACCAAGCAAAAAGTTACACTAAATAACTTAATAACAATTCGATTTTGTTTAATGACAAAAGCGGTCGCATAAATAGACTTAAATGTGATTAAAAAGACAAGCCAATATTTTAAATAAAAACAAAAAAAAAACAAAGAAGTACGTGTACGAAAAATAATGTACAGATTTTTGGCAAATTTATTGTCATATTAAATACAAATTAAAAACAACCGCAACAAGAGTTTTTAAGACAACAACAAAAGAAAAAAGCATATGCCTCACAAGATTTAAAGCCAAACTTAAATTTGATTTGATACAATTTTTATTACACAAACCAGGGAGGGAGCCGATTGTTTTATTTTTATTTTATTTTAATTTGCTTTAGTGTGGGTGGGCTTCGTATTTTTTTTCTTTTTAATATTTTGTTGCTAATTCTTTAACATTTTTTAATTTTATTTTATATTTGCTTTTTCGTTTGCTTTGCATTTGTTTTAGCTTAATTGTCGTCTTTATTTCTATTTTTACTGGCACGTTCTGCTTGAGCTTCTTGAGCTTAAGTTTGCTTTTTTCCTTTTTGGTATTTTTTTACAGTGAGTGTGAACAAATTTGCTGGCATAGAAAAAATGGTATAAAACTGTTGAGCCATCATGTTGACAGCATCACAACACAATTGCTAGTTGTCATCGCAACAGTATCAAATATTAAAAGAGCAGCTAAAGCTAGAGCTGTCAGTTTAAATCGGGATATACAAAGTGTGTCAACTACAAAAAAAATTTTTTGCGCATATTTGATTTAATTACAAAAAAATAATAGAAAATGGCAAACAAAGTAAGTTCCATTCAATGATTAAAGGCTTAAATATATGAGAAAGGATATTAAAGCTTACATTCAGTCAAGGACTTAACAAATTTAGTGCACAGCTAATTACAAAGCAAAAAAACTTTTTTGCAGAAAATTAAATAAAACAGAAAAACAACGTTTAGCTACTGTAATTTGAATATTAAGTACCTAAAGCTGCAATATTAAAATAAAGTTGAAAGTATCAGTTCAATTCAGCTACATATTTTACTTATTCAGCTGGTGTATGTGTGTATAAAAAATAAAGCAACGCTACCTATTACTATTATTATGAATTTATAACTTTACCTACAAATCAATAAAGTAAATTCAGTTAAGGTTTTTGCTAGTGAAATGTTTTTAGCTTCAATTGATTTTAGATTCATTTACTTAGGCTCGCAAAATTGTTTAACAACTTAAACTTGAAGAGAAAAACATATTACAAAGCTAATTCAGCAAATAATATGACATATTCAGCAAGTATATGGGTTTATCAATGTTTAAAAAATAAAAAAAATTTGTTCAGGGCAGGACTTTAACTATTCTGGTGGTAGTTGCAGTTAAATGATGGTAAAAATGATGTTTATTGCAGCGAAAGAAGCATCCTTCACATCTCTTACTCGTATATGATTTCAAGAACATTTTAAATTTTGTCAATTGTTTTAATCTAATTTTTAGCTTAATAAAATTAAATTAAAATTGCTGATAAATGAGACAGTTGAATTGTTTGAACACTTTCATATTTAATGTCCTTTTCTCACAGCTTATTACTTTTGTCGGCTTATTAGCCTTATCTGGCTCATGTATGGCTGGTGTAACTACGTACGCCTACAATCCCTTCATTAAAACTTATGCGGCTGCTCCGGCTACTTATGTGAAGTCAGCACCTTTGTTAGCAGCTGCTCCATTTGCAGTACGATCCGCTATTGCTCCTCTAGTAAAGGCCGAAGAAATCGATCCTCACCCTCAATATGGCTTCGCTTACGATGTTCACGATTCCATAACCGGAGACATTAAAAATCAAGTTGAATCCAGGGATGGTGATAATGTTGCTGGCTCTTATAGTTTGGTCGATGCTGATGGTTATAAACGTACTGTTACCTACACCGCTGATGAAGTCAATGGTTTCAATGCTGTTGTTCAACGTGATCCTATTGTTGCTAAAACTGTAGTTGCAGCTGCCCCTGTTGTAGCAAAATATGCTACTCCTGTGTTAAAAACTGCTCCAATTGTACAAGCTTCCCCTGTGGTGAGAGCTTATTCTGCTGCTCCTTTTGTTAAGACTTATGCTGCTCCAATTGTTCAGGCAGCAGCTCCTGTAGTTCCTGCGACCCCCGTGATTAAAGCCTATGCTGGTACTCCTGTAGTTCATACCGCGCCTCTTGCCAAAACCTACGCTGCTGCTCCTTTTGTGCATGCCACGCCTGTTGTCAAAGCTTTCGCTGCTGCTCCCGTTGTTAGCACATATAATACTGCTCCCGTTGTGCGCAACTCTTATTTCACTTCGTCTCCTGCACAACAATTATATCATTTGCCTTTGCAGCAACAATTATCATACCTTAGCTCTCCAGCAGTTGCCGTTCATCAGCAAGAAAATCTTCTAGTTCAACAAAACATAAACCAAGGTGAAGAAGAAACACAAAAATTATCAGCTCCTCAGCAACCTGATAATGAATCCACTCCCGTTGAATATCCAGAAGAAGCACAACAACAAGAACACCAACAACATCAAGCACAGCAAGAACAATCTCAACAAGATCAAGAACAACAATTAATTCAAGACCAACAAAATTTATTTGCCGAACAGCAACAACAATTCGTGGCACAACAACAGCAAGTCATTGTTCAACAACAACAATTATTGGAACAACAACAACAATATTTCCAAAACCAACAGCAACAATTTGCCAACAACCAGCACTTCTCTCCCTATCCCCAATATGAAATTCCACAAAACCAATTAACACATCCTGAACAGAACAACCACCACGACGCTGAAATTGTTGAAGGTCGTTCTGTCAATCCGGAGAAACAACAAAAAGAAGCAACTGTTGACCCAGCTCCTGTCAATGAAGAGCAAAAGGAAAATTATAATAAAGATAGCACGAAGTCAGCCTAAGTTCCTTGATTACTGTGATGATTCTGCACACTTATGCCGTATTAATTATGATTGCCGTTTTATTTAGTTCCATTTAAAATCATCATAATGTCATTAACTATTCTTTTTATATCACTAGCTATTAACACGAATAAAAAATAGATAAACAGAAAATTTTTAATTGGAGAACAAACTGCGGCTAGCGAGCGACATGCGCCTCTTTAAAGGATTATATGGGGCTCTTGATAAGTGTACCCGAGTTCCCTTTTCATTTTTGTGTTATTATTTAGCAGACGGAATTCCAAGAAAGATTTCAAAACTTCAAATATTTTAAATCTGTTCTTGATTTCTTTTTGAACCCATTTGAAATTAACGTAAGTGAGTTTTCCATTTTCACTATAATTATGATCTAAATGAATTAGAGAGATGCAACAAGATCAAGTTCTAGAATTAAAATATAAGACGAAGGCGATTACCAAATTTTAAAAATTAGTACTAGAATCGAAGTATCTTTAACTACTTGTTGAATTTTTTCAATATTTTTTTTTATTGAAAAGCGGGAAACTACATTATTGCATTGGCGGTTGGTCGTCACTACAAATGAATTTTGGGCTCACCATTTTGAGCTTTCCTTCAGGTTGAATTCCATGTGACCTATCCATCATCTTCTACTTGTCTGCGTCTCGGTTCCTCTTTTCTAATCCAGAATTTATGTCTGCATCCAAGTCCCGCTTCTATGCTAGCATATCTCCTCATAACTTATCATTTGTTTCGCCAAATTTTTTCTTATTGCTAACATATATATGTTAGATATATATGGTGGGTTATAGTCCAACCTAAATTGGAGCGGCAAGCGTAGCGTTTTTTATGTTAAAGCATCATAATTCAATAAAAACACTAGCGGTGCGTGTTCTCTACAGTAGAGTTAATCAATAGAGTTAAAAACCCTATATTCAACAAAAAATAGCTAAAATGTCATAATTGATTAACAATAACAAAACAAAAATAAAATGACAATTGTTTTGCACAGCCAACTTCACTACAAAACGTGCTCTCATAATTAGATTTTCTAATCGCTCAGCGCTGCCGCCGAGTAATTTCGGCATGCTTTATACATTTTGTATGGGCTTGAGGCTTTTTTGACAATTAAAAAACTTGCCGTGCCAATTTAGGTATGACTGTAACTTTACTATTGCGGTTCAGGGCTGTGAAATCGATATCGTTTGCTACAATCGAAATAATTTTATAAGAAAAACTTTCAGGATTTTTGAAGTTGTAGCCCTCTAAAATTACTTAAAACAAAAGCCAGTTTTTCCATATTGCTACAGAATTTTGAATTGTCCTGTTTGAAATAGGAATAAAAAAATATTTCTGGCGGTAGTTTGCATAAATATGTCTAAAATGTTTCATTAGATTTATATGGTTGACTTCGCCGAAAAGGGGAAGGATAATTTTTTTTCTCAGTATTTTCTTTAATTAAATTTCAATTGCCAACATCCATTAGCTCACAAACAAACGTATTTATACGTCTACTCCTACAAATGTTCTAGCTGAACATTGAATTAATAAATTATAAACAAAAAAGGTAAGTTAATTACTTTTTACTGAATTGTGGTTGATAAGTAGGAAATTAAGCCTTAAAGGCATATTAAATAATAAAATTCATTTGTTTCATTAATTGATTTTAACTCTGTGGTTACTATCTCTATTACGTATTTATTCTTGTTTACTAATTCAATTTATTAATACAAGATGATAGACTTAAAGTGTTCAATATAGAGAATATTTTATGTTTTTCAAAGAATTAGAAAAACTAGCTGTAAAAAGGAATTAAGCAAAGTAAACTCTAGTGTTTTAAATTTAATTAAATATTTGATTATGGTTTCATTTCTGGCTTTCTCTGTGCTGTACTAGATTAAAGCATATTTATAATTTTTTATGCAAGAAATCCAAATCCATAGTGTATCCAATATTGCAAAAATTTAAATAATTTTTTAGTTATACAATTTATGATTTGAATTCAAAATTTTGTTTAAATTGGCTTTGATTTATTCGCTGCGTACTTTACAAGGAGAATATTGGTTTATGAGCATCACTGAATAAAAACAATCTTTTATTCTAGTTGTTACCATTATATGTATATATTATTTTGATTTGATGGCAAAAAAAAATGGTAAATTTTTTAATTTATATTTACTTTTCAATGTAGTAGCCAAATATTCACACATTCTCCTTAAATATTAAAAAAAATAATATGAACAAGTAATAACAAATAATTATTAATATAATTTTCTTTGAATAATTAGTATTTTATTAATCCTAAAATAAATAATTAATTTCAGTTCAAGAAATTTAAATTAACGAGATCTAAGAAAAAATCTTTTGCTGGAACCTTTATTTTCAAAAGCAAATAAATTGTCTCAATTTTTAAATTAATAAAAAAAAGAAATTACAAGTTACTGATAATTAAAGCTAAGATTTCATTAGTGAAATATCAAGCTTTTAGTTGGACATTAAATTAAAAATATCGAAAAGTTAAATATCGGATATTGTGTCCAATATACACAATTTCGTTCCAAAGTCTTAGCTAAAAACCGGTTATTTGCCTCACAACATCTTAAGTTTAACTATTGAAAGTTGTAATAACGGGCCTAAGAAAGATAAAAAATTCAAAATGAAAAAAAAATTAATATAAATCCAATTTAATTTAAAATGTTTTTAAACATCTTTTAAACCAAATATATTTAAATAACTATTTAATTTCAAATGAAGAAATTAAAATAACCAAAAAATTTTCTCTACCATCTCTCTTGCTATTTATAAAATTTTTGCATTTAAAACGCACACATACATATACACTTTTGTATAAATAAGACCGACTGCCTGGTTTCATGTTTGTGTGCATAAGCAGTATGCACAAGTACAGCTTAAAAATTTCCATTAAAAACAAAACAAAAATTAAGGAATATAAAAACTTTCTCAGCTATTTGTGGACCGATTGCTTTGAATTTTTACACTACATTATGACTGCTATTTTTGATAAAACTGCTTACTACGCTTTGTAGTTTAAACAGAATACGCAAAAAAACTTAAAAATATGGTAAAGAATAGAGGTCGTCGCAGTTTTTACCCATATCTCCGCCATTTATGAACCGATTAGACTGAATTTCAATAACAACTGAAAGACAGAAACAACTGACAGATTGGTATGCTAAGCTTCTCTGTAGGTCGTCTAAGGACTCTAGAAAGTTGATTTAAGCAGCTGCACAGACAAATGGACCGACAGGCAGACATCGACCCTACTATTTATAAGAATTCAGAAAATATATACTTTATAAGGTGGCTCATATGTGGTGTAGAAATTACAAACGGAATCACAAACTTACATATACCCTTCTTACTCACAGTAAAGGGTATAAAAATGGTCAAAAAGTTGAGGTCGTTCAAAGTTCTTATCTCAGTCATTTATGAACCGATTGGGATGATTTTAAATAACAAACTGAAGACAGGAACTTCCAACAAATCTTTTCTGCAAGTCTTCTAGGGACTAGGAACAGAAAATTGATTTCAACGACTACACAAACAGACGGACGGACATCGTTCAATTGAGTACGCTCTATAAGAATACAGAATATATATAGTGGACATGTACGGTGTCGAAATTACATAAGGAATCACAAACTTAGAAATTGTGTACCAGTAAGAGTGCACTTTTTCATTTCATGATGCAATAAATCGATTGTTTCACTCGCTCTGTGGTGGTGCTAAAACCACATGTCGTCCACGTCCATGATATTCACCAATTTCCAATGCTGAAATTTTATTTTATACTTAATCGAAACATTTCTTTTTTACAATCCAATAGAAAAATCATAACTCCCTCGAATAATACGTGCTTTTATTTTAAAACGAAAAAGTTCACTCTTACTGTTATACCCCTTATATACCTTTCCCACTTATAGTGAAGAGTATAAAAACACATTTTTTGAGCTCTTTACTAAAGCAATGCACAAGCATACTTGATAAAACACACATCAATACAAACATGTGTAGTATTTTATACTTGAAAGTGCTTGTAAGTAATTCCAAATACTTTTACTCTTTACTGAATTCACCAAATAAAATATTTGTCAAGTGCATTCAGAAGTTATACTCTCTTTATTAAATTTGCATAGAATTTAGCTTCCACAATTCATTCCGAATCAACGAAGTCTCTCTTACTAGCTTCTCTTTTTTCAGTCGTATGTTTTGTTGCTTTGATACAAACTATTGATAAGAAAAATGTGTGTTATATTTACCGTTGATGACTTCTACATTTGTTTTTCTGCTATTGTTAATTGTGTACTCGTAGATGTACTTAAGTCTGTCATATACATATGTACCGAGCTGACAATATTTGCACGAAACTGGTACACTTGCTATGACAAGGTCATTGCAAACGGCTGTAAAAATACTCGTAAACACAAGCATACACATTCATAGACACCCAACGAATACTTCTAAGGTTTACATATATATTTATCTAAACTAAATAGATAACTGCTTTAAATTGTTTTAATTGTAATAAGTTGAAGGAAAGAAATATTTATTTAAAACATGAATGAGTCTTTTGAATTGAATTAAATTTATTGAATTTCACTTTTAAGTTAAAAAAAAATTTAATTTTTATTGTAGAAACTTAGTTGTGATAGTCCTTTGTTTATTTGATAATATGTACTTCTGTACGCACACACCTATTTACGTATATTTAATGAAATTTGTTCGCACGTGCAGCAAATATCTCTCGCCACCTGCTTTGTCTAAAATGTTTTATGATGTGCACATGCAGTTATTTGTTAGGCATTGTCTCGTATTAAGGATAATTAGAAACAAAAGATATCACCTGTGGTATATACAGTGGTGTGAAAAATAGTAAGAAAATAATAATCGTATGCAAGTTAGTTTAAGATTCAATAATAATTAAAAGAACAGATTGTTATGTTATTGTAAGTATCTGTCTAAGTTCGTTGAGATTTGGCAACTTATTCGGGAGACATGGCGAGAAATACCAGCTTCAATTTGACGAAGCTTGACAAAGCAATTGCGGACATTTGAACATTGAAGTTTACTTAACTAACCTTTTACTTATAATTTTTTGGCTTACTCTTCTTCTTTTTTTGTATGTCTTCCAAATAAATCAAATGTTCTTATTATTTTTCACATGTGAAAGTGACTAAACAATACTTTAATCGTTAAAGTAATATTGCCAAATTTACAAAAAATGCAAAAGAATTTAGATTTTTACTTGGTAAACAATAAATTGATACATTTAAATAACAAAACAATCTGTTATTTTAATTATTATTGAATCTCAAACTAATTTGTACATAGGTAATGTCCATTATTTTTCACACCACTGTATATACATATGCAATGACATACATATCTACTATCACTGCTATTTAATTACCGTATTTTGAAAACACCTATTATTGGGTTGGCTTGTGGCGTATTGAAAATATTGTTGATGATATAATATTTCATAACAAATAAAACTTGAATTCTGTGGATTTCTGTTTAAAAAAAATCTCTGAAACTCTGCATAATAAATAGACACATAAAAATGCAAATGATGTAGCTTGTTTCATATTCAATATCTTAATATAGTGTGTTAGATGGGAGTCTTATAATTTACAAATCGAAATCTAATTAGAAACTAATTTCATTCAAGATTTAATGTTACCAATGACGATTAGTTGTTTGTGAAATATGAAAATTTAAAGCATATTTATTATAAATAATTGTATGATAAGCGATAACAAGAACAAGAAAGTGATATTATTTTTCTGGTAGGTGCTGCCGATTTAAAAAAAAAACTGCTAAGAAACATTTTTGAGTGAAATGGTCAAAAATTGTATTTCTGGAATTTTTTTTTAATAAAAAGTTTTATAATTTAAAAATTTTTTAACGAATTTAACAAAAAAAAATTTTTTTTACTGATTAATAAACATATTTTAAAAATTAATTCAAAAGTTTTACGGTTCCTTTATAAAATACTGTGTAAAAATGTCTCCAAAATTTAAAAATGGCGAAAAAAATTTTTATTTTTAAGTTTACTTAAATGATTAAATACCATTTAAACAGCCTCAATGCTTTCTGAGAAACTTAAAATCGGTTGATATTCAACTAAGTTCCCGGAACTCAAGATTACGGGGGTGCTTGGCAAATTCCAAAAATAGAAAAATAGATACTATAACAGGTTTTTTTTTTTTGCACAATGTAATTGCAAAAATTGTACAGAGGCAAAAAAGTTACAAACGCCTCAAATTTACCGAGCATTATTTAAAATAATGTTTATAAATAAAAATTCTCAAGCATTTTTTAATAATGCTTTAGAAATATTTATCATCACAACCTTTTCTAAAATAAAAAAAAGGTATTAAGCAATAGAAGAAATATCTATAAATAAATACGTGTATGATGTTATTTGATGCTATGATATGATTAATTTATATTTTTTTGTGTGTATGTAGACAAGTAAATATGATACACCTTACCTCGAAGACTGCAGTTGAACTTTAAAGAAATTCTTTTTATTGTATTCACTTCTATTTTATCTCATTTCATTATTTTGTTGTTATTTCAGATATTTTTGCGCTTTTATTATACGTAGACACTTTTATTTTATTTCTTTTTTCTTATAATTTAATATTTTTATTTATGCTTTCATTTTAATTTATCAATTTAAGTTTATAATTATTTCTAGTTTTATTTTATTTCATTCACTTTATTTTTATTTCATTTATTTGTTTTATTTTATTTCATTTTATTATTACTTTTTTTTAATTTAATTTCTATAACATTATTTATTTATACTCTTTTTTTACATTTATAACTAATTATTTACTTAAACATGACATAAAAGAAAATAAGTAAAATCGTCAGCTGTTAATTTTATTAACGTTATATTATTTCATTGAAGCTCTAAGTTACATTTAAAAAAAAATTTAGAAGAGAAGCCAAAAAGTAGATTTTTTTAAGAACAACAAAACTTTTTCAAGATTTTCACTTCTATAATTAAAAATTAAATTCTTAACCTAAAGCTTAAACTAAACAAATATTCAAAACGTTTTGTTAATTTTTAATATTATTCACATTTTTGATTGCTATTCTAAAATTTTTTAAATGTAACTTAGGGATTTAATGAAATCTTATGATGATATGTAATCGTATGATGTAGTGATGGAAAAAAATGCTAACTAACCATAAAAAATCAAAACTTGAGCTCAGAAATATAATTAGTGTTTTAATTAGAATGCTTACACAGATTGCAGTGAAACAAAAAAGAAAAAAGTGTAATTTTTTGGGAAGTGATATTATTTTTCTGGTAGGCTATCGAGTACAACAAGAATACGTTTTTTACCCGAAATCTTGATTTACGAATAAAAAATTGGTTTTTCGTACCTTTATGTACTTATAAACCAGTAACCGATTTTAAGTTTCTCAGCGGATTTAGAAAGAAAATATTGAGGCCGTTTTGATGAATCTGAGATATTTTTATTGGATATCTAATTCACAAAATTATGAGAGTTGAGAATTTTATGAGCAACCTAAGTCCCGTTGAAAAACGCGCATTTAAGAGTTTTGTTGCACTATGTGATAATTTTCTTGGTAATGACAGAAGCGACAACTATGTCGCTGTTGTTAAGGAATTATTCATTGTGTATGGAGAAATAAGCTGTAATATGTCCATAAAAATTCACATTTTGACTTCTTTCCGGGCAACCTGGACCAGCTTAGTCCAGAATATTTTTAGTCACTTCAACTAGATACAGACGATGCTGAGTTAAAAAAATAACGGCCAAGTAAACATTTCTGAGTGGAATGGCTAAAAATTTTATTTCTGGAAATGTTTTGTTTTATGTGCTGTTTCTGTAACACAAGCGATCAACTCGTCTGGAAATTTTATATAAAAAGTACTCGAAATATTTTTTAGACGAGTTGATCGCTAATGTTATAAACACAGGACATTAATAAAAAGTTTAATAACTCAATAAATTTTTAACGAATTATAAAAAAAGTTGGGTTTTACTCATAAATAACCAAATTTTGAAAATAAATTCAAAAATCGTACTGTTAATTTATAAAATACTGTGTAAAAACGTCTCCAAACTTGAAAAATGGCGAATAAATTAAAAAAATTGTTTAATGGAGAAGAATGCACAGATTTCTGAAACTTACTTAAATAATATCCCCAAAATTCATAAAAAATATTATGTGCTTATTAAGGGCTTATTTGACAGACTTCTATGCAGTATTTGTCAAATAACCCCTTATTAAGCACATAATATTTATATTCTAACGGCCTCAACGAAACTTAAAATCGGTTGATATTTAAGTAAGTTACTGGTTTATTTATTTTTTTTTTTTTCTTAGAACTCGTTAATTTTAGTTTTATTATAAATTTTTTTTTTTTTTTATTGATAATTCTTTCCAATGATGAATAAATAAATTTTTCATACGACCTCAAGCTGAACAAAGTATGCATTTCAATTACATACCTACTTTTTTGAAGTGAGTGAAGATAAATATGATTAGTCAAATATGTTTTCACGTAATTCCTTATGTTTTTTAGTATTTGTAAATATCTTTTCAGTATTTTTGACATACTAAGATACAAATGTGCATAAATACGTTGATTTATCTAAGAGGTTGCAAACGAACCATAGAATATTACGGGTTGGTTCACATATCGTTTTAAATAAGAGGTCGTCTACATTTGTAATCTATTGTAAAAGTAATCAGAAAAAACTGCATTATTTAAAAAAACTTTTTGAAATTCCCTCATTCCCCAGTACTCTTCTTCTGAGGTATTTTTACCATTTCCCACTTTGCTGAGGTACCATTCCCGATCTTGCCCAGGAAAATTACCAAAATCAAAATGGAATTTTATCTGTAGGCTCTAAACTTTCTGGAAGGGTTTTAACATTTTCTGAAAAATTCGTAGTTTTTATTTTATGATGCAAGACGGATACTGCCAAAATCCTTGAGAACAACACTACTGGAGTGTATGAAAATTTAAAAAAAAAATTTAATATCCAAAGTAATATCAGAATATTTGGTTGGTAGGCTACAAAAATAGATAATATTTAATGACGTAAGATGTATTTGACGTAATGACGTAAGATGTATTTGATAAATATGCCATTAATACTGAAAATATATTTACAAATACTAAAAAACATAATGGGGTATGTTAAATCATATTTAACACGGCATAGTTATCTTCACTCATTAAATTTTTTCTATGGTTTTGATATTATAGAAGAATGTGGAAAGTGAAAAATTTTAATATTTCGCTAACACAGTGAAGACTCGGCACTGCCGAATTTAACTTGTTTTAAATAATATGACTACTTTATTAAGCTTGAGGTCTTATTTTTCAAAAATTTATTTTTATATCGATCTTTCGCTCCAATTTGTGCAGCTTCTGCAGGATATAATTATAAATTAATCAAATTATTAAAAATACATATTTCAAAAATTTTCTTGACAAAATTAAATTAAGGTGTACAATAATAAGGTTTCCCAAACAAAATTTTATATACAAAGTTCGAAAAATATTTAAAATTATGTGTTTATATACATAATATAATCTATGTGTGCGTGTATCTTTTTTTTTTTTTTTTTTTTTATTTATTATTATTATTATTTATTATTATTATTATTAAGCTTTACAATAAATTACTTTAAAATACAGTATTCATACTTTGCTATACTATAATTCATTATTAGATTTTATATGTAAAAGGTGATTTTGTAAGAACTATCGGAAATTTAAAAAAAAAACACATAAAATTCAGAAAAATGCATGAAATATTTATTTGGATCTATAGTTGGGTCGATATAATTTAATGTTTGAAGATTATTTCATGCAAATGTTGGCCGCGGCTGCGCCTCAAATGGTCCATCCGCTTAGTCCAATTTTGGCATACTCTTTCCAACATTTCGGCCGGTATCTCACGAATAATGTTGGCAATGTTGGCTTCCAGTGCGTCAATCGAAGCGGGATTGTCCCTATAGACATTAGCCTTAACATAGCCCCACAAAAAATAGTCTAGAGGCGTTAAATCGCACGATCTGGTCCCAAGCCAATTGACTGGTCCCAAGCGTGAAATAAACTGTTCACCGAACTCGGCTCTCAATTGGTCCATTGTTTCGCGTGCTGTGTGGCATGTGGCACCGTCTTGTTGAAACCACATGTCATGCAAGTCAAGCTCTTCTATTTTGGGCAAAAAAAAGTTTGTTATCATCGCACGGTAGCGCTCACCATTCACAGTAACGTTGTGATTCGCATCATCTTTGAAGAAATACGGCCCAATGATGCCGCCAGCCCATAATCCGCACCAAACGGTTGTTTTTTGTGGATGCATTGGTAGCTCTTGCAATGCTTCTGGCTGCTCTTCACTCCAAATTTTGTTACAATAGCCCGAATAGAAGCCTCAGTAGGTCGATTAAACTGACCATAAAATGGAAGAAGCGCGCGATGAACTTTCTTAACAGAGCATGCATTTTGGTAATAAAATTCAATAATTTGCAAGCGTTGTTCGTTTGTAAGACGATTCATGATTAAATTATAGACCAAACTGAAGATGTTTGACAGTGACACAAGATACAAAACGTGCGTGAGCTGTCAAAACTAGTGTTGCCAAAAAGATAATAGCAAAAAAATCACTCTTTATATACATGTACATTGTTCTCTATAAAGCTAACCCCACGAAGCGATTTGCTTGTCTGCAGGATAAGTATAAATACATATCGGTACGAATAATCGATTTTTAAGGTGATAGGCAAATTTCAAAAATAGATTTTTTTTACTCAACAGCACCTACCAGAAAAAGAATACATATCACTTACCAGTTATTTTTTTTTTTTTTTTGTCACACAGTGTTATTTAACTATTTAGTACAGTATCATTTTAAATCATTTGAATCGATAGATAAAGTTTTTTATGTAATCTTTTCTAACTTAATATAATATAAAAATTCTTTAATATTCTATCACTTTGAAAAACAAATATTTTGAAAGTTCCCTAAAAAATAATTCTGTGAAGCAAAATGAAACAATTTCCTCCAAAGGTTTTTTTTGCCAAGTTATTATTGTTTTGCAAAAATCTGCAGAATATATGTAATAATGTCTTTTCTTCAATTTTTTTCTTTAAATAATTTCTTATTTTTTAAATAAATTAAACTTGTCAAAAATTAACAGCACTTTCACTGAGACACACATTAATGAAAATTTTACTTTTTTGGCGGGCTTGTTATATTTTATTTTTTTTAGCAACCACAATAGTCACAAAGTTGTATTTCTACATATTGTGATTGAATTTTGTGATAATTCACAATTTATTTTGATTAATTATAATACAGTAGACGCTCGTAAATGAGAACTCTTATAAATTTGAATCCTTTGCAGACTAGAATCAACGTGTATAATGTATTGCTTGCTCTGAAATTAAAACCGTCAGTTCTAATTTTTTAGCATTTTTATTTTTTGTTTGTTTTTAACATTTTCAAATTGTCTTTTTAGCTTTTATTTGATTCCTCATATGAAGTAAAAAAGGGGTATCCCATGTTACTTATATAGTGCTTATTGACATAGCATCTTTTCATTAGTGAGTGATTTTCTTTAACAAAATACATAGAATCTAGACAGGAAGCGAACTTACAACCTCAGACCGATAACTTAGTACACTACCTACTCATCTACTAGGCAATGTTTTAGTGAAGCTTGAAACGTATGTACATCTGCACTAGCAGCCAAAGTAATGATATTGAAAAAGATTCACTTTTATATTACTTTTTGTTACAAAAAAAAAACAAGAAAATAAAACCTTTGGAAATTAGAACTACTCCAGGAACAAATTGGTTCTAGTTTACGAGCGTTTACTGTATAATATAATTTTGTAATTTTTAGTATAAATCATTAGTCTTGGGTAGTACACGAACGAACTACTACTCACTTATTTGAACTGAACGAACTAGTCCATATTTTTAATTCCTATAGTTCATTGCTACTCTTCATATTAAATGAACGACATGACATATAAATGAAAGAACGAACTAAACTTAAACGAAAACAAAGACGAAGAAATGATAATTGACAGTTATTATCTTTTACGTAAATGGCATTTAAAACAAATAAACTGAAAAAGAGAAAATGTGTTATGGATGCTAAAAACTCAATTTTAAGCTAAAATATTTTTTGAATGATATTATCAAAACTAAATTTTAAAATTTTTCAAATCATTTTACATAATAAAGAACGTCAAATGACAAAAGTACAAGTGATAATGATACAAAAGATCAAATGAACTAAGTGAAGAGCGCTAACCAAAATGAATTACTGAGCTCATATCTATAAATCATGGTTTAAGAAAACCAATTGACACTGAGACGCCAGCTGAATCCTGCATGACATGGCAGAATTATACAAGGTAGCGACAAGTCTACAACAAGCTTTAAAATGCAAAAACAACAGGCGTCTCTTCCATCCTATGTGTCAAACACATACACTACTAAAAGAGAAAAATATCAATGCGATGCACTAGTGCTCATGCACTTACACTTTCTATGTATGCATGGGTATAAAACATCGGCTCGCAAACAAATTTTGACATTTACTAAAGCAAACAGGAGATGTATGCTGTTCTACTGTCAGTACCTTGGTAATTTTGCCATGGATTGTAGCCCCTCTTGTCAAAAGTAGAGACATCAATATGTTAAAGAGAGATTAAAAACGGAAACAAATTTTTTGTTTCGCTCTAGCGCTCTTTTTGATGTCAACCATCGTATATAACTTTTGACAGCAGGAACCTCAAAAGCAATAACAAATGTAATTTTTTATTTTTGTAGTTAACTGGATTTCTTATACCATGTTATATGTGATGCTGCTTTGTTTTTATTATAATATTACTATAGTAGTGCGAAATTAAAATGTCAAAAAACTTTGTAAAATATGTAAACGTAAAATAATTGCACAATTGGTGTTAAAAAACATGCTATTCAAAAAGCATATGAATACCAATTCGTCTTTACTATAGTGATCATTCACAATAGTTATAGTGCAACACTGTGCTGGCTATTTCTAATTGTAAATTCGCCTTGCTTGTTTTTCTTTTCTTTTCTTTATTGCATTCCTTTTAACTGCAAAATGCAACAACAAATCAAAGTGAAAGAGTGTGTATAAAAGATTATTTTAAAATTTTAAACGGTATTTTTCATAAGAGCGCGCTGCACTTATTAATTCAGTGTTCAGGATTGCACAGACATTTTAGCAAAGTAAATTTATTTTAATTAAGCAGCAGAAAAAAAGTGTTTAATTAAACTTTATAAAATATTAGTACATTCTGATAAGTACTTTGCTCTTCAAAAAAGTAAGTGAATTATTTGTTTCTGAAATTAGTTAACACATAGGACGTTTGATTCTTTTGTTTCATAATTAATATTTCTGGTCGGTGCGTTTTGTTTGTTCCTTTTAATCCAATTCAACGGCTTATTTTTCGCAATATCTTTGTTTTCATTTTGACCGATTTTAAGGTTAGGTTTATTGAGTTTGGTTTATATATTTCTAGAAAAATTCATACAAAATGGAAGCCAGCAGACAAGGAGCCTTCAAAGGCAATGGTATAAATACAAATGTAAGTTAATGTTTTTTTTTTGTTAGTGTGAAACTAGTGTTATAACTAAAATGGTATGTGTACTTCCACTCAAAAGGAGTCGCGTATGCGCCGTCACGAGGTAACCGTGGAATTGCGGAAATCAAAAAAAGAGGATCAAATGTTCAAGAGGCGTAACATTAATGAGGAAGACTTAACATCGCCACTCAAAGAATCTAATGGCCAGTCGCCGGCACAAATGACTGCACTAGAAATAGTTACAGCCATGCGCAGCAATGATCCTGAAAGACAATTTGCTGGCATGCAGGGTGCACGTAAAATGCTGTCGCGTGAACGTAATCCTCCAATTGATTTAATGATTGCACATGGCATTGTACCCATTTGTATAAAGTTTTTGCAGAATTACGATAAGTATGTGTTGCATTTTCCGTTTAGTTTTTTTATGTTAGTTTTTTTTTTCATCTCTTAGTCCTATGTTACAATTTGAATCTGCTTGGGCTTTGACTAACATTGCCTCAGGAACATCAGATCAAACACGCTGTGTTCTTGAGAACAATGCGGTACCACATTTTGTTGCATTGCTGGGATCGAAAAATGTTAATCTAGCCGAACAAGCTGTATGGGCATTAGGTAATATTGCTGGCGATGGTGCTGCCGCTCGTGATGTTGTGCTGCACTATGGTACTGTTACTGGCCTCTTATCGTTAAATCTTGAGCAGTTACCTGTTTCTTTTTTGCGTAACACTGTTTGGTTGATTTCGAATTTGTGTCGCAATAAGAATCCGTCGCCACCATTTGATGAAATAAACCGTTTACTTCCTATTTTATCAAAAGTGTTGTGTGGTACGGATGTTCAGGTATTGGCCGATGCCTGTTGGGCATTATCTTATATTACTGATGATGAGAACGTAAAGATACAGGCTGTGGTAGACACAGGTATTGTGCCACGTTTGGTTGCCTTATTGGGCACCGATGAACCATCCATTATTGTTCCGGCTTTACGTAGTGTTGGAAATATTGTAACTGGCACAGATCAACAGGTATGTATTTTTTACAAATATGTATGATTTATACCGTTTTTTTTTTTGTTTTTGGGAATGTAATTGCTTCTCCACATTATTATTACTTTTCTGTGTTCTGCTGAGTTAATTTTATTTTAAAAGAAAAATAAAATACCCTCAAAAACAAAAAAAAAAGGGTAAAGTAATGAAAGTTTTGATTTAAATTTATCATATTGTTACACAAATAGCTTTTTTATATATCGCCATATGATTTCATTCAAGTTACATTTGAATAATTTTAGAGAAGCCAGTTTTTTTACTCCTGCAATTAAAAATTACATTCTTAAACTAAAGCTTTACTAAACAATTTAAAAAAAGTTTTGTTAATTTTTTATATAATCTCTGTACACAAACGCAGATCTAGGAGGGAGAAAAAATGAGAAATTTCCTTTCTCATAACTTTAATCAATTTGTGGATGTTTTTCAAAAATAAAAAAATACTTTATTTCGCTTAGCATTTTTCCTCTAAAAATCAAACTTAATACGCATCTCCTTACAAACACATAACCATTTTAAAAAAATATATATAATATGGCTAATTTCTCAAATATAGTTTTTCTTAAGAAATTGTATTAGTAAATTCTTTTAACAAAGTTAAACACATGCGTACACAGACTGCGATTTATCCTTTTAATATTTGATATAATACTATGCTGGATTATGAGGATATTTATAAAATTTGCATGACAAAATATCTGTAATAATATTTATATGATGAGAATAAATATAGTTTTAAAGGAAACTTGAAAACTGTACGTGTATCGGCATGTACAATTTTGCAAAATATTTTTGTGCAATAATTAAGTATCATAAGACTTGCAGAAACTTTACAGCTTCTTAATTTATGAAAATGAGAAGAATGGGAAAAAAGAAAACTTCTGTAAACTTTAGCACTTTCATTCTTGTGTAACCTTTTGTTCATGTTTTTTCTTTTTTTTTTTGTTGCTGAAAATTATTGTAAAACACTGATAAAAGTTGTTAGTAAATATGTAAGTACATAATTAAAATGTGCAGCTTTTTGAAATTTAAAACAAAAAGAAAAAATTTACTAACGAAAGGCATAAGTGTGAGTAAAAAATAAAACCAGTTGTAAATAAGTTTTATGTCGTCACTGTTCTGAATTTTAAACCCCAACACAATAGGCCGTAATCATTGTTAAAAAAGTAAGCTTTTACTAAGAGCTTACTTTTATTCTTAAGAATATCGTTTTTAAAAAGATATCGACTATATTGTAACTATGATTACGGGCCAATGTTTTGGAATTAACTTGATTTTGTTTTCAAGAAACGATAATGTTCGACTCGATTGTCTATAAAAACAAGTAAAGTATCAACTAAATATCATGTGCAGTAAATTCGTGCAGAATTTTATTATTGGGCCATATGTGCCGTGACTTCAAAGGATTTTTTGTACAGCAAAATTACTAAATCAATTCACTATTAGAACCTAACAAAATTAAACAAAAATCAGTTAAGTTGTTTACCAGTTATTGTGCTCTATTTTATCAGTATGAAAGTTTAAATATGGAGAATTGCACTAATTGAAATTTTGGAGACAGATTTCATTCAACAAATTCAAAAAATTATTTAATCTAAAATAAAAAATTAAAAAATAGTATTCTGCTTATGTTGTAAAAAGTTGCTTTAATTGTGTCTATCTTGCATTATACATCAAAGATTCACAGGGACGGGTAGCCTATCTGCCCGTTTTTATGCAAAACTTGCTAATTTATACAAATGTGCCTTTCATCACTTAATTATATTTATTAAACATCTTGTGTGTATACATTATAAACTTTAACTAACAGCACAACAGCTAGTAGCTAGGCTTCCTCCACTCAGCCGGCATAATACTCGTATTTGCTCTTTTTAATTTTATTTCTTTTTTCACCCTACTTCAGTCAAGAAATTTACATATTTCTTCATCTACTTTCTTTCATTGGCTGTGACTGTGACTCAAAGACAGCAAAATATTAAAAAAAAAATTAGAAAAAAAAAACAAAAGCACTAGCAAAGCTTGTGAAAACTTTTTTACTTTTTGTCACTTAGTGCATTAACATTTACTTTAATGTTTTTAAGAAACAGTTAGGAATGAACAATTTTAAAACCATGTACTTGTGTAAATGATATGATGCTGCTACTGGTTAAGAGGAGCTATCATTTGCAAAGATATGATGATTTTATAAAAGTTTATAAACTGAACAAAAGGGAAAGTAAAACTGCAATGGTGATCAAGAAAATAAAACCTGTTTTTAATCATTTCAGTTCTTAGTTTTAAATTTCCATGTTTTATTTGAACCTCAGATATGAGACTCTTAAATCATTCAGGTATGTTCTGAAATCACGGTGAATTTAAACCACGAATGATTTTAAAATCACTTTAGCTTTTGAGTAGTGATTTTTAATGTTCTCAGTCACGAGCTTAAAGCTCTTTTGATTTTTTTACTATAAAATTTGCTCACGAAAAATATAAACAAAAAAAGAAAAAAATTCTCCACACAAAATAAAGCGTATTTTAAAATTAATAAATTTGCGGTTCCGTTGTGAAAAATAATTAATTTTTTGCCAAAAACTAATAAAAAACAATTCAAATTAAGTGTATTTAATCATTTTGTTAAGGAATTCAAAACAAAATGCTTAAAATGTCGAAAGTGATTTCATATCGTAAGGCAGTTTGCTATCCGGTTTTAAATCACGAGATTTTGTGCGCAGAACACCTTTTTCGTGATTTTAAATTACTTTGAGAGAAAGTGATTTTCAGAACATGCCTAATTAAATTATTTTGTGGGTGTCCTTTTAAAAAATGAAATAAAAGTTTTGTAACGAAAATTCTCTTAATTTATTATGAAATCAATTAAATGAATCGAAAATGGTTTAACATTATTTAATAAAAAACCTGCAAAAACTTAAATCATGGTATTTGCTGACATCGGGTTTAAAGCAAAATAAAAATGAAAAAAAAAGTTTTAAATGCTTTAAATTCACTTTTTTTTTATCAAACTAAATTCGTTCTTGTTCATGTGAAGTTCGTTGTTATTTTATTAAATGACAACGTTAAGAAAATTACAAAAAAATAAAAGTTTGCAACAAAGAATGTGACGCAGAAATGTTGTCACTTCCAAATGTTTTTGTTACATAAAAAAATAAATTAAAGTTAAAAAAAACTTTAATTACTTAACTGTGTTTATTCGATTTTTTTTTGTGGAGAAAAAAGAGCAATATAAAAATAAAACAAAAATAAATTAGAAAATTAATCCTATTAAATGCTTCGAACGTCTTGATAAACTAAAAATATTATCCTTGATGTGATGACAAAAGTAAAATACTAGTAAAATCTAACTAGATAAAATGTGCATTGCAAATTAATGGTGAAGATTTTTAGCGGTGGCCTGAAAACCTTCATGATACAGAAGCAGAATAAAAAGAAAAATAACACCAAAAAGAAATAAAGGACCTCTTAACACAAAGGCAAAGGCACATGCAAGCGTTGGTTATAGTTACATACATTAATTTGTATTTATGCATGTATAGTTAAGCAAAACACTTGCTATTTATATAAAATACGGATGGAAGCATTTTTTCTTCTTTCTTGCTGTGTAATACTTTTTCGCTTTTGGACCTAAATAATCAGGGACCGTAAATGTTAAGTTTTATTTTGTTTCTTTTTTTAATTTCAAAGTTTCAATATCATCAAATGCGAAGTCTTGATATTTCAGTCACCCTCAATCATCTGTTTAAATTCATACAGAACTCTTTTTAGTTTTTTATACCCTTCACTGCAAGTAATAATTATATCCTGCAAAAGCTAAAGTTGGAGCGAAATATCGATATAAAAATAAATTTTGATAATATAATCTCAAGCTTAATAAACTAGTTGTTTCAATAAAAAATTCAAATAAAAATAAAATTAAGAAAAAGTAGCGTGTCTACTCTTTGTCTAATATTTGCTTACAAAGCTACCAATACACGAGATGTTTTTCACATTGCATCTTTTACTTTGTGAAATATCTATCGCGTCGTGTCGTTAAAAAAAAAGATCAGCAAATTTTTCTGACAAAATTTGAATTGAAGTGCGTTCTATTTTGTTATGTGCAATCAAATGTTATAAATGTGACCAAAAATTATAAACATTCTGTAAAATAACAGACATAAAGAAAACACATTGAAAAATCTCTTGTCTACAGTCATATCTATTTAGTATTAATCAATTCATTTTATATTGCACTTGACTCACAAACGTCGAATAAAATGAATAATGCCTCCTTTTACATACTCCTCACACTTTGCATTTAAGACGACTTACATATTAATATATGTATATGCATATATAGTGCCGGTAAAAATAATAGCACTGACTGCACTTGTTTTATTTACTGCCATACTAAATTCCTATAATCTATTTCTGATGTGTTTGGATTCCACTGTGATGTAAAGTAATATGAAGTCTCTCTAAAAGAGTTAATTTTATTTTCCTAAAGTAAACGGTTCTTCTCATATGGAACATGTGTAAAAAACAATTTTATAAGTTTACTAGCCCGGCAAACGTTGTTTTGCCTTCAAATTTTATTTATATTGCAAAATAATTAAAAAGGAAAAAAATAATAAAAGTTGGGTTATTTTCAAACATATAATAACAAAAATTAGGCAAATCGGCGTAGAAGTTCTCCGATTTGAGAAAAATATGAAAAGTGGGCGTGGTCTACTTTAATTCTCATAAAAATTTAAGTTGGGTTTTAACTAAAATATAAAACTTTTGTATATTCGATCTTCTTACTCTTAAAAAATCGTACTCAAAGAGTACAGGACCGTGCAACACTGGGTAAAAACAGATAGTAGATAAATAAGCCAGATACCGACTTTAGCGCCACCTGCTGGGCGGATTTCTGACGCCAAACCTTCCAAGGCGTAACCCAAAAGCACGTCAAACACATGTACAGCGGCATTTTATATAACGGGTGGCCCAAATGAGACCTAGTGAGCGTATTGTAGTCGTTGTTGGGGGTCTTGCGGTAGAAGCTGTTGCACAATTTGAACTGTAATGTTGTTCTGGGTATACCCAATTGGCCGGAACGGGGACGAGTTGAGACAGATGGATCATTTTGCAACACTCTGCTGCACAGCTTCCAAGTTGTCTTCAGTACGAATATTTCGATGAACACGGTCGGCAACTGAACCCAGTTCCTCAAAACGGCGAACTAAACTTGTAATCATGGAAGATGTGGGCGCTGATCTTACGTTAAAAAAAAACGGCGATCATTTCGCTGCGTCAGAACAATTGATCGTTGAGAAGAATAATAAAAATCGATAATTTTAATGCGTTGTTGTGGACTGTACGTATTCATTTTAAATTTCCAAGAGTTCAGTTATAATCTGCAAAAAGAAAAAATAAATTATTTTAAAAAATAAAAAAAAGTTATTTGTGTTTCACATCAGCTGGTCTTATTGGGCCACCCTGTATTATAGTGTTATTTTTTTTACCGATCAAATTTTGAGTATTGACCGTATTTAGTAAACTATTTCTATAAAAGCCAATAAATTGTACAATTTTATTTTTTGCACAGCATGGACACTCTTTATTCCTATTTTAAATATTGTCGTAAGCTTGTATCGCCAAGTAAACAAAAGTAATATAATACATAAAAAAGAGAAGAATTGAATTCGGTGCTATTTTTTTACCGCAGCTGTATATATATATATATGTATATGTATATTGTGAATAAAGAAAGGAAAACAAAGGAATAAAATAATCCTTGCTTTATCACTTTATAAAACAAATTTTCATCTGTTTTGCATAAATATTTGTGCGGTTTTTATTTCTCCTCTAGCCTTCCTTTTAATTTCTTTTTTGTATAAAATAATATAGAAAACAATTTAGCATATTGTTAATGTAAACATAAGGGATCGCAAATAATAAAAAAGAAGAAATTCGTATTAAAAAAAACAAAAATATTAATAGAAAGAAGTAATTAAAAAAATAAATAAGAGTATATTTGCATTTTAATTTAATAAAACGTTGTGTGTGGCCCATCAAAACTTTTGATTCTGACCTTTAGGTCGTAATAGCTTGGGACACCCGTGCTTTATGCTAAATCCACAACAGTTACGAACGACGAATTTTTCGTTGCGAATATTCGTCGTTGGACATAAAACATTAGGGTATATGAAAAAATACGTTGTACGAAATTCTTCATTCGTAACGTAACTATCAGGCATGTTCTGAAAATTACGTCTTCTCAAAGTGAATTCAAATCAAGAAAAAGGTGTTCTGCACACAAAATCATTTGATATCTCGTGATTTAAAACCGGCCAGCTAACTGCCTTACAATTTCAAATCACTTGGAGCATTTTAAGCATTTTGCTTTAATTTTTTTTAACAAAACACTTAATTTGAATTGTTTTTTAAATATTAGTTTTTATCGAAAAATTAATTATTTTTCACAACGAAACCGTAAATTAATTTTTTTAAAAATACGTTTTATTTTGTGCGAACATTTTTTTTCTTTGTTTATATTTTTCTTTTTCTGAGCAAATTTTATTGTAAACAAAGAATAAAAGCTCGAATGCTAAAAATCTCGTGATTTCCAAAATACTAAAAAATCAATTACGTGATTTTAAAATCGTTCGCAATAGATTTATCTATTTTTTAACGTCGACGAACGACGAATAAATTGCCGTCGGGTGGCCGTATTTTTTAGTCTTCTAAATATTTTAGTGCATAAATTTTTTTTAACTTAAAACAAAGTATATTAAATAATTTTTATATATAATCATAAAATTTAAAAAAAAAATTATGTTTTTGTTAATATTTTTTTCCTTCCTATTATAACTATTTCAATGTAAACAAAAATTAAATTAAAAATTATTTATTATTTCAAATTATATTTTGAAAGAAGTATCTAGATGAAAACAAGTAAAAAAAAGTAGAGTGCAATAGAAAATTACAAATGAATTTTCGGTTCATTAAATTTATGTGATAAGTGTAAATTAAATAAATTGTTTGACTTATTTTCAAGGACATTTGTACTAAATTTCCAAAAAATCCTTCGAAAAATAAGATTTTAATGATTTAAAGATCAATTTCAATTATTTTACTATATTTAAAAAGTAAGCCCAAAAGTGGGCATGGTCGGTCAGGAAGTAGATGGAACTACACAGATTTCAAAATAATCCATTGTAAAATATGTTTTTAGTCATTTAAAAAATCATTTCAATTATTTTGTTTAAAAAGTATAAGCAAAAGTGGGCATGGTCACTCCAGAAGTAGATGCAACCTACCTTGAAGTATAGAGAATGTGTGTACCAACTTTCAGAAAAATTCATTAAAAAGTAGGATTTTAATTACTAAAAAAATATTTCGGTCATGGTCGGTCCAAGGGTGACGTTCCTTGAGATATAGTGGGCTGCACAAGCATACTTGAAATCACTTACAAACACTTTTTATTATAAAACATTACACATGTTTGCAGTGATGATTGGCTGTCAAGTATGCATGTACCTCATATTAGAGAAATGATTTGAAATATTAAATAAAGGACCCCAATTGTATATGGCGACCTTCCTTAGAGTATGAAGATCATTGAGACAAAATTTCAGAAAAATCCGTTAGAAAACAAGAATTTGTAAAGCGAAACAAACAAACAAAGATACAATGGATTTTATTTATGTACAAGGTGTCCTAAAAGAAATGCTCTTATTTTTGCAAAGGGCGGCCAATGTCAAATCTATTTTTACATTTGTGAACTAGACAGATGTAGAATACAAGTGAACAAGCCATGGACCGATACAGTCCTCAAGAACGCGGAATAATCAAAGTGGACGATTTTTCGACGAAAATGATAATGAGCGACGAGTCTCATTTCCATCTTAGCAGCGGGCACATGAAAAAGCAAAACTATCGTTTCTGGGGCACCGAAAATCCACGAGTGATGCACGAGGAGCCATTACACCCGCTCAAAGTGGCTGCATGGTGCGCTGTTCACGCCGGAGGAGTCATCGGGCTGGTCAAACGACAACAGTGAACGGTGTTAACCTAGTTTTTTCTGCCGCAATTGAACGAATTAGGACCGGAGGACATGTGGTTCCAACAGGACGGAGCAACGGCACACATTTCATTTTCATTTAGAAAAAAAATGAGAGCCAAACAACTTCGGATGACTTATTTGGCCCACCCTGTATATACATACATAGATTATGTTACTGTTAAAATTCTTTATAAAATTAATTTTGGAACACATTTTGCTTATACCACTTTTATCTTGATATTATAGTTTAAAAACTGTACTTGTGACTAAAGAAATCTTTTTTTTTTAAGTTTCAAATTTGCTTTTGATACCGTATAATAACTATTTTTATTTCTTCATTAAATTATAACGTGAAATTAATTTTAAACTTCCTTTCAACAGGCTCGTAGTTGTACATATTCATGTAAATTATCTACTAATCCTCCTAGAGGAGCTGCTAAAAGTTGCATCACAAATAAGAAATTTTTAAATAAATTCACGACTTCACTATGAATAGTAATGAGAATTCTATTTGTCTAGCATTCAAATGAAATATACAATTTCAAACACGTTCTCTTGTCATCGTCATCATCATCATGGATTTTCAAATTGACACTTTACTTTCAAGAAATTTGCAAATATTAATAAAATTTTTCTTACCTTTTTTTGTAATGTAAATAAAGGCTAAAAAAAGTTAAAACAAGCACTAACAATAATGGATGGTTTCCATTTACATAAGTTTTTGTCATTGCCACTTTAATTTGTTTAAATTACTTGCTGTTTTCCTTTTATTTTGTAGCAGTAGTACTGCTGCTGCCTTCTTTTACTTACAAACTTGTACACAAAATGTTTCATTTCAACTTTTTTTTTTTAATTTTATTAAATACATAGAATAAATAAATAAAATTTGTGTTAAAAGCAAAAAACTACTTCTTTTTTAATACCGTTTGATACCCTGTACACCTTACATGTGCCACATTGTAAGGTACATTGTAGGGTACAGCACGATCGGTGTATAAATGGAATTATTAGTGAAAAACCGGCACTTACTCTCTTTGGAACATGTTTTAGTGTGCTTTTAGCCTTGAGAACAAAAGACAAATGACGGTCTGGGACCAGACCACCGAATGCGAAATTGAGTACTTCTTCATCGAAATGTTAATGTGAACCACGGCAATCGTAACGTCTCTACTCGAAGTTGCACTCGATTGGTAATCTACTGTCTGAAACCAATAAACGAAATAAAAAACCGGTATGAACCGGCTTGATAGTAACCCGCTCAACGTCATTTTATACACACAAATATCTTGCTATAACCAAAAATCAAGGTCAAAACATTTAGCTTTCAAATCGAAACTGCTTCTGCAATGCAATACGCAGTCACCCCCTGGTGATGAGCCTGAATATTTTTTGTAGTGTATGTAAAGAGTAGGCTGACCCTACTCTCTCTGCTGACTTTGTCTACTGGTATCCATGTTATTTACACACAATTTCAATAATCAGGCCTGAATTCGTGTTTTTATCGAACGAAATGTTGATACATTTTGTGAGAGTGATTTGAAATCCCGCAAATGTTTTTTCTAATTTTTTGTGATTTCCAACTAGTCACCTAAACTGCAATCGATTTGAAATCACATGATTAGATTAGAGAAAAATGTTGTTAAATTTAGTATTTTTTTTAATTAAATTTAAAATTAATTTATATAAAAACATACATTAATAAAATAACAATTTTTTATTTACATTACCTTTCAGACTGATAGTGTAATTAATAGTGGTGGTTTACCTAAGCTGGCTGCTCTGTTACAACATCCCAAGAATAATATTGTTAAAGAAGCTGCCTGGACTGTGAGTAATATAACAGCCGGAAATCAAAAGCAAATACAAGCTGTTCTGGACGCAGGTAAGTTAAATAATAAATATTTTTATTCTCTTTCTCTTGTTTCACTTTTCATTACACTCAGAGTTCATTTATAATTTTCTTCGTGAAGAAATAATTAAATATCGGGTTAATTAGTTTTTAACGCTTTTTTCAATTCACTTAACTTTTATTTAATCTTTAGCATTAGTTAGAAGAAGATTGATACATTTCGCAATATATAAGTCTAAAAGTTTATACGAACAAAACAATAAGTTGTTGTGTTTAGTGCTTGCTGCAAAATTTATTGGAAAATCGTTCTTTAGAACAGCTTCGTAATTATAAAATGCAGTGAAAAAACCATTGAACATATTCGTAAAAAAGATAATCCTTTCCCGTGGCTAGCGTGTAAGCAAACTAAGTAGTAGAAATTTATGTAATAATCAAAAATAACAACTGATTAGTTTTGGACTTGTAATGTACTTGCCTTATCATTCTTATTGTTATACTTTCGATTCTCATTTAAAACGTATAGGCTTTGCAGATTCGGATTGCTTTTAAAAAGCAATTTACGACTTATTTCATCTTTAAAATTGTGAATAAATTGTTTTTTTTTTTTAATTCTACATTTCCTTATATTTTTTTCTAGGTCTGTTTACACAAATTCGTCAAGTTTTGAAAAAGGGTGATTTTAAATCACAAAAAGAAGCTGCTTGGGTTATCACCAATACCACCACTTCAGGTACACCAGAACAAGTTGTCGATCTGGTTGAAAAATATGAATTGTTAAAGCCCTTCTGTGACTTGCTCGATGCCAACGATCCTCGTACCATTAAAGTTGTTTTAACTGGTTTAGGGAATTTGTTTGCTTTGGCCGATCGTTTGGGTGGTATTGAAAATCTTTGCGTTATGGTGGAAGAAATGGGTGGCTTGGATAAGTTAGAGATGTTGCAACAGCATGAAAATGAGGAGGTTTACAAGAAAGCCTACGCTATCATTGATGCCTATTTCTGCTGTGGTGATGGCGTTGAATCTGAATTAGCACCCGATGAAGTTAATGGTACCCTGGATTTTACCTCGTCACATAGAGCTCCAGATGGTGGTTTTAATTTTTAAACTTACCCAACTATATTCCAACATTAAAATGTACTTGCATTTTGTTGTGTATGTTCTTTACTAAAACACCCTTTAATTTTAAAATTTATATAGAGTAAGCAGCTCACCGGCCGCGTATATGCAACTAGAATGTAACGTTTCTTGGGTAAATTAGCATACACAATTTTTCTACAGTATTTAAAACAGAACAGTCTTACAAAATAGTATGTATTCCTTTTCTATATATTTATTATTTTGCATGTCCTTTACTCATAATTTTTAATCATACTCGTATTACTTATTGTTACGTTTTAACCCTTTTGCTAAAAACGTTTATTTTCTTATTCTCTTTGAATAAATAAGTACCAGGATTCGTTGGTTGCAAATACATAAGGCAAACAAATTCAAAATGCTCAGTGCGTTGAAATAACTCTCAACGTAAACAAATTTCATTATAAAAATTATGTTTTCATTTACTTTTCACCAAATTTTCTTGCCCCTCTATTTAACTTACTTAAAGATATTGTTAAGGTTAATTTCTTATTTTTTTATTATTTTAAAATTATTGTATTAAAATACGAACAATAAATATTATGGTAAACAATTGGCTCTGTTGGATTAAATATTTAAATGCTCATTTATTGTTTTCAATAAAATTTTAGCTGCATCAAATTAAATGAATAAATTGTTTAAATTTTATTTCTGCAACAGAGGAGTTTTACATTTCCGGACCTTGTTTTGTAAAAAAATATAATAAGAAAAAACCTGTAGGGATTTTCGTGTTCTTAACATAATTTTAATCGTTTTAAAACCAAATAAACAAATTTGTCTAAAGTAAATGGTTAAACAAGTTAAATTCGACTAAGCCGAGTTTTCACTATAGAGTAGAGCTGTATCGGTCACGACCGAACGGATCAAGTTTTTAAATCTTTGTCGGTCTTTCGATCTTTGTTGGGGTTTCATTACACCTTCAAAATAAATAAAAAATTTAGCAATATTTTTTATTTGAGTTAACAAATAATTTAAATTTTTTTTAAAGCGGATCACAATCTTTTTTTGTGTTGCTTTTATATTATTTTTTTTGTTGTTCGGTCTTTGCTATCTTTCGTTCATGCGTTTCAACTGGAACATTTAATAAATGATCGATCACTAAAACGAACGACTTTTCTTTGAATACCTATTTTTTTTTTGTTAATTCTAAAATAAGTACTTAATTAAAGTTTAAAAAAAAATTCAAATTAACGACAAGTACGAAAAAATCTGCCTTGCATTTTAATTTCTAAAAGCAATAAATACGTACTTATGCCATAGAGTATTTTATGCTTATGCGTTAAGCATACAACAGACAATTCCTGATACCATTATTACAACTAGGCAATAACTACCGATAGGATGTTATCCAACTGATAAATGATTTTTCGTCGTTACAAGTAGACTTTATCGAAAAGTGTGTGATAAGTTGAGAGAATCTTTATATTGTCTACATTTTAACATGAATTTTAATCATTTAAAGTTGCCATATTTTCGATAGATTTTAGATATGGCAACTTCAGCAGCCGTAGACATTGCAATAGAACAAATAGTATTTTAAAAGTATTGAATTTCTTAGTTAATTTAATAATAATTAAAAAAAAGTATGCCATTGCCACTAAGTATTTATAATAATAAAAAGTAATTGTTGCCACACTGCAAATATTCTATTATTTATCTTATTGGCAAGTTGTAATAATGGACGTTAAAATCAGATCGAATAAAGGAATTCTAAACAAGTTGAATTCGGCTGTACCGAGTCTTGATACACTTCACTGTAGTACTCAAATATTCATACTCTCAAGTTTGCACATTCTTCTTAATCACTAAAGGTATTGACTCACTATCCTACTTAGTCGTACGATCTGTCTAAAAACGCATGTGTGCTAAAAAAGTATGATAGTGTGTATTGAACAAGCAGACTTTTTGACAGGTCTGTCCGATTTTTTAATGTTATGAAAATTTTTATAAAATAAATTTTATCTGTGCGATCAGAGTTGCATTTTCTATGTTCAAGGCAGATAAATAGCAACAATACCAAGCTTGTGTTTTATTTATACAAACTTAGGTTATTTTTCATTGTACATATTTGTAAAAAAAATATTTTAAGAAAATTCATACTTTTAAAAGCATTAAGCTGAGTAAACAATGTTTTTGCATCTTTTTGTGTGGCATAAAGTTCGCCATTTTAAAGCGATTTCTTCAAGTAGGACAGAATTCTGTCACATTATTTTGACACATTCGTACGATCGTGTAGGATAGTGAATCAATACCTTAAATAGTATAAAGCAAAGTCGCTTCCCGCGTCTGTCCCTATGTCTCTATGTATGCTTAGATCTTTAAAACTACACAACGGATTTTGATTCAAGAGGAAGGTTTATATGTATAATCTTGGAAGGTTTTTTTTTTTTTTTTTTTTTTTTTTAAACCAGCACTCAGGGGATGGCTCCTACTTATGCAATGCATTGTGCCTACTATCTGTTTTTACCCGGTCTAGCACGGTTCTTTACTCTATGAGTACGATTTCTTAGTGTAAGAAGATCGAAAATATAAAATTTTTTAATGAAAGACAACATTTGCCGGGTCAACTAGTGTTATATAAAAAAGAAAAAAATAAAAATTAATTTTAATAAAATGGCGAATATTAATTAAAATAATTTTCTTTGAATAACTATTTTTTATGAATCCTAAATTGAATAACTAATTTCAGTTAAAGAAATTCAATACAACAATAGTCACGAACCTTATTGTTTGTACAAGCAATAAAATGTCGGTAAGTACTCAAATTTTAAATAAAAAAATAAATTGAAGATATCCAATAGGAATGAAAAATTAATTTGAAATAACAGTACTTTTAACAAGAGGAAGCACATGTACAGCTAAAAACAGTACGAATGGCGTGTCAATGAAGAAAGTTTAAAAATTCTTCCCAGTGTTTAAGGTTAAATAAAAATAGTTGGTAATAGGCGACACCACTAAAGGCACATGGTACAAGTAACAAATTTGAATTGATTAGAAGTTTTGTTTTGCTGTTTGCCTGTTCTTATTTAATTTGTCTTATAACCTTTTTTTTGTAGATTAATTTAGCCTCTTCTATGTGAAAAGTGACCCCAACAGTTTCTAACTTGTATTAGTTGGCTGATCGATTGCTCTGCCTTATGCATCAATTGAAATGCTTTAAATTAGTTTGAAATAAGGCCCAAAAAGCAATTGCAGTCAATTTTTTTTAATTGCTCCAGTTTACTGAGAAATTTCTAAGTGGCATTGTAAACTAGAAAATGATCATTATTAGCACAAAAACATGCATTCCCATAAAGCAAAAAAAAAAGAGAAAATAACAAGATACATATGTTACTGTGACGTCATTATACAATATTCTTTCCATTTACGGAAGCCTACATACTTAATGAAATATGTAGTTGGTAGGTGGGACACGAAGTGTGTATTGTTCTTGGTTGCTGTTGTTGTTCTGTGTTTTAGCTGTGTTAATGTGATTCATGCATAATTCTGAAGATTATTTATTAAAGATTTTTCACTAGTGGAATTCACGCTTCAATGTAAAGCGCCTTGTATCGCGTGTAAAATTGTAAAAACATTTTTTTTTTTGTAGACAAAAACAAAATCTATTATCCTAAAATTTTCTACAATACTTTGGAAATACAATATGAAAAGCCATAGTAAACACGTTTACAATGGTGTAAATGTGTAACCAAGTATTAAAATATCTTACGCTAATTGGTGCCAACTTTTAGTTTTCAGATAAAACGTGTTGTGTACGTTTTAAGTGCTGGGGGGTTACTCTCTGTTGCGATGCGAAAGAAAACGCATCGCAACTCAATGTAAAAATCATACAGATGCGAATGGTTTTTCTTTCGCATCGCAATAGAGAGTAACCCCCCTGAAAACAAGCTTGTTGTTTACACTATATTAGTTTGCAGAAAAAAGTTGATCACGCTTCGTAGTTAAAAATTTCCGTAAATATACATTAATTGTAAAATACTTCCAAGCGTGAATCTTATATTTATTTTAATGTTAAATGATGGAAAACTTCTATACAAAAAAGATAATATAATTAAAAAAAAAAAAAAAAAAAAATCACTTAAAACGAAAATGCAACAAAAATAGATAGTATAAAAATATAACAACAATAATGGGAGTTTATGCTATAAATTTTAATGTGCACATCAAAGTGATAGAGTCAAAGTGAGGAAAAAGAATTAAAACAAGTTAATAATATATTCATAATTTTAATTTTACACATTCTTAAATATTCAACAAAAAAGAAAAAAATTAAAAAAAAAATTAATAAAACGGGAAATATTGATTTAAATTAATTTTGTTTGAATGTCTATTATTGTTTTGTTCTGGATCATAAAGTTAAAAGAAGAAAGTTAAGGAAGCACACTAATAAATTTATTTTATCTTGAAATGTTTGTAAACATTTTTAATTAAATATTTACCCCCTTATCCAAAAAATTTAAAGCAGACTTTAAAGTCAACGTTATCGAAATTTTCCCTATAATTTTTTCAAAATTTTTTATTTTAAAGTCTAAGTCAACTTTTTTTTTGGATAAGAGCATTAATATCTAATAGAGAATTTCAAATTAACGACAAAGATCAAAAATTTCTCTCTACCATCCCTTTTTCAATAAGATTTCTGTTATCGTAGTACTATTGCACACAATGCACTTAAAAGAGTCACATACACGTACACGTTTGTATAAGACCGATTGTCATGTTTGCGCGATACAGATTGCGCAAGTGTATGCTTTAATTTGTTAGAGTGTGCGCGCACAATCCGCATATGTATGCCTTCAAAGTTTCCATAAAAAACAAAACAGAAATTAATGAAACTCTAACATTTTGTTTGTATTTTGACATTTGTGTACACATTATTTTGGTTTTTAGCACAGACATTACGACTGTCATTTCTGGTAAAACTGTGTACCACGTTTTATTTGTCTGCTTTGTACAATGTCCGCAAAATAACTTTTTTTTTTTTGGAAACAGGGCGCAAAACATCGAGTGTAGCTTCGGATGTGTGGCACGTAGCGCCGTCCTGTTGAAACCAAATGTTGCCAATATCCTCCTTTCAACATGGCCCGATAACGATCGCCATTGACTGTAACGGCCACTTCTTGCTCATTTTCGAAGAAAAATGGCCCAATTATGCCTCTGGACCAAAATCCGCACCAAACAATGACTCGTTTTGGGTGCGTTGGCTTTTCAATGTATGCGTGCGGGTTTTCTGTCTCCGAAATGTTCAATTGTTGAGAACGACGGTGAATTGATGTTGATGGCGCTTCACGCACACTTTCTGCCACAGCAGCAATATTCTCGATTGTACGCACTGTTTTTGGCTTTTCACGCTTTGGTTTATCGATGAGGATGCCAGTTTCTTTCACTTTTTTCAGAAGATAACGAACATACGGAGCTGACGGTGCTTCTCTTCTTCCAAAATCTGTACGCAATTTTCGCACACATTCTGCAACATTACCATGATTTTCAAAGTAATGTCGCAATATTTCCCAGCGTTTTTCAAGCGTATACACAACCATATTCGTTCAGCGGAAGGATAAAACTAATTATCTGTCAAATCAGACATGAGCTAAGTGTTACCATTCACGAAATAAGTACTAGTTGAAAAAAAAAAATGTTAGATTGCGGACCCTTTATTTGAGTCACAATACGCAAAAACCCACTTAGAGGAATGGTCAAAAAATAGATGTATTTGCACTACACAGCTCACAGCTCAGTCATTACTGGGTCGCTTGGGCTGAATGTTAATAGTAATGTGAAGATAAGAGCAACTGACAGATTGGTATACCAAACTTTTTTGCACACTGTCTAGGGACTTCAGATACTTGATTTCAACATCCGTAAGGACAGACAGACAAACGAACATCGCTCAATCGACTCTGCTATTTTAAAGGGTAACGTTGTAGAAACTACACACGGAGTTACTATTTTTTATATATTCTTTTCACTTATAGTGAATTGTATAAAAATTAAATTATTTTGAAAAACAAAAATATTGGCTGCCTTCCTAAACGTATTTATATGGTTAAGCAGCGACGACTTACCAACACTGCAAAGCGAAACATAAATCTAACTGAATATCACTGTTTTAATTTCGTGGGGAATACAACAAAAACTAAAGAATATTTTTATCTATGAAGCACATTGCTAAAAACCAATACAAATTTTAGGAAAAATTTTATTTTTCTTTATTTTTTTTTAAATAAAAAATTCCACTAAATTTGCCTTATAAAAAATTACCGTATTATTTTTTTACTTGCAAGTTTTGTTGTAAATGTACAAGTGAAATTATCATTTTGTTGCGTAGGTTATGAGATTATATAGAGTATATAAAAATATTAGCGGTATTCACGCTTAGAAGTAATATTACAATTCATGTGTATTTACGGAAAATTTTAACTGAAAAGCGGATCATAATTGTAAACGAATAAAATGTAAACAGCTGTGATGCTAACATATCCATTTTTCAAGTAGATAAGATTGTTTTTATCAAATTCTATCTCAAACAAAAATTGACATCATTTAGCAACAGCTGTTTTACACAATTGTAGAAGGTATTTACATTAGGTTCTTTTTTATTGTAGTTCTGAAGAGTTTTGTTGTTGTTTTGTAAAAATAATTATATTTATTTTATTTTTACATGTTTACACTCAATACAAGGGACTTTACACTGAAGCGTGAACTCCGCTATTTTCAAGCACATGCACATGTACTCGTACATACTTGCATACTTATTTGTTGATATTCTATCAGCAAGATAAATATTAAATTAAAAGAAAAACTTATATGAGGGAAAAGAATAATTTGCCCATTTTTTTGTTTTTGTTGATACATAAATATATATTTTTTAAGTATTTTAGTTTTTATTTGGATTTCGCGGAGATTGAATCGTTGAAATAGCCTAACGCAGAAATTGTTGTGAAATAATATTTGTATTCAAAAAGAAAAATAATTTTGAAAAATACAAGCCAAAATACATACATACATATTTAAATATAAAATACAATAAATAGGTATCAATTTAATTGCTTAAAAATTATAATTTTGTTTTTGAAATACTTGTGAAGTGATTTTATGTGTTGTCATAAAATTAAAAAATAAATAAAAAAAGGAACACCCACCCACATACTCATTTAAATATTAATTTATATAGTTGTTATGTGTTATGTTATACATACTTATGTATGTAGATAGTTTCCCCTCCTGGTTTATTTATGTTTTCAATAAGCATTTGTGTATTTTGAAAGGTCTGTCTGTCTCTTTGTTTTTAATTTTGAAATAAAATCTAATCACAATTGGGCACGATTGAAAATGTTGAGCAAATTTTAAATTAGTTTTATTATTTCAAAAATATAAATATAAAAATGAAATAAAAATTTAATAACAAAAATTAATCTTTTTTGGTGTTTAATTCCAATTATTTTCTATAATATTCTCATGGATAAAATCAAAAAATACTCGTATATTTTTTGATAAATATAAATAATATGTAAAATTGTTTCATGTATTTTGTGTGCAATGCAGATGGTAAATTGCAAATATAAATTACTAGCATTTAACTCGCTACTTCGTTAGCGAAGTAAATACCATACTCTCGCTATTATAATTTCATATTTCTTTGTAGACTATTTAATCTCAGTTCTAAATTTTTTAATACAAATAAAATTAAAAGGTATCATTAAAATATAGGAAAGGGCCCTTTTGTTAATTTATTGATTTTTACATTTACTGATCAGCGTTGAAGCTCGGTCTGATAGTTATAATTTCGTTAATGTTAAAAAATCAAAAAATACTATTATAGTATATGAATCAAAAGTACAGTTTTCTTCTCTTAATTATTTTTCACCTTGTCCTGAACCGTTTAAGCTCAGTCTAATAGTTTTAGTTTCGTTAATATTACAAAATCAAAAAGTACCATTGAAATCAATACTTTTTTGCCCGTTAATAATTTTTTACTTTGCTCAAGAGCATAGCTGTAGTATTGTTATCATGAAAAGCTGAAAAAGTACCAAAAAAGTACCATTTTTTCATATTCATGATTTTGCAACTTACTTCAGATCATTTGAGCCTAATCCTGTACTATTACATTCCTTAATAATAAAATACCAAGAAGTACCAAAAAAATATAAAAAGTACCATTTGTCCCTTTAATGATTTTTCACTTTGCTTGGGACCATTTGAGCCCAATATCATACTGCCAGGCTTGTTTACATTAAATAAATCAAAAAGTACCATTAAAATGTATAAAAAGTATTTTGCCCCTTAATGATTTTTCAATTTGACCTGAACCGTTTGAGCATAGTCTCGTAGTTCTAGGGCTGTTAATACTAAGATATCAAAAAGTACCATTAAAATCAATATAAAGTACCATTTTGTCCACTTAATAATTTTTTATTTTGTTAAGGACCGTTTAAATCTACTGTGAAAACTCTAGGTTTGCACATACCATTAAAAATATCATTAAACTTGTTTAAATATAAAGTAAAAATTTTTCTTTGGTACTTTTTTTAGTAACAAAATATTTTTGTATACCCCTTATTTGCTCGAATTTTAAAAAAGTACCAATACACATTGGAGACCTTTTTAAGAAGAGAAGAATACAGTTTAGTTCTTGTTGCTGTGATTGTTACTTTGAAAAATAAAAGACGTTAAAAAAATTTACAAACCTTAGTTTTTACCCTTTTTATGGCACAAATGTACAAATATCGAAAAAGTACGATATACCCATCTGCTTATTTTTTTAGTAGAATATTTTATAATTTGAACTTTGGCTCTGTCTGTAGTAGTTCCGGAGATATAAGAAGTTCGATTTTACCCGTTTTACGTCAATAAGCGAAGACAATTCAAGAGCGAAAGAATGAGATAATTTGGCACAAATATGCCACCAAAACCGTGGCGAGCATTTGTTTCACACATAATTGTCATAGATCCTTCTTTCATAATAAAAAATATTGAGATAATTCTCTGAAAACTTTTTGTGTCATTTCGAATTCACATAGTGCATTTTAGTTGGATCACCCTAAATACACGGTGTGGAAATTACAAATAGAATCACTTACAGTGAACTTATTTTATATTATGAATAAAATGGTCTTGTAATAAATGAAAATTTAAGGATTAAAGGAGTTTTAGGTGGGTCGCCCTAAATGTTGAAAGTCATATGTGTTAATAGAAAATTGTGATTTTCAAAAAATTTGGCCTGGATATTTACGTTAATGATTAATTTATATTATTAACGTGCTTAAGTTCATATTTTGATGACATAAATGTTCCAAATGAAGAAAAAGCGTTGCTCCAGCAATCCAGTGTCTAGGAGTAATTTCACTGTTTCTGTATTTCAAATAAAAATCGAATATCCACACGGAATAGTTATGTGACTATTGAAGGTCAAAATATGAACTTAAAGGCCTTAATAATATAAATTATTCAAAGTTGAACCTTCATGAAAATTTCTATATTTGATTTATGTTAACTTTTTATTTTGTTCTACTTGATGTTACTATTCCAGTTGTCTTTCTCGAAATCACAATGGACAATCCCAGCAGTCCCAACTACGAAACAAAGTTTGGCCTAGAACTGTTTACAAAGTTGCTTCAAATAGCAGATTCAACTGCACAAGCATCGGTAGAAGGCAATGTTTGCATATCACCGTTTCTTGTGGAAGCACTTTTGTCTCTCATGTACTTGGGTTCAGATGGCAAAACAGCCGAGGAGCTAAAGACTCGACTGCAGCTTGAACGTTTTCCCAACAATGGAAAAATGGCGAATTATTTTGCCGGCAATTTGGCCATTATCACACAACAATCCCTAGACACACAATTGGAAATCTGTTCTAGAATCGTTATCCACGAAAATTTAGAAATTGATACTCAATTTAAAAAAATTGCTGAAAATTATTATTTAACTTTGATCGAACGTCTTAAATTTGCCGATAAAGAAACTGTACTAAATTCGATAAGAAATTGTCTACAAAAGACTATAAACAGCTGCACAAATTTAAATGTAGAACAGGACAGTGCCATTAAGCCCTTGTTGTTATTGGCATGCAATTTAAAAAGTAAATGGTTTCTACCCTTTAGTGCCTATCGTTCGGGTTTGTATGATTTTCATGTAAATGGAAATTGTATAAAATCTATACCCATGATGTTGGATAATGAAATGATGGTAAAATTTGTGGAACTTAAAGATTTGGATGCACGAGTTGTGGAATTGCCCTACGAACATGATGACGAGCTGTCTATGTTATTGATTTTACCCAATAAAAGAGATGGCTTAGAGGAATTGGAATTGAAACTTAAGAATATTAATTTTAAAGCTGTGACGGAGCAAATGCAAATGGAAACTGTTCAGCTTTTGTTGCCCAAATTTAAAATTGATTTTGAATGCAATTTAAAAGCCGTACTGCAGAAGGTTAGTTTTAGATGTGAAACTTGGATCCATTATTACAAATTACCAATAGTTAAAGGTTTTGATTTGAATTTGAATGTCAAAAAATGTCGTTAAGTTAAATAACGTATAGTGTGTCCTATCCACTTAAAAAACTGGTTATTTGTCCTACCAAATACTAACTTTAACTATCAAAAGTTGTAATAAAAGATCTGAAAGAGACATGCAATTTCAAAAATGTTCAAACATTAAAAATAATCCTTTTCTAGCCGAATTAAAAAAACAAAACAACAAATAAACTACACAATTTCTTTACTGATAATTTAAAGAATATTAAAAAAGCTTATAAATTTAATTTGATTAAAAAAAAAATTTAATTAAATTAAATTAAATTCAACAAAATTTTCAATATTTTGCTATCTTGATTACTTAATAGCGAGTGCGATCATTTGTTGCTATAAAAAATTTATTTACTTAAATTTCAGATGAGCTTCAGTTTGATGTTCAGCGAGGAATCCAACTTTAAAAATCTTTTGGGTCCTAAAACCACAAATACAGCTTTACCATTTGGAGATATTTTACATAAAGTGAGCATAGAAGTTCACGAATCTGGATCGGAACCGAGCAAAATTGAAGGTATGTGGAGAAAACCAAGTATTCTTTTTTGGGAGAGAAATGTTAAAGAGAATAATAATTTTGTTGTTGTTTAGTTCTTGCTTTATGTATGCATTATAGATATATTTAAAACAACATATTAGTAGGGTACCACAATTGTGTCAGAAAGCTGTAATCAGCTAAATAAACTGTAGAGCCTACCTACTTTGAAAACTTTTTCTTAGATGTTTTTCAATTCTGTTCCTTAAAAATATTTAAAAAAATTTGAAGGATAATTTTTCCCTATTGGGTGTTTTATTTATTTATTTAATCAGTAGTCTATGGAATATTTTCCCTACAGACATTTTATTTAATACTTAAATTATTATGATATAAAAGTATAAAGAATATAACAAAAAGTATACGGAAACCAAGAATCATAGCAATGCAAATACCAGACATATTATGAATTTAGAAAATCAATTATTAATTTCTTTATAACATTAGGACTTGCAGAATATGCAATGAATCTATACAGTTGGTTAAATGAGTTGAACATCCTTCTGAGCGGATCGGCATTGGCAAAATTAGCTCTACAAAACGAAACCGATAGCGGTACATAATAACGAGATAATCGCTGATAATTTTAATTAAACGCTAAAAATATTCATTTTTGTATTTTTTATATTATTGTTGTTGTTTTTTTTTTTTTAGCAACCAAACCCATAGTGATAAGCAACTCTATTGATACAAGACAAAAATTCTTCCGAGCTGATCATCCCTTTTTCTTTGCCATACGCAACAGAGAAGCCACATTTTTCATAGGCCATGTTAAGGCTTTTTAATTTAATTTTTATTTAGAATCAAAAGGCATGTAAATAAAGGGTGTTTTTTATAGACGTATAGAACTTTAAATTGCAATAAAACAACGATGGATTATTCGATTGACATGAATTTTATTTATCCGAAAGATATCTTGTGGCACTACATTTTAAATATGATTTCTGGCATATGACCGCCACGGCTGGCTCGGATGTAGTCCAATCTGGACGTCCAATTTTCGATGACTTTTTCCAACATATGTGACCGTATATCGGCAATAACACGGCGAATGTTGTCTTCCAAATGGTCAAGCGTTTGTGGCTTATCCGCATAGACCAATGACTTTACATAGCCCCACAGAAAGTAGTCTAGCGGTGTTAAATCACAAGATCTTAGGTCCAAAACGTGAAATTAGGCGGTCACCAAACGTGTCTTTCAATAAATCGATTGTGGCACGAGCTGTGTGACATGTTGTGCCGTCTTGTTGGAGCCACAGCTCCTGGACATCATGGTTGTTCAATTCAGGAATGAAAAAGTTAGTAATCATGGCTCTATACCGATCACCATTGACTGTAACGTTCTGGCCATCATCGTTTTTGAAGAAGTACGGACCAATGATTCCACCAACCCATAAAGCGCACCAAACAGTCAGTTTTTCTGGATGTAACGGTGTTTCGACATACACTTGAGGATTAGCTTCACTCCAAATGCGGCAGTTTTGCTTGTTGACGTAGCCATTCAACCAGAAGTGCGCTTCATCGCTAAGCAAAATTCGCTTATGAAAATCGGGAATAACGGCAATCTCGTTTTGGGCCCATTCGACGAATCTACGCCTTACTTGATGATCGTTTGGTTATTCATGATGAATTGCCAAACCAAACTGAGAATAAATCACTTGACAGCTGTTAAATCGGTCGCCATTTTGAACAGTAATGCCAACTTAAAGTTCTATACGTCTATAAAAAACACCCTTTATTACAGCAAATGCTTCCTCCTTTACTAAATCATAAATTGCTGTGAATTAACTGTTTAATCATTCAATTCATACTTACTTTCTTAATCGGTTAAGTCTTGTAGAAGAAAAATATTAAAACAAAATTGTTTTTATAACAAAGATTCTTGAAAATGTTTATTTTTTATTAATTCAATATTTGTTAAAATATTCCAAAAATGTTTTAAGATTAAAGAGTTTTTTGATTTAGTTTAAAGTTAAACTAGTTTTAAGTTTTAATTGTACAAGTTTTATTTATTAGATACTATTGTTTTTTTTATTATTTTATTTTAAATTGTTATTTCTTTTAACAAATAGTATTTTATTTTTTTAATTATATGTATTTAATTTACATAAATTCATCTTTAAGTATTTTGTTTCGTTTAGTAATTAAAGTTTTTTTTTATTTAAATTTTTATTTTATAATTATTTATTTACATCTCTATAATCTCTTTTCCAATAATACTTTATTTATTTTATATTTTTGATTTATATTTTGTTGGATTTAATATTTACATTCAGAATTTCAAGTAATTTAATAATAAAGGCTCTACCATCTGTAATGCTAAGCTTATTTAGATTTTAAAAATGTATTTTCCCAGTCAATTGAAATACTTAAATGAATGATTTTTCATTTTACTTCTAATCAATTTGTATATACGAGCAGTTTTGTTGTTAATTAAATGATTTTAATTTTAAAAAATTTATATATACGATGACGAAATAATTAAAACTTAAATAAATTCAAGGAATTCACGCTTGCAAGTATTTTTACAATAATGTACTAGTATATTTAAAGAAAATTTTAACTGCAAAGCGTGATCGACATTTTTTTGTAAACTAATAAAGTGTAAACAACAAGCTTGTTTTCAGCAGTTTTTTATTTCAAAACTAACTGCTGGCACCATTTAGCGATAGCTGTTTTCATACTTACAACATTGTAAAATATATTTACAAGCATACTTTCAAAAAAATTTTATTATTAAATACTGTACAAACTTGTAGTAATGTGTGATTTCAAGTATGCTTGTGCAGTGATTAGTATTTACTATGGGTTTTTATATTGTATTTTTGGTTGTGTGAATTTTTTTATTTTAACAATTTTACACGCCATAAAGTGACTACACTGAAGCGTTAATTTTACTATGTATTAATAAATTAATATTGTAATTATTTTTAATACAAAAAACTAAATATGCTCGAAAATAAAACTTAAAAAAATTTTTTTTTTTATTATTATTTATATGAGCAGTTATTTTTTAAAGTGCTATAAGTCCACTTTTTTTTTTAAATAAGTTAGCTTTAATTTAACTGGGATATAAACATCACCATACTAAATTTACCACTGACTCATTTTTATAAAAATTGGACTTATAGCACTTTCAAAAATAACAGCTCATATGTATTTACATAGTCGCGACCCTCACATGTAACTTATGAGAATTTTAGTTGCAGCATAATATGAAGTCCTCAGAAAAATTAAAATAAGTTTGCATGTAACTAATTTTGCTGCCCCACATCCATAGTAAAAATTAAAAAAAAACCCATTTACTTTGGAAATATTTCCTTATATTCTTGAAAACATCGTTTTAGGTCTAAGTATAAAACTAAGATTCAGTATGCGAAATATCTAAGTGTAAGATCCCAGGGTATTTTCATCCAGTAATTTTTTACACAATGTCTTCCGTATTCACTACCATAGTTGGCAGATTAGCAGGTTCTTTTTTATCAATAATTTCAAAAATTTCCATTGCAGTGTTCAGGGCGCTACATCCGTTGATCATTTCCATTTTTATTTTTTTGCTACAACTTTTGAACTGATCGATATTTGCGATTAAAATTTTTGCACCATGCGAAAGATGGAAAATTTTTTTACATCTCTCAAACGCTTAAAAATTTAAAAGCCTTTTTTCAAAAGCGTGATACTTTGCTTTTACCGGGACTTATGCTAGAATCTTCGCTGACAGGATCCATCGACTAAGAATAGTAGTGAATGAGCTAATTACAGCTTTAGTAAATTCTTAAAACACAACAAGTGCCCTTTATGCTATCAAGTACTACACGAAGAGATTTTTAATTTAACCGCTGATTTGGCTACAAATCTGCAAAGCATCTTTAAGTATAGATGTATAGTATGAAAAATGGACTCACGTTATCTCTAGCAGCTACAATCTCTTAAAATTATAGTTGTAACCTTCTCTGAATGTTCTTTTTTTATTTAAAAAAAAATGCTGTAACTTCGGAGGGCATTTTATTTAAATAGTCGATACTTTTATTATATTTCTTTTTATTTTAGCAAAACACAATGTTTTCTAAATATATTTGCACGAAAAGATTACAATTTTTTAAACAAATAGGCAAATGTGTAAACAACTGATTCCAATATCGATTTTATTAAATTTCGCAAAAAGTAAAACCAATACTTTTCATAACACCAAATAAAACCGAATATTACAGCAATTGAGGACTTTATAAATTAAAATTTTTAGAATGCGATTATTTACTTCTGTAGAGCCTTTATTAAACGTGTTTCTTTTAACATTTTAGTTTTGCTTAATTATTTTTAAACTTTTAATACTGATTATGCGTATAATTATGGTATCTTACAAAAAAAATAAAAAAAAAAAAAAATAAGATATTTAAACATGATCATGTATTTTTGATATTCGACGTGCTGTCATCAATAAATAATGAATAAGTTTTATTTTTTTTTTGGCATAAATTTTTTTCAAAAAACCTAATTTTTCTTGGGAAAAAATTCCTGCAGAATATTCATAACTGGGCTGAGTAGCAGTCAGTTTATAAGTAAGTTTTTTAAAGTTATATTTTTCACTAAAAAAGGCTAAATTTGTTCTGAATCTTTGTTGATATGAAGAAAACACATATTTAATTTGAATTGTGCAACATTTTATTTTCTCTTTCGTATTATTGTATTGAAAGTAAAAACAATATATGAAAATATGTTTTTGATTTCAATACAATTATACGAAAGAGGTATTCGTTTGAATTTACCTTAACAGGCCCTTAGTTTACGTCAAATATAATACTTTGCTTCGGTCTATGATTGCGATTTGAAAACTAAAAAATCTATCAAATCGTATTCATAAAAGTTAAGCGCTTTGAGCTTTTTCTTTAAATATTTTTTTCGTCAAGAAAATTTTGGAAAAAGCATGTATTAATGTATGTATGTTTAAATAATTATGCCAGTTTTTTTTTAAATTAATGTTTTAATATTTTTTTAAACTACTTTTCATAAATTACACAGAAGTACAAAATGATTTTTTTTGTGGTGCTGGATGTTTCATAGTCATATCGAATACTTTTGATAGTAAGCTTCAATGCTATTAATTACTAGGTACACGTAAAGAAAAAGATGGTTGAATATGGTTACCGCAAGCATAGTTTGTTCTTCACAAAAATATTATTATTAATTTGAAGCATCTAAACATTATTATGATCACGATAAACATGTTTCTAGTTATTTTTAACCATATTATGTTTAGTGTCTTAGATCAACCATATTATTATCATATTATTTTTAACAAAATTTTAACTGAAACCATAAATATGTTTATAGTAAACGTAAGCTTAATCGTCCAAGCTCAACTGAGCTTTGCGACTAAAGTGCTTGAGTGGCGAGTTAATGCTTCTTAACTAAATATTCCAAAGTTCGAATCACTATAAAAAAAAAATTTCAAATCCGTTGCATTATGTAATAAATAAAAAGTCAAGAAAAGAAAAAGTCAATGGAATAAAAAAAATTTTATTTATAAAAAAAATTTATATAAAATTTTTTTTTAAATTCATATTAAAAAATTTTTTAAAATACTTACATAAAATATTTACGTATTAAAAACAAATAATAAAAAATAAAAAAAAAATTTTTTAGCCCTGGCCGGGGGTTGAACCGCAACATCTGCAGTTGAAAGTTATTTTTAATATATATGCTTAGATGGAATCATAAATCTAACCATACTATGTATGTTTCCACCAGAATATGTTTGCCTCAACCATATTTTTTCTTTGCATGTATAAATCTCGACATATGCCGTTATACAAAAAACAAAGAGGTTGCGACCTATGATTTGCAATAACTCGAGAAGTACCTCTGATTAATTACAAAAAAATTAAGAACATCAAAAATCGGTAATATAATAACTTTTAAAAAAATTAATTATCAATAGATTAAGATATTCACCAAGTTTTGCCAAAAAAAAAAACAAATTTTTTGAAGAAAAAAAAAAATAATTTATATTAAATGTTGTTTTTAACGTTTATACCTGCATATATTATAAACAAAATGAGATATAGCTTATCAAGATCCATTCATAAGTTCCACATTTTATCGCAATTAGTTAGTAGCATATAAGATCCTACGTCATAAATTATAAAAAAATTTATAGGGCAGGGTCTTAGGTGCTACCTGTAAATTGTGAATAAATTAAAAACCCATAAATGGATGTTTATGAAATAGGACTCATTTTGTTTATATTTAGCATATGCAGGTGTCAACATTAAAGAAAAGCTTTAAGTTCTCGCTTATATTAAATTTTAATATTTTTTAAAAACAAATTTTTTTTTAATTTTCTTGAAAAAATTTATTATATGTTCTTAGAAAACTTTAATTTAAAATTAAAGATTATTTTATTCCAAATCTTTACATATTTTTTTAAGTTTAATCAGAAAGCTAGTTCTCGATTGACCTCTCCTCTTTTATAGAACGGTATATCTCGAGCTTAAGAAATAGATATAAACTTTGAATCAAGATATCGAGTATACAAGAAATTAGTTTTAGTTTTGTCGGCACCAAAACCATTGTAGCCCTGTGTTATTTATTACTGTTTTTGCACTCTGTACATGGAATGGAGGTTTTTTTTGCCACTTTTTTCAGTCGTTTCCATTTGCAAGTCTTTTTAATTTCTGCTTTTCTTTTTAAAAACCATTATTGTTTTTTTATTTTTTTTATAAAAAAAAAGATTTGCAGCTAAATTATGAACATTCTACGGAAATATTTTTCTAAAGAAAATTACGCTTTTTTGGGAGAGATTTCTAAAAACAGGCATCTAATCACCGCATTCGATAGCGGATAAACTATCATATCGAATAATCAGGGCTGTCATAGAATCCAATGTTGTCGGTATTGGATTTGAAACCGACAAGAAAATTACTTTGGTGTCATGAAATCCAATGTTGTCGGTTTCATTTTCGAACTAGAATTAATGTCGGTTTTAGGTGTCACAGAAACCAATGTTATCGGTTTGCTATTGGATTGAAACCAATCAGTTGACAGTTGTTGGTTTGTTTAATGTCAAATAAAGCAAGTGATTTAAACGGACTTTTGTCATTAAAAATTCACATGCAAAAATTTAAGTAAATTAATATTAATTCTACAAAAATAAATTTTTACTCATAATTTTTTTTCTCTACCAAAACAAAAAAATAGCACTTAAAACTCAATAATTATGCATTTTATAGAAAAATATCTTGTCATTGCCAAGGAATTTACAGAACATGATAAGCCAACTGTATGATCTCTTTGACAACAGTTGGATGAATCAATAAAAAGCGTCGGTTCACGGCAAAAAGATGTAAAGAGAAAGCTTCTTTATTTAATCGGTAATTTATGAATATTCTTTTTTACTTTCTGTGAGCGTTCTCTTTCTAATAATAAAAATCCTGCAACGGCAAAGTAATTTTATTTCACTACTTATTTCACTGACACAAATTATATATTTTATATTAAAAATTTTTAATAAAAAACATGTTTTTAATTTTATTTAAACGAAAACACTACGATTTATCAAAATTGTTATCAAACATTTACATAAACAATTTCATACAAATAAACTAATGTATAGAACAACTGATTCGAACATCGGTTTTATTTGTCTTCGAAAATAACAAAAACGACTTGGTTTCATGACACCAAATGAAACCAGTGTTGGTTTGCAAAACCGGCAATTAGCAAAACCGACTTCGATTCTATGACAGCCCTGAATATTTCGATACGTGTAGAGTAAGCAAATCATCTGATACGATATCTATCGAATCCTATTTTTTGTTCATATTGTAATAGATTTACATACACAAATGTTTAGCAAATGCAAAAAATAAAAAGTACAGCATGAATTTAGGCAGCAATTGTGCACGAGGAATTTTTCTACAATAAAGAAAATTAAAAGGATTTCTTTAATTATATTTTACTTAGTGAATATGTGTATGGATATATGTAAATATAAACTTATAAACCTAAAAATAAATAAAATTATAATTTTTCAAAATTTTTGTTGGCCGTGCTTTTCTTTCTTTGCTATCGAATAATGTTTACTAAAATCGAAAAATCGTTATCGAAAGCCAGCATTTGAAATTACCATACATTTTACTCGATATCGAGTGCCATGATACCAAAATGAAAAATTTCGATAAACTACTCGATTTCGAATGCGTTAATTCGACGCCAGATATTTTTTTAGTCAGTAAGGAACCTCCCGTTGGATTTTTTTTTTATAATTTTGCTACTTAAAGCTGAAAAAAATACACATTTTTTGCTTAAATTGATAAAAATAGTTTTTTTTTCTTTACTTTTAGTTAATTTATTTACACTAACAACCTTTTAGTTTTTGTAATTTCTTTTTTTTACATCTAACTAACCCTGTCTTTTGTTATTGTATGCTTATGCACATACATATTCACATTTCACTTTTTCTTTGTCTGTGTGTGTGTGTTTTAAATACCTTTTTTAGGACATTCATTTACAACTCATCCTTTTGAAAAATAACTTCTGCATTGGCCAAATCCGTAGTGGCTACTGAGCTAGTGGCCAGTCTAATTGGCTGGCATATTTGGTCATCTTCTGTTTTATTTAACAAATAATTAAGATCATGCGTTATACGATCTAGCATACCACTAGGATCTTCAGCTGGTTCTGGGTTATTAGTAGTTTTGCTAATATTTTCCTCTTGCAATTGGTGTGGGTTACTATTTGTGATGGTTATTATGGGAGTAGGATGGTGATGTTGCCGTACATTTGCAATTGCTGTTGATGTATTGGCTCCCGCTAATGCCACCATTGTGGGCAGTAATGGATCAAATGTATGATTTGTGGTGGGTTCCATTATTGTCACTCGTTTTTGTGCTTTAGGCGTTTGTGTCGTAACTGAAGTAGTTGTTACTATGGTCGTTGGTATTGTATAATTTATTGTATCTGTTGCGCCAGCAGTGTTATCAGTTAGACTACTTATGGAAACTATCGCTCCGGTTGGTAAGAATGTTGTGGCGGGTGTTGTTATATTATTGATGTAGGCGCCTGTTATTGCACTTGTGTAATGCACCCCACTAGTGGGTTGATATGATGACATAGAAGAGCAAATGCTAGCAGGATTGGTGGCGGAGCGTATACCAATTAAAGTATCTGGAAAGAAGATTTATAATTTGTTTTATGTAAAATTTAAATTTGTATCACAGAGATATTTTCTGGCTAGTAAAAGTTAACGTGTAAATCATTGTATTAGAAAAGTATTTATGTAAAAAGAAAAAAATTATGAAAAATTTTAAAATTTAAATTATTTATACACATTCTATTAATACATAAAATTTACAGACTTTTTGTTCATGTTAGAGAAACTACTTGCACTTTAATATATTTAAGTTAAAAGAAAAAAATTAATTAAAAAAACACTGAAATTTTTTAAAATTTCTTAAAATTAAAAAAAAGCAACTTTATGGCTACATTTTTGTGCACGTCAGGACAACAACAACCACCTATATAGAACAGAAAACAGACGGATAGTAATATATATAAAAGAATGAAAAAAATAGGAAGATAGTAGGGAATATAATAAGAGGCGTGTCTGTCACTAAATCAATCTGTTGCTATTCCTATTAAAGCCATATAATTGCCGACCCTATAGCGACAGAACAATGAGACCCTGCCGGTAGCGCTCCCCGAAATACAGCTTAAGCTGATCTGCTAGGGCAGAGCAGAGGCAGAAAAGGTGTTCCACAGTTTCCTTCTCAACTTCTACAATAGTTATTCGATGATAAACCCATGCTCCTTGCGTGGTTACCGAAACTGCAATGGCCTGTAATTGCCACTCTCTGGAGTTCAAGTAAGACCCGATTACTGTCTAGCCTATGCCAGTTCATCCTTGCTGTATTGCAGGTTAATTCGTTTCCCTATCTGGACTGCGCTTTGCATAAAAATATATTCTGGAGCTGCTGTTTGTAGACTAAGAAAGAGATGCTGAGGGTGACGAAATATTCCATTATATCACAGACTGGCTTTCAGCTTGTAACAGACTGCATTGATCGGGGAGTCTGAAGGATATACTATTCCCAGACTCCTCAATATAGACTCTACCAGCAACCCCACAACTATTCTTAGAGCCATCGGGTAGGATATCTACGAGTAAACTTTCTCTTAGAGAGTAATAGCCTACCAAGATTAAAATTTCGTGAATGTCAATGAGATCAGGGACTTAGCTCCAATCGCTAATAATGACCAAATGTCCACAAGATCCATGGTTCCATTCACGCGCCAGAAGCAGTCACATGGACGCCACTAGTTAGTTAGTTTTTCTAGAAACTCTTTAGAATCGGAATCTGTTGGTAGTCGTGCTTAGTGCTTTAAACTACACTACGACTCCATAAAACAAAATGGGCTGAATAATCATTTTTTGATGTTCAAATTTTTTCGGTTATAAAAAAAAATATTGTTTTTCAAAACTATTTGATTTACAGAATGGAGTAGTTGTAATGACATTAACAATATATTAGTAGCAATTACAGATGTAGTTTGTCTCAAATTCTATTACTAGCGCGACACTTGTAATAGGACTGAATATTGTTGTTTGCGCCTTCATACTTGAAGTATGACTTAATGTAAAAAACTTTTTTCTTCGTTTCACTACTGTGAAATATCGGTAAAAGCGTTACAACAAAATTGATTTTTTTTCCCTTTTTAAAATTTAACCTCGCTTGACATGTGATGACTACCGCCCCACAGATTTATAAATTCAAATTACTTATTTTAAGGGAAGAACAAAGCAAAAGACTACAAACTCTGTACAAAACTTTTTTACAATGTGTCCCTAATAAAGCTTTTTAGTATGTTAGCCAGAACATTAGTTACACGTTTCTTTCAAAAGAAAAAATAAATAAATAAAAGTTTAACAAACAGCCCAAGGCAGCTTTTTAATATTGAGAAAAAAAGAGATGAAAAGGAGGCAAACAAAGTACAGTTGACTCTTGATGATTGGAACTTGTTGAATTTTAATTTTTTCTCTTGGCGCTACCCTCTTTAATGTCAATCTAATGTGTTGTATTTTTAAGAGGAAAAATATAAATAAAATTACTGACTTATACTGCTTGACTGGCTACTTCTCTTTAATTTTTGAAAAAAAAAGAAATATTTAATTCAAATTGCATTATAACAGAGTTTGCTAAAGCTGGTTTCACATTATAATACAGAGTATTAACATTTTCATTAGATCGAGTGAGACCGAAATCAGATGTAAATCAAATAGACTGTCAAAAAATCTAAAGGAAAATATTTTCTGTTTTCATACCATCACACTTCAAATAAAATACAAAACGCGACAAAAAATTCCACAGCTGATTTCTAGTTTTTTCTTTGGCTGCTTGTATAAAAGCAACCCTGATAAAATGAGCAGTGTGATAGCTAAGTCCCCATTTAGACGAGGAAACATTTGGAAGAAAAACATCTTGAATTCTCTTTTGCTTTTTCTTTCGCGGTCACACAGACGAACATGTTGCCGGCAACATTCCATTATTATTGTTATTATTTGCACACAAAACAATGAAAGAAAAGAGAAGTAAAGAATATATCAACAAAGCGTGTCCCCGAGTACCGAACACAAAAATTATGCTCTCTTCTCCACCCGTAATTTGCCTACAAACGAAATGTTTCCCTTCTAAATGTTTCCTCGTCTAAACGGAGACTTAGAAAAATTTCTAAAAATGACAAAAAATATAATGCTGCCAAAAATACTTAAGTATTTCACCACATTTGCTTAACATTTTGGATTTTTACTTAATACACAAATTTTTGACATCTATTAATACTAAATACAATAGTCTGAAATCCGCTTAAGAAATCACTCTTATTATATATGTATGATGTCATTGACGACGTCACTTTTTATCGTTTGTGGTAACTCGGTATTACAGTTGTCAAATTGACAAATACAAAAAAACAAGTAACCTGGTCAATGGGGCCTGAAAATAATTATGGTGACCCTACTCCATGTTAGTCATAACCAATGCTAGTCGTTCAACTAACACTGTCGTTGAGTGTATATAATACATATGAAAGAAGCTGATTCTTGATGTACTCCCGGTTTCTCTGACTTAAACGCATTAAAAATAGAAATTGGTTTTGAATTTAAAGACTTCCTTGGATGATTTCACCGACCGGAGTACCATGGAGTACATAAGTGAGCAGCGGCTTAAGATTGGTGAATCTCTTAACGAAAATTGGCGTTCAAATCAAAATGCATTTCGAGTACTTCATGATTTTTTTGATCAGCATAATTGACCAAATGTGGCCACAATAGGGAGAATTTTGCGAAAATTCCAGCAAGCCGAGTCTGTAGGAAATTTGTGCTGCTGTTCGCGATTATATAGCAGAAGAGCCGTCAAGCAGTTACCGTGAATGGTGTTTGCTATCTCGAGATGATGGACTTCTTGAGTATATAAACCTGGGCAATATGTGGTTCCAACAGGATGGTGTCACTTGCCACACAGCCAATAAAACAATGGCTCTTTTGCGCTAGAAATTCAATGGCCGTGTTACTTGTGATTTGACACCGTTGGATATATTTCTTTGCTGATATTTAAGACAAGAACAATTCAAAATTTAAAGGACAAAATAATTTAGCACATTAACGACTTTGAACCTTAATTACTTATGTCTTAGAGTCATTGAAAATGTGGACCAGCGGGTAGAAGACGATATTTTGATTGGCACATAATTCCCATAGATCCTTTTATCTTTATAAAAAATATTAAGATAACTCTCTGTAAACTTTTTGTTTTATTTACAATTCACATCGCACATTTTGTGTTGGATCACCCTATACTGCGATGCCTAATTATGAGTGCCGTGACCAAGCCAGGCCCAGTAAATTCTTTGTTCTCTTCTAAGAACTGAATGGCATGCGCGTTTTCGTTACCCTAATATCGCTGATATCTGATATTTTGTGAATATTTCATATTAATAATTCAATTATTTGAACTTTATCTCGGCCAATTGAATTTCAAAATATCGGTAGTCAACTGTAAAAAACATTTTTTTTATGGTAACAAACAAAAGAGAATCTGTTGGTGCTTAAACGTAAAAAAATCCAGCAACAAGAAAAACTTCTGTTAAACATTGACAACAATAACACCAACCTTAGCAAAATCTAGTCCTTTGGGGACATTTTATGCAGAAAACAAAAGAAAAGAAAATTATTTACGTACGTAGGTATGTACGAGTATGGATATTGTTGCCTGTGTGTGTTTTACACAAAAGTAAAAACGGTTTTGCTTGGCAAGCAGTTTTAAGCCGGGCTAGCAAGTTTTTGTGATTAAAAGAAAATACAAAAAAAAAAAAATTAAATAAATAAATAGAGTTTAGTTTTAGAAATGTTTATGTTTGCTTGTTTAGCTGCTTGTGCAGTGTTTGTTACGCTATTGTTGTTGTTATAATCATAAACATAAGCACCTTAGTTTTACTATTTTCACTATTTCCGGCTTAGTTGATAAAATAACTATTTTACAAAGTAACTTAAAAAGGAAATAGATAATAATAAAGCTATAAGAAGATAATGTAGGTTAACATGTGTATGTGTGTGGAAGAGTACAATTCACATGATTTTACAATGTTGAACAAAACAAAAAATTCAATTTATACACGGATCTGAGCTAGATGAACTGCAAACTGTTTGTAAAGAATTTCGGGTGCCTCAGTAAGAGTACACTTTTTTAATTTTAAAATAAAAATACTTATTTTTTTTGAGAAAGTTGTGATTTTTTTTATTGGTTTGTAAAGAAGACATGGTCCGATTAAGTATGAAATAAAACTTCAGTTATCACGGGCTTGATAACATATCATTACTCTCCTCATGAAATTTTCATTGACTTTTTAATAGAGAATAGGCTGCTCAAGAATTGTTTGTTATTCCCAAAATCCCAAAGCAAAAAATCGTGTGGCGTTAAGTCGCATGATATTGGTGGCTACTTGACATCAGAATTTTTCGAGATAATTTTTTCTAGAAATCATTACTGTAACAAATCGATTGTTTCATGTGCTGTGTGCCAGTTAGCGCCGTCTTGCTCAAACCATATGGTGCTCACGCATAGACACACGACAACAGATTCTGCTTCATCTGTAAGTATGGATGGTGTAGATATTAGGGAATCAGATGCTCTTGATGTTCTTGGCATGAAGATCCAGTGTGATGATCAATGGAATGAACACATATTTCAAGTGCCTGGGTTTTTTGAAACGGTGTAAGACATACTTCACTCCATCTGATCTCCTTACTATATATACCACCTATATCCGACTGAAAATGGAGTACAACTCTCAAGTATGGGGCGGAGCTTCAAAGTCTATTTTGAAGCTGCTCGACCGAGTACAGGAAAGGGCGAAGAAGCTTATCGAGAGTAGCCATTTCTATTGATTCACTGGAGCATCGGTGTAAGATGGGGTGTGTTTCATTGTTCTATTGCTACTACAATGGAATGTGTTCCAACGAAATTAAGGAATATGTTTCCAAAAACCTTCATACGAACTACGCGTTTTTCGAGGAAAGCCCATACATTTGTAGTGGAATGGCCAATGAATCGCACAACACATTACCGAGAGAATTCGTTCTTCAGCCGTGCCGTTCGCCTGTGGAATAATCTTCCTGAATACGTTTTCCCTGTCACTTTCGATGCAGGAGAGTTCAAATTGAACGTCCACAGACACTACTCCCTATTTCCTCCTTCCCATAACATATTTACCTAGTTCCAACAAAATGCATTGCATGAGTAGGGGTCTTCCCCTGAGTGCTGGTCCTAATATATAAAAAAAAAAATGAAAATCCTGACCAGAATTCACACCAGACAGTTGCTCATTGTATGTGCATTTGCTTCTCATGGAGTGCCTGAAAATTTTGTTAGCTCCAAATTCAATAATTTCGAACTGCGCTTCACCAGAGAAGATCACTTTTTTTCGAAAATTTTTATTAACTTCACTTTGCTGGTGCTTTCCATGCTGCATTTTTAATAGTCAGAATAAATTTATTGACAGTTGCCAAATTTCTGAGTTACCAACAAATGACACTAAATGTAAAACGTTCACTCTCACTGAGACACCCTTTATTAAATTCGCTTTCACTAGCGAGATAAACCTTTATATCCGACATGGAATATGTGAAATGGCTGGTTATATTTGATTAGAAAGAAAATCCAAAATTCTGAATTTAAATTAAATCGATTTTTAGTCTCAAAGATATCAGACAAATTTTTTAAAACTAAATTTTTAAATTTTGAAGTTTCCCAAAATTATGAAGTAAAGAGTGGTTAAATTTTAAGGGCCGATGTTGATTTTAAACAAAACACAAATTATTTAGGAAATTATTGTCTTTTCTTTTTATTATGATAATATGGTGTGGTTCAATTATGTATGGAAGAAAATATTGGCTAAATGGCCGGCGCACGACGACGAGTTGAGGTGGACGGTTCTTCAGCAGCACTATTGCGAACAGCATCAATATTTTCTGCAGTACGAGCTGTACGAGCATGTACTGGTGTTTTCACATCTCTTACAGCCTCGGTTTGCTCAAATTTTTGCACGATTTTTCCGATTGTACGCACATTTGAACGATTAAATTGACCGAAAAAATCACGAAGTGCACGATATGCATTTTGATTTGAATGCCCATTTTTATAATAAGCCTGAATAAGTTTAACAAGTTGCTCGATTGTGTATCTTTCCATGGTTCAAATTGAGTTAGTCTGAAATTGAGAAATGTCAAATGAAATGCAGAAAAAAACCCCTTTAGAATACGCAGAAGATAACAACAAGAGAAAATCTTTGTCTACACCCTTTACTCAAGTTGTGGCAGATTTTCAATAAAAGCGAAAAAAAAACTTTCGGCGTGGTAAATTATTTCAGCTAAACACTACATTTGACTTTAAGTTTGTAACTTAAAATTTGTGAGCAGACATTTATGGTTTCCATGCTACAGTTGTGTATTTACTTAAATCCCCGTTAGTTATGAAATGAAAGAAAAAGTTGTTGTAAAGACAACCAACCGCATATTTTTATAAACCACCTTTGCAACACTTGTAGTTTAATTTTACCTAAGAGCATTGAGCTATAAAACTTTTATAAGACTGATAATTATAGCTGTATTGCGGTCAATACAATAATAATTATAAAAGAAAGACTTCAATGCTGCAGGCAATTTAATGTTCAAAGTTTGTTTTACTTTATTTTCTTTAGTCACTTTTAATTACCCGGTGACACAGTGTAGGAATTTTTTATGTTTAAGATTGAGTTTTATGGCCAAAAGTTTAACTCTTAGCTGAACTTGTGTTGTCAACAGTTGCTGTGATTAGTGTTGTAATTAAATTTAAATGAAGTAAATATAAAATAGAAAAAAAAAGCAGAAAGTTGTGTGTGTGTTAGTAGCATTTTCGTGAATATCGCGGGAGACATTTCAGAGAAATTTTATTTGTTTTTTGTGTAAAATAAAAAAATTATAAAAACGAGAAGAAGCCGTGCTTAGCATTTGGCCTATAGTTTGTTTTACACATAAAAAATATTAAGATAATTCTCTGAAAACTTTTTGTTTTATTTACAATTCACATCGTGCGTTTCTTCCTCAAAAAGAGAAGTATTTCTAAGTTACAATTGTAGTGATTTTTCCACTTATTTTCTCTATTTTTTTCAGCTAGTTACAAATGGAATGGGTTAATCGACTATTGGGAATTATTTCTTTAAAACTGCTCTACTTTTATTTGCTGCTTTTAATTCTTATAAAAGAATGCAAAATACCTCAAGTGGCTAACAAAGTGGATTTTACAGAAATTGCAAATGGATTAACAACCTACTCCTGATAACAACTGAAACCCAAAAAGACAAACAAACACAAAATTGTTGTATTTGTAATTGGTTTTATTAAGCACTTACCTGCAGCTACACCTTGTAGAATATCTAAAGTTTCCACACCCACACAATCATGTGTTAATGAAGCCTGTTGTAGTTGCTGTTGCTGCTGATGATGTGACGCATTGCAATGCGTTAGGTGACTCAAACTGCCAGCCGTATTTAAAGATGTAGCTGGTGTTGCCTGCATACCCATTGTTTCTCCACCATAGGCATCATAATAACCCACAGTGCTGCTGCCAGAAACAATTTGCGGCATACCGATGAGCTTATTTTGTGACATATTGTTAGTTGCACCACCTGCCATGGCCACACTACTACGTACAACACCGCCCAATAAATTGCAACATCTAGTGGCTGGTGAGTTTATAGATGTGGCTGAGGCTGCTGTTGCAGGAAAACTTTTAAGATGCAGATGTTGTTGTTGCTGCTGCTGTTTTTGTGGCTGCAGACAAGTCAAGTGGGCATTAGATTTACGTTCTAATGTAGAGCTGTTACCTCCCGCCATCGCACTTATAAATGTTTCAATATTTGCCACGTGATCTTGTTGTTGCTGTTGTGTTGTAATTGCTGTCGACGGCATTAATGTCAGCATTTGACAACGTGGTGCTGTTGAGATAATGGTTAAGCCTGGTTTTTGACATGCTAATGCTGACATCTCCAAATGTTGATGATGACTTGGTGAGGGTGGCGTTTTCTGCATTAGCGGTGGTGCTGGCGCGCAATTTTCTGTTTCTTTCTCGTGATTTGTATAAACTACACAATGAAACAGACAAGATTGACAGGCAGGCAATCATGAAAAAGGAAATTATTTTAAAATTTTCATACACACATATAAACACATGTTTAAAAATGTTAAAGAAAATTATTTAAAAGCAAACTTACAACTTATGGGTGCATTTATAGACCCCGTACAAAAGTTATCATCTAAACTGGTTTTGCGGGAACTCATTTTCTTCTTTATTGTGTCACCTTTTGTGGTGGATGTGCGCAAAGAGCATTCAGGTTTCAAAATAAAACTAAACAAAATTGTAAAACCCTGTAAAAAAAGAATAATTAAGAAAATGCTTAGATAAAATTTATCTACGTTTGTTAAAATAAAAGAAAAAAAGCACGTTTTGTTCTGTATACATTTTTTAAATATCAAATTTTTCTATGAGAAGGGAAAAAATATTATGCAAATGCGATTTTTTCCAATAGAAATTAATGCAAATACATCAAAAAAACATTTTTTCTAAAAAAAATGAAAAAAAGCACGTTTTGTCTGCGACTCCTCATATGTAAAAATACAAGAAGGGGGAGGGGGCAAAAGTCACGCATGCGTGTAAAAATTTTATAATTTTTTTGTTGATTATTTTTTTTTTCAGATTTTATTGTTTGAACCGTGTTACACCATCATGCTAAATATAACGACCCAGCAATTAAAATTTAACCAAAAAAAAAAAAAAACAAACAAAAAAGTTATTAAGTTTTGCCACTTTGTAGCTTGTAATTTAGGCTTAAACTCGAGCTTAATTTATCATACAGTAACAGTCACTACTTTACTATAAACAAATGTCGCCTTATGATTTCGCTAGTCTTTCTCTGCCGTATTTAATTGCAGGTGCGATACTGCAAAATGTGTATAGAATATTATTGGAACAATGATTTTCGCTATTTAATTAGAAAGAATATGCAAAATTCTTAATTGAAATTTTCTTCAAGTTGTACCTACATCGTTTTTTAACATGGCTCACTTACTAGTTTCAAAAGATTAAGAAAGTTCTGACAAAATTGTTCAAAAGTACATTGAGGTTGTATCGTATAAGGTGAAATAATTCAGTAGTTAAATCAGTCAGCTGTTTACCTGATAGCCAGTTGTTGATCGCTTTACCAGCACTTGCTTCAAATACATTTTTTATTTTAATTAATTTTTTTTCAAGCTGCCTTAAAGCAAACAAGCTAAGATCCCACTATCGGCACAATATACCGATTTATGTGCCGATAATATTGTCAAGTTTAGCACGACGAAGGCAGAAACCGTGCTAACAAAAAAATCAAAATTTTATTCTTAGTGCCGATAATGTGACCGCTCTTTTTCACAATTCTGGTAGATAGAACTATGAAAAATTAGCCGATTTTTGTCTATAACTGAAACGCCAATCAACGTTGCAATTGTCACCAATAGTTTGCAAAATATATACAAAACTTAAGTTTGCAGTAAATATAAATATATAAATAAAATATATAAAAGGTGATTTTATAAGAACTATCGGAAATTTAAAAAAAAAACACATAAAATTCAGAAAAATGCATGAAATATTTATTTGGATCGATAGTTGGGTCGATATAATTTAATGTTTGAAGATTATTTCATGCAAATGTTGGCCGCGGCTGCGCCTCAAATGGTCCATCCGCTTAGTCCAATTTTGGCATACTCTTTCCAACATTTCGGCCGGTATCTCACGAATAATGTTGGCAATGTTGGCTTCCAGTGCGTCAATCGAAGCGGGCTTGTCCCTATAGACATTAGCCTTAACATAGCTCCACAAAAAATAGTCTAGAGGCGTTAAATCGCACAATTGACTGGTCCCAAGCGTGAAATAAACTGTTCACCGAACTCGCCTCTCAATTGGTCCATTGTTTCGCGTGCTGTGTGGCATGTGGCACCGTCTTGTTGAAACCACATGTCATGCAAGTCAAGCTCTTCCATTTTGGGCAAAAAAAAGTTTGTTATCATCGCACGGTAGCGCTCACCATTCACAGTAACGTTGTGATTCGCATCATCTTTGAAGAAATACGGCCCAATGATGCCGCCAGCCCATAATCCGCACCAAACGGTTGTTTTTTGTGGATGCATTGGTAGCTCTTGCAATGCTTCTGGCTGCTCTTCACTCCAAATACGGCAGTTTTGCTTGTTCACGTATCCATTCAACCAGAAATGAGCCTCGTCGCTGAACACAATTCTTCGATAAAAAAGTGGATCTTCATCTAACTTTTCAAGAGCCCATTCACCAAAAATTTGGCGTTGTGATAGGTCGTTTGGCTTCAATTCTTGCACCAGTTGTATCTTATAAGGCTTCACACCCAAATCCTTCCGAAAAATTTTCCACGTAGTGGAGTAACAGAGGCCCAATTGCTGCGAACGGCGCCGAATCGATAATTCACGGTCATTACCAACACTGGCCGATACGGCTGCGATATTTTCTTCAGTTCGCACTCTACGTAAGCGTGTTGGTGGTTTAATGTCCAACAATGTAAATTTGGTGCGAAATTTTGTTACAATAGCCCGAATAGAAGCCTCAGTAGGTCGATTAAACTGACCATAAAATGGAAGAAGCGCGCGATGAACTTTCTTAACAGAGCACGCATTTTGGTAATAAAATTCAATAATTTGCAAGCGTTGTTCGTTTGTAAGACGATTCATGATTAAATTATAGACCAAACTGAAGATGTTTGACAGTGACACAAGATACAAAACGTGCGTGAGCTGTCAAAACTAGTGTTGCCAAAAAGATAATAGCAAAAAAATCACTCTTTATATTACACTAAAATGGATTGTGGGGATGAGATTTCTATCTCTAATGAAATTGATGTTGGTCAAGAAAGCATATTACCACCCCCCGAATGAAGAGAAAGAAACCACAATTATTACATCGTCCACAAATAAACTAATTCAAGCTATCGAGCCCCTCACGTGCATTTGAGAATATTCTTTCACAGATTGCCGCTAGAGAGACAAGGCCTGGCAAAATATTGCAGAGCTTTTTCCACAGCATGGGGTAGCTGAAAAGCAAATTAAGCTAATATTAAATAAAATATCGTTTTTAAATGTTAAGAAAAAACTCAAAACAAAATCTGGGCAGGGAGCGGTTACTATGATACCACATAGGCTATTTTGAATGGCCTCGCAAAACTTTTATTCAATTTTACCAATTGACACCGATATGCTGACGCAGCTCTTTGCAAAAATCATTATTTGTTTAATGTAGCCATTCGCTTACCCAAATTCTCTTCTTTTTTAGTGTTTTTATTTTTTAATATTTTTTTTCTTTTTCTTAATAAGAGTGTTTCCAAGCTTTTGACCGAAAAGTATGCAGTACTTTATACAATTTTAAAATGCACGATAGTGTGAACGTGGTGTAAATGTGCCAGAAGTCGGCAGTTTAACGAGTCTCCTTTTTTAAATTGGTACCATTTTACACATGATCATGGTATTACTCTGATAACACGCTGTAATGGTATAGTATTAAGCTAGTTTTCAAAATTAATTTTGTAAAATAGTTTTTTGAAAATACACCCAATTTGCCAGCAGTTGGCATATATGTCACAGTACTCGCCATACTTTGCTTTTAAATTTTTTCAAGTCAGTCAGACTCTAGAATTATGATCTAGTATTGGCAGACTTGAAATTACTCAATAAAATGTACTGTCGATTACTGGAATAAACGAATAGTCGGCTACAGGAATTGATAAAAATGTTTGTGTTTAAGAGTGGCACTATTTAAAAGTAAAAAAAAAATTTTTACTTATCGACGACAATACTTCAACTCTTTTCCTTCCATAGAAATTGTTTCAAATAAAAGCTTTAGCAATCCATTCAAAATTGGCCTTGCCACTGAATTTTTCATAAGAATACAAGCACTTCTGCAGTTGTTGTAGAAGACACATTGGATAAAAGTAAATTATGAATAAATTACTCATTTCAGTAAGATGAATTCATTTCAAATAGAATGTTAAGTATAATATTTAAATAAATATGGTTTTTTTATAAATTATAAAACCTCTACTATATCTATTTATTTGAGTTTTAAAAAGAAAAATGACGACTACTGAGACATGCCAAAATTAAAAGCGTTTACCATATAGTACCGATTATTGTAGTGTTTTAGTTTTGCCCGATATTTTTACAATGTGGAATGATAATGTGAATATTCAACAATAATTCGTGCTAAAAATTGGTACCGGTTATGCTAAATATTTGCGCTGATTTATAAAATAAATATTTTCTATATTTCTGATTAAAGTTAATATTTCTTTATACGTATGTTGCATCAGTACTTATCATGACCAATCACCAGCATTCCAGTTGTAGTAATCAATAGATAATGACGTCGTTTATTGTATTTCATTTGTTGCAATCATTATTTATCGATAAGTGTTTTTTTTTTATAATCATTCACCCTTATTCCATTTAGTGTCGGCAATATCCTCATCAATTTTAAAGTAACATCAGTTTTTGTCGTCGTCGACATCAATTCACTTATAATTTGGTATTTTCTAACAGTTGTCTTAGTTTGTTTAAAATTTTTAATTTTGAAATTTATTTAATGAAAAAACACACAGCAATATTGATAGCAAACGTCATTACATAATACCAAATAAGTGTAAACAGTCATCAATATTTATCAATATTGAGAATTTTAAGTATGCCTGTACTAGAAACGATAAAAATTGATGTCGTTTTGTGCCGATGACACCAAATAGAATAAGGGTGAAAATTACGACTGAGATATTGTATTGAAACTACTATGGTTTTGTTTTCACCATTTTAGGTAACGACTAAGAAGAAAAATTTTAAAAAAATTTAAGAAATAAAGTGACAAATATTAACCAATTTAAAAAAAATTGTGGAATTGTTGAAAAAGTCTTTTACTTGCAGTAGGAGGTACGATTCTATTAAATTTCAAAACAAATTAAAAATAATTTGCTATAAAATTCAGACAGCCAAATTATGATTAAAAATTCTTTTTTTTTATCAAAGAATACTGTATAGTTTATGGAATTTTTTTTCCCAAAAGCTGCAATTAAAAAAAAAAAATCTGGGGAATTTTGATAATTAATTTAAGAGTCTTAACCAGAATTTTTCAGATAAAAAAGCAATTTGAAAAGGTTGGGTTGCGATACATACTTTTCGTTCGGTAACTTGAATATATCGCAAATTCTTCTGATAAGTGTTGTGCACTTAAATCTAAATTTTAATTACAAGCGAAAAAAATTTTTTAACAAAAAATTCAAAACAAAATAAACCAACTGAATGAAATACTAGAGACGACTATCGTCGTCGTAGTAAGACTGTTATGGAATAGCAAATCAGTGTCGAAGTGATGACGATGCTAATGAAAAGCAAAGTTGAAATAAATAGGACGACGAAGCTCCCTCTTTTCTCCTTCTTGCTCGTTGCAAATAAATTGATTAGTTTATTGTAGTAATTTTTCTTATTTATTTTCTTTTATAATAAAATACTTTATTTCGATAAAATAGTTTCTATCTGTTATTTCGGTGAATATTTGTGTTTGTGAGAGTGCATGTGTCTTTGCAACATAAAGACAAAAGTACTTTTGTATTGATGTTTAATTAGCAAATAGTGTATGTAATTGTTTGTAAGTATTACTTTTCATGACTTTATTTGTTACAAATTGCCACAATTCTATTTATAGATAAACATTTATGTTTGTCCAAACAACAAACAAACACAAGAAACTATAGTTTTTGAAATAATAAATCCAGCATGCAACTCAACTAAATTTGAATTCAAAAAAATTAACTACGTGGGCTGGGGATAACATCAACTAATTAAAACCGCAGGTGTTGACGTTTATGAATATGCAAGTTTAAAATCAAAATATTATTGAAAAAATAAAAAAAAAAAAAAATAACTAAATAGCCTTTTCCTTCAGCGTTTATTGGAAATTTCTTTCTCTCTGACTAAGAAAGCAACGGTAGCTCTACTGAACATATTCTAAACTTGATTTTTTTTTTAAATTTATATCTTGCTAGTTGTTCTTTTTGTGACACCATATTCTTAATAAATCCAAATACTTGCCCTTTCTTGCAATTGGTAATAATAATTTAGATTTATTCCCCATTTAGATTACGGACATTTCTGTCCGGACAGACGAAGTTTATAGGCGAGGGGGCAAATACGCAAGGTGTGTAGTACACGACCATCTGTAATAGACACTTTTTTGTCTCTCTTTTCAACTTTTCGCAATAATCGTCTTGTTGCTTCATTTCATTTTTATACACTGTATCTCTTAATTTGCCCATATTTTTATAGAAATCAATTTTTAAAATGTATTTATTTATTATTAAGATAATTTTGTTTGCTTCAAAAGTTCTTTTCAATTAACTTTCATACAAATCAATTAAGCACGTGACGAAAATAAATAGAAAGAAGAATTGAACAAATTTCTATCTGGACATCCGAAATGTAAACGGTTAAGGAAAGATCAAAAGAGAATTGAAAATAATATCTGGACAGAAATGTCCATAATGCAATGGGGACTTAAATTCTGTTAGACTAAATGAATAATTTTAACCAAAGCTAAAATTTTGCTTTATTTAGAGTTTGAGAGCTTTGTGGTTTGGCTGACATTTTAGAGTAAGCAATGTCAATAAAAAAGTGTTGACGTTATGGGAGGTTGACGATATACACAGAAAAAAAATTAAGAACCAATTAAAAATTTTAATTAAAAATTTGTTAAATCAATTAAATTTTTAATTGAGTCAATTACAAATTTAATTAAACTGAAAAATATATAAAATTAATTAAATATTTAACTGATTCAATTAAAAATTTAATTGATTTAAAAAACTTTTCTATTAAAATTTTTAATTGGTTCCTATATTTTTTTCTGTGTAGAACGCACTGCTGTTCTTAATTGGTTGTTGTTACTGCTTAAATTAGTTTTAAAATATGTGGAGATAATTGGCTCATTTATTTTTGCGATTTCGTTTCTACAAAAAAGGTTGTAAAGGAACGTTTCCGTTGGTTGCAGCGATGGCCAGGTCATTGAAAAGTTATTATATTACCGATTTTTTGGTGTTTTGTAGATTTAATCAGAGAGATAGATCTCGAGTTATTGCAAATCATCTGGCGTAACCTCCTTGTTCCCGAGAAGTTCATGTGGGATTATAAAATAATTTATAGCGTACTATCATAGGAATTCAATGTAACTGTGAAACCTCCTTTAACACAAAAAAAAAATTTCATTGTTGATTGAGTAAATATTCTGCTTTACTTTGTGTTTATATAGTAGCGGTGGCTCCCAAATTGCTGGCATAGATGTGTGAGTTTGGTTGTATGTATTTGGTTATTGCTCAGATAAGGACAACAAAATAAAACTCAAATAAATAAATACACATGTACCCTCGAATATTGCTTATACACATAAAAACAAACAGAGATAAATATGTTTCCATTGAACTTGCAGTACCAATAATATACTGCAAATAATAATAATAAAAAAAATCTTTCTAGTTTCAATTTCACAAATTACCCCGAGATAGATTTTAGTTAATAAATAAATGTGAATGAGTATGACTTCTGTGGTTGAAAAGAAAATAAGAATTTCTTCCTAAAAAAAAACAAAACAAAAAATATTATGTAAATAACAGCAAAAATTTAAATAAACTTGTCTCTTCTCGCTTCTGACTTCTTCTATATTATATTCCTTCTGTTTTTTCTCTTTCACGTATATCTATCGCTATTCCTATTCTCATTTCCTGTCTTTTTCATAATTTTTTTATGTTTAAAAATTAATGCTCAAATTTATTTCACTTTAACCAATTTTAAATATATAAAGAAATTTCTTGTGTTTTCATTAAATTACTAGAAGAGACTATGCCATCTGTTGTCGTCACAGTGCAAAGTTAATTAATTAACTGATGATTAAAAAAAATTTTTTTTAAATAAAATCTCCAAACAAGTCATTAACATTTTTGATGACGTTGCTTTTGTGTTTTTTGTTAACTTTCTAACGGAAATCATATCTGTTGTGCTTTGCTATTCTATTTTTCTATTTATAAATTGTTAAATATTGTATTGTGTAGGGGGTATACACATAATATTTTAATTCCATGTCATGCTCAACTCAATGCCCTACAATATTTTAATTTTCCATGTTTCTTTGAAACAAAAAAAAATTTATGTTTAAATGCTATTGTTTTTGTGTGAAAAAAAAACAACAAAAACTTTTGCTTGTACTGATACTTCTATTTACTATAGTCTATAAACAAAACAATTAAAATGTTAATGACATTCTTTTTTTGTCAGTTTGAAAAAAAAATCTTTATTAAAAGTAGCACTTTAACAAAACAAACAAAAATTGTTTTATATAAAATTTGCTTATATAAAATCATTAATAAAAATGTAGATTCATTAAAGCAAATGTCAAAGGGCTGAATTTGCCTGTCAGCAATTTGGTAGGCGGTTGCCAAAATGCTACATTCAAAGCTAACTTTTATGGAACTAACTATAAATATGTAATAAGTTGCCACAGAAATAATTTGTACCATAAGAAAATATTAACTTGCTGCTAAGAGAAATCAGGATTGCAGCTTATTAGAAACTTTTCTTACCACATTTTTTGCTGACATGAAACTAAAAATGCTTTAATTTTGTTTTTGAATAGTAAAATTTATAAGAAATTGTTCCCCTATTGCAACTTACCACTCAACGCGACTTTAGTTGAAATTTTGAAATTACAGCTTTTCTGATTTCAAATCTGAATGAGGCGGTTGACAAAAAAAAAAAAAAAAACAAACATTACAACTCATCAATACCAGTTGTTGCAATTTCAATATAATTAAAAGTGTAAACCATAACAGGACCACTATTTTTTTTTTGTAGTTTGAAGTTGTTAGAAAAAAACCGACTTCGATACCGAGTAAAATTGATAGAAATTTTTCATTTTGATATCATGACACTCAATATTGAGTAAAATGTATCGTAATTTGAGATGATACTATTCGATATAGAGTGTAATCTTAGTAAACATCATTCGATAGCAAACTAGCAATCGTACCAAAAACAAATTACTTTCTTAAAGGGCATGGTGAACAAAAAGTTTAAAAAATTTTAAGTTTTATTTAGTTTTAGGTTAAAACAATTACCCCCTTATCCAAAAAAATTAACGTAGACTTTAAAGTCAACGTTATCGAAATTTTTCATATAATATTTTCATAAATTTTACTTTAAAGTGTGCGTACTTTTTTTTTTGGATAAGAGCATTAGATATTAAAATTTTCAATAGACTTTCATCTTTTGTATTTAAAGAAAAAGATATCAGCAGAGAAATTGTTGCCTAAATTCAAGCTAAAGTTGCATTTGACAAAATATTTTTTAAAAATCTATTACAATTTCAAGAAAATTACGGTTCTCGATACGTATGGAAACACTATTCGATACCATAGTCTACTCGCTATCGAATCCGGTGATTAGACCAGAGTGTTTACTGATAATTATATAACCACTAGGTCTTTTTACCCGGTGTTGCCCGCTTTTTAACTCTCTATGAGTTAATATTTTTAGAGTAGAAAAATCTACATACTAAATTTTGAAGAAATCCTTTGGAAAATACAGGTTTTATTTTTTTTATTGTTATTTCAAAATGAACGTCCCCTTTTTAAAAAGTGGGCGTTGACGGTAAATCTTGCTTGAAGTATAAAAATTATATGTTCGTACCAAATTTCAGAAAACAAAAATTTGTATATCGAACCAACAAGCCTTCAGACAAGCAGAAATTAATTTTATTTAAAAAAATTTAAGTGTGAGATAAAGAAAAATTGTCCATTCCGTTCTCGAAAGAAAACGAATGATTAACTAGTACTGACTAGGTCGGGAATTTTCATTGTTACAGGAATTCTAATTCTAAAAAGTATTTGTAACAAGAGATTAGTAGAAGAATTGTAAGAATTAGAATTAGAAGCGGAAACGAGTCACTTGGTCAGTGAGGCCAGAACAGAGCTATTGTGACCCTACTCTCAAGTTACAATTCCTCCTCATTAAGGATTTAAAAACTTTTTTTCGGTGATTTGTCCCCCAAAACTATTCTAGCTGCAGTGACTACGTAATTTTAATTGCTTAATTTTTCTTTGTAATAAAGCTCACTTTTAACTAGGTTACTTCAAGTTAGCTAACAGCTGACCGACTACTGCTTCAAGCTAGTTTCCTTTGATTAAAAATAATCTCAATGTCAATTAACACTAATTACGAGGTAATTAATATCAAATATATTTAAAATTAGTTGAGTTGCCTGCAGGGTGTTCATATGAAATGGTATTTCTATTATTTACATAAGCAAAAATTGTACGTGGGCAAAAAAGTGAGTCAGTGTGTTTACGTTTAATTTTGTACTTAAACAAATGAGCGCCATATTTTAAATATATAATGATGATGATGATGTCTATAATTTTAATTATAAAGTAATTAAAACTTGCATAAAGTAAACATATGTAAGCTACATACATAGATATACTACGCATGTAAATTATTTATATACACACATACATATATTAACGTATAAAAATTTTGTGACACATTAAAATAATGATTTGGAATGTCATTAAACTTGTACGAGGTTATACATAAGTATAAAAGAAAAGGAAATGAAAAAAGAGCACATTCATACACATTCAAACACAATTGGATAAATTGAAGCTTTTTCAGCATAAATCTAAGCTATGAATGAATACTATTATACTTCAGTTGCCAAGGGATTATTACTTTAGCAATATTTAACAAGGGAGGGAGGCAGCCAACTGTAGCAAAGCAGATGCTTATAATTCTAATAAAAATAATTTGCAATATGAGTATTATAAAATAAAATTCTTATAAAAAATTGTTAACACTATCAAAGGAGCCTTATTAAAATTGCTCAGAGATTTTCTATTAAAATCCTGAATCTAAAATTTGAATTTTTTAATTCAAAATTTGAATTTTTTAATTCAAAAAATATCCTTTTGTATACAGAAATTGAAATGTTATGTAAATTAAAAGCAATTGCTACATTTTGTTAAGCATTAATTATTTTTTCTCTTTGAAGCTGAGTAGAGCAACGTAACTGTGACGCAAAATATTAGTAGAGGCATACCTCATCTAGCATGCATATTGCGTTCCTGAAAATTGAATGTTAACAGAAACAGTGTTAAAAGAGGTGCAATATAACTAAGACACTTTGGACTATCATTCACCGTTCTGAATTCACCTAATAACATTCATTTTCATCTCCAGTGTCAATTTTTTCCAAATTGTGTTTAATAATCAAAGTTGCTGTGGTCTTTATTAAACTACATCAGTCTTTCGAATGAACAATTTAATACAAAATTTCACATTTGGAGATTTCCCGAATTAAAATAATTTTTGATATTTTTTTTCTTGGAATCTAAGAACTGAACATTAAGTTTTATCAATTTTCATATGAAATTAGCCAAAGAAAACCTTTTTAAAAATATTTTAAAGTTAAAATTCAAAAGAGCGTTATAGTGAATAATAATACTGGTTTTTGAGGCATATACGAGTATCTATGGCTATTTTAAAGTTAAAGACAACACGTTTTTTTCAGATTTTCTTTAATGAGATGCCTATTTAAAATCTTGACAAAGTTTCTTTCATTGTACGAATATATTCACCCCCGGGGTGTGCCTTCTCGGTGATATTCCACCTTGATGTATCACTATCCGGGGTAAATAGGTGCACCAGCACCTGGAAATGCCATGGGCTTGAATCTGGCAGAAGGATACCTTCGGGTTCTACCAAAGGATACCTTCGGGGTCCGACCAGTAGCTTCTCAATACTGGTACCACGGGAACCGGTAGCCCCACAGAGCAAGAGTAAGATTGAACAATGAGTGCTCGGAGTCTGTGGACCGAACTTCGTTCCAACCCCACGGGGTTTAATTTATGATGTTCTGGGGATAATATCCCTGGTTCGTTGTTCGGTCTGTAGACTTCGTACATATCCAAATGCTCGGACGGCGGAATCTGTGACCGGTTGTTGGTGAGGTATCCTTCGGGGATTCACATGGTGGCTGTGGTTGAGACCAAAAGGTACGCTGGCAATGGAGTTCATGTCACCTCCGATATGCTGTTTCATTGAAACAGTAAATTATAGACACGGGTTTTGGATCGGCCCAACTCCCTTAACAAGGGAGGTGTGTGTGACATGGCAGAAACACACATAATTTTCTGCCTGTGTCCTTTATTGGGGCTATAGTGGTAGGCATGAATACCACTCGTGGTTTGACCACGGTGAGATAAGGCCTTTGCAGCAGGTGCTCACCTAAATCATCCACACTCATTGTACGAATATATTGATGAAACCTTGCTCGCCTTGTTTTTCACAGGGTTTTCACGAAATCAATTCAAGTGTAAATGTAAATGGTGTGATTTAAATAAAACAACATATCGTTAGTTAATTATAAAAAATGTATTTGATTCCCAAGAAAATTTTCTATAAATGAAACGAAACATTCCCAGATTTACTGTTCAAGTTGGTTTTGTATGAGTATGAGAAAATGACTGTTTTAAACTTTGCATTGCTCAGCCCAGAAAACTTTTTCGAAAGATTGCTTCGTGTTAACAAGATTTGTATGAAGTGGTGGCTGCAATACGATCTTGTTTAAAGTTGACATCAGTTAATAATTTTCTTAGCGGCCAAAAATTGTTTTTAAATACATTTCTTTTAGGTATGCTGCACTTAAAAGCAGATCTTTTTCCATTTGCATAGAGATTATCGTATCGAATAATATTTTGATACGTGTCGCGTTAGCAAATAACTGCATACGATATACAGTGAACTCGCGATAATGTGAACTAATTTTTACCAAGGCAGTTCACATTTTCGAGTACTCAAATTTAAAACAAAAAATTACCCTGTTTAATATAAAAAATTATATATTAATAAGTAAAAACACTATATAAAATTAATTATTTTACTAATTTTTAAAACAAAAAATAAAATGCAATATTTATATTCAATTCCCTTTGCATTCGATAAATAACAAAATATAAAATAAAAGGGTACAAGAAATTCATATTTAATTAACAAAAACAACAAAAAATAAACTAAAACTGATAGGAACATTTTTTTGATTGGATAATTAAGAATCAGTTAAATAAAGCTTAAAGGAAAAAATCAGTCATTTTTTTGGTAAGTTTTTTGTTTTGCCATCTTTAAAAGAGCTAATTCTTTAAGGTTTCTCAGCATTTTAATATCACTTTGGTCTACCATTTCGTTTTCAGCCCATATCAAAGCCTTATCCAAAGCTTCTACAGCTTCCTTGAATTTAATTTTAACTTCTGGCTGGTATATAATCGAATCATCATCATCGTCGGTATCATCCTGAATTTCAATACTTCCTACTTCTGTACAATTTTCTTCAGGATTGTTGTTCTAATTTTTGACCGTGGAATGAGTAACATCGATCTGCATTTCAATTTTAATTAAATTCTTTGAAAACACTGAAACCTATAATAAAACGAGCCTGAGAATTCAGAGCTTTCAGATTTTGTTCACGTTTTAGAATACTCTGATTAAAAATAAATTTTTTCACGTTTCTGAGACGTTCCCACTTTCGAGTGTTCACGTTTTCGCGAGTTCACTGTATATCGAATCGTAATTTGTTCAAATTGTAATATTTAAATTTATACACAAATGTTTGTCAAATGGAAAAAATAAAAAGTATAACATGAACTTAGGCAGCAATTGTTTAAAAAGGATTTTTGATAATATGGATGAAAAATTGCTTCTTTTTCTTCAAATTCAAAAAATTATAATTTATTAAAAATTATAATAACCAATTGTTAAGTACTGGACTAGAGCTGGTACACAAATACCAGTGTAAATGTGATAATAAAATTTTATAAAGTAAACATTTGTTGCCCTGTGTAATAGGTCAACTAATAGTGCCAAACACAAAAACGATTAAGTAGACTAACTAGTTTACAAAATATATAAAGAAATGTAAGAAGAGTCGCTTGGGCCACACAACAGAAATTATTTTTAAAAATTAAATGCCACAATTTAAATCGCTTTAAATTGCCATCAACACACATAAAAGCTGCCAAAAATATTCCATGTTTTGTTTATGTAAACAAAAAGCTTCACAAAATTCAGCAAAGGATCGTAACCCGGAGTCTATACCTGGTGTATTTCTATCGTGCTAAACGTGAAATTCATATCATGATAGAAAATCACCAGGTATAGACTCCATTTATTAGTGTTATCGTAGCGTTATGATAGAAAAAACATGCTATGCGGTATGCTATTTCTATCTTGATATCAAATGTCATTTTAGTTATAAATTTGATTTTGAATTTTGTTTACTTTCAACTATTATTTTACAGCTTATTGTGAGTATTAATAAATAAAATTTATCGTGCTTATACAAGAAACTTATTTTTTAAGTTTTAAATGACAAAAATAATAATAAAAAATATATTTCATCATAATATAATTCCATTAACGTCTTCCCCTATGTGCTGCTAATTATATGAAATGACATTTGCTCTGCCGGCGTTATATCTCCTATTATGATAGAAATACATTAGGTATAGACACTACATTGAAAACAAGAAATTTTTTTTTAATTATTTAAAAAAAAGGTAAAAATCAGTCAGACTTAAAAAAATAGTGAATTTTTTCCCAAAGAAAATTTTGGCTTTTGGGAACAAAATTACATAAATCAGAAAACTTTTAATGTTAAAAAAAGCAAACATTTCATTAATGATAAGAAGAAAGGAAAAAATTAAAAAAAAACTTCCGGAGAATTTTTATTCATAATTGGGTCGATTGTTTTTAAGAACCTGTGAGGCATACATGCAGTTTTCTGAAAGATAGCAAGTTATGGCCTTTAAAATATATATGCTTGTATTCAAAGAAAATTAAAGTAGACTTGAAATCGATATTATGAAAAATTTGTATGAAAAATTTGTCATAATTTATAAAGGGTGTATTTTATAGATGTATAGAACTTTAAATTTCAATAAAACAATGATGGATTATTCGATTGCGGCATTACATTTTAAATATGATTTCTGGCATATGACCGCCACGGCTGGCTCGGATGTAGTATAGTTTTCGATGACTTTTTCCAACATTTGTGGCCGTATATCGGCAATAACATGGCGAATGTTGTCTTCCAAATGGTCAAGCGTTTGTGGCTTATCCGCATAGACCAATGACTTTACATAGCCCCACAGAAAGTAGTCTAGCGGTGTTAAATCACAAGATCTTGGAGGCCAATTCGCAGGTCCAAAACGTGAAATTAGGCGGTCACCAAACGTGTCTTTTAATAAATCGATGTTGCGCCGTCTTGTTGGAACCACAGCTCCTGGACATCATGGTTGTTCAATTCAGGAATGAAAAAGTTAGTAATCATGGCTCTATACCGATCACCATTGACTGTAACGTTCTGGCCATCAACGTTTTTGAAGAAGTACGGACCAATGATTCCACCAGCCCATAAAGGATGTAACGGTGTTTCGACATACACTTGAGGATTAGCTTCACTCCAAATGCGGCAGTTTTGTTGACGTAGCCATTCAACCAGAAGTGCGCTTCATGGCTAAACAAAATTCGCTTATGAAAATCGGGAGCAACGGCAATCTCGTTTTGGGCCCATTCGACGACTCTACGCCTTACTTGATGATCGTTTGGCTTCAATTCTTGAATTGCCAAGCCAAACTGAGAATAAATCACTTGACAGCTGTTAAGTCGGTCGCCATCTTGAACAGTAATGCCAACTTAATGTTCTATACGTCTATAAAAAACACCCTTTACTTGAAGTCGTTATTACTCTCTTTGAATACCAGCCTATGGCTCGTGGTCAAGAAAATTTGTATCGAAAATACTGAACTTTTTGAGTATTAACGAATAATATGATCACTTGAACACTTTTAAGTGTGTGTGTGTGTGTCAGTAAGTAAATTTAATTCCATTAAGCGAATAAAAAATGCAATGAAAATGTTTTAAAAGCTCTTTCTGTTTATTTATTTTTCTTAGTTTTTTATTTATCTTTTAATTTGTATAACCACAAGATAAAACTTAAATGATGTTAAATTTTGTTTTAAATTTATCACATTATTCGTACGCACATACATATATAAGTTGTATTGGTACGTACAATTGTATTCTCTCTGCAATTAAAATATATTATACGAGTAAATACTGAATAGTGGCAACATGTCATTCATTCACTTTATTTTAGTTTTAAACTTTTCATGATTTTTATGAACAAATTTTAAGTAAATATTATTTTCTCTGTTTGAACTCTCTCAGCCAACTTTTGTTTCCATTTCAATGTTTTTTTGTTTTAACTATTTTTTGTATGCAACAAAAATTGCTTGTTTTTTGCTACAAGTTTTTTGAACTTATTCCTTAAAAAATATATTTCTTTTTGTATATTTTCAATGGAAACTCATATACCGCTTTTAAATAAAATTACATTTTGTTGTTGCTTGAAAAAAGCTTGAAACAAAAAAAAATACTAGAACTTTTTTGTGGCATTAATCATGAATATTAAGAAATATGATATTAATAGTGTGTATTGTATGTTGCTCTTCTAAAGTTAGATAAAAGAGCGGAAGAACCATACTCACTATGGGAAAAGAAAACAATTTTTTTTTAAATAATACACATCACAAAACATGAAACACGAAAAAACTTGATGATTATGTGCATACACTCGCCCACTCTACACAAAACTCTTAATGTTCACAACTTTTTCATTTGAAAAATAAAAAAAAATTTTTTTTTTAACAAAAATAAAAAGCCTATTCATTAGCTCATCACATTCCTGGTTTTATTTCTTATATGGAAAAGTTCAATTTTGTTGTTTAAATCTGTAACAATGAAGTCTTAAATGCCAAACATGTGTAAAAGATTGACCAAAGGAAAAGTAAGGACATGAATATAGTGGAACAATTTGTATACGGCTCTGTTCGGTAAATCCCATTGTTTTTAAAAACTAGCAAAAAATTGCCATATTGATTAAACTTTTGAAATAAATCAACTAAATATTTTATCAAAATATTAATCTTTATTTGTGCTTAATTCCAGAAATTGTGTTGGTTTTAAAATTTATTCTTTTACTCATGATATTCTCATGAGTTATTTATTCAGTACAATAAGTACAATTTCTGGAATTAAGCACAAATAAAGATTAATATTTTGTTAAACTTTTAAATTCCAAATAGAAATTATTACATAAATATTTTATCTTAATATTTTTTTCTTTCTTTTAAGTAATTAAAAAATTGTTGTATTGATGAGCCTAGCGTTTCCACATGTAAGTGCAATTTTGAAAAACTCAATACACTCATATTATTTTAATAAAACACTCACACTTGTCGAGCTTGCAGCTGAACTTGTAACGAAATTCTCTTGCAAGTAAATTTTTAAAATGATAAATGGGAAGCCGAGTATGAGTTTTAAATTAATTTATTAGTTTTCTGTAAATATAAAAGTTACGTTAGTAATTAATGTTGAGTATATTAAACAAAATTATTATATAACAAGTTAAATTCGGCTGTGCCGAGTATGGTATAAGTACCATATACCCTTCACTGTGTTAGCGAAATATTAATATTTTCCACTTTCCACATTCTTCTGAAATATCAAAAACATACAAAAAATTCGTCTTACGTCATTAAAAATAATTTAATATTAATGCTCTTATCCAAAAAAAAGTTGACGTAGACTTTAGAGTAAAATTTTTGGAAAAATTATATGAAAAATTTCGATAATGTTGACTTTAAAGTCTACGTTAATTTTTTGGATAAGGGGGTAAATGTTTTAAGCAATAGTTTAACGGAGATCATCTATATTTGAAACCTATGAACCAGATATTACTTTGCATATTTTAAATTTTTTTTTGAAATTTTCATATACCGCAGTGCTGTTGCTCTAAGTTATTTTAGCAACTTGCAGACGAACTATTAAAGATTGTGAGATGAGACTCCGTCATTTATGGACCGATCTAGCTGAATTTGGTCCGGATACTATAAATATGATATTTGAAAAAACTGTTTACTAATTTCTTTTTCCTTTAGATAAAGAATGCAAAAAAAAAAAGGCTTTGACGATATTTTAAAGATGAACTTACACTGTTCTATCTAGACACTAATACAATTTGCAATACTTTTCACTATTTTTTCGGCTTTTTCGTAGTTAATACGAATACTGAACTTGCAAGCAATTACTTGTATGTGGAAACGCAGGGTAATGATGACGATTCACGATTGTCGTTGTTACCCGCCATCAAAGCCACTATAAATTAAGCATGACGATTAGCAAGACTGCAATTGTTTTCATAAAATAATTATTTGAGCTGTCAATTATATTTTAAAAAAATAAGTGGGTATATTTTACCAAAAATTACCGCTAATTAATTATTGCCATGGGCTAAAATTGCACAACGCACTTTCTTGTCCTTCACAACATAAACGACAGGATTCATTAAGTACCACAACAATTTTACTCAAGTAAAAACCTACAATACCCTGCCAGTAGTTTGATGTCATTTCTGCTGAGGTTCAAAATAACTACCGCCCTCTCCTTAATGTAAACGCTAAATGGTTTTTCTTTACAATTAATTCTGTTTTGCTTAAAACGTTGTTGTACCAAATGAATGTTGTTTTAAAAGTTTTTGATTTATTTTGCGCATAGAACAAAATTTTTTGTAATTTTAAGGCAGCCTTCTGCCTCTACCCGATATTAAAAAAAAAAAAAAATAACATGATTTCTAAAATGTACTCACCATTAATATACACGATATACCAAATGGATAACACCACCATGTTGTTTCCATGACCATGGAATTACTGTACACAATGAATAACGCATCCGTGCATAATTTGATTAATAACAGGCAACCCGTTCTATACAACAAACCGATTCTGAAATGAGTATAAAAAATACATACGAATTAAAAAATATTTAAAATACATACTCGTATGTGTGTATGTAAATGAGAATAAAATATTTTTATGTGAATATTTAATTTTCCCCTTTGGTTTCAAAATAATGGAAACAATCAAAGAAGGACTTAAATAAATATGGAATTAATTTTAAACGTAAAAATTGTGCTGAAAGGAGGGAAGCCGTTGGAATAATAGAAAAACATTAGGAAACACGCTTAAAAGCTTTGCTGACAGAAAAAAAAATAAATTATATTTGAAAACAAAGCTTTAACCCTGTCTGCACTTTCTTCGTCGAATCGACAAATATTGTTTTCTTTTATTGAAAAAAACTTGAAGTATGTACGAGTATATTTTTTTTTAAATTAAAGTTTAGTATTAAATTTTTACTAAAATAAAATTAATTATTTTATTATATTCTGTTGGATCTAGAGCGGATTATGAATAAAAAACAAGAAAGTGCGTTTAGGGTTAAGTACTTGCGACTAAAAAGAAATAAAGTTAAATTAAGCCTGGATGTGGCTCATAAGAATTCCTTTTTGACATCTGAATAAGAAAAAAAGGTAAAAATGTTGAAAAGTGAATAAATTAATAGTGCAGTCAGAGAAGCAAATAAAGTTTACGAGGAAAGAAGAATGAGAAAATGAAAGAGAGAGAGTGACACGTCAATCCGTCATAGAATTAAGAAAATCGACATATGAGGGGTATAGTTTCAAAGACGTAACTAAAAATATTTTCTAGTTGTATATTATGAATGCTTTTGGTTAGTTAATGTGACACAACCAAATAAATTCTTAGTAGACATAAATATGTAATAAAAATTTAAAAATTAAAGCAAAGACAGCAACATCTATTGGAGACTGTCACTTTTGCTTTGAACAAATTTTATTTTGTTCTCATTCTCTCCACGACATTTTAAGTGATGAATTACATCCAATCATCGAAAAGCTGCAGAGAGAAGGGAGTGGCTACTATATAACGTGCAATTAAAGTTGGAGCATATTTTAAGATATGAGTACAATAAGTAAATCTGTCATAAAAAAAGAGGAAAAAAGGGGATCAGGATGCACCAGAATTTTCGAAAACCTAGTTAACTCCATGTCTAATAAATTAAACTAGGTGGTAAAGTTAAAACTTTTACCCACCTACCCACCTGGTACTAAAAAAGTAGCAGTGCATCATTTAATGCAGCCGTCCGTAAACTTTGGTGAATTTCATAAGCTGTGCTTTTTTTGTTAATTGATATTTTCTCGCGTAATACAACTTTTTTTGAGAAATAAAAGATGCATTCAGTTTTATTAAATTTTCCAACAAAATTAAAAAAATAATCTAGTTTTCTTGTTGTCTTTAGACTTTTGTAGCATAGTGTAAATATTTAAAACTTTTTTTTTTGGAATTTTCAAGTGGGTGCTTAAATTGTCTTGCAGATATTCAACCAAGCAATCGCCAAAAATAGTAAGACTTACGATTGCAAATCATTAAATTAATAGAACATTCATTTTCGCAGTATATTTTATTGCTGAAGAAACAAGATGTATAAAGATGTATTTATTCTAAAACACTGTTCTACTTGATCAATGCAAAAAAAGAAGACCTACAAAATGTGAAAGAGCTCCAAAGACCTCCCAAACAAAATGTTTTATTCGCAAAATAAATAGTAAACGTTTGGTACCAGTTTGCCAAAAGAGTTTCCTATCGATACTTATAACTATAAATACGGATTTTAGAAAGCACTGGCAGTGTGATGAAAATTTAAAATTGAAGTTTCAAAAATGTACTGCGGCTTAGCTACTGTCGACTCTGTTCTCTATACGCGTTCTAGGTAAAAGAAAAGAAAATAAACAAAAAAAATTATGAAATTCCATTTCTCTCCATGAAATTTTAAACCAGAAAATTTATGATTTTGTTTTTTTCTGTCAACTTTGGCATTGCCTTTGGTTCAAGAATTTACTTATTACGCAAATTTACTTTAAAGGAAAATATATACATGAGTGTTCTGTTTATATTTATTCTCTATGGAATCAGCTGTGATGATTTTTTTGCTACAGTCGTAGAAAAGGTCTTTCACGAATTGTAGCAAGAAATAGATGCAAATTTGATTTAATTGCATATATACCAGCAAGAGTGAATTCCGCTAATAATTCTCTTATCATTTTATTATTTATAGTGTTTTGTAAGTGGTAATTTAGCCAAAGTTAAGTTTTATTTAATTTCATAATATAGTTTTTTATGCTTTTATAAAATATCTTGATAAAACAAATCAGTTTTATTTATTTCAGGACAAATCAAACAAGACAAAAAGCATATTCAAGCAATGGCAGATTGCTTAAAACAAACATAACAAACTAAATTTTCCTTAATGAAATTGCGGGTAAACCTCTTTGTCAATTTATTGCATACTCGCTTAGTCATTCCAACTTAATCTTGTTTATTGAATAGCAAATTCCACATTTAATACAGAAGAGCTTCCAAGAGCTACAAGTTTTTGATACTTTACATCGATTCTAAAAAACTCTGATTGAAACTATACCCCTCACATGAAGTTAATTACTGTTTCTTGCTAAGTCATTTAGTGCTATGGCTTGGCACTGTTCACAGTGAAGAGAAGCAATTTAGATAGTGGCCCTCAAAGTCAATTATAAAAATAAATTAATCAGTTTTTTAATTGAGGACTTGCAAACTCTTCAAAGTTGTTAGCAGCCATATTATTGAAATCACCAAAAAAAATCAGTTATCAAAATGGCTATTCTATTGCGGCAATAAGGCCTTGATAGCTCGCTGAATAACAGCTTTACAAACGTCTTATAGGCTCAACAATTAGGCGGCTAAGTGTTACTCAGCTCATGTCATATTAACTATTTTGACCTTTCAGTGCATCTCAGATGGAAATGTGGCTATTAATTTTTATTGTGGGTTTTTTCCATACAAATAAGTCACAAAATATAATAAGATTTTGTTTTAAAATTAAATTTAAAACTAAAATTATTTATTTAAAAAGTAAAAGTGCAATAAACTGAAATGAAATGAAATATAAAAACAGAAAAAAAAATTAAATGAAACAAAGTTTTTGTTTGCTGAGAAATTTTGTGGCCAATTTGTATTGCAATGTTGCAAATTGTCACTCAACTCTTCCCTTTCCTTCTCCCTCCCCCGCTCACTTACCTTTGTTTCATAACCGTATTGAATTTGCCTAATGTTGTATAGTTGTTGCTGTTGTGCGCTTGTTGATAATGATGATGTTGTTGTTGCATTGCTTTATTATTTCCAGCTGTTGCATTTGTGAGTGCGTTCGATGTACTAGACGCAGTTATTAAAGATGATGATGTTATTGTTGTTGCTGCTGCTCCCATTGTATTATTTGCGCGACAATTTTTATGCCACAGCCATAACAGTTTTCTGATTAAAATCGCAAATAATGCGAAAAACAATAAAATGAACAAAATATCAACACACAAAAATAATATGAAATTTAAAGCTGGTTCCGCGGGTGCTAAGAAACTATCGTTCGCTCCCGTTCCTATACCCACATTCACCAGATTGGCCACAGTGGCAGTAGTAGAGCTTCCCATGTTGTGAATTTCTTCATTATGGCGAAATGTTATTGAGGTTACTGGAGAACGTGACCAAAGTGTAGATGTTGAATCAATTGTACTGCTGCCTGTATTAGTGGCGGTTGTTGTTGCTGCTGCTGCTGCATTAACTTTACTATTATCAATTGCTGCTGTGGCATTAAATTCCAAAACACTATCACCATTACTCAGCAGAGGTGGTTCGCTCGTAAATGGTGTTAAATGCGTACGTATTAAACGCTCATTTAATGGCAAAAAGCTATTGGTGGCCGTATTCACTGCAAATGCTGTTGTTCCCATTGTGGCTGTTTCACTGTTTGGTATGGTTATGGTCGTTGCCGTAGACAGAGAACGGCTCATAATTTCAAGCCACCAGTTTTGTGGCCATTTACCATTAATTGTACAAATTAAAGGCGAAGTTATTGCAAAAAGTAAAGGCAACAACCAACTAATGCCAATGGCTCCACGTACACCAGATGTTGAGCTGTTCACTGTTACGAATCTTAAGGGGGGTTTTAATGCTGTTGCTGACTTTGCTGTTGTTGTTGTTGACTGTCTTAGTGCTTGCTCTGTAGTTGTGCCTGAAGTTTTTTGTACTGTTGCATTTTCTAATTCTTGGTCTTGTGCTTTTGTCGGTGTGTTACCTTCATTTCCTCCACCTCCCGGCAAAACCGTTATAACATTTGTGCTGTTGCCAGCAGCAGCAGCAGCTGTGACAGAAGTAATAGAGTTTGTTGCATTTACCGTGTTGTTTGTTATGTGAAATAATTTCTTTGGCACTAATTCAGAGTGTATTACTAGTGCTATTGCAATTAGTGTAGATATACCCAGCAGTAATAGCGATGCCAATGAAGAACTAATTATGGGTTGCCAGTTCTAAAATGAAAATTAAAGCAGTAAAAGAAAGAAGCAAAGAGCAAAGTTAAATATAGAAAATAAGAAAAGTTTATAAATAAGAAATTGAAAATTAATTAAAGCATTTTGTTGCAAATTACATAGAAGCAATAGTGTTTTTAATTATGAAATTAAGTTTCTTTTAACAGCTTCCATCACTTAATAAATGGAATAAGACATCATATAATTTAGGCAACCATATTCTGGTGACAACATAGTAAAATTCGATTTAACCTTATACACTTTTAAGTGCAACGTACTAAAAATGTCTCTCAACTGTAAATAACTAGGTTGAAATCGCGGTCAAGTACAAATTTTTTTATATATATTTTTTTAATTTTTTTATAAATACAATTTTTTGTATTTTATTGACATTTCATTCCTTTTAATTTATATTTATTTATTACATTATACAGCTGGTTTAATTTTCTGGTCAAATGTATTTGACTCTACCAGGATTCGAACTATGGCATATGCAGTTAAGAAGCATTAGCTTGCTACTCAACCATTTCAGCCACAAAGCTCATTTACGTTTGACTGATTCAGGTTTTGGTTTTATACTTACTTTATTTATATGGTTCGGGGAGAATCCAAATAGAAAGCAACTTGCTTTCAATAATATTTTTTCAGTTAATTAGACATAATTAAACATAAAATAATAAAAGCCTGCATTTTTTTTTGACTATGATTATAGCCCATTATATTTAGGGTGATCATAGCATAAACATACACTTCTTGCCACATGAATGGGACAACCTGGAATTTTTTTTTATCAAAACGCAATGGTCGGTCGGTCTACGTGGCGGCCTAAAACGGCCTTCAATTAGAGTCGAGGGCTCCGTTTTGAATCACCTACTCACCAAGACCATGTAGCCGTAAAGTGACCCCGTGACATTTAGATATCCGAGAAGGTCTGCTAATCTTACTTTCGATATTTCATTTAGTCCGGCCATCAGATGTGCACCAAGAAATCTGTGTCTCGAAGCCATAAGAGCCGGCCACTCACAGAGAAGGTGAAAAACCGTTTCCTTCCTCTCGGGTAACCTTCAACTGCGGCAGCTATCGTTCAAGGGCAGTCCCAGACTGCTCCCATGCTTACCGATCATCCAATGACCAGTTGTCACCGCCACCAGTTTGGAAATGTCCCTTCTATTCCTGCTCACTAGTTGAATAGAGTCTGGTTTTTGGGTATTGTACAGCTTAAAAATATTCATAAAAACACAAAACAAACCAATGAAAATTAAAAATTTCGGTTGAATTTTTCATTTTTATTTGCCATTTGAACCCCGATTGCTCTCATTTTTAGCACAGACTGTCATACTATCATTTCTTACAAAATTATTTACCACGTTTTTTGTCCGCTTTATAGTTCAGACAAAATACGCTGAAAAACAAAACAGAAATTAATGACATTCTAAAATTTCGGTTGTATTTTTGAGTTTTCTCGGCCGTTTGTGAAACGATCATTTTGCTTTTTTTTTCAGATAAAACTACATACTGTATTTTTTGTCCGTTTTGTAGTCCGCAAAAAAGCAATCAAAAAAATTTTGAAAAATTTAGATTTTTAGTCCGCCATTTACACATGAACCGATCCGTATAAATTTCAATAGCAGCTGAAACACAGCAACAGCTGAAAGATCGGTATGCTAAACTCTTCTTTAGGTTGTCTGGGGACTTTAGAAAGTTAATTTCAACGACCACACAGACACGCGGACATTGCTTATATTTCAAAGGGTGGCCCATATACGGTGTAGAAATTACAAACAAAATCACAAACTTCTATATGCATTTCTTACTTACAGTGACCGTAATACGTATTTGTAGTTGCTTTGACTTGACTTGTGTATTATTTAAATTTCAACTCAACTCACGTAAACTTAACTGAAATCGGTATTTGAGACACTGTTTTTGTTACAGTTATGTGTGCTAGTGGGCCATATAAAACTCCTCTTTAGTTGAATGAAATTTAAAATGAAATACACACACTTTCACAATTTTTTTTCTAAAATTTTATTTTTATGCACATCAATTTTTATTACATTTAATTCTTAATAAAAAAATATTATTTTGTGAATGGTTTCCTTGTTTTTGAATTCCTTTGGGCGTATGTGTGTGTGTTTAAAACATAATAATTTCAAGTCTTTCCCATTTACTTTGTCAAAATGAATGTCGAGTGAAGTTTTTTCTTCTGTTGAACAAATGCGCTACTATTTTTGTTTGAAATCATGTAGTGCGTAAAATGATGGTCGTTTCTTGTTTATTTTTACATTTTGTTTTTCCTGTTTTTGTTGATGTTTAATTTTAATTTGCATATTTTTATTAAAGTCAAACGTAAATAAATATTTATGTTTTTTATTATTCCTTACACGCGCATTTTTTTTTCTTTTTGATGCAAATGCTTAAAAAAGTTTCATAAATTCGTTGAAAATATTTATTTTATACTTTTGGTTTCTTTTAATTTTTTTTTAGTTGTGACAAACTGGCGGAAAAGCGCCACCTGAAAATCTCGCTCTGTGATTTTAAATATTTTGTTTTTGTTTAATTTCACCAAACAAAGTATGAAACTTTAAAGCTGCAATATGAATTATGCCCTCGAATTTTCTTTCTTTTGCATTTTTTTTAAATTATTATAAATGAAATGTAAATTGATGTTAAATAAAATTTACAAAACAAACTTTTTTTAATGTAAAAATTATTATTTGCTGCTCATGCTTAAGTCGAAAAAACAAAAAAAGTAACCTTAATTTGTATAATTCCATATTAAAGAGATTTAAAATTTTATTAAGCCATTTAAACGAACATACAAACACACTGGTATAAATTCATACTCCAGTACATCTAGCAAAGTGAAGGTATGAATTATTTTATGCCTTCTGTCTGGTTTACATACTCCTAACAAAACAATAAATAAATCCCTTACAGAGAATACCTACAAGTAGGTATGAATGTTCATATGTATGTGCGTATGTGTTTATGAAACAATTACTCTTACACAGCAGACTTATATTGAGAAGCCTAACGCCAGCATTAATATAATATATCCTTCAGATTGTATGTGAAAAGCAAAATGTTTCTTTGGAAGAAAACAAAAACAAACACAGCAACGAAAGAAAATTGCAAAGCAACTATGTACGTATTCATTCTCAGCCTTCGTGTGAGACAGGGCCATAACGCAATTATGATGACATTTTATTAACACATTTAACCAAATGCTGAAGGATTATATTTATACAACTGTTTATGTATAAAGATTTGTAAGATTTCTACCTAGAGACACGCTGCGTCCTTATAAAGCCTTACATACATATATACGTATGTGTGCCCAGTAGACCATGTCTTTAAATGAAATACAACTTAAACGTTGCGCAGTGGTTTGGCATCAAAACAATTTTTAAAAAGATAAATTAAAAAAAATTAATTTTTGCAGGGGAATAGAAAAACACTAACCCTAAACATAAAAAAATAAAAACTTGAATTCTCCTACCAGAAGAAGTCCAATCGTCTAAAGAGTGCACTTTTTCATTTACAATAAAAACACTTACTTTTTAAGAAAATTACGATTTTGTTTTTTATTGAATTGTAAAGAAAACATGTTTCGATTAAGTATGAAATAAAATATTTGCGCCCCCTAGACATCACATAATGTCTATGCCGAATTGCATAGAAGTACTTTTATGGCGCCATTAAATTTGGTTCATTAGAATTTCCTAAAAAAATGGAGTTCTCAGCTGCTAATAACAGAAGATTTTATTTGCTTATTGATTTAATATTTGTCAATAACTTACATTTGCCAGGACTTAATTATTTAGAAATAATTCACTGATGTTCGATATGGTGTTCACAAAATGATCCCCCCTACTTGCTATTTACTATACTGGCTGTTGTTGGAGAATCGGCTCCGGAACTAAACTATTAGTAGATTATTAACACAAAAACTTTTTATAAACAAAACTCAATATTTATTTAAATGTATTATTAAAATTAGTACGTGGCGTGTTTTTACGTTCTTGTTTTTCTGGTTCCTAACTTACAAATATTTAGCAAATCACCACCTAAAATTGCCCATTTTTTAACTTATGTGTTATCGATGACTTATCTTCCATTTGACATTTATCAGAACTTGTTTCAATTAGCAAAAATACAATGTTATCAAATAAAATATACTAAAATGATAATAACGGTAACACTGGCTTTTTAATATCTATGAAGAAAGTGGAGGTAGGGGAGGCTTGGTTAGGTCTAATAAGAAACAGAAGAAAGCTCACTTGGTTCTCTCTTTCTGATACCTATAATATATAAGAGGAAAGTGAAGAAAGACATCAATAGAGATAGAAGAGTGAGAGGAAGTGGGAAGATAGTAAGAAAAAAATCAGCCATAACGAAACTTATAATCAAGAGTCCTGTAGTTGGCATTTCTTGAGGTAAAGTGTGCGCCTCTCCTCCAAGACAGTAGTCATTTGATGATAAACCCTAGCATGAGTTGCCAAAACTGCAGTGGTCTGTTATTTTCGCTACCATATTTATCGATTCTGAAGTTCTAGTAAGTCCCTACTGCGCTTACTGTCCAGCCTAGGCCAGATTCTCCATCTGAAATATACTTGCGATCTGCAAGTCAAGGACAGGATGCTGCAGTACATGCATGAATGACTAGAATAAATCCCGAATATACATACATCCAGTAAGGACGTAATTGCAGTTAGTGTAAATGCGTATATTTCTGCTAAATAGTCAAAAACAAAAAAAAAAAAATAGGTGAGACAGCTTGACTCTTTAATGGGACTGAAAACAGCGGCATTGCTGTGAATGAAAAGTTTAAAATAGTTCTACTACGCCAAACACAATAAGGATGATTATTTTGTAGTATTTTAGTTGCGACTTTCGAAATGTTTCAATTGGTGTACTCGAATTCTACGATTGTACATGCAACCGCCAGAATTCGATTGGCAACGAATTCGAGTATCACAACCGAAGTTGTTTTCTGTGTGTAGACGTCCAAGACTACATCGAAATGGTGGAATATTGCTATTTTCGCAACAAGTTTCGCTAGTACAGGATCTTGTCAACGTATAGCATATTCCTCTATTATAGATGACATTGATATTATTAATTATAGCTTAAATTTAGGTCTGAGTATTGTTTTGTGTAGCCCAAAATTTCACTGTTCTAATGCTACGCCTCTTATAAAGTTCATTACTTTATCCAGTGAGAGCCTTCCTATTTGTTTGGCTGTCTTTTCTATTTGAAAGTCTGCCATTAGACATGCGCTTGCCATATTTTTTTAAACATTTTATTAAAATGTTTATTTGTTTGTTTTTACTAAATTAACTGAGTTTTTATTATTTTTACAAAAAATTATTTTCATTTGCTTTTGAATTCATATTGATTTTAATAATCTTGAATAGTTTTGCTTATCAAAAGAAAGTCATGACTGTAATTAATTATGCTTTGAAAATGTTTTCGTTCTTATTTCTTTCTTCAACATTATGCTGAACTTAGGTTTCATATTCAAATAAATTAGTTTCTAGTTTGTTTTATTAATTTCCGTGTTCTGCTTTTTTGGTTCATTTTGGACCGGCAAACTTTCATTTCCTAAATTGTATTTCCTTTGAACACATCTGCTGTTGGGAATATTTAATGACATGTTTAAGCATTTCTGAAAAACAAAAACATTTTTTGCTTCGTTTTGGTTTTTTTTTTTTTTTTTATTTGGAATTAGTAAATCTTTATATGTACAAAAAAATTAATAATTCCATTCAGCTGTCATAATTTATGTTAGTTTTATTGTTAACTTTAACATCGATATAAATAAGACTTCATTTGTTTAAGTAAATTGCCATTTCATTTGGAAAAAACTTTTTATATTACGTAGCGAATACGAGTATTTTAGTGAAAGTTAAATCTTACTTTTTGCATTCTGTTTCATTTTCCTAAATACTTTTCCAAAATACTTTTTAATGTGAAATTTCGTAAAAGAAATTAAAAAGTTATTTATAGGCTTATTTTGAAACAACAATGTTGCTTTACAAAAACCCTTCTTTATTTCATTTCCTTTTTTTTTTTAAATTTTAGCATCAAATTATTAAAGAAAAAATCAAAAAAAAAAAAAAAAAAGATTCAATTAACGAAAGGATTTAATGTGTAATTAAATTAAAGCCGCAAGCGAGTTTGAAAGAACAAATATAATCGAGCTTAATTAAATGTAAGAATTTTCTTTTAATTCTACTTTAAAAAGATTTCTTTTAGAAATTTAAATAATTTGTTTATGTTTTAAACAAAATTTAGAAAAAAAGTATTCTTTCCACACAAGAAGCTAAATCCGGCTGTGCTGAGTTCTAGGCAAATATTCATATTTGCTGCTTAAATATTAAAAAAAAAATTTATATAAAATTTTTAGTGAAATGACAAATATTGTTATTTAAATATTCTTTTTATTTTTGATCTTTAAATAACCCCTTAAACAAAAACTGTAAGGGGCCCGCTTTATGGAATTATTTGGCTCGTAATATCCATAACGCCATAACAAATAATAATTAAAATTAAATCAATAAAGTAATTATGAGTGATCAATAAATAGTTTCTGGATCATATAAAAAAAATTGAATGATGAAAATAAATTTCTTTATGTTGATTGAAGAATGAATCGAATAAATGTTGATTGAAGTAAGAAAATTGAATGATATAAATGGTAAAAAGTTGACTGAAGAAGTTTAAAGATAAGTTGATTGAAGAAAAATATAAGCAATTAATTGAAAAAGTTAATGATTTTTATCAATATCAGCAATGAAATATGATATAATATATAATTTTTTAATGCCCTCACAATTTATGAAAGCTTCTAAACTGTCGTATTTAGATATTATACTGGAAGATCTCTCTGATCCATATTTATTACAGTTGAAAATAATATGCGAAACATCTTTGAATACCTAAATTAAATAATTAATTTCAATTAAAGCAATCCATATATAACGATTAAATGTGTTCTGAAATTTCGAAAACTAATAAAAAAATTACTAGATATTCAATTTTTATATATACAGGGTGGGCCAAAAGAAACCAAGGGGTGTAAAAGTTTAATAACTTTTTTGTTTATTAATTTTTTTTTTATTTTTTCTTTCAGATTATATAGACAACACTTGGAGAGTTTATAATGGAGAGGTTCACAACTGAACAGAGGACCAGAACAATAGAATTTTATTATTTAAACCAGAGATCAATTATTTTAACATTTGATTATGAGTGATGATTTGTTAACAAGCAGAACTGTAGGTTCTGGGGTTCTCAAAATCCAAGAGCCATTCATCAACGCCAATTGCACCCCATCAGGTGTACAGTATGGTGTGGGATCACATCTGAAAATATCATTGGGCCCTACTTCTTCGAGAATGAAGATGGAAGTGCTGTAACCGTAAATGGAGAGCGGTATCGTTTTATGATAGAAAATTTTTTACGTCCTGCTCTTGAAAACAGACCTGGTATGTGGTTTCAGCAGGACGGAGCCACTGCCCATACTGCCCGAGACACAATGGCACTTTTAAATCAAATTTTTGGAGAGCGAATAATTTCTCGAAATTCGGAAATTATTTGGCCAGCGCGATCGCCAGATTTGACAGCACCCGACTATTTTCTTTGGGGTTTTTTGAAGGAGCGAGTGTATGTGAACAAGCCAGAGACAATCCTTGAACTCAAGGCAAACATTGTTGCAGAAATTCGAACGCTACAGCCACAAGTTTTGAAAGATGTTATGGAAAATGCTCTAAAAAGAGCCCATCAGTGCGAAGTTGAAAACGGTGGTCATTTAAGAGACATCATTTTTCATACTTAGTGTAAAAAAATTTCCATTTTGTATATTATATAATCTGAAAGAAAAAATAAAAAAAAGTTAATAAACAAAAAAGTTATTAAACTTTTACACCCCTTGGTTTCTTTTGGCCCACCCTGTAGAAAAGGAGATTCTACGAAAGTTATAGGAAATGCCAATATCAATATATTCATGTGTTCATCCTATACAAATATTGTAAACATTTTAATATAACTAGTAAATACAAATCGTGCACTATAAAAAAGTAAAAAAAAAAAAAAATAATAAATTATAAAAGAAAATATGGTTGAAGAAAACTGAAGTATCTAAAAAGTATCAAAATTTTGAGGTAGAAAATTTAAATGGTATTTCATAAATGTAATTGAAAAAATGTTTTTTGGCTTTGTGTTTCGGAATGCAGCAGTTGTTTTTAATTAAAAAAATAATGAAAATTAAATAAACAAGTCCTTTTATTTTATTAAGAGGAATAGAAAAATATATAAGCACCCAAAAAAGAGGTGTTGCCCGATAGAGGGTTAAAGTATTTTTCATAAAATTTTTTTAAGCGATTAGATGGTTGTATAGTTGGCATATAAGAATGCAAAATAAATTTAATTAAATTAAATTTTTGGCAAACATTCTTTAAACCAAATAAATAAATTCAAATTAAAAGCAAAATTCATTTCGTTATGTGTATACACATTACGCAATGTACAGTTTGAAAATTTCCACAAAAACCCAAAATAAAAATTAAAGAAAAAACTAAAATTTTTGTTATATTTTTGATTTTTCTCGGCCATTTGCTCTGACTGCTCTGATTTTTTGCACATTATGCTTTCTTACGTTTCTTTGTCAGTTTTGCACTTAAAACAAAATATGAAAAAAACCAACTGAGAAAAATTGGTAAATATATAGAGGTTGTTGCTCTTTAGAGGTGGTTGCTCTTTAGAGCTTAAAGCTTTATGAACTAATCAGGTTGAATTTCAAAAGCAACTTGAAGACAGCAACAACTGACAGATTGGTATGTTAAACTTTTCTGTAGCTTGCTTAGGGACTTCATATGCATGATTTCAACCACAAATATGGCTAAAGCGACTCCAATATTTATAAGGATTCAGAATACTTGTATATATACCTTATAGCGTGGCACTCAGTACACTTTTAACGGATTTAAAAAATGGGTTTTACTCGCTAATAAACATATATTGAAAATAATTTCAAAAATTATACGGCTTCTTTATGAAATACTGTGTAAAAACGTCTCCAAAGTTGAAAAATTTGTTTGGTGGAAAAATACGCACGTATTTCTCAAGTTTACTTAAATTATAGTATACCATTAAAACGGCTTCAGTGTTTTCTTTATAAATCCGCTGGGAAACTTAAAATTGGTTGATATTCAGCTAAGTTAACTTAAGATATAACAAATCCGTTTTTACCCGTAACTCAAGATTTTGGATTTTCAAAAACAGATTCTTGTTGTACTCGACAGCACCCACCAGAACAATAATCACTTTTTAGGAAAATTACATTTTATTCTTTTTGGCTTCACGGTGTAATAGATTAAATAACTTTATGAATATAAACATATGTATAATCTTTTGGCGATGACGTAATATGCTTACCCACAACAATAAGTAGTAAAAATCCACATAAAAAAATAACAGCTCATATATTGCACAAAGCTTTAGCACATTTTTCACTTGCCTACACAGGCCTTTTGGATTGACAAGCAAATGATTTATTTGGATAGAAAATAAGGGCCACAGTTTTCATTTTTATTTTAGAAGAATTCTTGTTTTGTTTGGCAAAAGTAAAAAAAAATTTTTTTTTGCAGAAACTTATCTAGAAAATGTTTGATTGCTTTAAATTAAATTTTTTTAAAGCTAAAAATTTTCTGCGTCTGCTTATTAGAGTGTTTTTCATACTGAATTTCTTATTTTTTAAACATGCTTTCATTAATTTACTTTCATTTTCTTTACACTACATGGAGTGGGGTATTAAGTAGGTTCAATTATTTTCTTTATTTTTTTATTATTTGGTATTTAAGACTATATTAAGTAGATAAAGAAAGTATAACTGACAATGGTTTTAATGGTTGCTAAAGCAGCAAAAAGATAAGTTTAAAATGAATACTTAATAAAAGATTTAGCAGCAATGAAATATTTGTTAAACAAAGATAATAAATTGTTGGAAAATTATAATTGGATTAAAAAAATATTTTGCTAAGCAACTTTAATGCTTCGTTCTGTTTAACTTTAAGATTTTTTTTTTGTCGGAAATATAACAATTTTTTTATATTTTATTTAACTGACTCTTTAATAAGTATCCAAGCCTGCATATGCAAAAACTAAATTCAAAGCTACGATATCTTAATTAATTTTTTTCTTTTATTTTTAATCTTTTATCTTCTATTATATCACTTATTCGCCGTCATTTGGTTCTGGAATTGGGCTACATATCGGATAAGTCTAAACGATTTCCTTACTTTTTTCCAATATTTAGTAGTGATTCCACAGTCTTTTTAAAACCTTTGAGGTCTACAATGGAAAATGGACAGAACAAAAACTCTTCTTTTTTTGCATTCTTAAAGAAAGTAACGTTGCAATTTCGTACAGCATAGCACTTGTGATGGGTGAGATTAAATGTTTGCTTTGTATTATATTCTAATATGTGACTACGCTTCTCACATATACATACATACATACATATCAGCACTCCATTTTCGACCTATTTTTTATAATATGAAAAACAATATTTTCAATATTTTTTAATTTAGGCGTTCATTTTATAAAAACTAGATGAATCAACTTCTCATTGAATTGATAATTGTCTTATTTGAATACTTTGCATAATTTTTAATTTGTTAGAAGGCTTTCACACTTAACAAGTGACTTGCGCAAGTCTCTTGCGCCATTCTCGTGTGAAAGGGCTCTTATTGCCAACTTAATTTGAAAAATATTAAGCAAATGGCAAGCAATTAAGAGAGGGCGAACGCTCTAAGCAATATTAACTCCGAGCGCGTACTTTTTGAATAAAGTTCAAACAAATGAGAGTAAAGAAAAATAACTCTCAATTAGAGACTAAAATTTTTAAAGGTACTGAAACAGCAAGAACAACATTTTTAGCCCAAAAGAAAATTTCAAAATGTTTTTTGTTGTCTTTAGTGAGTTTTTATTATAAACAAGATGATTTACACTACAGTAGAGAATACGCACCGCCAGCGCTCTTATTTAGGAATTAATGCGTTAATATAAACAGAAGAAAAAATCTAGAACCAACAAGTTTTGGTGGTTAAACTGATAATATTCTAAATGACTTGCTTTATTTTATCTCTTGACCAGACATATTTTCAGCAGCTAATATAAATGTATTGTTTTTTAAATACATTAAAGATTAGTAAGACGATATTCCAACTTTTTATACCATCTGAATAATACGATTTTGGGAACCCCGTTAGTTTCGGTAATCACTTCTTCGCTTTCTCCTGCGAGCCATTTTTTCAAGTTTGGAAACAGGAAAAAGTCACTAGAAGCTGAATCTGGACTATAAGGTGGATGATCAGCCAATTCGAACTGTATTGCACGTAATTTAGCATCGTATCTAATGCTGTGTGAACCGGTGCGTTGTCTTACAGAAATAGCACTTTTTTCTTCTTTAAATGTGGTCGTTTTTTCTTAATTGCATCAATCAATTTATCCAATAATGCACGATAATACTTTCCTGTGATTGTGGATCCTCTTTCAAAATAATCGATGAGCAATATTCCATGTGCACCTCAAAATACAGTGGCCATAACCTTGCCAGCCGATTTCACTATCTTCGCTTTCTTCGGAGCACTTCCACCAGCTATTAATCGACGCCAAAAATCAACAGGATTAGGCTTCATCATGTCCAAACACCGCTGTGTAGTGGTCTGTCGAACTCGTTTTTGTTTGACACTGAGCAAACGCGGCAAATATCTTCTTCAGTAACCACCTATCGATATTTTCTTCAGTAATCACCTATTTGGCCTTCCTGTTGATGGTACTGTTGCAGTGCTTGTTCGGCCGTGCTTAAATTCAGCAATCCAATCTTTTACTATGTAATCTGACGGAGCAGACTCACCGTAATGTCTATCGAGCTTTTCTTTTGTCTCTTTCGCTGTTTTCCCTTTCAAATAATAGTGTTTAATCACTGCACGAAATTCACTTTTTTCCATTTTTCAAGACACACAAAAGTTGCTTACTTCAAACGACTACAACAAATAAACTAATCGATGAATTTGGGTGAAATTTTAACAGCTGACGTTTGACAGATCGAAATTTCTAAAAAAAAAAAGTTTTTGTTTTTGTGCTGCCATCTAGCGCTAGGTAGCTTCAATATCAAGCCGCCCTCATACTTATTATTGTTAACTGGTGTTTATTATAGTTTAAATTGTTATAAATTAAAAATCGATAAACAAAACGATCTGCTTAATGCTCCAATTTAGGGTGGGCTGTAAGGATTTTTTTTAAATTGATTGTTTAATTTTTGCAGCAGCTGACTTTTTTAAAACCTTACCAAATCAGCTCGAAGAACATTTGCGGACTGTTTCGTGCAGAAAGAGAAACATTTTTTTAACTCTCTCAAATTTTTTCACTTGCCCAAATTTTGTGTACGGGAACAACCTTGGGTGAGGTTGTACTCCCAAAATACAGTATGGGAACGCAGCTATTATTAGCACATATTGATGACTGAACACAAAACAAAACAAAAGCAGTGAGTTCATTCGTTAAAAAAATTAATCAACTCATGTACATCTTTGTCGTCTACTGAGGCTCCCATCTCTCGTAAATATCAAGAATTAACTCTTTCAAAACTTAAGCCGACCTTTTTTGTTGTTAATTTCTTAAAAAATTTCATCAGTTCTTTTTAAGCTTTTAGTTTATTTATTTTTTTATTTTTAAGTATAAAAAACCCCCTCTTTTTATTTTTGCTTAATAAAATATTATTCTTTGCGAACATAAAAAACATGTTCCTTTTCCATAATTTTTGTTTTCTTTTATGGCTGCAGTTCTTTCTTCTATAAATTTTAAAGAACTGTCTTTGAATGTATTTTTTGTTATATTTAAAAAAAGTATTTGAAAATTATTCGTATTTTTTGTAATAAATTAAATAATAGCAAAACAGCCACAGAACGAGTAGTTTTACTCTCGTAATAATAGTAATAATAATAAAACTTGCAATAAAGAAATAGAAATAAAAAGAAAAGAAAAGAGAGAAATAACTTACCAGAGGCAACATTTTTAAAAATCCCAGTAGAAATATCACCATTATGCTGGATGTTGAGACACAGAATTGCATTTTTAAAAATGTTATGGCACACTGACGATTAAACCAAATGGGCAGAAGTATAAGAAATGCTGAGCACGATTGTAATAAACAACAAACGCAACTAATGATGACAAAAATTGGTCGGGCTGGTGCAGACAAATGATGAGACTGAAAATAAGTTAATGAAAAAAGTTAAGCTAAAAACCAACACAAAACAAAATAAATGAATATTAAAATCAGTGGAAGAAGACAATAATATTATAAAGTAGAAGATATTAATTCCAAATTTTTATTAAAAAAAATCCTTTTAAGAAAAGTACGATTTTTTATACTTGTGTTGAAATAATTTACTGTAAAGTCAAGATTTAAGAGAAAAAACTTTTTATAGCAAAAAAATAAATAAAATATAAAAATGCATATACAAAAGTAACGGAATTCAAATGAAAAAGCTATGTAACTTTTAAATACTTTTTTTTTAATTATTCACTCTTATTATTAATTTTTTCCTCATAACTTTTTTGTTATTTCATAACAAAATCTTTACTTCAAACTATTCCTTCTCAGCGTAAACAATTTTTTCCCATGCCATTTTTTTTACTTTTCTTTAAAATTTTTTCACTTAATTTTTGCTGGAGAATTGTTTGCCTTTGGTGGACCCAAATTATTTTTTTTTCGAATTTTTTACGTATGTCTTTTTTTTATATTAAAAATTCTCTTCGAAAGCCTTTTCTTCTATCATAATAAAAAAATATTAAAATAATTCTCTGAAATTTGTTTGTGTTAGTCACAATTCACATCGTGTGTTTTGATTGAAACACCCTTTAGCTTCTATAAAGCTTTGAGCAATTCATTTCCAGTTTTGGATAAATTTTTTCAAGGCTTAAATTTATTATAAATAGATTTTTATAGCAAAGCAAATATTGTTTAAAGAACAAGAAATATTAATTTGAAAGTTTGCATTTCAATCCATGAAATGTCCTTCTACTTTTGGCTACTCTTTGTTAAGGCTCCAAATATAATTATTTAACCTTTTAATTCTTAATTTCTTGTTTGTTTTTATTGTACACCCAGATAAAATTACATCATAATTTTAGGTTTTAATTATTGATTTTCAATTTTTTAATTTTATTAACAATTTATACCCCAGACTCTTAACAAATGAAAAACACTAAGTAGGCTTGACCAGGCTAAGATTAATAAATTGACACGCCCCAAATTAAGTAGACAATTTAGTAATACCATTCCAAATACAAACACATACAGTGAGACAGAACGACAAAACTCTCAATAAGACTGTGAAGTGTAGTGAAATAAAATGAAATGCGACAAGTTAGTAGCACCAAAGGAAGTATACGCAAGCATAAGTGACAAGTTTAACGCTGAATAATAAATGTGAAGGCAAAAGAAAAAACAAACCAACTTTATTAAATGTACTCTTGTATAGACTAGAAGAACGACAGAAGTCAATAACACTTTAAATGGCACCCACATGCGTGTGTGTGTATGTGTTGATAACTTATATGTATATATTTTTGTAAAGATCTTTCAAAATAGTAACAGTTTAAACGATTTTAAGATCGAACTAGAACTAACACTTACGTTACACACATTAAATGCATAACCGTACTTGCAACACTTTTTTTTTATTTTCCTTCTATTTCGTTTTTAACCATTTTAATTTTTTAGTACAACATCGTTTGAAAAATTATAAATGAATTTCCAAGTCATTTATTTTATGAGCTGTACTTATAGCGAAAAGGCTTCTGGTTTTATATAATTTTTTTTTTTAGTTTCAGTTTTTATTTTTTTCAGAAATTACACTTGCGAAACTTTATGAGTAAAAAGAGAAAATCCTTTACGATCACATAAATTGGTAAGGTTTAAAAAGGCTGCGAATAGTGCCTATAACAATTAAACTGTTAAGCTTCAGGAAAATCCTTTCCACAAATTGTCGCTTTAATTCTACTTACAGTAAAAAAAAATATTTTTTTTTTACAAGAAAGGATTTAAATTTTTATAAAAACTTTTCATGTGGCGTTTCTGTCTTTAAATTTTGATCATTACATTATACAACAGCAGGTATTAAAAATTTATGATCAGTCAAATCATGAATATTCAGCAGTTATTTTTTCCAAGGAAAATTTTGGCTTATGAAAAAATTTCTTTAAATTAGAGAACTTTCTATATTAAAAAAGCAGAAACTCTATTAATTATAAGAGGAAATTAGAAAGTGAATAAAATACCGTTGAATTTTTATTCATAATTGGGTTTTACTTCGGGCGGATAATTTATCCACTGGTGATAAAGACTTTCCTCTAAAACATTCAATATTTGCGAAATCATTACGCAGTATTTTGACTGTGCCACACCTACTTCATAACTTTTGGTATTATACCTCTGCAAAAAATCTCAAGCTTGGCTATCATTGAAATACTTAATACATTTTTAGGAAACGTCAGGGAATTATTAATCACATCCAGTAAGTAAGAAAACGCTTTTTTATTAATTTCCTAATGTTGTTTAAATCTAATACAAAAATTGATTTCAAGGATTGTCACTTATAGGCAGAGTTGGAAAAAAGAAAAAAACAAAACGAATGCAAACGTTTCGTTTTGCAGTTTTTATAATACTCCGAAAAAATACAAAACGATACGTTTGAATTTGTTTGGATTCATTTCGTTTCTTTGAGAACTCTGCTCACAGGGCATCAGGTAACGTCGTCTATTTTCTTGCTGCCATTCAAAATATTATTTTATTGGATTTGCTTGTTTTGAAAATTTAAGTACACTGCGCTTGTTTTTCTTGTTTATAAGAATCAATGTGAGCTGACAGTTTATAAAAATTTCATGGGATATTCACGATTGCATTTTTCATTTCGATGAAAATAAAAATCTTATGGTGAAAATATATTTCACAAGTTATTCACGATATTAGTGGTGTTGTTATCCTTATAGCTAAAGAGGATGATTTAATATATTTCTGAAAAGCTGAAAAAATTTTTATTTTAATAGAAACTTTCAATGTCATCATACTCAACGCAATTACGTGTAACAGCTGCTTAATTTTATATTACGTTATCGGATAATCAACAGTTAAAAAATAAAGAAAACTTTTTCAATATATTTAGACTGCAACAGCTCCCAGTGTAATTAAATTCTGAGTAGTTGTGCTGCTCAAGAAAGTGACCACATGGTTACCTGTGAGTCCGCTAACCGCCTATTGTCCAAAGTCAATTGAAATTTTTTTGAGAACATCACTGAGGTTCACTCTTAAAGCTTATCTGTGGATATTTTCATATATATATCGTTATTTGATCTCAAAAAAGCTCTAAATTTTTTTTAAATTACAATTTTTTAATAAAATTTCTTTTTATATTTAAAAAAAAAATTTATAAGAGAAACCAAAAAAAGTCTTTTATGAAAAATTATGCAAATGTTTTAAAACTTGCAACCTAAAGCTTAATCAACTTAAATTTTAGTAACCCAAAGACCCCCTCGTATTAGCATAATTAGATATACGTGAATAAGCTTGTCTTTGGGGTCTTACATCATGTAGCTCAAATCGTCGCATTTGTTATCAAATGGAAGCAATTGATATTTTCATCTTTCGACTTAAGTTGTTAGTTCACTAGCTTGGCCATTTGGCCTTTAAGTTAGATCGTGAATGCGGGCTTAACGTTTACTAAAAGCTTTCTTGTTTTTAAGTTTCTAAAATATAAAAGAATAAGCCATTTTGTTGATTTCATTCTTGCCTATTGTAAGCTTCCCTTTTTAAATAGCTTTTACTTTGCTTGCCATGTAGTACCAGTATTTTGTGAATTGTTTTTATGCCGTGCAACGTTTTAACTTTTAAATGTGACATTTATAATTTTTAAATAGCAAAACATGTTCGCAGTTCATTTTAAATTTAGTTTTTTTTTTTTTTGGTTTTGTTGTTTGTCAAATAAGAGTTTTATTTTGCCACCATCGTTTTGTTGGTTGTTGTTTGTGTTTTCCACGAAATTTTTTCCAAAGTGTGTAATTTTTGCATTTTGTAATTCCTGTGAGTAAAATTGGAGTTTTTGTGCATATTTTTTCAGTATTTATTTTGTGAAAAATACTTCTTTGGCAGAAACAAATTTATAGTTAAAAAAAAAAAAATAAAAAAATTTATGTTTGCAAGTGGGTTTTACTTTTTTTCATACAAATTAAACCCAGTAGAAGTCAAGTAATACCCGGGTACCCGATTTTGTTTTAAAAAATAATTTTTAAAATTCAAATTTCTAAGCTTGCAAATTTCAAAGTTGTAAGTAAGTGCAAATTAATGAAAACGGGGCATTTGTTTTTGCACGATTTAGTTACAGAACTTTCAAGGCTACACGCAAAGAATAAATATGGTTGAGGCAACCATATTCTGGTGGAAACATAGTATGGTTAGATTTATGATTGATTTTTAAGTCAAAGATATTAAAAATAGCTTTCATATTTTGTATAAACATTTTGAAAAAAAATTGTAATATAAATTTAAAAAAAAATTTTTATTTAATTTTTTTTTTTATATAAAGTTTTTTTAATCCATTAACTTTTCTTTTCTATTAATTTGTATTTATTTATTACATAATACAGAGGGTTTAAATTTATTTTTTTAAATTTTAGTTGATTCAACCAGAACTCGAACTTGCGAACACTTAGTTAAAAAGCATTAACTCGCCACTAAGCCACTTCAGCTACAAAACTCAGTTGAGTTTGAACGATTAAGGTTTTGTTTTATACTCAATTTATTGAAATGGTTGCTGAAGAGATAAAATAGAAAGCAATTTACATTCAACCATATTTTTATCATTATTATGTTTGCTATGAACATATTTATGGTTTCAAGTAAAATTTTATTAAACATAATATGATCTAAGACACTAAATATAATATGGTTAAAAGTAATTAGAAACATGTTTATAGTGATCATAATAATGTTTAGATGCTTCAAATTAATAATAATATTTTTGTGAAGAACACACTATGTTTGAGGTGACCATTTTCAACCATCTTTTTTCTTTACGTGTATAATTGCCTTGCTATATTTTTTTTAAATCTTACCAATTTTGTAGTCGAACTAATTTCTATTAAGAATAAACCAGCAACTTAAATGTTGGTACACTAGCTTAGTTCTATTTAATTGAATAAAACAGAGTTAAGTAATTCAGGAAAAATTTTAAAAACTACAAAAAAACCATAAAACCAGGATAAAAAAACTTAAAATTTATTATCACTGTTTCCTAATCACAGTATATGTATATTTATAAGTTTGTGATTCCGTTTGTATATATATTCTGAGTCCTTATAAATAGCGAAGACGATTAAGCGATGTTCGTCTGTCCGTCTGTTTGTGTAGCCTTTGAAATCAAGTTTCTGTAGTTCTTAGACAACAGAAGAGTTAAGCATATCGATCTCGCAGTTGTTGCTGTCCTTTAGTTGCTATTGAAATTGAGCCGGATCGGTTCGGAGCTGTGAGTCAAAAACCCTGACTAACTACCTCTTTTAATGTAAAATTTAAAAATTTTTTTCTTCAAATAAAATTATTAATTTTTATTTAGGATACACAAAACCATGTCACTCGTGCACATATTCACTTAATACGTACGAGTACGATGCGCTGTATAGTTTGGTCTACAAGTTATCATGAACTTGTTCACTCTCTTCCGCTGAAGCAAAAACCTACTTTTAAATTTTAGTACTCGTTATCCTATGTTTATTTTAAATTCTAGCTAGTTTGTGTTTTTTTATGTTTTCTAGAGATAATATTTACCTTTCTTTACACACACACTCAATGTTAACAACCCATTTGTGCCATTAAATCTTTAACATGAAACAAAAATATCCCCCATATTCAGTTAAATCTTAATAAATGCTAAAACCACTTGCAGGTTATAATATTACTAATCATCATAATAATAAAATAAAATAAGAATAACAAGTTAAAGAAAAAGCAAAAGAAACCAAAAAGTAAATCTGAAATCTGTTTACAAAACAAAAATTATACGCAAATTGTCCATTAGGGACACATTCTATAAACTTTATAGTATAAAGTAACAATAGATTTATAAGAAAATGAAGATTTTGTTGGTCACATACTCATACACATACACACAGGTGTGTTCGTTTCGGTATAACTCAGAAATTTAAGTAAACAAGAGAAAAGAGCTCCGGTTGCTTCAACTAAATTTGCTACCAATTTAAAAACTCAGTTGTGATAATAAATGTTTTTAGTTGTAGCAGGCAGAATTAGATAATACACTGCCAAATTTAGTTTTTATAAAAATACAGGGTAGGCCAAGAGTCACGCATGCGCTTAAAATTTAATACTTTTTTTTGTTTATAAATATTTTTTATTTAATTTTTCATATTTTATTCTTTGACCAGTGTTACGCCAACATGCTAAATTTAACGACCGAGCAACGAACCAAAGTGGCATAATTTTACTTTTCCAATGGGCATTCTATATAGAAATTATTTCAGTAGCAAACCTCAATTAATCGTTTGCACAATTTCGACAACACGTGTCAGTGTCATACTTGCCACAACCAGGAAGACCGAGAATATTACAGAACCAAGTTAATATTGATCGTGTACGGAACAATGCTGAAATATACCCAGAAACTTGAATTTGAAGAAGTTCTGGACAATTGGGCATTTCTAGAACATCACTTAAGCGTATTTTATCAAGTCATTTACTTTTTTTATGACTTTGTTTTACACATAGGCATGACTATTGGCCCAGACTGTATTTTGAGCTGAAAAAAAAATTCGATTATCAAAACTGAGTTTTTGATTGGTAACAAATTTAGTTCTCACTTTAAGAGTGAGTTGTGTTGACATGTTACTGTGTTAATGTGGGTGAGTTTTTGTTTCAGATTTACGTTTTCTAATATTCTGTAGAAAAGCAAACAAGTTGTGTTTTAAAATTTTTTTGTTTTTTGGAAATAATAAATTCAATTTTTTTTTTATTTTAAATGAAACTTACGTGATTATTACGTTTAGTAAGCATGACCACATAAGTGCCAGATATTGGACAAATGCATCGTGTTATATTCTCCATTAAATTTTTAGTGATACACAAATCAGAACGCCAACTGGATTCAAACGATGCCTTATAATCATGTCTGTAATTAAAAAAAACCAAATGAAAAATTAAAGAAAACTACCAGCAAGTGCGTATAAATTAAGCTTTGAAAAAGGGTTTTTATTACAGGATAATAATAAAAGTATGCTGTGCTTAAAACAAATAAAAATAACTGAATTGGGACGAATGTCGTGGTATAAGTAAAGCAGTTGGCTGCAAGTGTACAAAAACTATAACATTAGAAAAAGCCACTTCTTGTCAAAAATTATTTCTGGTGGTTGAAATCAAGAAGTGTGCGGAACGATAGTTTTTTTCTGCTATTGATCTCTCTTTCCCCATATTGATCTCTTTTAACTTTTGAGAGGAGGGCCTCAAACATGTAAAAAAAAAATATTCAGCTGCTGTCTCAGTATCACCTGTAGTGTAGTCACCGCATTTGATATCAAGTAAATTTGATGGAAAGTTTTAATGTTGGTGTCATCGCACTCGGTATCGAGTATCGTAATTTGAAGGCTTTTGATGGCGAGTATTCGATCGAGTGTAATCTTAGTAAACATCATTCGCTATCGTAACCAAAACAAATTACTTTTTTAACTAGACGGCCAACAAAAAGTTTAAATAAATTTAAGTTTTATTTAGTTTTAGATTAAAAAAAAAATAGTTGTAACAATTTTTAATAAATTTTCATCTTTTTGAAAAATTTTTGCATGAATTTACATGCTAAAGTTTTTTATTTTATACGACTTGACAAACATTTGGGTATAAATTTATTACAATTTGAAAAAAATTACGGTTCGATATAAACAGTATGCGGTGATTAGCTTACTCGAGACGTATCGAAATATTATTCGATGCAATGATTAGATCCCAGTTTTGATTTTTCTTCAAAAGAACTGAATGCTTGTAAGGCTGCTTTGCTTCAGAGTTAAAGAAAATGTGTCTGTTATTAGTGTCCCTTTCTTTTCTCGCTTCCTTACAAAATAGCTAATGCTAAATATTTTAGCTTTTTTTTGTTTATCTCTTTTTGTGTATTGAAAATCTTTATTGTTTAGTATTTCCAATCATTTTCTTTAATTACTGAAAAATTTATTTATTTTCTTTTGTAGATTTATGATACACATTTTTTGTTTATTTTTCTGTGTTTTACTTACCCGCACACTGCAATCCAATCGCCATTCCTGGGTGCTTTTTCATGTTGAAAAATAATCTCTACATGACCATGTTCAAATGGTAAATCTAACGGTTCTCGCATGTTATCATTAGAACGATTTGATTGAAACAGCCACGTTTGTATAATTCGAGATGCCAAAATGTAATCAGATTCTTTGGAATCACTGCATTAAAGGAAACGAGAAAATTTACAAAATTTCCCAAGTCGGTATTTTAATATTAAATAATTTTAAGTAATTTTATGTAATAAAGAAAAACAAGACATAAAATACACCAAAAATTACTGAAACAGGAGAAAACACAACAAAACCTAAGCTACAGACAAAAAAGAAGAAACTTTAATTCGTAATTTGCACAAGAACAGATATAAAATTTTAAAACGGCAATACGTTTTTGATTCCTTTGTAGCACAATCAGTAGTTACAATTTTGTTTTTTTTGAAAAAAAAAAAAACACAAACAAATCGATTTTGTTTTTGTCTAAAGATTAATAGCCTGTTCAGCTAAATATAAACGAAAGTTTCGTTGATATAAAGTTAAAGTTTTATTGAGACATTTTTTTTCATACATTTCATTATTTTAATTTTAAACAAAATAAAATCAATTAATAAAAAGAATACTTAAAACTGTAACGTATTATTTAAAGAACAATGAAATTTTAACAGCAACAAGCTTTAACATAAAAAGGATTAATAAGAGAAAAAAATATCTTAAAAATTAATAGAAGAAAGTACGCCCTTGCTCCCGGGGATAACAGAACTTAAGAGGATGACTCTTACAATACACTTAAATCTAAATAAAATAAATTCGTTGACATAATTGTATTAAAAAAAAGTAATAAGCGAAAATTTGTTTTTGTTTTCAATACAATTATGTGATCGAAGCTTTCGTTCACATTTAGCTGAATAGACCTAAAAACAAAGATTATTAAATGGTTAGTTAAAGATACTTCAACCAGCATTTAACTAATAAAAATTATTTAATTTCATGTTTAATCCAAAGTATATGATATCAAATTTTAACGTAATCTCAAGCGAAGTTCTGATGCTAATAAAATTTCAACGTTTACTATTAATAACTTGTAATAATGAGTCTTAGGTCCGCTATTAAAACTTTCGATAGTTAAAGTGACGATTTTGTGGGGCAAATAACCGGTTTTTTCAAACCAAATTTGGGTGAATAATTATGGGCACAATCCGCTATTTAATTTAATAAAATTTTTAACTTAATGTCCAACCAAAAGCTTGATATTTGACTATTAAAATCTTAGCTATAACTCTCGGCCCTTAATGGAATTTAAATGTGAACATCAGGAAATTTTTCCTTGTTTTTTATTATTATTATTTAAATTTAATTAAGAATTTATTTATGATTTATTTAGTAGCGTATTTAGTATTAATAAAAAATTAAATAAATTATTTCAAAAAAACTATTTTTTTATTAAAATATTGTAGTAAATTCTGTGTAACAAAAAAAAATTAAAGTACTCACCTTCCTTTGGTATAGTAAGTTTTGGGTAAAAAATTCTTTAAATTTTTATACGAAATCACAGAAGCAAAAATGGTATTGTTGGCCATAATATTCAGCAAACGATTGGAGAGACCAATATCCATGTAAAGTTGATCAGAAAAGAGATCGTTACTGAAAGCAATTTAAATAAATTTTGTTAAAAATTATTAATTTTTTTTAAAATTAAATTACGAGTAGTCTTGTGAGTAAAAAATTCAGCAAATCTATATAAATAAAATAAAATTTTTTTATTACGTTTTTTATATTTATATATTATTACTCGCGCTTTTTAGTTCAGTATATGTGCCCATTATCAATAATAGTTCCATATAATTCCCTATTATTGAAGGTACATAATGTTGTTTATTTGTTATTTTAATTTCTGATAATTTGATATTATTTGAAATTTTTTTACTTATTTATTTAATCGCTATAAAAATTATTGTTTTCTCATGTTAGACCAGGACCACAGACGGCAAGTTTAGTTGGGCAATTCTTTCTCAATTCTCTTTTAAAATTGCCGCTGTGTCGACAGACGGCAATTTTGTATCGGAATTTTTAGCATTCTTATTCAGTCATTCATCCAGCCTTCAAGCTGCCTGTCTTCTTTTTTTATATCTTTATAAATATAATAAGAAAGAACAAAAGGGAATTGCCGAGTACGAGCAAGTTTGTACCCCTTTTCATTCTTTTTTCATCTCTCTCTCTCTCTCTCTCTCTCTCTCTCTCTCTCTCCTACAAAATCAAGAATTGCCCAACTAAGCTTGCCGTATGTGGTGCTGCTCTTAAAGATTTAAATTAACAAATTAATTTAATTATAAAATAATTCGAAGTTGCACATAGAAATTTCCTTTGAGTCGTATCCCCAAGATATTGTAGAAGATATGGCTACAAAAATTATGTTTTTAGGCAAAATGTAAAAACTTTTAATTTTTGAAAAATTATTTAAAATATTTAAAGAAAAAATTTGCAAAAAGAGTCATATTTCATTAAAATCGAGTCACAACTTTAGAAAAAAAGGGAATGATGTTACCGTTACTCAGACAATAGGTAAAGTCCATAATCTAAAAAAAAAGCACAAACTGAACTCGATAAGTTTTGAATAAATTATTTAAGTTGGAAGTTTCAATACACAATATTGAAAACAAAGTATATGTTATTTTCAGCTTAGCATCTGACAGATCCTCCATCGAAGGACAACAAATGTTAAACTCATTTTTTAAATTAGACGTAGTGTTTAGGGGCTTGCTATACGTCTGTACCCTAATAGATTGTTGTGTTGTTTAAAAGATAAAAAAGTTAACAGATAATATTTGTTTATGCAGGTTGGATTTTTTCTTTGTTAATTGTTAAAATTAAAATTTAATTATTGTTGATTTGATAAAAATAAAAAAAAAATGTTCTTGAAATAGAGGTTTCAGTATCTAAAAAGTTTATGGAAAAAACGTTTTGTAATAAAATGGTAAAATTAATTTAAAAAATTTTTCAGAAGATTTTGCTCCTTTTTCTTCATGTAATCGTAGAAAGAAAAATTAATAAAAATATTTCTATCAAAAAAAGAAGTGCAGTTTTTCATATTAATTTATTTATTTTTTATTATTATTATTTTTGAAGCTTTTCCGATATAAATTATTTATTCAAAGCATGTTTGTTAAACGCTTTTCAATTACTAAAATTAGATTAACAGAAAGTTAAACTTTTTCTCTTTTACAAAAACTTAAACTTTCTTTTAGTTCAAGACTTCCTTTTTGTTCATGTGATTTTTTTTTAATAACTTTGCTTTTATTGATAATTCTTTTAGTTCTTTCTGCTGGAAGCATTCAAAATTCAGGTAAAAGTTTGGCGAGAAAATAAAAAAATGAAGTTCAAAAAGTTTTCTTTCAATATTTTTAATATTTTTTTATAAACTAATTTTTTGCTTTTGTAATTTTATTACATTTCTTTTCCAACATCTTAGTTTAGTTCATTTCATTGTTTTTTAAGATGTTTTTTATAAAGCGTTTTCTTTAATTTTTTCTTTTATGCTGCTCTTCAAACTCCTTATAAAGAAAAAAATTAAATGAATTAATTAAAAAAGGTTCCCTCATAATTGCCTGGGTATTTTTTACAATCTGAATTTTATGCTACAAAAAACAAAAAAAGAAATTCGAGACTAATTAGTTTAGTCAAAAAGGACACTATGATAAAACTAAAGTGTATTTTTAATAAACTAAAGAAAATAAGAAAGCAAATTGAAAATGCAAGTGCCTACAGTGTCACAAAACAAAAGGTACTTGCAAATAACTTATAATGATGGATCACAGCCTTAACAAAAAAAAAAAAAAAAATAAAATAAAACTTCAGAATATAATGAAAAATAAACTTTAGGTAAAGAAAGAGGAGGTTTTTATTTTTATTATTGATTAATATTATATTTGATCAGCTGTTTTATCTGGTTGTAATCAGTTGTTTATTTCAGGAGTTAGAAACCTTAGGGTTAAGAGAGCACCATCTTGCCGAGTAGGAAATTGTCTATCTGCCACATGTCCCATCCACTTTAATTAAACAGAGCTGTAATAAAATGCAGCTCAGCATGAGTGGGAAACTCATATATAAGTTAAAAGTATTATTAAGTTACTAGTTCTTTCGCCCGGTCCTTAACCTTGTGAATTAAAATTCTTGGAAAGAAGAGAACGCATTTATCTAATTTCTGAAAGTTATTCTTGGAGTATAAAGATTATATGTACCAAATTTCATAAAAATCCGTGGGAATTTTGTTTGTGTAACGTAGAAACAAACAAACAAACATGCAAGCAAACAGAAAATTAATTATATTTACAAAGAAGACCAGCTAGTATCTTTATAAATTATAGTTCATGTGTCATTCTGATATAAAAACTATATTTTTGTAAAGTTCCATTAAAAGTCATTTAGTAGTTTTGCGCGAAGCAGTAACACACATCCATATTTAGTAACTTTTGCAGACCAATCCAAAACGGAAAGGCAAACGTAGCGTTTTTTAGCGCCCAGCAGTTATGTTAAAGTGTCATATCTAAATAAGAGCGCTAGCGGTTTAATTAAATGCTAGATAAAAAAACTTAAATATCATTAATGGTCAACAAAAACAAAAAAGGAAAAATAAAAAACAATTGTTTTGCAGCCAATAAAAAACTCTATCAAAATTTGATTTTCCAACTGCTCAGCGCTGCCGTCGAGTTATGAGAATTATTTAAAAAAACTTTTATTCAATCCAGTCTTAAATCTAAATATTTTTAAGAGATTATTAAGCACATGTTTTGTTTAATAAAAAATTTTTTTTTTTAATTAATTTTTTTGTTTGGCAATATTTTTATAAACTTTTCATAAATAAAATAAATGAATAAGGATGGTTGTTAATTTTTTTGCTAAAATAAAAAGGAAATAAAAAAAAGAAAACTTGTTATTTACTTACCCATAAATGCGTAAATTGAATGGTAAAGTTTTTATGGACGTCATATAGATACGCAATGAATTCAAACGATCCAAAGACAATGAATCTTCGTCTACAGTTAAAACACTATGATGACCACCAGTGTCGCTGGTACTACTGATGACAGTTGAGGAAGAAGTATCAACAGCTAAATCAATACCAGCAGCAACAATACGAGTACCAGCTCTATTAGTCGTGGAAGTATGTAAAATTCCACTTTCCAATAGAGTTTGCTGCATGTTTTCATTAGCAATAGAAGGCAATGATGATGCTGCTGTCGCTGCAGCAGTAGCAGATGTTACCACATTCTTGTGTGTTTCAAAGACAGAACTTCTTTCATCTATACTAGATTGAGTTAATGTGGTTACATGTGATGATGATGACGAAGATAATGAGCTGGAGGAGGAAGAGGCTTGAGCTCTTGTTTTACTGCCTGTTGAGGTGGAAGTTGCTAATTGTGATGCAGCAATAGTTTCACGGTTCAATGCTGCTGATTGTGTTAAAAGTTGTAACTTTTTAATTTGCTGAAAAGTAATAATAAAAAGAAATTAATGAAAAACAAGTCAAAAAAACATTTTCTTAAAGCTAAAAACTTGGCAGAGAGCCAGCAATGCAGAGGGAAGAAAAGAGAAAATTTTCTTTTTAATATTTAATCATAAAAAATATTTTTTATTCTATTAAGGGTGCATGCCTCTTAAACGTATTTATTTTAAGTAAAATTAGAGATGAGAAAAAGGCTTAGAATATTTTTAGTTGAGAAAAAAAAAATTACTCAAGTCATTAAATCTAAACATGTGAAAGTTTGCTCAACACACGCTCTTGTTCTGAGCCACAGAAATATTTATAAAAGTGCTACCAGTAATTTGAAGAAAACCGAGATGGTAAGCACAGGGCTTACCTGTTGCATTCACCCATGAGTTACCAATTTACAATTTTGATTTGATACAAAAATTCAAGAACATTTCAAAAGAACAAGGAATAACAACAACAAGTTATAATCGGAAAAAATAAATATTTTCTTTAAATTAAACCTTTTTGGTTTTTTTTTTTTTTACAGTCTAAAGTACAAAATTAAATAACTTTTTTCAAAGAAAAGTTGATCCATTTTTGGTTAATATTGTTGTTTGTTTCTAATGATTTTTTGTAGTATAGTTATTTATTCTAATTTCAATTCGTTTAGAATATAAAAATTAAAAATTTTCTGCAAGAGTTTATTTTGTTTTCATTTCGTCACTGATTTTGTGAATTTTGACACTTGTGTGTACTGTGATGGTAAGTATTTGCATATAAATAACAGAATGAGGTTGTTAACTCTTTAAACCCTTTATTACTAAAATTGTATTAAACATAATTTTTTTAGATTTAAAGTGCTTATGTTGAATCAAGGGGTATGTTTATAACTAATTGGCTATTCTTCAGCATTCGAAATTTTATTTTTAAGACTTTTTAGATTCCTAATTTAGCATTATATAAAACTAAATTAACCGTCTTGTATTTAGTGCGCTTATGATGCTCTAAAGGTGAAGGAAATCGTGTTGTATCCATATCTATTTCGCTTAATGATGAAAAAATAAAAAACCTGGAGTGTATAAAATTTACTAGGGTATTAATTTCGAATAAATGCAAGTTACTCGATACAGCATGCAATAGGGTAATTTGTCTTCAGATCTTGGCCCGTAACTTTTCTATTTTCAAAACCTCTCAGAAGAAAAAATTTTTCCATATGAAATTGGTTGTAAAAATTGGAATGATGAATTGAGTTTCATTCTTGATTAATTTTTATATTTTGAAAATATGATTTTTCATTTTAAAAAATTGTAGTTTTGACTTGAAATCTAAACTGAATTTCAAATACAAACTGTAAGCCTGGTTTAAATGTCTATAACCTGCAGAAACTTATAAGAGATTGAGAGAGAGTTTTGCTTTGATTTTAATTTACCTTCAGTATTTTTATTTTTATTTTTATTTTTGAATAAATCCTTTATGGAACTTATAGAAAAGCAAGTTAGCCTTTTGAGAAAAACAAAGTAAGAATTACTATATAAAATTGTATCAAATCCACTAAAGAAATCAAATATAAAAAATAAAATAAAAATAGTTTGAACGCCTGTTCTTGTTTGCAAGGAAACCATTGAATTCTAGACAAATTTTTGTAAAAGCCAACGAAAAAAAAGTTATTTATGACCAGAGATTTCATTCATAGATTTATCCTGCAGAATCTTAACATTACAAATGCCTACCAAATTGTTGCATAAAAACAACAACAACATCATTGATTAATATTTGCTGAAAATTTAATTGAATCCATATGTGAGTGAGTGTATCTGTGTGTGTTTCATTTATTTGCGGTACACCGTCTACTCATTACTTTGAAGGTTGGTCTGGTAAACTCTGTTGTGCTCTAGTTAGAAATGTACGAAATTAGTGTTGTGTGTGTGTGAGCATGGGCTGTTTTGATCAACACTTTGAAGTTTACATGAATTCAAAAAGCTACTACTAATGCTTGCTTGCCTGACCTACCAATTTGTTTGCTCAGGAATAAGACAATAATTTAAACGCGCTTGTCATTGATCATCATTCTACTGTCAAAGCTGAGGTAGTTTTAACAGACGTCCTTTAGGCATAGATATTATTTAATATAATTCCAAGAAGTTGCTATTTGGTGTGAATATTTGTCCGTTTTTTAAAAGTGATGTCAGTGAGGTCATCACATAGAGCAACGACAGCCCACTGGAATAGCCTTGGCTACACGCTGTGATGTGTCAATATATTCACTATTTTAAAGTTTTTCTTATAAAATGTCTTTTACTGAGTCTACTTCTAAAAAGGGATTTGACATTTCATTTCATGTTTCTATTGAAAAATGCCCCATAGGCTCCATTAAGCGTAAATCCTTTTTTTTTATAGATTTTAAGTAGTTAAATTTAAATTATTTTCCCTAAAAAATGTTCTCTATGACATGGCAAATTCTAACGTTTTAACCCTCATTCACCTGTAATAACAGAATGGTGGGCTAGGGGATATAAAAAATACTAACTAGATAAACAAATTGGTGGCTAGAGAAAAGCAAAAGAAAAAACAATTTTCTAACGAAGATTAATTGGAAAAATAAATCAGTGAAAACTATGTGTCATCAAAAATTCCAAATGTTTTGACAACTATTTTAAGTGACACAGATTATGTGGGTGTCACCACAGCAATAATGATGGTGTATGTATGTGTGTATGTATGCGTATGTATTTATTGTTAACTAACAAAAGTAAACGTGGAAAACTTTGTGCAAAACAGTAAAAATCTAAATATTTTTTTCTGTTGTTGCTGCTGTTTTATAATCGTGTGTGTTTATTCTTTGTTTGAGAAAGTAAACGTGTGTATTAACACCAGACAAAACAAGAGGAAAAACAACTAACACTTACTTTGATTTTTTGCGTGTGTGTGATTTTAGCATGTGTTTCTTCACTCAGTGTACAGTTTTCCTAAAATCAAAAACGTATAAAAAAGCAACAACAAATTCATTAAGGCACCTACAAAATGCCATAAATTATATGCTTGCAGCAGGTATTAGGCTTTTAAAATTTTTTCTTTTCTTTTTTTTAATACCAGATTCTATTTATTCGATATTCTTTTTTGGTTTTATGTTAATTTTCATTGTTATTCTGTGCTGGCAATAGTCTATCGCTGAAAGCTTAAAAATTCATTCAGTTGAGTGCTTGAAAAATTTATTACGAATATTATTTTGTATTGTTGGTTTTCTGATTGGATTAATAACACTGTGCTACAGCAAAATATTGCAGAATTGGCATTTTGCTGCAGTCTATAAAGAAGGAAAATATTTTAAGTGTTTCTAGGACCCATTTTAAAGTGGGTTTGTTAAGCCGGCCACTCACGTACAGTTTTAACTGTCAGTTTCAACTGTTTAGTTAAAACTGTCAGTAATAACTGACAGTTCAACACAACTGTTCAGTTTAATTGAGAAGTTTAAATTTTGTTTTATTATTAACTGACAGTTTCAACTGAAGTGAACGTGTGTATGGTTCAACTGTACCATTTTCAGTTCAATTTGTATCGAGCGAGAGTGCGTATTATGTCGCGTAAACAGAACCAAATGATAGTTGATTTTATTGCAATATATAGAGCTGAACCTTGCCTATGGCAAGTTAAGTCTAGCGAGTAACATGATCGCGCCAAAAGAGATGCTGCCTGCACAAGTCATGCGCAAATAATTGAGGAAATCTAAAGGTTCTTCACTTAATTCTTTTAATAAACTAATGTGGGAAGATAAATTTCGTTATAATAACCACTTCTTGCATCACTGTTTACGGTGTTTATTTTTTCTTTTTTGTACAATTACAAAAAGTACACCGAGAGCGGCCAAACCGTCCTGTTCGTGCGAATCCATGTTAAAAACTGAAATATTGAACTGCACGTGTGTGTTCATCTCAGTTCACAGTTAAGTCTGTCAGTTATAACTGAACAGTTGAAACTAACAGTTAAAACTGTACGTGTGTGGCCGGCTTTAGAGTTTCAAATAATAACTTCTCTGTTTCCCAAAGGATTTCTGTAATTTTTTCTTCTGTTTGAAGAATCTGATATTATCTTTCAAAAAAAGCAAGCACTTTGTTAATAATATCGGCTAAAATATAGTGGTTGAAATGTTTATAAAAAAAAAAATTTTTTCACCACTATAACTTAACCATTATTAATAATTTATTAATAAAATTTTTCTCAACATTTGCATCATAGTGTAATTAATACTGTTCTGTATTCCTCCGAATGATATTAAATTTCTTTATGCTAAAATTACTTTTATAGCTTCTGGGGCATTTCATGTGAAGCGGACAGCTACAATTTTTTTTTTATATTTGGGTTTTCCAGCTCGTATGAAAGCAAATACGTAATTTATTTTTATGATGTTTATTTTTTATAGTTATGGGCCTTTAAAAAATAATGATAATTCAAATTTAAAATTTAAAAATTATTTTAAAAAATTATGCGATTAGCAATTCGCATCTTTTTGATAACAAAAATTTAAACTATAATTAAAATTGTTGAACACGCTGATACAAAATAATAGAAGTCTATATCGCTTACCAGCTTCCATAATCGTCACATTCAGTGCGACATGCGTGTACATTAATTTACCTATCTTCCCAACTAGTAGCTATCCCACTATGAAATTTCTAGTATATTTAAAATTTACTTTGACCTATAATATTTTTTGAAATAAAAAAAAAATTTCCAAGTTTTTAAAACATTCATTTGAAGTTTTTACTTCACGCTTTTTAAATTTAAATTTATTTCTTTTACCAAAAAAGAATAAAAATATCTATGCGAATTGCGAGGCATAATATTTAAAAAAAATTTTTTTCCTATTAGAAAATCGTCTCTAAAAAAATCTAAATAACAATTAACATTATTTTTTTAAAGGCCCATAACTTGAAAAATAAACATCTTAAAAAATATTACGTATTTGCTTTCATACGAGCTAAAAGTATTCAAATATAAACAAATTCTAAAACCTCCCTTTTTTCTCCGTCTGCTTCAATAAGACAACATAATTGGCATTTCATTCTGTTGGTTCATTAAAATAAAAAAACATGTCTTCCTTTTTTAACCCATATATTTCGAGCCATAAGGTTCGTAGAAGAGGATGTAGACAATTTTTCTTTCCTTTCTGTAAAAAAACGTTTATGGACTATTACGAACATAAAAACTACGAAATCGGTTTTTATAGATTTTTATACAGGGTGGGCTAAAAGAAACCAAGGGGTGTAAAAGCTTAATAACTTTTTTGTTTATTAACTTTTTTTTATTTTTTCTTTCAGATTATATAATATACAAAATGGAAATTTTTTTACACTAAGTATGAAAAATGATGTCTCTTAAATGACCACCGTTTTCAGCTTCGCACTGATGGGCTCTTTTTAGAGCATTTTCCATAACATCTTTCAAAACTTGTGGCTGTAGCGTTCGAATTTCTGCAACAATGTTTGCCTTGAGTTCAAGGATTGTCTCTGGCTTGTTCACATACACTCGCTCCTTCAAAAAACCCCAAAGAAAATAGTCGGGTGCTGTCAAATCTGGCGATCGCGCTGGCCAAATAATTTCCGAATTTCGAGAAATTATTCGCTCTCCAAAAATTTTACTTAAAAGTGCCATTGTGTCTCGGGCAGTATGGGTAGTGGCTCCGTCCTGCTGAAACCACATACCAGGTCTGTTTTCAAGAGCAGGACGTAAAAAATTTTCTATCATAAAACGATACCGCTCTCCATTTACGGTTACAGCACTTCCATCTTCATTCTCGAAGAAGTAGGGCCCAATGATATTTTCAGATGTGATCCCACACCATACTGTACACCTGATGGGGTGCAATTGGCGTTGATGAATGGCTCTTGGATTTTGAGAACCCCAGAACCTACAGTTCTGCTTGTTAACAAAGCCATTCAAATGAAAATGAGCTTCATCACTCATAATCAAATTTTCAATAAAGTTGATTTCATTTCTGGCCAACTCTTGAAATTTAACTGCAAAATTTAGACGTTGCCGATGATCTGCGGGTTTTAATTCTTGGACCAATTGCACCTTATATGGGTATAACTGTAAATCTTTTTTTAAAATGAAATTCTGACGTTAAAATGTCGACGATATGCTCTTTGCGTTAAAATAATTGATATCTGGTTTAAATAATAAAATTCTATTGTTCTGGTTCTCTGTTCAGTTGTGAACCTCTCCATTATAAATTCTCCAAGTGTTGTCTATATAATCTGAAAGAAAAAATAAAAAAATATTAATAATCAAAAAAGTTATTAAACTTTTACACCCCTTGGTTTCTTTTGGCCCACCCTGTATATACGATATATAGAAGGCTATCTCATATCAAAGAAAAATTAATTAATTTATTATTAAACAAACAGACAATTTAAGTATTTAATATTATTTTCATTAAAAAATTGCATATTAAATTGCAAAAAATAACGATATAATTTTTCTTATCATAACCTACAAATTGTTCAAGTTTAACAATTAATTTCTTGTAATCTAAATTTATTCGAATAAAGAAATATATAAAATGCTGCAGTATAAGTTATGCTTTTTAATTTAATATAGATTATTCGACTTGAAAAATTTACTAAAAAAAAATTTTCTCAAATAAAAATATATTTTTTTTTAAAGTTAGCCCTTTGCTTAATGTATGATGTCATAATATTTATCATTATCATGGACTATAATCTCACAACGATCTTTAAGATATATTACTCGTATTACACAAGCTATAATAATAGTTTATGCTTTTAAGACAGAAACAGAAGCTTTCTATCGTAAAGCCAACTGTTGGTTTATTATTTAAATTTTTCCACTTAAACGAAATTTCCTTATAATATAAAAAACAGCATTTTTATTTTGTATTTTGTTTTTTTTTTTATTTATTTTGTACTAAAATTCGTTAGTTTAAGTACACTAAAAGAATTTAGTTCATTAATCCAATGAAAACATTCATTAATTTTTAATTAACTATAACGTTGCATTAGACTAAATAAATATTTCATTCATTCAATGAAATATTCACACCTTTTCTGAAATATTTCATTGAAATTTTGTCATTGGTCTAATGAAATGTTGTTATTGGTTGAAGCATAACGAACTGAGCCGTTATTTTTGAAAGTGGTATAAGACCACTTTAAAAAAAATTAGTTAACGGTAATTTTAGTAAGATATGAACACCATCTTATAGTCCAACCTAAATTGGAATGGCAGATGTAGCGTTTTTTAGTGCCCATCATTTATGTTAAAGCATCATACAGTGTTTGCTAGAGACAAAAAAGAAAAATAAAAAAACAAATTGGATTTTTAAATCGCTCAGAGCTGCTGTCGAGTTGTTTCGGTATGCTAAATACATTTTGTATGAGTATGAGAATTTTGACAGATAAAAAACGCTTTCCCTACCAATTCTAAACTTACCGCTCACTCAATTTTTAAATGGATTTATACCATTTTCAAATATAACAATTCAATTTCTAGGTAGTTTTTGCTTTGAAGTTGTGGATTAAACATAATGAGGTGGCTTAAGTTAGAGTCGTAAAGTCAGGTGAATGTTAAGTCAAAAGATAGTTTTCCGCTGGTTAAATCAAAATTGAATGACTTTCACGTTTCTTTCACTTTTGTTTGAGTTTGAAATAGTTTAGCCTGGCTGTTAACTAATTAACTAAACTAACATGGTCTTATTATTTTCAGATTACAATAATTAAATTAAAGATCAGTTCTTTCGCATAATCTTCATTCAATAGAAGAGAATTTTCGTTGAAAAAGAAATTGCATCTCCGCACGCAAAGAAAAAATATGGTTGAGGCAACCATATTCTGGTGGAAACATAGTATAGTTAGATTTATGATTGCTTCTAACCATATATATTTTTAAATCAAAGATTAAAAATAGCTTTCAACTGCAGACGTTGCGGTTCAACTCCCGGTCAAGGCAAGAAATTTTTTTTAATTTTTTTTAGTACATACATATTTTAAATGATTTAAAAAATATTTTAATTTTAATTTTTTGTATAAACAAAGTTTTTTCATTCCATTGATTTTTCTTTTCTATCAATTTGTTTGTATTTATTTATTACATAAGACATTGGGTTTAAATTTATTTTTTTTAATTTTAGTTGACTCTACCAGGGCTCGAACTTGCGAACACTTAGTTAAGAAGCATTAACTCGCCACTAAACCACTTCAACCACAAAGCTCAGCTGAGATTGAACGATTAAGTTCTTGTTTTATACTCACTTTATTTATATGGTTGCGAAAGAGACAAAATAGAAAATAATTTACATGTAACCATATTTTTATCATTATTATGTTTGCTATGAACATATTTATGGTTTCAAGTAAAATTTTATTAAACATAATATGATAACTATATGGTTGATCTAAGACACTAAACATAATATGGTTAAAAGTAACTAGAAACATGTTTACCGTGATCATAATAATGTTTAGATGACTCAAATTAATAATAATATTTTTGTGAAGAACAAACTATGTTTGCGGTGACCATATTCAACCATCTTTTTTCTTTCCGTGCGCATGCGAGTAGTTATGCTTGAGTTACAGACTTATGAAAATATTTTTGTATATAATTTTTCTTTCAGCATTTTTCTGCGATTACCTTTTATTACTAATTTTTCTTTTGTGAACAAAATAATTAATTAACTAAAAGTTAAAAAAAAAAATTCAAATCATGTAAAAATGTGTGTGTGTGTACAGAAAACATCAACTTTTGTAAAATATATTTTTTTCTTTCAAATAAATTTCCATTATCTCGAAATAAATTTTACTTGCATGCAAACATGTGTAGTCAAGATTTATCTTTTTTAATTTAATAGATAAAATAAAGCCCAACTAAATAGTTTGATAACTACTAAATAAAATATGAGTAACTAAAACATAAAAAAACCAAATTGGGGCATTACATATCGATCGAAAATTCCCTCAATGTCGACTTGCCCCAGAAGCAATTAAAAAAAAAGCATAGACTAACCAAACATATGTTTGTAGTTTAATTTAAACATGTATTTTTGTTTTAAATATTTATTACAACTATTTAATGAAAACTTTGTTGTTTGCTGGGTTAGAGCACTCATATGCTACCCATAGACTTTATAAATTATGAGCTTAATCTTTAAGATGTATGTGTGACTCGTAGCAATCTAAGAAATGTTGTAATATTCGTTTGTTTTTTTCTTTTTTTTTTGTTCTTGCTTGTATGAAGAGGTTGACTGCTGGGGATTAATTTCTATTCTCTTTTGCTATTCTTTGCATACAAAATTTATGACCCCTAAAAGCTTTTGGTATAAAATATATTGTAAAACGCTGTGAGTGTGTGTGTGTTTTTTTTTTTAATTTTTTGTTTTGGCAAACATTATAATTTTTCACATAAAAATATTAAAAAAAAAACATTAGAATTAAAAGTTTTTTTTTTTATATTTTTAGCATTAAAAGCTTTTGTCGGAATTTTATTTTAGTCTATATATTTTTAAAAGAGTGAGAATGAGAATGAGTGAGAGGGAACAAGTGTAAGGGCGGCTTATTAAGTCAGAGAGTGTCCATATACTGAAATTGCAATAAATCATGAGACAAATGGAGTATGAAAAATATATCAAATATTGATGTATGCACTTATACGAGTATATGCATAAATATTTTATAATAAGTGTTACATATTTAAATAAAAATTAACAAAATGTTGATGAACTTTATAGAAATTAATTTTACCATAGATAGAAACTCAAAGAATTTTACCTGCATCTGCATATGTACTGGTATAACTGGTTTTGGGAGCGAAGTCCCCAATCTCGTTGACAAGGTCACTCCAAGACCATTCCTACAAAAGGGACTTTGGATTCACGATTTCGGCAGAAACAAGAATCTCAATGAGATCTTCTCTTTTAGCAGAGGATGGATCTTGAAATAGGTGGTGGAGTGCATATTCAGGACTTTTGGGACTAGTAGTCCTTTCAGACTCCCTAATCAATGCAGAAGACTGGTTCTGGTATCATTGAATATTTGGTATGAATATTTGCATTTTTAATGACAGTCGAACTGCAATTAAGCCTTTGTTGGCTGTATATTCGCCATACCATCTGGTACGACAATGCTGAACATCCTTAAATAGCACGGCTGAACATTCAACGGTCAACTCCATTTGAGTGCGTGAACATGGGACTACCATAGGGCACTGTGGGACATATAATATTGAAAAGAAAGGAAAGAGGCTACCAGAACCCTGCGGCATCCTTCTCTTAGTCTGCAAATAGCAGATCGAAAGTATATTTTTGCTTAAGGCAAATTCCAGATGGGGAGACGAACAAAATATGATTTCGCTTTGGCTGGACAGTAATCACAGCAGCGATCCAGAGAGCCCGATTGAGAAATATGGTGGCGGCACAAACAACGCTAATGCGGTTTTGAAGAGAATGGCTTTCAAGCTGAAAAAGAAGAGCAATCTTTGTCCTGTCCTGACGATAAGCGCTACCTTCATGGTCTCACTGCTTTGTCGACTATAGGGGTCAGCATGCTTTATGACTTTATTAGTAGTAGCAGCTGCTTTAGCTGACGGACAAGTCTTTTTATTTTTTTCTTTCCTCTATTTTTTCCCTATTTCCTTTAACTCTTTTATTTTTTTCCGATTCTTTTTCACTTTCTTCCTATACATTGATCACAAAGAGACCACGCAGGAGGATCGTGTTTTTCTTTATTCAGGACGCCCTGTGCAACCTAACTTAACCTTAACACAAAAAAATTATTAAAAGAAAAATAATAAATTTATTAATTTATCTTAACTAAAGAAAGATTATTTTAGTATCTAAGGCAGCTAGTAAGTAGCCGCTCATAGACAACTTTTCAAATTTATATCATTTAAATGATTTTATAGTAACAAAACTTATACTGCATGTAAATAGTTCTTATCCCTATATAAACAATTTTTTTTTTCAAAAGCTTACAGATTAAAGCTGGTTCGGTTTACGTGGCGGTCTAAACGGCCTTCAGTTAGATTCGTAAGACTCCGTTTTCAACACAGACTAAAGCTAGTTTTGATTGAAAAAGCTGGCCAAAAAATTATTTGTGTTACTAAAATAATCAATTTAACAAAATTACACTTTATCACTAACAGTGAAATTTCTAAAATCATTTAAATGTACAGTCTTACAATAACTTGTTTTAAACTTTTCCATTAAGTTAAAAATAAATGAAAATATAGGGCCTGTTCAGCTAAATGCTAACGAAAGTTTCGTTCGTATTGAAAACAAAAATACTACACGAAAATTTGTTTTTGTTTTCAATACAATTATTCGAACGAATTTTTCGTTCGCATTTAACTGAACAGGCCTGTAGTTTCTTTACGAAAAAAATAATAATTATTTAACTTTTTATGTAACGGGTGGCCCAAATGAGACCTAGTGAGCGTATTGTAGTCGTTGGTGGGGGTCTTGCGGTAGAAGCTGTTGCACAATTTGAACTTTGTATGGATACATCTTAAGATCCAGCTTTAAAATTCTCTGTAATGTTGTTCTGGGTATACCCAATTGGCCGGAACGGAGACGAGTTGAGACAGATGGATCACTTGCAACACTCTGCTGTACAGCTTCCACGTTGTCTTCAGTACGAATATTTTGATGAACACCTCTTCCTGGACGGTCGGCAACTGAACCCAGTTCTTCAAAACGGCTAAACTAAACTTGTAATCATGGAAGATGTGGGCGCTGATCTTACGTTAAAAAAAACGGCGATAATTTCGCTGCGTCAGAACGAATTGCTCGTTGAGAAGAATAATAAAAATCGATAATTTTAATGCGTTGTTGTGGACTGTACGTATTCATTTTAAATTTCCAAGAGTTCAGTTATAATCTGCAAGAAGAAAAAAAAAATTATGTGAAAAAATAAAAAAGTTATTTGTGTTTCACATCAGCTGGTCTCATTTGGGCCACCCTGTACATATTTTAACCACAATAAAATAATTATTTTCCGTACAGTTAAAAAAAATCAGTTAATTTTATATATTTTATAGTAAAACTAATTTATTTAATTTCAAACAATAATTTTCCACTTGAATAAAAATTTTAAAAAATCAAAAAGTTGTCAAAACAAACAATTAAAAAGATATAAAAGTCCTACAAATGTATATATCTCTATATTATATGTGAGTATTTATTATAAAATTGACTAATTTTGTATTCATTTATATAATATAATGAACGTTTAATAGAGATTTATTATAGAATTATGATTATTATAAAGTTAATATTTAAAAATAACTAAAAAATATATCTGAATCATATGAAATGTTAGTAGTCTTTTTTTAAATAATTTTTCATTTGTTCAAAAAGATTTTTTATTTGAATTTACTTACATAATGTTTCGAGTGCATAAAAAAAGAAATGTAATTTAAATACACCAATACCTCGCTTTGCGTTGTTTCGTTTTGAGTTTTTTCGAAGTTGCGTTGCTGTTGAATTAAATAGTACTAATTTTCATTGTACATAGTAGGATTTTCGAAGTTGAGTTGTTTTTTCTTCGAGTCTTTATTTTTTTGAAAATTTCAATTTTTTTTTCTAAAAAATAGCACGATTCTTGTTTCTAATTGCGTCATGCCATTAAAACTTGGAGATTCTCTTTCTAACTGAAAATTAACGCAATTTTTAAACAGTTTTATCTTCACTTTGTTTTTTTTTTAAGGAGAATAATAAATTTGTATACATTTTTACAGATTGTTTCTAATTACAAAAAAGTTAAATAATTTTTTATTTTTTTACTTTATTCAATTTTCTTTTTGAAAAGTAGTATTTTCGTAACCCTCGATCTTTACATGGTTTGCTATAGAAAATCCTAATTCACTTTGCGTCGTTTCAATTTGCGTCGTGTTTTTTAGGAACGTAACCACAAAGCAAAGAGAGGTATTGGTGTATATTTAAATAATACTTATTAAACAAGTTTTTATAAGTTTTTAAAAACTTTATACAACCTTTACTAAAAAGAAAAAAAAAGCAAGAAACTATTTAAAGCAGACTCTTTGAAGCAACAGCTAAATTTTTTCAGTTCAGAAAAATTTCAAACTCTTTTGAGAAAGAAAAGTTTTGTTTTAAAATGATTCGTCTTTTGCAACATATTCTATTTCAGCCATAATATTATTTAACTTAAAAACAGTAATAGGAAGAAACAAACAAGTCAATGCACTTTAGTTTATTAAAAAAAAAAAAAAGATAAAAACCAACATACAAACAGACAGAAAGACAAAATCTCATCGTTATAGTTTTTAATATAATATTTATTTATGTGTGTGTGTTCATAGACATAGTTCAAGAATATGAACAAGAAAATAACTAAGCAAACATTGATATTCCATGATTGACTGAACAGCAAAGTTGGCAATAGTTTTGATGATGATGATGATGGCACATAAGGGAAACTTCCTTCCACATGCAAATACGCCAATAGAAAAAAAGTTTGGAGTGTTTGTAACAGACAAACACAAAAAGGCAGCCAGAGAAAAAAAGGGAAAAGTAGAAAAAAAAGTTCTATTTCAAGTGCATAGATATTTTCCCGTGGCAAGCCATTTTATGAATTTGTTTATGCATGTTCTTTTACAAAAATTGCATTCATTTTTATTTATAAACTTATTGTAATTTAAGTATCAACTTTTATGTTTCTCATGTGGATATTTATGTTTCTATTTTGCATTAATGCATCATACAGTTTCAAATTGCCAATATTGTGAAAGAGTTTTCAATAGTTTTTAATTGAAAAATTAAAAAAAAAAACTATTAATATATTAAATAACTAATTTTTATAATACTGAATCGAGGATAATCTTGTGATTAAAGATTAAATTCATTGGCAGCCAAAAGAAAAAAGAAATGTGATTAAAGTTTTTTAAGAAATAAATATTTTTTTAAATATATTGTTGCATAAATAAGACGTGCACTTGCGCTGAGTATATTCCACTTTTAGAATGAGGGTTTGCTGCAGGAAAAGGTTGTTGAAATGTAGGTGAGTTACAAATTTTTTTCTTTAATTAACTAAAACATATTTAATTAAAATTGCAATCCTGATGAGCTGCATAAGCTAACAAATAAAAAAGACTAACTGCTAGCAATTCAATCTAAAATTCGTTTTTTTAGACTAAATAGCCATTTGCGCGCTTTGGCAAGCACTGAAGGATTAATTTATTCTTTTCAACTAATGACAATGTTTCATCAGACTAATGACAATATTTAATTTCATTGTATTAATAAAATATTTTATTAATTTAATGAAACGTGTTATTATTTTAAAAATTTTTTAATTTAAATTTTCAACTGGCAGCTCCTTTCAAAAACAAACAATTTATTTTAAATTAAATAAATTGTTATTATACTCTATTACTTCATGCTCGTATACACACATACATACACATCATCACACATTTTACTTTACGTGTATAAGTTACTTGTACTTACTAAGGAACAAACGTGCATCAACTACAACAGTGTTTGTTGGAAATCTGATATTCATACAAATTATGTGGCGGAATACATTTATATATGGATGCATATGTATGTGTGTGTGTGCGTGTCTGTGAGAACTTGTTCAGGGGAAAAATTGTAATAAAGTAATAAAAATAAATCACATTTTAAAAATGTTGTAGAATAAAATTTTTTAACAAAAGTGTAACTAGTAAATGTAAAAAATGTATGTAAAAAAAGTATATCAACTGATTGTGTTACATAAATAACTTCGTTTAAGAGAAGGGCTAAAAATAATCAATGGAGTGGAGTAACTGCATTAAAAAAATATTATTTAAAGCAGTTTGCTGCAGAATTATTTATTTCTAAATTAAGACTCCATTTATATTTTATTTATTTTATATTTCTTACATTTTTATTTTTTACTATAAATTTTTTTATTATTTTTTTTTAGTGTATTAAAACTAGAAGCTTTAAATTGAATTTACTTGAGTAATTTTCATTTAAAAAGAAAATTGGGAAATTTTTTTTGACATAATATCATTTAAATTTTTGTTTGTTTATTCTGCATTTGCTCTACCATTTATTTATTTAGCGCAAACAATGCAGCAACGTTGTCAACTTAGTCCTTTTTTTAGTTTCAGTGCTTTTTTTTTTTTTTTTGCTCGTCAGTGTCACGAAATATGTGTACATTAGACTAGTGCTCCGTAGTTAATTTTAGTGAGCGCTTTTCTTAGTTCAAAAATTAAAAAGGAATAGTTGGTTCATTTACTTCACTTGATCTTTTGTATCTTTATCACTTTTTTTTAAATTGTCATTGAAGGTTCTTTATTATGTAAAATGATATCGAATAAGAGTTAAAACAATTTTTTTACGAAAATAGAAAGCAAAACAAGAAAACAAAATTCGAAAAATTTTTAAATTTACTTTTCTATTTCTTTTTTATAATATAATTCAAAAAGTACTTTAGTCACTATGGCTACAAAAAATTAAGGTCTAATTTTAAAATCTTGAAATTAAGCCTTTTAGCATACAGTTTTTCAGTTTATTTGTTTTAAATAAAAGAAAATAATTTCCAACTTTCGTTCCTTCGTCAATGTTTCCGTTTAAGCTTAGTCTGTTCGTTCATTTAAAATAAAGAGGAAACAAATGAATTATAGGAATTCAAGCAAAGGACTAGTTCGTTCAGTTCAAATAAGTGAATAGTTCGTTCGTGTACTACCCAAGACTAGTGTATGTCTAATGGTGTTTTCTTTTCTGGCAATAATGTTGCATTTATTTTGACTTTTATACATTTTTATGTTCTTTTTCAAATAATATTCTAGAGGGTACACGAGCAGTTAGTTCGTTTCGAAACATGTTGCACGAATAAGTGCAAGAAAGAATCTGCATGTTTTACCTTCGATTTTTTTTTTTTGGGTGAGTATTAATTTTTTTTATTTTCTTTTTTATTACCAAGTAAAATTCATTTTTTCATTTCATTCTGACTAAATAAATTTCTAAAGAGAAAAATAATTTCCAAAAATAAAAAAATATAGCAATTTCGTTGATTTTTTCTTGGAAAGTGCCAAAAAAAATGGTGATTTTTTGAAATGTTGGTATGGGGAATCGCCCAGGAGTGGTTCCAGGAGGTGTGCCACTGGCATAGGTGGGTCAGCCCTCCAAAGTTAGTGGGGGTCGGTCATACATTTTGACTCGATTGAGGCACTTTAATGGGTCAAAGTCAGATTTTTCAAAATTTTACCCTTTGGATCAAAAGTCGGGACATCAAAATACATTGTAGAGCTATGTTTCGTTCGGCAAAGTTTCTTATTTTGACCCTAGAATACGATTTTCCTTGTAATTTGTACGATTTTTAAGTCTATTAGAGCGGTAAACTCCGAAAATTAAATGTCAAATATGTTGGCACACAGTACAAGACTATGTTAACTAGCAGTACTTACATTTACAATATCATCATATTATTTATTTCGTAAAATGAACGAATGATCAAAGCGTCTAGAATATTTATATTGCAATAAAACCAGGAGGGTTATACTCTGACACGAAATCGAAGCAGTGGTACTCTTTAAAACGTTTGATCGTCTACCTTACGCATTTTTCTAATAGTATCTCACTCTGTAATGTGTAAGCGAATGTAAACATTGTTTTGCACATACAAATATTTCGCTATAACCAAAAGGCAAATGCAAAACATTTAGTTTTCCCATCTACAGTACTTTCGAATCGCAATACATAATAAACTCCCAGTGCTTTTTATACAAATTTTCTAGCACATTAAAACAGCCAAAAATTTAATTTTTGCATGTATACTGTTTTAATGAATTTAAGAATATAAAATAGTTCATCTAGCAAAATTGTTGTGAAGCAGTGAACTAAAATATCGCTAAATAAGTGATTTCTTTTTATTTGTGAAATACTTTATAGGTAATCAGTAGATGACTACTTTTGAATTTTTAAAATATGAAAATGAATAGAAATTATTCACAAAAAATTTAACAACTTATAGCAAAATATGCTAAAACATGCAATAACACATTGATGCCATTTTTCAATGAATTCTTGAATTCGGAAAAGTACTTGATCAATATAAATTTTAAAATACTGAGCTCCAGCGTGCTTTTGCATGAAAATAATAAGCAAAACAAGTATAAGAGTTTTCGAAATAAAAAATTTGTTTTATTTAATTAAATTTTAAACTTAAATAAATTATTTAATAATTAAAATTTTGTATAGCAATAGACTAGAATTAACTTTGTATGGATAAAATGTAAAATCAAGTGAATTAGACACTATAAAAATTGTTGTCTGAAAACTCTTCACAGTAGCAAAAATAGTACTTGATTGCTCTATGTTTACATGAGTCATCAAACTGTCTCAAGTCGCTAATTTGTTAAAAAAAAATTTTTGCTAAAGGTAATTTGGTTAGAGAAATATATGGGCTTGAAATTTTTTACTAACTATAAATATTACTTCTAATTATAAATTATTATTATTATTATTCATTTATTAGTATTTTTAATACTTTAAAAATTCATAATAAATTCATATATGATACAAAGCATTTTGATTTATCAAACACTTCAAGGCAATTCTGGTGGTCATTAATTATCCAAAAATTTAAAAATCACCCCCATTAGTTCGCGTATTAGCTCCTCAGTCGAAACATCGAAAACAAATTAAGCTTTAATAAAAAAATAAATTTAAAAAAAAATAAGAAGTTACAAATTGAGCCATTATGGACTCCAATAATTTGAATATTTGAGTCATGATGGACTCCAGTTGTCTATACATCTGAGTCATGAAGGACTAGTGATGGTATTAAAAAATGAATTAAAAACACTTGGAGAAAAATTGGGTATGTATTTGATCAAGCTTTAATGAAATATCCATTCTTTCTTGGTTTCAGTGCTTTTAGAAATTCAAACGATGACAACACTACAATACAGTGTCGCTCTCTCTGCACAAGCATACTTGAAAGCCACACATATTTACAAACATGTGTAATATTTTATAAAAAATAGTGCTTGTAAGCCACTTCAAGTGCACTTGTGCAGTCCTCTATTATATACTGTTTACTGTTCTTTATACAAACTGCTGCCCTCAGCGTATGAGTAATAAATATTATTAATATACTCGAACATGACAAATATTTATCATACGTCTAGTATGCTGCATCATATTATTTAAATGCACACATTCATAAAAAATTTATTAAGCACACTCGTGTAGCCTAACTGTATGCAATATTTATTGCTGGAATGTTATGATTATTATTTATTTTTGTAATACTTTGTTTATGATTGTTTTGCAATCAATAAATTTTGTAAACAACTAAAAATATTTTCAGGTTTTTTGTTTGTTTGGGAGGAAAATTTTACAAAAGAGCTTTTATCAAATTTAATATACCTGCAATTGAAATAATAATTTGTGCCTACCTGTTGACTATTCAATGACTGTGCATTTTGCATGACTTTATCTAAAATATGTAAAATTATCTCTGCCGCCATTTCACGTTCCAGTTGAGTGCCTTTCAACTGTAAATAATTATCAAGCTGTAAATAGAGAAATTGTTAAATTTTTATGAATTGAATGATATTAAAATGATATATTTGAAATAAATTTGTATAATTATTGTCAAAATGATTTTACAAAAATTATTTTCAAGCAGCTGGAAAGACCTAAAGTTTAACTCATTTAATTCCACTTTATAAGAAATGAAAAATTAATATAAATTAAATGAACTCGTACTCTATATAAATCATAAATTCTATATAAATCAGACCAACATCACATCACCACTAAGTTCCGATATAAGTCCCATAGAAAACCTTTAGGCTTATTTGAATGAAAAAGTCCGGGAACATAACATTTCATCCCAACATTGTAAACGATACAAATTTTTTTTAAAAATTTAGGAATGTAGTGGATTCAATGCCTAAGTGTTTGTAATCAGTTTTGGCTAACAATTTATACCTTACAAAATATTAAAATAGATTTTTTTTTGGTCAATCAAACAATGAATAAAAATTTAAAGAACAAAATAATTTTCTGGCTCTAAAACTATGCAGCTTATAAATAAAAACCTATGAAGGATATAGCCGTGCAACAGACATTTTTGCTAAAAAATTTAAGCAAAATATTTCTGTAAGTAATTATATGTACATACAATAATCTAAGACATAGAAGTGCGCCTTAGATAAATTTATTAAATCATTTGAGTTTCTATAATTTTCTTGTATCAAAAAAGTGCTATAAAGCAACCGCGTTATAAGACAACTTATCGTGTTTTCCCACCTCGTTATAGTAGACTTGACTGCCAAAAAAAAAACCATAAACTTCTTATAAACGTTTTGAAAATTTGCTCTTAATTTGATATAGATGTTCAGGGGCCTGTATCTCAATGCCTGGATAACTCATGCTACGTCTTTACATTGCTGGGCAAATGCATAAACTGTAAATTGATTTTAGCATCGGCTTTATGCGGATTATTAACTCTTTCTATTTGTAATATTTTTATCACTGTAAGTAAGAGGGCATGTATAATTTTGTGATTGCGTTTGTATAATACTTTTTAAACGCTATACTCTGGATGCTTATGAATAGCGGAGTCGATTTAGCTATGTCCGTATGTCTGTCTGTCTATGTAGTCGTTGAAATCAACTTTCTGAAGTCGCTAAGCAATGTGTAGAGAACTTTAGCACACCAATCTGTCAGTTGTTGCTGTTAGATTTTTGCTTTTGAAATTCAATCTGATCAACTCATAAATAGCAGAGCTATGAGCCGAAAACCGTGACTACCGCTATTTTTAACTATTTTTTAAGTGGGATTTCTGCGTATTTTGTCTAAACAACAAAACGGACAAAAGCCGTGGTATACAGTATTGTTTGAAATTACAGACATGTTATCTGTGCAAAAAATGTGGTTCACAAATGTCCGAAGAATATCAAAAATACAACCATTGCCAATTTTGCACTTTAAAACTACCAAAACGCAAAATAAATTTAATCTGTAGGTTCTAAGCTTTTTGGAAGTGTTTTTGAAGTTTTTATTTTATGACACAAAAGGCGATTTTCAAAGCTCTGCAGAGTAACAGCACTAGTGTATATAAAAATTTTTAACTTTTAAAAATAATCCAAAGTAATTTCAGAGTATTTGTGTAATAGATTACAAATGTAGACGACTTGGTTTGCAAATTGTAAAAAAAATAAAAATATTTATGCACATTTGTTTACGTGACTACTTACGTTAAAACATATCGAACTCGGCATATTTATCTTCACTCACTTAATATTTTGTATGTTTTTTTATACTTTAGGAGAATGTGGAAAGTGAAAAATATCAATATTCCGCTAACACAGTGGTTTTTGGTTTCGATAGTTTTTGAGACGCTCTTTCACGTGGTGAAAACTAGAAAATCCTAACTTGCTTAGAAGTGTACTAAAAATGTAGAGAATGTAGAGAAGAGCACAAATGAAAGAAAAACAGAATTTTATTGAAAATCCAGAATCAAGATAATAAATGGAATTGAAAAATTTAAAAACAGGATCGCTCTTTATATACACACACGAACTTATCTCATTTATGCTCTTTTCATAATGCAAAAGAAAAACTACTAAGAAACTGACGAAATGCACTGTTTATCTTTAACAGCTGTTTCTCGCAATTTCTTATTTGAGTCATAAGCCATCTTTTCTTAGCCAGGGTCACATATAATTTTATTCCCTCACAACTTCCAACTTAGAAGCAATAAAGGAACAACTAACTGTAATGAAATTTTAATAAGAAACCAGTATGGTGCCAATTTTATACCATTCACTAATAATTCTGCAAAGCTATGTTGTCAATAGCGTGTGGTTAAAATGACACCATGCAGTGTCAAAGTGAGCACATACGTGGCTGATACACTACTGACACCGCTTGTGGTTATTTTGTCAATGGACGGGTGTCATATTATAATCCTTTCACAGCCAATTTAAAAAAGAGAAATCTAGATTTGACATCAGTACTCCCAAATTAGTACTTTTGAAGAAAAATTTTTCAGTTGCTGTAATCCAAAACCGGGCATTTCTAAGTATTTAATTTGTATAAAACATAAAATTTTAAATGCACGCCTGGGTAAAAATTCTCTAAAAATTTTAAATTTCATTAAAAATATAAATTAAGTTTGAATTGATTCAAATACACAAATGATTGTCAAATTAAAATTTAATTTTAAAAACAAAAATTTTATCTCTGTGATAACTTAGTAATTTAATAAATATAAAATTATGTCTTAAGCTTCATAACAAATTCCATTAGAATCCTTCCAAACGCACTAGTAACTTAAGTATTTAATTAGTAAACAATTTAGTAACTTTAGGATTCATAAAAAATTCCAGATTTAATTAGAATACAGTGATATTTATTAACTAGTTGTAGAATCATATATTTAAGATTTTCTGTAAATTTTACTTCAATCGGCAGCAGGATGGGACTAGCTCCCATGTATCTTTTATTTAAAAAATTACGATATTACGAAAATTGAGAAAACATTTTGCTTTTTTTGATTTTTTTTTTTAAATTTCTATTCAATTGAACTGCATTTTTTGCTCTTTAAAAAAGTTTTAGTTTTTGTTCTCATGCGCTTGAAAGATCAACGAAATGTTTTATTCAGTTTTTCTTTCCCATTTTTTGTTATTTTATATTTAATAAATATTCTGTTTCTTTGGTGCCAGCAAAAATTTGTAAACTTTGTTCCCATTGGTTTATAACTGTCTTAAAAGTCTTTTTAGTTTTCGTAAAAAGTTTGTAAGAAAATATTTCTGTTGATTTTTTTCTTTTACATTTTATTTTTGTAATAATTCGTTTAGGACTTTAACGAGATTTGTCTGTTAGATAGTTTGTAATAGAAAATATATTTGAAATGTTGTCTAGCACCTTAAGGTTGGCTGATTATAAAACTTTTTCATTTTAAATCTAAGGAAAATGTCACAATTTGTGGCGGAAATATGAGTGAGTCAGCCCAGTTACAGTCAAGATAAATAAATGTTGGCTCTAGATAGCAACAAACTAAAATAAAAAATAAAAAATAAAAGTCGCACACACTTAAGTTTGTTTAAAGTAAATTGCAAAAATCAAAGCTGCCAGAGCAGAAATCATAAATGAGTGCCGATGTCGTGACAAAAACATTGATATGCGGCAACTTGGGCATATGTTTTACATTAGGCATTTTTACGAGTATCGTTGAGGCAACACCGATCATATATTTTATTTAAGCTCGAAATAAATGCGACTGCAACAACAACATTTGTAATAAAAAAGCTGTAATGGAAAAATGATTTTGAACTTACCTCATGCAGCATATCAATTAAAAATCCCGCCTCTCCTGGCAAAAAATATTTATATCTCTTGAGCGTATATGCCAAGCATGACTCGAGTAATTTGGAAGTGGTGGTTTGCTGAAAACCCAATATCAAAGCGCGAAATCTATTGTAAATTAAAAGCATTTGGTCTCTTATGCAATTGCTGAAATCTGGTGGCAGCCAAGTAGAATTGGCTTCATCTCTCTTCTCGCAAGTACGACTTGAGAAGCCTTCAAAACCTTTAGGACAATCGGATATAACCGATACACTACCAGGAGCACTAGTAGGCCAATGCACTCCATAAGCTTTTTCTGTATGACATACATGTACAGCATTATGATCTATTACCGTGATGTAAACACTTTTGGATACGGGTTTCACTGTATTCGATACCACACAAGAATATTCAGCGGATTTTTGTATATTATTGATTTTTAAAATGCTGCCATCCGGATAGAGGTCTTCCCACATGACCGTTTTGGGATCTGATTGAAAAAGATTGCCATTACGAGTCCAGCTGTAACCCAATTGAGCATATCTTTTTATATCATCATTGCCGGGTGATAAGCAACGTACTCTAAGTGAATCTCCCTTATGAAGAGTTACACTGGCTGGATCTACCCTGAGTCGGGGTGGAGATTTAATGTGTATATGCATTGAACGGCACTGTTCAACACCCCAATCGGTAACCTGCAACAAAAAAAAAAAAAACACACACACAAATTAAAAAACTATTATTTCAGCTGGAAAATTTATCCAAACAGACAAAAAAGAAAAATGAAGGCAGAATTAAAAAATTTTTTTTATACATTTTTGGTTTCAAGTTGAATGTCCTGTTATTAAAACTATAGAGTCATAATCATAGTCACCAAAAAGTATACTTTTATTAAGAGCTTACTTTTGTTAAAAAGAATTTATGGCCCATAATCATAGTACGTAACTTTTTAAAAACGATTTTAAATTCATAAAATTCTTATGAACAAAAGTCAGCCCTACTTTTTTGTGACTATGATTATGGCGGACTGAAAATAATTTTTAATTTTTTTGTTTTGTCAGAGAAATATATTATTTCCCTAATATTATTTAAATTCGTTTTGTTTACTGTAAATTATCTTCTCAAAGAACTCAACTTGTAATCAGCGTTGCTATTTTAGCCTAAACTTAACCTTTTATCTCTCGCATTTAGCTTCAAAATTTATAATTTCGTCTCTAGTTTTTTTCAATTTCAAAATAGCCTTAAAAAACTAAAATTATCTATTTATGTGTTATGGTTTTCTTCTGTTTTTTCATGAAATCAAATTACAGATAAACTAAGGCTGAAGAAAACTTATCTTCGAAGACAATTATTTTAGGTTTCACGTCTCTCTTTTAGAGGGAAGCAAATGAGTTTGTTCTGTAAACTAAAACCAAGAAATTTATATTTTTTCTGCACAATGCTGAGTGTCTACTACTTTTAAATTTTTAGAAAACGTCGCATTGTTTGTAGAAAAAGTTTTTACATTTATTTTAGATGGAAAAATATTACCGAAATTTACTTAAGTAATATATTGGATAAAATTTTGAAATACAGGTTGATGAAATGGTTGAGTTGAGTTAATTTCCGGAATGAAAAAAATAATCGGCTGGTATTTCTAAAATAGATGTGCTTTATTTACAGCATGTGCTTCATATCATAACTTTATTTTTTAAATCAAAATTATTCGAAATGAAAACTATCACTAAAAAAATCTTTTGCAACACAAATTTGTTCTAAAGAATTCCATATGAATGGAAAAAAACAGACGTTCCTTTTTTTTATTAATTTTGTTTTAAATTTTTTATTGCCGCTCAGTAATTCTGACGTTTCCCAATTTTTATATCGATAAAGTGAGATGAGAATTGAAACAAAAGTAAAAAGACTAGTGGTGTTTTCTTTTCTGAAAGAAAATGTTGCCGTTTATTTCTGTAACACTTTTTAAATGTTACTCATACACTCATGTTGTGTTACAATTTTTATGATCACAATCGAACAAAAAAGTGCGATCAAGAGATGTAGTATACTCACTAGGGAGGGTCGATTTAAAAATCGCACAAATTACAAGGAAAATCGTATTCTAGGGATCAAAATAAGAACCATACCTTTACAATGTATTTTAATGTCCCGACTTTTGATCCATGTCCCAAATTTTGAAAAATTTCACTTTGACCCATTTAGAGTGCCTCAATCGAGTAAAAATGTATGACCGACCCTAACTAACTTTGGAGGGCCGACCAGCCTATGCCAGTGGTACACCCCCTGGAACCACCCCTGGGGGGTTCCACATACAAACATTTCAAAAAATCACCATTTTTGGCACTTAACAAGAAAAAATCAGCGAAATGGCTGTTCTTTTTATTTTTGGAGTTTATTTTTCTCTTTAGAAATTTATTTAGTCAGAATGAAATGAAAAAATGAATTTTACTTGGTAATAGAAAAGAAAATAAAAAAAAAATTAATACTCACCCATAAAAAAAATCGAAAGTAAAACATGCAGATTCTTTACACTTATTCGTGCAACATGTTTCGAAACGAACTAACTGCTCGTGTACCCTCTAGAATATTATTTGGAAAAGAACATAAAAATGTATAAAAGTCAAAATAAATGCAACATTATTGCCAGAAAAGAAAACACCATAAGTAAGTAAAAAGTCAAGAAAGTTTTTAATTTTAAGCTCTAATTTTTTTAAACTTTTATAGGTTTTTTGTAGTTGTGATTAGCGATTTGCTTTGTGATTTAGCTTTTTTTCTGATGTATCCTATTTTATTCCGTCAATGTCAGGAACTAGACTGTTTCATTTAGACTTTGTCAATTCTCTGTTCGATCTAAATCTTTATCAACTAGATGGTGTCTATAATGTCAACTCGAGACTACTGGATTTAGTATTTATAAATGATTTAACTGATGCCACCATAAATCGTTGTTATCCGTTTTCCCAGCCTGAAGATTTATACCATCCTACTATGGAAATAAAACTTTCAATGCCAGTTACTTCTACTTCGGCTTCTTTACTTGGGAGTGCGATGAGTAAGTCTTTTTGCTTTAATAAAACAAACTATAATTTGTTTAATGAGCTTGTATCTAACACCCACTGGGATAATCTTTTAACAAACACTGATCCAACTAATAACATGTAATACATTAACACCATCGTTGAAACGTTTTATAAAATAATATATATGTATATGACTCAGTGTATACCTACTTCTTCTAAATTTAAACGCGCTGGTCCACCTTGGAGCTCCAAACTACTTTCTGCTGTTAAAAATAAAAAGAATAAACTTTACAAAAAGTATAAGTTGTCTGGATCGTTTGCTGACTATGCTAGATATTCTGTTGGTCGTGCTCAATATAACTCTATTAACCAATCTTGTTATTACAACTATTTAAATTAGCTGAAAATTAAATTTAAATCTGATCCAAGGACTTTCTATAAGTTTGTAAATTCTAAAAAAAGATCTAACTCTTTTCCAACCATTATGCAGTATCAGGGTATTGAATCTGATGATGATCTGTCAATTTGTAATTTATTTGCTGACTTTTTTTCGTCTACGTACTCTGATTCTATTTTTGATGATTCTAGTTCTTTGCCTCTACCTGATCTATCGTATCCACCGGTATCAATTACATTTTTTGATAAATTAACAGTGGTTAAGCGCTTGAAAATACTGAAATTTTCATTTAACTGTGGGCCGGATAAAATTCCAAGCTGTTTGCTAATTAGATGTGCCGAGGCCCTAGCAACCCCACTTACTATTATTTTCAATGAGTCAATCAGATATGGTTATTTTCCCGATATGTGGAAAGATTAATACATTATTCCATTATATAAAACCGGTATGAAACGCAATATCGAAAATTGTAGAGGCATTGCTAAACAGATCACCATTCCGAAGTTTTTTGAGAAAATAATAACTGAGCATCTTAGTCATCAATTATCATCTGTACTATCTCCTTTTCAACATGGTTTTCGCAAAGGCTGTTCTACAACCACAAATCTTATGCAGCTAACATCACTTGTCCATCGGGGATTTTTTCAACAAAAACAAACTGATGTAATTTACACCGATTTTAGTAAGGCGTTTGATAAAGTCAATCATAGATTGCTAATAAAGAAACTTGACTTAATGGGTTTTACACCTAGATGTTTAATGTGGATTACATCATACCTGATAAATAGAAGGCAAAAAGTTCATTTCAAAACCTTCTCTTCCAGGCCGATTGCTGTCTTATCTGGTGTACCGCAGGGTAGCCATCTTGGCCCACTGCTATTTTCTTTGTTTATAAATGATTTACCGGAAATAATAAAATTTTCTCATGTTTTAATGTTTGCTGATGACGTTAAAATTTTCCTGAGCTATAATCGATTTGCAGATCACCTTTACCTGCAGAATGATCTAAATGCTTTTAGCGCCTGGTGTGATCTCAATTTAATGGAATTGAATCACAAAAAATGTAAATATATGTGTATCTACCATGGTCAGCAGTCATGTGTAAACTATGCTTTGAACGGTCAGCAGCTTGAAAAGTAACTATTATTTCTGATCTTGGAATTTTACTTGATGTAAAGTTGAATTTTATTCAACACATTTCTTCAACTGTTGCAAAAGCACGCAGTCTGCTTGGTTTCATAAAACGCTTTGCTAAGGAGTTTTCTGACCCGTATATAACAAAACAATTGTATACATCTTTAGTAAGACCTATTCTTGAAAATGGCTCGATTATTTGGGGTCCGACTTATATGGTCCATGTCAACAATATTGAATCTGTTCAAAAACAGTTTTTGCTATTTTGCCTACGTGCTTTACATTTTGATCCATTAAACTTGCCACCTTACACCAGTCGACTTGCTCTCATTAAACTGCCAACTTTAAAAAGTCGTAGAATTATGTTAAATGTTACTTTTGTTTTAAATTTGTTAAAAGGAAATGTTTGTTCTGATTTTTTGATAAGTAATATCTTTTTTAACGTTCCTTCAAGACTTACACGTCATTATAATCCTCTATCTGTAAAAGTATTCCGAGCTAATTATGCCAATTCTGACCCTTTTTTGAGAATTTGTAATCAATTTAATAAATGTTATAAACATGTTGATTATTCATCAAATATTGATACTGTAAAACCTAAGTTAATTGTATTTTTAAATAATTAATTGTATTATGCTACAGTCTGTAAGGATCTTGAATCCATAGACATTAATTAAATAAATACAAATACAAATAAACCTTTTTTTAGCCAATGCTCTTATTTAATGTGAATTATTTTAAACTAAACTTATGTAGGAGGAAACACCAAATATATTTTAGTAGGTTTTTTGCGGGCGAAAAAGGGAAAAAGAAATAGTTTCCACGAGAATCAGTTTCTACTATTACATTTAGTTAATATTGTAGGGAAAATACTTACAATTTCTTTTACTTTCAAATTAACAATTTTTGTTTAACAAAATTTAATCTTATTCGTGCTTAATTCCAATTTATAAAGTGTGCAAAATGGCATTATTTTCTATATTATTCGCATGGAAAATTTCTGAAAGATTGTTTACTTACTTACAATAAGCTTATTGTACTTTACTTAGTAAATTTTCAAAAATTTTTGAAAAATAATGTATTTTGCACAGCAATATAAATTGGAATCAAGCACGAATAGAGATTAAATTTTTTATAAATATTTAGGCATTCTTGTAATTCACAATGTATTTATGCGCTTCACATGCAATTATAATTATTTCATATTAATAGTTCAGTTTCTTTTAATGTATAAAAGATTTAAACTGAGAGCGATATGATTGTTCAATAAGAAAGATGAAAACGTTCTGATTATGAAACGAGTTGGTTGTCGTTTGTAATTTGAATTTAGGCGAAATAACTTTGCAGTGTTACAACCCAATTGCCCGCATTCCTTAAATTAAGTTATACAAATATTTTGCAAACAATAAATGTTATTTTACTATTAAAAGGCCTTTAAGGCCTTTACTTCTACTTGGCAAACATTTGTGTATAAATCTTTTACAATTTGGAAGCAATCACGTTTCAACAGATATTGTATGAGATGATTTGCTTATTTTAATCGTATCGATACGATACGATAGTTTGTTCGGTATCAAAAGCGGCAATTATACCAATGTTTACAGGAAACGACTAATCCAATCATCTGAAAATTTTTATGAAAAACATTGTTCGTTTCCTGCTGTCTGCACACGAATTTTTAATTGAACTAGTGAATATGAAGATTCAATTTTAAAAGAATTAATTAATTATTTTAGGAAATAATACGCAGTGCTTTAAAGCAATTTTGCACTATGGGGTTTATATATTATTTGCTCATGCCAATATTTCATTTAATATTTAATAGTGTTAAGCTTAAGTTAAGCTTAAGTATCATGAACTCAGACCATTGATTATTAACAATAAGTCAAAACGTTATACATAAAAAAGAAAAACAAAATGAAAATGCAAAAGGGAAAAGAAAAAATGGAAAAATCATTTACAATGTCTTTACTAGCATGAAAAACTCAATTTAATCATTTCACTTATTAACTTAAACCTGTGCGTTAGTGGGAGTTGCTGTCTGTATTGTCTGTCGTTATTTATTTGTAGGGTTGGTAACAAGTAACAGACAATAAAATGTCTGTCTTGCGGTTGTATATGTGACAAGACAACCTGAACACATTTCATAAGAGTGAATTTATCACAAAGCTATTGTCAGCACAATAAATATACTTATTTAATATAATTTGTATTCTTCACTGCTCTTCACTGACTCTGCAACCGGCCAACTACATATTAATTTTCCTTACATTTTAATAGTCACAGTTGAGAAAAAAAAAGTAAAATAAACTGAAAACAAAAAGTTTGGTTATTTTTATCAGTGTGATATGATTGTTAAATGTAGTTGTTGTTGGCTGTAGTTGAAAGAAAAATTGTATTGACGCAGTAAATAACACAAAATAAGTGTGTATGCACATGTTGGGGATATGTTGCGAATGTGTTTATAATTAAATAATAAAAACCAGCACTCGACAAACAAATATTTCTTTATGCAACTAATTGAGAGAGAGAATAAACTAGCAAGTGCTATAGTGTGTGTATGTGTGTTAAAGTGAACACAATTTGTTGTTAATTATTTGCTTTAAGTTTTAATGTCACGTATTTTTGGTTCCTGCTGTCTTCTGCAGTGCTTTTTCATAGTTGTCAACCAATTTAACTGTGTGTTGTAAAGCCATAAATTAAATAATATAATTGTCGTAACAAAAGTCTTATAAAATAATTTTTGCTTTTTGTGATTTCAGTATTTTTAAAGGGGATTTCTTTTTTGTTTTGCAACACTTATTTGCCCTTCTCTTACTGATTTAACATTTTAATAAAATGCAAAAACTAAAGTATGTAATGTAATTATGTTTCCGATGCTAAAGAAAATAATTGTATTCAATTAAAATTATTTATGCAGTTGGGTTCGAAATAAAAAATAAAATAAAAATAAATTTTAAGCAAACATTTTGTTAAGAAATTATTTTCATTAAAAAGTTTATTTTATGTTATTTAAATTAAAAGCCATTTGGCAAAATAAATCAAAATAAAAGCAGAACAAAAAAATTTATTAAGAAAACTTTAATTTAACAATTACTATACAGTTTTTTTTGCCTATTTTTTCTTTATAATTGAATGTGCTGTTATTACATTTTTTCTATAATTTTTTGAGTCTTTAGTTTTCGGTCTTTTGTTATTAAATCCATAATTTTTAATTTAGTTAACTATGGACTGTAAAGTTGAACCCAAAATGTTTCTTTTTTGCTAGAAAAACTCAATTTTAGCCTAAAATTAACATAAAATTTGAGTTGAACTTTAGATTTAAGAAGGCAACTTATATAGCCTAATAAGAAATATTCGCCAAGGAAAATTCACAGAAATGAAAGAAAAAAATTTTTCGTCAATTAAATATTTTCATAACAAGATTAACCAGACTGGCCACTTCCGAAAGTATAAAATAAGAAGACTTTTTGAGTTTTACGACTTAAGCTGAAGTTACACAGCATGCGTCAACGCGCTTTACGCTTCTGTCAAAAAAGTTAAAACAATGTATTTATATGAAGCAAGCTACATATTGACGCGTGTAATGCGTGTGACGCAAAAAGCTAACAAACTTTTAACTTTTCACCCGTTGTAGGCGCTTGACCATTGACAAGTGACATTTGTTGTTAAAAGCAAAATTTTAATTGAAAAAATGGATGAAAAATTAATGGAAGAGGTAAAAAAAGCATAAAGTATTGTATGCCAAGAGATACGTTGATTATAAAAATAAAAAAAAGCGGGCAACATCTCTTTCTAAATATATTTCACGTACCCAAAATCTTCTTTTACGCGTTCTTCGTAAATAAACATGAGCAGAACATATAACCATTTGTATGAAATCCAGAAAATCTTGAAGTAAAATTATGTTTTTATCCATTTTGTTGTGTCACTCTACCAAATAAAAATATAATTTCTTTCAACAGCTGATTATAAAAAAAAAGTATTAAAAGCGTTGTGTGTAACTCATTGCTTTAAAAGCGTAAAAAGCTCAAGAAGTATGAAACGCGTTGCGCGTGCAGTGTACCTTCACCTTTACTTAGCAGATGTTTTCTTAGAGAATTAGACATCTATTGACCATCAGATCGTCATAGAAAATTTGTGTGACAAGGTGTAATAAAAAATACCCCCACCGTACATGGACACCCTATAAAGTATAGCGGAGTAGAATAAGCTATATCAGTCTGTATCAGTCTGTGTAGTCGTTGAAATCAACTTTTAGAAAAGTTTAGAATGCCAATATGTAAGTTGTTTCTGTCTTTCTATTACGATTGAAATTCAGCCGGATCGATTCCTAAATAGTTGAGCGATGTGGTGTGGAGTGCAACTACATGTATTTTTGAACCATTTTTGGAGGGTTTTTTGCTTCTTTTGTCTAACCTATGAAATGGAAATTATAGTTATTATATCTGGGCAAAAAACTGAGAGCAATCGGTCTACAAGTGGCCGAGAAATATCAAAAATAAAACTGAAATTCTAGATTATTTTTAATTTTTGCTTTGCTTTTTTTGTAGATTGTGAAGTTGTGCACACAAGCATAAAACCTACAAAGGATTGTATGTGTGTGTGCCTTTTAAATGCCTGGAGTGTGATAGCATTAGGAATACAGACATCTTAATTAAAGAGAATTTTTTGATTTTTGCTTTTAATTTGAAATTCTTTATTGATATTAAATATTTAATTGATAAGGTTTGGTTTAAAAATGTTTGCAAATTCTTCCAAAATAACATAAAATTTTATTTTTTTTTGCATTTCTCTTTATATTGTTCTTAGATTTTTTTTATGTTATTAATTAAAAAATTAAGTGCCTGCAGACATTTTAATTTAAGTTCTTAAAAAGAGTTTTTTCTTAGAACTCATTAATTTTAGTTTCTTGAACTGAAATTAATTATTTATTTTAGAATTAATTAAAAACTCGGGTATTCAAAGAAAATTATTTTTATTAATATTTGTAATTTATTTTTTTTTATTTTTATATAATTTTGTATATGTAAGTTTATTTGATTTGAGGTTGTATTATAAAAATTTATTTTTATATCAATATTATGTGCTAATAATAAATAAATAAAGACCTCAAGCTTAATAAACTAGCCGTTTCAATTATATATTGAAAAGTGAAAAATAATCAAATATCTAACACAGTGAAGGTTATATAGTGCTCCTATGGTTCACAACTGAACTCTACTTTGGTTGTAATTTTGATATTTCAACCTATTTGTGTTATTACTGATTACAACTCTGTGTTCGTGCAGTTGAGAAAAACATACAAAAATGCAAAAGCAGCTGTGTCAATTTGAAACTCAACTCAGTTGAGTTGTGAACCGTACTAGAAGCATAAAACTCGGTTCAGCTGAATTTAATTTGTATTTTTTTAATCCATTTTAATAAAATTTTTTTTAACACAAATTCTTAAAAAAAAGTAATAGACAAATTATTATTAAAAGAAAAGGATTTTTATTGCAAAAGTGAATAAGTAAAAATAAATGCAAAAAAGAATTAAAAAAAAATCAAAGTCATATTTCAATATGTTTGTTAGTAAAAATTATAAATTGAAAGTTTAAGAGTTTGGCTTCCTCCGCTTCAATATGCAATCAAAATTACCATAAACCAACAATATTTGTATGTAAAGATAAGCTAAAACATTTATTTGTGCAATCAATTTCTGATCTAATTTCAGACTAAAAGTAAAATTTTTCATCTCTCACATATGAGGAAAATATCAATTCTCATTAAACAAAAAAAAAAAAAAAAAAAGAAAAGAGAAAAAACGTTTGCATTATGAACGAACAATTTAATAAAAATGTTCAATGATTTTTGCTGTAATTTTTATTTTTCTATTGTGTAAAAAATGTGCACAAAGAAAATTATTTATACATTTGCTTATAGCATAGAGAAAATAGTTTATCAATAAGGGAGTGTTTCATAAAAGAAAAACTCCAACAATTTTTAAACTAAAAAAAAATATTTCATTACAAACGGTTTTCTTCTGCAAATAATTTTTTAAGTTCGAAATTTTATTTTTTATAAAACTTATTTGCTGAATTTGTAAAACAACATTCAATAATTTACATGGTTTTTGTCTTTGAAAAAATTTAAAATTTTGCATAAAAATGATTTTTCTTTTTAATTACAAGTTCTAAATATTCTCTGAAACTAGCGAGCAGATTTAACACGATATTGGTAATTTCATTAAAAAAATTAACAAACTTTTCTCATCGCACTATTAGCTATTTACATTATTGCCTAAATACAGGAAAGGGTGGCTGATGAAAGACCGCTACCAAAATAAAACTTGATAACTTTTTTCTGGATTTTTTTTTCTAGATTGATTCTTAGATTTTATAAAAATGGAAAACTGAGACATTGAAAAAGAATCTGTATTGTCCGCAGCTATCATGGATTGAAGTCTTTAGTTTTGCTTCAAGCTACATTTTGCGGCAATCCTTCACGTAGATGGACCATTATGAAACTAGTGAATAATTGTGCAAAGCATGGAACAGTCGCTAGAAGGCCTTATAATCGAAATCCTTCTGTTCGATCAAAGGAAACTATTGGAGATTATCTGCTAAAATAGGAGTCAATAGACCGACTTTTAGACAATAAGTCATAAGGATTTGACGTTATATCAATGCAAAATTCAATTGCCTAATGAACTTAATGCAGCATACTTGTACAGTCACTTGGAATTTTGCCAAAAGATGCTTGAAAAGGTGGCACAGGATGAGAACTTGCTTAATTGTCTTTTGATGTCTGATAAGGTTCATTTAAATCTGAATAGGAACATAAACAAACTAAAATTGTTTAAAACCCAGAAATACTGCATGAGAAGGAATTGCATCCAATAAGCGTGCATACCACAGTCGGGTATGTACGCTGTATTATATACTTATTCAAACAAAATGGACATTTCGTTACATATACTTGATTATGCTAAAATAATTTTTCTATTCAGAACTACACCGAAAGAGAATTCTTTTCAATTCTGTGTGGTGTCAACAGAAAGCTTAGCCGGTTATGGCCGAAGTATACGGAACATTTTTTTCAACCTTCCTTTGGCCCCCCAAGTTGTTTGACCTAGCTCTACTGGACCTTTTCTTGGTTGGTTATTATAAACAGGAAGTGTGCAAATTGCTAATGAGAAATGTGAATGAATTAAAACAAGCAATTCGAAGAACAATAGCTGCTATTCCATTTATAATGAACAACTTTTTACTAAGATGCCGCACCTGCAGCATGAAGAGATTCTGATTTGTAAAGTCTCTATATATCGAAGTATTTTTTCAAAAGCCTTCTACTCTGGTGTTAGTTGAAAAAGGCCGGTGCCCCAATTGGTTTCTGTTTCTACTTATTTTCTATTTTTGATTATATTTTTATCACTATTCGTATCATTTTTTTCCCTTTCTCTCCACAAAGGTACCACGAAAAGGCCACACCATACCACACCTATTTACTGCTTTAAAATTTTTTTTTTCAATATTATGAAAAATAGTTATGGATCTCTGAAAAGTGAGAATAGCTATTTTTTATTCTGTCGTTGTATTATCAAAACTGTTTGTGTATTTATCAAAACAATCTTGTAAATATGAAACACCCCCACAACAACATTATTAACAAACGTAAAAAATTTTCCTTTTTCATGAATTTTTAAAAATTTTTTAGAAATGACTCCATTACTACTGAACTGTGTGTACTTTTTGTTACTTTGTTTTCTAGCAATGACTTTACTTCATCTCATTTATTTTTATCGTTATTACTGGAGGAGAATTGTGGTTATATTTTTTTTCCCAACATTATTTCACATACATCTTTCTAAAACATATTTTAGTTTGAATATGAGCATCAGAATGAGCATGAGGTTGACAGGCTTGTTTGCAACTAAATAGTTCAGCTGATCTCAAACAATCTCAAGCTCAGCATGTAATTTTAAAAGTGAATATATTAAAAAGAGAAAACATTTGGTTTAACGTTTTTATAGATGAAGTTAACTAAATTTTATATTTTAATAAAGTTTTAAAAAATCATCAAAGAAAAATATGCAATAAAGGATATAGAGTGTCATTTTAATTTTAATTTTGAATCACTCGAGACCGAGTTTGTCTCAGCACATAAGCCTGAGTATGAATTAAGGTGAACTTGAAGCTGAGTGTGAGTATGAGTATGAGTGAAATTTTATTAAAAATAATAAATAATTAAATTATTTGGATTGCATTTTTCTTTTTATTATTTACCTAAAAAAACCTTTTTTTTGAAATAAAATTATAGTAAGATTATGTTTAAAATGAGAAAAAAATATTAATTGCATTAGCAAACAGCTGATCTATCATTCAATTCCTTTAAATTTGTTCCATTTTTATAAAAAATTTTAGAAATTGTCATCTAAATATCAATTGTCACAAAAGAAATACTAAACTTAATAATAGATTATAAATATTAAAACCGGATATATCCCAGCCACCCTACCATTGCAATTACTTGAATAAATTGTTTCCGTTTGCATTAGTGATGATGGCAACTGGAGACAATCAAAAACTGTAAAAATAATTTATTGCAACATTTTGTTTACAAAAAATTATATAAAAAATTTAGCAATATCAAAAAGGAAATATGCTGCTTAGTTTAAAATGTACGAAAAGAAATAACAACGAGCAAATATATTATAAAAGAAACTCTAAAATAATAACCTGATGATATAAAGGTTAATAGTTTTTTACCAAAATTTATTTTTTTTTTAATTTAAACATTGAATTATAATATCGAAAAAAAAAATCTGTAAATGTTAGCTACCCTGGAAAAGCTTCGTTTTTGATTGAGAGAAACGAATTTACCAACATTCAAAACTATAGTTTTATTATTGGAGCTTTTTCCTTGCTTACAACTTAAGAAATTTTATTCAAAATTAGTACAGAAAACTTCCAAAAAAAATTTTGAAATTTTTTATTCACAAATTTGTTACAATATGTAAATACATGAAAATTTAATTTTTGTGAGCGATTCTTTTCTCTCTCTGTTTTTCTTTTCTTTAACGGCTTTGTGTCACTATCTCTATCATCTTTTTTTGTACCACACAACTAGACTCATGCTTTTTTTTTTTTTTTTTTTGAGTAACTCACTTAAGTCTGCTTTATTTCTCTTTAAATATTATTCTACGTTTCATTCCTTATAGTTAAGCTGTTGTCGTTGTTTTCCAATTACGCTGAAATACTTTTGCAATTTATTTTACAAATAACTTTGCTTTTATATAAAAGTTATATTTTTATAACAAACTTGTAGAAGCCTCCTGCCTCTAGTGTTTAGTAAACGTAAAAGTTGTAAAATATTTATGTAGGAGGGAGATTATATGAATGGTTTTTCTATGATTAGAAATTATAAATATATTTTATAATTTCTAATCAAGAATTGTAATTTATAATATATCTAAAAGTAGTACATATACTAAAAACTTTTATATAACGAATAAATTTGTGCTGAATTAACAAAAATATAAATTTTCTAAAAAAGGATATGTGGGTGGTGGTCATGTCCTTGCCCCTAATGTAGTGAAAATTTTAAGAGCAATTACCCATATAAATCTACAGTTAGATAGCTATTAACTTTCATTGTAGTCTGTTTGTAATTGAGACTAAAGTGAAGATTTTTTAATAAAGGATATATGGGAGCTAGGCTTAATCTAGCACCAAATCAAATCAAATTGATAGGAGCTATAGCCCATATAATTCCACAAATAGTGAAAAATTTTCAATTGATTCTGATTATAACTGTGACCAAAAGTTAACAAAACAAAAAAAAGGATATGTGAGAAGTGGTCATGTTCTTCAACCAAATGTAATGAATTTTACAGGATCTGTAACCCATATAATTCTACAAATAGTTAAAAATTTTCATTTGGCTCTGATAGAAACTTGCAACACTACAAATATTTTCATATAAAATATATTTTTATTAAACGAATTAAAGCTCTGTCATAGTTAAAATTAAAATTTTGAATGACACGAAGTCAAAAGCATTTTTTATAAAAAGTTTAAGTTAACATAATCAAAATGCGTATACGACACAGTGGTTAAAAAAAAGTTTTTTTTTTTTTTTAAATTGCATAAGTCATTTATTTTTTAGTTTTATCCCATTTGGAAAGCTAGTTCTTTTGAAAAATAATTTTTTTTTAAAATAATAAATATCATTTGGTATCTCATAAGCAACTTAGAGCCTGAAGAAAAGAAAACGCGTTTGTTTTACACTTCAACTACTATAACTTAGAAATTTATTAACCGATTTTCAAAAAATAAAACTAGATTTTTCAAACAGAAAAAATGATGGAAATCCTTTGATAAACAAAGTAGTTATGAATCTTTCAATTTGAAATTCTAAAAACCCCCATTGTTCACTACATTTACCGTTATAAAATCTGATTACGAAGTGACCTAAAAAAACTAAAGGTATTTTCGTTATCTATGGACTCCAACAAAACATAATTGGTAGATGAGAACCCCTGAATAATTTTTTTTTTCAACTTTTGTAGCATAGTGTAGCATCAAAAGTATATTACTAGCTAGAATACTTTTTTTCTATAGAATAGTTTGTTCTTACTTAATTTGGTTCTGTCCACATCTGCTAGTGAGCAGAGCAAATACAATTGTTCTTCTAAAGCTTGTTGTGCAATTTGTTATTGGAATTTTTTATTTTATTTTTTGTGTAGAATTTTGTTTGTCTGTTTCTAATGTTGCTGCAACATTTCAAATTTGCGTATTTTTTTTAACGTTTGCTGGTTCATTGATTTTCTTAGGTTGATTTATTTCTAAGTCAATAAAATGAAATAATTTTTTTTTTTTTTGCAAAAATGTCTGGTCTAATATTTTGCTTTAGCCATCAGTACTAGAAAGTGGATAATATGCTTGGATATTCGTATCTATTTAGTTTCTATGTAAATATTTTACAAGTTCTTGAACTCGTATTTGATGATGTTATTTGAACGTTGATGATTTGTTTCTAGATATCTTCATCATTTAAATTTTATTTTTTGCTGTCTCATCAATTTTTGAAAGGTAGTAAAATTGTTCCATTTGTAGCTTATTGGTTTACAAAGAATGTTTGCTATAATTTGGAAATGGGGGGAACAGATGTTGCTTCTAGTATTTAATTATGCAAATAGATTTAAAAAACCACAAAAAAAGACACCAAATGCAAAAGTGATTCTTCCTTTGTTTCTTCGTGTCTCTCTTTTGTAATTTTAAAACATGTTTATGTTAAACTTTAATAAATTAATTCAAATTATAACAAGGATTTTATAAGGCAAATTATTTAAATAAATAACAAAAAATTGGTCATTGCAAATATTTGAAAACTCTAATATGTTTTAATTCAGACCTTTAACTTATCGATAAAATGTATATTTTGTTTTAACAGAACTTACGAAAGGGTAACTAGCAAGTCAATTAGGAGCAAAAATGCTGCTGTAATGATTTCATTAAAATTGTTTCATTGATGTAATGGACAAACATTGTGATTTAATGAAATTATTTCATTAAATTAATTAATTATTTCATGGTATGTGTCACTGATTGAAAAATAATGAATTTTTCACATTCAAAGGATATATGAATAAAACTCTCTCAGTATATCAAATTACAAAGTTTCATATACTTAGTCTTTTTAATAGAATTATTTATTATTTTCAATATTTCGCCTTCCTGTGGAAAGCTTCTTCAGGAAAATTATAAATATTAATAATAATAAATAACAAAAATTTTTGATTAGAAATTTTTAGAAATTATAATAAATAATAAATAATTCTTATAAAAAGACTAAAGCTCAATAATAATTAATTATATAAATATATAAAATCAATAGTCTAAATAAATATATATATAAATTATAAAGTTTCTGAAAAATCATGGCTTTCAATATTGATAAAAATTTTAATTTCACTTTTATTGAAATTTCTATCAATGTCTTGATTCGAACTTAGATTTAAAATCATAATTTTGCTAAGTTTATGGATGGCTTTGTGGTTTTTAAAGGGCACATAATCGTCCGTTGGAGTAAGACTTTCAGAGAAATGCAAAAGAACTTAGTCATGCTTAAGAAATTATCACAGCTGTAAGCAGTCACCAAGAATTGGTAACCAACATTGTGCGAGCTATTTATTTATTATATGGCCGAAAGCATTTTCAATTATTTTAATCGATTTCTAGAATATAATTTTTTAATAAAAATTTAATACCCATTTGAGGACCGATTACGGACCGACGTTTGTAGTTCCTACAACATATATGAGTCACCCTACAAAGTATTCATATTCTGTAGACGTTGAAATGTACTTTATGAAGTCCTTAGACAACATACCAATTTGTCAGTTGTTATTGTCATCAATTTGTTATTAAAATTCAGTTCCATCAGCTTGTAAATGGTGGAGCTTTGAGCAAAAAACCGCAACTACCCCTATTTTTGACCATTTTTTTGAGTGGATTTTTTGTTTATTGGACAAAAAAACCTGGTATACAGTTTTATCAGAAATAATAAACAACCGGTTCACAAGTGACCGAGGTAAGTCAAAAATACAAGCAAAATTTTTTCTGTTTTGTTTTTTTTATGGAAATTTTTAAAATATACATATGAGTGAAATATGAGCACACGCTCCTGTCAATGAAAAAAAGCATAAAGCATACATTTCTTTAACATAAACTAAGTAATAGGTCTTGTACAAACCTGTATATATGTGTGTATCTTTTAAATGTATAAGGAAACTACGAATACAGAAATCTTATGAAAGACTATTTTTGAATTTTTTCATTTCAATATTTAATTAAAAAAATGCTTGGTTTACAAAATGTGTACAAACATTTTAAATAAAATTTAAGTACTTTATTTTACGTTTTTTCTTTATATTTAAAAATTGAGTCCGAGTATTCAAAAACATTTTATTTCTTTTAAAAATTCGTGAATGTTGTTAATTTGAATTTCGTGTATTAATTATAGATTTTATGAATAAAAATTAATTATTTTAATCAATATTGGCATTTCATGCCAACTCTTATTCATTATTATTTTTTAATATTTAAGAACAGTATGCAAAATTATTATTAAACTTACTGTAGTGCTCGGCTTAGCTGACTTTAGCTTGTTCTGTTATGTTTTACAATTTGAAATTCTTTTCAGCTTTTAAAAATTCTCTTTATAAAATCGAAATATTAAGCCTACAAAATTCAAAATACTGGATTGTAATGCAATAAAACAAACATTTTTTTAGTTGTTGCAAAAAATTTTATATTCAGTTTTTTTTTTTTTTCATGAATATGTTTATGAAACTAAAACCCAGTGACTTATATTTTCTCCCTCAATTTATAGTCATTCTAATATTCAGACAAACTTGAATGAATTTGAAAGGATATAAAGAAAAAACGAAACAAATTTATATATCAAGACGAATGTGCAACTGACATACATAAAATAAATAAATAAAAAAAAAATGCAAAATGCAACATCATGTAACACTCAAATGTAAAAGACACATTAAGCCACACATAAGCAAACACACACATACATGCACCTGTAGTCACACTACAGTTCTATAGATAAAACACATAAAAAAGAATTTTATGAAAAAAAATATATATAAATTCGCATGAACACAGTTTGAATGAAACAAAAAAGAAAATATTCAAGTGTAACAACGAATGCACTCACTTGACTTGGTTGGAATTGCCAACATACAAATAACAGCAGCAGTTACAACAACAACAAAAATAATGACATTTATTGTGGGTGTTTTTATTTATTATAATTTTGGAATTCTTTTTTCTTTTGAAATTCAGTTTTTATTTTCTTCTTTTTTTAGCAACAATATGATCCATCCACACATAAATGAGAGGCATGCATGAACATACATATGTACATAAGTAAGTAACATGCCCTTAATGTAACAAATGCAACAAAAAAATAAAATAAATTTATGCTCTGTAGCACAAAACTCTCATATGTTTATAACAAATTTGTAAAACTGCATGTCACTCAAAAATTATATAAAGTTCAAAGAATGAATACATTTACACAGAACAAGAAAACAAACACACAAACATACTAAAACATTTTAAAATTTATTATGTACGAGTATAGCAAAAAATAAATAAATAAGAGGTATTCATTGTTTGTTGCAAATTGCTTTAAGTGGTTGCAATTAAAATATATGATACATGTACACTCATATGGGCTAGTGGTTGAAAAATTTTTCATTTGCAAACAAACAGATCATTGCATTAATAAACACTGAGACCCGAATATACGATCTTTAGGTTAACTAAATCTAGTGAACTTGATCCTAAATAAATTTAGGTAATTTAAAAGTGCAGACATATTTATAAATGAGAGCAATTTTAATAACAAAAACATTTTTAAAATGCAATACTTTTTGTTCAAGAATTTTTCAATAGTTTTTAGTATGACCGTGAAATAAAATTTTTTATGCGACAAAGTTCTCAGCTACAACAAAATCGAAAACAAATATTTTTATCGACTTACTAAAGTCACGATTTGTGCAACATGCATAACCTGTCTTTGTAACTAAATAGTAACTATCCCACTATGAAGTTTCTAGTGTAATGAAAATATACTTTGAACTATTTTTTGGAATAAAATAATAATAAAAAAAAAGATATTAAAAATTCTATTGAAATTTTTTACTTCTTATTAAAAAAAAAAAAGATTGATTTTTTTTTTATTTTTTTATCAAAAAAGGAAAAGAAAGATCTAAGCGAATTGGGAAGTGTGATATTTAAATTCTTTTCCTATTAGAAAATCTACTCCAAAAAATTCGGAATTTCAATTAGCATTATTTTTTAAAGGTCCATAACTTGGAAAATAAACATTATAAACAAAATTACGTATTTGCTTTCATACAAACTAGAAGTATAATTCACCCAAATAAAAACAAACTTTACGACTTCGCTTTTTTTTTCGCTCTCCGCTCACATGGGCACTATACTCAATTTCAACATATAAGAAAAGGAAATTCTAACAAATTTTATTGAAAACGAACAATTTTAAAATTGTTTTTGACTGTTTTTCTTTATTTTTGTTAATGATTTTACCATTAGATGGTTTATTTTGTATAAAAATGTTGTAATAGGAGTGTGTAAACATTACACTTGTGCTCCGTAGTTCATTTCAGTGAGCGCTCTTCTTAATTCAAAATTTGAAAAGCAATAGTTCGTTCATTTGATCTTTTAACTGTTTATCACTTTTGTACATAGTTCAAATACTCTTGATTGTCAGTGAACGTAAATGTAAAATGATATCGAATAGGAGTGGAAAGCAATTTTTTTTATGAAAATTGAAAGCAAATCAACAAAACAAAATTTTAAAAATATTAAAATTTATTTCTAGTTTTTTTTTTACTGTGGCTAAAAAAAATATAAAAGGCTTTATGGTAAAATAAGTTAAAATTGTGTTTTTTAGCGTACATAATACTTTTTTATAACAAAATTGAACGCTTCAACTATACATAATTCTTTTTTTTTAAATTAGTATGTCAGAATTTTCGTTCCTTCGTCTTTATCATAATTTAAGTTTAATTGGTTCGTTCATTTACAGGTCGTTCATTTCAAATGAAGAGCAAACTTCGTTCAGTTCAAGTGAATAAATAGTACAATAGGAATAGTTCGTTCATGTACTAGTGAGCATACATTTTACACATGTACAGCTTAACTCCATACAAAACGAAAATGAATGAAAATCTAAAATTTCTCTGTCATTTCTGGTAAAAGTACATACCGAGTTATTTTGCCCATTTTGTATTTTAATAAAAATACCAAAAAAAACCTACTGAATTTGCATAGCAACTGAAAGACGGAAATAACTGAAAGATTGGTATGCTAAACTCTTCTAAAAGTTATCTAAGAATTGCAGAAAGTTGACAGGCGGACATCGATAAATCGACTTCGATATTTACAAAGATTCACAGCCATATTCAAAAACCAATTGTATTAAAGGTTTAAAATTTCAAATACTTATTACAGTTTTATCTTAAAATAAACCAAAAATTAAAGTTTTTATTCAAAATTTTAAAATTACTTTAAAATAGCTATTTTAAATTGTTTTACGTTTCTGTCTGGCAACTGTTTTCGGTTTTAGCTGTCAGTATGAAATTAATGAAGCTCAAAAGTCTTTTATTATACAAATAAAAAAAAGCAGGGTTTTTTTTTGCCAAAATTAAAAGAAAAAATTGTTTAAAAAACAATTTTAGTAACCGGATGTTCAAAAGAAGAAAATATATAAAACGATGGAAGAAAATAAAATTATAAAAATGAGCTCAGAAGATTTCTGCATCTGATTTTAGGTAAATTTGTGTAAATTTAAAAAAGTTGTACTGCTGAAATATTTTTTTATATTTCCAGGACATAAAAACAAAAACAGATTTAAAGAGACCTCCATGCGAAAACTACTGTCGTGTAGTTTTCTGGAGAATAATCTTATATATATGCATGTCTTACAGGAGTTATTAAAACAGCTGGTAAAGAAGAGAGTGAAGGCTATCGAAAACAATAGCACGGACACTTACAAGAACCACGCAAAAAAAAAAAGCTATTGAAAAAGGATAAGTATTACTTTTTGTTACTACTTGATTGATTGCTTTTGTTTGTAGCTTTAATAGCCCTAGTCTACAATAAAAATGCAAGCCAAAAATTAGGTGTCAGAACATCTTACGATATATTTTTGTTTTTGATAAAGCAAATTGTAAAAAAATAAATTAAATGTCAACTTATTTTTGGTTTTTAGAAAGGTGAATCCAATAATAAAATTTTTGTATTTATTTTGGTTGGTCGCTATTATTAGTTTATGAATGCAGTTTTAGGAATATTTGCCTATTATTGCTTTATTTTCGTGTTTCAAGATTTAATGAATATGGCTGTCAGACTATATATACTTTACAGTGCGGCTCAAGTACGATAAAGAAATTACATTTTATAATTTCTTTATCAATAGCATCATCGATAACTATTGCCCTCGTTGACCAATTTTATAGTACTTTTTTATTACTACAGATTTAATTTTAAGGAACATTGTGAATTTTTTTTTCATTACAAAATATTTGTTATTGATAAAAAATTTTTCTAGAAAGTTTTCTTTAGTAAACAATTTATATACTATATATATTCTTTTATAGACATTTTTTTATACAAGTTTATATTAATGTTAAAACAGTTTTTATATATATTATACATTTAAAAAAATTATAGCTCAGAGCCTAAAGAAAAAAATAAATAGGTATTATTTTATCAGCTGACTTGTCTTTTGAAATTTTTATAGAACACAGAGTTTCTATATTTAATCAAAAATTATTTTTGAAAACGATTTAAACTTAAATTTTCTCCAATCTTAAGGACCAAATCAATAAAACTATAATTTTTGTTTCATAAAAGTTAATTTAACAAATTTCCATAGTGAGTCCTCTTAATTAATTAAAAAATCTTAATATTTTCTTTTACGTAAAAAAAAAAGTTTTGAATTATAGTGAAGGGTATAAAACTGAACTAAATATTGTAAATCGGGTGAGAGCTAGCAGACTTGCTAGACCAAATTAACTTGAAAAATTTTATTTAATTTATTATAAAAAATTAATAAAAAAATTAATTTCTCTTAAACTAAATTTTTTTGAAAAACATTCTTTAGACAAAAAACAATTGCTTTAAGTTTTTTCCTCTTTTGGCATACGAAAAAACAAAATTTAATTTTATTTTTTTTTTAAGAGAAATAATTTTATAAGAATTAGAAAATTATTTATTAAATGGTTTTCTCTTCTTTAGCTAAAACAAGCACTTACAATGCAGTAAGTATTCTTACTATCTTTCTACAAAGATTTATTTTTGGTTTTAAAAGTGAAATATTCAGGAAGACTTGAGAAATTTATTCTCTGTTACCACAGACATTTTTAGTAATTAAGAAATACAATATTATTTAAATCATTGTTAAATCTTGATTAAAGTTTGTCTTAAAAGTGTTATACTATTGTTTTCAATTGTTATTATTTGACTGCACAATTGAATTTCCTAATGTTTTTTTTTTTTTTTTTTTTTCATTTACATTTTTAATTCAATTATAAAATTGTGTAGCAAGAAGACAAATTTAAACTACATGCAATTCTATAAAGTCATTGCTCAAAATTTCGTAGTAAGGATGGCTGTATATAAAAGAAGAAAAAAAGAAATCAAGAAATAAGGCCAGTTGGATCGAAATTCTATGTAACTTCTTTTGCAACGTTTTGGGCTTTATTAAAATTTTTTTGCTACAACAGACTGGCAAATAAAAAAAATATATGAATTTTTCTCCTGGCCTCTGGGCCTACAGTTTTACTAGAAGTATCTTTTTCTAAAACTGCATAACTGGAAGTGTTTTCTTTTATTTTTATTAGAAAAATTTGTACTTGTGTTTTCAATATACATTTTGTTTAAATTAATTTTTCTAAAGTTTTTGGCACCAACCTAATCTGTTTACTTAAACAAAATTTTTCAATTTAAATTCAATATGTTTGTTTCTTAGTTTATAAAATTTTAGTAAAACTTTTAAGCACAATACGAATTGTTAAAATTTATTTTTGGTCTCCTGCCTTTTTTACAATAAAATTTAAATTTTTATGGAATTGGTTTTCTTATTTAAATATTTGTAAAAAAAAACAAACAAAAATTTTTGTAAGAGACAAACAAAAAAGAAAATTATTAGTTTTGAAAGAATGAAGCAAAAGGAAAGTGTAATTAAAAAAAGTTATGTAAATGATTTCATTGCATAATTAAAAAAACTCATCCGAACCCTGAACTGAAAGAATTGTATTTTATACTAAATGTTTTTGCCCGGTCTTGCGGACCCTTTCCTTTATTAAGTGAGCCGATGTCCTTAGAGAGCTCATGACTTTAGCAGAGGTGCCAAAAGAGGTAAATAAAATATTTTATAGCATAGTTTCAGGCCGATTGAAAATCGTTGAAAAGAAGGCGTGGCCGGCTCAAAATATATGGCAACCTTCCTTGGAGTATAGGGACAATATGTACCGAATTTCAAACAAATCCATTTGAAAAAAAATTGTATAGCGAACAAACAAACAAACTAAAAAATTTATTTCTAAAAATGTTTCAATGATTGAATGAAATATTTTGCAGGATATTTCACAAGGTAAAGGAGTTTTTTTTAAGAAATTACGAGTACTTCATTAAAAGAAATAAATTATTTCGTTATATGTATAAATAATTTAGTGATATGAATATAATAACTTTCTTAAACGATTTAAAAAATTTCATTAAAGCAATTAACTATTTCATTCACTTAATTAAATATATTGGCAAGTGTTATTGTTAATTGAATTTTCTCAAAAATTTATTTTTGCAAAATGAACAAATTTTATATAAAATTTTTAATTTAACTGTGATCAAACTCCGAGGGCTTTGTTGTACTATAACACAAACGTTAAGATTTTCAATCGATTTTGAAAGGGCAAACTCAAATGGTATTTGATACGACTGTCGAAAGATGATACGTAGGTTTTACACTGTAATACAAGTGCTAAAATTTGGATTGGATTTTGTTAGAATTGATCGGTGAAAAATATAAACATTTAGAAAATTTTCTAAAAATGGTGAGAGGTTACGTTTGTCAAATTTCTATCTTTATTATATTTTGCGTTTGATTTGAAATTTTGACCATTAGTTTTACTCGGTATTACAGTGTAAAACCCCTCTAACAGTATTTATTTATGTTACTGTTTAAAATGAAAGTCAGTAAAAGCGTATAAAATTGCCAGGCATGACTTTACTCGGTCAAAATATACAGTTTCTCTATTTAATAATCGTATAAATTTTTCACTTACTTTGCAGGTGTAAATGCCTTCATCCAGACGATTTGCCTTTGATATCCCCAGTATTGCTGTAAATACATGTTTCATTTCTGGTGGCAACACTGTGGTCCAGATTTCTCTGAAATACATAAAATACAAAATAAATTAAATAAAATTTTTTCTTCACCGTTAAAATTTTTTATTTAAAATAACAAAAATTCAATGAAATGATTCTATTGAAATTTTTCATAAATTATGCAAATCAATTAACTATTTTCATTTTATTAATGAAACTATTTCATTAAATGAATAAATTTTTTATTGAAATAAAATTAGAGGAAACATTATTTCACTAAATTAATGATGCATTTCATTAGTCTAATGAATATAACGAATTTTTCATTGGATTAAAGAGAATATTTAGAGGTAATATAAAAAAAATTCTCTCAGTGTATGTAGATCAATTTCAGTCTTAAAAAATTTAATTTAAAAAAATGTATGTGCACAATATTGACCAACATAATTGTATTTCATACAATTCCATTTAACATTGCGGCTATGCGCCAATCTTTTACAAAATAACGGTGAATAGTTAAATTTTTTTTTAATTCAAGCTTTGCTACTATGTTTTTCTAAAAAGCTTTAATAAAGTGGCCAGATTTTGTGTGAACAATACTTTATTTCATACACAATCGGATATATTTCTTTTTTCACAATTCAATAAAAAAAAACTAAATAACTTTAAAAAAAAAACGAGATTTTATTTTAAAATAAAAAAAGCACTCTTACTGAGACACCCCTTACTATTATGAATTAGAATAGCAACAACGCTAATTTATTGAATGCATACGAAACTCAAATATATTCGATAAACAGCCGAAAATCAAAATTAACTCATTCATTCAATATTAAAAGTATTTCTTTGGAAGCTTGTCTATCATCAACTCTCTTGGAGAGCCCTCCCCTGATAATATTAACAATATCTATAATTATATTGAAAAAATAGGACTAAAGGTACAACAACAGAGCAAACATTCGTGTGTACATTTGTACACACTTTCCAGTACCTAATCATAGAACCACAATAAGTTAATAAATATATTTGGAATCTGAGCCCATAATTAGAATTTATTTTAATGATTAAATAAATTATAAATAAATAAATAAAATAAATAAAAGTATTTTTTTTTAATTAAAATGGCACACACTATTTTTCATGGCTGATTTTTCAAATTTATAAATTTCTAATCTACAAATAAAATTTATTTAAAAAAAAAATACTTTTGTTGATCGTTAGCTGCAGTCATTTTTACAACGAAAAAATTTTTACTAAACTAAAAAAAATTTTACTTTTTAATTAAAATTTCTTTTAATTATGAATATGCCTTCATATTGTTTAACAGGTGTAATATTTTGCTTTGTAAACCAAAATTTTTATTTATTTTTTTAAATTAGTTTCTTAAAAAAAAGTTATTTCTATTTTTGCAGCAAACAAATTGAAATACTTAATGATTACTAACCCAACCATGATATAAAAAATTGTAATTAAAACTTTTTTGTTATGCAAAGAAGCAAGCCAAGTTTTCAATACGTTCTAATTATTAGACAAGGTCAATATTGTGCTCATTATCAATTGAGGCTAAAACAATAAATTCAGTCATTTTTGTTTGCTAATTTATATTTCTGTATTTAGATTTTCATATTAACACCACCCTTTCTAGCTGCAGACCTCTTAAAAACAATTCATTTGTACTTGAACTTTACGGAGATAGAGATTCATATTTTACAAAGCATCATTAATTTTCACACAGTCATTGTAGTGGGCAAACATGGAGGCAGCTAGTTAGGCTATTTGTTTAACTATTACTAGAGCATAAAAACTAAAACGTATAAACATAACCCAATAAACATTTTGGATACAAATTTTAATTCTTTATAATGTTGTTGTCAAGTCAGTGGCTCGTTTCTCTAACTATATGCGAGAACTTCTCACATCGCAAGGTGTGAAACAAAAAATTCCACCGTTTCTCGATTTGTAAGTAAAAAGTGTTTCTGTAGTTTAATGTGAGAAAATACAAAGCTGTTACGTCTTTATTGGAATTTTCCAATGATTCAAATGTCAAATACAATATAAAGTGTCAACAAAAAGAGGAATTTATATAAGATGAATGTACTTCTACATGACATTCTTGTTTGTTACAAATTTTGTTAGTACAAAATGTGAATAAAAATATTTCAAAATGGTGCGATGCCATCACATCTCTAAATTTGTTATGCCACACAAAAAAAAAAAAAAAAAAAAAAAAAAAAAAGAAGAAAATTTATTAACGAAAAATACACATAAAATTTCAATATTTAGCTACAAAAAATATTCCACTACACTTATTTTATATAATTTATTAATTTAAGCGTTTTAAGTTTATTAATTTTCATTTTGTCATTACTTTCGCACACTTCTCTCATGCATTTTAAAATGAGTGATGTCTTGACAGTTCTAGTGAACCTTTTTTCGCAAAATTTTGTTATAACAAAATATACAGAAACACTTGTACTCACATTTTTCCAATAAAATGACAGATGGTTCTCACAAAGAAAAATTACAGAAACACTTTTGTGTAATAAATAACATTCTGTTTCAATTCTCATTGATTTTTGTTCAATTCTATTGTTTCTTATGAAAATTTTCTCGATGCGAGATTTAAAGAAACGAGGTTCTGAATCTTTATGAGATTCTTAAAACTGAGTAGAGATTGAGAATTTTTTAATGAATACAAAGTAAGTATTAGAATTACAATCAGGGTATTAGTTGCAGTTTCTATAATACTAAAAAAACAAACATCAATAAAATTTTATGAACTGACAAAAAAAAATAATAATAATAATAAAAACAGCAGTTTCTAATCATTAATTCAATGCAATAATTTCATTTATATAATGAAATTATCTTAATTTTTTATATTCTAAATATTCATTTTAGTAATAAATATTTCATTGTTTCCTTAATTTTATGAAACATTTGAATTCAAACTTAGCTTTTCTTAACAAATCAGTTAAGTTGACTTAGATCAAAAACGATTTGCTGTTTGCTTCATTGTTTATTGGGTTGTAGGTATTTTTATTTAAACCAAAAAAAGAAAATTTCTGTTCCTATTCAATTGTGTGAACAACAGAGTAGTAAATATCGTTCTATACGAGTACGTTACCCATATTCGAAATAATCTAAGCTAAAACGTTTAATAATATTCATGTGGTTATTTGCTTATTATGGAGTAGAGCTTAAATCTGTGGCGTGAGCGAGAAAGAGAGAGAGAGAGAGAGAGAGAGAGAGAGAGAGAAAAGCAATAGCATATTGTACAGGAAATACATTAAACAAGTGAACTTAACTTTTTTACTTAATGTGAAGCGATAATAATTTATTTTTTGCTTAATGTGTTAGTGGTTAGATTTTACAATATGCTAACAAGTGAAGAAGAAAACAGTGAGAGAAATTATTTCAATATTTTTTTTTTTGGGCAATTTTTGAGATGATAGATTTCTTTGAACATCGGTATATATAATCCTTATGAGCCAGGGAACCTTGCCATATACTTTTCTACGGGCCACAACGATTTTTTTAGGAAAGTAATTTTAAAATGCATAATTACTTTTTAAAGTGCTTTATACGAGTATGTGTATCACACCGATGCCTTTTAGGATTTAAGGATTTCCACTCAAAGACTAGAAAACTACAATGCTTCATATACTAATAAAAATATTTTTTCAAGCTTAACATCTTAATAAAAATTGTTTTCATTTTAATTGTAAAATATTTCGACTTCTCTGTGAATGTCTTCTTCTAGGAAATTCAAAATAAAAACATTTTTTATTATTTAATATTTATAGCATCGAATAATTTAATTAAAAAAACTCTTTATGAGTCTTTTATTATGGCAACAAAATGAAAGGAATGTTCAATAGATTTTTTTTGCATTTTTTTTCGCACATGTTGGACAAGCAACCCGTGAGAATACGTTCTTCAGTATAAATCATCAAATTCGCATTATCGGCCAGACAGTATGAAATTCAATACTGGAGTGCACTAACGGTGGCAAAATGATTTGCAGGTAATACGTTTGTATAAATTTAAATTGTATTACGTCTGCATAAAACAATTGAAATAAAATTAACGGTGAGAAATAATTTTGTTTAAATAAATTTAAATATTTAAAAGAATGGAAATTACAGCAAACAAATGGGCTATTTTCAGCCCACTTATGCTATTTTTTAAATAGGTTTTTGTGTTAATAATTTAATTTTAAATAAGTAAGAATTGTGATTAATAAATCATTATATATTATGCTGCTTATTCAAAAGAATTAACGTAAACTTTAAAATAATCTTTATTGTATGAAAAATTTCTCTAACGTCCACTTTAAAGCAAGAGTTTATATATTTAACCTAAGCGTTTCTTTTATTCAAAATACTATAAAATTATTCTTTTGAACCACTTGAAAAATTTATTTTATGATCCTGTTGATAACTATAGACTTCCGTTTACAAATAATTCTTGTGAGTGCCTTCAATTAATCCCTTTGATATCTTCGTGATTCACCAAGTTAACGCATTACATAACCTAATTTAAACAAGATAAACATTTTGGCGACCATGACAAGACTTCGTAATACATAAGCTCATAATACGTTCTTCTTTTTCATCTTGAGACACTTGTTACTACAACCATATGGCCCTTTCTGGCCAGGTAGTTTGTGAATGCGGCTTACAATCTTTAACATAATAAAACTGCCTGTAAATATTTTTTTCTCTCAGTGTATATACTCAACCTTATATAACAAAATGTTAATGGTGGTGCTGTAAAGTAAATTAGTGGTTTTAGCTATAGTTCCATACAGTTTTCCCATTTGTTTCTCTTTTACTACTCCCTCTCACTTCTTGTGTTCTCTTTTACTTAATATTTTCATATTTTAATAATGTTGCAAGTAAGCTGTGTTGCGGTGGGTGTGTTTGTATGTATTTATCTGTCTTGTTAAAGATAATTAATATTTTTTGTTATTGTAGTTACTGACTGGCATCCTGTTGTTCATCATGATTTCAAGGGTGGAGTAATAAAAATAAAATAAAACAAAACGAAACGAACAGCAAATTAAAACAAAATAAATTCGGCTGTATCGAGTCTTTAATACCCTTCACTATTGTGATCAAATTCATTCATATTCTTTATTTAGTAAATTTTTCTGAAATTTATAAAAAAAAAATAATTAATAAAAATGCTTGCCAACAGTTTTTAAGCCAAATTAAATACTAAATTAATTATTTAATAGCGAATAAAGAATTTCAAATTAATAGGCTATTCACACATACACGTTAATTGAGCTATTAATCACTTTATGCAATAATCGCCCAATTTACCATACAAATTTTCATTAATTAATTGCGCAATTAAAAATTGATTGCACGTTAATGAAGTCAAAATAAAAATGCAACTCTTTGTTGTGCCCTTAAATATCAACACAAAAGTGAGAAAAATTGATATTTTCAGTATTAAAAAAAGAAAACGTAAATAAATTTAAAAATAAATGTCATTAAAAGGAAATGGCAGCCGAAGGTACCGGTAAATAAATTTTATAAAATTGTTTTTGAAAATTATTTTTATATAACTAATTTCTTTCAATCAATAGCTTTCCTTCAAAACTGGATTGCACTGATCGTAGTAGTTAAATATTTTTAGTATAAGCCACCAACATTTTTTTAAAATTTGACTTTCTTTTAATTTTTTATTTTATAAATACTCAAACATATTTTCAACAAAAAAATGTCACAATATTTTCAGTTGTCAAATGCTTAATTGCTTCATTACTTTTACGTCTGTACAGGCTATAAAGCAAAAATGCCCATAAACCATACCCATAACTATTGCACACAAAGCATTGAAAAGACACACACACAACAAAAACAGAAATTAATGAAAATCTAAAATTTCGGTTGCACCTTTGATTTTTCTCTTGCATTTGTGAACCAATTCTTTTGATTTTTTGCATAGACATTCTGACTGTTATTCTGATAAAACTATACCCTAGGTTTATTCTCGGTTTTGTATTTTACACAAAAAAACGCAATCAGAAAAACGGCAAAAAAAATAGAGGTTGTTGCACTTCAGATTTAGATAGCAAATTGCGCGCAGGAACTTCCATCAAATTGGCATCGCTAAAATGCTACGAACTTAATTTTTATTTCTAATTAAAAGTAATTCAGTTGTTATTGAACATTTAAAAAATTAAGCCTCTATTTTTACAAATTACTTGGTAAATTCGAATGGGAATAGAATCATACAATGATTTTATATAATCGAGCGAAACGGTCAACAAGCCTCTTTTATGCCTTCAATATGTTCTTCTTTGCTAGTATACTGCTTTCCAGAAGCATCCTTCAATAGTTGCATTGATGGTGAGAGAGCCAAACGAGCACATTAATATTTTAATGGGGTAGTCATGTCTTTATCAGCCAGGCAGTAGGAATATTTTGCATTGTCACTACAAGTTTCCAAAAATATTCAGAAAGTGCAGAAACGCTTCTTGCAGCACTCTAATATAATAATTATCATTCATGGTCCTAAATAAAAATTTCACCTTACAGATACCATAATAGAATGTGGATCCCCACACCATAACCCTTTCTATTCTGCTATGCAAACGATTCAATTGATGCTCTTCTTTTCGGAGATCATTAAAATAAATTTTTCTTTTTCATCTGATAAAACGACACGAGCGTTGTTCGAGTACTTTTTGGGTAAAGTTCGTTAAAATGAGAGTAAGCTAAGATTACTCTCAAAAAACCACAAAAATACCTAAGAGTAAACGATAGCAAAAAACCAATTTTTTAGCCCAGAAAAAAATGCCAAACAATGAGGTAGTGTCGGAGCAGTTTTAACAAAACAAGCGAATTGTGTTGATATCAAGTTTGACATATTCAGCCTTCTGGCTGTAAATTCATATCACAATTTGCACTTTGTTTATTTTTCAAACAGCTGATTGACAATTTACCCAACTTGCACGAAGAAAAAGTGTGGAAGAAGAAGCATAATGCTCTCATACAATTGCTCTCATTTACAAAAGCTTGCTGTAAACGACCGCTTTTTGAGTAAATTGGGATCCCGCGGGATCCCAATGTGGAGTAAACAAACATACCTACGGTGCTACTCTTCATGTGAGTTCAATAAAAACCCTCTCTCATATTTTTTCCAACCATTTCCAGATTTTCAGCATACTTCTGTATGTGCTTTGTAGGGTGTCTCATGTAGCGTGTAGAAAGTGCATACGGAATGACAAACTTATATAACCTTTTCACTTTTTGTAAAGGGTATAAAAACGAACTGAGATAAAAATAAGAGAGCATAAGTGAAACCAAGCAATTAAACCAGCTTAATTATCTGCATTGTTAGGAAATATTGAAAATAAAAAGTTGAGTTCAGTTATTTTGTGTTTCAATAACAAACAAACAAAAAATATTGGCGAATAAAACCCTAAAAAAGAATCGTTAATAATATTTTTAATCTTTTTTTGATAAATATTTATTTACAATAAAGAAAATATTTGAATACTTTATTAAGAAACGAAAGAAAATAACATAAAATTAAAAGAGCAATTATCTTAATTGAGCATAAAAAAACATAAGAAATAAAATAAATTTTTTTTAAATGCTTTTAATCAATTTGCATTAATTTTTATAAAGAAGAAGGCAAGTAATGAATAATATTTTGCAGTTTTGTTTCCTCCAAGCGATAACATAAACGAAAAAATCTGCTCACAATTAGTAGTTGATTTAATATAGTTTTGTAATAGATCTGTGCGAATAAGGAAAAATTTCTTAAGAAAATTGTGATTTTTTGTCGCAACTAACTCAATGATATTACGAAAGCGGTATTCGCTTGCTAGAATCGAAATAATTTTGTAAGAAAAAGTCTTGCGGTTCTTAAAGTTGGAAAACTTTAAAATAAGTTATAAAGGCATAAGCGATTTTTCCATATTACCATGGAATTATGCATGCATTTAAGGTGAATGTATACCAAGTGGACGCATTAAAATTTCGCTCATCATTTTCTTTTAAATTGTCAAAATTTATAAAACAAAACTTTTTTTCAGTTTATGCATTTCGTTCATTTTTATTTTTAGGTGCAGGATTTGTGATTCTAAAACAGATATTTTTCAAATGAACTAATATTTCCGATTCAAATTGTAAATTGAAACAAATTTTAAATATAACAGCGGTAATGCGGCCACCCTATATAGATTTCGCCTAGCACTCATACACGAAAGTGTACTTTTTGTTAATTTCATGAATTCTTTTTGTTTGCTTGCAGAAAAAAATTCTGTTTATTTTGGTTAACTAAAATTCAGTTTACTTTTTTTTTACGAATCGTTTTTGTGGTCATTCAAACTGAACAGTGCCTGCAACAATTCTCAATAATTAACAACTTTTCTATGTACTTTTGCTGGTTGCAACAAAAATCATCTAAAAATGACAGCTACAGAAACACAAACGTATCTATCTATAGAACTTTGCGGTTAATAAAAGGGGGCAGTTTCAAAATTTTCTGCCAAATGTGTTGCTTAAACACAATCCCAGAAAAAAAGTAAATAAAACAACAAGGCCATTAACTGCATTTGAAGGTATGCATATACACACACTCATTTGTGGAAGCTGTTTCCCAGCAAACAAAAAAATATGTAGGTATTGCGTTTGAAATTAAATTTTTTTTAGCTCAGTAGTTAATAGAGGATGCTAAGAATCAAAAAGAAAAAATTTTTCTTTAACTTTTTCAAGCTTAAATATGTTAAATTGAAAATGTAGAAAAATGTTAACAATCTGAAAAGGTCTTAAAGGAAGAGAAATCAAGTGGATTTTTCAGTTTTTGCAACTTTTTTTATTAAAAATTGCTATAAATTTTAAATGAATTTTTCTGGCTTACTGGGTTAGAATCGCATTAATGAATTCAACAGGAAAGCTTAGTTTGTGTGTTTTTATGTGAGCAGACCTAGTTGGCCACATAGCCTTTGAAGAATGATTTCAATTATTGTGCCTGCAAGGCAAAACCAATTGAGATCACAAAGTCTTGCGTTGATACAACGTTTCAATATAAATAGATAAAAATAACTTTTTTTAATAATTGTTCTCTGAAATACTAAAGCACAGCACGCCTAACAATGTAGCTTTTTTAATTAAGCAATAGTTAATTTAACTTTTGTTTGACAAAGTGCAGCATGTGTATCTAAAAGTTTAGTTTCTTTAATAAGTTCTTAAGCAAAATTGAAGTTTCACTTTCATTTTTTTGTTTGTTTCTAAATTGCGTTACACTTTATTTAATAAAATAGAGAGTTTTTTTGACAGCTAAAGGGTAGTCCGTAGTATTTAGAGTTGGCTCCAACTCGGTCTCAAACATATTAAAAAGTCTTGCAATTTAAAACTTCAAATTGAAGTTAGTATCTTTTTAAATACGATTTTAAATCAATAAAGTCTTTTGAGCAAAAGTGAGCTCTTAATAAAAGAATACAATTTTGTGATTATGATTATGGTAACTAAAAAGACAAACCATTTCGATAGAAATTTTTCCAAAATGAGGTGCCATCTTAATTTTAAAACAGCCGTGAGATTATTTGAGATCAACTGAAGTCTGCTAGGTTGGTGTCTTTACGTGGTGGCCTAACGACTCTCAATTGGAATTCCAAAATTCCGCTTTGAATCACCTACTCGCCGTAAAGTAATCTGGATAAGCCCCGTGACATTGAGATATCTGAGAAGGTCCCTTAACCTAACTCTCGATATATTAGGTAGTCCGGTCATCAGATGTGCACCGAGAAATCTGTGTCTCGAAGACATAAGAACGGGTCACTTGCAGAGAAGATGACAGACCCTCTCCTTACTCTCGGGTGACCGGCAACTGCGGCACATTTCATTGCTGGCGTGTTTGCGTGACAGTTAACACAGCCACCAATCTTTAAATATCCCTAATATTTATGCTTACCAGGTGAACAAAGCATTTACCAACACAGCCTTTCCAGATTTCGCCATCTGGTATTCGCCTTTCCCTAGTAGTGATAAAAAATACCGATACTGATACCACTAAGCGATACCGGGACTGTCACTGGCATAGAAACCTCTTTGTTAGAGCTAGCCCTAGCCAATTCATCCGCTCCTTACCAATGAAGCTGCTGTGTACAGGAATCCATACCAAAGATACGTCAGCCAGACGTTCCAGATTGGATAACACAGGCTAGGGGTGTAACATTCGTTTGAAGTACCAGGAAACCCGCTTGGCTTCTTTGATGGCCAGTATCTCCGCCTGGAAAACATTCCACCTATCCGAAAGTCGGAATGAGAGTCGTTTGTCAAGTTCTCCGCAATACACTCCAAAGCCCACGCCGCAGATCATTTTAAATCCGTCAGTGTATACTTTAGTGTCATACCTACTTACATATGTTTCTCTTTTCCACTCCCCCCTGGAAGGAAAGACCACCTTAAAAAACTTATCAAAGCTTATATGGGGAACCATATAGTCGGTAGAGGCCCTAAGGTCCGGATGAATCCGATTCAGGATCTTAGCATGCTCATATGATCTATGGTTCCACCAGCCAGATGCAGACAATCTAGTCACATTTAATTTTATAGAAGTGAGGCCCCTGACGGATTGGTAAATCGTTTAAAATTATTGTATTTGAATAATTTTCAGCAGGTAAATATTTAAAATTTATGTTTATGCTCTTATCCAAAAAAAAATTAACGTAGACTTTAAAGTAAAATTTTTTAAAAAATTATATTAAAAATTTCGTTAACGTTAAAGTTTACGTTAATTTTTTTGGATAAGGGGGTAAGTCTTTTTTTGTGCGGCATAGCAAATTCATGAAGGTATTGATTAGAACCACGCTATTTTCCACTATTTTTATTCACATTTTGTACTAACAAAATTTCATACAAACAAAAATATCCTTCATTTTATGTAAATTCATCTTTTTGTTGACACTTTTTATTGCATTTGACATTTAAATTATTGCAAAATTCCAGTAAAGACGTAACAGTTTTGGATTTTCTCGCATTCGACTACAGAACACTTTTTACTCACAAATCGAGAAACAGTGGAATTTACGATTACAGATTGCGATAATTGCTTTGCTCACGATATTATTAAATAGATACTAGAGGTAAAAAAATGCCAAGCACTGAGCATATCCTGTAACACCAGCTGGCCAACTGGGATATGTTGCCTTAGCTTCAAACATCTATGTTTACAATTTTTTTTATACTGCAAAATAAATTTAACACTTTAATTTATACACTCACGAATTAATTGTGTTTGTTTTGTTTTTGTGTCCCTTAAAACTGAAAATATCTCTGTGCTTCAATGTATTTGTTGCAATTGTTTGTGCTTTTAACATTTACCTTGATTAATTCATTTTGCAAAAAAAAAAGAAAAAATAAACCCTAACTTTTACCGAATTTAAAGCATCATTAACTTTCAATTGTTTTCGTTATTGTAAAGAGTTGAAATTTGTCACACATATTCAAGCTGATAAAACAGTACCAAATGTAAAATTTCAAAAGTGTCGGAACAAAGATTCGTGTATTTCCCGAAGCTTAAAAATGCTTTAAAAGTAAGAAAAAAAATTATATACAAGCATTGGATGTGATATTCTTAGCGGTTTGACCAAATTCGATATAAATCAGATCAAGGACACACCAAGCCCAAAAAAGTCTTTTTTAAAAAAATAAAATTAATTACACTTTAATTCAGTACAAAAAACATTTATAGGAAACTCCAATTTGATGCAAGGATATACCCACCTCACAAATACGTTAAAAATGGTATAAAAGCTAAAAATCTTTTTTTTTCGTATTTTATATAAATTTTTGACAATAAATAAGTTCCTTATTTGTAAAGTCACAGTTTCGTGACTCCTTACATCGAGTGCTCAAAAATAGGAGTTATCCTAAAAAAATTAAATTTGGCCCATGTGTCTAAATCGTAACACTAGTATATATAGGCTTTTCATGAAAGTGTTATTTTTTACAAAAATTAAAAATAGGCAAAAACAAATAATGTTTTTATTTTTATTTCGTACCAAATAATTTTACATTAAAATATTTTCGGCATTATCGTTACATAAATTTATTTTTAACCCACTTAAAAATAGGTTTATTAACATATTCCAGAATTTACCTCAGTTATTGTAAATTTTTAAAATTGTGAACTTTAATTTTTCTTTTTCTATGTCTGGAAGCACGATTTTCTATACATTTTATAACCAAATGTATTTCATATGTTGTATTATATTTCTTAATGTGCATCCACTGTTGAAAAATATCCTGGATATGAAAGGGTGTTTATACTGAAAAATAGTTATAAAAGCCAAAAGTGCCCTCAGGACCAGCTAAAATTTATTTTAACATATAATACTAAAGTAATAAATTATCAAAAAAAAAAAAAAAAATTATATTTATTAAGCGAGCTGAAAGCCTTTACAGCTTTGATTGTCTTAAAGTAAAGCAAATTTTGTTAATAAATAAATAAATGTTAAAAAATTATAAAATGTTTTTGGATGCTTTTTTATTTACCACAAAAGTTGGTTTTACTAAAGAATTGTCTTTGAGCTAACGATAGTTCGCATATGATAAATATATTTAAACGAAAATAGTGTTGCATTTAACGCTGATTAAACTATTCTATTTTTATTACTTTCATACCAATGCTAGTCATTTCGACTTTCAATTGCATCTAAGAAACCGGGAGTGCTTCCAAGTACTTCCAAAATTACTTAAACGAAAAATGCAATAGATTTTTATGTTTTTAAAGTAAATTAACTGCTTTTATAATAAAAAAAATAAATAAGAGACAACGATAAAAAAGTAAACTGTGTTAGTCGAAACGACTAACATTGGCTATGCAGGATTAAGCGTATATATGTACCTCTCTTACAATTTTACTACATAGATATATATAAGCCGTTATAAAAATTTAAATCAAAATTTTAGATTTTTAAACTTTGTTGCATAGAAACCTTAATTTTCAGGTACAATAACTAAAAAGCTACTTAATATTTTTACGTAATAATTTTTTCAAAATGGAAAAAGATTAAATTTCCCACATTGGATTTACAGATTTTTGGCCAAGCTCGTGACAGTGTGACGGCTTTCAGCGTATAAATATTTTTCTTTTTTTGGGTGAAATTTATTAAATTATCAACTTTTTTTTTCCGTTCATGTCCACTAACATTAAGTTTATTGTTACATTAATGCAATTGTTCCTACAATAACACGTTGTCTGTAAAGGGTACCCAACAGCCTGTTGGCTTGCGTGTGTATGTGTGTGTAAGCATAATAAATTTTGTCTGCTTTCACACGCATGGGTGTATGCGTGCGTATCTCTATGGATGTGGCAAAAGTCCATTAGCGGTTAATAGTCGTACATATAATACTGATTGTTGTTAATGTTTTGTAATTGTTGAAAGTTGTTGGAATATTTTTGTGTTTGCATTTGTGCTTGTGCTTTGGCTGGGCAAAATTTTCAAATGTGCATGTGACAACACCAGGTTAATGTTATCTTTCTTATAATTTCACTTGCTGCTGTTGATGGTCATTAACAAACAATAAATGTAATTTAAGAGCGGTTTGTTGTTAAAGTGTATTTGCAAATTTTAGCTGAAAATTTTGTGTATTTCCCAAAAAAGCAAAGTAAAAATTAAATATTTAAAAACTCTACTTTGATTTTGAGCTAACAATTCAACTTAATTAAATTTTATTTTGTAAGTTTACTAACCTTCTAACCAATTTCCTTAACATCATCGTTTATTTTGGGAAAGCTTTTTTAATTTAATGTTACAAGTTAGTCATGTGAGAAATTTATAGTTTTGGGATGAAAAAATTCACAAGAAAAAGCAAATAAAGAACATACAACCTTCATAAAGGTTTAAATATACAAATGGGACAAGTTATTGAAGAAAACGTAGTATGTTTCTCATACTGCTACGATATAAATTGGCATAAGCTTTTAATAAAAGTTAAGGAGAAAATACAACAACAGTCTTCCATTCAAAAGAAATCGTTTCTTAGTTACAAATTTAAATAATTTGCCTATTGGTTTATAATGCCGTCAGTCTCCGTTAAACCTATGGAAAGCAATGATTTTGATAACATTTAAAGAAACGTTTTCATGAAGCGCTTATTCTGCTTAAAAAAGGCAATACAAACATCATTCTATTTGGTTTTTATTTGTTTATTGAATAAATTCAGTTTCTAAGGTTATTTTCTATGTGACATTATATACAATTACATACATACATATATATCGTCATATGAATTCACAAAAGCTTTAAGTTACATTTAAAAACTTTTAACGGAGGACAAACAAAAATTAACGAAAAATTTGTACAAAAGTTAAAAATAAATTATTTAACACACAGACGTAACCTTAATTTATAAGCACCATAACAATAGTTTTTAAAATTATAACAGTTTAATACTTATGCAAGTATTTAAATTTGAAATGTTCTTTGTTTAAAAAAGTACTTAATAGATTTTCAATTCAAAAAAGTAAATAAAAGTTTTTTTTTGGAATTGAGTGCCTTTAAGTTTTAGGTGACGATATGTATGAAATAATAAACACCTTTCTTAATATATGTTCACACCATTGTGGCGAACGAAATCAAAGGACGGAGTAGTCCAAAAAAAATTTACCGAGAAATTTTTTTCTTTGAAAAATATCCTTGAAAAATTAAATTTTTTTAAATAAAATTTTTACCGATCAGATTTGCTCAAAATCCTTTCATCTTTAAGCTAAGTATTTTTTGCCTTATATGACAAACAACTTTTCTTGTGATTTTTTTAAACTTCAATAAAAAACAAAGAAACAATTTTTAAATCATCATGGACTATGCTCGCATAGCGACTTTTCAGAACTATTATGCAGCACTAACTGTAACGAAAGATGTGTTAAGATATAATAACACAAATGCTTTCAATAAATCTATTCCTTTTTAAAAGCTTATTTAGTTATTTATTTATTACACATATAAATACATACACAAATATGAATGTATACATTTATGTTGATTCATGAAAGAACATATCAATTAAAATTTAATTAAAGTATTAAGAAAACTCTCGTAAAACTAAATAACTAAATTAAAAGAGGAGAATAATTTTAATAAAATTCAAGTTCATGGCACAATTAACAATAACAAGACAAATGCATTTTACTGTATATAAATGCATACAAATCACAGACACATAAAAACTCAACTCGCTAGACAGAAATGAGGGAGAGTAAAAAAATCAATTATATTTACTTTATGAGTGCAAAAAAAATCCAATAAAACCAGAAGAGCGAGAAAATTATATTTATGTATATACAAGTGCACGCACGTAGACAGTAGCGTTGTCAGGAGCTAGAGAAAAAATTAAACATATTTTCCTAAAAAAAACTATAAAAAAAAGGCTAAAATATAAGCTAGAAAAAAGTTAAAAAGCTACAGCTTGAAATTAAAAATTTTCTTAATTCTTTATTATATTAAGAACCTTAATTATAATTTTTATAGAAAAACCGAAAAAAAACTCATGGTATGTCAAAAACTCAAGAAAATAATGTCGTTTTCCACATGGCTTTAAATACTTATGAGCGAATTCAATTATTTTTCAACTTCTATGTTAACAAAAAATTATTTTAAATTCCTTTAGGTAATAATTGATTTTTGTGATTTTTTATGCGATTTCTATTCCGATATTTTGCTTACTTTGTCTTACTCAAAAGCGAGCAACCTCAGCATTACTAACCGGTAGTAGTAGATAACTAAATACTAAATGGAACAATTAATTAATGACTTAGGAATAAGATTTTATTTTTATTTTACAAGTTAGAAGCCAAATACTTTTCTTTCCTTATGAAATTACCTTCGTTCGACCAATTCATCAATTTACATGTCAAAGTTTTATTGAAAATTTGGTTTGAGTGTCAGTTTGCTTGTACGATTTTCTTATATGATTTGTTTTCATTTGTCCAAAAAAAGGCTATTTAAAAAAACAAACAAGGCTAGGAAAAAGGCTAGAAGCTAAATCATAAATTTTGAGGCTAAATGGCAACGCTGGTAGACAGTAATACCAGTTGATTAATTTACTGTTTTTTTTGTAAAATTACGTTAATACGTAATAGCCTGTTCAAACGTAAAAGTTAAGGAAGTCAATTAAGTTTTAAATTGTGTGACTGATTTGGGTGTTCACAAATATTCAATTAAGTTTACGCAATTAAGCATTTGACAACTGAAAATATGAAAAGAAAGTCAAATTTAAAAAATATGTTGGTAGCTTATACTAAAAATATTGAACTACTCTGATCTGTGCAATCCAGTTTTGATTAAAAATTATTTTCAAAAAGAATTTTATAAAATTTATTTACCCGTAACTTCGGCTGCCATTTCCTCTTAATGACATTTATTTTTAAGTTTATTTACGTTTTCTTTTTTTAATACTGAAAATATCAACTTTTCTCACTTTTGAGTTGATATTTAAGGGCACAACAAAGAGTTGCATTTTGATTTTGACTTCATTAACGTGCAATCAATTTTTAATTGCGCAATTAATTAATGGAAATTTGTATGGTAAATTGAGCTCAATAAAGGCGATTATTGCATAAAATGATTAATTGCTCAATTAGCGTGTATATCCGAATAGACTAAAAGATAAGTATTAAAAGTTATTTAGACTTCGCTCTTTAAACAAAGTATGTAAGTAAAAAACAAAAACTTAATCGTTCAAATTCAAGAGTTGATTGGCGAGTTAATACTTCTTAACTGCATATGCCCAAGTTCAAATTCAGAGTCAACTAAATCTGGAAATAGTATAATGTAATGGAAAAAGTGAATGGAGTAAAAATAAAAATTTAAAGCGAAAAATAAAAAATTTAAATAAAATTGTTTTTGAACCTGAGTGGAATTCAAGCTACAAATCTGTCATTGAAAAGCATAGTTAAGCCCTTTATTGCAACTTTCGATAGTTGAAGTTAAGATTTTATAAGAAAAATAGCCGCTTTTTGGCACCAAATTCGGGTGAATTCTTAAGGAAACACTATCCGATATTCAACTTATCTATATTTTTAATTTAATGTTCAACCAAAAGCTTGATATTTGATTTATAAAATCTTCCTTTTAACTTTAATTATTTTAAATCTAAGCATATACTCTCTTAATACAAAAAAAAATTATGTAGGCTTTAAGGTAAAATTTATGAAAAAATTATTTTAAAAATTTCGACAATATTGACTTTAAGGTCTACGTTAATTTTTTTTTTAAAAATGTTTGATCTATGTAAGCATAAAATGTTTGTCTCAACCATATTTCTTTGCATGCACTATGAGATTTGCAATGCAAAATTGCACAGATGAATGTCACCCAAAATCAATCAATCGTTGCTGATACAGCAAAACTTTTTCAAAATTCTATATCAATTTTATGTAAACACTTAAATTTCTTTTCATTTTAATGTAAAATCATCAGGAAAGAAAATGTTTAACATTTTTATGCCTGTTAGAACTTCGACCTATTTCATATTAAAATAAACCCATTTAGGATCGTTATAATGAAACCAAAAGATGCTAATGTGTTTTAAAAATTCCAAAATTACTTGTTTTTCCTACAAATTTGCTTGACGATTTGATTTAAGATTATTTGATTCGCTTTATTTAAAATTGTTGTGCGATTTTAAATTTTTTTCCAGAAAATATATATTATTTATGTTTTATTAAAATTACAAACAACTAATCATAATGCATGTACTCGTATGCAGACATCACACATAAAGAAATAATATTTTTTGTGTTTTTTCGAAAGAATTTTATGCATTTAATATAGTTTTTTTTATTTATTAACCACTACCAACGCATATTAAGTGGTTACTTTATGTGGCTAATTATGTACTCTTTATAAGTTAATACATAAATTGCATAACATAAAAACGTTTTCGCTCACTCAGGCTTTTATAAGTTTTATGTTAAAGCAAACAAGATTAATTTGAAATTTTATTTATTGATAATAAAAATGGCAGAATAATGTGCGATAAAATACAAATAATTATAACATAAATATGCTGTTGATTATATAAATTAATTAAAGCAGCTTTAAGTTAAATAATGTAGGAATACATACGAGTACATAACATATCGTCAGCACAAATGCATTTACCATTGTATTTATTTTTTGTAATTTTTCAATGCAAGGAAAAATTGCAAAGACGAAACGGGAATCTCAATGGGATCTTCTCCTATAGGAGAAGATCTGGATGTCTTTACCGATGGCTCCAAGAATAGTTTTGGAGTTGGAGGTGGAGTCTATATTGATGAGTCTGGGACTGGTATATCCTTCAGACTCCCTAATCAATGCAGCACTCTACAAGCTGAAGTGATGGCTATAAAGCAAGCAGCAGACTGGCTGTGGTATCATGGAGTATTTGGCAGGAATATTCGCATTTATACCGACAGTCAGACTGCAATCAGGTCCTTAGCGGGTGTCTATTCGACATCCCAGCTGGTCCAAGAATGCCACACATCCTTAAATAGAATGGCAGAGCATTCGGTGATCACCCTCATTTGGGTGCGTGGACATGGGACTTCAATGGGGAACTGCAGGGCGGATAACCTGGTGAAGGAAGGGTCGAGGATGCTAGAGCAAGATGCCAATACGCCCTGTGGTATCCCTCTATCGGTCTGTAAAAAAGAGATCGATAGCATATTCGAATGAACGTGTAATACGGCGAGGATGATCTGGCCTAGGCTGGATAGCAGTCACAGTAGGGATTTGCTGGGGCTCCAAAGAGCCCGATTGAGAAATGTGGTGGCTATAGTAACGGGACACTGCAATTTTGGCAACCATGCTAGAAGAATGAGATTGCGTTATAATGACTACTGTAGAAGTTGTCAGAACGAGGAGGAGGAGGAAACTGTGGAACACCTTCTCTGCCAGTGTCCGGCCCTGGAAGAGCGGCGCATGATCCATTTCGGTGAGCGACGTCTGCAGGGTCTCACTGCGCTGTCGAATGCAAGTGTCGACATGCTATACTATATTCATTAGAAGCAGCGGTTGGTTTTTGTGACGGACTCACTAACTTTCTTTCTCTATCTTCTTTCTTCCCCTTCACTTTTCTATTACTATTCCTCCTCTTCTTTATTTTCCTCTATACAGGTATCACAAAGGGACCACGTCAGAGGACCCAAGTGAGCCCAGCTCTTGTTTTATTTCTTTCGGGCGACCTGTTTAACCTAACCTAACCTAACCTAAAATAATTTTATGGTTGTTTTCATGATATTCTCATGGAAAATATATTGATTTTTTCGTTATAATAAATATTGAGGGAATCGCAAGTGGATTTTTTCATCTGCAGTCTTTAACTTCCATAAATGTATTGTGTAAAAATTATAAAGTGACTGACGGTGATTTTACTGGCTGACTGATTTATTATTATCGGCCAGCCCAAACGGTTAAAGCTACAGACTTGAAATTTGGATTTTTATAATTTTAAATATTAAGGGGGTAAAAACGGCTAAAATCTGACTACGGATTGAGGCAAAATTCAAACTACAAAATTTCTTTTACTTGTACATTTGTTGGATAAAAAGGTAAATACGTTTAAAAAAAAAAAATTCGAAGAGAAAAAGTACTCAAAGGTACTTGGTACTTTTATTTACCACTTATTTAGTCGTATTTTTTTTTTGTGTGTCCATACAGTAGAATTAAACTCTTTTTAATGAAATAAAAATTCTGAAAGTAATTATATGGAACTTTTTATTAATTTTAATCTTATTTTTTTTTAATATTAATTAACTTAAAACTATCAGACTGGTCTCAAATTGTTCAGGATAAGGTGAAAAGTTCTCAACAGGAGAAAATGGTACTTTTTATATACCTTAATGATGCGTTTTGATTTTATTAGTATAAGACACCTAGAACTGAGAAATTACGCTAGTCAGTTGTAAATACAGAAGAATCGTAAAAAAGTAAATTTCGTAAAAGTTAAACAATTGGCAAAGTTTACAGTCTTTCAGCATCAACATTAACTTTTCACTTAACTTTTTTAAGCTTGTAAGATGAACTGACTCAAGAAGTTTTTATAAAACCAAGTAATAATATAACAAAGTAGGATGAAAATCAATACGATATCGATGATGAAATTCTATTCTTTTAAATGATTAAATCAAATAGTGCATACAAAGATGCACTTTTAGTAGTTCAATTACTGATGTCTAAGGTGGGAGATAATGTTGACATCAGCATTAACAAAATCGACAATTTTAACAATGATAATATTGCAGAAAAAAACCATATCATTTATATAGGAAATTGTTCAACAATCTATAGTCAGATTTCCGAAAGCATCAATATCCTTATAAAATAATTTAAAAATAATAAAGATAAAAATCAGATGACAGACCTTGTCAATATGAGCTCGAAAATGATCAAGACCTATTACACAGAGGAAAAAAAATCTTGATTGCTCCTTTAAACAATCCGCATAAATTAATATTTTTGGTACACGAAAATACTTTTAACCAGCCAATAGAAATTAAATCTAAATTTCATTTTTCTAGTCATGAAAATTAAGTCAATAAATAAAAATTTAAGTTTGAAAATTCAACAAAAAAGAAACATTTATTGTATTACGTATTTGCTACTTTTTTCTTTAAAAAAAAAAAAAAAAAAAAAAAAAACTTTGAAAAATTGAAAGTTCGAAGAAGTTAATAGCCCTTTCATTTCGATTAACTTTTTCAAGTGTAGTTGGTAAACTGATAACAGCGAATTCCCAGAAATGAAGAAATTAGACAAACAAAATTAAAGTCTACTTAACGGAAAATTAATTTTGTAATTACAAAATGAAAAACATCATTTTTAATCACTTTACTTTGATTAAAATATATAACTATTATTTTTTACCATCGATTTTGAATTTATTTTAGAGCATCTTCCACTTTAGGTGACGATACATACAGTTGTTTCTTATCAATTAACTGATTTTTCAATTTATGGTTTTTTTTAATTGATTAGCGCATATAATAATATCAAGAAATAAAAATTAGATGTAAAAAATGATGCCAGTACTGAATTTTTTACAAAATATTTTTTCATATCACAAAATTATTTCATAACTAAATAGGGAATTTTTTGAAAGACAATTCGCCTTTCTTGAGTAACATTTTAAAATAATTTACTTTCCAAATACAGATCTGAGTAAGTGTAGTTTAATGCATGTGCGTAATTTTTCAGCGAGTAACTTATTAAATTAAATATTTAAAATTGTTATCAAAAAGGTCAAATGTCACCAATAAGTTTTGAGCTTATCAGATGATCAACGGGCAAGAACTTTCTCTCATTAAAAAATCCAAAAATTAGACATAAGCAGTTTTTCCTTACTGTCATAGAAATAATCTTACACGATATACATGAAATAAAAATTAAATGTATGTGCGTGCAATCCAAAGTAATATGCTTAACAAAAATGTGTTTGAAAAAAGTATGTAGTAAAAAAAATGTTATCTTACAAAAGACTAGTAAAGCAGCTAGAAAAAAATAAGTTAAATTTCCCTAAAAAAATGCTGGAAAAAGCTGAATCACTCCCAAAAAAAAAGCAAGGAAAAAGTTAAAAAACTAAACGTTCAAGTTCAAAATAATTATTATGATTTTTATAAAAAATCTAAAAGAGAACGTGCAATGACAAAAGCTAAAGAAAATAAGGTCGTTTTAAATGTGCATTTATAACTTGCTTAAATTTCTAGATATCGACCTGATTTCTATTGCGTTGGATAAAGAACCAATTTGGCTTTAATACACTGTTTGTTTTTCACCAAAAAAAAAATATGGAGTACCCTTTTTGCTTTTTTTGAAAAAAAGATAAAATAATATTTTTGCACTGGCCACAAGAAAAAAAAAGGCAATTTTATCCAATCCAACGCAAAAGAAATCAAGTCGATATCTGAAAAACTTAGCAAGTTATGACCAAAAACGTAACCACTTCTACTAAAAAGTGCCCGGAAATAGGGAGTAAAACTGGCAATTTTTTTTTTTTACAGGATAGTGCAAAAAAATTTTTTTTTCTCCAAAAATCACAAACAAATTTTTTTTTTCCAGTCTTCATTTTATTATTTATTTGAAACTCGAAAAATATTTTAGGTCAATTACTCTCACGTATCTTAATCAATTTGACTATTAGCCTGCTTAGATTTACAATTTAATTGAGCAATTATTGAGCTCCATTTAAATTACAAATTTCAATGAAATTATTGCGTGATTAAAAATTCATTACACGTAACCGAAGTCAGAATCAAAATGCACATCTCAAAAGTAAGAAACTTTGATACTTTCTGTATTAAAAAAAAAAATAAATAATTGTAAAAATTTATAGCATAAAAAGGAAATGACAGGCGAAGGTGCCAGTAAATAAGTTTTATATAAATAAAATTGAAAATAATTAAAAAAAATAAATAAAAACTGCAAGAATCAGTAGTTGCTATCAAACTATGAAAAACTAATACGTTTTAGTAATTTTTTTAACAAAGCTAGTTCGCCTTCAAAACTATATTGAACTGATCGGAATAATTGAATATTTCTAGCGTAAGCTAATATAAAATTATTTTAATATTTTTTTTTTTAAATTCAGAAACATATTTTCACAAAAAATGTCAGAATATTTTCAGTTGTGAAATGCTTAAATACGTAACCTTAATTGACTTTGTGTGAACACCAGAATCAGTTATACAATTTAAAAATTAATTGACTTCATTACTTTTACGTCTGAACAGGCTATAAAAAATGTTTTTAATGGAACATTTTCAAATTTCATACGCTTATTTTGCTTATAAGCATCTCTTTTTTTGTGTGGGCAACTTACACACAAATTTAGTGCCACTGACGAAACTGTACCATCAAATGTTTGCTTTACAAATTTTTTGAAATTTTTCTGGTTTTTTTTTAACTGCCAATTTCACCTGCTATTTGTTTCCAGCTTATATCCTTCATTTTGTGTTTGCCTTCCCTTTCTCTTGCTTCTCAAAGTTAACCTTATTGAAGCAATTGTCTATAAACAATTTTTTCTTTCTTGCAAATAAAGTACAAAATGAAACACTTCCTTTTTTTATTTTAACCAACTCTTCAAATGATTTTTACTCTTGACTTTATGTGATTTTTGAAATGCCCTCTTTTTATTTAAGTGTTAACAGTTTCACTATTAAATTAAAATATTTTAATAAACTTAATGAGAATTATTTTAATTAAAACGCTCTGTAAAATTATTGAACTGACTTAAATATTTAAGACTACTTGCATAGTTGCTTGATTTTTTTATATTTTCTTAAAATTAAATTGAATTTGCTACAGGATTTTTTTTCAGAACGTTCTGCTACAAAGTTGTCTTTTATTTGTGAGCTTTAGCTGTGTGTAAGCAGCAGTGCTGCAGTGCATGAATTACTTTCATTTGTGAATTAAAAAAAATAGATTTTCTTAGGAAATTATTTAATTTTCTTGAGCGAAACTGTCTTCTTGTTCTTGTTTTTCGCTGGCTGATGTTTTATTTTCTTCTATGGCTTCAGTTTTGCTTTTCTCGGCAACCGCCCCAAAATAGTTCTCTGTAGTGATAATCTCTATATCTCTTTCCACATCATCCAATGTAGGTGGTGCTGGCACTGTTATGCTAATAATGCCATATTTTGATAAAGTGGCCTTGGCCAAGGTGGCATCATAGTTTCTTGGCAGTTTATATTTGCGCGTAAAAGATTTCGTAATGCACAAAGCTGGTGTATTATTGGCTCTATCGTCTTTATGTTGACCTTCCAATATCAAGGTATCCGTATTTTTCACCTTTAACTTTAATTCATCGACTCGAAAATGATGCACATCAATAATAATTTTATAAGTGCCTTTACCACAGCTGTCCTGTTCCTCTCCCGTTTCAATATGCACTCTACCCGTTAGACAAGCCCGATGGCACCAGTCTGTTGCCATATTATGGCAACATTCAAAATGATGAAAACCCTCATCAAAATCAATCATAGAAGACCAGAATCGTTTACGCAAAGGACATTTGTAATGATAAAAATACGTGTTCCAGGGTCGATGCCAATGATGATCATAATGCCAATCCCAGTCCCAATCCCAATGCATTTTGCCACACTCACGCGCTTCTTACGTCTTACACACTATGGGGTTTTTTTTGTAATAATTCTAACAATTTTATTTTTAATTTTTAATTAAATCTCGTTCGTTTTGCCAACGTTGACGTTTGACAAACGAAATTATTTTTGGTAAAACCACCAAAAAAACTGTTGTCACCGCACGCGGCTCTAGCCTAAATCGTACTAATAACTATTTATTATTTAAGTTATTAGGAAGCCCTTAAAAGCTTTAAAGGAAATTGCACGACAGCCACAATGGCAGCCTTGACAACCAAAGTTGTTGTCAAAAGTGGTGGCTCTAGACAATATTTTTTATTTTTATTTTTTGCTACTTGTTTTTCCTAATTGTTTGTTATTAGCATTAATATTTTCTATTATAAACTAAATAAACTATAAATAAATTTAGTTACCCAAGAGTTGCCATTCATACTTTGAAATGGAAAATTTTAGCATTTTGGTATATAAAATGAATTTAATAAAAAATATTATAAAATAGTTTGGAAAGCAAAGAAAAATATGCTGGTGGAAACTAAATACAAATTTTCGTGTATTGTACGAAAGAATATTTCAAAGGCAAGTATTTAAGATCACAAGATAATTTTATTCTCACTAAAAGCCGAAATATCACATTCGTTGTTAAAAAAAAAATATTTTAAAGAATTTAAAAAAATCTATAGCTCTTATGCAATCTGCAAGAGAATACTATTCGAAAACGGAATTCAAGGAACTTGAAAATATACAATTTACTTAGTACAACACATTTGGCAATCCTAAGTAAACACAAACATCAAGAGTTTTAAATATTCTAGTTTAGTGTTTGATCAATAATTTTACAAACACCAACAATTTAACCTTTTTAACTTTACTTTGTTTAGCAGATGATTTTACAAATGCCAACTTTTAGATACGAGGTACTTATTAAGAATTTAATGTGAATTAAAATGGATTTTTTCTTGAAATAATTTTTCTTTTTAACGATTTCAGTAAAAAAAGGAGCCAATAATACTCCTTTACATTTCCTTCTTTTAGCCTTCTTTACAATTCATTATGGAACTTCCTTGGGAAGCCTTTCATAAAAAGAATTCCTTAATAAGAAAAAAGCTTCTTGAAGCTTTTTCTTTATTTACAAGGCCTTTTGAAAACTTTATTAACAAGATTTCCTGGAAGCCTCTAGAAGCCTCCCTTAGAAGTTTTTCTGAGAGCCGTTTTAATAAAATCTTCTGAAAGACTTTTTTTACAAGATTTTCTTGAAGCATTCTTAACAAGATTTCCTGGCTGCAGTCTTTACAAAGTTTAAAGAAAACCTTCTTTACAAAATCTTCTAGAAGGCTCAATTAGAAGTTTTTCGTGAAACCATTTTTATTAGATGTTCTGAAGAAATTCTGTACAAGGTTTTCTGAAAGCCTTCTTATTAAAATTTTTTTGAAGTTTTTGTGAAAGCCTTCTTTACAGAATTTTCTAGAAGCCTTTCTTAGAGGTTTTTCTTTATAACATCTTCCGAAAGATTTCTTTACAAGGTTTTCTGGAAATCTTTTGTAAAAAACCTTGTGAAAGCGTTCTTTAGAAGGTTTTCTTTAAACCTTGTGTAGAAGGTATCCTCAAAGCCTTTTTAAGGAAACCTTGGGAGTTTTCTTGATAAGATTTTCTGGGAGCCTTTTATATATGGTATTCTAGAAGCTTACTTTAGAAGGCCTAATTAGCTAGGTTTTCTAAATGACTCCTTTAAAAGTCCTTGAAGGCCTACTGATGGATATAAAAGCTCATATGTAGAGAAACATGTACCAGCATCAATTAAATATTTTAAAGTTCACATAAAATTGAATTATTTCTCTGAATTAAAAATTTCGTTTTGAAAAGATTTTTTTTTTTGCTTTGAAAATTGATTTTCCATTAATAACTAATCTTTATTTGTTTTTTTTTTTTAATAATTTGTGCATAAATAAAGATTACTATTTTGTTAAACTTTTAAATTCTAAATAGAAATTATTACATTAATAACTAATCACTAAGTTATTAAAGAAGTCTTGAAGGTGTTTTTTAAAGCTTTCGAAATTAATATAAATTAAGAAATTGATTATTAATGGGCTTGGCTACAGAAAAGATATCAGAGGCCAAAGCAACTTGTATCGAAATTTTCATTAATTTCGTGCTACTTAGAAATTATTCTTGCCTCAAAAAAATAGGAATTTAAAGTCAATAATTTAAAAGATATTTAGCCAGAATCATAGTGCCAAAAAAGGAAGCTGTTATGAAGAGCTGACTTTTTTTAATACGAATTTTATAAATTTAAAATTGCTTTTAAAAAAATACCGACTATGATTATGGGCCATTTTTTTTTTAGCACAGAGAGAAATTTGTTTATTCTTGGTAAGTCAAGTAAGAAAAAGAGTTTGTGGAGGTACAATAAACCAGCTTCAGAATTAAAGATCCTTATCAAGCTATAGTTATCCATGTGAAGTGATGTAGTCTAGTGTAACGAAAGGAGTGCTATCATTTTTTCTCAAATTACTTTATTTAAAACATTTAAAATAAAGTAATTAATTTTTTTAGATGTGTTTGTTAATCGCTGAATTTAAAAATTAATTTAACTTTTATAACGCCCTTCTGATATGCAGCACACGGTTCGCAAAAAAAAAAAACACAAAAAACAATATTAGCTGAGGCAACACCATAAATCGTATTTTAAAGTATATCATGTTATTGCTTTACTCTGCTAAATTAAACTAAATAGTAGCAAAAACCCAACTGACAAAACTCTTAATAAAAAAATACAAAAAATAAGTTTTTTGTCGTTTTGAATTTTTAGTTTTTCTGTTTAAGTTTCACTATTGTATTACATGTAACGGAACTTTAAAAGCGTTACAAATAATAGCAACAAAAGTAAAGATAAAAAAGAACTGAAAACTAATGAAATTCGTGACCTTATGCCACTGTTGTTGCTCTGGTTGTCAACACAGTGACAGGATGTTCAGTGCACAAAAATTTATAAAAAAATAAATATGGAAAATACATGTTCATATACTCGTATATTATATTTTTATTTTTCTTAATTTAAAAAGGAAATAAATTTATTGTGTGATGTAGCTTGTAACAAAACAAAAAGAAGAATAACATGTTTTAAGTGACATCGTACATAAATAAAATTTTAACACCCAAACACTACTGTAGCAAATATTAATATTAGAAATAAGTGTGTATGTATGTGAGTTATTCATTCATTCAGGAATAAAAAAAATAAATCCATATAAATGTGGTTCGTGGGTAATCGTGTCACTTGAGTACCGTTGCACGGATTTGGCTGATTCTTTTTTTTTTAATGTTCGTAATAACTCAACTTCAGTGATGAATTCATCAAATTGATTACGCCCACCCTTACGCCTACTTTTTTTAAATTTATCTGAAATTGGACAACAACTGGGTCAATTCATTTATTTTTTTTAATGTACGTAGCACAGTGTAGCGATTTCATATACCGAGTGGTAATAAATTGAAGGAGCTATTGTAAATATTTAGTTAAAATTTGGCACACATATTCAGATTGAGGAAATATTGTCAATAGCAAAATTTCAAAAGTTTCAGAACAATGATTATTGTCCTTAAAAGTAAGAAAAACAAAATTCAAACTTCATAAAATTTTATAAAATCATGGGATATAATATCCTTAACGATTTGACCAAATTTGATAAAAAATCAAATCGAGAAACCGCTAAACACAAAAATGACCTTTTTCAAAAAATTAAAAATAAATCAAAATTAAGAAATTTTTTTTTAATTCTGTACACAAAACACTTATAAATACTAAACTCAATTTGTCTATAATATTTTTTCTAGTTTGGTGCAAGAAACAAACACAAAAAAACATTTTAAAATTGGCTGAAAAATTGTTCATTTTTTATATATTTGAGTAGAAACACTTGAGAAAACTTAAAGTTGTTTAGTTATAAGAACATACCAGATAGTTTCGTGACTTTATATATCGAGAGGTCAAAAATAGTAGTCATCATAAAAAAATTAAATTTCGTTCATGTGTCTTAGCTATAGTGGACTGAATTCACAGCCTGTCTTATCATATTTAATTATCTAATAGAGATAATAATCCATAAACAGTGCTTAAGCTCTTTCAGATATTATCTTATGTTTTTTTTTAATCAGATATATTTTCAGCGGCTTCCGTAAGTGCAGCAGCTGAAGTAAACGCAATAAGCTCTTCGATACGTCTTCTTTTAGTGCGTTGTGATGCTTCCTCGTTACAAAAAAAAAAAAAAAACGGTCCGCCTCTACTGTCATTTGTACTGGCTTCATTATTCAAGTTTTACTAAAATATACAACATCTAAAAAAATTTTTAACGAAATTGTCTTCACTAATTATTTCGGTACCTACCCAGTTACACAATTTTATTATTAGTTTTTAAAAGCGCGAGTTTTAATTTTTCTTTTTCTATGTCTGAAAGTATTCTTTGAACACGTTCTTTTATAAATTTTATAACCAAATGCAGCTCATATGCTGTATTATTTTTCTTAAGGTGCATCCGCTGCTGAAAAATATCATGGATATGAAAGTGTTGACACTGGAACATAATTATAAAACCCAAAAGTGCCCTCAAGAGTAGCTAAAATTTATTTTAATATATAATACATACTTGTAGCAATAAAAAAAATTGTTTTCTATATACATTTTTAACATATTACTTTTATTATAATTTTTTAGATTATATTATAATTTTAAAAATTTTTTAAATTTTGTATATAAAAATTTGCTTGGGATGACCTTATTATTGTACACCCTAATTTAATTTTGTCAAGAAAATTTTTAAAATATGTATTTTTAATAATTTTATTGATTTATAATTATATCCTGAAGAAGATACACAAATTGGAGCGAAATATCGATATAAAAATAAATTTTTGAAAAATAAGACATCAAGCTTAACAAAATAGTCATATTATTTAAAAGAAAAAGGTCAAATAAAATTAACTAATAAATTTTAGATTTTTCTAATAAAATTGTTGGGTGCACAGAAACCGTAAAACTTCTTATAAGTTTTCCATAATATTTTATATTCATTTTATAATAAATATTTAAAATTTAATAAATATTTAAAATTTTACCCATTTTTGGACAAGCGCATGACTGTGCGCATAGTAATCCAATTTAAGTTCTTAGTAAAATATATTGACCCAGCCTTTTTTAAGCTAACTTTTTTGTTAAATTTATTTTTCAAATTTTTGTAATAGTCTATGCAAAATTTTTCTCGGGTGTCTTAATGTACAAGTTTAACAGTCTAATACAAAAAATAAAATGTGACATATAGAGGCTTTATAGCGGTCAATTTCTTTGTTAGAGTTGAAGAAAACTTTGTATGAAAAACTTTGCAATAAAGAGGTTTCTTTAAAGGACTCAGCATTATATTCAGTTCGTTATATCGAAGTTTCAAATTTGAAATAAAAAAAAATTTTAGATTCAATTGAAATTAAAATTTTATTGAATTGATGAAAAATTTTAATCAATAATATTTTTTAAAATTAAAAAATTTAATTGTCTGGTATGTTTCAACTTTTATTAACCTCATAGCTTACAAAAATAAACCCTCAATTTATTTTCAAAATTTCAAATTAAAGAGCCATAATCATAGTCACAAAAAAGTAGACTTTTATTAAGAGCTGACTTTTGTTTGTAAGAATTATATGAATTTAAAATCGTTTTTAAAAAGATACCGCCTTTAGTGTGACTATGATTATTACCCAAATTCTCTAACTTGAATTTATTTCATAACCGTTTTGTTGCTCCGTTTGCTCAATCATGTACAAAAGAAAATGCAATTGTTTCCGCTTACTTAAACTTTAAGGCATTAAGCATGATATTTAAATATGTTCTCTTAACAATTGCCAATTGTTTTTCTATTTTATAAAATCAGTAAAAAAACAAAGTGAAACAACCTAAAAAAATGTCTTACTTGTATTGCATGTTTGGTCAGCTTAAAAAAAATTATATAAACTCGTACGCATGAAGAGAATAAATAAATGATTTAAACGAATGGTTAGTCGATTGGCCTGTTTGTGGTGCTCGTGTGTTGCATTGTGTTGCATATCTACTGGGTTACTATTGAATTGTTTTTGGTTGTATATGGCTGAGTGGATTATTCATTCTCTATATAGTATTTGATGTAAAGCATATTACTTATAACAAAGTTCTAGAACTTACTTATGGAGTATTTTGAATTGAAGTAAAACAAAAAAAAAAAAACTCGAAACTCAATTATTTTTTACAGTAAAAGAAAATTGAACACAGATTTAAATATGCTGTAGAATATTAAATAAAGGAAATATATCTACAAAAAAAAAAAGAGATAAAAATAAAGTTTGTCTTGTGAAAACGTTAAAGATTTCTAACATTAAAATACTAGTATTTAGAAAAGAAAAACTAAGTTCCCATTTACATTATGGACATTTCTGTCCGGATATTTTTTCAATTCTCTTTTGATCTTTCCTAAACCGTTTACATTTCGGATGTCCAGATAGAAATTTTTTTCAATTCTTCTTAATTGATTTGTATGAAAATTAATTGTAAAGAACTTTTGAAGTAAACCAAATTAAATTAATAATAAATAAATCCATTTTAAAAAGTGGTTTCTATAAAAATATGGGCAAATTAATACAGTGTACAAAAATGAAATGAAGCAACAAGACGATTATTGCGGAAAGTTGAAAAGAGAGACAAAAAAATGTCTAGTACAGACGGTCGTGTACTGCACAAACTTCGTCTGCCCGAACAGAAATGTCTATAATGTAAATGGGGATTAACAGGCTAACTTAAATTAGCGCGACTCGGAGTATTTAACAGTGAGGTTAAATCATATTGTTTATTAAAATCCACTAAAGAAAAAAAAAATTAACTAAAAATGTTCGATTAAAAAAAAAAACTAAAATGTTACTGCTTTTCAACAATAGATAACAAAAAAAAAAAAATTAAAAAAAAAATAATTATTTTGCAGCCAACATCACTATGTAACTTATGGTTGACGTAGATGTTTTTCCGCTTGCCGCGCTAATTTACTCAGTAAAACAGTTTTATGTTTTTAATTTATTTCGGCGAACAATTATTTCCTTGCTTTGTCCTCAGGTTGATAATGAAACACATAAACGGCGGAGTTTATTTTACGAAATTTTTGCCTGAAGTACAAATTTGACTAAGAAAATAAACAGAGTTTTGTTAGATATCACAATGTTTGCGGAAAAAATACAAATAACTACAAGTGGCCGAGAAAAAATCAAAAAATAAAACCAAAATATAAGTTTTTCATTAATATCTGCATTAATATGTGAACACGTTATTATTAACGGTTTTGGATGAGACGCACATGGGCTGGGAGCTGACGTATTCTACAACCTTATTAAGCACGAGTGACATTGTGCTGAAACGGCTTGTGGGCTAATGCGGAGGCTACCTCCGTCCCGGTAAAACCCTGGCAGGGGCTTGGAGAACGCTCGATGTTTGTCTCCATTGAGTTGGAGGTGCAGGTTTGGTTGAGATGACTCCCAATTAGCGCCCGACCTGGCTCTGTACGCAAATTCCCATAAGGGTTTGCGTCAACCCTCGCGAGGACCTCACTGCTTGCAAAGGGACCCTCGGGGTCACAATGGGCGACTGCACGACGACGAACGGAGATAACGGCTTCAAGCGGGGACCCATAAGAAAAGAAACAATGATGAACACAAACACGAATACTAACACGAATGCGAAAGGGAACACGATGACGAAGAAGGGAGTCGGGGAATATGATGATGTCGGTACGGCTGTGGGAGCAGCCTTCAGGAGAAGCAGCTTGCTGCAAAGATCGCCGCCGGAAAGACGTTCATCGCTCCCGGATGTAGGCGGAAGAGGTTTGGCACCTGTTACGGGCGTATTGGTACTTGATACCACCAAGGATGATAGCGTACAGGCGAACATTAACACCCAGAGGGAGATTGCTGCTCGTGCTGTTATTGGGGCTGTGGAGCCAGCGGAACGGACACCGACTGGCACCCATGCAGCAAGAGAACAGCCTGTGTCGACCTACTCGGGGGTGACTGCTCAAGGGGAGGGACCGTCATGCGAGGGGACCGAAAACTCCCCACGATTGGAGTTGATACGGAGGATGAGGACGATGGAGGAGGATACAATCACCCAGTGCAAAGCGGTGATTAGTGGGATGCAACAGGCGCTCAAACGGCAGCGCAACATAAGCAGTGAGGTTAAGGAGGGGATATCCAAAATGTCCGAATTGCTGGATGTTGCGCTGAACTACAGGCGCACGTGGAAAGCGGCAGATAGAGAGCGCTTACTATCGAGCCGAAAGGAAAGGACCGCTGTTACCGGGCCGGTAACAGATGCTGTCACTCCTATGACAGCAAAGTCGAAACGGGCGGCTACCAGTCCGGTTATCCCTGAGAGCTCGAAGAAAGCCAGAGCGAAAGACTCCAGTGGGAGCAGGATGGATACCCCCGCGGGTAAGGAGGGGAACTGGCAGACTGTCTCTAGGAAGGGCAGTAAGAAAACGGCGAAGGAGAAACCATCCTACTCCAAGAGGAGAAATGGACCACGGATAAGGTCGGAGGCGGTGATGATAAAGCCCATGGGAGGTCACAGCTACGCGGATGTGCTGAAGGAAATTCGGAGTGGGATACCAGGCGACTCCGTCGGGGTAAGATCGGTGAGGAAGACGTGAACTGGGGCCATCCTCTTGGAGTTTGAAAGAGGAGAGAAGGTGAAGCCGGAGTTTGTACAGCAGCTGAAGGGCACTGTACGGGGAACGGCCTCTGTTGAGGAACTAAAGCCGAGGGCTACAGTCGAGATCCGTGATCTTGATATCCTGACGGCTAAGGAGGAGGTAGAAGCAGCAACCCGAAAGCTGCTCAATAACTCGGATGAAGAGATCCAGACGAAGATCACGGCGCCGAATGCGCGGGAACAGGTACGGGCTTTCATCACGCTGTCAACGGAAGGTGCTGCACGTCTCGTTGAAGCTGGCCACATGAGGGTTGGGTGGATACGGGCTAAAATCCGAGCTTGCGAAAATATCAAAAGGTGTTATCGCTGCCTTGGATTGGGGCACATGCAAGCAAACTGCTCTGGAAAAGACAGTAGGGATACATGCATCAGATGCGGAAAAACGGGGCATAGGATTAAAGAGTGCAAATCAGCTCTCGAATGCATTCACTGTGCGGATGCGAAACGGGATCGAAGAGATCACCTACCGGGCTCGAAAAGGTGCCCATTGGCTAGGAACTCATGAGGGTGCTACAGGCGAATATGCACAGGAGTCGGGTGGCTGATGCTCTGTTGGAGCAGTTAGCTTCTGAGAAGGATGCAGATGTGGTTATTATTAGCGAGCAATATCGACGGAGATCCAGCGGGACCTGGTCTGAGGATGAAACAGGTACGGCTGCACTCTGGTTACCCAATGGCAGCAGGCTTGTGGCCAGGCGATTCGGAGCCGGCTGCTGCTACGCATACGTTCGGACGGAACACTTTACGCTGATGAGCTGTTACCTCACTCCTAGTGACAGTGTGGAGCAATTTAGAGCGAAGCTCGGTGCCATCGAGGATAAGGTTCATGAGATAGGCGGACCTTTTGTGGTGGCTGGGGATCTCAACGCGAGGGCTGTCGAATGGGGTGCCCCAACTACGAACACGCGGGGAAGGTGCATCCTCGACATGGCTGCTAGGCTGGGTTTGATAGTGGCGAATACTGGCAATGCCACTACTTTCAGGAGACCGGGATGTGAGAGCACCACACCGGACATCACTCTGGTGACTGAGAGCTTAGCCAGGGCTATCGAAGGATGGACAGTTCTGGAGGATTATACTGGAAGCGATCACCGATATATTACCTTCCAGATCAGAGCGGGAGTGGATTCTGCGCCAGGACCCAGGAGGAGGGGCACACGTAGATGGAATGTGTCCAGTCTTAACCATGATGCTCTCCTGTCTAGTTTCGACGAAGCTCCGATGCAACAGGCCACGGACGAGGCTGACTTTCTGGCGGACGCGATAATGCAGCGCATAATCCAAAGCTGCACCGCGTCGATGACCCGTATAACGCAACATCCGGGGAGACGGAGCGTGTACTGGTGGACGGCGGAAATCGCTGAGCTCAGGCGAGCCTGCCTCCACAATAGAAGGAGGTACACCAGAGCCAGAAGAAGAGGAGAGGCGTTGTTGGAAGCCGCGGACTTTAAACGTTCCCGAAAGGAGCTGAAACTTGCAATTATTGCGAGCAAAAGGGCAAAATGGGAGGAACTCCGGAGCGATCTGAACAGGAACCCGTGGGGACTTGGCTACAAGATCGTGACAAGAAAGTTAGGCGCAAACTCTGCCGTTCCGAACTTGGACACCGAACAGGTCGAGAATATTGTGAGGAATTTGTTCCCGACACACCCCCCACTTCAAGAGGTACGGGAAACCCGGGATGATCAGATACCCCCGCCTTTTACGGAGGAGGAGCTGAAGGCTGCAGCGAGGAGTCTCAAGAGTGGCAGGGCTCCGGGCCCGGATGGAGTACCAGCCGAGGTAATCAAGTTCTTGGCTGAGAACCGATCGAATGAGATGCTCGGGGTTTACAATGCTTGTTTGGCCCAGAGAATATTCCCCAAACAGTGGAAGATGCAGAGGCTCATGCTAATTGGGAAGGGGAAGTGAGATCCGAGTCAACCGTCCTCATACCGCCCTCTCTGTATGCTGGACAGTGCCGGCAAACTATTGGAGAAATTACTACAACGTAGATTGGCAGAGTCCATTGGAACAGCTGGGGGATTATCGGAACGGCAATACGGCTTCCGACCTGGCAGGTCGACGTTTGGTGCCATTGGAGATGTGGTGAAGCACTTTGAGTACGCCCAGGGTAGACGCTACTATCCGAAACGTACAATCTTCCTAGTCACCCTTGATGTGCGGAATGCTTTTAACAGCCTGAGATGGGCAGATATTGTGGGAGCACTACGGGGAAGATTCCGAATCCCCGGCTATTTACTGGGAATTCTTCGGAGTTATCTAAGGGACCGCAAACTTCTCTATGATGTTGCAGACGGGCAAAGAGTGAAAACAATTACATCTGGAGCGGCACAGGGATCCATCCTAGGTCCTGATCTCTGGAACCTGAGCTATGATGAGATCCTAAGTATAGAGATGCCGGAGGATACGCATCTCGTGAGATACGCGGATGACATAGCAGCTGTCATCTCAGCACGGGATATGGAGGATGCCAGAAGGAAGATAAACCAAGTCATGATAAGGACACAAGTATGGCTTGAGGACCACGGATTGCAGCTTGCCGCTAACAAGACTGAGATATTGTTAATGACACGGGCTCAGATACCACTCGAGGTTGATATGCAGGTGGGAGATACAGCTATATTCACACAGAGGGCGGTGAGATATTTAGGTGTGAGACTTGACTGCAGGCTCACATATTGGGCCCAAATAAAACACGCAGCTGCCAATGCGGCGAAGGTGACGGGTATGCTGAGCAGATTGATGGCGAATATCGGCGGCCCAACGCAGAGCAAAAGGAGACTGATTATGGCGACGACGAACTCTGTACTTCTGTATGGCAGTGAAGTTTGGGGAGATGCTCTAAGGGCAAAGAGCAAGCGCAGAGTGCTGGAAGCGGTACAGCGCACAGCGGCACTCAGAGTTGTCTCAGCCTACCGCACGGTTTCAGGAGCTGCAGTTTTTGTGATCAGTGGCGAAATACCCGTTGACCTTATGGCGCGTGAAAGGAGATTGGCGTGGACCATGAAGGAACGTGAGCAGAGTTTTGACCCGAAAGAGCTGCGATCTCAAACCGTCCAGATTTGGCAGGACAGGTGGGATGCGGAGACGAACGGTAGATGGACGGCGAGGCTAATCCCCAATATAGGCGTATGGATTCACAGGGAGTTCGGGGAAGTGAACTACTTCCTTACCCAACTACTCTCGGGTCACGGATGCTTCCGAAAGTATCTGTACCGCATGGGTAAGGTAAGAGACCCCGGCTGTATATACTGCGAGACGATAGACGACGCTGAGCACACATTTTTTGACTGTGGCAGATGGCAGAATGAGAGAGAGATTGTGAGGGAGCAGATTGGGGATTTCACTCCTACCAACATTGTCGAAAGAATGGTAGAGTGCGAAGGAAATTGGATGGCAGTGAAGAATTACGCTGAACGTATCTTGCGTATGAAGAAGAGGGATCTTGATTTGCATCAGGACGCAATAACAGAAGCAGGAGCTTCTTGAAAAGAGATAGCAGCATTACGCTGACTACAAATACGGCGGACCCAGACGTGGGTAAATTGTGAATGGTCCTCTCTAGGACTTAGATTCTGGGCCTTCCCGAAGTAATGCAGGAAGCCGTACCGGGAAGGATCCCCCCAGAAAAGAAGGAGGGAGTGTTTTAGTGGAAACACCACATAACGCAGTGACGACGGTCGCTGTAAATGCGAAGGCATTTTAAACCCTACCTCACCCGCAAAAAAAAAAAAAAAAAAAAAAAAAAACGAGAGCAACCATACATGTGTGTGCGCTCATACACGAAAGCAAATAGTCCTACTTATTATTGTATCTTTTAAATGCTTTGTATGTAATAAGACTACAAATACATAAGAGATGCTTGAGAATATTTTTTAAATTAGACTTTCTTTATCTGAAATTAATTAATTATTTTAGCACTGCTTGTTTTAAAAATTGTTTGCAAAAATATATTAAATTTCATTGAATTAAATTTATTTAGCAATTTTATTTTACAACTTTCTTAGAATTTCTTTAAAATTATTTACAAATTGTATTTTCTATGCTGGATGCATAAGTTGTGTAGGTACTTGCTTTTGCAAATAAGAATACTTGAGCGCATTTTTAAAAAGTCTTTGGTAAGAAGGTGTTCATTATATTTACCAATGAAGGATATAAATGAAAGAATGTAAGTATGTGTGTGTGTTTCTTAAAGACTTGTGTGTTAAAAGTAAGAATACAGAAATGGTATTTGCCATAGAAAGGGCTGTCAATTTTAATTTTGTAGGAATTAGAAAAAAAAAATATTTTCTTTTAACTATTTTAAGCAATAGTTCCTTCCCAGTCCATTTAAAATATTTTTTCTATTTTTTATAATTTTTTTCATATTCAAGAAGGATGGGCGCAATTAAAAATATAAATATTTTTAATCCATCTAAATAAATGATTTATTATTAAATTAAAATTTTAACTTGCGTCACAATTTTTTTTTGCTTTAATAAAATGTTTTTATATAAAGCGTGTTTTTTATAGACATATAGAACTTTAAGTTGGCATTACTGTTCAAGATGGCAACCGATTTAACAGCTGTCAAGTGATTTATTCTCAGTTTGGCTTGGCAATTCATCATGAATAGACTCACGCCTGAACAACGCTTGCGTAGATTCGTCGAATGGGCCCAAAACGAGATTGCCGTTGTTCCCGATTATCATAAGCAAATTTTGTTTAGCGATGAAGCGCACTTCTGGTTGAATGGCTACGTCAACAAACAAAACTGCCGCATTTGGAGTGAAGCTAGTCCTCAAGTGTATGTCGAAGCACCGTTACATCCAGAAAAACTGACTGTTTGGAGCGCTTTATGGGCTGGTGGAATCATTGGTCCATACTTCTTCAAAAACGATGATGGCCAGAACGTTACAGTCAATGGTGATCGGTATAGAGCCGTGATTACTAACTTTTTCATTCCTGAATTGAACAACCATGATGTCCAAGACCTGTGGTTCCAACAAGACGGCGTAACATGTCACACAGCTCGTGCCACAATCGATTTATTGAAAGACACGTTTGGTGACCGCCTAATTTCACGTTTTGGACCTAAGATCTTGTGATTTAACACCGCTAGACTACTTTCTGTGGGGCTATGTAAAGTCATTGGTCTGTGCGGATAAGCCACAAACGCTTGACCATTTGGAAGACAACATTCGCCGTGTAATTGCCGATATACGGCCACAAATGTTGGAAAAAGTCATCGAAAATTGGACGTCCAGATTGGACTACATCCCAGCCAGCCGTGGCGGTCATATGCCAGAAATCATATTTAAAATGTAATGCCACAAGATTATCTTTCGGATAAATAAAATTCATGTCAATCGAATAATCCATCGTTGTTTTATTGCAATTTAAAGTTCTATACGTCTATAAAAAACACCCTTTACAAGGTTTAGATAAATCAGTGTTTGTTTGGCAAAATTAGACTAGATTAGTAGTACTGCAGTTTTCTGATGTTTTAAGTCAAACAAAACTGCTATCAAAATTATCACTTTCTATTTATTTCCAGTTTTAATCTTTTTGTATGTAATAATTTGCAAAGTTCTCTTAAGGAGTAGTTATCGAGTTGAATGAGTTTAAAGTAAAAAAAAAAACAAATCATTTAATAGTAAACAGCGCTTGATAAGAACCTGCTGCTACTGTTCAAAATTAAAAAAAAAATGTTTCTGTTACACTTTCTACTAAACATTCAGGTAAATAATATGTTGATAATATTTATTTCATTTTCATTTGATTTTCTCCCACCACCACAAATTAAAATTTCCTGTTTTGATACAATCATTTTCAACAGCATTTGCTTGTTTAATAACGTTCTTTTTGAATTCTGTTTAAACCACATTTTAAATGTTTTCCAAATAACAATACACGTTCGTAATATTGATTGTGCAATCGCTGGAAGAATGATGTGGTATTTTATATTTTGAATAATTTTGTGTGTTTTTATTTCATTTTGTTGCAATAAACCAAAAAAGCGCATAAACAATATTTGAAAATCTATTTACAACAACAATATTATATTACAAAAAGAAAAAATACAAAAATAAAGAGAATAAAAGAGTAAAAAAAGTTTTGTGGTCTTTGTTATTGTTTGATTTTGTTATGCCACATGCAACTGATGTTGGTGGAAGTACTTTTGCAAATAATGTTATTATTGCTTAATAATGGTTTCTATTCTGAAGTATGCTCAAGCATTCAACTCAAACAAAAGTGGCTAACAAATACTAATGATTTTTCATGTAACATCTAGTGCATAAAACTCTGACGTATGTATGTATTGTGTATGTGTTCTGTACTGAGTTACAATTGTTGCAAGTAGTTTTGTAGAGTGGATGAATGATTCCATCCCAAAAGTCAATAAAAAAGCTGTTCATTATAATTTAATGATTTTATTTTAAAACATCTAAAAATAAATAACTTTTCTCCTTAAAACTTTTAAATTATTTTAAATTTACTTGAAATTTTACCGAAATATCAATAAAGTTTTCTCAGAAAATTTTCGTTTACAGCTTAAATCAAAGCAAACTTTTGTACAAGGTAGTTCCAAGAACAATTGAGTTGTAATTTCATGATACAGAATCATATAGTTAAAAAAGTGAACATAAAAAAAAAAGAAATATACTTAGACAACTTCAAGTACTACAAACAAAAATATATAGCTTTTATCTTATAAAGGGTGTTTTTTCATAGACGTATAGAACTTTAAATTGCAATAAAACAACGATGGATAATTCGATTGACATGAATTTTATTTATCCGAAAGATAATCTTGTGGCATTACATTTTAAATATGATTTCTGGCATATGACCGCCACGGCTGGCTCGGATGTAGTCCAATCTGGACGTCCAATTTTCGATGACTTTTCCCAACATTTGTGGCCGTATATCGGCAATAACACGGCGAATGCTGTCTTCCAAATGGTCAAGCGTTTGTGGCTTATCCGCATAGACCAATGACTTTACATAGCCCCACAGAAAGTAGTCTAGCGGTGTTAAGTCACAAGATCTTGGAGGCCAATTCACAGGTCCAAAACGTGAAATTAGGCGGTCACAAAACGTGTCTTTCAATAAATCGATTGTGGCATCATGGTTGTTCAATTCAGGAATGAAAAAGTTAGTAATCATGGCTCTATACCGATCACCATTGACTGTAACGTTCTGGCCATCATCGTTTTTGAAGAAGTACGGACCAATGATTCCACCAGCCCATAAAGCGCACCAAAGAGTCAGTTTTTCTGGATGTAACGGTGTTTCGACATACACTTGAGGATTAGCTTCACTCCAAATTCGGCAGTTTTGTTTGTTGACGTAGCCATTCAACCAGAAGTGCGCTTCATCGCTAAACAAAATTTGCTTATGATAATCGGGAACAACGGCAATCTCGTTTTGGGCCCATTCGACGAATCTACGCAAGCGTTGTTCAGGCGTGAGTCTATTCATGATGAATTGCCAAGCCAAACTGAGAATAAATCACTTGACAGCTGTTAAATCGGTCGCCATCTTGAACAGTAATGCCAACTTAAAGTTCTATATGTCTATAAAAAACACCCTTTACATGAATATGACTTGGCTTAAATTTTATTTTTTAAATAAACACCACAAAATTTATTAGAATTTCGATTCAAATTTGAAATAAAAAATTCATAACTTTTTTCAGAAAAATTTTGACAAATAGGAATTGTTTGCTTAAATCAGAGAGATTGAGATCTACTTTTATGCATATAAAAAAGAATCTTATAAAAGCAATTTAAAAATTTGACATCAACATTACCAGCTTACAGGCAATTTATATCAACTGTTCTGTGACTGTGTCTGCCTATAAGTTGGGTATTAGTTTAAAAAATAATTATGAGTATGTACTAGGTCCTAGGTCTTCGATCAAGCCAATTAATTAGCTTATTTAGTGAAAGTTCGATCAGAGAGATATCCTATTAATCAAGAAAAATTCTACCATGACTTCTGACCTAAGAGAATCTAAGACTTGGCAGACACACAGCATATGCAAATGGAAGCGGGTATGACACTAAAGTAAACACTAACGGATCTAAGATGATCTGCTGTTCAGGCTCTAGATTTTATTGTAGAGAACTATAGTCTATAGGTCTATAGTCTTCCAAGGAGGCATTCGAGTCTCTGTCCGATAGGCGTATTAGTGGAACTGGAGGCATATTTATAGTTAGCCAAGCGCCTTTCCTGACACTTCAATCGAAGGATACATCATCCGCTCTAGTTGAGTGATGCAGGGTATTGTTATCCAATTTAAGACGTCAAAGTGACGTATCTTTAGTATGGATTCCTGAACACAGTAGCTTCATCGCTTTACCAGTTAGTAGCGGCATTCTACCAATAGAAGATGGATACCAAATGGCGGGGAATCGGGACGGTTAAGACTACACATATTTTCTCCCCTCGCTATGATGGTCAATGCTCTGTTTATCTTGTGAGCAGGAATAGAAAGGATATTTGCAGACTAGTGGCTGTAATAACCTGTCACTGGCCGATCGGCACATACGCAGGAGTTTGGGATGGCGAAAACTGCCGTAGTTTCAGTGCAGCTGAGAGCAAGGAGATAGTCCTTCACTGTCTTTGAGAGTGTCCAGCTCTTCAGGCTTTGAGACATTAATTTTCTTTAATTGTGCTAGATAAATTTGTTCTTTTAATTCTACTCCTTCCTCTCTGGATCTGCATTTGCTTATGACCAGTATTTAATTTTTTTTCTTTTTTTGATTTTCTTTCACTCAAAACAATTTCATAGTATTAATTTCAAACAAAAGGCTTGAAAAATATTTTTTAAATTCAATTCAATTAATTTATTTAAATTGCCTTTTAAACAGTTATAAAAGGCTTAGGGAAAACTTAATTAAATTTATTGTTAAAATAAACAAAAGTTTACTATTTATTTCATTTTTTGTTAAGCCGGTCGCTTAGGAATGCTCCTAAAGAAATTAATTATTAAGGGCGACATAATTTTTTTTTGCAATTTTATAAAATGAAATTTTAATTGAAATTCTAAGCCAAAAAACATCATTAAAGTGTGTTGACTTGCGGGATTGTAATTCGTTTTTAAAAATAAAATAAAATAAAATGAAATAAAATATTTTCTTTTTTTGGCTGGTCTAAAATCAGTTCTCATTTCGTTAATATTTAAAAATAAATTTCGCTGATTTTGTTTAAGAAGAAATTTTAGAGCACTGCACAAGCATACTTGAAAGCCACACATCACTACAAACATGTGTAATATTTTGCTAAAAATTCTTGTAAGCTTTTTCAAGTGTGCTTGCGCATTCTTCTAGTAAGCAACAAAGAGAAAAAGAAAATGCCGTTTCTGTAACCAAATCATCTGGAAAATTTACTCAAAATATTGAGTGTTTTTCTATACAAAATTTCTAAGCGTTTAAAGCAAATAAAGGGTGTCCCAACAAGAACGCATAATTTAAATTTTAAATAAATGACTGATGCAGCAATTGAATTGTTTCTCTGACTGTATGACATGTGAAGCCGTCTTGTTGAAACCACAAGCTCTCCACATTCATTTCTTCAATTCTAGGCAAGAAAAAACTGGTTATAATTTCACGATACCGAACACCATTGACTGCTTGCGCTTGACCTGCCTCACTTTCATAAAAAAAGGTAAATGATTCCTCCAGCCCAAAATTCACACCACACAGTGGCACGTTGAAGATGCATTTGCTTTTCGTGAATCACTCGAGGATTTTCTTCACCCCAAATGCGACAATTCTGCCTATTGACGAAGCCATCAAGATGGAAATGGGCCTCGTCACTGAAGATGATTTTATCGGCAAAATCAGCATTTTCATGTTGTCTCTCCAATACCCAATTAACGAACTCCCTTCGCTGTTCATGGTCATTTTTTACTAACCTCGTACCTTCTACTAGCAAACAATAACAATTGTTCTAATGTCAAACAATGACACTTCGAATGGCGCCAAATTTAAAAACTAAAAAAGGTTAATAAGATTTGATGAAATTAAAAATTAAAAAACTTACCGGGTGGCTTTTGAAGCATTTACAACGATACCATCTTTAAACCATTGAAATTGCATACGTGCTGATCCTTGGGCCGTACATGACAGTAAAAATTCACTATTTTCACGTATTACTTGTTTTTGGCTTACGTTCAAGTCCTGTAAAAAAAATCAAATGAAAAATTGTGTTAATAAAAATTAGAAAAAACTTTTATGCAAAATATCTTATTTAGCTAACTGCCTTAACATAATTAAAAATTTTCAAAAGGTTGCTTTCAGAACAAAGCCCATATAAGCCTTAACAACGCTTTATAATTGGTCTCTAACACAAAGGGTCAACAATTTAATTTAATATCTAAATTATTTTGAATTTTCTCAATTAATTGATCTCTCAAGTTGGCACTTTTACACTAAAATTGCACTGAACATGAGAGTGTATGGAACTTCATAATAAATATAATAATAAAAATCGTTCTCTAAAGTTTCGTAATTGACACCGCAGTATTTGAAACGTTTTTTCAGACATTTTGTAGGGCCATAAAAATTATTAAATGTTAGAATTCCTTAAAAAAAATATTGTTTTCAAACATTAACTCACCAATAAATTTAAGGGAGGATTTTCATCGAACAAATGATAGTTAGAAACCAACGTTATGTTACCAATTTTTCCTCTTTCTACCATGCGCGTGATGGCCTCTCTTATACGATTGGAATCACCCTTAATGCCAAAGAAATGAAATGTTATATCTAAACGATCGGTGGTATTTGAGATCAGTTCAAGATCACTTATTTTGGTGATATTAAAATTGCGTAAAACGCGCATAAGCTGAAATGAAAAAGAAAAAAAAGATATTAATTAGAAAATTTTTTATTAAAGAAAAAAAAATTAATTTTAGTTAAGGAGTAGTTTTTTCTTCTGGAAAGCTTTCGGACAGAAACCGAAACTGCACTTTACATAATCTTCTTTTCTTAATGTCCTTCTGGTATATCAAAGCAAGATGATATTGCAACTTTGTCTTTATTTTACATTAAGTTGCCAAACACATGATTTTAGCAGTGTCTTGCTGCAATTTGTCCATGTAACATTGTGCCAACAAACGTTTAGGAAATTTTGTTAATATAAAAAAAGTTTTTACGTGAAAATATGGGTAAATTTTTTATTAAAAAATTTTTTTCAAGCTATTGAAATAATTTCAATTTTACTGTTTCTGTAACTCTGCGTTTACGTGTTATGAATAAAGATGCCTTTTGAAAATACTGAATTATTCTAGCAGTTTTTATACAAAATTTTTAGATAAACTGGTTGGTTGAATTAGAGACACAGTTGTACGTTTTCTTTTGTTCCAAATGATTTATTTAAAAGATGTTTCTGAAATACAAAGGTTCCAGTCATTTAAAAATTTTTAAGGAAAACGAATAATCAGATTATCTAGAAAAGTTTTAAAGAAAACATCAAGTGACAGGTTCTCTATTTCGATGCCAGTTACTCATTTTCGACTGAAAATGGGTCTCACTAACTTTTTACTTATACACCCATGTTCTGCAAAACGCAAAACGCTTAACTTTGGCGATTACGATTTGAAATCGCTAAAAGGTGTTCTGCAAAATGCAAAACACTTAATTTTGGTGTTTTCAAACCGCAAGCATACACTGAAGCGAAGTGATGAATTTTGCACAAACTAAGAGTTATAGATAAAATATAATGTTACACAATTCAAATTAAATATATTTTCTTTTTATTTCAACCAAAATTGGAAATAAAATTGGCCTTTTTCCATAAAAAATATAGTTTAAAAAAATTCGCTTTGATTTTGTCAATTGTGTGTGTTAATTGTTTACTTATAAACTGACGTTTTTCATTCGCTTTCTATGAGAAAAACGGAAGCAAAACGCGCGGTTTCCAGAACATGCTTTAACGTTTTGCAAAACGATTTTCGTTTTGAAAACGCGCGTTTCTCAGAACATGGACGATAGTTCGCTTGCCTTTACAATCCTTCTCCTTATACCATGCTGTCACAACAGTTTAATTAATCAAACGCCAGTTTCAAAGACAACATGATGTACCATTTAAACTCTCAACATAAGAGAGCAGAAAGAAACATTTAAGACACACACACACTCACAAAAACAAATTGTAAACAAAAAAGCTTAAAAATTTAATTTTTTATAACAAGAAAATATTATATTGAATTTTGAAAAATTAAATATAAAAAGTAGAAAAATTCTTTTATTGCTAATTCAAGTGGTTTCTGTGCGTTTTCTGTTGGTTTTATAAGAAAAAATCCCCTAAAGACAACAAACAATACAAAAAGAAAAAACATTTTTTAGAGACAAATAATTTCATATAGAAATGCTTTTAAAGGAACTGTCGTGTAAAAAATTTTTAGCGAGGCGCAAAACAGCTGTTTGTCGTTTGAAGTAGAAGCGAGCGATAGTTTTCTTCATAAGGAGTTTAAATTTTCTATATTTTTGACTAATTTTCTATAAAAAATTTTTAATAATATGCTTTACTAGCATATTTCTTTCAAATTCAAAAGCTGAATTTATTAAAAATTTTAAACTTTTGTATAATATTTACAATATCGAAGGCGATGATGTATGTGTTGTTTTCATAACACAAGTGATTAACCAGTTTAGAAATTTTATATAAAAGGTACTGAAAATATAAAAAATCTCCAGATGACTTGATTAGGTTTGATAATATATCCTTTAGAAAATGTGTAATTAAATTCAAATGTTGGGTTGCTCATATAAAATAAAGTTTAAGAGAAATTCTTAACAAACAACATAAATTTTATTGATCCAAATACATTTAAATAATAAAATTTAAATTTTTTATGTAATAGTTGTTGTTTTGCTTCGACGATTCTATTCTAAATACAGATTTTTTTCTTTTGCAATACAAAATAACATTTGCTAGTTATCCTTGACATTTATTTCTTTAATTTATTATAATTCCTTTGATTTTCCTGTTTATAACATAAAATTGTTTTTGCTTATCATTTCTTAGAGCATTAAAGGAACCCAAGTGATTAAGTGTGTATGTTGTTTATTAAATACGTCAGCAGAAAAACTATTATAATATAAGGAGAAAGTTTTTATCCAGCAGGTCCCTAATTCTTTATAAGATTTTTTTTGTAAATTTATTTATTATGACTTCAAAACTGGAATATTTTCAAATAATTATTATTGATGACAATTTTTAAAAAAATGTTGTACAAATTGCTATACAACATTTTTAAAGCAATAATGCGTTTAGCTTCTTTTACTTTTTCTTTGTTTGCACAACTTGATGCATGTCTGGAGGCCTTAACCTACTGGGTAAGTATATGACATACACACATTTGCACACACATCACAATTTATCGTTTATGAGATTGAATCTAATATCCTATTTAGCATATTTCAACATTGATTGTTTATACTTGTAAGTTTATTATGAATAAAATCTATTGACAAAACAAAAATACTTGCACATAAGTTATTCCATATGAAAAGTATACTTAAAGAGGGTGTAAATCGATTTGGTTATAAATCTATTAATAGCGGAATTCAAGCTTCAGTGTAAAGTCCTTTGTATCCCGTCTAAAATTGTAAAAATAAGAAATTTGTTTACATACAAGAAGCAAATGTATTATCCCACTATTTTCTACAATGCTTCAGAAATAGACTGTGTAAACTTAATAAAAATACATTTTACAATTGTGTAAGTATGAAAACAGCTGTTGCAAAATGATGAGTTTGTAAACAAAATTTTTTCCTAAATATACATTAATTGCTAAAATACTGTCAAGCGTGAATTCTACTAATATTTTATTTAAACGAACACAAAATAAATACTTTTACACATGCAAATGTATTTGAAGAAAATAAAAATAAATGAATTAAATGAAACAAAATTTTCATTTATTTAGAAACAAACCAATAAATAATTTAAGTATAATAAATAATTTAAGTATAATAAATAGTTAAAGCTTAGAAGAAAGTGATTTGTTTTGCAATAACTCTCGAATTTACAATCATGAGAATAACATTGACTAAACTAAAGTCAACTTGAGATTTCGCTATCTTTTGCACTTAACTGACAAGCTAAAATGCACTTTAGTTTATTTTAGTTTACCCAAAGGTAACACTTAAGTTTCTTTTAAAATAAGAAAACTCTGCATTAGAGACGATTAACTGAAGACAATTCTTTCAAAGGCAGTTGGTTGTTTATTCCATGATGAGCAAAACAGTTGATAAATAAAAAGAAAGCTTTCTACAACTGCGTTTTGAAATATGTGACAACGTTACAACAAACGCTTAGAAAGATAGCGTAAACACACATAAGCAAAGTCCAAGACCTTCAAATACTGCAGCTTATATTTTAACTGATGGCTAAGAAAAAAAACCATCAATTTTAATTGAATATTTTAACTTCTTTTAATTAAATTTATTTTGTGTTCAATAAAATTGAACTTAATATTTCTTTCGAGATTACCCCCGGGGTGTGTCTTCTCGGTGAAATGTCTCACCTTGATGTATCACTGTCTGGGGTAAATAGGTGCGCCAGCACCTGGAACTTTCATGGGTTTGAATCTGGCAGAAGGAAACCTTCGGGTTCACCTAAAGGATACCTTCGGGGTCCGACCAGTGACTCTCTATACTGGTACAACGCGAGCCGGTAGCCCCACAGAGGAGGATTGGGTTAAGAGTTAATGCTCATGTCGAACGCTGAATGTTAGAGTCTGTGGATCGAACTTCGTTCCAACCCTACGGGGTTTAATGGATAATGTTTCGTAACAACATCCCTGGTTCATTGTTCGGTCTATAGACTTCGTGCATACCCAAATGCTCGGACGGCGGAATCTGTGACCGGTTGTTGGTGATTTCTGTGTATATTTTTTCCACTTAAAGCAAATGTTTCCCTAAAACTATTCTCGCTAAAACTATTTTCCTTTTGCCCAGAATACTAGAACAAAAACAAAACTGTAAACTTTATTTAAATTTGTGCCTGAATCTTTTAAAAATAAAAATTAATAAATATATAATGATGCATCACAAGCACCACACACAATAATAATGGTTAAAGGGATAAAGAAAAAAACCATAAGGGAAATAACAACAGCAGTTCTAGTAGCAGATTAAGGTGGTGTAAAGGTTACCTCAACAGTGGGCGAGAAGTATATAAAATATTAAATTTACAAGTTATCTTCAAGATTCCTTAGAAACGTTTATTATTCGCTTAAGAAGAAAAGCAAGGCCGAGTAACGTCCATAGTATTGCGGAAAAATCAGTAAAGAAAATCAACAGAAATCTCTTTTAAAATTATAATTTGAAATTGTGTGATTTTTATTTATGAAAATTAAATATAAATTTTAAAATTTTCTTCAATATTATAACCAATATGTGAGAATAAGTTATTAAATACTTTTAAGTTAAAAATTTGGTTGAAATCGACTTATAACTACGACCTTTTCAAATATATCCTTTATTAAAAATGATATATTTAAGACAAATTCAATTGGAATGTTAATAAAACTAGATTTAAATGTAGAATTTAGTCCGCAAGATTTGTGATGAATTTCGCTAAAGTCTTTTAAGAAATACGAATACCTCCCATACTCATATATCCTTTATTAAAAAATTACAAAATCAATAAGAACGTTTTCAAAATTGGTAATTAAATGTAGAATTTAGTCTCCAGGCTTTTTATTTAAATTCACTAAATCGTGGAAATAATGCTACTACTTCTTATATATCTTTCATTAAAAAATGCATATATGTGAGGGTTAAATATTTATGGAAAGATGAGAAAACAACAGTTATAAAATATTATTTATTTAACAGTATTTAATATTAATAATAAAGGCTTGAGGGTACAGAAAATAAGTGGCTGTCGAGAAATTCAGTTGTTAATAAGTTTGTCTATAAAGCCGTATACAGTTGATTAATTAATAACACATTAAAGTCGCCCAAAGTTGTTTGATTATAAGTTGTTTTGATTTTTACAAATTAATATTAGTTAAAATTGTTTAACAAACGGATTTTCAATTTATCTTTATATCATTTCTATGAACTATATAATCAATATTTTGAATAAATAAACTGAATTATTTAACAAACTATTACTTTTCTTACATTTGGGGGCTCAACCGGACTCGACGTAAATAAAAATATAATAATCTTTACTTATGACTAAAATAGTTACAAGTAAAGGAAAGAAAGCATTAAGTCATTCGAGGATCGCAAAAGCACGGTTTACTCGTGCAGTAGCAGAGTTTTATGTTAAAAAACAAAATCTAAGAAAATTTTCTGTTGATCAACTAAAACGTCATTTGCAAGCTCTTGGTCAGGAAACAGGGAAAAATAAGAGGAAAGAGTTAGAAACCGAAATTGCAAGAATTTTCTTCGAGCAGGAATTAAAAATGAACGACAGAAGATTGGGTCATCACGAACCAAGTGGCAGCAGTTCATCTCTTGCCGGTGATGGCAGCATAAGCAACAACGATATACAGCAATTACTGTCTCTTCTATCAAGAACAGTTTTAAAAAATGAGGAAGAAGTTAACAAAGGTAATATTAGTGTTGAAAATTTTGGCAGAGTTATTCCCGATTTTGATGGTGAATCTATACCAGTAGAAAAATGGTTTTACAACTTTGAACATAATGCGCTGGCGTATGGTCTTAATGATAGGCAAAAATACGTGCAAGCACGTAATAAAATGTCGAAAACAGCCAGTTTATTTTTAGAATCAGAAACCCTAAGTACTTATGATGATTTAAAAAGAATTGTAATAAATGAATTTAAAAAGGAATATGATAGTAGCGAGATACACAAAAAATTGAGCACACGAAAGAAAAAAGACAACGAAACATTCCATGAGTACACGCTATATATGAAAAATATTGCCTCTCTGGGTAATATAGAAGAAAAAGCAACAATACAATATATTGTCGACGGTTTGAAAATCAAAAACGAATTAAAGTATGCACTCTACAATGCGAAAACTTTTAGGGAATTACGCGAGAGTTATGAAATAACGGCAAAACTCTCTTACGAACAATATAATCAACCCAAAGTTAATAATAGCTATCAGAAGCTAATAACTACGGGAGAAACAAAAAAGAAAAAACATTGTTATAATTGTGGCTCTCCAGAACACGAAAGAATAATGTGTAAGGCAGAAACTAAATGTTTTTATTGTAACAATAATGGACACATATCAAAAGATTGTATGGTAAAAAAACAAAAAGAAGGGCAATACAAAAAGGTAAATATTTTGCTTGATAGAAAAAGGATGAAAAATGCATTGGTAGGTGACTGCGAAACAATATGCTTAATTGACACTGGCTCAGACGCGACATTGATTAGAGAAAGCTTAATAGAAAAGATTAAATATATTACAGCCGAAAAAAGTTTTTCAACTCTGTATGGTTTTGGTAGTGTTCCTGTTAAACCAACTAAAATTATTAAAGCAGAAATAGAAATCGATAATATAAAAACGCAGCAAAAATTTTTGGTGATACCAGATAACAAACTAGAGTACGATTGCTTATTGGGTTATGACTTTATAAAGAAATTCACAATGGTTTTAAATGCAAATGGGTACACTTTTATAGATAACAACGAAAAAGAAGAACAGCTGTTTGTTTATAATATTGTTGAAGAAAATAATAAGTTGGATGTTTGTTATAAGTATAAAAAAGAAGTGGAGCAACTCACTAACAAATATATAAACATAAAAAAAGATTTAAAGTGCCCGATAGAATTGAAAATTATTCCAGACCAATACAGGCCATTTCGTCAAGCACCTAGTCGTTTACCGCCACAACACATGGAAGTTGTTAAACAGCAAACTGAAAGCTGGTTGGCAGAGGGGATAATCAGACCGTCTATATCTGATAGTGCTAGCAGAGTGGTAGTTGTAAAAAAGAAAGATGGTAAATTCAGAGTGTGCATTGACTACAGAAAATTAAATACTATGGTGATGAGAGATTTGTTTCCTGTTCCTCTAATAGAAGATGTTTTAGAAAAAATGCAAGTGGCAAAATATTTCTCAGTGATGGATCTGGAAAATGGATTTTTTCATGTCCCAATCGAGGAGAACAGCAAAAAGTTTACAGCTTTTATAACCAAGGAAGGTACATTCGAATTTAATTTTGCACCTTTCGGCTTTTGTAATTCGCCTGCTGTATTTATAAAATTTGTAAATTACATTTTTCAATCATTAGTTAATGACAATATTATGGAGCTGTATATGGATGATATTATAGTCTATAGCAGAACTGTTGAAGAAAATTTTAACAAACTGGAAAAAGTTTTAGAAGTGGCTGCGCGGTATGGGCTGAAAATTAAATGGGAAAAATGTAGTTTCTTGAAAACCAAAATAGATTTTCTTGGCTACACAATTGAAAATGGAACAGTATCACCAGGTAAAGAAAAAACTAAAGCTGTAGAAAAGTTTCCTGTGCCAAAAGATTTAAAAGCACTGCAATCATTTCTAGGGTTGACGGGCTATTTTCGAAAATTTATAGCAAATTATTCCTTGTTAGCTAAGCCACTGACAAATCTTTTAAGAAAAAATGTAATATATCGAATTGGGGAAGAAGAAAGGCTGGCTATAGATAAATTAAAGAAGGCGTTAGTTTGCGAACCAATTTTAAAAATTTATTGTCGTAATGCTGATACCGAAGTGCACACAGACGCTTCAAAAGATGGTTTTGGTGCCACTATGTTACAAAACTTTGAAAATCAATGGCATCCAGTATTTTACTGGAGTAAACGCACGTCACCATCAGAAGAAAAAGAACATAGTTACGTATTGGAAGTCAAAGCGGCATACTTGGCATTACAGAGATTTCGACATTATTTGCTAGGGATAAAATTCAAACTGATAACAGACTGCAATGCGTTTAAACAAACAACTACAAAAAAAGACGTACCTCGACAAGTAGCGCAATGGATTTTGTATTTCCAAGAATATAATTTTACAGTCGAACACAGACAAAGCGACCGTATTAAGCACGTAGACTGTTTAAGCCGGTATCCTTTAAAAATATATACTGTTTCTTCAGAATTAACAGCAAGATTTAGGGCAGCACAACAGAAAGATGATCACATACAAGCTATTAGTGAGATTTTGAAAGAAAGACCATACGGCGATTACAAAAGAAAAGGAGATTTAATATATAAAGCAATTGGTGGTAATGATTTGCTTGTCGTACCGAAAACTATGGAAGCTCAGATTATTCGAGATGCGCATGATGTTGGTCATTTTGCTCATAAAAAAACTATTCATTCGATACAGCAAAGATTCTATATACCTCATGTAGAATATAAAGTACAACAGTTTATCAACAATTGCATTCGCTGTATTGTCTACAACAAGAAACTTGGCAAAAAAGAAGGCTACTTAAATAGTATTGGAAAAGGTGAAAGACCATTAGACACCCTTCATATAGATCACCTTGGGCCTATGGATGCAACTTCAAAAAGATATAAGTATATTTTTGCAATGATAGACGGATTTTCTAAGTTTGTTTGGCTTTTTCCAACTAAAACAACGAACGCAGAAGAATGTACTAAAAAGCTGGAAATATGGACTGAAATATTTGGTCAACCAGAACGTTTAATTAGTGACAGAGGGGCGGCGTTTACATCAGGGGCATTTCGCCAGTTTTGTGAGGAAAATAGTATTCAGCATATTTTAACAACTACAGGCGTGCCCCGAGGCAATGGACAGATAGAGCGGGTAAATAGAGTTGTTTTATCAGTCATTGCAAAATTATCATCGGATGAACCAACAAGGTGGTATAAATATGTTGGTAGAGTTCAAGCTGCAATCAACTCACAAATACACTGCTCAACAACTTATAGTCCATTCGAAGTTTTATTCGGCATTAAGATGAAGAACAGTGCAAGCGATGAGCTCCTTAAACTACTGCAAGATGAGATGCTCCAGAGCTTTAACCAGCAGCGGATAGAAATTCGAGAAGACGTAAAGCAGCAAATTGAGAAAGCCCAGCTGTCATACAAAAAGCAGTTCGACAAAAAGAGGAAAGACGATGTAACTTATAATTGCGGCGATCTAGTTGCAATTAAACGTACGCAGTTCGTAGCGGGAAAGAAGTTGGCAAGTGATTTTGTTGGCCCATATAGAGTAACGAAGGTGAAAAGAAATGGTAGATTCGACGTTTGCAAAGTGGGCAATTTCGAAGGTGCAAATCAAACTAGCACGAGCTCCGATTATATGAAGAGATGGAAATATTTTGATATAAGTGGTGCGGACTTGTTATCATCTGGGACAGATGATGACCAGGATGGCCGATTGTGAGGGTTAAATATTTATGGAAAGATGAGAAAACAACAGTTATAAAATATTATTTATTTAACAGTATTTAATATTAATAATAAAGGCTTGAGGGTACAGAAAATAAGTGGCTGTCGAGAAATTCAGTTGTTAATAAGTTTGTCTATAAAGCCGTATACAGTTGATTAATTAATAACACATTAAAGTCGCCCAAAGTTGTTTGATTATAAGTTGTTTTGATTTTTACAAATTAATATTAGTTAAAATTGTTTAACAAACGGATTTTCAATTTATCTTTATATCATTTCTATGAACTATATAATCAATATTTTGAATAAATAAACTGAATTATTTAACAAACTATTACTTTTCTTACATATATAAGATAAATTCATTAAGAATGTTTTCAAAATTGTTAATTATATGTAGAGTTTAGTCTTCAAGCTTTGTGTTGAGTTTCGCTAAAAAAAAAGCAGGCTTACGGCAGCCGGTCATGTATCCTTTCTTTTTAAAATTAGTTAATTACTGCAATTATCAAAGGAAAATCATGCAATCTTACACATTTTTTTTTATTTTATACACTTAAGACGTGAGAAATTTTGTATCTTTTTAGTGCAAACATGTGATTGTTTCGTCTACATCCTTTATTATTAAAAGTAGCCTAAGGCAAAGATGAAAAACAAAGCCTTAAAAGAGCAATTTACAAAAGAAAATTTTTACTGCGAGTTAGGAATTAAATATTAAAAATATTTTTACACTCAAAGTCCACTGTGCGCCATCACTAGCTTAACACAGTTGCAGACATTGCGGCTGTTTTTTGTTGAGGGAACAACAAATAAGCTGGTTATTGTTTGTACAGCTTTTGTTTGCAATCGTAATAACTATTACGTGTTGAATGATAACAATGAAAATCTCTTAAGTAGCTTATACAGTTTTTATAGCACACGTAATCAAAAGATAGTCATGTTAAAAAAAATTTAATTTTAAACAAGAGATCTTGTAAAAAGTTATAAATAAAGAGTGATTTTTTTGCTATTATCTTTTTGGCAACACTAGTTTTGACAGCTCACGCACGTTTTGTATCTTGTGTCACTGTCAAACATCTTCAGTTTGGTCTATAATTTAATCATGAATCGTCTTACAAACGAACAACGCTTGCAAATTATTGAATTTTATTACCAAAATGCGTGCTCTGTTAAGAAAGTTCATCGCGAGCTTCTTCCATTTTATGGTCAGTTTAATCGACCTACTGAGGCTTCTATTCGGGCTATTGTAACAAAATTTCGCACCAAATTTACATTGTTGGACATTAAACCACCAACACGCTTACGTAGAGTGCGAACTGAAGAAAATATCGCAGCCGTATCGGCCAGTGTTGGTGATGACCGTGAATTATCGATTCGGCGCCGTTCGCAGCAATTGGGCCTCTGTTACTCCACTACGTGGAAAATTTTGCGGAAGGATTTGGGTGTGAAGCCTTATAAGATACAACTGGTGCAAGAATTGAAGCCAAACGACCTACCACAACGCCAAATTTTTGGTGAATGGGCTCTTGAAAAGTTAGATGAAGATCCACTTTTTTATCGAAGAATTGTGTTCAGCGACGAGGCTCATTTCTGGTTGAATGGATACGTGAACAAGCAAAACTGCCGTATTTGGAGTGAAGAGCAGCCAGAAGCATTGCAAGAGCTACCAATGCATCCACAAAAAACAACCGTTTGGTGCGGATTATGGGCTGGCGGCATCATTGGGCCGTATTTCTTCAAAGATGATGCGAATCACAACGTTACTGTGAATGGTGAGCGCTACCGTGCGATGATAACAAACTTTTTTTTGCCCAAAATGGAAGAGCTTGACTTGCATGACATGTGGTTTCAACAAGACGGTGCCACATGCCACACAGCACGCGAAAAAATGGACCAATTGAGAGGCGAGTTCGGTGAACAGTTTATTTCACGCTTGGGACCAGTCAATTGGCCGCCCAGATCGTGCGATTTAACGCCTCTAGACTATTTTTTGTGGGGCTATGTTAAGGCTAATGTCTATAGGGACAAGCCCGCTTCGATTGACGCACTGGAAGCCAACATTGCCAACATTATTCGTGAGATACCGGCCGAAATGTTGGAAAGAGTATGCCAAAATTGGACTAAGCGGATGGACCATTTGAGGCGCAGCCGCGGCCAACATTTGCATGAAATAATCTTCAAACATTAAATTATATCGACCCAACTATCGATCCAAATAAATATTTCATGCATTTTTCTGAATTTTATGTGTTTTTTTTTTTTTTTTTAAATTTCCGATAGTTCTTATAAAATCACCTTTTATTTTACATAAAAGCTTACAAAAAATTATTTCAATCATATACTTACAAACATGACTTTGATATAAATTAAAATCAATCATACACCCTAGACTCTAGAGTCAGTTGTTAGTATTTGACTAACTTGTAAATTCAAGCAAATTTGTCATATTTCTTTTGAAACTTGGATGGTTTTTAATTTTTTTGTGCAACTCAAACTTTAGCAAAATTTATTACAAAATTTTGCTTCACAAAAAAAGTAATTTTTCTTTGTGTAGAAAATATGCTTTCACCATTCATTACTGGCAAGTGCTTCGTGGTCTTCTTAGTTTTAATGTTGACTAATTACTGTTGTAAATGATACAACGAACAAGTGCCATAAAGACCCACTAAAATAAAGCTGTAACTTAAAACTGTTCGTTAGCACCAAAAAAAAAAAAAAAGATAAAAATATTTTTAATGAAAAAAAAAAGAAAAAAGAAATTAAGGCATTAAAGAAACAGAAATATTTAACTGCACGTAAGTAAAATAAAACTTTTTTCTTTTTAACCAACTACACAATATAAGTAAAATAAAAACAAAAACTTTCTGCTTTGTTATCGCATTTATACTAAAGTAGTTCAGAAAGCAAGTTCAGTTGTAAACACTTGTAAAAATTTACCCTTACAAAACTGAGGCGTGGAAGTTTAATACTTTATATTACATAAGAAATGTATTACATGAAATTTAACAATATAATAAGCCAAGATTAAGTCTGTTATATTTGACCATATCTACGGGCGAAAGAACTATTCAAGATTAAATAAAATAATTTCAGTAAAACTATAAATTCATTCCTCAGTCAAATTGGGGCTTAAAGCTGCATTTTTATTTTCAAATTTTAATTATGAATCAAATAAAATACGAGAAAAATTTCAAGGGAAACTTTTAACCCTCTAACTGTTCAATTTTGTTTTTATTCATTTATTTTATATGTACAGTGTTAGTATTTACATTTTTTAAATTGGTCCCAGCGCCTTATAGAGTTAATTGGGACAAGTTGGCAAATTGTTTACATTACAATGTATATTAAAAAATATATGTTTAAATAAAAATTTACAAAATTCATGTATTTAGTTCATATTTACAAATTTTACAATATTTAGTTTTTTAGGAATATAATATTTTTTTAAGCTAAATAAGTGTTTCACCAACCATAATAATTGGCTTAGGAGCATAATTGTTCAGCGTATCATCAACAATAGCCGTGAAATCAGCGAAAATATATTTTTGTGAGCGATAATACGAAATTAATTTCAAAGACTTTTTATCGATCTTAATATTTTTTTTTAAGTTATTACTACTCGTTCGACAAAGTTACTGCTAATGCAAGCTTGAACTTTTCCAACTTTTCCTATTTAAAAATAAGACAAAGAAACTGGTAAGTTTAAGAATTATTTCTCATGTGTTAATGATGCCAGAATTCCATGCATATGTGCTCACCATATACTTATTTTATAGCCAAAATGTGTTAGACAATAATTAATTTTTAAAGTATCCAAAAATTTACCATCTTTTTACTAACAGATTTTATATGAACAGCTCCTTTTTGTAAAGTGAATTTTAGTTAAATTCAATACAAAACATTTTTCTCTTTAATGAAATCTAATAAAATTTTTGCACTAAAACTAAATAACACATTTTAAATTTTGACTTAAGCTACGGTCACATTAAACAAATGTCATACGTTTATACATTTTAAAGAAATTTTGGATTATAATGGTTTAATCCCTTACTAAAATATAACATATCTGATTACACTGGTCAACAAAATTTTGTAACAAGAAAGGTACTTACCAATTTGGAATTACCTAAATACCCTCATTTTATCACCGTATTTATTTTGATTCCATCAGTTCTAGTTTTCGTGTTACAGCTACTACCCGTAAAATTTAAAATTAACCATTTTTGTTCCACTTTTGCATTCAGAGATTTTATTTATGTGAATAGTATAGTGTTTTTTTCTATTTATTGAGTTAAGCGACTGTTAAATAATGTCAAGAAAGTGCAAAAATGATCCTGACAGGTTTTGTTATATTTGTGGTAACATTACTTTTAAAACTCAGCGAAGGAATTTGACACCATTAGTGACTAAGCTATATGAACAGTATTTTGGCTTTGCCGTCGGACAGCAAGACAAAGCGTGGGTTCCACACATCTGCTGTGTTACATGTGTGGGTCTTCTTACTGGATGGGCGAGGAGATCTCGATCTATGCCATTTGCAATCCCCGTAATTTGGACAGAACCAACGAATCACTCATCTGATTGTTATTTTTGTGTTACTAATACGAAAGGTATCACAATTAAAACAAAAAGTAAAATCACATATCCTGACCTGCCATCTGCTAAAAGACCGATCCCTCATAGTGAGGAACTACCTGTACCAGAACCACCAGAAAGTTATGGACAGGAGTGGTGACGGCTTTTTATATTTGAAGGAAAAGTTTCCTAAATTGAGTGAGGCATAAATTAAAGAGGGCATATTTGTTGGCCCACAAATCAGACAATTGATGAAAGACGACATATTTAAAGAAAAACTCAGTGATTTGGAAAAATTTTTGTGGGAATCTTTCATGAAAGTAACTTTCAATTTTCTAGGAAATCACCGATCAAATGACTATAAAACTATTGTCGCGGAGCTGCTATCTGCTTATAAGGCTTTGGGTTGTAATATGTCATTGAAAATACACTTCCTTCATTCACATTTAGACTTTTTTCCTGAAAATTTGGGCCCCGTCAGCGATGAACATGGTGAAAGATTCCACCAAGACATTTCTACCATGGAAAAACGATACCAGGGCAAGTGGAGTCCACGTATGCTAGCGGATTACTGTTGGACATTACAACGAGATGTACCTGAAGCAAAATACAGCAGAAAATCATAAAATTTTATTTAAATTAATACTGTAACATAATAAAATAACTTACTTTTAACAAAATCTCAAATTTTCTAAATTTATATAACATCTAATTACAAAAAAACTATTCGTATTGGAAGCATTCTAATTTTATTTATATTATCCATATCTTTGTCCTAAACATAGCAAGACAAAAGTTTTCATGTTACACACAAAAAGTTTTTTTTGTCGACCAGTGTTATTGGAATTAATTTTATTTAATACGAATCATTTGACTAAAATGTAATGGTTACGTTATTTCGACAAATATTTATGTAATATTTATAACCGTGTAAAATTCTCATCATTAGTGCGTTTAGAAACATGCAGTAGAATTTTACTAGGAATATTTTTGTGGAATATTTTAAGCCTAAAACTCTTTGTCCTTTTTTTATTTGGAGTCAAAAAGTCCCATTATTTCAATAGTTAGAAGGTTAAAAGGTTTTACAAAAATTTTCCTCGTGATGTTTTACAAAAGGTTAGTTAATATTTCATGTACCTTAAATGGATGATTCCCTACTCCCTACGCCGATTCACAATTAAAATTTGAAGAAAAAAGTTTAAGCTCCAATTTAAGACAGTGCAAACACTTAAGCTTATAAAATGCCGTTACAAGTTCACATACATTTTTTTAGTAAATAGCGGCCAAAATCTTGTTTAAAAAAAATTGATTTTGTCGTTCAGTGTTATGAACAGAATATTAATGTTCTGTATAAAATGAGTGAACGTGGGTTTGAAGCAGCAAGTTAATGTTAATTAATGAAAATGGAAATGAATTTTTTTGTAGAATGATTTCATTGAACCTCCATCGTGTTCCACAGCTTACACAACAACAACTATCTTATCTGGCTATTTGTCACTGTGCATCATATTTCTTAGTGTTTTTTTCTTTAAATAAAGTCAAAACTAGTGACAAAAACTTACACACACAAAAATGTTTTAAAATTAAAATAGTGATAGCATTAGTTTTAGAGCTCCGCTATGTGCATACCAATCGAGCTGAATATCATTGATGACTTGGCAACATCAGAAATCAATGACATAAAATATCTCTGCTGTTTTAGTGAAAGACTTTTACCAAAAAAGAAATGAAGTTACGTTTCGCTGATATCGAATCTTATATACCCTTCACTATTGCAAACAAATATATGTGACCCGGCCTATGAAACGGTGGCTTATGACTCAAAAAAGAAATTGCGAGAAACAGCTGTTAAAGATAAAAAATGCATTTCATCAGTTTCTTAGTAGTTTTTCTTTTGCATTATGAACAGTCATGCCCAAAAGGCAAAAGAGCTTCTTTTTTTTTGGTAAAATCGTTTTTGCAGCGTTCAATCCTGTTTTTAAATTTTTCAATTCCATTTATTATCTTGATTCTGGATTTTCAATAAAATTCTGTTTTTCTTTCACTTGTGCTCTTCTTTCTCTACATTTTTAGTACACTTCTAAGCAAGTTAGGACTTTATAGTTTTCACCACGTGAAAGAGCGTCTCAAAAACTATCGAAACCAAAACAAAAGTGGAACATTTTTTTTTGGAGTCATAAGCCTTGAACTGAGCCAAAACATGCGTTGCAATATCAACAGCGTATGTGATCATTGTTTTAAATTTTTTAATAAATGTGTATAAATCGTCAAGAAAATACGTAAAAGCGCCATAAAATTTTGTTTAAGTCGTTTTTAAATTGTGTCTGTAGTTACAAACATTTCATAGCAGTTGTGAAGATAGAAAAAGTAAAAAAAAACTTAGAAATTTTTAATTTTTAAAAATTATTAAAAATAGAAAGAGAAAAAAATTTAATGTTTATTTCTACAAGCTTATAACCATATAAGTTTCAAGCAAAATCCATGTATAACTTTCGAATAAAATATTTAAAGTTCTTACAATAAGAAAGCTGGCTCTACTGTAAAATTATGTTGCTATTTAAGCAAATGCGCGATATGCTTAAAACTTAAATATTTATTAGTTCTCTTAAACTATTATATAATTATAAATTAAAAGGTAAAAGGAAAAAATATGGGGAGCAATGGCATCTTGGGACTTCAGCTTTAATTTTGCATCTAAAAAAAAAAAATTCATTTAAAAAGAAAATTTATATTTTTAAAGTAAATAATACTTATTGGTATTTTTTATTAAATGCAATTTTTACTCTTAAATTAGATTTGTGGTCTCGAAAAAATCAGCTTTTGAGCTTTTAGTTTTAAATTTTAAATTGTATTTGTGACTTTTTTTATTTTCATTTGAGGTAAATTCCCTTCTTTCATTAGAGTCTCCATTTATCTATGCATCATGCTTCAGCTTGTAACTATTGTTTAGCACATTCTAATTAGCAAAAGTTCATTAAGTACCAGCAAAAAACTACAACAAAAAGGTTAAAACAAATAAACAGTATACGAGTATAGTTTGCCATTCATTTTGCATACGAAAGCAGTTTTGAATAAATTTTGTTTATCAAAAAGTTATTAGTTTATCACTTCCTTTATGAATATTGACCCGAAATTTTTCCAGGGGGCTATTTTCTTTGTTGGCAGAATATTTCATTTCTTTTCGGGGTAAAATCTCCCCATCATTGATTTAAGTTTAATATGAAGAAAATCAGAATCCGGCTAAATATTAATGAAAATTCCCTGATAGTTTTTTTCATTTTTCTACTTTCCCAAACCAAAAATAAATTTTTTTTGTCTTTCTTCTGATATACAAAATTATGTGATTACAAAAACAAAATTTTCTCTCAGAAAAAATGAAAAACTCTTGGGGAAAAAAAGATTTTTTTAAGAAAAATTTCATTTGTACATACAAGAAGAAGAGAGAAAAGTAACAAAAATTCTAAGGAAAGTTCTTAAACAAAACAATAACTTTAACATATTTTTTTAAGGAAGAAAGGACAAAAAATATTTAGAAAAAAATAAATAGAAACGAAACTTTCTTTTTTAATATCCTGAAATAATCAATTAATTTAATGAAAATAAAAAATATTTCATACAAATAATTACACGGCAGAAGATCCTGTTTATCTTTTCTTGGGCAACCTCCATACAAATAATGACTTAAATTCATATTATTATGCATGAACTATGATAAGACTGATATCTAAAAGATCTGTAGTGCGATTCAGTAACTTTTATTACGAACAATCGAATTGAAAAAAAAGTATAACGATATTTTATCGAATTCGGTATTCAGTAACTTTCCGACAAAAATATTCGGTACGATAAAAATCGTTATTTGTTTATGTGAACTTTGGGACGTAGTTAATAGCACATAAATAATCATCGCAGATAACGATTTTTATCGTACTGAATATTTTTGTCGAAAAGTTACTGAATATCGAATTCGATAAAATATCGTTATACTTTTATTCGATACGAATGTTCGTAATAAAATTTACTGAATCGCACTACTGATATGTCGTTATTGTTGTGGATCTTATTTTATCCAGATTTTATCTGTCCGTATGCCACTGTCTACGTAACTTTACTTCAACTGGTTCCATCTCTAGTTAAACTCAGAACTTGTTCAGTCAGATATCAAAGTGTTGTACCAAATTAATTTTATTCATGTGGCAATGGAATTAACAATATCTTGTTAGTACCTTTTGTCATAAAACCTAATTAGCCATTTTATCTGTCGCAGTAAAAGAGATACGATTTTTTTCATTAAAAGTCTTTTAGTGACTGATTTTTGATTCCAAAGTTTTTCAACACAAAGAAATAATTCATTACTTAAAAGAAATATTTTTAGTGCTTATCTTTTTGCCTTTTCAATTAATTAAATTTTCTTTTGAAAATGATTTTTTTTTTATTTTAAATAAATTTTTGAACGCCTTTCATATGTAAGCAATATTTCATTTGCATTACTTTTATATGGTACACACACTCGTACATATTTATGCGTGTATGTGTGTGACTTAAGACACCAACACTTTTTACTCTCTGCTGTAAAATGTTAGATTTTTTTCACAATATAATTAACAAATCTTAATTAACATGCCAATAATGTTTAGTTTTATTTTGTGTTTGTTTTTTTTTTTTTTTATTTCAATTATTTGTTCACAAGTACATGGTACAATATTTCTTTAAATTTTTTATATTATTTAACTCTGATTTTCTTTAGCTTAACTAAAGCATTTAGTATGTTTCCAAGTGTTTACAGAGCAACAAGCTAAAAAGTGTGTAAAAAAAGATTAAAAATTTTTTTAATTAAGTTTTTGTTTACCGGGTGAAAAACTGAAGGAAGAGCAGGATCGTGAACATAAAGTAAAATTTGGTAAAGAAAATTTCACTTTTAAGTAATAAGTAGTTGTTGTTATAACTAACTAACTTCAACAAAGAGACTTCTTACAGTTAAGTAATATGAATGAACTACCTAAGTGACATATCAACATCAGCAATATGTTGATCAAAGCCTAATCGAGCATAATTTAGGTTTTATGTTAAACTACACAATAGATCTTTAAGATTGTAGTACATAAGAGTATCCTTGTGACCTCTATTCTGACTTTTTGTCTAATTTGTTCAATTAACTTAATCTCTATATAGAGATGAAAAAGGTAACCTAAAAGCTTTTGTTTTTTTTGTTAAAAATTTTAAATTTTTTTATTTAAATTTGTTTCGGATTTTATTGTGAAAATTGTTAAATATTGGCAAAAATTGTGTAGAGTTCAATTGCTAAAAAGTATAATAATAAATTATAAAAGAGGCAAACCGTCACAAGACATGTATGACCCAGAGGAAACCACAAAATACATAATATATTTTAGAGCGATAAAACTAAAACTATTTTATTTGGAAATGGTGCTGGCCGACTTGGGAAATGATTTAGAGGGCAAAAAATATACCCTTTTTCATATTTTAAAAATCATTAATCTTTTTCTTAGGTGTGCACAGACCGAATAACGAACCAGGGATGATGTCCCTAGAACCCCACCTGTGGGATTAGAATGAAGTTCGGTTCACAGCATTCCTTGTTCAACTATTTAGTGACCATCGGCTCTTAGCCCAACAATACAATCTGTAGAGCTACCAATTCCCATGTAAACAGCCACTGGTCGGACCCCGAAGGTATCGTTCTGCAAGGTTCAAGCCCATAGCAACTCAGGGTTTGGGGACACATCAACCAAAGAAACTGTACCTCGGGGGAAACCGTTTTGCCAATAAAATCTATTTCGACAATAAAATTCAAGTAAAATTAAAAAAAAAAAAACTTTGCAATTTTTGATTCATTTACAGGGTAACTATTTTAATCGCTGTATGGCTATTTTTTTTTTGAAAATAGAGTTATGCACTTAAAAAAAGAGTTAGTGATAATGATGTCCATATCTTGCTAAAATCAGCGCATATGTTTTTATCGTTCCTATAAAGATTAAAGGCTTTAAGAACTGGCGCTAATAACGTTCCTTTTTTTTTAAATGGTCACCTAAATTGGCCTAGTACATGCAATGCTGAAACTAAATAGGATGCTAGCAATTAGCCAGACTAAACAATAAATTTGAGAACGCTCGACAAAGCCTTCTTAGCTTTCCAAGTGACCAGTGAGTGGGTGAGATTGTTATTTGAAAAAACTTCTAACCTAAGTGATTGTAAATAATTTCTTTAAGGTTAAACTTTAGTCATCTTCATCACAGCATAAAACTTATAATTTTTAGTCAACCATAAACTTCTTAATTTATTCTTTAAAGTTTTCTATACGCCAGCATAAATTTAGCTAAAGAATACATTGAGTTAAAAAAAATAAGTTTTACAAAACTTTTTGTATGTAAAATCCTGCAGCTGAAGGAAATTAAATAAACAAAAAAAATATTCAGCCTAAACACACACACATATCGTACACGTCAAAAAAGTTATCAAAACTATTTTCTAACATTTTGCAACCACATGTGTCAGCCTTATTAAATAGCTGTAGCATACCGAGGGTCCATATAAATAGCAAAAAAATAATAATAATAACAAAACCAAAATATAATAAAAATAAATAAGGGAAACAAAGTTAGGAAAGCAACAAAAAAAAAAAAAAAAAAGGCTGAGAATATTATAAATTTATGAATGTAGATCATTTGCAGCAACATTAACACATCATTTAGCCTACTGCACATACTCCCACTTTTCACTACTAACTGACAACAACTTAAACAAAAGAAAATCTAAATTCTAAACAAAACTAAAATGAAACAAAACCCGCCAACAATAACTTAAGAAAAAATAAGGGAAACGAACTATGCCAACATTTTGGGTTTTCCACTAAAAAATATTATAAAAAACTATTGTTGAAGTTAAGCCTAAAAAATAATAAAACAAAGTAATAAGAAAAAGGAATTATTGTGTTTAAATTTTCTATATTGAAAAGAAGGAAAGTCTTCAAAACACCAAGGTCGATTTTAAGACCAGCAGACACTTAAACATTTTTTTTTAACTTTAAAATGGTTTTATGCCATCAAGTAGTTAGTTGGCAAAGTTTGTATAATTAAGCTGCTCAAAAAAGAAATATAAAGGAAACACTTATTTGTACATTTCAATGCTTAGAAAATATTACGTAGCCAGTAAGTAATTTATGTTCAGCCCAGTAAGTAATAGCTGTGAAATAAGGAATATAAATAGTTGTGCCAAAATGTTAAGTAGACAGGCATTTTGACAAGCAATGTGAACAAAAAAACATAAAATTGAATAAAAATAAACAAACATTGATACACACATATGGGACACTCCATCAAAGAAAGTCTTTGAATTCTTGCTGAATATTAGACTTAAAGAGTGAATGGTTTACGTGGCGGCCTAAATGGCTGCAAGATTCCGTTTTGATCAAATGAATATTTGAAGATCTATTCCGACCGCGGTGACCAGCTGACTTGTTGCCGCTTTTAATTATAATTAGGGTACTTAGTCTACTGTTTTTTAACTTAAAGCTTAAAAATCTAAAAGTCTTTACTATTTGATTAATTTATTCTTACAACAAATAACGAAATTCAAAATAAATATGTGATTCGTGAGCTGAGGTTTCTATTGTTTAAGTAGAGAACTGCTCAATAGATCTTAAAAATTTACGGGGTGTGATTGGGGCTCTAATGATAATGCAATACTTAATTCAAAATATCGTAAATTTAAGGAAATAACATAAGTTGTGGAATGACCCATACGTACTTATGAAACTTATATGTGCGTTAGCAACAAAAAAAAAAACATCTTAATACATCCAATAAAAATCATATTACCAAGAGAAAGAAATTCTCATTATTTTTCTGGTGCCAGCAACCAAAATCAAAGCTCTAAATAATAATGATAAAATAGATTTTGCTGTTTGCCACGTTATAGAAAATACTGATATTATTTATATAAAAATATCCTTTGGTCACCGCATCACACGTTAACGGCTGCACCAATTTCGTTAAATATTTTTGTGTTGTGTTTGTTAAGAAATTTTGCTAACAAAATTGTAAAACCCAAACTTTTGGGTTGATATCGGAGTATATGAAATGCCTTGAGAAAACGAAATTCATTTTCTGTTTGTAAGCTATAGCAACTTTTGTTTTTACAAGAATTTTTCTGAAATTTAACCACCCTTTCTAATCTCTATATTCTTCAATATGAGATGAGTTTTTTTTTCATAAGGAAGGTTAACATAAGGGACCGTGCTAGTACAAAATATTTTTTTCTATTTAAACATATTTGCTACCAAAGATTTCTACGTCTGTTCTAAAGCCGTCCACACTTTGAATGTTCAACTATTACGTTCTTCAGTTTAAATTTTAAAATTTTCTGTAAGTGCGGTTGACTAGAACATTAGAAAATACTCATCAGCAACAGTTATTTCACTTAAAACTCATCTGACTTCAGTTTTAAAGCATAATAGAAGAATGAACTTCGTATTTATTTATATTTAGTCTAACAAAAATTGTGAATTATGTTTCTATTTTTATTAAATTCTTCAAAAAGTTACTCAAAATAATTTAAAGCTTAAAAAGTTGGATAATTGAAAATAACATATTTTTCAATTTTATTAAAGCCAAGTTCAAAAAAATATAATAAAAAAAAAATATAAAATATAATAGTTGTAAATCAAAAGGATCGGTATACAAATGACTCAGAAAATTAAAAAATTCCTCAGAAATTTTGAGTTTTCATTAATTTCTGCTTTGTTTTTCTGCGTATTTTATAAAAAACATGGTACCCAATTTTGTCAGAATTTATAGTCATAATTTTAAAACAATCAGTTCACAATTGGCTGAGAAAAATCAAACATACAACCGAAATCTTTGGTTTTGATGCTGAGTTTTTTATGCAAATCTTTAAGCTGTATTTGTGCACACAAGCACGAAACCAGTTAATCGATCTTATAGTATTTATTTGTAATTTTTAATGCTGTTTGTGTAAAAAACAATTACAGAAACAAAAATCTTAGAGATATTAAAAAAAGATATCCTGGGGGCACCGGTGAATGTCGTTAATTTAAATTTTTTTCAGCTGAAATGAATTTTGAATAATTGTCAAGAATGTGCAAAGTTGAAAATATGAATATTTGGCTAATGCAGTGAAGGGTATACAAGAATTTAACTTGAACAGGCTACACAAAGGCATTATTAGCCAAATGTTAACGTGTTCATATTTATATTCAAATTTACATACATATAACAGGATCGATTTCAACGCACGTAAGACCCATTGCTGTATGCTCACGCATAGACACGCGACAACAGATGCTGCTTCATCTGTAAGTATGAATTCTGTAGATATTAGGGAATCAGATGATCTTGATGTTCTTGGCATGAAGATCCAATCTGATGTTCGATGGAATGAACACATATTTCAAGTGCCTAGGTTTTTTGAAACGGTGCAAGACATAATTCACTCCATCTGATATCCTTACTATCTATACCACCTATATCCGACCGAAAAAGGAATACAACTCTCATGTATGGGCCGGAGCTTCAAAGTCTATTTTGAAACTGCTCGACCGAGTACAGGAGATGGCGAAGAAGCTTATCGGTGACAGTAGGGTAGCCAATTCTACCGACTGGAGCACCGTCGTAACGTGGGGTGTGTTTCATTGTTCTATCGTTACTACAATGAAATGCGTTCCAGCGAGATTAGTTAACTTGTTCCCGAAAACCGTACCTTCATACGCATTATGCATTTTTTAAGAGAGCTTATCCATTTGTGGTGGAATGGCCAATGAGTCGCACAACACATTACCGAGAGAATTCGTTCTTCAGCCGTGCCGTTCGCCTGTGGAATAATCTTCCTGAATACGTTTTCCCTGCCACTTTCGATGTAACAGGGTTAAAATCGAACGTTCACAGACACTACTCCCTATTTCCCCCTTCCCATAACCTATTTTATGAATGCTGGTCCTGATAACAAAAAAAAATTTTCATGGTAATTTTTATGTCAAATCAATGTTTGTGAAATTTATTTTCACAAAATTTTTGTGATGAAAGAATAATCTTAAACATAAAAACGAGTTCAAGATCATGTTCATCTTCATAATATTGTTCGAGCTCTTGTTTATGTTCATATTAATGTTAATACTATTTCTGGAGTTTATTGTGTTCTCTTGTTTATTTACAGGGTGGCCCAAATAAGACCAGCTGATGTGAAACACAAATAACTTTATTATTTTTTAACATAATTTTTTTTTCTTCTTGCAGATTATAACTGAACTCTTGAAAATTTAAAATGAATACGTACAGTCCATAACAACGCATTAAAATTATCGATTTTTATTATTCTTCTCAACGAGCAATTCGTTCTGACGCTGCGAAATGATCGCCGTTTTTTTAACATAAGATCAGCGCCCACATCTTCCATGATTACAAGCTTAGTTCGCCGTTTTGAGGAACTGGGTTCAGTTGCCGACCGTCCAGGAAGAGGTGTTCATCGAAATATTCGTAATGAAGACAACGTGGAAGCTGTGCAGCAGAGTGTTGCAAATGATCCATCTGTCTCAACTCGTCTCCGTTCCGGCCAATTGAGTATACCCAGAACAACATTACAGAGAATTTTAAATCTGGATCTTAAGATGTATCCATAAAAAGTTCAAATTGTGCAACATCTTCTACCACAAGACCCCCAACAATGACTACAATACGCTCACTAGGTCTCATTTGGGCCACCCGTTATTTAGTTCAATGTACTTGGTTAAAAAATTATAAAATTTATTTTTAAATTTCAAATACTACGTATTGATGTTCATTCATCTAATATTTATGATCTTGTTTATGCTCATATTCCTCAGCTAAAGTCATGATAATGATTTATGATTTGGTGTTCATTATTTACATTCGTGTTTATATTCCTCTTAAATTCATGATTTTATTTATGTTTGTAGGCTGATTGGTTTTGCTCTGTTTTATGTTAATGTCCTAATTGTTTTTGTTTTAAACATAAATATTTTCATGATCATTCCTTATGTTTTCCTTCTCTTTATATATCTCTACTTGTGAAAGTAGAGATAAAAAAATACACATTGAAACAGAAAAAGAAATAAAAAATATAAACATAAACATGAACATGAACATGAACATGATCATATATATATAAATCATGTTCATGTTCATGTTCATGTTTATGTTTATATTTTTTATTTCTTTTTCTGTTTCAATGTGTATTTTCTTATCTTTACTTTCACAAGTACGTTCATGTTCATTTAAATGTCTTATCTTTGTTCATATTTATGTTGTCAATGTCTTTAAGTATACATATTCCTATTTATTGTATAACAGCCACCATTTCTTTTAATAATTCTTAAAATTCTTAAATAAATATATCCTATTCTAAGTGCCTGCTATGTAAAAATGAACTCTTTAAGCTTTACAAGTTATTGTTTTTACTTCTTCGTTTAGTTGTTAGTATTTCTAGGCTAATCTTAACTTTTGTTTCCCTTGGTCGCTTTTCTTGTAAGTTCAGTGTGTTAGAAAACTCATAAACACTAAATGTAAAAAAGATTTTGACCGACTAAATAGTTTTTAAAGTAGTTAACTAAATGCAACATTATTTTCATGAACTTGTTTTCTATTTCTCTTGCCGTTTATGTTTCTGTTATTGTTGTTTTTGTATTAAACTACTTTGCATTTTAAGCCTTTTTTTAGCAAAAAACTTTTGTTACCAAGTAGGGTTAGTGCAAAGTGTTAAGTATTCGGTTGTGAAATGTTTATAAATATTTTAGAGTAAAAACTAAAACTAAAACTAAAACTAGGGACGTATGCAAGTAGCCAAACATACAGTGTGTAGTCTTGTAGTTTTTATACAAAAACTCTTTAACATGTTTTAAGAAAAAAAAAATCAATGAAAGACAAAAACTGTTAAGTTTTTTGTTGCTGTTTTTGTTAGTAGTTTAAAGTTTTTGGCATCAAGTTTTAAATGAACAAAGAAAAAAAAAAATACTTTTTATGGAGATTTGGGTTAGGTTTTTGCTTGGTATCGTACTGTTGTATCTCCTTTTTTATGTCTAATATCATATGGTTTATAGTACTCTGAAAACATTACTTTTTAATACACATTTTTAGGCTGAACTTACTCAATTTTTTTTTTTGTTATGGTTAAGATTGTAAAGCCTTTTGACATGATCAAAGTTTTAAATAAGAAAAGGCAAACAAAGATATTCAAGATCGATTAAATTCGATATCAAAAATTTTTTAAATATTATTTTTCTAGTAATTCTTCTCTTAAAAATAATATATTTTTAAGATTTTTAATTATTTCTTTAAGTGGAATGTCAAATATGTATGCTAACTTGAGTTACAGCGCTTAGAGTCTTAATAAAAAACTAGTATTAATTGTGTTAGTTAACGTAAACTTTTCTTAGATCTATTTATTGTGCCGCTAATCACAAACTAATACAGACATTGAAGCAAAAATAGAAAGATCCATTAAATTAAATCCTAAGAAATATGAATTTAAAAAAAGGCAAATACACTATAATGATTAATTTTTTAACAAAATATTAATCTTTATTTGTGCTTAATTCCAGAAATGGTGTTGGGTTATTTTAAATTTATTCTCATGAGTTATTTATTCAGTACAATAAGTACTGAAGGGACTTTTTCATCAGACGCTGCTCTGAATCCTCAGTAGATTACTTGCAAACATTAGAACCTTTATATTGTAAAAGCAATTGACTAAATAAGAATTATTTGTCAATAGTTACAAAAAGATTCAAATATTCAAACAAAAAACTCAGTAACCATTGAACTGAATAAATAAATAAACTTCCCAACCAACATTTTAATATTGAGAACTATATATTCTATTTTTATTCTTCTCTTCTCTTTTTAAGATTAATAATATTTTGTAAAACTTTTAATTCCAAATAAAATTACACAGACTAATTTTTTAGTTAAAAATGGTGAATTTTATTGATATAATGTGTGATAGAAACTAAAACATACTCATGTTGACCTTCATTTAATCCATGTGTAAAAGAGAGATACAAAATAACACATACACAGGGTTTCTATAAAATTTTTCACAATGCCCTTAAGACCTTTATAGAAATTATCTATTGAGTGCCGATGTTTTTTTATAATTAAACAAAAATTTGCAATCTTTTCAACGAGATAAGCTTTTTAAAAGTCATAAGCACAAACCAATATATTTAATTAATTTTTAGTTTTACAACACTTTTTGTTTGTAATCTTTTAACATAAATAAATTTTATTAAATTAATGGATTTTAAATAAAAATCGCAATTTTCTTTATAATTTTTAAAATTCCTTTTTGGGGTAGAAAATATATGCAATGAGAGAATACTCGATTGTAACGAAATTTTATTGCTATTCCTTTTTAAGTGCCTTGTCAATTGTAGTCTATGGTTTAATCGTGAACTAAAACAATCCAAGACTGCTAACGAATTTTGTAAGTTTTGTGGCATTTATTTTAAATATTTCTTTAAATGTCTTTTATATAAAACTAATGAAAAGCTGCTGGCAATTTTATCTCTTTGTTAGTAAATATGGTTTCCAAAATTTAACTTATCTTTTGAACCTTATCAACTGAATATTTTGAATTGTTCACTTCACTAGTTTTCAAATTATTTCTGATATCAGAGGTATACCAAGGTAAAATAGATAAACAGAAAAAAATATTTTCAAGTCTTCAATTTTTACAGAATAAAATGTATGTTTAGGTACATTTTAGTCCCTTTCTTTTTAATCGTATATAATTTTTTTATAGAACAAAAAATTTTCATTTGACTCCATTTTTTATTACATTATTATATTACAAGTAATTGAAAAAAATAAATATTTTTAATTCAATTTTATATTAGACAGGGATATTTATTACTTTTGCTTAGCACAAATACGATTTTAGATTTTACGAGTGGCATCATAAAATTAATGTCATAAAATCAACAGCAACAAAAATAAATACATAGGGCGTCCCCATAAGAGTTCACATTTTTTAATTTAGGATCTTTTTTTTTATAACTGGCAACTCAAAAATGTGAAAGCTGTCACATATAATATGTTTATTCCGATTATTAAAAATATACTGTTTTTCGAAAGAACAACACATTTCAAGTGTGATGGAGTAAAAGCTCTTATTGTGCTATGAAGCGCATTTAAATCTATATGACTTTGAGATTTAGAAAATCTATGTGCAATTCATGACAAACAAATACACCCAAAACTTTTTAAGACAAGGCCGAAATTGTGGTGACTCTGAACAGCAGCATGATAATGAATTTTTTGTGCCCTCAGCTGGATGGATGACATATGGTCTCAGCAAAATGACGCCACCTGCTACACATCACATGAAACAGTCGATTTATTACAGCATAAAATTAAAAAGTGCGCTCTTACTGGGACACCTTATAAACACATACATCCATACATATTTATGTACTTAGAAATAATTCCTAGACAAAAGCAATAACAATAATAATACAGTAAATACTCGTACATGCCGGTATATAAATATTTTATGACAACGAGACAACGATTTACTTTTTAATAATTTACAAAAATTTATACACAATCAAGTTTAAGTAGAATTTAATCCCATTTAATTTCCTACTAATACCTCTAACAAATATGTTTTTAATGCCATTTGCTTTCATTATTTTTTAAACAAAATGAATTAAATTCAATACGAGAGAAAAAAATCAGTAAATGCACGATAAAGACTTGGAATCACATTTTTAGCTTGTTAAATTACATACTTGAAATACTAATTTTGCCTAAAAGTAAACACGCATTTAATTAAACAACAAAAAAGCTATAAATTTATCTCCTAATTTTATGTGTTTTTTTTTAATTTTCACAGCATACCTTAAGGCACTGTAAGCTCTAATTTGACAACGTGTAACGTATAATCAAGTGAGCAAAACAAGGACATTACACAAGCATTTGTGATAATGCCGGGTGTGGTATTTTTAATTGTACTACCAACAGCAAATTTTGAACGTGAGCTCATTTATGGTATGTAAGCAAGCACAAAATTTTAATGAAATTTACTCTTGTATTTTGTAACCAATTAATAAATGACTGTAAAAAGATTGTATTGCCTGCATTTAGGAGATTGTGTTAATGTGCTATTTTAATTGATCATTTGGTAAGAATGCCTTAATGGCACAAAATTGATAACTGAATTTATGGTTTTATTAAGGTGTAGTAAACAAGAATCCTATTGTAAAAATCAGAAAAGAAAAAAAAAACACAATCACAATGATAGAAACTAACTAAATTGTTAAGAATATTTGGTTAAAAGTTTTACAGAAAAACTCGTATTACGTAGTCCGTACCGATTACAAAAGTTTAAACATTTTGGGGCAGAGTAACTGAAGAGAAATTATTTTGAAGCAGTGATTTCAAATCTGAATTAAATCGTCTTAGATGGGCTCTAGTACTAGACATATGCCATTATGTCCTTAGCGAAGGATACATGTACTTGATACTTGTACTTTAAAAGGGTTGGTTTTATTAAAAAAAAAAATAATATAGAAGTTTAGAAGAAATTTTTAATGTTCAAAAAATTATTAAAAATATAAGAAGTCAGAAATACACAATTTTTGTTCACAAGCTTACACTCGTAAAAATATTTATAACTTTCAATAATATCAATGCATAACTTTCGATATTACTTTTAACTAGCTTACCCGGCAAGCATTATTTTGCTTTCATTTTTTATTTATAGTGAAATGTGTAAAAATAGTTGAAAAGAGAAAAATAATACATTTTTAATCATTATTTGGCATATGTATTATTGAAATTTTTCAAAGTATTTTATTTACATTTTGATTGAGGTAACCCAATGAATTAAAAAACTTATTTTTTTTTTATTGTTTTGCTGTGATATCCTAATTTCGGTTATTTCAATGTTTTATATATCATATATGACAATTTTCGTTTTGTTGTCTGCCCGCTATTTATAAGGATCCAGAATAAAGAAATAATGACGTGCCGGGAACATACAATTAACCATTTTCAAGGTTAATGCGGCTAACATGCAATGATTGCCCTTAAGATTTGTTATTTCTAGTTGCCAGCTTTGGCATTTTAGCCTTTTTCCTCGCATTTAGCTTCAAAATTTATAATTTAGTCTCTAGTTTTTTTCAATTTCAAAATAACTAAAATTATCTATTTTTTTGTAATGCTTTTCTTCTGTTTTTTAGTGAAATCAAATTATACATAAACTAAGGCTGAAGAAAAACTATCTCCGACCACAATTATTTTAGGCTTCACACCTCTCTATTTGTTTGTGCTGTAAGTTCCAAGCTTAATTTAGATTAAATTTATATTTTGTCTGAACAATGTTGAATTAAGGTGCTACTACTTAAAAATTTTCAGAAAAAATTGCATTTTTTGTAGAAAAATTTTTTAAATTTGCTTCAGATGGCAAAATATTAGCGAAATATACTAAAGTAATATTTTCTATAACATTTTAAAATGTAGGTTGATGAGCTGATTGATTTGGTTGAGGACAGTTAATTTCAGGAATGAAAAAGTATTTTTCTTCTCCTAATAAAATAAAATGCTTTATTTTCTGCACTCATATCATATCGTAGCTTTATTTTTCAAATCAAACTTATTCGAAAAAATCTCTTGCCACAAAAATCTCATGGATTTGATGAATCTAGTCTTAAATTTTCTAGTACCGCTTAGTAATTTTACTATGCCGCGTTTTTTATTAGTTGAAGATACTCTGAGCCAAAAAAAAATTGCATTGAAATCAAGACACTAAGTTCTTTGTTGTGCACTATAGTCATGTCTCAAAATTACTTAATTTTTTAGTTTTAGTTATATATTTTATGTTACTTTTAAGAATGGAAAAACAAGAAAATTTACCCCCAAATTCATAAAAAATATTATGTGCTTATTACGGGTTGATTTGACAGACTTCTATGCAGTATTTGTCAAATAACCCCTTATAATACTTTTTATGAATTTGGGGGTTAGAATTTAAGCTTTAATTTTTGTAAACCTTTTTTCTAACTTTTTTTTTTTGTTATTTTGATTTGTGATTTAACTTTTTCTATCCTTTCTGTCCTGACAAGCCAGATTGTTGCGAAACCAGCCGTACTGGAATCTACAAGCAACTCTAGGTTATGGTCTTAAGCTTACACATAAGAAAAGTGGGCTAGGTCATTCTTTCGTTCGGTAAAATTGGTCTAGTCGTTCAGATATATCAAAAAGTGTTCGTACGAATGAACCTGTTACATTTTTTCACCCATACAGAAAAATTGGATTTTTACGCCCATTAAATTTAATAAAGAGAGAGTAAAAATGAGAGTAGTCAATTACTCTCGCCGTAAAAACTTAGGTTGGGTTATGGTCCACAAGTAGGCATGGTCGATCTAAAAATACATGTGACCTTTCTTGAAGTATAGATAGCGTTCGCACCAAATTTCATATAAATCCTTTGAAAAATAGGATTTAATCATTTTTAGACCAATTTTCATAGATATACTCTATGATGCAAATTAAAATTGACTAAAGGACTTTTTTGCCCTAAATAATATCAATTTATGGGTATTATAAGATTTAAAACACACAAATTAATCAAATGCAATTTCGTTTTCTTCTATGTGTGTACAAATGTATTCAATCATTTAAACCATTCTAACATTTAAAGAGGCTGGCGAAACATCTGTAATCAAAAAATATCCATTTGTAAGCAAGCTGAACAAACACATACACATTTTACATACATCATAATTTAATATTTAAAGAGATTTATTATCATTTTTGTTTGTTAATATAAGAAAAAAAAATTGTATTATGAAACTTGACATTAAATAAAATATAAACTGTTAAACAGTGGGCTAGAAACAAATTTTAAATTACTAAGTAGTGCTTGTGCTGAAAGCCCCACAAAAAATTTCCTTTGCTAAATTTGAAAAAGAAAACGATAAGCAATCTTTCGGAAATTTCTTGACTTTATTGCTCTTTTTACGTAATTAAAAAAAAATCCCATTTAAAAATATTTTTGAGAAATTTAAAAAAATTAAGTTACCCTCGTACTTGCTTTTGAACACACATGAAATATCCATTTTGCTATTAAACATTAATTTGTTATCAAATATTTATGTCTTCATACTCTGTCTGGATGCCTAGGATGCTGGACAAAGGCACAAAATGAGCTATACCCTCTCTTCTAATAACGGAGACGACAGGAATCATCTTATACTTTTTACATTAATTTCATTTATGTCATAATTGAATCTACAATATTCTATAAATTTTCAGAATACCTTTCGGTCTAGTGTGCTCAGCATTAGCCTATTTGAATACCGCATGTCCGCTTGTGCTTTCCAGTAACACTGAAGACTTCTTTTTTCTCTTTAAAACCATAATCCATTTATAAATTTATTATTTACCCCGCAAAAGCATTATCCACATCAATTTGCCATTTCATTGCATACATACCCTTCACGTCCTTGTAACTTGTATTACAAAAAAAAAAAAACTTATCAGGAGGAATTCCGATATATTCAAGTTATCGAATAACAAAATGATGTGATTACAAAATTAAGTTAGATTCACATCCTGTTTTAAAAAATATTCGTGCATGTTCTGTATTTCACACGGGCTTGAAAATATGTGTGAAATTAAATTTTTTTCTTCTGATTAAATGAAAACTTTTATGTTTTTTTAATTCTACCAATAATTTCGCACCCAAAATAAAGCAAAAACAAAATTTTAAAAGTTTTAAAATGAACCACCGAGTAGTTATGAGTTGCTGAATTTTTCAATTTCAAATAATATATTCGGATTCGGCATACAGAACAGCACTGATTAAATTCTAAGCTATAATACTCGTACTTTCAGACTTTTAGCTCAGGGAATATATCAACTCAGCATATAAAACGACTTTAATTTAAGATTGTTGCAGCCAATTGTTAGAAAAATGTTTGTTTAGTGTCTGATTTCACTAGAAAAGTACATAAAATTTTGTAGCAATTTCATATTCATTTTCCTTTGAAATTAAATGGAATGATACCTCCTATGGCAAGAGAAGAATTTTTTCAATAATTAAACTAGTTTTTTTCAAATTGGTATATATTTGTCCCTTTTTTTAAAAATTTTTTTTATTAATATTAAATGCTGGTAACAAAATCATAGTCGTCTCAATACAATATCGTAGTCGCATTTTCTAATAGAATACCAATTATAAAAAAACTTTTATTAATAAATAACGATTACAACAACTGGAATACTAATTAAAAGCCAACGACTTCGTTATCTATTGATTACGACAACTGGAATAGAAGTGAATAAAATTTTTATAATTATTTTTTCTTCATTGACATTTTCAATTATTTTTTTTGTCATTTATTAAACAATTTTCTGCAACTCGTTGTGCTGTACAAAGTTCATTGTTGGTCCCAGTTGTGTTTATAGCATTAGCCACAGAAAATTCATTGCCTTTCACTTCAGTTGCTTACTCTATCAGCATATTTCTATGCCTCTAAGGAATTAAAATTTTTTTTAGTTCATATTTAATTGATGGATTTCTTTTAAAGGAAATTGTATTTTTCAGTTTTATTTCGATAGTATTTTAAAGACCACCCAAGATAAATTTTATTTTATTTACTTTTTTTATAACAGACGCTTGTTTTCAGAGGGTCTACTGTTTTAGAATTTTAATGGGTTTTGAGGTTGTAACAAAAATATCTTTGTTTGGTGACAACCATAAAATTTTTTTATATTTTTACTTGCATAAAACCTTTTTTTTAATAAAGATAAATTATTATCAAAAAGCAAAACAATAGGTTTGGTCAAGTTCACATAACACAACAGTCAAGGTTGGGCAAATGTTTTCTATTACAATTAATTATAATATTAAAGTAAATTATTTTGCTGTGATACATGTGAGTGATGCTACTGAATTTTATAAAATAAATTTCATAAATTTTATTGTTGGGAGCATGAAGAGAGTGACAGAGCCATAAGAAAGAGCTTTTTGAAATATATGAGACTGAATTGTTATGGGTTTTATGTTCGACATAACAACGAGTGTATGGAACCTTGTAAAAAAAAGTAAATGACATTGAGGAGAAAATATTATCAGCAACTTTCACAAAGTTTTTGCATTATATTTCGTCGCATTTATAAAATAACTCTTCGAATGTAAATATTCAGTTATTCATTTGTCTCTGTTTTATCAACGTAGATAAGTAACTCTACATAATCCTAAAGAAATTAATACAATGGGGTTAAATCATACGAACTTGTCTGTCAATTAATTGAACTATTACGTTAAACTACATTTTCGTGCCCTCAACTCTTTTTCTAGAGAAATTGCTGCCACAAGTGAAATTTGTAACCTTAAGCAATCCCGGTCAGACGAAATACAGCTTCACGTCACATTCTTCAAGGTCACATTCCCAAATATGGTTAATTGGGAATAGAAGAAACAAAACTCGTTGCCGTGTCAAATGTATGGTACACAGATGGTTCGAAAACGGTTGAAGAGGTGTTGGAACAGGGGTATTCGGTCATGAGTTCAAGTTATTTGTCAGTTTTTCAAACTAAAATTCATGCCATTAATCTCTGGCTAATAAGGCCAATATAAGACGACAGGATGTTGGTACAATGAAGTGATTGTGCTAGCCTATTGACCGTATATGGACTTGTGTTGTGATTGTACCAGCTGCTGGTGTCAAAACAATTTGATGATGCTATTTTTGTGATTATACTAGTGTACTGTGAACTAAATCATTTAAATCAAAGTAAAAACATAATAATGAATGCGCGTGAAAAAAAATTTTTAGAGGAATTTTTGGAATCGATGGAAATTAAAAAATAAATGCTATAACAAAGTGCTAGAAAAATTAACAGAAATATGAGTAGATCAAGTGGCAAATAAAAAAAAATTGTTAAAGAAATTATTGTTTTCCGCACAAGCTTAATTGTCATACATTTCGACCTTCTTTAGATACGATTTACAAAAAAATAAGATGGCACCAGCATGTGTAATATATTTTGCGTTTGATGGTGCAATCACTTAATTGCACCAGCATGCTGGTGTTGTGTATTTATGCTTTAAGAGAGAAACGAGAAAGATACACAAATGACAGTCACATCTATATTCATTAAAACAGTTGAGCGGCATTACTCGTACTTAGCGCCTTTGAGATAAAATCAAAACTGGCCTGGGATTACCTACTACTTCTAAAAAGACTAGTGTCTAATAACAGGGTTGCCTTAATATGCATACCAGGTCATGGTGGATGTGTAAGTAATGAAAAGGCACATGAACTGGAAATAAATGCCAGCGGCAACAGATTAATTGGCCCAGAATAATTCTGCCAACTGTCTTGTAGTTCTATTAAGCTCAATTTTAGGGATTGACTGCAAGGAGAAGTAACACTAGGATAGTGAAAACATTCATGCCATTTCAATCTCAGAACAGAACGAATGAATTGTCAGAAATTCGCATTAACACGGTAATGCAAGACTGAACATTTCAGAGTATTGAAACAAATATGAAGACCAGTCAAAATGACCTTTGCAGCTTATGTAACGAAGATGAAGGGACAGCAGAACACATATTGTGTCACTATAATGGTCTATTTCAGACCCGTTTTTGTTACTTAGGGCATCTGACATTGCAGACAAATCACCTAAAAAAGTCTTTGAATTTGTAATGAATACTAGAATCAGGGAGAATTTGTAACTTGAGAGTTGTGTCCGCCGCAGTAACCACGTGACTTATTTCCGCTCTTTATTCTAATTCTTTCGTCAAAAGTTTCTGTCAGTAAAATAATTGTAGTATGTCCGTATAACATGTGCTTAACGAACAGAGCCATTACTTTGATAAGAAATTGAAAAAAAATATTCAAGGGTTGCCCTGATGTAAGTCTATCTATCCATAATGAAATGTCAAATAAAACTAAGCAAAAATCAACTATCAGTTGTTAATTAGATTGTTAAATAAAACAGTATTGATAACCCAAATTTGTGAACCTCTAAGGATTTTTACCATATTGACGAAGCATTACTTTCAAACGCAACTTTATGTTAAGTTTGAGCATCAAATTATTTAAATTATTATTTACAACACATGAACAGAATAAATGAGTTTATGTAAATCATATTAAAGCATGTCAACGTTTGACATGGTTTCATTAACTTCATGATTTAGTAACTCATCATGTTATTAAGAGATTAATGACAACAACATGCGAGATCTTCTTTAAAAAAAATAATTTGATTAATTAAATTGCTTGACAGCTAAATTATCAAAACGACACGCTACTTTTCTAAGTTTGTTTTCTTTTGTATAAAAGTTAAGCAAATAATTTAATAGTAATTTAATTCGGGTAAGAAAATTTTCCACAAATTAAGTGATTGAATGTGTTCGCCCACCCATAACCACTAACTTACACAATAACATTCCACAAAGTAAAGTAAATATTAAATCCATTATTGTATTGTTTGTTCTTTTACACATGTCCATCATATAAATACGGACACTACCGCAAACTAACAAATTTTCAGGTAATAATAAAGATGTGGTGCCCTCATTTGGCACTGCAGCAGCATTACCGGCAGCAGTAGCAGTACCTGGCAGTGGTGGAGTTGGCAATAATAATCTAAACATTAATCTTCCGGAAAATAACAACGCCATACTAAGACTGGAAGTTGAGTTACGTGACAAGCATGCACCTAAATATAGACGTGCAGCTGGTGTTGGTGTGCCTGCCGGGGCTGCACGAGGTGGCCGTGGTGGTTATAAAGCAAATGTTCGTGGTGGTGGTGTTAGTGCAGGCTCCCATGTTAATGCATTGATGGACTTAAAGGGTAATGCTATAGTGCCCTTAGAAAAGGTATGTATGTGTAAAGCATGTTGGCATTCATTTTACAAATACTTACACGCACACAAAAACACACCCAATAACACTTTCACTGAGTTGTGTTCAAGTTAGAAAATAGTTCTACCAAAAATGAAAGGGAAATTTCAAAGAATGTGATGCTTTTAAAACGTGCTTCTTTCTCTCAAGTGCTTTAGCATTTAATTTAATACCTTTTGAGGGAACTCTATGTCATTTTAAAATGCAATTTAAAAAATAAAACGGAAGAGCATGTGAAAGTTTAAGAATTTCTTTAATATGTCAAGCAATTACTCTCTTCTTTCTATTAAGTTTTCCTTTTCGTTTTCTTTTTCAAACAGGTTCTTGAAGAACTTTTGGTGAAATTGGAAATTGAACATGTAACTTGGACTACCAGTAAAAAAGGTTATTTTCATCATGTGGTGTTTCCATTGCAGTCAGGTGAACCGTGTGAAACAACTTTGCACTGTTTGACAGAATTGGGCATTGGCACCAAATTGAATACGAGTGTTAGGTAAGTTGGAGAATTGCATACGCACACACACATAGCTAAACCTTCACTTCTCAGTAGGTGAGAAAAGCAGCAACGACTTCAGGTTGAAAGACCCAAGCACAAGTCATTCATTTTATTTATTTAATTCTTCTTAATTTATTTTCTATTTTAAACTCTTGCTTTTGTTAAGGTTGTCTGTCTCTTGAGTTGACCATTCATTTCTTATCATTTTGTGCAAATGTTTAACAGCTTACTTGCACAATGTTGCAGTAAGTGATGACATGAAGGTTAAAGTTTTCCTAACACACATCATATTCTATAGCAAACGTAAGAAATAAAATTAAAAAAAAAAAAATTTAGCTTTCTAGCATGACAAAGCAAATTTTTATCTTCATTTTTAGAAGAGATGTGTAAAATATGAGAATTTGAAAAATAGCTGTTGCAAAGTTGCATTATTAATGTCAGAAATAAGACATGAAACATAAATTAAAATGCCAAATAGATAAAAGAAAGTCAAGTTTTTCATAAGAGTAAAATACAAGTTGTGTATTAAACACAGTAAAATAAATACTAAATGAAATTACAGCTACTTGGCTAAAATAAAGAAAAACTGTTTTTCCATTAAAGCTTTTTTCGATTCATTTCTAATGGCTTAAAATTTATTCGCTGAACATTTTGATTTAAGCAGCAAATTCTTTAAAGAATAACAATAAATGATTTAATGGAGTATCTGTTTTTGATTACCAATTTTATACGCTTAAAGCTTTTATTTGTTTTATATTTTTATGCAACTAAAACTTTCTTTCGATTACAATTTTCATTTGAGTTAAATTTGAATTTCTCTATACAATTTAATTTTGTTTTATCCAAAAAAAAAATATTTTTTATAATTTTTTTGTTAAAGGTTTTACATCCTAGCAAAGTTTGTTTTCAGTTCAAATTTATAATCGATTAAGACCTTAAGTCGTTTAAGCTTTATTTTAAGAAAATGGTTATAAAAGGTGATTTTATAAGAACTATCGGAAATTAAAAAAAAAAAACACATAAAATTCAGAAAAATGCATGAAATATTTATTTGGATCCATAGTTGGGTCGATATAATTTAATGTTTGAAGATTATTTCATGCAAATGTTGGCCGCGGCTGCACCTCAAATGGTCCATCCGCTTAGTCCAATTTTGGCATACTCTTTCCAACATTTCGGCCGGTATCTCACGAATAATGTTGGCAATGTTGGCTTCCAGTGCGTCAATCGAAGCGGGCTTGTCCCTATAGACATTAGCCTTAACATAGCCCCACAAAAGATAGTCTAGAGGCGTTAAATCGCACGATCTGGGCGGCCAATTGACTGGTCCCAAGCGTGAAATAAACTGTTCACCGAACTCGCCTCTCAATTGGTCCATTGTTTCGCGTGCTGTGTGGCATGTGGCACCGTCTTGTTGAAACCACATATCATGCAAGTCAAGCTCTTCCATTTTGGGCAAAAAAAAGTTTGTTATCATCGCACGGTAGCGCTCACCATTCACAGTAACGTTGTGATTCGCATCATCTTTGAAGAAATACGGCCCAATGATGCCGCCAGCCCATAATCCGCACCAAACGGTTGTTTTTTGTGGATGCATTGGTAGCTCTTGCAATGCTTCTGGCTGCTCTTCACTCCAAATACGGCAGTTTTGCTTGTTCACGTATCCATTCAACCAGAAATGAGCTTCGTCGCTGAACACAATTCTTCGATAAAAAAGTGGATCTTCATCTAACTTTTCAAGAGCCCATTCACCAAAAATTTGGCGTTGTGGTAGGTCGTTTGGCTTCAATTCTTGCACCAGTTGTATCTTATAAGGCTTCACACCCAAATCCTTCCGCAAAATTTTCCACGTAGTGGAGTAACAGAGGCCCAATTGCCGCGAACGGCGCCGAATCGATAATTCACGGTCATCACCAACACTGGCCGATACGGCTGCGATATTTTCTTCAGTTCGCACTCTACGTAAGCGTGTTGGTGGTTTAATGTCCAACAATGTAAATTTGGTGCGAAATTTTGTTACAATAGCCCGAATAGAAGCCTCAGTAGGTCGATTAAACTGACCATAAAATGGAAGAAGCGCGCGATGAACTTTCTTAACAGAGCACGCATTTTGGTAATAAAATTCAATAATTTGCAAGCGTTGTTCGTTTGTAAGACGATTCATGATTAAATTATAGACCAAACTGAAGATGTTTGACAGTGACACAAGATACAAAACGTGCGTGAGCTGTCAAAACTAGTGTTGCCAAAAAGATAATAGCAAAAAAATCACTCTTTACTTACATTTATGATTCAAAATATGTATAAACTTATTATGAAGCGAGGCTTCATGTGTTTGGTTAATAGCAGAGCTAAAAAAATAAACTAAAGTAGAAACAAGAATAGTAAAAGATACCTTACGAATATGCACCAAAAATTAGTATAGATGGAAAATGTTTTTTTTTTCTTTTGAATTGAAATAATAATAAAAAAATGTTTTGTTTAAAAAATAAAATTATTTGTTGTTTAAATAAAAAAATTTCTTTGTAGCGTATTGCCATGCAGCGTAAGCTATGATGCCTTAACGATAGCAGAGGACTACAGGTAAGAGCCAAAAGGGAACAAAAAACCGCATGAAATTTTATTTGAAACAAATTAAAAAAAGAAAAATAGCACAACATGCCACAACATATATGAAATATAAAATATTTAAACGATTGAAATTGTAAACAAATCCTTAACATAAAAAAGATATAAAATTGTAAACAAGCACAATGCGACCACTTAACCGATGCAACACAGTCGTTGAAACTAAAAATTAATTCAAGTATTTATTCGAGTTTAAAAAAAAAATTTAAAACTAATGAAAGTTAAGACATACAAAAATGTGCATTTACAGAAATTTTTTTTTTATTACAATTGTAAATGTAAAGTACAAGTTTTAGTGGTTTTAAAGGCGTGGCGTGGCGGTAGCTCAAATATTTTAAATTGAGTGAGCTTGTGTATTCAAACAAAAGACTTGAAAAGGTTAAAGTAAATAATAAAATATTTCATGAAAAGCATACAAAGGAGACAAGTACGACAGCAAAAGTGTGTAAAGTCGAGTCTCTTACAACTCAAATTGTTAAGCAAAACAACAATGGGAAACACCAGAAAAACTAGCTTTTTCTTCTGCTTTTGTAAATATTAGTGGCCTTGCGAACATTGATGTGCGAGTTTTTAAAGAAAAATAAAATATTTTCTTCTTTTGTCATCGCCGTATTTTATTTTGTTGCCTCTGTTGCTGCTATTTTGACTGCTGAATTTTTTCTTTTATTTAACAGTGGCTTTTATTGTGTTAAGATACATTTTTACTTTATTGGCCTCTTTAAGAGGCGGAGATATATTTCAAAGATTATGTGTACTCGTATTATACAGGGTTGGCCAAAAGAAACCAAGGGGTGTAAAAGTTTAATAACTTTTTTGTTTATTAATTTTTTTTTTATTTTTTCTTTCAGATTATATAGACAACACTTGGAGAATTTATAATGGAGAGGTTCACAACTGAACAGAGAACCAGAACAATAATTATTTAAACCAGATATCAATTATTTTAACGCAAAGAGCATATCGTCGACATTTTAACGTCAGAATTTCGCCCTCTGAAGCGATGATTCGTTGCTTAGTTAATCGTCATCACCAACATGGCAGCGTAAGAGATTTGCCTCGAACCGGTAGACCACGTTTAAGTCGCACTGCGGAAAATATTGAACGAGTACAGCAAAGTGTTAACGAAGCACCAGAAACATCTGGCAGAAGGCGTTCTGCTCAGCTAGAAATGTCTCGTACGTCACTACGGCGCATTTTAAAAAAAGATTTACAGTTATACCCATATAAGGTGCAATTGGTCCAAGAATTAAAACCCGCAGATCATCGGCAACGTCTAAATTTTGCAGTTAAATTTCAAGAGTTGGCCAGAAATGAAATCAACTTTATTGAAAATTTGATTATGAGTGATGAAGCTCATTTTCATTTGAATGGCTTTGTTAACAAGCAAGAACAAGGTTCTGGGTTCTCAAAATCCAAGAGCCATTCATCAACGCCAATTGCACCCCATCAGATGTACAGTATGGTGTGGGATCACATCTGAAAATGTCATTGGGCCCTACTTCTTCGAGAATGAAGATGGAAGTGCTGTAACCGTAAATGGAGAGCGGTATCGTTTTATGATAGAAAATTTTTTACGTCCTGCTCTTGAAAACAGACCTGGTATGTGGTTTCAGCAGGACGGAGCCACTGCCCATACTGCCCGAGACACAATGGCACTTTTAAGTCAAATTTTTGGAGAGCGAATAATTTCTCGAAATTCGGAAATTATTTGGCCAGCGCGATCGCCAGATTTGACAGCACCCGACTATTTTCTTTGGGGTTTTTTGAAGGAGCGAGTGTATGTGAACAAGCCAGAGACAATCCTTGAACTCAAGGCAAACATTGTTGCAGAAATTCGAACGCTACAGCCACAAGTTTTGAAAGATGTTATGGAAAATGCTCTAAAAAGAGCCCAAAAACGGTGATCATTTAAGAGACATCATTTTTCATACTTAGTGTAAAAAAATTTCCATTTTGTATATTATATAATCTGAAAGAAAAAATAAAAAAAAGTTAATAAACAAAAAAGTTATTAAACTTTTACACCCCTTGGTTTCTTTTGGCCCACCCTGTATATGCAATTGTGTACTCGTATGCAAATTAGAAGAAAGAGAGCTAATTTTTTTTTTTAAGAAATAAATTTCATATAAAATTTTGCGTTTTATTAGGAATTTGGTAAGATAAGAAATTGCGAGTCAAAACCTTTTTAAATCAAGTTTGAAGACAAGTTATAATTTAAAAAAATTCCAAATACGCATAAACCTTTATACGTTATAATTCCAATAATTAATATTAATAACACTTTTTTTCCTAACATTTTCATAAGTTTATATCATTTTAAGCAAAAATGAGAAATATCGTTTTATAAATTTACTGATTAAGAACATAATAAACTTTTCCTTATCAGTCAAAATTATTAGCACTTTTGTGTACGGCTTAGATGTTAGGTCAATGTTAGTTTTAGGAAATTTCTGGCTTGTAGTGGGTTTATTCTTTGTTTTTAAATTGCACATTTTAAAAATTTGAATAATATGTGCAGAAGGTTAGAAAACCTATTCAAATAAAATTTTCTCTGAGTCTCAGGCAGCATACATTAGTTAAATTTACATTTTTAAAAATCATGGGCTTTGCCACAGCAGCATAATTTTTAAAATCGTTGTGAAGCATTTTATTAACCTTTAAAAGGGTGTTTGGTATTTATCTTTTTCAATACATTAATTAGGCCAGCAGGTGAGTAAAACTTAAGTTATGGCAAAGCCCTTTCAATAGCACTTAGAGCACTGGTTACCTTTTGAATACAATAAAGTGAAACTAAATTTATTGTTTGTTGTGAACGGCCGCTTGTGCGACCGTTCAGTTAAATAGCTTTTTATTAATTGAATTTTCACTTATTGTTAAGTCTAGCTTATGCTAATACTTAAAAATACTTACACTGAAAGTGTGGGATAGTGCATGCTCATCATAATACATGCTGGCATGTTTTGAGTGTGGACTGTAGATTCAACAACAATGTATGAATCTCGTGTTACATACAGAAGGTATGCTAACAACTACTAGTCAAACACACTACACCAAGTATATCCTGGAGTGGAATATTTTATAGTAATTTCACATATAAATCCTATATATCTCGAAGAAAGTCTAAAATAGCCGAATTCATATATGAATTTCGGTTGTGTGAATTACAGGAATCATTCTAAGTAATCAGTTTTGTAAAATGATTTCCTTCAGCAACTGTATCCAATATTTTTTGAATGCATTACCTGCAAGAGTTGAAGCGCATTCTGTCCATATTACATAATATTTGGTGTTTGATGTAGAGAGATGAGCAGTTAAGTTATAAACTGCTAATTTCCTTTTGTAAACAAATAAGCTTAAGTTATTGACTTGCAGAATAGGAATTTCACACTTCTTTTGCCTTCTTCTTATGTACATGTTCTTCACATTTAGTTTTAAGCTTCTCTGTAGCTTTATTTTATTTTCTTCAAATATCATATTCTGCGTTGAGATCACACTTCAAATGAAAAAATAAATTGAAAATGAATCTATACATACTCGTAGATAATTTAACAGGGTTTACTTGTGTTTCTTTACATTCTAAGTATTCTCGGTTAGTCCAACTTCTGCAATAATAAGATTCAACTCTGGGAAATGAGTTAGTATTTTCTAATTATAATAAATGTTAGTTGTAACTCTTATTATAGGGGCTCGAGAAAAAAACTGACAACTAGAGCGCGTACGCTAAATTGCATTAATTTGATTTGATTTTCATAAAATTCATATCAAATAATTTCCTTGAAGAAGACAAGCAAGTAATTGTCGAATTGTTGGAAAACAAAAATGAAACGATTTTTATTGCAAACCTTAGGCTTGAAAAATATTTATTAATATTAAAAATTTCGATTAAAAATTTGTTCATGATATTTAAATCTCAAATAAAAAAGTCAAATGAAATTGATCTAGACCTTGAAGTGATTGATTCTTATGATAATTTCTTTTTATTTAAAGTCAACATAATTTTTATTTATTTTTTTTCTGTACAAGAAAGTAAATATTGAAAGTAATTTTTAAATTAAAAAAATAGAAAATTGAATAAAAAAATATATATTTTTTATAAGCGAAATAACCACTTGGAGACAATTACATTTGTTTCATATTCTTTTTGATTGAAATTCTTTTCTTTTATTGATTTTTATTATAATATTAAAAATAAACAACATTTCCTAACTTCCTTTCTGTCCCTCTTTCTCTCTCTTTTTTTTATTTTCTCTTTTCTTGTTTTAGTGATTCTATGGATGGTGAAGAACTATCAAAATGGAATAATTTTGTTGAATCCATTAAATCAAAACTAACCGTGAAGCAAGTTGTTGATGGTGTTAGAGCTGGTGGTTCAATATCTTTTGATTATTTGCTTTTAATAGTTACAGCAGAGTAAGTTTCCTAAAAATGTTTTTGTTGTTGTCTAAATAAACAAGCAGAGTCATTTATTTGCTTTTAAAATATTCTAGTGAAATCACACAGCCTTTTTCATTTTATGTGCTTTTTGCTTAAATCAGGGTATCTGAGTAAGAGTGCATTTTTTATTTTAAAGTAAAAATAACTATTTTTAAAGAAAGTTGTGATTTTTTTATCTTAATATATAAAATTCGACTGTACGTGTGTTTGACATTGTACTCATCCTAAACGGTTGGACCTATTTAATTGAATTTCTCTGTATGACTTGGAAGGTTTAGCGTTACAAATCCGTCCGGCAGATAGCGTTACAATCGATATCTAGCTTATTTATATACTACCTGTTTTTACCCGTTCTTGCACGGTGCTTTACTCTATGAGTACAATTTCTTAGAGTAAGAAAATCGAATATATAAAAATTTTAAGGCAAGGCAACGTTTGCCTTATAAAGGAGATAAACTGAGATTAAGTACTGAATAAAATATTCGCCAAATGATCTGCACGTTTCTAATGAGAGACCATTATTACTCTCTTCAGGAAATTTTCAATGTCTTTTTCAAACAGATGTGGCTGTATCTCACCGGAGACGCTTTGGATCTCGGATATGAGCATAAACCCAAGATTTCACAAAACCCAAAAAAATAAACAAAATTGCACAGTATTTCCAAATTTTCACAATCACAAGGCATTGTCTGTTGTTAAAATGCTTCAGTTTTAATAACCAAAATAAACATATGTGACAGCTATTTAATTGAAGAGTTGCCACTTGCACCAAAATATGACACTAAATTTAAAAACTGAATTCTTACTGAGACATCCTTTATTTCAAAATAAAAACCAAAAACTGACTGACTGTCATGATCTTCTTAGTCAAAATATGTTTAAGCCAAACATTTTATAGCAAACAAGCAAAGTGAAACTGTGTGACCACTTCAAAGATTGGAATGATGGGAGTGGCACATAGTGTTGCCTTAGTTTTAAGTTGTAGCAAATGCATTATTAAATATTTAGACACACAGCTCTGCCATTTTTGTTTTTCTGGGGTGTTAGTGGGTGCCTTGTATGAGCGTGCGGTTTATAGACAGATGATTTTCATGTTTCATCCTATTAAATGTTGCATTTCTAATTGTTTTTTGGTTGTATGCTTTGCTTAGTTGGTTACTTGTGCCCTTCTTTTGAGTCTTGTTCTGTTTCATATTGCTTGTTCAATTTTTAATTATTTTGTTTATGTATTTGGGTGTTTGTTTGTATTTAAAGCTCTTTAGCTGCATTGGGTTTGGTGGAAAATAATGCACCAAATATTACTGCTGCCATGTTGGTTTCCCCACTAATGGGTCCCGTAATGTCGATAACATTTGGCACAATTATATCCGACAGAGAATTAGTGGTAAGTACCACAAGAGAGTTTTTTTATTTTTTTTTTTCTATATATTTTTAATGGAAAATTTTGAAAAGAGTTGTGTCGTGTATTTCAAAAGCCAGGTAGAATTTATTAATTTTATAATTTTGTAAAGACATAAAGTCATTAGCTGCTTAAGAAATAAATAAATAAATTAAAAAGTTTTTGTTTTTAAAGTTTGTATTGCATAACAAACTTAATTAAGATTAAATTAGAAAATACTTAGTGTTTCATAAATAAAATTTACAATTAAAAAACTTACAAACACAGCAAGTAACTAGAAATTAAAATGAAATATTGTTTGGCTTAAAACATTATTTTGGCTTTATGGATTAAAAATGTTTGCAAATATGTAGTCAAACGATTGAAAAGGTGAACAAACCACTGACATATTTTTGTATTAAAGTTTAATGAAAAAGTGTTGCTTTAGCTAAAATTAAATGCAAAACAAGTTTAGGGTAAATAGGCCTTTTCAAATACGAAGATGAAAGAATACTGGAATAATGGTATGGTGCTTTTAGGTTACCAGCAAAAGTCAAAAAGAAAACAGACAGGGACAAAAGAAAATAAAAGAAATTAAAAATGGAGAGAAATGAAAAGTAAAAAAAAAAATCTGACACGATCAATTGGTCTCTCATAAAAACACTAGTATCGCACTAAAACAGATCCAACATCGTTTTTGATTATAAAAAAAAAAATCGGCACAAAATAGGGGGGGGGGGGGGGGGGGACAGTAGGTACTATAATATCACATTGATCATTTTGAACTGCCAAGCAAAATTAACACCGATTTACTGATGCATCAAAAATCAATTTTTTTTCCTTTTTAGTGTTTTTTATTAATTTCCATTTTTTCTTTCTTTCTAAATATATATTTACTTCCTTTCACCCTTCTATCTCTTTACCGTTCTTTTTACTCCTCTCTTATACAGGCTTAAAACAGAGACCCCAAGTGAGGCCCTTCTGTTTTTCTTGTTGGGGTGCCCTGTGCAACCTAACCTAATATTTTCATTTTTTATTATTTTATACAAATTTTTTTGACGTATTTTGTAACCAAATCGAATATTTCGTTTCAAATTTATGACAAGATTTATGAAGCAGCCGCTTTTAAATCTCATATTAAGAAAAAAAAATGCTAAAGAAAATTTTTGAATTTCAAATACAGATAGTTTTTGCAGTTAGATGACGAAAGCGCTTATTCAATGTCAGAAAATTTTTGCTTAGTGCAAATATAGAAACATTAAATTCAGCATCTTTCCTAAAATTATTTTCAATCCATAATATTGGAATAATAACCAAAACAAAATCTTACTTTTTTGCAATTTTTCTATGTACTTGTACCCATAATTATTGTACCAAAAACAAAATCTTTTTGAATTTAAAAAGATCAAATATATCAAGCAAATTTTAAATAGAAACTTGCTTGATAAGCATTTAAAAATTAAAAATAAATAAATATTTTTTTTTTTTTTATGAATTTAGCAAGATAAACTTTCCTTGATGCTGTAATAATTTTTTTCTCACTTTTAATTTTAAAATTCAATTTTTGCCTTGAACTTTTTCGCAACAAAATAAAAGGGGGAAATGAACTCTCCCACAAAACTCATCAACATATTTTGGTTTATAGTTGTAAAATAAAAATTAATTTATGCACAGCAACATTTGTTTTTGCTCTATTCAAATTGGGCGATTTGTGTCATTTAAATAAAAATGAACGAAATCACAAAAACAAACACAAAAAATTAAATTTTTTTAAGAGACAAAAACATGTGCGGCAGTAAATATTCATTCATTGAAGTCTTTATTATTTTGACATATTTTGCACAGATCATCTGGCATTTTCACACAATAAATATTTAAAATGTTTAAATTTCATTTTATTTTTATTTTATTTTAATAAAAAAAATTTTTTTGTGTCTAGCATGAAAGCAATTTATTCTTTGCTTGGTTTTTTTTTTTTTTTGTTAGTGAAAAATGAAATTAATAACATGAACTGATGCGCAATTTAAAAAATTAATTTCATTTTATTTTATTAAAAAAAAAATAAATAAATAAATAAAACCTACATGAATTTTTGTCATTCACATCTACTTGGAAAATCGACAATTGAAATTATTTTATTTTGAAAGCAGCTGCAGTTAATTGTTTTTTGTAGTTGTAGCTGTAGTAGCTTGTATAACTTGTAATGAATATTTAAATTCTTATTAAATTGCAAAAATTGTAGTTTATTTTTTCTTAATTTTATTAAAATATACCAGTTACTGAATTGCCTTACTAGTAAATATTCTAGTGCTCTAACAAACAAAACTATAAGTAAAAACGATTATGTATTTATTTTAAAATTAGTGTAACTACTATGTCATCTACATTTACATTTTTAAGAAATATTGTTTTTGAAAGTACAAAGTTTAATTTTATATTTAAATACAACAAATTCAAAAATATAATGAATAAATTAATTTAGGAGTTCCCAAAGTTCTTCTTTTTGTAGTTATATTTAAAGCAAATAATTTTTTTTCTTACAAACAACCAACTGAAATGCAGTTTTGTGAATAATTTTGCTCCAAGTGCAAATAAGACCAAAACTAAATTTCAAACATATTTTAAATTTGGACTTGTTTCTGTTATTTATTTAAAATTTTTATAATTTGTTTGTGGAGAAATTTGAATTTTTTTTAAAATACTTTAACCCTCTAACTCTTCAGCTTTTAGATATTTTTGTATTTTTTAATTTAAACTAAAAAAAGTCCCCTTAATTGAAGAGTTTTGGTGTAAACACAACTGGGATGAACGATGAATTATGCGTTGCGAATATTCGTCATTGAAAATAAAACACATTTGGGTATATGAAAATGCTTACAGTCAGTGCGACGAAATTGATCCTGCAAACGAACTATTTCAAACGACGTCGAACGACTCACAAATTGTCATAGAGCTACCGTATATTTTAGTTTTATAAGTATTTTAGTAAATACATTAATTTTTTGATTTATAAAATGCTTTCAGTTCTGTTCTGTACTCCGAATTCGAATATTTTATTCGGAAATGAAAAAATTCAACATCTCATAACTAATCTGTGGTAAATGCAAAGGTTTCTTAAATTTTGTTTTTGCTGTATTTTGGGTAGGAAATTATTGTTGGAATTAAAAAAAAAAACATAAAAATTTTCATTTAATAAGAAGAAAAAAATGTACTTCTACATTTTTTTAAATCCGTGTGAAATACCAAAGCAAAAAAAAATTAAGTTATCATTTAATGGATTCACAGTGGTTTCCTATGGGTTATAAGGTTTTAGAGTCCTTAAACAATAATACTTTTTCTAAAGTGTTTAAAAATTTGTCATAAATAAAATTAGACAGTTGAATTGTAGTATTTACATATTTTTTTTTATTGAAAATGGAAATTTCTAAATTTATTCAGGAGAGATATATATTTTTGTGAGTAAATATTCATTTATTGTATTAAATACATAATTAAAAATATTTTTATTAAAGGCTATACCCAAAAAGCTGCGCACTGGTCCTATAAATAAATAGAGTGTAGAGTTTTTGATTAAATTTTTTTAACACATCTCGCAGTCACTTATAAGTTTTTGAGACCTTAACATGGACATTTCTACAATTAGTGAGCAAACTAGCAACATTTATTAAAAATATTTTATTAGTGTTTGCTTCCTTACTTTCGTTACCTACAATACAGTTCATTATTAATATAGTTTTGCTTGAGCCAGCCATTATAACGTCAGCTATATATTTTTCGCATTTTATTTAGATTTCACACACACACAAATATTTATAACTGTTTATTTATATTTTATCACCTGACGCAGTCTTATTTTTTCTTGTTATTTTCTTTAAAACTTATAACTTTATGACTTCTGAGTGAATCCCCTAATTATATTTGACGATTTGACCAGGTTCTGGCCAGGCCTTTTTGGAAATTTTTTTAGTTTTTAACATAGAAAATAAAAACCTACCTTCCTGATAATTTATGAATTCCTCTAGTTAAGGGTTTTGTGCAGAAAAGTGAAAAGAAATCATTGTTTTTTTTATATGGGGGACGAATAATTGCCTTTCAAAAATTTGTATTCACTTTTGCACCACCAGGGTCTGACCAGGCCCCGTAAGTTTTTGTTTGAAAATGAATGTAAACTAAACTAAATGGTTTATATAATAAAAAATTATGTTCAAATGAGATTTATATATGAAACACATTAACACAGAAGACATGTTTTTGTAGTTTTATTTCGAATAAGTCAATTTGTTAGCAAACGCAATTTTTTTTCTGTTAGTGACTACATGGCTATAAGCAAAGCGTAACGGCATTTCTTTTCTTTTTTTCTTATTTTTTTACAAAAATTACAATCAGTGCTTGTTATTTAGTTTTGTGTTGTTTTAGAAACAGTTTCTAAGTCTGACCCTAATTATTTTGAAAAGCTAGCAGAAGCAATAGACACTGATATAGAAAACGAATTTCAAAATAAATTGAAGTTGATGATATAAAATATGACGCTTCGAATATTGAGGAGCAGTTAGAAATCAATAATGAAATTGAGAATTCGTCAGAAAGCGAAGAAGACAATGAAGTAGACGATCATAGAACTTCTAATTATAATAATTTATTTTATGGAAAGGATGGAACACCAACTTCTAGCAAATATATGAATGGTTGTAAAATTATAAGTTTATACTGTTAATTGAATTAAATGTCTGTAAGGAACACTTCCATAGACTCAATAAAATAAATAAATAAATAACATACTGAAGTGCAATGGTGGAGCTGCACTTTTTTTAAACAATATAAAAAAGATTATAATATATAAAACTAATAGATATGCTAAAAAAAAGTATTTGAAAACTACAACGAAAATAACCCGGATAATAAAAAAGTTTGGAACGAATTTGCAATGGAAGAGCTTGAAGGTTTTATAGTAATATTGACCTGAATTTTTAAAAAATAAATTAAAGTGTATAATTTCTAAACAAAGAGATAATTTAAAACGTAGTACTAGATTTTTCTGCAAATTTCGCAAAAATCCTGCTTGCCTTCAGCACTCAAAATTCGAATATATATGTTTTAAATGTAATCAAGCTTAAATTTAAACTTAATTTTACTTAAAATATAATTGCCTTATATTCTTTTATATAAAGTATGTTTTCTTAAATATGTGATAAATATTATAATTGAAGTATATTTGATTAATTTTCATGAAGTTACCATTAATTTCAATAAGAAACTTCATGTGGTTCCAGCCAGACTCTCAAAATTAATGTTTGTTTTTAAAATGTATATAACCTGCAACATGTAAATGCAAATTGAATGAAAAGTTAATTTACGGATATTAGCAAAATTATTATAGAAGAAATTAAGAAAAATAGTGCTCGTTTAATCTCGCATCCATTTATGCTGATTAAGTTGGGAAATATATGCTACATAAAGCTCGTTCCAGATTGTATCGCAGGATTCCTAAATAATATTTCTTACAATTGATACACAAAACTTGAAAGTTCATGCTAAAAATACAGTAACGAATTATTGGTCCTTGTTTTAAAATTAATTTTTATACAGTAACTTACAATAAAGTTATACCTAGGTGTGTCTCTTCATCAATAGGTTTCTTTGAAGTCTTTGCTTAATCAAGGTTAAAAGAACTTATCCACTATCATTCACTTTGTAATAAAAAAGTGCTTTTTGTCTTTTAAATTAACCTGAGTTAGGTATATTCTATGAATATTATTGGCTGTACCCACCATCCTCTTCTGCTGCCGTAAAAAAATAATTTTTTTTTTTAATTTTTAAAATACGCAAAACTTTAATTTTTATTTTTGGGCTGTGATTTAATATTATACGACGAATATATTCAACGACTTTCTGTTTACGAATTCATCGTGCTATCCGAAATTGGTCGTTCGCCAGAGAGAGTTAGAAGGTTCTATAAAAATATTTCTCTTAGTGTTTTACAGAAGTTTGTTAAAAATTGATTCATAATTAAAATAAAAAAAAAATTTAAACAACAATTCGAACGTAGCGTCAGATGTAAGTTTTTAAAACGGCGATACCCATAGGTTTTTTGGTCCCATCTATCACTGGTCAGAGCCTCATTTCTTAAAGAAAAAATAGTTTTAACTGTTTCGTTAAGACGTATGAGCAATATTTATTATAATAAAATAAACAAATATTGCTCATACGGAGTGGGGTACAAATTAAAATTTTATTAAAAGGTTTAATAGGTATCGCCTCAACTAAATAAAACCTTTATTTTTTACAAATTATTTGAATATATTAAAAAAAAATTTATGTTTTATTAATTAATTTTTAAAGACTACTAGCTTAGAGGCCGTAAAAGTTTTTCTTATAAAATTTATTCGATTCTTGATAATGTCATCTCGTTATTTGTGGAATACATATATGGCCCCACCATACCTGAATATTTTTGAGTTAATTGCGAAAACAAGTAAATTTTTTAAGGCGATTTAAGGATTTTTGACTATTTAAATTTAAAAACAAAAAATTTTTTTTTAATTTGACTCGAGCAATTAATAGCAATCAAAAGTTAAATTTTTTTAAATAGTTTAAAAATAATTTTTTTTACTTTCACGCTCCTTATTTCAATGCAAAACTAAAACGAAAGAAAACGAGTCACTGATATTCGACTGAAAAAGTGGCTCACGTTCACTTGGCCTTACGTTTTTTAACGTAGGCCTTCCCAATATTCCATATTGCTAAAATAATATTTCAAAATTTAATAGACAGCTTTACAGAAAATCTGCTGTAAGCTATAAATTTATTTAAAAAAAAGCAACATGATATCCTAAATACTTAAGCTCTCAACAAAAGAAAGCAGAAGAAAAATAAAACAAACACACACATACAGAAAAACAAAGAGTTTCAAATTTTATTTTTAAATTAAGAAGAAAATTTTAAAGTGATTGTTAAAAATTAATATCATTTTATTGCTAATTTAAGTGGCTTCTGTGTATACTTACGAAAACAAGCAAACAAGTGACTGATTTCAACATTTGTACTTGTAAAAAGAAAAAAATATATAAATCTTGATTATTTGACCTTTTCTATCTGAAAATAAATATTTTTTAAGCTTTTAGGTCTTTTTATATATTTTAATTATTAAAAAAAAATTTCATTTCATTTTAAAATTATTTTCCTTGAGAAAGACTCACAAAGGCGTGTCAAAATATTGGAAATTAATTTAATAATAATTAAAATATATAAAAAGACTTAAAAGCTTAAAAAGTAGTTGTTTATTTATTTTCAAAAAAAAAAAATATTTTTTTAGTGAACCGCATTTTCTTATACAAATTGAATTGTTTAGTGAGCCGCAATACTGCAGTGAAAGAGAACGATAATTTTCTTTATGTTTAGACTGCCTATTAATGTTTTTAATTTGCATTGCTGTTTTTTAAAATTCTTATTAATACAATTTTTTCATTGTATATTAAGTTTATTGAATAAGAAAAATTTTAATTCTTCCCAGACACTGGTTTGATGGAGCGACTCTCTTTTTCTTCATCGGCAGCATTTGTATGAATAACTTTGGGGTACTGTATGTTAGTTAATATCAAGCAGAACAACAAGAAAATGGAATACGAAAATTTCACATAATCACAATGCGTTCATATCTAATACCCTGTTCAGACATAAAAGTTAATGAAGTCAATTAAGTTTTAAATTGTGTGACTGATTTGGGTGTTCACACATATTCAATTAAGTTTACGCAATTAAGCATTTGACAACTGAAAATATTGTGAATTTTTTTTTTTAATATGTTTGAGTATTTATATAATAAAAAATGAAAAGAAAGTCAAATTTAAAAAAAAAAAGGTTTTGAAGGCAAGCTATTGATTAAAAGAAATTAGTTATTTAAAAATTATTTTCAATAACAATTTTATAAAATTTATTTACCGGTTACTTCGGCTGCCATTTCCTTTTTATGACATTTATTTTTAAATTTATTTACGTTCTCTTTTTTTAATACTGAAAATATCAACTTTTCTCACTTTTGAGTTGATATTTAAGGGCACAACAAAGAGTTGCATTTTAATTTTGACTTCATTAACGTGCAATCAATTTGTAATTGCGCAATTATTAAATGGACATTTGTATGGTAAATTGAGCTCAATAAAGGCGATAATTGCGTAAAATGCTTAATTGCTCAATTAACGTATATGTCTGAACAGCCTATAAGATACAATCACACAGTTTTTATTATATCAATTTCTTTATTTCAAATTATATTGTGCTGCTATCATACCCTTTTATAACCAACATTGTTGAATAAAACAGGGTGTATGTACTTATTTTTTATTATTGAAACCATTTTTCTTTCAAATTGAAATTTTTATTAACAAACAACGTAAAAAAAATTAATTTTTTTATTTAAAAAAAATATATTTTTTTTTTAATTAAAAAATTAAATTTAGTCAAAACTCTTTTTTTATATATAAATAATAATCAAATGATGTTCGTTGTTAACCGAATCACTTTTTGATTTTTACGCCCACTTTTTTGATAAATCCGAATGACTGAACCAATTTGGTAAATTGTTTTTTTATATTTGTAATATTTTTGGGCTCTTTTTTAAATCTTCGGATGCCTTAAAATTAAAAACTAAACAATTTTTAAATTAACTGTTTTAAACATGCAACCAAAAAAATATATTCTTAGTATTTGTATGGTTATTTCGTTATTAGGTAGAGGTTTATGTGAATTAACTACTTACGTTCAAATTCATAAAAAACCTTTTTGTTTATTAAAAGCTTAATAACCAGAATTTCTATGGAAAATTTGCTTAAGAAGCGCTTATTGAACACAAATTTTTTTATGAATTTAATGTTAAACTGTCTAATAAAAACTAAAAACTGACTATGTGAAGTCACAACTATATATTTTAAGACCAACAAAGGATAGTCTAAGTTCTTTGAAGAAGCTTAAAACTTAAACAGAAGCTTTATATTTTTTGTTTTTTTCATTATACTTCAAACTTCATTAAACTTCAAAAAGTAGTAATTTTATTTACATTTATTCACATATGTGAAAATGTTCATTAACTGTTTATGGGGGCATTTCACGTGAGGTCGTAGAATTTGTTTATATTTGGGCTAATGAAACCTTTTGTGTTTATGAAACCAAATACGTATAATTTTTTATGATGTTTTTTTTTTTAAAGTAATTATCACTATGGGCTATAATCGCACCGCAAACTTAAAAGTTTATTGTGCAGTCCAAGTTAATTTCAAGTTATGGGCTATTTAAAAAATAATGCTAATTGAAATTCCAATTTTCTTTAGAATACATTTTCTAATACGAAAAAAAATTTAAAAAAAATATCACAGTTCATAGTTTGAATAGATCTTTGTTTTCCTTTTTTGATATAAAATATAAATTTTGAAAAATTAATAAAAAATTTTAACTCCAAAACCGGAAGTAAAAATTTCAAATGAATTTTCAAAAATTTCGAACATATTTAAAAAAATTTTTTTTATTGCAAAAAATTGGTTAAAGTTTATTTTAAATATACTAGAAGTTTCATAGTGGGATAGTTACTTGTTAGGAAGATAATTAAATTAATGTACATGCATTTCGCACTGAGTGTGACAGTTATGGCAGCTGGTAATAGACATATGGAGTTAATAGGCTACTGTATTTATTTATTTATGATTAATTCTTACACAACAACACTAAATCTTGTAATTATAAGTGCAGGATTTTTAAAAAATGTACAATGAAAGTTTCACCACAAAATCAAAATTAAAAACTAAGTAAATTAAATTAAGTTAATGTGCAAAATTAAAATAGATTACTACGAAGTATACAAGTAAATATTGTTTAAATTTGTTTAAAATTAAATTAAAGTGTTTTAAAATTAGAATTAATAATAAAATCTGTAAACAAATTTGTATAAATGTTTAAAGAATATATTTAAGGATCATTTTATATTCGAGATTTACACCGAGAGAATTCCTTCATGAAACTTTACGTTATTTTAGAATAGTGTACAAAAAATTTCATAAAAAATATCTTGTGACTCATACATACATTTTCTAAGACTCATTGGGTTGATTATGTGGAAGAGCTTTTATGAAGAATTGCCACTCAGAAACTAGAAACTTATATTTAGTTATTATTATTTTTTTACCTCTTGAGGATTGAGCAAAATCTTATTTTCTTATAGGTAATTCGGCCTTTTAGTATATATGATCTTCTGGAAGAGAATTAGCGACCTTATCCTTTTCCCTTTTTCATTCTATGTCAGCGTGTTCAAGCTCCAACAACAATTTATTAAATTTGGCCAAACATTTGAACAAAAATATTAAAAGTAAAAAAGTTATAGGACAATGATAATGACATCTATTATCAGCAAATAAAACTCATACTTATGCGAGAAAGAGATTAAAGCAGTGTACTGCGGGATTTTTATTTATATTCTGTTTTTGTTTTAGTGAGTACTCTAACTTTGTAGCGACTTGTGCTCATTTTTCCACAGTTAAGAGTTTTTAATGACTTTGTACGACGATCGATATTTTAATCCATTTAGTTTGAATTATCATCGGAAGATTAAAATTTTAAGAAAAATTTCTACATGTTTAATGCAAAAGTGGAAATGCCCAGTATATGTTTATGTGTGTGGATCCTGAAGAAAAAGACTTATAAATGAAACGTCTCCAATAGCTGGTAACTAACTAGTTTAAAATATACTTTGAGCTATTTTTTGGAATAAAACAAAATTTTTTTAAATGGTTGAAAATTTAAAATTTTTACTTCCGGTTTGAAACAAATTTTTTTTATCAAAAAGGAAATATATATACGAACTACTAAACGTATTATTTTTCAAATTATTTTTTTATTAAAAAATCGGAATTTCAGTTATCATAAAATAAACATCATAAAAAAATTATACGTATTTGCTTTCATACCCACTAGAGACATAATTAACCTAAATATAGGGTGTTTTTTATAGACGTATAGAACTTTAAATTGCAATAAAACAACGATGGATTATTCGATTGACATGAATTTTATTTATCCGAAAGATAATCTTGTGGCATTACATTTTAAATATGATTTCTGGCATATGACCGCCACGGCTGGCTCGGATGTAGTCCAATCTGAACGTCCAATTTTCGATGACTTTTTCCAACATTTGTGGCCGTATATTGGCAATAACACGGCGAATGTTGTCTTCCAAATGGTCAAACGTTTGTGGCTTATCCGCATAAACCAATGACTTTACATAGCCCCACAGAAAGTAGTCTAGCGGTGTTAAATCACAAGATCTTGGAGGCCAATTCACAGGTCCAAAACGTGAAATTAGGCGGTCACCAAACGTGTCTTTTAATAAATTGATTGTGGCACGAGCTGTGTGACATGTTGCGCCGTCTTGTTGGAACCACAGCTCCTGGACGTCATGGTTGTTCAATTCAGGAATGAAAAAGTTAGTAATCATGGCTCTATACCGATCACCATTGACTGTAACGTTCTGGCCATCATCGTTTTTGAAGAAGTACGGACCAATGATTCGACCAGCCCATAAAGCGCACCAAACAGTCAGTTTTTCTGAATGTAACGGTGTTTCGACATACACTTGAGGATTAGCTTCACTCCAAATGCGGTAGTTTTGTTTGTTGATATAGCGCTTCATCGCTAAAGAAAATTCGCTTATGAAAATCAAAATTATGAACCATTATTTTCGAAATAAAATTGCACTATTTGCAAGAGTTGTTCAGGCGTGAGTCTATTCGTGATGAATTGCCAAACCAAACTGAGAATAAATCACTTGACAGCTGTTAAATCGGTCGCCATCTTGAACAGTAATGCCAACTTAAAGTTCTATACGTCTATAAAAAACACCCTTTATAAACAAATTCTACGATCTTACTGTTTTAAGTGAAATGCCTAAATAATTTAAATGATTAACTGTGACTTAAAAAATTACATTTCTATAGAGTCATTGTAATAGCAAAAGTAAATAAAATCTGACAAAAAAAAATTTTTTTTTCAGCTATTTTTAAACAATTCAACTTAAATGAAATTTTATATCAAAATAACGTTTGCCGGGTCAGCTAGTCAAAAATAAACAACAACAAATTTTTGTATTTTAATGCCAAAAAATAACAAGTCAAAAATAGTAATAATTGTGTTGAGTAAATTTACTTGATTATAGTCAAGTATATTGAATTGAATATTGGTAAAAAATAAATTTGATTTTATTTTATTTTTTTTTTCTTAATACCACAATAGCGGTAAACCTATTTTCGAAAGCAAAGCGAAAAGATGCTAGTAAAATAGTTGGCAGTTTCAAGTGTTCTTTTTTTCTCAATAGTTTGTTTTGTTTTTGGGTATGTGCGGGTAACAAACATGTGTTACGAGTAAGAGTTTTTGTGTAGTTCTACTAGTTGTTACTTTTCTAATGATAATGATGATGAAGTTGTGTAAAATTATACTTCAATTAAATTTTAATTGAAACTTTTAAAAGGAAAATAAACAGAAAAGAGAAAAAATAATGCAAGAAAAAAGATTGAATTCAAATGAGAAATGAAACTAACACAACAGTAGCTGCAGTAAGGTACACTCCTTGTCATATGAATAGGGCCCCCTAACACAATTTTTTCAAATGGTTACAGCTGCGAATTTAAATTTTATTTCTATTTAAAATTAATTTAGTTGTTGTGGAACACTACAAAAGTGTGTTCAAATTAAACACTGATTTTATTTTTATAAAAAATTCAAAAAAAAAATAAAAAAAATACCTTAAAAATTTTGCATTTTTATAAAAAAACAGTTTATGTATAGTTTTCAATAAAAATTTTAAAATTTAATTACATTTTAAGAAAGTTTTTACATTGTAAAGTCTATTCCCATGGCAGGGAGTGTATGATAGGTGGGGTTTGGGCTGAAGAGTATATTCATTCACTGATTTCATTAGTAGAAGGTGGGGGCAAAAGTCCCGCTACCATTATGATTGCGAATCATCTTGGTTATGTGCCGTTTAGCTCAGTTTCGCTTTAACCATTGCGCTGTGTACACGTTCAAATTTTTTATAGATAAATATACGTAAAAAGAACGAGCAGAAATAGAGCCAATGTCGTTCCATTATTGCCACTCAGCAGAAATTGCGTCAAAAATAACTTGATTGTCTAAAGCGTCACAAATAAACAAAACAGTCGGCTTCGGGGAACACAGAATCCATGAAACATCTTTGGTATTCATTCTAGACACATCATTGAACCCTATTTTTTGGTGTTGGAGTTACTGTTACTGCTAAACGATATCAAGATATGATATGTGGTTTCACAAGATGGGGGCATAGCACCTACAGCTCGTTCTACAAGAATGACGTTTTTCCACCAAGACTAATTTCGCAAAGTGGCGATTTAGCCCGCCAGATCTCCAGACTTTTTCTTATAAGGTTTTTTAAAATCAAAAGCTTATGTGGATAAGCCCCAAACAATTCAGCATCTTAAACACAATATTCGTCACGAAATTGAAGAAATTAAGCAATTCATATGTTACAAGATCTCATGAAAAATGCCTTACAAATAGATGAAAATTATACAACGAAGCTCGATGACCGATATAATTTTCCAATCATAACAAAAAATAAATCTAAAGTACAAATAAACCTTTTATGAAAACCAAACTTACTTATCTTTTCTTTGCACAAATAAAGACAATCAAAATGATAGCGGAACTTTAACTTTAATTCTTATGGCCCAGGGTTTAGACGTAAATTGAATTTGCAACCCCCAACATTTTTTTCTAAATAAATAACTATTAAAATATTATTTTTAACGCAAACGAATTTGCTTAACTATTACGGATATTTACAAAAAAAAAAACCTTGTTAATCTTAATACTGCTAATCACGGTGAATAGCCTTAATCATATTACTATAGTACTAAAACTACAACAACAAGATATTAAATTTATAAAACAGATAACTGAAGAAGTTTTACAAGAAAGTACTTGTTTATGGCAAAACTGTGTATAATTTACGCATGTTTTTATGAGTGTCTAAAAAGAGTTGTAGATTTGTCTATACAGGCACACCTCGATTAACGCTGCCGCTGTTTCAATATAGCGCTCTTTTTAAATTAAAAAAAATTATTTTAGCTTAAAATATTTTTTAAAAGGTTTTCTTTTCTAATGGAAATTACAGTTCTTGGAGTTCTTGTTTTTAGAAACGAAAACTATTTTTTAAAAATAATTTTAATTCGGGGAATCCCAAAATGTGAAATTTTGTATTAAATTGTTTACTCGAAATACAGATGTGGTTTGAGGTCAATCACAGTATTTTTGATTAAATAAATAAAATTTATTAAATAAAAAAATCAATTGAACCACAAACACATTTTCCTAAGCAATCTGGACGTTGAAAATGAAAATGAATTTTATTGAATTGAGAACGGTAAGCAACAGTCTGAAGTGTCTTAGTTAGGAAGGTAAGCCCATATTTAAGTGTAAATAGTGCAATATGAGCGCTAAGCGAGATATGCCTGTATTTTATTACACAAACAGACACGCAAATTTATTTGCATGTGAATAAACTGTAAAGTATGTTAAAGTATGTCAGCAGACATTAAAACATGTTTGTTTGCTGTTTTTTGTTTTTTTGAACAGAAGAAAAATAGTAAATTAGAAATCGCTATCAAATTATAGTTTTACATTTTTATCAAGAGTATAAAAATTAATGATTTTATGAGAGAAGAAACAAAAGAATTAATTTTTAAACAACATAAATTAAAGAGCCATCATGGTTTGCACAAAATAGTTAAAGTTAAGGTAAAAAGCAGATTCAGCACGACAGTTTTAAAATTATTATGACATCTCACATAAATCTTTAGAATCCGTTCTATGTTTTATTTAGATTTAGGATTGCATGTGCAATATAAATCGGGAATATGTTCCTTTGATATAAGAATTCCTTTATAAAATTCTTCCCATGAATATAGTTGATACCACTAATTGAAAGTTCCGGCTTCTCAGCGGTGTCTGTGACGTCGTATAACCGCTCTCAGTTTTATATGCTAATGCTCATACAAGTCACGATTTTGAAGTGAGTCTCCAGTGATACGAAAAATTTGCTTTACAGGTAGGCGCTCCGAACCTCTAATTCATGTTGCAGCGTAGAGTATGAGCAACATTTATTAATATTACTTTAACAAATGTTGTTCAAGCATACTTGAAAGCCACACATCACTACAAATATGTGTAATATTTTATAATAAAAAGTGCTTGTAAGCCATTTAAAGTATGCTTGTGGAGTCATATAGTACAAACAAAAATATAAGTTAAAATTTGCTAAGTTTGGAACACTCTGATTTTTCCTTGATTCTCTTTTAAAATTTCCGTTGCGTTCATTAACGAAATATAAATTGCAGCAATTTTAGCATTTACTATACTCAATCAACTTGAAGGTCTTGTTCTTTTTTAATAATTTTAAAAGGTACCAATAGCGAATTTAGATTACAAGCAAGTTTGTTCACCTTTCAATATTATTTTTTTCTCTACTTCTCTCCTATAAATTTAAGGGTCTTTATGTTCTCTTTGTAAGTAAATAAATTCTACTTTATTCTGCCTATCTATCCGAACTATTGAAGTATTAAGTCTTTTTAAATTCTAAAAGAAATAATTTTATTTTGTTTTGCATTTTACTTTAATCATAACAAATTGTTATGTTTTTAATTGTTCCCTTTAAAGCGTGTGGGTTTTATAACTTTGGCAACGGGCATGTTAATTTCTGCTGTATTTGGTTTTATATTTGGCTTAATATTGGGTACCACAGAAATGCCCTGGGGAAGTGGTGATTGGCCTACAGAGGAAATGAGAGGCAGGTAAGTAAAAACTTCAAAAAAGATAACCCGTTGCAGTCATACTAATAGCAAATTTATACAAAAGTAATTAAGAACCACGACCTTAAATGTGTTACCATCAGAGAAGAGAAAAAATAAATTAAAAATTAGGACATCGCGACTAACAGTTGAATTTTGAATTAGCATTTGTTAAAGTTGACTAATAAATTTTAAATTTAAAGAAATAAAAAAATGCTTTTAGTTGTAGCACTCAAATGTCTGCTTTTAAAATTTATAGCTTAAAGTGCCATAAATGGTTTTTATAGAATTATTGAACTCAAGAGATAATCGATTTTGAACTAAGCATGCGTTTGTAGCATTTTCCTGGAATAGCCTAAAAATGAATAAATTGTAAAGGACTAACACTAAATATCCGCAGCAAAAAAACAAAAATTGTTAGTGTTTCTGTATGATTGTATAGACTCATGCTTAAAGGGAGAAAAAAAAAAAAAAAGTAAATTACAACGAGAAAAAAATATGAAAAATTATAAATTCCCCAATAGTACTCAAACACTCAAAACCAGTAGATAAACATTTTTAAAGTCGGAAGTTAGAAAACTACCCATAAGTTTTTCACTTTTGCAAGAGTAGTCAATTACACTGAGAGAATTTTTTTAGTCTTTTCTGAATCCTAACAAAAAATTCATTATTTTTTCAATCAACAATACGTTTCATTAGACTAATGAAATATTTTATTAACTCAATGAAACTTTAATTTACGAAAGAAATCTTCATTAATTCAAATTACTATTTAAGCTGTTATATTTGAAAGTGGTATAAGTCCATTTTTTTTTAAAAAAGTCAGTGGTAATTCTAGTTAAATTAAATCTATATTTTACTAAATTTATGACGAAGTCTTAATAATTTTTAAGTGAACTTATACCACTTTCAAACATAACAGTTCATTTATTAATTTAACTCTTCATTCACTTCATAAAATTCATTGAAAATAGATAGTTCATTGATTCAATTAACAGTTTATTAATTCAAAGAAATATTCAATTACTTCATGAAATACTTTGAAAATAGTTCATAAATTCAATTAAATATCCTTTTATTTTATGAAATACATTGAAAATATTTCATTGAAACAATGAAACAATTGTAATGAAGTCACTTTATTGAATTTATGAAACTTTTTTTCATAAGAAATTAACATTTTTAAAAGCCTACTTCATGTGAAGTAAAATTATTATTAAAAAATTTTTGTTTGACCATAATTAATGATGTGTGATTTTATTGTAAAATTAATTTTTGGTAAGTGCTGGCACACTTTCTTCTGACTTTAAATAACAAAATACTTACAGGTTTGTACTCAGTTTACTTTTCGTAACTCAAGTGAAATTTAAAAGAACAAAAAATTAGTCAGAAAGTTGGGTCAACAATAAGACACACATACACATCTCATGAAAAAAATTTTACTTATGTGCTTGCATCTGAAGGCAACTAGCTGGTACAGTACAGAGTACTCATATTATGATTATATGAGTTAGTTCTTTTGTTTCTCTACATGTCATCAGCATACACATTCATACTCAGCCGTACAACAACAGCCTTTGCAATGACAACAAACTGACCATCAACATTCGGGTTAAAGCAAACAAAAAAGGAAAAAATGAGATGAACACAAATTATATAAAACAAAATTTTGCTGGTAGCATTTATCCTTTTCAAAATATAAAATTTATTAAAACTGAACGGGAGGCACTGCTTTTGAAAGTAAAACAAATCTACTGGCTGGCCTGGCTGACTGACTTTAGCAGATACATATATCACACTCAACCGGCTGACAGAATACGCATAAATATTTGGGTTCAAACAGCCAACAAAGGATTTAGTAAATGAAATAAAATTTTTAAGACTTTCGAAAAAGTACAAAACACTTGCAGTTGTTGTTTTTGTGTAAAGACTAACAGCTGGAGTGTAAGTGGAACTTTACTGTTGGGTTTAAAAGGAAATCAATTTTAATTTTTTTTTTTTTCAAAAAATTAAATCTAGTTAAAATTAAACTGTTCCAAAGTTGTAATAAAAAAAAAATAAAAAATAATTTTCAAAAATATACCTACTGCTGATTATTATTATTATTAATATTTAATATTAGAAATTAATTTCAAAATGAAATATGTTAACGAGAGCTTTTGACTTTTATGATCGGCTCCCAGGTTCTGGGCAGGAATCAAACCTGCGACCTACCGATGGATAGGCTAGCACGCCACCCATCAATAAATAGAGCACCTTATATTAGCCTGTTATTTTACTTTTTTTGTTCAAGTTTCCTTAATTAAATTCTACGATAGTGCGACAGGTACCAGTAGTTTCTTACACGGATAGTTTTTTTGTCTTCTCTATAACTTTGAATTGGATTAATATTTTTAATAAAACTTTTAGCATATTGTACAGTGCGAATTTCGTTTTTTACTACAACCGCTTTAAATAAAAAGTGTTTTAATTTTAAAAAATCTTAAAATTTTCTTAGCATTGATTTTTCAAAAATTTTCCACTTAGATATTTTTATTAAAAACTGACCTCATCTTTAAGAAAGCTTTTACTTTTACTCCAATAAAACTGTAACTTATCCACAATGCTATAAAATTTAGAATGCATAAGATATGTAAGAAATTAAATGAAGAAAGAGAAAAAGGACTGCATATATCTGCTTTAGAAACAGATGCAGAATATTTCAGAAAATAATTCAGCAGCTTTTAAGAAGGGTTTATATAAGTTTTTGAATTCATTTGTTATTTCTACACCATACATGCGGCACCTTATAAAGTATATGTATATTTTGAATCTTTACAAATAGAAGAGTCAATTAAGCTATGACCGTTGTCTGTGTAGTCGTTGAAATCAACTTTCCGATGTGTTTACGCAACATACAGAAGAGTTTTGCTCATCAATCTATCAGTTGCTTTTGATTTTCAGTTGCTATTTTAATTCAGACCGATCTGTCTATAAATGGTGGAGTTATAAGCATTTTTTGAGTGGATTTTTATTCGTATTTTGTGTAAAGTATAATACGGACAGGAAAACGTGATATGCAGCTTTATTAGAAATAATAATCACAATGCCTTTGCACAAGTGGCTGAAAAAAATCAAAAATACAACCGAAATCTTGATTTTTTATTCATTTCTGTTTTATTTTTCTAAACTATAAAACGAAAAAAACTGTAGTACGCAGACTTATCAGACCAAAAAATTTAAATAATTAGGTAAAATATGGCTGAAAAAAAAATACAACCGAAATTTTGGATTTTTATTAATTTCTGCTATGTTTTTTATGGAAATTTTTAAGCTGTACATGTGCATAATGATTGTGCACACAAGTACGAAACCAAGCAATCGGTCTTACGTAGGCTTTTGCATGTGTGTGTGTGTGTCTTTTAAATGCTGTGCGAGTAGTAGCACTACAAATATAAGAGGGTTATTGTGTATTTCAATTCGAAACGAAGTGGTTTTCGAAAAGAATTTTCAATTTAAAAGAAAGAGAAAAAGCAGTAGAGTTGTGTTAACAATTTTGAGGATAATTTCAAAAAGTTAATTTTTTTCCATGTTCTACATAATTAGTTTTTTTCCAAATTGACCATTCCATTTGAAAGCCTTTTCGATTCGAATCGCAATACATAACAACCCACCAGAAATATTAAAAATTTTTTTGGTCGTTAATTTGAATTCTTTATTTTATCCACATGAAATATTTAATTAAATATGTTTGGTTTACAAAGTGTTTATATATTTGCATTTTTATGTGCTCTAAAATTTTAAAATCATAAAAGAGTTTTATGAAAAACAGTCAAAAATATTTTAAAAATTGTTTATTTACTGAAAGTAGAAAATGATTATTTTCTAAATGTGAAAATTGAGTATCTTTCTTTTCATTTTATATTTAAAAATTTTTAATTGTAGATATAAACATTCCAGAACCTCTTTTATTGTAAATGTCGTTAATTTGGTTTCAATAACTGCAATAATTATTTATTTTACGTATTCAAAACAAATCGTTTTAGTCAATATTTCCGATTTCATTAAAAATCTTTTTTATAATTTGTATTTTAATATTTTAGTAGAATGTGAAAAACTGAAAGTATGAAAAATTTTCTATAACAGTGAAGGGTATATAAGAGTCGGCACAGCCGAATTTCTGGTGCCCTTGCTGTTCGTATACTAAATAAATTTCAAATTAAATTTTAATAATTTTTTTTATTATATTTTCCTTTTTTAAATTGGGTAATAAGTAGCCAAGCAATTTTTTAAATTTAATAATTTGAAGACTGGGGAAATATTTTAAATCACAACAATATAAATATAAAAAGGTGCTTTTATATTTTTTATATTGAGCCTTTAAAAAAATACACAGACTTGAAATAATTTCGTAAGCAACTAATTTTACGGCGCTGTGTTGTATATCTGCAACATACCCTAAAATAAATTGAAAAATTTATCAAATGCTTACATTTCGATTTTGCTCGTCGTTAGAGATTGGCAACAAAAGGTGGTCTAACAAGTCAGCAGCTGATTAGCTTGATAAATGCCAATGCTTGCTTATTTATTTTATTCAATCGGCACTGGCCGACTTGGACTTTAGCGTAGGGAATCAGTATGCACGTTCTTGTTGTTACGATAAATACTGTATAATTTCTCTCTAGATCTGACGGCAATTTTGCACGTCTTATTAAACCAGTATTTCAGTTTAGGTTTAATTGAAACTTGATTTGTTGGAATAAAAGTTTTCATTTAAAACAAAATTATACTTTCAACCATTTTCGCCATAGCATCGACATTGTCGTCCAAGAAACAAAGTTTCCAATTAAACTGCTTAAAAAATTCGTTGAGCTCTGCCCAACGAGCCTACTCGTAAATATATTTTGAATGCTTCGTACCCTTACGAGAAACATTCCGAACGTCCGAAAACGAAAAGGTGTCGGAAATGTTGCAATGATCCGAATTACCGAGAGGGGCATTAATACTTATTTCGTACTTTTCATGGTGCGAAGTAAGGAAAAGGTTGAGGGTATTGCTGTGGCGCCATTCAACGCACGGAATGTGCGTTGGTTCATTCACCAATTGCGTTAGATGATTCTGTGCCGCGAACAATTCAACATATTGGCTTTCTGTTGGTGGTGAAATCACCAGCAACGACAATTTTACTGCTCGGACAACTCTCAAGGATCTTCGTTATGGAATCTTAAAGAGTGTGGAATCCCGATATAGAAATATCCTGTTGTCAGGATGCTAACTTATTTATTTTAGAATACTTATATGTTTTTGTTAAAAGCAAATATTTTTGTATAATTTTAAATTTCATTCATCTGCTTACGTTATGAAATATTGTTTTGGGTTAAGAAAAATTTTCACTGTTGCAACTGCAAGCAGAGAATTGAAATCAAGTAACAACAATTTTAAAGAAAACAAGGTAATACAAAACAAACAATAACGTGTTCAGTAACTGCTGAAAACAACTAGATAATGATTTTTAAACAACATTTTCTTTTTTATTCATCTGTTTTTTAAAGGCTGGTGACGGATTCTAATGAACATGTACTCTGTAATTTAATTCAATTTTAATTGTAATTTTATTTGCAGTTTATTTTTTTTTTTTTACTTTTTATTATAATTTATTTAATAATTAAAAATTTAAAAAAAAAATAATGAATTGAAAAAAAGCAAACAAAACTATTTTTTTATTCAATTAAATTTAATTACCCGTATTGTACATTTTAACACTCCCAAGCAAAACCAACAATTAAAAGAAAACAAATCACCACTAATGACTTTCAAGGAGACTTGTTATTAGCAAAAAAAAAAACTACCTTCCCTTGTTTACACGCCTAAACACAATTGTGCACGACCCTTTCGTTAAAATTCAGGTTTATGGAAAATAAAAGAAAAATCCCTCATTTAAATACAAAAGTAACTTATCAATTGAATTTCTTGTTTCTTTAATAGCGTTACAGTTTGTTGGGGTATAGAGAAAAAAAAAAGTGGGGTGGGGCTGTGCTGTGGAAGGCTACTTTGTAAAGAATTCTCCTATAAAACAACTAAGCTATTAAGATACGAATTGTCCTTTTTTTCGTTTTCTTTTGATAATTTCTTTTTGTATCAGCGGCTGTAAATTTGTTATAATTAAAATGAACAAATAAATCTAAATAATTCTTAAGTTGCTTAATAAATCGAAGTAATTTACTGTAATTTATTGTCACAATAAAATATAATTTAATGACAACAAAAGAAAAACAAAAATTCAAGTGAAAAAAAGGCTTTACCAAAATGTTATGTTCATGTAGACAGCCTACAAATAGAGTAAAAATATAAACCAAAGCAATTGAAGGCTTTAGAAAAATCAGAAAATTTTTCTATTAACGCTGTGATAATATGGAAAAACCGCTTATGTTTTATTAGGTAATTTTAGAGGACTACAAGTTTAGAAGCCTAAAAATTGTTCTTGTAAAATTATTTTGTACTATTTTCATGGTCATCTCGTTAATTATGGCCATTCATGAACTATGACAAAAAATTTATTGAGTTAAATAATTGAGACAATAACTCAATTTGTACTTAAGTCAACCTAAGCGATTTTTTATTATTAGAACATAAATAAAGATCTCTGATATGAAAATTCAAAAGGACAGGATAGGTTTTATTACTTTAATTAATGTTAATTTTTGTAAATGAATTAATTTTTTAATTAATGTCAGGTACCCTAATATTTTCCGTTTTTTTCTCTTAAAAAATGGCAGAATTATTTTTAAATTTCACTTTCATTTTGTTGCCAAAATTGTCTTATTCCAATATACATACATTTTTAAAAAATTCCGTTTTATTAGCGTTCATGGCCAGCAAAATTCTGTTAATGCCCAGCAAAATTGGTACTTTGATATATTCTTTCCCATTTTCTAAACACTGAGGTCAAAATTGATATTATAAGATTTGTTATCTAATTATAACACAATAATAAGCTAAAAAGCATGGTATAAATGTATGTGACAGTTGCCAAATATCAGATTTGCCACTTTCATAAAAAAAATAACAAAAAATTTAAAAAGTGCACTCTAACTGAAACACCCTTTATTTTTTAGGCTTACGAGTAAGTGTTAAAAAAATGTTAACTCTAACTGGAAAAAACAGTTGTGCTTTATAAGTATAAAAACAAAATCTACTCTGCTCTTAAGTATTTCACCCCAATACCGCACTTTTCAAACAAACACAATAATAAATCCTATAAACAGATGGCTGTGCTGATATTTATTTTATTGTTAACTTCTACTAGCATGGACAGGCTTTACTTAATTTAGTTAATGACAGCAACTGAAGTTAATTAAAAAGTAAGTTGAAGATTTAATTTTTTGTTAAATGTAATTGCATGCGTTTGAAATAAAGTAAAGAATGATGCATTGAAATGTGTTTCCATTTGGCTCACATTGAGCTCACACTCAACGAACATAAAATCTTAAAAGTCATTATGTTTTATGTTTAAAATAAGAGACCTTGAGTTTGCAATATTTTTATAAGCCTCAAAGGACATTTTTTTATTAGAGCATTTAACTTTTTGTGGGCTGTTACAATTTAAAAATAAAATTTATTTTTTAAATGAAAAGAAAACTTTTTAACCCTTTCAGGACCATAACCGTACCGAATACAAAATCCACAAAAATCTTACAAAATTTACGTTTCATCACATAGTTGGCTTGAAATACCGATGTCCTTATTATTAAAAGCTTTCGATTTGAAGGAAACGAAAAAAAAAAACACACGCACATCATATATTCTCAGTTAATTTAATAAAGTCATTTACATTTGCTTTTGCACTTACAAAGTGCTATTTTCAAAAACTTCTGTTTTTTTATTGATGGGGTTTTTTTTATTTGTTATGTGTTCATTACTGCAAAGCTGTGAAACAATTTTTGTCCTCATTTAGCTTGATTGGCATTCAACCAAGCGACCAGGTTGATCTCTAACAAAAAAAAAAGTTGTGCTGTTCATCTTGTGTAATGAAAAATTAACTAAAATAGATCCTAAAAATGGAAATGTGTTTTTTACCATTTTATGTAACGACGTAGTAATTAGTGCCAGGAGCTAGAAAAAACATAAAGTATATTTCCTTAAAAAAAGCTAGAAAAAGCTAAATCACTCCGAAAAAAAAATAAGCTAGAGAAAAGTTAAAAAGCTACAGTTTAAAATTCAAAATTTTTTCAATTAAAAATCTTAATTATAATTCTTGTAAAAAAACTAAAAAAAACTTGTAATATCAAAAACTAAAGAAAATAATGGCTTTAAATAAGCGAATTCAATTATTTTTCAACTTCAATATGAAAAAATAATATTTAAAATTCCTTCAATTAATCAATAAGGCTATAATCGCACCGCGACCTTTAAAAATATATTGTGCAGTCCTTCAAGTAATAATTTATTTTAATATTTTTTAATGCGATTTTTATTCTGATACTTGCTTGCTTTGTCTTACTCAAAAGCAGCGTTGCCAGGAGCTAGAAAAAAATACGTTATATTTCCCTAAAAAAGCGCTAGAAAAGGCTAAATCACGCCGAAAAAAAAATAAGCTAAAAAAGTTAAAACGCTACAGCTTAAAATTCAAAACTCTTTATTACATTAAAAATCTTAATTATAATTTTTATAAAAAAAATTAAAAAAAAGAACATGCAAAATCAAATACTAAAGAAAATAATGGCTTTAAATAAGCAAATTCAATTATTTTTCAACTTCAACATTAAAAAATAATATTTAAAAAATAATAATTAATTTTTTGATTTTTAAATCGATTTCTATTCTGATATTTTGCTTGCGTTGTCTTACTCAAAAGCGAGCAACCTCAGCATTACTAAACGGTAGTGCTAGGTAACTAAGCACTAAATGGAACAAATAATTAATCAATTAATAATAAAGTGCATTTTTATTTTACAAGTTAGAAGCCAAATACTTTTCTTTCCTTATGAAATTACCTTCGTTCGATCAATTTATCAATTTACTTATCAAAGTTTTATCGATAATATTACTTTAGATTAGTTGGTTTCAGTTTCAGTTTCAGCTTGTTTCAGTATGATTTGTTTTCATTTTTCCAGAAAAGGCTATTTAAGGCTATCTTGAAAAAAGCTAGAAGCTAAATCATAAATGCGGGAAAAAAGGTTAAAAAGGCTAAAATCCCAACGCTGATCGGTCTTGTTTTTAACAGTGCTGTTACAAGAAAATTTAAGACGACTGTTGTTATATTTTTTAATTTTTATAAAATTGTTTTTATCTTAAAATTATTATATAAATTTCATTTTGTAGTGTAGAATTCAGTAGTGCGATTCAGTAACTTTTATTACGAACATTCGTATCGAAAAAAAAGTATAACGATAATTTATCGAATTCGGTATTCAGTAACTTTTCAACAAAAATATTTGTTACGATAAAAATCGTTATTTGCGATGATTATTTATGTGCTGTTAACTTCCGCAAACTGCATTGTTTATATGAACTTTGCGACGTAGTTAGCAGCACATAAATAATCATCGCAAATTGTACCGAATATTTTTGTCGGAAAGTTACTGAATACCGAATTCGATAAAATATCGTTATACTTTTTTTTCGATACGAATGTTCGTTATAAAAGTTACTGAATCGCACTACAGGCTTATCCATGGTTCAAGAAGCACTAAGGCAATCGAGAAAGAATAGAATTTTAAATTTCAAACAATTTTACTTTATGGCCATACACACTCATTTCCAATACGAGTTAAATGCTAAAGGCCGGCAACGTGAAAATTTGAATTGAATTCAAAAAAACACTTACAAGCATTACACAAGCCCAGCAAAAGTTGCCATAATGTTTCACTATTTAAAATTACATCTAACTTGAGTATGTATGGACCGGGCTGCATTTATTTAATTTAAAAGTTATTTGCCATAACTTGTGTAAGAATAAACAAAGTAAGCAAATAAGAAAAGAAAAATTACGGAAAAACTTAACAGAAAATCCCTAATAAAAGTATGGTGATGGTTGATAACAACAAAACACTGACACTTCATGATACAGATGAAAAGTGTTGCAAAAAAAAAAAAAAAACGATAGTAGGACAAAAACGACTAGAACAAGAACATTTGTAAAGAAAAAAAAAGGTGTAAAAAGCAGCAGCGTTTTATTAAAGCAGACAATAAATATTACTTTAAGTGACAAGAGAGGCAGATACACATACATGCTTAAACACCACACACAGCACACGTAATAAAAGCTATATTTAAGGTCGGGAATCATAAAATATAGAATTTTAAATTCGAATGCAGCTTGTCTAGTAATTTTTATTCATTTATGGTATTTTGGTTTGACTCTTTCTTATAAATCTCATTTCCTTAATCTGTGTGCATGTGCTGTTTCCTTTGCTTATCTCATCATATTTCTTAATAAATTGGCATAATTTAAAAATAAACCCAAATTCATAAAATTCTTGAAACAATGTAAAGCGGCCAATACACGACAACAGCATAAATGAGCCATCAATGGATTGATAAAAAATTTAAGGAAAAAGTGTGTTTAGAAGAAGAAACGGCTTAATTTTCAATAAATACGGTTCTTAGTGCGTGGTATTTTGATGTTTATTTTTTGGCAAAATTTACTCCACTGAGCTTACTTTGCCATACACAACACCAGCAAAATTGGTTTGATTTTGCTACAGCACAAACTAAAATCACATAAATTGCCCAAAACACTGCCACAAACATTTGATTGCGCATGCATGCTGTTGTCGTGTATGAGCCGCTTTAGATGTTATTATTTTTTTTTATTTATTTATTTTATGCTGTTTTTTTTTTGCAAATGTTTTCATATTTAAACTTAACGACATTGAATTTATTTTCATATAATCTGTTATTTTTTAAAGTATCATAAGTCCACTACTTCTTTTTAAAAACATGTTTTAGCGTTAATTTTAGTAAGATCGTATCTTAATGCTAGCTCGTTATTTAAAAAAAAGGACTTATACCAATTTAAAAAATAACAGCTGCTATAAAAAAGCAGCAATATTGTGTCGTCTTAAGGATAAACTTAATTTTGTTTATGAAAAATTGTATTTCGTTGGTTTTGTTTAACACATTAATGTGATTAATGTCTTGTTAACATACAGCAAGACAGTAAAGGGGACTTTATTGATTAGCTAATAAATAAATTTGATAAAACTTTTCTTTTCAAAGACAGCATCTCGCTTTTTTGATTTGTGTCATTTTATCCATTTATATTTGTATTTCACTTTTTTGTTATCTAGAGGCAACGTGCGTTCTTTGTGGATGGGTGTTTTGTGGGCTTTAACATCTGGCACTGGTGTGGCAGTTGCCTTATTACAGGGCTCAGCAGGTCCCCTTATTGGTGTGGCCATATCAGCTTCTCTTTTGCCACCCGTTGTTAATTGCGTAAGTATTTTTTATCATTAATTTATAGCTATTCTTAATATATTAGGAGTTAAATAATAAACAAAAAACTACTAACAAACATACAATATTCCATATTGATGACACAAATGCTGACGATGAAAAATCCAGTGTCTGGGAGTAATTTAAATTTTTCTGTATTTAAAAAAATAAAAATAACAAATAGCGAAAATTCATACTTGTTTGATTGTTAATATGGAATTGAAAAGTCCAAATAAAAACTGATTAAAAACTTCACAATCCTTAAACACTACATAGACTTTTCAATATAAAAAAAATCGTCACACTTATCACATTGCTCTTTGCTTATCACAAGATATTTGTGTTTATAAAATGACGTAGACAAACACTTACGTTTTACAGAGCGGGTACTACCAGACAAAAGCAAAAAGCAAACTATTAAATACATTAAAGATTCGAATTCGTATTTTTTTCTGCATCGCAATATGTGACCCTGGCTAAGAAAAGGTGGCTTATGACTCAAAAAAGATATTGCGAGAAACAGCTGTTGAAGATAAACAATGCATTTCGTCAGTTTCTTAGTAATTTTTCTTTTGCATTATGAACAGTCATGCCCAAAAGGCAACCAAAAAAGGCAAAAGAGCATAAATGAGATAAGTTCGAGTGTATATAAAGAGCGATCCTGTTTTTAAATTTTTCAATTTCATTTATTATCATGATTCTGGATTTTCAATAAAATTCTTTTTTTCTTTCATTTGTGCTCTTCTCTACATTCTCTACGTTTTTAGTACACTTCTAAGCAAGTTAGGACTTTCTAGTTTTCACCACGTGAAAGAGCGTCTCAAAAACTATCGAAACCAAAAAAAAGTGGAAAAAATTTTTTTTGAGTCATAAGCCACCTTTTCATATCCAGGGTCACATATAGAGTAATTTCACAGTTTTAGAGACACAATATTACACATGTGGGGTAGAGATGTGACTATTGAGTCTGCTTAAAGTAGCCTAGACCTTGTCACTGTTCAAAGCATAATCAAAAGTATTATTAATGAGGTCTATAATTAAAATGTAAATGCCAAAGAGATGAATTTAGAAATATTAGTCATGTCTTGTCAATATTTTTTCAGTTGCGTTTTGGAGTAACTCTTCTAGTTTTTTTTTCTATATTTCAAATTAGAGTGTTTTTTTTTTAATAGTCGACAAAAAAATTTGCAAAATTTCTATTTTATTTCTCAATACTACGTATCTAGCGTATGATTGTCTTTTTTTAACTTTTTATTAGTTATACGCTCTAGATTATTCTTAATTAAAAATAATTAATAAACTAACGAATTAATTTTAAACGATTATAAAATAACACAAAACAGACAAAATATTTCACGTCTATCAAGAATTTTGAAAAATCAGCTCGTTTTAAATAATCGGCTTATAAAGAGTAATTTTTTTTGCTATTATCTTTTTGGCAACACTAGTTTTGACAGCTGACGCACGTTTTGTATCTTGTGTCACTGTCAAACATCTTCAGTTTGGTCTATAATTTAATCATTAATCGTCTTACAAACGAACAACGCTTGCAAATTATTGAATTTTATTACCAAAATGCGTGCTCTTCCATTTTATGGTCAGTTTAATCGACCTACTGAGGCTTCTATTCGGGCTATTGTAACAAAATTTCGCACCAAATTTACATTGTTGGACATTAAACCACCAACACGCTTACGTAGAGTGCGAACTGAAGAAAATATCGCAGCCGTATCGGCCAGTGTTGGTGATGACCGTGAATTATCGATTCGGCGCCGTTCGCAGCAATTGGGCCTCTGTTACTCCACTACGTGGAAAATTTTGCGGAAGGATTTGGGTGTGAAGCCTTATAAGATACAACTGGTGCAAGAATTGAAGCCAAACGACCTACCACAACGCCAAATTTTTGGTGAATGGGCTCTTGAAAAGTTAGATGAAGATCCACTTTTTTATCGAAGAATTGTGTTCAGCGACGAGGCTCATTTCTGGTTGAATGGATACGTGAACAAGCAAAACTGCCGTATTTGGAGTGAAGAGCAGCCAGAAGCATTGCAAGAGCTACCAATGCATCCACAAAAAACAACCGTTTGGTGCGGATTATGGGCTGGCGGCATCATTGGGCCGTATTTCTTCAAAGATGATGCGAATCACAACGTTACTGTGAATGGTGAGCGCTACCGTGCGATGATAACAAACTTTTTTTTGCCCAAAATGGAAGAGCTTGACTTGCATGACATGTGGTTTCAACAAGACGGTGCCACATGCCACACAGCACGCGAAACAATGGACCAATTGAGAGGCGAGTTCGGTGAACAGTTTATTTCACGCTTGGGACCAGTCAATTGGCCGCCCAGATCGTGCGATTTAACGCCTCTAGACTATTTTTTGTGGGGCTATGTTAAGGCTAATGTCTATAGGGACAAGCCCGCTTCGATTGACGCACTGGAAGCCAACATTGCCAACATTATTCGTGAGATACCGGCCGAAATGTTGGAAAGAGTATGCCAAAATTGGACTAAGCGGATGGACCATTTGAGGCGCAGCCGCGGCCAACATTTGCATGAAATAATCTTCAAACATTAAATTATATCGACCCAACTATCGATCCAAATAAATATTTCATGCATTTTTCTGAATTTTATGTGTTTTTTTTTTTTTTAATTTCCGATAGTTCTTATAAAATCACCTTTTATAAAAACAATAATAACAGACCATAAAATATATAAAAAAGAATTGAAAAAATTGCTCTTCTTTAAATTTATATTTGAAAGCGAAAAGTATTGGAGCTAAGCACCTACATTTTATGTCAGTAAACTTGCATACACTAATTTTGGTCATCAATCATATGAAAAACATTGTCATTGGTTGAAAAATAATAAATTATTCTTTCAGGGCACATTTTTTTAATTATTTCATACAAAATATATCTGAAGTCTTAGCGCACAGAAAGCAAAATATTTTATAAATCGTAATAGATTTAACATTGTTTCATTGATTTAATTTAATATTTCATAAATTATGTGAATAAATGAAATCATTTCATGAAAAGATTGAATAATTCTTTGAATTAATGAAATATTTTTTTATTCTAGAGAAACGATATATAAATTTCGTTTCCCTTTCATTGTCCAAAAAAGCAGTAGATCCATTACCTACTTTGTATAGACTTGATGGAATGTGCTTACATAATCATGTAAAATAAAGAATTTTTCATTAAATTATTAACAAAATTATGAACAGCTATGAACCAGATTTTTTCTCGAAATCTAAATTTTAATTTGATACCGCAATTGCACCAGCTTTCCAGCCGTGCAATTTTTTTTTTTTAAAACACATAAAAAAGCTTAGTTTTTAAAAATTCATTAAAATAATTTTTTTTTTTCATTTTGGATTAATAAGGGAATTTTTTAATAATTCTTTAAATAACTAATTTATTTCTAATTAAAAATGATACTAAAATTTTTGTTTTGTGAAATTTATGCAAGCTTAAGGTAGGATTATAATTATTTTTTCTTAATGATGAAACAGAACTTAAGTTTTAAATACAAATTAACATAAGAAAGCAGTCTATTTTATTTTGACAGCGACTTTTTTTATGCATTAAACAAATTTGAGACAGCAGGCTACTGACTACAACCTGTCAAAGTAGTCTAGCGGTGTTAAATCACAAGATCTTGGAGGCCAATTCACAGGTCCAAAACATGAAATTAGGCGGTCACCAAATGTGTCTTGTTGGAACCACAGTTCCTGAACATCATGGTTGTTCAATTCAGGAATGAAAAAGTTAGTAATCATGGCTCTATACCGATTACCATTGACTGTAACGTTCTGGCCATCATCGTTTTTGAAGAAGTACGGACCAATGATTCCACCAGCCCATAAAGCGCACCAAACAGTCAGTTTTTCTGGATGTAACGGTATTTCGACATACACTTGAGGATTAGCTTCACTCCAAATGCGGCACTTTTGTTTGTTGACGTAGCCATTCAACCAGAAGTGCGCTTCATCGCTAAACAAAATTCGTTTATGAAAATCGGTACCAACGGCAATCTCGTTTTGGGCCCATTCGACGAATCTACGCCTTACTTGATGATCGTTTGGCTATTCATGATGAATTGCCAAACCAAACTGAGAATAAATCACTTGACAGCTGTTAAATCGGTCGCCATCTTGAAGAGTAATGTCAACGTAAAGTTCTATACGTCTATAAAAAACACCCTTTATAACCAACAGCTATGTATTTACATTTCTAAGCAATTGCTGCTGCCTCTTCTAAAATAATTAAGTAGCTGACTATTTGGCGACATTTGTAGTCGTGTAGTCGTTATCCTGCTGTCTCGAATGTTTTTAATGCATTATGCTCTCGTTTTGAAACAGAAATGCTCTCAACAATATTGCTACACTTTTATTAAATTTCATACATTTTGCTAACAAGCACACAGAAAAATAAAAACAGAAGTCGAAATTCTCCAAAAAAAAAAAAAAAAATTTTAAAGCAAGAAATGTAAAAATATTAAATAACAGCAATTATGGGCCTGTTTTCTTTGTGAGTCGTTTTTGCGAACATGTTCTGTTTCATTATTTATATCGATATTTATGCATTCATTTGTAAAGTAAACCAACAAAAATAGTTTACGTTTTTGTAGTTAATTTTTTGTTTTCTAGTGAGGGACAAAAATGATTTTTTTTTTCGTTTATATTTCGTTTTTATAAAACAAAACATCTCGTATGTATTGGCAATACTATTCTATTGCGACACAATGGCTTTATAACTCTTTGTAAAAATCTGATCTGAACGAATTAAAATGCCATGTGAGTTCATTAAAAAATAACAGTTGGCTTTTAATTAAGTATTGATTTCTAAATATGTTTTTTATATTAATTAATTAAAATGATTATTTTATTAAGCTTGAGGTTGTATTTTATAAATTTATTTTTATATCGATATTTCGCTATAATTTTTTTTATAATAAAATAACCATTTTAATTAAAAAGAAAAGGTCAAATAAACTAACAAATTAATTATTAATTTTTATAATTCATATTTTATGTTTTTACACAATATTTAAAACATGAATTCTTATTTTATCTTCTTCATTTTTTAAGTTGCAAACTTGTTTCACTCGAATTACAGTTAAGCAAATTTAGTAAAAAATTTTAGCTACAAAATTTTAATCATCTGTTTTATTTAATAAATATCTGAAATGTTTAAGCTCTTCTAAAGAAAAAATAGTTACAAGTTTTTCATGTGAAAATATTTTCTGTTAAACTGGACATTTATTACTTTAGGCAGAGACATAAACTAATAACCCAAAAAAACAACAACAAAAACAAAACTTTTAGCAATAAATCTGTCACAATATGTTTTGTTTTTAATAACATTAAGCATTTAACTTTATATAAATTTTTTTAATAAATGATAAACTGCTATAAATCTGCTGCATTGAGAAAATAGAGAAAAAAAAATAGAAAACGAGTTTATGACTGCTTGTAGTACAAACATAAAAACATGTTTTCTCTGTGCTTTTTTTTATTATTATTAAATAAAAGTCATTTAAAAGTAATTTAGGGTGGTTTTTTGCAATAGACCATGATTGCATTTTCCCCCTTTTATTTATGCAAGCTGCCATGGACATTTAATTTAATTGTTTGCCAAACATACTATTAAATAAAGAAGAGAAGCAAATTAAAAAAACCAAAATATTTAAGAAAACAGTTTCAAAGTATAACACGCTGCGGTCCATACACACTTAATTTCAAGACAAGTTAAATGCAAAGTCTGGCAACACGAAAAAGTAAAGTAATAACAAAATTATTTTGATTTGCTTCAATTAATTGAATAATTAACTTAAGCAGCTGTACACACTACACAACCGCGGCTGAGGCTGCCATACTTTTTCACAAATATTGCACTGAACTTGAGTCTGTAACGACAGTATACAGCCCGAATTTATATAATTCTTTAGTTATCTTTTGACTCAAATTATAAGAATGCTGATAAAATTGGTTAAACAAATGGAGCTAAATAGTCACAGTACACTTCATCGGACTAGTTTTAAAGGTCGGAGCACCGGTCGATATATTTTTTTTTTGGTTTGTTTAATATATGTTCTAAAAAGGGGTAAATTAATACTTACTTTGCGACTTGATATTAAGCTAATCTAAACAGATTTATTCTACAGTGGTTTAATATTAACCCAGCTAGGACTAGTTTCCTAGATAGTACACACTAAAAGAATGCAAATCGCATATCACTTACAAACAGGTGTAAAGTGCAGCCCTTTAGTATATACACAAATACGTATATACATAATTGATACTAGTTACTTGATAAATTCTTTCTCTACTAGTCACCATAAGAGCCCATTGGTACTAGTTACGTGATAATAACTTTTTTCTACTAATCATTGTATTAAAAAATTGACAACAGCTTATCACATACTCGCAACTATTGCCAATTTGCGTAATAGCACATTAGTGATAGTTACATGATAAGTTTTTTTTTTTAACTACGACTGTGGTAATGTTGTTTGAGACTTCAGAAAGAAATTTTATCTAACAATTGGTCCATGGCTGGTGTGTTAACCCTTCACAGTTTCACATATGAAAGTTAATAAATAAAAAACATTGCACTTATTATTTAATTAAGGGTTATTTATTATAAAAAAGAAGAAAAAATAGAATTATTTTTCCAAAGCGTTGTGGTGGTTAGTTAATTAATTACCTTGGGGCACTTGGTACCAAAAATATCACAAATAAAATAATTTTTGATGATAATCATAAAATCAATTTTTATCTTTGCAAAAAAAACTTTACAAATGTTGCATTGCCATATATTACGCGATTAGTTTTTTTTCGTGCTGCATTCAGAATATCCTCATAATGGCTGATAATAATGCAACAAGATCCCTCAAGCAAAAATTTTGCAACAAGCAATATCTCAAAAATATATTTTAAGATTAAGAGATATGTGATTAGGCTGAAAGAGCTAAAAGTGTATGAGTATAGAGCCTTATACTCGTATTTGATAAATTTGAGTATCCAGAACGTCTGTTTACTCCTTCTTTTCGCCACTGGTATGCTTTCTTATAACCGAATTACTGGAGAAAAAATGTGTACGTTGTGTTGACTCAGTACAAAATGAGCTTAACTGAACGTTTTTAAAAGCTTATAATTTTAAATAACTTAAATCTCAACAAACAATAAAACATAATCCTACCAACTGCTTGTTGCAACTTTTTTTTTTTTTTTGATTTTATTATTTTATACTTCTTTTCTTTAACCCTAGAATATCATCCTTATTTTTTCTACACTAATGTCATCCTTCGTCATTTTGACTACGATCTATTTCAAGAAACTATAAAATACGTCGTGAGCAAAAATAAACCAAAATATCAATAAATAAAGAAATTCATATATTTTTTTCAATTCTTAAACTTAAAATTAACATTGCCTTCTTTCAATTGGCATTTCTTTTCAAACAAAGGGTTATATAACATAAAAGTTATAGAATACGATACAGCATCCTTTGTCATTTTGACTACGGCAAAAAATTAAAGCGAAAAAAAAAACACTTACAACGCGTGCAGTTCTCTGCACGTCTTTGTCCACCAACAGCGTGCTAGCGACTAACGCTTTACGAAAAATGAGATCAAAACAAACAGAAAAAATAAGTTTTAATTCAAAAATAAGATCGGCCGTCGTCATTTTAACGAAGGATGATGTTCAAGGGTTAAAAAAATTCTTTTACTTTTTAATTTTTTTTTTTCATTTCAATTGTTTTAATTTTTCTTTTTCTAAAGGGTCTATTTTGGGCATTAGCTTGTATTTGGCTCATTTATCCTGGCACTCGTATACCCCACATAAAAGGCGAGCTATATAATGAGACATCAGCGTATCCTTTCTTATACACAAACTATTTGCCAACAGAGTTTTTAATCAATGGCATTGTATCGTGTCTATTGACGGTAGTGAATGTGATTTGCATTTTTACAACAGCCATAATAGTATTGAAAATTAAGGAAGTCTCGGCGCCATACACAGCAAGTCCCGATTTAAAACGGTAAGTTTTTTATATATAAAAAAATAATAAATAAAAAGGCAAATGATGTTACAAACAATAAGAAAACTTAAAAAACAAAAAAGAAAAGGTTTTTGTAACCCCATTTTCTTTAAAGGAAGAATTAAAATTTAGGCATTAGCATCATGTTTATTTGGTTATTTGGTGTTTTGAATATTTATTTGGAATTTATGCTACAAAATGACGGTTAAATTCACATTTTTCTTTAAGCAAAATTTTGCCTAAGAAAATACTAACAAATAAATAACTAAAATTAAAAAAAAAGTTAATAAAGTAACATAAATAAATATACGGGTTTCCTTTAAGTAAGCAACCGAAGCTGGCTATTTAATGCAGCCTAAAAGTATTACTTAAGTACACATTCTTTCAAATAGCAGTAGCGTGTTAAATGCGGAAGTTGCAACAATTTTTGTTTAAAAATATAATTACATTGAAAAAAAATTTAACATCATGAATAAATTGTGTTTTATTATAAAAATAATTTTTTTTATAATCAAAACTTTTAAAATTGATTGAAGCAAAATACACATTTTATTATCAATCAAGATAAATGTTATGTTAATTTTTTAAGAACTTAAGTAGATTAAGATCTAATTTGAAATGGTTTTTAAAACAGAAACAAGATTTTTTATCGATCCCAAGTAAAATAAAGTAGATTCAATAGGCTTATAAAATTTTAACAATATTTAATATCTAAACCAATATGCTGCAAGTAAAAATGTTAAGATTATTAATAGGAATGGAATTACTTATTGTTCAAGGCATGAAGTATTTCCTAGCAACATTTCATTTAAGTACATTCTATTTTAATTTTTTAATATGGAAATTGTTGGCGCCAGAATGACTTTGCTTTTGACATGCCGGAGACTTATTTTATTAAGAAAAATTTCTATGGTGATTTGTAAAAACAGCTGCCTTTTAATATTGGAAAATATATTTAATGATTTTTTTTAACCAAAATAAAAATAGGGATATCCATAATAGTGCTTGTAACCAGTGTACGCGCTTAAAGCTAATACAGGCGTTACAATGTCAAATTGGCTCTGTTTCCTAACCATCACTATCTTCTGACGGCCTCAATAATGGGGTCCTACATTGTATAACTGAATAAAACGACTTGTCAAAATATTAAATCCTAAAGGTTGCATATTTTTTGTATATTAAAAAAAACTACAAAGCAGCTAACAAAATCCTACCTAAAAATGGATATTTTATTTCTGCTTTAAAAAAAAAAAAGCTAAATTTATTCCTATTGTTAAGTCTGGAAAAAATCTTAGCCCAGCTATAAACCAACGAAAATTTTAAGCTTTTTAAATAAGATTTTTGAAAAAATAGTGCTCAAGGAAATCTTAAATTTTTAACAGTCGATAATTTTTGTTCCGTAAAGAACACTCCACTACACATCAACTAAAAAGAGTAATTAATTTCATTGAGGAGAATAAAAGCAACCGCAAGTTTAGTGGTGTTGTCTTTCTTGATATTGAAAAAACTTTTGATTCTGTTTGGCATGATGGACTACTTCTTAAGCTTAACTCTTTTAGGTTTCCAATTTATGTGGAAAGTATTATATAATTAAAAGTGTTTGATGCATTCGTTAATTCTATTTATTTCAGCAAATGGCAAATACCTTCAAGCTTACGGCCAAAAATAATAGAAATACAAGATTATGCCATGCGCATGACTTTCCATTAGATGACGTATATTATCCACTGTTTAAAAAATATAAAACATTTCTTTCTCTCTCTCTCTTATAGCTAATTAATTCTTAGCCAATGGGAACATATTGCGCAAGAAATTTAATTGCATTTTTATTTAGTAGACACCGTTCTGAGCGTTTTTTGTTTGTTCTTTTTTGTAGTAGAAATTTGCTTACTCTGTTCTAACATTCTATTCAATACACTTTTCATTTAAATTTTAAACACTTCATTTACTTTTGCAAGTTCAAAGAAAACATTTTCTTAAACTTTTGCTTTGCAACTTTTTAACAAACAAAATCTTCTTGACCTTTTTGATTTTTAAATTGTTCCAATAAAATCTAAATAATTTTTACAAGCTGCAACAATAAAACAAAAGCTCACAAAATACTCTTACTTAAAAAGAAAATGAAAATTAATTGAAACTACATTTCAGTAGCTTTTTTTCTTGTGAAATAAAAAAAGGAAAGCAACAACAATGATAGCAACTATTGAAACTTATAAATTGAATAAGAACTACAGAAATAATCGACATCATTAAAATTCAAGGTCTTGAAAGAAAGAATGAAAGAAATTCTTTTATTTTTATTGTTTTAAATAAGTACAGGTATTCTTACTTAAAGAAACCTTTAAAATAAATAAAATGGAAAACCAAACTACTAGTAAAAATTTAACATACAAACACACTAACAAGCTAATAAAAAACAGCTGCTATGTCTGGTAACACAGAAATAAGTGAAAATGATGTTAATGACTTTGAGCGCCTTTCAGTTGTGCGAAGAAATCAATTTATTTTTCTGGTACCAACCTAAAAACTTTCAAAGATTGTTTTTTTTTATTCAAGCGTCATCGCCCTCTACACACCGAAAAAGTAATTCATTATTTTTCAACCAATGTAAAGGTTTAATTAGACTAATGCCAACTTTTCATTGATTGAATGAAATTATTTAATTAAACGAATGAATATTTCAATGAGTTAATATTTTGTTAGCCTAATGAAACATTTTTAATGCTTGAAAAATAATGAAATATTTCATTGAATTAATGAAAAAAATTCTTTCAGTGTAAGTCGTGGAGTTGAACTTCCGAAAACAAAGAAGAAAAAACAAGATTAACGACCAGCAATAAAAAAAAACAAAACAAAACACAGATATTAAGAAAAAATTGGAAATAAAAATTCTTAAATCACAAAAATAAATCAATTTCTTGCAATTGAACGTAGATTTGTATTCATTAAAAAAAATAAAAAAAACAGTAAACTAAATATTAAGATAAATTTATTTTATTTTATTATAATTTCTTTGCTATGTTTCGAGAGAAAGATAGAGAGAGAGAGAGAGAGAGAGAGAGAGAGAGAGGAAATGTTTAACTATAATTTTTGTTGTTTGTTCATTATCAATGATTGGCAAAAAGAACACAGGGCTATCTATGGTCATTATCAATACACAAGCCAGCCTTTTTAAGGATTTATCACTTTTTAAAAGAAAAAAACGTGCAAACAGAATGAAAGTTTAAAAACTTTTGAAATGCAGGTTTTTTTGCAAAGTATTTTGTGCGTCTTAAATTGAAGAAAAAAAACTTTCTTAACATTTGCTTTTCTTAAGCATTAAAAATATTCCAAAAAAAAAAATAAACAAAAAGTATACAAAATGAAGCCATCAATATGCTGTTATGGCAAACTGTTTGTAAATTGATGAAGAAGCTCAAAAGGGAAATGACCAAAATTATTAAGGCCACATTTGAAACCATTTTTTTTGTTTTTAAGTTAAATAAAGCAATTTTGTTGGTATTTCATTCTACCAAGGAAATAAATAGAAATCTTAAATCAGGACATATTTCAAATAAATAATGTTCATTTAACACATAAACAGGCAAAATCTGTTGCAAATATAATTAATTAAATGATTTGCTTTAAAATACAAAAAAATTTAACAACTTAAGAAAATTATTTTTTTTAAGTAAAGCATCACCACTAAATTGACGTAAGCATGACTTCATTCGTGATTTCTTATAACAGATGGCCATACATAAAATAAAATTATTGTAAAGTATTAAAATAGATAAAATATTACCAATTTAAAAATTTTAAAAGTTTCTGAACTAGGATTCTTGTCCTTCCCATATATCCTGAAATTTTAAAATGCCATAAAAGTACGAAAAAAAAGTTCAAACTTCATGATATGATATTCTTAACGATTTGACCAAATTTTATCCAAATCAGATCAAGCACATGCCAAACTCTAAAATGTCCTTTTTTTAAAAATTACAAAAAAAGTAAATTTTCTTAAACTAATTCCGTACACAAAACATTTATAGTGAACTCAAAGTATCTATAATTTTTTTCCAACTCGATGCAAGGATACGCCCACCTCACATATAATTTTTAAGTTAAAAATGGTATCAAAGCTAAAAATTTTTTTAAAGTTGGCTAAAAAGTTGTTCACATTTTAAATATTTGACAAGAAATCGTGAGAAAACTTTAAGTTCCTCATTTCTAAGGACATATCCCACAGTTTCGTAAGTTATCAAAAATTAAATTTGGACTATGTGTCTAAGCTTTTGTATAGCAATTCATAATCTGTCTCACAGAGAGATCTATACCAATAAATAGTGCTAAAGCCAGTTCAACAGATATCTTTTTTTAATCAGATATATTTCAAGCGACTTTGGTAAGAGTAGCAGCTGAAGTAGACGTAACAAGCTCTTTCATCCGTCTTCTTTTAGTACGTTGTGATGCTTCCTCGTAACAGAAAAAAAACGATCAACCTCTACTGGTATTTGTACAGGCTTCCTAATAGAACTCATTATTCAAGTTTCACTAAAATATATAACATTTAAAAAAAATTACAACGAAAGGCATCTACGCAGTTATATAATTTTGTTACAAACAAGCATTTATCCCAGTTATCCCTAATTTTTAAAATTGTGAACTTTAATTTTTCTATGTCTGAAAGTATTCTTTGAGCATGATTTTCTATAAATTTTACAACCACATATAGCACATGTTTTATTTTTGTAAGCTACATCCACTGCTGGAAAATATTATGGACACTGAAAAATAATTATAAAACCCAAAATAGCACTCAGGAGCAGCTAAAGTCTTTATAAATATGTTCAAATAGGCATTATAAAAGCACTACCTACTAACTATCGTTGTATTACTTATATAAATGCTTCAAGGCAAGCACCATTTTTTTTGCTGGGAACAAATGAATTTTATCTGTACACAATTTTCTTTTGTTTTTAAAAGTCAGTTTTTCTATTTTCGTACCTTAGCTGTTTAATATTTTTTTATTTTAATTAAATATATAAAAAAAATATTATTGACTATATTCGTGCTTTAATTCAAAAAGAAAAATCCTTTTAATTTATATTCAATTAAATAAGTATGTTGCCTGAAGCAAACTTTAAAAGCCTACTTAAAGGCTGGAAATATGAATTTTTTTTTTAAATTTATTGGTTTTCAACAATTTAAATAAAGTAATAGAATTTTTAATTGAATTGTGGTTTTCTGTTAAGTAAAGCAATATGATGAAATTACTTGAAGCAACATTTACTTTATGTCTACAGGAATACATAGTCGTATGTACTTGAAAGTAAAAGCTTTATTCTTAAAAGGTTTGCTTATGAAGACATTTTAGTTTATATAATTTTATTTTTTTTTTGTTGTTGTTAAAATGTAGCAGGAAACTTGAGACAGGAAATATTAATGGGTGTTTGTTTCTAAGGAAACAATTAAAATTAGAAAAAAAATTGCAAAATTACATTCAAAATAAATTTGAGAAAAAGTTTTTAGTTAAAAAAATATTTTTTTTTAATACAAAAGGAAATTTTAATTCAAATAGATTAAAGGAGAAAAAAGAAGTTGCTAAATTTGAATTTTACATCCGTATTTCTTCTGTCCTCCCATAGTAGATTTTTTATTAATTTTTTTTCTTTAGTAAAAATAAGCTGGTGAAATTAAAAAACTAGTTAAAATTTCTCTAGAATAAATGTAGTTGTTAGTGACTACTTTTGTAAAAAAAATTTTAAGAATATTTATTTTTACTTCTCAAACACCCAACGTAGTTTTCTTATAGCAAATTGCTTAACATCGTGTGTTTGTTAAAATTGTGCATACAAAAAGACAAAGTAAAAGCAAAGAAACTCTATTAGACTAAGAACATTTAAAATGTAATGGACACTACACAATAAAGTGCTAAGTTATAAGTTTCTGTAACACTAGCTAAATTATAAAACAATTTAAAATAATTTATGATTAATTAAGATTAATTGTGTGCCTTCTTGGTTAAACTTTGTCTTACTGATACTTATTTTTCAATTAATGTTTTTAATTTATGGCTGCCTTAGGCCGAATTTACTTTTTATTGTATGTCGTTCAATGTGTCGTTTACAAAGAAAAATCTTAAACTTCTTACAAAAACTTTTAATATTTATAAACAATTTTTTTCCAAAATGTTTGTCAGTTTCAGCTTCATAACACAAGCCTATAAATTTAAATTTTTTATGTGGCGCCCGAGGTTTCCTAATCATATTGAATACATATCGCTGTAATTTACTTTTTTAATCCTACCTGCAGGCATGCGCCCTATGATTTGCAAAAGCTCGAGAAGCACCTTTCTGATTAAATTTACAAAGCCATCAAAAATATAATAGTCTTCAAATTATACTAATATCAAATTTTTATCAGTCTTTTAGTTTAAGACTTACAGTATTTAAAAAAAAAAAAAACTACTTTTTTCAAGAAAATTTCTTTAAAAAAAATCATTAAAAACTTAATATTAAGAAAATTTTAAATTTTGTTCTTAACGTTGATACCTCCATATGTTACAAATAAAATGAGACATAGTTCTTCCAAATCCATTCATAGAATCCGAATTTAATCACAATTAAAACCTTATGTCATACAATTTTCTTAACAAATGTTTTTTTTTGTTGTTTTTTTTAAATACGGCTTATTTTATTTGTAATACATGTAGGTATCAACGATAAGAACAAAATTTAATATTTTTCTTTTTATTAAATTTTTATTAATTTTTTAAAAAGAAATTTTTGGAAATTTTCTTGAAAAAATTTGATTTTTTAACAAAACTTTGTAAATATCTACAAGACTACTAAAAATCAGTGAGAAGATAATTCAAATGTTATTGTATTCCCGATATTTTGGTGTTTTTTATAAATTAAATCAGAGAAGTAGTTCTCGAGTTATTGTAAATCACATGGCGCAACCTCCTGGTTTTTATTTATAACGATATATCTCCAGAACTACACGTATAATTCAATAAATAGATTAGAGTATCTACTACACTAAAAATTTATTTTGCGCCACCAAAATCATTGTAGGCCTATGTAGTTCATCAAAAAGTCTAATATGCCTATTTTGCAACTCACGTATTTTTTGAAATTCTGTCACGATATAAAAAACATTTTAGATTAACAATATTTTTTCTTGAATTAGTAGATGAATTTAGCTTTTCTTTGCTTATTTTTTAATAAAAAAAAATCAGTATATTGTCTGCATAAACATAATATTATGATATGACTAAGATTGTCGTCGGTTTCTCTAAACGTTAATTGTTTTGTGATTCAAGAGTGTCATGTTTTTTTTTCCTCTTTTTAATAAAAACCACACAAATCCCCCAAGTTTTGCTGAGAATCAAATCTAGTTTAGTAGGCCAGTACACAGAGTTCTTATAGGTAACTGTAGCCAAACTTTTTCATTGGCTTTATTAAATTAGAATGCAACCTTATCATTTGAATGCGCAGTTTAATGCACACATGTGCAGTTGTTAGAGTGTCTTTATCATATAAACAATTTTTGGCAAGAATATTTGTTTTTTCTTGAATTTATAACAAATACTTTGCAAATAATGAAGCAAAAAACTTTACAATTTTATAGACTTGAAAAAATATCAATAAATTAAAGTGTATGTGTATGTGTGTGTTTGTCACAGCAATTAGAAAAAATCAAGGTAGTTTTAAAGCAAATTGAAAGTTAAATAAAGCAAAAGAAATATTTATTATTTGAAATTTTTTTCTTTTCTTCAAAATTAAATTTTAACTAAAGCAGGCAGCAAAAGGCATATTATTTTTATTTCTCTGTTTTTTTTATTTTTCGATTTCTGGGTAAATTTGTTTAAAGAGAAAATATTTTTAATTTATAATTCTACTTTATTTAGGTTCTGGGAAACAGATTTACGTACAGCACGCAAAACAAATCGTTCTACCATAAGACATGGCAAAGGTGGTACTGGAGGTTTGGGTACTTTTAGAGATAAACTTCTAAGGTGGGTAAAAAATAAATAGAAAACCAAAATTAAAAACATATCACTTTATTTACTTTGTAATAAAATGCTGTTATTTAAAATGATTCATTCTCACTTTAATTTAATTTTTAGCATCGTTAATATTTTTAATTTATTTTTTTTTAGTGGTTATCAGGGCCTGGAAGAGCATCGTAGTCCCGAAATGGATAGTGTTCTGGAGCAGGCTTTAAAAGAGGCAGAAGATGACGCCACTTTTAAAAAAGTCAAGCGCATGAGTTACTCCAGTAATGCTGCCGGAGAGGTAACTAACTAATAAATGGAACTTATATAAAAATTCTGCCTATTTATTACCAGTAACATTCTAAATCAGGCTTTAAATATGTATTTATTTAATACCAAAGAGTACAAGTTTGATGACTACTCGCTACATACTTCGTTAGTGAAGTACTTTACAGTACCGGCAAGTCTAGCGTTTTTTAGCGCTCTCTATTTATATTAAAGCGTCATCCCTAAATAATAATGCTGGCGTTACATATTCTCTACATAAGTGCTTATCATCTTGTTTAAAATGAAACCCACTAAATATAAACAAAAATACTCGTAGAGTTAAAAATGCTAACTTATTAGAAAAACTGATATAACATAAAGAAAACTGTTTTGCAGCCAACTTCACTACAAACCGCGCTGTCAAAATTAGATTTTCCAATTGCTCAGCATTGCCGCTGCGCTATTTCAGAATGCTTCATACATTTTGTATATATATAAGAATTTTTACAGATAATTTATGTATGAGTATTACCTAGCGCTTACACATGCAAAGGTGCAGGTGCGAAAAATTCAATAAACTCACACTTTTCCACTAACACTCTAACAATTTTCGAACTTGCAGCTGAACTTGCAAGAAATTTTCTTGCAAGTTAATTGTTGATCTTGCAGAAAGTTAAACGTCAAAGATTTATTAAAATTATTAATATTTTTTCTATAAAATAAAATTAACTGTAATTTATTTTCTTCAAATACATATGAAAGACAAACTACATCATTTATTTTAGAAATATAATGAAAAAAATAACTTTTTCCATACAAAAAAACATAAGTGATTAACGTGGTAACTCTATTATATAAAGTAAATAAAATTCTCAAAATGAAGTGGAAAAATTTTTCCATGAACTTCTTACTTCGACAACATTTTTAAAACAAACTTTGACTTTCATGTGTAAACACTCGTGCAACTTGCAAGACAATAAAATGTTGTTTTTAGACTTTCGGCGAGACAATACGTTCACGTGTAAACGTACTGTTATCATTATGGCTTTTAATCGCACCGCAATTTGACCTGAATGTCAAAGCTATGCTCCGCTAATATTAAAAAATGAAAAAGTACCATTGAAATTAATAAAAAGTACCATATTGTTCCTTTCCGGATTTTTTATTTCGATTACTTTTAGACTTAGAAATAATAATAACAAATTCCACTAAAAAAAGTTTAAATATAAAAGTACTAATCGTATATGGCAATTGTAGTACTTTTTTTACGCCCTAAATTTTTTTTTTTTTTTTGAATTGATATTTATTGGCTGTTACAAATTTATGATAAAATCATCAATTTACTCGAAGATAGCAAAAAGGTCCAATTATTTATTAGAATTTTAAACAAAAGTTAATACACATTGTAAACTTTTTAGAAAATTACATTTTTGTTGCTGTTATTGTAATTTGAAAGGTATATGGGGTTAAAAAAATTTACTAACGTTAGTGTTATATCCTTTTTATGCCACAGATATAGAAAGAACAAAAAAGTACTAATCTGCCATATTTTTTTTAGTAAAATATTTTGTATGTATTTATTTTGAATGTTGGCTCTTTCTATACTAGTTGCAGAGTGATAAGACAAGCAGTCAATAATGTTACTATTTTATGCGTAAGTAAATACCATCAGTTTTAAAACCTTTTTCGTTAATTATATCTGTGCTAATAATGAAAACTGGACTTGTTGTTGCAATTAACTCAATGAAAATAATTTAACAAGAACTTTTTCAAACTTTTAGGGCTTCTAAAGTTTAAGTACTCTAAAATTACTTAATAAGACATAATAGGTTTTTCCTCATTACCACACATACATTCTTTAGCTTCTTAGGTCGCAATTCATAATCTTTAGTCAACTGATATGACTACGGTTAAGCCAATTTTCTTATCATTGTTTAATGGTGGTTAATAGGTTAACTAAATAATTTAAATTCAAATTTTAAGGATTTTAATTTCTTTCATCATTTTGTTTATGACTATAACATTAAATTGTTTTCCTTGCTTAAACTCATTCCTACTACTTACTCAAGCCAAACTGCCTTTAAACATTTTTTGTTTTTTTTTAAGGTTTACCTGCTAGTAATTAAAATTTTTGTCTGCCTTTTAATTCTTGTTGTTTGTTTGGTTTGCTTGTATTTGGAAAACCATTTGCTTTATTGAAAATGGATGAGTATTTCATATCCTACAATTCTGTTTTCTTTTTTTTTTATCTTATCGAGGTAAAAACTGTCTGCTTGCGTGCACAGTTAACGACATTTATGTGACAATTTGTTTATTTTTTGTTTTTAATTTTTCTTTACTCCTTTTTACACTTTTATTTGTTCACTTTATTGTACTGTGTATACGGTCTTTATGGTTAATTGCTAAAACACACATTCAATCGAAAAGAAAGAAAGAAATAAGGGGCATGCGATTCAATAATTTATAAAAAAATTTAAAAAAATAATAGTAAAATTTTTTAAAAGCTTACTTGACTGTGCCACACTACGGAAAGTAACTAAAGTACATGCCTTCCGGCAAAGAAAAAATATGGTTAAGGCAACCATATTCTGGTGGAAAAATAGTATGGTTAGATTTATGATTCCATTTAACCATATAACCATATAACTTTCAACTGCAGATGTTGCGGTTCAACCCCCGGTTAGGACAAAATTCTTATTATTAATTTTTGTATTATTATTTATTTTTTTTTTTACTACATACATATTTTATATAAATATTAAAAAAAAATTTAATTTAATTTTTTTGTATAAATAATTTTTTTTATTCCATTGATTTTTATTTTCTATTATTTTGTACTTATTTATTACATAATACAGCGGGTTTGAATATATTTTTTTTAAATTTTAGTTGACTCTACCAGGACTCGAACTCGCCACTCAAACACAAAGCTCAGTTGAGTTTGATACTCACATAAATAGAGTGAGAGACAAAATAGAAAACATTCAACCATATTTTTATCATTATTATGTTTGCACTGAACATATTTATGGTTTCAAGTAAAATTTTATCAAAAATAATATGATACTTATATGGTTGATCTAAAACGCTAAACATAATATGGGTAAAATAACTAGAAACATGTTTATCGTGATCATAATAATGTTTAGATGCTTCAAATTAATAATAATATCTTTGTGAAGCACACACTATATTTGCGGTGGCCATATTCAACCATCTTTTTTCTTTGCATGTTGCAACAACACAAACTTTTATAACTAAATCCAAACATTAATCCCAACTGATGTTTAGCAGCTTAATAAATTTTTATATTTATTTTTCTATAGCTTGGCAGTGCTGCAATTTTAGAAAAATATTGTTAGAAATATTGAGACTTGAATTCATAATCTTTAATTTTTTCTTAAGAAAGACTATCATTTATATAATTGATTTAACTCTATGACTACTGATCGTGAATATTAGACTAATTGAATTGACTAACTAATGTGGGTACCTTAAAGGATTTTTTGTATAATCCATAAGATCACTACAATAAGGGAACGTTTAAAATTAAAACTAGAAATGGCAGCAAGCAACTTGGTAATGGCGACTAGAATAAACCCATAGCAACAGAAGATTAATTATATTATTTAGTGAAACCTAAATAATTTTCATTCTTCAATGCAATATTTTAATGATATTTAATTTTAAAAAATCTTTTTTTGTTTTGGATGACTATCATGCAAAGAGAAAAAACTGCAAAAATATGTTAGCAAATAGCCTAATGTCCATTGCAAATGGAAAAACCCAACAGCAAATTTAATCTCATCCAACACGCAAAATGACCAGCAACCAAGATTTATGCACTAAAATCATTTTGTCACTGTAACAGCCATAAGCTGTCCCTGATATCAAACATCAATAAATAAAAAAATATTCTAACGACAAAAAGACGAAGGGCTGAGAGCCGTACTACAAAAACTAAAAAAAAAAAATCGAAGGATAATTACCGCACATTTCGGCCCTGCTTTTAAGGATTTATTACAGCCGACAATGCAATGGTCACTTTATAAAAAGCCCAAAGAAAAAAAGTCTTGAAAAAGAGAACAACTAACAGTTTTATCAACAAAAAAGGGCGAAATTTTCAAAGAGAAATGGCAGAGAAAATTAATGCAAAAAGGAAGTAAAACATACAAAACCGCATAAAAACTAAACAAATAGTGAATAAAGGATTTGTCTTTGTACGTTTAAAAAATTACAAAATTCCAAAAAAAAAAATCAAAACAAAGCACTGAAAAAACATTAAAGGTCATTGTAAAGCTGTAAATTCTTAGAACTTTTCCCTTTTTGGAAACTTTTTAAACTTTTTTTAGTTTTTTTTTTTTGCTCTTCTAGTTAAGCAAGGAATTGTTTGTGGTTTTTCTTTTCTTTGCTTTAAATTAGGAACAGCTAAAAGCTGCAAGCAGAGTTCAAAGGGTGGAAACACAATGTTAAAGTTAAAAGATTTTTTTTTTAATATTAAAGAATTCATCTCCGTGCTTATTTTTAATACATCCGTTATTTTTAAAGCAAATGAATTGGGCTAAAAGAAGTTTTCATGATAATTTTAAAGTGATTTTAAAAGAAAAAGTACACTGTACAACAAAATCTTTATTTTCTGATAACTGATTGTGGGAAAAGGAATCAATATAAATTACGCTTTGAAAGTTTACATGTGGACCTCTCTCAAAATGGGACTGAAAGTTTCCCCATTTTGTCACAATGTGAAGCCTCCATTTCTAGGAATAGTTTTGTAGAGCCTTTTAAACCTTTAGCTCTTTAGTGGCACTTTTTTGTCTTCTAAAATAAAAAAAGGCCCATAAGTTAAAGAATTAGAGGGTAAACATATTATACAAAAACATTCCTCGCAAAATTCTTATATAAGTTCCTGAAGTTTTAACATGAAAGCCACAAATAAGTCAAGTGATCAAAGATAGCAGTTGCGATTGGTCTTCTAAGTAGCATAAGGTTTTGCTCGCTCTCGAACTCCACCTCAAACTTCTTAAACATCTTTAAAAAATATTACGGGTTTTCCCTTCCTGTAACGAAAACCATCAAGAAACTCGTCATCAGACAGCGCATACTCCATTTCAAGCTCAAGCCCACAGCCAAATCATTCACTAAACAATAATTTTGTTCTGTCAAACTCACATGATAAGCGATTTAGATCAAAAACAAACAAGAAAAGTGAATCTTAATGAAAGAAAAAATGTCCTTCAATAGCTCGCTTGAAAGCATAAATAAGTTGTACCCAAATTCGTAATTCAATGCCTGAAATTGACACAAATTTACAGAAATCTAAAAACGACATCAAATAAATTTATTATATTTATTAACTAGATTGTTTAATTAATAAAAAAAATTATAATTGATTTTTTTAGTTAACTAAACGCTTGGCGAAACTGGCTGGCCTTAATAAGCTACATGACTCTGCAAGGGCTTTTGGTTCAAGTGGCAGCGGTGCAGGTAGTCGTATGAATTCTATACGTCGTGGTTCACCTAAAGTTGATTTAAATGTTCTTGATAAGTTAGTAAGTAATTTACTAGAGCAACAATCACCTCCACCCACTAAACATCCAGAAACTTATAAATCTTCTGCCTCCACAAGACGTAAATCATCTATGAAACTAAATCGTTGGCGTCCTACCTCACGTTCTGCACACAGCTTCAATATAACTGAAGGTTCTACAAACTTTGGCGCTGAACTGGGTAGTAATAGTGGTAGTGGTGGTGGTGTTGGTGGTAGCAGTAATATGCCCACCATAATGGAAAGCACGGTTACGGTTAATAATCGAAATCTAGAAAAAAATAATAATGAAACCACATCTACCACATTGCCACGTTCACAACGTTCATCATGGTCAAGTTCATTGGAGCGTACACCGGGTGCTTTGCGCAATGTATTACGAAATGTAAATGTAGCTGGTGGTGGCAGTGAGGAGAATCTCAATTTGACACAAAATTATGTGCCTTAAATGAATTTAATTGTGTAACTCTAAGGCAATATTATAAAATTATTTATGAAAAACATTTACTTGTAACCAAATAAACATAAAGAAAAAGAAAAAACATGAAATTAATTGATTTAAAGTGGTAATTAAGTGTGTAAAGAAATTTAATTAATTAATTCATGGAAAAATATAAATTAATTTCAAAAGTAAAAGTTAAAACTTAAACCATAAAATCAAAGTTTTTAAATACTCGTTAGTTTACCAAATATTGTGATTTTGTACCCCATATGCATGAACAAATATTTTAACAATTAACTTTTTTTTGTTAAAAATTTCCAGAAAGAAAAAAAAAATTTTAAATTTGATAAAGCCAGAATTCTTTAATTACCAACTTATTTAGTGACTATAGTTCAAACAGTTAAAATTATATTGTCAAAATTAATTAAGAATTTCCAAAATCCGGCCTAATTCAACCTAAATTTGAACATCAAGCGGAGCGTTTTTTAGCATCTTCTACCTTCATGATTAAAAAAGAGCGCTAACAGTACGTATTTTTACAGTTGCTATAATCCTTTTGTTTAATAAAACCCACTAAAGACAAACAAAAATATAATTAAAAGCGATAAATTAAAAAAAAATAGCTAAAATGTCATTACTGGTCAGCTATAACAAAACAAAAACAAAAATGGTTTTGCAGCCAACTTCATTACATAACGCGCTGTCAAAATTGAATTTTCCAATTACTCAGCATTGCTCCCGTGCTATTTTGGTATACTCTATACATTTAGAATGGACATGACCAATCTAAAGACATTTGACAGAAAAACACTTTTTCCTGAAATTCTTTAATAAAAATCTGCTTTAAAAATTTTACATAAAAAAATTTATAAATATTTTTTTAAAAGTCTGCTGATTTTTTGTTGCTTAAAATTTCATAAAAACAATTTTTTATAAACATATTTTCAAGAATATTTTTCACTATAAAAATTTGTTCGAAAGAAAATGTTTAGAACTGGAAAATTTTCAAAAGAAAATTACGTGCCATAGAAAAATTATCAACGTTTTCTTTATAGAAAATTATTTAGAAAAATAGAATTTTAAAAAATAAAGTAATTTGATAAAATTATTTTCCTTAAGAAAGACACTCGAAGGAGTGTCGAATAATTAATAAAAATAAAAGAAAGACCAAAAAAATTTAAAAAAAGATTTGCTTTACATGTGGGATATTATAAAAAAATGTTTCGGTATAGAAAATTTTTGAATGTATTCTTAGAAAATATCTCACTGAATCAGATAAGTGGCTTCGAAAGAAGCCATTAGATATGGAACATATGGGCTGCGCAAAATATGCTTTGGGTTGCGGGACATATGTTATAATAAAATTTAAAAAATAAAATAAGAAAACTTATAAAATGTTCCAAAGAAATATTAAAAATATTTCAAAGTAAAATATATTTAACAAAATATTTTTATTACGCACTTTCTCTCTTATCTGAATAAATTTTTTTTAGAAAAATAAAAGCAATCTGAAGTAAATCAAATAAAAAAACAGGAACTTATAACTGCAAAAAAAAAAATTAACTGCAAAAAAAAATAATAAGGTAAGTCCACAGACTACCTGTGCAAATTACAGCATTTGATATCGATCGAAATTTATTTATTTATTTATTCAGTGTAGTCCATGGACAGTTTCTTACAGGACTAGAATATATATAAACTGAATTCTATACTCTTGGTTTACATGATAATTTAATTTAAATTATGGAAAAGAAAGTTTTTAAAACAATTTTTTGAGACGTTAAATTCTACTATCTGATGTTCATTTTTGGCATTTAGATAAGTTAAAGATCTAGTCAATGGACTTTTGCAGCATAATTTCTATGACATGAAACATAAAACATATTTCTATGTCGAAGTACACAAAACGGGATAGTATTTAATAGTTCAGGGCAATCAATTGAAATTTCGTTTATTCACGATGCTGTTATTTGATCCGTGATTTATTATCTACAATTATTTTCCATTTGCTATAAAATTTGTAAAACAATTTGCTATAAAATGGTTATGGGATATTTTTCCAGAAAACATTTTTTTTTTAATAAAAATAATTTTAAAATAAATTTGTTATTATAATTAGTTAATTATTATATGTTTTTTAAATATTCTACCTTGAGTAAATTTCCTCTATTTCCTTTGCACTTCAAAAGAATCCAATTAATTTTTTTTTTTGGTTTGTTCTTATGCAAAGTAAGTTAACATGAAAAAAATTAATTATTTTTTAAATGAAAGTATTTGCCTGCGGCCGATTGTCAGACTTCAAGTGTCATTAATAACATTATTAAAATTAAATTTACAAGAGAAATGAAAATTTTGTATGAAAATTAAGATAAAAACAGTAATGGATTGTTTTATCATATAATAGAAAGGCAAGTATTTATTTAGACAAAAAATGTATTTAAAAACAAAATTAGAATCACCTGAAGAACATGTTTTTTGGTGATTTTTATTTAATTTTTAAGAGGTTTTAAGGAAACTTAATAGCCTGTTCAGATTTACACATTACTTGAGTAATTTTTCGGAATTATCGTCTTTACTGAGCTCAATTTACCATTCAAATTTCTATTAGATTATTGTGTAGATAAAGTTAAAAACAAAATGACACTCTTATATTTTCTGTATCTAAAAAAAAAAAAGTAAATAAGTAAGTGAATTTTATAAAAATTTGATTAAAAATTATTTTTAATAACTTTTTTCTTTTAAACAATATTTCTTTAAAGGAAAAATATTGAGTGGATGGGGAGTAGTAAAATAGCCCAGGTTGATTTGTGGCTAGAGTGCATAGAAAAACTTAGTGGTCTACATAAATATGGACACATCTACACTGAAATTTCATTTTTTATTTAATTTTTTTCATAAATACACATACATATTTTCACATAAAATGTCACAATATTTTCAGTTGTCTAATGCTTTAATGCGCAAGCTTAATTGAATATGTGTGAACACCAAAATCAACCACACAATTTAAAACTTAATTGACTTCATTAACTTTAATGTCTTACAGTCTAACCCCCTTATCCAAAAAAATTAACGTAGACTTTAAAGTCAACGTTATCGAAATTTTTTATATAATTTTTTTTCATAAATTTTACTTTAAAGTCTACGTCAACTTTTTTCGGATGGATAAGAGCAAATAAGTTAGAAAATATCGTTTAATAAATTATTATTTAAAAATAATCTTTTTAAGTGAATTTTGTTTCACTAACTTTTTTTTTTGTATTTTTAAGAATTACCTATTTAAAATATATTCAACTTGACTTACATGTTTTTCTAAAAATGATGGCAGTTGTTCTTTAGCTTTTTGTTCGGCTTCAATGTTACGATAGTAGGCCGTCAAATTAGCACCCAAACGTATTGTCACTTCATAGCGGGTTTTGCCACTACGAGCTAAAAATAAAATAAATCAGAAAATAATCGTTGAAAGTTTTGTTAGTTAAATAAATAATTTAATTAAAAAAATTATTAACAATATTGGGCAAGCATTTTATTTATTACTTGAAGTGCGACTGCTTTTCAGTAGAGAAATAGCAGTTTGTTTGTCAAAGTCACATTCGCGATGGCAGTCTATAACCGAAGCATTTGTGGTGCAGCCTGTAAATAAATAAGAAATAGAAACGTAAAATTAAAAAAATTATTTGTTTTGTCGTATTATCTAGTATTTAAATAAAAATTACATACAAAATGAATTTTATATATTTTGAAAGTTCAGTCTTAGGACTAATTTCAGCTGTGCTGATCAGTGGCATCAGCAGAAACTAAAACTAACAAGATAAATTGGGCTGTGCTGAGTTTTACATACCCTTCACGAAATATTAATATTTTTCACTTTCCCCATTCTTCTTTAATATTAAAAACATACAAACGTACCCTTTACCTTTTTTATTATTTGTAAATATATTTTCAGTATTTAAGGCATATTTATCAAATACGTCTTACTTCATTAAATATTTCTATATATGCTTTTAGTAGTAGAGATAGTCTACATTTTCCACCCAAATATTCTGAAATTACTTTGGATTGTTTTTAAAATTTTTTTGAAATTTCTACATGCCCCAAGGCTGTTGCACTGGGGAATTTTAGCAACTTCCGGACGAACCAAAGAATATTTCGGGACACATATAATTTTAAGAACAAGGTCGGTTAGATTTGTAATTTACCACCGAAATACTCAGAAATTACTTTGGATTATTTGGAAAAAATTTTTTTTTTTTAATTCGCATATTCTCCAGTGCTGCTGCTCTGAAGGCTTTTGGCCATTTCCGTTTTGCATAATAAAATAAAAACTACAAATTATTTCTTAAATGTTAAAACATTTCCAGAAAGCTTTGAACCTACAAATTAAATTCTATTTGGTTTCATTAATTTGAATTAGCAAAATCGGTAGTGGTACCTCTGCAAAATGGGGAATGGTAAAAACCTCTCATAGCATATAGAAATTTAAAAAAATTTTTTAAAATAATCCAAAGTAATTTCTTAGCATTAGGCAAAAGATTACAAATCTAGACGACCTCTTCTTTAAAATGAAACGTGTTCATCCCGTATACTTCTATGGTTCGTTTGCAATCTTTTAGAGAAATCAACGTATTTATGCACATTTCCATCTATGTGTCCTAAACATATTTATAAATAAGTCATAAATACTGAAAAGATATTTACAAATACTAGAAAACTCACTTCAAAAAATTATGTAATTGAAATACCTAGACTATTAAGCTTGAGGTCATATTAAATATTAAAATTTATTTATTTATTATTGAAAAGAAATACCAATAAAAAAATTATTTTGCATAATACGACCTCAATTTAAAAATCTAGCCGTTTCAATAAAAATAAAAAGTTATATAAAAATAAAAAAGAAACAACAAATATTCATAAAAATAATTTTCTTCCAATACCTATTGTTTTATTAGTCCTAATATAAATAATAATTTTGGGTAAAAAAAAACTAAAATTAACCAGTTCTTAGAAAAAATCCTTTCTGAGAACTTAATTTTTAGAAGCAATAAAATGTCTGCAGGCACTAATTTTTAAATTAATAAAAAAAAGAAATTCTTTTCTATTACACTTCAAGGCATTAAAAGCCACACACACACATACACTTTTTTAGGTTTTGTGTTTGTGTGTACAAAGCATTACGCCAAGACATCTTAAAAATTTCCATAAAAACAAATCAAAATCAAAACAAAAATTAATGAAAATGAGAAATATCGGTTGCATTTTTGATACTTCTCTGCCATTTGCTGACCGATTGCTCTCTCTTTTAGCAGAGACTTTACGAACACTATTTCTGCTAAAACCGTTAATACAATTTTTTGACCGTTTTGACAAATTACGCAAAAATGCACCAAAATGGTCAAAAAAAAAGAGGTAGTTGCTATTTTTGACTAGTAGCTCCGGCACTTATGAACCGATCGAGCTGAGTTTTGAGCCAGATCCTCTTAATGTGTACTAAATTTTCTTAGTTTAGATAAAATACGCAACAAAAAAAACAAAGCAGAAATGAATGAAAATCTTAAATTTCGGTTGAATTTTTGATATTCCTCAGCTATTTGTGGACCTATGGATCTTATTTTTTGCACAGGTATTACGACTGTCATTTCAAACAAAACTGCAACAAAAACCCACTCAAAAAATTATCAAAAATATAAATAGTTGCGGTTTTTGACTCAAAGCTCCATTTATGAACCGATCTGGCTAAAATTCAATTGCAATAATCTGATAAAAATAACTGGGAAATTGATGTACTGTAGAAAGTTGATTTCAACGACTTGAAGGACATCGATAAATTTATATATATACTTTATAGGGTTTCCCATGCACGGTGTAGAAATTACTAATGGAATCACAAAGTTATTAATACTATTCTTACTTACAGTGAAGGATATTGGTAAAACTATAGATAACGCTCAATATTTAAAAACCATTCACAATTTTCTTGTTATTAATCTGTTTACGTAAAAGTCAGTAACAATTTTTTTTTTTAAATCATTTATTTTAATATCTCGAAGTCTTCTGACCATTTCTTTGCAACCAACGGATGTGAATGCAAGTACAGGGTGGGCCAAAAGAAACCAAGGGGTGTAAAAGTTTAATAACTTTTTTGTTTATTAATTTTTTTTTATTTTTTCTTTCAGATTATATAGACAACACTTGGAGAATTTATAATGGAGAGGTTCACAACTGAACAGAGAACCAGAACAATAGAATTTTATTATTTAAACCAGAGATCAATTATTTTAACGCAAAGAGCATATCGTCGACATTTTAACGTCAGAATTTCGCCCTCTGAAGCGATGATTCGTTGCTTAGTTAATCGTCATTACCAACATGGCAGCGTAAGAGATTTGCCTCGAACCGGTAGACCACGTGTAAGTCGCACTGCGGAAAATATTGAACGAGTACAGCAAAGTGTTAACGAAGCACCAGAAACATCTGGCAGAAGGCGTTCTGCTCAGCTAGAAATGTCTCGTACGTCACTACGGCGCATTTTAAAAAAAGATTTACAGTTATACCCATATAAGGCGCAATTGGTCCAAGAATTAAAACCCGCAGATCATCGGCAACGTCTAAATTTTGCAGTTAAATTTCAAGAGTTGGCCAGAAATGAAATCAACTTTATTTTAACATTTGATTATGAGTGATGAAGCTCATTTTCATTTGAATGGCTTTGTTAACAAGCAGAACTGTAGGTTCTGGGGTTCTCAAAATCCAAGAGCCATTCATCAACGCCAATTGCACCCCATCAGATGTACAGTATGGTGTGGGATCACATCTGAAAATGTCATTGGGCCCTACTTCTTCGAGAATGAAGATGGAAATGCTGTAACCGTAAATGGAGAACGGTATCGTTTTATGATAAAAAATTTTTTACGTCCTCCTCTTGAAAACAGACCTGGTATGTGGTTTCAGCAGGACGGAGCCACTGCCCATACTGCCCGAGACACAATGGCACTTTTAAGTCAAATTTTTGGAGAGCGAATAATTTCTCGAAATTCGGAAATTATTTGGCCAGCGCGATCGCCAGATTTGACAGCACCCGACTATTTTCTTTGGGGTTTTTTGAAGGAGCGAGTGTATGTGAACAAGCCAGAGACAATCCTTGAACTCAAGGCAAACATTGTTGCAGAAATTCGAACGCTACAGCCACAAGTTTTGAAAGATGTTATGGAAAATGCTCTAAAAAGAGCCCAAAAACGGTGGTCATTTAAGAGACATCATTTTTCATACTTAGTGTAAAAAAATTTCCATTTTGTATATTATATAATCTGAAAGAAAAAATAAAAATAAACAAAAAAGTTATTAAACTTTTACACCCCTTGGTTTCTTTTGGCCCACCCTGTATCTGCAAAATGTGCAGATAATACAACACAACAGAACATCAATGGTATCAACATCATCTAAACATAATTTTTCTAATTTTTTTTCATCATCTTTTCTTCAAGTTTTCTTTGAAGAGAAGCAGCAGTTTTACTAACTTAGTGCAGCAAGTGTTAAGATGGATTTTACAAAATTCAAAATTAAAGTTTAAAAGGATTTAGCATTATAAGTAATTTATTTCAAACTATTGCTTAAATAAATGAAAAATTTAATCAAATTTCATTTCAATAGATAATTAATTTTAATTGTTCTTAAAAATTAAATAACTTTGAATTTTTTTAAAATTTTCTCCTTAAAAAATAAAAGAAATTTTTATTTAAAATTGCTTGCAACAAAATTTTGGTAACATTTCATCAACATTTAGCAAGAAAATTAAAAAAAAATAAGAATTGCTTTTTAAAAACAGTCATTCACGAATTTCTTTTTCCACCTCAAAGTGCACTTTAGCTGTGTGCTTATGCATGTTTGAAATTGTTCTTTTTTTTTTTGTTTTATTCCTGCAACATGTTGTAAGTGTTAACTAGAGTGTATATTTGATATAAGAGCTTTAGTTTGTATGTAAGTCTGTTAGTTGATGTTTGGAGTTTTGTTTTTGTTTTCTTGATGTCTCTAAACTATTTGGAAACCATGCAAATTTGTTGAGTGTCAACATTTGACAAAGAAAAATTAAATTGCCAGAAAAGCTGTGGTAAATTGACATGTCACTTGTGTATTTCTTTTTCTCTTTTTCTCTTGAAATTTTTTTATATGGTTCGCAAGTAAAAATATCCTTAAGAGGTGCTTTTTTAGGTTTCTTTGCTAGAATAAAATAAATTCTAAGACAAGTGTATAAAAACAAGCAAATAATTAAATTTTTATGTGAAATAGCTACTGCTTTAAATTAAAATTAGCTTAAATGCAGCTTAAACTGTGTTATAATTATTCTATTGAAAAACTTTTACACATATTGAATGACTTTTCTTTATAAAAGCAAGGAAAATCAAAAATTGCGTAACATTTATTTTAATCCACGCATTCATATAATAACTGAAATGTGTAGGACCTTTCAAACACGCAATAGAAAAAAATCATTGCACAGCAAACATGAACAGAAGCAAAATATGAACAAAAAATAATAGAATTAAACATAAACTTAAAGAAAAGTGTGTTGCACAAAATTGTTCTCATAATCTTTTCTGTGTAGCACATATTCAATTGGCTTTAAATTTAAAATATTAATAAACGGAAAATTAAAAATTATTAAATTTTGCAAAAAAAACGAATTTTTCTTCACAACTTCTGAAAACTATTGATGAGATTTCAAAACAATAAAGAAATGACTTAAAAGAAATTTTATTGCGGAGCTGCGAATTTTCTTCTAAGCCTAGCTAAATCTATGGAAATTCTGTGAACAGTGAAAAGGTTCCTCCCATAATGTATAGGACAAATAAGAAGGAATTTTTAGAAATGGAATATTAAGTTTGTGAAAAAGAGTAAAATCGGACTTCTTATATCTCGGGAACTACCACAGATAGACCAAAACTTCAAACTAAAGAGTGATTTTTTTGCTATTATCTTTTTGGCAACACTAGTTTTGACAGCTCACGCACGTTTTGTATCTTGTGTCACTGTCAAATATCTTCAGTTTGGTCTATAATTTAATCATGAATCGTCTTACAAACGAACAACGCTTGCAAATTATTGAATTTTATTACCAAAATGCGTGCTCTGTTAAGAAAGTTCATCGCGCGCTTCTTCCATTTTATGGTCAGTTTAATCGACCACTGAGGCTTCTATTCGGGCTATTGTAACAAAATTTCGCACCAAATTTACATTGTTGGACATTAAACCACCAACACGCTTACGTAGAGTGCGAACTGAAGAAAATATTGCAGCCGTATCGGCCAGTGTTGGTGATGACCGTGAATTATCGATTCGGCGCCGTTCGCAGCAATTGGGCCTCTGTTACTCCACTACGTGGAAAATTTTGCGGAAGGATTTGGGTGTGAAGCCTTATAAGATACAACTGGTGCAAGAATTGAAGCCAAACGACCTACCACAACGCCAAATTTTTGGTGAATGGGCTCTTGAAAAGTTAGATGAAGATCCACTTTTTTATCGAAGAATTGTGTTCAGCGACGAGGCTCATTTCTGGTTGAATGGATACGTGAACAAGCAAAACTGCCGTATTTGGAGTGAAGAGCAGCCAGAAGCATTGCAAGAGCTACCAATGCATCCACAAAAAACAACCGTTTGGTGCGGATTATGGGCTGGCGGCATCATTGGGCCGTATTTCTTCAAAGATGATGCGAATCACAACGTTACTGTGAATGGTGAGCGCTACCGTGCGATGATAACAAACTTTTTTTTGCCCAAAATGGAAGAGCTTGACTTGCATGACATGTGGTTTCAACAAGACGGTGCCACATGCCACACAGCACGCGAAACAATGGACCAATTGAGAGGCGAGTTCGGTGAACAGTTTATTTCACGCTTGGGACCAGTCAATTGGCCGCCCAGATCGTGCGATTTAACGCCTCTAGACTATTTTTTGTGGGGCTATGTTAAGGCTAATGTCTATAGGGACAAGCCCGCTTCGATTGACGCACTGGAAGCCAACATTGCCAACATTATTCGTGAGATACCGGCCGAAATGTTGGAAAGAGTATGCCAAAATTGGACTAAGCGGATGGACCATTTGAGGCGCAGCCGCGGCCAACATTTGCATGAAATAATCTTCAAACATTAAATTATATCGACCCAACTATCGATCCAAATAAATATTTCATGCATTTTTCTGAATTTTATGTGTTTTTTTTTTTTAAATTTCCGATAGTTCTTATAAAATCACCTTTTACATACAAAATATTGGACAAAAAATAAGCGGATGAGTATTTGGTACTTTTTTGACATTTGTACATTTACGGTACTTTAATTTTGGTAAATTTTTTTGTTCCATTTATATTAGCTTATAAAATAACAATTACAGCAACAAAAACTAAATTGTATTCTGCTCTTTTTAAAAAAGGCGTTCAATGTAATATGTTGGCACTTTTTTAAAATTCTAGCAAATAAGGAGTAAATGGGGTTCATATTTGTTACACTCAATAAAAATCAATTAAAAAAAATTAAGATATAAGATTGGTACTTTATCATTTAAGCAGTTTTAGCTTAATATTTATGTTATGCACAAACCTGGAATTGTGACAGTAGAAATAAACGGTACTAAACGAAATAAAAAATTGTAAAAGTGACATACAGGCATGTTCTGAAAATTACTTTCTCTCAAAATGATTAAAATCACGAAAAAGATGTTCTGCACACAAAATCATTTGACATCTCGTGATTTAAAACCGGACGGCAAACTGCCTTACGATATCAAATCACTTGCAGTATTTTAAGCATTTCGCTTTGCATTCTTTAACAAAATTATTAAATTCACTTAAATTTAATTGTTTTTTATTAGTTTTTTTTTTAAATTAATTATTTTTCACAACGGAACCGTAAATTTATTAATTTAAAAATACCCTTTATTCTGTTTGTAGAATTTTTTTTTCTTTTGTTTATATTTTTTGTGATTTTTAGCTCAGAAAAAAGTGATCTGAGCAAATTTTATTGTAAACAAAATGAAAAAGCTTTAAGCTCGTGCTTGAGAACAGTAAAAATCACTAATCAAAAGCTAAAATCTCGTGATTGCCAGAACACCAAAAAATCACTAACGTGATTTTAAAATCGTTCGTGGTTTAAGATCACCGTGAATTAAGAACATGCCTGATAAAGGTTTCTTTTTTTTATTTTAAAGGCATTTTTTTAATTCTTTTAATACTAATAAAACCCTAAAAATAGGAGATTAGGCTCAAATGGTGCAAACAGAAAATGCATTAATTGCCAAATGGAACTTTTTATTTTGAGTTTTTAATAAGTATTAATGAACCAAGAATTATGAGATTAAGCTCAAACCATAAATGGACCAACGTGATACTTTTCATTGACTATAATGGTACTTTTTGATATTTTTGATACTGACAACCATATAACTGTGACATTGGAGTCAAACGCTCTTGAACAAAGTAAAAAAAAAATCATTAAGAGGTAAAATAGTACTTTTTTATAGTTACAATGGTACTTTTCGATTTTTTTAATTTGAACAAACCTAGAACTTTTATACTGGGCTCAAAGGGTTCAGGACAAGGTGAAAAATAATTAAGAGTAAACAACGATACTTTTTACTCATATTTTTTTGAGTAAATAGAAAAATCAAGGAACTGACAAAATGGTACTTTTTATATAATTTATCGATATCTTTCGATTTCATTTGTATTATATGAGATTCACTTTTCTACAATGAAATAGCGAAAGTATGCTACTTCGCTGACAAAGTAGCTAAAAAATTTGTTTATATGTATGTACATATCGTATATATATTTTTCTTTTTTGTTGATAAATGTGTTTCCTTGCCAAGCAATATTAAGGCCATGTTACACTTTTGGTTGATTGTGGTGGATTTATGCTGATAAATAATAATTAAATATAAAAAATTGTTACCCATAAATTTATAGCTAAAACTAAAAAATTATAAATATATAACAAGTCCTAGTAATGATAGAAACTAAAATTTCATTAAATTATCCTTTGTGATGTCTATTATTGATGGCAGATTTTGTCACTTTCTAATGGCGTTGTACAATGTTAACCATGTTTTTTGCCTTTTCCAGTATTTTTAGTTAAACAAAAAGCAGATTGCGTGTTCCTAAACCAAAGTGTATTACGCTGTTCTGCCGGTGTCAAATTCCTTTAATATCAGCATTGTTGACAAACAATATTGTTTGCTTCTCAAGGGCTATTAAAAATTTTAATTCTGTGTCTTTTGTTTTAAAAAGCTTTTTGTTTTTGGTTTAATGCAGTTTGTCTCATAGTATGCATACAATCATTATTTACGCGCATGAAAAATTCTGAAATGTTGAATTATTATCCGTAATTAAATTTGCACTCATGCTGAAAATTATGTCGGAAAATATCATGACAATATAAAGTGTCATAAAGGAAATGTTGTACATATACAAACAACACATACTTTATTTAAGTAAATATTATGCATTAAGCTTGTTTTTATTAAAGCTGAGCACTTTAAAAAAAAGCAATTAATAATGATGACTGACGACAACTTACCCATGGTAATCTCACTGATATCGGGGATTTCACACTTTGTTCCCTTGAATCCAGCTGGACAGTGGCAGGTGATGGCAGCATCTCCGATGTGTCTACATTGTCCACAACAACACAAGTGGGAAGGCGAAAAACATAAAATACAGAAAATACATATATAATTTAATTGAGGAATTTTAATGTTTGATTTTTTCTTCAATTTAATAACAAAAATATCTACAAGTTCGCATGTATTCGTATGTACGTACATATGTAGCTGTCAAGCAACCATGATGTTATGCCACTCATGTGGCTTTAAATTAAAATTAATATTATAAAATTCGCAAATTCGCTCAGCTTTGTGAAAGAATTAAAGTTTTTTTTTTCAATTTTGTCATACAGATCGTATGATTGATTTTTGCTATTTAAATATTACTCATGCGTTATATATTTTTTAAACTGGAATTCATAGTCTTCAGTAGGTCAGTAAAGATAGTGAACTAGGACCTTAATGGCCCATAATCACAGTCACAAAAATTTAGGTTTTTACTAAAAGCTGACTTTTGCTCATAAGAATTTTAAAAAGAAACAAACTTTAGTGTGACTTTAATTTTAGTTTGAGTATTTTCCAAGATTTAATTAAGTTATTTAAATTTATAATTTAATTACAAAATATTCAAATTAAATATCAAAAAAGAAAGAAAAAGACTTGCGATATCTCAAAAATAAATTTTCTGCTGAAATATTTTCAACAATTATTTCCCAAATTTGGAAAATATCATTCGAAGAAGTATTAAGAGTAAATGGGTATTTATGAATTTCTGAAATCATGTGTTTGCAAAACAAACTATGGGTGTATGACAAGTTAATTTTTTTTTTTGTGCCAGCAAAATATTTATTGCATCTATACATACTCAACTTCAATACAATTTTAGTACAAAATTACGACAATATTTAGCACATCTGTGAAGTTTATATATCTGCTTTTGTTGATTGAATAATTAACAAAATCAATTTGTTTTAATTTATTTATTATTAACGTGTATGGGCCTCATAGTTAAATTAAATATAGGTCTTAAAAAGTTATAAAAGCATATTTCAAGTATTATTAACAAATCAAACACACAAGATTTATTTGATAAAGAATAATAAAGTTTTGTCAGACAAAATATACATCAAGTTATATAAAAATATTCCACATGTAATTACCATCACCTCTCTTCCTCTACTTATTAAACATGCAAAAACAAGTTGCCCAATAAAAACTTAAAATGCATTCACACTTTGCAATTTAAACAAATCTACTTATACGATTTAACTTGTTAAGACAATTGTATGATAGAGATTTGTGGCAATTGAAAATATTAAATATAAATAAGTTCAATTTATCTGTGCCGGGTCTTATATACCCGTCACTGTAGTAGCAAAATATTGACATTGTTATTTTGCATTGTTCAAAAATTAAGTAAATAAAATAATAAAAAAAGAACTGGCAAATACTGATTAAAGTCATTTTCTTTGAATACGTTTTTTTTTAATAAGCAAAATAAATAAAAAAAAGTTCCGTTCTACAATCCTTGGGCCATAATCATAGTCACACTAAAGTCGATACCTTTTTAGAAACAACTTTAAATTCATATAATTCTTATGAACAAAAGTCAGCTCTTAATAAGGGCCTACTTTTTGTGACTATGATTATGGCCCCTTATTTTTAAAAGCAATAAAATATCTGTAGGTACTAATTTTTTAGATATAAAAAATTTACCAAAGGTTTCCAATTAGAATGCAAAATAAATTAAATTTAATTTAATTTAAATCCTTTGCAAATATTTTTTAAGCCAAACATATTAGAGGTAATCACGTTAGTGCTTGCAAACAGAGAAAACGTTTCAAATGAGTGCAAAAATGCTTCGGCTTGTGCAAGACAACAACTAAATGTATACGTTTGCATTTTGCTTCATTTTCCTACATTTAAACATAAAATACCTTGAGCTAATTTCGCTGTGCGTATTTGCTAAAACGCCAATAAATCGAAAACTACAAACAAATATACAATTAACAGATTTTTTTGGGTCCTTCAATTCATTTGCTAGAGACTTGCTTGTTTTCGAAAGCCACAAACAACTGAAAAGGATCCAGATTTTGATTTGATTGGATTAATCTTCTATTGATTGACCATTAAGTCGAAATTGCAGTGCCAATGGAAGCTAATTTTATTATTTATATGTCTATTTTATTTAAAACTTTAAGAATAAGATTTGAGTAAATTTCATTTAGAAAGATTCAAAAATAAAACAAATTATGGAAAAACTATTTTTTTGGGGCTCTGAGCCAGAGAGCAGCATTTATTGCAATGTTTGCAACCGAAAATTTAGAAAATTGCAATTCTACAGCTGAATATTTTCTTTTTCGCTTGTTGTACTGGGAACTGTCAATTTTATTTCTTTTTATATTTTTTTAACTTTACCCGATTCAACATAAGAATTTTAAAAATTCTTAAGGTTATTGTTATTATTTATTTATGTCATATAAATATATGCCTGTAATAAATAAAATTTATTTAAAATTTTGTTTAAGGCGAATGAAAATATTTTTTTTTTAAATATTTTTCTCAAGTGATTTGGTTTGTTGGGTATGTTAATTTTACTTTTCACTACTACAAGCGCATAATTCTACAACTACATGCATATGAATTCTGATATCTCAAAGGTAAATAATTTGTTTTTGTATTCTCGCAGTTATCTTGTAAATGAATCTGCCTTGTACACGGCCTAAATAAATATTTAATATCAAATGTAAAGAAATTCAAATTCCTATTGAGTAGTTTCATTTTATTACGCTCATATATGCTTTTGTGTTACTCATTTTACACATGTGCAACATAAAAGTTTTCATAAAAAACCAGAACAGAAATTAATGAAAAAAAAAAATTTCTCGGCCCATTATTTTCATATTCTACACAGAAGTTATGATTGTCATTTTTGATAAAAGTGCGTACCACGTTTTTATGTCCGCTTTATATTAAAAAAAAAATAAGAGAATGGTCAAAAATAGAGGTAGTTGCGGTTTTCACTCATACTTCAGCCGTTTATGCACCGATTGGGCAAACTGAAGAGAAAAACTTCTAATAAATTGGCATGCTTAACTTTGCTGTATGGAAATCGCTAAATCCAGAATATAGGGTGTCACATGTACGATGTAGAAATAATGACAAATTTACTCTTCACATTTTGTGAAGGGTATACAAATAGAGGTATTCGCAGCTTATTAATTGATTGTGTGTGTGGACAGAATTTAATTACAACTTCAAGACAGCAATAACTGACAGATTGGTGATATTCTCTATATAGAAGAAAATTATCGTTCGTTTTTACCAAGGCGATACAAATTATAAATTTAAAGAAATTTTTGACAATTTGGAATATAACAGTTGAGCGAATTCCTAACAGGCATAGTTTAAATTTGGCTTCTACTTTAAACGAAAAACAGCTTATTTTGCGGGTCAATCCAAAAATTTTACACGGAAATTCTAATTAAAAGAAAATCTAAGAAGAACGTTAGAATTTTTGTATAAAAGTACGGCCCACTGTGAAAAAATTTTTCTCTTTATAAAAATGTCAAAAACAAAATGCACAGAAACCACTTACATTTGCTATTAAAAATATTTTTTATTTTCCAAAATTGATTTTTAGCAGAAGCCAGAAAAAAATTTTTTTAATTAAAAACTGAAATTTTAAACTTTTTTTGGTTTTGCATTATTTTTTTCATACTGCTATAGTATAAGTAGCTTATCAGGTTGTGTTTTTTAAAATACACCTACACATTACACCGGGTTTTTTTTAATTGGCGATTAATTTATAAAGTTGTTGTTCTGTGTCGAAAATAAGTGACAACTTTTCTTTTCTTTTCGTTTGCGATCAAAATAAAGAGTTTGGCGGTATATTTAAAGGATTATCAAACACAATTTAAGCTAGTAAAATTTAAAGTTTCATTTATTTTTTGCTTTAATTAACCCAATTTAACAAGTTATTACTTTAGTAATATCAATTTAGTGTCTTGTGGAAGACCACATTTTATAAAAATTGTGATTTGAAAACCAAATATTTAAATACCACAAATAAAACTTGCTGGCACTTTGATTTAAGTGCAAAACATTTCGATTTTGTTCAATTCAAGCATTTTAACTTTCTCTTGTGTTTTATATTCACGTTTTAGGACTTTCTATTTCTTTACACAATTTTGCTGTGTTGTGTTCTACCATTATTTTGGCTAGCCAGCCATAATGAAAGTGAGTGGGAGGATTTTCGTTAGGAAAAATAATAAATTCTCTCCTGCCTTTTTATATAAAATTTTGGGGTGTAAAATGATTTCATTTATTATGCACACAAATCAAATAATGCACGTTTATGTATTTTGTGGGCATATTATTTTTCCAAAAACGTTTGCTATAAAATGAAAACAGAATATTAAAAAGCAACAAGAACAGGCATGAGTAAAAAACAAAGGTGAATGAAAAAATTTTCTTAAATATATTTAATATTTGAATTTCTCATTCGACAGGATAATTTTATTCAAAAGGTATCAGTTTGTTAATGAGAGCAAGTAGCAATTGTGAATACAAATTAATAAATTTTTTTTTGATATTTCACATCCGATTTTCCTTTTTATGTTTTGGGTCTTTAATCACACAAAAAAAAACAGAGAAAATATTAAATACTAAAAAAATTAGCCATAATTTTTATGATTTTAGAGCAACTATCAAAACTCGTTAGCACCACCACAAGTTTACAAATTCAAGTCAACTGAAAACTGTTTGCGAAGTATTTTAAAGAGCTGGGGCTCGTTCGCGGTCTAACTTGTCTGTTTTTGAATACCAATTTTTTCAATAATACAAAAATAAATAATTAATTTATGCTCAATAAATTAAAACTGGGAGCTGTAAGAAAAAATCTTTTCTGAGAACCTTATTGTTAAAAGAAATAAAATGTCTGCTGGCACTTAATTTTTAAATTAATAAAAAAACAAATTCTATTCCAATAAGAACACAAAATAAATTTTATTTAATTTAAAATATTTATAATCACATTTTAAGCAAAACATATTTAATTAAATATTTTATATCAAATAAAAAATTTAAAATTAACGGCAAAAAAAAAAAAATTCTCTTTCTGAATTCTGGTACTGTAGTGCCATCTGTTAGTGTGTAGTATAACCACAAAATACACACATGCATATACACATTTGTTTAAAACTGACTGCTTTGTTTGTGTTTGTGTGTATAACATTAGGCAAATGCATAAAAAACAAAACTAAAATTACTGAAAATCTGAAATATCGGTTGTATTTTCGATTTTTCTGTGCCATTTTTTGACCGAATCTCCAATTTTTGTCACATACATTACGAATGCTATTTCTGTTAATACTCTTAACACATTTATTTGTCCGCTTTTAGCTTAGATAAAATACACAAAATAAAGCAAAGCAGAAATGAATGAATATCTAAAATTTCGGTTGTATTTTACATTTCCTCGGCCATTTGTCGGCCAATTGTTTTCATTTTTTGCACAGATATTATGACTGTTTTTTTCTAATAAAAATGCTCAAAAATATATTTAGTCATGATCTTCGACTCAAAATTCTACCATTTATGAACCAATCGTCTGAATTTCAATAGCAAGAATCTAACAAAAACAACTGAGAGATTGGTGTGCTACACTTTTCTGTACGTTTTTTAGGGACTTCCGAAAATTGATTTCAACGACTTGACGTACAGGCAGACTAACATCGCTAAATCGACTCAGCTATACGGTGTCACATGCACGATTTAAAAATCGCAAACATATATACATATACTAGGGCCCTCCAAAGTTACTGGGGGTCGGTCATACATTTTGAATCGATTGAGGCACTCTAAACGAGTCAAAGTGAGATTTTTCAAAATTTTACCTTTTGGGTCAAAAGTCGGGACATCAAAATACATTGTAGAGGTATGGTTCCTTCGGCAAACTTTTTTATTTTGATCCCTAGAATACGATTTTCCTTGAAATTTAAACGATTTTTTGTCTCCATACAAATCGACCCACCTTAACATATACCCTTCTTACTTACAGCGAATTGTATAATAAAGTTAAACAATTAGAATCAAACGAGGGCAAATGATTTGGTCCCCTAACGTTTTTTAAAACAGTATAAAATAATACAAGTAAAGTACTCTGTCGAGATAAATACTTCAGCCTCGACTACGGTATAAATAATACGATTACTAATAAAGCAATGATCACATCTACCGAAGCAAAGTTTGTGTTTCAATAAAAACTCTGCTCCCTGACTTTTTTATGTATATTCCAATTTGTGCTTAATAATTGTTACTTTTCTATGACTGGTTCTGCTACAAGTTGCAAAATTTCAATACAATTTCGAAAGAAATTTAAATCGATATCGACAGCCATGATTTTAAATATTAATTTCGTTTTTTCAACTTTCTGTAATATAGGAAATAGGGGCTAATTAAAAAGAAAAGAAGTCCAGCTTTAAACTGTTCTACGTAGACGGTCACTTGTAAAATGCACTGACTGAAAATTTTATTTCCAAAATTTACATATCAAATTGGGATTTAAAAATTGTTTATCTTTTTAAATTCTTTTTATAAATCGGCTTAAGTAATTACGTAAGTCTTTCACTCTAGGAACTTTTTTACTCCTTTTAAAAAAGGTCAAAACTGACCCATTTATTAAAACTTTTTTCAAAAATATACTCCGAACGTACCAAAAATAAACATTAACACCAGAAATAATTCAAAAATCAAAACAGATTAAAGGGTTAATTCATACCTCTTGAGAGTTGGTGCGAAATTTTGAATCGACGTTGCTTAATATATACGCGAATCTTTCGGTTTAGTTGCATGAAATGTTGGGCAAACTTATGTAAAACACTTAGAGGAACTTTTTAATCTCAAACTCATCGAATAATGGAACTTAAAGATTCTTCTAGCCGTTCAACCATTCAGTGAGCATCAGCTCTACCCATTAATTTTTTATAGAGTTTATGCAGCTTAAAAATAAGTACTTTCGTAGAATTTTTAATAAATTAAGACTTACTTGCATGTACCACCATTTTGACAAATATTCGTATGAGGATCTTCACACAAAGGACCACGTCCACAATCTATGCCACTAAAGCCAGCAAAACAGGAACAGTAATATGAACTAAAAGTAAACAAGTAGACAAGTAGATAAGCCATAAGAAAGTTGATCTATCAAATAACTCTGAAATAAAGTTACTTGACATAATTTTTTTTAATTAACTAAAACCGCAGCAAAAGAAATAAAAAAACACTTAAAAACTTTTGCTTGTCAGTTGATAAATAAATAAACGTTTCAGCATTTGGTTCATTTTATACCATCAACAACAGCAACTTTTAAAACAATTTATTAAACATAATTTAATTTAAACACCTAATAAAGCATTAAAAAAACAAATTAAAAACTTCTTTACGTCAACAAATTTTCTTAATGAATTGTTTCATAAACATGTTGAAATGACAAATATGTTATTGTTGTTGTTGGGTGTGAATAAGAACTTTTGTTTGTCCAAAAAAAAAAATTAAGGAAATAAGTTCTTAACAAGATTTTTTGTTGTTTTCTTTTGCTTGTTTTTAAATTTTAAGAAAATAAATTTAAATTTCAAGCACTAAGAAAATACTTGAGTGAAAAGTAGCAAAAAAAATAAATAAAATAAGAAGAAAAATAATTATTTTCTTTAAGTCAAGTGAAGCTACCGAGAGTGATTTAGTCAAGTAGTATAACGAATCTTTAGTGAAATCAATGAAATAGTAAATAGTCTTGCAATGTGCAAAGTTAAGTAACAAATTTCTATATTCTGAAACTTTAAGTTTAAATGTGGTGGACTCAGACATGGTTAAATTATCAAAGGTACTCTCTAGGACGAAGATTCTAGGCCTTACCAAAGTAATGCAGAAAACCGTGCCTTGGAAGATCCCTTCAGAAAAAGTAAAAGGGAGTCTTTTAGTGGAAACAGCACATGACGCAGTCACAATGCGAAGGCATTTTCAGCCAAAACTCACCTCACCTTCCCAAAAAAAAAATTAGTTCCGTAACAATGCGAATTTGTTGCCTAAATGATTTATTTTATTTTCATTTGTTTGCTAGTCCGTTATCTTTGATTTGGTTTTAATAATGTAACGCAACCTGACTACCATCAACTTAAGCTACCAAGACGATGGCATAATGAAAGCATTGAGATATCGGAGAAGATCTTCTAATACTATTAATTATACATCAAATAGGCCATCGATAAAATGTGAACCGAGAAGTTTGTGTCTCGAAGCTAGAAGATGCAGGCATTTTCAGACAAGGTTAAAAAAAAAACTGCCCCATATACTGATGGGTAGTGCGTTAACCTATCAATCTGGGGGTCGGAGGTATGTTTTCTGTAGACAAGCAAAGAAGCTTCGTGGCTTTGTGTTTTTTAAAAGAAAAACTGTGTCCTTACATTCAGGTGGCCGCCAGCTGCAGCAGTATGTTTTCAAGCAAAAAAAACTAAATTAATAGTTTCTTCACTGCTTTGGTGGTTTATGGGCATTTTGTGTGATTAAACGCTTTACTGTAACGATATCAAGCAGTTTGTGATATTTTGCTGATGGTATAGATTTGTGGGCAAAAAGTGAGCATTGGGACACTATTATTGCGTCATTCAAACATATTGTTTTCTTTAAATTTTTTTTTAAACTCTAGCACTAATAATGTGAGCACAACATTTTCACTAAATATTCATGAGGATCCTTCCAGCAGTTATTCTTTAATAGTCAATTTGATGAGCTGTCATGTATAGATCGCTTAAGACAACAAGGGGTTCTTTTTAATTTAAGCAAGCAGTAATGAACTTTTCATAAGCTTTTTGCAGCGTTTCAAAGAAGCCAATCGAAATTTAAACTGAGCGACAACTTCTTTCATCCATTTTAAATTAAAATGCAGTAATGAACTTTTCATAAGCTTTTTGCAGCGTTTCAAAGAAGCCAATCGAAATTTAAACTGAGCGACAACTTCTTTCATCCATTTTAAATTAAAACGAAAAATTTAATGCTAAAATTAAAGAACTTGAGATTCAGTAAAATTTCTAACTGTCAGGTATGTGGTTAAATAAAAGCCAACATTTTGTGCGTATTTAGTTGACCGAAATAAGATATAATAAATAAGCCATTTTTGGTTGTTGTACATAATAATTGTAGCCGTTTTGGTTGTTTTCCACGGTGATGAATTTTTAACTCCTACAGTTTAAATAGAATTACTGAATCTCACATTCGTTAATGCCAACAGAAAAATATGGAGTTAATAATAACAAAAAAATTACTCAATCGCACTACTGGCCATAAGTCTTTTTAATAGTAATTGCACGATGTCGAATGCTTCATCTAAGCCCCTAGGTTTTGTAAACAAAAACAAAGACAGATACAGATTATTTCATGTCAGAGGCTTAAACGTAAAAATATAACAAGATTTTATAAACAATTTTCTTAACTGACAGTTAACATACTAACATACTTTAGTTAATAATAAAATTTGTTTTAAACAAACTCAACAACAACAGCAACATAGTAAATATAAAATACACTTTAACTCCATTAAACATAACATCAATTTTCTTAAGATTTCAATGAAAAATTGTGCTTAAAAAGACTTGTTTATTTTTCAATGATCTACAAAAAGTTTCTTAGTTATTCGAAATTTTTGTTAAACTTAAAACACAGAGTGAACATGTTAATGTCAAGAATTGTATGTAAAGCCTGGTTAGGACCTTAGTAACGTGATATAGATGCAATTAGAATTTTAAGGTGAAAATAACCGGTTTTTGGAACCATATTTGGTTGGATATGCAACTTATATATATTTTTAATGTATTGATTAGCCAAAAGCATAAGAAATTTTAACGAGTGTAAGCTGAAGGTGTGTAAGTATGGAAATCCTTGAATAGAAAAGTGAAAGGTTGGTAAAAAATTTGTAAAGATATTTGGTATAGGGTGTAGAGGCTTACTTTAACTACCAACTAAAATGCTATTTTAGTAAACCCTTGTTTGTTTGTCTGACCAAATTATGTCTGTAAGCATGTGTAGACTTACTACCATATTGTCTAATATTTATTGTAGAAATTATCTCTTCTTTTATCATTTATAACTCTTAAATAAAAAAATTGAAAAAAGAAGGATAAGAAAAGAAAAGCCATGAATGCTTTTACATTTTTTTTTCTTTAATAGAAAATTCATAAATATTTTGACAAAATGCCAAAGTGCCTTTTGACTGAATGATGTGACAGTTACAGCTGCATCAATAGTAATTTTAGTTTTAAATGCTGAATAAAGCAGATTAAATATTTTATATGTAAATATTACTTTGAAAATGTTAGGCTGCCAGAAGAAAAATCATTTTTGTTGGGATATTGGAAAAAATGGGTTGTATAGAAATCATAAAAAAAAATAATTGACATAAATTCAGTTATTTCAGCCAAAAGAATTTTTTAGCAAATGAAATCCAAGCAAAAAAAATTGCTTTTTTAAATTTTATTTTATAACCTTAATAAAATAATTTTTATTTTAATTTTCTTCAATTAATTAATTAATTTTTAATTTATATTAAGAAGACATCCAAAGTGAAGTCAAAATATTGGAAAATTTTAATTAATTAAGCTTGAAAAATATTAATAAAATTCTACTATCGTCACATTTTATTTGCCGATAATGTAAATACGGCACGACTAAGTCAGATATAGTGCTAACAAAAAAAATCAAAAAATATTTTTAAGCGCCTATAATGTGACCGATAAAACTATGAAAAATGCGCCGATTTTTGTCGGTAACTTAAGTGCCGATAAAGGTTGTCGATTCTTACAAGGTTCAAGTTAATGAACTTAAAGAAATTTTGAAGTTATAATTGTATTACACTTAAAGCTTTAGAAAATTAAAATCAATAGAAAATAATTGTAGAAAATATGTACGAGTATAGATATTTTGGTTTTTACAATGTTTATTTATTTAATCAGCTAGTTTTTACCCGGTCTTTTACTCTATGAGTATTGTAAAAATTAACGATTTAAATTTATTTATTGCAAAAGGGAATGCCCTACATAAAAATACATGTTGACCTTTCTTTTCCTATAAAGGCTATATTTCAAAATAGATTTCATGTACGATGTTTACAATTTACAATTTTACTTACTTTAGAGCCTTCGGATAAACAGCATTTCAGGTTTTTCCTAAAAGTGACTGACTCCCTGTCATACCTAAAACAAAACGTACTGATAAATTCAGTATTTTAGAATCGAACGCATTAAAATTTAATTCAAGATTATTCTTGATAAAAAAACTTTTTCCATGGCTTCTGTTTTAATCAGTATCGTTGCTTTTAAAATATAATATTTAATTTTTTTATGAAACTGTAAAACCTAATGAAACAATTCTAATGAAACTTTTTCATTCACAATAAAATTGTGAAATAATTAATGAAATATTTCAATAGGAAATTAAATCGTTTCATTGAACTTATGAATAGTAATTCTTTTAGTGCAAGCGTTATTATGATCACTATAAGCCTGTTTCTAGTTATTTTTACAGTCATACGTATGGTTGAATTAATCATATTATTTTTGGTAAAATTTTAACTGAAATCATAAATATGTTTATAGTAAACATGTTAAGACTGTCATAAACATGATAATGAAAAAAAAAAAATGGTTGAAAGTAAATTGTTTTCTATTTTGTCTTTTCCGTAACCATATTAATAAAGTGAATACAAAACAAAAACCTAATCATTCAAACTCAACTGAGCTTTGTGACTGAAGTATTTAGTTGAGTGGCGAGTTAATGCTTCTTAACGAAATATTCCAAAGTTTGAATTCTGTTAGAGTCAAATAAAAAATTCAAGCCCACTGTATAATATAATAAATAAATAAAAATTCATAGAAATCAAAAAGTCAATAGAACAAAAAAAATTTATTTATATACAAAAATTTATCTTAAAAAAATTTATATATAAAAAATTTATAAATTTAAAAAATATAAAAATTGCATACAAAATAAAAATTTTAGCCCTAAGGGAGGTTGAGCCTTAACATCTGAAATTAAAAGGCATGTTTAATATGTTTGGTTTAAAAATATACTCGTATATGGTTAGATGCATATGGTTGCCTTAACCATATTTTTTTCTTTGTTAGTGCATGTATCAAATTTCAGAAAATTCGTTGAAAAATAAAATTGTAGTTAATAAAAGACTCATATAAATCTTTTTAATCAAAAGTGGACAAACAAGCAAGCAAACAATATAGACAAAATTTTTTAATCGAGAATGAAGCGAGTTTTGCTATTGGTTCAGGTAACTAGATGAAATTAAGAATAATTATTCTTACAAAATTAATTCCTAATTTCTGTACTTAACTAACTATAAATACACTATGTTTTACTAGACAATTATGAATTGGTATTATTGGAATAAACCAAGAAGTATGATCTACTTTTATTTCATTGTTACTTTCATTATTTAAAATATTAAACTGCAATAATATAGCGTAAATCAAAGGCAATGTACTATTTTAATTATAGACCACTTGACTGTCTCATGGTTATTGGATAGTGCAGCCATAGGCTAGTATACATTGTTATGGTTACAACTATATTTAATTATAAGTTTATATATTGCGAGTGTTCTATTTATAATTTTGGGTATATTTGTTTATATTTTAAACAAAATATAGTTTAGTTTTTACTCATTTAAAATTTCAGCAGCTGTTGAGCATTATCTCCATCACACCTTGCATCTAAGTGTTAAAACTTGCAAATGCACATCAGTTATACGTCAGAGTGTCGTATTATTTAATTATTTAAAAATGTTTGTTTAAGTAAACATTTTATTTGGAATAAATTTTCATTTCATATGAAAAAGAAATAAAATAAAAATACGCACAAAAGTATTACAATGAACATGTTGGTGCTTTAATTTTTTTTAACTGCCTCCTTCCTGAATTTTATTATTTTGTTTTTTGTTCCCACTTATTTTTACAAATATGACAACTTGAACACGGACAGCAATTAATTTCTCTTTCATTTTTTGTTTGTGTTTTTTTATTTGTGTTTACATATCTTTAAGCATTAAATACTAAAACTAAAAACAAAATTACAAAAGCACATAAATAAATAAATATTTGTTATAAACAAAAACGGTGAAAATAAAAAGCCAGCACAAACAAGCAGATGTGAAATATTAAACCATTGAGACTATGAAAGCTAACAAATTGTAGAAAATTAAATTTTGGTTTCCCAATCGAGGAAAAGCTGTTAACTTATTAATTGTTAGTGTATCAATAGTTTAATTGCTTTTCTGCATAAAAAACACTATGAACTGTGTTGAAAATGGGAAATTCAGGTTCACGACAAGCATGTGGGCTAAAAAATGATGAACAATTTGGCTAACAAGAGTAAAGACGTGTTTTTTAGGCTGTGAAATTTTTATAATTAAGAATGATAGAAATACAAGGCTTCGCCATCCGGCACATGAAATTCAAATTTTTTATACATGAATCGCAAAGGACGTTACGCAATGTGTTTCTATTGATGAATAATTTGCAGTTAAAGAAGGAGAGAAATTTATTATTTTTTTTTTTCTTCAAACAGAAGACAATCTACGTCATGTAAAGTAATGCGTAGCGTAATCTTGTATTTATATAATTCTTGGTTATTAATTATTTTATCAGCAATTTAATATCTGGAAATCAAAGTCCAGGCCTATTCAGAGTTTCATTGCAAATTAGCTAAAACTACACACTAAATTTGTAATAGAACATTGAAGACTTAATTACCACTTGAATAGAATGTAGAGTATATAGCAGATGGGAAGAAGAAACTTTGCAAAATGTTCTTTAAAAAAGCCCAGCAAAAGCAAGGCACTGACTAGATAATTTGGATAACGGAATAATGACCTTGACGAAGTCTATACACGACAACCAAGTTATTTAGCTAATAAACGGACTGTCAAGCTGGTACAATATTCATGACATTAAAGAAAAGTTGCTAAAAGATTAGTGACATATTTTGTGCTACAGTAAAAAAAAAAAAAAAGAAATGAAAGAAATAAGCGTGTTTGAATAAGAAATAGTGGAACTTCTTTCAATTGAGCTAATTTCCCCATACACAACCAGACCAGCGAACTGATACTATCAGCAAAATATTAAAATCAAAAAATGCCTATACCCTCGCATAAACACAAGAATGTATGTGCACATTGCTACCGTGTATGGGCCGTTTTAAATATAACTTATGACAATTACGAAATTTATGAATAGCTCAGTGGATTTTTTAAAGCTTAGATTGAACTGCAGAATGTTAAGCTTATTATAGCAGGGAAACAAGCTGAGAATAGGACAAAATTAGAATGATAAACTCTTTGTTTTATATTAACAACCACTTTAGTTAGAATTAGAATGACCTATTGTGACACTACTCTCAAGTTACAAATCCTCCCAGAGTCTAGTATTCATTAAGAATTCAGAAATTTCTTTGGGTGATTTGTCCGCCATGTCCTAAGTAGCGAAAACGGGATCAAATTAGACCATTACAGTGACACAATATGTGTTCTGCTGTCTCTTCACTTTTATTACATAAAATGCAGAGGTCATTTTGACTGATCCTCATATTTGCCAAGTGTTTCAATGCTCTGCAATGTCCAGTCATGAATCCCGTGACAATGCGAATTCCTGACCGGGTCAAGCCAAATAATTCCTTTGTTCTCTTCCGAGATCGGAATGGCATGAATGTTTTCGTTACCCTGATACCTGATGTTTGCAGCTGCTGTTTCTTTAGTCAACTAATTACTATGGCTTCGTTAATGGTCTTATCAATGCTTAAACTGACGTCAATAGCTAATTTAAGTTCGGTATTGACTTAGATCAGTAGGTAATGTACAGGGTGTCCGCCGGGAAGGTATACTACTTTGTTTGTTAATAATTTTTGATGAAATGAAAGAGAATGGATCTTATATTGATAAATGTTTTATTTAATGTCGGCAATTATGTATTGAATACAATATCAGATAAATGTCCGCTTCTGTTAGTCTCACAAATGCGAGCCCTTTTGAGCACATTTTTCATTACATTCTCACACATTTCACGAGGTATTTCATTAATTTCATCACGGATATTTTGTTTGAGTTGCACAAGATTTTCTGGTTTGTTTGCATAAACCTTTCTTTCCACAAAAACAAGTCCGGAGCAGTCAAATCAGGCGACCGTGGAAGCCAATGAACATCACCATTTCTTGAAATAAATTGTTGTGGAAAGAGGTCTCGCAGTAATTCGATTGTAATCCTGGTAATTAAAACACGTTGGTTTATCGAATACCTTTTAAATTTGCCACGTGTCTACTTCACGACTAATATTTACCAAAATGGCGGACACCCTTTATTAACCTAACAATCTGGAAGTCGCATGATTGATTCGTGCTTGGGGTCGCGCTATATATGAAAATAAATTAGAATAATAATGACATTCCTCTACAGTTGACATGATTCCAGTATTCGGTTATTGTTTCTAGCCTATTTAATAATTATGCTCTAAGAAGCTTCAATAGTTTGGTGCTTACAATTTCGAATTTCAATTTGTCTATTCAGCCATTAAATGAATTCCTTTCATTTCATTTAACAAATTAATAAATTAAATTTAATAAAATTCTTTAGGAAAACTTATTTTTTAACTTTTAAAAAATTTCACAAAATAGCTAGTGTTTTCTCAAGCATGAAATAAAATGTTAATTCAATTAAAAAACACGCTTAAACTTTTTCAAACAAAAAATATTAAAATTAAAATAAAATAAATATTTTAATAACTTCTATAACATCAAAGTGACCCCCAGTCTAAAAGCTGGCCACAGACATCCATTCAGTCAGCTATAAAAATTCCTGTTTAATTAATAAACAAAATGTTTGCCCAAAGTAAATAGCTTGAAAAAATTCTATTTGATTGTTGTCATTTGTAAAGCCCACAAAAAATCAAGAAAAAATAGCTTTAAAATACAAAGAAAATTCCATAACCAGATAGAAAATTAAAATGCCATTTAAAATGCATAGCAAAATGAAAAAGCTTTACCACCTAAATCTAAGGCTTTCTACAATAGCATAACAGCAAAAACATTGCAACTGAATTAAACTTTTTAAAAAAGAAAATAACTAAGAAACCAGTCTTAGTAAAGGAATGTTGAAAATGAAAAACAACTCACTCGAGCGAAAAGTAATAAATTGTTAAAGTTGAAGCCCATAAATAAAATTCCATTAAGTTGTAGTTTCTTTTTTTTACTCTCTTTTATTTTATTTTATTTCAACACATGCTGCCAGCCACAAAGCAGCCACCTTCAATTCTAACCACGTTCCATGTTTCCAACCAATTGCCTTCATTTATGCCTGCATATTCGTATACAGCAATAATGATCCTGAGTGGCAAATCTTCAATGATTTAAGTTGAAATTTGTATGCCGATTTTATATTTCATTTCAAATAAGTAAGTAAATGGAGAAGAGGCTTATTTCTTTTTACTCCTTATAAATATTATGGGTTTTTAAGAATGTCACGCAATTATATGAATTTAGGATAAAATTAAATTCTTTGTATTTTGTAATAAAAAGGAAGGAAAGATAGACAAAAGAAAAAACCTTTTGATAATGATGACTTAACATTTAAAAAGTACGGGTAAATAGCTTTAAAGTCAATAAATTCAATGTTAAAAAAGGCTTGAGTAAATGTTTTTAAATTGTTTTACAAGGTGTTTTAAACATATTAAAAATACTGTTGCACAGCCTTAACTGGATACATATTTAGAGCTCTGGCCTTTTAAGGTAATTGACACTAACATTAATAATTGTAATAAAATTATGTGAATTTTTATTAAATTACTTAAGGTTACTTCAAAAGTTTTGGGCTTATTTGAAAGAGATTTATTAAAATATTTTATTAAAGTAAGAAAGAAGTGGAATAACTGGAACCTATCCTATAACTAACACTGAAAAACTAATTTGAGGATAGGTGCTTGATTTGAAGTTTTGTTTTTAAAATTCTATATTTCGCACATTTGCTTTTAAAATGCTTCAGAAAGAGATTTAAAAACAGGGTTTTGCAAGAAACGCTAAATCAATTTTTTCGAAAGCCGTATGTAACAATGTGCCTAACATTATGTATGCAACTACTGCATTGTAAAATGTTGAAATGTAACATCATGTAAATAATTACCTCAATAAGACTTATTACAAAGGCCCTTATTACAAATTTTATAAGTCAAATATCAAGCTTTTGGTTCTAAAGTTTTAGCCAAAAAAGGTTATTTGCCTTGCAAAATCCTAACTTTAACTATCAAAGTTGTAATAAAAGGTTTTAAAGCAGAGCAAACGTTTCGTTTTGTAGTTTTCCATAATAATACTCTTCAAAAACCACAAAATTAAACGTTTGCATTTGTTTTGTAGAGGATAACGCAAAAAGCTGCTAAGACTAAATCATATCAACCGATATCGAGTAGCATCAATCATAATTTTCAAATTATTTCATTAGAAATTTGTAAGCGCCTTGTTCTTATTTAGATATGACGCTTTAATATAAATGCCAAGCGCTTGCTGCCTAAATTTAGGTTGAACTGCTAAGAATACAGGGTTTATTTTCCCTTTCACTTAAAACCAATTAAGAAAGATATGCTGATAATCAGCTGTAAATTTTGCTTTTTCTTTCTCTTTCTTCCTCTGTCTTAATTTTAAAGTTAGTATAGCTTAAATATCTTCAAGTAACAGACATGTGATTACTAATTTTGCTGCAATAACTGGAATCTATTACACAAATGATATTAAAAAACCAATTGAAGCAAGTTCTTGAATTGGTGTTTCGTGGAACTAGCAGACATTTCATTTTGCTGTTTTTCAGAGTATTATTACGGAAACGTTTGCATTCGTTTCATTTTTGGCCAATTTTGGGTAACCAGTAATAAAAATTAAAGTAAATGCTACAGTTTCAAAGATGTGTAGAAACTTTCTGTTCAATTATTTGCCTGTTTCTCATTAAAATTTTATTTATCAATAACAATTGTATAAAAATGTATTGTGTGCATTAAGTTTATTTGATTTTTTTTTGTGTTCAATGAAGGCAATTTAAAATTGCACATTTAACGAGTTTTATATTTTATTTATCTAAATTTAATATCAAATTTATGATGATGATGGCTTGATTAGATATCTTTTTCAATTATTTTCATTTTAACTATAAAGTAAATGTTGTGCATTTTTATTTAATTTTAACTATTTCAATATAAGAATTTAAAGCTTTTATTGTTTACAAAAATATATTGTGGTTGTTATATAACTTTTAGCAGCCAAATAGTAAATGAATATTAAAGCAGATAAACTGATAAAGCAAAAATCTGTTTACATATTAAATGCATTGTAATTTAGTCGTTACTTTAAATTATTTTTATTTGAAAGGATTCAAAAGGGATTATAATGGAATTTGTTTATATGCATATTTACAGTAAAAAAAAAAAAAAAGAGAAAATATTTATGGATATAGAAAAGAATTTAAAAGATATGAAAGTCTTGGGCAAAATTTATTTCACAACAAAAAATAATTAATAAGCTGTTAATTTAAATACAGCAAGAAAATAAATTTTCCAAAAAAAAGAAACCTTTAAAATTTAACTTAAAATTTTTCTCAGTGTAAATTAGCCATTCAGTTTAACATTTAAGTTCTCTTTCACTTTCGCCTTTAGTTTCATTTATTGAAAACTTAATTAGGCTACATTAAACTAACACACATTTTTTTCCAACAGCTATAAGTCATTTTATTACAATGTGTGCGAAAGTCATAAATTTTATTTGCAGAAACTTAAAAATTGTAAAGCAACTTAAAAATTATCTTAGAAATTTGATTCAAATTGCAGACAGCATCCTTTGAAAGGTTATGTGAAAGAGAAACTTTCTGGTTTGTGATAAATTATGTGCAGCAAAGAAAAAAATTACTTTTAACTTTTGGTATTAAATAACACATTTCCGAAGCAAGCTTTTAAAATAAAGAAAAAATTTAAGAAATTTATTTGCGTCTGCATGTGATAAATTAATGGGCGTTCGAATTTATTTTTTCTAAAGATAACAAAAAGACAGAGAGCCAGCAAGGCTTAAGGTGGTAAATAGACAAGCAAACTTGTCATATACATTTTTGTGATTTGTCAGCAATAGAAATTTAATTGACAAAAATAAAATCACAAAGTCATGAGGTTGATGAAAAGTAAGCCACAGGAACTCTAAAGAAGACATTGTGGGAAATTTGTAAATTGACAAAAACCAGGAACTACTTAAAACAGCAATTGAAAAATTTTTGTTACACTAAATTACATTCTTTTTATTAATTTTCCTGCAGGAAATTGTACAACACCTATAGTTCCAACAACTAGCAGTTAAGATTGTTTTGTTGATAAAGACAACTCTCGTGACAGCTGAAAGAAAAATATAGGTTTAACGCATTTGATGCTATTTAAAATGTAATTAAGTGTGTGTTTATGAATACTCCTACAAAGACAAAATACTAACCCTCTTATCCTAAAAAAAAAAACAACTTACATAGACTTTAAAGTAAAATGTATGAAAAAATTCAATAACTTTGACTTTAAGGTCTACGTTAAATTTTTATGAATAAGAGGGTAAAAATTTTATAAAAAATTTGCTCGATTTTGAAAAATTGTCAGTGCCGATCTCACCTCAATTAAATTTTTGTTTGTAATGACTTTATATGAAAAGAACACAAAAAAAATAATTTTTTTTATAAAATATTGCAAGTTTTTGTAGTTATGTGACACCATGTACACCTTAAACACATTTTTAAAAAGTAAAAAAAAAAACACCCAACAACAAAAACAAATAGCTAAACCACAAAACAGCATCTGTAAATTCCTCAGCTACAAGCATACATAATTTTTATTACTTTTTATTTTTTATTAATGTCGAATCTCTATACGAAGAGATAAACTTTTGGGTTGTCTTTGTTACGAGGGAAGAAAAACTTTTTTTTTACATCAGTTTTATTTTTTTCTATAACTTCAAACTTCTGCAGTAAAGCTGAAAGAAATAATTTAAATTGTTTTACTAAAACAACTGCTAGAAAGAGTGCAATTTTTTTATTTATTTTTTTTTTTTTTTTTGGTATAATATACAACAAATAAAAAGTTTTCTCTTTCGGGTTAAGGAAATAACTTCTCAAGCAAGAGCTGTTTATAAAACAATTAGAAACACTTGATTATTGCTTTATCGAAAGCAGCAGGATACCTCTGACAATTGACAGCTTTCACTTATGTTTATTCTGATTATTAAAAATAAAGCGCTTTATGAAAGAATAATGCGTTATAATTATGATGGAGCAAAGTGAAGTCAATGCATTGTATTTTCATCCGAATGGCTTAGTGAATACACAAAATTGTCGAATTTGGGAAAATCGTCAGGCAATCTATGAGAAACCAATTCTAATAAATAAAGGGTGTCCCAACAAGAACGCAAGATTTAAATTTTAAATAAAACACAGATATAAAAAAAATCGTGAAACTTTATTATATCGTAAAGTAGACAGAATGAGGTTATGTATGGACACACATGGGCTTTGCTTGCACACACGCGATCTTTTAATGAAATTTTCAATGACCGTTTTTAATAAATGCTGCGGTATTTGCAGCGTCCAATTTCCTCCTTTAAGGCTTGAGTCGTCGTCGACTTATTCGCGTAAGCCATCGACTTCAAAAAAACCCCAAAGAAAAAAGTCTAATGGTGTTAAATCGCACGATGTATTCGGCCAATTCTGGTCTCCAAAACGCGAAATAACACGACCGGGAAATGACTGATGCAGCAATTGAATTGTTTCTCTGGCTGTATGACATGTGGCGCCGTCTTGTTGAAACCACAAGCCCTCCACATTCATTTCTTCAATTCTAGGCAAGAAAAAACTAGTTATCATTTCACGATACCGAACACGATTGACTGTTTGCGCTTGACCTGCCTCATTTTCATAAAAAAAGGTCCAATGATTCCTCCAGCCCAAAAACCACACCAGACAGTGACACTTTGAGGATGCATTTGCTTCTCGTGAATCACTCGAGGCCAAAGATAAAAAAAGTTTAGATAATCAATAAGTTACATCGAATAGTCTCTTTGTGGGTAATGGAGGGCGATGAAAAAAGTGATCTAAATTAGCCTTCCACTGCATATTTCGACGAGGGAAGCAGCAGCTAGTGCAGTATAAAGGTTACCTGGTCTATCCTATTTTAGAGAAGGCAATCTTAGTGGTCATATGAAAATGTTAGAATCTGTCTGGAACTCGCCATGATTCGCCGTCTCTGACAGGCGGTTCGAGGTAGTAATCATTGAACTGTGCTTGGGGAAACGGTGAAGTACTATTGGACCGGAACCGACAATACTGATGGATCGAAAATGGAAGATAGCAGTATTGGAGTGAAAACTACAGAACCACATTTCCGTAAAGTTCAATGATGAGAGAGAGAGTAAAAATATCAAAAAAGATTAAAACATCATGCGTGGCATGTCAAACAACAATTTTTTGCTATTATACGAGCATGATGGCATTTCATCATGCGCATAATCGTCTAATAGTTGCTTAAGGCAGTTGCAATTAGAAAAACTGCCTTCAGTTTTCAGATGGAGGTCAACACCCTACAACTATTTGTATGCTAATTAATAAGGAAAGTGCACATGTAGTACCAAAATAGCCATTTTCTCAGACAATCTCTCGATCGGAATTATTTTGGGACTGCTAAAAATCTCTCAATGCTTTAGCAGAGAGGAACAGAGTTACATTACTCTCGATAAAGGGTATGTGGGCAACTTAACTCGTATCCTACTATGCAAGGAAGAGAATCGAAGTCTGCAAAACTGCTTGAGGGCCATCACAAATTAAGTTACCATATGAATAAAATACGACTCCTGTTCTTCTGTCAAGAAGAACGGGAAACGTCGGAACTTAATCTGTGCAAGTTTTCATCGATGGAAAGAATGAGCTGCTTAGAGAGTGAAACATTTATCCCAGCAGAAACAGATATGAGTAATGCTACGAAAATTATCAGGAGTCTCCGATCTTAAATATCACGGTGCTATTATAGCCGACGATGACAATAATAATAAGAACAACTTCGGTTAGGAAAATTTGTTATTCTTCGTAAGAGAAAAAGATTAAGTTTAAAAAATAAATCTCTGCATTTCAAATGTAAAATCAAGTAGTAAAACAACAAGTCGATGTACCTTAGAATACATAAAGCTTTAGCTTTATTCAATTTTGGAAAATAAAATTTCCAAAAATTTTCCTCACTTAAACAATTAAAATTTTTTTAATTCACACTATAGAGTTAAGTGCTAGAAGAAATGTTTATGTAAAAAGGGTACCTTGAGTACTAAAATATACTCAGATAATTTTTTTGATGAATTGCCTGTAGCGATCATCAGCTGGTAATTGTTTGCTTTATTTTAGCTTCTAAGATTCCAATTGTTTAAAAATTATAAAAAAAAAGTATATTTATAAACTGAAAAAAAATATGTTCTCCTATTTTAGCTCACACTGTAATAGCATTTAATAAAAATTAAATGGAATTTTAAAACCCACTACAAATTGCTACAGGCAATTTTTTTTGCCAAGAGTCCAGCTGTAAAGTATATAAATAAAAAAAATATTTTCTTATTTCAAAACAAAAACCTGAATAGAACAAAAAAAAATTCACAAAAAAAGCACAAATAAATAAATTAATAACTTGCCTAAAATCCGGTTTGGCATAACAATGACCCAAAAATCGGCACTGCAAGGTATTGCATTGATAGTCTTTGACAGTCTCCACCTCGTAAGTCATATTGAAACCGTACACATCCAGCAAACGATCTAAAGCACGCAAATGTGTACCATCAAGTGTTGACATGCGAAAACGTATCTCTAGATATTGTGAATTAAATTGCACCCAGGCAACCTGCGTGACATCGTCTTCGGTGAGTGTGAAGACCCGATGAGCCGGCACTTTATAATCATCCGAATAGTACATGTACTCAGTGAACTTTAAACCACCCAACACATACAATTGGGTTAAATACACAACAATCGACATGTTATGACCAACAGAATGTGGCATCAATTCAGAGGCATCAATTATCCAAACACAATCGATGGGAGTGATAAATTTGTGTGGAAAATTTGGTGTTTGTATGACACCATACCGAGCTTTTAGCACACCACCACACTTGTGGCTCGTCAACGATAAGGAAGAAGATGACGATGAAGATGAATGTGTTTGCTGATGGTGATGATTTTGATATACAAAAGGGTTGTTCATTGATTTGCCAACACCAGCTGAGCTGCCTGTATTAAATGGTGAGAGATTAAAATTGGTGTTGTGGTGGGGAAATGGTGGTGGTGGTGGCAGCGGTACAGAAGGTAAACTGAGTTGATGATGATGATTTAGAGCAGTCATAGACATTGAACTAGAAGTTGATAAATGTTGGCGTTTTAAACGTTTCATTAATTTTTTATTATTGATTTTCATAGAGTTGTTGTTGGTGTTATTGTACATCATCATTTTCGTTTTCTTTTCCATTGTTTGTAAAACGTTTTTCGTTTTTGTTGGTGGCCTCTGTTGCGTAGCCAATTTATATGCAACATTTTTGTTTGTCTTTAATTTGTTCTCTCCTTCTTCTTCGTTAACATTTCCAAAGAGGTTAAATTTTAAAATTTGCTCTATATTTTTATCTATGATGTTATTTTCTAAATCACTTGGTTTTGATTTAGGGCTTAAGCCTTCTAACACGATTGGTTGTATTAGCGCAAATACCAGCAGCATATATAGCAGCTCCAAAGTCATAAATGTCGTCATCGACATTGACTTTTTCTGTTATTCACTTTGTCGTTTATAGTAGACATGCAATTGTTGTTGAATGACGCGTGTAATTTTGGTTTTTATTTTGATTTTACTAAGACCAAATGTATTCCATCATGGACTTAATAATTTTAATTAAGCGAATGCAATTTTAAATTGAAACTCATATTTAGTTTGGTTTTAATTATTTTTCTGATATTTTCGGAATAATTACTGATTGATGAGGTGGTGCATTATAACCTGAAAAGATAAAATCTCTTGTTAAATTTGATTTTTTTTTAAATAAGAAAACAAACAATAACAACTTTATTCATTAATGATTGATTTTATTAGACATTTAAATTCCATGTATTAGTAATTATTATTATTACTACTAGTGTAAAGAACCTCCGGTTACCCTGGTTTGCAGCTGGGATATGCTCAATCCGGTCCATGGTCTTATATTTTTGTTCTGTCCCCATTAGTCCTTCCTGTATCGTTCGTAATATAAAAATCTGAGAAATAATTGCTTTTTTAATAACTTATCCTTACAAAATGGGCTTTAAACCAATTTTCACGTAAATAAAAATAAATTTTGACGGGGTTAATATGAAAAAATCACTCAGTTACAGCCTGAAAAAATTAAAAATAAAGGCAGCTGGCAATACAATAACGGCTAATAAGGTGATCACTAATTCCAAATTCCAGGTTGTTATAATTCAACCTAAATTATTTAATTGAAGAAAAAAAAATTATATTGATGAAATAAATCCACTTAATTAATTTAATGTATAACTTTTTTATTATTTTTTATTTAAATTTTCTTTCGATGTGAGTTCCCTGCGATCAACCTCAAGACAGACTCATTGGCTTCTCGTGCAGCTCTTTTTATTTGCTTTTTCTTAGATTCATAATAGCGCAAATTTTATTTAGTCTGTATTTCTTAAAATTTAAATAATTTTGAGTCTTCACACTAGGCCGGATATACCACGAGCCAAACGATCTTTTATACAGTCAACAAGCTCACTGTTATAGATCTAGGCCTCAAATGAAGCCTTCCGTAAGAGCTTTTCTAACAAGTAACCTTACAAACATCTATACATATAAAAAAGTAACGTTACTGACTGACTGACTGACTGACTGACTTATCATCATCGCTCAGCCCAAACGACTAAAGCTACGGACTTGAAATTTGGTAAGCAGGTGCATGTCCCAATGTATAGGACAAATAAGAAGGAATTTTTTCCAAATTCGAATATTAAGGGGGTAAAAAGGGTAAAAACGGGTAAAATCGAATTTGTTATATCTCCGCATTCTACTAAAAAAATAAACTGATGGGTATTTGCTACTTTTTCGATATTTATATATTTGGCGACAAAAAAGGGTAAAAACTAATGTTGGTACGTTTTTTTAACGCCATTTATCTTTCAAAGTAAGAATCACAGCAATAATAACTAAATTGTATTCTCCTCTTCTTAAAAAGGTCTCCAATGTATATTGGAATTTTTTTAAAATTCGAGCAAATAAGGGGTAAAATATGTTCCCTTTTTACTACTATTTCTAAATATGTACCATAAGGAAATTAATGCAACATATAAACATTTTATTACTACTTTGTAGCACCTAATAGAAAGCAATGGTAAAAAATTGTTTTAAAGGAGAAAAAAGTACCAAAAAAGGATTTCTACTTTATATTTAAACAAGTTTATTGGTATTTTTAATGTTATGTGCAAACCTAGAACTTTCATAGTAGAATTAAACGGTCCTTAACAAAATACAAAATCATTAAGATTTTTTTGGTGCTTTTTTTATTTTATTATTAAAGAATGTACAAGTACAAGATTTGCTTCAAATGATCTAAAGTAAGGTGGAAAACCATGAAGTGGAAAAAATGGTACTTTTTACTGTTTTTATTTTTACTTTTTCAGTTTTTATGCTAACAACACTATAGCTATGAAATTGGAGTCTAATGCTCTTAAGCAAAGTAAAAAATTATTAACAGGTAAAACAGTACTTTTTATTGATTTCAATAGTACTTTTTGAGTTATTAATATTAACGAACCAAAAACTATTAGACTGAGCTTAAACGGTTGAGGACAAGGTGAAAAATAATTAAGAGAAGAAAACTGTACTTTTTATTAATATACTATAATGGTATTTTTTGATTTTTTAACATTAACGAAATTATAACTATCAGACCGAGCTCCAACGGTCATCAGTAAATATGAAAATCAATGAATTGACAAAAGGGCCTTTTTACTATATTTTAATTATACCTTTTAATGTAATTTGTATTAAAAAATTTAGAACTGAGATTAAATAGTCTACAAAAAAATACGAAATTATAATAGCGACAGTATGGTATTTCGCTGACGAAGTAGCGAGTAAAATGCTAGCTTATTTTGATAAAAGATGAAACTTACGTACAAAAAGTCACTTCGATTGTGAAAACAGATTCAGTTTTCAGTCAAAAATTTTGTTAAGATAATTTGCATTTGTAATTGCTTACACCGAGTTACCGCATTTCTGTCGTCATGTTTAAAAAATTAGATTTTGACAGCTTCATTTTTGACTAGTCATAAATTCGATTCTCATAACCGAAATTGTTTTCTCAGTATATGAAATAATAAAAATTTTTGCCACATATTTTATTGGTTTAAAAACTTAAATAGCCAGATAGATTTTAATAAAATATGCCTGTTTTTGTTTGAAACGGGCTATATGCAAGTAATTTTTTTTTCATTCAAATCATTCTTTTTCATTTAAATCATTCTTTGAATATTGCAATTTTCTTAATTTTAAATAAGAAATTAATTTTTTAGTAACGATATCTTTGAAAATCTTGCAGTATTTTCTTTTTTTTTTTCTAATATAAAATTGACTTTACTTAAGTTTCTGATTTAATTGAAAAGAAAATAAAAGTTTAGTTCAGTGAAGTTAAATATCATTTAAAATTGAAAAACACAACAATATTGATTCGCTTTAGCTGCTAAATAAAAAATTTTGTTAAAAAATTAAAAATAGAGAAACTCAAGCTTCAAATACTTGTGGTGAAGCAATTAACTGCACCCGCACATGTAAGTAAAACTAAACAGAAAAGAAAAGTAAAAAAAGAATAAAATAAAGTATTTTTCCCCCATTTTCAGTATCAAAAAAAAAACAATTTTAATACAAAAAAATTCTTATTTATCTTTTACAGCATCCTTTTTTAAGTTTATCTAAGTTTTTACTGGTTTTAAAGATTTTAGAAAGTGAAAAAAAATGACAATATTGTTTTGAATTTTTTTTTTATTTTTAGTTTTCATTTCTCTTTTGTTTTTATTTTAAATAATTTTACTTCTATTTAATTACTTGCTAACAAAAATGTGTAAATGAGTTTCAAGTTTTATGTTTCACTTGTTTGCATAAGGTTTACCAAGCACAACGCAACACAACAACATTTACAGAAACTACCAATCTCCCTTTCACTTCATATAAATTTTAATAGACAAGTATTGCTATCTATTTCCTTTTCATACGCTTCGCAAAAAGTAAATATAAGTTTGTCTTTCTGTAACTTCTACAGCATAAATGTGCCACCCTATAAAGTATATATATTCTGGATAATTTTAATAAATTATAGTAAGAAAAATTTCCAAGTTTAATAAGAACTTAATAAAAATTGATTTTAATTTAATTTGAAAATATTTCGACTTTCCTTCATTTATTCCTCTGCAGAAGACATTCAAAGAATTGTCGTAATATTAGAAAGTTAAATTAAAAACAATTTTTATTAAGATCTTATTAAGCTTGAAAAACAAAAGGGGGTTAAATTTTAAGGGCCGATGTTGATTTTGAATAAAACACTAATTATATAGAAAATTATTGTCATTTCTTTTTATTATGATAAAATTATATGATTCAATTGCGTATCGAGCAAAATATCGGCGACCTCGACGGCACACCTCCATCCGATGGTCCAAATTTTCGATGACGCTGCCGTTCTATGCCGTTAATGTGCTGAATTATCTCATCCTTTAGCTCTTGAATTGTTGCTGGCTTATCGACGTACACCTTTTCTTTCAAATAACACAAAAAGAAAAAGTCCAACGTGAGATAACACTGTTGCCATTTCTTGCCACCATTCTGACTATTGACGATTGTGTATCTTTCCATGGTTCAAATTAGTCTGAAATTGAGAAATGTCAAATGAAATGCAGAAAAAAATTTGCCGTTTAGGTGTGGCTTACATTCAACATCGGCCATTAAAATTTAACCATTCTTTATTTGTTGCTATTATATTTTTATCAACTCTGCTGATTTGGAAATATCAGTCTGTCCGCCTGTCTGTTCATTTAGATGTTGAAATCAACTTTCTAGTGTTCTTTAAAGACTTATAAAAAAGTTTAGTAAACCAATTTTTTTGAAGTTCCTGGGCCCATATTTCTATTTAAATTGAACTTGATTGGTTTATAAATGGCTGAGCTATGAGCTCTGAAGTGTAACTAATTCTATTATTTTACCATTTTTCTAAAAGGGTTTTTTTTTGCGTGTTTTGTCTTAAAGGTGAGAAGTGTTGCAACATCAATTATTTTTACGTTTTTTGTTTTGTATTGCAATACAACTTAATTTCTATATTAATCAATTACTTTGTTTGGCAGACTTCAAAATGGTTAAAGACGTTTTGTTTCAATTTATGAAAATAGTTACAATATCTTAGGCACTATATTGTGTTTTAAAAATATATATAACACTATGGTTTTTAACAAGCTATAAGTTAAAGAAATGAAGCTTCTGTAAAGCCTAAAGACGGTGAAATGCCACAGGTTATACTTAATTGAGCAAGCTTACGTAAAGTATCTCCGTTAGCACTTAAAACCACAGCTATTGATACTGAGTAGAAATTACTATTTTATACAGAAAATATAATAATTCCTTTGCCCTCTAAATATTTGAAATAGTTTTGTAGACATGGATAATGTTTAATTTTTAAAAACTAATTTAAATTAAAACTAAAATTGTTCAATGAGTATTTTAATTTACATTTAGCACAGAAGAATTTGTAGCTTAAAGCATACAAAAAATTAACACAGTAGACAAAAAAAGTAATTTTAAATAAATAAACTGAAATATTAGAAGAAAAAAGGTTAAGGGCATTAATACATTTCCGCTTTTAAAAGGTTAAAATTTTTGCAACTAAATCATCATTAAAGGAAAAGCCCAGGAAAGCAAACTTCCGTCTGTTGTTATTTAGCAAATGAAAGTAGAACTCACACATAGATGATTACATTCTCAGTTTTATATTAATTTACAAAAAAATATGCGTTTTTATACCCGTGGACATATAGGCTTTTCATGTATGTATTCTGTATAACCTTCACCCGTAATGTTAGTTACACATATTTATAATAAATACTGATTTGCTTATGAAAATAGCTGCCAGTGTGATTATAAATACAAGCATTTTTCCGGCTTTCTGTGCATAACATCTTGGAAAATCTGTGCTAATACAGAAGATTTGCTTAAGTTGACTTACGAGTACATAAGCCAAAAATGATGCGATATATTTTAAAATTTATAATGACGTAAGGATTTTGAAAATGTTATCTTCTAAAACGGTACAATAAAAAAAAATCGGCTTTCCCATATTGAATTAGAAACTTTAACAATCTTAAAATAATTCCAAGGACGTACATAAGGATTCATTTAACAAATTCTATTTACTCATTTAGTTCATAATGTTATTAAAGGATTTTATTGAAAAGTATAACAGTTACGGTAACTACTGCTGCAAGTTTCACTGTTTGGCTGTACAAATACATTTTTTTGTATTTATTTTCATTACAACTGTCTGTTATCCTTTGCTTTCATTATTTTGTTTTTCTTTGCAAAGGAAATTAAGAAACAACTTTTTGTTAAAGAAAGTGATTTCAATGAGCTCCAATTGATTGAATATTATTTGTAATGCTTACATGCATGTGCGTATAATTTTAGCAGCATTTCTTTAAACTTTATTCAAAATTTCAAAATAATTTTAATGATTTTTGTTACAAATTTAAAATAAATTTCGACTGTCACTGTTACTTTAAGTTTTTCTAAGCAAACTTTTCTTAAAGGATTTAATCATTTAAAAACAAAATACTGCTCAGCTCTAATAAAAATAAGAAGATCGAATAATTAAGATATTATACATTAATGAAGAGCACATAAATCAAAGAATTAAAGAGGACTTGAATACAGGAGCATTTTGGACAATAAGGTAACAAGAAAAATATTCAATGGACTTTTGATTATACTAAAAAGAGACATAATTATTGGATATGAATATCGAGGGTAATAATTTAGACTTGTTTATTTGACAGAATGCATTTATATACATGTATGTATGTTTTTATACATATATATGTGTATATATATTCATAGTTTGTTTTAGTTTTTCTTTCAATTGAAAAAGAAAATTTATATTATTTTTAAAAGACATATTTCCTGAAGATGCTACACAAAGATGTAGCGAAATATCGAAATAAAAATAATAAAATTTTATATTATAAAAATAAAAAAAAAAATAAAAATCTCGAAATTTATAACTTAGCCTCTAGGGTTTTTTTATTTTCAAACTTGGGCAAAAACGTTATTATGACATATTTATTATTATTTTTTTAATTTAAAAAATTATACACACATAAAGATAAAGAAAATTTATCCTTGAATACAATTTCTCATAAAAAAAATTATAGTTCAATATGCATGCAAAAATGTAATGATTTTTTTGAGAGAATTATTTTAATCAATTTCATTACAAATGTACAGCCGAATTTAGTTTACTTTTTTTTAATTTCTGTACTGTTTACAGTAAACCAACAATAGAATTGTCTAAAAATTTGTGTGTAAAAAACTAATTTTTTTTTAAATATTTTTAAGTGTTTTTTATACACGATTTTTACACGATTAAATTGCTCGTTTGCTATAAACAACACATAAGTTTAAAATTATTTATTTAGTTCTGAATTCATAAACCTTTTCATGACAAGAGGCTAGCTATGTCAGTGCTTATATTAATGTCTATAATTATAGCTGTCGTTATATTTTGTGGTTGCCACAGACAAAATGTATTCTAATGAGTAATCTATTATTCATGCTTAAGTTCGTTTTCTGACTCATTCAATAATCCCATAATAATTATTTATTGAAAGTCAAACAAGTATGTATATTTCCTTTTTTTTTATTATATAGAAAAATTAATTTAATAGTACTCCTAGACGCTGGAAAAATCTCTTTTTATCTTTCTATCGCCAGCATTTGTATTATTAACTGGGGATGCATTATATTTGTTCTCTTAATCTTAAGTATTTACACAAATTTATCCTTGAAGCTACAAATACTAAAGCAAATAATATAAATTTTTCCTGCTGATAAATGGCACTATTACAAAGCTTTCCGATATATTTAAAATCTTACCGTGTGAATAAAAGATTACTCATTAACGTAAATTTAAAGTTCAATTAATATATACTTAGGATTATATTCAATATTATTTTATAAATTAGTTATGTTTTTGTATATGTCCATGCTCATATATATGTTTATGTCAATGTATTGGTTCTTGTTTTATTATTTTAAAAAATTAATTCCATTTTAAATTTATGTTTAAAATAACTCAAACCATATGCCGTGTTCACATTCTTGTCCACATCTACATCCACATTCTAATTGATGTCTATGTTTAATGAGCACATATCACAATTTAAAAAAAAATTATATCACAAGTCAGCTATAAATTTTATTAGATACAGGGTGGCCCAAATAAGACCAGCTGATGTGAAACACAAATAACTTTTTTATTTTTTAACATAATTTATTTTTTCTTTTTGCAGATTATAACTGAACTCTTGGAAATTTAAAATGAATACGTACGCATTAAAATTATCGATTTTTATTATTCTTCTCAACGATCAATTGTGCGGACGCAGCGAAATTATTGCCGTTTTTTTAATGTAAGATCAGCGCCCACATCTTCCATGATTACAAGTTTAGTTTAGCCGTTTTGAGAAACTGGGTTCAGTTGCCGACCGTCCAGGAAGAGGGGTTCATCGGAATATTCGTACTGAAGACAAGGTAGAAGCTGTACCGCAGAGTGTTGCAAGTGATCCATCTGTCTCAACTCGTCTCCGTTCCGGCCAATTGGGTATACCCAGAACAACATTACAGAGAATTTTAAAGCTGGATCTTAAGATGTATCCATACAAAGTTCAAATTGTACAACAGCTTCTACCGCAAGACCCCCACCAACGACTACAATACGCTCACTAGGTCTCATTTGGGCCACCCGTTACTTATGTTCATAGCCAGCAACATATTCTTGGCCATGTCAGTGTTTATATCCCTGTCCATGTTTATGGTGGCGTTTTAACTTAAAATATAATGATTAATAGTATATTAAACTCTATAATCATGACCATATTAATTTTTATATTAATGTTTATGTCAGTAGTTTCATTCAAACTTATTTCCATGTTCATGATTTTATTTAAATTTTTAATGTTTATACTTATATCCATATTCATGTTCACATTATTTGTTTTATTTTAATTATTGCTTGTAACCAAAAGACTGCATTTCGAAATAATTTTATTTGTTTTGCATAATACATCGTCATTACCTACCTCTAAATATTTAAATCCATAGATTTGTTTTATTTTAAAAAATATTAAATAATTTTTTAAAATTAGAGCCATCGATGTCTGATTTGATACCGTATTTTTTTTTTAATTGAAAACAGTTTTTCTGTAAATTTGAAACACAAAAAATGTTGCTTTAAAACTGCTTATGAAAATTATTTTTACTGAAAATTTATAGTATTTTAAATGTTTAATAATAATTTTAATTAAAAACCATAACGTTTATCGGCTTTAATATAGTCATAACTCAAAAAACTCTGCTTTTTAAGCGAATTTTTTCTCAATCTTTAACAAAATAATTATAATTTATTTATTTTATTTTTATTTTTTAATAGTAAATAAATTTACACATTAATAACATTATAAAAACTGGCTGCCGTGGCCTTCGTCCTTAAACAAAATAATAATTTTTTTTTGTGACTAATTTTCATAATAGTGGTTTACGAAATACATTATTTCACACTATATTCTAATAAAAATATAAAAGTACAACCCATATGGACAATTTCACTAAAGCTACTTCAATCTTCAATTATTTATAGTTTTAAACCAACTGACTAAATGAGGATTTACAAATGAGAATAATCGAACAAAAAATTTTGAAATATTCAAACAAGAAACTTAAAATTTTAACTGAACAGCCATTGAAACAAATAAATAATTCAAAATTCAATCTTACACTTTATATTTTATAAAAATATCAAGCAAATGTTTTAAATGTTTTCCTTTTCAACATAATATGTTTAAATTTTTTTCCTTTTCACAATATAAATAAATGGGAACTTAAGCAAAGAAATTTATTTTAATTGAAAAATGCCACTAAATAAAATATTTAAATGCGAGAAGTATACTTTACAGATACTAAAGGGCTGCACAAGCATACTAGAAAAGGACCCCAAGCACTTTTTATTATAAAATAATACAGAGAGTTGTAGCAATGTGTGACTTTCAAGTATGCCTGTGCAGTCCTTTAATAGAACTTACATATTTCAGTTGTTTCCGCACGTTTTGTGGGCGCAATAAATTTAATGTACTCTTTCTCTAGTAAGAATGTGAAGTTACTACTCAATTTTTTTTTTTTTTTTGTAGTTGCTTAAATTGGGTTACAGTAACAATAGTGAGTATCATGTAGCACGCCACTATTTCAATAAATGTGCAATTAAAGAAATATATTTTTAAGTGTCACATGGTTGGTTTTGGTTTTAATTTTCCATTTAGAAGGAGTATGCCATCTGAGACTTTCGTTATATTGCACTGAGCAACCATTTGCATTTTGAAATTACGAATGTTTCTCAAAGCTAAATTGATTATTAATTTCAAACAAATATTTTCTCAGTTTAATTTCCCAAGTACTTCAGAGTAATTTTTATTTATTTATTTTATAGTTAGATATTCTTTATGTAATGATTTTATTTGGAATTCAAAAGCTTAACAAAAAATTAATCTGTCTTTGTGCTTAACTCCAGAATTGTGTTATGTCATTTTAAATTCATTGTTTTCCTCATGATATTCTCATGAATTATTTATTCAGTACAATAAGTACCGAAGGGGACCATTTTATCAAACGCTACTCTCAATCTTCAGTAGATTATTAAATAGCCATATCAACATTAAACAATCGTCTATACCGTTTTTATGTCGCCACCAAAGCTCGTAAGAGAAACAAAACAAAACAAATACAGACGTTTCATTTTATACTTTTCCATAATAATAATCTAAAAAATTACCAACCAAAACGTTTCTATTTGTTTCGTTTCTTTGCGAGCTCTGGTCATCACTGTCGTTTCTACTTACCGGTGACTTACATAATAGTGGTGACTATTTCATAAATAAATTACCTGTTATTTTTGTCTAATTCCTATTACAATTATCATTAACTAATTTTTTAAAAGTGTCACTTTCCAAAATAACAGCTTAAATAACACAAGTGAAACAAATATTAAATATATTTTTCTAAAAAAAGGCTTCCTTTATTTTTTAAATGAAAAAAAGCTATAGTGCTTCCTATTGTGATCCATACATTTTTAATTCAATACAAGTTAAATGCTTAAGTCGGCTACGTGAGAAATTGAAGTAATTACAAAATGGATTCGATTTTCTTCAATAAATTGACAAATAAAAAAACAAAACACTGCACAAACGCACCAGAGGCTGGCGTTCTTTTGCATTTAAATTGCATTGAACTTGGGTGTGTATCGATAAGTTTTAATTTTGCTTTCATTTTGTTTTAATCAGTTAAAAAAAATTTACTTAAGTTGGCAGCGAAAACCTTTTCTAAGCCTCGTAAAATAAAAAAAATTCCAAGCAAACCAACAAAAACTTGTCTACAACAAGATAACATTAATTGAATTAAATTCCAAAAAAAAAGTTATATAATTTTTGTGTGTAAATGAGTTGCTAGACGCTGACACTTGTTAGATATCACACACTAAGTGCAAAAAAAAAACAAAAAAACCCCAAAAGAAAAGCGAAACAATTTTTTTTTATTATGCATCATTATCTGAAAGTTAAAAGGTTTAAGTAAAACAAAATTCCAACAATGTTTTATTTTATTTATTTGTTTAATTAAATGTTTTACTTGGCCGTGAATAAGTATTCTGTAACAACAAAATATGTTGGGTTTTTCCCCAGGTTTCTTTTTAATTTTTTTATTATTATTTAAACAATTTTTATTAACAGCGCTCTTCTTTTGTTTAAGGCATATGCGACTCATATGCACATAATTCTAATACAAGTTAAATGCTAAAGTCCGGCAACAGGAAAAGTTTAAGAAATAACAAAATAATTTAGATTTTCAGCAATTCATTGATCAATTACACACAATACACAAACGTGCATTGCCGCAATTGGGCATTAAAATTGCATTGAACTTGAGTGTGTATGGGCCGAAATAATGTTATGGTTTTGACAGTAGGTGATTACTAGTGAGCCCAATGACTCCTTAAAACATTTATAAACAGAACTCTTCAATTTCTGTTGATTATAGCTCATAAAATTCAATTTTATGAATACTCGTATAACGCTCATTTGCTTCAATAAAGTCATATATCAAAATATTACAGCTTCTAGTGTATTTTATTTAATTTTTGAAAATAAAAATTATACTCCTATACCGTAAGGGTGGTATGCCTACGAGAACGAGTAGTGTTTACGAGCATAAAATAATACTCATTCTTATGAGTTTTATTTTGTGCTTGTACTTATGAGTGAGCATAATAAAAAATTTTGAGATGTGCTCGTAAGAACGATCTAAGCACTACTCGTGTTTGTTAGGGTAGCTGTTTGCCCAACCTAGTTTTTACACTCTGAAAATAATTTTAAGGTGCAGTGAAAATTTTGGATAATTTGATATTTTTCTCAAAGCAAACATTCAAAATTATGCAATGAAAAATTATATGTAGGTACTTTTTCGTATTATCAACTTTTGAACTTCAAAAAGCAACGAAACCAAAAAAAAAAAAAAAACAAGTGTAGTATCGCTACCAACTCAAAATATTTTTCACAACGAAAAATTAGAAAAACACTAAAATCAGTGCTTAAAGGTGATAACGCTAACCTTTTACGCAAAATTTTTTAAAAAGCAGGCATTTTCTATTATTTTTTATTTTGTTTCAAGCAAAAGTTATTTCTGAATAAGCAAAGATTATAAAACATATAAAGATGTTCCACTCACTACATAACTACAATGAATGTTATAATTCTGCTCTTGTTTTAGGTGCGGGGCGGAAGTGAGATAAATATAAAGAGCATAAAATTATCGGTAGTCGTATTCTCTTCTCATACTTGTATGCTCTCATTGGGTTTTTACAATTTGTTTTTGTTTGTAAATATGTGTGTGCACTTTCAAGAGCAATAAAATTTTTAAATCAGTTTCCTACACAACTAAAATATATTTGGTTTTCATGCAATTTGTATCCAAACAATATACGAAGCTCAATATTACTGATTATATTAATGTAGGGTAAGAATATGTGTTGCATTATTGTAAATAAGAAAATTATCTTGACTCGCACCGAATTATATAGCCACTTTTAAATCAATTATACTATGTAATAAAAATAAAAATGCAAAATATTACTCTTTGGCTGATTTTATTGTGTTTCTTTACAAAATTTAGTGGTTTAAAATTTTACATTTTTGATCACTTATTGCTTTATATGTTGTTGAATGTTTCTGTAACAAGGACCAGGAAGCTTAGAATGGATATACTGTGCTTGTAACAAACAAATAAAAACATATTGTTTTACAATAAATTTTTTATGTTTTTTGAAAATATTTTTTCAGATTTTTATGTGAATTAAAAAAAATTGGATGGAGCACACAATCCTCCAAAGTTTGTTTCTTTATCATAATTTTTTGAATGAGGAACATTTCTGTGGGCTTAATTATATCCAGTGTACGTCGTGCTACGTAACGAATGAAATAACGACATTAAAAAAATTATATATATTTCTGATTTATTTATTTCAGGAATGTAACTATTGTCAAACATACTCCCAATTATTTGATCATATTCTTGAAACTCAATGGGTAGAAATGTGCACAATTCTACTGTGGTACTAAGTTGAGTTATTTTCAAAAATATAAAAGCTTAGCCACAGCAAAGTTAAATTCATGAACCGAAGGATTTTTGTTGTGTCCTCCTTTGGCACGTATGTATATATGGAAAAACGTTTTCTAACGGATCTTGATTAAAATATCTTGTCAAAATGCAGATTAAATTATTATTTTCTTGGAGCATTTGATAGCCTTTGTTGTTTCAATTAGACCGGTGATTAAAAAAATTTTGTTACCGCAATATTTACAATTTCTTCTGCGAATACATTATATAGAAACAAATTGTTACCTGGCTGCAAATTTTTAATACTGCCCCCATCGACTCAAAGACGCAGTACTCGGAAGATGTAGTTTTAAAATGTAAAAACCAGTACGTAGATTAACGAATTTCAAATTATCAAGAGTTGACTGTATCATAAAAAATGTTGTTTCAATACATTAAGTCCCCATTTACATTATGGACATTTCTGTCCGGACAGACCAAACTTGTGCAGTACACGACCGCCTGTACTAGACATTTTTTTGTCTCTCTATTTTCAACTTGTAATAATCGTATTGTTGCTTCATTTCATTTTTGTACACTGTATTAATTTGCCAATATTTTTATAGAAATCAATTTTTAAATTGTATTTATTTATTATTATATTAATTTGTTTTGCTTCAAAAATTCTTTACAATTAATTTTCATACAAATCAATTAAGCACGTGACGAAAATAAATTGAAAGAAGAATTAAAAAAATTTCTATCTGGACATTAATGTCCGAAATGTAAACGGCTTAGGAAAGAACAAAAGAGAATTGAAAAAATAACCAGCAAGAAATGTCCATAATGTAAATGGGGACTAAGTAGTTTCTATTTTAAAAAGGTTTATTTTGCATTTGAATATAAACAGTAACCAATTTCCAACTACAAACGTATATGCACGTTGTTGCCAATCGCTCTTAATTTCGGCATGTTCCAGTAGTCGTCATTTTTGTTTTTAAAACTTAAACCTTTTTGATTAAATAATATACTCAACTCTCTATTTCAAATTAGTTCATCCTACTGAAATGAGTAATTTATTCATAATTTGCCTTTATCCAATATGTTCTTTGAAATATCTGCAGAAGTGCTTGTTTTCTAAGGAAAAATTTAGTGGCAAGGCTAATTTTGAAGGGGTTGTTAAAGCTATTATTTGAAACAATTTTCATATGAAAAGAAAATAGTTGAAATATTATTGTACAGCGATGTCAGAAAAAAACCTAAACGAACGAAAGCAAAGTAGTAAAAGCAAAATCAATGTACGGAAATTTGTTTTTGTTTGCAATAAATATGTGCTTTGCTTTTCTTTCCCTTTGGTTTTGTTGTAACATTGTTGATCAGGCCATTATTTTCGCTGTCAGTACCTTGTTAATTCTGCCATGCATTCATCTGTTAAAAAAAAAAAAAACAATAACACATTCTGACTGGTACAAAAAAAATTAAAAGTAAATTTACAAAAAATAAAACACTTTTCATTTTTTCTTTGGTAGAACCAGGACCACACACAGCAAATTTAGTTGGACAATTCCTTCTCAATTCTCTTTTAAAATAGTTATTGTGTGGACACAGATTTCAAGCTACCTGTATTCTTTTATTACATCTTTATAGAAGATACGAAGAGGGAACAAAAGGGAATTGACGAGTACGAGCAAGTTTGTACCCCTTTCCCTTCTTCTTTCCTCTCTTTCCTACAAAATCAAGAATTGCTCAACTGAAATTGCTGTGTGCGGTTCTGGTCTAACACAGCACCGCACACATACATCGTATATACAAGTTCGTATATGAATATGAATTGCTGAGAGAATTGAAGATTGCTAAAAACAAAATTCATTCACTATTGTAGTTGTTGTTTTCTTTGTGGAACATATAAATCGTCATATGATTTCATTCAAGTCCTAAGTTACATATAAAAAATTTTTGAGAAGGCAAAAATAGTCGATAATATGAAAAATTAATATAACTTTTTGAAGTTTTGCTTTGTTTAAGAATATTACTTTTAGTTTTAAAAGTAAAAAACTTCAAAAAGTTTGATAATTTTTCATATTATCGAATTTTTTGGCTTCTTTAAAATTTTTTAAATGTAACTTAGGTCTTTAATGAAATCATATGAAATCATATACGTGTATGAGAAAGATATTTTATTTTACTATGCCAATTGGACTTAATATTAACTACATAGTTCATTTTAGTAAGCACTCTTCTTAGTTCAAAAATTAAAAAAGAATAGCTCGTTCATTTAGCTCAATTGATCTTTTGTATCTTTATCAATTTTTTTTAATTGTCATTGAAGGTTCTTTATTATGTAAAATGATTCAACCCCTATGAAAGAAATATTTTACGAAAATAGAGAGCAAAACAACAAAACAAAATTCGAAAAATTTTTAAATTTAGTTGTAATAATTTAATTCAAGAAGTTCTTTAGTCACTATACCTAAAAAACTTAAGGTTTAATTTTAAAATAGCTTAAAATTGAGTTATTTAGCATACATAACATATTCTCTTTTTCAGTTTATTTGTTTATTTATGTAACTTTCGTTTTTGCTCTCTTTTAAGTTTAGTTCGTTCGTTCATTTATAGGTCGTTCATTTAAAATGAAGAGCAAGCAAATGAACTATAGGAATTAAAAACACGGACTAGTTCGTTCAGTTCAAATAAATGAATAGTTCAATGAGAATAGTTCCTTCGTGTACTACTCAAGACTAATATTTACCACTACCCATTGAAAATTTGCTACTGACAATACATTGTATGGCAGTGAAACATATTTGTTTTATATTTTTTGCTTTAAGGTTTGATCAACAATTTTTTTTAGCACGGACAATTTTTTTTTTCGTATCATACATAAAACTATACGTAGTAATTATAATTACATTATAATACTGAGTAAAACGACTTATCAAAAATTGAAAAGTAAACTTGTGGAAAAACAATAGGTACATCAAAAAATAGGGATAGAAATTTGGCAATCGTATGAGTCTCACCATTACTTTTTATTGTATCAGGGCTGCATTTTTGCATATGAACAGAGCAATAACAAACACAGCTGACAAAGTCCAATGAAATTCTTAAAACTTGTATTATTATTATTATTATTGCTTTCTCAAAATGTAACAAAAATCTTAAAATTTATTTTATAGTGTAAAACCCACACAATGGGGATTGTATACTGTAATTGAATATTCAATTTATCAGCTGCTTTTTTATTTATTTATTTATTTTTTTTTTTTTTTGGTATGCACAAAAATTCAGAGTATGTACAAAGAAAAGTATAAACGTTTAGAAAATATTTCAAAAATGATTGACTGCCAAATTCCTATCCGTACTTTTCGACATATTGTTTTCACACTTTTTAATTTGATTCGATTTTTTATAAGCTGTTTTACTCAGTATTACAGTGTAAAACAATCATTAATCCAACTTCTTTATTTTTATGGTTTGGCGATTCCTGCTGTATGAACGACTATTTGTTCACATATGTACTACGTTTGATATTTGCTTAGATATAGTAGGTATTGTATTGTATTTATTGTTTCTTGTGTTCTTTTTTTTTAATATTTTCTCACACTCTCCTCGACAAACTGTAACACTCCTACATTCAAACTTACACATATTCAGCTAGTCACACATTCTCACATTTGATGGGGTTTGTTATCAATATCATACTCAAATAAATGAATCGAAAACAGACGAAGAAACAATTATAAACAACAACAACAGCTTGTAGTCATACATAACTGAACCAGACATTAAATAAAAAAGACAGTAATTATAACAACAAAAATAATAATAACAAAAACAAAAAAGTCTAAATACTATTTATGTATATGTATGTACGAGTAGTGTGTACTATGTATTTATCTCATTTTTGTTTAAATAACTTTGTTTTTCCTTTAAATGAAATGCTTCATCTTCAGTAGAGTAATAACTTTTTATTTAAAGAAAAAAAATAAAAAATAAAAAATTAAAGAAAATATAAAAATAAACAAGAACAAAAGTTAAATAAATATTCTCAGTTAATAATTGCTTTTGCTAATGTTGTTGTTTATGCTTTATTTTTTTCTTTGTTTTAACTGTTATTTAAGGCGACAAAAATACATACTTTTCTTTAAGTCATATAGGTTCTCAACCAAGCAAGTTCGTAGAACAGTAGGCGTAACGGAGATAAATTTTATTTTATAAACCTTCATAACGTTACGTACTGACTATTTATCATCATCGCCCAGTCCAAACGGCAAAAGTTAGAGAATTCATACTCGATGAGCAGTTTAAATGTTAATTCTTTAATTATTTATGCTCCTACCGAAAAAAAGTTGACGTAGACTTTAAAGTAAAATTTATGAAAAAATTATATGAAAAATTTCGATAACGTTGACTTTAAAGTCTGCGTTAATTTTTTTGGATAAGGTTGTTAATAATTACGTTTTTTTTACTCAAATATCATACTTTATTGTTTTTGAATATTTTTTATTATTGAAGAAGGTACAAAAAGTTATAGCAAAATATTTAAAAACAAAAAAAGTTTATTGTTTTTAATTAAAAGGCCTTAAACTTCTGTCAAATAACAGAAATATTTGACAAAATAAGCGTAACCACTACATAATCCATACTAATACATATTAAAAATGCGAAAATAACTCTGGCTGTCTATCTATCTGTCCCGCTTTCACGCCAAAACTACTGAACCGATTTAAATGAAACTTAGTACGCAGATAGTTTAATGTCTAAAAAAGGACATAGGCTACATTTTAAGTGGAAAAACTGCTGAATAATTATAAATAAATATGACATTCAAAATTTGTAAAAATGTTACCATTAAGGGTGTAAATAAACCCGTCAAGTCCACTTTATAATAATGCTATCAAAAGCACGAGACATTTTATAAAGTAAAGAATGCCTGTATTATTTGGATTAACAATTAAAATTGTATTTGTAAACGGATTGCTATAAAAATTGACACATATGCTTTGGAAGGATACCTACTCACATAATAAAAGGCCAGGCAAAAACATATTTTCTATATTTTGAAATAATATTCCCTCAAATTAGTTCGGACTTTATTAAAATATGCCACGATTACGTTATCATATTGTTTGTACTAATTTTATGCAATACAAGTCATATCAATAGTCTGCGCCCCCTGGTATATAAGAAATGAGAATATCCACAGAGATCTAGAAATTCCAACGGTTAGGGAGGAAATTGAAAAATATTGTACTAAGTACGTTCACAAACTGGCGACACATCCAAACGCCCTCGCCAGGGACCTGTTACAGTTCGAGGGACACAGAAGGCTTAAGAGAAGTGATACCTTGCACCTAGTGAGAAGAGGGATATAACTTTTTTTTATCAGACTAATAAATATTAAGAAATAATAGTTTAATGTGACCACAGGCTTTATTCTTTAATAAACGTTATTGTTTAAATTGTAGGTCAAATAGCTTTTTTTAAGGACTCGGCTTAAACGTGCCCAAGATTTTGTACCAGAGCAAATGAAAAATATTATTAAATTAGCCCTGATTTCAAACCTCATTTTGTTTTTATACCCTTCACGTTAAGTAAGTCTTTGCGTTATTCATTTGACTGTCTCTGTATTTAGTCGTTGAAACCAACTTTCTGAGTTCTATAGAAAATGCACAGAAAAGTTTGCCGTACCAATGTGGCAGTTTCTGGCGTGTTCAATTTACTATTGAAATTTAAAGCGATCAATTCATATATGGCGAAGCTTTGAGGGGAAAATCGAGACTAGTGAGTTTTTTTTTTTATATTTTGAATTAAAAAAAAAGGAACAAAATATGTGGTATACCATATATGTAGTTCGCAAATGGCCGAGAAAAATCAAAAATACAAATAAAATTTATTTTTAAATTAATTTTTGTTTTGATTTTTTTATAGAAAGCAAGCATACACGCGTGCAATATACGTGCCAACATACGAAACCGTCATACTTATATGTATTAGATAAAGGGCCGCTCAAGCATACTTAAAATGGCTACAAGAAATTTTTATTATAAAATGTTACATATATTGTAGTGTTGATGATAGCATTGCTCTAATCGGTATATATGTGGTCTTATGTCTTATGTGTAATAATACTATCTTGTACAAAGAAGTATGACAGAGAAACACATTTTTAGTTTTTTTTTTTAATTTCCTCGTTAATTTGAGAGTAAATACTTATTTACATATGTCTGGTGTCAAAAACTTTTGCTTTGATTTTAAATTAAATTTAATTAAAATTATTTTGCATACTTAATTGATAACTTTCGAAAATTTCTTTATATTTTTTAATTTTTTACTAGATATCTGATTGCTTTTAAAAAGAAAGACCAGAGAACGTGAATGTCGTTAATTTTAATTTGTTTAATTGAAATAAATTATTATTTAATTAGGGGATTTACACAGAAGTCATAAAATCACAAGTTTTAAATAAAAAAATAACTATTTCAAATTTCCGTCAGGTGATAAAAAATAAATAAACAGTTATAAATATTTGAATTCAAAATAAAAATAGTTGCAAACTTGTTGACTTAAATAAATATGAAAAAATGGCATCTGTTTAAATTTAAGTGAACTTTGTTGTAGTTAACGAAAAAGCGAGGAAGTAGACACTAATGAAATGTTTCTAATAAATTTTGCTAGTTTGCTCACTAATCGTAGAAGCGTTCATCTTGGGATCTCAAAATTTGGTAAGTGGCCGCAAGACGTGTTAAAAAATTTTTTATCAAAAATTCTAACAGTGACTTCTCTTCTGATACACTGCATTTCTTTAGGTTTAGCCTTAAATAAAAATATTCTTAATTATTAATATAATACAATAAATACATATTTACTCACAAAAATATATATATTTCCTGAATATATTTCGAAATTTCCATTTTCGATATAAAAAAATGTAAATGCAAAAATTCAACTGTCTAATTTTACTTATTTATGACAGACTATTAAACACAGTAAAAAAAGTATTATTATTTAAGGACTTTTTTGCTTGAAGCACAACAATAATTTTCTTAACCTAACATAAAATATATGAATTTAAAACTTTATGATTGATAGGACACCACTGTGAATCCCTTAAATATAAATCATATACTCATATATTCATAGAAAATTATTTTAATCAATATATTTAAAGTCTTTTTTATAACCTTCTTATTATAATCATATTCACGCTAAAGTCGTTTTTAAATTCATTAAATTTCTTATTAACAAAAGTCAGCTCTTAATAAAAGCGTACTTTTTTGACTATGATTATATCCCATAATTTTTTCTTATTTTAAGAAGAATTGTGCTAAATAAAAAATATGAATTACAGCTGAATTTTACTAGTTAAAATTCGCTCTGGTTTTGTATACATATAAATACACATTTTTTTATACAAAATGTACTTACAAACGGTTTGTTATATTTGATTATAAAAAAATCTCAAAATTCTGAATTAAAATTTATTTTTGTTTCTAAATCTGCTCAATAATTTCAAAGATATCATAAAAGTTGTGATGAACAATTACAATGAAGGGTATAATAATGTTTTCTATGCAAAATGTAGAAACTTTTTATTAAAAAAAAAATATATTAACAATAAAGTGCAGCAAATATCGGTCACCTCTTTTCTATAAGCCTGGTCATTTAAAAAAAAAAACGAGTCATATTTTACTGCAAACGAGTCACAATTTTTGGTTTTATTTCCACTAACGGTAAAAGCATTTTCAAGCTAAAGCTGAAGTTACACAGCACGCGTCACACGCGTTAACGCGTTTTACGCTTCTGTCAAAAAAATTAAGACAATGAAGCAACTTTTAACTTTTCACGCATTGTAGGCGGTTGACAGTTGACAAGTGACATTTGTTCTTGTAAAAACTAAATTTAAATTGAAAAAATGGATGAAAAAATAATGGAAGATATAAAAAAGCATAAAGTATTGTATGCCAAGGGATACGTTAATTATAAAAATAAAAAAAGCGGGCAACATATCTTTCTAAATATATTTAACGTACCCAAAATCTTCTTTTACGCGTTCTTCGTAAATAAACATGAGCAGAATATACAACCATTTGTATGAAATCCAAAAAATCTTGAAGTAACATTATTTTGTTATCCATTTTGTTGTGTAACTCTACCAAATAAAAATATAATTTCTTTCAACAGCTGATTATAAAAAAAAGTATTAAAAGCGTTGTGTGTAACTCATTGCTTTAATAGCGTAAAAAGCCCAAGAAGTATGAATACGTGCTGTGCACCTTCACCTTAAGGGTCGGATTCTAATTATTTTTGAATTGATATTTCGCTTCAACTTGACATAGATTCTTCATTCAGTATTATATTTAATAAATTATCAGACCTTCAGTCTTAAACAACTTTAAAAAAAGAAAACTAGTTTTTTTATTATCATTTCCAGCCCACTGTTATTTGGTTAAGAGTTGTGGTTTCCAGACTACCACATATAAACAACAAACCCTCAGTTATAAATGCACAAATATTTATGACTGTGTGCTTACACATACATAAATGCTCGATTTAGTATTTCTTCAAGCCATATGTCTGTATTGGTATATGACGACTACAATTTTAAATGTTTTTTTCCACTACTCGTAAATTACCAATTAAAATTGAATGCGTTAAATTAGTTCAGTTATCAGCTTCCATGATAGCAGGTGTTTTAACTCGATTTTTTCACTCTATTTGCTACTTTTCAATTTTTTTATTTTTCTTAAAAAAAAACTTTTTTTTTTGTGACAAAGAAAATAAAATATTACAAAATGAAATGGAAATAATAAATAATTGCAGTAAAAATGTATTTAAAACAACAAAAAAGAAAATGATATTAATGAGTGTAGAAACTTTTCCCATACCGATATCGATATTACAAGCGTTATAATAAAAAAAAATAAAAAAAACAAAAAACAAAAAGTTCAATAAAAATTAATTAATCTACTACAAGGTGTTTATTTGGCAATATTACAAAAATAAATATACATAAATGTAATAAATATCCTTAATAGTTATTTTTTATTGTTGTTGCTGGCATAAATATTTAATTAATTGCAAAGAACCGAAATGTGTTTTGTACAACAAATGTTATCAATGGCAATTTGTGGTTGTGTGTCGCACTTTAAATGTTCATTAACTGTGACCGGAAACCGGAAATTTCAGTAAATGACTAGAGCAAAAAAAAAGGTATAAAGTGATATAAAGTGAATGCTGTAAGCTTTGTGTTCTTCTGGACAGTTAAAATTATTTGAAATGTGATAACTTTTGATGTTGTGGCATTTTTATTTTTGTGTTTTTTTTTTTTTTTTTTTTTTTTTGATAAATATTTTTCCTGTACACCGCTCTATCAATACAAAAAAGGTAATAATATTTTCCTTTTATTTATTTCCATGTAAAAGAAATATTATTCTTTTACTAGTGTACAAGCAAACAGTTTATAGACAAAAAAAAGGGTGCAGTTTGCACACTTGAGTGCAAATTTTTATTTTGTTTCTGTTTTTTGTTCTGCTACAAAGATATTTATTTATTTTTCCTTATTTTATTTAAAAGTTTGTGTTTATCTGTAATTTAAAATTGTTAATTGGATATTGAGAATTCTAACGAAACGTTTACACAGAGAAAGTATTTTTTTATAGTAATAAAAAGTCAAGTAGTTGATAATGGGGTAAAACCATTAGCGAATTAAATATTTATTTTATTGTTTATTTATTAACTTTCATCATACATTTAAAAACAATAAACACATTTTGAGTTATTATTAGATAGTTTTAGCGATTACTTAAATGAAAAATAATATTTAGCTACAAGAAATCATTCAAATACATTTATTGCATGAAATTTATTAATTTAAACGATTTAAAGTTAGTGATTTTTATTTCTTTATTTCCTTTTTAGTCTTCTTTCACACATTTTGAAATGTGAGATATTTTGACAGTTCTAGTGAGACGATTTTTGCAAAAATTTTGTTACAGAAACACTGGAACTAGCATTTTTCCAATAAAGTACGTCAAAATCACTAAAATTACAGAAACACTTGTGTGTAATTAATGAAATTTTGTTTCAATTCTTATCGTTTTTGTTCAATTCTGTTGTTTGTTTAAAAAAATTTTTTCGATGCAAGAGCTTCTGATTTGTTCATATCTTTTCTGGATCATAATCAAACACAAACTTAAAACGTGCTAATATTTAATTTTACTGCTTTTCCTTTCTCTTTTTACGTTTACTAATGTTAACCACCAATACAACTAAATACGAGTATTAAAATGTAAGAAAAAGACCGACGACATTTATAGTAAAAAATTTTATTTATCAAAAATTTATTTTAATAATAAAATAATTTTTTTACTAAAAATTTTATTTTATAATCTTTTATTTTTGTCTTTAACTAAACCAGAAAATACTTTACTATTTTTCTAATTTTATATAATGTAAACAGTTTTTGTACAAAATTTTAATGTCTGAAAACGACTTCCATAACGTAGAAAATCAAAGAACTCTGTGCTTAGAGATAAGAGCTCAACTAAACTTATGCCTAATACAAAACTATTTACTTTTCTACGCATCTTATCTGGCACTAGAAAACTTTTTCTATTATTTACATGCTTTATAATTTAAAATTTTTTAGTTCTATAAGTTACATGACGAAGATAAAAAATTTTTTTTCTAGTCCCAAAAAGAATTGTTACGGAACTTATAAGGTAGACGTAACCAAAAAAAAAAAAAAGTTGACGTGTTTCGTTTTGAAAATTTACATCTGGTTCTATGTATCAAAGTATCCGCTGTTTTAAGTTTTAATTGTGAATCGCAAAAAGTAACTATGCCTAGAATATTCTTAGGAAACTTTGGAGATCTTGGTTACTCTAGAGAGAGCGCTAACAAGTTGATTGAACATTGAAAGTTGGCTTATTTATTAATTTTTTTTTTGTACATTATGTTAATATTTAGGTAAATAAATACATATCTTGTTCACTTAATAAGTATATAGTACGTCGTATAATAATTATATACTCTTTTTAGATTAATTAATGACACTGGTTTTTTCTACCAGCTCTTGTTTTTTAGATTTTTAAAACTACCCTCAATGTCAATTTAAATTTTATTTAATAGAAAATTTATAAAATGGCAACTCAAATAAGACATGGTTTCCAAATACTGTATGACAAAATTATATTATTTCTTAAAAACAATAGACAGAAGTGAATAAAAATTTACTTTTAGGCTCAGTACCCCCATTTAAGGAGAGATAAGTGGTCCTATCCGACGTCGTCTTGTTCTCAGAGGGTCTAATCATATTAACTTGATTTCATTAGCAATATTTTACAAATTATTAATGTTGTGCTTAACTGTCCAAAAAATTTTCTGGGCTAAGCCAAGAAAACTTGAAAGCAGCTATTTTCGATAATTCATAAATTAGAAACCTAATGCAAAACCCAATTTTTTGAAATATGTGTATGAATAAACTTAAACTCAAACAGAAAACAATTTCAGTTGTGATACTCGAACGCGATGATAATCGAATCCATGTAATATTAGAAAAATATTTCTGTGTGTTTAATTCAAACTTGTATTTGTCTGGATCCTGCAGAAAACGAGTGAAACTCTTCCAGTTTGCTGATGAAAATATTGTAATATATTGTTACGTTTTTACCCTCTATAAAAACGTTTGGCATATTAAGCACTTAATATAGACACACAGTTATATTATAACTGTCTCAAAGACATCTTAATGTTTATTACACACCTTGTTTACTGTTTAATCTCAACTAAAACGGATAATCTTTGCCAATGTCATCAGCTTTATATATGAGTTCAGCTCAGCCAAGAACCTTCTAAATACAAACAGCTAACGATCATATTATATATAGTTAATTGTACAAGGTGGGCGAAAAGAAATCACACTATTAGAAGATGCTCTTATTTTTGCAAATGACGGACAACATCAAATCTGTTTTGAAATTTGTGAACTAGACAGATGTAAAATACAAGTGAACCTCCCATGGAGCGATACACTCTCCAAGAACGCGGAATAATCGAAGTGGACGATTTTTCGACCAAAATCATAATGAGCGACGAGGCTCATTTCCACCTCAGCGGGTACGTGAACAAGCAAAACTATTGCTTTTGGGGCACCGAAAATCCACGAGTGATGCACGAGGAGCCATTACATCCGCTCAAAGTGACTACATGGTGCGCTGTTCACGCTGGAGGAGTTATCGGGCTGGTCAAATGACAACAGTGGACGGTGCGCGCTATATGGTTATGTTAACCGAGTTTTTTCTGCCGCAAATTGAACTAATTATAACTGGAGGACATTTGGTTCCAACTGGACGGAGTAACGGTAGACATTTCATTTTCATTTAGAAAAAAAATGAGAGCCAAACAACATCGGATGACTTCTTTTGGCACACCTTGTATAACACTTAAAACTAAGATGAAACTTATACAGTAATCCTGATACAAATATTACACATTTTACTTAATAACTCACATACAAGCATTATGCTACTAATAGACGTTACTACAAATCGTACGATAAATTGTACAAGAATGAAATAATTATCGTCTAACATGCTGTCGTACTACAAAAATATTTAGATTTTTGTGGGCGGAGTATCATGTATCATACTGTTGTACTACAAATTTTTTTTAGAACAGCGGAGAGAGTCGCGCTTATAAAAATAAATTTTTTGGGCCGAATATTGTAAGTTAAAAAAGTGAAAATATTATTAAAAATGTTTTGACAATTTATCTTTTTCTTTTAACTTTTCTCTACACCATGTTCTTTTTCTTGTTCCCTTCTTTTTTCTTATTCTTTTTAAATAGTACTTCACTAATTATTAATAATGCCACCACATCATCTATTTTGCCGTATTTTTCTTTTAAATGAAAAAGTACAACTTGTAGTAACGTGTGTCACAAAAGCGTAGTACCAGTCACACTTTGCGAATCGTGTATCATCAGCATTACATTCACGAATTCTACATATTAGCTAAAACAACAAATTGCTATAAATACAGTTTCTTATGAAAAAAGCAATAGTGGGACAGCCACAGGATTTTTCTTAATAATATTAGAATAAATAATTAAAATTGTTGTTGGAGTTTGAACACGTTGACACGAAATGGTACAGGTCAATACAGTAGTCTCATAAACTAGTATGTAACGTTACACTCAGTGCGACTTGCAAGTACATTAATTTACCTATGCTTGTACCTACTAACTGAAGTATATTTTAAATATATTTTGAACTATTTCTTGGAATAAAAAATTTAAAAAAACATTATTGAAACTCATTTGAAAACCGGAAGGGTTTTGGAGTTTAACTTTTTTTTTATTTTTCAATATTTTTTTTTTATTAAAAAAGCAAAAAGAAAAATATATGTGAAGTGCATTAGAAAATCTACTCAAAAAAATCGGAATTTCAATTAGCATTATTTTTTAAAGATCCATAACTTAAAAAAAAAAAATATTAAGCATTTGCTTTGATACCCACTTTTTAATTAATGTGTAGTTATTGAAAGAGTAAATTTTAGTCATAAATTAAGATAAATTAATTTAAAGAATTAAATTTTTTTTTTTTAATTTACAATCTTTAATTAACTACTGACTATGAAAGCAACAAAAATAACTCTAGACTAAAGAACATGAGTACTCTACCACATAGATTACAAAAATAATTAGTCGGAGCCATGAATATTCCCTTAAAGTTTTTGCCAAAATAAATTAGGTTTTTCTTTAAAAACTCCTTAAATCAGAAAACTATTTATCTTAACTGAGAGAGAGAAACTGTATTATTGATAAGATGAAAGAGAATTTAAAAAAAAACTCTCGGGAAATTTTTTGTTCATAATGGACTTAAATATTTATTATACATTATTTATTTTCCTTAATATTTTTTCTTTTCTTATCTTTGCAGTTTCATCAACAATTTGGTATAAAATCTGAATAGGACTAAAACCATTTTTAACAAACTCAAATGATTATTGAATTTATTTTGGATTGTCGTTTTGTCAAGTTTCTGGTGTAATTGCATGTTGTCTTTCTTTACTTTTTAAAACATTAAATGAAAAATTAAGCAAATGGCTGTAACGAGCAAATAAGTCTTTGTAATAAATTAAATAGTATTTTTTTTTAATAACTCAAATATTGGGCTATTCAATATGGCCTGCTTTCCACGTTTAAAACTGCCTGCACGTCAAAAGGACAGCTTTACACCAGAAAAGGATGCAAATAAAGATACAGTTCTAAATGCCAGTGAGAGTACAGTGGTAAGCTCAATTGAAAATTGTTAGAGTTATAGCTTTACGATTAATTGAATATTCACGAGAAAAAAAAAGAAATAAAACAAACCAATATCTAACTACGTAATGAACACTAATTTATATTTATATATAGTTTTTTCTTATTAAACTATTGATTACATAAAAACTACTTTAATAAAGTTTCAATTTTTGCCGACGATATGTACTTTAAAAACATTTGAAAATGTCGAATTCATGTGCAAAATTTGATTTATTTACGTTAAACAGTAAAAGGTATTTTATTTTAGTTAAACTCGTGTACGTCATATAAAATTATCTGGGTACTTATAATGGACACTTGGCTCCCCTAATGCTTAAACACATTGAATTACAGACAACATAAAAGATTCATGTTGTTGTTTTAAATCTTTATTTTTTTATTATTATTATTTTTTTTTTTTTTTTTAAACCAAAAATTAATTGAGCAAATTAATTGATTTCAAAAATAAATAATTTTGTTAAAATGAATTAAACAAATCATAATAAAGTAAAAACTACACATCATATCCAACCAAAAGCTGTAGTTTGTTACTTAAATTTTTAAGAAGCTTTACTGTTTTTTTTTTTAAAATTGGTTTTGGAAATATACTATCAAGACTCATAATTAAAGAACATTTTGAATAAAAAAAAATTCGACTACAAAATTAGATGTTTTGACTGGTCTCTCCCAGACCGATCCTTTATTACACGATTCGTATCCTTAGAGTATAGAGAACGTATGTAATAATTTTTACAGAAATCTGTTCACAAATAGAATTTTAATTGTTAAAAAACTCATCGAAATAAATACAGCCTTGCTCTGCTTTCTAAAGTAAATCGTATTTTTGCTAGCATGTTTATGAGAGGCGCTAACCAAAGTGATAAATAAAACATTTTAAAGCATAACTTCAGGCTTAAATTAAATACGGGCACACATTTTTTTTTTAGCAGTGGCGAGTAAAAATAGTTGAAAAGTGGGCACGACCGATCAAAAAGTATATGGATAAGATATTATATGTGTCAAATTTCAAAAAAACTAAAATTTTTATAGCGAACAAACAAATAAACAAAGAGAAAATGAATTTTATTTATAAAATATAATCAATAAATTATTATTTGATGGAATTAGTATATTCATGAATACATTCCTTTAATCATAATATTTACTGATAATAATTGTAAATCTTTTACGTGTATTTAACATTGTCAAACTTTAATTGCATTTATATTTGCTTGATTTATTTCATGGTTGCTGAATTATATTGTTGTTGTAGTAGCTTAAGCTTGTTACAATTTATTTATTTAGGGTAATTTGTTCTTCTCCTTCTTACAATTTATCAAATTGCATTCCCACCGCCAATAAATAAATTAAGTGTCTCATAAAAATAAAAAACAAAAAGTTGTAGCTTGTAGTTGCTACGAGTACAGTGATAACGCAATTGTCAAAAGTAAAAAAAAGTTAAATTATTATTTGCTTTTAAGTTTTATTATCAATAATTAATTAATTGCTTGTAGTATGTTCTTTTCGTTGTTGTTTTATTTTACCGGTTAACTTTCTATAGAAAATTTTAATTTTAACATTTTATCAGTTTACGAATGGTATTTACTACAACAATTATTGTGTTTTTATTTTTTTTTTCTTTCATGTTTTTGAATTTCGTTAACAAAGATATAAAATTTATTTACTTAAAAATATTTTAATACAAAAATTGAGAGTATACGAGCATGAAAAGGCTTTGAAGGTAGAAAAAAATTTTGTATGCCAAGAAACGGCTTGCCACTTTGGATCAAGATTGATTTGGATTACCACAAGCTTCTCAATTTTTTGGCAGAGAGGATTAAGATTACCTTATTGTGGATACCCGTTCATGAAAGACATTTGAACAATGCAATTGGGAACTATGTGGCTAAAAAGAACGCGGATATACCCTTCATAGGTTCAGAACCGTTCTGCGGGGTGACTAACAACTTCACTAGTGCTCTACTATGCAAGGAGAGAAACAAAGTCTACATGACTGCTGGAGGGACGAGTTGACCATGCGGCAGTCAAAGAGACTAATTAACCCCGATTCTGTTTTAAGCATTAAGCTCTATGTTAAACTTTTTACGAGCCATTGTAGACTTAACTATCTCATGAGCAAAATCGGTGTGGTATAAAATGACTACTGTCATTTCTGTCAGGAAGGACAGTGGGACATTGGTCCCAGGAGACCTCAGCTTGATTGATACTACAGCAATTATAAGATTCGTAAGGAATCTAAGATTGTAGAAGAACTAAACTGCACAAAAAAAAAATTAAACGTTGAGCTGCGATTATAGCCCATAATGATAATAATAATACGAGTAATAATAATGCTGGTTAGCTATTGTTAAAATTTTTTTAAAGCTCTAAACGAGTTTAGGAATTTGTTTCTATGAAAGTGTTTGTATTTCTTTAATGTTTTGACAAGTTATACAACTCAATTGAAAAACTAAAGTATTCATTTTGATTTTTTGAAAAAAAAAAATAATGTATAATGAGATTGTACAAAGTTATGGGGCTCATACACCCACAATTTTGGTGATAAGGCTAAAAAATTTATTTTTCTCAGTTAATTGAACAGTAAACAAAAACTGCAAGATGACTCCATTGCAACCGTTAAGTTTTTACCAGCTGTTTTTTCGTACATACAACTTTTTGATTGGTTTTCTTTTTTTTAAGGTCTCGTCATAAATATTTTATTTTAGTTTTAAATAATTTTTTTTATTCATTTATTATTTGGCCAGAATTTGTGGTGGGCTAAAGAAAACTAGTGTAAAATAAACCTCAACTAAAAATTGCACTTGATGAATTGATGCTTAAAATAGAAAAAATATTTATGACTGTGTTCAGTTATTGCTTTTTTTATATTTTAATTTTGTTTGTTTGTCATGTTCTCAGCAAAATATATAAAATAACTTTAGAATTTTTGCGGTTGCATGAAACCAAAACGATTAGTAGCGGTTTGCTGAAGCTATCAAAGTGATAATTTGAGTGGGTAGAGTGTTCCCTTTCAACAAAAGTTATTGCTCTTGAAATGGTAATGCAACTTTAATTAAAAAAATAAATAATATACAATAAAGTCTTAAATATTTAAAACAAATAAAAATTTAATTATTAGCAATGGCAAAATTAAAATTTATGTTATAGGAAAAGTGAGCTCTATACCATCACTTTCTAAAGTGAATATTAACTAAAAAAAAGTAATTAAAATTCTACTCAAAACTTAAGTTGTTTTAAATTGTATAATACATTTTTTTTATAAGGAAAAGTAGATGCAGTATGGTCTATAGCCTATAGAAAGGGAATACTATTAATTTTCAACTAACCAAGAAATTAAATCTTAGAATTTTGTTTACCATAGAATATAAATAGTTCACTTTAATAGCTATCATATTGCAAAAATGGGCATGGCAATTAAATTTACTAAAATTTTTAAATTTTTAAGGTCCTAAAATTTTTTAAGTTTATTAGTCAGCAGCATCGGAGATCTTAACAGATTATTTTAAAATTTTTAAAAAAAAATTTTTCTTAAGAAATAAATGCAGTTCCTTATGAACATTTTCCAACTGAAAATGCAAATTCTTACAATCCAATTTGTTGGCTTTTAATTATTTAAGGTACTATTTTTTTTATTTCAAAATACACATATTTTCTTCATGACTGTCAAATACGTCGGACGTAGACTCTGTTTTTTTTATAATAGCTGATCAACTCGAAAATATTAATATTTTGTAAAATTGATTTTCTGCTATTTCTGTGCTTCTTTTTAACTATATAAATATCCACGTAGTTTGCTTGAAAAATGGCTTATAGCGCCGAAAATATTTTTCAATGCAAGATAATAAGCTTGTACAAAAATTATATATTTTTTGCTTCAATATTATTAAAAAACAAAATTACATTAATACAAGTTAAGTTCGGCTGTGGCGAGTCTTACCATCACTATATTAATCAATTATTCATATATTTCACTTTCCATATTCTTCTTATATACCAAAAAGTACAAAAAATTATACAATTAGAACGGCTAGCTTATTAAGCCTGAGGTCGTATTATAAAAATTTATTTATTTATTATTGCAGCGAAATATTGCTATGAAAATTAATTTTTATAATACGACCTCAATCTTAATAAACAATGGGTTTTAATAAAAAAAAGTTAAATAGTTTTAAAAATTAAAAATTATATAACAATAAAAAAATTCTTTGAATACCTATTTTTTTATTAATTCTAAATAAATAATTAATTTCAATGCAAGAAACTAAAACTAACCAGTACTAACAAAAATCCTTTTTGAGGATCTCATTCTTAAAAGCAATAAAATGTCTACGGGCACTCTACTAATATAGAAAAAACTGTTTTGTTAAAAAAAAATTTGTTGCTAAATATTAAGAATTTCTCTTTCCAGAGCTTGAACTTTTAATATTTAACATGAGGTTAACATTTATTAGAAATTTTTTTATTTATAACTTCCAAAAGATTTATTGTCGTGGATATCGAACGAAATTGAAATAGAAATTAAACATGTAGTGCTAAATTTGGCCTTTGTTTTTCTTGTCTGAACTATAAAAGTATTTCTAAATATGAATATAAAACTATTAGTAAAAGAAAGTACAGATTCTTCAATTAGTGAAAATACAAGAATAATATAATAAAAGATTACGCCCTCAGCAAAATTCAGTTGTTTGGTGTGATGTCAATCTAGACCAAGCACAATAAATAAATGCTCCCTCTTCTTTTCTATTCTTCTTGGCATATAAATACATAACGTAACATGCATGTGACGCAAATCTAGACACTCAATTTTGTAAGCAGATAAATAGCTTGTCATCATTTTGTAAGTCTACTCTCAATTCATTCGTAATAGAAACCTTAACTAAAGTTGCTACTACAGAATTGTTTTCTCCACAACTCAATTTTCAATTGCAAAAAAAAAAAATTAAAATGATTGTAACATTTATTACATATTTAATTTGATTTTTTCGTTTAATTCAAATAATGTTATATTGTGACAATATTTTTAATTAATTTAATAGACTCAATTAAAATATTAAATCAAATTTAAAATTTTTTAACTAAAAAAATATTTATTGCTTTCAATAGAAGTTTTAATCGAAATGACAATTATTTTTTTTAATTATATGTTTCTTCTCAGTATCTTTTCTTTTTGTTTACATAAGATCTAAATTTAATTTAAATTGAAAACAGCATTTGAGTAGAAAATAAAACCCATTCCATTTTATTTAGTCATAGTAATGAACTTCATTGTTGTTTTTTGTTATTGCAAATATTTACCATGAAAGTTGTAGTGCCTGCCTTTTTGTTCTTTTTACATAATTTTTTTTTTTTGGTAACAATTATTTGAATACCATTCACGCATTATTTGTCAAAATTGTTAAGATAAGACACAATGTTATTAAGCGTTTTCTGTGCTCAACAAAGAAATGTTTTGGCAGGTCGAAACAACTTTTATAGGGAAAATAACTCAGTGGGGGGTGCTTAGAAAAGCACTTGAAAATTTTGTAGTAAAACACCGAGACAATTCGTTTGGTTGAAGAAGCCTAAAGCTTTTTTGTGAGTGCCAGCAGAATGCATAATGAAATGAATGTGAGCCAATTTTAAAAGTGATTTTATTTCTTAGTTACTTTTATTGTTTTATTTCCATAAACATGTAAATTTTTTAAAATTCTTGTTAAGCCATCATTAGGGAATTTATCTTTTGCCTGTCAAACAATAGATATTGATTTCGTTAAACTCAAACTCAAAAAATATTATTAAAACGTGTCTGAAATTCACTTCTTTAGATGGAAATGGCAAACAAAGTTAAATTATTTTATGGATGTAAGCATTTCAAATTTAAAATAAAATGAGATAAATAATTTATTTTATATGGAAATTTTAAGCAAAAAAAAAAAAAAAATAACAAAAATTATTAAAGCATCAAATTTAAATAAATTTACAATATTTAAATAATTAAGCAAACCAACTCGACCAAAATTAAACAAGTTAAATTCGGCAGTGCCGAGTCTTATATACCCTTCACTGCGTTAGCGAAATATTAATATTTTTCACTTTCCACATTCTTCATTAATAGCAAACCCATAGAAAAAATTAAATGAGTGAAGATAAATATGCCGCGTTAAATATCTTTTAACGGAAAACCCGAAGTTTATTAGTATTTGTAAATATTTTCAGTACTAAAGGTTTATTTATCAAATACGTCTTACGTCTTAAGTGTTTTTAGTAGTAGTTTAGCGGAGATCATCTATATTTGTAACCAACCAACCAAATATTCAGATATTACTTTGGATATTTATATTTGTTTTCAAGGATTTTTGCAGTTTCCGTTTTGAATCATAAAATAAAAACTATGAATTTTTCAGAAAATGTTAAAACACTTCCAGAAAGTTTAGAGCCTACAGATTAAATTCCATTTTGATTTTATCAATTTTCCTGGCCAAAATCGGGAATGGTACCTCAGCAAAGTGGGGAATGGTAAAAATCAATCAGAAGAAGAGTACTGGGGAATAAGGGAATTAAAAAATTTTTATTAAAAATAATTCAAAATTTTTTCTGAGTGCTTGGGCCATAGATTACAAATCTAGACGACCTCTTGTTTAAAACGATATGTGTACCAACCAGTAATATTCTATGGTTCGTTTGCAATCTCTTAGAGAAATCAACGTATTTATGCACATTTGTATCTTAGTATGTCAAAAATACTGAAAAAATATTTACAAATACTAAAAAACATAAGGAATTACGTAAAAACATATTTAACTAACCATATTTATATTCACTCACTTCAAAAAATTATGTGACTGAAATACATACTTTTTTCAGCTTGAGGTCGTATTAAATGTAAAAATTTATTTATTTATTATTGGAGGGAATATCAATAAAAAATAAATTTTTATAATACGATTAAATTAACGAGTTCTAAGAAACAATAATTTCTGAGAACCTCATTTTTAAAAGCAATAAAAGGCCGGCAGGCACTCAATTTTTAAATTAAAAAAAAAGAAATTCTAAGAAAGATATTAAATAGAAAAACAAAAAAAATTATTTTTATTTAATTTTGCAAATTTTTGTAAAAATTTTTAAGCCAAACATATTTAATTAAATATTTAATTATCGAGAAAAATCGATTATACTCAAGGCAATAAAAACCACACACACACACATACACTTTTTTTCTGTTTGTGTGTACAAAGCATTACGCACATGACAGCTAAATATTTTGAACAAAAAAAAAAAAAACAAAGCAAAAGCAAAACAAGAGCAAAGCAAAAACAAAACAAAAATTAATGAAATTGTGAAATGCCGGTTGTATTTTTGATTTTTCTGGTCCATTTGTTTACCAATCTTTCTGATTTTTTGCACAGAAATTACGACTGTTATTTTTAATAAAACTGCGTACCGCGTTTTATTGTCTGTCTTGTAGTTTAGACAAATTACGCAAAAAACGCACCAAAAATATTCAAAAATAGAGGTAATCGTAATTTTTGACTCAAAGCTCCACCATTTATTTACCCATCCAGCTGAGTTTTGGTTATAATACTATGAATGTGATGTTTGAAAAAACTGCGTACTACTTTTTTTCAGTTTAGATTAAAATCGCATAAAAACAAAGCCGTAATTTATGAAAATCTAAAATTTCGGTTGTATTTTTGATATTCCTCGGCCATTTGTGAATCGATTGCTTTCATTTTTAGCACAAGTATTATGACTTATACTATACACAAAACTGCATACCACGTTTGTTTTTTGTCCGTTTTTTCATTTAGACAAAATAGGCAAAAAACCCACTCAAAAAATGGTCAAAAAAAGATGTAGTTTCGGTTTTTGACTCATAGCTCCGTCATTTCTGAACCGATCTGGCTGAATTTCAATAGCAATTGTCTTACAGCAACAGCTAACCGTTTAGTATGCTATACTTTTCTTTATGTGGTCTAGATTCTTCTGAAAGTTGATTTCAACTCCTACACGGATAGACAGACAGACAGATGGACATCGCTAAATCGACTCCGCTACTTATAAGGATCCATAATATATATACTTTATAGGGGGTCCCATGTACGGTGTAGAATCAAAAAGTTATAAATATATACCCTTCTTACTTACAGTGAAGGGTATAAAAATTTGATATGGAAGTAAATTTTCATATAAATGGCATTGAACTTTCGTTTGATATCAAATGGAAATTTAGGACTTAGAACTTTTAAAGGTTAATTAAAAAAAAAGATCATAAATAGCAAAATAGCTTTATAAAATTTTTTACAAAATTATTTACGGTCTGCTCAGCTAAAAGCTTCTTTCGTATAATTGTATTGAAAACAAAAACAATATACAAGAATTTGTAATACAATTACACGACAAAAGCTTTCGTTCGCATTTAAATGAACACGCATTTACTTTTTTATTTTTATTATTAAAAATTTTTTAACAAACTACGCAGCAGTTCTAATGCTTCGCTGAACGTCATCCTAATGTCACAATTAAAAAAGTGGCATAAGTGTGTCCTTTTTATTCATTTAAAGCAAATCATACGGATATATTAGGTTTCTGCTTTTTAATTAATTTATTTGAAAATAAATCGCTACTCCCCTTGGTCAGGTTATCACACGTGAACGACGTTGTTGTCTTTGAAAGGTATTAGAAAAATAGCAAGTGTTAGATAAATTTAAATAATCATACGTCTGCATAGTTTTTTGAAATTTTTTTATATGGTATAAAATGAACGGCTTCTTCTATATAAGTAAAATTATTGTTCTATGTTTGTTCCGTATACATTATATGATTTGACCACCATATAGTTTTGTATTAGCCACACCCACTTTTTAGCAATTAACACGCTATTCTCTAAAATTTGGTTTATATGTCTAGCGGACATGTCTACTTTTTAATATAATAAATTAAGTTAATTTTTAATGATTAATATTTTTTTTTCAAGGGATTTCTCTGAAATTTAATACACACCCTCCTTTTAACCTAACTATTCTAGTTTTTAAAATAAAAGACCGCATAAAATAGAGTAAAACAGCTAGTTTTGCATAACAAATAATTCATTAAAAGCACTGAACTATTGCTGTGTTATTTTAAGGACTGGCATTTTGAGTAGTTTTCTTAACGATGGAATCGTTAAAATTTATTTTCGTTATTTAAAATAACACAAAAGAAAGGGAAACATTGTAATTCTTCTACCAAAATTAAACGAAATCTACTTTTTTGGCTTAGCAAATAGAAATTTCTTTCATAATATTTAGAAATAGGGCTACAAAGTCAGCCTTATTTTCAGATGCTTTGGGCTTCCTTATAACTTGCATCTTACTTAATTAAGTGGTAGCTAAATACTAAACTTCTTATCCAAAAAAAGTCAATTTATGAAACATTTTTCATAACCTTTATTTCAACTCATTGTCCATCTTTTTAAATAAGAAGGTCAAAAATTAAGGCTAGACTTTGCTTTGCTATACAATTTTTAATTTCCTTTCTTTCAAAAAGTAATTTTGAAAGATGTATTTCACTTTTATACAAACTTTTGTATCTTTTTTTTGTGCAGAAGCTGGCTGCTTTCTCTTATTTCAAATAAAAATGCAAATGTTGGTTTAATAAAATCGAAAAAGAAAAAAATAATATGCAAAACACTTGTGTTTGAAATTGCAAATATTTTCAATTTGCAAAAGATATATTTACGTGGTTGTTGAATGGCTGTATTGGCAGATTAACATACAAACATAAAGAAGTCAATTACCAATAATGAGCCTTTTTTTAAGGTAGAACTTTTGAAAACCAATTTAGGAAATAAAAGTATATTAGTGGAAAAAATTTTGAGGCCATTATATATTTTTAATTGATTTCATACATAAATTTTAAAATTTATATTAGTTAATGACTTTTCTACAAATAACTTAAGCCCATGGCTTATCACAGGACTCAAAAGCGTGAGTGGTATATATGTGTGATAGTGTGTCCACTTAACTTGCTTCTCAGACTCAAGCAATTTCTCAGAAGTTTTAATAACACAATCGGAAAAATTTTACATAAATTTCAGCAAAACCAGCTCTGCGAAAACACCTGTGCAAGCTCACCCATTTCGCTCTGCAGAAAACATTGCTGTTGTAGTCGATAGTGTGACAATTAAGCATCTCACGAACATCACTTATGCAAATTTTGAATAAAGATTTGAATTTACTTTCAATTGACAACAGAGCTGACAAAGCCAACGAAACAATGACTTTTTTCCAATGGCCTTATTATCTCATGTCGTGGCGATGTAAATTGGCCGCCACTATCATGTGATTTGATACCTTTGGACTTCTTTCTATGGGAATATTTAAAAGAACGAAGTGTACGTTAATAACCCAAGAATAATTCAAGAGATAAAGAATGAGATAGAACCTCAATTAAGTCTCAGAGTTATTGAACGTCTCAGCATTTGAACGATATTTTGTTTTACATAAAATTGTCATACATCCTTTTATCACAATAAAGAAAATTAAGATAATTCTCTGAAACTTTTTGTTTTATTTACTATTCATATCGTGGGGTTTGGTTGGACCAAGTATGTAAAGAGTTGCAATTGACCCCTCCTAGCACATTGCAATGGTCAAATGACTAGTCTTTTGCATGAAAAAATCAAAACAATAACTAATCTTTATACCTTAAGGACCAGTATAGTGACAAATTTTGTGCTGCAATTATTATTGCTGCAATAACAAAAAAGAAAATTCAGAAAAAAGAGTATTTGAAGGAATTTTAATCTTCTACAACTTTTCTTAATTGAGTTAATTTCAATATAAGCAAACGAATACCATCAGAAAATACTTTTTAGTTTTTTGTTTAATTTTAAAATTAAAATATTTGAAGCCGCTAATTAAAACAATTTTTTTTTTATAAATGAAGTTGAGCAATTAAAAACAATAGGCCATAATCATAGTCACAAAAAAGTAGGCTTTTATTAAGAGCGGACTTTTGTTCATAAGAATTTAAGGAATTTAAAATTGATTTTAAAAAGATGCCGACTTTAGTCTGACTATGATTATGGCCCAATAAATTTAATATTTGAAGTAATTTGTTTCCCAAGAAGTAAAATTAAATTCAAATACGACATGCAAAATTATATTAAACAGAAAATAATAGTAAAAAAAGTGTTTTGATTTTCAAAATATTTTTTGTTACTAAAAAAATATTTAAAATGCTGCCTTATTTCTCAAAAAAAAAAAAAAAAAATAACTGCGTGCTATAGTAAAATCTGTAGTATTTTCATTGTCTTTATTATTTAAATAAAAATTATGTGTGTTTGTTCTCCATTATCTTTTATTTTTTACAGTCAGAGGTAAATATTGAAATAAAATAAGAAATAAAAAAAAAATTGTAACAAAAGACAACTGAACACTTTTACAGTACAGCACAAAAATAAAATAAGAAATTCAAAAATATTTTTTAATATATCGCTCCTAGTCATAGCTCAGAGATATTTATTTTAAAAATGGCAGCCAATATAACTTTTTAAGTGATTCTGCTATATTTATGATCAAATATTTACAGAATGTATTAAATAAAGTTGACAAACCACTTATTAAGCAGGCTGTTCTGTATACCGAGCGGAATAAAAAAATTTTTAATTAAAATTTTTCTTCTTATTCAGCCTTATTATGAGCGACGTTGTCCGAATCGAATTCAAGGTAAGTCCATATAAAACATATGGGCTGCGTTACCACATATCACTATTTACGTCCCGACAACGACACTTATAATAGGGCCTATTAAATTTATGTTTTGTATATTTTTCCCCATAATTTAAAAAAACTGAAAATACCAAACGCAGTAATGAAGTTTTCAATTCCGAATAAAATGTTCTAATTCGGAACACAGAATATCACTGAATTTATCCTTGTATACACATGCACACTCCTAGACAGGCGTACACATCTATAATTATATTTATTACATAGAAAAGAAAATGTCTTCTCTTTTAACAGAATTTTTTTTTTTAAAACTTTTTTGTAATAGTGGTACCAACAACAAAAAATATTCCAGATTCAGTACTGATATATTTTAAATTGAAATTCGATAGAATTTTATAATTTAAATTGATGCCAATATAGTATTGTACCCACAGAATATGGTGCTTTACAAAAGCTTTTTGTAAAACCTTAGTCGTTTCACTTAAATAAATTTTTATTTTTTTTCTTAAAATATTCACCGCTATTTTGTAAAAAAAAATTACTCAGTACTACTAGCATAGTTGTAAACTTGGTTACTTATGGAAATTTAAAATAGAGAAAAATTGTTGTGCAAAAATATCTTGAAAATCCTATATGCTCAGGTGCAATGATTGCAAAAAACGAAACATTACAGCTTCGAAAAAGCTCTGTAAATGAGGATTTAAAAAGATATAATCAAATCTTAAGTTCAGATCGCAAGGAAACTTAACAGAAAAACGTTGCTAAAGGAAATTAAGGGCCTAGAAAGTGTATAATACGCTCAAGGCAACAAAATCTGGGTGCAAAAAATACAACACCAATGTAAATATCGTAAAAAGAAAAATGGCAAAAAGAAATTAGCTAACGTCTGATAAAATATCCAAATCAGAGTGAAAAGCAGAATGCCATTGCAATAAAATGGGAAGGCATTCTTTGCGACAAAGTATTAGCAAAATTTAACAAGTGTCTTATTATGGACGATGAAATCTTTATCGAAATGGACTTAAAATTGCTGCAAAGTCAAACATTTTAAAATATATAAAATTTTTAAAATAAAAATACACGCAAATGGATAAATTGAAAACAAAATTATATGGCAAGCAATTTGCAGTTGTAAAGTAAAATTTTGGCTTGATTTGGCACCTTGTCATTATTCAAAAACTGCGATGGGGTGGTATGGTGGTATGAGATTGATATGGTCTGCAGCTTCGCCCATTGAACAATACTGGGCAATTGTTAAAGACACAATAAAGAAAACGCCCAAAATATGTTAAAAATTTAGAACAACTATGCAGCGTAGGTAGGTCAAAAAAATTCATAAAAGGAAATGCGTTGTAAGTTTTTTTTTTATATTTTCATAAAAAGCCATAAATAAACTGTTATATTTGAAAGTGGTATAAATCCACTTAAAAAAGAGGAATCAGTTAGCATTAATTTTGGTAAGATAAGGAACACCATCTAAGTGGAATTAATGATGAATCATTAAAAAATGGACTTATATCAATGCCAAATATAAAAGCTCAACAGCTTGGTCGGTTGTGACCGCATGTGAAATTTGCTGCTCGTCATGAATTATTTTATTTTCTATAGAAGCGGAAATAAGTCACCTATTTATTGCGGCCAAAATAGATCTATTGTGACACTATTTTCAGTTTACAAATTCTCCCCAAGTTAATATTTATTAAAAAAAATTCAAAGATTTTCTTGGGTGATTTGTCCGCCTTGTCAGACGCTTGTAAAAAACGGGTTCAGTAGACCATTTCAGTAGGACAGTGTACATTAATGTATTTCAAAAAAGTTTTTTTCTCTATCTGATATAAAAAAATCTCCCCAAATATGAGCCCTGCAGCTGAACTCTCAGCGGTTGCTCTTTTTATTTCAGTTTACCATTCAATTAACATGTAAAAATAATTTTTTATTAAAATGAAATTTACATGTAGTTCACGTAATTTTTTACAAAAAACCATTTTATAAAGGGTGTTTTTTATAGAAGTATAGAACTTTAAATTGCAATAAAACAACGATGCATTATTCGATTGACATGAATTTTATTTATCCGAAAGATAATCTTGTGGCACTGTCTTCCAAATGGTCAAGCGTTTGTAGCTTATCCGCATAGACCAATGACTTTACATAGCCCCACAGAAAGTAGTCTAGCGGTGTTAAATTACAAGATCTTGGAGGCCAATTCACAGGTCCAAAACGTGAAATTAGGCGGACACCAAACGTGTCTTTCAATAAATCGATTGTGGCACGAACTGTGTGACATGTTGCGCCGTCTTGTTGGAACCACAGCTCCTGGACATCATGGTTGTTGAATTCAGGAATGAAAAATTTAGTAATCATGGCTCTATACCGATCACCATTGACTGTAACGTTCTGGCCATCATCGTTTTTGAAGAAGTATGGACCAATGATTCCACCAGCTCATAAAGCGCACCAAACAGTCAGTTTTTCTGGATGTAACGGTGTTTCGACATACACTTGGGGATTAGCTTCACTCCAAATGCGGCAGTTTTGTTTGTTGACGTAGCCATTCAACCAGAAGTGCGCTTCATCGCTAAACAAAATTCGTAAAATACGTATTCCGTACAGAACCATTATTTTCGAAATAAAATTGCACTATTTGCAAGCGTTGTTCAGACGTGAGTCTATTCATGATGAATCGCCAAAACAAACTGAGAATAAATCAATTGACAGCTGTTAAATCGGTCGCCATCTTGAACAGTAATGCCAACTTAAAGTTCTATACGTCTATAAAAAACACCTTTTATTTAATCAAGTATGATTATCATGCCAAGAACACTAATTACTGTCATTTAAAGATTATTTAGTTTTAAAACAGCTTGTAATAATTTTTTTGCATAATGTTTCAAAACTTTTATCCAAATTAATAGTCAGTTTTATATTTTTATGGATTATGGATTTCAAAAATGGTTGTCAGTTAAATCACACTGTGAAATATGACGAATTGTGAAACTGACGACTTATCAACTGTAGCGTACAATCTAGATATCGTGTGTGCTGCCCTTGAGAGAGTAAGAGTACAGAAAAGACATTAATCTTTTTTTAAGCACCTACACTAGGGTGGTTTTTTTGTCTTCCGTACATAACCTGCAGAAGTCGTTCAAGCTGATCCTCATATTTTGATACCCTTCACTGTAAGTAAGAAGGGTATATATAACTTTGTGATTCCGTTTGTAATTTCTACATCCTACAGGGGACACCATATAAAGTATATATATTCTGGATCCTTAAAAGTAGCGGAATCGATTTAGCGATGTTCGTCTGTCTGTCCGTGTAAGAGTTGAAATCAACTTTCAGAAGAATCTAGACCACATAAAGAAAAGTATAGCATACTAAACGGTTAGCTGTTGCTGTAAGACTATTGCTATTGAAATTCAGCTATATCGGTTCAGAAATGACGGAGCTTTGAGTCAAAAACTGAAACTTCCTCTATTTTTGAGTGGGTTTTTTGCCTATTGTGTCTAAACGAAGAAACGGACAAAAAAAAAGTGGTATGCAGTTTTGTTTGAAGTATAAGTCATAATACCTGTGCTAAAAATGAAAGCAATCGGTCTACAAATGGTCTAGGAATATCAAAAATGCAACCGAAATTTTAGATTTTCATAAATTATGGCTTTGTTTTCATTATGGTGGTTTTTATTGCCTTGGGTATAATAGTACGAATACAGACATCTCTATGAAAGAGAGTGCATTAGATTTTTCTCGATAACTAAATATTTAATTAAATATGTTTGGCTTAAAATTTTTTACAAAAATTTGCAAAATTAAATGAAAAAAATTTTTTTGTTTTTCTATTTAATATCTATCTTAGAATTTCTTTTTTTATTAATTTAAAAATTTAGTGACTGCAGACATTTTATTGCTTTTAAAAATGAGGTTCTCAGAAAATATTGTTTCTTAGAACTCGTTAATTTAATCGTATTATAAAAATTTATTTTTTTTATTGATACTCCCTCCAATAATAAATAAATAAATTTTTATATTTAATACGACCTCAAGCTGAACAAAGTATGCATTTCAATTACATACCTACTTTTTTTGAAGTGAGTGAATATAAATATGGTTAGTTAAATATGTTTTCACGTAATTCTTTAAGTTTTTTAGTATTTGTAAATATCTTTTCAGTATTTTTGACATACTAAGATACAAATGTGCATAAATACGTTGATTTCTCTAAGAGATTGCAAACGAACCATAGAATATTACGGGTTGGTTCACATATCATTTGAAATAAGAGGTCATCACCAAATTTGTAATCACCCAAGTACTCAGAAAAATCTTTGCATTATTTTTAAAAAATTTATGAAATTCCCTCATACCCCAGTACTCTTCTTCTGAGGGATTTTCGGGCAGGAAAATTACTAAAATTAAAAAATAATTAAATCTGTAGGCTCTAAACTTTCTGGAAGTGTTTTAACATTTTCTGAAAAATTCATAGTTTTTATTTTATGATGCAAAACGGAAACTGCCAAAATCCTTGAGTTCAACAGTACTGGGGTGTATGGAAATTTCAAAAAAATTTTAAAAATAGTCCAAAATAACTCTGAGTATTTTCGCGGTAGACTACAAATCTAGACAGTCTCCTCTTTAAAATGATATATGTCTCATCTCACAATATTTAATGGTTCGTCGGCAACTTCCTAAAATTACTTAGAGCAACAGCACTGGGGTATATGGAAATTTAAAAATAATCCAAAGTAACTTCCTAACGAACCATAGAAGATTACGAGATAAGATGTATATCATTTTAAAAGGGAGGTCATCTAGATTTGTAATCTATCTTCTAAGTACTCAGAAAAAACCTTATATTATTTTTAAAAATTTTTTAATTTCCCTCCTACCCCAGTACTCATACTCTGAGGAATTTTTATCATTGCTCATTTTGGCAACAGAAACTTACTGAAACCAAACTGAAATGAAATTTGGAAGTTCTACGCTTTCTGGAAGTGTTTTAACATTTACTTGAAATTTCATAATTTTTATTCTATGATGCAAAACGGAAATTGCCTAAACCCTTCAGAGCAACAGCACTGGAGTATATGAAAATTTAAAAAAATAAAAAAAATTTTAAAATATCCAAAGTAATATATGAATATTTGATTGGTTGGTTACAAATATAGAAGATCTCCGCTAAACTATTGCTTAAAACATTTAATATTTAATGACTTAAGACGTATCTGAATACTGAAAATATTTAGAAATACTAAAAAAATCCGGGTTTTACGTTAAAACATATTTAACGCGGCATATTTATCTTCACTCATTTAATTTTTTCTATGGTTTTGCTATTAATAAAGAATGTGGAAAGTGAAAAATATTAATTTTTCGCTAACGCAGTGAAGGGTATATAAAACTCGGCACTGCCGAATTTAACTTGTTTATAAAATTGTTTGTCACAACAAAACTTTTTTCCCTTTATAAAAATAAGTTGCATTAAGTTCTTGTGTGTGTGTATGTGTGTTTCAATAAAAAATTACAGTGAAATATTGTGATAAAATATTTAAAGAATTAATAACTCAAACAGAAGCAGTTTATTTTAATAATCTTATAAAAATATAAACACAGCAACTAAACAGAATTATTAATTACACAAAAATGCACTTGATTATATTTTTATGCGGTAAGTGATTTCCCAAGAATATCAAATAAAGATGAGAAAACAAAGAAGGGCATTTAGAATACATACCGCAAAACAAAAAGTAATAAAAAAAATTACAAGTTCCCTTTTACACTATTCTTTCTTTTGTGCAGCATAAGTCTTATTGTTTTCTTCCCAACCCTAACTCCTTGCCCAAAAGTACGAATTTTTGCAATAAGTAAGTACCGTGCCTAATGTTAATCCCCATATCCTGAAACATTTACAGCCATATTCAATAAAAGATGTTTTATAAGTTTAAAGTTTAAAATAGCTATTAAAGACTTTTGGTAAAATAATTCCAAAATTAAAGTTTGTATTCAAAATCCAACAATAACTTTTAAATAGTTATTATAAATATATTTTAAATTTTTTTACGTTTCTGTCTGGTAAACCTTTCAGTATAATATTAGTGATACTTAAAAAGAACGTCGTTAACCATAAGCCCTGTACATAATTCTGTACAAACAATGAATGTGTTTAATTAAACGCATAATTTACAAAAAAGTATGCAAAAATTAGAAGAAAACATTGTATAGAAATTAATAATTTTAATAACGACAATACAAAAGGTATTCGAGTACTGGATTTGCTTTTAATTTCTTTACATCACTGGTCATACTGAGAGCGTAACATAAGTAATGCATTAAACACATTCGACACAGCAGCCTACACGACGACACGAAAGAGAGTGCGGCATGCAGCAATATAAATAAATTTTTTGAACGCGGCTGCGACATTCCTAAAATGAATAAAAATAATAATAACACTAAAGTTAATTGTATTTTTTTTTTGTCTTTTCTTTCTTCAGAATAAAAAATATGTCTTGAGAATAAAATACGTTTAAGCACTAATTTATTTAACATTTTTATTTTATTTTATATTTATTGGCATTTATTGGCGCTCCCTAAAATAGAAATAGATTTAAATGGACGACAACAGCATTTGCCGTCGTGTCGTCATGTTGTTGTGTTGTCGTAAAAATAATCATTTACATATAAATACATGTATTCTATTTTTAACATATTGCAGTCGGTAGTCTGCTGTGTCGAATGTGTTTAATGCATAAAAGAATTCAAATATACCTATTTTGTTTTTTTATTTTTGATAGAAAAACCGATTGATTTAATATTGAAGGTCATTGTTACAAGTTACCATTTTGTAAGTCAAATATCAAGCTTTTGGTGGGACATTAAATTAAAAATATTGATAAATTAAATATAAAATTTGGGTCTAAAGTTTTAGCCTAAAGCCAGTTATTTGCCCTAAATGAAATAGAAATAGAAAACTTCTGCTAGAAATTATTTTAAATAAAATGTTTCAAAATAATTTTTGCTCTTCTTTCCTTTTATTCATATTCAAATATTTAAACAATTTTTTCCTTTTCACAAATACGAAACTTTAAGGGAAGTAAGTATTTTTGATTAATTTGCTTACCTATGCGAAGTATTCTATTTATCCATTTAAGTTTCTAAATTTTGTTTTTGGCAAATATCCAAAATCTCATCTTATTTTTATTTTTAGAATAGTAAAAAAAAATTTTGAATTTATGGAACTTATTTTTGATTTATTATGGGTCTAAAGAGCTATTATTAGTTTATGAATGCAGTTTTATTGATTTGTTTTCTTGTTTCAAGATTTTATGATTTTGACGATGGTGTGCAGCCATTCCGTAATCCATATATGTATTACCCATCCGATTAGGGTCTTTTGGATCTTTGGTAACACTGGCTTAGGTTGATGGCTTTTATCCTGTTTGTACTTCTAGCCAACGTTGGCATTTTAGCATTTTTAAGCTTAGTTTTACCCTTTTTTTCTATCGGATTTAGCCTAAATTTTCAAAATAGCCTTACATAGCCTTTTTTGGAAAAATGAAAACAAAACATACATAATTAAGAAGAAGAAAATTCCTGAACATAAATGAACTTGTTTTGTAGACTTCGAACTTTAATAATTTAATTTAAAATTTATATTTTGACCTGCTACTACTTTTATTTTTTAAAGTCGAATTGTTTGTATACAAATTTTTAGATTTGCTTTGGGGGGCAAAATCTTAACGAAAATTGACGAATTCGTCGAATGAAAGAAGTAAAGAAAAGAATTTGGCTAATTCTTTGTTAAATGCACTTCATTCTTTGCATGTACTTCATATCCACACTTTATTTTTCAAGACACATTTTTAGAAATGGCTTATTATTACTGCAGAATACTATCATTAATGAATCAATTTAGTATTTATCTGTTTAGTACTATCAATATCAGAATTGATTTTAAAAAACTAAAATGAAAGCTAAAAAATATTAGAATTCGCTTATACATAAGTATAAGTCATGTAAAAACTACCTTTCTTTCTTTCGTTTTTTATATTTTATTTTATGTTCCAATAAAAAAAGAAAAAAAATTTTTAATTTTAAGCTGTAGCTTTTTAACGTTTTTCTAGTTTATTTTCTTTTTAGCGTGACTTAGCTTTTTATACCCTTTTTTAGGCCAATTTAGCTTATTTATTTTAGCTTCTAGCACTTCATAGTTCTAAGACTATAAATATTCAACTGGAGTTCGAAATCAAAGCAATATATTCTTCTAAAGCGTATCACTATACATTTAGAAATCATAAAATTTACAGCAAATTATGAGCTATCATATAATATATATTACATTTGAAATAAGTTTCCAATTCAAAGAAAAAAGATATATAGAAAGTATTTTTATATAAAAAATTTTACGATCATACTTTCCAACCTTGACGTCACTAAAATTGGTTTTTGTTTTATGTATTACGCCGTTTTTACCAAAAGTACCTTCAAAGAATCATTCATTGAAAGAACGAGATTTGCAAAATGACTGGATTAAAATTTTTTTAACCCAAAATTTTTTTTTGCAGTTTTACTATTTTCATGCTATAAAAGTTCAGGTTTTTTCGAACCATTTTAAAAACTTCCCTTAAAATTCTTTATTATTGAAGGCCAATTTAAATGATTTCCAGTTTTATTTCTACTCATAGACACCATTTGAGTTACTGAGCGTTAGCATTAAACAAGGAAATGAAAAGGAATACGTTAATTTTAAAACTTAAAAATATGCCATTTTTATTATTTTTTTTATAATTTAATGCCCTACTGATATAAATTTTTTTAATTGTATAAATTTAATATTTTTTGTTTGCTTTTCTTTTTTATGATAGCAAATTGGTCGTTACATACGCCGAGATGAGTCTTTGCTTTACACACCAAAAGCCAGTGAAGTAAGTATTAAAAAGAGGTTTAACAGCTATAAAACTTTTTATGTAACTAAACTTGTTAAAAAAAATTTTTTTTCTACTTCTTGCTAACTTTCATTTTTTAAATGTGAACTTCTAACAACACTTACTCCACATTGTATTTTGTATGCACTTCTAATAACTAACAACCACTCGCAAAAAACTAAAAAAAAAACAGCGTTTAAAGCCAGCTAATGAAAGACAAAGTATATTAACAAGTCGTCATCTACATAACAGCAACAGTAGTAGCAGCAACAGTTTAAAACAAACTAAAACGTGGACAACACCAACAACACTAGCACCAATTTTGAAAAATATTGACTTAAATGAAACTGACAGAAAATTCACTAACAAAAAGCCACGTTTTCTAAACAATAATGGCCATTTAAATGTGAATGTATTAGCAAATGGGCCACAACATGCTAAGCTGAAGCCAGTTAGAGAACGTAGGCCCACAGCTTTACCCACTGAACAACCACCAATTGAAGATGATATAATAGAAAGAGAAACATCGCCTCAAGTGAATTTTTTTATTGGCACTCATAACCCTAATAAAAAAAATAATTTCGATGACGATAATGAGGAGAGTGATAATGATGTTAGTGATGATAATGAGAATGATAGTGATAGCAAAGTACTAGTAGTAGATTTTTTAGATTTTAATTACGCTGATAACAATAAGATAACCTCATCCAATATTTCATTAAGTTCAAATTTTGATATTTTAAATGCAAAACTGTTAAACAGTAAGTTACCTAGCAATACCAGTAATAAACTAAGCAAACTAACGCGTACACCCACTTGCAATTCATCTCTATCACATAATGATGTCATATTGGAGAAAGAGCTGGTGAATATACCATCACCACCACCACTGCCGCCACAACCATTGATGGTAGCCAAATCACCCTCAATATTGTCTTTCAAGAAGGCATCATCGAGGAGTAAACGCAATTCAAGTGATATTTTACAATTGCAGCAGTATCAACGGCAGTTTAGTGCTACAATAGCAACAACACCCACCATAGAAGAAAATCCTACCAGCAGTATATGTTTAACGGAAACGGAAGTGCATGAAAAAGCATTTTCATCAACAGTAACATCAGCATCACTAACAGCATCAACGCATAACGGATGTGCTAAAGTAAGAATTTTTTCATGCAGTGACATGCTTGCAATTCATGCAAACAAACAATAATTTAATCACTGACATCTATACTCCCTGACAAACACATTTCACACACACCCACATACAGCAGGCTGACACGTACGCACTTTGACTTATTTTCTTTTGTTGCCCCTTACGAGGGAATTCTTAAAGCTCATGTTCTTTCTTAACGCATGAATAATCTAAAGCCAGTAAGCAAAGTTATACACCAACACTTACACACACACATACACACACACATACACACACACAAAATCGCAGCATAATTTTTCCTTTAAATTCATGAAACATTTTACTGTTTTACTTACGTAGTAAATTCATTTAAATTTTTTTTTTAACATTGTGCAAGCTTCTGCTAGTTTATTAAGAATTTATACGAAATAACTTTGTCGACTTTAAATGCAAGAAACTTTCATAAACCTCACGGCAGTACAACTAGCTATTGAAAATCAGCAGCTGCTAAAAATTTTTACTTAAAAATTAGTGTTTTTTTAAGCCCACCATGTTTTCAAAAGTCAAAATAAGTTTTCCGAATTCTACTCTTTATTGTTTTGTTTTTACCTACAAGGGGGTAAAAGCTGAAAAGGATAGCCATCCTTATCTACTTGCATTTGCTTGGAATAAATGAAAAGTAAAAAATTTGGTAAACTACGAATTTATATACGAAAAAAGACTCAAGCAGAAATATTTGCTGTAGTAAAAGGAAAATGTTTAACTAACAGTGGGACTGCCGTAATAAAAAATGTGAGCTTTTTTTTGTACAAGAATTTCTTTGATTTGATTTGATATTCACCAATAACATACATTTCGACGGCAAAATTCTATTCAATTGACGGAGATATTTTCCTAATTAATGATTTGTTTATGAGCCATGACAGCACGGTGAACTGAAGCCTTTTAGACTTTTTTACAAAACTCATGTTTCCTTTGCCAGATATTTACGTTTGGTAGATATAAAAGGTGTTTTTTTTATAGACGTATAGAACTTTAAGTTGGCATTACTGTTCAAGATGTCGACCGATTTAACAGCTGTCAAGTGATTTATTCTCAGTTTGGTTTGGCAATTCATCACGAATAGACTCACGCCTGAACAACGCTTGCAAATAGTGCAATTTTATTTCGAAAACGAGATTGCCGTTGTTCCCGATTTTCATAAGCAAATTTTGTTTAGCGATGAAGCGCACTTCTGGTTGAATGGCTACGTCAACAAACAAAACTGCCGAATTTGGAGTGAAGCTAATCCTCAAGTGTATGTCGAAACACCGTTACATCCAGAAAAACTGACTGTTTGGTGCGCTTTATGGGCTGGTGGAATCATTGGTCCGTACTTCTTCAAAAACGATGATGGCCAGAACGTTACAGTCAATGGTGATCGGTATAGAGCCATGAATACTAACTTTTTCATTCCTGAATTGAACAACCATGATGCCACAATCGATTTATTGAAAGACACGTTTTGTGACCGCCTAATTTCACGTTTTGGACCTGTGAATTGGCCTCCAAGATCTTGTGATTTAACACCGCTAGACTACTTTCTGTGGGGCTATGTAAAGTCATTGGTCTATGCGGATAAGCCACAAACGCTTGACCATTTAGAAGACAACATTCGCCGTGTTATTGCCGATATACGGCCACAAATGTTATAAAAAGTCATCGAAAATTGGAAGTCCAGATTGGACTACATCCGAGCCAGCCGTGGCGGTCATATGCCAGAAATCATATTTAAAATGTAATGCCACAAGATTATCTTTCGGATATATAAAATTCATGTCAATCGAAAAATGCATCGTTGTTTTATTGCAATTTAAAGTTCTATACGTCTATAAAAAACACTTTTTACTACTGCTGGGCTAGTCCACATAACATGTACCAACGTTTTCTATCCTTTTGTACAAAATAAACAGGTATCGCAGTGTACTGAGTTTACAATGTCTAACCAGCAGTTAAATTGAAAATTATTCGAAAAGGCACTGGCATTTACTAAGCCTTTGTAGTCTCAGGTTACCAACAAGACGTTGTGATTTTAGATATGTTAAATACAGAATGAAAAATATTGCGTTTAGATTTATTTGTAGCTTAGAATAGTTTTCAGTTTAGGACCTTCAAGTAACACAGGTACATATGAATATTTACAAGCATACTTGAAAGCCACACATAACTACAAATATGTGTAATATTTTATAATAAAAGTGCTTGTAAGTCATTTCAAGGATGCTTGGGCAGCCCTATAATATACAAATTTTTTCTGATTGACGAGATCTTAAGCACCGGGGTCTAATACAGCTTGGAACTTTAAAATCATATTGTTGACACTACTTTCGCTGAACAAGTGAAGTCTGCTAAAGATTCACGTTGTAGACTGCAGAGGATATTAATGATCTTTCACTGAATAAGTGGGTGTGATCTGGTAAAATTTAACATCTTAAAGTCTTGTTGTTTACACCGGGAGATATTTAAAGTGAACTACTGAAGTGCTTGGTATTGACACCGAGCCATATTAACAATTTCTCATTGAATGAGTGGTTGGATCTGTGAGTGAATTCACGAATTTTACTTAACAATTTGAGCATTTTTTATTAATTAAATAACATGTATGCCAATCCTGGTAAAGCTTTACTTTTTACAGGTTTTTTATTGATAACGTAAATACAATAGACAGAGGCACACCTCAAAGTGGGCTGTACCGAATCTACTATACCTTTCATTGTAGTAAAAAAGAAAAAAAGAAGGGGCAAATAATCATCAAAATTCACGGATGACTTTATGGTTAGTGTCGTATAAAAGCGACAAAACAGTCGTTTCGACTCTAAAGGGCATTACCGAAGACAACATCATCGATAATTTAAAAGAAATAAGTGTCATATTTGTATACCATCTCTATATATGATGAAGAATATAAAAAAAATGCTAGGCTGCGTGAAGAATACCAGTGTATAATCATAAACTTTTAATTAAAGTTTTTGAAATTTAATTTTGGCAAGCCATTAACATCCTTTATTGGTGAAAAACTCAAATTTAATTTTGTGGTAAATTTCTTAAAGTAGACTTTAAAATTCATGCGCTTTGTGTCTCTATAAAATCGTCCTTATATACTTTGCTCGAACTTAGTTCGAATTGCTTTACGTTAGTTATTTTAATTTTTTCTCAATTTGTTTTAAATATTCACTTTTAATTTTTAAGACTTTTCCTTTACAAGTTTCAAAAATTTTCCTGTTGGAAGGCTTAAAAAATTTTGTAGCCTTTTAGTGGCTTTAAAAATATACAGCGCTATTTGAACTCTACTTCAACTTTAAAGCATCTCGTATAATACTAAATAGGCATCAACAGCAATCGATTACTGTCAACGGCGACGTTATCAATACCATTTTTATGTTGTCCCTGTAGTTTCTAATCGTCGGCGACATACATAATAGGAAAGATTGTTTAAATAACACTTTGTCACAAGAAAATGCCTGGGAAGTGGTATTATTTTTCTGGTAAGTGCTGTAGAGTGCAACAAGAATCTGTTTTTGAAATTCGCCAAGAATCTCCAAAATATTTAGTAAAAAACCGGTTTTTCGTACCTTTAAGCACTTATAAATCAGTAACTTAGCTTAGTATCAACCGATTTTAAGTTCATCAGCGGATTAAGATAGGAAACATTAAAACCCGTTTGAAGGATATATAATTCATTTAAGTAAACTTGAGGTATCTGTGTGTATTTTTCTAGCAAACTAATTTTTAATGTTTGGGGACGTTTTTACACGATATTTTATATGGGAACCGTAAAATTTTGAATTTATTTTCAAAATATGTTTATTTATGAGTTAAACCCAGCTTTACTGAGTTGTTAAACTTTTTCTTAAATTTTTTGTTTTACCAGAAATAAAATTTTCTACTCAAAAACTTATTATCCTTGTTCATCGCTGCACTGGCCCAGGTTATCTGGATGGAATTCCAAATGTGAGTGCAGATAATTAATTTTTATGGACAGATTTTAGCCCATTTTACCATACGCACTCAAAAATTCATTAACAGCCGCGACATAGTCCATGCGCAGTTTTCAACAGAACTTAGCTCACTCGCAAAATTTTAATCTCTCATATTTAAGATTCATCTGAACAAATAAATAAGATCAAAAAGTATTATATTTGGAAAGAAAGACATAAATACTTCCTTCTATTTTGGCTTCATTTATAAAAAAGTAGGCAACCTGAGTTAGGTCCAGAAATATGTAAACGTTTGGAAAAAATTTCAAAATAACCTTGTAAGTCCCCTCCACTGCAATGTTTCTGCTTTAATGTTTACTTAAGGAAAAAAAAATTCGAAATCATTGTCATCAAAAGAAAAAATCTTAGAAATGAAGGTAATTACACTTGAAGTTTTCAAGTCGTCTATTTGATAGGAAGATAACTTGTTGAAATGTGATTTGAGCTAACAAAAAAGATAAAAAGGTTTTTAATAAATTAGAACAAAATATTACAAACAAGAGTTGTTAAAAAGTCAAAAAAAACTGTGTCTGTTAATTAGATTCTAGATAATAACTTTTATTTCCAAAGAAATCAAAAAAAAAAAAAAATTCACCAGCAAACATTAAAAAAATTATAACAAGTCGTGTGTTTAACTTTCATCATCATTCTCCAATTAACTTTCAACACTTTTGCCAAGATGCAGAACAATTTTTCTATTTAATGGCATGTTAATTAAAAAAAAAGCACTGAAACTTTCATTGCTACGAGTTGCATCATGCACTTAATGTTGTATTATTTTATTTTATTGTGTATTATAATTATTGTTGTTGTTTAGCTATTATCTCGAAAATGTCTGTGTTTGTTTCATGTTGATTTATTTTTGCTTTTTTTTTACTGAAAGCAGAAAAACGGTTTAGGTTTTTTCCTTTTGCCACTCACTTATGGCTCTTTTTCAAATATATTTTTTCTGCTTCTTCTTCTTCTTCTTTTATATACGTTTACCTAGTCCAGCAGTAGTAAATCTGCTAAATTTGCTTTGGAAGCAGTACTTAAACATGAAATTGATGATTTAACGTCAACAGATGAAGATACAGATGCAACAACAAAATCAACTTCAAGTGGTTCCATGGCAACAAGAGATTCAGGTGTTCAAATTGAGGTAAAAATCAAGTGGAGAAACTAACAGTCAAAAAAAAGACGTACAACATGAAATTTTTTAGTTGTAAAAAGGAAATGAATTTTTAAATAAAAAAGTGGACAAGAGTTTGGCAAATTGCTTGCATTAAAGGCAAATAATTTTTTAAGGGCTCAAAAAATTTTTAAGTTTGTCAGCAATAGTTATCAAGAAGAAAACTGTTAAGTAAAGTCTTGCACTTGGGCTGCCTACACTGAGAAAACAAACAAACAGTTTTTTACTGTCAAGAAATATACTTCTCACAACTAATTATTTACTTGAGAACTTTGACTTACCTTCAGAAAACTTTGGGCTTAAGTGTATGATAACAGAAATCTTTTAAGGAAGTAAGGATTTTTGTGGGTCTTCTATTATTTAAATCATTTCAAAGTGTTTCCGCTGAAATGAAAGTGTTTTTGTGTTAAAGTTAATAAGCTCGATTAGAATTTTGAAAAGAAATTTCCTTAGCAAAACCAAATTTTTCAGTTAGACATGCAAATCATGTTGCTGTAAGTCGAATTTTTATGAACAGAAGAAAAAATGCGTGAGGGAGGGAGCCTAAATTGGCACGGTAAGCGTTATTTTACTGTCAAAAATTCTTAAGATCATACAAAATGTGTACCGAAATAACGCGGCGGCACAGCCTAACAATTGGAAAATCCAATTTTGACAGCGTGTTTTGTAATGAAGTTGACTGCAAAACAATTGTTTTTTATGTTTATTTTGATATTTTTGACCAGAAATTACATTTTAGCTCGTAAGTTATTTTTTGTTTGTCCTCAGTGGGTTTTTTTAAACAAGATGATTACCACTACTACAGAGAATGCGCACCGCTATCGCTTTAATATAAATAAAAGGCGCTAAAAAAACGCTTTGCTTTGTTTTTAGCACTTTTGCTAGTTTTTTTAATAAGTGTTTTTGTTTGGCTCTTATGCTTTTCAAAATTCAAAAGTTGAAAAGACTGACTTGTTGCTCTAGTCCAAGAACAGTTTTTTTATATAAAAAAATTATAAATCTGATGAACATATGTAAGTCGTTAGTATAATTGGGAATTTGAAAAAGTTGCAATTTTCTACTCCTTCACAAATCCCTGACTTTTCCATTAACATTAACACCAACTGATATTTTTGCCTGAACATTTCTAAACTAATACTGGCTTTTTTATGGCTTCCTCATCTAGGAGCCAAATACACCCTCACCCAAGGGCAGTGACAGCAGTAATGATTCACCCAAGTCGCATCGTCTGGAGGGAGGTCTAATATTTAGTCGTGCTAATTTGCCCTTCCGAAAAGATGTACAAATTGAATACATTGAAAAAGATGAAAAGTAAGTTTAAAATTTAGCACAAACAAAAAAAATTCTTTCCTTAATGGTTTTTTTACCCCTTCAGATCACGTAATCTCATACGTAGCGCCATTGAGAAAAATGATTTTCTTAATAACTATATGGACAAGGAGCGCAAAGAGATGGTTATTGATGCCATGGAATTAATACATTTTAAGCAAAACAGTTTTATAATCAATGAAAATGATGAAGGTTCAGAAATCTATGTTTCCGAAGAGGGTGATTTTGATGTTTTGAAGCAGGATAAATTGATTGGCTCATTTGGACCATGTACAGTATTTGGTGAATTGGCCATTTTATACAATGCCAAGAGATATGCCTCCATAAGAGCAGCCACAAATGCCAGTGTTTGGAAAATTGAGCGTGATAAGTTTCGCAAAATCATGGTTATCTCAGGTTCGAAAGAGCGAGAAGAAAAATTAACTTTCCTGAGATCGGCACCTTTTTTAAATGATTTGGGTGATGAAGTGCTAGGCAAAGTGGTGGATTTATTGCAAAGGGTAACTCATAACTTTTATTTTTTTTTTATTTAAGCAAACAATTTTTTTTTTAAGAAATTCTTTGAAACCAATTCCTGCATAGTGAAAGAAGGTGATATTGGCAATGAGTTCTTTATAATAAGAGGTGGTACAGTGACTATAAAAAAGAAAAATGAGAATGGTGAAGAGAGAGTGGTAGATCGTCGTAAACGGGGTGATTATTTTGGAGAGCAAGCTTTGCTCAATGCTGACTGCCGTCAAGCCAGTGTGTATGCTGATGCCCCCGGTACCGAAGTCTTGAAATTAGACAGAGAGTTAGTTGGTTTTCACATTTCATTATTCGATTTTAATTTTTATAAAATACTTAATTTTTTTATTACAGAGCGTTTATCAGCTACTTGGGTACAATACCCCAACTACGCGAGCTGCCCAGTGAGAATCTTGAAAGCGAGGAAAGACACAGCAATCGTAAATATGAGTTTGATAATGAGTATGCCACATTAGAGCTAACAGATTTAAAGAGAATTGCTACCCTGGGCTCTGGAGCATTTGGCAGGGTTGATTTAGTCTCTTATAATAATAAAACGTTTGCTTTAAAAATAATTAAGAAAATTGATGTGGTAAAACAGGATCAAATAGAACATGTTTATAATGAAAAGCATGTAATGATGAAGTGTCGCAGTTCACCATTCGTAATAGAGTGAGTAATTAAATAAATGACAATAATTTATTTTTGTTTTCTTCATATACTTCTTCTTAATCTATTGATTTTTTTCTAAGATTATTTAAAACTTTTCGTAATGAAAAGTTTGTCTACTTCCTTATGGAGGCTTGTATGGGCGGTGATGTGTGGACAGTGATGTCTCAGCGGCGCTTTTTCGATGAAAAAACTGCCCGTTTTATAGCTGGCTGTGTGGTAGAAGCATTTGATTTTTTGCACTCGTATAACATCATCTATAGAGACTTAAAACCAGAAAATTTAATGCTGACCACCGATGGTTACTGTAAATTGGTAAGGAAAGGTTTTTTTTATTTTAATGACTTAAATTTGTATGGCATTTACAGGTGGATTTTGGCTTTGCCAAACACATACCTTCCAATCAAAAAACTCACACTTTTGCTGGCACACCTGAATATGTGGCTCCTGAAATCATTTTGGATAGAGGTCATGATCGCTCTGTAGATTATTGGGCTTTGGGTATATTAATATTTGAGTTATTGGTGGGGAAAACCCCGTTTCGTGGTCAAAATCAGATAAAAATTTATCAACAAATATTGGGAGGCATAGATGTAGTACAAATGCCCTCTAAAATACCTAAGCCCGCTCAAGGCTTAATAAAGGCTTTGTGTAAACAATTGCCAGCAGAAAGACTGGGTTACCAGAGGAAGGGTATACTGGATATCAAAAGACACAAGTACGTTATAGACTATGAAAAAAGTCTAAATAATTTATTTTATAACTTTTACAGCTGGTTTGATAGTTTGGACTGGCATAAACTGCGGCACAAACAGTTGCTCTCCCCCATTCAACGACCAACCACCAGTAATACCGATTTACAATACTTTGGCCCATCTGGAGTAGATATTGAAGTAGATCCACCACCAGAAACTAGTGGTTGGGATATAGATTTTTAAATTTTAAGTTGCTTAAGGTGTAAATTTCTAATTCCAAAGAATATTATTTAATATAAATTATTCTAAGATATAATTATTACTGGTGTTAATTTTTTTTTTTTTTGGAAATTTTACACACACATTCATTTCTGTTATTAAATAATTAATTTGTTGCCTTAAACTATTGTAAAATAAGTGAAATACAATTTAATTATTATGAATATTAAAATTAATTCCAAGATCGGCACAGAAATTTCCCCTTAAAATTTGCTTATAAAAAATTTTGATAATTTTAATTTTCAAAAATTTATTTGAAATAAATATAGAAAAAATATATATTTTTTTATAAGTATATAAACTCATAGGCTTCAAGCAATAAAAGCCACATCTTGTTAAAATCGGTGCCCAACTCTTGATTTTATTTCTAATTAACTGATTCTACTTCATTGTGAATTTCATATGATTTTAATACAAACGTGATAGTATGTGTAAGAGTATGCAAGTGTTTGCCCTGCAGTGATTCAATTATTTATAAAGAGTGTTTTGTTTTCAAGCCCAACTTTAAATTAAATGTAACAAAAAATACTTTCAGAAAACAACTTTGGTTGTGAAAGATAAATTTGTTACCACACCCAGAGAAAAAATTACACCATCTGTCGAAATGACAACAAGCGGTGTCAAGAGTATATCAAGCACGTTTTTGCTTACTTTGACAACACGTTACAGCACATTATTACTTTACAGAAGGGACAGCAAATAGAGTCAAATTGACACTATACTGATGTCGAAATGACGCTATGATAAATTGACACCAAATGGTTGTTGAAATGACTACATGCGTTTTTAATTTGACTGTGATTGTTAGTAACTTGAAAATTTGACAACATATTGTTGTCAATTCAACATATTTCGTTCTAAAAAAAATAAAATCCTAACTTTTTTTCTAATTTGGCAACCATCCGTTGTCGATTTGTGTACGCTTTTTAAAAAATTGAAAACACTCGTTGTCAATACGTTGTTGATATTGCAACGTGATTTTGGTGCGCTGTAATCCACAATTCAGTTATGATAATCAATTTTTTTTAGTACGAAATTAGAAAATCGATGTTGCAGTGTGAAATATTTTTAAGAGAACTCAATTTTAAACGGTATTAACGAATTTTGGTTGATACCACTGTAAAATTTAATTATCATAATTGCTAACAAATTTGGTTAACACAAGCGAAGTTGTTTGCTGGGTGTACAAATATGGCATTGACATATGAAAATGCTTTCGTATAAAAGGCCACTAAGGCTCTTCTTAATACAGCTCATTCTGCACATTCTAATGTCAAAATATTTTACACAGCCGTGTTTATAAATCATTTCGAGCGTGTGCGGTACGAAGTTTGACGTATAACTTGCTCAGATAATCGATATAAGCCACAAAATACACAATGATGCGAATTGATGACAGATTTTTAAAGTTAATTTGGACAATTTGGTAGCGTTGTGGAGTCGTCAATCTATTCAATATGATTTGCCAGAGTACACTGATGGCAGAACCATAGACGTAAGCGAACGCCTTCAACAAACAATGAACTACAAAAACAATCCTGCTGTATGTGTCAAATATAAAGGAGAAAATTCAATGTAAGTCCGGTCGTACAATCACACACACTCTATGTCTTTTGTGCATAAAAACAATGGCGCGCACAGTTTCGAAACCAAAACGATGGAGAGCAAAAAATGTGCAATTGTCTTCAATGCTCTACCGTGTACAATTCTGCCATGAGTACACTGATCACATCAAGAATGCTAACACATTATTGTGAACACATGGCATGATTGGAAGTTCTATGGCACTCATGGTGTAAGAAAACCAGGTCATACTGAGACGCCAGCTGAATCAGGCATGATTGAAGCTCATTCTGTTAAAAATTAAGAGAGATCAAAAGAGTAAACAAATTTTTTATTTCACTCTAGCACACTTCTTGATATCAACCACCGAAAATAGTTTTTGACAGTAGGAGACTCAAAAGCAATAATAAAATGTATGGGCTTCTTGTAATGTTGTTATTTTTGTATTTTTGAAGGTACCTGGTTTTTATTTGAATAATTTATAACGTTTTTAATTTGCTAATTTTAAATCACTGATAAAATGAAGGGCCGTTGATGACATTTATCAAACCACTAGTAACTAAAAATATTAATTTCAATTTAGATTTTTTTAAATGTTTCAAGGTAGCAATACAGCGAAAAGTACCTGTATAATTAGGAAAAGAATATAAATACCTCTAAGAGCAGTTACCTGCGATCTACAAACGGCGAAATAAAAACAAGACCAAAATTAATCAATTAAATTAAAATTTGTGAAATATTTTCTTCGTATTACTCAAATTATTTAATTAAATGAATATTTTACTGAAGTTAAACTTTAGCTTGAAATTCACTATTAATTACCTGCACTTAATTAATTCTATTTTTGATTAATTGACAAACTTTAAGTTGTTTGAATTGATTGCAATAAAAAATTATTATAAAAAAAAATTTTTTATTCAAGAAAATGTCAAAAAATTTTTTCAGTGTAAATGTTACCTACAAACCATGTAGTTAAAATAGTAGGTATTAAGGCGAAGTCGTCATGGTAGGTACAAAAAAACACTAAAGTCTTTTTTTTTTAAACAAAGAAAGTCGTTCATGAAAGCAGCCAGGCATAGAATATAAATTAAATATCCTGCATAGTTTCACGACAACGTCTTGAAAAGTATAACGCAAAAGCCTACAATAATTAAATTTCAGAGAGTTAAAAAAAATGTCTTCTTCATTACCAATTACAAGATATGAGATAAGGGGCAAAAGTGCTTACACGGAGGATCAAATCACAATTTACAATTTATTTGTTTCTAAATTACCAAAAAGTGCTCAAGTTTGTGATATTAAAGGGTATTTTGAAAAATTTGGTCCAGTTTTAAAAGTAAAATTAATTGGAAGACGTAACTCAAGAAAATGTTTCGTCAATTTTGATAACTCATTTGCGGCTGCCGCGGTTTTATCACAAAAAACTCATACTCTACTAAACTGCACTATAATCATTGAACCCAGCATTAGTTTATATCAACCAAGAGGTCTAATGTATTCTTATCATCTTAGAAAGTTTTTTAAAATGAGTAAATTGGCTGAAGAAACAAACAATTACGATATACTAAATACCGTACCACAAGAAGCTTTAATTTTAAACTTAAACGAATATTGTCTGGAAGGAATTTTCACAAATTTAAGAGCTGATGAGAAAGTTGGGGCAGCTCTTACCTGCCAACGGCTTTGTAATATAATGATAATGCATTCCAAAATTGTATATAGAAACCTGGATACCGATTTGTTGCAGTGTATGACCACATTTTATATAAAAAGTTTTTTAAAAATTGTGGGACCACATGTTAAATTTATACACGCTACAAAGCTTTATGACAATAATTATATTCATAAGGTGATCATAAGATTTGTATCACTTTATTGTACAAATGTGGAAATAATGCTGCTGGAAGCTATAAAACCTTTCACCATACGAAAGTTAATAGCAGACAAGCCTTTTTTGCGACAACTGAAATTGTCTTCCATTAATTTGGATGAGGATTTAAGATCATACTTTGACACATTTAAAAAAAATAGAGCGTACGTGTTATTATTGTTATAACAAACTAATTTTTCTTAATATTAATTTCGATTTCTTTTTTTTTTCAGGCTTACAAAACTGTCGTTTGTTGACTGCCGACACATTAATAAAACGATTCACGGAGATTATGAAAGAGTTACATAAGGAGTAATTACTAATAGTTAGCTACGAGTAGCTTATATGAATCATTTATTTATAAGAAGTTTTTTATTTTTTTTACAGCAAATTTCTCTGGTAAACTTAAAATATTTTGTTTTGTTTTGTAGCACAAAATTAAAAAAAAAAAGATATTTTTAAGGCATACTATTAGTTTTTGACTGAGACTTAAAGCCAAAATTTAATCACAGATTAAAACCAGATCACTCCACTTTTGACTTATTAATATCTTTTTCAAATATATTTAATATAGCCCTAAACAAAAGTTAGTTATGGGTTCTTGTGCACTGAAAGAAAAATTTTGTTTGGGGGAAAAAAAATTTCCTAATTTCTGGACCAGAAAAGCATAGAAAATATTTATTTATATTAGGGGGAGAGAGAAATTTCATTTGAATAAAAGAAAAGAGAATAAACTACCGTCAAATGTTTATTGATAATTGGGCTGATTATAAGCACATGAAAAATAAAAATTTAATTTAAAAATTGATATATTTTATTTTTATTTTTTTTATATATTATTAATAAGAGCACTGCTTGATAATTCCGTGACTTTTTGAATATTCAATTTTTTCAAGCACCCCTCATATTTATTGTGTGGGTTTTGAGTTAGCTGCTAACGATCTGGATGCCATTTTCAAAATACGTTTTAAGTAGCTGCTGTATTCCATGTGTTTAATGCCTTAACATTAGTGTAGTCGAAATTGGGGCTCAGAAAATACTGATAACATCAATGAGAAACAAATGCGCCCATAACTAGAAACTGTTTGGTACAAGTTTTTTCTTTAAACCAGTGAGGCAACCACAAAACAATTTACAACATTGAAAAAGTGGGCATGACATTTCGTTTAAAAATATAAAATTAATTTTCTTTCAGAGCATTTAAAATTGCGAAATGTAATTTTTGATCATCCAAAAAATATTCTTACAATTGAAGTTTCTTTGAAATTTGAAAAATATATTTAATACATTCTAAGGAGTAAGGAAACGGGAGAGACCGTTTGAAAAGGATATTTTTGTACAAGACAAACTCATTAAACAAATGTTTCATAGAAAATTACCTTTATTTTTTATAAATTTAGTTGTAAGAGCTCACAACCTGCTTTTAGATTTGACAGATAATTAGTTTTATCCTTCCGCTGAAAGAATATGGTTGTGTTTTCGCTTCGCTAAGTGGGCCTGCGATCGACTTACAGAAGATGCCGATTTTGCCAAAAAAATCATCTTTTCAGATGAAGCTCATTTTGATTTTGGCGGGTATGTAAACAAGCAAAATTCTCGCATTTGGGGCACAGAAAGCCCGCACGCATACATTGAAAAGCCGACGCACCCCAAACGAGTCACTGTTTGGTGCGGATTTTGGTCCAGAGGCATAATTGGGCCATTTTTCTTTGAAAATGAGCATGGAGTGGCCGTTAGTCAATGGCGATCGTTATCGGGCCATGTTAAACCAATTTTTGTTCACAAAAATTGATGGAGAGGATATTGGCAACATTTGGTTTCAACAGGACGGCGGTACGTGCCACACAGCCGAAGCTACACTCGATGTTTTTTATAGCATTTTCAAAAAAAAAAAGTTATTTGGCGGACCCTATATTTTTTCTTCATAATGAACAATTTGCAAGAGGACTGACTCGATTTTAAAAAAGGAACATTATATGCCATAACACAAAACCATTTTCTCATCGTATTTATTTCGATCCACAGTTTTCATAAAGCTAAAACTGTTCTTCCAAGATTTTAGTTAAAACAGTTTGTTGATTACACTACGGTTTAATTGGGAAACGTTTTATAAATAGAAACAAATAAAAACATAAATAGAACTGCAAATGAGAGAAAAATATTAAGTTTTTTCAGTAGCTCACCAGATTTCAACAAAGCAGGATTTTTGCATATATTTAGTCAAAATATATAATTTTTTTGTTGTACACTGGCAAAATATATTTCTCTGTTCTAAGAATATATATATAAGACCGGGCTGTTAAAAGCAGCTACTATATAAAAGAAAAAAATATTAAATAATTTTTTTTTCTATAAAAAAAATAATTTTAATTTCGTTTCGTTGAGTTTTACTTATATTTTATTTTATTTTTAAATCATTTAATCTGATTTAAAGTATTTTCATTTACGGGATTACTTTTTTTATAATTTCCTGCTTTTCATGTTTTTTCACTTTTTCGTTTCTCTGTAATCAGCAAGACAGGTATAAATATTCATAAAACAAGTCAAATGGAAAGTGTAAAAGAAAAACGGAAATTGTGGTGAACGGGAGTGTGTGTATGTGTGTATCGACAGAGCTGTGAAAATTGTTCCATTAAATTTTTTAGTCACAAATTTCAAATATAAAAGAAAAATTTTACTAATAGTTATAGAAGCAACATAAATCCCACAGGGTGGCCCAAATAAGACCAGCTGATGTGAAACACAAATAACTTTTTTATTTTTTAACATAATTTATTTTTTCATTTTGCAGATTATAACTAAACTCTTGGAAATTTAAAATGAATACGTACAGTCCACAACAACGCATTAAAATTATCGATTTTTATTATTCTTCTCAACGATCAATTGTTCTGACGCAGCGAAATTATCGCCGTTTTTTTTTAACGTAAGATCAGCGCCCACATCTTCCATGATTACAAGTTTAGTTCGCTGTTTTGAGGAACTGGGTTTAGTTGCCGACCGTCAAGGAAGAGGTGTTCATCGAAATATTCGTACTGAAGACAACGTGGAAGCTGTGCAGCAGAGTGTTGCAAATGATCCATCTGTCTCAAATCGTCGCCGTTCCGTCCAATTGGGTATACCCAGAACAACATTACAGAGAATTTTAAAGCTGGATCTTAAGATGTATCCATACAAAGTTCAAATTGTGCAACAGCTTCTATCGCAAGACCCCCAACAACGACTACAATACGCTCACTAGGTCTCATTTGGGCCACCCGTTAGTATCGAAATCATATCCTTATATAGCAAAATTTCAAAAATTTTTCAATTGACGTCTTTCAATAAGAAATATTTTGTCATCTGATTGATTGGTGTTTGGAAGCAAATATGAATAATTTCACATTTGTCAAGTGACTTGCGAAAGTCTTTTGCGCAACTCTTGTGTTTGTAGATGATTGGGTTGAGGGAAAAAATTTTTACTTTTTTTTACTGATTTGTTGTATTTTATATTATTTTGTGAGTGAGTGAGTGAAGCAACATATAAGAAATTTAAAAAATAAAGAATTTTTAGTAAAAGAATTGAAAAACCTGAAATTTTTGTAATATAAACGGTTGGGCAATTTAAAAACGAAATTTAAAAATATTAGAGACTACTTGCGCAAGCTAGTTGCCAAGTGTGAGAGGGCTATATGAGCAAATTGCAATTATTCATTGCTGTCTAACAATGTTATAATTTTGAATTGCGTCATTAATTGTAAATTTGGGTATAGTGAATGAATTGTGTTCTTAAGCCATGTATTTATTAGCCCATAAAGCGCACCAAACAGTCAGTTTTTCTGGATGTAACGGTGTTTCGACATACACTTGAGGATTAGCTTCACTCCAAATGCGGCAGTTTTGTTTGTTGACGTAGCCATTCAACCAGAAGTGCGCTTCATGGCTAAACAAAATTCGCTTATGAAAATCGGGAACAACGGCAATCTCGTTTTGGGCCCATTCGGCGAATCTACGCCTTACTTGATGATCGTTTGGCTATTAATGATGAATTGCCAAACCAAACTGAGAATAAATCACTTGACAGCTGTTAAATCGGTCGCCATCTTGAACAGTAATGCCAACTTAAAGTTCTATTCGTCTATAAGAAGCACCTTTTATATATATCTGTTCATTACAGGTTTTTGAAGTACATTTGGAAAAGAGATTTATTTAATGAGTTGCTATTAAATAAAAATAATTTTAGCAGCAAGAGTGCACTTATTTTAGAGAATAATGTGATTTTTGGATTGGATTCGGATTTAATAGGTAATAGAGCAAAGTTGTAATACAGTCGACAAAGGTCTGCTTGCTTTGTATTTACACCACCACAATCGTCTAGTACTTCCTCCTAGTTATTTCTAATAATAATAATTTAATTATGGAGTCTTCTTTCCTGACAATAATGTTGCACTAATTCTGCCATTTGAAATTTGTATGTTCTTTTGAAATAAAGGTGCGACATTTTAAATAATTATCTAGTTCCTTTCGGAAATTGTTGCAGCATTCGTTTTCAAAAAAGAAAACACTTTAAAAAATATTTATAGATTGCTTAGGAAACTTTTTACTTTGTTTTAATTTCACTTTTCCAGGCCTGCTACTTGCATACACTTGAATTATCTCTAATATCGTATATTTTAAAACTTTTTTTCCTCTTTTTATTTTTCAGGTGTAAATAATACAAAATAATCAGCACATTTTTGCTTTCCTTGTTTAGGAAAATGTCTTTACAATAATAAAAATAACAATAATAATTTTAAGAAAAATTACTTAAGAAAAATTGAAAGGATGTTGAAATGAATATAAGAAAAAGAAGCTAAATTCAGCTGTGACAACTTTTATGCACCCTTTACTGTAGTGACCAAATATTCATATTCTTAATCTTGCACATTATTTGGAAATATTTAGCAAAAAATTTTTTTTAATGTGTAAAGAAATGGCAAATATTAATTAGGCCTCGCGGGTGTGCAAACTTAGCCAAAATTGTTCCTGTACACAAAGTTTGGGCAGGTGAGAGAGAACTTGAGAGAGTAATATTCTTCTTCTTGCTGCCGAAAACAGCTGATTTATTAAGGTTGAAAAACAATCAGTTATTACAAAAGGTAATAATAGAAAAAAAATTCCTACTAGTTTAAATACAAATATTCACACAATAGTCATTTTATTATCACTGTTGTGAATTATTGAAAATTTTTAAAAATGTAACTGAATTCCAAATTTTTTCATTTTTAAATAATAATAATTTTAATTTTGTTGACGCCTTTTATAATTTTCTGTACTTAAATATTTCTCTTGGGCTAAAAATTTGGTTGTTGTTGTTCCTGTACTTTTAAACATTTTATACTCTAATGAAAAATTTATCTCTTTACTTTCATTTGGACAAACTTTACCCAAAATTACGCGAACGAAGCTATTTATTAAAATAATTTAAAAAATTTTAAACTTTTTTTAAACCAAACTAAATACTGAATGGGTTTTTTCTCTTAAAAAAAAGGATAAAAAACGTGTTATCAGAAGTGACAGTTGTAATATCTATGCAAAAAATGAAAGCAATCAGTCCACAAATGGCTGAGAAAAATTTCAAAATCAATCGAAATTTTAGATTTTCATTAATTTCTGCTTTGCTTTTGTATGGAAATTTTTAAGTTGCACACGTGTATAATGTGTGTGTCTTTTTGACTTTTGCAGTTAATTTGAGATTCTTTATTTGATATTAAATATTCAATTAAATTATTTTAAATTAAATAATTTCTTTTTGCATTTTTCGTTCTGTTTATATGAAGCGAACCATCTAATTGTCTTAAAAAATTAAAAAAAACAACTCAAAAATATATTAAAAATTGTTTGTTTCCTGCAAAAAGCATATTTAAATTTTTTAAATTTTCTTTTTTTATATATAAAAAATGAGAAAAAAAAATTATGCCAGAATTTATTTCATGTTAAATGTTATTAACTAGGATTTCTATAACGAAAATTATTTATTTTTGCTATTCATAAAGAATTATTTTAATCAATATTTGCGTTGTTATTAAAAATCTATTTTATTATTTTTTTTTATTGAATATTTAGTTGGAAACTGAAAGTATGAATATTTGGCTATGCCAGTGAAGGGTATATAAGACTCGACACAGCTGAATTTAGCTTATTTTCATTAAATTTTATTAAACATATTTTGTTTGTCTTTAAATGGTAACAATGATAACATTTAAATGTAAATTTTATTTTAGAAAAAAAATTTTGACAATAAAATTTTATTTTTCTAAAATAAAATTTTATTATAAAAATGAAATTTGAAAACAATTTAAAAATTTGTTTAAAATCATTTATTGGAAATTATAAAGTTATATTATATTTTTTCAATATAAACACTGTTATAGCAGTTCTTTAGTTTTATGTGTGTGTATGTGTATAAAATAGGCAAGTTGTATGTATTTAAAATTGATACCTTTTTTTAGTAATAAAAAATAAAATAAATAATCAAACAGACAAATAAGAATGTGAACAGTGAAAGATAGTATTTACAGCACAAAAAAATATTCGTATAAACTGAATAAAATGTATTGGGGTAGGAAATAAAGTCATATGCTTACTCGCTAGCAAAAAATAAAACTATTGACTTTAATAATAAACTTATTTTAAGTCTCAATACAAAAATGAATGAATAATTAATTTAATTTAGAACTCTAAGAGTGTCATAATTATAACTTGTAAATAATGTATCAGAAACTTATAATTAGCTTTTATTCTATTAAACATTTAACATTTTTCTATGACTACAACTTCCTTTATTTTATTTGTATTATTATTTAATATTAATCAAGCTTAAGATCTCAATAAAAATTTTTTTTTATTTTAACTTTCCAATATGTCGACTTTCTTTTGAAAGCCTTCTTCAGGGAAATTAACTTGTATAGTTTTCATTTTTTAATTTTTCAAATTTAATAATTTTGACATACCAAATTTTATTTTATTATAAAAATAAATTTCGATGAAGAAGACTTTCAAAAAGCAAGTCGAAATATTGGAAAATTAAAATAGAAACAATTTTTTTATTATGATTTTAAGATTGATTAATATTGACTAATAATAAAATTATAAAATCGAATAATTTACTAAAATTATTTTATTTGTATTGTGATAAGCACTATTGTGAATACCACCATCTACAATAACGAAAAAGGCAACATAAAACATAGACAACTACCAAATACTTATAGCTTACATTACATAGATAAAAGGTAACTGTGAGCGACAAACTTGTCCTCGGCTAATCAGAAACTTTTTCTAATAACCAAAAACCATTTATCTGTCCGATAATATGCTGTTGTTATTAATTGCTTATTTGTAGATTTTTACATTCCAAAATTTCTGAAATAAGAATATTCCTCATATCGAATAATAATTAATTAGATTTATTTAAGCCTAATTACCAGCAAGTAATTTTATTGTAAGCAATCTACAAATAAATAAATTAAGATGAATGAATAACACAAAACAAAAAAAAACCCTTCTGTAATATATAAAATATTACAGAGATCAGTACTGGAAATGTTAGAAATTTAAAATACTAAAATGCTGCTTTTAGTCTCTTTGAGTACTACAGTAACACAAACTCTTTACATGGGTATTATATTTACAAATGACTGGATGTGTGCAAAATGTAATCACTAATGTTAACGATTTTTCTTTTTTCTAGTTTTATTCAGTTTTTTTTTAGGGTTTGTCATTTTCAATTAACATTTCATTTGATTTAACTTTTTATTTGATTTGGGGATTTTTTTTTTAACTCCAAGCTATTGATTGTTTACTAGTGCCTGAATCGTTATTAACTTGACATTCTTTCTCTTTTCTTTTTTTATTATAACTACCTGGAAAGGGGAATTGAATTTTATGGTTGATGTACATCCATCATTTGTATACCTGCAGAAAAGTTCTGCTATTTTTCCATTATTTTTATTCAAACGTAACAATTCAAATTAACCAGCAGGCATTATTGAACAAATGAATATAAATTAAGAGTTAAAAGGCAGAATAAATTTTCCAAAAAAAAAGACAGAACAGAAGAGAGAAATTAAAAAAAAATATTTTGTACTTATTAAAGGACTAAAAGTTTCACAATGGAATTGTTTTTGAAATCCAATAGATCAGGGGTATTATTATGATATACTTATCATCACTCATTAAACTGGACTGTGCTGTATTCAGAAAGATATGCTCGATCTGCAGTTTTAACGCCAAGAATACCGGAATTTAATTCTCTTTATAATATGTTATCAAAATTTGTATATAAACTACTCAATATCTAGCCAATTTTTTTTTTTTTTCAAATTATCAAGTACAAATTATGACAGGTTTCACCGAACCCTGGGGTTTTACTTATCATCAGTAGCTCATTCGAAATACTTTTTAATAGAAAAATCTTTTCACGTATTACTTGATATCGGGTATGAAATAACCTCCAACCAAAAAATAAGGCTTGGGATTTTTTTACTGCAGAGCAATTTAAGTGAAATGTGTGTCTTAAAGTTTGTACAAAATACTTCTAAGGGCTGCATTACAAGAAGCCCAGTAATTTTTATAAGTGACATCATTAAGAAATATTACTTAAAAGCAAATTTTGCACAAGACAAGTCAACGACTTAGTTTTTATGGTATGGCACGGACATTTTTATATATTTTTTAATTATTTATAAAAAATTTAAAAATTTTTTGAAAAAGGATAATTTGTTATATTTTTTATATTTAATTATATACAAATTTTTATTTTTCTTAAAAAATTTAATGAAAGTATTTTCTTATATTTTTGCGCAATAAGTTCAGCTGTATAATATATTTTTTATTTGTTTTTTGGCAACTGATATTATTTTTTTAATTGATTTTAACCTCAAAAACTGCTTTGGTGGAGCGATTACTTTTAAAGAAATCCCTTTTTCATCATCAGCCCAATCTGTGTCAACAATTTAGGGATGCTCTGTATTGTTAAATTATTAACTTTCATTAACTATCCACAGCTTCAATTAAATTCAATATTTAGTAGTTTTGCCATCACCGTATTTTATTATTTCCATTACATTAATAGCATTAATTGAATATATTTGATAACTTGCGAATTCTTTAAAGATTTTGGGACATATCACAAAAGTAATACAAAAACATTAGTTAAGAAATAATATCAAATTAAATCCCCGATTGAAGTCAATAAAGGAAGAATAGTAATTAAATTTTTAAGAACTTTCGGATTTGATGTAAAAAAAACATCATGAAACTTAGAGAAATTTATGAAATCTTTATTTGAGTCGATAGAATATTTTAAGATAATTTCATGGTTCATACACTTGGTCAAATTTTGATATACATTGTCCAACACATCAGCCGGTTACTCATGAATAAATTCTTCAATACTGGCTTCCAGATATGAGCCTTAACATAGTCCCACAAAAAATAGTCTAAGGATCCCACACGTGAAATAAACTATTCACCAAACTCGTCTCTCAATGGGGAGATTTTTTTGTGTGCTGTGTGGAATGCGGCCCAGTATCGCTAAAACCATATGAAAGTCAAGTTAAACTTTTATATTTTTGTTAAAAAAAAACCAGAGTAGCAGATATCCCATTGCTGCGATCGGCGCTGAATTGATAATTAACGGTCATCAACAGCAGTGGCGGATACAACTGCTACATTTTCCTTTGTTCTCACTCTACTTTTGCGTTTTGGTGATTTAATGTCTCATAATGTAAATTTCATGCGATATTTAGTCAGAAGATTCTGAATAGTTACAAAGAAGTGAGGAAGAACTTTTTTAACCGAGCATGAATTTTGATAATAAAATTCAATAATCTGCAAGCGTTGCTCGTTTGTTAGTCGATTCAGGGTTTAATTATAAACTAAACTGAACATGTTTAACAGTTACATATTACACGAAAACAGTTAAACTGCCAAAAACAGTGTTGCCAAGACGAAACTTGCCAAAAATCATTCTTTATAACGGGTGGCCCAAATGAGACCTAGTGAGCGTATTGTAGTTGTTGTTGGGGGTCTTGCGGTAGAAGCTGTTGCACAATTCGAACTTAAGATCCAGATTTAAAATTCTCTGTAATGTTGTTCTGGGTATACCCAATTGGCCGGAACGGAGACGAGTTGAGACAGATGGATCATTTGCAACACTCTGCTGCACAGCTTCCACGTTGTCTTCAGTACGAATATTTCGATGAACACCTCTTCCTGGACGGTCGGCAACTAAACCCAGTTCCTCAAAACGGCGAACTAAACTTGTAATCATGGAAGATGTGGGCGCTGATCTTACGTTAAAAAAAAACGGCGATAATTTCGCTGCGTCAGAACAATTGATAGTTGAGAAGAATAATAAAAATCGATAATTTTAATGCGTTGTTGTGGACTGTACGTATTCATTTTAAATTTCCAAGAGTTCAGTTATAATCTGCAAAAAGAAAAAATAAATTATGTTAAAAAATAAAAAAGTTATTTGTGTTTCACATCAGCTGGTCTTATTTGGGCCACCCTGTATATGATTTCAATAAAGAAAAAACTTAGCTTTAGAGAGAAAATGTCACTGAACTATTTTCTAAAGTATAAAAAGCTTTTATAAGACATTCAGTTGCATTAACCCTAGATACCTAAACCTTTTTTATTAACGCTTTAAACTAAACCTCGCTTGTGGTGCTACTTTTTGCTTTAAATAATAGTTTTTTTTTGGCTTTTAAAATATTTCCTTCTTAACAAAATTTGGTCTCATGAGAATATCATACAAAATGCTGCATTTGGCACACCGACATAAATTGGATTTAAGTGCAAGTAAAGATTAAATTTTGTTAAACTTTAGAACTCCCAATAATTTAATACGTTTTTTTCTTTTTTTCAATTAAAAAAAAATTTTTTTTTGAGCTTAAATGTTGACATACGAGTATATTGTTTTAAAATAAAAAATATTTAATTAAATTGGGCCATAATCATAGTCACCAAAAAGTACGCTGACTTTTGTTAATAAGAATTTCATGAATTTAAAATCGATTTAAAAAAAGTACCAACTTTAGTGTGACCATGATTATGGGCCATTGTTTTTAGAAGTTGATACAATACAAACTAAGAACATCATTTCATCAAAAAGAAATATCTAAAAACAGAATTTGTTGAGCCTCACAAACGGGCTTTGGTGCTTTAGGGTTAACTAACCTTTGCACGTTCTAGGAAAAAATAAATTGCTACTTTTTTTAATACTATTTGATAAGTCATTGAGATAATTTAAATGTATTAGTTAATAAATTGTATCAAATGAAGAAACCGAATGGTGAGCATTTTAAGGTATGTTTTAAATATTTTGTTAAAAAAAATTTATTCCCTTTCTTTATTATTAAACAATGTTTTTTTATTTTCTTTCAATTATTTAATAAGTAATTTACATTTACTTTTGTATTTATCAAATAACGATTGTCTATTTTTGTGCCTTTCAGAAAGAAAACTTAAAAACTTTTAGATTGCAACAAGAAAATATTAAACTATTTAGGTTTTTTAACTTAAAGATACTTTCATGTGCAATCAGGCATTAAAATATTCCTATTTGTAGGGAGATTAATGTTATTTCTCTTTCGAATGTGAATTTCTTATTTTATAACATTTTCATGTCATTCAAATAATGGGAATTAGAAGAAGATTTTTCTACTCTCTGATGTAAAATTTTTTCTTCTTTATACAAAGTAGTAACGAATAAAATCAAATAACATTTTTATTGCTGGTAATTTAAGGGTTTTTTTTTTTTTAATTTGATCCGACAACAGATATTTTGCTTTTCAAAATAAAGGCCGACTGACTAGTTAGCTTTTGATCCAAAGGTCTTACCTCAAATACTTTGAATAGAAATGAAGCATTACAAAAAGAAGATTTACAATATTGTTTATTTAGCAGGCATGACCAAAGAAAGAAATTGGAAATAAAATTATATTTTTTTTATTTGTTCATTTCATGTTGTTTAAATTTTGAAAAATGCTAAATATATATGGATATCCATGAGAAAATGTTTTTGGATTAAAGTATTACTTGTTCATTCAAGTAAGCCGAAGAACTAAAGCATGCAAAAGCCAGCCACAAAACTAATCCAGGAAATTTTAAGGGTCTTTCTTATCTTTTTTTCTACTACAACTATTACAAAATTTACATTAAACTAATAAAATTTTGAAAATTTTGTGCAAAACTACTTGATGTAAAAAAAGGTTTCTTTTGCGCTTACAAACAGTGACTGAAAAAATTTACATACAAAACAGAAACAGGAGTTTCATCTTTTTTTATTACATCTATAAACAAAGGCATGTAACATTTGCTTTTAGCAAAATATTAAGGATTTTTTTCTTTGTTTATTAACAACAGCTTAACAAAATAGCAAAAGGAAATTTTTATTTCAAATATGAAATATCAAATTCAAACAAGAGGCTTAATAATTTCATATTATGAATTTCTTTTACTATAAACACAAACTATTTATGTATTTGTAATTTACAAAAGAAATTTTGTTTGATAAATATAAAAATGCCAGCTTAATTCAACGTTTTTCCAGATTAAAAGGTCATTTTAGCTTTAGGCAAAAAGTAAAACAAATAAGCAAATTAGTGAAAAGTAAAAGTAAAAAATTATTTTGAAAATTCGTTTAATAAGAATTTTCTTTTATAAAACTGAATGTAAACCTTACTTTTATTTATTTTAGCTTTATCAATAAATGAAAAGCATCATAAAATCAAGGGGCTAATCACTACATTCGATATCGAGTAAAATTTCTCGTTTTATTTAAAATAATTAGTTATTAAAATGTTTAATAATTTTTCAACTTTTGAATTTGAAGAAAAAGATATCAGAAAAACCTCTTCGTGCACAATTGCTGCCTAAGTATATGCTACACTTTTTTATTTATTAGCATTTGGCAAACAATTAAATGTATAAATCTATTACAATTTGGAAAAGATTATGATGCTTTGATTGGCTTACTCGACTCGTATCAAAATAGTATTCGATGCGATAGTCTAGTCACTATCGAATGCAGTGATTAGACCCCAGACCCAGTCTTCTAAAATAAGATTTTCAATTTAGTAGCCATAAGCCCTAAAAAACTTAGTTTGATTTTGATTTGATTAATTTTCATATAATTAAATTATTACTTTTTCAATTGCCTTTAAATTCACTTTCAGCAAAGATTTTTTTCTTAAACAGTGAAGCAAAGACAGCGATTTACAAACAACAAAAGGATGTGGCATCTGTCATACAGAATAAAATTAATTTTCATATAATTAAATAATTATGTCTTCAATTGCCTTTCAGTTCAGTTTAAGCAAATTTTTTTCTTAAGCAGTGAAGCAAAAACCGCTATTTACTATAATTTTTATATAACTAAAGAACTACATCTTTAAAGATTTTTAAATTCCGTAGTGTAATGTGATATTTCCAAATAATTCTTAAAAATATAACAGTCCGACTTGCCATGTGTAGCGTGCATGTACTTTAAAAAATAAATGTATACCTGTAGTGCGATTCAGTAACTTTTATTACGAACATTCGTATCGAAAAAAAGCATAACGATATTTTATCGAATTCAGTATTCAGTAACTTTCCGATAAAAATATTCGGTACGATTTGCGATGATTATTTATGTGCTGTTTGCGGAAGTTAACAGCGCATAAATAATCATCGCAAATAACGATTTTTATCGTAATGAATATTTTTGTCGGAAAGTTACTGAATACCGAATTCGATAAAATATCGTTATACTTTTTTTTTTAGTTTTTTATATTTTTTTACAGTTAAGATTTGGATACTTATTGTAATTTTCTTATAAAAAGATTCAATACACATGCTTGTCATCATACAAGATGTAGGTATACTAAACAGCGAAGCCACCATATAGAATTTATAGTATTAAAGGAGTGTGTGTGGCGTCTCATATAAAATTCAAATAAATTTTCATATAATTAAAAATCACAATTTCAAGGGACTTTGAATTCAGTAAAAGCAATCACAGAAAAAAGGTCGTATACTCGTATACTTGTGAACCAGACAAGCCTACTTTTAAATGATGTAACGGTTACGAAACTCTTCTGGAGCTGTGCCTATCACACCCACTTTTGAACAAAGCAATCGAAATGGTATTTTTAATGAATAATTATATTTTTCAGCGGGTTCTTCCAAAACTCTGTGCTTAACTTTAACACCGAAGGTCTTTCATATTTAAGTTCATGGTAATTTTATTATATATATTTTTTAAAATTATCTGCTTGCTTTAGAAAACCCTTCATGAATATAAAAATGAATTTGAGTTTAAATATAAAAATTTTTTCCTTTATTTTTGAACAAAAATCTCTCAAAAAAAATATTAAACGAAAGGAAAGAAATTTTTTATAAAAATAATTTATTTTTATATTTTCAATTAAGAAAATTACCTAATTTTTCTTTAACACAAATGCCATTTCTGTAATTTACAAGAAAAGCCGATGACAACATCAACAATTTAAACTAAAAAAATATTTTGTATATCAAATAAAGAAAGGCCAGGCAGAACTATTTAGCAAGTTTGTTGACCCATTAAATAATCTAAAGCTTAAAAAGACTCGTTTTAAAAAAGAAACAACAAAAAGAGAAGAAAAATAAGCTAGAAAATGGTCAAATTGTGCTATAAAACACAATGTCGTTGATGAAAGTAAATACACACACACACGCACTCACACACACACATATTTCTTTAATCATATCTTCGTATTAATAACTGTTACTGTCAGGCATGAAAAAATATTTTTAAGTACGTTTGTTTTTGTGTGAGTGCGTACATTTTCACAAAACACTTGTGTGATTATTTGAGAACAAAATAAAACATTTTTAAAGCAAAAATTAAAAAACAAAACAGAACAACAAAAATGAGGCTAAGTTTTTGTGCAAAGTAAAGATGCCTTTTCATTTTCGAATTCAAAACCAACAATTGTTATTTAACTTTATAAAAATACCCTAGAGATAAATAATATCACATGCACACAGAGCCACACATACTCGTATAAATTTTTGCAAGTTTGTTAGGTTGTAAGCAAATTGTACACAAATTCATAAAATAGTTACACACATTCAAATTTAACTACCAACACACCAGCATAGTAACAACAATAGACTGTTTCTAATGTAGATTCAAGCATGAATTTTAAATTAGTTCTAGGGTGTCCTTTCACCCACATAATAAGTCAACCCAAACACCATCACATGTATCTTTCATGTATTCGTTTGCATGGGAACAGAAGTTTAATGTCGAAATATGGAAAATGTTTATTTAACAATGAATGTAGGCAACAGGAATCAAAGTTGGTTTCACTTTCTAAAAATATAAAAATTTATTTTTGTGCAAGTTTTTTTTCCTTGCGAACATAGTTAAGTTGCAAACTACGAGGTTGTAGCCAAATAAGTCATAACAATAAATTCACACAATTTACTTCTTCTTGTTTGTTTTATTATTATTATTTTAAATGTCTGTTCTGAATTAGGCTACAGTTATTAAATTTTACTCGGCATAGCAATTACCACATACAATAGAAATGGTGGTAAAATTTTCTAAAAGAAAAATATTTTTCATTTATGCTAACTAGAAATAAATTTAAATTTTGAAAATACACACAATGCAACGTGTTAAATTCGACTGTGGCGAATTTTATATACCCTTCACTAGAATAGCTATATGTACATCAGGCTGAAAGCAACTTGATGATGCTGTATGTGGTGTAGTGAATTTAAAATATCAGTTTCAGTCCCAGAAAATCTTTTTCAAGCCAAAATACTAGAGCTCTGAATAAGAAGAGAAATTAACATTCAATAGTCACATCTTTATTCACTCTGACAACCCAGCCGCATTAAAGGCACTCAGTGCATCACTGACCTAGTGCCGAAGTAGGAGACCATCGTTCAACAACATAATTAGCTTCATTGGTCCAGCACCATTCTGAGGACTGTCTCAATATTAAGGAGAGTCTGGAAAAAATTCGTACTAATATTGATTGAACTTAAGAATATCAAATATTTTGTTCTCAGAAAAAACAAACAACGTATTGGGCCTGATTCGGTCAAGAATTCGCACTGTTATGAGAATCATGATCAGACATTGCAGAGTATTGTAACAAAAATGAAAAAATACGTCAGACATTAAAATTCTTTAATTAAGAAATCTACATATAAAATATTGTGTATATTTATACACACTTGCAACATTTTTTCACTTTTTTCTAAAAAATTTACATTAAACCAATAAAATTTAAAAAATTTTATGCAAAACTACTTGATTAGAAAAAAGTTTCTTTGCGCCTAAAAAAAGTCACCAAAAACTGTCACGTCTTTTTTAATAACATCTAAAAATTAATAATTTTTCTTTTTATTTATTGACATCAGCTTAACAAAATTAAATTTGAATTTTAAATATGATTTATAAAATTCAAACAAGAGGGTTAATAATTTCATATGCTGAATTTCTTTTACTATAAATTCAAACTACATAAGTAATTTAAAAAAGAAATTATTTTGACAAATAAAAATTTTAAAATAAAAAAATTTGCAATACCACAATTCTGGGCACAGTGACTAGGTGTCTTATTCCCGCTAATTCTAACACGTCTGAAAAATCCCGCCTCTTTTTAAACAACAGTGAAACGACATCTGCGTTAATAACGATTCTGACAATGGGGGTGGCTACAAAATCAGGCAGGATAAGGTATAGAATTGAGTTCTTTATAATGTGAGTCAGTATCGTTAGAGAGCGTATGTGCCAATTTTTGGAGAAATCCTTCTACAAATAAAATTTTATTTGTTAAAAAATACCCATCCTAATAAATACAACCATTCTCTTCTGCCAACACTTAAAGAAATTAAATATTTTATTAATTCATTTGAAGTTTCTCACGGTCTCGCCCAGCCCAGTTCTTTATTACGTTAGTCGGTATCCTTAGACTGTATGCTGTATGTAATAAGTTTTAGAGAAATCCATTTAGATACAGAATTTAATTTTTTTTAAAACAAATTCCAATAAATACAGGTATTCACTATTTTATAAAGTGGCTTATGTTTTTGCTAGCAATATTATCAGAGGCGCATACCAAAGTGCATAAAAAGTATTTTAAAGCATAATTTCAGGCTTAAAATAAGTACGAGCAAACATTTTTTTGAAGAGTGGCTAGTGAAAATCGTTAAAAAGTAGACTTAAATATGGGTGTGGCTGGCTCAAATGTATATAGCGACCTTCCTTGAAATATACATACAGTATATGTATCAAATTTTAGACATGTCCAATATAATTTATATAGCGAATAAATAAACAAGCAAATAAAAAATAAATTTTATTTGTATAGATCGGCTTACAAGCAGATTAAATTATTGGTCATGATATTTAAATATGGCCTAGCATTGTCGGAAAAGGTCAGGCCGAAACGCATATTGCGATAATTATGGAGAAAACTATTTTTCAGAATAATAATTGATTTTTAATCCTATAACAACCTCAACATGAAAGTATTATTTACAACGGTTACTAAAAACAAGTAAAAGGTCTCAGTAAGAGTGTACTTTTTAAATTTGGTATATCATTTTTCCAAGTATTTGGCAAGTTTGAAATTTGACAGCTTTTCGCTTATGCTTATTCCGATTATTAAAAACTAGTTGACCAGGCAAACGTTGTCTTGCCTTAATATTTTTATATATTCGATCTTCTTACATTAAGAAATCATACTCATAGAGTAAAGAACCGTGCGAGACCGGGTTAAAACAGGTAGTAAACAAATAAGCCAGATACCGACTATAGCGCTACCTGCCGAGCGGGTTTGTGATATTAAACCTTCCAAGACTATACATATAAACTTTCCTCTTCAATCACTCTATCTATTAAAAAAAACCGCATTAAAATCCGTTGCGTAGTTTTAAAGATTTAAGCATACATGGGGATATAGGGACAGAGAAAGCGACTTTGTTTTATACAGGGTGGGCCAAAAGAAACCAAGGGGTGTAAAAGTTTAATAACTTTTTTGTTTATTAACTTTTTTTATTTTTTCTTTCAGATTATATAATATACAAAATGGAAATTTTTTTACACTAAGTATGAAAAATGATGTCTCTTAAATGACCACCGTTTTCAGCTTCGCACTGATGGGCTCTTTTTAGAGCATTTTCCATAACATCTTTCAAAACTTGTGGCTGTAGCGTTCGAATTTCTGCAACAATGTTTGCCTTGAGTTCAAGGATTGTCTCTGGCTTGTTTACATACACTCGCTCCTTCAAAAAACCCCAAAGAAAATAGTCGGGTGCTGTCAAATCTGGCGATCGCGCTGGCCAAATAATTTCCGAATTTCGAGAAATTATTCGCTCTCCAAAAATTTGACTTAAAAGTGCCATTGTGTCTCGGGCAGTATGGGCAGTGGCTCCGTCCTGCTGAAACCACATACCAGGTCTGTTTTCAAGAGCAGGACGTAAAAAATTTTCTATCATAAAACGATACCGCTCTCCATTTACGGTTACAGCACTTCCATCTTCATTCTCGAAGAAGTACGGCCCAATGACATTTTCAGATGTGATCCCACACCATACTGTACACCTGATGGGGTGCAATTGGCGTTGATGAATGGCTCTTGGATTTTGAGAACCCCAGAACCTACAGTTCTGCTTGTTAACAAAGCCATTCAAATGAAAATGAGCTTCATCACTCATAATGAAATTTTCAATAAGGTTGATTTCATTTCTGGCCAACTCTTGAAATTTAACTGCAAAACTTAGACGTTGCCGATGATCTGCGGGTTTTAATTCTTGGACCAATTGCACCTTATATGGGTATAACTGTAAATCTTTTTTTAAAATGCGCCGTAGTGACGTACGAGACATTTCTAGCTGATCAGAACGCCTTCTGCCAGATGCTTCTGGTGCTTCGTTAACACTTTGCTATGCTCGTTCATTATTTTCCGCAGTGCGACTTAAACGTGGTCTACCGGTTCGAGGCAAATTTCTTACGCTGCCATGTTGGCGATGACGATTAACTAAGCAACGAATCATCGCTTCAGAGGGCGAAATTCTGACGTTAAAATGTCGACGATATGCTCTTTGCGTTAAAATAATTGATCTCTGGTTTAAATAATAAAATTCTATTGTTCTGGTTCTCTGTTCAGTTGTGAACCTCTTCATTGTAAATTCTCCAAGTGTTGTCTATATAATCTGAAAGAAAAAATAAAAAAAAATTAATAAACAAAAAAGTTATTTAACTTTTACACCCCTTGGTTTCTTTTTGCCCACCCTGTATTATGTAGTGATGAAGGGAAGGAACAAAGCATTTAATAGTGATGGAGTAGACTGAAGTTAAAACAATTTTTTGAAAAAAATAATATTCTCCGAAGAAGCGTATGGCTTTGTAAATGTAATAAAATTGTCTAATTTGTGGCTCAAAATATTTTAATGGAATCCATGAGAAACAAATGCACCCACAACAAGCAATTGTCTGGTGTGAATTTTGGTGAGGCTATAATTTTTTGAAGATGAGGCCGGCATTGCGGTAAGTGTGAACGGCATTCATTACAGAAACATGATAACAAATTTCTAGTGCCCTAAACTAGACAGCACTTATCTAGGCGATATGTATCCTGCCACACAGCTTCTAAATAAATTTATTGCAGCATAAAATAAACAAGTCCACTCTTACTGACACACTCTTTACTTATCATTTCTGCAACTGGTTTTGTTTTATCTACAAAATGGACAAACCTTAATTCAATGTTTATATTTCAGCTTAAGGATTAATAGCTTTAATTTAATGACACAAAAACGATGGTTTGAAGATATTCAGGCATGTTCTGAAAAGTGATTTAAAATCACGAAAAAGATGTTCTGTACACAAAATAATTTGACATCTCGTGATATAAAACCGGCCAGCAAACTGCCTTACGATATCAAATCACTTGCGACATTTTACGCATTTTGCTTTGAATTCCTTAACAAAATGAATAAATACACTAAATTTAATTTGTTTTTTATTATATTTTTTTTTTCAAAAAATTAATTATATTTCACAACAGAACCGTAAATATATTAATTTTAAAATACGCTTTATTTTGTGTGGAGAATTTTTTTCTTTTGTTTATATTTTCCGTGATTTTTAGTTCTTGTTCTTCTTTTTCTGAGTAAATTTTATTGTAAACAATACAAAAGAGTTTTAAGCTCGTGATTGAGAACAATAAAAATCACTACTCAAAAGCTAAAATCTCGTGATTTCCAGAACACCGAAAAATCACTACTGTGATTTTAAAATCGTTCGTGATTTAAAATCACCGTGATTTCAGAACATGCCTGATTGTAAGTTATTTAAATATTTTGTTCCCTAAAGTTATTACAATCAACAGTATTTTTTTTTATTACAAACACATTATTTTATGTAAATTTTTATTGGCGATAAAAATTGTTACGCTATTTTTTTTTTATTTTTTTCAATAGCTTATAGTCACTTGCCGCCAAAAGAATTAAAATTTTACTTCTAAGGTGGCTTTACAAAGACGTTTAATACTTTGTTTTTTTATTTGTTATAATAAAATAGTTATTAAAAAAAAATAATAAAAATGGTTTTCTTTTGAATAGTAAAAATACATTTTTTACTTACCGCATGTTATTAATTAAAATCTGCAAAGAAAAAAAAAAAGCCATTAAAAATCATTGAAATATTTCAGAAATATTTCTCTTTTTTATGTTAGGGGGTAACTCTTTATATGAAGCAGAAAAAAAAATTTTAATACTCAAGGCAGAGATGCACACTGTCACAAGCTTAACCATAAATAGGTAAAACTGATGTTGGAAATTTAATCTTTTTCTTTAATGTTTCTTTAGAAAGTGTTTTTATTAAAATATATATAAAATATTTATTATACAAAAATATTAAATAGGTTTTTAGTTATTGTAGCTCAAAGTTAAGGTTTCTGCGCATCAAACAAATTTATTAGAAAGCTCTAAAATTTTACGTATGTTTGTTCTAGTTGAAATTCAAATAAATTTTGGAAACGACTGATGTATTTGTAGTAGAACTTTAAGAGAGGCATGTACGCTTTAAGGCAACACTATTTTCGTTTTAATATATTAAACATATGATTTAGCAACAAGACAGATCCTTAGTAAAACCAGATTTTTGATACATAACCCAACTTTGGTGGTAAATTAAAAACAAAAACATTCTATAACACTTTTGTAATTTTTTGATATTTTATAGCTACAACTATGTATTTTGGCTGCTCTTGAGGGCAATTTTGGGTTTTATAATTATTTTTCAGTGTCAACACCATGAAATATCTGTGATATTTTTCAGGTGTTGATGCAGCTTAATAATAATACAACATTTATGCTGCATTCCGTTATAAAATTTATAGAAAATCGTGTTCAAAGAATACCTTCTCAGACATGTAGAATGAAAAATTTAAGCTCACACATTTAAAAATTAGATAAATGCTGGCGTATTAAAAGTAGGTTCTAAACAAAATTGTGTAACTGGCTAGATACCGAAATATTTTTCAACATTCGTTGTATGAAGTCACAAAACTATGGAATATGTTCTTACAGATAAGGAACTTAAAGTGTTCTAACGCATTTTTTGTGGAATATATAAAATATGAACGATTTTTTAGCCAATTTTAAAATGTTTTTAGATTTTATACCATATTTTACGTCAAGGATATATGTGAGGTAGGCATATCCTTGCACCGAATTTAAAAAAAAATTTTTGACACATTGAATGTTTTGTGTACTGAATTAATTTAAAAAAAAAAATATTTTTTTCAATTTTCTTTTAATTTTTTTAAAATGCACATGTTTAAGCTTAGATTGATCTGATTTGCAAGAAATCTGGTTAAACCGTTAGCAATATCATATCCCATGATTGTACAAAATTTCATTTAATTTTTCTTACTTTAATGGTTTTATTAAATTATATTCTGAAAATAGGAAGGAGCGGAATCCTTGTTCCGAAACTTTTGAAATTTTGCAATTGGTAATATGTGTGCCATATTTCCACCCGTTATATGAAATCAGGACACTGTGCGTCATTTTTTTCACTATTTTTGAATAAAAAGCAATTTATTTAAAAAGTGTTTTATTGAAAGAAAATAAAATAAAAATCAAATCGAAATACTTCTGAATAAAAAAGTTTGTAACAACACACTTCATTGTCAAAAATTTTTAAGTTTAATTTTCGTTTTCCTAAATTCCACAAAAATTTTTTTAAATTAAATCTTTTTTTTATGAAAATAAACTCAACCTATAAAAATAAATAAAAAATTATAATTTCAAGTAAAAATTTTTAAAGGAATTTTTTTTGCTTCATTTAACACGAAAAAAAGTTTATTTAAAAAAATAAGAAGAAAATTTTTTTAAACAAGTGATTGTGCAAGGGTTTTTTGAATGAAAGATTGTGTCGTACTAAGAAAACTAAAAGAAAGTCTCAAGCTCAAGTTTTTGTATATAAAGTTGTAGTCGTTAAACACATGTTACTGACATTAAAAAAGATTTAAAAATAGACACGCATGTCTGTCTGTTTCTAACGAAAAACATTAAAGCTTAATAAGGAAATGTAATTTATTTTTTTACTGCATGATAGATGTTAAAAATTACATTGATGAAACAAAAAAAAAAAAAAGAATTAGTTTTGAATTGTTCTTCTTTAATTTAGAGAAAAAATTTACTTTTATTTGTACTCATATAGTGGCAAAATAAAAAAAAGCTTATTAAACACATTGTTAACCACATAAAATACTTTTTTTAAGCTTCCGTTCAACAAAAGTATTTTAGAAACACAGTTATGGCAACAATAATACGTTAATGAAGAATTCATTTAAAAAAGCATTTTAGTAACTAACTAAAGAACTTCAGTAAATGTTAGCAGTAATTTCAAAGTAACATTTCGAAAAGCAATTCTTTTTTATTCAAAAGCGAATAAGTACTCGTATCAAAGGCTTGATTTTCTATGGTGACGAAGTCTTTGCTATGTTCACTTTCATTAAAATGCGTAAAATTATTTATTTTCCTTGTTATTAAGTACGACAAAATTAATTTTTTTTAATAAAAAAAAACCCCGATTTATAATTAACACAACACAAAATCTTAAAAAAAAAAATAAATAAAAAAATTAATGAAATAAAATAATAAAAAAAATTAGTTTCTTAAAAAAACTGCTAAATTAATTCTTAGAATTATCTATAGGTACCCGGTATCGATCAAACTTATGATCCAAAGCGGATCACAGGGTGACTTACTAATCATAATCGGCTTATTTCTTATTTGCCAGGTTACTATTTAGATTTATTAAAACGAATGCTTAGAAAACCCAATCCTTAGTGCGGCAATGCTTTTTTATTAATTAGTGCGCCACCAATGTATTACAATTACACATGTGTTCCTCTCTTGCAAGGGCTGAGTACTAAGAGGCTTACATAACAGAGTGCAGCACCAAAATCTTGAACCGATTGAGACCTCCGAAATGTGAAAGGTTATGATGGTAGAGAAAAACCCTAGCTGGGTTTTGAATTATTAGCTAAGGTTTTTTATAATTCATTTTTAAAGTTTTCGACTGGGAGGAGGATTTTAGTACATTTTTCAAAGAACATGTACTGATTCTTAAGTATATAACTCATGAACTATTCGAAATATTACTTTTCTGTCTTCAGAAAATTTTTAGCTCTTTTTTCTTCTACCATCATAAGCTTTTAGATTTCGGGGGTCTCAATTGGTTGAAGATTTTGAAGTTGAAAAATATGCTACTGTGTAATAGTAATGAGTTAACTGCTCTCCTTTAAGCATTATTATCTTAATCACATTAATATTTTTACTGAAGCTCCCAGTTGAACTTTAGAAACTCTTTTTTATTGTTTTTCAAGCTTGAGGTCGAATCATGATTATTTATTTATATATCGATATTTCGTTTCAACATTTGGTCTCACTAGACTAATAAAATACTTCATTAGCTCATAGAAATATTCATGCATTTAAAAATATAATTACACTATTTCAATGAAAATATTTTCTTAGTTTACATGAAATATTTCATTGAATTAATGACACAAGTAAAATGAAATCGCTTCTAGCTATTTAAATAAAATTCATTTTCTGTCTGTTCGTTTGTTCGCTATTTTCATATAGTCTTTATACTCCAAGAAGTCTACCATGTACTTTTGAACCTGCCACGCTCATTTTGACGATCACTTTTAAAACGATTTTCAAAAGCCACTCTTTAAAGCGATGTGTGTCTGTACTTAATTTAAGCCTGAAATTATGTCACTTTGGTTAGCGCTTCAGATAATATTATAATGCTAGCAAAAACATGAGATAATTTATAAAGTATCTCCTGATTGACTGTATTTAGATATTGATTGGGATGGACTTTTTAACAATTAAATTATATTTATATATGGATTTCTCTAAAAATTAGTAAATACGCTCTAAGGAAACTGACTCTAAGACACTGATTCAAGTAATAAAGGTCGGGTTAGACATCTAGTGAATTAATAAAATATTTAATTTCTTTCAGAAGACCACTTGCTTCAATAAAAAATTAAAATAAGTTGTTTAAATTAATGTATTTCAGTATTGATATAAAAAAATAATTATAATCGGAACCCAAACTTGAAAAAATTATCCGTTTTAATACTCGGAATTGGAGAAAAATGTTGAAAAACTCTTAAATAAAATATTTTCTGTTAAGTATGCAAATTGTACAGGGGCTTTTCTGTTGAAAGGCCTGGCTGTTCTACAAAGGAACACTGAAAAAAAAATATTCAAAAGACTTAATTCTTTTAAGTATTTGCTAACTCTGTAATAGAGTATATTTTTGTATAAAAATTGAAACGCAATAAACTGATTTAAGAGAGAATCTGCTTATCAAAAATTTTTAAAACTTAACAAATTAAAAATACTTGTAGCTTTTTTTTGTAGAATTTATTCTACTTGTATGAGTTGCACATTAAAGGAAATTCAAATTCACACTCACACACTTGAACGCGCCAGTAAATACTTTTTAATTTTTCTTTCATCTAAAAGGCGTCTATGTTTTTGTTTTAATAACGCATGTATGCAAGTGCTTACGATAATATTACAATCTAAAGATTTATTATTCTTTTTTCGTTTTCTATTTTATCGTATTTCAACTGAAAAGTCACAACATTAACCTGAATTCAAGGGATGAAAAAAATGCTTTATTTTGGTGAGTGACAAGCAATTTATTCAACATTTTTGCTTTAATTTCTTTGAAGATCAACATGAATTTATTGTACATTTTCAGATTTTTTTCTTCTTTTGAAGTAAATTCTTTTGTAAAGTGTAAAATTTAACATGGTTTTCTTCCAGCAATTTAAAAAATAGAGTGACTGAGACTAAAACAAAAAATACAAAATTATTTAAAATTTGTTTATTTAAAACTATTCTCTAAATGAGACAATTTAAAATAGAACGCTGAAATTCTTTTTCAAGTTTATAATTTTTTGTAAGAGTTTTAATCAAATCTTTCTTAATTAATATATTTTATATGCCTTCTGATTTGTAAAGCAGAAATCCTTTATTTAAGGTAAAGTGTGACAATAAATAATTTCTGCTAACTGTGAACATCAAATTCCGATATACAGTAGGATGTTAGGCCAGGTAAACTCATGAACTCAAGTTCAATACAATTTAAATCTTAAAGTCCAACAAAGTAAAAAATTTCTTAATTAATTGATTAATTAAAAAAAATTGCCATATTCTACTACACAAAAGCAAGAGAAGTTAAAATAATTTTGCCTTAAAACTATATTGAGGCAAAGCATGTATTATCCCATTAGCTAGAGTAAAGTTCAGGACACTTGTAGTAATATCTCTCTGTAGTCTAGTAGTTCTGTAAAAACTAATGTCATTTAGTTGGGGGTTTATCCATGATTAATAAATCGTTTAAACATTTAAGGCCTTCGTTTAAAAACAAATTTATGCCACATAAATACTTTTAATTAATTATGTATTTATTTACAAAATTTAAACAAACTTGTCTATACTGTTTTGACACTTGTGAAGTTTCACAGAATATCCCAGATGAACTATTCACTCCCACAGAATTATTCAAACATCAATCAATCAAACATCAGCTGCCATAAACTAATATGTAATTTCACACTCATTGCCAAGTGCATGTAGATTAATTTACTTACCTTCCTAACAAGTACCTATCCCTCTATGAAACTTATAGTATATTTTGTAGACGTATAGAACTTTAAATTGCAATAAAACAACGATGGATTATTCGATTGACATGAATTTTATTTATCCGAAAGATAATCTTGTGGCATTACATTTTAAATATGATTTCTGGCATATGACCGCCACGGCTGGCTCGAGTGTAGTCCAATCTGGACGTCCAATTTTCGATTACTTTTTCTAAAATTTGTGGCCGTATATCGGCAATAACACGGTGAATGTTGTCTTCCAAAAGGTCAAGCGTTTGTGGCTTATCCGCATAGACCAATGAATTTACATAGCCCCACAGAAAGTAGTCTAGCGGTGTTAAATCACAAGATCTTGGAGGCTAATTCACAGGTCCAAAACGTGAAATTAGGCGGTCACCAAACGTGTCTTTCAATAAATCGATTGTGGCACGAGCTGTGTGACATGTTGCGCCGTCTTGTTTGAACTACAGCTCTTGGACATCTTGGTTGTTCAATTCAGGAATGAAAAAATTAGTAATCATGGCTCTATACCGATCACCATTGACTGTAACTTTCTGGCCATGTTGTCTTCCAAAAGGTCAAGCGTTTGTGGCTTATCCGCATAGACCAATGAATTTACATAGCCCCACAGAAAGTAGTCTAGCGGTGTTAAATCACAAGATCTTGGAGGCTAATTCACAGGTCCAAAACGTGAAATTAGGCGGTCACCAAACGTGTCTTTCAATAAATCGATTGTGGCACGAGCTGTGTGACATGTTGCGCCGTCTTGTTTGAACTACAGCTCTTGGACATCTTGGTTGTTCAATTCAGGAATGAAAAAATTAGTAATCATGGCTCTATACCGATCACCATTGACTGTAACTTTCTGGCCATCATCGTTTTTGAAGAAGTACGGACCAATGATTCCACCAGCAAATAAAGCGCACCAAACAGTCAGTTTTTCTGGATGTAACGGTGTTTCGACATACACTTGAGGATTAGCTTCACTCCAAATGCGGCAGTTTTGTTTGTTGACGTAGCCATTCAACCAGAAGTGCGCTTCATCGCTAAACAAAATTCGCTTATGAAAATCGGGAACAACGGCAATCTCGTTTTGGGCCCATGTGACGAATCTACGCCTTACTTGATGATCGTTTGGCTCTTCACGATGAATTGCCAAGCCAAACTGAGAATAAATCACTTGACAGCTGCTAAATCGGCCGCCATCTTGAACAGTAATGCCAACTTAAAGTTCTATACGTCTATAAAAAACACCCTTTACTTTGACTAAGATGTTGGAATAAAAAATGAAAAAAAAAATATTGTCGAAGTTTTTTTAAGACTGATTTGAAATTTTAACTTCCGGTTTTGGGGTTAAATTTTTTTAAATTAATTTTTTTTTTTATTAAAAATTTAATAGAAAGAGCTATACGAATTGCGAAGCATGATATAATTTAAAATTTTTTCTTATTAAAAAATCTACTCCAATAAAAAAATCGGAATTTCAATTAGTATTATTTTTAAAGGCCCGTAACTTGGAAAATACCATCTTAAAAAGATATTACGTATTTGATTTCATACTCACTCTAGACGTATAATTAACACAAATATAAATTCTATGACTTCAGTTCTTTTCACTGTCCGCTTTACGTGAAATGCCCCACTTGTAAGCAGCCTATTATTAAGTTAAATGAGCATGAAGCTGATCATTCAGATTGTAGGGTTACTGGCGCTTATCATTAATAGAAATTGTTATTATAGAGAACAGTTTCACAAGATTAAGTTTATGTTAACCTTTATCTCATCCTCAAAAAAACTTACGCTGCTAACTTTCATGGACGGTTTTCGACATATATGGCATTTCTTTCAATTTTCTAGTGATAACATGTTTTTATAGCTAAAATCGTGTTTAGCACTATCCGAGAAGATGTAGGAGTCATTTTTGATAGGACTCTAAATTGGATAGATAGATTAATATGAGAGTAACTTTTGCATGTCAAGGGCTGTGTAGTGTTATACACTTATGGAGTGGTTACCAGTAACTCCCGAATAATTTGCAAAAGGGCACCACAATAAGAAAAACATAATTGGGCTCCCTTGCGTCATTTTTTGGAACTGAGGGTCGCCCGCCTGCTGAGTATATTGTGCAAAAATAAAATTACGACAAGCATCGGTGCATTGAATAGTCTATTTGAACGTAACACTACCTTTAGGAATAGTCTCTGGACTAAACAAATTCAGTATGTCTGTATTTCTAGAACTGTGCATATCTTGGCGTTTTCAGCAGCATGAATAGAACACCTAGTTTCTCTCATAGAAATGTTACTATACTGGATTTAAATTTTCAAGGGTTAATGCTGTAAGACATATGAGAAAATGTGTATTCTTTTGAACATCCAAGCAACTCTAAAGCAGTTGCAAGCTATTTCCGATCGAGGCTAATTTAAAAATACTATAAATTTAATTTTGTGCAAAAGAAGTTCGATTAATCTAATGTAAGTAAAGGGACGTGAAGAATATATGATCAATGAAAAAGCAGACTGTCTACCCAGAATAATTCTGCGAGATAAATAAAGACTTTATAAGTGTCTTAATCTGGAAAAGAAAAATTAAAACTACAATATTTTTGGAAATTCGAGGTGGCTATGCAGTAGTCAAAAACACTAACCCCCTTATCCTAAAAAAAATTAACGTAGATTTTAAAGTCAATGTTGTTGAACTTTTTCATAAATTTTACTTTAAAGTCTACGCCATTTTTTTTTTTTTTTTGGTAAGAGTAAAATATACCCATATTTCATACGTGTGACACATTACTCACAAGGGTAGACGACGTAATTTTTATTTTTTTTATTTTTATATGAAACGGAAAAAGTTAAGAATTCTTTATAAAAGAGATTTATTTTTATACCCTTTAGTGTAAGTAAGAAAGGTACACCAATACCTCGCTTTGCGTCCTTTCGTTTTGCGTTTTTTAGAAGTTGCGTCGCTGCTGAATTAGTAATAATTTTCACTGTGCGTTGTTAGGTTTTCAAAGTTGAGTTATTTTGGGTTCGAGTCTTTAGTTTTTTTTTTGAATTTTTGTTTTTCTATAAGATGTCACGACTTTTGTTTCTAATTGCGACATGCCACCAAAACTCGGGGATTCCTTTTCTAACTGAAAATCAACGCAATTTTAAAAGAGTTTTGTTTTCACTTTGTTTTGCTAATGTAAAAGTTTAGTTTCAATTAGTGTGTTGTGTTGTTTTTTTAAGAGAAAAATAAATTTTTATAAATTTTTACGGATATTTTCTGGTTACAAAAGAGTTAAATATTTTTGTTTTTTAAATGTTTACTTTGTTAAATTTTCTTTTTTAAAACTAGTATTTTCGTAACCTATGCTTGCTCTAGAAAATCATAATTCATTTTGCATCGTTTCAATTTGCGTAATTTTTTTTGGAACGTAACCACGACTCAAAGTGAGGTATTGGTGTACATATAACTTTGTAATTTCGTTTGTAATTTCTATACCATAGAAAGTATATATATATATACCGTAGAAAGTATATATATTCTGAATCCTTATGTAAAGCGGAGCCGAATAAACGATGTCCGACAGTTGGTCAATCTGTTGAATAATTTTTCTGAAGTCCTTAGGCAACGTATAGTAAAATACAGCATATCAATCTGTTAGTTTTTTTTGTAATATTATTGCTATTGAAATTCAGAAATATCAGTCATTAAATGGCGGAGCTATAAGTCAAAAACCTCTATTTTTCACCATTTTTAAGTGGTTTTTTTTCACATTTTGTCTAAACAACGAAACGAAAAAAACGTGGTATGCAGTTTCATTTGAAATGACAGTTATAATACCTGTGCAAAAAATGGTAGCAATATTTTTGAAAATGGCTGAGGAATATCCAAAACACAACCGAACTTTTAGATTTTCATTCATTTCTGCTTTGTTTTTTTGCGTATTTTATCTAAACTAATAAAAAATAGTAAAAATAGAATCTGGATCAAAAATAGGGCTGAATAATTCACTAATTGGATGGAATTAGCTAAAATCCCTAGAAGCAACAGTCCTGGTTTATATGGAACTTTAAAAAATTTTTTTATAATAATCCAAAGTAACTTCTGAGTATTTGGGCAGTAGATGACCTTCTTTTAAAAATGATATGTGTCCCATCCCGTAATTTTATATGAAATCCTTCAGAGCCATAACTCTTAGTAACTTTGCGTATTTGGGCAGTAAATTTAAATTCTAGACGACCTCTTCTAAACTACTACTAAAATATATATAAAAGTATTTAGTGAATACTGAAAATATATAATATTGAAACATATTGAAGGCATATTTAAATTCACTCAATTAATTTTTTGTCTGTTTTTTATATTTAAGAAGAATGTGGAAAGTGAAAAATACAGTGAAGGCTATATAAGACACGGCACAGTCGAATTTACTTTGTTTCAAATTTACAAAAGAAAATTGTTTTGTATTGTTGTGAGATGAAGAGTATTTTTACTCTTGATTAACTAAAGTTTTAGAAACCAAACTCAGAGTCCATACAACCTCTTATCAAACAAACTTAATTATCTGTATTAATCTCTTCTCAACCCAAAAACCAATACTTAATTGTAATTGCTCCATTGCCGCGAGTAATTATAGTTAAGTTCATTACCGCCATGCTGTAGAAATTTAGAAATACACAACCAATTTTGTTCATTCTATTTATGTTTTTTTTTTTTGACAGACCCAAAAGTCCCTAGTGACTTAAAAGAATTAAATAAATTTTTTAAACTTTTAAAACACTATAATTGAACTGTAATTCAAAGTGGAATTTTGCGATTCTAATTGATAGCCTGTTAAACCATAATGTAAACCCACCATTTACCTGTTATCTCTTACCTTACAATTTCTGTAATTTTTTTATTCCTTCCGGATATTTTCTGGTATTCTGCATTTAACAATTATCAAGAAATTTAATGCAATTTTCTTGTATAATTTATTTTAGTGACAAAAAAAATTTTTTTAATTCACAACAATCTGTGTGGCCAATGGCGTATTTTTACTCAATACAAATCAAATTAATCTGTGTGCTTTAAACAATTTATACAACATAAATCAACAATTTAATTCAATTGAAAACACCCTTTTTATTACAATGTGATTTCGTTTTTTATTTTATTTTTTGCTTATATTTTATGCAAAAACATAAGCATTTTGTATTCTCACAACACAGGCAAGCACGCACAAGTCGGAAAACCCCAGTGTCAAACACAACTGGTTGCAAAATTAATCCCAGCATATAAATATTGTGTTTGTTGCCTTAAAGGCAGCAGATACAAATGAAATTGTTTTATATTTAGCAGCAACATTTAAATGACAAAATAGTTGTATTAATTTGTTTTTATTTATTTGACTTATTTAATACTAAAACGAAAATTTAAATTTATAAATAAAACAAAATAAGGGAATTTAGATGGCCCTAAATAGAAAAAAAAGAAACTGTCAGTTATACATAAAGATTAAATATTAATGAAATAAATATTTGCATCACATGCAGTCAACTTATACTTTCTAAATATAACTGCAAATAATAAACACTTGAAGAGAAATACAAATCTTTACACTTAAACTCACTGAATTCTCAACAAACTTTATATTATTAAATTAAAACTAGAAAAAATGCTTTTGCTTTAAGGACTTTCTTATCTCTACAGGATACAAGAAGCTGTGCCTTCAATACGAATACAAAAAAAAAAGAATACCAGAAGAAATAACAATTACAAACACACAACAGCCAACAACTAAGAGTTAATAGCCAACAATAACAGTAATTGGTTTTTATTGCCGCACCAAAATAAAAAGTTAAAAGAAAAACTGGTTTGTTTTTTAATTTGTATTCTGTATGTTGTTGTTTACTACAAGTACGGATACGGTTTTAACAACTTCTTGTGTAATAAAAATTGTAATATCTATTACAGTTGAAAACAGACAGAAAGACACTTGTCAACATTCGCTCACTGGCTGTGCTAACACTCGTATTACAAAACAGAAAGAACCTTAAACGGCAAACATGAAATAATTGAAAAGAGAAAAACAAAAAAACTCCTTTTTGAAATTATTTTGTGACTGTTAAAAATACATTTCGCCCACATGTTCAAACAAACAAAATATAAAATGGAGTTTACACACACACACAAATACACTTATAAAATAATGTTGATGACATGTGTGCGTAAAGGCTTTTCCAGAAAAATAAAAAAAAATTGTTTAGGGGCAAACAAAAGTGTGTAACAGAATATCTAATTGAGAGTGGCAGGTAGTAAGTTAAGGGGCTGTATAACTGCATGCCATAGGAATGAAATAATATTTTCATGTATTTGTTTTAACTACAATTGTTGCATGCTGCTGATTCAGTTATAATTTATTTTTACCTGCAATTGTAGTTGTTCTAAATATTATTTGTTATTGTTTTGGCATATGTTACCTGAGTTCTTTAATATTCAACCTTTTCTATGTTGCTGTTTTGCCACAAAAATAAAAAAAAATAATATTTGAACTGTTATACAAGAAAGTGGTATAAGTCCACTTAGAAAAAATAATGAGTTAGCAGTGATTTTAGTACGATAATGACACCATTCTAACTAGAATTAATGCTGACTTATTTAAAAAAAAGAGTGGACTTATTACACTTTCAGATACAACAGCTCATTATTAATGTTGATTATTAATGATGGCCACGTGATTGGCCATCATTAATCACGTTGTTTTAGAAGAGTTCAAAAAATATGCTTAAAAGGTGAATGCACAGAAAGAAATTAGGTTAGTGCAGAAATATTTTAATTAAAAAATGATCACATTGATTCAATTTTTAGTTAAATCAGTTAAATATATAAATTCTTTTATTGAAGGAAGCTGTTTAATATTGAAAAAACTTTTAGTTAAAAAAATTTTTTAATTAAAATATTTCTTCCTGCAGAATTTTTTTTTTACTTAAGCTCATGTGAATAGAAAAACTACAAAAGCAAAAAATTAACATCAATAAATTGCTCACACAAATGTAAAACAATTTTTTTTTTTTGCAAAAAACGAAAGGCAAATAAAAAATATTGGCTGTTTTCATAAATGTCTGTGTAGAGGGTTTTATACTGTAATAGTGAGTAAAGCTACTTTTCAAAAATTTAAATACAAAAATATGGATAGAAGTTAAACAGTCCTATGGCTCTGACCATTTTTAGAAAATTTTCTAAGCGTCTGCATTTTTGCATACAAACAAAGAAATAACAGTAACAACCAGGGTTGTCAGGAGCTACAAAGAAGAAGCTATATTTCGCTCAAAAAAAAAAAAAAAAAAAAAAAAAACCAGGAAAAGGCTAAATCACACCGAAAAAAAACAAGCAAGAAAATGTTAAAAAGCTACAGCTTAAAACTCAAAATTTTCATAATTCTTTATTACATTAAGAATCTTAATTAATCAATAAAAAAAAAAAAAAACAAAAAACAAATAAATAAAATGTGGCTTTACGTACTCAAGTATAAGGGAATTCAATTATTTTTCAACTTCAATGTTAAAAAAAATTATTTCAAATTCCTGTAAGTAATAATTGATTTTTTGATTTGTTATCGCGATATCTATTCTGATATTTCGGTTGTTTTATCGTACGAGCAACCTCAGCATTACTAAACGGTAGTACTAGATGACTAATACTAAATGGATGAATTAATTAATAAATTGTATTTTTATTTTACAAGTTAGAAGCCAAATACTTCACTTAAGAAATTACCTTCGTTTGATCAATTTATCAAGTTACATATCAAAGCTTTATCGAAAATATTACTTTAGCTAATTTGGTTTCAGTCTCAGTTTGTTTATGTATGATTTGTTTTAATATTTCCAATAAAAGGCTATTTAAGAAGGCTATTTTGAAAAACAAAAAATGCTAGGAAAAAAAGCTAGGGGCTAAATCATACATTTTGAGGCTAAATGGGAGAAAAGAAGGCTAAATCTAGCCTTAAATGAAAATCTTAGTACTTAAACAGTTTGGGTCAAAGTGGGCCTGAGTGCAAAAAAAGTTGTTCATGGTAGTCAATTATTAAAAGTTGTTGAGCCGATTCCAATTTTTAATCAGCAAAAAAATATTATATCTTTTAAAATTTCCTTTCCTTACCTAAGCTCAATCCAGTCTTATGCCTGATCTATATAAATAATTTCAAAACGCCTTTGGGCGTGTGTGAGTGTCTGTTTTTATTTAAAACACGAAATATGTATGTTTGTCGCCTTTAATATTGAAACTGTTGCTGTGTTTCCGTCTACTTTTACTTGTTGACATTTATGCTTCAATGGGAAATTTTAAATGATTTACGAGTATATGCTTTAATTTGCATACGTTTGTGTGCTTCATGGACTTTTTTTGTTGCATAAAATTTGACTCTTTAAACATGTAGGCAACTAATTTAACACAAAAATCCTTTATGATCGAATGGAGTTTAGAAAGAATAATTAAAATTGGAAATCTAGTTAATTAAATCCAAGCAAAGCATGTGAGAGTTACCGGAGGGATTTGTGTTTGAAAAAAAATAAATTCAAAATGAAAATTTGTCAAGAAACTTTGGATGCTTTAACAAGAATTAAAACTGAAGGTTTTTTTTTTTTAAAAAAATTGTTTACTGTAAAAACTTGCTTAAAGACTTTTTATAAAATAAAAATATTTCTTATTTTTGAATAAATTTTCTTTCACATATTTGTGAGTTTTATTATGATTATTTAAAAACTAAAACCTAAAAAAAATTATTCTTTATATTTAACAAGGCTTTTAAAATAATATCCTTCATTTATTAAAATAATTCTTATTAAGTTGTCTTCTTAAATCACAATTTATGATTTCATTTAACCAAACAATAAAACTGAAGGTCTGCATATGTTATTGAATATTTCTAATTTAATAAATAATAATTTTCAATTCGATAAACTTTTTTAGGCTTTAAAACACACCAAAGACTGAACTCAAATACAATTTATTACAAATTTTTGTATGAGTTTCTATGAAAAAGAGACATTTTATTTTTTCAAGACAATAAAATTAAGTTTATTTGTCAAATTTATTTCAAAAAAAATAAATATTAAGCAAAATAAAAGACAATTTATAAATAAAAAATAAAATGATGAGAAAGTCCTAGGAAAAGAAGATAACATATTAAAGCGTTATTGAAATAAATTGCGGCAAAGGATCTTCAATGAATTTTAGCTGAATAAAAAATATTAGAAAAAATTTTAAGATTAATGCTCTTATGCAAAAATGTCGACGTAGACTTTAAAGTAAAATTTTTGAAAAAATTATATGAAAAATTTCGATAACGTTGACTTTAAAGTCTACGTTAATTTTTTTGGATAAGGGGGTAAATATTTTTGGAAGCAAATTATTTAAATAAGCACAACATTTATGTGTTATTATTTTCGATTTGTTAGAATTTAGAAAAGCTACGTAAAAAGGAATCAACGTTGCTAGGAGCTAGAAAATAAATAAAGTAGATTATCTGCAAAAAACGCCAGAAAAAGCTAAATCGCAAATCAAAATCTTAAAAAAGCTAAAAAAAAATTAAGAAAAATAAAGGCTTAAAATTTAAAAATTCCTTGATTTTTTATTGCAAAGATTTAAAAAAAAAAACATAAAATAATAAAAACTAAAAAAATAAAACGTTATTTTGACACCTCATTTACCTAATATTTCAAGGAGTAGTAGTAAAGAACTTAGTACATTGATTTCAATGTACAGAATGCGTATTGAGAATAAAAAAAAGCATTTAATAAATGGCAACATTGATTGCCCTGAATTTTTAAATATTATATAGTTTTGTGTATCAGGTAGGCTATTACTTCGACATAGAAATATGTTTTATATTCCCTTATGTCACAGAAGTTGTGCTGCAAATATTCCACTGACTAGATCTCTAACTTATCTAAATGCCATAACAAAAACTTGCTGTAAAAACAAATTAAATTCAATTAATAATTGAATCATGTATTTAAATTAAATTTGCAATTAAACCAAGAAATTAAATTAAATTTATATTATACTTTTATTAAATTATTCGAATTTATTAATTTATTATTAGTTAATATTATTCAAGCTTACGATCTTAATGAAAAACTTTTTGTTTTTATTTTCAAAAGAAAGTCGAGGTATCGGATAATAAAAACAAAAATTTTTTCATTAAGATCTTAAGCTAGAATAATATTAAATAATATTAAATTTATATTATTTTATTTATATCCATAGACTAAAATAAATAAATAAAAAAAATATACAGAAAATCATAATTTATTAGTAAGTTTTATTTGCCCTTTTTCTTTTTAATTAAAATGGCTATTTTGTTAAGCTTGAGGTCTTATTTTTCAAAAATTTCATTTTTATATCGATATTTCGCTCCAATTTTTATAGCTTCTTCAGGATATAATTATAAATTAATCAAATTATTAAAAATACATATTTCAAAAATTTTTTCTTGACAAAACTAAATTAGGGGTTCAATAATAAGGTCATCCCAAACAAAATTTGAAAAATATTTAAAATGTAATATGTTAAAAATGTATATATAAAATAATTGTTATAAAAATGTATGTGTTAAATGAATTATGTATGTATGTAACAAGTAACAATTAACATATTTTTTTTTTAATAAAAATATTAAATAATAACATAATTTTGTTAATATGCTCAAATAAATATATAAAATTATATATATGTACATGGACACACTTATTTGTACAGGGTGGGCCAAAAGAAACCAAGGGGTGTAAAAGTTTAATAACTTTTTTGTTTATTAACTTTTTTTTTATTTTTTCTTTCAGATTATATAGACAACACTTGGAGAATTTATAATGGAGAGGTTCACAACTGAACAGAGAGTTTTCAAGAGTTGGCCAGAAATTAAATCAACTTTATTGAAAATTTGATTATGAGTGGTGAAGCTCATTTTCATTTGAATGGCTTTGTTAACAAGCAGAACTGTAGATTCTGGGGTTCTCAAAATCCAAGAGCCATTCATCAACGCCAATTGCACCCCATCAGGTTTACAGTATGGTGTGGGATCACATCTGAAAATGTCATTGGGCCCTACTTCTTCGAGAATGAAGATGGAAGTGCTGTAACCGTAAATGGAGAGCGATATCGCTTTATGATAGAAAATTTTTTACGTTCTGCTCTTGAAAACAGACCTGGTATGTGGTTTTAGCAGGACGGAGCCACTGCCCATACTGCCCGAGACACAATGACACTTTTAAGTCAAATTTTTGGAGAGCGAATAATTTCTCGAAATTCGGAAATTATTTGGCCAGCGCGATCGCCAGATTTGACAGCACCCGACTATTTTCTTTGGGGTTTTTTGAAGGAGCGAGTGTATGTGAACAAGCCAGAGACAATCCTTGAACTCAAGGCAAACATTGTTGCAGAAATTCGAACGCTACAGCCACAAGTTTTGAAAGATGTTATGGAAAATGCTCTAAAAAGAGCCCATCAGTGCGAAGCTGAAAACGGTGGTCATTTAAGAGACATCATTTTTCATACTTAGCGTAAAAAAATTTCCATTTTGTATATTATATAATCTGAAAGAAAGGGTGAGCCAACCTGTATATAAATAATATGTGCATATTAACAAAAATATTTAACAAAATTTATATTTGTTTATTAAGTGTCAATAATTTTGAGCTATATTTTCTGTATCAGACTTAAAATTTATTCTATGTGTTGTAGGTGTATTTATTATTTGTAACATTTCTAATGTGTACCTTCTTTTATAATTATTTTCTATATTTAAAACTGAAACATTTTCAAAATTAGGAAAATGATTTAATTCAAAACAATGAGAAGTTAATGCCGTTTTTTGTGAAGAAATGTTCCTATACTTTTGATCCGATTTATGTCCAGCCATTCTAGTCTTAAGTTTATTTTTTGTTGTACCTACATATACTTTGTCACAAGTTTCATTTTTATTACCATCACATGGTATTCTATAAACTACATTTGACATATCAAATTTCTCTATTCTATCTTTAGTTTTACTAAATAATGTGTTTAAAGTATTGTATGTTTTGTACGCCATACGGAATTTTTCTCTATCATAAATCTTAGTATTTATTAAACGTTCTGACAGTCCTGGTATATAAATAATTGATTTATAAGAAACCTGTTCATTTAAATGAATTATATTATATCTTCTATTCCTATAATACTCTCCAATTAATTGATAAATTAAAAAATCTGGATAATTATTATCTTTTAAAATATTCCTAATTATTATTTTATTTTTGAAATGAAATTCGCTATTACTAATTGTCAGTATCCTGTTAATTAAATTTTTAGCTGCACTCCCAAATTTATATATCAAATAATTTCTTTACCTAAAGACGACACTCAGCTTAAATGATAGCCAATGATGAGAAGAAATCTTGGGTCGTATTTATTACTGATTTCATGCTAAAAGGAAAATTAAGCGATATTAAATATTGATCGAGATTCAAATTGTAATTATTCATTGCTGAAGGCAAGAAATAAATAATTAAAACCATTTACAAATTAATATCAATTTAAAATGAGAATAAATAATTTTGAAAAGATATTTAATAATAAGCACAATATTAGAAATTTCTTTTACCCTAAACAAGAAAAAAATTAAAATTGTTGATATAAAATAATAAAACTGTTCTCCACATGAATGAAAAATTTTATATAATATTTTATAAAACAAAAATACTTTACCGAAAAAAGTAAGTTTTTTTTTATTTATAAAGTTTAGATTGACCAAATAAGATAAGCAGACTGTGGTTGCCCTTATAAGCTAAAATCATTTAGGACTATCGACCACCAGCCATCTTTATTTGTATTTTTTTTTTTAAATAATTTTTTACGCAGTAGTGAAAAGCAGAGAGTGAAAAAGATTTAGTACATGACATTTATGTGTGTTTTTTTTATGGGAGGGAAGTGATTTTCAAGGTCTTGGTCTTCTAATCGTAACAAAAACTAAATGGTTTAATAAATATTAAAGACAGCATGTGAATAAATAAATATTTTATAAGAGAAACAGCATGTAAAACAGACTTTTTTAATTTTTGTTATAAACAAACATTTTTTACATCAAATAAAACACATGCTAAAATGTTCATCTCTCCTTGAACACACTAAATTTATAATATCCAAAACGAAATTCTTTAACATGAAATCAACAAACCAACCAACTTTAGGAGAAATAAATTTTCTTAAATTCAATTTTTTTTAGCTTTTTCTTTTGATTTTTGCAAATGCTTAAAGCAACTAAAAAAGAAGAGAAATTTTTAATAATAAAAACTTGCTGTGTCTCAAGACTGACTGTCTATTGTCTTGTTGTTTTAAGCCAACTTGAGTATTTAGCCTTAAAAATTTGTTTTTATTTTTTTTTTATAATCTTCATTTATGGCAATGAATGTATTAAAGTGCAAATAAATAAATAAAAATATTATCTGCAAATGGAACTACAAACGCGAAAACCAAATAATAAAGACTTTAAATGTTGTTAAAAGAAAATAAATAAAAAAACATATAAAAGAAATATCAAAGACATAAGCTTAGTCACATACATATCTTTCCATAAGTTGTAGACAAACAAACATATTGTTCACTTTTGAACCACACCCCTTTTTCAAATAACTATTTTGTAACAACTCATTAGTCTTGTAGGTACTTTTTTATTTTACCACAACATTAAGTTTATTAAAGGCATTTAAAAAACACTTTCCATATCCCAACAAAATTTAAAATTCATAAGCTGTCAAATCAGCTGGAAAAAGGAGTTTGATAATATTTTATTTAAAAAAAATTTTTATTTTTTGCTGAAGTGTTAATATTTAAAAAAATTTTTGCTGAAAGCAAAAAGGGTTATTTAAGTTAACATAAAATTCTTAAAAGATTTAAAAAAAATGGACAAAAAAGGTTTTCAGAAGATGCCCAAAAATAAAAACTCATCAAATTATAAATAAAAAAACAAATAATGAAATTGAAGAAAGGGATGTAAAACAAACTATTGAAGCAAGTGGTGGGAGAAAAAAGGGATTTTATGTTTTTAAAAAGAAATAGATTTTTAATAAGACAAGCAAGCCGGTTCATTAATGTTTATTTGCAGCAATATAATTCTTAGCCCTTTATTTGCCTTAAACCGTCACAACTTTAAGAAAATATTTTCTGAGTTAATAAAACATATTAATTTTTACTTTTTTTTGATTCTTTTATATATAAAAATAATCAATAAAATAACTTGGAATTCTTAAAATTTGTTTGATTTTATTGGTTGCTCGTGGTGAACTAGAAAAAAAGCTTAGTTAAGACTTTAACGAGTCAGATTCTCTTGGCAGCTGTTAATGCATAACCCAGTTGCCAATTTCAGTTCGAATAGGCAGAGAAAATTTTGGTTGCTCTAACAAGAGTCCTCTTGACCATTGAAATTAGAAGACCAATAACACCACTGTCAACAGTAAAGCATTATTCTGAATTATCAACAATAATTTCATGCGCGTCTTATTACATGAAGCAAAAAAAAGCATGATGCACAGGATTACTAAAGAACCCAGAGATTTCTTGTCTCTAAAGGCATAAAAGCAAAGGTCTTTCTAAGACCTGTCTGGCCAAATTGCTCGCAAGGTATTGTAAATTCTAGTACTACTCAAGTCTCGAAAGTAGGAAACAGGTACTGCCGTCCTTTGGTATTTAAAAAACTTCAAATATACACACAAACTAAAACCGTGTTGTTGGTATAAGACGAAATAAAAAATTTTACGATTGTGGTGGTAGTAATATCATAGTTAAAATGAGGCCAACGACGTTTACAAGACTTGGGTGAAGTATAAGATTTTTGTAGTTGGGTAATAGTCTGCATAATAGCCCAATATATAGCATGAATCCAACAAAATCATTTCATTAAATTTGTTTCATTGATTCAGTAAACATTTCATCGATTGTATAAATTAATGAAATATTTTCAAACTAAATAAATATTATTTATTTTCTGTGTTTTCGTTATAAATACAAATGTTTGTTTAACAACGGATTTGTCTGAAATTTAGTATATATAGTCTCTATACTCCAAGGAAGGGCGCCATATACTTCTGTACCTGGCAAACCCATTTTTACATCCATTTTACAAAGATTTTCCTTCTCCACTGTTCAAAAAGATGTGTGCTCGTACTTAAATTAAGCCTGAAATTATACTTTGAAGTATTTGATTTAACATTTGGGTTTCTGCCTCTGTAATAATGCTAGCAAAAAGATGAATATCTGGTGAATGGCTGTATTTATTTAGAGGGGTGTTTTAACTATTAAAACGGATTACTCTAAAAATTTATAAATACGCTCTCTAAGGCGAGCTGGGCCGGGCAAAAATATCTAATGCATTAATAAAATAAAATAATTTAAATAAAGGAAAAAATATTTTAAGAAGTTAATAAATTTAATTTAATTCAAACTAAAAACTTTATTAAATCAATGAAATATTTTATTGAAATAAGGAAATATTTCATTGAACCGAATAAATAAACTTCACCAACCAGCATTTTAATGTAGAAAACAATATATTATAATTTTATTCTTCTCTTCTTTTCTCTTTTTTAAATATATATGTTTGAATATTTGAATCTTCTTGGAACATTTGACTAATTAGTTAATTGTTTTTACGATGTAAAGGTTCTAATGTTTGCAAGATAAGTTGGGAGTAATCTACTGAGGATTCAGAGTAGCGTCTGATGCAATGGTCGGCTATCCCCTTCTTTATTTATTGTACTGAATAAATAATTCATGAAAACGTCATGAGTAAAATAATAAATTTAAAATAACCCAACACAATTTCTGAAATTAAGCACAAACAAAGATTAATATTTTGAAAAATAAATTAATTTTACCAGAATGCAGGTTTTTATGGGAAAAAAATTTTTCCTTCAAATTCTGCTTAAATTAGTTTATATTTTTTTTTTCCAATTAATTTTTTTGTGAAGATGTTAAATAAATGAAAACAATCCTTTCATAATTTATTTCTGAATATCAAATTTAATTATATTTAAAGTTAATTATTCTCATTGAATTGCAATTGCTTGTATTATATGGTCTTAAGTTTAAATAATTTAATTGTTTAATTAAAATATCCTTCCAATTTCATTGACTTAGTAATAACAAGAATAACATTTTCTTTAGAATTTTTACTAACACTAACACTCTTTGAAGAAGGTAATCAGTTAGTTACAAGCTCAAGCATAATTTTTGTTTGACACGTAGCCGAAATAAATCATTTTATGTGTTGCAAATAATATTCTAAATGTACAGAAAATCCTTAAATAAATCCTAAACATTTAAATGATGAAATTAATCAGGTGATGCTGATGCTGATGCAGCATCTTTATTTTATTGTGCTACTGACTCAGCAAGGATAGCAAGAAATTAAGATTTTATATTGTATGCAAGCAATAATCTAGATCATTATTATTTTGCTTGATTACACCACAATAACAAAATTTAGAATACAAAACGGCAAAAGTCAAAAATGATAATTTAGTTTAGCTTTAAGAAAGCAACTTTCTGTTGGTTATAAAATTAAAAGTGTTGCAAGACAACAAACATAGGGAGATTGACTCTTGAAAATTATTATCTTTATTTGTGTAATAAAACTTTTTAGCACAAATAAGTTTTCAAAGGATATTATTTATTTATTTAGTAGAAAATTATTTGTTTAAAATCAGTGTTGCCCTTAGTTAAAGTTAAGATTTTACGAGTCAAATATCAAGTTTTTGGTTGGATATTAAATTAAAAATATTGATAAGTTTAATATCGGATGGTGTATCCTTAACTATCCACCCAAATTTGGTTCTAAATTTAAAAAAAAAATTCCGTTGTTTGCATAATAAAATTCTAATTTCAAATCTAAAGTTGTAATAACCGCTCTACAAATATTAAGTTAAAAAAATTTTTAATTTGAATATACAACACACACACCTCTCAGGTTTTTTCTTCTATCACATACAGAAATATATTATGCTAACTCCCAGCTTGGGAAGAGGCTACATATAATTGTCCATGAGTCTCTAGTTTAATACTTCCTGCCTTAAGATATTATCATAGTGCTTTACTAGCTATTTGAAAATGGCTGATGAAAGCTGCTACCAAAAGAATCGCTTAGAGTTTTGCTTGAAGATGCTTGAAAAAGTGGAAGAGAACAAGAATTTGCTGAATTGTCTTTGGAAGTCTTAAAAAACTCTTTTCAATCTGAACAGCAACATTAAGAAATAAAATAAAGCATCCAATTCGCGCCACATTGTGTTTTGCAGTTTCTTCACTCTATATTATCGATCCATACTTCTTTGAACAAAACGGATACATCGTTGCGTTACTTGCTCATGCTAAAATAATTTTTTATCTGAAACTAGACAGAAAGAGAATTACTTTTATCAAAATGGTACAACTGCACACATAGCTCAGCCAGAAAATTTCCTAACGGGCTCATTTTTCGAAACTTAAACTTTCCTTGGCCCCACAGGTTACCTGGCCCAAAGGATTTTTTTGTGCCATTAGTGTAAACAGGAAGTGAAAAAATTGCAATCGACAAATGTGGATAAACTAAACCAATGGCTGCAATTTCAACCTCAGCTTTGCGCGCAGTAATGAAGAACTTTTTACTGAGATGCTACACTTGCGTTAATAAGCAGTTATCTCTAAGACTAATTAAACTACTTTTATTAAAATTCAATAGGTTTTCAAATGAAAAAGATTTAGTAAATTCAATTTTTATAAAAAGAAAAGTTAATTCAGTTTCTTAATGCAGCCAAATTCACCTGTATATTAGATAAGCAGCAGCTTCATCTGGGTCGATAATTAAGTCAATAGATTTCTATGATTTTAGAATTACTATGATTGAAAAACCAATTTCAATTATATTTTTTAAGAAAACTTTCATGAGGTTAAGAGAACATAAGTAGTGAATTTCAGAAAAAGCCGTTGAAAGTCATTTTAATAATTTAAATTGTTTTATTAAAAAACGGGCGTGCCTACTAAAGCAACCTGCTTTAGAATTTAAAAATCATTCGTATTAAGTTTCAGAAAAATCCGTTTGGAAAAAAATTTTTAAATCAACCAAACAAACTATGAAAAAATGAATTTTATTTAAAGAGATTTATTTTAATTAGAGTTAAAATAATCAGTTAAGAAATTTCCAAAGCACATTGCAAGGAAAAGGAAGAGATAGACAGGTGAGCGAGATAGAGAGAGTAGAGATAGAGGCAGAAATAAGTTGTTTGCATACATTCTTGGTTTTTATATTAAAATAAAATTATTACGTTGTTGTTGTTTTTATTTTTATGAAACATAAAAATCCATTAAGAAGTTAAAAAAAGTAATAAAACAATAAATTATTTTTCAAATAAAAATCACAAAACGTAGTAGTACGTGCTGTAAATTTGCCACGGGCATAAAAAAATTTTCACAGAATTCAGATTTTTATAATTTTTAATTTAATACCATCAAAACCTCATGTCTTAGAATTTCTTTTATGTGTGTTAAAAGAAAAATCACATTAAATTAATTGAATTTATTAATTTGGTTTTTGGTAAATTTTTAAAGCTTAACAGTACGAACAAACGAGATATTGCTAAAAGTTGGATAACACAGGGTTACAAAATAAATTTTTTTTTTGTGGTACCGGAGGTTTTATAGTCATATAAGTAAATTTACAGTCATATAGTAAGCTTCAATTGCTATAAGCTAATTTTTTAATCCTACCTCTAGTTCGCGAGATATTTCATTTGTACTCGTACATAAAAACAAGAAGTTATTACTTTATAATTTGCAATAACTCCAGTGCTACATGTGTGAATAAATTAAAAAAAAGCAAAAATCGGTAAGATAATAACCTTTAAATTAAATAAATATTTTTTATCAGTAGTTTCAATGATAAAAAAAAAATTATATATTTTTGAAAAAAATTTCTAAAAATTTATTTTTAAGAAATTATTAAAAAATTTAAAAAAAGAAAATATAAAATTTTATTTTTAAAGTTCATACCTGCATATGTTACAAACGAAATGAGGTCTACTTCATCAAAATCCATTCAAAATTCAGAATTTATTCACAATTTATTAAAATTCTACGCCATAAAATTTTTTAAAAAAGCGCTTTTTTGTTTGCTATTTTAATATATAAAAAAATTTATTGAGCAGGGTCTTAATTATCATCGCCCAACCCAACAGCTAAAGCTACGGACTTGAAATTCAGTAAGCAGATGCAATGTATAGTACGAACAAGAAGGGATTTTTGGAAATTCGAATACTAAGGGGTTAAAAACGAGTAAAATCGAACTTTTTGTATCTAAGGAACTACAAAATATTCTACTAAAATAACAGGCGGATGGGTATTTGGTACTTTTTCGATTTTTTTTTACATTTGTGGCATAAAAAGGGTAAAAACTAATAATGGTACGTTTTTTTTAACTTTATTTATTTTTCAAAGTAACAATCACAGCAACAAAAACTAAACTGTATTATTCTCTTCTTAAAATAGTTTCCAATGTATATTAGCACTTTTTTAAAATTCGAGCAGATAACTGGTAAAATATGTGCCCCCTTTTAATACTATTTCTAAATATGTAATTTTATGTAAACAGAAGCAGCATTCTATTAATAATTTGTAATGCCCAATAAAAATCAATTTAAAAATTTTTTTTCAGAGTAGAAAAAAATTACCAAAACTTGAGAAATATGATTGCTACTCTATATTTAAATAACTTTAGTGACATTTTTTATGTAATGTACAAAACCTAGAATTAGAATAGTAAGAAATAGTAATAAGGACATTATGGTACTTTTTTTTATTGATTTTAATGGTACTTTTTGATGTTTTTAATATAAAAAAACTTGGCAGTACGATATTGGGCTCAAATGGTCCCAAGCAATGTGAAAAATCATTAAGAAGACAAATGGTACTTTTTATAATATTTTTGGTACTTGTTAGTATATTTTTATTAAGGAATGTAAAAGTACGGGATTTGGCTCAAATTATGGTGGAAAACCATGAATGGGAAAAATAGTACTTTTTATTGTTTTTATTGTTACTTTTTCATTTTTTCATGCTATCAACACTAGAACTATGAGGTTGGGGTTTAACGCTCTTAAGCAAAGTAAAAAATTATTAAGGCAGGTAAAAGAGTACTTTTTATTGATTTCAATGGTACTTTTTAAATTATTAATATTAATGAATCTAAAACTATTAGACTGAGCTTAAACGTTCAGGACAAGGTGAAAAATAATTAAGAGAAGAAAACTGTACTTTTTATTAATATACTATAATTGTTTATTTTTATTTTTTAACATTAACGAATTAACTATCAGACCGAGCTCCGAAGGTGATCAGTGCATATAAAAATCAATAAATGGACAAGAGGGCTCTTTTTCTATATTTTAATGATACCTTTTATTTTAATTTGTATTAAAAAATTTTGAACTGAGAATAAATAGTCTACAAAGAAATACGAAATTATAATAGCGACAGTATGGCATTTCGCTGACGAAGTATCGAGTTAAATGCTAGTATTATATATTAAGTTTTATAGCATTTTTTTTTAAATTTTCTTGAAAAAATATGTTTTCTTGAGAAGGCTTTGTGAATATCTTCTAGGCTATAACATAATTTAAAGGTTATTTTATTGTGCATATTATAATAAAAGAAAACTGAGAAATAAAGTTCTGTCAAGCGAAATGAAAGATAGACAACACAATGCAAATTGTTGCTTACCCCCCTAAAAAAACAAACTAAAACTAGCCTTTGAAGCAAACACGTAGCAATTAAAAGTGAAAAAACTCATATAAAATTCAGTTTAGAAAATGAATAAAACAGAAAATACCCCAAGGACGCTGCTGGTCATTCAGATAGATTAATGAGAGAAGCTTTTGACTAGACAGAAAGCAAGGAAAAGCATTGAAAAGTGTTGATGACATTCTGCTGTCAACTGGGCTTGTTGAGACATGCACAAAGCTTAGTTAGCTAAATTTGAATAGGAAAGAATTGTTTAAAAACAAACGACCCCTATTTTAGTTAGAAACTTCTGCTAGGACTAAATACTATAATGAATGTGAGAGTGTAGCAAGTATTTTGCTTATCTTCAACTTCACTTTAAGTTTTATTAAATCCCTTGGAGATTAATTTATGATTTTAAGTTAAAACATCAATGATTTTTGTGATAAGGGTAGGAACTTTTGTTTTGTTGCTTTTTAAACATTTTTTTCACCCAACATTTTTCAAAATAAATTTTTTATGTGATGGCATGGTTGCATTGTTGTTTCCCTTTTTGCTATTTTTTTCTATTTTGTTTTTTATATGGTTTCGTTTGGTTTTTTTTTTTTTTTTTTGAATTCTTTTAATACCACAGAGGTCAACTGAGGATTAATTAACACAGAAATTTTAAATCTAGTTTAGAAATATGGTAAACAAGAAGAAAACTTATTTTTAAGTTACCACCGGAAAGAGAGAAAATAAAAATAACAAAAAGAAGTACATTCAAAAATGTTTGTTAAATTTTATTTATTTAACAAAAACTACTTTCAAACTTTATTTTATATTTCAAAATGATTTAAAGGTTTTAATTTATAAAAGTAATTTAATTGAAAGACTTGAAGTTGTTTTAATTACACTAATACAACACAAAAACAAAACAAAAGGTTTTGTTTTATTATATTTTTATATAAAAATGTAAAAATTTTTTTTTTTGTTCATTTGAATTAACAAATTTATGTGTGAAATCAGATAAAATGTATCATAATTTTGGTTTTCTGTGGTATTTCATTTCGTTTTAGCAAGGTGTCACGGTAAGCCATTAACAAAAGGAGAAAATTAAAAAATTAAATAAAATAGTACCTTTATATAATTATTTATTTAGACTCTTATTTTTATATATGATTAATAATTATTGAGCTTTAGTCTTCTTTTTATAAAATTATTTACTATTTTCAATATTTTGCTTTCTTGTCAGGATTTTAAAAATATAATTTTCCTGGCGAAGCTTTCCACAAGAAAGCGAAATTTTAAATATAATAAATAATTTTATAAAAAAAAGGCTTAGTAATTATTAATTTTGTACTAAAATATATCGTTAGTTTTTATTCTCTTAATTGTTAGTAGACAATAAATTTCTCCATTTCAGTTCAATTAATTGTTATTTAAAATTAGTATTAAGTGAACTTAAACTAAAAACGAGGAAAAGTTTAAACCTAATCAAATGGCTGGCAGTGATACTAGTGAAAAAATACTGTTTACTGAAACCAGTTAATATATTGCCAATAATCAGGAAAAAAAATATACTAGTTATGAAAATTGAATCAGCATCAGTAAAAGTTTTCTTGTTACAAAACTTTTTCCCAGTAAGCAGTAAAAACTTACTTTTACTGATACTAAAAAGTGACTATCTATGATATTATTTAATAACAATTTTTTGAAAATAATAAAAAATATGTTTTTCAGAAAATCTAAGTACTATGTAGAATTAAATTTTTATTTATTATATTAATTAATAAATTTATTATAAATTCTACTATGTTGAACTATTGACTTAAAATTACTTTTTCTTAAAATTTTCACAACTAGTTAGTTGCAAAATTCTGCTTACAGCATTATATGTTATAACAGAAAAACACAGTGAAAAAAAAAATAATGAAGTGCAAATACCAGTTTTTTCTTTTTTTTTGGAATTTTAGTTATGAGTATAGAACCGGTTTTACGTACCTTTAAGCACTTAGTTGAATATTAACCGACTTAAATTTTCTCAGCGGATTTCACAGTTCAAGGTACAAAAAATTTAAAAATGTAAAGGTACATTTAGAAATAGTAATAAAAAGAAGTACATATTTTACCCCTTACTAGCTCGAATTTAAAAAAGTGCTAATATATATATATACAGTACTCTTTTTTGTGTATTGGTTAAAATTATCAGGGGGGAGGGACAAATTTCCAGCACCACTTTCACTTTTTCAAGATTTATAATTTATAATTGCTATTTTGAAAGGTAAGAGTATTAAAAAAGTACCAAATTCTCATCCGCCTATTTTTTTAGTAGAATATTTTGTAGTTAGAATTTTGGGTCTATCTGTAGTAGTTCCAGAAATATAAAAAGTCTGATTTTACTAGTTTTTAATTTTTTGTAGTCACACTACACATTGTGAGAGGAACCCAGTCATCGAATTTCAAGTCCGAAACTTTAGCCGGCTGGGCTTGGCGATGATGATAAGTCAGTCAGTCAGTCAGTAACGTCACACTTTTATATGTATAGATTAAGTGAATCTATTACACAGAAAACACAAGATTTTTTTAGTAACAAATACCCGTCGCTCTTTAGCATGTTTGACTGCAAGTATAATACTGCCTATACTGAAATTTTTTTCAGAAATTTGGAAATAAAATCAAAAGTTGTGCAACGAGTTTAATAAAATGTGGCACATTTAATTTGAAACTTATGAGGCTTTATGATTACAAAAAAACGTGATCTTTTTTTATTTAATTTTAAATAAATTTTCGAAAATTAAAAAGTTAAAAATTTTTCATTAAAACGTCTTTTTTTTGTCGACACGAAGTCAACGAGCCAGCTTAAAAACGATGTAGCAACGACTTGAAAAAATTTTTCAAATGACATAAGTTCTTTATAATGAAATATAACACCCCGTTTTTAACTAAATCTCATATACAGGGTGGGCCAAAAGAAACCAAGGGGTGTAAAAGTTTAATAACTTTTTTGTTTATTAACTTTTTTTATTTTTTCTTTCAGATTATATAATATACAAAATGGAAATTTTTTTACACTAAGTATGAAAAATGATGTCTCTTAAATGACCACCGTTTTCAGCTTCGCACTGATGGGCTCTTTTTAGAGCATTTTCCATAACATCTTTCAAAACTTGTGGCTGTAGCGTTCGAATTTCTGCAACAATGTTTGCCTTGAGTTCAAGGATTGTCTCTGGCTTGTTCACATACACTCGTTCCTTCAAAAAACCCCAAAGAAAATAGTCGAATTTCGAGAAATTATTCGCTCTCCAAAAATTTGACTTAAAAGTACCATTGTGTCTCGGGCAGTATGGGAAGTGGCGCCGTCCTGCTGAAACCACATACCAGGTCTGTTTTCAAGAGCAGGACGTAAAAAATTTTCTATCATAAAGCGATATCGCTCTCCATTTACGGTTACAGCACTTCCATCTTCATTCTCGAAGAAGTAGGGCCCAATGACATTTTCAGATGTGATCCCACACCATACTGTACACCTGATGAGGTGCAATTGGCGTTGATGAATGGCTCTTGGATTTTGAGAACCCCAGAACCTACAGTTCTGCTTGTTAACAAAGCCATTCAAATGAAAATGAGCTTCATCACTCATAATCAAATTTTCAATAAAGTTGATTTCATTTCTGGCCAACTCTTGAAATTTAACTGCAAAACTTAGACGTTGCCGATGATCTGCGGGTTTTAATTCTTGGACCAATTGCACCTTATATGGGTATAACTGTAAATCTTTTTTTAAAATGCGCCGTAGTGACGTACGAGACATTTCTAGCTGATCAGAACGCCTTCTGCCAGATGCTTCTGGTGCTTCGTTAACACTTTGCTATGCTCGTTCAATATTTTCCGCAGTGCGACTTAAACGTGGTCTACCGGTTCGAGGCAAATTTCTTACGCTGCCATGTTGGCGATGACGATTAACTAAGCAACGAATCATCGCTTCAGAGGGCGAAATTCTGACGTTAAAATGTCGACGATATGCTCTTTGCGTTAAAATAATTGATCTCTGGTTTAAATAATAAAATTCTATTGTTCTGGTTCTCTGTTCAGTTGTGAACCTCTCCATTATAAATTCTCCAAGTGTTGTCTATATAATCTGAAAGAAAAAATAAAAAAAAATTAATAAGCAAAAAAGTTATCAAACTTTTACACCCCTTGGTTTCTTTTGGCCCACCCTGTACATATGACACGTCAATATAAAAAAGTGTTGATTTCAGCGCAAGCAATTTTCAGTCGGTCTGGTTCAAAACCTCGTATTTTTTGTATATAAATATATTATGAGCTTTAAAAAAATAATGTACAGCCTTTCTTTTTACTTTCATTTCTCCTATCTCCCGTCCCCATTTCATTGAGAAAGAAAGTAAGCAAATGTCATATTGCGTAAATAAGTTTCACAAAACTGCTAAGAAATATTTACATGTTATTTTTTAAAATTAAATTAAAAATTTCAATTGTATTCTTGTTAAGTCTGCTTAAAAAAAAAAAAAAACAAACAATACAAAAAAAACAGTAAACAAACAAACGAAAATTACAGGAGAAACAAAATTAAGAAAAAAAATATTAAACCAGATTTAAATTTTTTCTTTAGAAAACATTGAAAAGCATTTTCTTCTTTTCTTCTTTTTTAAAAATTGAATTGAGAGGAATTATGTTCATTCCTTTTAAAGCATGAATGAATGTCAGATGAATATTTGCCCAAAACAATACACCAGCAACCAAAAAAGTAAAATAAAACATGGAAAAAGAGAGAATAAAACAAAAAAAAAACTTGTGGCATTTGCAATTGTTCAACCATAATTCATTTCAGCAATTTCAACACAATTTAAATATACTTCTTTACCTTACGAACTTAAAGCAAATTTATACATGCAAGCAATTCCATAAAATTGTTCACAATAAACGACTATCCAAAGGTTCATCTCCTGGTTTACAAACAAATCTACACACACACATACAAACATTTACATGCTTACTCTCTCTCATATATGGAATGCTTGACGCTGAGAAATAAAAGACAAACAACAAAAGTAATATGAGAAGGACCAAACTTGCATACACTTTCAGTTTAGCTTGGCATTCCATGTGAAATATAAACTGTGAAAATTGTTTTTAACTGGAAGAAATACACGAACGTATCCTTTTTACCAAATGAAACTGAAGAAAAAAACAACAATCCAAAAAAGGCTTATTTTACACACAGCCATGTAAAAATTATTACAAAATTTAAAATAAGAAACAAAAATATATGAACTCTTTTTTTTATATTTACACATATTTAACAGCATACACTTCTTAATACTCGTACATGATGGCGAGGAAATTTTTTTTTTGCAACTCCATAATCAATTGAAAAATCTGTTTTTTTTCGCTATTTAAGTCTAGTAAAAAAAAATTAAATAATGTGTAGTCCCACCACAAAATAGAATCTACAATTTCCCTACAAAAACGAATTTTTGATTTAAGCAGGAATCTAGTAAACACACTTCCCGTGTTTTTTTGTTAACATCTTTTAATATGGAGGCCATTATTATGAGTCCTCTAAAATCGTTGGTGCAGAGAGGGCAATTACAATCGATTTGTTTTAAAAAATTAAAAAGTAACATTCAATAATCCCAGACTTACATATAAAAACAAGTTACATATAAGATGACACAAATATTTTCAATATTGAAATAAAACAAAAATTGAGTATCATTATTTATCTGGCACCCTGTTAAATTGGAAACGAAATAAAGAAAAAATATAATAAAAAGAACAAAAATTTTAATTAAAAAAATGAGGACACAGATTAAGAAAAAGTTGAACAGAAGCTTGATTTAAAATGTTTGTGTGTGTAAGCTAACATTTTTTAAGCGAATAGATGTTAATTTTTTTCAATTGCAAGAAAACATGTTTTTTTTTTTTTAATTTATTTATTAAAAAAATTCAATACGATTCCCTGCCATAAATGCTGGACCAAATGTTCTGAAAGAGCATATCCTATGACATATCAAATACGAGTATATACTGGTACTTATAAAAATATCAATGAGTGCGCCAGAAGTACACAAGAAAATGAATTACTTTTTATGTTTTTTCTGTTTATAAGAAAATAATTTAATAAAAACAAAAATATAAATAATAAAACCAAAACCAGTAACTTCATTAAAAAAAACAAACACACACACACACACATTTATTTATTACTAAATCCAGTTGTACTCTAGGGCTAGTACTGTATTACACATTTCAGATTATACTAAGCGTTGCTAATTATCGGTTGCAACATATAACATTAACTGTTAACAAGGCGCGCAGCATTTTAGCTTTTGTGAAACGATGGGCAAAAGAATTCAACGATCCGCTCGTAACCAAATATTTGTATTCTGCGCTTGTAAGACCAATTTTAGAATATGGTTCAATTATATGGGACCCGTACTATAATGTCCATATTGATCGCATTGAATCTGTTCAAAAGAAATTTTTGATATTCTGTTTGAGACATAAATATCGGGATCGTCTAGCACTTCCCTCCTACAAAATAAGATTAGCAGAGATCAACTTGCCAACTTTGAAAAGCCGCAGAACTATGCTGAATGTATCATTTTTAATCAATCTTATTAATGGAAGCGTCTGTTCAGAGTTTTTGCTGAGCAACTTATCTTTTAATGTACCTCAACGCTCTTTGCGATCGCATAGTCTACTATATGTACAAATATTTCGCACAAACTATGCGATGGCAGACCCATTTCGAAAACTATGTTGTTGTTTTAATGAAATGTCCCAAAATATAGATTTCAGCTCAAATATTAATATTATAAAACGCAATATTATTTTTTACTTAAATAAATTAATTATAAAAAAAATATTTTTTTCATATGTATTATACTATAGTCTGTAAGGATATTGTCCATTGACTTAATTTAAATAAATAAATACATAAATAAAAAGACTAGTTTAGCTGGGATAATAGACAGCACTGTTCCGATATTGACTAATCGCCCAACAAGTCTATTTATATTAACTCAAGAACATGTCACGAAGTGTGTAAAAAGTTGCAAATTAACTTCCTTATAAGACATCGCAATGTTGAAGTGAAAAAATCAAAATAAAGATCAGTATTTATACCCGAAGAACTAGTTCAGTGACATGTTCTATAAGTAGTTTCTTTTCTCCCAGGGTTTATTTGTTCCTCGTTGTCTCTCTTACTAACATGTAAGCTAAATGAAGTATTTATGCTAGGGGTTTGATTGGGTTTGTTTTCGTGTTACGATGTCAAATAAATTTTGATGGATGGTAGCAGTTTTCTAGTGTCTTACTTTCAATTTTAGTTTTTTTTTTTTTTTTTTTTTTTTTGTGACTATTCCTCTCGACCTTGCAAACAATTTTTTTTTTTTAAAATGATTAGTGCTCTTGGACACACATAATTGAAATTATCAAACGTAAACAGCTAATCGATAGAAACACTTGATTTTTATAAAGGGTGTTTTTTTATAGACGTAAGTTGGCATTACTGCTCAAGATGGCGACCGATTTAACAGCTGTCAAGTGATTTATTCTCAGTTTGGTTTGGCAATTCATCATGAATAGACTCACGCCTGAACAACGCTTGCAAATAGTGCAATTTTATTTCGAAAACGAGTGCGATGAAGCGTACTTCTGGTTGAATGGCTACGTCAACAAACAAAACTGCCGCATTTGGAGTGAAGCTAATCCTCAAGTGTATGTCGAAACACCGTTACATCCAGAAAACTGACTGCTTGGTGCGCTTTATGGGCTGGTGGAATCATTGGTCCGTACTTCTTTAAAAACGTTGATGGAGAGAACTTTACAGTCAATGGTGATCGGTATAGAGCCATGATTACTAACTTTTTCATTCCTGAATTGAACAACCATGGTCATTTCTGTCGGGAGAAACATGTTTTGTGCTAGTGCCCAGCAGCCACATTAACAAAAATTTTTTCATTTGGCAAACAGACAAATTGTTGAAAGTTTTGTTAATTTTTTGTAAGAAATAATTTAAAAATTTCAATGGAAGTTACTCGAGTCTTGAGTTTTAATTATTTTTAAGGGCCAAGATTTTAAAATATTTCCTGCACGACAGCATTTTTAAAAAATAAAAATAATTTTGACATAAAATACGAGTTATTAATATGAATCTGTACTCACATTGATAATAAATAAATACACGGGTGAGTAAGGTCACCACAAAGCATAGTTTGTTCTTCTCAAAAATGTTATTATTTTGAAGCATGTAAACATTATTATGAGCACGATAAACATGTTTTTAGCTATTTTTAACATATTTGCTCACACACATATGGTTAAGTTTATCACATTATTTTTGATAAGGTTTTAACGGAAACCATAAATATGTTTATAGTAAACATGTTATGATTATAAGAAACATAATTCCCCTTATCCAAAAAAAATAAACAAATAACGAAGACTTTAAAGTCCATGTTATGAAAATTTTGCATATAATTTTTATAATAAATGTACTTTAAAGTCTGCATCAATTTTTTTCAATATGTAAGAGCAAATATGTTTAATTAAATGAGAAACAAAAATAAAAAAGCTCAACTGAGCTTTCTGGTTGAGTGACGAGTCAGTACTTCTTAGCTGCATATGTCCAAGTTAGAATCTAGAGTCAAATAAAATTAGTAACAATTTAAACCCGCTATTATATCTAATCAATAAATATAAATTAATATTAACGAAAAAGTCAAAAGAATACAGATAATTCTCTTGATAGATAAAATTATTTTAAAAAATTTATAAAAAATATTTATTTTTAAATTTTTTATAATAACCTGATTGGGACTTGAACCTGGAAATTTGAAGTTGCCTTATAAATATATAAGGTTAGATGCAATCAGAAATATAATTACCAAAATATGGTAAATGATGAAAACCTATAAGCTAAAGTTAGACTATATTGCCTGGACTTATTCTTCAATTTTCGTCATACATAAATTATTTTTTTCATTTTACTATTTCGGTGCACTATCAGTTCAGCACTTACTTTATGCACTTATTTCGCTATCCATTAAAAGCAATCTTACAATCCAAACCAATAAGAGTTAAAATGAGAGTAAAATGCTTAAAAGTTTGTTTAAGGAGGATGAAATGTATAATTACAGGTTGCATTTTGTACGAGTATTTTGAAATTTACATGCAGCATGTGTGCATGTTTGTTTTGTATACGATAAGTCCATGAAATTAATTAAACGTTAATCATTGTTTTCGTTGTTTCTCTCTCTCTCTCTCTTTCTTTTTTGCATTTGCTGTAATAATTTTAAATATACTTGCATTTCTTAATGTTACATTCCCATTTATTTTACTGTTTGTTACTGTTTACAAGCAGAAATTTCACAGCACAGCCATCCTTATGCCTGTATTTAAACTTAAAAGTTTTTAATGCAGCCCATACACACTCAAATGCAATACAAGTTAAGTTCTAAAGTCTGGCAACATGAAAAATTCAAGTAATATCAAAATAATTTTGATTTCCTTTAATTAAAACAGATACATACACTACACAAACGTGCCAAAGATTGTCGTACTTTTGCACCAAAACTGTATTGAACTTGAGTGTGTATGGGCCGCACAACACTTTGTTCTCTACTGTTGTGTGCTTAAGTAGAAATGTACTTTTTGCTTGCAAAAAATTCTTCCTCTGTCTGTATTCATGTCTTTCATTCTACTTGTAGAAAATTTCAAGGAATGGTGCTTCTTCCTTCATTCCATTTAGGCAAGTGTTTGAAAAGTAAATGCTGAACAAGATTTTTTTTAAATTAATAATTCATTATAAGAAGGTTTGTTTTTAGCATTAACAGGTCTTGAAATGCAAATATGTTTCTTTGTTGTTGTTAATAAATATTTAAAATAAAACTCAAAGAAATATTTATTACAACATGGATTGTGTATTTAAGCCAAGTAAGTGCATAAAGTTTTCAGTTTAATTAAAATAAACAGTAAAAACATTAAAAAGCAATAAAAAGAATAAGTTAACAGGACTTTTAAAATATCGTTCTTGGAAGTCAGAAAACCATTTTATATTTATTTTTTTTTGTACCCACAATATTATTGCCTTTCGCACTCCTTTCCATTTACAGCCCTTTTTTTTTGCAAAAGAGTCATTTGAAAGACTGGGTATTTACACTTTAAAAGGAATAAAATCGGTATTTACCCACGTATTCTAATGATTTATCCCCTTATAAAAAAAATTTACGTAGAATTTAAAGTCAACGTTATCGAAATTTTTCATATAATTTTTTCATATATTTTACTTTAACCCTAGAACGTTATCCTTCGTCAAAATGACGACGCCCGATCTTATTTTTGAATTAAAACCTGTTTTTTCTGTTTATTTTGATCTCATTTTTCGTGTAGCGTTAGTCGCTAAGAAGATGTTGGACAAAGATGTGCAGCGAACTGCGCGCGTTGTAAGTGCTTATTTTTCGCTTTTAATTTCTTGCCGTAGTTAAAATGACGAAGGATGATGTGTCGTATTGTATAGCTTTTATGTTATATAATCATTTCTTTAAAAAAAATGCCAATTGAAAGAAGATTTTGCAATGTTAATTTTACATTTAAGAATTGAAAAAACTATATAAATTTCTTTATTTATTGATTAAAAAAGAACTAAATATGAATAATAAATCTATTTTAGTATATATTTTCACTCACGGCGTATTTTATAGTTCCTTGAAATAGGTCGTAGTCAAAATGCCGAAGGATGACGTTAGTGTACAAAAAATAAGGATGATATTCTAGGGTTAAAGTCTACGTCAACTTTTTTTTGGATAAGAGCATTATTGTTTAATTTATTTCTACTTTATGGGACTTCAATAATATGCAACTAAGCCGGTAAGTATTGTTTGATTTTAAATTATTGAAACGGCTTCAGGTCGTATTATAAAAATTTTATTTTTAAATCGATGCTTTGCTCCAACTTTTGCGTAGATTCTTCAGAGATATAACTACATTTTTATTATTTTTAATGAAGTTCATCTGTATCGGGTCTATGAGAGACGATTATTCATGTTTTTTTTTGCAAATTTTTCTTAAATATTTAAAAACAAAAATAATAAAGATTTTTTATAAAATCTACATAGTTGTACACAGACTGTAATAATTTTCTTTGAATACCAATTTTTTTGTAAGTCCCAAAATAAATAATTTAAGGGGGCATTTCGAGTAAAGCGGACAGCGAAAATAAGGTTTAGTAGTAGAATTTGTTTATATTTGGGTTAATTATAACTCTAGTGGGTATGAAAGCAAATACGTAATATTTTTTTATGTTAATTGAAATTTCGACTTTTTTGGAGAAGATTTTCTAATATGAAAAAATTTAAAAAAATATTATGCCTCGCGATTTGCATAGATCTTTCTTTCACTTTTTGATATAAAATAAGTTTTTAAAAATAAAAAAATTTTTCCAAAATTGGAAGTAAAAATTTTAGATAGGTTTTTCAAAAACTAGTACCATGATTTTTAAATATTTTTTATTCCATAAAATAGGTTAAAGTATATTTTATAATACTAGAAGTTTCATAGTGGGATAGCTACTAGTTAGGAAGATGAGTAATTTAATGTAAATGCCGCACTGAGTGGGACGTTACATACTAGCTTATGACAGCTGGTAAGCGATATCATATTATCATATTATATCAGCTTGTTCAAGCCTCAACAACAATTTTGAAATTTGAACAGAAATATTAGTAGTAAGAAATAAAAAAGTTATGGCACAATGATAACTAAGTGCGTTTTGTGGCGCCATGTATTATCACTATGGGCGATTATAGCCCATAGTGACAATAATAATAATAATAATTATCAGCAAATGAAACTCATACTTATGCGACAGAGAAAAATAAGCATGAAGCCGCGCCATTTTGTTGTTCGATTTTTAGTTATTACTCTGACATTGTAGCGACTTGTGCTCACTTTTCGACAGGTAACAATTTTTAATAGCTCAATCGATGCTTTCATCCATTTAGTTTGAAAAAATTATCAAAAGATTAAAGCTTTAAGAAACAAATTTTATGTTCATGGACCATATAATGGAAATATTTTATTATTTTATATATATATTGTGGGATCCTAATTTTGTAAAACAATAAAATTTCTGTAAATACTCAAAAGAAGACTTGTAAGAATGAAAAATTAATTGAATTTAAAATATTTTTAAACATTTTTGTAACCAAACATATTTAATTATAAATTTAAATTAACGACTAAATCAAAAAAATCATTTTCAGTAAGATTTACTTTCGCCTAATATATTCGTATAAAGAACGGAATAAAAAAAAGCACATTAAGGCCGATACAATTAAAAACTGATTTTAAATTTAAAATACAAAATAGTGTTTCACATTTTCCTGTTTACAATCAAATTTAATCTCATCACAAGCCATATCAATCATTTATTTTTCTTAAATTGCTTTTAAATAACTTTGCCTCACATTAGCATATTATTATTCATATTTTATTTTTTAAAACACTAACCCTTAAATAAACCGTTTTTTGTTGTATTTTTTTTTAATAAAATTATTTAACAACATACAAACACTGTTGCTTCTTGCCATACAAACAAAGATAAAACTCTAAAGAGCACTTGAATTTATCACTAAATAAACTTTTACAACTTTTTTCTTATTTTATTTATTGTTCTGCACACATTCTTGCTTGTTTGCTGCCATGTTCGTATGGATTTCTTTTTATGGTTGTCCTGTTGATAACTTAAAGAAGCAAGAAAATTTTGCAGAAAATTAGTAAAACACTAAAAAACCAAACCATAAAGTTATTACATACTCTTACCCAAATTATGAACTCTAGTTTCTAAGAAAAAATTTTTTAATTTAAGAATTTTTGTTGAAAAAAAATTTAATAAATAACGGCTGATTAAGCGGGCCATACACGACAGCAGCGTTGCCTGGAGCTAGAAAAAAATAAGCTAAATTGGCCTATAAAAAGGCTAGAAAAAGCTAAATCACTTTAAAAAAAGCTAGGAAAAGTTAGAAAACTATCGATTAACATTCAAAATAGTCATATTATTTAAAAGAAAAAGGTCAAACAAAACTAACTAATAAAAAATTATGATTTTTATGAAAAATCAAGAAGGGACAAAAACTAAAGAAAATAAGGTCTTTCTTGGTCATAACTTAGTTTCTATTGCGTGGAATATATAAACATATTGGCTTTAATTGGAATTGTTTTTTCGGATACTTTGCTTCTTTTGAAAAAATTATAAAAAAAAATTTTCGCACTATTCGCAAAAAAAAAATTGCGAAATAGAAAAAAGCTATTTAAGGCTATTTTAAAAATGAAAAAATTCTAGTAAAAAAGCTATAAGCTAAATCATAAATTTCAAGGCTAAATGCGAGAAAAAAGAGGCTAAAATGGTAACGCTGCGCGACAGTAGCATGCATGCGCAATGAAGTGTGGTGAAACTAATAAACTCGAACCTCATTCTATATCATTACACTGATACAAAATTGTTGAAAGGGTGGGTCTTTATTAATAGTGATAAATTTTGTGCTGCAGAAAAAAAAAAATAAAGAAAAAAATTTAAAGAAAAAAGAGAATTTGTATGAAGGCAATGTAGTATGCGTTTTCGCTACTTAGGGCATCATTACCAACAACAACGGACAAATCACTTAAGAAAGTCTTTGAATTCTTAATGAATACTAAGCTCAGGGAGAATTTGTAACTTGCGATTAGTGTCACAATAGGTCTATTGTGGTTGCTCTCGCTTCGCATTCTAATTTTAATGATAGTACCGCCATGTTTACTGTTTGACAATTTCCCTTATCTGAGCTAATTTTGCCTTACACAACACCATTTTCCATTCCACATCAACATCTGTTTGATTGCGCTACAGCAAAGCGTACAATCACTCAAAACGTCACCATCAAACCTCGAAAAACTTATTTGTTTGTCGTATATGAACCGCTTTATGTTTACCTGCCACAAATCTTTTTGCAAAAAAAGAAAAAAAAAATATTTCCAACAAAAGTGATTTTCAAATAATCATAAATTAAATTAAATTTTTTTAAGACTTTTTTTGCATATAAAATTTAGTTTAGTTTTATGTTTCTCACATTCATCACTCACTCACTTGATATTCATTTCAACGTTTTTTGTTGTGCAGAGTCAAGCAGTAACTCCTCGGTTTCCTGACATAACACACACATATAGTATATACATACATACACACAATCCTACATGCATGCTATAAAAAATGTTTAAGTAAGTTTTTATTTGCGTGCTGGGAATTATTTCATTATGAAATGCAAATTATTTTTTTAAATAAGTAATTTATTATTTATTCAAATTTTATTTTTCATAAAAACGAGCAAAATTATTTTACCATTTTTATGTTAACAAAAATAACAAAAAAAAAATTCCGATTTTATGACAAAAAAAAAAAAATGCAGTAGCATAAAAATATTTAAACAAAAACTCAGTTAAAAAATTAATTGAGTTTATTCAAACATGTTACAACGTAATTGTTTTCAAACAACAATATTCATGTGCTTTTTTTTAAAAAAAAAAAAGAAATTAAAATTTTAATAAAAAATTATATATAGGGCAAAGTAGTTTTTAAAATGCGCTGCATTGCATTTCATATATATTTTAAGGCTATTTTTTCAGAAGAAAATATTTAAAATGTTTCCAATAAGAATAAACAAAATTGCCAACATTAAATGAATCTCCTGCTAAATCAGGTTTGTTGAATTCCATATTACTCGTATGTGTTGAAGGTATGAAATATTTTTTAATAAATTTTTACAATTGATATTACTTTTGCAATGCAAAAGACGCTAGTTTAGAGCAGCGATCACTTACGGAGAAATCTCTTTCTCCTTATCAGCTCCATCTGTGTCGCCAACTTTATTGTATAAAATTCTCGTATTTTATTTCTGAGTATATTTGAGTGAAGTAGTAAAAGTTAACAGAAAGTGATCAGAGGATTATCTTAATATTTTTTATTACGATAGAAGGAAATATGACAAGCATGTGTGAAACAAAATATCAAACAAATGCTAGCCATGGCTTCGGTGGCATACCTCTATCCGTTCATCCATATTTTCAATGACTATGAAGCAAAATGGAGGTTCTATGTCGTTAATGTGCCGGTTTATCTTATCGTTTAGCTCTTGAATTGTTCTTGGCTTATTGACATACACTTCCAACGGTGTCCAAACACATGACCAATCAACTTCGCCACGATATAACATAACAGAGTCATTGAAATGTTCGTGTAAGAGTCATTGTTTTGTTGGCTGTGTGGCAAGTGGCACCACAATTTTTTAACCATATATCATCCAGCTCCATATACTTAATTTTTGGTCACAAGAAGTTCATTATCATCTTACAATAGGGAACACCAATCATGGTAACTGCGTAACTGACCTCATTTTCGAAGAAGTACGACCAATGAAACCACCAGCCAATAAAACGCACTAAACAGATACTTCTTGTGAAGGCATCGGCTTTTCCACAATCTCTCTTGCATTTTCATTTATTTAAATGCCCCAATTTTGCTTGTTAACAAATTAACTGAAGTGAAAGTTTGGCTCTTCAAAATCACGAATTGCATTTTAATTTGAACGCCCAGTTTCGTAAAAGGCTTCAACCATGGTATAAGTAAGTCAAATGACTTTAAGAATAAAAATATAGCAATATTACAAGAAACCTATATATTTTGTTATTGCTTTTGAGGCCACTCTTGTCAAAAGTTATTTTCGGTGGTTTATATAAAAAAGTGTGCTAGAGCGAAACTCAAATTTTTTCCACTTTGAGCTCCTTTTAACACATTAATGTCTTATAACTTGTGACAAGAAGAGCCTCAATCATATTCCGCTAGTGTCTCAGTGTCGCTGATCTACCTTCATCTTAGCTTTAACAATCTTAACACGCTGATCAATTGTGTACCTTCCCATGATGGAATTTGTCATACATTGAAAGAAATGTCAAATTAAGTTGATAAAAAATCTGGACGTCAAGGTATGATTCACAATTAATATCGTGCATTTTGGTTGGACTACAATTTTTTAACATTTGAAAAAATTTATTTTGATATCTAGTTCTATAAATTTGATATTCCCTTCCCACATTCTCTTCGGTGTATGTGATATGAAATCTATTCTGGATTCGATGGAATGCCTACTGAGATGAACGATTATGTGGGCTGTTTTGTATAATTTGTTACCTTTACTCAAGTATTCGCTTAGAATTCCTTGCCAAGAAGCTTAGTTTCTTTTTAGGGGCTTAAATAAATAAATATCCGATCAAGTTTTATGGTTTCGTAAAGTTTAAAATGAACACAAATCATTTGAAAATGTGCTATACGACCGCTTTATAAAAATTTTGCTTTACTTTTTGGCAATATTATTTTGTATTTGTTTTTCCGTCATCAATTTTGTCAGCCCTTAATAACTTTTTGTTGTTTAATAGCCAATTGTAAAATGCAATTTTAATGACCACATTTTTTTTTATTTGTTTTCATCAATGTTTTTCACACAATTTACTAGTGTATGGTTTATATGTTTTTTGCTGTTTTTGTCAGGGTTAAATAGATTAAATAATATTGTTGTCAGTATTGTTTTTAACTTTTCGGTTTTCATCAAATAAAAAAAATTTATCTTTGAACTTTAATGCTTATCAAGAAAAATTACAGCTTTTGATCAGCATAAAGTTACAAAAAGAACAATAAAATTAAAAACAAAACATGATTTAGTACTTGCTTAAAGTTAAGTTAGTTACGAAAAAAATATCCATAAAAGTTGCAAAGCAAACAAACCCATAAAAGATATATTAAAAGGATGTTTAATTTTAAGTAAACAAAATGATAAACTGAACTTGTTTTACAACTGCTTAAGCGATAAAAGTTTTACAATTTAATTTTTGTATATTTTTTAGCCAAAAAATAAGACGTTAATAGCATTAAATTCACTTTTCATAAAACATATTTTTAAACTATTTAATTGATTTTAAAAAAAAATTTTTTTGTTTCCTTTGCTTTAAATTAATTTTCAGTTCATTTTTATAAAATTTATTTTAAGCTCTATTCCAATTATAATTTCCGTTGTGCATGCAATAGCATTTAATGCTCTTTCATTTCCGGTTGGCAATTATTTACCCAAAATGGCCAAAACCATTTACAAATTTCTAGTATTTAAATGGCGCCAGTAACAGCAAAAAGCAACAGCAGCTGAAGCAAATTATTACAACAACAAAACAAAGAAAGTAAAGGAAAGAAAAAAAACAAAAACAAAAGAAGAATTATAATAATAACCATAATATTATTGTACTATTATATTCTTATTCTTTTCATATCATGGCTAATAAAATGCACAAGGATCATAATATTCTTTTGATTTCCTTGTTATTTTTTTTTTTACTTAAAAATAATTTTCATTATTTTCTTTGAAGCTTTGATGAAGAAAACAAAAAGCATTTTACGTTTTTAAAACAAAAGTAAGACCAGCCAATTGTAAGTAATGACCAAGAATTTAGGTTAAGCCGATTATTTTTATATTTTTTTTTGTGTAATTTTAAATGAAAATAAAAATATTTAAATTTTTAAATATCTGTATGACTGGAAGAAATATTATTCTTTCAAGCACAACTTAATACTTAGTCCGTGTTTAACTACTGACTACGCACTGTGGGAAATTAAAAAAAATTTTTTTTTGGATTTTATATACGAGTATACTGGAAAAAAATATTCACATAGACATGTTCTGAAAACCATATTTGTCAAAGTGATTTTAATACTCGTACATCGAAAAGGTGTTTTGGGCATATAAATAATTTTGTGATTAAACGTTTAGTTAAAACACTTACATTTTCAAATCCCTTGGTTATTTTCGCCACTGTTATAGGACGAACGTTAAAATAAATTATTCAAAGTCTTGTTTTTGAAGTAATTTCTTTAGTTATAAAAGAAAACCATTTTAAAAAAATAAGACGCCTTTTTCTGAATTATTTTTCTTTGTCAGCTGACTCTGCTTTTCGAAATCTTTTATAAAATTCATTTTCTTTTCTTATTTGTTTGCTTGTACGCTATACAAATTTTTTGCTTTCCAACGGGTTTGTATGAAATTTGATACATATAACTGTCTATACTCCAAGTAAAGTTGCTTTATATTTTTGAACCTGCCAAGCCCATTTTTCACTTAAAACTGTTCAAAAAAATGTGTGGCCGTACTTACTTTAAGCTCGAAATTATGCTTTGCAATATTTTATTTAGCACTTTGGCTGACGCGTCTGATAATAATGCTAGCAAGAACATAAGCTGAATGGCTGTATTTATCTGGATAAGTTTTTTTTACATTAAAATTCAATTTTTAAACGGGTTTGTCTAAAAATTGGTACATATGCTCTCTAAGGATAAAGAATTAAGTAATAAAATACCAAGACGGGTGAAGCACGGCAAAAACATTTAGTTACATATATACGCGCAGCTTTATGGTTCTTCAAAAAAATCATCTGTTTTCTTGTACTTTCAAAAAGTTAAAAGTAGATTTGAAATCGCACATTCAATAGTGAGTGGACTATCCGAATAAATATCGCGAATTGTATTTTTTTTAATTTACACACAAATGCTTCTCAAATGCAAGTAAATAAAAAAGAACTATAGCATGAAATTAGGCAAAAAAATCCTTCTGACATCTTTTTTTTCAAATTCAAAAAATGAAAATTTAGTAAAAATTGCCATGAAAAATTTCTCTAAGTTTTACTCGATATTAAATGCGATGATTAGACTTCAGATCTGAAAGGCTTTGCCTTCCTCATTTTTTAATTATAAAAAAAAAATTTTAAAACTAAAAAAAATTTTTTTCTTTAAGAATATTCAAAAATACTCTTCATGTGTGGTTTTCCACTTTGATACCATTTTTTTGTCGTCAAATATCTTTGTCTCAATACTCTGTATTGATATTTTCTCGGCCTAGGATGCTCATTCCACATCTTCCAGCTGGTGGACAAGTGCACAAAATGTGCTGTAATTTTTCCTCTCTTGACATAGACAACAAGAATCATAATGTATAACACCAATTTCTTTTATATTATAATTGAGGGTCTAAATAACCTTTAGCTTATTGGGTTCGGGATTACTCTTATTAACTATCGCAATGCCCACTTGAACTGTAAAGTAATCTATTTTCCTTCCTTTTTCTCCTTCGCATAGTAAGGCATTCATTTTTTTATCCCACAGAAAGATTTAAATGGAACAAAAGAAGTGCCCACAGCAATTTTATTAGCATCGATCGGAGGCACTTGGCTATCAAGGAGAATATATATTTCGATACCACTAGTGGCATGTATAGATTTTGGAAGGCATGGAAGCTGGAAAATTGTAATTTATTACATTAATTTTTCTCTAATGATCACTTAGAATAGCCTGGAGAAATATAGTATTCTATTCATCTTACTTGATATGGTGAGAAATGGACAGTTACAGAAATGCAGACATACTGAATTTGTACATGATTTCTGTAAGTGACAAGTTTTAGCGCAATGAGTCGAGAGAATAGTCCTAAAGGTAGCGTAGCGCAGGTCTTCATTGCTTCTGGTACTCTAAAACAGACTACCCGGTGCACTTTGTTGGGGATTATCTAAGCTTTTTATTATTTTATTTTTGCCCAAAATACTTAGGGATCCTGTGCCACTTACCCAGAAAGCATAAGTAATTCTGCAGAATCACTCAATAATTTTTTATCTTTAGTTTTAACGCTTAAATGTTTATTTAAAGTTAGATAAAATCTTATCTAGATGGTCCTAGATCTTCTCAGACAGCATTAAATATAATAAAAAGTCCTAATATATTTATTATTGCTGATATAAAATGATTTTATTTAAAAATAGAAGATACATAAAAATGCCATATGTATGGAAAACAACGTAAGTTTTCTTGAGGATGAGACGAAGGTTAAGTAGTTATAGGTATTTAAAAAAAAAAAAAAATATTCATCAGTATTGCCTTGACGTTATCGTATATTAAAGGTCAAGATCTCTAAATGAATAAAACAAAGTATTTCAGTGCCTTGTAGTTTTGGAACTCGTCTTGCTAATTTTTCATTAAATGAACTCTGTATGCAAAAATTAGTAATCAAAAACGAATGTTGACAAAAGAATTTTATTTGGAGAATTGTTTTCTGTAAACAGGACAACATAGTGAATAATAATTGATAATAATTGCTTAAATGAAAATAAAAACGTTCAAATTAACTTTAATTTAATTAATTAAAAAAGCAAATACAAAATACCCGCTTGCTTGATTTTGTCATAAATAATAAATGTTCAGCTAAAATAAAAAAAAATCATGAAAAATATAAAAGCTTCAATTAATACAATTGCAAATGTCAATAATTAATTAATTTTATTTTTTTAAATTAGCTTCAAATATAATATTTTATTTAAAAAATTAATATTGGAAAATAAAAAAGTTTTTTATTGCTAATTTAAGTAGTTTCTCTGTGTTTAGTGTTGGTTTTGTAAGAAAAAATATCCTAAAGACAGCAAACAAACAAGTGAGTGTTTTCGACATTTGTATTAGTACACAGAGAAAAAAAAATTTTAGTGACCCGCAATTTCATATAGAAATACCTATGACATTTTTCGATTTTCTGTTCCTAAGAATTGTTGTGTAAAAATTTTTAGTGATCCAGTTGAAGCGAACGATAGTTTTCTTCAAAGTATTTAAATTTTTTTTATTTTGGTTGTAAAGGGTGTTTTTTATAGACGTATAGAACTTTAAGTTGGCATTACTGTTCAAGATGGCGACCGATTTAACAGCTGTCAAGTGATTTATTCTCAATTTGGTTTGGCAATTCATCATGAATAGACTCACGCCTGAACAACGCTTGCGTAGATTCGTCGAATGGGCCCAAAACGAGATTGCCGTTGTTCCCGATTTTCATAAGCGAATTTTGTTTAGCGATGAAGCGCACTTCTGGTTGAATGGCTACGTCAACAAACAAAACTGCCGCATTTGGAGTGAAGCTAATCCTCAAGTGTATGTCGAAACACCGTTACATCCAGAAAAACTGACTGTTTGGTGTGCTTTATGGGCTGGTGGAATCATTGGTCCGTACTTCTTAAAAAACGACGATGGCCAGAACGTTACAGTCAATGATGATCGGTATAGAGCCATGATTACTAACTTTTTCATTCCTGAATTGAACAGCCATGACGTCCAGGAGCTGTGGTTCCAACAAGACGGCGCAACATGTCACACAGCTCGTGCCACAATCGATTTATTGAAAGACACGTTTGGTGACCACCTAATTTCACGTTTTGAACCTGTGAATTGGCCTCCAAGAGCTTGTGATTTAACACCGCTAGACTACTGTGGGGCTATGTAAAGTCATTGGTCTATGCGGATAAGCCACAAACGCTTGACCATTTGGAAGACAACATTTGCCGTGTTATTGCCGATATACAGTCACAAATATCGGAAAAAGTCATCGAAAATTGGACGTCCAGATTGGACTACATCCGAGCCAGCCGTGGCGGTCATATGCCAGAAATCATATTTAAAATGTAATGCCACAAGATTATCTTTCGGATAAATAAAATTCATGTCAATCGAATAATTCATTGTTGTTTTATTGCAATTTAAAGTTCTATACGTCCATAAAAAACACCCTCAGCATTTTTTGTTTGTATCATCAACAGCGAGTTTAAGAAAATGGACAATTACTACAGCCAAAACATATACGTCACTTGCAACTTTAAAAGTTATCTGAAGCTAAATCACCACGCATGTTATTAAACAACTTCAAAGGAAATTTTGAAATAATTTCATTCGAAAAGATTACAATTTCGATATTTTTCATTGGTTATCGAATGTCCTCTTTTTCATAAAAAAACAAACAAATTAATTTTTATACAAATTTAATTTCATAGAGAAATGCAAAACTTTAATGAAATCAAATGATGCTGATGGCTTTAAGTGACAGATTCGTTCAACACAAACTGTTAATGTTTTTTAAATAAAATTACAAATAATAGGAAATGTTATATTATATTCCCCAAGGGCTTATTTGAAATGTAGACCTATACAAAATTAATTTAAGCAAATGACAGAAAATAAATGACACAATAAATAAAAAAAAATATTAAATTAAATAAATTTAAATAATTAATAAATACAATTAATATTTTTCCAGTAATACTCAGCGAAATCATACTAGTTAAAACAGAGAATGACGTATTTTAGGGAGATATATTATTATAAGAATTTTTTTCATTATCTGACCTTAGAATTAGAGTTTTATAATATTTTGATGATCCTTTTATTTATTAAAGAAATAAAATTCATAGGTTTTTAGCTTAAGGCCTTCTTAACTAAAACGAATTTTAGCTTAATTAAAGGTACTAAATATTTTATTATTATTCAGGATGGTGATAGCGATATATTACAGAATGACCGACGTGGCAATGAAAACAATATCATCTGCTAAAATCGAAATAATTTTCAAAAGAAAACTTTAAGATCTTCTAAAGTTGCAGTCTTCTAACATGACTTGTGGCTTATAACTACAGATTTATTAATGCAAAATTGTAGTGTAAAAATTTTATTTTATTGATACACAATAACAAGTATAATTGAATTAATAATATAAACCGAATAAAATAAAGAAACGGAGAACTTCATTATTATTATTATTATTGTCATTCTCTCCTACAATTCCAATCACAAAACAGCTAATCACCACAATCGATAACGATTAAAATTGTTTAAAATTTTACATTTTTGTATCATGTGCCGCTCGATATCGAGCAAAATGTATCGTAATTTGAAATAATAATATTCGATAGCAAGTCTTCGAACCAAGGGCCAAATAAGGGGTTTTTTTAACAGGGACGCTACAAAAGTAGAGCGACAGGGACAGCAAACGACGCCATATTTCTTGACGCTCTTTTGACATTTCTCTTTAGTAATGTTTGCCATTTCATGATGGAAAGAAATACGAGCCAACAACGAGTTGAAATTATTAAAATTTACTACCGAAATTCGGAGTCAGTGGCCTCAACGTTAAGAGCGCTACGTCCAATTTATGATCGTCTTAATCGTCCTAGCAGATCAAAAATTGAGCGTCTAGTGGAAAAATTTTAATCCACAGGCACAGTACAAAATGTTCCCGTGCCAGCGAGACAAAGAAGTGCCCGTAGTGTCGAGAATATTGCTGCCGCTGAGGCTTCAGTTGAAGAAAGCCCAAATGTGTCTTTCAGACGTCGTTATCAAGCGTTGGGCATCTCTGTGACTTGGCCTACATCCTTACAAGATAAAATTGACGCAAGAACTGAAGCTGCTTGACCACCAGAAGCGTCGTATGTTCGTGAATTGGGCTGAGCAACAACTTGAAAATGATTCGGATTTTCATCGAAAAATCATCTTCAGCGATGAAGCTCATTTCTGGCTGAATGGCTTCGTCAATAAACAAAATATACATTATTGGTCAGACAGCAATCCACACGTACTCCATGAGTCATCATTGCATCCCGAAAAAATTGCGGTTTGATATGGTTAATGGGCCGGCGGCGTCATTGGGCCGTACTTCTTCCGTGATGATCAAGACCGGCAGGTTACTGTGAATGGGAATCGCTACCGTTCAATGATAACCGAATATTCTTAGCCCCAATTGGATGGTATGGACTTGGAGGACATGTGGTTCCAACAAGACGGCGCCACAAGCCACACAGCGAATGTCACAATCAATTTATTGGAAACCAAGTTTGGAGAACGTGTTATCTCACGAAATGGTCCAGTCGATTGGCCGCCTCGGTCGTGCGATTTGACGCCGTTAGACTATTTCCTGTGAGGCTACGTCAAGTCTATAATCTATGCCAACAAGCCAGCGACGATTGATGAACTTTGTACGAGTATCGAACGTGAAATTGTATCGGCCGATTTATGCTTGAAAACCGTCGAAAATTGGTTTCAGCGTCTGGACTTCTGCAAGCGTACCCGTTGTGGCCATGCAAAAGAAATCGAGTTGCCTACATAATGGCATTGAACGTACTTTCACAGGAATAAAGAATTTCATTGTTATCTAAAACCTTTTTTTTTATTTAAAAAAGTTTTTTTAGCGCTTTTATAAAAAAACGCTTTATATGCATTCGAAATCGAGTTGTTAACGTGGATCACGGCAATCATTATCGCAACGTATCTCCTCAAAGTTGCACTCGAAAACAAATAAACTCTAGATTTTTTGCCGTGAAACACAACAAAGGAACAAAAATAAGAAACAAGTAATTAAAAGAAAAAATATTTTTCTGATATTTTCAACAAATTAGTTTAAAGAATATAATTTAATTAAAGTTTTAAAAAATTTACAGTTCTTCACTAATTTATTTAATTTTTTGGTTATGTTTACAGCAATGTAAAAAGTAGTAGTAGGTAATATAAATTACGATCGAATACCGTGATCCAAAAAATTGCACCCTTCGAAATATTTCTCCACATGAACGTGCACTCGATATCGAATGGCATTACTTGCCCTCAGTATAGTCTTAAGATGCGGTCACATTACACAAATATTTTTCGAAATAAGCGTAACTAGAACTTTTTGGTAAATATTTGTATAGTCTAACATAACTTGTATTAAATAAAATTAATTCATATAATACAGGGTGGGCCAAAAGAAACCAAGGGGTGTAAAAGTTTAATAACTTTTTTGTTTATTAATTTTTTTTTATTTTTTCTTTCAGATTATATAGACAACACTTGGAGAATTTATAATGGAGAGGTTCACAACTGAACAGAGAACCAGAACAATAGAATTTTATTATTTAAACCAGAGATCAACTTTATTGAAAATTTGATTATGAGTGATGAAGCTCATTTTCATTTGAATGGCTTTGTTAACAAGCAGAACTGTAGGTTCTGGGGTTCTCAAAATCCAAGAGCCATTCATCAACGCCAATTGCACCCCATCAGGTGTACAGTATGGTGTAGGATCACATCTGAAAATGTCATTGGGCCCTACTTCTTCGAGAATGAAGATGGAAGTGCTGTAACCGTAAATGGAGAGCGGTATCGTTTTATGATAGAAAATTTTTTACGTCCTGCTCTTGAAAACAGACCTGGTATGTGGTTTCAGCAGGACGGCGCCACTTCCCATACTGCCCGAGACACAATGGCACTTTTAAGTCAAATTTTTGGAGAGCGAATAATTTCTCGAAATTCGACTATTTTCTTTGGGGTTTTTTGAAGGAACGAGTGTATGTGAACAAGCCAGAGACAATCCTTGAACTCAAGGCAAACATTGTTGCAGAAATTCGAACGCTACAGCCACAAGTTTTGAAAGATGTTATTGAAAATGCTCTAAAAAGAGCCCATCAGTGCGAAGCTGAAAACGGTGGTCATTTATAAGACATCATTTTTCATACTTAGTGTAAAAAAATTTCCATTTTGTATATTATATAATCTGAAAGAAAAAATAAAAAAAAGTTAATTAACAAAAAAGTTATTAATCTTTTACACCCCTTGGTTTCTTTTGGCCCACCCTGTATAATAATACAAGTATGTTAAATTATAATATAAAATTAAACTAATTTAAGCCCATATTTTATCAAAATATTCAAACGTATATGTAGGTGGCATAGTCGTTATGCTTACTCTGCCAAATATTTTTTTAATATGACCGTCGCTTTAGTAAACATGATTCGATGGCAAATCGTAACCCAAACAAAGTACTTTTTTAATGAGCGCTGTTAACAAACAGTTTAAAAAAAATTAAAGTTTTATTTAGTTTTAAGTTAAAACATTTAGTTATTGCAATATTTAATAAATTTTCGTCTTGTGAATTTGAAGAAAAAATGTCAGAAGAAGTAATTGTTCATTAATATCATCAAAAATTATTTTTGTACAATTGTTGCCTAAATTCTTGCTACTGTTCTTTTTTTATTTACTTGTATTTGACACAGATTTATGTATAAATCTATTACATGTTGAACAAAATTACGTTTCGATAGATATGCGGACAGGATAGTTTATTCCATATCGAGAGAGGCGATTGGACTCTTGATTTTTTTTTTTTAACAATTTTTGTTATGGCAATTTGTATTCCATTTTGATTAATTTCACGCTATTATTTGAATTATAATTTTTTCTCATTTTTTTATAATTAATAAATTCAAATATTTTAAATAAACACCTTCAGGTATGCAAGAATAAATTAATAAAATTGTATCTGTTTGGCGGAATGTGTGATGTGTTGATGATAATGGTTGGTCTGTGTGTTTGAGTGTGTGTTTGTCTGCTTGTATATGTTTCTCTCTGGGTGGGGTTTTGTGCATGCATAACTCTGTCTATTTCTCTTTCTATGTGCGTGTGTGTGCGTGTTCGTACGCTTCAAACAAACTGTTGCCTTTGTTTTGTTTTTGAGTTGTATATTTGAAAAAACTACAACAACAAACTGTTATTAATAAAATGAATTTAATACATAAATTATATTTAATTAAAAACATATTATTTTGTTTATAAATAACAAAAACACTTCGCAAAATAAACAAATTAGTGATAAATAATTACAAAACAAAAGAATTCGAAATATTAATTTATGTGTGTAAAATATTCAAACAAATGAAAGTAATTTTGATTAATTTTTGCTATAAAAAAATACAGAAAAAATAAATTAAATAATAAAAATTTTTTTAGGACTTCAATTTAAGCAGAGTATTATGATGGAAATGTATGAAATAAATTTCTACCAAACACGATTTACACAACAAAAAATAATTTTGCAGGCTAAATGATTAATACTTCTAAGATTAAAGAAAACTGTATTTAAGTTCTTCACTACACCAATCCAACTTTTTCCATTAAAAGGGGACAATTTTATGAATAATATGCAGGGCATGTTTCAGGAGATGATACGGAATCAGAACATGATTCTGCAGACACTGCTTGGACAAAAATAAAAATGACCCAGTTGCGTATTTGCTACTGGAATGCGAACGGGTTATCCAAACATAGGTTCGAGGTAGAAGATTTCCTACACAGTCAGGAAATAGACATCCTTTTGGTATCCGAAACACACTTTACTGTAAAAAATTGCTTCAGAATTAATAGGTTCATTACATATGACACTAAATATCCAAGCGGAAAGGCATGTGGTGGCACGGCCGTCATTGTGGACCTTAGTTGGGCTAAAAATCTAAGCGAACGAGCAAACGCTTTTACTAGTCATCTGGAAAACGTTTTCATACTCCATGACATAGATAATGAAATTAATCCACCACACATCAGAGATTCCATTGAAAACCATATAAAGATACGATTGCCCTCAATTAAAATGGCAATCAAAAACCTTGATGCGAAAAAATCGCCCGGCGCTGATCGAATTACTAGTTCAATGTTGACAATGTTGTTGTCTTTTAATTTAACAAAACTTTAAATCGCTTAATAAAAATATTTTTTTTATGAAAATATTAGCTGACCCGGCAAACATTGTTTTGCCTTAAATTTTTTGTAAATTCGATTTTTTTGCTCTAAGAAATCGTACTCAAAGAGTAAAGGACTGTTCAAGACCGGGTAAAAACCGGCAGTAGATAAGTAAGCCAGATACCGACTAGCGGTACTTGCTGGCCGGATTTGTGAAGCTAAGCCTTCCAAGGCGTAACCCAAAGCATACACAGAAATTCATACACAGAAAGGCATACACAGAAATTCCTCCTTTTAGGAGGAGTATAATGTCAAACACACGTACAGATATGTAGTGTTTCAAGTTTTAATCAGAAACAAATGAAAATTTTTTGAATTATAGATAGATAAAGCAAAATTCATTACATAATGTTCAAGAATATGAAAACTCCTCAAATAACCTTTTCTTTTTTTTAGAAATTTCTGTTTTTGTTAATTTAGCATTATTTAAAATAAGTTAGTTTTGGTCACAGTTATAATCAGAATTGAATGAAAATTTTTAACTATATGTAAAACTTTATAGATTATAGATCCTGTGAGTTTCATTCGATTTGTTTCAAGAATAAACCTAGCCCTCATATATCCTTTATTAAAAAATCTTCATTTTAGCCTCAACGACAATGAAAGTTGACAACTATCTGTAAATTTATACAGGTTATTGCTCCTAAAATGTTCACTACATTAGGTGGAAGGACATTAACACCACCAATATTAGAAATATTACAAAGTATAATCCTTGATGGCACTGGGCTCTATATAACTACTTTTATATAAAAGTTATATTTTTATAACAAAGTTGTAGAGATTCTTGACTATGGTGTTTGTTAAGAGTATTAATTTATTTATAAGTTGTACGGTTTTGCTATGATAATAAATTATTAGATAAGAAATTTATCGGGAAACTAAGAAGTTATGACTCCTTAAATCCGAAAAATCGGTTTTTCACTACATTTACCTTTACAAAATTGAGTTATTAAGTGACCTATAAACAATAAAGGTATTTTCGTTATTTATGGACTCCAAAAAAACAGAATTAGTATATGAAAACCCCTGAATAATTTTTTTTTTAACTTTTGTAGCATAGTGTTATTAAATCAGACAATAAATAAACTTTTTTATAAGTGTGATTTCTACGCTACACTCTTTAGTATATTTTAACATCATTTTGGAAATATGCTGAGCATATCAATTAGGTCGTGAGTGTCCTTTTTAAATTTTCCAAATTTTTTAAAACAAAATCAAAAATATCTGACAGATTTAATTTTATCTGTCAATTGTATTAGCGTTTCTTGACTTAAAAATAGTCACCTTAACAATTTTTTTTATTTATTTATTATTACTAAAGTCTGACAGGATATTGTGGTTTCAACTACCACACGAAAAAATAGGTGTGGTATATGATGACTCTTGTCGTATCTGTCAAAAACTAAAAGAAACATTATGGCTGGTATTCAAAATGACTAATACTGACTTTAAGTAGAAATTATGATAAATTTTTTATACAAATTTGACGATAAACTTAAGTCTTCACTAATTTTCTTTGATTATTATAAATTAACTAGACAGTGAAATACTGGCCAATAGAATATTACGTAAAATGAATTCGTCTTGATTTTATAATAATAACGTTTATAATAATAACATCACAAATATATTTAATTTCATTGTATTTGCTGCAACATTTCTATGAAATACCACATTTCCTGCTATAGTTATAAAATCTATTGTCTTTTAATTAACTAAAGTGACAAAAATTATTATGAAATTGTGCACACGCAACACCAAACAATGATTATAAATATAAATTAAATATGGAAATTGTTATTATGGAATTTTAATTTATATTTTAAAGTAAATTTACTGTGGTGGCAACGCATTTATTTACATTAATTTCTTGCCTACTATTATATTGGAAAATATTCAAATTTCAATTAAAATGCAATACACGCGCATTCACATTTGAAAATTTTAATTTAATTTATTTAATTTTAAAATCACAGTCAAATGTTAAAATTAAATGAAAAGAAAAAATTGTTCAATAAAAAGGACAGGCTATGTTGCTTATATGTAGGCTGTAGGTAAATGTTACATATTTTTAGGTTTGTAGTAAATATAGCATATTTTTAGACTTGAAAGCTTACAGTTGAATACAAATTTCAAACAAATAGGCTTGAATAGATTTTTGTAAGCATTCACTTTAATTGAAACGTTGATTGGTTTTATCAAATAAAAGTTTGCAATGATTTTGTTTGAATGTTATTTACAAAGCTAAAAACTTTTAACTGCAAACTAATAGTAAAATAATACCAACTTTGTTCTTTTGTATTTATAAATTACTACAAGTTTTTGTTTTTTTCGTATAAAGTTAGACTTTATTTTTGGTAACTAAAAAAAAAGTAAAAGCTTTTCAGTCTAAAAAAAAAGCCAGCAAAAATGTTTTCATAAAAACTTTCAAGTGCTGCAGCATTACATTTTGTTTGCAAATTCAAAAAAAGATCAGCAATAAATAAATGGTTGGTATTTTATTCAATAGAGTCATACGTTTTGTAATTTTACAAACTTTAAATTAAATATCCATAAATAAAACAAAATTAAAATAAATTAAAACGAAATTTATATGCTGCTATTGTAAGTCAACCAATCAAATTTTGTATGAAAAGCTTAAAAATTATTTTTAAACTAGTCTTTTTCATAAAAAATTTTTCTTCTATCTGATCACTTGTGTTACAGAAACTGCTAATAAATAATGTAAAATGTAATAAATTAAGAAATAATTTTTTTTTAAATATGGGCAGTTGCTCAAATAAATTTATTATTCGGCAAGTAACTATACTTTTTTTTACAATTGATTATAATCTGTGTATTCAGTGCATTTTTAATAACAAATAAGTATTAGTACTCACGACGCTATTAGCACAAATTTGAATTTTGAAAATATGCTAAGCATTTTGAATTTCCCAAAATTTTGATTGTTAAACACTATAACAGAATTAAAAAATAGCTGTCACCTTTAACTGCAAGTAAATACACACAGCGATATTTTGCTCAAGTGCAAATGGAAAAAAAATTAAGGAAAAGCTAATGTACATGTTATTGTTTAGAGCAAAAAAATTAGTGCATCATCTACACTGTTTTGTAATGACTGTTGTGAGTGCAAGTATTTTAAACTCATCAATGAATTAATCTGGAACTAAACTGGGACTAAATAATCAATTGAGTACAGTCATTTAAGATGCGTTAACTTGTAAGCAAAAAGTTTCAGTTATTAGTTATTAGTCAATAAAACAACGGGATTAGTTAATGTTTCACATCGCTCGATATTATCTACGGAAAAATGAATAAAAATAATCATGTCTGTCGGCTCAGTATTTGACGGTATGTCTCAAGATGGAATGTCAGTTGCTATTCTAGAGTTTTCTGGCAATGTAAAAAAATACCTTAAACCCCTTTTGCTTGTATTCAAAGAAATTTAAAGTAGATTTGAAATCGATATTGTGACAAATTTGTATGAAAAATTTTCATAATTTCTACTTAAAGTCGTTATTAGTCATTTTGAATACCAGCCTTTGTGTTTAGATACAACATTTTTAAAAATTTCACACAAAGGCGATCAGTGGACAATTGAGTGCACCATCATTACTCTTCGAAAATCAAAGTTTTTTAAAATTTCGCTTTTGTTATGGCGTTATGGATATTCCTAGACAAATAATTAATTAAATGAGTCCTCTTTCAGTTTTATTTAAAGATCAAAAAAAAAAGATTTTTTGCTTTGTTTTATTAAAAGGTACAATCACTTTTCATTCAAAATAATAACTGCCTGTTTGAAGGCTTTAAGTTCAATTTGTAAAATATCATATCTTCTGCAATTTAAATTTATATAATATAATATTATGTATTTTGAAACATGTTGGCACATAATTTAAAGCAACGACTTTTCAATTTTCTATGTTTATTATGAAACAGCGAATTGTGGTAAAAAAAGTTTGTGTTTACAAAGTGATTAACATAATTATTTTGTAATCATCAGGTTTTATTAATAATTAATTTTTTTTGTTTGTATTGTATATTATTAATTAAATATGAACAGTAATGCGGCAACTACTAAACAAAAAACAACATGCAACACATGCTTAAAGTAAATAAACAACAAATAAGCATTAATTTATGTGACATAATCAAATATGATTTTCATTTTCTTTATATTTTCATGTCGCTAACAAGGCCAGCATTATTTTAATTGAAAAATTTAATTTATTTTCTTTTTTTTTCGATTTTGTTAAACAAGCGTCAATATACTTTTAGACAATTTAAATTTGGTGTTAGATAACAAAAAATTTATTAATTTTATTAATTTTACTTCAAATAACCAAAAGTGAAATGACAAAGGTTATACTCCCATGTGAAAATTAAAGTTTATATAAAAATGCTATGGTGTTACTAAAGCAACGAAGTGTTGTCAAATTCAATATTGAAAAAAAGAATTAATATAAAATAAAAAAAATACGTTATAATGAAGCAGAGTTCGCAAAAGAAAGGAAACGAAACGAATGCTAACGCTTGTAGTTTTCTATAATAATACTGTGAAACACTACAAGATAAAGTATTGTTCACACAAAATCTGGCCGCTTTATAAAAGCTTTTAAGAAAAACCTAGTTGCAATACTGCTTTTTTTGTAAATAGTCAACGCTGTTTTATATAAAAAAAATTTCACAATAGCAGTTTATTTGTAAGCTTGGTTGGCCATGGAAAATCGTAATAGAAAAAAATTCTAGAGATAAATATTTGACGACAAAATGGTATTAAAGGCGAAATACATGTATATATATTATGTGTGGTTTGAAATATTTCTTCAGAAAAAACTTTTTTTATTTTTTAATGTGTTTTATATAATTAAATCAAAACAAAAATGAGATGAAGGTTAAAAAGCACTAAAAAACTATAGATTTACGAATAGTAGTTTTGTAATAGCTTTTTCCTTTAAGTATACATTAAATTGCTTTTGCGACCACGTTTTGTATGAAAAGTACTTTAAATTGATTAATTTTTGGTTTTGATTTTTACGAAAGCATCGCTCACGTAAACTAGGAATGATTTAAATTTTTCTATATTCATTAAAAATTCATATATAATTTAAAAAAATATATTTATAAAAAAGAATCTTAAATAAGATGAATAACATTATGAACGAGAGATTTCTCTGCAAGTTTTAAAAAAGGATTAATTATAATTTTCTAGCAATAAAGCCTTATTTTTCAATAAAAAAATTTATTTAATTTTTAATGATTAAAATTATATTTTTCAATGGATTTTCTAAAATTCAATACAAATGCAAAAAAAAGCTGCTTTACTTTATTTTAAAATAATTTTGATTTATTCTTTAATAGTTAAAACTCTATTTACCAACAGCTTTTGTAAAACTAAATTAAATTTAGGTCTCAATATATTTTTCTACGTAATATGATCACTTTTACCTTCATGGCTGTCTCGGTATATTAATGGGTAGAGTACTAACCTATCAATCTGGGGGTCGCAATTTGAATCCCTGTATAGAAAAAACTTTTAATAAAACAATTTTAATTTGTACTTCGAAATTAATTTAAAATTTTTAAACTAAAGTTTTATACACATGCTGTTCACACCGTGTTCAATAGAATTGAGATTGATTATTTAATGCTTATATTTTTGTTTTGCAATGAGATTATGCGGAATTTTATTTTTACACTCTTTTTACTCTAAGGATACCAACTCAAAAAATAAATGGACGAGTAATGAACAATATCTGCACTATAAAATATTTATAAAAGGTATATTTTAAGCATTATAATATACGAGTAACTGTAAAAGTTGATAAAAAAAAACATAAAAACTTAAATTTTATTCCAAACAATCTTTTAATTCGCAAGATCAAAGTGTGACCTTGATTTTAGATCTTCACCATCTCTGATTTATGAAAAGTGAAAGAAAGAATTTATTTAAAATTAGTGCCTTTCGTTAACATTGATTACTCCTCAATATATATATAGGAAGTACCATCACAGCACTGAAGGAATACATGTTATAAAATCTAAACACTGTTCTTTTTGAGACCAGTGGGGTCTAATCACCGCATTCGATATCGAGTGAAATTGATAGAAACTTCTCATTTCTGTATCATAATATTTGATAACGTAATTTGAGATGATGGCATTTGATGGCGAGTCTTCGATCGGGTATATTCGTATTAAATATCATTCGATAGCAAATTGGCTATCGCAGCCAAAAAAAAGAAAATATTTTTTAACGAGTACGGCCAACAAAAAGTTTTAAAAAATCTAAGTTTCATTTAGGTTAAAGTTAAAGCAATTAGTTATTAAAATTTTTAATAAATTTTCATGTGAAGGAAGAGATGTCAGAATAATCAATTTCATGCTACAATTCTTTTTTATTTTTTTTGTATATCACAAACATTTGTGTACAAGTCTTTTATAATATGAACTGAAAATACGATTAGATAGATATTGTATGTGGTGATTTGCTTATTCGACACGTAACGAAATATTATTCGAATGCAGCGCTTAGAAACCTGATTTTTTTAAAAGCAATTTTTGTATCCTATTTTCATTAATTTCACGTTTGTGTTGTAATTTTTTTTTATTATTAATAAATTAAAAATTCTTTAAATAAGCACAGCACAGCAGTTATTCGACCCAATCTGCCATATATTATTCAATAGTTTTGAAAGGAATTCTGTATAATTAGTAATTTTTGCACGGTTTTTTTTAATTACATCTATTCATGCTGTTTTGCCAGAGTATAGTGATCACAATTGTCAAAAAAGACAGTTTGTTTAATACACTAGTTAAACCTATTGTAAGTTTTTTTAAGGCTAGATATACTGCCAGCCAAAATCTTTTCATAGCTGTGACCCCCAGATTCTGAGGAGAGTACACCATCCACTAGTCTAAGGGAGCATGCTTTATCTTTAGTTCCATTATTTTAAACTCTTGCGATTGGAATATATTAAATTTTTTAAGGGTTTGAAAATGATGCTAAATATAAACAATTAAATTCCTTTTATTAAATATTCTTAATCGAGTGCTACACCCATGAATTAATTTGAATTTCCAAAACCAATATATTGTCTCTTTAATTGCTATTAGCAGTAGGAAAATAAAAAGCGAAGCCCCAAAGATAATACGTAATAGAAATTCCTTTTCACTGGCAACATCTTTTAAATTAAATAAAGGACTCTTTTTGATATTTATTTTTTAACATTATTTTAAACAAACCACGCACACCAAAAGATATATTACTTTTTTAAGGGCTTGATAAAATTTTGCTTAATTTTGTTTTAGTTTTCTTTTTCTTTGTTTTTTTTTTCTTTCTTTTTGCTTAACAATATCATTACACTTTTCTCTGCTTTGACATTTTGTATGATTATACGAGTATTTGCATTGTATAAAACCTCATTTTTCACACTTTTAACTATCTACTTCTGTCGCTGCTTCCCTTTCCATTTCACACACAAGCACACACATTCAAACAAACATAAATGAATGAACAAGGGCAAATGGCAACTACAGAGCCACATCAGTTACAAAGAATTTCAAACATTAAAGTATGTATGTGCGTGTGTGTGTTTTAATCTGTATATACATTTTCCCTCTTTATACACTTCTTTTTATATAAAATGCCTAAAAGTATGTCACGCTTTTGCACATATTCTTCTTGCCTTACGAATGCGGTTGTTGTTCTTCCAACTTAATACAACTTTACGCTTAAAAATTATATGTTTGTTTAAAAAAATGAAGCAAAAAAAAGAAAGAAAGGAATTGTTGTGCTGGATGGCATAAATATTTTAATAATATAAATAGGGAAATGACAGTCCTTTTGCTTTTAGTTTGTTCAGGGTGCTTGAATGTGTAGTGATATGGGAAATTCGTAGTAAAAATTAAGCATTAAATTAAGGCTTTTAAGACGCAAAAATTAGATGGCAAGTTACACTTAAAAACACACTTTAAGATCATTTTTAAAATGGTTTATTTTGAAAATTTTAATTTTTATGAAGCCTGAAATGGTTGAATTTTAATAAAAATAACTTCTTTTATATTTTGTAAACAAAACAATTATAGCAGAAGCTATGAAATTATTTATGCTTCGCAAGCAAGGCATACAAATGGGGCATATATTTATTTTATAGGTGTTTTCATTTTTTTTAAGAGTAGAAGAAGTAGTTTTGTAATAAAAATATTTTATTGTCAGCCAGGCATTTTATGCAGAAAACTATCGTTCGCTACTACTTCAGACGACAATAAGCTGACTTGCGGCTCAGTAAATAATTTTTACACTGCAATTCTGATGAAAAGAAAATCGAACAATATTGTAAGCATTTTTATATGAAATTACGGCTTACTAAAAACTTTTTTCCTCTTTGTACTCGTATGAATAGAAATGTTTGCTTGTCGTCGTTAGTATATTTTTTTCTTACAAAACCAACACAAAACGCACAGAAATCACTTAAATTAGCAATAAAAAAATTTTTTCTTTATCTTCCAATATTAATTTTCAACATAAAATTTTCTTTTAATTAAAAAATAAAATTTTAAGCTTTTTTTTGTTTACATATTTTATATATTTCTTTCTGCCCTCTTTTGTTGAAAGTTTAGATAGTATATCATGTTCTGTTTTTTAAAGTACATTACTAGTTTACAGTGGGTTTTCTGTGAAACTGGCATTAAAAAATGTAAAGCCAAGTAAACTATAAGTTAAAAATTAGTGAGGCGCTTTTTCAGTCGAAAATGATTGACTGGTTTTCTTTTGTAATTTTTTTTCTTAAATTTTTTCACTAACTTTACACCAAAAATTTCTTGAAAAATTCATTTGAAAAATAATTATTAAAACAGAGTCTTCGTGGGAACGGTTTATCTGAACAAATTCATTTAAGAAAAATTTTACAATAGAAAACTTAATTTTGGAACTAATAAAAAAAAACTTTTTAAAGAAAAATATTTTATGCCAATTTACAGGCATAGAATAAAGATTTGGGACAAGCTTTTCAAAAGAAAATATTGGTGTGACGAATTTCTTTAAAGAAAAGTAAATTTCTATGGAAAAAAGAAAAAAAATTATATGTGAAAAATTTTTCCATATAAAAAAGTTTGATCGATAACTTTTCTTAGATTATTTGGCACAAACTTTTCAATAAAAAAATATTTTAAATTAAGTAATATGAATATAAAAATTAATTTTTAAAAATTGAAAAAAAAATTTTAATGAATTTTTGTATAGAATATGCCTTCGGAATAAATTTGTCTTTAAAAAATTCATTTGGAATAAAGTTTTTATTAAAAGAAAAATCAATTTATTATACATTTTTCTCAACAAAAAAATCACTTAAAATAAACTTCTCTTTAAAAAACTTTGCTTGGAATAAATTCTTCTCTAAAAATATAATTGTTTAATAAACTGTTACTAAAATCAAAATCACTTTTTATAATTTCTTTGCCTAAAAAATTTTTTATTGGAATAAGTTTTTCTTTCAATTTTTTTTTTTAGATTTAATTTTTCTCTTAGAAATTTGTTTGGAAAAAATTTTCTTTAAAAAAATTAATTTGAAATAAATTCCTCTTAGGAAAACTTTGTTTAGAATAATATTTTAAAAAATTGATTTGAATAAGTTTTTCTTAATACTATTCATTCTGAAATAAATTCCTCTTCAAAAAACCTCGTTTGGAAAAAGTTCGTTTTTAATTTAATTTAATAAATTTTTTTTAAAAGAGAAATCATTTGCAATAATTTTCTCTTCAAAATATTTCGTTTGAAATAAATTATTATCTAAAAAAGTTTCGTTTGGAATAAGTTTTTCTTTCCAAAATTCTTTTTGAATAAATTCATATCCAAAAAATTTTTCTTTAAAAGAATTCAAGGTGAAATAAATTTATCTTCAAAAAGTTTCATTTGGAATGAGATCTTCTTTAATTTTTTTTTAATCTGTTTGGAACAAAATAAAAAAAAAATCATTTTAAATAAATTTCTAGTAAAAAAACTTCGTTTTTCAATAATTTTTTTTAATTGATTTGGAATAATGTTTTTTTTAAAAATATTTTTTTAGATAAATTTTTTTTAAAATTTTTTTATTTTTTTTATTTTTCTTATCTAAAAATTATTTTGGAATAAATATTTTTTAAATTTGTCTGAAGTAAGTTCTTCTCTAAAAATTTCGTCTGGAAAAACTTATTTTTTAAAAAAATTTTTCTCTTGAAAAATCCATTTTTATTCAAAAAACTATACTTGGAAAAAATTCTTTTCTAAAACAAATTTCGTTTGGAAAGAATTTTTCTATAAATGAATTCGATCCGTCTTCAAAGAACTTCGTTTGGAATAAGTTCTTTTTAATTTGTATGAAATACGTTTTTCTTAAGAAAACAAATTAATTTGCAATAATTTCGTTTGGAATGAATTCTGATCTAAAAAATTATATTTGCTGTCTATTTGTCTTTAAAAAATCACACCTTAGAAACTAATATTAAAGACTTTTTTTTATTATTATAGAAATAAACTTTATAAAAATATAAGAAAAGATATAACATAAGCTTAGGCGTCTACAATATTTTAATATATGAAGCATACTTATAACAATAAATTTGATGGTATGACCACAATCTAAAAAATAGCAAACTTTCAACAAAAAAATATAAAAACTACAAAAACAATAAAATACAACCAATATGATAAAAATCGACATTATTTTTTGAAATGGAAAAGAAAACTACTGCAATGTGGAGTGGCGCAGCAAGAATAAGAGATAGAAGCCCCAAAAGCTTAAATTTTATTTAGAAAATAAAGTAAATAAGAGAACATTAAATTAATATATTGATTTTTAAAGAAGAATGATTTGTAAAGGTTTTCAAACAATTTCATGTTGTATATTAACAATTTTTTTAACAAAAAAAAAGAAGGAAATTTAGAGTGTTTATACAATAAGCTTTAAAATTGTGTGGCAAGATATTTTTATGATTCATGAATTGAGTAATTTGTAGTATGAAAACCATTAGCAGAAAATACATAGAAAAATTTATATTTAATTATTTTCTTTTTTGTTTTTCATATTTTATGTCTTTTTTTGTGTTCCTTACAAACGTGAGAAGAATTTTTATGAAATAATTTATAACTAAAATGCAAACCTATTTAATATGCTATAAAAATTGCTGTAGGGAGGGTGGTAGGAGGATAGACACTACTTTGCGCTGACTTGTATAGATGTAAAATGAGATTGATTTGTTATTTGTACTTAATAAAATTTTAATGGCTTGATGAGATATTGTCTATTTTAAAAACGTTCGCTTTTTTATTATATATATTTATTTGTTGTATGCATGTGCTTGTAAGTTTGATCAAACGGCTGAAAAGTTTTTGTGTCTTATTTATTTATCCTAGGGAAAAAATGAAGCAGTTTGTTTTACAAAGAAGAATAAAAGCACTTGAAAAAAAAAGAGAAAACGTTTGTTATTTATTTGGGTGTTGATTTGCAGAAAGTGCAGAACAACTTAGTTTTCTTTTTTTGTAAAACACCTAAGGATATGCTACATTGAAGTAATAAACTTTTTTAGTGAAAAAAAAAAAACAATTTAAAGTTGTTTTTTTTATCAAACACTGGTTTGATAAAAAAATTAATCCTTGAGGAATAATTTTATTATTTATGAATTACATTTTATTGTTTCAGCATTAGGCTTCGAATTCATAATGGTTAAAGCAAGTAAGACCTCATACATTCAGCAACTGATTATAACAAAAAGTCTTATTCAATTATGATCCTAGTTTTAATCTATTAAAAAGAATTGAAGAAAATTTATTTTCTTTAATTTGTTTCTAAATTTTTTAAGTAATTTTTATTTACTTTTCTACAAATGTCAATGCTTTGAAAATTAAAATTAATTTAAAGCTGAAAAGTGAATAAAATACGTTATGTGCTCTTAAATATATGCTAACCGTACTTAAATTTTATTATTAAATGTTTAAACAAACCCGTTAAAAAATCATTTTTGTTTTAAACAGAAATCCAAGTAAATTTTTTGGTTGCTATTTTTTAAGCAAAACTAGTTTGGCTTGACTTATTTTGCAGCAAATTTTCTACAACAGCCCATATAGGCGCCAACTAAACTCAAAATTAATGCTATCAAACCAAATTTATACAGATAAAAATGAAATGAAAATATTTCTACTAACAATGAACGGCCATTGGTAAAGTTTAAGAGGATGAAGATGAATATCAAGGCAGACAACAGTAAGCAAAAACGAAAGATGAGTGTAAGCACTACATTTTTATTTTATCATTTCAGATAACTGTATAAAATATTTAAACTATTGTTCCAACAGTGGGCTCCACAGATACAAACAGCATCTATATATATAAAATCGTTTAATTTGTATTTGAAATTTTCAGTTTTACTCAAACTGTAATGGAACAACACGCAGTTAAGTAAATACTTACATATTAAGACACAAAACGAACGTTTCAGCAACAAGCAATAGCAACAACAACACGCGAAAATAATTGTTGAAGAAAACATAAAAGAAGACTATAAAAAACTAGAAAACACTCAAAAGTAATAAACAATTTTTTTTTTCTAAATCCGAAAGCCATAAACTGCATGTTGCGTATTTTTAGTTTCCACTTTCTTCTTTTTTTATTTGCGTTTTATATTTGACTTGTGAACAATTTTTTAGGATTCGGTGGGTGATGACAGAGCTAGAGAAAGTTTAATATTTTAACCAAAAAATGTTTGATTTTAATTTTTCTTTTTCGCTTGCAAGACAATGGAAAATAATAAAAATTGCCAAAAAGCTGATAAGAATTAACAAAAGCAAAGAGACTGTTTGCAGCCTAATCTCTTTTGCTTTGGCCCCTTCTCATTTATTTTGTAATTGCCAGGACACTTAAAGGCATTTAGAAAAAAATTTTTTATTTCATTTAAACTGTAATTTATATATCAGCACTTTGTAAAAGCGCTACAAAATGTTTTTCTATTTCTTTAGATAAAATATTTTTTTTAATTTTCTTTTTAGCGAAACTTTAAACTTCTAAAATTTTTGTGCAGTATTTTTAATAGAAAAAGTTTCTTATGTCGACAATCAAACTTTCCTAAAGGGCTTTACTGGTTTAAAACTAGTGAAAAAAAAAATAAACATATAAATACTTCTCTACACTTGATTAAATTCCAACGCTTTGTGACAAGAGCAAAAAAAAAATTTTTTTTTTAAATTATGAAAAAAAATTAATAAATGATGGAATGCATAAATATTTAGTTTTATTGTATATCTACATAAATTCAATATTAGAAAAATTAAACTTTAACAAGTTCAATAGCCAACAATAATTTTTAATATTATATTACTGCTACATTTACTATTGATATTTTTTAATTAGCAGCATCTAAAAACTCTACATAAATAAAATTTATTGGCTGGCCCCTGATACAAAAAAATTTTTAGTAAAAACTTTTGATAAATAATTCTTATTTAGTCAATTGCTTTTACAATATAAAGGTTCTAATGTTTGCAAGAAAAGTTGCAAGTAATCTACTGAGGATTCAGAATAAATAACACATGAGTGAAAGAATAAATTTAAAGGCCAACACAATTTCTGGAATTAAGCACAAATAAAGATTAATATTTTGTTAAACTTTTAAATTCTAAATAGAAATTATTACACATTTTTTTTCTACTAATACTCTTATTGCTACAATAGCAAGAATAATAAAAATTAAAGTAGCAAATTTTTTTTAATCTTTCAAGGCTACTGATTCTAAAAAAAAAAATTTGGTTAAATTTATTAACTCTTATATTTAATACGAAATATAATAAATAGCAAAAAAATTAAACGTATTACTTAGTTAAGTAACAAAATAATTTTGGAAATTATAATTTTTACTAATGCTACTAATACACATGTATGGCAGAGTAGCCATAAACTGCCTAAACTTTTCCACTAATAATGCTACTAAATATAAAACATATTAATGATATTGTATCACAAATTTAAATTTTTTGCTATTACAGAAGTTATAGCAAAACTTTATTATTAATTTGAAAATAGTAGTAGCAATTTCAAAATTATAAATTTCACTGCCTAAGCTTTTCTATTTATTTTCATATTGCTACTAAATACAAAACACATTAATAGTATTTATATAACAAATTAAAATTTTTTGCGATTACTATTAGCAGAATTTAAAGCAAGACTTTATTATTTGAAATAAATACGATTACAATTTTGGAGTTAATACGAGTTGAATTGTATGGACGAAGGTAGTATTAATATTGCTAAATATTTTTACTGTCTACTATTTATTACTGAAATTTAGCAAAAGCAAAATGAAACTGATAAGTGCAAGTAGCAAAAACAAACGGTTAAGCTGTTTAATTTCATGTTTGGTAACGCTTACATTGCTACTAAAAAATAAAAATAAGCTTTCTGCAATGAAGAATAAAATCAGTTTATTTAAAACTTATCTATGAATTTAAAAAAAAATTTAAGAATATTAAATTCAAAGGCAACAATACCAAATATTTGTTGGTAATTTGGTCTACCTTGATATTTTTCTAGATACAAAAAGAAGCTGTAGCAAAAAAAGGTTTTATTTTTTACTTTTGCTACAAAGACTTCTATGGATTATAATATAGTGAACTAATTGACTTAAAAAAGTAGGTTTGGTACAACTGATACTAAAATTAATATTAATAATATAAAATTTTACTTTACAACATTAAAAACAATAAAAAATCAACGCTAATAAACACTAAAATTAATATTCCATTTGGTCCCATGCTTACTATACTTCAATTTAAGTTTTTTATATGCATTTAATTAAGTGTCAAGGAATGCAGTAGTTATATTGTGACATTTCTATTAGTGAGCTTGAAAATATTTCTTTTATTAGTTAAACTATGTATGTGTTGTTAAATTTCTCTAGAACTTAATTTTGTAACCAAAACTTAAATTCTTAAAAACATTCTATAAAAGTTAAAACGCTTTATAATTATTATTTAATTCTTGAATAATTTTCAAAAATAAATTATTTGTAAAATTCATTTTCTTCATTAGGCACAACAATTTTTGCTAATGATTTACTATAAAATTTGAAGGCAAGAAGTAAACTTACTTTGTAAAAATTTTATTACAAAAATGTCAAACAATTAGGAATTTCTAAAGGAAATATGTGCATGCATGTTTATGCACTAAATTATTTTAATAAATAAATTATTTCTTTGCACATAAAATTCAAAAACATTTTTAAAGAAACCAACAACTACAATAATATTTTGAAAACATGTTTAGTTTTGTAAATTGTTTATGAGCTCTTATTTGCTAATAGCACATGTTTGTGTTTAAACTTAAATTTTAATAGAAAATTGAAACAAAAAAATTTAAGATAAACTGTTTCAGGTTTACATTTGTTATTCGGTGTGCTAAATATTTCTATACCAATCTATTTTGTATATATATTCTGGATAATTATAGATCATGCCGAGTCGATTTACGGGTGTCCACTTGTCTGTGCAATAGTTTGAGAACTGTTCATATTAAATTTCTAGACAAGTTGGTCACTTGTCTTTTACAGCCTTATTAATCGAATTGTTAGAAATAGCAAAAATAAAAAATTATATTTCAACTTGAACGTGCATCGTCTGGTCGGAACTCACTCTACAATTAATTTTAAAAATAATCATTAGAAACTTTGATTAATTTCTTTTTACTACAAGTTTAGTTTGCTCTCCGATTTCATCTATTCCAGTGTAAATTTATTAATTAAATCCGTAAATTTGGAAAATATAAAAATTTCAGCTAAAATCTAGTTGAATAAAAAACATTTTTAGAAATGAGGGCAATTGTTATTTGATTGTTAAACAAGAATTATTAAGTTCTGTAGAAGTTTTTGAGTTGAACATAAAGGAAATGATTTTATGACTGACGATATCTGTAATTTTTTACAGCTTAATAATGTCGGTTTTTGCTTATCGTTTGAATTTTTACTTGCTTATTTATTATTGCTTACGTATTTATATAAGTAGTTTAGTATATTAGATTAATATTTTTTTTTAATATTTAAATAATTAAATATTTTAATATATAATTTTTTTATTTATAAAATATTTGAAAAAATATTTTGATTGAAATTTTGCGGTTTACTCGGAAAGCTTTAAAGATTTTTTTTTTAGTTTTTGCTAAAAATGTTTAAAACTAAACATATTAATGCAGGCATGAACGCATGTTTGTATGTAATATGGTGTATATCTGCTTGTAGTGAAGGGTGTATCAATTCCGACACTAAAGGACTTAACTTTAAGTGATTAGACTAAAGTAAATAGTATTAACATTGTTTGTATTATAGATTTAAAGATAGTGTGGGCTTAATAAATAGTTTATTGTTTAAGATAATCGTGTGCCTGTTTTATTTGTTAATACATAAAATTCTTATTTAACAGATTAAGTAAAGAAAAACCTACAGTTTATTATAATATTTAGTAATGCTCAGGCATTGTTACTGCTTCACTTAAAAATCTCATTAATACTTATAATATATTTATTTTTACTAATTAGTAAATTAAACTTAAACTTTTAAACCTTTTAAAATTAATAATAAATTAAACTATATATTTCACCTGCCTACAAAATAAGGTTTAGGCAACAACTGAAGTGCTGTTGACTATATTTTTGGAATTGATCTCAATTTTTATTGCTACGAACTTAAGTAGCAGTAAGAAAAAGGTTTTTAGTTTGGTATAATAGCAAAGGCAATGAAGCTTATGTGTTTATGTATGCTAATGTTATTTACTCGTATATAATATTTAAATTTTCACTGCTTCTTATTATTAATTATTTAAAGTAGCAATAAAAAATAATAAAATGTTAAAGTTATGATTTTAAAAATTGTTTGCTACTCTTTCATTTAATAGCAAATAGTATAATAATAAAACTGAATTTAAAATTTCTAAAATTCATTAGTAGCAATAGATGCTAAACACCGTAATACTATATATTATGACATCAATCAAAGTTATATATGTCTTTTTTATTTATTTATTTATTTTTATTTATTAACAGTAAGTAAATTTACATATTAATAACATTATAGGAACTGGCTGCTGTGGCCTTTTTCTACAAAAATTATAAGAAAAAATTAAAACATTTAGGCCCGTTGTGACAATTTTTGATAGTTAAAGTTAGGATTTTGTGGAGCAAATAACTGGTTTTAGGCTAAAACTTTGAAACCAAATTTGGGTGGATAGTTAAGGACACACTATGTAATATTGAACGTATCAATATTATTAATTTAATGTCCCACCAAAGGCTTAATATTTGACTTGTAAAAACCTAACTTTAACTATCGTTAACTTGTAATAATGACCTTAGAGGTTATAATATATTAATAAATCGCAGTACAATGTATTTATTTTTGTTTTGTTTTTAATACTTTAAATCATAAAGGTCCAGAGCCATTCTGCGGGGTGACCAACAACTGCACTAGTGCCATGCTACGCAAGGAGGAGAAACAAAGTTTACAAGACTGTTGGAGGACCGAAGTAAGAATGATAATACTAATAACAATATTTTTCTTATTATTACTTTAGTATTATTATTTTCTGTGTTACGGCGAAAAATAAGCACATGACTCTATTACAATGAACATTAAAAGTCTTGACACTCGTATATAAAATTTAAAATTTTTCTTGTTCGGTTATTTGTTGCTACAAATTTATTTTAATTTTTAAATTTCTTTATGTTGTAGCACTTTAAAAAAATAGTATTTAGTGCTTCAATTTTTTAGCACAAAATTTACCACAATTTAGTTAATAAAAACTAACACCTACTTTAGGTTGTAATTTTTTTTTAAATTTTTAAATTTATTTTAATTAAACATAAATAAAAATTAATTTAAAACATTTTATTTAGTTTAGATATCAGCCTTTTTAAAGCACTTTGCCTACAGCATCTCGGCAAAAAAATAGTCTTTTTTAAGGTTATTTTTTTTTAAAACCTATATTTGTTACTAACTTTCAAAAGTTCTACGTTATTTACATAAGCACATTACTAGAGCGAATATTTTAACTAAAGTTTTTCAAAAACAGTTTTATGCTTAAGCTTGTGTATGTATATTTTTAGGAAAAAAATTTAAGGCTTAAAACCATTAAAACCATCAGATTTAAAACTTTGGTCTTGTGGTTATTACTTGGGTTTCATTCACCTGACCTTTTTAACAACTTCAAAACAATTTAAAAACTAAACGAATGAAATGAAAATTCAAATTTAAGGCAGAAGAAAAGGTCGACTGTTGAGTTTAAGTCAAGTGGAAAGTACAACATAAAAAATAAAAATTTCCTCTTTAAAATACCAAAAAATTAATGAAAAAATTCTATTTGTTTGTATATATTTTTTTAGTTAACTTTATTGCGTAGTGCTTGATTGGTTTTACTGTTTGTTGCACGTTATTAAGCATATAACACGATTTACCAGCAGCTATATAAGAGTTTTGCATGCATAACAGTTTTTTGTTGCTTCTCTTTTAATAAAAATCTAGTTTTTTTTTCCTGTAAATGTTTTATGATCTTTTTATTTTTAGTTTGCTTTATTTCTTTATTAATATTATTTACAGCTAACTTGTGTTTTATTTTATTTATTTTAAGTGTTTTACACTTAAAAATTTATTTTCACTACACATGAAACGAAAGTGCAGGCAAGTGTTATTTACGTTATGTATTGAGAAAATATAAAAACTAAACATTCCATAAAAAATTAGGCCTTCAGACTTACTAAAAAAATGTCTTCCCCTAAAAGCATTTAAATATTAAATGTTTAATACTTTAACAAGAAACAAATCTATTTCCTTTGATTTATATAAGTTTTATGTCAACCTCTAAATAAAAAATCGATTTGAAAACAAATTGTTATAAGCAAAACATTAATGCATTAGCTGCCATTAATTTAAATTATAAATGCCCCAGTATAAGCCAGTTGAATTTATGTAAACGTGCAAATGAACTTTACAAAACCACAAAGTAAACTTGACCCAAATGTAGTTTCTAATGCTGTTAATAATCAGAAAAAAAGTCAACAAAATTTCATTAAAGGCACTTAATTAGAATTTAGTATTAATACCACGTATACATTTAGGCGTTTAATATACAGATATGCAACAGCAGGCTTTTAGATAACCAACCAGCAGGTTTTTTATGTATTTATTTTCAAGAGAATGAAAATGTGTTAAAGTTCCTGTTTTTTATTTCCTAAAGACAAATACAATTTTACATTAGCATAATTAAAGTGTGCAGAAATTCTCAAAGTAGCAGCCACTTTTCTGTGAAACTGGCAAAAGCAAAAAGAAATTATAAATGAAAAAACTAAACGAACTTCTAGATTTTGCTGAATTTTATTTCATCATTGTTTTGTTAATACAAACATAAGTTGAAAGTATGTTTATAAGCTCCTCTCCTTAAATTGCACTTTATATCTACATTAGAAAATAAGAAAAAGAGACAAACTGTTGCTTACTTTCAGCCTTAGCAAGTGCTTGTTTGTTTAGTTTCTTTTTTTTTTTTTTGTTTTTAATCAAAAGAAAAAAAGTAGTGTTACAAAAAGTTTTTAGCCCACACTCATGGTTGTAAAACTCACAAAACTTGAGTAGCAAAAAAAAAGTGAAATTATAAAAAAGAAGAAATATTTTTTTGTTCAACTTATGACTGTGTCACTAAGCACGTATACGTGAGTGTTTGCTTATTAAATTATGTAATTAAAAAAGTAAATCTAACACAATCATTTATCTAAGCTGACTTAAATTTATGCACAAATACATTAATGCACACCTAAAAGTGTGCCACAGTAAGTAAGCTAATGAATATTAATATTTTCAGCCTTGAACTCTACACCAGCAAAATGGTTGTGTGCGTCTTAATGACTGCAAAATATTTGTTCAAACAAATAAAACAAAAAAAATTTTATGTTTTCTAAAAAATCTGAGATAAGACTTTTACTTTATTTTAAGGATTGTGTAGAAAGTTATGCGATAATTCTGGTTTAGTGTTATAAATTGTCATTGTATCCTGATGTTATGTTAAAATTAAATTAAAATTTATTATTATGGAAAAGAGGTAATGATTTGTGAAAGATTTCTTTTTTTTTTATTAAAAGCTTTAAAGTTCAAATTCTAAATATAAGAAATTAAACTCAGAAGAACATATAAAACTAAGAGATTACGAAACAATTTTTATTTGTTTTTTTCTCAGATCAGAAGGTGAATTACTGCGTTCGATATCGAACGAAATTTCCATTTAAAATATATTGAAATTTTGATCGATATCTAATGCCGTAATTTGGCCCCAGATTTAATGTCATTATATTATCTTTCCTTTCAATTTTGAACGAAAAAAAATATAATCAATATTTACATATAAAATAAAAAATATCTGCATAATCAAAAGCTAATATTTTTTATATTGAAATATTTTTTAAAAGAAAAAGTCCGCTATAGTGAGCCTGACTTTTGATCAATATAATATCCTAAAAACTCTTTACAACTTGTGAGTCTTAGACTAAATTCTTGAAACAGAATTAGCAACAACTGAAAATATCAGCATCTATCTCAACAATTTAAACAATAATAATAATAAATTAAGTAGTCACTAGTGCGGTTTAGCAACTTTTAAAGGTTCCACATGTTGTTATTTTTAACTAACGAGTGTGTGGTTGGGTAATTCTTGGTTAACTTTAGGAATTAAAAATTCATCAATATCGTATAAAACAACCAGAATGTACAAATTGCTTATTATTATTATCTTATATAAGAAATTAGTTCTAAGATTAAATTTTTTAACGAACTCGACCATTTGCTCAAAGGGCATCGTACATGTTAGAGTGCTACCCATCAATCTAAAGAGCACCTCCAGATAACTTATTTATTATATTTTTTAAGTGAACACTACACAAACATTTTTCCTTAAAATTGAATAGTGAATCGCACTACAGGAGCTATAAATTTTGAAATTAAAAGATGGTTTTTATGTAGAGTTGATGAAAATAATTTTTGCTATTTAATATCAACGCTTTTCGCAATTAAGAGCAATTAGGATCTTTAATTTCTTTAGTACGCTGGCAGTGCTCTTATAGCTCAATGACATAGTTTATTAAGAATGAGCAAAAAAAATTAAAATAGTAAATAGAAATTGTAAATTTTATGAGAATTAGTTCCAGGTTTTATTGCTTAAATTAGCTTTTTTTTAACAACACAAATCAGCGAGGCTTCTCGGCTTGTCTCCAGAAAACACTCAAAGTCTAGGCAGGGATCGAACCTGCCACCCCCAAATAGATAGGTTAGTACGCTATATACTAGTCTACCTTCTAATAACTTGTAAACAAGTGTCTTCTCAAAGATTTTTTTATTTACAACACTTAGAAGTCTTACAGATAGCTTTATGATTCAAATTGTTGTTCTTTAAATAGTGGGAAGAACTTAGAAGTAACTTAGATTATCACAGAAATATTCTTTACACCACGAGCCTAATTTTAGGCACCATTAGTTGTTATGTAATTGTGTATATGAATAAAAAAGGACTTAGGAAAATGCAAGATGCTTCTAGTTTTGTTTTAAGACAAATTTTATTTTCTTGTTACTACTGAAAAGAAATGTATGTGTATAACTTTGTCACTAAGTTTTTAAAAGCAAAATTAAGAATCAGTTTATACTCGTACCTTGTCTGTAGTCCTGCAAAACCTTAATATTTCTTTAACTTCTATTTCTATAATTGATTTAATTAAGATGTTTTGTTAACAAAGTATTTTTTTAATCACTTGCTACTGTTAAGTAGCCAATATATTTGCAAAACAAGAATATGCTTTGTTATTTGCTGTAAAAATTTCAAATTCAACGCTTCAAAAAAAATTTTTTTTTTAATTTTTAACTTTTATTTAAACAAAAAATCCAATTCAAAAGATTTATTTCAAAAAGTTGGACTTTTAATTAATACCCAACTCTTATTCAAAAAGCATATGAGCCAAACAATTTTATTGTTGGATATTTACATTGCACACATGAACAAAAACTTTCTTCCCACGACAATTGTTCAGTTTTATTGCAAAACAAGAATGGGAATACATTTTAAATAAATAGAAAGTTTTTGAGCTAGAAAAGCCTTGAAAGGTAAAACAAATTTACTACTTCCTTAATAATAATAAAAATAATATAATTATTTTACACAATTCGAAAAGGTAAACGAATTGGTTGGGTAGAACAAATGAAAGGCAACACAGTAAATGCAGCAGAGCTTGTGTTTGTTTTTAGTGTTTAATTTAAACTTTCTCTTGTGTCTTATGCTCATTCTATCTCTCTCACCCACTTTATTTTATTTTTGCTCTCTTCATTAGTAAACAGTACAGAAGGGCTTTGTTATGGTTACTTAAAAAATTATTACTGACCGAGTTTTTTTTTTCTACAACATTTGCACATCACTTTCACTTTTGTGCTACACTTTTTCTATATATACGGGTACATATATAATTTTTTTTTACAAAATATGATGATTTGCTTTGCCATTCAATTTTATTTAGTTTTTTTTTTTTTTGTTCTTTCATTTTACATTCCTTGAAGTTCTTGTGTAAACTTTATTATACTTGCACAGCATACAATTGGGAGCTGGGTGGGTTTAGTAAACTAGAGAAAATATAAATGGGAACAAAAAGGAATGGGTGGGCGTATTGTATAAAACTTAACCTGGTTTAGTTTTACAAGTCGTTTTAAAGTACTTAACGCTGCCTAAACATTATTTATAGATGACATACTACAGCAATACACAATTTGTGGCTCTATGATGTACATTTCTTTCTTTAGTATTGAAATATAGCAAGTGAAAGTTAAAAGTGAAATGAATATAATAAAAAAAAAACACCACAACAACTTTGATTAGGATGGCTTCAACAGGCATCAAAAGGCTTTAGATTGACACCCTTAAATTATGTTGTATAAATTTTAAGTTTCCCAGCAGATGCCTATTTTCAAACAATCGATTTAAGTATTGTGAGTATAAAAGAAAGACTATTTTAAGGCGCCTTGTCTTTAGAAATTATTTTAGCTTGAATTGTTAAGCATGAAAATCCTTAATTTTTTAAAATTATTCTTGGTTTTAATCAACAAACAGCTTAAAACTTAAAATTATATCAGTTAACAAAATTAGCATTAAAAAAATATACTTTCTGTTTGTAGAAGATACTGCATATCTCAAGGCTCAAGTTTAATTTAATTTGATTTATTATAAGATTTCGTTTTAAATTTAACTTTAAATCTCTGTAATCTTTATATGGGAAAAATTTGTAGCTTCTCAAATACACTACCAGTACAAAATGCAACCCAAATGCTTTACAATTTATGAAATAAAAGAATTTAACAGAAAAAATATATCTGAAAAAGCAATATATCTCTCTAAAATACAAATTTAGGCAACACACTTTTTCCTGTTAAAAGAAAAATAAATGTTTCTGGGAAATTTTGTTTTTTTTTTAATTTCATCAAGTACAAAATAAATAAAGAAAAAAGAGTAAGCAATAAGAGATAAAAATGTCAGATTTAAGTATGTGCTCACTTAATACAAAAATGATAAATGAAACATTTGAATAAATATATCAAATAATTTTGTAATTTTTTTATTAATTAGGCCAATAAGATTACTTTAATTATATATGAATTAAAATTTTAATATAATATAAACAAACAAATAATCTTTAAAAACTACTATTTTTAGTTAACTAACATTTGCTCTTATATACATACATATACATACATATTACGTAGTAAGTTATCAGATAAAAATATCTTTCAAAAAATGATCTACAAATAAAGCAAATAAAAATTATTAAACAGAGTTTGACAAGCTACTAATCAAGAGAGCATAAAACTTTACAATGACATGGTTGCCCATCCTTATTATTCAGCGTTCAAATTACATAAAAACAAGCTCTTCCATAATATAACCAAATGTCTGGGACCAATGCCCCACTATCTAAGCAGTTTCTTCTGCATCTTACCACCCCTGCGTACTAGCAGAGAATATGTTCGAACGTTTCCTGTTCTTTAAGACAGAAACGACAGGAGTCGTCTTGTACCACACCGATTTTACTCATGTGATAGTTAAGTCTACAATGGCCCGTAAGTAACTCACCGTAGAGTTTAATGTCATTTCTGCTGATTTTCAAAGCAATATCTGCCCTAATGCGCTCAGGATTGATGAGACTCTTTGACTGCCGCATGCCCACTTCGACGTCTTCCTTGCGTAGAAGGGCACTAGTGAAGTTGCTGGTCACCCCGCAGAATGGCTCTGAACCTATAAATTTGGTATCCGGTCCCTTTTTAGCCAGATAATCTGCCATTTCATTGACCATATGCCTTTCATGACCCGGTACCACAATAAGGCTACCGTGTTTCTCTCTGCCAAAGCATTGAGAAGTATATAAAAATTGTGGAGTTCTTATTTTTAAAACCAATAAACTGTAGAGAGTCCATTTTTATATATAAAAAATTTCTGTTTTTTTATTACACAAAAGGTATTTCAAGGACACACATAGATAGCCCTAGACACGTTTGGTTTTGTGTGTCCACATACAGTTTAAAAATTTCCATAAAAAATGCCTGATAAGAGAAAACTAAAATTTCAATTGTATTTTTAATTTTTTTAAAGATCGATTGTTTTGATTCCTTAGAGAGACATTGTGACTGTCATTTCCAAGAAAACTGTGTAGCACATTTCTCTATTTCTCTGTCCGTTTTACATTTTAGACAAAATGCAAAAAAAAACCTACTCAGGAAAATATAATATCACAGCTTCTGACTCATAGCTCCACCATTCATAAACCGATCAGACTGAAATACAATAGCAAGCTGAACATAGCAACAACCGATAGGCTGATATAATAAACTCTTCTGTACGTTGCTAGGGACTAAAAAAATTTGATTTCAACGACTACACAGACAGACGGATATAGCTTAATCGTCCATAGAAATTACAAATGGAATCACAAACTTATATTTATATCCCGTTCTTACTTAGAGTGCAGGGTATAATGAAGAAATCATAATTATTAAATATTTTTGATTATAATGTTCAGCATAATTTGAATGTTATTGGAATGGTCTTTGGCTTATAGTACCTCAAGAGATAATGCACATTTTTGATAGTCTTCTTCTTCTTATTCTTCTTCTTATTCTTTTCTTCTTATGCCTCATCTCTTTTTCTTTCTTTTTTATTCTTTTTATTCTTCATATTATTCCTCTTCTTCCTCCTTCAACATTTCTCTTCTTTTCTTCCTTCTCTTCTTCTTTTTTCCATCTTCTTATTCTTCCAATTCTGCCTTTTACTTTTATTCTCTCTCTTCGTCCTCTTCTTCTTAACCTTTCTTTACCTCTACTTCGTCTTCTTCCTATTCTATTCTTCCTCTTGGTCTTTTTGTTTCTATTTTTTTTTTATTCTTTTTTATCTTTTTCCTTTTTTCTTCTTCTCTTTCATCTTCTTTTTCCTTCTAGTTCTTCTTCTTTATATCTACTTCTTGCTTTTATCCATTTAAAAAGTCTCTTTGAAGTATTTTTATTGTCATCGTTACTTCGTTATTATCTCAGAGGTATCACAAAAGCACGTTTTTGAGAAGACCCCTTATTATCTTCTTTCTTGGGGAATTCTGTTCAACCCAATCAAAAATAAAAGTAAAAAAATTTTACACATTCTTGTGAAATTTTTTAGTTCTGGAATTATTTGTCATATTAAAGGATCCAAATTTATATATAATTGTAAATTTAAAAGGAATATTATGTGCGTTTATGTAAATTTTGTTACCTCTAAGCGATATTTCATAAAGTGTTTAATAACCTGTCAAAATAGAATCTCTTAATTCTAACTAATGAATTGATTAAGGGGCATATCACACACAATTCAAATTCACTTACACTGTGCAAAGATGCATAATGTTGCAACACGAAAACATAATGGGAGATTAAAAATAAATAAACCACAGCCACTTTTGTAAAAATAAAAAAATTAATTTCAGCTTCAGATTTACTTTAAAATTAATAAATTTTTTATACATTGAAATTCATTTGAATTTGAATAAAAATAACACACATTGTGTTTTTAAAACCTTAAACTATGCTACCAGTTCTTTAAGAAGTTAAAGCCTTAAGAGACTTAACTTGCTTTTTTGAACAAAAAACCTCTTTAACAAGTTTTTTTTTAACTGATTTTCCTTTTCGTCTTCTGTTTTGCTTTATAAATTGCTACAATAACAAATCAGCCTACATTGTCAAGTGGTATGTTGTGTTGAAAGTCTGCAAACTTTTTAAGTAAAATAAATATAAATGAAACAGTGTACAAACAATAAAAAGAATTTTTTGTTTCATTTTTTTTTTCGCTAACAAGCTTTTTGAAATAGAGTTGTGCTTTGTTTAAAAATAAAATACATAAAAAATGTATAAATCTGAGTTAAATAAATAAATTTTTTTTCCAAATTATACCAAATTTCAAATCAAACTGCATAGAAATAACACTAACTAAATAAATATATTCATTCTTGTTTGTTTTGTTTAACATTAAAAAAGTTTTCTTTACAAAATTCAAATTAAAAAACTTGTCTGCCAATTACTTGCAAAAATGTAAAATTAAGGCCTTAGATTTTAATAGAAAATTTTTTCATTCATATAACTAAAACATTTTTTTCTGCAAAAAAATAATCAAAATATTATTTGGATAAAATATGGTATAAAAAACAAGAAAAAAATAGTTAATTAAAGTAAAACCACTCAAAAGTGTAGAAAACGGTGGCCTAGTTATTGCTTTAAATATTGGGTGTTTATTAATTTTTTTAGGTGTTTTTATCTAGTCTCTCCCAGAGCTTTATTCTTTAAAATAAAGTGTGCTTATTTATCAAATTTCAAAAACAATGTGTTGAAAAATACACTCATTCCCAATTTAACCTCAATTAATTATTTAAAAAGAGGGCTTGGCCAGCACAAGAGTATTAGGTGACGTTGCTTGGTGTATAGAGATTGTAAAGTCATTTAAAAGAGGACGAGGTTAATAAAGATATGTACCGACCTTCTTTGGAAGACTATACATACCTATGTACTAGAACAAAAATTACCGATAGTATTTTGGCTCACAATATATTATATTCAGTATAGGGAAGAAAAGTACATGTGTATCGGTATTTTAAAAATTTATGTCTGGCGATATGTTATACATATTAGAATTTAAAGTCTCACTCTTTTTTCAAATTTTATTTGGGAATTGACGTAAGTTTTGATGTGAATTTTACATTTAGGCATAATATTTTTTTCTCTCATTAAAACAGGTATAATAATATTCAAGTTGTGAATAAATTTGGAATCTTGGAATGAATTTTGATGAGCTTTATCTCATTTTATTTGCAATATATGCGGGTATCAACGTTAAAAAAATTAAGAATTTTTATGTATTAAACTAGCTGACCCCGAAAACGTTGTTTTGCTTTCATATTTTATTTTATATTAAAAAATAATTATAATAAAAAGAAAAAAATATAACTAAAAATTTAAATTAAAATTGGCTTAGCCGTTCTCCGTTTTTGAGAATAATTTTAAAGGTAGGCATCGTAGTGGGCGTGATAAATTTTTCTTTTCATAAAAACTGAATTGATTTATGAGGAACATGTAACACAGAAATTAGCCAAATCGTCTTAGCCGTTTTATGATTTCAGAAAAATTTTAAAAGTAGGTGTAGTAATGGGCGTGGCAAATTTTTCTTTTCATTAAAATATAAGTAGGGTTTTGATGAAAATATAAAATTTTTGTACATTCGATCTTCCTACTCCAAGAAATCATACTCATAGAGTAAAGGACCGTGCAAGACCGGGTAAAAACGGGCAGTAAATAAAAAAAGCCAGATACACACTGCATCGCCACTTCCGGCCAGATTTGTGACGCTAAGCCTTCCAAGCTGTAGCCCAAAGGCATACACAGAAATTCAATTAAATCGGTCTAACCATTTAGGAGGAGTACAATCGAATTTTATATATTAAGATATTTAATGACTTTTTCTAAAATCAATTTTTAAAATATTTGCTTGAAATGTTTTTTCACAAAAACGTGGATTTAAAAAAGTAATTTTTAGCGATTATAGCTTATTATGATAAGTATTGAATATAACCATGAAGACTCCGACATTAAATTTTTTGTTTCCAAAGAAAAAACTACAAATTTTTTTTACCACGAATTAGATTTAACTTTCAGCTTATCTTTGTGTTGAAAACGACACAGACAAATTTTCTTTTCTAAATTTCAAAAAGAAAAAATTAAGCAATTCTCTCAAAATTTCCTGACTTTGTTCGCTTCATTATTACTTTTTTTTTTTTTTAATCACAAGTAATTTTATTTTATACATATAACATTATTTTAGATTTTTTCTAATTATATTACGGGAAATGCTTACAAATATTTTAAAGATTATTTCTTAGATTTAAAATTAGTATAAAAAAGGTTATAGGAAAAGAGAGTAAAAACCTATATTTAATATCACAAGGTGTAACTTTATCAAGGAGATTGAAAAATGTTCAGAAGCTAACATGACTTATAGTGAAATATTTTATTTAGCTGCTGGTGTTCAATCTCCTTGAGTGTTCAAAATGTGAGTCCTTACATTTGTCCACAAATGATAGGTCTTCTATAGTTCGTTGTGCAGTTCGAATATGCAGTTCTTATCGGAAGATTATATATGAATTTGAGGTTCTTATTCTGAATAATTTGTAATTTTCCCGTATACGATTTCGCGAAATTTTAAAACACTGGACCAGCATATGTTAAGATTGGCGTTATACACATTGTGTATAAAAGAAGTTTATTTTTTAAATTTAATTTACTTCTTCTAGCGAGAAGGGGATAAGAGCTCTATTACATTTCAGAAATTTTTAACAAGCTACACTTAAGTGTCATTTAAATAATAGTTTGCGATCGAGTAACACAAACAAAATTTATTTTTTCCAAATTTGTTGACTCTGTCCGCTTTATTATTTAATTATAAAAAACACATTTAACCATAAAAAAAAATTTTTTCTAAAAAAAAAAACTTCCAAAAATTACTCTCATGTGTGTTATTCCACGCCCTTTTATGGGCTATAATCGCACTGCGACCTTTAAGATCTATTGTGAAGATTTCGCATTTTTGATATCATTTTGTAGTTAAATATTTCTCTCGCCATACTTCTACTGCATAGGATGACCATACGTTCCCTCTCTTGATAGAGAGGACATGAATTATCTTGTACAATAAAAATTTTATTTAAGTCTCAATTGAGTCGAAAATGTTCTGTAAATAGTTCAGTAGAGTTTAAAGTCATTTCTACTAAAGCTTAGAATAGCCTTAGGCTCAGGCCGCATGAGTCTTTTTGACTACCATTTTGCCATTCCAATGGTCTTGTAGACTTTGTTTTTCTCCTTCGCATAATAAATCACGTATAAAGTGATTATTTATCATGATTATTTTAATATGATAGTTTTCAATTTCATTTACCACATACCCTTCCAGTCTGCAAAACTATAGTAGAATAATGCCATCATTCTTTGGCAAAGGATCGAGAATTTTATGGCATTTTTCAATCAGCTTTGATCGGAAAAAGCTTTCAAGTACGTTTAAAGTTACCTGGCTATCTAAGAGAATGTATATTCCGATATCATGAGAGTTGTAAGTTAAAAAGAAAAAAAAATCTTTATTCATACGAATCGTTTTGTTTTAACACGATTTTTAAGCAATTTAATGATGATAATTCAGAATTATTTTCTAAAGATGATGAACAAAATTATTTTGGTGGTGGAACTGATATTCCTTTTTTTCACATGCAATTTATTTTATAATTAATAATTTAAAAACCTTTTTAAAAATATGGACAAACAATCAAATGCAAACGTACCTTAATGTGATTTGCAAGACTCTCTATAAAAAATTTACTATACAAAGGATCCGTATGCACACTTTAGTAGAGATTTCCTAGTAATTAATCTAATTGCTCCAATTACTTTTTTTCTAGTGCTTTGCAGCGATTACATTGTACACTTGGCTTGTGTAGAATTTTCAGTTTTCAAATTCAAAATGTAATCGACGGTATGGGTAGCACTATTTTACTAGCCAACAATGGCTGAGCAGGCCTAAAAACGTATTATGCTTGAAAACCACAAACACTTTTTTGTTCAGATTTTTCACTTTTTTTTATTTATTTTGAGAAAAATAAAAATTAACAAATTTTTTGGTGCTTAATTCCAATCGAAAATCTATGAAATTCTCATGGAAAAAATCAAAAAATTGTTTACGTAGTACAATAAGTACTAATAATAATTAGAATGAAGCATAAAAAAACGAAAAATTTTTATTAAATTTTTAAATTGTAAATAATTTATTATTGTTATTTGAGAAAAATTTTAAAAACTATAAAAAATACGATCTTATCTGCACTAAAACGACCCATATGGGAAACATTATTAAGTAATCGAAACAATTTAAGATACAACTGTATTGGCAAAAACTCCAAGTACTGGCATCGCTTAGCTCAACTTGTTAGCTTGCTTATATTCTTAAGAATGCCTTTTTCTTTCACAGAAAATTTAAAACAAAAAATTCGAAGTTATCTCTCTTTTTCTATGTTTGTATATCAAAAATTTCTAAAAAGGATATGCTATCATTTTTAAACTTGTTGTTGTGTATGCATTTCTTATTCTAAAAAAATCCTTTCATTGTGATTAAATTTTTTTATTTTTAGTGTTCATTATAATTATATGTCTGCATAAATTTAAAAAATATCTTAAATGTAGACGTCATTTTACAACAATAAGATTTTCTAATAGATAAAATTTTTATTGTAAGAATTTTATTCAGAGATTATTTTTAAACCACCAGGACATGTGATGTGAATAACATAATTTTTTATTGATGTCGTTATATTTTGTTGTTTGTTGTTGCAAGCTTAATTTCTTTTTTATTACCTTCTCACGTAGCGTGGCACACATTTACAAAATTTAAATCTGGCCATTAACTGGTATTTATGCTGAAGTGCTTTGAAGAATAAAATTTTTAAACTTTTTTTTTTTAGTTACAATCTTAATTGTTTTTTTTTATTTTTTTTACAAGAAACCTAAATGTACAAAATTTTGTAGAAATAGAAAAATTTTAATAATTACAATACAAGCACAAACACAAACACAAATTCATATTCATGAATATATTCATGTGCACACACATTTAGAGATTTAGGGAATATTTAGCACACAACACAGTGTAAGGCAGAACATAAATTTCGTTATACTATTTTTGTTGTTGCTTAGCTCTCAAACAAATTGGCGACAATAACAATCCGCAACATTTTTTTATGAACACACTTAAGCACACGCGTTATAGATTCAAAAAACAAGTAGCTATTTTTGGGCATAAATCCCAGCCTAACATTTAGGCGTAACGGCAGTACCCAAAAAAAAGCACCACAGAGTATGACAAAACCAAGTTAATAGCATAAATTTAGATGGCTTTTTTTTTAAACATAACTTTCAGAGCATAACTTATAATTTTGCGAATAAATTTTGTTGTTTTTTATTTCTCTTCTTTTTAAATTTTGAACTTAAGCCTTTAGATGTGCTCAGAAAATTTTTATAAATTTTATCTTGCCTATTTTAAGATTAATTTGGTCAGCTAATATTTTTATTTACTCTTTTTTATATTTAATTCTTTTTTACTAATTAAACGCTTTAAAAACAGTTTTATTAAAACTTTGTTAAGCTTAAACAACCGCACGTTTTCACAGTCACGAAAGAACTAAATGCAGTCAGCAGTCATATAAAAACTTCTAAAAGTCGGCAACACTATTGTGAACTGAAAACCTGTCTCCCCTTCCTTCTCTATCTCTCTCTGTTACTCATTCTCTCTAAAGAAAATAGCAACAACATAAATTATGTTTAATATCCACAAATTACCCATACATTCATAAGCAACACAGCATCCTCACAAAAGTCACCCAACACCAACAGTAGGAACATGCAAAAATGTTGCTAACAAAAAGCCGCAAATGAATTGTGGATGACAAGTGTAAAACTAGTACACAAAATGTTCACAGAATCATTTAACTCAACATCCCAATCTCAGCTGAATCTGTTAAGTTGGAAATCAAAGCAGCGAAGATAAATTCTCTGAGAAAATTAGCCTAGAGAGAAATAGTAGAGCGTACAATTGTGGATTGTAAATTGTCACGTTGCTGAGTTTGTGTTTACTTTACAGCAAACATTTTGTATTTACTGTATTAAAGTGCAAGTATTTTCCATTACTAAGTTTGTATATCACTGGGTCAATATCCACTTTGTTTATCCTTTTGTTGTTAAAGTTTGTTTTTTTTTTGTTGTTAGTTGGGTGTGTGTGCATGTGTGTGTGTGTGTGTGTGGTTATGTGTTATTTGCGGTAGGCTTTATTAACCTCCACATCAGATGTTTTATAGTTTCCCAGCAGGATTATTGTCGTCAAATTTTTTTGCACCGCTTATTTTTATTTGTATTTTTTGAAATGAAATGCTCTGCACATTTAGTTTAGATTTTATTGTTATATTTTACTCAATGTAGTCTTATTTCAAGCAAAAACGCTTGCTAATGCAACAAGTTTTTTAAAGGACTTAGTTAATGGCACAAAGCATTTTTCTATCTAAAAACTAAAAGCTAATGGAAAAGACAAAATCCTTTAATAAGACATGCTCTAAAGTTTATTTTTATTTACAAACCTTAATGATTTAAAATCGTTAAAAAAATTGCGACTTTAGTCACTTTAGACATCCTGGCGAATACACCAGCCGACGACAACTTGTCGTCTGCCATATACACAAATCAAATACTTCAAGTAAAACCTCAAGATTTCCTGAATAATAATTGCTAGAAAAGGCTAACTGGGTTATTGATGATCGAAGATTGCATCTTTAGCTAACCAGCTTAAATTAAAATAAAATAATATACTGAATTTATAGCAACATTTATTACTTTCAATGTTGCTCCCAATATTTTCATCAATAAATGTCGGTCATAGGCCTAATTATACTATGTGGTGTTGACAAGATTCATAAGTAACAAGATGTTTTTGTCCAGCCTCGCCAAGCCCGGTAACTTATTATATGAGGTGGTATCCTTAGAGAGCGAAGATACTAATTTTTTTAAGAAATCCGTTTACAATTAGAATTTTAATCACCAAAAAACAGCCATTCACTACTTTATAAAGTGACTAGTACTCTTACTAGCACTATTAACATAGTCGTCAACTAAAGTGCTAAATAAAATATTTCAGAGCATATTTTTAGGCTTAAATTAAGTACGGGCACACATCTCTTTGAACAGCGGCTAGTGAAAGTCATAGAAAAGTGGAGCATAAAAATGAGCATGGCCAATCCAAAAGTATATAGCGAACTTGCTTGGAGTTTAGAGACGCATTTAAAACAAATACGTTGGAAAATAAAAATTTCCATAGCTAACAAACAAACAAACAGAAAATCAATTTTATTTATAGAGATTAAGAGAAGAAAACAGAAATTGCTAAGGCTAATAAAAATATACATTACGATTACCGAATAAATACTTATTTATATTTATGAGTTATTATGCCACAAAGGCTTAAATTTTTATGATTAATGATAATTAAATGTTCAGAGGGAGCACTTACAGTCACACTTGTACTTAAGACTACATACGAAAATCATATACATATATTAAATAAAATAAATTTATATGAATATACTTGTAGGGTTTTAGTTTTTCTGTGTAAAAATAAGAACCTTCAACATCAAATTTATACACACATACAATAAAATTAACTACAACATAATCACAGTAATAGCAAAAATCCATCACATGCTAACCTCGAAGGACTAAGGCTGACAATAAAGTTGGCTAAACTGCAACCACTAGTGTGACCTATTTATTCTCATTTCGTGAGTTTAAACAAAATAAGAATTTTTAAAAGAATATTTTTAAAATTCTTCTTTTCCTTAAAGTTTAACAGCTGAACTTTTGCTGTTGTTGCTATAAAGAACATTTTGCAGTTTCAAGCACCAGGAATTTATAATTTCCCCCCACCCATGCTTAAAGGGAAACTAATAAATTGTTTGAGAAACAGCTCTCAGAAGGAGACACTAACAAAAATACATGAATAATTATTTTCTGAAACGTAAAGTTTTTCTTTCTAATTAAAAAAAACAGCTACAAAACTCAGTAAGCAATTATTAAAACATCAAAGCACAATTTCATTCAAACAAATGCCACAGTAAGCAGAAACAACTGCAAATTTCACATCAATCTGTTTCACACTAATTAAGAGTAATTAATTACATAATCAAATACAGATTCCTGTGTTTTTCACTTTTGTTTTTTGTTGTTGTTATTTATCTTTTTTATGTTACTGGTTTATTTTTGTGTTAAATTGTTCATTAGACTCTCTTTACAAAAATCTAAAGAAATTGAAAAAAAAAGTTGGAAATGTCAAACTTGTCTACAAGAAAAACAGCAACATTTTTTAGTAGTTTACTTGCAAACTTTTCATAACCTTCACCATAAGTAAAAAAGGATTTGTGATTTCGTTTCTAGTTTTTCTACCATAAATGGGGAACCCTATAAAATATATATATATTCTGGATACTTATAAGTTCATTTAGAGACGTACGTCTCTCTGTCTGTCTGTTTTGTTTTTGAAATCAACTTTCTGAAGTGCCTAGGCAACGTACAGAAAAGTTTAGCCTATCAAACTGTCAGTTGTTGCTGTCTTCAGTTTGCTATTATCAAAAGCAGTGACTATTATTCTTTTGAGTGGGTTTTAAGCACATTTTGTCTAAAACCTGAAACTGAAGAATATTTGTATGCAGTTTTGTCAGAAATCACAATGAAAAAACTGGCACTTGTGGCTGATCAGAGCCTATGAGTAGAATACGACGTATCTTTGTAGAGTTTATGCCCGTAATGTTAATATTAAAATAATAATGTTGATTACGAATCTCCGGTAAAACCAACCGTTCCCTAAACTTCAAATCAGGGTCGTAATTGCCGTTTTTAATTGTCTCGTATGATAAAGCCATTGTAGTAAGACATAAGAATACCGCAGTATCAAAAAATAATGCAACAGGAGCTGAACGTGACCGCAAAATGGTGCCACGATGATGGAATAATAATCAATGCAAATAAAATAAAATTAATGCAATTAAAATGACGGCAACACAAATATGTATCCATAAATTTAAAATTTCAAGGCACTGAATGCATCCATAACGAAACTAATGAGAGTGATGACAACTTTAATACCAAAATAAAGTTAGTTAACACATATAAATATCTTAGTCTGTACACGCAAAGAAAAAAGATGGTTGAATATGGTCACCTCAAGCATAGTGTGTTCTTCACAAAAATATTATTATTAATTTGAAGGATCTAAACATTATACTGATCACGATAAACATGTTTCTAGTTATTTTTAATCATATTATGCTTAGTGTCTTAGGTCAACCATATAATTATCATATTATGTTTAATAAAATTTTACTTGAAATCATAAATATGTTCATAGCAAACATAATAATGATAAAAATATGGTTACATGTAAATTATTTTCTATTTTGTCTCTTTCGCAACCATGTAAATAAAGTGAGTATAAAACAAAAACTTAATCGTTCAAACTCAACTGAGCTTTGTGGCTGAAGTGGTTGAGTGGCGAGTTAATGCTTCTTAACTAAGTGTTCGCAAGTTCGAGCCCTGGTAGAGTCAACTAAAATTAAAAAAAATAAATTTAAGCCCGATGTTGTATTATGTAATAAATAAATACAAATTGATATAAAAGAAAAAGTCAATAGAATAAAAAAAAACGTTATTTATACAAAAAATTTAAATTAAATTGTTTTTTTAAATCATATTAAAATATGTATGTATTAAAAAAAAATTAAAAAAAATTATTTGCCTTGACCGGGGGTTGAACCACAACATCTGCAGTTGAAAGCTGTTTTTAATATCTTTGATTTAAAAATATATATGGTTAGAAGCAATCATAAATCTAACCATACTATGTTTCCACTAGAATATGGTTGCCTCAACCATATTTTTTCTTTGCGTGTATATAGACCACAATTTTACCTCGCGGTATCATATAAAAAATTGTCGAAGCTTCAAAAAATCAGCAATAATGTTATATCACTTGAGTAACTCCGAAAATTACAGCGTTCTCAGCAGGCGTATTTTTCATTATGTGAGGCATACCTATGACATAGAGTAACCGCTTGGCGGAGCTCCCACGCAAGATCCACAGAATCGACTCTTGAAAATGCTGTAGAAAGCTTTTTCTAAAAATTATTAGAACGTATCCAACAACAATAACAACAGGTATAATTACGTAAGAAGGCAGAAATAAAGAACATGCAGAAACAATATAACACACCAACAGGTAGTACTGAATTTTCAAGATGAGCGCAGGTTCCTAATACACATGTTTAATTTTTTAACTAAATACTATCCTAGTACTGTTGCTCAGAAAGCTCCTGACAATTTCCGGACGAACCACAGCAGCGTTATTGAAAGAATAAGCACGGTTTTAAAGGGAAGACAGCAACAACCAAAATTCGAATTAAAGCCAATACGGTTCTCTATTCAACGCAATTAAAAAAAAAGGCGATGTCTAGAAAAGTAAGCAAGTTATGACAAAAAATATAAGCAGTTCTACTACTGCCTCTTTCCGGCCACTTTATAGTAGAACTGGTTACCTTTTTGGCCATAACTTGCTAAGTTTTCAATATATCGACTTGGTTTCTTTTGTGGTAGATAGCTTAGGGCATTGACTTTAAGTGGAAATTTTTTTATTGTGGATAGCGGAAGAAATTTTTTTTATCATTTTTTCAAAAAAAGCAAAGGGGGTAGTCCATGGTTTTTTTTGCCAAAAAATATTTTTTTCGCACTATCTGCAAAAACCAAAAAGTGTATTAAAGCCAAATTGGTTCTCTATCCAACGCAGTAGAAATCAATTTGATATAAGCAAGTTATGACTAAAAATGTAAGCAGTTCTACAACTGCCTCTTTCAGGCCACTTTTTAGCAGAACTGGTTACCTTTTTGGCCATAACTTGCTAAGTTTTCAATATATCGACTTGATTTCTTTTGTGGTAGATAGCTTAGGGCATTAACTTTAAGTGGAAATTTTTTTATTGTGGATAGTGGAGGAAATTTTTTTTATCATATTTTCAAAAAAAGCAAAGGGGGTAGTCCATGTTTTTTTTTGCCAAAAAATATTTTTTTCCACTATCTGCAAAAACCAAAAAGTGTATTAAAGCCAAATTGGTTCTCTATCCAACGCAGTAGAAATCAAGTCGATATCTAGAAAAGTAAGCAAGTTATGACCATAAACATAAGCAGTTCTACTACTGCCTCTTTCCGGCCACTTTTTAGTAGAACTGGTTACCTTTTTGGCCATAACTTGCTAAGTTTTCAATATATTGACTTGATTTCTTTTGTGGTAGATAGCTTAGGGCATTGACTTTAAGTGGAAATACTTTTATTGTGGATAGCGGAAGAAATTTTTTTATCATTTTTTCAAAAAAAGCAAAGGGGGTAGTCCGTGATTTTTTTTGCCAAAAAAATATTTTTTTCGCACTATCTGAAAAAACCAAAAAGTGTTATAAAGCCAAATTGGTTCTCTATCCAACGCAGTAGAAATCAAGTCGATATCTAGAAAAGTAAGCAAGTTATGACCAAAAAGGTAAGTAGTTATACTACTGCCTATTTCCGGCCACTTTTTAGTAGAACTATTTACGTTTTTGGCCATAACTTGAAAAGTTTTCAATATATCGACTTGATTTTTTTTGCGTTGGATAGCTAACCGTATTGGCCTTAACTACAAATTTTTTTTTAATGGATAGTGGAAGAAAATTTTTTTTATCATTTTTGAAAAAAAAGCAAAGGGGGTAGTCCATTGTTTTTTTTGGCGAAAAATATTTTTTTTCCACTATCTTCAAAAAACCAAATTTGAATTAAAGCCAATGCGGTTCTCTATTCAACGCAGTAGACATCAAGTCGATATCTAGAAAAGTAAGCAAGTTATGACCAAAAAGGTAAGTAGTTATACTACTGCCTATTTCCGGCCACTTTTTAGTAGAACTATTTACGTTTTTGGCCATAACTTGAAAAGTTTTCAATATATCGACTTGATTTCTTTTGCGTTGGATAGCTAACCGTATTGGCCTTAACTACAAATTTTTTTTTAATGGATAGTGGAAGAAAATTTTTTTTATCATTTTTTAAAAAAAAGCAAAGGGGGTAGTCCATTGTTTTTTTGGCGAAAAATATTTTTTTTTCCACTATCTTCAAAAAACTAAATTTGAATTAAAGCCAATGCGGTTCTCTTTTCAACGCAGTAGACATCAAGTCGATATCTAGAAAAGTAAGCAAGTTATGACCAAAAAGGTAAGTAGTTATACTACTGCCTATTTCCGGCCACTTTTTAGTAGAACTATTTACGTTTTTGGCCATAACTTGAAAAGTTTTCAATATATCGACTTGATTTCTTTTGCGTTGGATAGCTAACCGTATTGGCCTTAACTACAAATTTTTTTTTAATGGATAGTGGAAGAAAATTTTTTTTATCATTTTAAAAAAAAAAGCAAAGGGGGTAGTCCATTGTTTTTTTTGGCGAAAAATATTTTTTTTCCACTATCTTGAAAAAACCAAATTTTAATTAAAGCCAATGCGGTTCTCTATTCAACGCAGTAGAAATCAAGTCGATATCTAGAAAAGTAAGCAAGTTATGACCAAAAAGGTAAGTAGTTATACTACTGCCTATTTCCGGCCACTTTTTAGTAGAACTATTTACGTTTTTGGCCATAACTTGAAAAGTTTTCAATATATCGACTTGATTTCTTTTGCGTTGGATAGCTAACCGTATTGGCCTTAACTACAAATTTTTTTTTAATGGATAGTGGAAAAATTTTTTTTTTATCATTTTTTAAAAAAAAGCAAAGGGGGTAGTCCATTGTTTTTTTGGCGAAAAATATTTTTTTTCCACTATCTTCAAAAAACTAAATTTGAATTAAAGCCAATGCGGTTCTCTTTTCAACGCAGTAGACATCAAGTCGATATCTAGAAAAGTAAGCAAGTTATGACCAAAAAGGTAAGTAGTTATACTACTGCCTATTTCCGGCCACTTTTTAGTAGAACTATTTACGTTTTTGGCCATAACTTGAAAAGTTTTCAATATATCGACTTGATTTCTTTTGCGTTGGATAGCTAACCGTATTGGCCTTAACTACAAATTTTTTTTTAATGGATAGTGGAAGAAAATTTTTTTTATCATTTTAAAAAAAAAGCAAAGGGGGTAGTCCATTGTTTTTTTGGCGAAAAATATTTTTTTTCCACTATCTTCAAAAAACTAAATTTGAATTAAAGCCAATGCGGTTCTCTTTTCAACGCAGTAGACATCAAGTCGATATCTAGAAAAGTAAGCAAGTTATGACCAAAAAGGTAAGTAGTTATACTACTCCCTATTTCCGGCCACTTTTTAGTAGAACTATTTACGTTTTTGGTCATAACTTGAAAAGTTTTCAATATATCGACTTGATTTCTTTTGCGTTGGATATCTAACCGTATTGGCCTTAACTACAAATTTTTTTTTAATGGATAGTGGAAGAAAATTTTTTTTATCATTTTTTAAAAAAAAGCAAAGGGGGTAGTCCATTGTTTTTTTGGCGAAAAATATTTTTTTTCCACTATCTTCAAAAAACTAAATTTGAATTAAAGCCAATGCGGTTCTCTATTCAACGCAGTAGAAATCAAGTCGATATCTAAAAAAGTAAGCAAGTTATGACCAAAAAGGTAAGTAGTTATACTACTGCCTATTTCCGGCCACTTTTTAGTAGAACTATTTACGTTTTTGGTCATAACTTGAAAAGTTTTCAATATATCGACTTGATTTCTTTTGCGTTGGATAGCTAACCGTATTGGCCTTAACTGCAAATTTTTTTTTAATGGATAGTGGAAGAAAATTTTTTTTATCAATTTTTAAAAAAAAGCAAAAGGGGTAGTCCATTGTTTTTTTGGCGAAAAATATTTTTTTTCCACTATCTTCAAAAAACTAAATTTGAATTAAAGCAAATGCGGTTCTCTTTTCAACGCAGTAGAAATCAAGTCGATATCTAGAAAAGTAAGCAAGTTATGACCAAAAAGGTAAGTAGTTATACTACTGCCTATTTCCGGCCACTTTTTAGTAGAACTATTTACGTTTTTGGTCATAACTTGAAAAGTTTTCAATATATCGACTTGATTTCTTTTGCGTTGGATAGCTAACCGTATTGGCCTTAACTACAAATTTTATTTTAATGGATAGTGGAAGAAAATTTTTTTTTATCATTTTTTAAAAAAAAGCAAAGGGGGTAGTCCATTGTTTTTTTGGCGAAAAATATTTTTTTTCCACTATCTTCAAAAAACTAAATTTGAATTAAAGCAAATGCGGTTCTCTTTTCAACGCAGTAGAAATCAAGTCGATATCTAGAAAAGTAAGCAAGTTATGACCAAAAAGGTAAGTAGTTATACTACTGCCTATTTCCGGCCACTTTTTAGTAGAACTATTTACGTTTTTGGTCATAACTTCAAAAGTTTTCAATATATCGACTTGATTTCTTTTGCGTTGGATAGCTAACCGTATTGGCCTTAACTACAAATTTTATTTTAATGGATAGTGGAAGAAAATTTTTTTTATCAATTTTTAAAAAAAAGCAAAAGGGGTAGTCCATTGTTTTTTTGGCGAAAAATATTTTTTTCCACTATCTTCAAAAAACTAAATTTGAATTAAAGCAAATGCGGTTCTCTTTTCAACGCAGTAGAAATCAAGTCGATATCTAGAAAAGTAAGCAAGTTATGACCAAAAAGGTAAGTAGTTATACTACTGCCTATTTCCGGCCACTTTTTAGTAGAACTATTTACGTTTTTGGTCATAACTTGAAAAGTTTTCAATATATCGACTTGATTTCTTTTGCGTTGGATAGCTAACCGTATTGGCCTTAACTGCAAATTTTTTTTTAATGGATAGTGGAAGAAAATTTTTTTTATCAATTTTTAAAAAAAAGCAAAAGGGGTAGTCCATTGTTTTTTTGGCGAAAAATATTTTTTTTCCACTATCTTCAAAAAACTAAATTTGAATTAAAGCCAATGCGGTTCTCTATTCAATGCAGTAGAAATCAAGTCGATATCTAGAAAAGTAAGCAAGTTATGACCAAAACGGTAAGTAGTTATACTACTGCCTATTTCCGGCCACTTTTTAGTAGAACTATTTACGTTTTTGGTCATAACTTGAAAAGTTTTCAATATATCGACTTGATTTCTTTTGCGTTGGATAGCTAACCGTATTGGCCTTAACGACAAATTTTTTTTTTAATGGATAGTGGAAGAAAATTTTTTTTATCATTTTTTAAAAAAAAGCAAAGGGGGTAGTCCATTGTTTTTTGGGCGAAAAATATTTTTTTTCCACTATCTTCAAAAAACCAAATTTTATTTAAAGCCAATGCGGTTCTCTTTTCAACGCAGTAGACATCAAGTCGATATCTAGAAAAGTAAGCAAGTTATGACCAAAAAGGTAAGTAGTTATACTACTGCCTATTTCCGGCCACTTTTTAGTAGAACTATTTACGTTTTTGGCCATAACTTGAAAAGTTTTCAATATATCGACTTGATTATTTTTGCGTTGGATAGCTAACCATATTGGCCTTAACGACAAATTTTTTTTTAATGGATAGTGGAAGAAAATTTTTTTTATCATTTTTTAAAAAAAAGCAAAGGGGGTAGTCCATTGTTTTTTTTGGCGAAAAATATTTTTTTTCCACTATGTTCAAAAAACCAAATTTGAATTAAAGCCAATGCGGTTCTCTATTCAACGCAGTAGAAATCAAGTCGATATCTAGAAAAGTAAGCAAGTTATGACCAAAAAGGTAAGTAGTTATACTACTGCCTATTTCCGGCCACTTTTTAGTAGAACTATTTACGTTTTTGGCCATAACTTGAAAAGTTTTCAATATATCGACTTGATTTTTTTTGCGTTGGATAGCTAACCATATTGGCTTTAACTACAAATTTTTTTTTAATGGATAGTGGAAGAAAATTTTTTTTATCATTTTTTAAAAAAAAGCAAAGGGGGTAGTCCATTGTTTTTTTTGGCGAAAAATATTTTTTTTCCACTATCTTCAAAAAACCAAATTTGAATTAAAGCCAATGCGGTTCTCTATTCAACGCAGTAGAAATCAAGTCGATATCTAGAAAAGTAAGCAAGTTATGACCAAAAAGGTAAGTAGTTATACTACTGCCTATTTCCGGCCACTTTTTAGTAGAACTATTTACGTTTTTGGTCATAACTTGAAAAGTTTTCAATATATCGACTTGATTTCTTTTGCGTTGGATAGCTAACCGTATTGGCCTTAACTACAAATTTTTTTTTAATGGATAGTGGAAGAAAATTTTTTTTATAATTTTTTAAAAAAAAGCAAAGGGGGTAGTCCATTGTTTTTTTGGCGAAAAATATTTTTTTTTCCACTATCTTCAAAAAACTAAATTTGAATTAAAGCCAATGCGGTTCTCTATTCAACGCAGTAGAAATCAAGTCGATGTCTAGAAAAGTAAGCAAGTTATGACCAAAAAGGTAAGTAGTTATACTACTGCCTATTTCCGGCCACTTTTTAGTAGAACTATTTACGTTTTTGGCCATAACTTGAAAAGTTTTCAATATATCGACTTGATTTCTTTTGCGTTGGATAGCTAACCATATTGGCTTTAACTACAAATTTTTTTTTAATGGATAGTGGAAGAAAATTTTTTTTATCATTTTTTAAAAAAAAGCAAAGGGGGTAGTCCATTGTTTTTTTTGGCGAAAAATATTTTTTTTCCACTATCTTCAAAAAACCAAATTTGAATTAAAGCCAATGCGGTTCTCTATTCAACGCAGTAGAAATCAAGTCGATATCTAGAAAAGTAAGCAAGTTATGACCAAAAAGGTAAGTAGTTATACTACTGCCTATTTCCGGCCACTTTTTAGTAGAACTATTTAGGTTTTTGGCCATAACTTGAAAAGTTTTCAATATATCGACTTGATTTCTTTTGCGTTGGATAGCTAACCGTATTGGCCTTAGCTATAAATTTTTTTTTAATGGATAGTGGAAGAAAATTTTTTTTATCATTTTTTAAAAAAAGCAAAGGGGGTAGTCCATTGTTTTTTGGGCGAAAAATATTTTTTTTCCACTATCTTTAAAAAACCAAATTTTATTTAAAGCCAATGCGGTTCTCTTTTCAACGCAGTAGACATCAAGTCGATATCTAGAAAAGTAAGCAAGTTATGACCAAAAAGGTAAGTAGTTATACTACTGCCTATTTCCGGCCACTTTTTAGTAGAACTATTTACGTTTTTGGCCATAACTTGAAAAGTTTTCAATATATCGACTTGATTATTTTTGCGTTGGATAGCTAACCATATTGGCCTTAACGACAAATTTTTTTTTAATGGATAGTGGAAGAAAATTTTTTTATCATTTTTTAAAAAAAAGCAAAGGGGGTAGTCCATTGTTTTTTTTGGCGAAAAATATTTTTTTTCCACTATCTTCAAAAAACCAAATTTGAATTAAAGCCAATGCGGTTCTCTATTCAACGCAGTAGAAATCAAGTCGATATCTAGAAAAGTAAGCAAGTTATGACCAAAAAGGTAAGTAGTTATACTACTGCCTATTTCCGGCCACTTTTTAGTAGAACTATTTACGTTTTTGGCCATAACTTGAAAAGTTTTCAATATATTGACTTGATTTTTTTTGCGTTGGATAGCTAACCATATTGGCCTTAACGACAAATTTTTTTTTAATGGATAGTGGAAGAAAATTTTTTTTATCATTTTTTAAAAAAAAGCAAAGGGGGTAGTCCATTGTTTTTTTTGGCGAAAAATATTTTTTTTCCACTATCTTCAAAAAACCAAATTTGAATTAAAGCCAATGCGGTTCTCTATTCAACGCAGTAGAAATCAAGTCGATGTCTAGAAAAGTAAGCAAGTTATGACCAAAAAGGTAAGTAGTTATACTACTGCCTATTTCCGGCCACTTTTTAGTAGAACTATTTACGTTTTTGGCCATAACTTGAAAAGTTTTCAATATATCGACTTGATTTCTTTTGCGTTGGATAGCTAACCGTATTGGCCTTAAATACAAATTTTTTTTTAATGGATAGTGAAAGAAAATTTTTTTTTATCATTTTTTAAAAAAAAGCAAAGGGGGTAGTCCATTGTTTTTTTGGCGAAAAATATTTTTTTTCCACTATCTTCAAAAAACTAAATTTGAATTAAAGCCAATGCGGTTCTCTATTCAACGCAGTAGAAATCAAGTCGATATCTAGAAAAGTAAGCAAGTTATGACCAAAAAGGTAAGTAGTTATACTACTGCCTATTTCCGGCCACTTTTTAGTAGAACTATTTACGTTTTTGGCCATAACTTGAAAAGTTTTCAATATATCGACTTGATTTCTTTTGCGTTGGATAGCTAACCGTATTGGCCTTAACTACAAATTTTTTTTTAAAGGATAGTGGAAGAAAATTTTTTTTATAATTTTTTAAAAAAAAGCAAAGGGGGTAGTCCATTGTTTTTTTGGCGAAAAATTTTTTTTTTCCACTATCTTCAAAAAACTAAATTTCAATTAAAGCCAATGCGGTTCTCTACTCAAAGCAGTAGAAATCAAGTCGATATCTAGAAAAGTAAGCAAGTTATGACCAAAAAGGTAAGTAGTTATACTACTGCCTATTTCCGGCCACTTTTTAGTAGAACTATTTACGTTTTTGGCCACATAACTTGAAAAGTTTTTAATATATCGACTTGATTTCTTTTGCGTTGGATAGCTAACCGTATTGGCCTTAGCTATAAATTTTTTTTTAATGGATAGTGGAAGAAAATTTTTTTTATCATTTTAAAAAAAAAAGCAAAGGGGGTAGTCCATTGTTTTTTTGGCGAAAAATATTTTTTTTCCACTATCTTCAAAAAACCAAATTTTATTTAAAGCCAATGCGGTTCTCTTTTCAACGCAGTAGAAATCAAGTCGATATCTAGAAAAGTAAGCAAGTTATGACCAAAAAGGTAAGTAGTTATACTACTGCCTATTTCCGGCCACTTTTTAGTAGAACTATTTACGTTTTTGCCCACATAACTTGAAAAGTTTTTAATATATCGACTTGATTTCTTTTGCGTTGGATAGCTAACCATATTGGCCTTAACGACAAATTTTTTTTTAATGGATAGTGGAAGAAAATTTTTTTTATCATTTTTTAAAAAAAGCAAAGGGGGTAGTCCATTGTTTTTTTTGGCGAAAAATATTTTTTTTCCACTATCTTCAAAAAACCAAATTTGAATTAAAGCCAATGCGGTTCTCTATTCAACGCAGTAGAAATCAAGTCGATATCTAGAAAAGTAAGCAAGTTATGACCAAAAAGGTAAGTAGTTATACTACTGCCTATTTCCGGCCACTTTTTAGTAGAACTATTTACGTTTTTGGTCATAACTTGAAAAGTTTTCAATATATCGACTTGATTTCTTTTGCGTTGGATAGCTAACCGTATTGGCCTTAAATACAAATTTTTTTTTAATGGATAGTGAAAGAAAATTTTTTTTTATCATTTTTTAAAAAAAAGCAAAGGGGGTAGTCCATTGTTTTTTTGGCGAAAAATATTTTTTTTTCCACTATCTTCAAAAAACTAAATTTGAATTAAAGCCAATGCGGTTCACTATTCAACGCAGTAGAAATCAAGTCGATATCTAGAAAAGTAAGCAAGTTATGACCAAAAAGGTAAGTAGTTATACTACTGCCTATTTCCGGCCACTTTTTAGTAGAACTATTTACGTTTTTGGCCATAACTTGAAAAGTTTTCAATATATCGACTTGATTTCTTTTACGTTGGATAGCTAACCGTATTGGCCTTAAATACAAATTTTTTTTTAATGGATAGTGAAAGAAAATTTTTTTTTATCATTTTTTAAAAAAAAGCAAAGGGGGTAGTCCATTGTTTTTTTGGCGAAAAATATTTTTTTTCCACTATCTTCAAAAAACTAAATTTGAATTAAAGCCAATGCGGTTCTCTACTCAAAGCAGTAGAAATCAAGTCGATATCTAGAAAAGTAAGCAAGTTATGACCAAAAAGGTAAGTAGTTATACTACTGCCTATTTCCGGCCACTTTTTAGTAGAACTATTTACGTTTTTGGCCATAACTTGAAAAGTTTTCAATATATCGACTTGATTTCTTTTGCGTTGGATAGCTAACCGTATTGGCCTTAACTACAAATTTTTTTTTAATGGATAGTGGAAGAAAATTTTTTTTATCATTTTTTAAAAAAAAGCAAAGGGGGTAGTCCATTGTTTTTTTGGCGAAAAATATTTTTTTTTCAACTATCTTCAAAAAACTAAATTTGAATTAAAGCCAATGCGGTTCTCTTTTCAACGCAGTAGACATCAAGTCGATATCTAGAAAAGTAAGCAAGTTATGACCAAAAAGGTAAGTAGTTATACTACTGCCTATTTCCGGCCACTTTTTAGTAGAACTATTTACGTTTTTGCCCACATAACTTGAAAAGTTTTTAATATATCGACTTGATTTCTTTTGCGTTGGATAGCTAACCATATTGGCCTTAACGACAAATTTTTTTTTAATGGATAGTGGAAGAAAATTTTTTTTATCATTTTTTAAAAAAAAGCAAAGGGGGTAGTCCATTGTTTTTTTTGGCGAAAAATATTTTTTTTCCACTATCTTCAAAAAACCATATTTGAATTAAAGCCAATGCGGTTCTCTATTCAACGCAGTAGAAATCAAGTCGATATCTAGAAAAGTAAGCAAGTTATGACCAAAAAGGTAAGTAGTTATACTACTGCCTATTTCCGGCCACTTTTTAGTAGAACTATTTACGTTTTTGGTCATAACTTGAAAAGTTTTCAATATATCGACTTGATTTCTTTTGCGTTGGATAGCTAACCGTATTGGCCTTAAATACAAATTTTTTTTTAATGGATAGTGAAAGAAAATTTTTTTTTATCATTTTTTAAAAAAAAGCAAAGGGGGTAGTCCATTGTTTTTTTGGCGAAAAATATTTTTTTTTCCACTATCTTCAAAAAACTAAATTTGAATTAAAGCCAATGCGGTTCTCTATTCAACGCAGTAGAAATCAAGTCGATATCTAGAAAAGTAAGCAAGTTATGACCAAAAAGGTAAGTAGTTATACTACTGCCTATTTCCGGCCACTTTTTAGTAGAACTATTTACGTTTTTGGCCATAACTTGAAAAGTTTTCAATATATCGACTTGATTTCTTTTGCGTTGGATAGCTAACCATATTGGCTTTAACTACAAATTTTTTTTTAATGGATAGTGGAAGAAAATTTTTTTTATCATTTTTTAAAAAAAAGCAAAGGGGGTAGTCCATTGTTTTTTTTGGCGAAAAATATTTTTTTTCCACTATCTTCAAAAAACCAAATTTGAATTAAAGCCAATGGGTTCTCTATTCAACGCAGTAGAAATCAAGTCGATATCTAGAAAAGTAAGCAAGTTATGACCAAAAAGGTAAGTAGTTATACTACTACCTATTTCCGGCCACTTTTTAGTAGAACTATTTACGTTTTTGGTCATAACTTGAAAAGTTTTCAATATATCGACTTGATTTCTTTTGCGTTGGATAGCTAACCGTATTGGCCTTAACTACAAATTTTTTTTTAATGGATAGTGGAAGAAAATTTTTTTTATCATTTTTTAAAAAAAAGCAAAGGGGGTAGTCCATTGTTTTTTTGGCGAAAAATATTTTTTTTTCCACTATCTTCAAAAAACTAAATTTGAATTAAAGCCAATGCGGTTCTCTATTCAACGCAGTAGAAATCAAGTCGATGTCTAGAAAAGTAAGCAAGTTATGACCAAAAAGGTAAGTAGTTATACTACTGCCTATTTCCGGCCACTTTTTAGTAGAACTATTTACGTTTTTGGCCATAACTTGAAAAGTTTTCAATATATCGACTTGATTTCTTTTGCGTTGGATAGCTAACCATATTGGCTTTAACTACAAATTTTTTTTTAATGGATAGTGGAAGAAAATTTTTTTTATCATTTTTTAAAAAAAAGCAAAGGGGGTAGTCCATTGTTTTTTTTGGCGAAAAATATTTTTTTTCCACTATCTTCAAAAAACCAAATTTGAATTAAAGCCAATGCGGTTCTCTATTCAACGCAGTAGAAATCAAGTCGATATCTAGAAAAGTAAGCAAGTTATGACCAAAAAGGTAAGTAGTTATACTACTGCCTATTTCCGGCCACTTTTTAGTAGAAATATTTACGTTTTTGGTCATAACTTGAAAAGTTTTCAATATATCGACTTGATTTCTTTTGCGTTGGATAGCTAACCGTATTGGCCTTAACTACAAATTTTTTTTTAATGGATAGTGGAAGAAAATTTTTTTTATCATTTTTAAAAAAAAAGCAAAGGGGGTAGTCCATTGTTTTTTTGGCGAAAAATATTTTTTTTCCACTATCTTCAAAAAACTAAATTTGAATTAAAGCCAATGCGGTTCTCTATTCAACGCAGTAGAAATCAAGTCGATATCTAGAAAAGTAAGCAAGTTATGACCAAAAAGGTAAGTAGTTATACTACTGCCTATTTCCGGCCACTTTTTAGTAGAACTATTTACGTTTTTGGCCATAACTTGAAAAGTTTTCAATATATCGACTTGATTTCTTTTGCGTTGGATAGCTAACCGTATTGGCCTTAAATACAAATTTTTTTTTAATGGATAGTGAAAGAAAATTTTTTTTTATCATTTTTTAAAAAAAAGCAAAGGGGGTAGTCCATTGTTTTTTTGGCGAAAAATATTTTTTTTCCACTATCTTCAAAAAACTAAATTTGAATTAAAGCCAATGCGGTTCTCTATTCAACGCAGTAGAAATCAAGTCGATATCTAGAAAAGTAAGCAAGTTATGACCAAAAAGGTAAGTAGTTATACTACTGCTTATTTCCGGCCACTTTTTAGTAGAACTATTTACGTTTTTGGCCATAACTTGAAAAGTTTTCAATATATCGACTTGATTATTTTTGCGTTGGATAGCTAACCATATTGGCCTTAACGACAAATTTTTTTTTAATGGATAGTGGAAGAAAATTTTTTTATCATTTTTTAAAAAAAAGCAAAGGGGGTAGTCCATTGTTTTTTTTGGCGAAAAATATTTTTTTTCCACTATCTTCAAAAAACCAAATTTGAATTAAAGCCAATGCGGTTCTCTATTCAACGCAGTAGGAATCAAGTCGATATCTAGAAAAGTAAGCAAGTTATGACCAAAAAGGTAAGTAGTTATACTACTGCCTATTTCCGGCCACTTTTTAGTAGAACTATTTACGTTTTTGGCCATAACTTGAAAAGTTTTCAATATATTGACTTGATTTTTTTTGCGTTGGATAGCTAACCATATTGGCCTTAACGAAAAATTTTTTTTTAATGGATAGTGGAAGAAAATTTTTTTTATCATTTTTTAAAAAAAAGCAAAGGGGGTAGTCCATTGTTTTTTTTGGCGAAAAATATTTTTTTTCCACTATCTTCAAAAAACCAAATTTGAATTAAAGCCAATGTGGTTCTCTATTCAACGCAGTAGAAATCAAGTCGATATCTAGAAAAGTAAGCAAGTTATGACCAAAAAGATAAGTAGTTATACTACTGCCTATTTCCGGCCACTTTTTAGTAGAACTATTTACGTTTTTGGCCATAACTTGAAAAGTTTTCAATATATCGACTTGATTTTTTTTGCGTTGGATAGCTAACCATATTGAAGTTAACGACAAATTTTTTTTTAATGGATAGTGGAAGAAAATTTTTTTTATCATTTTTTAAAAAAAAGCAAAGGGGGTAGTCCATTGTTTTTTTTGGCGAAAAATATTTTTTTTCCACTATCTTCAAAAAACCAAATTTGAATTAAAGCCAATGCGGTTCTCTATTCAACGCAGTAGAAATCAAGTCGATATCTAGAAAAGTAAGCAAGTTATGACCAAAAAGGTAAGTAGTTATACTACTGCCTATTTCCGGCCACTTTTTAGTAGAACTATTTACGTTTTTGGCCATAACATGAAAAGTTTTCAATATATCGACTTGATTTCTTTTGCGTTGGATAGCTAACCATATTGGCTTTAACTACAAATTTTTTTTTAATGGATAGTGGAAGAAAATTTTTTTTATCATTTTTTAAAAAAAAGCAAAGGGGGTAGTCCATTGTTTTTTTTGGCGAAAAATATTTTTTTTCCACTATCTTCAAAAAACCAAATTTGAATTAAAGCCAATGCGGTTCTCTATTCAACGCAGTAGAAATCAAGTCGATATCTAGAAAATTAAGCAAGTTATGACCAAAAAGGTAAGTAGTTATACTACTGCCTATTTCCGGCCACTTTTTAGTAGAACTATTTACGTTTTTGGTCATAACTTGAAAAGTTTTCAATATATCGACTTGATTTCTTTTGCGTTGGATAGCTAACCGTATTGGCCTTAACTACAAATTTTTTTTTAATGGATAGTGGAAGAAAATTTTTTTTATCATTTTTTAAAAAAAAGCAAAGGGGGTAGTCCATTGTTTTTTTGGCGAAAAATATTTTTTTTTCCACTATCTTAAAAAAACTAAATTTGAATTAAAGCCAATGCGGTTCTCTATTCAACGCAGTAGAAATCAAGTCGATGTCTAGAAAAGTAAGCAAGTTATGTTCAAAAAGGTAAGTAGTTATACTACTGCCTATTTCCGGCCACTTTTTAGTAGAACTATTTACGTTTTTGGCCATAACTTGAAAAGTTTTCAATATATCGACTTGATTTCTTTTGCGTTGGATAGCTAACCGTATTGGCCTTAAATACAAATTTTTTTTTAATGGATAGTGAAAGAAAATTTTTTTTTATCATTTTTTAAAAAAAAGCAAAGGGGGTAGTCCATTGTTTTTTTGGCGAAAAATATTTTTTTTCCACTATCTTCAAAAAACTAAATTTGAATTAAAGCCAATGCGGTTCTCTATTCAACGCAGTAGAAATCAAGTCGATATCTAGAAAAGTAAGCAAGTTATGACCAAAAAGGTAAGTAGTTATACTACTGCCTATTTCCGGCCACTTTTTAGTAGAACTATTTACGTTTTTGGCCATAACTTGAAAAGTTTTCAATATATCGACTTGATTTCTTTTGCGTTGGATAGCTAACCGTATTGGCCTTAAGTACAAATTTTTTTTTAAAGGATAGTGGAAGAAAATTTTTTTTATAATTTTTTAAAAAAAAGCAAAGGGGGTAGTCCATTGTTTTTTTTGGCGAAAAATTTTTTTTTTCCACTATCTTCAAAAAACTAAATTTCAATTAAAGCCAATGCGGTTCTCTACTCAAAGCAGTAGAAATCAAGTCGATATCTAGAAAAGTAAGCAAGTTATGACCAAAAAGGTAAGTAGTTATACTACTGCCTATTTCCGGCCACTTTTTAGTAGAACTATTTACGTTTTTGGCCACATAACTTGAAAAGTTTTTAATATATCGACTTGATTTCTTTTGCGTTGGATAGCTAACCGTATTGGCCTTAGCTATAAATTTTTTTTTATTGGATAGTGGAAGAAAATTTTTTTATCATTTTAAAAAAAAAAGCAAAGGGGGTAGTCCATTGTTTTTTTGGCGAAAAATATTTTTTTTCCACTATCTTCAAAAAACCAAATTTTATTTAAAGCCAATGCGGTTCTCTTTTCAACGCAGTAGAAATCAAGTCGATATCTAGAAAAGTAAGCAAGTTATGACCAAAAAGGTAAGTAGTTATACTACTGCCTATTTCCGGCCACTTTTTAGTAGAACTATTTACGTTTTTGGCCATAACTTGAAAAGTTTTCAATATATCGACTTGATTTCTTTTGCGTTGGATAGCTAACCGTATTGGCCTTAACTACAAATATTTTTTTAAAGGATAGTGGAAGAAAATTTTTTTTATCATTTTTTAAAAAAAAGCAAAGGGGGTAGTCCATTGTTTTTTTTGGCGAAAAAATTTTTTTTTCCACTATCTTCAAAAAACTAAATTTCAATTAAAGCCAATGCGGTTCTCTACTCAAAGCAGTAGAAATCAAGTCGATATCTAGAAAAGTAAGCAAGTTATGACCAAAAAGGTAAGTAGTTATACTACTGCCTATTTCCGGTCACTTTTTAGTAGAACTATTTACGTTTTTGGTCATAACTTGAAAAGTTTTCAATATATCGACTTGATTTCTTTTGCGTTGGATAGCTAACCGTATTGGCCTTAAATACAAATTTTTTTTTAATGGATAGTGAAAGAAAATTTTTTTTTATCATTTTTTAAAAAAAAGCAAAGGGGGTAGTCCATTGTTTTTTTGGCGAAAAATATTTTTTTTCCACTATCTTCAAAAAACTAAATTTGAATTAAAGCCAATGCGGTTCTCTATTCAACGCAGTAGAAATCAAGTCGATATCTAGAAAAGTAAGCAAGTTATGACCAAAAAGGTAAGTAGTTATACTACTGCCTATTTCCGGCCACTTTTTAGTAGAACTATTTACGTTTTTGGCCATAACTTGAAAAGTTTTCAATATATCGACTTGATTTCTTTTGCGTTGGATAGCTAACCGTATTGGCCTTAAGTACAAATTTTTTTTTAATGGATAGTGGAAGAACATTTTTTTTATAATTTTTTAAAAAAAAGCAAAGGGGGTAGTCCATTGTTTTTTTTGGCGAAAAATTTTTTTTTTCCACTATCTTCAAAAAACTAAATTTGAATTAAAGCCAATGCGGTTCTCTATTCAACGCAGTAGAAATCAAGTCGATATCTAGAAAAGTAAGCAAGTTATGACCAAAAAGGTAAGTAGTTATACTACTGCCTATTTCCGGCCACTTTTTAGTAGAACTATTTACGTTTTTGGCCATAACTTGAAAAGTTTTCAATATATCGACTTGATTTCTTTTGCGTTGGATAGCTAACCGTATTGGCCTTAAACACAAATTTTTTTTTAATGGATAGTGAAAGAAAATTTTTTTTTATCATTTTTTAAAAAAAAGCAAAGGGGGTAGTCCATTGTTTTTTTGGCGAAAAATATTTTTTTTCCACTATCTTCAAAAAACTAAATTTGAATTAAAGCCAATGCGGTTCTCTATTCAACGCAGTAGAAATCAAGTCGATATCTAGAAAAGTAAGCAAGTTATGACCAAAAAGGTAAGTAGTTATACTACTGCCTATTTCCGGCCACTTTTTAGTAGAACTATTTACGTTTTTGGCCATAACTTGAAAAGTTTTCAATATATCGACTTGATTTCTTTTGCGTTGGATAGCTAACCGTATTGGCCTTAAATACAAATTTTTTTTTAAAGGATAGTGGAAGAAAATTTTTTTTATCATTTTTTAAAAAAAAGCAAAGGGGGTAGTCCATTGTTTTTTTTGGCGAAAAATTTTTTTTTTCCACTATCTTCAAAAAACTAAATTTCAATTAAAGCCAATGCGGTTCTCTACTCAAAGCAGTAGAAATCAAGTCGATATCTAGAAAAGTAAGCAAGTTATGACCAAAAAGGTAAGTAGTTATACTACTGCCTATTTCCGGCCACTTTTTAGTAGAACTATTTACGTTTTTGGCCATAACTTGAAAAGTTTTCAATATATCGACTTGATTTCTTTTGCGTTGGATAGCTAACCGTATTGGCCTTAACTACAAATATTTTTTTAAAGGATAGTGGAAGAAAATTTTTTTTATCATTTTTTAAAAAAAGCAAAGGGGGTAGTCCATTGTTTTTTTTGGCGAAAAATTTTTTTTTTCCACTATCTTCAAAAAACTAAATTTGAATTAAAGCCAATGCGGTTCTCTATTCAACGCAGTAGAAATCAAGTCGATATCTAGAAAAGTAAGCAAGTTATGACCAAAAAGGTAAGTAGTTATACTACTGCCTATTTCCGGCCACTTTTTAGTAGAACTATTTACGTTTTTGGCCATAACTTGAAAAGTTTTCAATATATCGACTTGATTTCTTTTGCGTTGGATAGCTAACCGTATTGGCCTTAAATACAAATTTTTTTTTAATAGATAGTGAAAGAAAATTTTTTTTTATCATTTTTTAAAAAAAAGCAAAGGGGGTAGTCCATTGTTTTTTTTGGCGAAAAATATTTTTTTTCCACTATCTTCAAAAAACCAAATTTGAATTAAAGCCAATGCGGTTCTCTATTCAACGCAGTAGAAATCAAGTCGATATCTAGAAAAGTAAGCAAGTTATGACCAAAAAGGTAAGTAGTTATACTACTGCCTATTTCCGGCCACTTTTTAGTAGAACTATTTACGTTTTTGGCCATAACTGGAAAAGTTTTCAATATATTGACTTGATTTTTTTTGCGTTGGATAGCTAACCATATTGGCCTTAACGACAAATTTTTTTTTAATGGATAGTGGAAGAAAATTTTTTTTATCATTTTTTAAAAAAAAGCAAAGGGGGTAGTCCATTGTTTTTTTTGGCGAAAAATATTTTTTTTCCACTATCTTCAAAAAACCAAATTTGAATTAAAGCCAATGCGGTTCTCTATTCAACGCAGTAGAAATCAAGTCGATATCTAGAAAAGTAAGCAAGTTATGACCAAAAAGATAAGTAGTTATACTACTGCCTATTTCCGGCCACTTTTTAGTAGAACTATTTACGTTTTTGGCCATAACTTGAAAAGTTTTCAATATATCGACTTGATTTTTTTTGCGTTGGATAGCTAACCATATTGAAGTTAACGACAAATTTTTTTTTAATGGATAGTGGAAGAAAATTTTTTTTATCATTTAAAAAAAAAAACCAAAGGGGGTAGTCCATTGTTTTTTTTGGCGAAAAATATTTTTTTTCCACTATCTTCAAAAAACCAAATTTGAATTAAAGCCAATGCGGTTCTCTATTCAACGCAGTAGAAATCAAGTCGATATCTAGAAAAGTAAGCAAGTTATGACCAAAAAGGTAAGTAGTTATACTACTGCCTATTTCCGGCCACTTTTTAGTAGAACTATTTACGTTTTTGGTCATAACTTGAAAAGTTTTCAATATATCGACTTGATTTCTTTTGCGTTGGATAGCTAACCATATTGGCTTTAACTACAAATTTTTTTTTAATGGATAGTGGAAGAAAATTTTTTTTATCATTTTTTAAAAAAAAGCAAAGGGGGTAGTCCATTGTTTTTTTTGGCGAAAAATATTTTTTTTCCACTATCTTCAAAAAACCAAATTTGAATTAAAGCCAATGCGGTTCTCTATTCAACGCAGTAGAAATCAAGTCGATATCTAGAAAAGTAAGCAAGTTATGACCAAAAAGGTAAGTAGTTATACTACTGCCTATTTCCGGCCACTTTTTAGTAGAACTATTTACGTTTTTGGTCATAACTTGAAAAGTTTTCAATATATCGACTTGATTTCTTTTGCGTTGGATAGCTAACCGTATTGGCCTTAACTACAAATTTTTTTTTAATGGATAGTGGAAGAAAATTTTTTTTATCATTTTTTAAAAAAAAGCAAAGGGGGTAGTCCATTGTTTTTTTGGCGAAAAATATTTTTTTTCCACTATCTTCAAAAAACTAAATTTGAATTAAAGCCAATGCGGTTCTCTATTCAACGCAGTAGAAATCAAGTCGATATCTAGAAAAGTAAGCAAGTTATGACCAAAAAGGTAAGTAGTTATACTACTGCCTATTTCCGGCCACTTTTTAGTAGAACTATTTACGTTTTTGGCCATAACTTGAAAAGTTTTCAATATATCGACTTGATTTCTTTTGCGTTGGATAGCTAACCGTATTGGCCTTAACTAGAAATTTTTTTTTAAAGGATAGTGGAAGAAAATTTTTTTTATAATTTTTTAAAAAAAAGCAAAGGGGGTAGTCCATTGTTTTTTTTGGCGAAAAATTTTTTTTTTCCACTATCTTCAAAAAACTAAATTTCAATTAAAGCCAATGCGGTTCTCTACTCAAAGCAGTAGAAATCAAGTCGATATCTAGAAAAGTAAGCAAGTTATGACCAAAAAGGTAAGTAGTTATACTACTGCCTATTTCCGGCCACTTTTTAGTAGAACTATTTACGTTTTTGGCCACATAACTTGAAAAGTTTTTAATATATCGACTTGATTTCTTTTGCGTTGGATAGCTAACCGTATTGGCCTTAGCTATAAATTTTTTTTTAATGGATAGTGGAAGAAAATTTTTTTTATCATTTTAAAAAAAAAAGCAAAGGGGGTAGTCCATTGTTTTTTTGGCGAAAAATATTTTTTTTCCACTATCTTCAAAAAACCAAATTTTATTTAAAGCCAATGCGGTTCTCTTTTCAACGCAGTAGAAATCAAGTCGATATCTAGAAAAGTAAGCAAGTTATGACCAAAAAGGTAAGTAGTTATACTACTGCCTATTTCCGGCCACTTTTTAGTAGAACTATTTACGTTTTTGGCCATAACTTGAAAAGTTTTCAATATATCGACTTGATTTCTTTTGCGTTGGATAGCTAACCGTATTGGCCTTAACTACAAATATTTTTTTAAAGGATAGTGGAAGAAAATTTTTTTTATCATTTTTTAAAAAAAAGCAAAGGGGGTAGTCCATTGTTTTTTTTGGCGAAAAATTTTTTTTTTCCACTATCTTCAAAAAACTAAATTTTAATTAAAGCCAATGCGGTTCTCTACTCAAAGCAGTAGAAATCAAGTCGATATCTAGAAAAGTAAGCAAGTTATGAACAAAAAGGTAAGTAGTTATACTACTGCCTATTTCCGGCCACTTTTTAGTAGAACTATTTACGTTTTTGCCCACATAACTTGAAAAGTTTTTAATATATCGACTTGATTTCTTTTGCGTTGGATAGCTAACCATATTGGCCTTAACGACAAATTTTTTTTTAATGGATAGTGGAAGAAAATTTTTTTTATCATTTTTTAAAAAAAGCAAAGGGGGTAGTCCATTGTTTTTTTTGGCGAAAAATATTTTTTTTCCACTATCTTCAAAAAACCAAATTTGAATTAAAGCCAATGCGGTTCTCTATTCAACGCAGTAGAAATCAAGTCGATATCTAGAAAAGTAAGCAAGTTATGACCAAAAGGTAAGTAGTTATACTACTGCCTATTTCCGGCCACTTTTTAGTAGAACTATTTACGTTTTTGGTCATAACTTGAAAAGTTTTCAATATATCGACTTGATTTCTTTTGCGTTGGATAGCTAACCGTATTGGCCTTAAATACAAATTTTTTTTTAATGGATAGTGAAAGAAAATTTTTTTTTATCATTTTTTAAAAAAAAGCAAAGGGGGTAGTCCATTGTTTTTTTGGCGAAAAATATTTTTTTTCCACTATCTTCAAAAAACTAAATTTGAATTAAAGCCAATGCGGTTCTCTACTCAAAGCAGTAGAAATCAAGTCGATATCTAGAAAAGTAAGCAAGTTATGACCAAAAAGGTAAGTAGTTATACTACTGCCTATTTCCGGCCACTTTTTAGTAGAACTATTTACGTTTTTGGCCATAACTTGAAAAGTTTTCAATATATCGACTTGATTTCTTTTGCGTTGGATAGCTAACCGTATTGGCCTTAAATACAAATTTTTTTTTAATGGATAGTGGAAGAAAATTTTTTTTATCATTTTTTAAAAAAAAGCAAAGGGGGTAGTCCATTGTTTTTTTGGCGAAAAATATTTTTTTTTCAACTATCTTCAAAAAACTAAATTTGAATTAAAGCCAATGCGGTTCTCTTTTCAACGCAGTAGACATCAAGTCGATATCTAGAAAAGTAAGCAAGTTATGACCAAAAAGGTAAGTAGTTATACTACTGCCTATTTCCGGCCACTTTTTAGTAGAACTTTTTACGTTTTTGGCCATAACTTGAAAAGTTTTCAATATATCGACTTGATTATTTTTGCGTTGGATAGCTAACCGTATTGGCCTTAAATACAAATTTTTTTTTAATGGATAGTGGAAGAAAATTTTTTTTATCATTTTTTAAAAAAAAGCAAAAGGGGTAGTCCATTGTTTTTTTGGCGAAAAATATTTTTTTTTCAACTATCTTCAAAAAACTAAATTTGAATTAAAGCCAATGCGGTTCTCTTTTCAACGCAGTAGACATCAAGTCGATATCTAGAAAAGTAAGCAAGTTATGACCAAAAAGGTAAGTAGTTATACTACTGCCTATTTCCGGCCACTTTTTAGTAGAACTATTTACGTTTTTGGCCATAACTTGAAAAGTTTTCAATATATCGACTTGATTATTTTTGCGTTGGATAGCTAACCATATTGGCCTTAACGACAAATTTTTTTTTAATGGATAGTGGAAGAAAATTTTTTTTATCATTTTTTAAAAAAAAGCAAAGGGGGTAGTCCATTGTTTTTTTTGGCGAAAAATATTTTTTTTCCACTATCTTCAAAAAACCAAATTTGAATTAAAGCCAATGCGGTTCTCTATTCAACGCAGTAGAAATCAAGTCGATATCTAGAAAAGTAAGCAAGTTATGACCAAAAAGGTAAGTAGTTATACTACTGCCTATTTCCGGCCACTTTTTAGTAGAACTATTTACGTTTTTGGCCATAACTTGAAAAGTTTTCAATATATCGACTTGATTTCTTTTGCGTTGGATAGCTAACCGTATTGGCCTTAACTACAAATTTTTTTTAATGGATAGTGAAAGAAAATTTTTTTTATAATTTTTAAAAAAAAAGCAAAGGGGGTACTCCATTGTTTTTTTTTTTGGCGAAAAATATTTTTTTTCCACTATCTGCAAAAAACCAAATTTTAATTAAAGCCAATGCGGTTCTCTATTCAACGCAGTAGAAATCAAGTCGATATCTAGAAAAGTAAGCAAGTTATGACCAAAAAGGTAAGTAGTTATACTACTGCCTATTTCCGGCCACTTTTTAGTAGAACTATTTACGTTTTTGGTCATAACTTGAAAAGTTTTCAATATATCGACTTGATTTCTTTTGCGTTGGATAGCTAACCGTATTGGCCTTAAATACAAATTTTTTTTTAATGGATAGTGAAAGAAAATTTTTTTTTATCATTTTTTAAAAAAAAGCAAAGGGGGTAGCCCATTGTTTTTTTGGCGAAAAATATTTTTTTTTCCACTATCTTCAAAAAACTAAATTTGAATTAAAGCCAATGCGGTTCTCTATTCAACGCAGTAGAAATCAAGTCGATATCTAGAAAAGTAAGCAAGTTATGACCAAAAAGGTAAGTAGTTATACTACTGCCTATTTCCGGCCACTTTTTAGTAGAACTATTTACGTTTTTGGCCATAACTTGAAAAGTTTTCAATATATCGACTTGATTTTTTTTGCGTTAGATAGCTAACCATATTGGCCTTAACGCCAAATTTTTTTTTAATGGATAGTGGAAGAAAATTTTTTTTATCATTTTTTAAAAAAAAGCAAAGGGGGTAGTCCATTGTTTTTTTTGGCGAAAAATATTTTTTTTCCACTATCTTCAAAAAACCAAATTTGAATTAAAGCCAATGCGGTTCTCTATTCAACGCAGTAGAAATCAAGTCGATATCTAGAAAAGTAAGCAAGTTATGAGCAAAAAGATAAGTAGTTATACTACTGCCTATTTCCGGCCACTTTTTAGTAGAACTATTTACGTTTTTGGCCATAACTTGAAAAGTTTTCAATATATCGACTTGATTTTTTTTGCGTTGGATAGCTAACCATATTGGCCTTAACGACAAATTTTTTTTAATGGATAGTGGAAGAAAATTTTTTTATCATTTTTTAAAAAAAAGCAAAGGGGGTAGTCCATTGTTTTTTTTGGCGAAAAATATTTTTTTTCCACTATCTTCAAAAAACCAAATTTGAATTAAAGCCAATGCGGTTCTCTATTCAACGCAGTAGAAATCAAGTCGATATCTAGAAAAGTAAGCAAGTTATGACCAAAAAGATAAGTAGTTATACTACTGCCTATTTCCGGCCACTTTTTAGTAGAACTATTTACGTTTTTGGCCATAACTTGAAAAGTTTTCAATATATCGACTTGATTTTTTTTGCGTTGGATAGCTAACCATATTGGCCTTAACGACAAATTTTTTTTAATGGATAGTGGAAGAAAATTTTTTTATCATTTTTTAAAAAAAAGCAAAGGGGGTAGTCCATTGTTTTTTTTGGCGAAAAATATTTTTTTTCCACTATCTTCAAAAAACCAAATTTGAATTAAAGCCAATGCGGTTCTCTATTCAACGCAGTAGCAATCAAGTCGATATCTAGAAAAGTAAGCAAGTTATGACCAAAAAGGTAAGTAGTTATACTACTGCCTATTTCCGGCCACTTTTTAGTAGAACTATTTACGTTTTTGGCCATAACTTGAAAAGTTTTCAATATATCGACTTGATTTTTTTTGCGTTAGATAGCTAACCATATTGGCCTTAACGCCAAATTTTTTTTTAATGGATAGTGGAAGAAAATTTTTTTTATCATTTTTTAAAAAAAAGCAAAGGGGGTAGTCCATTGTTTTTTTTGGCGAAAAATATTTTTTTTCCACTATCTTCAAAAAACCAAATTTGAATTAAAGCCAATACGGTTCTCTATTCAACGCAGTAGAAATCAAGTCGATATCGAGAAAAGTAAGCAAGTTATGACCAAAAAGGTAAGTAGTTATACTACTGCCTATTTCCGGCCACTTTTTAGTAGAACTATTTACGTTTTTGGCCATAACTTGAAAAGCTTTCAATATATCGACTTGATTTTTTTTGCGTTAGATAGCTAACCATATTGGCCTTAACGCCAAATTTGTTTTTAATGGATAGTGGAAGAAAATTTTTTTTATCATTTTTTAAAAAAAAGCAAAGGGGGTAGTCCATTGTTTTTTTTGGCGAAAAATATTTTTTTCCACTATCTTCAAAAAACCAAATTTGAATTAAAGCCAATGCGGTTCTCTATTCAACGCAGTAGAAATCAAGTCGATATCTAGAAAAGTAAGCAAGTTATGACCAAAAAGGTAAGTAGTTATACTACTGCCTATTTTCGGCCACTTTTTAGTAGAACTATTTACGTTTTTGGCCATAACTTGAAAAGTTTTCAATATATCGACTTGATTTTTTTTTGCGTTGGATAGCTAACCATATTGGCCTTAACGACAAATTTTTTTTTAATGGATAGTGGAAGAAAATTTTTTTTATCATTTTTTAAAAAAAAGCAAAGGGGGTAGTCCATTGTTTTTTTTGGCGAAAAATATTTTTTTTCCACTATCTTCAAAAAACCAAATTTGAATTAAAGCCAATGCGGTTCTCTATTCAACGCAGTAGAAATCAAGTCGATATCTAGAAAAGTAAGCAAGTTATGACCAAAAAGATAAGTAGTTATACTACTGCCTATTTCCGGCCACTTTTTAGTAGAACTATTTACGTTTTTGGCCATAACTTGAAAAGTTTTCAATATATCGACTTGATTTTTTTTGCGTTGGATAGCTAACCATATTGGCCTTAACGACAAATTTTTTTTTAATGGATAGTGGAAGAAAATTTTTTTATCATTTTTTAAAAAAAAGCAAAGGGGGTAGTCCATTGTTTTTTTTGGCGAAAAATATTTTTTTTCCACTATCTTCAAAAAACCAAATTTGAATTAAAGCCAATGCGGTTCTCTATTCAACGCAGTAGAAATCAAGTCGATATCTAGAAAAGTAAGCAAGTTATGACCAAAAAGATAAGTAGTTATACTACTGCCTATTTCCGGCCACTTTTTAGTAGAACTATTTACGTTTTTGGCCATAACTTGAAAAGTTTTCAATATATCGACTTGATTTTTTTTGCGTTGGATAGCTAACCATATTGGCCTTAACGACAAATTTTTTTTTAATGGATAGTGGAAGAAAATTTTTTTATCATATTTTAAAAAAAAGCAAAGGGGGTAGTCCATTGTTTTTTTTGGCGAAAAATATTTTTTTTCCACTATCTTCAAAAAACCAAATTTGAATTAAAGCCAATGCGGTTCTCTATTCAACGCAGTAGAAATCAAGTCGATATCTAGAAAAGTAAGCAAGTTATGACCAAAAAGATAAGTAGTTATACTACTGCCTATTTCCGGCCACTTTTTAGTAGAACTATTTACGTTTTTGGCCATAACTTGAAAAGTTTTCAATATATCGACTTGATTTCTTTTGCGTTGGATAGCTAACCATATTGGCCTTAACGACAAATTTTTTTTTAATGGATAGTGGAAGAAAATTTTTTTTATCATTTTTTAAAGAAAAGCAAAGGGGGTAGTCCATTGTTTTTTTTGGCGAAAAATATTTTTTTTCCACTATCTTCAAAAAACCAAATTTGAATTAAAGCCAATGCGGTTCTCTATTCAACGCAGTAGAAATCAAGTCGATATCTAGAAAAGTAAGCAAGTTATGACCAAAAAGATAAGTAGTTATACTACTGCCTATTTCCGGCCACTTTTTAGTAGAACTATTTACGTTTTTGGCCATAACTTGAAAAGTTTTCAATATATCGACTTGATTTCTTTTGCGTTGGATAGCTAACCATATTGGCCTTAACGACAAATTTTTTTTTAATGGATAGTGGAAGAACATTTTTTTTTTAAATTTTTAAAAAAAAGCAAAGGGGGTAGTCCATTGTTTTTTTTTGGCGAAAAATATTTTTTTTCCACTATCTTCAAAAAACCAAATTTGAATTAAAGCCAATGCGGTTCTCTATTCAACGCAGTAGAAATCAAGTCGATATCTAGAAAAGTAAGCAAGTTATGACCAAAAAGATAAGTAGTTATACTACTGCCTATTTCCGGCCACTTTTTAGTAGAACTATTTACGTTTTTGGCCATAACTTGAAAAGTTTTCAATATATCGACTTGATTTCTTTTGCGTTGGATAGCTAACCATATTGGCCTTAACGACAAATTTTTTTTTAATGGATAGTGGAAGAACATTTTTTTTTTAAATTTTTAAAAAAAAGCAAAGGGGGTAGTCCATTGTTTTTTTTTTGGCGAAAAATATTTTTTTTCCACTATCTTCAAAAAACCAAATTTGAATTAAAGCCAATGCGGTTCTCTATTCAACGCAGTAGAAATCAAGTCGATATCTAGAAAAGTAAGCAAGTTATGACCAAAAAGATAAGTAGTTATACTACTGCCTATTTCCGGCCACTTTTTAGTAGAACTATTTACGTTTTTGGCCATAACTTGAAAAGTTTTCAATATATCGACTTGATTATTTTTGCGTTGGATAGCTAACCATATTGGCCTTAACGACAAATTTTTTTTTAATGGATAGTGGAAGAAAATTTTTTTTATCATTTTTTAAAAAAAAGAAAAGGGGGTAGTCCATTGTTTTTTTTGGCGAAAAATATTTTTTTTCCACTATCTTCAAAAAACCAAATTTGAATTAAAGCCAATGCGGTTCTCTATTCAACGCAGTAGAAATCAAGTCGATATCTAGAAAAGTAAGCAAGTTATGACCAAAAAGATATTTAGTTATACTACTGCCTATTTTCGGCCACTTTTTAGTAGAACTATTTACGTTTTTGGCCATAACTTGAAAAGTTTTCAATATATCGACTTGATTATTTTTGCGTTGGATAGCTAACCATATTGGCCTTAACGACAAATTTTTTTTTAATGGATAGTGGAAGAAAATTTTTTTTATCATTTTTTAAAAAAAAGCAAATGGGGTAGTCCATTGTTTTTTTTGGCGAAAAATATTTTTTTTCCACTATCTTCAAAAAACCAAATTTGAATTAAAGCCAATGCGGTTCTCTATTCAACGCAGTAGAAATCAAGTCGATATCTAGAAAAGTAAGCAAGTTATGACCAAAAAGGTAAGTAGTTATACTACTGCCTATTTCCGGCCACTTTTTAGTAGAACTATTTACGTTTTTGGCCATAACTTGAAAAGTTTTCAATATATCGACTTGATTTTTTTTGCGTTGGATAGCTAACCATATTGGCCTTAACAACAAATTTTTTTTTAATGGATAGTGGAAGAAAATTTTTTTTATCATTTTTTAAAATAAAGCAAAGGGGGTAGTCCATTGTTTTTTTTGGCGAAAAATATTTTTTTTCCACTATCTTCAAAAAACCAAATTTGAATTAAAGCCAATGCGGTTCTCTATTCAACGCAGTAGAAATCAAGTCGATATCTAGAAAAGTAAGCAAGTTATGACCAAAAAGATAAGTAGTTATACTACTGCCTATTTCCGGCCACTTTTTAGTAGAACTATTTACGTTTTTGGCCATAACTTGAAAAGCTTTCAATATATCGACTTGATTTTTTTTGCGTTGGATAGCTAACCATATTGGCCTTAACGACAAATTTTTTTTTAATGGATAGTGGAAGAAAATTTTTTTTATCATTTTTTAAAAAAAAGCAAAGGGGGTAGTCCATTGTTTTTTTTGGCGAAAAATATTTTTTTTCCACTATCTTCAAAAAACCAAATTTGAATTAAAGCCAATGCGGTTCTCTATTCAACGCAGTAGAAATCAAGTCGATATCTAGAAAAGTAAGCAAGGTATGACCAAAAAGATAAGTAGTTATACTACTTCCTATTTCCGGCCACTTTTTAGTAGAACTATTTACGTTTTTGGCCATAACTTGAAAAGTTTTCAATATATCGACTTGATTTTTTTTGCGTTGGATAGCTAACCATATTGGCCTTAACGACAATTTTTTTTTTAATGGATAGTGGAAGAAAATTTTTTTTATCATTTTTTAAAAAAAAGCAAAGGGGGTAGTCCATTGTTTTTTTTGGCGAAAAATATTTTTTTTCCACTATCTTCAAAAAACCAAATTTGAATTAAAGCCAATGCGGTTCTCTATTCAACGCAGTAGAAATCAAGTCGATATCTAGAAAAGTAAGCAAGTTATGACCAAAAAGATAAGTAGTTATACTACTGCCTATTTCCGGCCACTTTTTAGTAGAACTACTTACGTTTTTGGCCATAACTTGAAAAGTTTTCAATATATCGACTTGATTTCTTTTGCGTTGGATAGCTAACCATATTGGCCTTAACGACAAATTTGTTTTTAATGGATTGTGGAAGAAAATTTTTTTTATCATTTTTTAAAGAAAAGCAAAGGGGGTAGTCCATTGTTTTTTTTGGCGAAAAATATTTTTTTTCCACTATCTTCAAAAAACCAAATTTGAATTAAAGCCAATGCGGTTCTCTATTCAACGCAGTAGAAATCAAGTCGATATCTAGAAAAGTAAGCAAGTTATGACCAAAAAGGTAAGTAGTTATACTACTGCCTATTTCCGGCCACTTTTTAGTAGAACTATTTACGTTTTTGGCCATAACTTGAAAAGTTTTCAATATATCGACTTGATTTTTTTTGCGTTGGATAGCTAACCATATTGGCCTTAACGACAAATTTTTTTTTAATGGATAGTGGAAGAAAATTTTTTTTATCATTTTTTAAAAAAAAGAAAAGGGGGTAGTCCATTGTTTTTTTTGGCGAAAAATATTTTTTTTCCACTATCTTCAAAAAACCAAATTTGAATTAAAGCCAATGCGGTTCTCTATTCAACGCAGTAGAAATCAAGTCGATATCTAGAAAAGTAAGCAAGTTATGACCAAAAAGGTAAGTAGTTATACTACTGCCTATTTCCGGCCACTTTTTAGTAGAACTATTTACGTTTTTGGCCATAACTTGAAAAGTTTTCAATATATCGACTTGATTATTTTTGCGTTGGATAGCTAACCATATTGGCCTTAACGACAAATTTTTTTTTAATGGATAGTGGAAGAAAATTTTTTTTATCATTTTTTAAAAAAAAGCAAAGGGGGTAGTCCATTGTTTTTTTTGGCGAAAAATATTTTTTTTCCACTATCTTCAAAAAACCAAATTTGAATTAAAGCCAATGCGGTTCTCTATTCAACGCAGTAGAAATCAAGTCGATATCTAGAAAAGTAAGCAAGTTATGACCAAAAAGATAAGTAGTTATACTACTGCCTATTTCCGGCCACTTTTTAGTAGAACTATTTACGTTTTTGGCCATAACTTGAAAAGTTTTCAATATATCGACTTGATTTCTTTTGCGTTGGATAGCTAACCATATTGGCCTTAACGACAAATTTTTTTTTAATGGATAGTGGAAGAAAATTTTTTTTATCATTTTTTAAAAAAAAGCAAAGAGGGTAGTCCATTGTTTTTTTTGGCGAAAAATATTTTTTTTCCACTATCTTCAAAAAACCAAATTTGCATTAAAGCCAATGCGGTTCTCTATTCAACGCAGTAGAAATCAAGTCGATATCTAGAAAAGTAAGCAAGTTATGACCAAAAAGATAAGTAGTTATACTACTGCCTATTTCCGGCCACTTTTTAGTAGAACTATTTACGTTTTTGGCCATAACTTGAAAAGCTTTCAATATATCGACTTGATTTCTTTTGCGTTGGATAGCTAACCATATTGGCCTTAACGACAAATTTTTTTTTAATGGATAGTGGAAGAAAATTTTTTTTATCATTTTTTAAAAAAAAGCAAAGGGGGTAGTCCATTGTTTTTTTTGGCGAAAAATATTTTTTTTCCACTATCTTCAAAAAACCAAATTTGAATTAAAGCCAATGCGGTTCTCTATTCAACGCAGTAGAAATCAAGTCGATATCTAGAAAAGTAAGCAAGTTATGACCAAAAAGGTAAGTAGTTATACTACTGCCTATTTCCGGCCACTTTTTAGTAGAACTATTTACGTTTTTGGCCATAACTTGAAAAGTTTTCAATATATCGACTTGATTATTTTTGCGTTGGATAGCTAACCATATTGGCCTTAACGACAAATTTTTTTTTAATGGATAGTGGAAGAAAATTTTTTTTATCATTTTTTAAAAAAAAGAAAAGGGGGTAGTCCATTGTTTTTTTTGGCGAAAAATATTTTTTTTCCACTATCTTCAAAAAACCAAATTTGAATTAAAGCCAATGCGGTTCTCTATTCAACGCAGTAGAAATCAAGTCGATATCTAGAAAAGTAAGCAAGTTATGACCAAAAAGATAAGTAGTTATACTACTGCCTATTTCCGGCCACTTTTTAGTAGAACTATTTACGTTTTTGGCCATAACTTGAAAAGTTTTCAATATATCGACTTGATTTCTTTTGCGTTGGATAGCTAACCATATTGGCCTTAACGACAAATTTTTTTTTAATGGATAGTGGAAGAAAATTTTTTTTATCATTTTTTAAAAAAAAGAAAAGGGGGTAGTCCATTGTTTTTTTTGGCGAAAAATATTTTTTTTCCACTATCTTCAAAAAACCAAATTTGAATTAAAGCCAATGCGGTTCTCTATTCAACGCAGTAGAAATCAAGTCGATATCTAGAAAAGTAAGCAAGTTATGACCAAAAAGATAAGTAGTTATACTACTGCCTATTTCCGGCCACTTTTTAGTAGAACTATTTACGTTTTTGGCCATAACTTGAAAAGTTTTCAATATATCGACTTGATTATTTTTACGTTGGATAGCTAACCATATTGGCCTTAACGACAAATTTTTTTTTAATGGATAGTGGAAGAAAATTTTTTTTATCATTTTTTAAAAAAAAGCAAAGAGGGTAGTCCATTGTTTTTTTTGGCGAAAAATATTTTTTTTCCACTATCTTCAAAAAACCAAATTTGAATTAAAGCCAATGCGGTTCTCTATTCAACGCAGTAGAAATCAAGTCGATATCTAGAAAAGTAAGCAAGTTATGACCAAAAAGATAAGTAGTTATACTACTGCCTATTTCCGGCCACTTTTTAGTAGAACTATTTACGTTTTTGGCCATAACTTGAAAAGCTTTCAATATATCGACTTGATTTTTTTTGCGTTGGATAGCTAACCATATTGGCCTTAACGACAAATTTTTTTTAATGGATAGTGGAAGAAAATTTTTTTTATCATTTTTTAAAAAAAAGCAAAGGGGGTAGTCCATTGTTTTTTTTGGCGAAAAATATTTTTTTTCCACTATCTTCAAAAAACCAAATTTGAATTAAAGCCAATGCGGTTCTCTATTCAACGCAGTAGAAATCAAGTCGATATCTAGAAAAGTAAGCAAGTTATGACCAAAAAGGTAAGTAGTTATACTACTGCCTATTTCCGGCCACTTTTTAGTAGAACTATTTACGTTTTTGGCCATAACTTGAAAAGTTTTCAATATATCGACTTGATTTTTTTTTGCGTTGGATAGCTAACCATATTGGCCTTAACGACAAATTTTTTTTTAATGGATAGTGGAAGAAAATTTTTTTTATCATTTTTTAAAAAAAAGCAAAGGGGGTAGTCCATTGTTTTTTTTGGCGAAAAATATTTTTTTTCCACTATCTTCAAAAAACCAAATTTGAATTAAAGCCAATGCGGTTCTCTATTCAACGCAGTAGAAATCAAGTCGATATCTAGAAAAGTAAGCAAGTTATGACCAAAAAGGTAAGTAGTTATACTACTGCCTATTTCCGGCCACTTTTTAGTAGAACTATTTACGTTTTTGGCCATAACTTGAAAAGTTTTCAATATATCGACTTGATTATTTTTGCGTTGGATAGCTAACCATATTGGCCTTAACGACAAATTTTTTTTTAATGGATAGTGGAAGAAAATTTTTTTTATCATTTTTTAAAAAAAAGAAAAGGGGGTAGTCCATTGTTTTTTTTGGCGAAAAATATTTTTTTTCCACTATCTTCAAAAAACCAAATTTGAATTAAAGCCAATGCGGTTCTCTATTCAACGCAGTAGAAATCAAGTCGATATCTAGAAAAGTAAGCAAGTTATGACCAAAAAGATAAGTAGTTATACTACTGCCTATTTCCGGCCACTTTTTAGTAGAACTATTTACGTTTTTGGCCATAACTTGAAAAGTTTTCAATATATCGACTTGATTTCTTTTGCGTTGGATAGCTAACCATATTGGCCTTAACGACAAATTTTTTTTTAATGGATAGTGGAAGAAAATTTTTTTTATCATTTTTTAAAAAAAAGAAAAGGGGGTAGTCCATTGTTTTTTTTGGCGAAAAATATTTTTTTTCCACTATCTTCAAAAAACCAAATTTGAATTAAAGCCAATGCGGTTCTCTATTCAACGCAGTAGAAATCAAGTCGATATCTAGAAAAGTAAGCAAGTTATGACCAAAAAGATAAGTAGTTATACTACTGCCTATTTCCGGACACTTTTTAGTAGAACTATTTACGTTTTTGGCCATAACTTGAAAAGTTTTCAATATATCGACTTGATTTCTTTTGCGTTGGATAGCTAACCATATTGGCCTTAACGACAAATTTTTTTTTAATGGATAGTGGAAGAAAATTTTTTTTATCATTTTATAAAGAAAAGCAAAGGGGGTAGTCCATTGTTTTTTTTGGCGAAAAATATTTTTTTTCCACTATCTTCAAAAAACCAAATTTGAATTAAAGCCAATGCGGTTCTCTATTCAACGCAGTAGAAATCAAGTCGATATCTAGAAAAGTAAGCAAGTTATGACCAAAAAGATAAGTAGTTATACTACTGCCTATTTCCGGCCACTTTTTAGTGGAACTATTTACGTTTTTGGCCATAACTTGAAAAGTTTTCAATATATCGACTTGATTATTTTTACGTTGGATAGCTAACCATATTGGCCTTAACGACAAATTTTTTTTTAATGGATAGTGGAAGAAAATTTTTTTTATCATTTTTTAAAAAAAAGCAAAGAGGGTAGTCCATTGTTTTTTTTGGCGAAAAATATTTTTTTTCCACTATCTTCAAAAAACCAAATTTGAATTAAAGCCAATGCGGTTCTATATTCAACGCAGTAGAAATCAAGTCGATATCTAGAAAAGTAAGCAAGTTATGACCAAAAAGATAAGTAGTTATACTACTGCCTATTTCCGGCCACTTTTTAGTAGAACTATTTACGTTTTTGGCCATAACTTGAAAAGTTTTCAATATATCGACTTGATTATTTTTACGTTGGATAGCTAACCATATTGGCCTTAACGACAAATTTTTTTTTAATGGATAGTGGAAGAAAATTTTTTTTATCATTTTTTAAAAAAAAGCAAAGAGGGTAGTCCATTGTTTTTTTTGGCGAAAAATATTTTTTTTCCACTATCTTCAAAAAACCAAATTTGAATTAAAGCCAATGCGGTTCTCTATTCAACGCAGTAGAAATCAAGTCGATATCTAGAAAAGTAAGCAAGTTATGACCAAAAAGATAAGTAGTTATACTACTGCCTATTTCCGGCCACTTTTTAGTAGAACTATTTACGTTTTTGGCCATAACTTGAAAAGTTTTCAATATATCGACTTGATTTTTTTTGCGTTGGATAGCTAACCATATTGGCCTTAACGACAAATTTTTTTTTAATGGATAGTGGAAGAACATTTTTTTTTTAAATTTTTAAAAAAAAGCAAAGGGGGTAGTCCATTGTTTTTTTTTTGGCGAAAAATATTTTTTTTCCACTATCTTCAAAAAACCAAATTTGAATTAAAGCCAATGCGATTCTCTATTCAACGCAGTAGAAATCAAGTCGATATCTAGAAAAGTAAGCAAGTTATGACCAAAAAGATAAGTAGTTATACTACTGCCTATTTCCGGCCACTTTTTAGTAGAACTATTTACGTTTTTGGCCATAACTTGAAAAGTTTTCAATATATCGACTTGATTATTTTTGCGTTGGATAGCTAACCATATTGGCCTTAACGACAAATTTTTTTTTAATGGATAGTGGAAGAAAATTTTTTTTATCATTTTTTAAAAAAAAGAAAAGGGGGTAGTCCATTGTTTTTTTTGGCGAAAAATATTTTTTTTCCACTATCTTCAAAAAACCAAATTTGAATTAAAGCCAATGCGGTTCTCTATTCAACGCAGTAGAAATCAAGTCGATATCTAGAAAAGTAAGCAAGTTATGACCAAAAAGGTAAGTAGTTATACTACTGCCTATTTCCGGCCACTTTTTAGTAGAACTATTTACGTTTTTGGCCATAACTTGAAAAGTTTTCAATATATCGACTTGATTATTTTTGCGTTGGATAGCTAACCATATTGGCCTTAACGACAAATTTTTTTTTAATGGATAGTGGAAGAAAATTTTTTTTATCATTTTTTAAAAAAAAGAAAAGGGGGTAGTCCATTGTTTTTTTTGGCGAAAAATATTTTTTTTCCACTATCTTCAAAAAACCAAATTTGAATTAAAGCCAATGCGGTTCTCTATTCAACGCAGTAGAAATCAAGTCGATATCTAGAAAAGTAAGCAAGTTATGACCAAAAAGATAAGTAGTTATACTACTGCCTATTTCCGGCCACTTTTTAGTAGAACTATTTACGTTTTTGGCCATAACTTGAAAAGTTTTCAATATATCGACTTGATTTCTTTTGCGTTGGATAGCTAACCATATTGGCCTTAACGACAAATTTTTTTTTAATGGATAGTGGAAGAAAATTTTTTTTATCATTTTTTAAAAAAAAGAAAAGGGGGTAGTCCATTGTTTTTTTTGGCGAAAAATATTTTTTTTCCACTATCTTCAAAAAACCAAATTTGAATTAAAGCCAATGCGGTTCTCTATTCAACGCAGTAGAAATCAAGTCGATATCTAGAAAAGTAAGCAAGTTATGACCAAAAAGATAAGTAGTTATACTACTGCCTATTTCCGGACACTTTTTAGTAGAACTATTTACGTTTTTGGCCATAACTTGAAAAGTTTTCAATATATCGACTTGATTTCTTTTGCGTTGGATAGCTAACCATATTGGCCTTAACGACAAATTTTTTTTTAATGGATAGTGGAAGAAAATTTTTTTTATCATTTTATAAAGAAAAGCAAAGGGGGTAGTCCATTGTTTTTTTTGGCGAAAAATATTTTTTTTCCACTATCTTCAAAAAACCAAATTTGAATTAAAGCCAATGCGGTTCTCTATTCAACGCAGTAGAAATCAAGTCGATATCTAGAAAAGTAAGCAAGTTATGACCAAAAAGATAAGTAGTTATACTACTGCCTATTTCCGGCCACTTTTTAGTGGAACTATTTACGTTTTTGGCCATAACTTGAAAAGTTTTCAATATATCGACTTGATTATTTTTACGTTGGATAGCTAACCATATTGGCCTTAACGACAAATTTTTTTTTAATGGATAGTGGAAGAAAATTTTTTTTATCATTTTTTAAAAAAAAGCAAAGAGGGTAGTCCATTGTTTTTTTTGGCGAAAAATATTTTTTTTCCACTATCTTCAAAAAACCAAATTTGAATTAAAGCCAATGCGGTTCTATATTCAACGCAGTAGAAATCAAGTCGATATCTAGAAAAGTAAGCAAGTTATGACCAAAAAGATAAGTAGTTATACTACTGCCTATTTCCGGCCACTTTTTAGTAGAACTATTTACGTTTTTGGCCATAACTTGAAAAGTTTTCAATATATCGACTTGATTATTTTTACGTTGGATAGCTAACCATATTGGCCTTAACGACAAATTTTTTTTTAATGGATAGTGGAAGAAAATTTTTTTTATCATTTTTTAAAAAAAAGCAAAGAGGGTAGTCCATTGTTTTTTTTGGCGAAAAATATTTTTTTTCCACTATCTTCAAAAAACCAAATTTGAATTAAAGCCAATGCGGTTCTCTATTCAACGCAGTAGAAATCAAGTCGATATCTAGAAAAGTAAGCAAGTTATGACCAAAAAGATAAGTAGTTATACTACTGCCTATTTCCGGCCACTTTTTAGTAGAACTATTTACGTTTTTGGCCATAACTTGAAAAGTTTTCAATATATCGACTTGATTTTTTTTGCGTTGGATAGCTAACCATATTGGCCTTAACGACAAATTTTTTTTTAATGGATAGTGGAAGAACATTTTTTTTTTAAATTTTTAAAAAAAAGCAAAGGGGGTAGTCCATTGTTTTTTTTTTGGCGAAAAATATTTTTTTTCCACTATCTTCAAAAAACCAAATTTGAATTAAAGCCAATGCGATTCTCTATTCAACGCAGTAGAAATCAAGTCGATATCTAGAAAAGTAAGCAAGTTATGACCAAAAAGATAAGTAGTTATACTACTGCCTATTTCCGGCCACTTTTTAGTAGAACTATTTACGTTTTTGGCCATAACTTGAAAAGTTTTCAATATATCGACTTGATTATTTTTGCGTTGGATAGCTAACCATATTGGCCTTAACGACAAATTTTTTTTTAATGGATAGTGGAAGAAAATTTTTTTTATCATTTTTTAAAAAAAAGAAAAGGGGGTAGTCCATTGTTTTTTTTGGCGAAAAATATTTTTTTTCCACTATCTTCAAAAAACCAAATTTGAATTAAAGCCAATGCGGTTCTCTATTCAACGCAGTAGAAATCAAGTCGATATCTAGAAAAGTAAGCAAGTTATGACCAAAAAGGTAAGTAGTTATACTACTGCCTATTTTCGGCCACTTTTTAGTAGAACTATTTACGTTTTTGGCCATAACTTGAAAAGTTTTCAATATATCGACTTGATTTTTTTTTGCGTTGGATAGCTAACCATATTGGCCTTAACGACAAATTTTTTTTTAATGGATAGTGGAAGAAAATTTTTTTTATCATTTTTTAAAAAAAAGCAAAGGGGGTAGTCCATTGTTTTTTTTGGCGAAAAATATTTTTTTTCCACTATCTTCAAAAAACCAAATTTGAATTAAAGCCAATGCGGTTCTCTATTCAACGCAGTAGAAATCAAGTCGATATCTAGAAAAGTAAGCAAGTTATGACCAAAAAGATAAGTAGTTATACTACTGCCTATTTCCGGCCACTTTTTAGTAGAACTATTTACGTTTTTGGCCATAACTTGAAAAGTTTTCAATATATCGACTTGATTTTTTTTGCGTTGGATAGCTAACCATATTGGCCTTAACGACAAATTTTTTTTTAATGGATAGTGGAAGAACATTTTTTTTTTAAATTTTTAAAAAAAAGCAAAGGGGGTAGTCCATTGTTTTTTTTTTGGCGAAAAATATTTTTTTTCCACTATCTTCAAAAAACCAAATTTGAATTAAAGCCAATGCGGTTCTCTATTCAACGCAGTAGAAATCAAGTCGATATCTAGAAAAGTAAGCAAGTTATGACCAAAAAGATAAGTAGTTATACTACTGCCTATTTCCGGCCACTTTTTAGTAGAACTATTTACGTTTTTGGCCATAACTTGAAAAGTTTTCAATATATCGACTTGATTATTTTTGCGTTGGATAGCTAACCATATTGGCCTTAACGACAAATTTTTTTTTAATGGATAGTGGAAGAAAATTTTTTTTATCATTTTTTAAAAAAAAGCAAAGGGGGTAGTCCATTGTTTTTTTTGGCGAAAAATATTTTTTTTCCACTATCTTCAAAAAACCAAATTTGAATTAAAGCCAATGCGGTTCTCTATTCAACGCAGTAGAAATCAAGTCGATATCTAGAAAAGTAAGCAAGTTATGACCAAAAAGGTAAGTAGTTATACTGCTGCCTATTTCCGGCCACTTTTTAGTAGAACTATTTACGTTTTTGGCCATAACTTGAAAAGTTTTCAATATATCGACTTGATTTTTTTTGCGGTGGATAGCTAACCATATTGGCCTTAACGAAAAATTTTTTTTTAATGGATAGTGGAAGAAAATTTTTTTTATCATTTTTTAAAAAAAAGAAAAGGGGGTAGTCCATTGTTTTTTTTTGGCGAAAAATATTTTTTTTCCACTATCTTCAAAAAACCAAATTTGAATTAAAGCCAATGCGGTTCTCTATTCAACGCAGTAGAAATCAAGTCGATATCTAGAAAAGTAAGCAAGTTATGACCAAAAAGATAAGTAGTTATACTACTGCCTATTTCCGGCCACTTTTTAGTAGAACTATTTACGTTTTTGGCCATAACTTGAAAAGCTTTCAATATATCGACTTGATTTCTTTTGCGTTGGATAGCTAACCATATTGGCCTTAACGACAAATTTTTTTTTAATGGATAGTGGAAGAAAATTTTTTTTATCATTTTTTAAAAAAAAGCAAAGGGGGTAGTCCATTGTTTTTTTTGGCGAAAAATATTTTTTTTCCACTATCTTCAAAAAACCAAATTTGAATTAAAGCCAATGCGGTTCTCTATTCAACGCAGTAGAAATCAAGTCGATATCTAGAAAAGTAAGCAAGTTATGACCAAAAAGATAAGTAGTTATACTACTGCCTATTTCCGGCCACTTTTTAGTAGAACTATTTACGTTTTTGGCCATAACTTGAAAAGTTTTCAATATATCGACTTGATTTCTTTTGCGTTGGATAGCTAACCATATTGGCCTTAACGACAAATTTTTTTTTAATGGATAGTGGAAGAAAATTTTTTTTATCATTTTTTAAAAAAAAGAAAAGGGGGTAGTCCATTGTTTTTTTTGGCGAAAAATATTTTTTTTCCACTATCTTCAAAAAACCAAATTTGAATTAAAGCCAATGCGGTTCTCTATTCAACGCAGTAGAAATCAAGTCGATATCTAGAAAAGTAAGCAAGTTATGACCAAAAAGATAAGTAGTTATACTACTGCCTATTTCCGGCCACTTTTTAGTAGAACTATTTACGTTTTTGGCCATAACTTGAAAAGTTTTCAATATATCGACTTGATTATTTTTACGTTGGATAGCTAACCATATTGGCCTTAACGACAAATTTTTTTTTAATGGATAGTGGAAGAAAATTTTTTTTATCATTTTTTAAAAAAAAGCAAAGAGGGTAGTCCATTGTTTTTTTTGGCGAAAAATATTTTTTTTCCACTATCTTCAAAAAACCAAATTTGAATTAAAGCCAATGCGGTTCTCTATTCAACGCAGTAGAAATCAAGTCGATATCTAGAAAAGTAAGCAAGTTATGACCAAAAAGATAAGTAGTTATACTACTGCCTATTTCCGGCCACTTTTTAGTAGAACTATTTACGTTTTTGGCCATAACTTGAAAAGCTTTCAATATATCGACTTGATTTTTTTTGCGTTGGATAGCTAACCATATTGGCCTTAACGACAAATTTTTTTTAATGGATAGTGGAAGAAAATTTTTTTTATCATTTTTTAAAAAAAAGCAAAGGGGGTAGTCCATTGTTTTTTTTGGCGAAAAATATTTTTTTTCCACTATCTTCAAAAAACCAAATTTGAATTAAAGCCAATGCGGTTCTCTATTCAACGCAGTAGAAATCAAGTCGATATCTAGAAAAGTAAGCAAGTTATGACCAAAAAGGTAAGTAGTTATACTACTGCCTATTTCCGGCCACTTTTTAGTAGAACTATTTACGTTTTTGGCCATAACTTGAAAAGTTTTCAATATATCGACTTGATTTTTTTTTGCGTTGGATAGCTAACCATATTGGCCTTAACGACAAATTTTTTTTTAATGGATAGTGGAAGAAAATTTTTTTTATCATTTTTTAAAAAAAAGCAAAGGGGGTAGTCCATTGTTTTTTTTGGCGAAAAATATTTTTTTTCCACTATCTTCAAAAAACCAAATTTGAATTAAAGCCAATGCGGTTCTCTATTCAACGCAGTAGAAATCAAGTCGATATCTAGAAAAGTAAGCAAGTTATGACCAAAAAGGTAAGTAGTTATACTACTGCCTATTTCCGGCCACTTTTTAGTAGAACTATTTACGTTTTTGGCCATAACTTGAAAAGTTTTCAATATATCGACTTGATTATTTTTGCGTTGGATAGCTAACCATATTGGCCTTAACGACAAATTTTTTTTTAATGGATAGTGGAAGAAAATTTTTTTTATCATTTTTTAAAAAAAAGAAAAGGGGGTAGTCCATTGTTTTTTTTGGCGAAAAATATTTTTTTTCCACTATCTTCAAAAAACCAAATTTGAATTAAAGCCAATGCGGTTCTCTATTCAACGCAGTAGAAATCAAGTCGATATCTAGAAAAGTAAGCAAGTTATGACCAAAAAGATAAGTAGTTATACTACTGCCTATTTCCGGCCACTTTTTAGTAGAACTATTTACGTTTTTGGCCATAACTTGAAAAGTTTTCAATATATCGACTTGATTTCTTTTGCGTTGGATAGCTAACCATATTGGCCTTAACGACAAATTTTTTTTTAATGGATAGTGGAAGAAAATTTTTTTTATCATTTTTTAAAAAAAAGCAAAGGGGGTAGTCCATTGTTTTTTTTGGCGAAAAATATTTTTTTTCCACTATCTTCAAAAAACCAAATTTGAATTAAAGCCAATGCGGTTCTCTATTCAACGCAGTAGAAATCAAGTCGATATCTAGAAAAGTAAGCAAGTTATGACCAAAAAGATAAGTAGTTATACTACTGCCTATTTCCGGACACTTTTTAGTAGAACTATTTACGTTTTTGGCCATAACTTGAAAAGTTTTCAATATATCGACTTGATTTCTTTTGCGTTGGATAGCTAACCATATTGGCCTTAACGACAAATTTTTTTTTAATGGATAGTGGAAGAAAATTTTTTTTATCATTTTATAAAGAAAAGCAAAGGGGGTAGTTCATTGTTTTTTTTGGCGAAAAATATTTTTTTTCCACTATCTTCAAAAAACCAAATTTGAATTAAAGCCAATGCGGTTCTCTATTCAACGCAGTAGAAATCAAGTCGATATCTAGAAAAGTAAGCAAGTTATGACCAAAAAGATAAGTAGTTATACTACTGCCTATTTCCGGCCACTTTTTAGTAGAACTATTTACGTTTTTGGCCATAACTTGAAAAGTTTTCAATATATCGACTTGATTATTTTTGCGTTGGATAGCTAACCATATTGGCCTTAACGACAAATTTTTTTTTAATGGATAGTGGAAGAAAATTTTTTTTATCATTTTTTAAAAAAAAGAAAAGGGGGTAGTCCATTGTTTTTTTTGGCGAAAAATATTTTTTTTCCACTATCTTCAAAAAACCAAATTTGAATTAAAGCCAATGCGGTTCTCTATTCAACGCAGTAGAAATCAAGTCGATATCTAGAAAAGTAAGCAAGTTATGACCAAAAAGATAAGTAGTTATACTACTGCCTATTTCCGGCCACTTTTTAGTAGAACTATTTACGTTTTTGGCCATAACTTGAAAAGTTTTCAATATATCGACTTGATTATTTTTACGTTGGATAGCTAACCATATTGGCCTTAACGACAAATTTTTTTTTAATGGATAGTGGAAGAAAATTTTTTTTATCATTTTTTAAAAAAAAGCAAAGAGGGTAGTCCATTGTTTTTTTTGGCGAAAAATATTTTTTTTCCACTATCTTCAAAAAACCAAATTTGAATTAAAGCCAATGCGGTTCTCTATTCAACGCAGTAGAAATCAAGTCGATATCTAGAAAAGTAAGCAAGTTATGACCAAAAAGATAAGTAGTTATACTACTGCCTATTTCCGGCCACTTTTTAGTAGAACTATTTACGTTTTTGGCCATAACTTGAAAAGTTTTCAATATATCGACTTGATTTTTTTTGCGTTGGATAGCTAACCATATTGGCCTTAACGACAAATTTTTTTTTAATGGATAGTGGAAGAACATTTTTTTTTTAAATTTTTAAAAAAAAGCAAAGGGGGTAGTCCATTGTTTTTTTTTTGGCGAAAAATATTTTTTTTCCACTATCTTCAAAAAACCAAATTTGAATTAAAGCCAATGCGGTTCTCTATTCAACGCAGTAGAAATCAAGTCGATATCTAGAAAAGTAAGCAAGTTATGACCAAAAAGATAAGTAGTTATACTACTGCCTATTTCCGGCCACTTTTTAGTAGAACTATTTACGTTTTTGGCCATAACTTGAAAAGTTTTCAATATATCGACTTGATTATTTTTGCGTTGGATAGCTAACCATATTGGCCTTAACGACAAATTTTTTTTTAATGGATAGTGGAAGAAAATTTTTTTTATCATTTTTTAAAAAAAAGAAAAGGGGGTAGTCCATTGTTTTTTTTGGCGAAAAATATTTTTTTTCCACTATCTTCAAAAAACCAAATTTGAATTAAAGCCAATGCGGTTCTCTATTCAACGCAGTAGAAATCAAGTCGATATCTAGAAAAGTAAGCAAGTTATGACCAAAAAGATAAGTAGTTATACTACTGCCTATTTCCGGCCACTTTTTAGTAGAACTATTTACGTTTTTGGCCATAACTTGAAAAGCTTTCAATATATCGACTTGATTTTTTTTGCGTTGGATAGCTAACCATATTGGCCTTAACGACAAATTTTTTTTTAATGGATAGTGGAAGAAAATTTTTTTTATCATTTTTTAAAAAAAAGCAAAGGGGGTAGTCCATTGTTTTTTTTGGCGAAAAATATTTTTTTTCCACTATCTTCAAAAAACCAAATTTGAATTAAAGCCAATGCGGTTCTCTATTCAACGCAGTAGAAATCAAGTCGATATCTAGAAAAGTAAGCAAGTTATGACCAAAAAGGTAAGTAGTTATACTGCTGCCTATTTCCGGCCACTTTTTAGTAGAACTATTTACGTTTTTGGCCATAACTTGAAAAGTTTTCAATATATCGACTTGATTTTTTTTGCGGTGGATAGCTAACCATATTGGCCTTAACGAAAAATTTTTTTTTAATGGATAGTGGAAGAAAATTTTTTTTATCATTTTTTAAAAAAAAGAAAAGGGGGTAGTCCATTGTTTTTTTTTGGCGAAAAATATTTTTTTTCCACTATCTTCAAAAAACCAAATTTGAATTAAAGCCAATGCGGTTCTCTATTCAACACAGTAGAAATCAAGTCGATATCTAGAAAAGTAAGCAAGTTATGACCAAAAAGATAAGTAGTTATACTACTGCCTATTTCCGGCCACTTTTTAGTAGAACTATTTACGTTTTTGGCCATAACTTGAAAAGTTTTCAATATATCGACTTGATTTCTTTTGCGTTGGATAGCTAACCATATTGGCCTTAACGACAAATTTTTTTTTAATGGATAGTGGAAGAAAATTTTTTTTATCATTTTTTAAAGAAAAGCAAAGGGGGTAGTCCATTGTTTTTTTTGGCGAAAAATATTTTTTTTCCACTATCTTCAAAAAACCAAATTTGAATTAAAGCCAATGCGGTTCTCTACTCAAAGCAGTAGAAATCAAGTCGATATCTAGAAAAGTAAGCAAGTTATGACCAAAAAGGTAAGTAGTTATACTACTGCCTATTTCCGGCCACTTTTTAGTAGAACTATTTACGTTTTTGGCCATAACTTGAAAAGTTTTCAATATATCGACTTGATTTCTTTTGCGTTGGATAGCTAACCATATTCGCCTTAACGACAAATTTTGTTTTAATGGATAGTGGAAGAAAATTTTTTTTATCATTTTTTAAAAAAAAGCAAAGGGGGTAGTCCATTGTTTTTTTTGGCGAAAAATATTTTTTTTCCACTATCTTCAAAAAACCAAATTTGAATTAAAGCCAATGCGGTTCTCTATTCAACGCAGTAGAAATCAAGTCGATATCTAGAAAATTAAGCAAGTTATGACCAAAAAGGTAAGTAGTTATACTACTGCCTATTTCCGGCCACTTTTTAGTAGAACTATTTACGTTTTTGGCCATAACTTGAAAAGTTTTCAATATATCGACTTGACTTTTTTTGCGTTGTATAGCTAACCATATTGGCCTTAACGACAAATTTTTTTTTAATGGATAGTGGAAGAACATTTTTTTTTAAATTTTTAAAAAAAAGCAAAGGGGGTAGTCCATTGTTTTTTTTTGGCGAAAAATATTTTTTTTCCACTATCTTCAAAAAACCAAATTTGAATTAAAGCCAATGCGGTTCTCTATTCAACGCAGTAGAAATCAAGTCGATATCTAGAAAAGTAAGCAAGTTATGACCAAAAAGATAAGTAGTTATACTACTGCCTATTTCCGGCCACTTTTTAGTAGAACTATTTACGTTTTTGGCCATAACTTGAAAAGTTTTCAATATATCGACTTGATTTCTTTTGCGTTGGATAGCTAACCATATTGGCCTTAACGACAAATTTTTTTTTAATGGATAGTGGAAGAAAATTTTTTTTATCATTTTTTAAAGAAAAGCAAAGGGGGTAGTCCATTGTTTTTTTTGGCGAAAAATATTTTTTTTCCACTATCTTCAAAAAACCAAATTTGAATTAAAGCCAATGCGCTTCTCTATTCAACGCAGTAGAAATCAAGTCGATATCTAGAAAAGTAAGCAAGTTATGACCAAAAAAATAAGTAGTTATACTACTGCCTATTTCCGGCCACTTTTTAGTAGAACTATTTACGTTTTTGGCCATAACTTGAAAAGTTTTCAATATATCGACTTGATTATTTTTGCGTTGGATAGCTAACCATATTGGCCTTAACGACAAATTTTTTTTTAATGGATAGTGGAAGAAAATTTTTTTTATCATTTTTTAAAAAAAAGCAAAGGGGGTATTCCATTGTTTTTTTGGCGAAAAATATTTTTTTTCCACTATCTTCAAAAAACCAAATTTGAATTAAAGCCAATGCGGTTCTCTATTCAACGCAGTAGAAATCAAGTCGATATCTAGAAAAATAAGCAAGTTATGACCAAAAAGATAAGTAGTTATACTACTGCCTATTTCCGGCCACTTTTTAGTAGAACTATTTACGTTTTTGGCCATAACTTGAAAAGCTTTCAATATATCGACTTGATTTTTTTTGCGTTGGATAGCTAACCATATTGGCCTTAACGACAAATTTTTTTTTAATGGATAGTGGAAGAAAATTTTTTTTATCATTTTTTAAAAAAAAGCAAAGGGGGTAGTCCATTGTTTTTTTTGGCGAAAAATATTTTTTTTCCACTATCTTCAAAAAACCAAATTTGAATTAAAGCCAATGCGGTTCTCTATTCAACGCAGTAGAAATCAAGTCGATATCTAGAAAAGTAAGCAAGTTATGACCAAAAAGATAAGTAGTTATACTACTGCCTATTTCCGGCCACTTTTTAGTAGAACTATTTACGTTTTTGGCCATAACTTGAAAAGTTTTCAATATATCGACTTGATTTTTTTTGCGTTGGATAGCTAACCATATTGGCCTTAACGACAAATTTTTTTTTAATGGATAGTGGAAGAAAATTTTTTTTATCATTTTTTAAAGAAAAGCAAAGGGGGTAGTCCATTGTTTTTTTTGGCGAAAAATATTTTTTTTCCACTATCTTCAAAAAACGAAATTTGAATTAAAGCCAATGCGGTTCTCTATTCAACGCAGTAGAAATCAAGTCGATATCTAGAAAAGTAAGCAAGTTATGACCAAAAAGATAAGTAGTTATACTACTGCCTATTTCCGGCCACTTTTTAGTAGAACTATTTACGTTTTTGGCCATAACTTGAAAAGTTTTCAATATATCGACTTGATTATTTTTGCGTTGGATAGCTAACCATATTGGCCTTAACGACAAATTTTTTTTTAATGGATAGTGGAAGAAAATTTTTTTTATCATTTTTTAAAAAAAAGCAAAGGGGGTAGTCCATTGTTTTTTTGGCGAAAAATATTTTTTTTCCACTATCTTCAAAAAACCAAATTTGAATTAAAGCCAATGCGGTTCTCTATTCAACGCAGTAGAAATCAAGTCGATATCTAGAAAAGTAAGCAAGTTATGACCAAAAAGATAAGTAGTTATACTACTGCCTATTTCCGGCCACTTTTTAGTAGAACTATTTACGTTTCTGGCCATAACTTGAAAAGTTTTCAATATATCGACTTGATTATTTTTGCGTTGGATAGCTAACCATATTGGCCTTAACGACAAATTTTTTTTTAATGGATAGTGGAAGAAAATTTTTTTTATCATTTTTTAAAAAAAAGCAAAGGGGGTAGTCCATTGTTTTTTTTGGCGAAAAATATTTTTTTTCCACTATCTTCAAAAAACCAAATTTGAATTAAAGCCAATGCGGTTCTCTATTCAACGCAGTAGAAATCAAGTCGATATCTAGAAAAGTAAGCAAGTTATGACCAAAAAGGTAAGTAGTTATACTACTGCCTATTTCCGGCCACTTTTTAGTAGAACTATTTACGTTTTTGGCCATAACTTGAAAAGTTTTCAATATATCGACTTGACTTTTTTTGCGTTGGATAGCTAACCATATTGGCCTTAACGACAAATTTTTTTTTAATGGATAGTGGAAGAACATTTTTTTTTTAAATTTAAAAAAAAAAGCAAAGGGGGTAGTCCATTGTTTTTTTTTAGCGAAAAATATTTTTTTTCCACTATCTTCAAAAAACCAAATTTGAATTAAAGCCAATGCGGTTCTCTATTCAACGCAGTAGAAATCAAGTCGATATCTAGAAAAGTAAGCAAGTTATGACCAAAAAGGTAAGTAGTTATACTACTGCCTATTTCCGGCCACTTTTTAGTAGAACTATTTACGTTTTTGGCCATAACTTGAAAAGTTTTCAATATATCGACTTGATTTTTTTTGCGTTGGATAGCTAACCATATTGGCCTTAACGACAAATTTTTTTTTAATGGATAGTGGAAGAACATTTTTTTTTATCATTTTTTAAAAAAAAGAAAAGGGGGTAGTCCATTGTTTTTTTTGGCGAAAAATATTTTTTTTCCACTATCTTCAAAAAACCAAATTTGAATTAAAGCCAATGCGCTTCTCTATTCAACGCAGTAGAAATCAAGTCGATATCTAGAAAAGTAAGCAAGTTATGACCAAAAAGATAAGTAGTTATACTACTGCCTATTTCCGGCCACTTTTTAGTAGAACTATTTACGTTTTTGGCCATAACTTGAAAAGTTTTCAATATATCGACTTGATTATTTTTGCGTTGGATAGCTAACCATATTGGCCTTAACGACAAATTTTTTTTTAATGAATAGTGGAAGAAAATTTTTTTTATCATTTTTTAAAAAAAAGCAAAGGGGGTAGTCCATTGTTTTTTTGGCGAAAAATATTTTTTTTCCACTATCTTCAAAAAACCAAATTTGAATTAAAGCCAATGCGGTTCTCTATTCAACGCAGTAGAAATCAAGTCGATAACTAGAAAAGTAAGCAAGTTATGACCAAAAAGGTAAGTAGTTATACTACTGCCTATTTCCGGCCACTTTTAGTAGAACTATTTACGTTTTTGGCCATAACTTGAAAGTTTTCAATATATCGACTTGATTTTTTTTGCGTTGGATAGCTTACCATATTGGCCTTAACGACAAATTTTTTTTTAATGGATAGTGGAAGAGCATTTTTTTTATCATTTTTTAAAAAAAAGAAAAGGGGGTAGTCCATTGTTTTTTTTGGCGAAAAATATTTTTTTTCCACTATCTTCAAAAAACCAAATTTGAATTAAAGCCAATGCGGTTCTCTATTCAACGCAGTAGAAATCAAGTCGATATCTAGAAAAGTAAGCAAGTTATGACCAAAAAGGTAAGTAGTTATACTACTGCCTATTTCCGGCCACTTTTTAGTAGAACTATTTACGTTTTTGGCCATAACTTGAAAAGTTTTCAATATATCGACTTGATTTTTTTTGCGTTGGATAGCTAACCATATTGGCCTTAACGACAAATTTTTTTTTAATGGATAGTGGAAGAACATTTTTTTTTATCATTTTTTAAAAAAAAGAAAAGGGGGTAGTCCATTGTTTTTTTTGGCGAAAAATATTTTTTTTCCACTATCTTCAAAAAACCAAATTTGAATTAAAGCCAATGCGGTTCTCTATTCAACGCAGTAGAAATCAAGTCGATATCTAGAAAAGTAAGCAAGTTATGACCAAAAAGATAAGTAGTTATACTACTGCCTATTTCCGGCCACTTTTTAGTAGAACTATTTACGTTTTTGGCCATAACTTGAAAAGTTTTCAATATATCGACTTGATTTCTTTTGCGTTGGATAGCTAACCATATTGGCCTTAACGACAAATTTTTTTTTAATGGATAGTGGAAGAAAATTTTTTTTATCATTTTTTAAAGAAAAGCAAAGGGGGTAGGTAGTCCATTGTTTTTTTTGGCGAAAAATATTTTTTTTCCACTATCTTCAAAAAACCAAATTTGAATTAAAGCCAATGCGCTTCTCTATTCAACGCAGTAGAAATCAAGTCGATATCTAGAAAAGTAAGCAAGTTATGACCAAAAAGATAAGTAGTTATACTACTGCCTATTTCCGGCCACTTTTTAGTAGAACTATTTACGTTTTTGGCCATAACTTGAAAAGTTTTCAATATATCGACTTGATTTTTTTTGCGTTGGATAGCTAACCATATTGGCCTTAACGACAAATTTTTTTTTAATGGATAGTGGAAGAAAATTTTTTTGATCATTTTTTAAAAAAAAGCAAAGGGGGTAGTCCATTGTTTTTTTTGGCGAAAAATATTTTTTTTCCACTATCTTCAAAAAACCAAATTTGAATTAAAGCCAATGCGGTTCTCTATTCAACGCAGTAGAAATCAAGTCGATATCTAGAAAAGTAAGCAAGGTATGACCAAAAAGATAAGTAGTTATACTACTTCCTATTTCCGGCCACTTTTTAGTAGAACTATTTACGTTTTTGGCCATAACTTGAAAAGTTTTCAATATATCGACTTGATTTTTTTTGCGTTGGATAGCTAACCATATTGGCCTTAACGACAAATTTTTTTTTAATGGATAGTGGAAGAAAATTTTTTTTATCATTTTTTTAAAAAAAGCAAAGGGGGTAGTCCATTGTGTTTTTTGGCGAAAAATATTTTTTTTCCACTATCTTCAAAAAACCAAATTTGAATTAAAGCCAATGCGGTTCTCTATTCATCGCAGTAGAAATCAAGTCGATATCTAGAAAAGTAAGCAAGTTATGACCAAAAAGATAAGTAGTTATACTACTTCCTCTTTCCGGCCACTTTTTAGTAGAACTATTTACGTTTTTGGCCATAACTTGAAAAGTTTTCAATATATCGACTTGATTATTTTTGCGTTGGATAGCTAACCATATTGGCCTTAACGACAAATTTTTTTTTAATGGATAGTGGAAGAAAATTTTTTTTATCATTTTTTAAAAAAAAGCAAAGGGGGTAGTCCATTGTTTTTTTGGCGAAAAATATTTTTTTTCCACTATCTTCAAAAAACCAAATTTGAATTAAAGCCAATGCGGTTCTCTATTCAACGCAGTAGAAATCAAGTCGATATCTAGAAAAGTAAGCAAGTTATGACCAAAAAGGTAAGTAGTTATACTACTGCCTATTTCCGGCCACTTTTTAGTAGAACTATTTACGTTTTTGGCCATAACTTGAAAAGTTTTCAATATATCGACTTGATTTTTTTTGCGTTGGATAGCTAACCATATTGGCCTTAACGACAAATTTTTTTTTAATGGATAGTGGAAGAACATTTTTTTTTATCATTTTTTAAAAAAAAGAAAAGGGGGTAGTCCATTGTTTTTTATGGCGAAAAATATTTTTTTTCCACTATCTTCAAAAAACCAAATTTGAATTAAAGCCAATGCGGTTCTCTATTCAACGCAGTAGAAATCAAGTCGATATCTAGAAAAGTAAGCAAGTTATGACCAAAAAGGTAAGTAGTTATACTACTGCCTATTTCCGGCCACTTTTTAGTAGAACTATTTACGTTTTTGGCCATAACTTGAAAAGTTTTCAATATATCGACTTGATTTTTTTTGCGTTGGATAGCTAACCATATTGGCCTTAACGACAAATTTTTTTTTAATGGATAGTGGAAGAACATTTTTTTTTATCATTTTTTAAAAAAAAGAAAAGGGGGTAGTCCATTGTTTTTTTTGGCGAAAAATATTTTTTTTCCACTATCTTCAAAAAACCAAATTTGAATTAAAGCCAATGCGGTTCTCTATTCAACGCAGTAGAAATCAAGTCGATATCTAGAAAAGTAAGCAAGTTATGACCAAAAAGGTAAGTAGTTATACTACTGCCTATTTCCGGCCACTTTTTAGTAGAACTATTTACGTTTTTGGCCATAACTTGAAAAGTTTTCAATATATCGACTTGATTTTTTTTGCGTTGGATAGCTAACCATATTGGCCTTAACGACAAATTTTTTTTTAATGGATAGTGGAAGAAAATTTTTTTTATCATTTTTTAAAAAAAAGCAAAGGGGGTAGTCCATTGTTTTTTTGGCGAAAAATATTTTTTTTCCACTATCTTCAAAAAACCAAATTTGAATTAAAGCCAATGCGGTTCTCTATTCAACGCAGTAGAAATCAAGTCGATATCTAGAAAAGTAAGCAAGTTATGACCAAAAAGGTAAGTAGTTATACTACTGCCTATTTCCGGCCACTTTTTAGTAGAACTATTTACGTTTTTGGCCATAACTTGAAAAGTTTTCAATATATCGACTTGATTTTTTTTGCGTTGGATAGCTAACCATATTGGCCTTAACGACAAATTTTTTTTTAATGGATAGTGGAAGAAAATTTTTTTTATCATTTTTTAAAAAAAAGCAAAGGGGGTAGTCCATTGTTTTTTTGGCGAAAAATATTTTTTTTCCACTATCTTCAAAAAACCAAATTTGAATTAAAGCCAATGCGGTTCTCTATTCAACGCAGTAGAAATCAAGTCGATATCTAGAAAAGTAAGCAAGGTATGACCAAAAAGATAAGTAGTTATACTACTTCCTATTTCCGGCCACTTTTTAGTAGAACTATTTACGTTTTTGGCCATAACTTGAAAAGTTTTCAATATATCGACTTGATTATTTTTGCGTTGGATAGCTAACCATATTGGCCTTAACGACAAATTTTTTTTTAATGGATAGTGGAAGAAAATTTTTTTTATCATTTTTTAAAAAAAAGCAAAGGGGGTAGTCCATTGTTTTTTTTGGCGAAAAATATTTTTTTTCCACTATCTTCAAAAAACCAAATTTGAATTAAAGCCAATGCGGTTCTCTATTCAACGCAGTAGAAGTCAAGTCGATATCTAGAAAAGTAAGCAAGTTATGACCAAAAAGGTAAGTAGTTATACTACTGCCTATTTCCGGCCACTTTTTAGTAGAACTATTTATGTTTTTGGCCATAACTTGAAAAGTTTTCAATATATCGACTTGATTATTTTTGCGTTGGATAGCTAACCATATTGGCCTTAACGACAAATTTTTTTTTAATGGATAGTGGAAGAAAATTTTTTTTATCATTTTTTAAAAAAAGGCAAAGGGGGTAGTCCATTGTTTTTTTTGGCGAAAAATATTTTTTTTCCACTATCTTCAAAAAACCAAATTTGAATTAAAGCCAATGCGGTTCTCTATTCAACGCAGTAGAAGTCAAGTCGATATCTAGAAAAGTAAGCAAGTTATGACCAAAAAGGTAAGTAGTTATACTACTGCCTATTTCCGGCCACTTTTTAGTAGAACTATTTACGTTTTTGGCCATAACTTGAAAAGTTTTCAATATATCGACTTGATTTTTTTTGCGTTGGATAGCTAACCATATTGGCCTTAACGACAAATTTTTTTTTAATGGATAGTGGAAGAAAATTTTTTTGATCATTTTTTAAAAAAAAGCAAAGGGGGTAGTCCATTGTTTTTTTTGGCGAAAAATATTTTTTTTCCACTATCTTCAAAAAACCAAATTTGAATTAAAGCCAATGCGGTTCTCTATTCAACGCAGTAGAAATCAAGTCGATATCTAGAAAAGTAAGCAAGGTATGACCAAAAAGATAAGTAGTTATACTACTTCCTATTTCCGGCCACTTTTTAGTAGAACTATTTACGTTTTTGGCCATAACTTGAAAAGTTTTCAATATATCGACTTGATTTTTTTTGCGTTGGATAGCTAACCATATTGGCCTTAACGACAAATTTTTTTTTAATGGATAGTGGAAGAAAATTTTTTTTATCATTTTTTTAAAAAAAGCAAAGGGGGTAGTCCATTGTGTTTTTTGGCGAAAAATATTTTTTTTCCACTATCTTCAAAAAACCAAATTTGAATTAAAGCCAATGCGGTTCTCTATTCATCGCAGTAGAAATCAAGTCGATATCTAGAAAAGTAAGCAAGTTATGACCAAAAAGATAAGTAGTTATACTACTTCCTCTTTCCGGCCACTTTTTAGTAGAACTATTTACGTTTTTGGCCATAACTTGAAAAGTTTTCAATATATCGACTTGATTATTTTTGCGTTGGATAGCTAACCATATTGGCCTTAACGACAAATTTTTTTTTAATGGATAGTGGAAGAAAATTTTTTTTATCATTTTTTTAAAAAAAGCAAAGGGGGTAGTCCATTGTTTTTTTTGGCGAAAAATATTTTTTTTCCACTATCTTCAAAAAACCAAATTTGAATTAAAGCCAATGCGGTTCTCTATTCAACGCAGTAGAAATCAAGTCGATATCTAGAAAAGTAAGCAAGGTATGACCAAAAAGATAAGTAGTTATACTACTTCCTATTTCCGGCCACTTTTTAGTAGAACTATTTACGTTTTTGGCCATAACTTGAAAAGTTTTCAATATATCGACTAGATTTTTTTTGCGTTGGATAGCTAACCATATTGGCCTTAACGACAAATTTTTTTTTAATGGATAGTGGAAGAAAATTTTTTTTATCATTTTTTTAAAAAAAGCAAAGGGGGTAGTCCATTGTTTTTTTTGGCGAAAAATATTTTTTTTCCACTATCTTCAAAAAACCAAATTTGAATTAAAGCCAATGCGGTTCTCTATTCAACGCAGTAGAAATCAAGTCGATATCTAGAAAAGTAAGCAAGTTATGACCAAAAAGATAAGTAGTTATACTACTTCCTATTTCCGGCCACTTTTTAGTAGAACTATTTACGTTTTTGGCCATAACTTGAAAAGTTTTCAATATATCGACTTGATTTTTTTTGCGTTGGATAGCTAACCATATTGGCCTTAACGACAAATTTTTTTTAATGGATAGTGGAAGAAAATTTTTTTTATCATTTTTTAAAAAAAAGCAAAGAGGGTAGTCCATTGTTTTTTTTGGCGAAAAATATTTTTTTTCCACTATCTTCAAAAAACCAAATTTGAATTAAAGCCAATGCGGTTCTCTATTCAACGCAGTAGAAATCAAGTCGATATCTAGAAAAGTAAGCAAGTTATGAGCAAAAAGATAAGTAGTTATACTACTGCCTATTTCCGGCCACTTTTTAGTAGAACTATTTACGTTTTTGGCCATAACTTGAAAAGTTTTCAATATATCGACTTGATTTCTTTTGCGTTGGATAGCTAACCATATTGGCCTTAACGACAAATTTTTTTTTAATGGATAGTGGAAGAAAATTTTTTTTATCATTTTTTAAAAAAAAGCAAAGGGGGTAGTCCATTGTTTTTTTTGGCGAAAAATATTTTTTTTCCACTATCTTCAAAAAACCAAATTTGAATTAAAGCCAATGCGGTTCTCTATTCAACGCAGTAGAAATCAAGTCGATATCTAGAAAAGTAAGCAAGTTATGACCAAAAAGATAAGTAGTTATACCACTGCCTATTTCCGGCCACTTTTTAGTAGAACTATTTACGTTTTTGGCCATAACTTGAAAACTTTTCAATATAGCGACTTGATTTCTTTTGCGTTGGATAGCTAACCATATTGGCCTTAACGACAAATTTTTTTTTAATGGATAGTGGAAGAAAATTTTTTTTATCATTTTTTAAAAAAAAGCAAAGGGGGTAGTCCATTGTTTTTTTTGGCGAAAAATATTTTTTTTCCACTATCTTCAAAAAACCAAATTTGAATTAAAGCCAATGCGGTTCTCTATTCAACGCAGTAGAAATCAAGTCGATATCTAGAAAAGTAAGCAAGTTATGACGAAAAAGATAAGTAGTTATACTACTGCCTATTTCCGGCCACTTTTTAGTAGAACTATTTACGTTTTTGGCCATAACTTGAAAAGTTTTCAATATATCGACTTGATTATTTTTGCGTTGGATAGCTAACCATATTGGCCTTAACGACAAATTTTTTTTTAATGGATAGTGGAAGAAAATTTTTTTTATCATTTTTTAAAAAAAAGCAAAGGGGGTAGTCCATTGTTTTTTTTGGCGAAAAATATTTTTTTTCCACTATCTTCAAAAAACTAAATTTGAATTAAAGCCAATGCGGTTCTCTATTCAACGCAGTAGAAATCAAGTCGATATCTAGAAAAGTAAGCAAGTTATGAGCAAAAAGATAAGTAGTTATACTACTGCCTATTTCCGGCCACTTTTTAGTAGAACTATTTACGTTTTTGGCCATAACTTGAAAAGTTTTCAATATATCGACTTGATTTCTTTTGCGTTGGATAGCTAACCATATTGGCCTTAACGACAAATTTTTTTTTAATGGATAGTGGAAGAAAATTTTTTTGATCATTTTTTAAAAAAAAGCAAAGGGGGTAGTCCATTGTTTTTTTTGGCGAAAAATATTTTTTTTCCACTATCTTCAAAAAACCAAATTTGAATTAAAGACAATGCGGTTCTCTATTCAACGCAGTAGAAATCAAGTCGATATCTAGAAAAGTAAGCAAGTTATGACCAAAAAGGTAAGTAGTTATACTACTGCCTATTTCCGGCCACTTTTTAGTAGAACTATTTACGTTTTTGGCCATAACTTGAAAAGTTTTCAATATATCGACTTGATTATTTTTGCGTTGGATAGCTAACCATATTGGCCTTAACGACAAATTTTTTTTTAATGGATAGTGGAAGAAAATTTTTTTTATCATTTTTTAAAAAAAAGCAAAGGGGGTAGTCCATTGTTTTTTTTGGCGAAAAATATTTTTTTTCCACTATCTTCAAAAAACCAAATTTGAATTAAAGCCAATGCGGTTCTCTATTCAACGCAGTAGAAATCAAGTCGATATCTAGAAAAGTAAGCAAGTTATGACCAAAAAGATAAGTAGTTCTACTACTTCCTATTTCCGGCCACTTTTTAGTAGAACTATTTACGTTTTTGGCCATAACTTGAAAAGTTTTCAATATATCGACTTGATTATTTTTGCGTTAAATAGCTAACCATATTGGCCTTAACGACAAATTTTTTTTTAATGGATAGTGGAAGAAAATTTTTTTTATCATTTTTTAAAAAAAAGCAAAGGGGGTAGTCCATTGTTTTTTTGGCGAAAAATATTTTTTTTCCACTATCTTCAAAAAACCAAATTTGAATTAAAGCCAATGCGGTTCTCTATTCAACGCAGTAGAAATCAAGTCGATATCTAGAAAAGTAAGCAAGTTATGACCATAAAGGTAAGTAGTTATGCTACTGCCTATTTCCGGCCACTTTTTAGTAGAACTATTTACTTTTTTGGCCATAACTTGAAAAGTTTTCAATATATCGACTTGATTTCTTTTGCGTTGGATAGCTAACCATATTGGCCTTAACGACAAATTTTTTTTTAATGGATAGTGGAAGAAAATTTTTTTTATCATTTTTTAAAAAAAAGCAAAGGGGGTAGTCCATTGTTTTTTTTTTGGCGAAAAATATTTTTTTTCCACTATCTTCAAAAAACCAAATTTGAATTAAAGCCAATGCGGTTCTCTATTCAACGCAGTAGAAATCAAGTCGATATCTAGAAAAGTAAGCAAGTTATGAGCAAAAAGATAAGTAGTTATACTACTGCCTATTTCCGGCCACTTTTTAGTAGAACTATTTACGTTTTTGGCCATAACTTGAAAAGTTTTCAATATATCGACTTGATTATTTTTGCATTGGATAGCTAACCATATTGGCCTTAACGACAAATTTTTTTTTAATGGATAGTGGAAGAAAATTTTTTTTATCATATTTTAAAAAAAAGCAAAAGGGGGTAGTCCATTGTTTTTTTTTGGCGAAAAATATTTTTTTTCCACTATCTTCAAAAAACCAAATTTGAATTAAAGCCAATGCGGTTCTCTATTCAACGTAGTAGAAATCAAGTCGATATCTAGAAAAGTAAGCAAGTTATGACCAAAAAGGTAAGTAGTTATACTACTGCCTATTTCCGGCCACTTTTTAGTAGAACTATTTACGTTTTTGGCCATAACTTGAAAAGTTTTCAATATATCGACTTGATTATTTTTGCGTTGGATAGCTAACCATATTGGCCTTAACGACAAATTTTTTTTTAATGGATTGTGGAAGAAAATTTTTTTTATCATTTTTTAAAAAAAAGCAAAGGGGGTAGTCCATTGTTTTTTTTGGCGAAAAATATTTTTTTTCCACTATCTTCAAAAAACCAAATTTGAATTAAAGCCAATGCGGTTCTCTATTCAACGCAGTAGAAATCAAGTCGATATCTAGAAAAGTAAGCAAGTTATGACGAAAAAGATAAGTAGTTATACTACTGCCTATTTCCGGCCACTTTTTAGTAGAACTATTTACGTTTTTGGCCATAACTTGAAAAGTTTTCAATATATCGACTTAATTATTTTTGCGTTGGATAGCTAACCATATTGGCCTTAACGACAAATTTTTTTTTAATGGATAGTGGAAGAAAATTTTTTTGATCATTTTTTAAAAAAAAGCAAAGGGGGTAGTCCATTGTTTTTTTTGGCGAAAAATATTTTTTTTCCACTATCTTCAAAAAACCAAATTTGAATTAAAGCCAATGCGGTTCTCTATTCAACGCAGTAGAAATCAAGTCGATATCTAGAAAAGTAAGCAAGTTATGACCAAAAAGGTAAGTAGTTATACTACTGCCTATTTCCGGCCACTTTTTAGTAGAACTATTTACTTTTTTGGCCATAACTTGAAAAGTTTTCAATATATCGACTTGATTTCTTTTGCGTTGGATAGCTAACCATATTGGCCTTAACGACAAATTTTTTTTTAATGGATAGTGGAAGAAAATTTTTTTTATCATTTTTTAAAAAAAAGCAAAGGGGGTAGTCCATTGTTTTTTTTGGCGAAAAATATTTTTTTTCCACTATCTTCAAAAAACCAAATTTGAATTAAAGCCAATGCGGTTCTCTATTCAACGCAGTAGAAATCAAGTCGATATCTAGAAAAGTAAGCAAGTTATGAGCAAAAAGATAAGTAGTTATACTACTGCCTATTTCCGGCCACTTTTTAGTAGAACTATTTACGTTTTTGGCCATAACTTGAAAAGTTTTCAATATATCGACTTGATTATTTTTGCATTGGATAGCTAACCATATTGGCCTTAACGACAAATTTTTTTTTAATGGATAGTGGAAGAAAATTTTTTTTATCATTTTTTAAAAAAAAGCAAAGGGGGTAGTCCATTGTTTTTTTTGGCGAAAAATATTTTTTTTCCACTATCTTCAAAAAACCAAATTTGAATTAAAGCCAATGCGGTTCTCTATTCAACGCAGTAGAAATCAAGTCGATATCTAGAAAAGTAAGCAAGTTATGACCAAAAAGGTAAGTAGTTATACTACTGCCTATTTCCGGCCACTTTTTAGTAGAACTATTTACGTTTTTGGCCATAACTTGAAAAGTTTTCAATATATCGACTTGATTATTTTTGCGTTGGATAGCTAACCATATTGACCTTAACGACAAATTTTTTTTTAATGGATTGTGGAAGAAAATTTTTTTTATCATTTTTTAAAAAAAAGCAAAGGGGGTAGTCCATTGTTTTTTTTGGCGAAAAATATTTTTTTTCCACTATCTTCAAAAAACCAAATTTGAATTAAAGCCAATGCGGTTCTCTATTCAACGCAGTAGAAATCAAGTCGATATCTAGAAAAGTAAGCAAGTTATGAGCAAAAAGATAAGTAGTTATACTACTGCCTATTTCCGGCCACTTTTTAGTAGAACTATTTACGTTTTTGGCCATAACTTGAAAAGTTTTCAATATATCGACTTGATTATTTTTGCATTGGATAGCTAACCATATTGGCCTTAACGACAAATTTTTTTTTAATGGATAGTGGAAGAAAATTTTTTTTATCATTTTTTAAAAAAAAGCAAAGGGGGTAGTCCATTGTTTTTTTTTGGCGAAAAATATTTTTTTTCCACTATCTTCAAAAAACCAAATTTGAATTAAAGCCAATGCGGTTCTCTATTCAACGCAGTAGAAATCAAGTCGATATCTAGAAAAGTAAGCAAGTTATGAGCAAAAAGATAAGTAGTTATACTACTGCCTATTTCCGGCCACTTTTTAGTAGAACTATTTACGTTTTTGGCCATAACTTGAAAAGTTTTCAATATATCGACTTGATTATTTTTGCATTGGATAGCTAACCATATTGGCCTTAACGACAAATTTTTTTTTAATGGATAGTGGAAGAAAATTTTTTTTATCATTTTTTAAAAAAAAGCAAAGGGGGTAGTCCATTGTTTTTTTTGGCGAAAAATATTTTTTTTCCACTATCTTCAAAAAACCAAATTTGAATTAAAGCCAATGCGGTTCTCTATTCAACGCAGTAGAAATCAAGTCGATATCTAGAAAAGTAAGCAAGTTATGACCAAAAAGGTAAGTAGTTATACTACTGCCTATTTCCGGCCACTTTTTAGTAGAACTATTTACGTTTTTGGCCATAACTTGAAAAGTTTTCAATATATCGACTTGATTATTTTTGCGTTGGATAGCTAACCATATTGACCTTAACGACAAATTTTTTTTTAATGGATTGTGGAAGAAAATTTTTTTTATCATTTTTTAAAAAAAAGCAAAGGGGGTAGTCCATTGTTTTTTTTGGCGAAAAATATTTTTTTTCCACTATCTTCAAAAAACCAAATTTGAATTAAAGCCAATGCGGTTCTCTATTCAACGCAGTAGAAATCAAGTCGATATCTAGAAAAGTAAGCAAGTTATGAGCAAAAAGATAAGTAGTTATACTACTGCCTATTTCCGGCCACTTTTTAGTAGAACTATTTACGTTTTTGGCCATAACTTGAAAAGTTTTCAATATATCGACTTGATTATTTTTGCATTGGATAGCTAACCATATTGGCCTTAACGACAAATTTTTTTTTAATGGATAGTGGAAGAAAATTTTTTTTATCATTTTTTAAAAAAAAGCAAAGGGGGTAGTCCATTGTTTTTTTTTGGCGAAAAATATTTTTTTTCCACTATCTTCAAAAAACCAAATTTGAATTAAAGCCAATGCGGTTCTCTATTCAACGCAGTAGAAATCAAGTCGATATCTAGAAAAGTAAGCAAGTTATGAGCAAAAAGATAAGTAGTTATACTACTGCCTATTTCCGGCCACTTTTTAGTAGAACTATTTACGTTTTTGGCCATAACTTGAAAAGTTTTCAATATATCGACTTGATTATTTTTGCGTTGGATAGCTAACCATATTGGCCTTAACGACAAATTTTTTTTTAATGGATAGTGGAAGAAAATGTTTTTGATCATTTTTTAAAAAAAAGCAAAGGGGGTAGTTCATTGTTTTTTTTGGCGAAAAATATTTTTTTTCCACTATCTTCAAAAAACCAAATTTGAATTAAAGCCAATGCGGTTCTCTATTCAACGCAGTAGAAATCAAGTCGATATCTAGAAAAGTAAGCAAGTTATGAGCAAAAAGATAAGTAGTTATACTACTGCCTATTTCCGGCCACTTTTTAGTAGAACTATTTACGTTTTTGGCCATAACTTGAAAAGTTTTCAATATATCGACTTGATTATTTTTGCATTGGATAGCTAACCATATTGGCCTTAACGACAAATTTTTTTTTAATGGATAGTGGAAGAAAATTTTTTTTATCATTTTTTAAAAAAAAGCAAAGGGGGTAGTCCATTGTTTTTTTTGGCGAAAAATATTTTTTTTCCACTATCTTCAAAAAACCAAATTTGAATTAAAGCCAATGCGGTTCTCTATTCAACGCAGTAGAAATCAAGTCGATATCTAGAAAAGTAAGCAAGTTATGACCAAAAAGGTAAGTAGTTATACTACTGCCTATTTCCGGCCACTTTTTAGTAGAACTATTTACGTTTTTGGCCATAACTTGAAAAGTTTTCAATATATCGACTTGATTATTTTTGCGTTGGATAGCTAACCATATTGGCCTTAACGACAAATTTTTTTTTAATGGATAGTGGAAGAAAATTTTTTTTATCATTTTTTAAAAAAAAGCAAAGGGGGTAGTCCATTGTTTTTTTTGGCGAAAAATATTTTTTTTCCACTATCTTCAAAAAACCAAATTTGAATTAAAGCCAATGCGGTTCTCTATTCAACGCAGTAGAAATCAAGTCGATATCTAGAAAAGTAAGCAAGTTATGACCAAAAAGGTAAGTAGTTATACTACTGCCTATTTCCGGCCACTTTTTAGTAGAACTATTTACGTTTTTGGCCATAACTTGAAAAGTTTTCAATATATCGACTTGATTATTTTTGCGTTGGATAGCTAACCATATTGACCTTAACGACAAATTTTTTTTTAATGGATTGTGGAAGAAAATTTTTTTTATCATTTTTTAAAAAAAAGCAAAGGGGGTAGTCCATTGTTTTTTTTGGCGAAAAATATTTTTTTTCCACTATCTTCAAAAACCCAAATTTGAATTAAAGCCAATGCGGTTCTCTATTCAACGCAGTAGAAATCAAGTCGATATCTAGAAAAGTAAGCAAGTTATGAGCAAAAAGATAAGTAGTTATACTACTGCCTATTTCCGGCCACTTTTTAGTAGAACTATTTACGTTTTTGGCCATAACTTGAAAAGTTTTCAATATATCGACTTGATTATTTTTGCATTGGATAGCTAACCATATTGGCCTTAACGACAAATTTTTTTTTAATGGATAGTGGAAGAAAATTTTTTTTATCATTTTTTAAAAAAAAGCAAAGGGGGTAGTCCATTGTTTTTTTTTGGCGAAAAATATTTTTTTTCCACTATCTTCAAAAAACCAAATTTGAATTAAAGCCAATGCGGTTCTCTATTCAACGCAGTAGAAATCAAGTCGATATCTAGAAAAGTAAGCAAGTTATGACCAAAAAGGTAAGTAGTTATACTACTGCCTATTTCCGGCCACTTTTTAGTAGAACTATTTACGTTTTTGGCCATAACTTGAAAAGTTTTCAATATATCGACTTGATTATTTTTGCGTTGGATAGCTAACCATATTGGCCTTAACGACAAATTTTTTTTTAATGGATAGTGGAAGAAAATGTTTTTGATCATTTTTTAAAAAAAAGCAAAGGGGGTAGTCCATTGTTTTTTTTGGCGAAAAATATTTTTTTTCCACTATCTTCAAAAAACCAAATTTGAATTAAAGCCAATGCGGTTCTCTATTCAACGCAGTAGAAATCAAGTCGATATCTAGAAAAGTAAGCAAGTTATGACCAAAAAGGTAAGTAGTTATACTACTGCCTATTTCCGGCCACTTTTTAGTAGAACTATTTACGTTTTTGGCCATAACTTGAAAAGTTTTCAATATATCGACTTGATTATTTTTGCATTGGATAGCTAACCATATTGGCCTTAACGACAAATTTTTTTTTAATGGATAGTGGAAGAAAATTTTTTTTATCATTTTTTAAAAAAAAGCAAAGGGGGTAGTCCATTGTTTTTTTTGGCGAAAAATATTTTTTTTCCACTATCTTCAAAAAACCAAATTTGAATTAAAGCCAATGCGGTTCTCTATTCAACGCAGTAGAAATCAAGTCGATATCTAGAAAAGTAAGCAAGTTATGACCAAAAAGGTAAGTAGTTATACTACTGCCTATTTCCGGCCACTTTTTAGTAGAACTATTTACGTTTTTGGCCATAACTTGAAAAGTTTTCAATATATCGACTTGATTATTTTTGCGTTGGATAGCTAACCATATTGACCTTAACGACAAATTTTTTTTTAATGGATTGTGGAAGAAAATTTTTTTTATCATTTTTTAAAAAAAAGCAAAGGGGGTAGTCCATTGTTTTTTTTGGCGAAAAATATTTTTTTTCCACTATCTTCAAAAAACCAAATTTGAATTAAAGCCAATGCGGTTCTCTATTCAACGCAGTAGAAATCAAGTCGATATCTAGAAAAGTAAGCAAGTTATGAGCAAAAAGATAAGTAGTTATACTACTGCCTATTTCCGGCCACTTTTTAGTAGAACTATTTACGTTTTTGGCCATAACTTGAAAAGTTTTCAATATATCGACTTGATTATTTTTGCATTGGATAGCTAACCATATTGGCCTTAACGACAAATTTTTTTTTAATGGATAGTGGAAGAAAATTTTTTTTATCATTTTTTAAAAAAAAGCAAAGGGGGTAGTCCATTGTTTTTTTTTGGCGAAAAATATTTTTTTTCCACTATCTTCAAAAAACCAAATTTGAATTAAAGCCAATGCGGTTCTCTATTCAACGCAGTAGAAATCAAGTCGATATCTAGAAAAGTAAGCAAGTTATGACCAAAAAGGTAAGTAGTTATACTACTGCCTATTTCCGGCCACTTTTTAGTAGAACTATTTACGTTTTTGGCCATAACTTGAAAAGTTTTCAATATATCGACTTGATTATTTTTGCGTTGGATAGCTAACCATATTGACCTTAACGACAAATTTTTTTTTAATGGATTGTGGAAGAAAATTTTTTTTATCATTTTTTAAAAAAAAGCAAAGGGGGTAGTCCATTGTTTTTTTTTGGCGAAAAATATTTTTTTTCCACTATCTTCAAAAAACCAAATTTGAATTAAAGCCAATGCGGTTCTCTATTCAACGCAGTAGAAATCAAGTCGATATCTAGAAAAGTAAGCAAGTTATGACCAAAAAGGTAAGTAGTTATACTGCTGCCTATTTCCGGCCACTTTTTAGTAGAACTATTTACGTTTTTGGCCATAACTTGAAAAGTTTTCAATATATCGACTTGATTATTTTTGCGTTGGATAGCTAACCATATTGGCCTTAACGACAAATTTTTTTTTAATGGATTGTGGAAGAAAATTTTTTTTATCATTTTTTAAAAAAAAGCAAAGGGGGTAGTCCATTGTTTTTTTTGGCGAAAAATATTTTTTTTCCACTATCTTCAAAAAACCAAATTTGAATTAAAGCCAATGCGGTTCTCTATTCAACGCAGTAGAAATCAAGTCGATATCTAGAAAAGTAAGCAAGTTATGACCAAAAAGATAAGTAGTTATACTACTGCCTATTTCCGGCCACTTTTTAGTAGAACTATTTACGTTTTTGGCCATAACTTGAAAAGTTTTCAATATATCGACTTGATTATTTTTGCATTGGATAGCTAACCATATTGGCCTTAACGACAAATTTTTTTTTAATGGATAGTGGAAGAAAATTTTTTTTATCATTTTTTAAAAAAAAGCAAAGGGGGTAGTCCATTGTTTTTTTTTTGGCGAAAAATATTTTTTTTCCACTATCTTCAAAAAATCAAATTTGAATTAAAGCCAATGCGGTTCTCTATTCAACGCAGTAGAAATCAAGTCGATATCTAGAAAAGTAAGCAAGTTATGACCATAAAGGTAAGTAGTTATGCTACTGCCTATTTCCGGCCACTTTTTAGTAGAACTATTTACTTTTTTGGCCATAACTTGAAAAGTTTTCAATATATCGACTTGATTTCTTTTGCGTTGGATAGCTAACCATATTGGCCTTAACGACAAATTTTTTTTTAATGGATAGTGGAAGAAAATTTTTTTTATCATTTTTTAAAAAAAAGCAAAGGGGGTAGTCCATTGTTTTTTTTGGCGAAAAATATTTTTTTTCCACTATCTTCAAAAAACCAAATTTGAATTAAAGCCAATGCGGTTCTCTATTCAACGCAGTAGAAATCAAGTCGATATCTAGAAAAGTAAGCAAGTTATGACCAAAAAGGTAAGTAGTTATACTACTGCCTATTTCCGGCCACTTTTTAGTAGAACTATTTACGTTTTTGGCCATAACTTGAAAAGTTTTCAATATATCGACTTGATTATTTTTGCGTTGGATAGCTAACCATATTGGCCTTAACGACAAATTTTTTTTTAATGGATAGTGGAAGAAAATTTTTTTGATCATTTTTTAAAAAAAAGCAAAGGGGGTAGTCCATTGTTTTTTTTGGCGAAAAATATTTTTTTTCCACTAGCTTCAAAAAACCAAATTTGAATTAAAGCCAATGCGGTTCTCTATTCAACGCAGTAGAAATCAAGTCGATATCTAGAAAAGTAAGCAAGTTATGAGCAAAAAGATAAGTAGTTATACTACTGCCTATTTCCGGCCACTTTTTAGTAGAACTATTTACGTTTTTGGCCATAACTTGAAAAGTTTTCAATATATCGACTTGATTATTTTTGCATTGGATAGCTAACCATATTGGCCTTAACGACAAATTTTTTTTTAATGGATAGTGGAAGAAAATTTTTTTTATCATTTTTTAAAAAAAAGCAAAGGGGGTAGTCCATTGTTTTTTTTGGCGAAAAATATTTTTTTTCCACTATCTTCAAAAAACCAAATTTGAATTAAAGCCAATGCGGTTCTCTATTCAACGCAGTAGAAATCAAGTCGATATCTAGAAAAGTAAGCAAGTTATGACCAAAAAGGTAAGTAGTTATACTACTGCCTATTTCCGGCCACTTTTTAGTAGAACTATTTACGTTTTTGGCCATAACTTGAAAAGTTTTCAATATATCGACTTGATTATTTTTGCATTGGATAGCTAACCATATTGGCCTTAACGACAAATTTTTTTTTAATGGATAGTGGAAGAAAATTTTTTTTATCATTTTTTAAAAAAAAGCAAAGGGGGTAGTCCATTGTTTTTTTTGGCGAAAAATATTTTTTTTCCACTATCTTCAAAAAACCAAATTTGAATTAAAGCCAATGCGGTTCTCTATTCAACGCAGTAGAAATCAAGTCGATATCTAGAAAAGTAAGCAAGTTATGACCAAAAAGATAAGTAGTTATACTACTGCCTATTTCCGGCCACTTTTTAGTAGAACTATTTACGTTTTTGGCCATAACTTGAAAAGTTTTCAATATATCGACTTGATTATTTTTGCATTGGATAGCTAACCATATTGGCCTTAACGACAAATTTTTTTTTAATGGATAGTGGAAGAAAATTTTTTTTATCATTTTTTAAAAAAAAGCAAAGGGGGTAGTCCATTGTTTTTTTTTGGCGAAAAATATTTTTTTTCCACTATCTTCAAAAAACCAAATTTGAATTAAAGCCAATGCGGTTCTCTATTCAACGCAGTAGAAATCAAGTCGATATCTAGAAAAGTAAGCAAGTTATGACCAAAAAGGTAAGTAGTTATACTACTGCCTATTTCCGGCCACTTTTTAGTAGAACTATTTACGTTTTTGGCCATAACTTGAAAAGTTTTCAATATATCGACTTGATTATTTTTGCGTTGGATAGCTAACCATATTGGCCTTAACGACAAATTTTTTTTTAATGGATAGTGGAAGAAAATGTTTTTGATCATTTTTTAAAAAAAAGCAAAGGGGGTAGTCCATTGTTTTTTTTGGCGAAAAATATTTTTTTTCCACTATCTTCAAAAAACCAAATTTGAATTAAAGCCAATGCGGTTCTCTATTCAACGCAGTAGAAATCAAGTCGATATCTAGAAAAGTAAGCAAGTTATGACCAAAAAGGTAAGTAGTTATACTACTGCCTATTTCCGGCCACTTTTTAGTAGAACTATTTACGTTTTTGGCCATAACTTGAAAAGTTTTCAATATATCGACTTGATTATTTTTGCGTTGGATAGCTAACCATATTGGCCTTAACGACAAATTTTTTTTTAATGGATAGTGGAAGAAAATTTTTTTGATCATTTTTTAAAAAAAAGCAAAGGGGGTAGTCCATTGTTTTTTTTGGCGAAAAATATTTTTTTTCCACTAGCTTCAAAAAACCAAATTTGAATTAAAGCCAATGCGGTTCTCTATTCAACGCAGTAGAAATCAAGTCGATATCTAGAAAAGTAAGCAAGTTATGAGCAAAAAGATAAGTAGTTATACTACTGCCTATTTCCGGCCACTTTTTAGTAGAACTATTTACGTTTTTGGCCATAACTTGAAAAGTTTTCAATATATCGACTTGATTATTTTTGCGTTGGATAGCTAACCATATTGGCCTTAACGACAAATTTTTTTTTAATGGATAGTGGAAGAAAATTTTTTTTATCATTTTTTAAAAAAAAGCAAAGGGGGTAGTCCATTGTTTTTTTTGGCGAAAAATATTTTTTTTCCACTATCTTCAAAAAACCAAATTTGAATTAAAGCCAATGCGGTTCTCTATTCAACGCAGTAGAAATCAAGTCGATATCTAGAAAAGTAAGCAAGTTATGACCAAAAAGGTAAGTAGTTATACTACTGCCTATTTCCGGCCACTTTTTAGTAGAACTATTTACGTTTTTGGCCATAACTTGAAAAGTTTTCAATATATCGACTTGATTATTTTTGCGTTGGATAGCTAACCATATTGACCTTAACGACAAATTTTTTTTTAATGGATTGTGGAAGAAAATTTTTTTTATCATTTTTTAAAAAAAAGCAAAGGGGGTAGTCCATTGTTTTTTTTGGCGAAAAATATTTTTTTTCCACTATCTTCAAAAAACCAAATTTGAATTAAAGCCAATGCGGTTCTCTATTCAACGCAGTAGAAATCAAGTCGATATCTAGAAAAGTAAGCAAGTTATGACCAAAAAGGTAAGTAGTTATACTACTGCCTATTTCCGGCCACTTTTTAGTAGAACTATTTACGTTTTTGGCCATAACTTGAAAAGTTTTCAATATATCGACTTGATTATTTTTGCATTGGATAGCTAACCATATTGGCCTTAACGACAAATTTTTTTTTAATGGATAGTGGAAGAAAATTTTTTTTATCATTTTTTAAAAAAAAGCAAAGGGGGTAGTCCATTGTTTTTTTTTGGCGAAAAATATTTTTTTTCCACTATCTTCAAAAAACCAAATTTGAATTAAAGCCAATGCGGTTCTCTATTCAACGCAGTAGAAATCAAGTCGATATCTAGAAAAGTAAGCAAGTTATGACCAAAAAGATAAGTAGTTATGCTACTGCCTATTTCCGGCCACTTTTTAGTAGAACTATTTACTTTTTTGGCCATAACTTGAAAAGTTTTCAATATATCGACTTGATTTCTTTTGCGTTGGATAGCTAACCATATTGGCCTTAACGACAAATTTTTTTGTTAATGGATAGTGGAAGAAAATTTTTTTTATCATTTTTTAAAAAAAAGCAAAGGGGGTAGTCCATTGTTTTTTTTGGCGAAAAATATTTTTTTTCCACTATCTTCAAAAAACCAAATTTGAATTAAAGCCAATGCGGTTCTCTATTCAACGCAGTAGAAATCAAGTCGATATCTAGAAAAGTAAGCAAGTTATGACCAAAAAGGTAAGTAGTTATACTACTGCCTATTTCCGGCCACTTTTTAGTAGAACTATTTACGTTTTTGGCCATAACTTGAAAAGTTTTCAATATATCGACTTGATTATTTTTGCGTTGGATAGCTAACCATATTGGCCTTAACGACAAATTTTTTTTTAATGGATTGTGGAAGAAAATTTTTTTTATCATTTTTTAAAAAAAAGCAAAGGGGGTAGTCCATTGTTTTTTTTGGCGAAAAATATTTTTTTTCCACTATCTTCAAAAAACCAAATTTGAATTAAAGCCAATGCGGTTCTCTATTCAACGCAGTAGAAATCAAGTCGATATCTAGAAAAGTAAGCAAGTTATGACCAAAAAGATAAGTAGTTATACTACTGCCTATTTCCGGCCACTTTTTAGTAGAACTATTTACGTTTTGGCCATAACTTGAAAAGTTTTCAATATATCGACTTGATTATTTTTGCATTGGATAGCTAACCATATTGGCCTTAACGACAAATTTTTTTTTAATGGATAGTGGAAGAAAATTTTTTTTATCATTTTTTAAAAAAAAGCAAAGGGGGTAGTCCATTTTTTTTTTTGGCGAAAAATATTTTTTTTCCACTATCTTCAAAAAACCAAATTTGAATTAAAGCCAATGCGGTTCTCTATTCAACGCAGTAGAAATCAAGTCGATATCTAGAAAAGTAAGCAAGTTATGACCAAAAAGGTAAGTAGTTATACTACTGCCTATTTCCGGCCACTTTTTAGTAGAACTATTTACGTTTTTGGCCATAACTTGAAAAGTTTTCAATATATCGACTTGATTATTTTTGCATTGGATAGCTAACCATATTGGCCTTAACGACAAATTTTTTTTTAATGGATAGTGGAAGAAAATTTTTTTTATCATTTTTTAAAAAAAAGCAAAGGGGGTAGTCCATTGTTTTTTTTTGGCGAAAAATATTTTTTTTCCACTATCTTCAAAAAACCAAATTTGAATTAAAGCCAATGCGGTTCTCTATTCAACGCAGTAGAAATCAAGTCGATATCTAGAAAAGTAAGCAAGTTATGACCATAAAGGTAAGTAGTTATGCTACTGCCTATTTCCGGCCACTTTTTAGTAGAACTATTTACTTTTTTGGCCATAACTTGAAAAGTTTTCAATATATCGACTTGATTTCTTTTGCGTTGGATAGCTAACCATATTGGCCTTAACGACAAATTTTTTTTTAATGGATAGTGGAAGAAAATTTTTTTGATCATTTTTTAAAAAAAAGCAAAGGGGGTAGTCCATTGTTTTTTTTGGCGAAAAATATTTTTTTTCCACTATCTTCAAAAAACCAAATTTGAATTAAAGCCAATGCGGTTCTCTATTCAACGCAGTAGAAATCAAGTCGATATCTAGAAAAGTAAGCAAGTTATGAGCAAAAAGATAAGTAGTTATACTACTGCCTATTTCCGGCCACTTTTTAGTAGAACTATTTACGTTTTTGGCCATAACTTGAAAAGTTTTCAATATATCGACTTGATTATTTTTGCATTGGATAGCTAACCATATTGGCCTTAACGACAAATTTTTTTTAATGGATAGTGGAAGAAAATTTTTTTTATCATTTTTTAAAAAAAAGCAAAGGGGGTAGTCCATTGTTTTTTTTGGCGAAAAATATTTTTTTTCCACTATCTTCAAAAAACCAAATTTGAATTAAAGCCAATGCGGTTCTCTATTCAACGCAGTAGAAATCAAGTCGATATCTAGAAAAGTAAGCAAGTTATGACCATAAAGGTAAGTAGTTATGCTACTGCCTATTTCCGGCCACTTTTTAGTAGAACTATTTACTTTTTTGGCCATAACTTGAAAAGTTTTCAATATATCGACTTGATTTCTTTTGCGTTGGATAGCTAACCATATTGGCCTTAACGACAAATTTTTTTTTAATGGATAGTGGAAGAAAATTTTTTTTATCATTTTTTAAAAAAAAGCAAAGGGGGTAGTCCATTGTTTTTTTGGCGAAAAATATTTTTTTTCCACTATCTTCAAAAAACCAAATTTGAATTAAAGCCAATGCGGTTCTCTATTCAACGCAGTAGAAATCAAGTCGATATCTAGAAAAGTAAGCAAGTTATGACCAAAAAGGTAAGTAGTTATACTACTGCCTATTTCCGGCCACTTTTTAGTAGAACTATTTACGTTTTTGGCCATAACTTGAAAAGTTTTCAATATATCGACTTGATTATTTTTGCGTTGGATAGCTAACCATATTGGCCTTAACGACAAATTTTTTTTTAATGGATTGTGGAAGAAAATTTTTTTTATCATTTTTTAAAAAAAAGCAAAGGGGGTAGTCCATTGTTTTTTTTGGCGAAAAATATTTTTTTTCCACTATCTTCAAAAAACCAAATTTGAATTAAAGACAATGCGGTTCTCTATTCAACGCAGTAGAAATCAAGTCGATATCTAGAAAAGTAAGCAAGTTATGAGCAAAAAGATAAGTAGTTATACTACTGCCTATTTCCGGCCACTTTTTAGTAGAACTATTTACGTTTTTGGCCATAACTTGAAAAGTTTTCAATATATCGACTTGATTATTTTTGCGTTGGATAGCTAACCATATTGGCCTTAACGACAAATTTTTTTTTAATGGATAGTGGAAGAAAATTTTTTTGATCATTTTTTAAAAAAAAGCAAAGGGGGTAGTCCATTGATTTTTTTGGCGAAAAATATTTTTTTTCCACTATCTTCAAAAAACCAAATCTGAATTAAAGCCAATGCGGTTCTCTATTCAACGCAGTAGAAATCAAGTCGATATCTAGAAAAGTAAGCAAGTTATGACCAAAAAGGTAAGTAGTTATACTACTGCCTATTTCCGGCCACTTTTTAGTAGAACTATTTACGTTTTTGGCCATAACTTGAAAAGTTTTCAATATATCGACTTGATTATTTTTGCATTGGATAGCTAACCATATTGGCCTTAACGACAAATTTTTTTGTTAATGGATAGTGGAAGAAAATTTTTTTTATCATTTTTTAAAAAAAAGCAAAGGGGGTAGTCCATTGTTTTTTTTTGGCGAAAAATATTTTTTTTCCACTATCTTCAAAAAACCAAATTTGAATTAAAGCCAATGCGGTTCTCTATTCAACGCAGTAGAAATCAAGTCGATATCTAGAAAAGTAAGCAAGTTATGACCATAAAGGTAAGTAGTTATGCTACTGCCTATTTCCGGCCACTTTTTAGTAGAACTATTTACTTTTTTGGCCATAACTTGAAAAGTTTTCAATATATCGACTTGATTTCTTTTGCGTTGGATAGCTAACCATATTGGCCTTAACGACAAATTTTTTTTTAATGGATAGTGGAAGAAAATTTTTTTGATCATTTTTTAAAAAAAAGCAAAGGGGGTAGTCCATTGTTTTTTTTGGCGAAAAATATTTTTTTTCCACTATCTTCAAAAAACCAAATTTGAATTAAAGCCAATGCGGTTCTCTATTCAACGCAGTAGAAATCAAGTCGATATCTAGAAAAGTAAGCAAGTTATGAGCAAAAAGATAAGTAGTTATACTACTGCCTATTTCCGGCCACTTTTTAGTAGAACTATTTACGTTTTTGGCCATAACTTGAAAAGTTTTCAATATATCGACTTGATTATTTTTGCATTGGATAGCTAACCATATTGGCCTTAACGTCAAATTTTTTTTAATGGATAGTGGAAGAAAATTTTTTTTATCATTTTTTAAAAAAAAGCAAAGGGGGTAGTCCATTGTTTTTTTGGCGAAAAATATTTTTTTTCCACTATCTTCAAAAAACCAAATTTGAATTAAAGCCAATGCGGTTCTCTATTCAACGCAGTAGAAATCAAGTCGATATCTAGAAAAGTAAGCAAGTTATGACCATAAAGGTAAGTAGTTATGCTACTGCCTATTTCCGGCCACTTTTTAGTAGAACTATTTACTTTTTTGGCCATAACTTGAAAAGTTTTCAATATATCGACTTGATTTCTTTTGCGTTGGATAGCTAACCATATTGGCCTTAACGACAAATTTTTTTTTAATGGATAGTGGAAGAAAATTTTTTTTATCATTTTTTAAAAAAAAGCAAAGGGGGTAGTCCATTGTTTTTTTTTTTGGCGAAAAATATTTTTTTTCCACTATCTTCAAAAAACCAAATTTGAATTAAAGCCAATGCGGTTCTCTATTCAACGCAGTAGAAATCAAGTCGATATCTAGAAAAGTAAGCAAGTTATGACCAAAAAGGTAAGTAGTTATACTACTGCCTATTTCCGGCCACTTTTTAGTAGAACTATTTACGTTTTTGGCCATAACTTGAAAAGTTTTCAATATATCGACTTGATTATTTTTGCGTTGGATAGCTAACCATATTGGCCTTAACGACAAATTTTTTTTTAATGGATTGTGGAAGAAAATTTTTTTTATCATTTTTAAAAAAAAAGCAAAGGGGGTAGTCCATTGTTTTTTTTTGGCGAAAAATATTTTTTTTCCACTATCTTCAAAAAACCAAATTTGAATTAAAGCCAATGCGGTTCTCTATTCAACGCAGTAGAAATCAAGTCGATATCTAGAAAAGTAAGCAAGTTATGACCAAAAAGGTAAGTAGTTATACTACTGCCTATTTCCGGCCACTTTTTAGTAGAACTATTTACGTTTTTGGCCATAACTTGAAAAGTTTTCAATATATCGACTTGATTATTTTTGCGTTGGATAGCTAACCATATTGGCCTTAACGACAAATTTTTTTTTAATGGATTGTGGAAGAAAATTTTTTTTATCATTTTTTAAAAAAAAGCAAAGGGGGTAGTCCATTGTTTTTTTTGGCGAAAAATATTTTTTTTCCACTATCTTCAAAAAACCAAATTTGAATTAAAGCCAATGCGGTTCTCTATTCAACGCAGTAGAAATCAAGTCGATATCTAGAAAAGTAAGCAAGTTATGACCAAAAAGGTAAGTAGTTATACTACTGCCTATTTCCGGCCACTTTTAAGTAGAACTATTTACGTTTTTGGCCATAACTTGAAAAGTTTTCAATATATCGACTTGATTATTTTTGCATTGGATAGCTAACCATATTGGCCTTAACGACAAATTTTTTTGTTAATGGATAGTGGAAGAAAATTTTTTTTATCATTTTTTAAAAAAAAGCAAAGGGGGTAGTCCATTGTTTTTTTTGGCGAAAAATATTTTTTTTCCACTATCTTCAAAAAACCAAATTTGAATTAAAGCCAATGCGGTTCTCTATTCAACGCAGTAGAAATCAAGTCGATATCTAGAAAAGTAAGCAAGTTATGACCAAAAAGGTAAGTAGTTATACTACTGCCTATTTCCGGCCACTTTTTAGTAGAACTATTTACGTTTTTGGCCATAACTTGAAAAGTTTTCAATATATCGACTTGATTATTTTTGCATTGGATAGCTAACCATATTGGCCTTAACGACAAATTTTTTTGTTAATGGATAGTGGAAGAAAATTTTTTTTATCATTTTTTAAAAAAAGCAAAGGGGGTAGTCCATTGTTTTTTTTTGGCGAAAAATATTTTTTTTCCACTATCTTCAAAAAACCAAATTTGAATTAAAGCCAATGCGGTTCTCTATTCAACGCAGTAGAAATCAAGTCGATATCTAGAAAAGTAAGCAAGTTATGACCAAAAAGGTAAGTAGTTATACTACTGCCTATTTCCGGCCACTTTTTAGTAGAACTATTTACGTTTTTGGCCATAACTTGAAAAGTTTTCAATATATCGACTTGATTATTTTTGCATTTGATAGCTAACCATATTGGCCTTAACGACAAATTTTTTTTTAATGGATAGTGGAAGAAAATTTTTTTTATCATTTTTTAAAAAAAAGCAAAGGCGGTAGTCCATTGTTTTTTTTGGCGAAAAATATTTTTTTTCCACTATCTTCAAAAAACCAAATTTGAATTAAAGCCAATGCGGTTCTCTATTCAACGCAGTAGAAATCAAGTCGATATCTAGAAAAGTAAGCAAGTTATGACCATAAAGGTAAGTAGTTATGCTACTGCCTATTTCCGGCCACTTTTTAGTAGAACTATTTACTTTTTTGGCCATAACTTAAAAAGTTTTCAATATATCGACTTGATTTCTTTTGCGTTGGATAGCTAACCATATTGGCCTTAACGACAAATTTTTTTGTTAATGCATAGTGGAAGAAAATTTTTTTTATCATTTTTTAAAAAAAGCAAAGGGGGTAGTCCATTGTTTTTTTTTGGCGAAAAATATTTTTTTTCCACTATCTTCAAAAAACCAAATTTGAATTAAAGCCAATGCGGTTCTCTATTCAACGCAGTAGAAATCAAGTCGATATCTAGAAAAGTAAGCAAGTTATGACCAAAAAGGTAAGTAGTTATACTACTGCCTATTTCCGGCCACTTTTTAGTAGAACTATTTACGTTTTTGGCCATAACTTGAAAAGTTTTCAATATATCGACTTGATTATTTTTGCATTGGATAGCTAACCATATTGGCCTTAACGACAAATTTTTTTTTAATGGATAGTGGAAGAAAATTTTTTTTATCATTTTTTAAAAAAAAGCAAAGGCGGTAGTCCATTGTTTTTTTTGGCGAAAAATATTTTTTTTCCACTATCTTCAAAAAACCAAATTTGAATTAAAGCCAATGCGGTTCTCTATTCAACGCAGTAGAAATCAAGTCGATATCTAGAAAAGTAAGCAAGTTATGATTAAAAAGGTAAGTAGTTATACTACTGCCTATTTCCGGCCACTTTTTAGTAGAACTATTTACGTTTTTGGCCATAACTTGAAAATTTTTCAATATATCGACTTGATTTCTTTTGCGTTGGATAGCTAACCATATTGGCCTTAACTACAAATTTTTTTTTAATGGATAGTGGAAGAAAATTTTTGTTATAATTTTTTAAAAAAAAGCAAAGGGGGTAGTCCATTGTTTTTTTTGGCGAAAAATATTTTTTTTCCACTATCTTCAAAAAACCAAATTTGAATTAAAGCCAATGCGGTTCTCTATTCAACGCAGTAGAAATCAAGTCGATATCTAGAAAAGTAAGCAAGTTATGACCAAAAAGGTAAGTAGTTATACTACTGCCTATTTCCGGCCACTTTTTAGTAGAACTATTTACTTTTTTGGCCATAACTTGAAAAGTTTTCAATATATCGACTTGATTTCTTTTGCGTTGGATAGCTAACCATATTGGCCTTAACGACAAATTTTTTTGTTAATGGATAGTGGAAGAAAATTTTTTTTATCATTTTTTAAAAAAAAGCAAAGGGGGTAGTCCATTGTTTTTTTTGGCGAAAAATATTTTTTTTCCACTATCTTCAAAAAACCAAATTTGAATTAAAGCCAATGCGGTTCTCTATTCAACGCAGTAGAAATCAAGTCGATATCTAGAAAAGTAAGCAAGTTATGACCAAAAAGATAAGTAGTTATACTACTGCCTATTTCCGGCCACTTTTTAGTAGAACTATTTACGTTTTTGGCCATAACATGAAAAGTTTTCAATATATCGACTTGATTATTTTTGCGTTGGATAGCTAACCATATTGGCCTTAACGACAAATTTTTTTTTAATGGATAGTGGAAGAAAATTTTTGTTATCATTTTTTAAAAAAAAGCAAAGGGGGTAGTCCATTGTTTTTTTTGGCGAAAAATATTTTTTTTCCACTATCTTCAAAAAACCAAATTTGAATTAAAGCCAATGCGGTTCTCTATTCAACGCAGTAGAAATCAAGTCGATATCTAGAAAAGTAAGCAAGTTATGACCAAAAAGGTAAGTAGTTATACTACTGCCTATTTCCGGCCACTTTTTAGTAGAACTATTTACTTTTTTGGCCATAACTTGAAAAGTTTTCAATATATCGACTTGATTTCTTTTGCGTTGGATAGCTAACCATATTGGCCTTAACGACAAATTTTTTTGTTAATGGATAGTGGAAGAAAATTTTTTTTATCATTTTTTAAAAAAAAGCAAAGGGGGTAGTCCATTGTTTTTTTTGGCGAAAAATATTTTTTTTCCACTATCTTCAAAAAACCAAATTTGAATTAAAGCCAATGCGGTTCTCTATTCAACGCAGTAGAAATCAAGTCGATATCTAGAAAAGTAAGCAAGTTATGACCAAAAAGATAAGTAGTTATACTACTGCCTATTTCCGGCCACTTTTTAGTAGAACTATTTACGTTTTTGGCCATAACATGAAAAGTTTTCAATATATCGACTTGATTATTTTTGCGTTGGATAGCTAACCATATTGGCCTTAACGACAAATTTTTTTTTAATGGATAGTGGAAGAAAATTTTTGTTATCATTTTTTAAAAAAAAGCAAAGGGGGTAGTCCATTGTTTTTTTTGGCGAAAAATATTTTTTTTCCACTATCTTCAAAAAACCAAATTTGAATTAAAGCCAATGCGGTTCTCTATTCAACGCAGTAGAAATCAAGTCGATATCTAGAAAAGTAAGCAAGTTATGACCAAAAAGGTAAGTAGTTATACTACTGCCTATTTCCGGCCACTTTTTAGTAGAACTATTTACTTTTTTGGCCATAACTTGAAAAGTTTTCAATATATCGACTTGATTTCGTTTGCGTTGGATAGCTAACCATATTGGCCTTAACGACAATTTTTTTTGTTAATGGATAGTGGAAGAAAATTTTTTTTATTATTTTTTAAAAAAAAGCAAAGGGGGTAGTCCATTGTTTTTTTTGGCGAAAAATATTTTTTTTCCACTATCTTCAAAAAACCAAATTTGAATTAAAGCCAATGCGGTTCTCTATTCAACGCAGTAGAAATCAAGTCGATATCTAGAAAAGTAAGCAAGTTATGACGAAAAAGATAAGTAGTTATACTACTGCCTATTTCCGGCCACTTTTTAGTAGAACTATTTACGTTTTTGGCCATAACTTGAAAAGTTTTCAATATATCGACTTGATTTCTTTTGCGTTGGATAGCTAACCATATTGGCCTTAACGACAAATTTTTTTTTAATGGATAGTGGAAGAAAATTTTTTTTATCATTTTTTAAAAAAAAGCAAAGGGGGTAGTCCATTGTTTTTTTTGGCGAAAAATATTTTTTTTCACTATCTTCAAAAAACCAAATTTGAATTAAAGCCAATGCGGTTCTCTATTCAACGCAGTAGAAATCAAGTCGATATCTAGAAAAGTAAGCAAGTTATGACCAAAAAGGTAAGTAGTTATACTACTGCCTATTTCCGGCCACTTTTTAGTAGAACTATTTACGTTTTTGGCCTTAACTTGAAAAGTTTTCAATATATCGACTTGATTATTTTTGCGTTGGATAGCTAACCATATTGGCCTTAACGACAAATTTTTTTTTAATGGATAGTGGAAGAAAATTTTTTTTATCATTTTTTAAAAAAAAGCAAAGGGGGTAGTCCATTGTTTTTTTTGGCGAAAAATATTTTTTTTCCACTATCTTCAAAAAACCAAATTTGAATTAAAGCCAATGCGGTTCTCTATTCAACGCAGTAGAAATCAAGTCGATATCTAGAAAAGTAAGCAAGTTATGACCAAAAAGATAAGTAGTTATAAAAGGTGATTTTATAAGAACTATCGGAAATTTAAAAAAAAAAAAACACATAAAATTCAGAAAAATGCATGAAATATTTATTTGGATCGATAGTTGGGTCGATATAATTTAATGTTTGAAGATTATTTCATGCAAATGTTGGCCGCGGCTGCGCCTCAAATGGTCCATCCGCTTAGTCCAATTTTGGCATACTCTTTCCAACATTTCGGCCGGTATCTCACGAATAATGTTGGCAATGTTGGCTTCCAGTGCGTCAATCGAAGCGGGCTTGTCCCTATAGACATTAGCCTTAACATAGCCCCACAAAAAATAGGCTAGAGGCGTTAAATCGCACGATCTGGGCGGCCAATTGACTGGTCCCAAGCGTGAAATAAACTGTTCACCGAACTCGCCTCTCAATTGGTCCATTGTTTCGCGTGCTGTGTGGCATGTGGCACCGTCTTGTTGAAACCACATGTCATGCAAGTCAAGCTCTTCCATTTTGGGCAAAAAAAAGTTTGTTATCATCGCACGGTAGCGCTCACCATTCACAGTAACGTTGTGATTCGCATCATCTTTGAAGAAATACGGCCCAATGATGCCGCCAGCCCATAATCCGCACCAAACGGTTGTTTTTTGTGGATGCATTGGTAGCTCTTGCAATGCTTCTGGCTGCTCTTCACTCCAAATACGGCAGTTTTGCTTGTTCACGTATCCATTCAACCAGAAATGAGCCTCGTCGCTGAACACAATTCTTCGATAAAAAGTGGATCTTCATCTAACTTTTCAAGAGCCCATTCACCAAAAATTTGGCGTTGTGGTAGGTCGTTTGGCTTCAATTCTTGCACCAGTTGTATCTTATAAGGCTTCACACCCAAATCCTTCCGCAAAATTTTCCACGTAGTGTAGTAACAGAGGCCCAATTGCTGCGAACGGCGCCGAATCGATAATTCACGGTCATCACCAACACTGGCCGATACGGCTGCGATATTTTCTTCAGTTCGCACTCTACGTAAGCGTGTTGGTGGTTTAATGTCCAACAATGTAAATTTGGTGCGAAATTTTGTTACAATAGCCCGAATAGAAGCCTCAGTAGGTCGATTAAACTGACCATAAAATGGAAGAAGCGCGCGATGAACTTTCTTAACAGAGCACGCATTTTGGTAATAAAATTCAAAAATTTGCAAGCGTTGTTCGTTTGTAAGACGATTCATGATTAAATTATAGACCAAACTGAAGATGTTTGACAGTGACACAAGATACAAAACGTGCGTGAGCTGTCAAAACTAGTGTTGCCAAAAAGATAATAGCAAAAAAATCACTCTTTACTACTGCCTATTTCCGGCCACTTTTTAGTAGAACTATTTACGTTTTTGGCCATAACTTGAAAAGTTTTCAATATATCGACTTGATTTTTTTTTGCGTTGGATAGCTAACCATATTGGCCTTAACGAAAAATTTTTTTTAATGGATAGTGGAAGAAAATTTTTTTTATCATTTTTTAAAAAAAAGCAAAGGGGGTAGTCCATTGTTTTTTTTGGCGAAAAATATTTTTTTTCCACTATCTTCAAAAAACCAAATTTGAATTAAAGCCAATGCGGTTCTCTATTCAACGCAGTAGAAATCAAGTCGATATCTAGAAAAGTAAGCAAGTTATGACCAAAAAGGTAAGTAGTTATACTACTGCCTATTTCCGGCCACTTTTTAGTAGAACTATTTACGTTTTTGGCCATAACTTGAAAATTTTTCAATATATCGACTTGATTTCTTTTGCGTTGGATAGCTAACCATATTGGCCTTAACGACAAATTTTTTTTTAATGGATAGTGGAAGAAAATTTTTTTTATCATTTTTTAAAAAAAAGCAAAGGGGGTAGTCCATTGTTTTTTTTGGCGAAAAATATTTTTTTTCCACTATCTTCAAAAAACCAAATTTGAATTAAAGCCAATGCGGTTCTCTATTCAACGCAGTAGAAATCAAGTCGATATCTAGAAAAGTAAGCAAGTTATGACCAAAAAGATAAGTAGTTATACTACTGCCTATTTCCGGCCACTTTTTAGTAGAACTATTTACGTTTTTGGCCATAACTTGAAAAGTTTTCAATATATCGACTTGATTATTTTTGCGTTGGATAGCTAACCATATTGGCCTTAACGACAAATTTTTTTTTAATGGATAGTGGAAGAAAATTTTTTTTATCATTTTTTAAAAAAAAGCAAAGGGGGTAGTCCATTGTTTTTTTTGGCGAAAAATATTTTTTTTCCACTATCTTCAAAAAACCAAATTTGAATTAAATCCAATGCGGTTCTCTATTCAACGCAGTAGAAATCAAGTCGATATCTAGAAAAGTAAGCAAGTTATGACCAAAAAGGTAAGTAGTTATACTACTGCCTATTTCCGGCCACTTTTTAGTAGAACTATTTACGTTTTTGGCCATAACTTGAAAAGTTTTCAATATATCGACTTGATTTTTTTTGCGTTGGATAGCTAACCATATTGGCCTTAACGACAAATTTTTTTTTAATGGATAGTGGAAGAAAATTTTTTTTATCATTTTTTAAAAAACAGCAAAGAGGGTAGTCCATTGTTTTTTTTGGCGAAAAATATTTTTTTTCCACTATCTTCAAAAAACTAAATTTGAATTAAAGCCAATGCGGTTCTCTATTCAACGCAGTAGAAATCAAGTCGATATCTAGAAAAGTAAGCAAGTTATGACCAAAAAGATAAGTAGTTATACTACTGCCTATTTCCGGCCACTTTTTAGTAGAACTATTTACGTTTTTGGCCATAACTTGAAAAGTTTTCAATATATCGACTTGATTATTTTTGCGTTGGATAGCTAACCATATTGGCCTTAACGACAAATTTTTTTTTAATGGATAGTGGAAGAAAATTTTTTTTATCATTTTTTAAAAAAAAGCAAAGGGGGTAGTCCATTGTTTTTTTTGGCGAAAAATATTTTTTTTCCACTATCTTCAAAAAACCAAATTTGAATTAAAGCCAATGCGGTTCTCTATTCAACGCAGTAGAAATCAAGTCGATATCTAGAAAAGTAAGCAAGTTATGACGAAAAAGATAAGTAGTTATACTACTGCCTATTTCCGGCCACTTTTTAGTAGAACTACTTACGTTTTTGGCCACATAACTTGAAAAGTTTTCAATATATCGACTTGATTATTTTTGCGTTGGATAGCTAACCATATTGGCCTTAACGACAAATTTTTTTTTAATGGATAGTGGAAGAAAATTTTTTTTATCATTTTTTAAAAAAAAGCAAAGGGGGTAGTCCATTGTTTTTTTTGGCGAAAAATATTTTTTTTCCACTATCTTCAAAAAACCAAATTTGAATTAAAGCCAATGCGGTTCTCTATTCAACGCAGTAGAAATCAAGTCGATATCTAGAAAAGTAAGCAAGTTATGACCAAAAAGATAAGTAGTTATACTACTGCCTATTTCCGGCCACTTTTTAGTAGAACTATTTACGTTTTTGGCCATAACTTGAAAAGTTTTCAATATATCGATTTGATTATTTTTGCGTTGGATAGCTAACCATATTGGCCTTAACGACAAATTTTTTTTTAATGGATAGTGGAAGAAAATTTTTTTTATCATTTTTTAAAAAAAAGCAAAGGGGGTAGTCCATTGTTTTTTTTGGCGAAAAATATTTTTTTTCCACTATCTTCAAAAAACCAAATTTGAATTAAAGCCAATGCGGTTCTCTATTCAACGCAGTAGAAATCAAGTCGATATCTAGAAAAGTAAGCAAGTTATGACGAAAAAGGTAAGTAGTTATACTACTGCCTATTTCCGGCCACTTTTTAGTAGAACTATTTACGTTTTTGGCCATAACTTGAAAAGTTTTCAATATATCGACTTGATTATTTTTGCGTTGGATAGCTAACCATATTGGCCTTAACGACAAATTTTTTTTTAATGGATAGTGGAAGAAAATTTTTTTTATCATTTTTAAAAAAAAAGCAAAGGGGGTAGTCCATTGTTTTTTTTGGCGAAAAATATTTTTTTTCCACTATCTTCAAAAAACCAAATTTGAATTAAAGACAATGCGGTTCTCTATTCAACGCAGTAGAAATCAAGTCGATATCTAGAAAAGTAAGCAAGTTATGACCAAAAAGATAAGTAGTTATACTACTGCCTATTTCCGGCCACTTTTTAGTAGAACTATTTACGTTTTTGGCCATAACTTGAAAAGTTTTCAATATATCGATTTGATTATTTTTGCGTTGGATAGCTAACCATATTGGCCTTAACGACAAATTTTTTTTTAATGGATAGTGGAAGAAAATTTTTTTTATCATTTTTAAAAAAAAAGCAAAGGGGGTAGTCCATTGTTTTTTTTGGCGAAAAATATTTTTTTTCCACTATCTTCAAAAAACCAAATTTGAATTAAAGACAATGCGGTTCTCTATTCAACGCAGTAGAAATCAAGTCGATATCTAGAAAAGTAAGCAAGTTATGACCAAAAAGGTAAGTAGTTATACTACTGCCTATTTCCGGCCACTTTTTAGTAGAACTATTTACGTTTTTGGCCATAACTTGAAAAGTTTTCAATATATCGACTTGATTTCTTTTGCGTTGGATAGCTAACCATATTGGCCTTAACGACAAATTTTTTTTTAATGGATAGTGGAAGAAAATTTTTTTTATCATTTTTTAAAAAAAAGCAAAGGGGGTAGTCCATTGTTTTTTTTGGCGAAAAATATTTTTTTTCCACTATCTTCAAAAAACCAAATTTGAATTAAAGCCAATGCGGTTCTCTATTCAACGCAGTAGAAATCAAGTCGATATCTAGAAAAGTAAGCAAGTTATGACCAAAAAGATAAGTAGTTATACTACTGCCTATTTCCGGCCACTTTTTAGTAGAACTATTTACGTTTTTGGCCATAACTTGAAAAGTTTTCAATATATCGATTTGATTATTTTTGCGTTGGATAGCTAACCATATTGGCCTTAACGACAAATTTTTTTTTAATGGATAGTGGAAGAAAATTTTTTTTATCATTTTTTAAAAAAAAGCAAAGGGGGTAGTCCATTGTTTTTTTTGGCGAAAAATATTTTTTTTCCACTATCTTCAAAAAACCAAATTTGAATTAAAGCCAATGCGGTTCTCTATTCAACGCAGTAGAAATCAAGTCGATATCTAGAAAAGTAAGCAAGTTATGACGAAAAAGGTAAGTAGTTATACTACTGCCTATTTCCGGCCACTTTTTAGTAGAACTATTTACGTTTTTGGCCATAACTTGAAAAGTTTTCAATATATCGACTTGATTATTTTTGCGTTGGATAGCTAACCATATTGGCCTTAACGACAAATTTTTTTTTAATGGATAGTGGAAGAAAATTTTTTTTATCATTTTTAAAAAAAAAGCAAAGGGGGTAGTCCATTGTTTTTTTTGGCGAAAAATATTTTTTTTCCACTATCTTCAAAAAACCAAATTTGAATTAAAGACAATGCGGTTCTCTATTCAACGCAGTAGAAATCAAGTCGATATCTAGAAAAGTAAGCAAGTTATGACCAAAAAGATAAGTAGTTATACTACTGCCTATTTCCGGCCACTTTTTAGTAGAACTATTTACGTTTTTGGCCATAACTTGAAAAGTTTTCAATATATCGACTTGATTATTTTTGCGTTGGATAGCTAACCATATTGGCCTTAACGACAAATTTTTTTTTAATGGATAGTGGAAGAAAATTTTTTTTATCATTTTTTAAAAAAAAGCAAAGGGGGTAGTCCATTGTTTTTTTTGGCGAAAAATATTTTTTTTCCACTATCTTCAAAAAACCAAATTTGAATTAAAGACAATGCGGTTCTCTATTCAACGCAGTAGAAATCAAGTCGATATCTAGAAAAGTAAGCAAGTTATGACCAAAAAGATAAGTAGTTATACTACTGCCTATTTCCGGCCACTTTTTAGTAGAACTATTTACGTTTTTGGCCATAACTTGAAAAGTTTTCAATATATCGATTTGATTATTTTTGCGTTGGATAGCTAACCATATTGGCCTTAACGACAAATTTTTTTTTAATGGATAGTGGAAGAAAATTTTTTTTATCATTTTTAAAAAAAAAGCAAAGGGGGTAGTCCATTGTTTTTTTTTGGCGAAAAATATTTTTTTTCCACTATCTTCAAAAAACCAAATTTGAATTAAAGACAATGCGGTTCTCTATTCAACGCAGTAGAAATCAAGTCGATATCTAGAAAAGTAAGCAAGTTATGACCAAAAAGGTAAGTAGTTATACTACTGCCTATTTCCGGCCACTTTTTAGTAGAACTATTTACGTTTTTGGCCATAACTTGAAAAGTTTTCAATATATCGACTTGATTTCTTTTGCGTTGGATAGCTAACCATATTGGCCTTAACGACAAATTTTTTTTTAATGGATAGTGGAAGAAAATTTTTTTTATCATTTTTTAAAAAAAAGCAAAGGGGGTAGTCCATTGTTTTTTTTGGCGAAAAATATTTTTTTTCCACTATCTTCAAAAAACCAAATTTGAATTAAAGCCAATGCGGTTCTCTATTCAACGCAGTAGAAATCAAGTCGATATCTAGAAAAGTAAGCAAGTTATGACCAAAAAGGTAAGTAGTTATACTACTGCCTATTTCCGGCCACTTTTTAGTAGAACTATTTACGTTTTTGGCCATAACTTGAAAAGTTTTCAATATATCGACTTGATTATTTTTGCGTTGGATAGCTAACCATATTGGCCTTAACGACAAATTTTTTTTTAATGGATAGTGGAAGAAAATTTTTTTTATCATTTTTAAAAAAAAAAGCAAAGGGGGTAGTCCATTGTTTTTTTTGGCGAAAAATATTTTTTTTCCACTATCTTCAAAAAACCAAATTTGAATTAAAGACAATGCGGTTCTCTATTCAACGCAGTAGAAATCAAGTCGATATCTAGAAAAGTAAGCAAGTTATGACCAAAAAGATAAGTAGTTATACTACTGCCTATTTCCGGCCACTTTTTAGTAGAACTATTTACGTTTTTGGCCATAACTTGAAAAGTTTTCAATATATCGACTTGATTATTTTTGCGTTGGATAGCTAACCATATTGGCCTTAACGACAAATTTTTTTTTAATGGATAGTGGAAGAAAATTTTTTTTATCATTTTTAAAAAAAAAGCAAAGGGGGTAGTCCATTGTTTTTTTTGGCGAAAAATATTTTTTTTCCACTATCTTCAAAAAACCAAATTTGAATTAAAGACAATGCGGTTCTCTATTCAACGCAGTAGAAATCAAGTCGATATCTAGAAAAGTAAGCAAGTTATGACCAAAAAGGTAAGTAGTTATACTACTGCCTATTTCCGGCCACTTTTTAGTAGAACTATTTACGTTTTTGGCCATAACTTGAAAAGTTTTCAATATATCGACTTGATTATTTTTGCGTTGGATAGCTAACCATATTGGCCTTAACGACAAATTTTTTTTTAATGGATAGTGGAAGAAAATTTTTTTTATCATTTTTAAAAAAAAAAGCAAAGGGGGTAGTCCATTGTTTTTTTTGGCGAAAAATATTTTTTTTCCACTATCTTCAAAAAACCAAATTTGAATTAAATCCAATGCGGTTCTCTATTCAACGCAGTAGAAATCAAGTCGATATCTAGAAAAGTAAGCAAGTTATGACCAAAAAGGTAAGTAGTTATACTACTGCCTATTTCCGGCCACTTTTTAGTAGAACTATTTACGTTTTTGGCCATAACTTGAAAAGTTTTCAATATATCGACTTGATTTTTTTTGCGTTGGATAGCTAACCATATTGGCCTTAACGACAAATTTTTTTTTAATGGATAGTGGAAGAAAATTTTTTTTATCATTTTTTAAAAAACAGCAAAGAGGGTAGTCCATTGTTTTTTTTGGCGAAAAATATTTTTTTTCCACTATCTTCAAAAAACTAAATTTGAATTAAAGCCAATGCGGTTCTCTATTCAACGCAGTAGAAATCAAGTCGATATCTAGAAAAGTAAGCAAGTTATGACCAAAAAGATAAGTAGTTATACTACTGCCTATTTCCGGCCACTTTTTAGTAGAACTATTTACGTTTTTGGCCATAACTTGAAAAGTTTTCAATATATCGACTTGATTATTTTTGCGTTGGATAGCTAACCATATTGGCCTTAACGACAAATTTTTTTTTAATGGATAGTGGAAGAAAATTTTTTTTATCATTTTTTAAAAAACAGCAAAGAGGGTAGTCCATTGTTTTTTTTGGCGAAAAATATTTTTTTTCCACTATCTTCAAAAAACTAAATTTGAATTAAAGCCAATGCGGTTCTCTATTCAACGCAGTAGAAATCAAGTCGATATCTAGAAAAGTAAGCAAGTTATGACCAAAAAGATAAGTAGTTATACTACTGCCTATTTCCGGCCACTTTTTAGTAGAACTATTTACGTTTTTGGCCATAACTTGAAAAGTTTTCAATATATCGACTTGATTATTTTTGCGTTGGATAGCTAACCATATTGGCCTTAACGACAAATTTTTTTTTAATGGATAGTGGAAGAAAATTTTTTTTATCATTTTTTAAAAAAAAGCAAAGGGGGTAGTCCATTGTTTTTTTTGGCGAAAAATATTTTTTTTCCACTATCTTCAAAAAACCAAATTTGAATTAAAGACAATGCGGTTCTCTATTCAACGCAGTAGAAATCAAGTCGATATCTAGAAAAGTAAGCAAGTTATGACGAAAAAGGTAAGTAGTTATACTACTGCCTATTTCCGGCCACTTTTTAGTAGAACTATTTACGTTTTTGGCCATAACTTGAAAAGTTTTCAATATATCGACTTGATTATTTTTGCGTTGGATAGCTAACCATATTGGCCTTAACGACAAATTTTTTTTTAATGGATAGTGGAAGAAAATTTTTTTTATCATTTTTAAAAAAAAAGCAAAGGGGGTAGTCCATTGTTTTTTTTGGCGAAAAATATTTTTTTTCCACTATCTTCAAAAAACCAAATTTGAATTAAAGACAATGCGGTTCTCTATTCAACGCAGTAGAAATCAAGTCGATATCTAGAAAAGTAAGCAAGTTATGACCAAAAAGATAAGTAGTTATACTACTGCCTATTTCCGGCCACTTTTTAGTAGAACTATTTACGTTTTTGGCCATAACTTGAAAAGTTTTCAATATATCGATTTGATTATTTTTGCGTTGGATAGCTAACCATATTGGCCTTAACGACAAATTTTTTTTTAATGGATAGTGGAAGAAAATTTTTTTTATCATTTTTTAAAAAAAAGCAAAGGGGGTAGTCCATTGTTTTTTTTGGCGAAAAATATTTTTTTTCCACTATCTTCAAAAAACCAAATTTGAATTAAAGCCAATGCGGTTCTCTATTCAACGCAGTAGAAATCAAGTCGATATCTAGAAAAGTAAGCAAGTTATGACCAAAAAGATAAGTAGTTATACTACTGCCTATTTCCGGCCACTTTTTAGTAGAACTATTTACGTTTTTGGCCATAACTTGAAAAGTTTTCAATATATCGACTTGATTATTTTTGCGTTGGATAGCTAACCATATTGGCCTTAACGAAAAATTTTGTTTTAATGGATAGTGGAAGAAAATTTTTTTTATCATTTTTAAAAAAAAAAGCAAAGGGGGTAGTCCATTGTTTTTTTTGGCGAAAAATATTTTTTTTCCACTATCTTCAAAAAACCAAATTTGAATTAAAGACAATGCGGTTCTCTATTCAACGCAGTAGAAATCAAGTCGATATCTAGAAAAGTAAGCAAGTTATGACCAAAAAGATAAGTAGTTATACTACTGCCTATTTCCGGCCACTTTTTAGTAGAACTATTTACGTTTTTGGCCATAACTTGAAAAGTTTTCAATATATCGATTTGATTATTTTTGCGTTGGATAGCTAACCATATTGGCCTTAACGACAAATTTTTTTTTAATGGATAGTGGAAGAAAATTTTTTTTATCATTTTTTAAAAAAAAGCAAAGGGGGTAGTCCATTGTTTTTTTTGGCGAAAAATATTTTTTTTCCACTATCTTCAAAAAACCAAATTTGAATTAAAGCCAATGCGGTTCTCTATTCAACGCAGTAGAAATCAAGTCGATATCTAGAAAAGTAAGCAAGTTATGACGAAAAAGGTAAGTAGTTATACTACTGCCTATTTCCGGCCACTTTTTAGTAGAACTATTTACGTTTTTGGCCATAACTTGAAAAGTTTTCAATATATCGACTTGATTATTTTTGCGTTGGATAGCTAACCATATTGGCCTTAACGACAAATTTTTTTTAATGGATAGTGGAAGAAAATTTTTTTTATCATTTTTAAAAAAAAAAGCAAAGGGGGTAGTCCATTGTTTTTTTTGGCGAAAAATATTTTTTTTCCACTATCTTCAAAAAACCAAATTTGAATTAAAGACAATGCGGTTCTCTATTCAACGCAGTAGAAATCAAGTCGATATCTAGAAAAGTAAGCAAGTTATGACCAAAAAGATAAGTAGTTATACTACTGCCTATTTCCGGCCACTTTTTAGTAGAACTATTTACGTTTTTGGCCATAACTTGAAAAGTTTTCAATATATCGATTTGATTATTTTTGCGTTGGATAGCTAACCATATTGGCCTTAACGACAAATTTTTTTTTAATGGATAGTGGAAGAAAATTTTTTTTATCATTTTTTAAAAAAAAGCAAAGGGGGTAGTCCATTGTTTTTTTTGGCGAAAAATATTTTTTTTCCACTATCTTCAAAAAACCAAATTTGAATTAAAGCCAATGCGGTTCTCTATTCAACGCAGTAGAAATCAAGTCGATATCTAGAAAAGTAAGCAAGTTATGACCAAAAAGATAAGTAGTTATACTACTGCCTATTTCCGGCCACTTTTTAGTAGAACTATTTACGTTTTTGGCCATAACTTGAAAAGTTTTCAATATATCGATTTGATTATTTTTGCGTTGGATAGCTAACCATATTGGCCTTAACGACAAATTTTTTTTTAATGGATAGTGGAAGAAAATTTTTTTTAACATTTTTAAAAAAAAAAGCAAAGGGGGTAGTCCATTGTTTTTTTTGGCGAAAAATATTTTTTTTCCACTATCTTCAAAAAACCAAATTTGAATTAAAGACAATGCGGTTCTCTATTCAACGCAGTAGAAATCAAGTCGATATCTAGAAAAGTAAGCAAGTTATGACCAAAAAGATAAGTAGTTATACTACTGCCTATTTCCGGCCACTTTTTAGTAGAACTATTTACGTTTTTGGCCATAACTTGAAAAGTTTTCAATATATCGATTTGATTATTTTTGCGTTGGATAGCTAACCATATTGGCCTTAACGACAAATTTTTTTTTAATGGATAGTGGAAGAAAATTTTTTTTATCATTTTTTAAAAAAAAGCAAAGGGGGTAGTCCATTGTTTTTTTTGGCGAAAAATATTTTTTTTCCACTATCTTCAAAAAACCAAATTTGAATTAAAGCCAATGCGGTTCTCTATTCAACGCAGTAGAAATCAAGTCGATATCTAGAAAAGTAAGCAAGTTATGACCAAAAAGGTAAGTAGTTATACTACTGCCTATTTCCGGCCACTTTTTAGTAGAACTATTTACGTTTTTGGCCATAACTTGAAAAGTTTTCAATATATCGACTTGATTATTTTTGCGTTGGATAGCTAACCATATTGGCCTTAACGACAAATTTTTTTTTAATGGATAGTGGAAGAAAATTTTTTTTGATCATTTTTAAAAAAAAGCAAAGGGGGTAGTCCATTGTTTTTTTTGGCGAAAAATATTTTTTTTCCACTATCTTCAAAAAATCAAATTTGAATTAAAGACAATGCGGTTCTCTATTCAACGCAGTAGAAATCAAGTCGATATCTAGAAAAGTAAGCAAGTTATGACCAAAAAGGTAAGTAGTTATACTACTGCCTATTTCCGGCCACTTTTTAGTAGAACTATTTACGTTTTTGGCCATAACTTGAAAAGTTTTCAATATATCGACTTGATTTCTTTTGCGTTGGATAGCTAACCATATTGGCCTTAACGACAAATTTTTTTTTAATGGATAGTGGAAGAAAATTTTTTTTATCATTTTTTAAAAAAAAGCAAAGGGAGTAGTCCATTGTTTTTTTTGGCGAAAAATATTTTTTTTCCACTATCTTCAAAAATCCAAATTTGAATTAAAGCCAATGCGGTTCTCTATTCAACGCAGTAGAAATCAAGTCGATATCTAGAAAAGTAAGCAAGTTATGACCAAAAAGGTAAGTAGTTATACTACTGCCTATTTCCGGCCACTTTTTAGTAGAACTATTTACGTTTTTGGCCATAACTTGAAAAGTTTTCAATATATCGACTTGATTTTATGACGAAAAAGATAAGTAGTTATACTACTGCCTATTTCCGGCCACTTTTTAGTAGAACTATTTACGTTTTTGGCCATAACTTGAAAAGTTTTCAATATATCGACTTGATTATTTTTGCGTTGGATAGCTAACCATATTGGCCTTAACGACAAATTTTTTTTTAATGGATAGTGGAAGAAAATTTTTTTTATCATTTTTTAAAAAAAAAGCAAAAGGGGTAGTCCATTGTTTTTTTTGGCGAAAAATATTTTTTTTCCACTATCTTCAAAAAACCAAATTTGAATTAAAGCCAATGCGGTTCTCTATTCAACGCAGTAGAAATCAAGTCGATATCTAGAAAAGTAAGCAAGTTATGACCAAAAAGGTAAGTAGTTATACTACTGCCTATTTCCGGCCACTTTTTAGTAGAACTATTTACGTTTTTGGCCATAACTTGAAAAGTTTTCAATATATCGACTTGATTATTTTTGCGTTGGATAGCTAACCATATTGGCCTTAACGACAAATTTTTTTTTAATGGATAGTGGAAGAAAATTTTTTTTATCATTTTTTAAAAAAAAGCAAAGGGGGTAGTCCATTGTTTTTTTTGGCGAAAAATATTTTTTTTCCACTATCTTCAAAAAACCAAATTTGAATTAAAGCCAATGCGGTTCTCTATTCAACGCAGTAGAAATCAAGTCGATATCTAGAAAAGTAAGCAAGTTATGACCAAAAAGATAAGTAGTTATACTACTGCCTATTTCCGGCCACTTTTTAGTAGAACTATTTACGTTTTTGGCCATAACTTGAAAAGTTTTCAATATATCGACTTGATTTTTTTTGCGTTGGATAGCTAACCATATTGGCCTTAACGACAAATTTTTTTTTAATGGATAGTGGAAGAAAATTTTTTTTATCATTTTTTAAAAAACAGCAAAGAGGGTAGTAGAACTATTTACGTTTTTGGCCATAACTTGAAAAGTTTTCAATATATCGACTTGATTATTTTTGCGTTGGATAGCTAACCATATTGGCCTTAACGACAAATTTTTTTTTAATGGATAGTGGAAGAAAATTTTTTTTATCATTTTTTAAAAAAAAGCAAAGGGGGTAGTCCATTGTTTTTTTTGGCGAAAAATATTTTTTTTCCACTATCTTCAAAAAACCAAATTTGAATTAAAGCCAATGCGGTTCTCTATTCAACGCAGTAGAAATCAAGTCGATATCTAGAAAAGTAAGCAAGTTATGACCAAAAAGATAAGTAGTTATACTACTGCCTATTTCCGGCCACTTTTTAGTAGAACTATTTACGTTTTTGGCCATAACTTGAAAAGTTTTCAATATATCGACTTGATTATTTTTGCGTTGGATAGCTAACCATATTGGCCTTAACGACAAATTTTTTTTTAATGGATAGTGGAAGAAAATTTTTTTTATCATTTTTTAAAAAAAAGCAAAGGGGGTAGTCCATTGTTTTTTTTGGCGAAAAATATTTTTTTTCCACAATCTTCAAAAAACCAAATTTGAATTAAAGCCAATGCGGTTCTCTATTCAACGCAGTAGAAATCAAGTCGATATCTAGAAAAGTAAGCAAGTTATGACCAAAAAGGTAAGTAGTTATACTACTGCCTATTTCCGGCCACTTTTTAGTAGAACTATTTACGTTTTTGGCCATAACTTGAAAAGTTTTCAATATATCGACTTGATTATTTTTGCGTTGGATAGCTAACCATATTGGCCTTAACGACAAATTTTTTTTTAATGGATAGTGGAAGAAAATTTTTTTTATCATTTTTTAAAAAAAAGCAAAGGGGGTAGTCCATTGTTTTTTTTGGCGAAAAATATTTTTTTTCCACTATCTTCAAAAAACCAAATTTGAATTAAAGCCAATGCGGTTCTCTATTCAACGCAGTAGAAATCAAGTCGATATCTAGAAAAGTAAGCAAGTTATGACCAAAAAGATAAGTAGTTATACTACTGCCTATTTCCGGCCACTTTTTAGTAGAACTATTTACGTTTTTGGCCATAACTTGAAAAGTTTTCAATATATCGACTTGATTTTTTTTGCGTTGGATAGCTAACCATATTGGCCTTAACGACAAATTTTTTTTTAATGGATAGTGGAAGAAAATTTTTTTTATCATTTTTTAAAAAACAGCAAAGAGGGTAGTAGAACTATTTACGTTTTTGGCCATAACTTGAAAAGTTTTCAATATATCGACTTGATTATTTTTGCGTTGGATAGCTAACCATATTGGCCTTAACGACAAATTTTTTTTTAATGGATAGTGGAAGAAAATTTTTTTTATCATTTTTTAAAAAAAAGCAAAGGGGGTAGTCCATTGTTTTTTTTGGCGAAAAATATTTTTTTTCCACTATCTTCAAAAAACCAAATTTGAATTAAAGCCAATGCGGTTCTCTATTCAACGCAGTAGAAATCAAGTCGATATCTAGAAAAGTAAGCAAGTTATGACGAAAAAGATAAGTAGTTATACTACTGCCTATTTCCGGCCACTTTTTAGTAGAACTATTTACGTTTTTGGCCATAACTTGAAAAGTTTTCAATATATCGACTTGATTTTTTTTGCGTTGGATAGCTAACCATATTGGCCTTAACGACAAATTTTTTTTTAATGGATAGTGGAAGAAAATTTTTTTTATCATTTTTTAAAAAACAGCAAAGAGGGTAGTCCATTGTTTTTTTTGGCGAAAAATATTTTTTTTCCACTATCTTCAAAAAACTAAATTTGAATTAAAGCCAATGCGGTTCTCTATTCAACGCAGTAGAAATCAAGTCGATATCTAGAAAAGTAAGCAAGTTATGACCAAAAAGATAAGTAGTTATACTACTGCCTATTTCCGGCCACTTTTTAGTAGAACTATTTACGTTTTTGGCCATAACTTGAAAAGTTTTCAATATATCGACTTGATTTTTTTTGCGTTGGATAGCTAACCATATTGGCCTTAACGACAAATTTTTTTTTAATGGATAGTGGAAGAAAATTTTTTTTATCATTTTTTAAAAAACAGCAAAGAGGGTAGTAGAACTATTTACGTTTTTGGCCATAACTTGAAAAGTTTTCAATATATCGACTTGATTATTTTTGCGTTGGATAGCTAACCATATTGGCCTTAACGACAAATTTTTTTTTAATGGATAGTGGAAGAAAATTTTTTTTATCATTTTTTAAAAAAAAGCAAAGGGGGTAGTCCATTGTTTTTTTTGGCGAAAAATATTTTTTTTCCACTATCTTCAAAAAACCAAATTTGAATTAAAGCCAATGCGGTTCTCTATTCAACGCAGTAGAAATCAAGTCGATATCTAGAAAAGTAAGCAAGTTATGACCAAAAAGATAAGTAGTTATACTACTGCCTATTTCCGGCCACTTTTTAGTAGAACTATTTACGTTTTTGGCCATAACTTGAAAAGTTTTCAATATATCGACTTGATTATTTTTGCGTTGGATAGCTAACCATATTGGCCTTAACGACAAATTTTTTTTTAATGGATAGTGGAAGAAAATTTTTTTTATCATTTTTTAAAAAAAAGCAAAGGGGGTAGTCCATTGTTTTTTTTGGCGAAAAATATTTTTTTTCCACAATCTTCAAAAAACCAAATTTGAATTAAAGCCAATGCGGTTCTCTATTCAACGCAGTAGAAATCAAGTCGATATCTAGAAAAGTAAGCAAGTTATGACCAAAAAGGTAAGTAGTTATACTACTGCCTATTTCCGGCCACTTTTTAGTAGAACTATTTACGTTTTTGGCCATAACTTGAAAAGTTTTCAATATATCGACTTGATTATTTTTGCGTTGGATAGCTAACCATATTGGCCTTAACGACAAATTTTTTTTTAATGGATAGTGGAAGAAAATTTTTTTTATCATTTTTTAAAAAAAAGCAAAGGGGGTAGTCCATTGTTTTTTTTGGCGAAAAATATTTTTTTTCCACTATCTTCAAAAAACCAAATTTGAATTAAAGCCAATGCGGTTCTCTATTCAACGCAGTAGAAATCAAGTCGATATCTAGAAAAGTAAGCAAGTTATGACCAAAAAGATAAGTAGTTATACTACTGCCTATTTCCGGCCACTTTTTAGTAGAACTATTTACGTTTTTGGCCATAACTTGAAAAGTTTTCAATATATCGACTTGATTTTTTTTGCGTTGGATAGCTAACCATATTGGCCTTAACGACAAATTTTTTTTTAATGGATAGTGGAAGAAAATTTTTTTTATCATTTTTTAAAAAACAGCAAAGAGGGTAGTAGAACTATTTACGTTTTTGGCCATAACTTGAAAAGTTTTCAATATATCGACTTGATTATTTTTGCGTTGGATAGCTAACCATATTGGCCTTAACGACAAATTTTTTTTTAATGGATAGTGGAAGAAAATTTTTTTTATCATTTTTTAAAAAAAAGCAAAGGGGGTAGTCCATTGTTTTTTTTGGCGAAAAATATTTTTTTTCCACTATCTTCAAAAAACCAAATTTGAATTAAAGCCAATGCGGTTCTCTATTCAACGCAGTAGAAATCAAGTCGATATCTAGAAAAGTAAGCAAGTTATGACGAAAAAGATAAGTAGTTATACTACTGCCTATTTCCGGCCACTTTTTAGTAGAACTATTTACGTTTTTGGCCATAACTTGAAAAGTTTTCAATATATCGACTTGATTTCTTTTGCGTTGGATAGCTAACCATATTGGCCTTAACGACAAATTTTTTTTTAATGGATAGTGGAAGAAAATTTTTTTTATCATTTTTTAAAAAAAAGCAAAGGGGGTAGTCCATTGTTTTTTTTTGGCGAAAAATATTTTTTTTCCACTATCTTCAAAAATCCAAATTTGAAATAAAGCCAATGCGGTTCTCTATTCAACGCAGTAGAAATCAAGTCGATATCTAGAAAAGTAAGCAAGTTATGACCAAAAAGGTAAGTAGTTATACTACTGCCTATTTCCGGCCACTTTTTAGTAGAACTATTTACGTTTTTGGCCATAACTTGAAAAGTTTTCAATATATCGACTTGATTATTTTTGCGTTGGATAGCTAACCATATTGGCCTTAACGACAAATTTTTTTTTAATGGATAGTGGAAGAAAATTTTTTTTATCATTTTTTAAAAAAAAGCAAAGGGGGTAGTCCATTGTTTTTTTTGGCGAAAAATATTTTTTTTCCACTATCTTCAAAAAACCAATTTTGAATTAAAGCCAATGCGGTTCTCTATTCAACGCAGTAGAAATCAAGTCGATATCTAGAAAAGTAAGCAAGTTATGACCAAAAAGGTAAGTAGTTATACTACTGCCTATTTCCGGCCACTTTTTAGTAGAACTATTTACGTTTTTGGCCATAACTTGCAAAGTTTTCAATATATCGACTTGATTTCTTTTGCGTTGGATAGCTAACCATATTGGCCTTAACGACAAATTTTTTTTTAATGGATAGTGGAAGAAAATTTTTTTTATCATTTTTTAAAAAACAGCAAAGAGGGTAGTCCATTGTTTTTTTTGGCGAAAAATATTTTTTTTCCACTATCTTCAAAAAACTAAATTTGAATTAAAGCCAATGCGGTTCTCTATTCAACGCAGTAGAAATCAAGTCGATATCTAGAAAAGTAAGCAAGTTATGACCAAAAAGATAAGTAGTTATACTACTGCCTATTTCCGGCCACTTTTTAGTAGAACTATTTACGTTTTTGGCCATAACTTGAAAAGTTTTCAATATATCGATTTGATTATTTTTGCGTTGGATAGCTAACCATATTGGCCTTAACGACAAATTTTTTTTTAATGGATAGTGGAAGAAAATTTTTTTTATCATTTTTTAAAAAAAAGCAAAGGGGGTAGTCCATTGTTTTTTTTGGCGAAAAATATTTTTTTTCCACTATCTTCAAAAAACCAAATTTGAATTAAAGCCAATGCGGTTCTCTATTCAACGCAGTAGAAATCAAGTCGATATCTAGAAAAGTAAGCAAGTTATGACGAAAAAGGTAAGTAGTTATACTGCTGCCTATTTCCGGCCACTTTTTAGTAGAACTATTTACGTTTTTGGCCATAACTTGAAAAGTTTTCAATATATCGACTTGATTTCTTTTGCTTTGGATAGCTAACCATATTGGCCTTAACGACAAATTTTTTTTTAATGGATAGTGGAAGAAAATTTTTTTTATCATTTTTTAAAAAATAGCAAAGGGGGTAGTCCATTGTTTTTTTTGGCTAAAAATATTTTTTTTCCACTATCTTCAAAAAACTAAATTTGAATTAAAGCCAATGCGGTTCTCTATTCAACGCAGTAGAAATCAAGTCGATATCTAGAAAAGTAAGCAAGTTATGACCAAAAAGGTAAGTAGTTATACTACTGCCTATTTCCGGCCACTTTTTAGTAGAACTATTTACGTTTTTGGCCATAACTTGAAAAGTTTTCAATATATCGACTTGATTTCTTTTGCTTTGGATAGCTAACCATATTGGCCTTAACGACAATTTTTTTTTTAATGGATAGTGGAAGAAAATTTTTTTTATCATTTTTTAAAAAACAGCAAAGGGGGTAGTCCATTGTTTTTTTTGGCGAAAAATATTTTTTTTCCACTATCTTCAAAAAACCAAATTTGAATTAAAGCCAATGCGGTTCTCTATTCAACGCAGTAGAAATCAAGTCGATATCTAGAAAAGTAAGCAAGTTATGACGAAAAAGGTAAGTAGTTATACTGCTGCCTATTTCCGGCCACTTTTTAGTAGAACTATTTACGTTTTTGGCCATAACTTGAAAAGTTTTCAATATATCGACTTGATTTTTTTTGCGTTGTATAGCTAACCATATTGGCCTTAACGGCAAATTTTTTTTTAATGGATAGTGGAAGAAAATTTTTTTTATCATTTTTTAAAAAACAGCAAAGGGGGTAGTCCATTGTTTTTTTTGGCGAAAAATATTTTTTTTCCACTATCTTCAAAAAACTAAATTTGAATTAAAGCCAATGCGGTTCTCTATTCAACGCAGTAGAAATCAAGTCGATATCTAGAAAAGTAAGCAAGTTATGACCAAAAAGGTAAGTAGTTATACTACTGCCTATTTCCGGCCACTTTTTAGTAGAACTATTTACGTTTTTGGCCATAACTTGAAAAGTTTTCAATATATCGACTTGATTTCTTTTGCTTTGGATAGCTAACCATATTGGCCTTAACGACAAATTTTTTTTTAATGGATAGTGGAAGAAAATTTTTTTTATCATTTTTTAAAAAACAGCAAAGGGGGTAGTCCATTGTTTTTTTTTGGCGAAAAATATTTTTTTCCACTATCTTCAAAAAACCAAATTTGAATTAAAGCCAATGCGGTTCTCTATTCAACGCAGTAGAAATCAAGTCGATATCTAGAAAAGTAAGCAAGTTATGACGAAAAAGGTAAGTAGTTATACTACTGCCTATTTCCGGCCACTTTTTAGTAGAACTATTTACGTTTTTGGCCATAACTTGAAAAGTTTTCAATATATCGACTTGATTATTTTTGCGTTGGATAGCTAACCATATTAGCCTTAACGACAAATTTTTTTTTAATGGATAGTGGAAGAAAATTTTTTTTATCATTTTTTAAAAAAAAGCAAAGGGGGTAGTCCATTGTTTTTTTTGGCGAAAAATATTTTTTTTCCACTATCTTCAAAAAACCAAATTTGAATTAAAGCCAATGCGGTTCTCTATTCAACGCAGTAGAAATCAAGTCGATATCTAGAAAAGTAAGCAAGTTATGACGAAAAAGGTAAGTAGTTATACTACTGCCTATTTCCGGCCACTTTTTAGTAGAACTATTTACGTTTTTGGCCATAACTTGAAAAGTTTTCAATATATCGACTTGATTATTTTTGCGTTGGATAGCTTACCATATTGGCCTTAACGACAAATTTTTTTTTAATGGATTGTGGAAGAAAATTTTTTTTATCATTTTTTAAAAAAAAGCAAAGGGGGTAGTCCATTGTTTTTTTTGGCGAAAAATATTTTTTTCCACTATCTTCAAAAAACCAAATTTGAATTAAAGACAATGCGGTTCTCTATTCAACGCAGTAGAAATCAAGTCGATATCTAGAAAAGTAAGCAAGTTATGACGAAAAAGATAAGTAGTTATACTACTGCCTATTTCCGGCCACTTTTTAGTAGAACTATTTACGTTTTTGGCCATAACTTGAAAAGTTTTCAATATATCGACTTGATTTCTTTTGCGTTGGATAGCTAACCATATTGGCCTTAACGACAAATTTTTTTTTTTATGGATAGTGGAAGAAAATTTTTTTTATCATTTTTTAAAAAAAAGCAAAGGGGTAGTCCATTGTTTTTTTTGGCGAAAAATATTTTTTTTCCACTATCTTCAAAAAACTAAATTTGAATTAAAGCCAATGCGGTTCTCTATTCAACGCAGTAGAAATCAAGTCGATATCTAGAAAAGTAAGCAAGTTATGACGAAAAAGGTAAGTAGTTATACTACTGCCTATTTCCGGCCACTTTTTAGTAGAACTATTTACGTTTTTGGCCATAACTTGAAAAGTTTTCAATATATCGACTTGATTATTTTTGCGTTGGATAGCTAACCATATTGGCCTTAACGACAAATTTTTTTTTAATGGATTGTGGAAGAAAATTTTTTTTATCATTTTTTAAAAAAAAGCAAAGAGGGTAGTCCATTGTTTTTTTTGGCGAAAAATATTTTTTTTCCACTATCTTCAAAAAACCAAATTTGAATTAAAGACAATGCGGTTCTCTATTCAACGCAGTAGAAATCAAGTCGATATCTAGAAAAGTAAGCAAGTTATGACCAAAAAGGTAAGTAGTTATACTACTGCCTATTTCCGGCCACTTTTTAGTAGAACTATTTACGTTTTTGGCCATAACTTGCAAAGTTTTCAATATATCGACTTGATTTCTTTTGCGTTGGATAGCTAACCATATTGGCCTTAACGACAAATTTTTTTTTAATGGATAGTGGAAGAAAATTTTTTTTATCATTTTTTAAAAAACAGCAAAGAGGGTAGTCCATTGTTTTTTTTGGCGAAAAATATTTTTTTTCCACTATCTTCAAAAAACTAAATTTGAATTAAAGCCAATGCGGTTCTCTATTCAACGCAGTAGAAATCAAGTCGATATCTAGAAAAGTAAGCAAGTTATGACCAAAAAGATAAGTAGTTATACTACTGCCTATTTCCGGCCACTTTTTAGTAGAACTATTTACGTTTTTGGCCATAACTTGAAAAGTTTTCAATATATCGATTTGATTATTTTTGCGTTGGATAGCTAACCATATTGGCCTTAACGACAAATTTTTTTTTAATGGATAGTGGAAGAAAATTTTTTTTATCATTTTTTAAAAAAAAGCAAAGGGGGTAGTCCATTGTTTTTTTTGGCGAAAAATATTTTTTTTCCACTATCTTCAAAAAACCAAATTTGAATTAAAGCCAATGCGGTTCTCTATTCAACGCAGTAGAAATCAAGTCGATATCTAGAAAAGTAAGCAAGTTATGACGAAAAAGGTAAGTAGTTATACTGCTGCCTATTTCCGGCCACTTTTTAGTAGAACTATTTACGTTTTTGGCCATAACTTGAAAAGTTTTCAATATATCGACTTGATTTCTTTTGCTTTGGATAGCTAACCATATTGGCCTTAACGACAAATTTTTTTTTAATGGATAGTGGAAGAAAATTTTTTTTATCATTTTTTAAAAAATAGCAAAGGGGGTAGTCCATTGTTTTTTTTGGCTAAAAATATTTTTTTTCCACTATCTTCAAAAAACTAAATTTGAATTAAAGCCAATGCGGTTCTCTATTCAACGCAGTAGAAATCAAGTCGATATCTAGAAAAGTAAGCAAGTTATGACCAAAAAGGTAAGTAGTTATACTACTGCCTATTTCCGGCCACTTTTTAGTAGAACTATTTACGTTTTTGGCCATAACTTGAAAAGTTTTCAATATATCGACTTGATTTCTTTTGCTTTGGATAGCTAACCATATTGGCCTTAACGACAATTTTTTTTTTAATGGATAGTGGAAGAAAATTTTTTTTATCATTTTTTAAAAAACAGCAAAGGGGGTAGTCCATTGTTTTTTTTGGCGAAAAATATTTTTTTTCCACTATCTTCAAAAAACCAAATTTGAATTAAAGCCAATGCGGTTCTCTATTCAACGCAGTAGAAATCAAGTCGATATCTAGAAAAGTAAGCAAGTTATGACGAAAAAGGTAAGTAGTTATACTGCTGCCTATTTCCGGCCACTTTTTAGTAGAACTATTTACGTTTTTGGCCATAACTTGAAAAGTTTTCAATATATCGACTTGATTTTTTTTGCGTTGTATAGCTAACCATATTGGCCTTAACGGCAAATTTTTTTTTAATGGATAGTGGAAGAAAATTTTTTTTATCATTTTTTAAAAAACAGCAAAGGGGGTAGTCCATTGTTTTTTTTGGCGAAAAATATTTTTTTTCCACTATCTTCAAAAAACTAAATTTGAATTAAAGCCAATGCGGTTCTCTATTCAACGCAGTAGAAATCAAGTCGATATCTAGAAAAGTAAGCAAGTTATGACCAAAAAGGTAAGTAGTTATACTACTGCCTATTTCCGGCCACTTTTTAGTAGAACTATTTACGTTTTTGGCCATAACTTGAAAAGTTTTCAATATATCGACTTGATTTCTTTTGCTTTGGATAGCTAACCATATTGGCCTTAACGACAAATTTTTTTTTAATGGATAGTGGAAGAAAATTTTTTTTATCATTTTTTAAAAAACAGCAAAGGGGGTAGTCCATTGTTTTTTTTTGGCGAAAAATATTTTTTTCCACTATCTTCAAAAAACCAAATTTGAATTAAAGCCAATGCGGTTCTCTATTCAACGCAGTAGAAATCAAGTCGATATCTAGAAAAGTAAGCAAGTTATGACGAAAAAGGTAAGTAGTTATACTACTGCCTATTTCCGGCCACTTTTTAGTAGAACTATTTACGTTTTTGGCCATAACTTGAAAAGTTTTCAATATATCGACTTGATTATTTTTGCGTTGGATAGCTAACCATATTAGCCTTAACGACAAATTTTTTTTTAATGGATAGTGGAAGAAAATTTTTTTTATCATTTTTTAAAAAAAAGCAAAGGGGGTAGTCCATTGTTTTTTTTGGCGAAAAATATTTTTTTTCCACTATCTTCAAAAAACCAAATTTGAATTAAAGCCAATGCGGTTCTCTATTCAACGCAGTAGAAATCAAGTCGATATCTAGAAAAGTAAGCAAGTTATGACGAAAAAGGTAAGTAGTTATACTACTGCCTATTTCCGGCCACTTTTTAGTAGAACTATTTACGTTTTTGGCCATAACTTGAAAAGTTTTCAATATATCGACTTGATTATTTTTGCGTTGGATAGCTTACCATATTGGCCTTAACGACAAATTTTTTTTTAATGGATTGTGGAAGAAAATTTTTTTTATCATTTTTTAAAAAAAAGCAAAGGGGGTAGTCCATTGTTTTTTTTGGCGAAAAATATTTTTTTCCACTATCTTCAAAAAACCAAATTTGAATTAAAGACAATGCGGTTCTCTATTCAACGCAGTAGAAATCAAGTCGATATCTAGAAAAGTAAGCAAGTTATGACGAAAAAGATAAGTAGTTATACTACTGCCTATTTCCGGCCACTTTTTAGTAGAACTATTTACGTTTTTGGCCATAACTTGAAAAGTTTTCAATATATCGACTTGATTTCTTTTGCGTTGGATAGCTAACCATATTGGCCTTAACGACAAATTTTTTTTTTTATGGATAGTGGAAGAAAATTTTTTTTATCATTTTTTAAAAAAAAGCAAAGGGGTAGTCCATTGTTTTTTTTGGCGAAAAATATTTTTTTTCCACTATCTTCAAAAAACTAAATTTGAATTAAAGCCAATGCGGTTCTCTATTCAACGCAGTAGAAATCAAGTCGATATCTAGAAAAGTAAGCAAGTTATGACGAAAAAGGTAAGTAGTTATACTACTGCCTATTTCCGGCCACTTTTTAGTAGAACTATTTACGTTTTTGGCCATAACTTGAAAAGTTTTCAATATATCGACTTGATTATTTTTGCGTTGGATAGCTAACCATATTGGCCTTAACGACAAATTTTTTTTTAATGGATTGTGGAAGAAAATTTTTTTTATCATTTTTTAAAAAAAAGCAAAGAGGGTAGTCCATTGTTTTTTTTGGCGAAAAATATTTTTTTTCCACTATCTTCAAAAAACCAAATTTGAATTAAAGACAATGCGGTTCTCTATTCAACGCAGTAGAAATCAAGTCGATATCTAGAAAAGTGAGCAAGTTATGACCAAAAAGGTAAGTAGTTATACTACTGCCTATTTCCGGCCACTTTTTAGTAGAACTATTTACGTTTTTGGCCATAACTTGAAAAGTTTTCAATATATCGACTTAATTTCTTTTGCGTTGGATAGCTAACCATATTGGCCTTAACGACAAATTTTTTTTTAATGGATAGTGGAAGAAAATTTTTTTTATCATTTTTTAAAAAAAAGCAAAGGGGGTAGTCCATTGTTTTTTTTGGCGAAAAATATTTTTTTTCCACTATCTTCAAAAAACCAAATTTGAATTAAAGACAATGCGGTTCTCTATTCAACGCAGTAGAAATCAAGTCGATATCTAGAAAAGTAAGCAAGTTATTACCAAAAAGGTAAGTAGTTATACTACTGCCTATTTCCGGCCACTTTTTAGTAGAACTATTTACGTTTTTGGCCATAACTTGAAAAGTTTTCAATATATCGACTTGATTTCTTTTGCGTTGGATAGCTAACCATATTGGCCTTAACGACAAATTTTTTTTTTTATGGATAGTGGAAGAAAATTTTTTTTATCATTTTTTAAAAAAAAGCAAAGGGGTAGTCCATTGTTTTTTTTTGGCGAAAAATATTTTTTTTCCACTATCTTCAAAAAACCAAATTTGAATTAAAGACAATGCGGTTCTCTATTCAACGCAGTAGAAATCAAGTCGATATCTAGAAAAGTAAGCAAGTTATGACCAAAAAGGTAAGTAGTTATACTACTGCCTATTTCCGGCCACTTTTTAGTAGAACTATTTACGTTTTTGGCCATAACTTGAAAAGTTTTCAATATATCGACTTGATTTCTTTTGCGTTGGATAGCTAACCATATTGGCCTTAACGACAAATTTTTTTTTTATGGATAGTGGAAGAAAATTTTTTTTATCATTTTTTAAAAAAAAGCAAAGGGGTAGTCCATTGTTTTTTTTGGCGAAAAATATTTTTTTTCCACTATCTTCAAAAAACCAAATTTGAATTAAAGACAAGGCGGTTCTCTATTCAACGCAGTAGAAATCAAGTCGATATCTAGAAAGTGAGCAAGTTATGACTAAAAAGGTAAGTAGTTATACTACTGCCTATTTCCGGCCACTTTTTAGTAGAACTATTTACGTTTTTGGCCATAACTTGAAAAGTTTTCAATATATCGACTTGATTTCTTTTGCGTTGGATAGCTAAGCATATTGGCCTTAACTACAAATTTTTTTTTAATGGATAGTGGAAGAAAATTTTTTTTATCATTTTTTAAAAAAAAGCAAAGGGGGTAGTCCATTGTTTTTTTTGGCGAAAAATATTTTTTTTCCACTATCTTCAAAAAACTAAATTTGAATTAAAGCCAATGCGGTTCTCTATTCAACGCAGTAGAAATCAAGTCGATATCTAGAAAAGTAAGCAAGTTATGACGAAAAAGGTAAGTAGTTATACTACTGCCTATTTCCGGCCACTTTTTAGTAGAACTATTTACGTTTTTGGCCATAACTTGAAAAGTTTTCAATATATCGACTTGATTATTTTTGCGTTGGATAGCTAACCATATTGGCCTTAACGACAAATTTTTTTTTAATGGATTGTGGAAGAAAATTTTTTTTATCATTTTTTAAAAAAAAGCAAAGAGGGTAGTCCATTGTTTTTTTTGGCGAAAAATATTTTTTTTCCACTATCTTCAAAAAACCAAATTTGAATTAAAGCCAATGCGGTTCTCTATTCAACGCAGTAGAAATCAAGTCGATATCTTGAAAAGTAAGCAAGTTATGACCAAAAAGGTAAGTAGTTATACTACTGCCTATTTCCGGCCACTTTTTAGTAGAACTATTTACGTTTTTGGCCATAACTTGAAAAGTTTTCAATATATCGACTTGATTATTTTTGCGTTGGATAGCTAACCATATTGGCCTTAACGACAAATTTTTTTTTAATGGATAATGGAAGAAAATTTTTTTTATCATTTTTTAAAAAAAAGCAAAGGGGGTAGTCCATTGTTTTTTTTGGCGAAAAATATTTTTTTTCCACTATCTTCAAAAAACCAAATTTGAATTAAAGACAATGCGGTTCTCTATTCAACGCAGTAGAAATCAAGTCGATATCTAGAAAAGTAAGCAAGGTATGACCAAAAAGGTAAGTAGTTATACTACTGCCTATTTCCGGCCACTTTTTAGTAGAACTATTTACGTTTTTGGCCATAACTTGAAAAGTTTTCAATATATCGACTTGATTATTTTTGCGTTGGATAGCTAACCATATTGGCCTTAACGACAAATTTTTTTTAATGGATAGTGGAAGAAAATTTTTTTTATCATTTTTTAAAAAAAAACAAAGGGGGTAGTCCATTGTTTTTTTTGGCGAAAAATATTTTTTTTCCACTATCTTCAAAAAACCAAATTCGAATTAAGGCCAATGCGGTTCTCTATTCAACGCAGTAGAAATCAAGTCGATATCTAGAAAAGTAAGCAAGTTATGACCAAAAACATAAGCAGTTCTACTACTGCCTCTTTGCGGGCACTTTTTAGTAGAACTGGTTACCTTTTCGGTCATAACTTGCTAAGTTTTCAGTATATCGACTTGATTTCTTTTGTGGAGGATAGCTTAGGGCAATGACTTGAAGTAGAAATTTTTTTTATTGTGGATAGTGGAAGAAATTTTTTTTATCATTTTTTCAAAAAAAGCAAAGGGGGTAGTCCATGGTTTTTTTTGGCAAAAAATATTTTTTTCGCTCTATCTGCAAAAACCAAAAGGTGTATTAAAGCCAAATTGGTTCTCTATCCAACGCATTAGAAATCAAGTCGATATCTAGAAAATTAAGCAAGTTATGACCAAAAACATAAGCAGTTCTACTACTGCCTCTTTTTGGCCACTTTTTAGTAGAACTTGTTACCTTTTTGGTCATAACTTGCTAAGTTTTCAATATATCGACTTGATTTCTTTTGTGGAAGATAGCTTAGGGCAATGACTTTAAGTAGAAATTTTTTTTATTGCGGATAGTGAAAGAAATTTTTTCTATCATTTTTTCAAAAAAAGCAAAGGCGGTAGTCCATGGTTTTTTTTGGCAAAAAATATTTTTTTCGCACTATCTGCAAAAACCAAAAAGTATATTAAAGCCAAATTGGTTCTCTATCCAACGCAGTAGAAATCAAGTCGATATCTAGAAAAGTAAGCAAGTTATGACCAAAAACATAAGCAGTTCTACTACTGCCTCTTTGCGGGCACTTTTTAGTAGAACTGGTTACCTTTTCGGTCATAACTTGCTAAGTTTTCAGTATATCGACTTGATTTCTTTTGTGGAGGATAGCTTAGGGCAATGACTTGAAGTAGAAATTTTTTTTATTGTGGATAGTGGAAGAAATTTTTTTTATCATTTTTTCAAAAAAAGCAAAGGGGGTAGTCCATGGTTTTTTTTGGCAAAAAATATTTTTTTCGCTCTATCTGCAAAAACCAAAAGGTGTATTAAAGCCAAATTGGTTCTCTATCCAACGCATTAGAAATCAAGTCGATATCTAGAAAATTAAGCAAGTTATGACCAAAAACATAAGCAGTTCTACTACTGCCTCTTTTTGGCCACTTTTTAGTAGAACTTGTTACCTTTTTGGTCATAACTTGCTAAGTTTTCAATATATCGACTTGATTTCTTTTGTGGAAGATAGCTTAGGGCAATGACTTTAAGTAGAAATTTTTTTTATTGCGGATAGTGAAAGAAATTTTTTCTATCATTTTTTCAAAAAAAGCAAAGGCGGTAGTCCATGGTTTTTTTTGGCAAAAAATATTTTTTTCGCACTATCTGCAAAAACCAAAAAGTATATTAAAGCCAAATTGGTTCTCTATCCAACGCAGTAGAAATCAAGTCGATATCTAGAAAAGTAAGCAAGTTATGACCAAAAACATAAGCAGTTCTACTACTGCCTCTTTGCGGGCACTTTTTAGTAGAACTGGTTACCTTTTCGGTCATAACTTGCTAAGTTTTCAGTATATCGACTTGATTTCTTTTGTGGAGGATAGCTTAGGGCAATGACTTTAAGTAGAAATTTTTTTTATTGTGGATAGTGGAAGAAATTTTTTCTATCATTTTTTCAAAAAAAGCAAAGGCGGTAGTCCATGGTTTTTTTTGGCAAAAAATATTTTTTTCGCTCTATCTGCAAAAACCAAAAAGTGTATTAAAGCCAAATTGGTTCTCTATCCAACGCATTAGAAATCAAGTCGATATCTAGAAAATTAAGCAAGTTATGACCAAAAAGATAAGTAGTTATACTACTGCCTATTTCCGGCCACTTTTTAGTAGAACTTGTTACCTTTTTGGTCATAACTTGCTAAGTTTTCAATATATCGACTTGATTTCTTTTGTGGAAGATAGCTTAGGGCAATGACTTTAAGTAGAAATTTTTTTTATTGCGGATAGTGAAAGAAATTTTTTCTATCATTTTTTCAAAAAAAGCAAAGGCGGTAGTCCATGGTTTTTTTTGGCAAAAAATATTTTTTTCGCACTATCTGCAAAAACCAAAAAGTATATTAAAGCCAAATTGGTTCTCTATTCAACGCAGTAGAAATCAAGTCGATATCTAGAAAAGTAAGCAAGTTATGACCAAAAACATAAGCAGTTCTACTACTGCCTCTTTGCGGGCACTTTTTAGTAGAACTGGTTACCTTTTCGGTCATAACTTGCTAAGTTTTCAGTATATCGACTTGATTTCTTTTGTGGTAGATAGCTTAGGGCATTGACTTTAAGTGGAAATTTTTTTATTGTGGATAGTGGAAGAAATTTTTTTTATCATTTTTTCAAAAAAAACAAAGGGGGTAGTCCATGGTTTTTTTTAGCAAAAAATATTTTTTTCGCAAAAACCAAAAAGTGTATTAAAGTCAAATTGGTTCTCTATCCAACGCATTAGAAATCAAGTCGATATCTAGAAAATTAAGCAAGTTATGACCAAAAACATAAGCAGTTCTACTACTGCCTCTTTTTGGCCACTTTTTAGTAGAACTTGTTACCTTTTTGGTCATAACTTGCTAAGTTTTCAATATATGGACTTGATTTCTTTTGTGGTAGATAGCTTAGGGCATTGACTTTAAGTGGAAATTTTTTTATTGTGGATAGTGGAAGAAATTTTTTTTATCATTTTTTCAAAAAAAACAAAGGGGGTAGTCCATGGTTTTTTTGGCAAAAAATATTTTTTTCGCACTATCTGCAAAAACCAAAAAGTGTATTAAAGCCAAATTGGTTCTCTATCCAACGCAGTAGAAATCAAGTCGATATCTAGAAAAGTAAGCAAGTTATGACCAAAAACATAAGCAGTTCTACTACTGCCTCTTTTTGGCCACTTTTTAGTAGAACTTGTTACCTTTTTGGTCATAACTTGCTAAGTTTTCAATATATGGACTTGATTTCTTTTGTGGTAGATAGCTTAGGGCATTGACTTTAAGTGGAAATTTTTTTATTGTGGATAGTGGAAGAAATTTTTTTTATCATTTTTTCAAAAAAAACAAAGGGGGTAGTCCATGGTTTTTTTGGCAAAAAATATTTTTTTCGCACTATCTGCAAAAACCAAAAAGTGTATTAAAGCCAAATTGGTTCTCTATCCAACGCAGTAGAAATCAAGTCGATATCTAGAAAAGTAAGCAAGTTATGACCAAAAACATAAGCAGTTCTACTACTGCCTCTTTTTGGCCACTTTTTAGTAGAACTTGTTACCTTTTTGGTCATAACTTGCTAAGTTTTCAATATATGGACTTGATTTCTTTTGTGGTAGATAGCTTAGGGCATTGACTTTAAGTGGAAATTTTTTTATTGTGGATAGTGGAAGAAATTTTTTTTATCATTTTTTCAAAAAAAACAAAAGGGGTGGTAGTCCATGGTTTTTTTTGGCAAAAATATTTTTTTCGCACTATCTGCAAAAACCAAAAAGTGTATTAAAGCCAAATTGGTTCTCTATCCAACGCATTAGAAATCAAGTCGATATCTAGAAAATTAAGCAAGTTATGACCAAAAACATAAGCAGTTCTACTACTGCCTCTTTTTGGCCACTTTTTAGTAGAACTTGTTACCTTTTTGGTCATAACTTGCTAAGTTTTCAATATATGGACTTGATTTCTTTTGTGGTAGATAGCTTAGGGCATTGACTTTAAGTGGAAATTTTTTTATTGTGGATAGTGGAAGAAATTTTTTTTATCATTTTTTCAAAAAAAACAAAGGGGGTAGTCCATGGTTTTTTTTGGCAAAAAATATTTTTTTCGCACTATCTGCAAAAACCAAAAAGTGTATTAAAGCCAAATTGGTTCTCTATCCAACGCATTAGAAATCAAGTCGATATCTAGAAAATTAAGCAAGTTATGACCAAAAACATAAGCAGTTCTACTACTGCCTCTTTTTGGCCACTTTTTAGTAGAACTTGTTACCTTTTTGGTCATAACTTGCTAAGTTTTCAATATATGGACTTGATTTCTTTTGTGGTAGATAGCTCAGGGCATTGACTTTAAGTGGAAATTTTTTTATTGTGGATAGTGGAAGAAATTTTTTTTATCATTTTTTCAAAAAAAACAAAAGGGGTGGTAGTCCATGGTTTTTTTTGGCAAAAATATTTTTTTCGCACTATCTGCAAAAACCAAAAAGTGTATTAAAGCCAAATTGGTTCTCTATCCAACGCAGTAGAAATCAAGTCGATATCTAGAAAATTAAGCAAGTTATGACCAAAAACATAAGCAGTTCTACTACTGCCTCTTTTTGGCCACTTTTTAGTAGAACTTGTTACCTTTTTGGTCATAACTTGCTAAGTTTTCAATATATCGACTTGATTTCTTTTGTGGTAGATAGCGTAGGGCATTGACTTTAAGTGAAAATTTTTTTATTGTGGATAGTGGAAGAAATTTTTTTTATCATTTTTTCAAAAAAAACAAAGGGGGTAGTCCATGGTTTTTTTTGGCAAAAAATATTTTTTTCGCACTATCTGCAAAAACCAAAAAGTGTATTAAAGCCAAATTGGTTCTCTATCCAACGCATTAGAAATCAAGTCGATATCTTGAAAATTAAGCAAGTTATGACCAAAAACATAAGCAGTTCTACTACTGCCTCTTTTTGGCCACTTTTTAGTAGAACTTGTTACCTTTTTGGTCATAACTTGCTAAGTTTTCAATATATGGACTTGATTTCTTTTGTGGTAGATAGCTTAGGGCATTGACTTTAAGTGGAAATTTTTTTATTGTGGATAGTGGAAGAAATTTTTTTTATCATTTTTTCAAAAAAAACAAAGGGGGTAGTCCATGGTTTTTTTGGCAAAAATATTTTTTTCGCACTATCTGCAAAAACCAAAAAGTGTATTAAAGCCAAATTGGTTCTCTATCCAACGCAGTAGAAATCAAGTCGATATCTAGAAAAGTAAGCAAGTTATGACCAAAAACATAAGCAGTTCTACTACTGCCTCTTTTTGGCCACTTTTTAGTAGAACTTGTTACCTTTTTGGTCATAACTTGCTAAGTTTTCAATATATGGACTTGATTTCTTTTGTGGTAGATAGCTTAGGGCATTGACTTTAAGTGGAAATTTTTTTATTGTGGATAGTGGAAGAAATTTTTTTTATCATTTTTTCAAAAAAAACAAAGGGGGTGGTAGTTCATGGTTTTTTTTGGCATAAATATTTTTTTCGCACTATCTGCAAAAACCAAAAAGTGTATTAAAGCCAAATTGGTTTTCTATATAAGGCAGTAGAAATCAAGTCGATATCTTGAAAATTAAGCAAGTTATGACCAAAAACATAAGCAGTTCTACTACTGCCTCTTTTTGGCCACTTTTTAGTAGAACTTGTTACCTTTTTGGTCATAACTTGCTAAGTTTTCAATATATGGACTTGATTTCTTTTGTGGTAGATAGCTCAGGGCATTGACTTTAAGTGGAAATTTTTTTATTGTGGATAGTGGAAGAAATTTTTTTTATCATTTTTCAAAAAAAGCAAAGGGGGTAGTCCATGGTTTTTTTTGGCAAAAAATATTTTTTTCGCACTATCTGCAAAAACCAAAAAGTGTATTAAAGCCAAATTGGTTTTCTATATAAGGCAGTAGAAATCAAGTCGATATCTTGAAAATTAAGCAAGTTATGACCAAAAACATAAGCAGTTCTACTACTGCCTCTTTTTGGCCACTTTTTAGTAGAACTTGTTACCTTTTTGGTCATAACTTGCTAAGTTTTCAATATATGGACTTGATTTCTTTTGTGGTAGATAGCTTAGGGCATTGGCTTTAAGTGGAAATTTTTTTATTGTGGATAGTGGAAGAAATTTTTTTTATCATTTTTTCAAAAAAAACAAAGGGGGTAGTCCATGGTTTTTTTTGGCAAAAAATATTTTTTTCGCACTATCTGCAAAAACCAAAAAGTGTATTAAAGCCAAATTGGTTCTCTATCCAACGCATTAGAAATCAAGTCGATATCTAGAAAATTAAGCAAGTTATGACCAAAAACATAAGCAGTTCTACTACTGCCTCTTTTTGGCCACTTTTTAGTAGAACTGGTTACCTTTTTGGTCATAACTTGCTAAGTTTTCAATATATCGACTTGATTTCTTTTGTGGTAGATAGCGTAGGGCATTGACTTTAAGTGGAAATTTTTTTATTGTGGATAGTGGAAGAAATTTTTTTTATCATTTTTTCAAAAAAAACAAAGGGGGTAGTCCATGGTTTTTTTTTGGCAAAAAATATTTTTTTCGCACTATCTGCAAAAACCAAAAAGTGTATTAAAGCCAAATTGGTTCTCTATCCAACGCAGTAGAAATCAAGTCGATATCTAGAAAATTAAGCAAGTTATGACCAAAAACATAAGCAGTTCTACTACTGCCTCTTTTTGGCCACTTTTTAGTAGAACTTGTTACCTTTTTGGTCATAACTTGCTAAGTTTTCAATATATGGACTTGATTTCTTTTGTGGTAGATAGCTTAGGGCATTGGCTTTAAGTGGAAATTTTTTTATTGTGGATAGTGGAAGAAATTTTTTTTATCATTTTTTCAAAAAAAACAAAAGGGGTAGTCCATGGTTTTTTTTGGCAAAAAATATTTTTTTCGCACTATCTGCAAAAACCAAAAAGTGTATTAAAGCCAAATTGGTTCTCTATCCAACGCATTAGAAATCAAGTCGATATCTAGAAAATTAAGCAAGTTATGAGCAAAAACATAAGCAGTTCTACTACTGCCTCTTTTTGGCCACTTTTTAGTAGAACTTGTTACGTTTTTGGTCATAACTTGCTAAGTTTTCAATATATGGACTTGATTTCTTTTGAGGTAGATAGCTTAGGGCATTGACTTTAAGTGGAAATTTTTTTATTGTGGATAGTGGAAGAAATTTTTTTTTATCATTTTTTCAAAAAAAACAAAGGGGGTAGTCCATGGTTTTTTTTGGCAAAAAATATTTTTTTCGCACTATCTGCAAAAACCAAAAAGTGTATTAAAGCCAAATTGGTTCTCTATCCAACGCATTAGAAATCAAGTCGATATCTAGAAAATTAAGCAAGTTATGAGCAAAAACATAAGCAGTTCTACTACTGCCTCTTTTTGGCCACTTTTTAGTAGAACTTGTTACCTTTTTGGTCATAAATTGCTAAGTTTTCAATATATGGACTTGATTTCTTTTGTGGTAGATAGCTTAGGGCATTGGCTTTAAGTGGAAATTTTTTTATTGTGGATAGTGGAAGAAATTTTTTTTATCATTTTTTCAAAAAAAACAAAGGGGGTAGTCCATGGTTTTTTTTGGCAAAAAATATTTTTTTCGCACTATCTGCAAAAACCAAAAAGTGTATTAAAGCCAAATTGGTTCTCTATCCAACGCATTAGAAATCAAGTCGATATCTAGAAAATTAAGCAAGTTATGAGCAAAAACATAAGCAGTTCTACTACTGCCTCTTTTTGGCCACTTTTTAGTAGAACTTGTTACCTTTTTGGTCATAAATTGCTAAGTTTTCAATATATCGACTTGATTTCTTTTGTGGTAGATAGCTTAGGGCATTGGCTTTAAGTGGAAATTTTTTTATTGTGGATAGTGGAAGAAATTTTTTTTATCATTTTTTCAAAAAAAACAAAGGGGGTAGTCCATGGTTTTTTTTGGCAAAAAATATTTTTTTCGCACTATCTGCAAAAACCAAAAAGTGTATTAAAGCCAAATTGGTTCTCTATCCAACGCATTAGAAATCAAGTCGATATCTAGAAAATTAAGCAAGTTATGACCAAAAACATAAGCAGTTCTACTACTGCCTCTTTTTGGCCACTTTTTAGTAGAACTTGTTACCTTTTTGGTCATAACTTGCTAAGTTTTCAATATATGGACTTGATTTCTTTTGAGGTAGATAGCTTAGGGCATTGACTTTAAGTGGAAATTTTTTTATTGTGGATAGTGGAAGAAATTTTTTTTTATCATTTTTTCAAAAAAAACAAAGGGGGTAGTCCATGGTTTTTTTTGGCAAAAAATATTTTTTTCGCACTATCTGCAAAAACCAAAAAGTGTATTAAAGCCAAATTGGTTCTCTATCCAACGCATTAGAAATCAAGTCGATATCTAGAAAATTAAGCAAGTTATGAGCAAAAACATAAGCAGTTCTACTACTGCCTCTTTTTGGCCACTTTTTAGTAGAACTTGTTACCTTTTTGGTCATAACTTGCTAAGTTTTCAATATATGGACTTGATTTCTTTTGTGGTAGATAGCTTAGGGCATTGGCTTTAAGTGGAAATTTTTTTATTGTGGATAGTGGAAGAAATTTTTTTTATCATTTTTTCAAAAAAAACAAAGGGGGTAGTCCATGGTTTTTTTTGGCAAAAAATATTTTTTTCGCACTATCTGCAAAAACCAAAAAGTGTATTAAAGCCAAATTGGTTCTCTATCCAACGCATTAGAAATCAAGTCGATATCTAGAAAATTAAGCAAGTTATGAGCAAAAACATAAGCAGTTCTACTACTGCCTCTTTTTGGCCACTTTTTAGTAGAACTGGTTACCTTTTTGGTCATAACTTGCTAAGTTTTCAATATATCGACTTGATTTCTTTTGTGGTAGATAGCGTAGGGCATTGACTTTAAGTGGAAATTTTTTTATTGTGGATAGTGGAAGAAATTTTTTTTATCATTTTTTCAAAAAAAACAAAGGGGGTAGTCCATGGTTTTTTTTTGGCAAAAAATATTTTTTTCGCACTATCTGCAAAAACCAAAAAGTGTATTAAAGCCAAATTGGTTCTCTATCCAACGCATTAGAAATCAAGTCGATATCTAGAAAATTAAGCAAGTTATGACCAAAAACATAAGCAGTTCTACTACTGCCTCTTTTTGGCCACTTTTTAGTAGAACTGGTTACCTTTTTGGTCATAACTTGCTAAGTTTTCAATATATCGACTTGATTTCTTTTGTGGTAGATAGCTTAGGGCATTGACTTTAAGTGGAAATTTTTTTATTGTGGATAGTGGAAGAAATTTTTTTTATCATTTTTTCAAAAAAAACAAAGGGGGTAGTCCATGGTTTTTTTTTGGCAAAAAATATTTTTTTCGCACTATCTGCAAAAACCAAAAAGTGTATTAAAGCCAAATTGGTTCTCTATCCAACGCAGTAGAAATCAAGTCGATATCTAGAAAATTAAGCAAGTTATGACCAAAAACATAAGCAGTTCTACTACTGCCTCTTTTTGGCCACTTTTTAGTAGAACTTGTTACCTTTTTGGTCATAACTTGCTAAGTTTTCAATATATGGACTTGATTTCTTTTGTGGTAGATAGCTTAGGGCATTGACTTTAAGTGGAAATTTTTTTATTGTGGATAGTGGAAGAAATTTTTTTTATCATTTTTTCAAAAAAAACAAAGGGGGTAGTCCATGGTTTTTTTGGCAAAAAATATTTTTTTCGCACTATCTGCAAAAACCAAAAAGTGTATTAAAGCCAAATTGGTTTTCTATATAAGGCAGTAGAAATCAAGTCGATATCTTGAAAATTAAGCAAGTTATGACCAAAAACATAAGCAGTTCTACTACTGCCTCTTTTTGGCCACTTTTTAGTAGAACTTGTTACCTTTTTGGTCATAACTTGCTAAGTTTTCAATATATGGACTTGATTTCTTTTGTGGTAGATAGCTCAGGGCATTGACTTTAAGTGGAAATTTTTTTATTGTGGATAGTGGAAGAAATTTTTTTTATCATTTTTTCAAAAAAAACAAAGGGGGTAGTCCATGGTTTTTTTTGGCAAAAATATTTTTTTCGCACTATCTGCAAAAACCAAAAAGTGTATTAAAGCCAAATTGGTTTTCTATATAAGGCAGTAGAAATCAAGTCGATATCTTGAAAATTAAGCAAGTTATGACCAAAAACATAAGCAGTTCTACTACTGCCTCTTTTTGGCCACTTTTTAGTAGAACTTGTTACCTTTTTGGTCATAACTTGCTAAGTTTTCAATATATGGACTTGATTTCTTTTGTGGTAGATAGCTTAGGGCATTGACTTTAAGTGGAAATTTTTTTATTGTGGATAGTGGAAGAAATTTTTTTTATCATTTTTTCAAAAAAAACAAAGGGGGTAGTCCATGGTTTTTTTTGGCAAAAAATATTTTTTTCGCACTATCTGCAAAAACCAAAAAGTGTATTAAAGCCAAATTGGTTCTCTATCCAACGCATTAGAAATCAAGTCGATATCTAGAAAATTAAGCAAGTTATGACCAAAAACATAAGCAGTTCTACTACTGCCTCTTTTTGGCCACTTTTTAGTAGAACTGGTTACCTTTTTGGTCATAACTTGCTAAGTTTTCAATATATGGACTTGATTTCTTTTGTGGTAGATAGCTTAGGGCATTGACTTTAAGTGGAAATTTTTTTATTGTGGATAGTGGAAGAAATTTTTTTTATAATTTTTTCAAAAAAAGCAAAGGGGGTAGTCCATGGTTTTTTTTGGCAAAAAATATTTTTTTCACACTATCTGCAAAAAATAAAAAGTGTATTAAAGCCAAATTGGTTCTCTATCCAACGCAGTAGAAATCAAGTCGATATCTACAAAAGTAAGCAAGTTATGACCAAAAACATAAGCAGTTCTACTACTGCCTCTTTCCGGCCTCTTTATAGTAGAACTGCTTACCTTTTTGGCCATAACTTGCTAAGTTTTCAATATATCGACTTGTTTTCTTTTGTGGTAGATAGCGTAGGGCATTGACTTTAAGTGGAAATTTTTTTATTGTGGATAGTGGAAGAAATTTTTTTTTATCATTTTTTCAAAAAAAACAAAGGGGGTGGTAGTCCATGGTTTTTTTTATCAAAAATATTTTTTTCGCACTATCTGCAAAAACCAAAAAGTGTATTAAAGCCAAATTGGTTTTCTATATAAGGCAGTAGAAATCAAGTCGATATCTTGAAAATTAAGCAAGTTATGACCAAAAACATAAGCAGTTCTACTACTGCCTCTTTTTGGCCACTTTTTAGTAGAACTTGTTACCTTTTTGGTCATAACTTGCTAAGTTTTCAATATATGGACTTGATTTCTTTTGTGGTAGATAGCTTAGGGCATTGACTTTAAGTGGAAATTTTTTTATTGTGGATAGTGGAAGAAATTTTTTTTATCATTTTTTCAAAAAAAAACAAAGGGGGTAGTCCATGGTTTTTTTTTGGCAAAAAATATTTTTTTTGCACTATCTGCAAAAACCAAAAAGTGTATTAAAGCCAAATTGGTTCTCTATCCAACGCATTAGAAATCAAGTCGATATCTAGAAAATTAAGCAAGTTATGACCAAAAACATAAGCAGTTCTACTACTGCCTCTTTTTGGCCACTTTTTAGTAGAACTGGTTACCTTTTTGGTCATAACTTGCTAAGTTTTCAATATATGGACTTGATTTCTTTTGTGGTAGATAGCTTAGGGCATTGACTTTAAGTGGAAATTTTTTTATTGTGGATAGTGGAAGAAATTTTTTTTATCATTTTTTCAAAAAAAACAAAGGGGGTAGTCCATGGTTTTTTTGGCAAAAAATATTTTTTTCGCACTATCTGCAAAAACCAAAAAGTGTATTAAAGCCAAATTGGTTCTCTATCCAACGCAGTAGAAATCAAGTCGATATCTAGAAAAGTAAGCAAGTTATGACCAAAAACATAAGCAGTTCTACTACTGCCTCTTTTTGGCCACTTTTTAGTAGAACTTGTTACCTTTTTGGTCATAACTTGCTAAGTTTTCAATATATGGACTTAAATTCTTTTGTGGTAGATAGCTTAGGGCATTGACTTTAAGTGGAAATTTTTTTATTGTGGATAGTGGAAGAAATTTTTTTTATCATTTTTTCAAAAAAAACAAAGGGGGTGGTAGTCCATGGTTTTTTTTGGCAAAAATATTTTTTTCGCACTATCTGCAAAAACCAAAAAGTGCATTAAAGCCAAATTGGTTTTCTATATAAGGCAGTAGAAGTCAAGTCGATATCTTGAAAATTAAGCAAGTTATGACCAAAAACATAAGCAGTTCTACTACTGCCTCTTTTTGGCCACTTTTTAGTAGAACTTGTTACCTTTTTGGTCATAACTTGCTAAGTTTTCAATATATCGACTTGATTTCTTTTGTGGTAGATAGCGTAGGGCATTGACTTTAAGTGGAAATTTTTTTATTGTGGATAGTGGAAGAAATTTTTTTTATCATTTTTTCAAAAAAAACAAAGGGGGTAGTCCATGGTTTTTTTTGGCAAAAAATATTTTTTTCGCACTATCTGCAAAAACCAAAAAGTGTATTAAAGCCAAATTGGTTCTCTATCCAACGCATTAGAAATCAAGTCGATATCTAGAAAATTAAGCAAGTTATGACCAAAAACATAAGCAGTTCTACTACTGCCTCTTTTTGGCCACTTTTTAGTAGAACTTGTTACCTTTTTGGTCATAACTTGCTAAGTTTTCAATATATGGACTTGATTTCTTTTGAGGTAGATAGCTTAGGGCATTGACTTTAAGTGGAAATTTTTTTATTGTGGATAGTGGAAGAAATCTTTTTTTTATCATTTTTTCAAAAAAAACAAAGGGGGTAGTCCATGGTTTTTTTTGGCAAAAAATATTTTTTTCGCACTATCTGCAAAAACCAAAAAGTGTATTAAAGCCAAATTGGTTCTCTATCCAACGCATTAGAAATCAAGTCGATATCTAGAAAATTAAGCAAGCTATGACCAAAAACATAAGCAGTTCTACTACTGCCTCTTTTTGGCCACTTTTTAGTAGAACTTGTTACCTTTTTGGTCATAACTTGCTAAGTTTTCAATATATGGACTTGATTTCTTTTGAGGTAGATAGCTTAGGGCATTGACTTTAAGTGGAAATTTTTTTATTGTGGATAGTGGAAGAAATCTTTTTTTTATCATTTTTTCAAAAAAAACAAAGGGGGTAGTCCATGGTTTTTTTTGGCAAAAAATATTTTTTTCGCACTATCTGCAAAAACCAAAAAGTGTATTAAAGCCAAATTGGTTCTCTATCCAACGCATTAGAAATCAAGTCGATATCTAGAAAATTAAGCAAGTTATGACCAAAAACATAAGCAGTTCTACTACTGCCTCTTTTTGGCCACTTTTTAGTAGAACTTGTTACCTTTTTGGTCATAACTTGCTAAGTTTTCAATATATGGACTTGATTTCTTTTGAGGTAGATAGCTTAGGGCATTGACTTTAAGTGGAAATTTTTTTATTGTGGATAGTGGAAGAAATTTTTTTTTATCATTTTTTCAAAAAAAACAAAGGGGGTAGTCCATGGTTTTTTTTGGCAAAAAATATTTTTTTCGCACTATCTGCAAAAACCAAAAAGTGTATTAAAGCCAAATTGGTTCTCTATCCAACGCATTAGAAATCAAGTCGATATCTAGAAAATTAAGCAAGTTATGACCAAAAACATAAGCAGTTCTACTACTGCCTCTTTTTGGCCACTTTTTAGTAGAACTTGTTACCTTTTTGGTCATAAATTGCTAAGTTTTCAATATATGGACTTGATTTCTTTTGTGGTAGATAGCTTAGGGCATTGGCTTTAAGTGGAAATTTTTTTATTGTGGATAGTGGAAGAAATTTTTTTTATAATTTTTTCAAAAAAAACAAAGGGGGTAGTCCATGGTTTTTTTTTGGCAAAAAATATTTTTTTCGCACTATCTGCAAAAACCAAAAAGTGTATTAAAGCCAAATTGGTTCTCTATCCAACGCATTAGAAATCAAGTCGATATCTAGAAAATTAAGCAAGTTATGACCAAAAACATAAGCAGTTCTACTACTGCCTCTTTTTGGCCACTTTTTAGTAGAACTGGTTACCTTTTTGGTCATAACTTGCTAAGTTTTCAATATATGGACTTGATTTCTTTTGAGGTAGATAGCTTAGGGCATTGACTTTAAGTGGAAATTTTTTTATTGTGGATAGTGGAAGAAATCTTTTTTTTATCATTTTTTCAAAAAAAACAAAGGGGGTAGTCCATGGTTTTTTTGGCAAAAAATATTTTTTTCGCACTATCTGCAAAAACCAAAAAGTGTATTAAAGCCAAATTGGTTCTCTATCCAACGCAGTAGAAATCAAGTCGATATCTAGAAAAGTAAGCAAGTTATGACCAAAAACATAAGCAGTTCTACTACTGCCTCTTTTTGGCCACTTTTTAGTAGAACTTGTTACCTTTTTGGTCATAACTTGCTAAGTTTTCAATATATGGACTTAAATTCTTTTGTGGTAGATAGCTTAGGGCATTGACTTTAAGTGGAAATTTTTTTATTGTGGATAGTGGAAGAAATTTTTTTTATCATTTTTTCAAAAAAAACAAAGGGGGTGGTAGTCCATGGTTTTTTTTGGCAAAAATATTTTTTTCGCACTATCTGCAAAAACCAAAAAGTGCATTAAAGCCAAATTGGTTTTCTATATAAGGCAGTAGAAGTCAAGTCGATATCTTGAAAATTAAGCAAGTTATGACCAAAAACATAAGCAGTTCTACTACTGCCTCTTTTTGGCCACTTTTTAGTAGAACTTGTTACCTTTTTGGTCATAACTTGCTAAGTTTTCAATATATCGACTTGATTTCTTTTGTGGTAGATAGCGTAGGGCATTGACTTTAAGTGGAAATTTTTTTATTGTGGATAGTGGAAGAAATTTTTTTTATCATTTTTTCAAAAAAAACAAAGGGGGTAGTCCATGGTTTTTTTTGGCAAAAAATATTTTTTTCGCACTATCTGCAAAAACCAAAAAGTGTATTAAAGCCAAATTGGTTCTCTATCCAACGCATTAGAAATCAAGTCGATATCTAGAAAATTAAGCAAGTTATGACCAAAAACATAAGCAGTTCTACTACTGCCTCTTTTTGGCCACTTTTTAGTAGAACTTGTTACCTTTTTGGTCATAACTTGCTAAGTTTTCAATATATGGACTTGATTTCTTTTGAGGTAGATAGCTTAGGGCATTGACTTTAAGTGGAAATTTTTTTATTGTGGATAGTGGAAGAAATCTTTTTTTTATCATTTTTTCAAAAAAAACAAAGGGGGTAGTCCATGGTTTTTTTTGGCAAAAAATATTTTTTTCGCACTATCTGCAAAAACCAAAAAGTGTATTAAAGCCAAATTGGTTCTCTATCCAACGCATTAGAAATCAAGTCGATATCTAGAAAATTAAGCAAGCTATGACCAAAAACATAAGCAGTTCTACTACTGCCTCTTTTTGGCCACTTTTTAGTAGAACTTGTTACCTTTTTGGTCATAACTTGCTAAGTTTTCAATATATGGACTTGATTTCTTTTGAGGTAGATAGCTTAGGGCATTGACTTTAAGTGGAAATTTTTTTATTGTGGATAGTAGAAGAAATCTTTTTTTTATCATTTTTTCAAAAAAAACAAAGGGGGTAGTCCATGGTTTTTTTTGGCAAAAAATATTTTTTTCGCACTATCTGCAAAAACCAAAAAGTGTATTAAAGCCAAATTGGTTCTCTATCCAACGCATTAGAAATCAAGTCGATATCTAGAAAATTAAGCAAGTTATGACCAAAAACATAAGCAGTTCTACTACTGCCTCTTTTTGGCCACTTTTTAGTAGAACTTGTTACCTTTTTGGTCATAACTTGCTAAGTTTTCAATATATGGACTTGATTTCTTTTGAGGTAGATAGCTTAGGGCATTGACTTTAAGTGGAAATTTTTTTATTGTGGATAGTGGAAGAAATTTTTTTTTATCATTTTTTCAAAAAAAACAAAGGGGGTAGTCCATGGTTTTTTTTGGCAAAAAATATTTTTTTCGCACTATCTGCAAAAACCAAAAAGTGTATTAAAGCCAAATTGGTTCTCTATCCAACGCATTAGAAATCAAGTCGATATCTAGAAAATTAAGCAAGTTATGACCAAAAACATAAGCAGTTCTACTACTGCCTCTTTTTGGCCACTTTTTAGTAGAACTTGTTACCTTTTTGGTCATAAATTGCTAAGTTTTCAATATATGGACTTGATTTCTTTTGTGGTAGATAGCTTAGGGCATTGGCTTTAAGTGGAAATTTTTTTATTGTGGATAGTGGAAGAAATTTTTTTTATCATTTTTTCAAAAAAAACAAAGGGGGTAGTCCATGGTTTTTTTTTGGCAAAAAATATTTTTTTCGCACTATCTGCAAAAACCAAAAAGTGTATTAAAGCCAAATTGGTTCTCTATCCAACGCATTAGAAATCAAGTCGATATCTAGAAAATTAAGCAAGTTATGACCAAAAACATAAGCAGTTCTACTACTGCCTCTTTTTGGCCACTTTTTAGTAGAACTGGTTACCTTTTTGGTCATAACTTGCTAAGTTTTCAATATATCGACTTGATTTCTTTTGTGGTAGATAGCTTAGGGCATTGACTTTAAGTGGAAATTTTTTTATTGTGGATAGTGGAAGAAATTTTTTTTATCATTTTTTCAAAAAAAACAAAGGGGGTAGTCCATGGTTTTTTTTGGCAAAAAATATTTTTTTCGCACTATCTGCAAAAACCAAAAAGTGTATTAAAGCCAAATTGGTTCTCTATCCAACGCATTAGAAATCAAGTCGATATCTAGAAAATTAAGCAAGCTATGACCAAAAACATAAGCAGTTCTACTACTGCCTCTTTTTGGCCACTTTTTAGTAGAACTTGTTACCTTTTTGGTCATAACTTGCTAAGTTTTCAATATATGGACTTGATTTCTTTTGAGGTAGATAGCTTAGGGCATTGACTTTAAGTGGAAATTTTTTTATTGTGGATAGTGGAAGAAATTTTTTTTATCATTTTTTCAAAAAAAAAACAAAGGGGGTAGTCCATGGTTTTTTTTGGCAAAAAATATTTTTTTCGCACTATCTGCAAAAACCAAAAAGTGTATTAAAGCCAAATTGGTTCTCTATCCAACGCAGTAGAAATCAAGTCGATATCTAGAAAATTAAGCAAGTTATGACCAAAAACATAAGCAGTTCTACTACTGCCTCTTTTTGGCCACTTTTTAGTAGAACTTGTTACCTTTTTGGTCATAACTTGCTAAGTTTTCAATATATGGACTTGATTTCTTTTGTGGTAGATAGCTTAGGGCATTGACTTTAAGTGGAAATTTTTTTATTGTGGATAGTGGAAGAAATTTTTTTTATCATTTTTTCAAAAAAAACAAAGGGGGTAGTCCATGGTTTTTTTTGGCAAAAAATATTTTTTTCGCACTATCTGCAAAAACCAAAAAGTGTATTAAAGCCAAATTGGTTCTCTATCCAACGCATTAGAAATCAAGTCGATATCTAGAAAATTAAGCAAGCTATGACCAAAAACATAAGCAGTTCTACTACTGCCTCTTTTTGGCCACTTTTTAGTAGAACTTGTTACCTTTTTGGTCATAACTTGCTAAGTTTTCAATATATGGACTTGATTTCTTTTGAGGTAGATAGCTTAGGGCATTGACTTTAAGTGGAAATTTTTTTATTGTGGATAGTGGAAGAAATTTTTTTTATCATTTTTTCAAAAAACCAAAGGGGGTAATCCATGGTTTTTTTTGGCAAAAAATATTTTTTCGCACTATCTGCAAAAACCAAAAAGTGTATTAAAGCCAAATTGGTTCTCTATCCAACGCATTAGAAATCAAGTCGATATCTAGAAAATTAAGCAAGTTATGACCAAAAACATAAGCAGTTCTACTACTGCCTCTTTTTGGCCACTTTTTAGTAGAACTTGTTACCTTTTTGGTCATAACTTGCTAAGTTTTCAATATATGGACTTGATTTCTTTTGTGGTAGATAGCTTAGGGCATTGACTTTAAGTGGAAATTTTTTTATTGTGGATAGTGGAAGAAATTTTTTTTATCATTTTTTCAAAAAAAACAAAGGGGGTAGTCCATGGTTTTTTTTGGAAAAAAATTTTTTTTTCGCACTATCTGCAAAAACCAAAAAGTGTATTAAAGCCAAATTGGTTCTCTATCCAACGCATTAGAAATCAAGTCGATATCTAGAAAATTAAACAAGTTATGACCAAAAACATAAGCAGTTCTACTACTGCCTCTTTTTGGCCACTTTTTAGTAGAACTTGTTACCTTTTTGGTCATAACTTGCTAAGTTTTCAATATATGGACTTGATTTCTTTTGTGGTAGATAGCTTAGGGCATTGACTTTAAGTGGAAATTTTTTTATTGTGGATAGTGGAAGAAATTTTTTTTATCATTTTTTCAAAAAACCAAAGGGGGTAATCCATGGTTTTTTTTGGCAAAAAATGTTTTTTCGCACTATCTGCAAAAACCAAAAAGTGTATTAAAGCCAAATTGGTTCTCTATCCAACGCATTAGAAATCAAGTCGATATCTAGAAAATTAAGCAAGTTATGACCAAAAACATAAGCAGTTCTACTACTGCCTCTTTTTGGCCACTTTTTAGTAGAACTTGTTACCTTTTTGGTCATAACTTGCTAAGTTTTCAATATATGGACTTGATTTCTTTTGTGGTAGATAGCTTAGGGCATTGACTTTAAGTGGAAATTTTTTTATTGTGGATAGTGGAAGAAATTTTTTTTATCATTTTTTCAAAAAAAACAAAGGGGGTAGTCCATGGTTTTTTTTGGAAAAAAATTTTTTTTTCGCACTATCTGCAAAAACCAAAAAGTGTATTAAAGCCAAATTGGTTCTCTATCCAACGCATTAGAAATCAAGTCGATATCTAGAAAATTAAGCAAGTTATGACCAAAAACATAAGCAGTTCTACTACTGCCTCTTTTTGGCCACTTTTTAGTAGAACTTGTTACCTTTTTGGTCATAACTTGCTAAGTTTTCAATATATGGACTTGATTTCTTTTGTGGTAGATAGCTTAGGGCATTGACTTTAAGTGGAAATTTTTTTATTGTGGATAGTGGAAGAAATTTTTTTTATCATTTTTTCAAAAAACCAAAGGGGGTAATCCATGGTTTTTTTTGGCAAAAAATATTTTTTCGCACTATCTGCAAAAACCAAAAAGTGTATTAAAGCCAAATTGGTTCTCTATCCAACGCATTAGAAATCAAGTCGATATCTAGAAAATTAAGCAAGTTATGACCAAAAACATAAGCAGTTCTACTACTGCCTCTTTTTGGCCACTTTTTAGTAGAACTTGTTACCTTTTTGGTCATAACTTGCTAAGTTTTCAATATATGGACTTGATTTCTTTTGTGGTAGATAGCTTAGGGCATTGACTTTAAGTGGAAATTTTTTTATTGTGGATAGTGGAAGAAATTTTTTTTATCATTTTTTCAAAAAAAACAAAGGGAGTAGTCCATGGTTTTTTTTGGAAAAAAATTTTTTTTTCGCACTATCTGCAAAAACCCAAAAGTGTATTAAAGCCAAATTGGTTCTCTATCCAACGCATTAGAAATCAAGTCGATATCTAGAAAATTAAGCAAGTTATGACCAAAAACATAAGCAGTTCTACTACTGCCTCTTTTTGGCCACTTTTTAGTAGAACTTGTTACCTTTTTGGTCATAACTTGCTAAGTTTTCAATATATGGACTTGATTTCTTTTGAGGTAGATAGCTTAGGGCATTGACTTTAAGTGGAAATTTTTTTATTGTGGATAGTGGAAGAAATTTTTTTTTATCATTTTTTCAAAAAAAACAAAGGGGGTAGTCCATGGTTTTTTTTTGGCAAAAAATATTTTTTTCGCACTATCTGCAAAAACCAAAAAGTGTATTAAAGCCAAATTGGTTCTCTATCCAACGCATTAGAAATCAAGTCGATATCTAGAAAATTAAGCAAGTTATGACCAAAAACATAAGCAGTTCTACTACTGCCTCTTTTTGGCCACTTTTTAGTAGAACTGGTTACCTTTTTGGTCATAACTTGCTTAGTTTTCTAGATATCGACCTGATTCCTTTTGACTTGGATTGCTAAGGGCACTGGCTTTAATTATAATAGTTTTTTCCTTACGGGTAGAACAAAAAAATTTTTTATCATTTTTCGAAAAAAAGCAAAGGGGGTAGCCCATGGTATTTTTTTAAGAAAAAAATTTTTGTCCCACTATTCGCAAAAAGAAAATTTTGTATTAAAGCCAATGCTGTTACCTATTCAACGCAGTAGAAATCAAGTCGATGTCTAGAAAAATAAGCAAGTTATGACCAAAAATGTTACCAGTTCTGCTACTGCCTCTTTCCGGCCACTTTTTAGTAGAACTAGTTACCTTTTTGGTCATAACTTGCTTATTTTTCTAGATATCGACTTGATTCCTTTTGACTTGGATAGCTAAGGGCACTAGCTTTAACCACAATATTTTTTTTCTTGCGGGTAGAGAAAAAATTTTTTTTATCATTTTTCCAAAAAAAGCAAAGGGGGTAGCCCATGGTATTTTTTGAAGAAAAAAATTTTTGTCCCACTATTCGCAAAAAGAAAATTTCATATTAAAGCCAATGCTCTTACCTATCCAACGCAGTAGAAATCAAGTCGATGTCTAGAAAAATAAGTAAGTTATAACCAAAAATATAGCCAGTTCTGCTACTGCCTCTTTCCGGCCACTTTTTAGTAGAACTAGTTACCTTTTTGGTCATAACTTGCTTAGTTTTCTAGATATCGACTTGATTCCTTTTGACTTGGATAGCTAAGGGCACTGGCTTTAACCACAATTTTTTCTGCTTGCGGGTAGAGCAAAAGTTTTTTTTATCATTTTTTTAAAAAAAGCAAAGGGGGTAGCCCATGGTATTTTTTGAAGAAAAAAATTTTTGTCCCACTATTCGCAAAAAGAAAATTTCATATTAAAGCCAATGCTCTTACCTATCCAACGCAGTAGAAATCAAGTCGATGTCTAGAAAAATAAGTAAGTTATAACCAAAAATGTAACCAGTTCTGCTACTGCCTCTTTCCGTCCACTTTTTAGTAGAACTAGTTACCTTTTTGGTCATAACTTGCTTATTTTTCTAGATATCGACTTGATTCCTTTTGACTTGGATAGCTAAGGGCACTAGCTTTAACCACAATATTTTTTTTCTTGCGGGTAGAGAAAAAATTTTTTTTATCATTTTTCCAAAAAAAACAAAGGGGGTAGCCCATGGTATTTTTTGAAGAAAAAAATTTTTGTCCCACTATTCGCAAAAAGAAAATTTCATATTAAAGCCAATGCTCTTACCTATCCAACGCAGTAGAAATCAAGTCGATGTCTAGAAAAATAAGTAAGTTATAACCAAAAATATAGCCAGTTCTGCTACTGCCTCTTTCCGGCCACTTTTTAGTAGAACTAGTTACCTTTTTGGTCATAACTTGCTTAGTTTTCTAGATATCGACTTGATTCCTTTTGACTTGGATAGCTAAGGGCACTGGCTTTAACCACAATTTTTTCTGCTTGCGGGTAGAGCAAAAGTTTTTTTTATCATTTTTTTAAAAAAAGCAAAGGGGGTAGCCCATGGTATTTTTTGAAGAAAAAAATTTTTGTCCCACTATTCGCAAAAAGAAAATTTCATATTAAAGCCAATGCTCTTACCTATCCAACGCAGTAGAAATCAAGTCGATGTCTAGAAAAATAAGTAAGTTATAACCAAAAATGTAACCAGTTCTGCTACTGCCTCTTTCCGGCCACTTTTTAGTAGAACTAGTTACCTTTTTGGTCATAACTTGCTTATTTTTCTAGATATCGACTTGATTCCTTTTGACTTGGATAGCTAAGGGCACTAGCTTTAACCACAATGGTTTTTTTCTTGCGGGTAGAGCAAAAAACTTTTTATCATTTTTTCAAAAAAAGCAAAGGGGGTAGCCCATGGTATTTTTTGAAGAAAAAAATTTTTGTCGCACTATTCGCAAAAAGAAAATTTCATATTAAAGCCAATGCTCTTACCTATCCAACGCAGTAGAAATCAAGTCGATGTCTAGAAAAATAAGTAAGTTATAACCAAAAATATAGCCAGTTCTGCTACTGCCTCTTTCCGGCCACTTTTTAGTAGAACTAGTTACCTTTTTGGTCATAACTTGCTTAGTTTTCTAGATATCGACTTGATTCCTTTTGACTTGGATAGCTAAGGGCACTGGCTTTAACCACAATTTTTTCTGCTTGCGGTTAGAGCAAAAGTTTTTTTTATCATTTTTTTAAAAAAAGCAAAGAGGGTAGCCCATGGTATTTTTTGAAGAAAAAAATTTTTGTCCCACTATTCGCAAAAAGAAAATTTCATATTAAAGCCAATGCTCTTACCTATCCAACGCAGTAGAAATCAAGTCGATGTCTAGAAAAATAAGTAAGTTATAACCAAAAATGTAACCAGTTCTGCTACTGCCTCTTTCCGGCCACTTTTTAGTAGAACTAGTTACCTTTTTGGTCATAACTTGCTTAGTTTTCTAGATATCGACTGGATTCCTTTTGACTTGGATAGCTAAGGGCACTGGCTTAAACCACAATATTTTTTTTCTTGCGGGTAGAGAAAAAATTTTTTTTATCATTTTTCCAAAAAAAGCAAAGTGGGAAGCCCATGGTATTTTTCGAAGAAAAAAATTTTTGTCCCACTATTCGCAAAAATAAAATTTCATATTAAAGCCAATGCTCTTACCTATCCAACGCAGTAGAAATCAAGTCGATGTCTAGAAAAATAAGTAAGTTATAACCAAAAATGTAACCAGTTCTCCTACTGCCTCTTTCCGGCCACTTTTTAGTATAACTAGTTACCTTTTTGGTCATAACTTGCTTAGTTTTCTAGATATCGACTTGATTCCTTTTGACTTGGATAGCTAAGGGCACTGGCTTTAACCACAATATTTTTTTTCTTGCGGGTAGAGAAAAAAATTTTTTTATCATTTTTCCAAAAAAAGCAAAGGGGGTACCCATGGTATTTTTCGAAGAAAAAAATTTTTGTCCCACTATTCGCAAAAATAAAATTTCATATTAAAGCCAATGCTCTTACTTATCAAACGCAGTAGAAATCAAGTCGATGTCTAGAAAAATAAGTAAGTTATAACCAAAAATGTAACCAGTTCTGCTACTGCCTCTTTCCGGCCACTTTTTAGTAGAACTAGTTACCTTTTTGGTCATCACTTGCTTAGTTTTCTAGATATCGACTTGATTCTTTTTGACTTGGATAGCTAAGGGCACTGGCTTTAATGACAATATTTGTTTTCTTGCGGGTAGAGAAAAAATTTTTTTTATCATTTTTTTAAAAAAAGCAAAGGGGGTAGCCCATGGTATTTTTTGAAGAAAAAAATTTTTGTCCCACTATTCGCAAAAATAAAATTTCATATTAAAGCCAATGCTCTTACCTATCCAACGCAGTAGAAATCAAGTCGATGTCTAGAAAAATAAGTAAGTTATAACCAAAAATGTAACCAGTTCTCCTACTGCCTCTTTCCGGCCACTTTTTAGTATAACTAGTTACCTTTTTGGTCATAACTTGCTTAGTTTTCTAGATATCGACTTGATTCCTTTTGACTTGGATAGCTAAGGGCACTGGCTTTAACCACAATATTTGTTTTCTTGCGGGTAGAGCAAAAAATTTTTTACCATTTTTCCAAAAAAAGCAAAGGGGGTAGCCCATGGTATTTTTTGATGAAAAAAATTTTTGTCCCACTATTCGCAAAAAGAAAATTTCATATTAAAGCCAATGCTCTTACTTATCAAACGCAGTAGAAATCAAGTCGATGTCTAGAAAAATAAGTAAGTTATAACCAAAAATGTAACCAGTTCTGCTACTGCCTCTTTCCGGCCACTTTTTAGTAGAACTAGTTACCTTTTTGGTCATCACTTGCTTAGTTTTCTAGATATCGACTTGATTCTTTTTGACTTGGATAGCTAAGGGCACTGGCTTTAATGACAATATTTGTTTTCTTGCGGGTAGAGAAAAAATTTTTTTTATCATTTTTTTAAAAAAAGCAAAGGGGGTAGCCCATGGTATTTTTTGAAGAAAAAAATTTTTGTCCCACTATTCGCAAAAATAAAATTTCATATTAAAGCCAATGCTCTTACCTATCCAACGCAGTAGAAATCAAGTCGATGTCTAGAAAAATAAGTAAGTTATAACCAAAAATGTAACCAGTTCTCCTACTGCCTCTTTCCGGCCACTTTTTAGTATAACTAGTTACCTTTTTGGTCATAACTTGCTTAGTTTTCTAGATATCGACTTGATTCCTTTTGACTTGGATAGCTAAGGGCACTGGCTTTAACCACAATATTTTTTTTCTTGCGGGTAGAGAAAAAAATTTTTTTATCATTTTTCCAAAAAAAGCAAAGGGGGTAGCCCATGGTATTTTTCGAAGAAAAAAATTTTTGTCCCACTATTCGCAAAAATAAAATTTCATATTAAAGCCAATGCTCTTACTTATCAAACGCAGTAGAAATCAAGTCGATGTCTAGAAAAATAAGTAAGTTATAACCAAAAATGTAACCAGTTCTGCTACTGCCTCTTTCCGGCCACTTTTTAGTAGAACTAGTTACCTTTTTGGTCATCACTTGCTTAGTTTTCTAGATATCGACTTGATTCTTTTTGACTTGGATAGCTAAGGGCACTGGCTTTAACCACAATATTTTTTTTCTTGCGGGTAGAGAAAAAAATTTTTTTATCATTTTTCCAAAAAAAGCAAAGGGGGTAGCCCATGGTATTTTTTGAAGAAAAAAATTTTTGTCCCACTATTCGCAAAAAGAAAATTTCATATTAAAGCCAATGCTCTTACTTATCAAACGCAGTAGAAATCAAGTCGATGTCTAGAAAAATAAGTAAGTTATAACCAAAAATGTAACCAGTTCTGCTACTGCCTCTTTCCGGCCACTTTTTAGTAGAACTAGTTACCTTTTTGGTCATCACTTGCTTAGTTTTCTAGATATCGACTTGATTCTTTTTGACTTGGATAGCTAAGGGCACTGGCTTTAATGACAATATTTGTTTTCTTGCGGGTAGAGAAAAAATTTTTTTTATCATTTTTTTAAAAAAAGCAAAGGGGGTAGCCCATGGTATTTTTTGAAGAAAAAAATTTTTGTCCCACTATTCGCAAAAATAAAATTTCATATTAAAGCCAATGCTCTTACCTATCCAACGCAGTAGAAATCAAGTCGATGTCTAGAAAAATAAGTAAGTTATAACCAAAAATGTAACCAGTTCTCCTACTGCCTCTTTCCGGCCACTTTTTAGTATAACTAGTTACCTTTTTGGTCATAACTTGCTTAGTTTTCTAGATATCGACTTGATTCCTTTTGACTTGGATAGCTAAGGGCACTGGCTTTAACCACAATATTTGTTTTCTTGCGGGTAGAGCAAAAAATTTTTTACCATTTTTCCAAAAAAAGCAAAGGGGGTAGCCCATGGTATTTTTTGATGAAAAAAATTTTTGTCCCACTATTCGCAAAAACAAAATTTCATATTAAAGCCAATGCTCTTACCTATCCAACGCAGTAGAAATCAAGTCGATGTCTAGAAAAGTAAGTAAGTTATAACCAAAAATGTAACCAGTTCTCCTACTGCCTCTTTCCGGCCACTTTTTAGTATAACTAGTTACCTTTTTGGTCATAACTTGCTTAGTTTTTTAGATATCGACTTGATTCCTTTTGACTTGGATAGCTAAGGGCACTGGCTTTAACCACAATATTTTTTTTCTTGCGGGTAGAGCAAAAAATTTTTTACCATTTTTCCAAAAAAAGCAAAGGGGGTAGCCCATGGTATTTTTTGAAGAAAAAAATTTTTGTCCCACTATTCGCAAAAAGAAAATTTCATATTAAAGCCAATGCTCTTACCTATCCAACGCAGTAGAAATCAAGTCGATGTCTAGAAAAATAAGTAAGTTATAACCAAAAATGTAACCAGTTCTGCTACTGCCTCTTTCCGGCCACTTTTTAGTAGAACTAGTTACCTTTTTGGTCATAACTTGCTTAGTTTTCTAGATATCGATTTGATTCCTTTTGACTTGGATAGCTAAGGGCACTGGCTTTAATGACAATATTTGTTTTCTTGCGGGTAGAGAAAAAATTTTTTTTATCATTTTTCCAAAAAAAGCAAAGGGGGTAGCCCATGGTATTTTTTGAAGAAAAAAATTTTTGTCCCACTATTCGCAAAAAGAAATTTCATATTAAAGCCAATGCTCTTACCTATCAAACGCAGTAGAAATCAAGTCGATGTCTAGAAAAATAAGTAAGTTATAACCAAAAATGTAACCAGTTCTCCTACTGCCTCTTTCCGGCCACTTTTTAGTATAACTAGTTACCTTTTTGGTCATAACTTGCTTAGTTTTTTAGATATCGACTTGATTCCTTTTGACTTGGATAGCTAAGGGCACTGGCTTTCACCACAATATTTTTTTTTCTTGCGGGTAGAGCAAAAAATTTTTTTATCATTTTTCCAACAAAAGCAAAGGGGGTAGCCCATGGTATTTTTCGAAGAAAAAAAATTTTTGTCCCACTATTCGCAAAAATAAAATTTCATATTAAAGCCAATGCTCTTACCTATCAAACGCAGTAGAAATCAAGTCGATATCTAGAAAACTAAGCAAGTTATGACCAAAAAGGTAACTAGTTCTACTAAAAAGTGGCCGGAAAGAGGCAGTAGCAGAACTGGTTACATTTTTGGTTATAACTTACTTATTTTTCTAGACATCGACTTCATTTCTACTGCGTTGGATAGGTAAGAGCATTTTCTTTAATACGAAACTTTCTTTTTAAGAATAGTGGGACAAAAATTTTTTTCTTCAAAAAATACCATGGGCTACCCCCTTTGCTTTTTTTGGAAAAATGATAAAAAATTTTTTTGCTCTACCCGCAAGAAAAAAATAATGTGGTTAAGGCCAGTGCCCTTAGCTATCCAAGTCAAAAGGAATCAAGTCGATATCTAGAAAACTAAGCAAGTTATGACCAAAAAGGTAACTAGTTCTACTAAAAAGTGGCCGGAAAGAGGCAGTAGCAGAACTGGTTACATTTTTGGTTATAACTTACTTATTTTTCTAGACATCGACTTCATTTCTACTGCGTTGGATAGATAAGAGCATTGGCTTTAATACGAAATTTTCTTTTTGCGAATAATGGGACAAAAATTTTTTTCTTCAAAAAATACCATGGGCTACCCCCTTTGCTTTTTTTGGAAAAATGATAAAAAATTTTTTTGCTCTACCCGCAAGAAAAAAAATAATGTGGTTAAGGCCAGTGCCCTTAGCTATCCAAGTCAAAAGGAATCAAGTCGATATCTAGAAAACTAAGCAAGTTATGACCAAAAAGGTAACTAGTTCTACTAAAAAGTGGCCGGAAAGAGGCAGTAGCAGAACTGGTTACATTTTTGGTTATAACTTACTTATTTTTCTAGACATCGACTTCATTTCTACTGCGTTGGATAGATAAGAGCATTGGCTTTAATACGAAATTTTCTTTTTGCGAATAATGGGACAAAAATTTTTTTCTTCAAAAAATACCATGGGCTACCCCCTTTGCTTTTTTTGGAAAAATGATAAAAATTTTTTTTGCTCTACCCGCAAGAAAAAAATAATGTGGTTAAGGCCAGTGCCCTTAGCTATCCAAGTCAAAAGGAATCAAGTCGATATCTAGAAAACTAAGCAAGTTATGACCAAAAAGGTAACTAGTTCTACTAAAAAGTGGCCGGAAAGAGGCAGTAGCAGAACTGGTTACATTTTTGGTTATAACTTACTTATTTTTCTAGACATCGACTTCATTTCTACTGCGTTGGATAGATAAGAGCATTGGTTTTAACACGAAATTTTCTTTTTGCGAATAATGGGACAAAAATTTTTTTCTTCAAAAAATACCAAGGGCTACCCCTTTTGCTTTTTTTGGAAAAATGATAAAAAATTTTTTTGCTCTACCCGCAAGAAAAAAAATAATGTGGTTAAGGCCAGTGCCCTTAGCTATCCAAGTCAAAAGGAATCAAGTCGATATCTAGAAAACTAAGCAAGTTATGACCAAAAAGGTAACTAGTTCTACTAAAAAGTGGCCGGAAAGAGGCAGTAGCAGAACTGGTTACATTTTTGGTTATAACTTACTTATTTTTCTAGACATCGACTTCATTTCTACTGCGTTGGATAGGTAAGAGCATTTTCTTTAATACGAAACTTTCTTTTTAAGAATAGTGGGACAAAAATTTTTTTCTTCAAAAAATACCATGGGCTACCCCTTTTGCTTTTTTTGGAAAAATGATAAAAAATTTTTTTGCTCTACCCGCAAGAAAAAAATAATGTGGTTAAGGCCAGTGCCCTTAGCTATCCAAGTCAAAAGGAATCAAGTCGATATCTAGAAAACTAAGCAAGTTATGACCAAAAAGGTAACTAGTTCTACTAAAAAGTGGCCGGAAAGAGGCAGTAGCAGAACTGGTTACATTTTTGGTTATAACTTACTTATTTTTCTAGACATCGACTTCATTTCTACTGCGTTGGATAGATAAGAGCATTGGCTTTAATACGAAATTTTCTTTTTGCGAATAATGGGACAAAAATTTTTTTCTTCAAAAAATACCATGGGCTACCCCCTTTGCTTTTTTTGGAAAAATGATAAAAAATTTTTTTGCTCTACCCGCAAGAAAAAAAATAATGTGGTTAAGGACAGTGCCCTTAGCTATCCAAGTCAAAAGGAATCAAGTCGATATCTAGAAAACTAAGCAAGTTATGACCAAAAAGGTAACTACTTCTACTAAAAAGTGGCCGGAAAGAGGCAGTAGCAGAACTGGTTACATTTTTGGTTATAACTTACTTATTTTTCTAGACATCGACTTCATTTCTACTGCGTTGGATAGGTAAGAGCATTTTCTTTAATACGAAACTTTCTTTTTAAGAATAGTGGGACAAAAATTTTTTTCTTCAAAAAATACCATGGGCTACCCCCTTTGCTTTTTTGGAAAAATGATAAAAAATTTTTTCGCTCTACCCGTAAGAAAAAAATAATGTGGTTAAGGCCAGTGCCCTTAGCTATCCAAGTCAAAAGGAATCAAGTCGATATCTAGAAAACTAAGCAAGTTATGACCAAAAAGGTAACTAGTTCTACTAAAAAGTGGCCGGAAAGAGGCAGTAGCAGAACTGGTTACATTTTTGGTTATAACTTACTTATTTTTCTAGACATCGACTTCATTTCTACTGCGTTGGATAGATAAGAGCATTGGCTTTAATACGAAATTTTCTTTTTGCGAATAATGGGACAAAAATTTTTTTCTTCAAAAAATACCATGGGCTACCCCCTTTGCTTTTTTTGGAAAAATGATAAAAAATTTTTTTGCTCTACCCGCAAGAAAAAAAATAATGTGGTTAAGGCCAGTGCCCTTAGCTATCCAAGTCAAAAGGAATCAAGTCGATATCTAGAAAACTAAGCAAGTTATGACCAAAAAGGTAACTAGTTCTACTAAAAAGTGGTCGGAAAGAGGCAGTAGCAGAACTGGTTACATATTTGGTTATAACTTACTTATTTTTCTAGACATCGACTTCATTTCTACTGCGTTGGATAGATAAGAGCATTGGCTTTAACACGAAATTTTCTTTTTGCGAATAATGGGATAAAAATTTTTTTCTTCAAAAAATACCATGGGCTACCCCTTTTGCTTTTTTTTGGAAAAATGATAAAAAATTTTTTTGCTCTACCCGCAAGAAAAAAAATAATGTGGTTAAGGCCAGTGCCCTTAGCTATCCAAGTCAAAAGGAATCAAGTCGATATCTAGAAAACTAAGCAAGTTATGACCAAAAAGGTAACTAGTTCTACTAAAAAGTGGCCGGAAAGAGGCAGTAGCAGAACTGGTTACATTTTTGGTTATAACTTACTTATTTTTCTAGACATCGACTTCATTTCTACTGCGTTGGATAGATAAGAGCATTGGCTTTAATACGAAATTTTCTTTTTGCGAATAATGGGACAAAAATTTTTTTCTTCAAAAAATACCATGGGCTACCCCCTTTGCTTTTTTTGAAAAAATGATAAAAAATTTTTTTGCTCTACCCGCAAGAAAAAAAATAATGTGGTTAAGGCCAGTGCCCTTAGCTATCCAAGTCAAAAGGAATCAAGTCGATATCTAGAAAACTAAGCAAGTTATGACCAAAAAGGTAACTAGTTCTACTAAAAAGTGGCCGGAAAGAGGCAGTAGCAGAACTGGTTACATTTTTGGTTATAACTTACTTATTTTTCTAGACATCGACTTCATTTCTACTGCGTTGGATAGATAAGAGCATTGGCTTTAATACGAAATTTTCTTTTTGCGAATAATGGGACAAAAATTTTTTTCTTCAAAAAATACCATGGGCTACCCCCTTTGCTTTTTTTGGAAAAATGATAAAAAATTTTTTTGCTCTACCCGCAAGAAAAAAAATAATGTGGTTAAGGCCAGTGCCCTTAGCTATCCAAGTCAAAAGGAATCAAGTCGATATCTAGAAAACTAAGCAAGTTATGACCAAAAAGGTAACTAGTTCTACTAAAAAGTGGTCGGAAAGAGGCAGTAGCAGAACTGGTTACATATTTGGTTATAACTTACTTATTTTTCTAGACATCGACTTCATTTCTACTGCGTTGGATAGATAAGAGCATTGGCTTTAACACGAAATTTTCTTTTTGCGAATAATGGGACAAAAATTTTTTTCTTCAAAAAATACCATGGGCTACCCCCTTTGCTTTTTTTGGAAAAATGATAAAAAATTTTTTTGCTCTACCCGCAAGAAAAAAAATAATGTGGTTAAGGCCAGTGCCCTTAGCTATCCAAGTCAAAAGGAATCAAGTCGATATCTAGAAAACTAAGCAAGTTATGACCAAAAAGGTAACTAGTTCTACTAAAAAGTGGCCGGAAAGAGGCAGTAGCAGAACTGGTTACATTTTTGGTTATAACTTACTTATTTTTCTAGACATCGACTTCATTTCTACTGCGTTGGATAGGTAAGAGCATTTTCTTTAATACGAAACTTTCTTTTTAAGAATAGTGGGACAAAAATTTTTTTCTTCAAAAAATACCATGGGCTACCCCCTTTGCTTTTTTTGGAAAAATGATAAAAAATTTTTTTGCTCTACCCGCAAGAAAAAAATAATGTGGTTAAGGCCAGTGCCCTTAGCTATCCAAGTCAAAAGGAATCAAGTCGATATCTAGAAAACTAAGCAAGTTATGACCAAAAAGGTAACTAGTTCTACTAAAAAGTGGCCGGAAAGAGGCAGTAGCAGAACTGGTTACATTTTTGGTTATAACTAACCATGGGCTACCCCCTTTGCTTTTTTTGGAAAAATGATAAAAAATTTTTTTGCTCTACCCGCAAGAAAAAAATAATGTGGTTAAGGCCAGTGCCCTTAGCTATCCAAGTCAAAAGGAATCAAGTCGATATCTAGAAAACTAAGCAAGTTATGACCAAAAAGGTAACTAGTTCTACTAAAAAGTGGCCGGAAAGAGGCAGTAGCAGAACTGGTTACATTTTTGGTTATAACTTACTTATTTTTCTAGACATCGACTTCATTTCTACTGCGTTGGATAGATAAGAGCATTGGCTTTAATAAGAAATTTTCTTTTTGCGAATAATGGGACAAAAATTTTTTTCTTCAAAAAATACCATGGGCTACCCCCTTTGCTTTTTTTGGAAAAATGATAAAAAATTTTTTTGCTCTACCCGCAAGAAAAAAAATAATGTGGTTAAGGACAGTGCCCTTAGCTATCCAAGTCAAAAGGAATCAAGTCGATATCTAGAAAACTAAGCAAGTTATGACCAAAAAGGTAACTACTTCTACTAAAAAGTGGCCGGAAAGAGGCAGTAGCAGAACTGGTTACATTTTTGGTTATAACTTACTTATTTTTCTAGACATCGACTTCATTTCTACTGCGTTGGATAGATAAGAGCATTGGCTTTAACACGAAATTTTCTTTTTGCGAATAATGGGACAAAAATTTTTTTCTTCAAAAAATACCAAGGGCTACCCCTTTTGCTTTTTTTGGAAAAATGATAAAAAATTTTTTTGCTCTACCCGCAAGAAAAAAAATAATGTGGTTAAGGCCAGTGCCCTTAGCTATCCAAGTCAAAAGCAATCAAGTCGATATCTAGAAAACTAAGCAAGTTATGACCAAAAAGGTAACTAGTTCTACTAAAAAGTGGCCGGAAAGAGGCAGTAGCAGAACTGGTTACATTTTTGGTTATAACTTACTTATTTTTCTAGACATCGACTTCATTTCTACTGCGTTGGATAGGTAAGAGCATTTTCTTTAATACGAAACTTTCTTTTTAAGAATAGTGGGACAAAAATTTTTTTCTTCAAAAAATACCATGGGCTACCCCCTTTGCTTTTTTTGGAAAAATGATAAAAAATTTTTTTGCTCTACCCGCAAGAAAAAAATAATGTGGTTAAGGCCAGTGCCCTTAGCTATCCAAGTCAAAAGGAATCAAGTCGATATCTAGAAAACTAAGCAAGTTATGACCAAAAAGGTAACTAGTTCTACTAAAAAGTGGCCTGAAAGAGGCAGTAGCAGAACTGGTTACATTTTTGGTTATAACTTACTTATTTTTCTAGACATCGACTTCATTTCTACTGCGTTGGATAGATAAGAGCATTGGCTTTAATACGAAATTTTCTTTTTGCGAATAATGGGACAAAAATTTTTTTCTTCAAAAAATACCATGGGCTACCCCCTTTGCTTTTTTTGGAAAAATGATAAAAAATTTTTTTGCTCTACCCGCAAGAAAAAAAATAATGTGGTTAAGGCCAGTGCCCTTAGCTATCCAAGTCAAAAGGAATCAAGTCGATATCTAGAAAACTAAGCAAGTTATGACCAAAAAGGTAACTAGTTCTACTAAAAAGTGGCCGGAAAGAGGCAGTAGCAGAACTGGTTACATTTTTGGTTATAACTTACTTATTTTTCTAGACATCGACTTCATTTCTACTGCGTTGGATAGATAAGAGCATTGGCCTTAATACGAAATTTTCTTTTTGCGAATAATGGGACAAAAATTTTTTTCTTCAAAAAATACCATGGGCTACCCCCTTTGCTTTTTTTGGAAAAATGATAAAAAATTTTTTTGCTCTACCCGCAAGAAAAAAAATAATGTGGTTAAGGCCAGTGCCCTTAGCTATCCAAGTCAAAAGGAATCAAGTCGATATCTAGAAAACTAAGCAAGTTATGACCAAAAAGGTAACTAGTTCTACTAAAAAGTGGCCGGAAAGAGGCAGTAGCAGAACTGGTTACATTTTTGGTTATAACTTACTTATTTTTCTAGACATCGACTTCATTTCTACTGCGTTGGATAGATAAGAGCATTGGCTTTAATACGAAATTTTCTTTTTGCGAATAATGGGACAAAAATTTTTTTCTTCAAAAAATACCATGGGCTACCCCCTTTGCTTTTTTTGGAAAAATGATAAAAAATTTTTTTGCTCTACCCGCAAGAAAAAAAATAATGTGGTTAAGGCCAGTGCCCTTAGCTATCCAAGTCAAAAGGAATCAAGTCGATATCTAGAAAACTAAGCAAGTTATGACCAAAAAGGTAACTAGTTCTACTAAAAAGTGGTCGGAAAGAGGCAGTAGCAGAACTGGTTACATATTTGGTTATAACTTACTTATTTTTCTAGACATCGACTTCATTTCTACTGCGTTGGATAGATAAGAGCATTGGCTTTAACACGAAATTTTCTTTTTGCGAATAATGGGACAAAAATTTTTTTCTTCAAAAAATACCATGGGCTACCCCCTTTGCTTTTTTTGGAAAAATGATAAAAAATTTTTTTGCTCTACCCGCAAGAAAAAAAATAATGTGGTTAAGGCCAGTGCCCTTAGCTATCCAAGTCAAAAGGAATCAAGTCGATATCTAGAAAACTAAGCAAGTTATGACCAAAAAGGTAACTAGTTCTACTAAAAAGTGGCCGGAAAGAGGCAGTAGCAGAACTGGTTACATTTTTGGTTATAACTTACTTATTTTTCTAGACATCGACTTCATTTCTACTGCGTTGGATAGATAAGAGCATTGGCTTTAACACGAAATTTTCTTTTTGCGAATAATGGGACAAAAATTTTTTTCTTCAAAAAATACCATGGGCTACCCCCTTTGCTTTTTTTGGAAAAATGATAAAAAATTTTTTTGCTCTACCCGCAAGAAAAAAAATAATGTGGTTAAGGCCAGTGCCCTTAGCTATCCAAGTCAAAAGGAATCAAGTCGATATCTAGAAAACTAAGCAAGTTATGACCAAAAAGGTAACTAGTTCTACTAAAAAGTGGCCGGAAAGAGGCAGTAGCAGAACTGGTTACATTTTTGGTTATAACTTACTTATTTTTCTAGACATCGACTTCATTTCTACTGCGTTGGATAGGTAAGAGCATTTTCTTTAATACGAAACTTTCTTTTTAAGAATAGTGGGACAAAAATTTTTTTCTTCAAAAAATACCATGGGCTACCCCCTTTGCTTTTTTTGGAAAAATGATAAAAAATTTTTTTGCTCTACCCGCAAGAAAAAAAATAATGTGGTTAAGGCCAGTGCCCTTAGCTATCCAAGTCAAAAGGAATCAAGTCGATATCTAGAAAACTAAGCAAGTTATGACCAAAAAGGTAACTAGTTCTACTAAAAAGTGGTCGGAAAGAGGCAGTAGCAGAACTGGTTACATATTTGGTTATAACTTACTTATTTTTCTAGACATCGACTTCATTTCTACTGCGTTGGATAGATAAGAGCATTGGCTTTAACACGAAATTTTCTTTTTGCGAATAATGGGACAAAAATTTTTTTCTTCAAAAAATACCATGGGCTACCCCCTTTGCTTTTTTTGGAAAAATGATAAAAAATTTTTTTGCTCTACCCGCAAGAAAAAAAATAATGTGGTTAAGGCCAGTGCCCTTAGCTATCCAAGTCAAAAGGAATCAAGTCGATATCTAGAAAACTAAGCAAGTTATGACCAAAAAGGTAACTAGTTCTACTAAAAAGTGGCCGGAAAGAGGCAGTAGCAGAACTGGTTACATTTTTGGTTATAACTTACTTATTTTTCTAGACATCGACTTCATTTCTACTGCGTTGGATAGATAAGAGCATTGGCTTTAATACGAAATTTTCTTTTTGCGAATAATGGGACAAAAATTTTTTTCTTCAAAAAATACCATGGGCTACCCCCTTTGCTTTTTTTGGAAAAATGATAAAAAATTTTTTTGCTCTACCCGCAAGAAAAAAAATAATGTGGTTAAGGCCAGTGCCCTTAGCTATCCAAGTCAAAAGGAATCAAGTCGATATCTAGAAAACTAAGCAAGTTATGACCAAAAAGGTAACTAGTTCTACTAAAAAGTGGTCGGAAAGAGGCAGTAGCAGAACTGGTTACATATTTGGTTATAACTTACTTATTTTTCTAGACATCGACTTCATTTCTACTGCGTTGGATAGATAAGAGCATTGGCTTTAACACGAAATTTTCTTTTTGCGAATAATGGGACAAAAATTTTTTTCTTCAAAAAATACCATGGGCTACCCCCTTTGCTTTTTTTGGAAAAATGATAAAAAATTTTTTTGCTCTACCCGCAAGAAAAAAAATAATGTGGTTAAGGCCAGTGCCCTTAGCTATCCAAGTCAAAAGGAATCAAGTCGATATCTAGAAAACTAAGCAAGTTATGACCAAAAAGGTAACTAGTTCTACTAAAAAGTGGCCGGAAATAGGCAGTAGCAGAACTGGTTACATTTTTGGTTATAACTTACTTATTTTTCTAGACATCGACTTCATTTCTACTGCGTTGGATAGATAAGAGCATTGGCTTTAACACGAAATTTTCGTTTTGCGAATAATGGGACAAAAATTTTTTTCTTCAAAAAATACCATGGGCTACCCCCTTTGCTTTTTTTGGAAAAATGATAAAAAATTTTTTTGCTCTACCCGCAAGAAAAAAAATAATGTGGTTAAGGCCAGTGCCCTTAGCTATCCAAGTCAAAAGGAATCAAGTCGATATCTAGAAAACTAAGCAAGTTATGACCAAAAAGGTAACTAGTTCTACTAAAAAGTGGCCGGAAAGAGGCAGTAGCAGAACTGGTTACATTTTTGGTTATAACTTACTTATTTTTCTAGACATCGACTTCATTTCTACTGCGTTGGATAGGTAAGAGCATTTTCTTTAATACGAAACTTTCTTTTTAAGAATAGTGGGACAAAAATTTTTTTCTTCAAAAAATACCATGGGCTACCCCCTTTGCTTTTTTTGGAAAAATGATAAAAAATTTTTTTGCTCTACCCGCAAGAAAAAAAATAATGTGGTTAAGGCCAGTGCCCTTAGCTATCCAAGTCAAAAGGAATCAAGTCGATATCTAGAAAACTAAGCAAGTTATGACCAAAAAGGTAACTAGTTCTACTAAAAAGTGGTCGGAAAGAGGCAGTAGCAGAACTGGTTACATATTTGGTTATAACTTACTTATTTTTCTAGACATCGACTTCATTTCTACTGCGTTGGATAGATAAGAGCATTGGCTTTAACACGAAATTTTCTTTTTGCGAATAATGGGACAAAAATTTTTTTCTTCAAAAAATACCATGGGCTACCCCCTTTGCTTTTTTTGGAAAAATGATAAAAAATTTTTTTGCTCTACCCGCAAGAAAAAAAATAATGTGGTTAAGGCCAGTGCCCTTAGCTATCCAAGTCAAAAGGAATCAAGTCGATATCTAGAAAACTAAGCAAGTTATGACCAAAAAGGTAACTAGTTCTACTAAAAAGTGGCCGGAAAGAGGCAGTAGCAGAACTGGTTACATTTTTGGTTATAACTTACTTATTTTTCTAGACATCGACTTCATTTCTACTGCGTTGGATAGGTAAGAGCATTTTCTTTAATACGAAACTTTCTTTTTAAGAATAGTGGGACAAAAATTTTTTTCTTCAAAAAATACCATGGGCTACCCCCTTTGCTTTTTTTGGAAAAATGATAAAAAATTTTTTTGCTCTACCCGCAAGAAAAAAATAATGTGGTTAAGGCCAGTGCCCTTAGCTATCCAAGTCAAAAGGAATCAAGTCGATATCTAGAAAACTAAGCAAGTTATGACCAAAAAGGTAACTAGTTCTACTAAAAAGTGGCCGGAAAGAGGCAGTAGCAGAACTGGTTACATTTTTGGTTATAACTTACTTATTTTTCTAGACATCGACTTCATTTCTACTGCGTTGGATAGATAAGAGCATTGGCTTTAATACGAAATTTTCTTTTTGCGAATAATGGGACAAAAATTTTTTTCTTCAAAAAATACCATGGGCTACCCCCTTTGCTTTTTTTGGAAAAATGATAAAAAATTTTTTTGCTCTACCCGCAAGAAAAAAAATAATGTGGTTAAGGACAGTGCCCTTAGCTATCCAAGTCAAAAGGAATCAAGTCGATATCTAGAAAACTAAGCAAGTTATGACCAAAAAGGTAACTACTTCTACTAAAAAGTGGCCGGAAAGAGGCAGTAGCAGAACTGGTTACATTTTTGGTTATAACTTACTTATTTTTCTAGACATCGACTTCATTTCTACTGCGTTGGATAGATAAGAGCATTGGCTTTAACACGAAATTTTCTTTTTGCGAATAATGGGACAAAAATTTTTTTCTTCAAAAAATACCAAGGGCTACCCCTTTTGCTTTTTTTGGAAAAATGATAAAAAATTTTTTTGCTCTACCCGCAAGAAAAAAAATAATGTGGTTAAGGCCAGTGCCCTTAGCTATCCAAGTCAAAAGCAATCAAGTCGATATCTAGAAAACTAAGCAAGTTATGACCAAAAAGGTAACTAGTTCTACTAAAAAGTGGCCGGAAAGAGGCAGTAGCAGAACTGGTTACATTTTTGGTTATAACTTACTTATTTTTCTAGACATCGACTTCATTTCTACTGCGTTAGATAGGTAAGAGCATTTTCTTTAATACGAAACTTTCTTTTTAAGAATAGTGGGACAAAAATTTTTTTCTTCAAAAAATACCATGGGCTACCCCCTTTGCTTTTTTTGGAAAAATGATAAAAAATTTTTTTGCTCTACCCGCAAGAAAAAAATAATGTGGTTAAGGCCAGTGCCCTTAGCTATCCAAGTCAAAAGGAATCAAGTCGATATCTAGAAAACTAAGCAAGTTATGACCAAAAAGGTAACTAGTTCTACTAAAAAGTGGCCTGAAAGAGGCAGTAGCAGAACTGGTTACATTTTTGGTTATAACTTACTTATTTTTCTAGACATCGACTTCATTTCTACTGCGTTGGATAGATAAGAGCATTGGCTTTAATACGAAATTTTCTTTTTGCGAATAATGGGACAAAAATTTTTTTCTTCAAAAAATACCATGGGCTACCCCCTTTGCTTTTTTTGGAAAAATGATAAAAAATTTTTTTGCTCTACCCGCAAGAAAAAAAATAATGTGGTTAAGGCCAGTGCCCTTAGCTATCCAAGTCAAAAGGAATCAAGTCGATATCTAGAAAACTAAGCAAGTTATGACCAAAAAGGTAACTAGTTCTACTAAAAAGTGGCCGGAAAGAGGCAGTAGCAGAACTGGTTACATTTTTGGTTATAACTTACTTATTTTTCTAGACATCGACTTCATTTCTACTGCGTTGGATAGATAAGAGCATTGGCCTTAATACGAAATTTTCTTTTTGCGAATAATGGGACAAAAATTTTTTTCTTCAAAAAATACCATGGGCTACCCCCTTTGCTTTTTTTGGAAAAATGATAAAAAATTTTTTTGCTCTACCCGCAAGAAAAAAAATAATGTGGTTAAGGCCAGTGCCCTTAGCTATCCAAGTCAAAAGGAATCAAGTCGATATCTAGAAAACTAAGCAAGTTATGACCAAAAAGGTAACTAGTTCTACTAAAAAGTGGCCGGAAAGAGGCAGTAGCAGAACTGGTTACATTTTTGGTTATAACTTACTTATTTTTCTAGACATCGACTTCATTTCTACTGCGTTGGATAGATAAGAGCATTGGCTTTAATACGAAATTTTCTTTTTGCGAATAATGGGACAAAAATTTTTTTCTTCAAAAAATACCATGGGCTACCCCCTTTGCTTTTTTTGGAAAAATGATAAAAAATTTTTTTGCTCTACCCGCAAGAAAAAAAATAATGTGGTTAAGGCCAGTGCCCTTAGCTATCCAAGTCAAAAGGAATCAAGTCGATATCTAGAAAACTAAGCAAGTTATGACCAAAAAGGTAACTAGTTCTACTAAAAAGTGGTCGGAAAGAGGCAGTAGCAGAACTGGTTACATATTTGGTTATAACTTACTTATTTTTCTAGACATCGACTTCATTTCTACTGCGTTGGATAGATAAGAGCATTGGCTTTAACACGAAATTTTCTTTTTGCGAATAATGGGACAAAAATTTTTTTCTTCAAAAAATACCATGGGCTACCCCCTTTGCTTTTTTTGAAAAAATGATAAAAAATTTTTTTGCTCTACCCGCAAGAAAAAAAATAATGTGGTTAAGGCCAGTGCCCTTAGCTATCCAAGTCAAAAGGAATCAAGTCGATATCTAGAAAACTAAGCAAGTTATGACCAAAAAGGTAACTAGTTCTACTAAAAAGTGGCCGGAAAGAGGCAGTAGCAGAACTGGTTACATTTTTGGTTATAACTTACTTATTTTTCTAGACATCGACTTCATTTCTACTGCGTTGGATAGATAAGAGCATTGGCTTTAACACGAAATTTTCTTTTTGCGAATAATGGGACAAAAATTTTTTTCTTCAAAAAATACCATGGGCTACCCCCTTTGCTTTTTTTGGAAAAATGATAAAAAATTTTTTTGCTCTACCCGCAAGAAAAAAAATAATGTGGTTAAGGCCAGTGCCCTTAGCTATCCAAGTCAAAAGGAATCAAGTCGATATCTAGAAAACTAAGCAAGTTATGACCAAAAAGGTAACTAGTTCTACTAAAAAGTGGCCGGAAAGAGGCAGTAGCAGAACTGGTTACATTTTTGGTTATAACTTACTTATTTTTCTAGACATCGACTTCATTTCTACTGCGTTGGATAGGTAAGAGCATTTTCTTTAATACGAAACTTTCTTTTTAAGAATAGTGGGACAAAAATTTTTTTCTTCAAAAAATACCATGGGCTACCCCCTTTGCTTTTTTTGGAAAAATGATAAAAAATTTTTTTGCTCTACCCGCAAGAAAAAAAATAATGTGGTTAAGGCCAGTGCCCTTAGCTATCCAAGTCAAAAGGAATCAAGTCGATATCTAGAAAACTAAGCAAGTTATGACCAAAAAGGTAACTAGTTCTACTAAAAAGTGGCCGGAAAGAGGAAGTAGCAGAACTGGTTACATTTTTGGTTATAACTTACTTATTTTTCTAGACATCGACTTCATTTCTACTGCGTTGGATAGATAAGAGCATTGGCTTTAATACGAAATTTTCTTTTTGCGAATAATGGGACAAAAATTTTTTTCTTCAAAAAATACCATGGGCTACCCCCTTTGCTTTTTTTGGAAAAATGATAAAAAATTTTTTTGCTCTACCCGCAAGAAAAAAAAATTATGTGGTTAAGGCCAGTGCCAGCTATCCAAGTCAAAAGGAATCAAGTCGATATCTAGAAAACTAAGCAAGTTATGACCAAAAAGGTAACTAGTTCTACTAAAAAGTGGCCGGAAAGAGGAAGTAGCAGAACTGGTTACATTTTTGGTTATAACTTACTTATTTTTCTAGACATCGACTTCATTTCTACTGCGTTGGATAGATAAGAGCATTGGCTTTAATACGAAATTTTCTTTTTGCGAATAATGGGACAAAAATTTTTTTCTTCAAAAAATACCATGGGCTACCCCCTTTGCTTTTTTTGGAAAAATGATAAAAAATTTTTTTGCTCTACCCGCAAGAAAAAAAAATTATGTGGTTAAGGCCAGTGCCAGCTATCCAAGTCAAAAGGAATCAAGTCGATATCTAGAAAACTAAGCTAGTTATGACCAAAAAGGTAACTAGTTCTACTAAAAAGTGGCCGGAAAGAGGCAGTAGCACAACTGGTTACATTTTTGGTTATAACTTACTTATTTTTCTAGACATCGACTTCATTTTTACTGCATTGGATAGGTAAGAGCATTGGCTTTAATACGAATTTTTCTTTTTGCGAATAGTGACAAAAATTTTTTTCTTCAAAAAATACCATGGGCTACCCCCTTTGCTTTTTTTGGAAAAATGATAAAAATTTTTTTTGCTCTACCCGCAAGAAAAAAATATTGTGGTTAAAGTTAGTGCCCTTAGCTATCCAATTCAAAAGGAATCAAGTCGATATCTAAAAAACTAAGCAAGTTATGACCAAAAAGGTAACTAGTTCTACTAAAAAGTGGCCGGAAAGAGGCAGTAGCAGAACTGGTTACATTTTTGGTTATAACTTACTTATTTTTCTAGACATCGACTTCATTTCTACTGCGTTGGATAGGTAAGAGCATTGGCTTTAATACGAAAATTTATTTTTGCGAATAGTGGGACAAAAATTTTTTTCTTCAAAAAATACCATGGGCAACCCCCTTTGCTTTTTTTGGAAAAATGATAAAAATTTTTTTTGCTCTACCCGCAAGAAAAAAAATATTGTGGTTAAAGCCAGTGCCCTTAGCTATCCAAGTCAAAAAGAATCAAGTCGATATCTAAAAAACTAAGCAAGTTATGACCAAAAAGGTAACTAGTTCTACTAAAAAGTGGCCGGAAAGAGGCAGTAGCAGAACTGGTTACATTTTTGGTTATAACTTACTTATTTTTCTAGACATCGACTTCATTTCTACTGCGTTGGATAGGTAAGAGCATTGGCTTTAACCCATTAGTGCATAACATCCCTTTAAAGGGACGCTAACAATATTCCACTTTATAACGGACCATTAAATTATAAATTTAAATTTAATACGCTATCACACTCAAGTGAATGTCTTCAGTTGCAATAGGAAGTGTACAGTTTAAATTGTTTGCTTTAAGTGCTTTATTTTGTGTAAAAAGTGTATAAGGGGAATAACAAAAATCAAATGGCTCGTAGAGGGTAAGTATAATTAAAAAAAAAATATAGCAATTCAGCATTTTATACATATTTTTTGATTCTCGTCTATTTAAATAATTAAAAGTGATTATTTCTAGTATTTAAAAAAAAACAAAAAGCTTTTCAATATGTGCAATTTGTATTTTTTGTCAACGTCCCTTATAAGGGACGCTATGCTGATTGAATAATTTTTACCTACATTATTATTTAGACTAACAGTGGCCGAAATATTGGATCAATTGGAAGAACTTGATGATAATATCGAAAATATTGATATATTTGCAATTCCGCCCCTGGACGGAAATGACACGGATCATGATTCGGATGGAAGTGACGATGAACATGAAGGAAATTTGAATCATCTAGGTAGAAAGCTGTTAAATACAGAATGTGAAATTCAACGTGTTGAAAGTCAAGATTATTGGAGTGACAGTGACGATGAACCATTAGCAAAATATTCACGGACGCAAAGTAGCATGACAAATCGTTGGAATCAAATAAGTCCCACATATGAAATTGAAACCAAGTGTACAGCTCTTTCTCCTAGCACTGAAGCACAATTAGCAAAAACTCCTACAGATTTTTTTCATCTATTTTTTGTTGAAAAAATACAAAATCATTTTGTTGAACAAACTAATTTGTATGCCTTCCAAAAAAATTTAAATCTTAAAGTTAGTTTGGACGAAATGAAGGTTTTCATTGGTGGTATTTTGATGTCAGGATATGCAAAGTATCCTAACAAGCGCATGTACTGGTCTGATAAAAGTGACACCCCAAAGCTACTAGCTAACAGCATGCGTCTCAACAGATTTGAAAAGATTTTGAATAATTTTCATATCAATGATAACTCTAAACTCAACACTGATGATCGTCTCTTCAAGATCCGGCCAATAATTGATCATTTAAATGAAGTTTTTTTAAAACATGGTGGATTAGATGAAAATCTTTCCATTGATGAAAGCATGATACCTTATTACGGTAAGCACTATGCTAAACAATATATTCGGGGAAAACCTATCAGATTTGGATTCAAAAATTGGGCCCTCAATACTAGTGAAGGTTATATGCTTCAATTTGAAATCTATATGGGTAAAACTGCTAATGTTGTGTCCCACGGTTTTGGTGTAGGTGGTGACAAAGTTGTTGATCTTATAACAAAAGCACATATTCCAAGTAATAAAGGATTTAAAGTAAGAATAAAATTACATTATTAACATTTGACTCTTATAATTTACTGCTTTCGTATAGATTTTCATCGACAATTACTTTACTTCTGTAAAACTTCTTCGCTATTTATCGAATGCTGGTATATGTACATCTGGTACAATAAGAGATGGTCGAACTGAGAAATGTCCTCTGCGCTCCGTAGCTGAAATGAAAAAAGACCAAAGAGGATCGACGGACTATCGCTTTACCGATAATGGCAATATATTGATAGTTAGGTGGAAAGACAATAATGTAGTCACTCTTGCAACTAATTTTGAAAACCACGAAATTGGATCCTGTAAGAGATATGCAAAAGGACAAGGTTCCATTCAAATAGACCAACCAAAAGTATTTAATCACTATAATCAAAGCATGGGGGGCGTTGATAAAATGGATCAACTGGTGGCTGTTTATCGCTCACGAATTAGACAGCGTAAGTGGTGGTGGCCTATTTTTGCATATTTATTGGATGCATCAGTTGTAAACGGATGGTTACTTATGAAAAAAATTCATCCAAATGATCCAAACTGCGCCAATTTGTTACAATTCCGTCGCTACATTGCTACAACATATTTAGAAACGTATGGCACTCCATCTGTAAAAGGCTCTAAAGTGTCGAGTATCAACGATGATGTCAGGTATGATGGCAGAAACCACATGATCGAATATTCAAAAACCGATAAGCGATGTGCACATTGTGGAAAGAAATCTAATTTCATTTGCAATAAGTGCAATAAAGGTCTTCATCCAAAAGATTGTTTCAAACTTTTTCATTCGCTTAGTGATAACACAGCATAGTGTCCCTCATAAGGGACACCTTCTAAAACCAATATTTAACTCTTTTTTTTAATAAAACTTGTAAAAACACTTTAAGTAGTCTTTCTTACTTCTAAAGTTACAAAAAAAATATTTAAAATATTTCTGGGGAACCTTATGCACTAATGGGTTAATACGAAAATTTATTTTTGCGAATAGTGGGACAAAAATTTTTTTCTTCAAAAAATACCATGGGCTACCCCCTTTGTTTTTTTTGGAAAAATGATAAAAATTTTTTTGCTCTACCCGCAAGAAAAAAATATTGTGGTTAAAGCCAGTGTCCTTAGCTATCCAAGTCAAAAGGAGTCAAGTCGATATCTAAAAAACTAAGCAAGTTATGACCAAAAAGGTAACTAGTTCTACTAAAATGTGGCCGGAAAGAGGCAGTAGCAGAACTGGTTACATTTTTGGTTATAACTTACTTATTTTTCTAGACATCGACTTCATTTCTACTGCGTTGGATAGGTAAGAGCATTGGCTTTAATACGAAAATTTCTTTTTGCGAATAGTGGGACAAAAATTTTTTTCTTCAAAAAATACCATGGGCTACCCCCTTTGCTTTTTTTGGAAAAATGATAAAAAATTTTTTTTGCTCTACCCACAAGAAAAAAAATATTATGGTTAAAGCCAGTGCCCTTAGCTATCCAAGTCAAAAGGAATCAAGTCGATATCTAGAAAACTAAGCAAGTTATGACCAAAAAGGTAACTAGTTCTACTAAAAAGTGGCCGGAAAGAGGCAGTAGCAGAACTGGTTACATTTTTGGTTATAACTTATTTATTTTTCTAGACATCGACTTCATTTCTACTGCGTTGAATAGATAAAAGCATTGGCTTTAACACAAAATTTTCTTTTTGCGAATAATGGGACAAAAATTTTTTTCTTCAAAAAATACCATGGGCTACCCCCTTTGCTTTTTTTGGAAAAAAGATAAAAAATTTTTTTGCTCTACCCGCAAGAAAAAAAATAATGTGGTTAAGGCCAGAGCCCTTAGCTATCCAAGTCAAAAGGAATCAAGTCGATATCTAGAAAACTAAGCAAGTTATGACCAAAAAGGTAACTAGTTCTACTAAAAAGTGGCCGGAAAGAGGCAGTAGCAGAACTGGTTACATTTTTGGTTATAACTTACTTATTTTTCTAGACATCGACTTCATTTCTACTGCGTTGGATAGATAAGAGCATTGGCTTTAATACGAAATTTTCTTTTTGCGAATAATGGGACAAAAATTTTTTTCTTCAAAAAATACCATGGGCTACCCCCTTTGCTTTTTTTGGAAAAATGATAAAAAATTTTTTTGCTCTACCCGCAAGAAAAAAAATAATGTGGTTAAGGCCAGTGCCCTTAGCTATCCAAGTCAAAAGGAATCAAGTCGATATCTAGAAAACTAAGCAAGTTATGACCAAAAAGGTAACTAGTTCTACTAAAAAGTGGCCGGAAAGAGGCAGTAGCAGAACTGGTTACATTTTTGGTTATAACTTACTTATTTTTCTAGACATCGACTTCATTTCTACTGCGTTAGATAGATAAGAGCATTGGCTTTAATACGAAATTTTCTTTTTGCGAATAATGGGACAAATATTTTTTTCTTCAAAAAATACCATGGGCTACCCCCTTTGCTTTTTTTGGAAAAATGATAAAAATTTTTTTTTGCTCTACCCGCAAGAAAAAAAATAATGTGGTTAAGGCCAGTGCCCTTAGCTATCCAAGTCAAAAGGAATCAAGTCGATATCTAAAAAACTAAGCAAGTTATGACCAAAAAGGTAACTAGTTCTACTAAAAAGTGGCCGGAAAGAGGCAGTAGCAGAACTGGTTACATTTTTGGTTATAACTTACTTATTTTTCTAGACATCGACTTCATTTCTACTGCGTTGGATAGATAAGAGCATTGGCTTTAATACGAAATTTTCTTTTTGCGAATAATGGGACAAAAATTTTTTTCTTAAAAAAATGCCATGGGCTACCCGCTTTGCTTTTTTTGGAAAAATGATAAAAAAATTTTTTGCTCTACCCGCAAGAAAAAAAATAATGTGGTTAAGGCCAGTGCCCTTAGCTATCCAAGTCAAAAGGAATCAAGTCGATATCTAGAAAACTAAGCAAGTTATGACCAAAAAGGTAACTAGTTCTACTAAAAAGTGGCCGGAAAGAGGCAGTAGCAGAACTGGTTACATTTTTGGTTATAACTTACTTATTTTTCTAGACATCGACTTCATTTCTACTGCGTTGGATAGATAAGAGCATTGGCTTTAATACGAAATTTTCTTTTTGCGAATAATGGGACAAAAATTTTTTTCTTCAAAAAATACCATGGGCTACCCCCTTTGCTTTTTTTGGAAAAATGATAAAAAATTTTTTTGCTCTACCCGCAAGAAAAAAAATAATGTGGTTAAGGCCAGTGCCCTTAGCTATCCAAGTCAAAAGGAATCAAGTCGATATCTAGAAAACTAAGCAAGTTATGACCAAAAAGGTAACTAGTTCTACTAAAAAGTGGCCGGAAAGAGGCAGTAGCAGAACTGGTTACATTTTTGGTTATAACTTACTTATTTTTCTAGACATCGACTTCATTTCTACTGCGTTAGATAGATAAGAGCATTGGCTTTAATACGAAATTTTCTTTTTGCGAATAATGGGACAAATATTTTTTTCTTCAAAAAATACCATGGGCTACCCCCTTTGCTTTTTTTGGAAAAATGATAAAAATTTTTTTTTGCTCTACCCGCAAGAAAAAAAATAATGTGGTTAAGGCCAGTGCCCTTAGCTATCCAAGTCAAAAGGAATCAAGTCGATATCTAGAAAACTAAGCAAGTTATGACCAAAAAGGTAACTAGTTCTACTAAAAAGTGGCCGGAAAGAGGCAGTAGCAGAACTGGTTACATTTTTGGTTATAACTTACTTATTTTTCTAGACATCGACTTCATTTCTACTGCGTTGGATAGATAAGAGCATTGGCTTTAATACGAAATTTTCTTTTTGCGAATAATGGGACAAAAATTTTTTTCTTAAAAAAATGCCATGGGCTACCCGCTTTGCTTTTTTTGGAAAAATGATAAAAAAATTTTTTGCTCTACCCGCAAGAAAAAAAATAATGTGGTTAAGGCCAGTGCCCTTAGCTATCCAAGTCAAAAGGAATCAAGTCGATATCTAGAAAACTAAGCAAGTTATGACCAAAAAGGTAACTAGTTCTACTAAAAAGTGGCCGGAAAGAGGCAGTAGCAGAACTGGTTACATTTTTGGTTATAACTTACTTATTTTTCTAGACATCGACTTCATTTCTACTGCGTTGGATAGATAAGAGCATTGGCTTTAATACGAAATTTTCTTTTTGCGAATAATGGGACAAAAATTTTTTTCTTCAAAAAATACCATGGGCTACCCCCTTTGCTTTTTTTGGAAAAATGATAAAAAATTTTTTTGCTCTACCCGCAAGAAAAAAAATAATGTGGTTATGGCCAGTGCCCTTAGCTATCCAAGTCAAAAGGAATCAAGTCGATATCTAGAAAACTAAGCAAGTTATGACCAAAAAGGTAACTAGTTCTACTAAAAAGTGGCCGGAAAGAGGCAGTAGCAGAACTGGTTACATTTTTGGTTATAACTTACTTATTTTTCTAGACATCGACTTCATTTCTACTGCGTTGGATAGATAAGAGCATTGGCTTTAATACGAAATTTTCTTTTTGCGAATAATGGGACAAAAATTTTTTTCTTCAAAAAATACCATGGGCTACCCCCTTTGCTTTTTTTGGAAAAATGATAAAAAATTTTTTTGCTCTACCCGCAAGAAAAAAAATAATGTGGTTAAGGCCAGAGCCCTTAGCTATCCAAGTCAAAAGGAATCAAGTCGATATCTAGAAAACTAAGCAAGTTATGACCAAAAAGGTAACTAGTTCTACTAAAAAGTGGCCGGAAAGAGGCAGTAGCAGAACTGGTTACATTTTTGGTTATAACTTACTTATTTTTCTAGACATCGACTTCACTTCTACAGCGTTGGATAGGTAAGAGCATTTTCTTTAATACGAAACTTTCTTTTTAAGAATAGTGGGACAAAAATTTTTTTCTTCAAAAAATACCATGGGCTACCCCCTTTGCTTTTTTTGGAAAAATGATAAAAAATTTTTTTGCTCTACCCGCAAGAAAAAAAATATTTTTGTTAAGGCCAGTGCCCTTAGCTATCCTAGTCAAAAGGAATCAAGTCGATATCTAGAAAACTAAGCAAGTTATGACCAAAAAGGTAACTAGTTCTACTAAAAGGTGGCCGGAAAGAGGCAGTAGCAGAACTGGTTACATTTTTGGTTATAACTTACTTATTTTTCTAGACATCGACTTCATTTCTACTGCGTTAGATAGATAAGAGCATTGGCTTTAATACGAAATTTTCTTTTTGCGAATAATGGGACAAATATTTTTTTCTTCAAAAAATACCATGGGCTACCCCCTTTGCTTTTTTTGGAAAAATGATAAAAATTTTTTTTTGCTCTACCCGCAAGAAAAAAAATAATGTGGTTAAGGCCAGTGCCCTTAGCTATCCAAGTCAAAAGGAATCAAGTCGATATCTAAAAAACTAAGCAAGTTATGACCAAAAAGGTAACTAGTTCTACTAAAAAGTGGCCGGAAAGAGGCAGTAGCAGAACTGGTTACATTTTTGGTTATAACTTACTTATTTTTCTAGACATCGACTTCATTTCTACTGCGTTGGATAGATAAGAGCATTGGCTTTAATACGAAATTTTCTTTTTGCGAATAATGGGACAAAAATTTTTTTCTTAAAAAAATGCCATGGGCTACCCGCTTTGCTTTTTTTGGAAAAATGATAAAAAAATTTTTTGCTCTACCCGCAAGAAAAAAAATAATGTGGTTAAGGCCAGTGCCCTTAGCTATCCAAGTCAAAAGGAATCAAGTCGATATCTAGAAAACTAAGCAAGTTATGACCAAAAAGGTAACTAGTTCTACTAAAAAGTGGCCGGAAAGAGGCAGTAGCAGAACTGGTTACATTTTTGGTTATAACTTACTTATTTTTCTAGACATCGACTTCATTTCTACTGCGTTGGATAGATAAGAGCATTGGCTTTAATACGAAATTTTCTTTTTGCGAATAATGGGACAAAATTTTTTTTCTTCAAAAAATACCATGGGCTACCCCCTTTGCATTTTTTGGAAAAATGATAAAAAAATTTTTTGTTCTACCCGCAAGAAAAAAATATTATAGTTAAAGCCAGTGCCCTTAGCTATCCAGGTCAAAAGGAATCAAGTCGATATCTAGAAAACTGAGCAAGTTATGACCAAAAAGGTAACTAGTTCTACTAAAAAGTGGCCGGAAAAAGGCAGTAGCAGAACTGGTTACATTTTGGGTCATAACTTACTTACTTTTCTAGATATCGGCTTGATTTCTACTGCGTTGGATAGGTAACAGCATTGGCTTTAATACGAAATTTTGTTTTTGCGAATAGTGGGACAACAATTTTTTTCTTCAAAAAATACCATGGGCTACCCCCTTTCCTTTTTTTGGAAAAATGATAAAAAATATTTTTGTTCTACCCGCAAGAAAAAAAATATTATAGTTAAAGCCAGTGCCCTTAGCTATCCAAGTCAAAAGGAATCAAGTCGATATCTAGAAAACTGAGCAAGTTATGACCAAAAAGGTAACTAGTTCTACTAAAAAGTGGCCGGAAAGAGGCAGTAGCACAACTGGTTACATTTTGGGTCATAACTTACTTATTTTTCTAGACATCGACTGGATTTCTACTGCGTTGGGTAGGTAACAGCATTGGCTTTAATACGAAATTTTCTTTTTGCGAATAGTGGGACAAAAATTTTTTTCTTCAAAAAATACCATGGGCTACCCCCTTTGCTTTTTTTGGAAAAATGATAAAAAATTTTTTTGTTCTACCCGCAAGAAAAAAAATATTATAGTTAAAGCCAGTGCCCTTAGCTATCCAGGTCAAAAGGAATCAAGTCGATATCTAGAAAACTGAGCAAGTTATGACCAAAAAGGTAACTAGTTCTACTAAAAAGTGGCCGGAAAAAGGCAGTAGCAGAACTGGTTACATTTTGTGTCATAACTTACTTATTTTTCTAGACATCGACTTGATTTCTACTGCGTTGGATAGGTAACAGCATTGGCTTTAATACGAAATTTTCTTTTTGCGAATAGTGGGACAAAAATTTTTTTCTTCAAAAAATACCATGGGCTACCCCCTTTGCTTTTTTTGGAAAAATGATAAAAAATTTTTTGTTCTACCCGCAAGAAAAAAATATTGTGGTTAAAGACAGTGCCCTTAGCTATCCAAGTCAAAAGGAATCAAGTCGATATCTAGAAAACTGAGCAAGTTATGACCAAAAAGGTAACTAGTTCTACTAAAAAGTGGCCGGAAAGAGGCAGTAGTATAACTACTTACCTTTTTGGTCATAACCTGCTTACTTTTCTAGATATCGACTTGATTTCTACTGCGTTGAATAGAGAACCGCATTGGCTTTAATTCAAATTTGGTTTTTTGCAGATAGTGGAAAAAAAATATTTTTTGCCAAAAAAAAAACAATGGACTACCCCCTTTGCTTTTTTTAAAAAATGATAAAAAAAATTTTCTTCCACTATCCATTAAAACAAAATTGTAGTTAAGGCCAATACGATTAGCTATCCAACGCAAAAGAAATCAAGTCGATATATTGAAAACTTTTCAAGTTATGGCCAAAAACGTAAATAGTTCTACTAAAAAGTGGCCGGAAATAGGCAGTAGTATAACTACTTACCTTTTTGGTCATAACCTGCTTACTTTTCTAGATATCGACTTGATTTCTACTGCGTTGAATAGAGAACCGCATTGGCTTTAATTCAAATTTGGTTTTTTGCAGATAGTGGAAAAAAAATATTTTTTGCCAAAAAAAAAACAATGGACTACCCCCTTTGCTTTTTTTAAAAAATGATAAAAAAAATTTTCTTCGACAATCCATTAAAAAAAAAATTGCAGTTAAGGCCAATACGATTAGCTATCAGACGCAAAAGAAATCAAGTCGATATAATGAAAACTTTTCAAGTTATGACCAAAAACATAAATAGTTCTACTAAAAAGTGGCCGGAAATAGGCAGTAGTATAACTACTTACCTTTTTGGTCATACCTTGCTTACTTTTCTAGATATCGACTTGATTTCTACTGCGTTGAATAGAGAACCGCATTGGCTTTAATTCAAATTTGGTTTTTTGCAGATAGTGGAAAAAAAATATTTTTTGCCAAAAAAAAAACAATGGACTACCCCCTTTGCTTTTTTTAAAAAATGATAAAAAAAATTATCTTCCACTATCCATTAAAAAAAAAATTGCAGTTAAGGCCAATACGATTAGCTATCAGACGCAAAAGAAATCAAGTCGATATAATGAAAACTTTTCAAGTTATGACCAAAAACGTAAATAGTTCTACTAAAAAGTGGCCGGAAATAGGCAGTAGTATAACTACTTACCTTTTTGGTCATACCTTGCTTACTTTTCTAGATATCGACTTGATTTCTACTGCGTTGAATAGAGAACCGCATTGGCTTTAATTCAAATTTAGTTTATTTAAGATAGTGGAAAAAAAATATTTTTCGCCAAAAAAAAAAGGACTACCCCCTTTGCTTTTTTTTAAAAAATGATAAAAAAAATTTTCTTCCACTATCCATTAAAACAAATTTGTAGTTAAGGCCAATACGATTAGCTATCCAACGCAAAAGAAATCAAGTCGATATATTGAAAACTTTTCAAGTTATGGCCAAAAACGTAAATATTTCTACTAAAAAGTGGCCGGAAAGAGGCAGTAGTATAACTACTTACCTTTTTGGTCATAACTTGCTTACTTTTCTAGATATCGACTTGATTTCTACTGCGTTGAATAGAAAGCCGCATTTACTTTAATTCAAATTTGGTTTTTTTAAGATAGTGGAAAAAAAATATTTTTCGCCAAAAAAAAAACAATGGACTACCCCCTTTGCTTTTTTTTAAAAAATGATAAAAAAATTTTCTTCCACTATCCATTAAAACAAATTTGTAGTTAAGGCCAATACGATTAGCTATCCAACGCAAAAGAAATCAAGTCGATATATTGAAAACTTTTCAAGTTATGGCCAAAAACGTAAATAGTTCTACTAAAAAGTGGCCGGAAATAGGCAGTAGTATAACTACTTACCTTTTTGGTCATAACTTGCTTACTTTTCTAGATATCGACTTGATTTCTACTGCGTTGAATAGAGAGCCGCATTGGCTTTAATTCAAATTTGGTTTTTTGAAGATAGTGGAAAAAAAATATTTTTCGCCAAAAAAAAACCATGGACTACCCCCTTTGCTTTTTTTAAAAAATGATAAAAAAAATTTTCTTCGACTATCCATTAAAAAAAAAATTGCAGTTAAGGCCAATACGATTAGCTATCAGACGCAAAAGAAATCAAGTCGATATAATGAAAACTTTTCAAGTTATGACCAAAAACGTAAATAGTTCTACTAAAAAGTGGCCGGAAATAGGCAGTAGTATAACTACTTACCTTTTTGGTCATACCTTGCTTACTTTTCTAGATATCGACTTGATTTCTACTGCGTTGAATAGAGAACCGCATTGGCTTTAATTCAAATTTGGTTTTTTGCAGATAGTGGAAAAAAAATATTTTTTGCCAAAAAAAAAACAATGGACTACCCCCTTTGCTTTTTTTAAAAAATGATAAAAAAAAATTGTCTTCCACTATCCATTAAAAAAAAATTGTAGTTAAGGCCAATACGGTTAGCTATCCAACGCAAAAGAAATCAAGTCGATATATTGAAAACTTTTCAAGTTATGGCCAAAAACGTAAATAGTTCTACTAAAAAGTGGCCGGAAATAGGCAGTAGTATAACTACTTACCTTTTTGGTCATAACTTGCTTACTTTTCTAGATATCGACTTGATTTCTACTGCGTTGAATAGAGAGCCGCATTGGCTTTAATTCAAATTTGGTTTTTTGAAGATAGTGGAAAAAAAATATTTTTCGCCAAAAAAAAAACAATGGACTACCCCCTTTGTTTTTTTTTAAAAAATGATAAAAAAATTTTCTTCCACTATCCATTAAAAAAAAAATTGTAGTTAAGGCCAATACGGTTAGCTATCCAACGCAAAAGAAATCAAGTCGATATATTGAAAACTTTTCAAGTTAAGGCCAAAAACGTAAATAGTTCTACTAAAAAGTGGCCGGAAATAGGCAGTAGTATAACTACTTACCTTTTTGGTCATAACTTGCTTACTTTTCTAGATATCGACTTGATTTCTACTGCGTTGAATAGAGAACCGCATTTACTTTAATTCAAATTTGGTTTTTCGAAGATAGTGGAAAAAAAAATATTTTTCGCCAAAAAATACAATGGACTACCCCCTTTGCTTTTTTTTAAAAAATGATAAAAAAAATTTTCTTCCACTATCCATTAAAACAAATTTGTAGTTAAGGCCAATACGATTAGCTATCCAACGCAAAAGAAATCAAGTCGATATATTGAAAACTTTTCAAGTTATGGCCAAAAACGTAAATAGTTCTACTAAAAAGTGGCCGGAAATAGGCAGTAGTATAACTACTTACCTTTTTGGTCATAACTTGCTTACTTTTCTAGATATCGACTTGATTTCTACTGCGTTGAATAGAAAGCCGCATTTACTTTAATTCAAATTTGGTTTTTTTAAGATAGTGGAAAAAAAATATTTTTCGCCAAAAAAAAACAATGGACTACCCCCTTTGCTTTTTTTTAAAAAATGATAAAAAAAATTTTCTTCCACTATCCATTAAAACAAATTTGTAGTTAAGGCCAATACGATTAGCTATCCAACGCAAAAGAAATCAAGTCGATATATTGAAAACTTTTCAAGTTATGGCCAAAAACGTAAATAGTTCTACTAAAAAGTGGCCGGAAATAGGCAGTAGTATAACTACTTACCTTTTTGGTCATAACTTGCTTACTTTTCTAGATATCGACTTGATTTCTACTGCGTTGAATAGATAACCGCATTGGCTTTAATTCAAATTTGGTTTTTCGAAGATAGTGGAAAAAAAATATTTTTCGCCAAAAAAAACAATGGACTACCCCCTTTGCTTTTTTTTAAAAAATGATAAAAAAAATTTTCTTCCACTATCCAATAAAAAAAAATTTGTAGTTAAGGCCAATACGGTTAGCTATCCAACGCAAAAGAAATCAAGTCGATATATTGAAAACTTTTCAAGTTATGGCCAAAAACGTAAATAGTTCTACTAAAAAGTGGCCGGAAATAGGCAGTAGTATAACTACTTACCTTTTTGGTCATAACTTGCTTACTTTTCTAGATATCGACTTGATTTCTACTGCGTTGAATAGAGAACCGCATTTACTTTAATTCAAATTTGGTTTTTCGAAGATAGTGGAAAAAAAATATTTTTCGCCAAAAAAAAACAATGGACTACCCCCTTTGCTTTTTTTTAAAAAATGATAAAAAAAATTTTCTTCCACTATCCATTAAAAAAAAATTTGTAGTTAAGGCCAATACGGTTAGCTATCCAACGCAAAAGAAATCAAGTCGATATATTGAAAACTTTTCAAGTTATGGCCAAAAACGTAAATAGTTCTACTAAAAAGTGGCCGGAAATAGGCAGTAGTATAACTACTTACCTTTTTGGTCATAACTTGCTTACTTTTCTAGATATCGACTTGATTTCTACTGCGTTGAATAGAGAACCGCATTGGCTTTAATTCAAATTTAGTTTTTCGAAGATAGTGGAAAAAAAATATTTTTCGCCAAAAAAAAAACAATGGACTACCCCCTTTGCTTTTTTAAAAAATGATAAAAAAAATTTTCTTCCACTATCCATTAAAAAAATTTGTAGTTAAGGCCAATACGGTTAGCTATCCAACGCAAAAGAAATCAAGTCGATATATTGAAAACTTTTCAAGTTATGGCCAAAAACGTAAATAGTTCTACTAAAAAGTGGCCGGAAATAGGCAGTAGTATAACTACTTACCTTTTTGGTCATAACTTGCTTACTTTTCTAGATATCGACTTGATTTCTACTGCGTTGAATAGAGAACCGCATTTACTTTAATTCAAATTTGGTTTTTCGAAGATAGTGGAAAAAAAATATTTTTCGCCAAAAAAAAACAATGGACTACCCCCTTTGCTTTTTTTTAAAAAATGATAAAAAAAATTTTCTTCCACTATCCATTAAAAAAAAATTTGTAGTTAAGGCCAATACGGTTAGCTATCCAACGCAAAAGAAATCAAGTCGATATATTGAAAACTTTTCAAGTTATGGCCAAAAACGTAAATAGTTCTACTAAAAAGTGGCCGGAAATAGGCAGTAGTATAACTACTTACCTTTTTGGTCATAACTTGCTTACTTTTCTAGATATCGACTTGATTTCTACTGCGTTGAATAGAGAACCGCATTGGCTTTAATTCAAATTTGGTTTTTCGAAGATAGTGGAAAAAAAATATTTTTCGCCAAAAAAAAAACAATGGACTACCCCCTTTGCTTTTTTAAAAAATGATAAAAAAAATTTTCTTCCACTATCCATTAAAAAAATTTGTAGTTAAGGCCAATACGGTTAGCTATCCAACGCAAAAGAAATCAAGTCGATATATTGAAAACTTTTCAAGTTATGGCCAAAAACGTAAATAGTTCTACTAAAAAGTGGCCGGAAATAGGCAGTAGTATAACTACTTACCTTTTTGGTCATAACTTGCTTACTTTTCTAGATATCGACTTGATTTCTACTGCGTTGAATAGAGAACCGCATTGGCTTTAATTCAAATTTGCTTTTTTGAAGATAGTGGAAAAAAAATATTTTTCGCCAAAAAAAACAATGGACTACCCCCTTTGCTTTTTTTTAAAAAATGATAAAAAAAATTTTCTTCCACTATCCATTAAAAAAAAATTTGTAGTTAAGGCCAATACGGTTAGCTATCCAACGCAAAAGAAATCAAGTCGATATATTGAAAACTTTTCAAGTTATGGCCAAAAACGTAAATAGTTCTACTAAAAAGTGGCCGGAAATAGGCAGTAGTATAACTACTTACCTTTTTGGTCATAACTTGCTTACTTTTCTAGATATCGACTTGATTTCTACTGCGTTGAATAGAGAACCGCATTGGCTTTAATTCAAATTTGGTTTTTCGAAGATAGTGGAAAAAAAAATATTTTTCGCCAAAAAATACAATGGACTACCCCCTTTGCTTTTTTTTAAAAAATGATAAAAAAAATTTTCTTCCACTATCCATTAAAACAAATTTGTAGTTAAGGCCAATACGATTAGCTATCCAACGCAAAAGAAATCAAGTCGATATATTGAAAACTTTTCAAGTTATGGCCAAAAACGTAAATAGTTCTACTAAAAAGTGGCCGGAAATAGGCAGTAGTATAACTACTTACCTTTTTGGTCATAACTTGCTTACTTTTCTAGATATCGACTTGATTTCTACTGCGTTGAATAGAAAGCCGCATTTACTTTAATTCAAATTTGGTTTTTTTAAGATAGTGGAAAAAAAATATTTTTCGCCAAAAAAAAACAATGGACTACCCCCTTTGCTTTTTTAAAAAATGATAAAAAAAATTTTCTTCCACTATCCATTAAAAAAATTTGTAGTTAAGGCCAATACGGTTAGCTATCCAACGCAAAAGAAATCAAGTCGATATATTGAAAACTTTTCAAGTTATGGCCAAAAACGTAAATAGTTCTACTAAAAAGTGGCCGGAAATAGGCAGTAGTATAACTACTTACCTTTTTGGTCATAACTTGCTTACTTTTCTAGATATCGACTTGATTTCTACTGCGTTGAATAGAGAACCGCATTGGCTTTAATTCAAATTTGGTTTTTCGAAGATAGTGGAAAAAAAATATTTTTCGCCAAAAAAAAACAATGGACTACCCCCTTTGCTTTTTTTTAAAAAATGATAAAAAAAATTTTCTTCCACTATCCATTAAAAAAAAATTTGTAGTTAAGGCCAATACGGTTAGCTATCCAACGCAAAAGAAATCAAGTCGATTTATTGAAAACTTTTCAAGTTATGGCCAAAAACGTAAATAGTTCTACTAAAAAGTGGCCGGAAATAGGCAGTAGTATAACTACTTACCTTTTTGGTCATAACTTGCTTACTTTTCTAGATATCGACTTGATTTCTACTGCGTTGAATAGAGAACCGCATTTACTTTAATTCAAATTTGGTTTTTCGAAGATAGTGGAAAAAAAATATTTTTCGCCAAAAAAAAACAATGGACTACCCCCTTTGCTTTTTTTTAAAAAATGATAAAAAAAATTTTCTTCCACTATCCATTAAAAAAAAATTTGTAGTTAAGGCCAATACGGTTAGCTATCCAACGCAAAAGAAATCAAGTCGATATATTGAAAACTTTTCAAGTTATGGCCAAAAACGTAAATAGTTCTACTAAAAAGTGGCCGGAAATAGGCAGTAGTATAACTACTTACCTTTTTGGTCATAACTTGCTTACTTTTCTAGATATCGACTTGATTTCTACTGCGTTGAATAGAGAACCGCATTGGCTTTAATTCAAATTTGGTTTTTCGAAGATAGTGGAAAAAAAATATTTTTCGCCAAAAAAAAAACAATGGACTACCCCCTTTGCTTTTTTAAAAAATGATAAAAAAAATTTTCTTCCACTATCCATTAAAAAAATTTGTAGTTAAGGCCAATACGGTTAGCTATCCAACGCAAAAGAAATCAAGTCGATATATTGAAAACTTTTCAAGTTATGGCCAAAAACGTAAATAGTTCTACTAAAAAGTGGCCGGAAATAGGCAGTAGTATAACTACTTACCTTTTTGGTCATAACTTGCTTACTTTTCTAGATATCGACTTGATTTCTACTGCGTTGAATAGAGAACCGCATTGGCTTTAATTCAAATTTGCTTTTTTGAAGATAGTGGAAAAAAAATATTTTTCGCCAAAAAAAACAATGGACTACCCCCTTTGCTTTTTTTTAAAAAATGATAAAAAAAATTTTCTTCCACTATCCATTAAAAAAAAATTTATAGTTAAGGCCAATACGGTTAGCTATCCAACGCAAAAGAAATCAAGTCGATATATTGAAAACTTTTCAAGTTATGGCCAAAAACGTAAATAGTTCTACTAAAAAGTGGCCGTAAATAGGCAGTAGTATAACTACTTACCTTTTTGGTCATAACTTGCTTACTTTTCTAGATATCGACTTGATTTCTACTGCGTTAAATAGAGAACCGCATTGGCTTTAATTCAAATTTGCTTTTTTGAAGATAGTGGAAAAAAAATATTTTTCGCCAAAAAAAACAATGGACTACCCCCTTTGCTTTTTTTAAAAAATGATAAAAAAAATTTTCTTCCATTATCCATTAAAAAAAAATTTGTAGTTAAGGCCAATACGGTTAGCTATCCAACGCAAAAGAAATCAAGTCGATATATTGAAAACTTTTCAAGTTATGGCCAAAAACGTAAATAGTTCTACTAAAAAGTGGCCGGAAATAGGCAGTAGTATAACTACTTACCTTTTTGGTCATAACTTGCTTACTTTTCTAGATATTGACTTGATTTCTACTGCGTTGAATAGAGAACCGCATTGGCTTTAATTCAAATTTGCTTTTTTGAAGATAGTGGAAAAAAAATATTTTTCGCCAAAAAAAAACAATTTACTACCCCCTTTGCTTTTTTTAAAAAATGATAAAAAAAATTTTCTTCCATTATCCATTAAAAAAAAATTTATAGTTAAGGCCAATACGGTTAGCTATCCAACGCAAAAGAAATCAAGTCGATATATTGATAGCTTTTCAAGTTATGGCCAAAAACGTAAATAGTTCTACTAAAAAGTGGCCGGAAATAGGCAGTAGTATAACTACTTACCTTTCTGGTCATAACTTGCTTACTTTTCTAGATATCGACTTGATTTCTACTGCGTTGAATAGAGAACCGCATTGGCTTTAATTCAAATTTGGTTTTTCGAAGATAGTGGAAAAAAAATATTTTTCGCCAAAAAAAACAATGGACTACCCCCTTTGCTTTTTTTAAAAAATGATAAAAAAATTTTCTTCCACTATCCATTAAAAAAAAATTTGTAGTTAAGGCCAATACGGTTAGCTATCCAACGCAAAAGAAATCAAGTCGATATATTGAAAACTTTTCAAGTTATGGCCAAAAACGTAAATAGTTCTACTAAAAAGTGGCCGGAAATAGGCAGTAGTATAACTACTTACCTTTTTGGTCATACCTTGCTTACTTTTCTAGATATCGACTTGATTTCTACTGCGTTGAATAGAGAACCGCATTGGCTTTAATTCAAATTTGGTTTTTTGCAGATAGTGGAAAAAAAATATTTTTTGCCAAAAAAAAACAATGGACTACCCCCTTTGCTTTTTTTAAAAAATGATAAAAAAAATTTTCTTCGACTATCCATTAAAAAAAAAATTGTAGTTAAGGCCAATACGGTTAGCTATCCAACGCAAAAGAAATCAAGTCGATATATTGAAAACTTTTCAAGTTATGGCCAAAAACGTAAATAGTTCTACTAAAAAGTGGCCGGAAATAGGCAGTAGTATAACTACTTACCTTTTTGGTCATAACTTGCTTACTTTTCTAGATATCGACTTGATTTCTACTGCGTTAAATAGAGAACCGCATTGGCTTTAATTCAAATTTAGTTTTTTGAAGATAGTGGAAAAAAAATATTTTTCGCCAAAAAAAACAATGGACTACCCCCTTTGCTTTTTTTTAAAAAATGATAAAAAAATATTTCTTCCACTATCCATTAAAACAAATTTGTAGTTAAGGCCAATACGGTTAGCTATCCAACGCAAAAGAAATCAAGTCGATATATTGAAAAGTTTTCAAGTTATGGCCAAAAACGTAAATAGTTCTACTAAAAAGTGGCCGGAAATAGGCAGTAGTATAACTACTTACCTTTTTGGTCATAACTTGCTTACTTTTCTAGATATCGACTTGATTTCTACTGCGTTGAATAGAAAACCGCATTGCCTTTAATTCAAATTTGGTTTTTTGAAGATAGTGGAAAAAAAATATTTTTCGCCAAAAAAAACAATGGACTACCCCCTTTGCTTTTTTTTAAAAAATGATAAAAAAAATTTTCTTCCACTATCCATTAAAAAAAAATTGTAGTTAAGGCAAATACGGTTAGCTATCCACCGCAAAAAAAATCAAGTCGATATATTGAAAACTTTTCAAGTTATGGCCAAAAACGTAAATAGTTCTACTAAAAAGTGGCCGGAAATAGGCAGTAGTATAACTACTTACCTTTTTGGTCATAACTTGCCTACTTTTCTAGATATCGACTTGATTTCTACTGCGTTGAATAGAGAACCGCATTGGCTTTAATTCAAATTTAGCTTTTTGAAGATAGTGGAAAAAAAATATTTTTCGCCAAAAAAAAAAACAATGGACTACCCCCTTTGCTTTTTTTAAAAAATGATAAAAAAAATTTTCTTCCACTATCCATTAAAACAAATTTGTAGTTAAGGCCAATACGGTTAGCTATCCAACGCAAAAGAAATAAAGTCGATATATTGAAAAGTTTTCAAGTTATGGCCAAAAACGTAAATAGTTCTACTAAAAAGTGGCCGGAAATAGGCAGTAGTATAACTACTTACCTTTTTGGTCATAACTTGCTTACTTTTCTAGATATCGACTTGATTTCTACTGCGTTGAATAGAAAACCGCATTGCCTTTAATTCAAATTTAGTTTTTTGAAGATAGTGGAAAAAAAATATTTTTCGCCAAAAAAAACAATGGACTACCCCCTTTGCTTTTTTTTAAAAAATGATAAAAAAAATTTTCTTCCACTATCCATTAAAAAAAAATTTGTAGTTAAGGCCAATACGGTTAGCTATCCAACGCAAAAGAAATAAAGTCGATATATTGAAAAGTTTTCAAGTTATGGCCAAAAACGTAAATAGTTCTACTAAAAAGTGGCCGGAAATATGCAGTAGTATAACTACTTACCTTTTTGGTCATAACTTGCTTACTTTTCTAGATATCGACTTGATTTCTACTGCGTTGAATAGAGAACCGCATTGGCTTTAATTCAAATTTGGTTTTTTGAAGATAGTGGAAAAAAAATATTTTTCGCCAAAAAATACAATGGACTACCCCCTTTGCTTTTTTTTAAAAAATGATAACAAAAATTTTCTTCCACTATCCGTTAAAAAAAAATTTTTTGGTTAGGGCCAATACGGTTAGCTATCCAACGCAAAAGAAATCAAGTCGATATATTGAAAACTTTTCAAGTTATGGCCAAAAACGTAAATAGTTCTACTAAAAAGTGGCCGGAAATAGGCAGTAGTATAACTACTTACCTTTTTGGTCATAACTTGCTTACTTTTCTAGATATCGACTTGATTTCTACTGCGTTGAATAGAGAACCGCATTGGCTTTAATTCAAATTTGCTTTTTTGAAGATAGTGGAAAAAAAATATTTTTCGCCAAAAAAAACAATGGACTACCCCCTTTGCTTTTTTTTAAAAAATGATAAAAAAAATTTTCTTCCACTATCCATTAAAAAAAAATTTGTAGTTAAGGCCAATACGGTTAGCTATCCAACGCAAAAGAAATCAAGTCGATATATTGAAAACTTTTCAAGTTATGGCCAAAAACGTAAATAGTTCTACTAAAAAGTGGCCGGAAATAGGCAGTAGTATAACTACTTACCTTTTTGGTCATAACTTGCTTACTTTTCTAGATATCGACTTGATTTCTACTGCGTTGAATAGAGAACCGCATTGGCTTTAATTCAAATTTGCTTTTTTGAAGATAGTGGAAAAAAAATATTTTTCGCCAAAAAAAACAATGGACTACCCCCTTTGCTTTTTTTAAAAAATGATAAAAAAAATTTTCTTCCATTATCCATTAAAAAAAAATTTGTAGTTAAGGCCAATACGGTTAGCTATCCAACGCAAAAGAAATCAAGTCGATATATTGAAAACTTTTCAAGTTATGGCCAAAAACGTAAATAGTTCTACTAAAAAGTGGCCGGAAATAGGCAGTAGTATAACTACTTACCTTTTTGGTCATAACTTGCTTACTTTTCTAGATATTGACTTGATTTCTACTGCGTTGAATAGAGAACCGCATTGGCTTTAATTCAAATTTGCTTTTTTGAAGATAGTGGAAAAAAAATATTTTTCGCCAAAAAAAACAATGGACTACCCCCTTTGCTTTTTTTAAAAAATGATAAAAAAAATTTTCTTCCATTATCCATTAAAAAAAAATTTGTAGTTAAGGCCAATACGGTTAGCTATCCAACGCAAAAGAAATCAAGTCGATATATTGAAAACTTTTCAAGTTATGGCCAAAAACGTAAATAGTTCTACTAAAAAGTGGCCGGAAATAGGCAGTAGTATAACTACTTACCTTTTTGGTCATAACTTGCTTACTTTTCTAGATATTGACTTGATTTCTACTGCGTTGAATAGAGAACCGCATTGGCTTTAATTCAAATTTGCTTTTTTGAAGATAGTGGAAAAAAAATATTTTTCGCCAAAAAAAAACAATTTACTACCCCCTTTGCTTTTTTTAAAAAATGATAAAAAAAATTTTCTTCCATTATCCATTAAAAAAAAATTTATAGTTAAGGCCAATACGGTTAGCTATCCAACGCAAAAGAAATCAAGTCGATATATTGAAAGCTTTTCAAGTTATGGCCAAAAACGTAAATAGTTCTACTAAAAAGTGGCCGGAAATAGGCAGTAGTATAACTACTTACCTTTCTGGTCATAACTTGCTTACTTTTCTAGATATCGACTTGATTTCTACTGCGTTGAATAGAGAACCGCATTGGCTTTAATTCAAATTTGGTTTTTCGAAGATAGTGGAAAAAAAATATTTTTCGCCAAAAAAAACAATGGACTACCCCCTTTGCTTTTTTTTAAAAAATGATAAAAAAAATTTTCTTCCACTATCCATTAAAAAAAAATTTGTAGTTAAGGCCAATACGGTTAGCTATCCAACGCAAAAGAAATCAAGTCGATATATTGAAAACTTTTCAAGTTATGGCCAAAAACGTAAATAGTTCTACTAAAAAGTGGCCGGAAATAGGCAGTAGTATAACTACTTACCTTTTTGGTCATAACTTGCTTACTTTTCTAGATATCGACTTGATTTCTACTGCGTTGAATAGAGAACCGCATTGGCTTTAATTCAAATTTGCTTTTTTGAAGATAGTGGAAAAAAAATATTTTTCGCCAAAAAAAACAATGGACTACCCCCTTTGCTTTTTTTTAAAAAATGATAAAAAAAATTTTCTTCCACTATCCATTAAAAAAAAATTTGTAGTTAAGGCCAATACGGTTAGCTATCCAACGCAAAAGAAATCAAGTCGATATATTGAAAACTTTTCAAGTTATGGCCAAAAACGTAAATAGTTCTACTAAAAAGTGGCCGGAAATAGGCAGTAGTATAACTACTTACCTTTTTGGTCATACCTTGCTTACTTTTCTAGATATCGACTTGATTTCTACTGCGTTGAATAGAGAACCGCATTGGCTTTAATTCAAATTTGGTTTTTTGCAGATAGTGGAAAAAAAATATTTTTTGCCAAAAAAAAAACAATGGACTACCCCCTTTGCTTTTTTTAAAAAATGATAAAAAAAATTTTCTTCGACTATCCATTAAAAAAAAAATTGCAGTTAAGGCCAATACGATTAGCTATCCAACGCAAAAGAAATCAAGTCGATATAATGAAAACTTTTCAAGTTATGACCAAAAACGTAAATAGTTCTACTAAAAAGTGGCCGGAAATAGGCAGTAGTATAACTACTTACCTTTTTGGTCATAACTTGCTTACTTTTCTAGATATCGACTTGATTTCTACTGCGTTAAATAGAGAACCGCATTGGCTTTAATTCAAATTTAGTTTTTTGAAGATAGTGGAAAAAAAATATTTTTCGCCAAAAAAAACAATGGACTACCCCCTTTGCTTTTTTTTAAAAAATGATAAAAAAATATTTCTTCCACTATCCATTAAAACAAATTTGTAGTTAAGGCCAATACGGTTAGCTATCCAACGCAAAAGAAATCAAGTCGATATATTGAAAAGTTTTCAAGTTATGGCCAAAAACGTAAATAGTTCTACTAAAAAGTGGCCGGAAATAGGCAGTAGTATAACTACTTACCTTTTTGGTCATAACTTGCTTACTTTTCTAGATATCGACTTGATTTCTACTGCGTTCAATAGAGAACCGCATTGGCTTTAATTCAAATTTGGTTTTTTGAAGATAGTGGAAAAAAATATTTTTCGCCAAAAAAAACAATGGACTACCCCCTTTGCTTTTTTTAAAAAATGATAAAAAAAATTTTCTTCGACTATCCATTAAAAAAAAAAATTGTAGTTAAGGCCAATACGGTTAGCTATCCAACGCAAAAGAAATCAAGTCGATATATTGAAAACTTTTCAAGTTATGGCCAAAAACGTAAATAGTTCTACTAAAAAGTGGCCGGAAATAGGCAGTAGTATAACTACTTACCTTTTTGGTCATAACTTGCTTACTTTTCTAGATATCGACTTGATTTCTACTGCGTTAAATAGAGAACCGCATTGGCTTTAATTCAAATTTAGTTTTTTGAAGATAGTGGAAAAAAAATATTTTTCGCCAAAAAAAACAATGGACTACCCCCTTTGCTTTTTTTTAAAAAATGATAAAAAAATATTTCTTCCACTATCCATTAAAACAAATTTGTAGTTAAGGCCAATACGGCTAGCTATCCAACGCAAAAGAAATCAAGTCGATATATTGAAAAGTTTTCAAGTTATGGCCAAAAACGTAAATAGTTCTACTAAAAAGTGGCCGGAAATAGGCAGTAGTATAACTACTTACCTTTTTGGTCATAACTTGCTTACTTTTCTAGATATCGACTTGATTTCTACTGCGTTGAATAGAAAACCGCATTGCCTTTAATTCAAATTTGGTTTTTTGAAGATAGTGGAAAAAAAATATTTTTCGCCAAAAAAAACAATGGACTACCCCCTTTGCTTTTTTTTAAAAAATGATAAAAAAAATTTTCTTCCACTATCCATTAAAAAAAAATTGTAGTTAAGGCCAATACGGTTAGCTATCCACCGCAAAAAAAATCAAGTCGATATATTGAAAACTTTTCAAGTTATGGCCAAAAACGTAAATAGTCCTACTAAAAAGTGGCCGGAAATAGGCAGTAGTATAACTACTTACCTTTTTGGTCATAACTTGCCTACTTTTCTAGATATCGACTTGATTTCTACTGCGTTAAATAGAGAACCGCATTGGCTTTAATTCAAATTTAGTTTTTTGAAGATAGTGGAAAAAAAATATTTTTCGCCAAAAAAAACAATGGACTACCCCCTTTGCTTTTTTTAAAAAATGATAAAAAAAATTTTCTTCCACTATCCATTAAAACAAATTTGTAGTTAAGGCCAATACGGTTAGCTATCCAACGCAAAAGAAATAAAGTCGATATATTGAAAAGTTTTCAAGTTATGGCCAAAAACGTAAATAGTTCTACTAAAAAGTGGCCGGAAATAGGCAGTAGTATAACTACTTACCTTTTTGGTCATAACTTGCTTACTTTTCTAGATATCGACTTGATTTCTACTGCGTTGAATAGAGAACCGCATTGGCTTTAATTCAAATTTGCTTTTTTGCAGATAGTGGAAAAAAAAATATTTTTCGCCAAAAAATACAATGGACTACCCCCTTTGCTTTTTTTTAAAAAATGATAAAAAAAATTTTCTTCCACTATCCATTAAAACAAATTAGTAGTTAAGGCCAATACGATTAGCTATCCAACGCAAAAGAAATCAAGTCGATATATTGAAAACTTTTCAAGTTATGGCCAAAAACGTAAATAGTTCTACTAAAAAGTGGCCGGAAATAGGCAGTAGTATAACTACTTACCTTTTTGGTCATAACTTGCTTACTTTTCTAGATATCGACTTGATTTCTACTGCGTTGAATAGAAAGCCGCATTTACTTTAATTCAAATTTGGTTTTTTTAAGATAGTGGAAAAAAAATATTTTTCGCCAAAAACAAACAATGGACTACCCCCTTTGCTTTTTTTTAAAAAATGATAAAAAAAATTTTCTTGCACTATCCATTAAAAAAAAATTTGTAATTAAGGCCAATACGGTTAGCTATCCAACGCAAAAGAAATCAAGTCGATATATTGAAAAGTTTTCAAGTTATGGCCAAAAACGTAAATAGTTCTACTAAAAAGTGGCCGGAAATATGCAGTAGTATAACTACTTACCTTTTTGGTCATAACTTGCCTACTTTTCTAGATATCGACTTAATTTCTACTGCGTTGAATAGAAAACCGCATTGGCTTTAATTAAAATTTAGTTTTTTGAAGATAGTGGAAAAAAAATATTTTTCGCCAAAAAAAACAATGAACTACCAACTTTGCTTTTTTTAAAAAAATGATTAAAAAAAGTTTCTTCCACTATCCATTAAAAAAAAAATTTGTAGTTAAGGCCAATACGGTTAGCTATCCAACGCAAAAGAAATCAAGTCGATACATTGAAAAGTTTTCAAGTTATGGCCATAAACGTAAATAGTTCTACTAAAAAGTGGCCGGAAATAGGCAGTAGTATAACTACTTACCTTTTTGGTCATAACTTGCTTACTTTTCTAGATATCGACTTGATTTCTACTGCGTTGAATAGAAAACCGCATTGGCTTTAATTAAAATTTGGTTTTTTGAAGATAGTGGAAAAAAAATATTTTTCGCCAAAAAAAACAATGAACTACCAACTTTGCTTTTTTTAAAAAAATGATTAAAAAAAGTTTCTTCCACTATCCATTACAAAAAAAATTTGTGGTTAAGGCCAATACGGTTAGCTATCCAACGCAAAAGAAATCAAGTCGATATATTGGAAAGTTTTCAAGTTATGGCCATAATCGTAAATAGTTCTACTAAAAAGTGGCCGGAAATAGGCAGTAGTATAACTACTTACCTTTTTGGTCATAACTTGCTTACTTTTCTAGATATCGACTTCATTTCTACTCCGTTGAATAGAGAACCGCATTGGCTTTAATTCAAATTTGGTTTTTTGAAGATAGTGGAAAAAAAATATTTTTCGCCAAAAAAAAACAATGAACTACCAACTTTGCTTTTTTTAAAAAAATGATTAAAAAAAGTTTCTTCCACTATCCATTAAAAAAAAATTTGTAGTTAAGGCCAATACGGTTAGCTATCTAACGCAAAAGAAATCAAGTCGATATATTGAAAACTTTTCAAGTTATGGCCAAAAACGTAAATAGTTCTACTAAAAAGTGGCCGGAAATAGGCAGTAGTATAACTACTTACCTTTTTGGTCATAACTTGCTTACTTTTCTAGATATCGACTTGATTTCTACTGCGTTGAATAGAGAACCGCATTGGCTTTAATTAAAATTTGGTTTTTTGAAGATAGTGGAAAAAAAATATTTTTCGCCTAAAAAAAACAATGAACTAACAACTTTGCTTTTTTTAAAAAAATGATTAAAAAAAGTTTCTTCCACTATCCATTAAAAAAAAATTTGTAGTTAAGGCCAATACGGTTAGCTATCTAACGCAAAAGAAATCAAGTCGATATATTGAAAACTTTTCAAGTTATGGCCAAAAACGTAAATAGTTCTACTAAAAAGTGGCCGGAAATAGGCAGTAGTATAACTACTTACCTTTTTGGTCATAACTTGCTTACTTTTCTGGATATCGACTTGATTTCTACTGCGTTGAATAGAGAACCGCATTGGCTTTAATTCAAATTTGCTTTTTTGAAGATAGTGGAAAAGAAATATTTTTTCGCCAAAAAAAACAATGGACTACCCCCTTTGCTTTTTTAAAAAATGATAAAAAAAATTTTCTTCCACTATCCATTAAAACAAATTTGTAGTTAAGGCCAATACGGTTAGCTATCCAACGCAAAAGAAATCAAGTCGATATATTGAAAACTTTTCAAGTTATGACCAAAAACGTAAATAGTTCTACTAAAAAGTGGCCGGAAATAGGCAGTAGTATAACTACTTACCTTTTTGGTCATAACTTGCTTACTTTTCTAGATATCGACTTGATTTCTACTGCGTTGAATAGAGAACCGCATTGGCTTTAATTCAAATTTGCTTTTTTGAAGATAGTGGAAAAAAAATATTTTTCGACAAAAAAAACAATGGACTACCCCCTTTGCTTTTTTTAAAAAATGATAAAAAAAATTTTCTTCCACTATCCATTAAAACAAATTTGTAGTTAAGGCCAATACGGTTAGCTATCCAACACAAAAGAAATCAAGTCGATATATTGAAAACTTTTCAAGTTATGGCCAAAAACGTAAATAGTTCTACTAAAAAGTGGCCGGAAATAGGCAGTAGTATAACTACTTACCTTTTTGGTCATAACTTGCTTACTTTTCTGGATATCGACTTGATTTCTACTGCGTTGAATAGAGAACCGCATTGGCTTTAATTCAAATTTAGTTTTTTGAAGATAGTGGAAAAGAAATATTTTTCGCCAAAAAAACAATGGACTACCCCCTTTGCTTTTTTTTAAAAAATGATAAAAAAAATTTTCTTCCACTATCCATTAAAAAAAATTTATAGTTAAGGCCAATACGGTTAGCTATCCAACGCAAAATAAATCCAGTCGATATATTGAAAACTTTTCAAGTTATGGCCAAAAACGTAAATAGTTCTACTAAAAAGTGGCCGGAAATAGGCAGTAGTATAACTACTTACCTTTTTGGTCATAACTTGCTTACTTTTCTGGATATCGACTTGATTTCTACTGCGTTGAATAGAGAACCGCATTGGCTTTAATTCAAATTTAGTTTTTTGAAGATAGTGGAAAAAAATATTTTTCGCCAAAAAAAACAATGGACTACCCCCTTTGCTTTTTTTAAAAAATGATAAAAAAAATTTTCTTCCACTATCCATTAAAAAAAAATTTTAGTTAAGGCCAATACGGTTACCTATCCAACGCAAAAGAAAACAAGTCGATATATTGAAAACTTTTCAAGTTATGGCCAAAAACGTAAATAGTTCTACTAAAAAGTGGCCGGAAATAGGCAGTAGTATAACTACTTACCTTTTTGGTCATAACTTGCTTACTTTTCTAGATATCGACTTGATTTCTACTGCGTTGAATAGAGAACCGCATTGGCTTTAATTCAAGTTTAGTTTTTTGAAGATAGTGGAAAAAAAATATTTTTCGCCAAAAAAAACAATGGACTACCCCCTTTACTTTTTTTTTAAAAATGATAAAAAAAATTTTCTTCCACTATAAATTAAAAAAAAATTTTAGTTAAGGCCAATACGGTTACCTATCCAATGCAAAAGAAATCAAGTCGATATATTGAAAACTTTTCAAGTTATGGCCAAAAACGTAAATAGTTCTACTAAAAAGTGGCCGGAAATAGGCAGTAGTATAACTACTTACCTTTTTGGTCATAACTTGCTTACTTTTCTAGATATCGACTTGATTTCTACTGCGTTGAATATAGAACCGCATTGGCTTTAATTCAAATTTAGTTTTTTGAAGATAGTGGAAAAAAATATTTTTCGCCAAAAAAAACAATGGACTACCCCCTTTGCTTTTTTTAAAAAATGATAAAAAAAATTTTCTTCCACTATCCATTAAAAAAAAGTTTGTAGTTAAGGCCAATACGGTTACCTATCCAACGCAAAAGAAATCAAGTCGATATATTGAAAACTTTTCAAGTTATGGCCAAAAACGTAAATAGTTCTACTAAAAAGTGGCCGGAAATAGGCAGTAGTATAACTACTTACCTTTTTGGTCATAACTTGCTTACTTTTCTAGATATCGACTTGATTTCTACTGCGTTGAATATAGAACCGCATTGGCTTTAATTCAAATTTAGTTTTTTGAAGATAGTGGGAAAAAAATATTTTTCGCCAAAAAAAACAATGGACTACCCCCTTTGCTTTTTTTTTAAAAATGATAAAAAAAATTTTCTTCCACTATCCATTAAAAAAAAATTTTAGTTAAGGCCAATACGGTTACCTATCCAACGCAAAAGAAAACAAGTCGATATATTGAAAACTTTTCAAGTTATGGCCAAAAACGTAAATAGTTCTACTAAAAAGTGGCCGGAAATAGGCAGTAGTATAACTACTTACCTTTTTGGTCATAACTTGCTTACTTTTCTAGATATCGACTTGATTTCTACTGCGTTGAATAGAGAACCGCATTGGCTTTAATTCAAGTTTAGTTTTTTGAAGATAGTGGAAAAAAAATATTTTTCGCCAAAAAAAACAATGGACTACCCCCTTTACTTTTTTTTTAAAAATGATAAAAAAAATTTTCTTCCACTATCCATTAAAAAAAAATTTTAGTTAAGGCCAATACGGTTACCTATCCAACGCAAAAGAAATCAAGTCGATATATTGAAAACTTTTCAAGTTATGGCCAAAAACGTAAATAGTTCTACTAAAAAGTGGCCGGTAATAGGCAGTAGTATAACTACTTACCTTTTTGGTCATAACTTGCTTACTTTTCTAGATATCGACTTGATTTGTACTGCGTTGAATAGAGAACCGCATTGGCTTTAATTCAAGTTTAGTTTTTTGAAGATAGTGGAAAAAAAATATTTTTCGCCAAAAAAAACAATGGACTACCCCCTTTGCTTTTTTTTAAAAAATGATAAAAAAAATTTTCTTCCACTATCCATTAAAAAAAAATTTTAGTTAAGGCCAATACGGTTAGCCATCCAACGCAAAAGAAATCAAGTCGATATATTGAAAACTTTTCAAGTTATGGCCAAAAACGTAAATAGTTCTACTAAAAAGTGGCCGGAAATAGGCAGTAGTATAACTACTTACCTTTTTGGTCATAACTTGCTTACTTTTCTAGATATCGACTTGATTTCTACTGCGTTGAATATAGAACCGCATTGGCTTTAATTCAAATTTAGTTTTTTGAAGATAGTGGAAAAAAAATATTTTTCGCCAAAAAAAACAATGGACTACCCCCTTTGCTTTTTTTAAAAAATGATAAAAAAATTTTCTTCCACTATCCATTAAAAAAAAGTTTGTAGTTAAGGCCAATACGGTTACCTATCCAACGCAAAAGAAATCAAGTCGATATATTGAAAACTTTTCAAGTTATGGCCAAAAACGTAAATAGTTCTACTAAAAAGTGGCCGGAAATAGGCAGTAGTATAACTACTTACCTTTTTGGTCATAACTTGCTTACTTTTCTAGATATCGACTTGATTTCTACTGCGTTGAATATAGAACCGCATTGGCTTTAATTCAAATTTAGTTTTTTGAAGATAGTGGAAAAAAAATATTTTTCGCCAAAAAAAACAATGGACTACCCCCTTTGCTTTTTTTTTAAAAATGATAAAAAAAATTTTCTTCCACTATCCATTAAAAAAAAATTTGTAGTTAAGGCCAATACGGTTACCTATCCAACGCAAAAGAAAACAAGTCGATATATTGAAAACTTTTCAAGTTATGGCCAAAAACGTAAATAGTTCTACTAAAAAGTGGCCGGAAATAGGCAGTAGTATAACTACTTACCTTTTTGGTCATAACTTGCTTACTTTTCTAGATATCGACTTGATTTCTACTGCGTTGAATAGAGAACCGCATTGGCTTTAATTCAAGTTTAGTTTTTTGAAGATAGTGGAAAAAAAATATTTTTCGCCAAAAAAAAAATGGACTACCCCCTTTGCTTTTTTTTAAAAAATGATAAAAAAAATTTTCTTCCACTATCCATAAAAAAAAAGTTTGTAGTTAAGGCCAATACGGTTAGCTATCCAACGCAAAAGAAATCAAGTCGATATATTGAAAACTTTTCAAGTTATGACCAAAAACGTAAATAGTTCTACTAAAAAGTGGCCGGAAATAGGCAGTAGTATAACTACTTACCTTTTTGGTCATAACTTGCTTACTTTTCTAAATATCGACTTGATTTCTACTGCGTTGAATAGAGAACCGCATTGGCTTTAATTCAAATTTAGTTTTTTGAAGATAGTGGAAAAAAAATATTTTTCGCCAAAAAAAAACAATGGACTACCCCCTTTGCTTTTTTTTAAAAAATGATAAAAAAAATTTTCTTCCACTATCCATTAAAAAAAAGTTTGTAGTTAAGGCCAATACGGTTACCTATCCAACGCAAAAGAAATCAAGTCGATATATTGAAAACTTTTCAAGTTATGGCCAAAAACGTAAATAGTTCTACTAAAAAGTGGCCGGAAATAGGCAGTAGTATAACTACTTACCTTTTTGGTCATAACTTGCTTACTTTTCTAGATATCGACTTGATTTTTACTGCGTTGAATAGAGAACCGCATTGGCTTTAATTCAAGTTTAGTTTTTTGAAGATAGTGGAAAAAAAATATTTTTCGCCAAAAAAACAATGGACTACCCCCTTTGCTTTTTTTAAAAAATGATAAAAAAAATTTTCTTCCACTATCCATTAAAAAAAAGTTTGTAGTTAAGGCCAATACGGTTACCTATCCAACGCAAAAGAAATCAAGTCGATATATTGAAAACTTTTCAAGTTATGGCCAAAAACGTAAATAGTTCTACTAAAAAGTGGCCGGAAATAGGCAGTAGTATAACTACTTACCTTTTTGGTCATAACTTGCTTACTTTTCTAGATATCGACTTGATTTCTACTGCGTTGAATAGAGAACCGCATTGGCTTTAATTCAAATTTAGTTTTTTGAAGATAGTGGAAAAAAAATATTTTTCGCCAAAAAAAAAACAATGGACTACCCCTTTTGCTTTTTTTTAAAAAATGATAAAAAAAATTTTCTTCCACTATCCATTAAAAAAAGTTTGTAGTTAAGGCCAATACGGTTACCTATCCAACGCAAAAGAAATCAAGTCGATATATTGAAAACTTTTCAAGTTATGGCCAAAAACGTAAATAGTTCTACTAAAAAGTGGCCGGAAATAGGCAGTAGTATAACTACTTACCTTTTTGGCCATAACTTGCTTACTTTTCTAGATATCGACTTGATTTCTACTGCGTTGAATAGAGAACCGCATTGGCTTTAATTCAAATTTAGTTTTTTGAAGATAGTGGAAAAAAAATATTTTTCGCCAAAAAAAAAACAATGGACTACCCCCTTTGCTTTTTTTTAAAAAATGATAAAAAAAATTTTCTTCCACTATCCATTAAAAAAAAGTTTGTAGTTAAGGCCAATACGGTTAGCTATACAACGCAAAAAAAATCAAGTCGATATATTGAAAACTTTTCAAATTATGGCCAAAAACGTAAATAGTTCTACTAAAAAGTGGCCGGAAATAGGCAGTAGTATAACTACTTACCTTTTTGGCCATAACTTGCTTACTTTTCTAGATATCGACTTGATTTCTACTGCGTTGAATAGAGAACCGCATTGGCTTTAATTCAAGTTTAGTTTTTTGAAGATAGTGGAAAAAAAATATTTTTCGCCAAAAACAACAATGGACTACCCCCTTTGCTTTTTTTTAAAAAATGATAAAAAAAATTTTCTTCCACTATCCATTAAAAAAAAATTTGTAGTTAAGGCCAATACGGTTACCTATCCAACGCAAAAGAAAACAAGTCGATATATTGAAAACTTTTCAAGTTATGGCCAAAAACGTAAATAGTTCTACTAAAAAGTGGCCGGAAATAGGCAGTAGTATAACTACTTACCTTTTTGGTCATAACTTGCTTACTTTTCTAGATATCGACTTGATTTCTACTGCGTTGAATAGAGAACCGCATTGGCTTTAATTCAAGTTTAGTTTTTTGAAGATAGTGGAAAAAAAATATTTTTCGCCAAAAAAAAAATGGACTACCCCCTTTGCTTTTTTTTAAAAAATGATAAAAAAAATTTTCTTCCACTATCCATTAAAAAAAAGTTTGTAGTTAAGGCCAATACGGTTAGCTATCCAACGCAAAAGAAATCAAGTCGATATATTGAAAACTTTTCAAGTTATGACCAAAAACGTAAATAGTTCTACTAAAAAGTGGCCGGAAATAGGCAGTAGTATAACTACTTACCTTTTTGGTCATAACTTGCTTACTTTTCTAAATATCGACTTGATTTCTACTGCGTTGAATAGAGAACCGCATTGGCTTTAATTCAAGTTTAGTTTTTTGAAGATAGTGGAAAAAAAATATTTTTCGCCAAAAAAAAAATGGACTACCCCCTTTGCTTTTTTTTAAAAAATGATAAAAAAAATTTTCTTCCACTATCCATTAAAAAAAAGTTTGTAGTTAAGGCCAATACGGTTAGCTATCCAACGCAAAAGAAATCAAGTCGATATATTGAAAACTTTTCAAGTTATGACCAAAAACGTAAATAGTTCTACTAAAAAGTGGCCGGAAATAGGCAGTAGTATAACTACTTACCTTTTTGGTCATAACTTGCTTACTTTTCTAAATATCGACTTGATTTCTACTGCGTTGAATAGAGAACCGCATTGGCTTTAATTCAAATTTAGTTTTTTGAAGATAGTGGAAAAAAAATATTTTTCGCCAAAAAAAAACAATGGACTACCCCCTTTGCTTTTTTTTAAAAAATGATAAAAAAAATTTTCTTCCACTATCCATTAAAAAAAAGTTTGTAGTTAAGGCCAATACGGTTACCTATCCAACGCAAAAGAAATCAAGTCGATATATTGAAAACTTTTCAAGTTATGGCCAAAAACGTAAATAGTTCTACTAAAAAGTGGCCGGAAATAGGCAGTAGTATAACTACTTACCTTTTTGGTCATAACTTGCTTACTTTTCTAGATATCGACTTGATTTTTACTGCGTTGAATAGAGAACCGCATTGGCTTTAATTCAAGTTTAGTTTTTTGAAGATAGTGGAAAAAAAATATTTTTCGCCAAAAAAACAATGGACTACCCCCTTTGCTTTTTTTAAAAAATGATAAAAAAAATTTTCTTCCACTATCCATTAAAAAAAAGTTTGTAGTTAAGGCCAATACGGTTACCTATCCAACGCAAAAGAAATCAAGTCGATATATTGAAAACTTTTCAAGTTATGGCCAAAAACGTAAATAGTTCTACTAAAAAGTGGCCGGAAATAGGCAGTAGTATAACTACTTACCTTTTTGGTCATAACTTGCTTACTTTTCTAGATATCGACTTGATTTCTACTGCGTTGAATAGAGAACCGCATTGGCTTTAATTCAAATTTAGTTTTTTGAAGATAGTGGAAAAAAAATATTTTTCGCCAAAAAAAAAACAATGGACTACCCCTTTTGCTTTTTTTTAAAAAATGATAAAAAAAATTTTCTTCCACTATCCATTAAAAAAAGTTTGTAGTTAAGGCCAATACGGTTACCTATCCAACGCAAAAGAAATCAAGTCGATATATTGAAAACTTTTCAAGTTATGGCCAAAAAGGTAAATAGTTCTACTAAAAAGTGGCCGGAAATAGGCAGTAGTATAACTACTTATCTTTTTGGTCATAACTTGCTTACTTTTCTAGATATCGACTTGATTTCTACTGCGTTGAATAGAGAACCGCATTGGCTTTAATTCAAATTTGGTTTTTTGAAGATAGTGGAAAAAAAATATTTTTCGCCAAAAAAAACAATGGACTACCCCCTTTTGCTTTTCTTTAAAAAATGATAAAAAAAATTTTCTTCCACTATCCATTAAAAAAAAATTTGTCGTTAAGGCCAATATGGTTAGCTATCCAACGCAAAAGAAATCAAGTCGATATATTGAAAACTTTTCAAGTTATGGCCAAAAACGTAAATAGTTCTACTAAAAAGTGGCCGGAAATAGGCAGTAGTATAACTACTTACCTTTTTGGTCATAACTTGCTTACTTTTCTAGATATCGACTTGATTTCTACTGCGTTGAATAGAGAACCGCATTGGCTTTAATTCAAATTTGGTTTTTTGAAGATAGTGGAAAAAAAAATATTTTTCGCCAAAAAAAACAATGGACTACCCCCTTTGCTTTTTTTTAAAAAATGATAAAAAAAATTTTCTTCCACTATCCATTAAAAAAAAATTTGTCGTTAAGGCCAATATGGTTAGCTATCCAACGCAAAAATAATCAAGTCGATATATTGAAAACTTTTCAAGTTATGGCCAAAAACGTAAATAGTTCTACTAAAAAGTGGCCGGAAATAGGCAGTAGTATAACTACTTACCTTTTTGGTCATAACTTGCTTACTTTTCTAGATATCGACTTGATTTCTACTGCGTTGAATAGAGAACCGCATTGGCTTTAATTCAAATTTGGTTTTTTGAAGATAGTGGAAAAAAAATATTTTTCGCCAAAAAAAAACAATGGACTACCCCCTTTGCTTTTCTTTAAAAAATGATAAAAAAAATTTTCTTCCACTATCCATTAAAAAAAAATTTGTCGTTAAGGCCAATATGGTTAGCTATCCAACGCAAAAGAAATCAAGTCGATATATTGAAAACTTTTCAAGTTATGGCCAAAAACGTAAATAGTTCTACTAAAAAGTGGCCGGAAATAGGCAGTAGTATAACTACTTATCTTTTTGGTCATAACTTGCTTACTTTTCTAGATATCGACTTGATTTCTACTGCGTTGAATAGAGAACCGCATTGGCTTTAATTCAAATTTGGTTTTTTGAAGATAGTGGAAAAAAAATATTTTTCGCCAAAAAAAACAATGGACTACCCCCTTTTCTTTTTTTTAAAAAATGATAAAAAAAATTTTCTTCCACTATCCATTAAAAAAAAATTTGTCGTTAAGGCCAATATGGTTAGCTATCCAACGCAAAAAAAATCAAGTCGATATATTGAAAACTTTTCAAGTTATGGCCAAAAACGTAAATAGTTCTACTAAAAAGTGGCCGGAAATAGGCAGTAGTATAACTACTTACCTTTTTGGTCATAACTTGCTTACTTTTCTAGATATCGACTTGATTTCTACTGCGTTGAATAGAGAACCGCATTGGCTTTAATTCAAATTTGGTTTTTTGAAGATAGTGGAAAAAAAATATTTTTCGCCAAAAAAAACAATGGACTACCCCCTTTGCTTTTCTTTAAAAAATGATAAAAAAAATTTTCTTCCACTATCCATTAAAAAAAAATTTGTCGTTAAGGCCAATATGGTTAGCTATCCAACGCAAAAGAAATCAAGTCGATATATTGAAAACTTTTCAAGTTATGGCCAAAAACGTAAATAGTTCTACTAAAAAGTGGCCGGAAATAGGCAGTAGTATAACTACTTATCTTTTTGGTCATAACTTGCTTACTTTTCTAGATATCGACTTGATTTCTACTGCGTTGAATAGAGAACCGCATTGGCTTTAATTCAAATTTGGTTTTTTGAAGATAGTGGAAAAAAAATATTTTTCGCCAAAAAAAACAATGGACTACCCCCTTTTCTTTTTTTTAAAAAATGATAAAAAAAATTTTCTTCCACTATCCATTAAAAAAAAATTTGTCGTTAAGGCCAATATGGTTAGCTATCCACCGCAAAAAAAATCAAGTCGATATATTGAAAACTTTTCAAGTTATGGCCAAAAACGTAAATAGTTCTACTAAAAAGTGGCCGGAAATAGGCAGTAGTATAACTACTTACCTTTTTGGTCATAACTTGCTTACTTTTCTAGATATCGACTTGATTTCTACTGCGTTGAATAGAGAACCGCATTGGCTTTAATTCAAATTTGGTTTTTTGAAGATAGTGGAAAAAAAATATTTTTCGCCAAAAAAAACAATGGACTACCCTCTTTGCTTTTTTTTAAAAAATGATAAAAAAAATTTTCTTCCACTATCCATTAAAAAAAAATTTGTCGTTAAGGCCAATATGGTTAGCTATCCAACGCAAAAAAAATCAAGTCGATATATTGAAAGCTTTTCAAGTTATGGCCAAAAACGTAAATAGTTCTACTAAAAAGTGGCCGGAAATAGGCAGTAGTATAACTACTTATCTTTTTGGTCATAACTTGCTTACTTTTCTAGATATCGACTTGATTTCTACTGCGTTGAATAGAGAACCGCATTGGCTTTAATTCAAATTTGGTTTTTTGAAGATAGTGGAAAAAAAATATTTTTCGCCAAAAAAAACAATGGACTACCCCCTTTGCTTTTCTTTAAAAAATGATAAAAAAAATTTTCTTCCACTATCCATTAAAAAAAAATTTGTCGTTAAGGCCAATATGGTTAGCTATCCAACGCAAAAGAAATCAAGTCGATATATTGAAAACTTTTCAAGTTATGGCCAAAAACGTAAATAGTTCTACTAAAAAGTGGCCGGAAATAGGCAGTAGTATAACTACTAATCTTTTTGGTCATAACTTGCTTACTTTTCTAGATATCGACTTGATTTCTACTGCGTTGAATAGAGAACCGCATTGGCTTTAATTCAAATTTGGTTTTTTGAAGATAGTGGAAAAAAAATATTTTTCGCCAAAAAAAACAATGGACTACCCCCTTTTCTTTTTTTTAAAAAATGATAAAAAAAATTTTCTTCCACTATCCATTAAAAAAAAATTTGTCGTTAAGGCCAATATGGTTAGCTATACAACGCAAAAAAAATCAAGTCGATATATTGAAAACTTTTCAAGTTATGGCCAAAAACGTAAATAGTTCTACTAAAAAGTGGCCGGAAATAGGCAGTAGTATAACTACTTATCTTTTTGGTCATAACTTGCTTACTTTTCTAGATATCGACTTGATTTCTACTGCGTTGAATAGAGAACCGCATTGGCTTTAATTCAAATTTGGTTTTTTGAAGATAGTGGAAAAAAAATATATTTCGCCAAAAAAAACAATGGACTACCCCCTTTTCTTTTTTTTAAAAAATGATAAAAAAAATTTTCTTCCACTATCCATTAAAAAAAAATTTGTCGTTAAGGCCAATATGGTTAGCTATACAACGCAAAAAAAATCAAGTCGATATATTGAAAACTTTTCAAGTTATGGCCAAAAACGTAAATAGTTCTACTAAAAAGTGGCCGGAAATAGGCAGTAGTATAACTACTTATCTTTTTGGTCATAACTTGCTTACTTTTCTAGATATCGACTTGATTTCTACTGCGTTGAATAGAGAACCGCATTGGCTTTAATTCAAATTTGGTTTTTTGAAGATAGTGGAAAAAAAATATTTTTCGCCAAAAAAAACAATGGACTACCCCCTTTTCTTTTTTTTAAAAAATGATAAAAAAAATTTTCTTCCACTATCCATTAAAAAAAAATTTGTCGTTAAGGCCAATATGGTTAGCTATCCAACGGAAAAAAAATCAAGTCGATATATTGAAAACTTTTCAAGTTATGGCCAAAAACGTAAATAGTTCTACTAAAAAGTGGCCGGAAATAGGCAGTAGTATAACTACTTATCTTTTTGGTCATAACTTGCTTACTTTTCTAGATATCGACTTGATTTCTACTGCGTTGAATAGAGAACCGCATTGGCTTTAATTCAAATTTGGTTTTTTGAAGATAGTGGAAAAAAAATATTTTTCGCCAAAAAAAACAATGGACTACCCCCTTTGCTTTTCTTTAAAAAATGATAAAAAAAATTTTCTTCCACTATCCATTAAAAAAAAATTTGTCGTTAAGGCCAATATGGTTAGCTATCCAACGCAAAAGAAATCAAGTCGATATATTGAAAACTTTTCAAGTTATGGCCAAAAACGTAAATAGTTCTACTAAAAAGTGGCCGGAAATAGGCAGTAGTATAACTACTTATCTTTTTGGTCATAACTTGCTTACTTTTCTAGATATCGACTTGATTTCTACTGCGTTGAATAGAGAACCGCATTGGCTTTAATTCAAATTTGGTTTTTTGAAGATAGTGGAAAAAAAATATTTTTCGCCAAAAAAAACAATGGACTACCCCCTTTGCTTTTCTTTAAAAAATGATAAAAAAAATTTTCTTCCACTATCCATTAAAAAAAAATTTGTCGTTAAGGCCAATATGGTTAGCTATCCAACGCAAAAGAAATCAAGTCGATATATTGAAAACTTTTCAAGTTATGGCCAAAAACGTAAATAGTTCTACTAAAAAGTGGCCGGAAATAGGCAGTAGTATAACTACTTATCTTTTTGGTCATAACTTGCTTACTTTTCTAGATATCGACTTGATTTCTACTGCGTTGAATAGAGAACCGCATTGGCTTTAATTCAAATTTGGTTTTTTGAAGATAGTGGAAAAAAAATATTTTTCGCCAAAAAAAACAATGGACTACCCCCTTTTCTTTTTTTTAAAAAATGATAAAAAAAATTTTCTTCCACTATCCATTAAAAAAAAATTTGTCGTTAAGGCCAATATGGTTAGCTATACAACGCAAAAAAAATCAAGTCGATATATTGAAAACTTTTCAAGTTATGGCCAAAAACGTAAATAGTTCTACTAAAAAGTGGCCGGAAATAGGCAGTAGTATAACTACTTATCTTTTTGGTCATAACTTGCTTACTTTTCTAGATATCGACTTGATTTCTACTGCGTTGAATAGAGAACCGCATTGGCTTTAATTCAAATTTGGTTTTTTGAAGATAGTGGAAAAAAAATATTTTTCGCCAAAAAAAACAATGGACTACCCCCTTTTCTTTTTTTTTAAAAATGATAAAAAAAATTTTCTTCCACTATCCATTAAAAAAAAATTTGTCGTTAAGGCCAATATGGTTTGCTATCCAACGCAAAAAAAATCAAGTCGATATATTGAAAACTTTTCAAGTTATGGCCAAAAACGTAAATAGTTCTACTAAAAAGTGGCCGGAAATAGGCAGTAGTATAACTACTTATCTTTTTGGTCATAACTTGCTTACTTTTCTAGATATCGACTTGATTTCTACTGCGTTGAATAGAGAACCGCATTGTCTTTAATTCAAATTTGGTTTTTTGAAGATAGTGGAAAAAAAATATTTTTCGCCAAAAAAAACAATGGACTGCCCCCTTTGCTTTTTTTTAAAAAATGATAAAAAAAAATTTTCTGCCACTATCCAATAAAAAAAAATTTGTCGTTAAGGCCAATATGGTTAGCTATCCAACGCAAAAGAAATCAAGTCGATATATTGAAAACTTTTCAAGTTATGGCCAAAAACGTAAATAGTTCTACTAAAAAGTGGCCGGAAATAGGCAGTAGTATAACTACTTACCTTTTTGGTCATAACTTGCTTACTTTTCTAGATATCGACTTGATTTCTACTGCGTTGAATAGAGAACCGCATTGGCTTTAATTCAAATTTGGTTTTTTGAAGATAGTAGAAAAAAAAATATTTTTCGCCAAAAAAAACAATGGACTACCCTATTTGCTTTTTTTTAAAAAATGATAAAAAAAATTTTCTTCCACTATCCATTAAAAAAAAATTTGTCGTTAAGGCCAATATGGTTAGCTATCCAACGCAAAAATAATCAAGTCGATATATTGAAAACTTTTCAAGTTATGGCCAAAAATGTAAATAGTTCTACTAAAAAGTGGCCGGAAATAGGCAGTAGTATAACTACTTATCTTTTTGGTCATAACTTGCTTACTTTTCTAGATATCGACTTGATTTCTACTGCGTTGAATAGAGAACCGCATTGGCTTTAATTCAAATTTGGTTTTTTGAAGATAGTGGAAAAAAAATATTTTTCGCCAAAAAAAAAAAACAATGGACTACCCCCTTTGCTTTTTTTTAAAAAATGATAAAAAAATTTTCTTCTACTATCCATTAAAAAAAAATTTGTCGTTAAGGCCAATATGGTTAGCTATCCAACGCAAAAATAATCAAGTCGATATATTGAAAACTTTTCAAGTTATGGCCAAAAACGTAAATAGTTCTACTAAAAAGTGGCTGGAAATAGGCACTAGTAGAACTACTTACCTTTTTGGTCATAACTTGCTTACTTTTCTAGATATCGACTTGATTTCTACTGCGTTGAATAGAGAACCGCATTGGCTTTAATTCAAATTTGGTTTTTTGAAGATAGTGGAAAAAAAATATTTTTCGCCAAAAAAAACAATGGACTACCCCCTTTGCTTTTCTTTAAAAAATGATAAAAAAAATTTTCTTCCACTATCCATTAAAAAAAAATTTGTCGTTAAGGCCAATATGGTTAGCTATCCAACGCAAAAGAAATCAAGTCGATATATTGAAAACTTTTCAAGTTATGGCCAAAAACGTAAATAGTTCTACTAAAAAGTGGCCGGAAATAGGCAGTAGTATAACTACTTATCTTTTTGGTCATAACTTGCTTACTTTTCTAGATATCGACTTGATTTCTACTGCGTTGAATAGAGAACCGCATTGGCTTTAATTCAAATTTGGTTTTTTGAAGATAGTGGAAAAAAAATATTTTTCGCCAAAAAAAACAATGGACTACCCCCTTTTCTTTTTTTTTAAAAATGATAAAAAAAATTTTCTTCCACTATCCATTAAAAAAAAATTTGTCGTTAAGGCCAATATGGTTTGCTATCCAACGCAAAAAAAATCAAGTCGATATATTGAAAACTTTTCAAGTTATGGCCAAAAACGTAAATAGTTCTACTAAAAAGTGGCCGGAAATAGGCAGTAGTATAACTACTTATCTTTTTGGTCATAACTTGCTTACTTTTCTAGATATCGACTTGATTTCTACTGCGTTGAATAGAGAACCGCATTGTCTTTAATTCAAATTTGGTTTTTTGAAGATAGTGGAAAAAAAATATTTTTCGCCAAAAAAAACAATGGACTGCCCCCTTTGCTTTTTTTTAAAAAATGATAAAAAAAAATTTTCTGCCACTATCCATTAAAAAAAAATTTGTCGTTAAGGCCAATATGGTTAGCTATCCAACGCAAAAGAAATCAAGTCGATATATTGAAAACTTTTCAAGTTATGGCCAAAAACGTAAATAGTTCTACTAAAAAGTGGCCGGAAATAGGCAGTAGTATAACTACTTACCTTTTTGGTCATAACTTGCTTACTTTTCTAGATATCGACTTGATTTCTACTGCGTTGAATAGAGAACCGCATTGGCTTTAATTCAAATTTGGTTTTTTGAAGATAGTAGAAAAAAAAATATTTTTCGCCAAAAAAAACAATGGACTACCCTATTTGCTTTTTTTTAAAAAATGATAAAAAAAATTTTCTTCCACTATCCATTAAAAAAAAATTTGTCGTTAAGGCCAATATGGTTAGCTATCCAACGCAAAAATAATCAAGTCGATATATTGAAAACTTTTCAAGTTATGGCCAAAAATGTAAATAGTTCTACTAAAAAGTGGCCGGAAATAGGCAGTAGTATAACTACTTATCTTTTTGGTCATAACTTGCTTACTTTTCTAGATATTGACTTGATTTCTACTGCGTTGAATAGAGAACCGCATTGGCTTTAATTCAAATTTGGTTTTTTGAAGATAGTGGAAAAAAAATATTTTTCGCCAAAAAAAACAATGGACTACCCCCTTTTCTTTTTTTTAAAAAATGATAAAAAAAATTTTCTTCCACTATCCATTAAAAAAAAATTTGTCGTTAAGGCCAATATGGTTAGCTATCCAACGCAAAAAAAATCAAGTCGATATATTGAAAGCTTTTCAAGTTATGGCCAAAAACGTAAATAGTTCTACTAAAAAGTGGCCGGAAATAGGCAGTAGTATAACTACTTATCTTTTTGGTCATAACTTGCTTACTTTTCTAGATATCGACTTGATTTCTACTGCGTTGAATAGAGAACCGCATTGGCTTTAATTCAAATTTGGTTTTTTGAAGATAGTGGAAAAAAAATATTTTTCGCCAAAAAAAAAAAACAATGGACTACCCCCTTTGCTTTTTTTTAAAAAATGATAAAAAAAATTTTCTTCTACTATCCATTAAAAAAAAATTTGTCGTTAAGGCCAATATGGTTAGCTATCCAACGCAAAAATAATCAAGTCGATATATTGAAAACTTTTCAAGTTATGGCCGAAAACGTAAATAGTTCTACTAAAAAGTGGCCGGAAATAGGCACTAGTAGAACTACTTACCTTTTTGGTCATAACTTGCTTACTTTTCTAGATATCGACTTGATTTCTACTGCGTTGAATAGAGAACCGCATTGGCTTTAATTCAAATTTGGTTTTTTGAAGATAGTGGAAAAAAAATATTTTTCGCCAAAAAAAACAATGGACTACCCCCTTTTCTTTTCTTTAAAAAATGATAAAAAAAATTTTCTTCCACTATCCATTAAAAAAAAATTTGTCGTTAAGGCCAATATGGTTAGCTATCCAACGCAAAAGAAATCAAGTCGATATATTGAAAACTTTTCAAGTTATGGCCAAAAACGTAAATAGTTCTACTAAAAAGTGGCCGGAAATAGGCAGTAGTATAACTACTTACCTTTTTGGTCATAACTTGCTTACTTTTCTAGATATCGACTTGATTTCTACTGCGTTGAATAGAGAACCGCATTGGCTTTAATTCAAATTTGGTTTTTTGAAGATAGTGGAAAAAAAATATTTTTCGCCAAAAAAAACAATGGACTACCCCCTTTTCTTTTTTTTAAAAAATGATAAAAAAAATTTTCTTCCACTATTCATTAAAAAAAAATTTGTCGTTAAGGCCAATATGGTTTGCTATCCAACGCAAAAAAAATCAAGTCGATATATTGAAAACTTTTCAAGTTATGGCCAAAAACGTAAATAGTTCTACTAAAAAGTGGCCGGAAATAGGCAGTAGTATAACTACTTATCTTTTTGGTCATAACTTGCTTACTTTTCTAGATATCGACTTGATTTCTACTGCGTTGAATAGAGAACCGCATTGTCTTTAATTCAAATTTGGTTTTTTGAAGATAGTGGAAAAAAAATATTTTTCGCCAAAAAAAACAATGGACTACCCTATTTGCTTTTTTTTAAAAAATGATAAAAAAAATTTTCTTCCACTATCCATTAAAAAAAAATTTGTCGTTAAGGCCAATATGGTTAGCTATCCAACGCAAAAATAATCAAGTCGATATATTGAAAACTTTTCAAGTTATGGCCAAAAACGTAAATAGTTCTACTAAAAAGTGGCCGGAAATAGGCAGTAGTATAACTACTTATCTTTTTGGTCATAACTTGCTTACTTTTCTAGATATCGACTTGATTTCTACTGCGTTGAATAGAGAACCGCATTGGCTTTAATTCAAATTTGGTTTTTTGAAGATAGTGGAAAAAAAATATTTTTCGCCAAAAAAAACAATGGACTACCCCCTTTTCTTTTTTTTAAAAAATGATAAAAAAAATTTTCTTCCACTATCCATTAAAAAAAAATTTGTCGTTAAGGCCAATATGGTTAGCTATCCAACGCAAAAAAAATCAAGTCGATATATTGAAAGCTTTTCAAGTTATGGCCAAAAACGTAAATAGTTCTACTAAAAAGTGGCCGGAAATAGGCAGTAGTATAACTATTTATCTTTTTGGTCATAACTTGCTTACTTTTCTAGATATCGACTTGATTTCTACTGCGTTGAATAGAGAACCGCATTGGCTTTAATTCAAATTTGGTTTTTTGAAGATAGTGGAAAAAAAATATTTTTCGCCAAAAAAAAAAACAATGGACTACCCCCTTTGCTTTTTTTTAAAAAATGATAAAAAAAACTTTTCTTCTACTATCCATTAAAAAAAAATTTGTCGTTAAGGCCAATATGGTTAGCTATCCAACGCAAAAATAATCAAGTCGATATATTGAAAACTTTTCAAGTTATGGCCAAAAACGTAAATAGTTCTACTAAAAAGTGGCCGGAAATAGGCACTAGTAGAACTACTTACCTTTTTGGTCATAACTTGCTTACTTTTCTAGATATCGACTTGATTTCTACTGCGTTGAATAGATAACCGCATTGGCTTTAATTCAAATTTGGTTTTTTGAAGATAGTGGAAAAAAAATATTTTTCGCCAAAAAAAACAATGGACTACCCCCTTTGCTTTTTTTTAAAAAATGATAAAAAAAATTTTCTTCCACTATCCATTAAAAAAAAATTTGTCGTTAAGGCCAATATGGTTAGCTATCCAACGCAAAAAAAATCAAGTCGATATATTGAAAACTTTTCAAGTTATGGCCAAAAACGTAAATAGTTCTACTAAAAAGTGGCCGGAAATAGGAAGTAGTATAACTACTTATCTTTTTGGTCATAACTTGCTTACTTTTCTAGATATCGACTTGATTTCTACTGCGTTGAATAGAGAACCGCATTGGCTTTAATTCAAATTTGGTTTTTTGAAGATAGTGGAAAAAAAATATTTTTCGCCAAAAAAAACAATGGACTACCACCTTTGCTTTTTTTTAAAAAATGATAAAAAAGATTTTCTTCCACTATTCATTAAAAAAAAATTTGTCGTTAAGGCCAATATGGTTAGCTATCCAACGCAAAAAAAATCAAGTCGATATATTGAAAACTTTTCAAGTCATGGCCAAAAACGTAAATAGTTCTACTAAAAAGTGGCCGGAAATAGGAAGTAGTATAACTACTTATCTTTTTGGTCATACCTTGCTTACTTTTCTAGATATCGACTTGATTTCTACTGCGTTGAATAGAGAACCGCATTGGCTTTAATTCAAATTTGGTTTTTTGAAGATAGTGGAAAAAAAAATATTTTTCGCCAAAAAAAACAATGGACTACCCCCTTTTCTTTTTTTTAAAAAAATGATAAAAAAATTTTCTTCCACTATCCATTAAAAAAAAATTTGTCGTTAAGGCCAATACGGTTAGCTATCCAACGCAAAAGAAATCAAGTCGATATATTGAAAACTTTTCAAGTTATGATAAAAAGCGTAAATAGTTCTACTAAAAAGTGGCCGGAAATAGGCAGTAGTATAACTACTTACCTTTTTGGTCATAACTTGCTTACTTTTCAAGATATCGACTTGATTTCTACTGCGTTGAATAGAGAACCGCATTGGCTTTAATTCAAATGTGGTTTTGTGAAGATAGTGGAAAAAAAATATTTTTCGCCAAAAAAAACAATGGACTACCCCCTTTGCTTTTTTTTAAAAAATGATAAAAAAATTTTCTTCCACTATCCATTAAAAAAAAATTTGTCGTTAAGGCCAATACGGTTAGCTATCCAACTCAAAAGAAATCAAGTCGATATATTGAAAACTTTTCAAGTTATGATAAAAAACGTAAATAGTTCTACTAAAAAGTGGCCGGAAATAGGCAGTAGTATAACTACTTACCTTTTTGGTCATAACTTGCTTACTTTTCTAGATATCGACTTGATTTCTACTGCGTTGAATAGAGAACCGCATTGGCTTTAATTCAAATTTGGTTTTTTGAAGATAGTGGAAAAAAATATTTTTCGCCAAAAAAAACAATGGACTACCCCCTTTGCTTTTTTGTAAAAAATGATAAAAAAAATTTTCTTCCACTATCCAATAAAAAAAAATTTGTAGTTAAGGCCAATACGGTTAGCTATCCAACGCAAAAGAAATCAAGTCGATATATTGAAAGCTTTTCAAGTTATGACCAAAAACGTAAATAGTTCTACTTAAAAGTGGCTGGAAATAGGCAGTAGTATAACTACTTACCTTTTTGGTCATAACTTGCTTACTTTTCTAGATATCGACTTGATTTCTACTGCGTTGAATAGAGAACCGCATTGGCTTTAATTCAAATTTGGTTTTTTGAAGATAGTGGAAAAAAAATATTTTTCGCCAAAAAAAACAATGGACTACCCTATTTGCTTTTTTTTAAAAAATGATAAAAAAAATTTTCTTCCACTATCCATTAAAAAAAAATTTGTCGTTAAGGCCAATATGGTTAGCTATCCAACGCAAAAATAATCAAGTCGATATATTGAAAACTTTTCAAGTTATGGCCAAAAATGTAAATAGTTCTACTAAAAAGTGGCCGGAAATAGGCAGTAGTATAACTACTTATCTTTTTGGTCATAACTTGCTTACTTTTCTAGATATCGACTTGATTTCTACTGCGTTGAATAGAGAACCGCATTGGCTTTAATTCAAATTTGGTTTTTTGAAGATAGTGGAAAAAAAATATTTTTCGCCAAAAAAAACAATGGACTACCCCCTTTTCTTTTTTTTAAAAAATGATAAAAAAAATTTTCTTCCACTATCCATTAAAAAAAAATTTGTCGTTAAGGCCAATATGGTTAGCTATCCAACGCAAAAAAAATCAAGTCGATATATTGAAAGCTTTTCAAGTTATGGCCAAAAACGTAAATAGTTCTACTAAAAAGTGGCCGGAAATAGGCAGTAGTATAACTACTTATCTTTTTGGTCATAACTTGCTTACTTTTCTAGATATCGACTTGATTTCTACTGCGTTGAATAGAGAACCGCATTGGCTTTAATTCAAATTTGGTTTTTTGAAGATAGTGGAAAAAAAATATTTTTCGCCAAAAAAAAAAAACAATGGACTACCCCCTTTGCTTTTTTTTAAAAAATGATAAAAAAAATTTTCTTCTACTATCCATTAAAAAAAAATTTGTCGTTAAGGCCAATATGGTTAGCTATCCAACGCAAAAATAATCAAGTCGATATATTGAAAACTTTTCAAGTTATGGCCGAAAACGTAAATAGTTCTACTAAAAAGTGGCCGGAAATAGGCACTAGTAGAACTACTTACCTTTTTGGTCATAACTTGCTTACTTTTCTAGATATCGACTTGATTTCTACTGCGTTGAATAGAGAACCGCATTGGCTTTAATTCAAATTTGGTTTTTTGAAGATAGTGGAAAAAAAATATTTTTCGCCAAAAAAAACAATGGACTACCCCCTTTTCTTTTCTTTAAAAAATGATAAAAAAAATTTTCTTCCACTATCCATTAAAAAAAAATTTGTCGTTAAGGCCAATATGGTTAGCTATCCAACGCAAAAGAAATCAAGTCGATATATTGAAAACTTTTCAAGTTATGGCAAAAAACGTAAATAGTTCTACTAAAAAGTGGCCGGAAATAGGCAGTAGTATAACTACTTATCTTTTTGGTCATAACTTGCTTACTTTTCTAGATATCGACTTGATTTCTACTGCGTTGAATAGAGAACCGCATTGGCTTTAATTCAAATTTAGTTTTTTGAAGATAGTGGACAAAAAATATTTTTCGCCAAAAAAAACAATGGACTACCCCCTTTGCTTTTCTTTAAAAAATGATAAAAAAAATTTTCTTCCACTATCCATTAAAAAAAAATTTGTCGTTAAGGCCAATATGGTTAGCTATCCAACGCAAAAGAAATCAAGTCGATATATTGAAAACTTTTCAAGTTATGGCCAAAAACGTAAATAGTTCTACTAAAAAGTGGCCGGAAATAGGCAGTAGTATAACTACTTACCTTTTTGGTCATAACTTGCTTACTTTTCTAGATATCGACTTGATTTCTACTGCGTTGAATAGAGAACCGCATTGGCTTTAATTCAAATTTGGTTTTTTGAAGATAGTGGAAAAAAAATATTTTTCGCCAAAAAAAACAATGGACTACCCCCTTTTCTTTTTTTTAAAAAATGATAAAAAAAATTTTCTTCCACTATCCATTAAAAAAAAATTTGTCGTTAAGGCCAATATGGTTTGCTATCCAACGCAAAAAAAATCAAGTCGATATATTGAAAACTTTTCAAGTTATGGCCAAAAACGTAAATAGTTCTACTAAAAAGTGGCCGGAAATAGGCAGTAGTATAACTACTTATCTTTTTGGTCATAACTTGCTTACTTTTCTAGATATCGACTTGATTTCTACTGCGTTGAATAGAGAACCGCATTGTCTTTAATTCAAATTTGGTTTTTTGAAGATAGTGGAAAAAAAATATTTTTCGCCAAAAAAAACAATGGACTACCCTATTTGCTTTTTTTTAAAAAATGATAAAAAAAATTTTCTTCCACTATCCATTAAAAAAAAATTTGTCGTTAAGGCCAATATGGTTAGCTATTCAACGCAAAAATAATCAAGTCGATATATTGAAAACTTTTCAAGTTATGGCCAAAAACGTAAATAGTTCTACTAAAAAGTGGCCGGAAATAGGCACTAGTAGAACTACTTACCTTTTTGGTCATAACTTGCTTACTTTTCTAGATATCGACTTGATTTCTACTGCGTTGAATAGAGAACCGCATTGGCTTTAATTCAAATTTGGTTTTTTGAAGATAGTGGAAAAAAAATATTTTTCGCCAAAAAAAACAATGGACTACCCCCTTTGCTTTTCTTTAAAAAATGATAAAAAAAATTTTCTTCCACTATCCATTAAAAAAAAATTTGTCGTTAAGGCCAATATGGTTAGCTATCCAACGCAAAAGAAATCAAGTCGATATATTGAAAACTTTTCAAGTTATGGCCAAAAACGTAAATAGTTCTACTAAAAAGTGGCCGGAAATAGGCAGTAGTATAACTACTTACCTTTTTGGTCATAACTTGCTTACTTTTCTAGATATCGACTTGATTTCTACTGCGTTGAATAGATAACCGCATTGGCTTTAATTCAAATTTGGTTTTTTGAAGATAGTGGAAAAAAAATATTTTTCGCCAAAAAAAACAATGGACTACCCCCTTTGCTTTTTTTTAAAAAATGATAAAAAAAATTTTCTTCCACTATCCATTAAAAAAAAATTTGTCGTTAAGGCCAATATGGTTAGCTATCCAACGCAAAAAAAATCAAGTCGATATATTGAAAACTTTTCAAGTTATGGCCAAAAACGTAAATAGTTCTACTAAAAAGTGGCCGGAAATAGGAAGTAGTATAACTACTTATCTTTTTGGTCATAACTTGCTTACTTTTCTAGATATCGACTTGATTTCTACTGCGTTGAATAGAGAACCGCATTGGCTTTAATTCAAATTTGGTTTTTTGAAGATAGTGGAAAAAAAATATTTTTCGCCAAAAAAAACAATGGACTACCACCTTTGCTTTTTTTTAAAAAATGATAAAAAAGATTTTCTTCCACTATTCATTAAAAAAAAATTTGTCGTTAAGGCCAATATGGTTAGCTATCCAACGCAAAAAAAATCAAGTCGATATATTGAAAACTTTTCAAGTCATGGCCAAAAACGTAAATAGTTCTACTAAAAAGTGGCCGGAAATAGGAAGTAGTATAACTACTTATCTTTTTGGTCATACCTTGCTTACTTTTCTAGATATCGACTTGATTTCTACTGCGTTGAATAGAGAACCGCATTGGCTTTAATTCAAATTTGGTTTTTTGAAGATAGTGGAAAAAAAAATATTTTTCGCCAAAAAAAACAATGGACTACCCCCTTTTCTTTTTTTTAAAAAAATGATAAAAAAATTTTCTTCCACTATCCATTAAAAAAAAATTTGTCGTTAAGGCCAATACGGTTAGCTATCCAACGCAAAAGAAATCAAGTCGATATATTGAAAACTTTTCAAGTTATGATAAAAAGCGTAAATAGTTCTACTAAAAAGTGGCCGGAAATAGGCAGTAGTATAACTACTTACCTTTTTGGTCATAACTTGCTTACTTTTCAAGATATCGACTTGATTTCTACTGCGTTGAATAGAGAACCGCATTGGCTTTAATTCAAATGTGGTTTTGTGAAGATAGTGGAAAAAAAATATTTTTCGCCAAAAAAAACAATGGACTACCCCCTTTGCTTTTTTTTAAAAAATGATAAAAAAATTTTCTTCCACTATCCATTAAAAAAAAATTTGTCGTTAAGGCCAATACGGTTAGCTATCCAACTCAAAAGAAATCAAGTCGATATATTGAAAACTTTTCAAGTTATGATAAAAAACGTAAATAGTTCTACTAAAAAGTGGCCGGAAATAGGCAGTAGTATAACTACTTACCTTTTTGGTCATAACTTGCTTACTTTTCTAGATATCGACTTGATTTCTACTGCGTTGAATAGAGAACCGCATTGGCTTTAATTCAAATTTGGTTTTTTGAAGATAGTGGAAAAAAATATTTTTCGCCAAAAAAAACAATGGACTACCCCCTTTGCTTTTTTGTAAAAAATGATAAAAAAAATTTTCTTCCACTATCCAATAAAAAAAAATTTGTAGTTAAGGCCAATACGGTTAGCTATCCAACGCAAAAGAAATCAAGTCGATATATTGAAAGCTTTTCAAGTTATGACCAAAAACGTAAATAGTTCTACTTAAAAGTGGCTGGAAATAGGCAGTAGTATAACTACTTACCTTTTTGGTCATAACTTGCTTACTTTTCTAGATATCGACTTGATTTCTACTGCGTTGAATAGAGAACCGCATTGGCTTTAATTCAAATTTGGTTTTTTGAAGATAGTGGAAAAAAAATATTTTTCGCCAAAAAAAACAATGGACTACCCCCTTTGCTTTTTTTTAAAAAATGATAAAAAAAATTTTCTTCCACTATCCATTAAAAAAAAATTTGTCGTTAAGGCCAATATGGTTAGCTATACAACGCAAAAAAAATCAAGTTGATATATTGAAAACTTTTCAAGTTATGGCCAAAAACGTAAATAGTTCTACTAAAAAGTGGCCGGAAATAGGCAGTAGTATAACTACTTACCTTTTTGGTCATAACTTGCTTACTTTTCTAGATATCGACTTGATTTCTACTGCGTTGAATAGAGAACCGCATTGGCTTTAATTCAAATTTGGTTTTTTGAAGATAGTGGAAAAAAAATATTTTTCGCCAAAAAAAACAATGGACTACCCCCTTTGCTTTTTTTTAAAAAATGATAAAAAAAATTTTCTTCCACTATCCATTACAAAAAAAATTTGTCGTTAAGGCCAATATGGTTAGCTATCCAACGCAAAAAAAATCAAGTCGATATATTGAAAGCTTTTCATGTTATGGCCAAAAACGTAAATAGTTCTACTAAAAAGTGGCCGGAAATAGGCAGTAGTATAACTACTTATCTTTTTGGTCATAACTTGCTTACTTTTCTAGATATCGACTTGATTTCTACTGCGTTGAGTAGAGAACCGCATTGGCTTTAATTCAAATTTGGTTTTTTGAAGATAGTGGAAAAAAAATATTTTTCGCCAAAAAAAAACAATGGACTACCCCCTTTGCTTTTTTTTAAAAATTTAAAAAAAAAATGTTCTTCCACTATCCATTAAAAAAAATTTGTCGTTAAGGCCAATATGGTTAGCTATCCAACGCAAAAAAAATCAAGTCGATATATTGAAAGCTTTTCAAGTTATGGCCAAAAACGTAAATAGTTCTACTAAAAAGTGGCCGGAAATAGGCAGTAGTATAACTACTTATCTTTTTGGTCATAACTTGCTTACTTTTCTAGATATCGACTTGATTTCTACTGCGTTGAATAGAGAACCGCATTGGCTTTAATTCAAATTTGGTTTTTTGAAGATAGTGGAAAAAAAATATTTTTCGCCAAAAAAAACAATGGACTACCCCCTTTTCTTTTTTTTAAAAAATGATAAAAAAAATTTTCTTCCACTATCCATTAAAAAAAAATTTGTCGTTAAGGCCAATATGGTTAGCTATCCAACGCAAAAAAAATCAAGTCGATATATTGAAAACTTTTCAAGTTATGGCCAAAAACGTAAATAGTTCTACTAAAAAGTGGCCGGAAATAGGCAGTAGTATAACTACTTATCTTTTTGGTCATAACTTGCTTACTTTTCTAGATATCGACTTGATTTCTACTGCGTTGAATAGAGAACCGCATTGGCTTTAATTCAAATTTGGTTTTTTGAAGATAGTGGAAAAAAAATATTTTTCGCCAAAAAAAAACAATGGACTAACCCCTTTGCTTTTTTTTAAAAATTTAAAAAAAAAATGTTCTTGAACTATCCATTAAAAAAAAATTTGTCGTTAAGGCCAATATGGTTAGCTATCCAACGCAAAAAAAATCAAGTCGATATATTGAAAACTTTTCAAGTTATGGCCAAAAACGTAAATAGTTCTACTTAAAAGTGGCCGGAAATAGGCAGTAGTATAACTACTTACCTTTTTGGTCATAACTTGCTTACTTTTCTAGATATCGACTTTATTTCTACTGCGTTGAATAGAGAACCGCATTGGCTTTAATTCAAATTTGGTTTTTTGAAGATAGTGGAAAAAAAATATTTTTCGCCAAAAAAAACAATGGACTACCCCCTTTGCTTTTTTTTTAAAAAATGATAAAAAAAATTTTCTTCCACTATCCATTAAAAAAAAATTTGTCGTTAAGGCCAATATGGTTAGCTATCCAACGCAAAAAAAATCAAGTCGATATATTGAAAACTTTTCAAGTTATGGCCAAAAACGTAAATAGTTCTACTAAAAAGTGGCCGGAAATAGGCAGTAGTATAACTACTTACCTTTTTGGTCATAACTTGCTTACTTTTCTAGATATCGACTTGATTTCTACTGCGTTGAATAGAGAACCGCATTGGCTTTAATTCAAATTTGGTTTTTTGAAGATAGTGGAAAAAAAATATTTTTCGCCAAAAAAAACAATGGACTACCCCCTTTGCTTTTTTTTAAAAAATGATAAAAAAAATTTTCTTCCACTATCCATTAAAAAAAAATTTGTCGTTAAGGCCAATATGGTTAGCTATCCAACGCAAAAAAAATCAAGTCGATATATTGAAAGCTTTTCAAGTTATGGCCAAAAACGTAAATAGTTCTACTAAAAAGTGGCCGGAAATAGGCAGTAGTATAACTACTTATCTTTTTGGTCATAACTTGCTTACTTTTCTAGATATCGACTTGATTTCTACTGCGTTGAATAGAGAAGCGCATTGGCTTTAATTCAAATTTGGTTTTTTGAAGATAGTGGAAAAAAAATATTTTTCGCCAAAAAAAACAATGGACTACCCCCTTTGCTTTTTTTTAAAAAATGATAAAAAAATTTTCTTCCACTATCCATTAAAAAAAAATTTGTCGTTAAGGCCAATATGGTTAGCTATCCAACGCAAAAAAAATCAAGTCGATATATTGAAAACTTTTCAAGTTATGGCCAAAAACGTAAATAGTTCTACTAAAAAGTGGCCGGAAATAGGCAGTAGTATAACTACTTACCTTTTTGGTCATAACTTGCTTACTTTTCTAGATATCGACTTGATTTCTACTGCGTTGAATAGAGAACCGCATTGGCTTTAATTCAAATTTGGTTTTTTGAAGATAGTGGAAAAAAAATATTTTTCGCCAAAAAAAACAATGGACTACCCCCTTTGCTTTTTTTTAAAAAATGATAAAAAAAATTTTCTTCCACTATCCATTAAAAAAAAATTTGTCGTTAAGGCCAATATGGTTAGCTATCCAACGCAAAAAAAATCAAGTCGATATATTGAAAGCTTTTCAAGTTATGGCCAAAAACGTAAATAGTTCTACTAAAAAGTGGCCGGAAATAGGCAGTAGTATAACTACTTATCTTTTTGGTCATAACTTGCTTACTTTTCTAGATATCGACTTGATTTCTACTGCGTTGAATAGAGAACCGCATTGGCTTTAATTCAAATTTGGTTTTTTGAAGATTGTGGAAAAAAATATTTTTCGCCAAAAAAAACAATGGACTACCCCCTTTTCTTTTTTTTAAAAAATGATAAAAAAAATTTTCTTCCACTATCCATTAAAAAAAAAATTGTCGTTAAGGCCAATATGGTTAGCTATCCAACGCAAAAAAAATCAAGTCGATATATTGAAAACTTTTCAAGTTATGGCCAAAAACGTAAATAGTTCTACTAAAAAGTGGCCGGAAATAGGCAGTAGTATAACTACTTATCTTTTTGGTCATAACTTGCTTACTTTTCTAGATATCGACTTGATTTCTACTGCGTTGAATAGAGAACCGCATTGGCTTTAATTCAAATTTGGTTTTTTGAAGATAGTGGAAAAAAAATATTTTTCGCCAAAAAAAACAATGGACTACCCCCTTTGCTTTTTTTTAAAAAATGATAAAAAAAATTTTCTTCCACTATCCATTAAAAAAAAATTTGTCGTTAAGGCCAATATGGTTAGCTATCCAACGCAAAAATAATCAAGTCGATATATTGAAAACTTTTCAAGTTATGGCCAAAAACGTAAATAGTTCTACTAAAAAGTGGCCGGAAATAGGCAGTAGTATAACTACTTATCTTTTTGGTCATAACTTGCTTACTTTTCTAGATATCGACTTGATTTCTACTGCGTTGAATAGAGAACCGCATTGGCTTTAATTCAAATTTGGTTTTTTGAAGATAGTGGAAAAAAAATATTTTTCGCCAAAAAAAACAATGGACTACCCCCTTTGCTTTTTTTTAAAAAATGATAAAAAAAATTTTCTTCCACTATCCATTAAAAAAAAATTTGTCGTTAAGGCCAATATGGTTAGCTATGCAACGCAAAAATAATCAAGTCGATATATTGAAAACTTTTCAAGTTATGGCCAAAAACGTAAATAGTTCTACTAAAAAGTGGCCGGAAATAGGCAGTAGTATAACTACTTATCTTTTTGGTCATAACTTGCTTACTTTTCTAGATATCGACTTGATTTCTACTGCGTTGAATAGAGAACCGCATTGGCTTTAATTCAAATTTGGTTTTTTGAAGATAGTGGAAAAAAAATATTTTTCGCCAAAAAAAACAATGGACTACCCCCTTTGCTTTTTTTTAAAAAATTATAAAAAAAATGTTCTTCCACTATCCATTAAAAAAAAATTTGTCGTTAAGGCCAATATGGTTAGCTATGCAACGCAAAAATAATCAAGTCGATATATTGAAAACTTTTCAAGTTATGGCCAAAAACGTAAATAGTTCTACTAAAAAGTGGCCGGAAATAGGCAGTAGTATAACTACTTACCTTTTTGGTCATAACTTGCTTACTTTTCTAGATATCGACTTGATTTCTACTGCGTTGAATAGAGAACCGCATTGGCTTTAATTCAAATTTGGTTTTTTGAAGATAGTGGAAAAAAAATATTTTTCGCCAAAAAAAACAATGGACTACCCCCTTTGCTTTTTTTTAAAAAATGATAAAAAAAATTTTCTTCCACTATCCATTAAAAAAAAATTTGTCGTTAAGGCCAATATGGTTAGCTATCCAACGCAAAAAAAATCAAGTCGATATATTGAAAGCTTTTCAAGTTATGGCCAAAAACGTAAATAGTTCTACTAAAAAGTGGCCGGAAATAGGCAGTAGTATAACTACTTATCTTTTTGGTCATAACTTGCTTACTTTTCTAGATATCGACTTGATTTCTACTGCGTTGAATAGAGAACCGCATTGGCTTTAATTCAAATTTGGTTTTTTGAAGATAGTGGAAAAAAATATTTTTCGCCAAAAAAAACAATGGACTACCCCCTTTTCTTTTTTTTAAAAAATGATAAAAAAAATTTTCTTCCACTATCCATTAAAAAAAAAATTGTCGTTAAGGCCAATATGGTTAGCTATCCAACGCAAAAAAATCAAGTCGATATATTGAAAACTTTTCAAGTTATGGCCAAAAACGTAAATAGTTCTACTAAAAAGTGGCCGGAAATAGGCAGTAGTATAACTACTTACCTTTTTGGTCATAACTTGCTTACTTTTCTAGATATCGACTTGATTTCTACTGCGTTGAATAGAGAACCGCATTGGCTTTAATTCAAATTTGGTTTTTTGAATATAGTGGAAAAAAAATATTTTTCTCCAAAAAAAACAATGGACTACCCCCTTTGCTTTTTTTTTAAAAATGATAAAAAAAATTTTCTTCCACTATCCATTAAAAAAAAATTTGTCGTTAAGGCCAATATGGTTAGCTATCCAACGCAAAAGAAATCAAGTCGATATATTGAAAACTTTTCAAGTTATGGCCAAAAACGTAAATAGTTCTACTAAAAAGTGGCCGGAAATAGGCAGTAGTATAACTACTTATCTTTTTGGTCATAACTTGCTTACTTTTCTAGATATCGACTTGATTTCTACTGCGTTGAATAGAGAACCGCATTGGCTTTAATTCAAATTTGGTTTTTTGAAGATAGTGGAAAAAAAATATTTTTCGCCAAAAAAAACAATGGACTACCCCCTTTTCTTTTTTTTAAAAAATGATAAAAAAAATTTTCTTCCACTATCCATTAAAAAAAAATTTGTCGTTAAGGCCAATATGGTTAGCTATCCAACGCAAAAAAAATCAAGTCGATATATTGAAAACTTTTCAAGTTATGGCCAAAAACGTAAATAGTTCTACTAAAAAGTGGCCGGAAATAGGCAGTAGTATAACTACTTACCTTTTTGGTCATAACTTGCTTACTTTTCTAGATATCGACTTGATTTCTACTGCGTTGAAGAGAGAACCGCATTGGCTTTCATTCAAATTTAGTTTTTTGAAGATAGTGGAAAAAAAATATTTTTCGCCAAAAAAAACAATGGACTACCCCCTTTGCTTTTTTTTTAAAAATGATAAAAAAAATTTTCTTCCACTATCCATTAAAAAAAAATTTGTAGTTAAGCCCAATACGGTTAGCTATCCAACGCAAAAGAAATCAAGTCGATATATTGAAAACTTTTCAAGTTATGGCCAAAAACGTAAATAGTTCTACTAAAAAGTGGCCGGAAATAGGCAGTAGTATAACTACTTACCTTTTTGGTCATAACTTGCTTACTTTTCTAGACATCGACTTGATTTCTACTGCGTTGAATAGAGAACCGCATTGGCTTTAATTCAAATTTAGTTTTTTGAAGATAGTGGAAAAAAAATATTTTTCGCCAAAAAAAACAATGGACTACCCCCTTTGCTTTTTTTTTAAAAAATGATAAAAAAAATTTTCTTCCACTATCCATTAAAAGAAAGTTTGTAGTTAAGGCCAATACGGTTACCTATCCAACGCAAAAGAAATCAAGTCGATATATTGAAAACTTTTCAAGTTATGGCCAAAAACGTAAATAGTTCTACTAAAAAGTGGCCGGAAATAGGCAGTAGTATAACTACTTACCTTTTTGGTCATAACTTGCTTACTTTTCTAGATATCGACTTGATTTCTACTGCGTTGAATAGAGAACCGCATTGGCTTTAATTCAAGTTTAGTTTTTTGAAGATAGTGGAAAAAAAATATTTTTCGCCAAAAAAAACAATGGACTACCCCCTTTGCTTTTTTTTTAAAAAATGATAAAAAAAATTTTCTTCCACTATCCATTAAAAGAAAGTTTGTAGTTAAGGCCAATACGGTTACCTATCCAACGCAAAAGAAATCAAGTCGATATATTGAAAACTTTTCAAGTTATGGCCAAAAACGTAAATAGTTCTACTAAAAAGTGGCCGGAAATAGGCAGTAGTATAACTACTTACCTTTTTGGTCATAACTTGCTTACTTTTCTAGATATCGACTTGATTTCTACTGCGTTGAATAGAGAACCGCATTGGCTTTAATTCAAGTTTAGTTTTTTGAAGATAGTGGAAAAAAAATATTTTTCGCCAAAAAAAACAATGGACTACCCCCTTTGCTTTTTTTTTAAAAAATGATAAAAAAAATTTTCTTCCACTATCCATTAAAAGAAAGTTTGTAGTTAAGGCCAATACGGTTACCTATCCAACGCAAAAGAAATCAAGTCGATATATTGAAAACTTTTCAAGTTATGGCCAAAAACGTAAATAGTTCTACTAAAAAGTGGCCGGAAATAGGCAGTAGTATAACTACTTACCTTTTTGGTCATAACTTGCTTACTTTTCTAGATATCGACTTGATTTCTACTGCGTTGAATAGAGAACCGCATTGGCTTTAATTCAAGTTTAGTTTTTTGAAGATAGTGGAAAAAAAATATTTTTCGCCAAAAAAAACAATGGACTACCCCCTTTGCTTTTTTTTTAAAAAATGATAAAAAAAATTTTCTTCCACTATCCATTAAAAGAAAGTTTGTAGTTAAGGCCAATACGGTTACCTATCCAACGCAAAAGAAATCAAGTCGATATATTGAAAACTTTTCAAGTTATGGCCAAAAACGTAAATAGTTCTACTAAAAAGTGGCCGGAAATAGGCAGTAGTATAACTACTTACCTTTTTGGTCATAACTTGCTTACTTTTCTAGATATCGACTTGATTTCTACTGCGTTGAATAGAGAACCGCATTGGCTTTAATTCATGTTTAGTTTTTTGAAGGTAGTGGAAAAAAAATATTTTTCGCCAAAAAAAAACAATGGACTACCCCCTTTGCTTTTTTTTAAAAAATGATAAAAAAAATTTTCTTCCACTATCCATTAAAAAAAAATTTGTAGTTAAGCCCAATACGGTTAGCTATCCAACGCAAAAGAAATCAAGTCGATATATTGAAAACTTTTCAAGTTATGGCCAAAAACGTAAATAGTTCTACTAAAAAGTGGCCGGAAATAGGCAGTAGTATAACTACTTACCTTTTTGGTCATAACTTGCTTACTTTTCTAGACATCGACTTGATTTCTACTGCGTTGAATAGAGAACCGCATTGGCTTTAATTCAAATTTAGTTTTTTGAAGATAGTGGAAAAAAAATATTTTTCGCCAAAAAAAACAATGGACTACCCCCTTTGCTTTTTTTTTAAAAAATGATAAAAAAAATTTTCTTCCACTATCCATTAAAAGAAAGTTTGTAGTTAAGGCCAATACGGTTACCTATCCAACGCAAAAGAAATCAAGTCGATATATTGAAAACTTTTCAAGTTATGGCCAAAAACGTAAATAGTTCTACTAAAAAGTGGCCGGAAATAGGCAGTAGTATAACTACTTACCTTTTTGGTCATAACTTGCTTACTTTTCTAGATATCGACTTGATTTCTACTGCGTTGAATAGAGAACCGCATTGGCTTTAATTCAAGTTTAGTTTTTTGAAGATAGTGGAAAAAAAATATTTTTCGCCAAAAAAAACAATGGACTTCCCCCCTTGCTTTTTTTTTTAAAAAATGATAAAAAAAATTTTCTTCCACTATCCATTAAAAGAAAGTTTGTAGTTAAGGCCAATACGGTTACCTATCCAACGCAAAAGAAATCAAGTCGATATATTGAAAACTTTTCAAGTTATGGCCAAAAACGTAAATAGTTCTACTAAAAAGTGGCCGGAAATAGGCAGTAGTATAACTACTTACCTTTTTGGTCATAACTTGCTTACTTTTCTAGATATCGACTTGATTTCTACTGCGTTGAATAGAGAACCGCATTGGCTTTAATTCAAATTTAGTTTTTTGAAGATAGTGGAAAAAAAATATTTTTCGCCAAAAAAAACAATGGACTACCCCCTTTGCTTTTTTTTAAAAAATGATAAAAAAAATTTTCTTCCACTATCCATTAAAAAAAAATTTGTAGTTAAGGCCAATACGGTTACCTATCCAACGCAAAAGAAATCAAGTCGATATATTGAAAACTTTTCAAGTTATGGCCAAAAACGTAAATAGTTCTACTAAAAAGTGGCCGGAAATAGGCAGTAGTATAACTACTTACCTTTTTGATCATAACTTGCTTACTTTTCTAGATATCGACTTGATTTCTACTGCGTTGAATAGAGAACCGCATTGTCTTTAATTCAAATTTAGTTTTTTGAAGATAGTGGAAAAAAAATATTTTTCGCCAAAAAAAACAATGGACTTCCCCCCTTGCTTTTTTTTTAAAAAAATGATAAAAAAAATTTTCTTCCACTATCCATTAAAAGAAAGTTTGTAGTTAAGGCCAATACGGTTACCTATCCAACGCAAAAGAAATCAAGTCGATATATTGAAAACTTTTCAAGTTATGGCCAAAAACGTAAATAGTTCTACTAAAAAGTGGCCGGAAATAGGCAGTAGTATAACTACTTACCTTTTTGGTCATAACTTGCTTACTTTTCTAGATATCGACTTGATTTCTACTGCGTTGAATAGAGAACCGCATTGGCTTTAATTCAAATTAAGTTTTTTGAAGATAGTGGAAAAAAAATATTTTTCGCCAAAAAAAACAATGGACTACCCCCTTTGCTTTTTTTTTTAAAAAATGATAAAAAAAATTTTCTTCCACTATCCATTAAAAGAAAGTTTGTAGTTAAGGCCAATACGGTTACCTATCCAACGCAAAAGAAATCAAGTCGATATATTGAAAACTTTTCAAGTTATGGCCAAAAACGTAAATAGTTCTACTAAAAAGTGGCCGGAAATAGGCAGTAGTATAACTACTTACCTTTTTGGTCATAACTTGCTTACTTTTCTAGATATCGACTTGATTTCTACTGCGTTGAATAGAGAACCGCATTGGCTTTAATTCAAATTTAGGTTTTTGAAGATAGTGGAAAAAAAATATTTTTCGCCAAAAAAAACAATGGACTACCCCCTTTGCTTTTTTTTAAAAAATGATAAAAAAAATTTTCTTCCACTATCCATTAAAAAAATTTGTAGTTAAGGCCAATACGGTTAGCTATCCAACGCAAAAGAAATCAAGTCGATATATTGAAAACTTTTCAAGTTATGGCCAAAAACGTAAATAGTTCTACTAAAAAGTGGCCGGAAATAGGCAGTAGTATAACTACTTACCTTTTTGGTCATAACTTGCTTACTTTTCTAGATATCGACTTGATTTCTACTGCGTTGAATAGAGAACCGCATTGGCTTTAATTCAAGTTTAGTTTTTTGAAGATAGTGGAAAAAAAATATTTTTCGCCAAAAAAAACAATGGACTACCCCCTTTGCTTTTTTTTTAAAAAATGATAAAAAAAATTTTCTTCCACTATCCATTAAAAGAAAGTTTGTAGTTAAGGCCAATACGGTTACCTATCCAACGCAAAAGAAATCAAGTCGATATATTGAAAACTTTTCAAGTTATGGCCAAAAACGTAAATAGTTCTACTAAAAAGTGGCCGGAAATAGGCAGTAGTATGACTACTTACCTTTTTGGTCATAACTTGCTTACTTTTCTAGATATCGACTTGATTTCTACTGCGTTGAATAGAGAACCTCATTGGCTTTAATTCAAATTTAGTTTTTTGAAGATAGTGGAAAAAAAATATTTTTCGCCAAAAAAAACAATGGACTACCCCCTTTGCTTTTTTTTAAAAAATGATAAAAAAAATTTTCTTCCACTATCCATTAAAAGAAAGTTTGTAGTTAAGGCCAATACGGTTACCTATCCAACGCAAAAGAAATCAAGTCGATATATTGAAAACTTTTCAAGTTATGGCCAAAAACGTAAATAGTTCTACTAAAAAGTGGCCGGAAATAGGCAGTAGTATAACTACTTACCTTTTTGGTCATAACTTGCTTACTTTTCTAGATATCGACTTGATTTCTACTGCGTTGAATAGAGAACCGCATTGGCTTTAATTCAAATTTAGTTTTTTGAAGATAGTGGAAAAAAAATATTTTTCGCCAAAAAAAACAATGGACTACCCCCTTTGCTTTTTTTTAAAAAATGATAAAAAAAATTTTCTTCCACTATCCATTAAAAAAAAATTTGTAGTTAAGCCCAATACGGTTAGCTATCCAACGCAAAAGAAATCAAGTCGATATATTGAAAACTTTTCAAGTTATGGCCAAAAACGTAAATAGTTCTACTAAAAAGTGGCCGGAAATAGGCAGTAGTATAACTACTTACCTTTTTGGTCATAACTTGCTTACTTTTCTAGATATCGACTTGATTTCTACTGCGTTGAATAGAGAACCGCATTGTCTTTAATTCAAATTTAGTTTTTTGAAGATAGTGGAAAAAAAATATTTTTCGCCAAAAAAAACAATGGACTACCCCCTTTGCTTTTTTTTTAAAAAATGATAAAAAAAATTTTCTTCCACTATCCATTAAAAGAAAGTTTGTAGTTAAGGCCAATACGGTTACCTATCCAACGCAAAAGAAATCAAGTCGATATATTGAAAACTTTTCAAGTTATGGCCAAAAACGTAAATAGTTCTACTAAAAAGTGGCCGGAAATAGGCAGTAGTATAACTACTTACCTTTTTGGTCATAACTTGCTTACTTTTCTAGATATCGACTTGATTTCTACTGCGTTGAATAGAGAACCGCATTGGCTTTAATTCAAGTTTAGTTTTTTGAAGATAGTGGAAAAAAAATATTTTTCGCCAAAAAAAACAATGGACTACCCCCTTTGCTATTTTTTAAAAAATGATAAAAAAAATTTTCTTCCACTATCCATTAAAAAAATTTGTAGTTAAGGCCAATACGGTTAGCTATCCAACGCAAAAGAAATCAAGTCGATATATTGAAAACTTTTCAAGTTATGGCCAAAAACGTAAATAGTTCTACTAAAAAGTGGCCGGAAATAGGCAGTAGTATAACTACTTACCTTTTTGGTCATAACTTGCTTACTTTTCTAGATATCGACTTGATTTCTACTGCGTTGAATAGAGAACCGCATTGTCTTTAATTCAAATTTAGTTTTTTGAAGATAGTGGAAAAAAAATATTTTTCGCCAAAAAAAACAATGGACTACCCCCTTTGCTTTTTTTTTAAAAAATGATAAAAAAAATTTTCTTCCACTATCCATTAAAAAAAAATTTGTAGTTAAGCCCAATACGGTTAGCTATCCAACGCAAAAGAAATCAAGTCGATATATTGAAAACTTTTCAAGTTATGGCCAAAAACGTAAATAGTTCTACTAAAAAGTGGCCGGAAATAGGCAGTAGTATAACTACTTACCTTTTTGGTCATAACTTGCTTACTTTTCTAGATATCGACTTGATTTCTACTGCGTTGAATAGAGAACCGCATTGTCTTTAATTCAAATTTAGTTTTTTGAAGATAGTGGAAAAAAAATATTTTTCGCCAAAAAAAACAATGGACTACCCCCTTTGCTTTTTTTTAAAAAATGATAAAAAAAATCAAGTCGATATATTGAAATTTTTTCAAGTTATGGCCAAAAACGTAAATAGTTCTACTAAAAAGTGGCCGGAAATAGGCAGTAGTATAACTACTTACCTTTTTGGTCATAACTTGCTTACTTTTCTAGATATCGACTTGATTTCTACTGCGTTGAATAGAGAACCGCATTGGCTTTAATTCAAATTTAGTTTTTTGAAGATAGTGGAAAAAAAATATTTTTCGCCAAAAAAAACAATGGACTACCCCCTTTGCTTTTTTTTTAAAAAATGATAAAAAAAATTTTCTTCCACTATCCATTAAAAAAAAATTTGTAGTTAAGCCCAATACGGTTAGCTATCCAACGCAAAAGAAATCAAGTCGATATATTGAAAACTTTTCAAGTTATGGCCAAAAACGTAAATAGTTCTACTAAAAAGTGGCCGGAAATAGGCAGTAGTATAACTACTTACCTTTTTGGTCATAACTTGCTTACTTTTCTAGATATCGACTTGATTTCTACTGCGTTGAAGAGAGAACCGCATTGGCTTTCATTCAAATTTAGTTTTTTGAAGATAGTGGAAAAAAAATATTTTTCGCCAAAAAAAACAATGGACTACCCCCTTTGCTTTTTTTTTAAAAATGATAAAAAAAATTTTCTTCCACTATCCATTAAAAAAAAATTTGTAGTTAAGCCCAATACGGTTAGCTATCCAACGCAAAAGAAATCAAGTCGATATATTGAAAACTTTTCAAGTTATGGCCAAAAACGTAAATAGTTCTACTAAAAAGTGGCCGGAAATAGGCAGTAGTATAACTACTTACCTTTTTGGTCATAACTTGCTTACTTTTCTAGACATCGACTTGATTTCTACTGCGTTGAATAGAGAACCGCATTGGCTTTAATTCAAATTTAGTTTTTTGAAGATAGTGGAAAAAAAATATTTTTCGCCAAAAAAAACAATGGACTACCCCCTTTGCTTTTTTTTTAAAAATGATAAAAAAAATTTTCTTCCACTATCCATTAAAAAAAAATTTGTAGTTAAGCCCAATACGGTTAGCTATCCAACGCAAAAGAAATCAAGTCGATATATTGAAAACTTTTCAAGTTATGGCCAAAAACGTAAATAGTTCTACTAAAAAGTGGCCGGAAATAGGCAGTAGTATAACTACTTACCTTTTTGGTCATAACTTGCTTACTTTTCTAGATATCGACTTGATTTCTACTGCGTTGAATAGAGAACCGCATTGGCTTTAATTCAAATTTAGTTTTTTGAAGATAGTGGAAAAAAAATATTTTTCGCCAAAAAAAACAATGGACTACCCCCTTTGCTTTTTTTTAAAAAATGATAAAAAAAATTTTCTTCCACTATCCATTAAAAAAAAATTTGTAGTTAAGCCCAATACGGTTAGCTATCCAACGCAAAAGAAATCAAGTCGATATATTGAAAACTTTTCAAGTTATGGCCAAAAACGTAAATAGTTCTACTAAAAAGTGGCCGGAAATAGGCAGTAGTATAACTACTTACCTTTTTGGTCATAACTTGCTTACTTTTCTAGATATCGACTTGATTTCTACTGCGTTGAAGAGAGAACCGCATTGGCTTTCATTCAAATTTAGTTTTTTGAAGATAGTGGAAAAAAAATATTTTTCGCCAAAAAAAACAATGGACTACCCCCTTTGCTTTTTTTTTAAAAATGATAAAAAAAATTTTCTTCCACTATCCATTAAAAAAAAATTTGTAGTTAAGGCCAATACGGTTAGCTATCCAACGCAAAAGAAATCAAGTCGATATATTGAAAACTTTTCAAGTTATGGCCAAAAACGTAAATAGTTCTACTAAAAAGTGGCCGGAAATAGGCAGTAGTATAACTACTTACCTTTTTGGTCATAACTTGCTTACTTTTCTAGATATCGACTTGATTTCTACTGCGTTGAATAGAGAACCGCATTGGCTTTAATTCAAATTTAGTTTTTTGAAGATAGTGGAAAAAAAATATTTTTCGCCAAAAAAAACAATGGACTACCCCCTTTGCTTTTTTTTTAAAAAATGATAAAAAAAATTTTCTTCCACTATCCATTAAAAAAAAATTTGTAGTTAAGCCCAATACGGTTAGCTATCCAACGCAAAAGAAATCAAGTCGATATATTGAAAACTTTTCAAGTTATGGCCAAAAACGTAAATAGTTCTACTAAAAAGTGGCCGGAAATAGGCAGTAGTATAACTACTTACCTTTTTGGTCATAACTTGCTTACTTTTCTAGATATCGACTTGATTTCTACTGCGTTGAAGAGAGAACCGCATTGGCTTTCATTCAAATTTAGTTTTTTGAAGATAGTGGAAAAAAAATATTTTTCGCCAAAAAAAACAATGGACTACCCCCTTTGCTTTTTTTTTAAAAATGATAAAAAAAATTTTCTTCCACTATCCATTAAAAAAAAATTTGTAGTTAAGGCCAATACGGTTAGCTATCCAACGCAAAAGAAATCAAGTCGATATATTGAAAACTTTTCAAGTTATGGCCAAAAACGTAAATAGTTCTACTAAAAAGTGGCCGGAAATAGGCAGTAGTATAACTACTTACCTTTTTGGTCATAACTTGCTTACTTTTCTAGATATCGACTTGATTTCTACTGCGTTGAATAGAGAACCGCATTGGCTTTAATTCAAATTTAGTTTTTTGAAGATAGTGGAAAAAAAATATTTTTCGCCAAAAAAAACAATGGACTACCCCCTTTGCTTTTTTTTAAAAAATGATAAAAAAAATTTTCTTCCACTATCCATTAAAAAAAAATTTGTAGTTAAGCCCAATACGGTTAGCTATCCAACGCAAAAGAAATCAAGTCGATATATTGAAAACTTTTCAAGTTATGGCCAAAAACGTAAATAGTTCTACTAAAAAGTGGCCGGAAATAGGCAGTAGTATAACTACTTACCTTTTTGGTCATAACTTGCTTACTTTTCTAGATATCGACTTGATTTCTACTGCGTTGAAGAGAGAACCGCATTGGCTTTCATTCAAATTTAGTTTTTTGAAGATAGTGGAAAAAAAATATTTTTCGCCAAAAAAAACAATGGACTACCCCCTTTGCTTTTTTTTTAAAAAATGATAAAAAATTTTTTTGTTCTACCCGTAAGGAAAAAAATATTATGGTTAAAGCCAGTGCCCTTAGCAATCCAAGTCAAAAGGAATCAAGTCGATATCTAGAAAACTAAGCAAGTTATGACCAAAAACGTAACTAGTTCTACTAAAAAGTGGCCGGAAAGAGGCAGTAGCAGAACTGGTAACATTTTTGGTCATAACTTGCTTATTTTTCTAGACATCGGCTTGATTTCTACTGCGTTGAATAGGTAACAGCATTGGCTTTAATACAAAATTTTCTTTTTGCGAATAGTGGGACAAAAATTTTTTTCTTAAAAAAATACCATGGGCTACCCCCTTTGCTTTTTTTCGAAAAATGATAAAAAATTTTTTTGTTCTACCCGTAAGGAAAAAACTATTATAATTAAAGCCAGTGCCCTTAGCAATCCAAGTCAAAAGGAATCAGGTCGATATCTAGAAAACTAAGCAAGTTATGACCAAAAACGTAACTAGTTCTACTAAAAAGTGGCCGGAAAGAGGCAGTAGCAGAACTGGTAACATTTGTGGTCATAACTTGCTTATTTTCGAAAAATGATAAAACATTTTTTTGTTCTACCCGTAAGGAAAAAACTATTATGGTTAAAGCCAGTGCCCTTAGCAATCCAAGTCAAAAGGAATCAAGTCGATATCTAGAAAACTGAGCAAGTTATGACCAAAAACGTAACTAGTTCTACTAAAAAGTGGCCGGAAAGAGGCAGTAGCAGAACTGGTAACATTTTTCGTCATAACTTGCTTATTTTTCTAGACATCGGCTTGATTTCTACTGCGTTGAATAGGTAACAGCATTGGCTTTAATACGAAATTTTCTTTTTGCGAATAGTGGGACAAAAATTTTTTTCTTAAAAAAATACCATGGGCTACCCCCTTTGCTTTTTTTCGAAAAATGATAAAAAATTTTTTTGTTCTACCCGTAAGGAAAAAACTATTATGGTTAAAGCCAGTGCCCTTAGCAATCCAAGTCAAAAGGAATCAAGTCGATATCTAGAAAACTGAGCAAGTTATGACCAAAAACGTAACTAGTTCTACTAAAAAGTGGCCGGAAAGAGGCAGTAGCAGAACTGGTAACATTTTTCGTCATAACTTGCTTATTTTTCTAGACATCGGCTTGATTTCTACTGCGTTGAATAGGTAACAGCATTGGCTTTAATACAAAATTTTCTTTTTGCGAATAGTGGGACAAAAATTTTTTTCTTAAAAAAATACCATGGGCTACCCCCTTTGCTTTTTTTCGAAAAATGATAAAAAAATTTTTTGTTCTACCCGTAAGGAAAAAACTATTATAATTAAAGCCAGTGCCCTTAGCAATCCAAGTCAAAAGGAATCAGGTCGATATCTAGAAAACTAAGCAAGTTATGACCAAAAACGTAACTAGTTCTACTAAAAAGTGGCCGGAAAGAGGCAGTAGCAGAACTGGTAACATTTTTCGTCATAACTTGCTTATTTTTCTAGACATCGGCTTGATTTCTACTGCGTTGAATAGGTAACAGCATTGGCTTTAATACGAAATTTTCTTTTTGCGAATAGTGGGACAAAAATTTTTTTCTTAAAAAAATACCATGGGCTACCCCCTTTGCTTTTTTTCGAAAAATGATAAAAAATTTTTTTGTTCTACCCGTAAGGAAAAAACTATTATGGTTAAAGCCAGTGCCCTTAGCAATCCAAGTCAAAAGGAATCAAGTCGATATCTAGAAAACTGAGCAAGTTATGACCAAAAACGTAACTAGTTCTACTAAAAAGTGGCCGGAAAGAGGCAGTAGCAGAACTGGTAACATTTGTGGTCATAACTTGCTTATTTTCGAAAAATGATAAAAAATTTTTTTGTTCTACCCGTAAGGAAAAAACTATTATGGTTAAAGCCAGTGGCCTTAGCAATCCAAGTCAAAAGGAATCAAGTCGATATCTAGAAAACTGAGCAAGTTATGACCAAAAACGTAACTAGTTCTACTAAAAAGTGGCCGGAAAGAGGCAGTAGCAGAACTGGTAACATTTTTCGTCATAACTTGCTTATTTTTCTAGACATCGGCTTGATTTCTACTGCGTTGAATAGGTAACAGCATTGGCTTTAATACAAAATTTTCTTTTTGCGAATAGTGGGACAAAAATTTTTTTCTTAAAAAAATACCATGGGCTACCCCCTTTGCTTTTTTTCGAAAAATGATAAAAAATTTTTTTGTTCTACCCGTAAGGAAAAAACTATTATGGTTAAAGCCAGTGCCCTTAGCAATCCAAGTCAAAAGGAATCAAGTCGATATCTAGAAAACTGAGCAAGTTATGACCAAAAACGTAACTAGTTCTACTAAAAAGTGGCCGGAAAGAGGCAGTAGCAGAACTGGTAACATTTTTCGTCATAACTTGCTTATTTTTCTAGACATCGGCTTGATTTCTACTGCGTTGAATAGGTAACAGCATTGGCTTTAATACAAAATTTTCTTTTTGCGAATAGTGGGACAAAAATTTTTTTCTTAAAAAAATACCATGGGCTACCCCCTTTGCTTTTTTTCGAAAAATGATAAAAAATTTTTTTGTTCTACCCGTAAGGAAAAAACTATTATGGTTAAAGCCAGTGCCCTTAGCAATCCAAGTCAAAAGGAATCAAGTCGATATCTAGAAAACTAAGCAAGTTATGACCAAAAACGTAACTAGTTCTACTAAAAAGTAACCGGAAAGAGGTAGTAGCAGAACTGGTAACATTTTTCGTCATAACTTGCTTATTTTTCTAGACATCGACTTGATTTCTACTGCGTTGAATAGGTAACAGCATTGGCTTTAATACAAAATTTTCTTTTTGCGAATAGTGGGACAAAAATTTTTTTCTTAAAAAAATACCATGGGCTACCCCCTTTGCTTTTTTTCGAAAAATGATAAAAAAATTTTTTGTTCTACCCGTAAGGAAAAAACTATTATTGTTTAAGCCAGTGCCCTTAGCAATCCAAGTCAAAAGGAATCAAGTCGATATCTAGAAAACTAAGCAAGTTATGACCAAAAACGTAACTAGTTCTACTAAAAAGTGGCCGGAAAGAGGCAGTAGCAGAACTGGTAACATTTTTGGTCATAACTTGCTTATTTTTCTAGACATCGACTTGATTTCTACTGCGTTGAATAGGTAACAGCATTGGCTTTAATACAAAATTTTCTTTTTGCGAATAGTGGGACAAAAATTGTTTTCTTAAAAAAATACCATGGGCTACCCCCTTTGCTTTTTTCGAAAAATGATAAAAAATTTTTTTGTTCTACCCGTAAGGAAAAAACTATTATGGTTTAAGCCAGTGCCCTTAGCAATCCAAGTCAAAAGGAATCAAGTCGATATCTAGAAAACTAAGCAAGTTATGACCAAAAACGTAACTAGTTCCACTAAAAAGTGGCAGGAAAGAGGCAGTAGCAGAACTGGTAACATTTTTGGTCATAACTTGCTTATTTTTCTAGACATCGACTTGATTTCTACTGCGTTGAATAGGTAACAGCATTGGCTTTAATACGAAATTTTCTTTTTGCGAATAGTCTGACAAAAATTGTTTTCTTAAAAAAATACCATGGGCTAACCCCTTTGCTTTTTTTCGAAAAATGATAAAAAATTTTTTTGTTCTACCCGTAAGGAAAAAACTATTATGGTTTAAGCCAGTGCCCTTAGCAATCCAAGTCAAAAGGAATCAAGTCGATATCTAGAAAACTAAGCAAGTTATGACCAAAAACGTAACTAGTTCCACTAAAAAGTGGCAGGAAAGAGGCAGTAGCAGAACTGGTAACATTTTTGGTCATAACTTGCTTATTTTTCTAGACATCGACTTGATTTCTACTGCGTTGAATAGGTAACAGCATTGGCTTTAATACGAAATTTTCTTTTTGCGAATAGTCTGACAAAAATTGTTTTCTTAAAAAAATACCATGGGCTACCCCCTTTGCTTTTTTTCGAAAAATGATAAAAAATTTTTTTGTTCTACCCGTAAGGAAAAAACTATTATGGTTTAAGCCAGTGCCCTTAGCAATCCAAGTCAAAAGGAATCAAGTCGATATCTAGAAAACTAAGCAAGTTATGACCAAAAACGTAACTAGTTCCACTAAAAAGTGGCAGGAAAGAGGCAGTAGCAGAACTGGTAACATTTTTGGTCATAACTTGCTTATTTTTCTAGACATCGACTTGATTTCTACTGCGTTGAATAGGTAACAGCATTGGCTTTAATACGAAATTTTCTTTTTGCGAATAGTCTGACAAAAATTGTTTTCTTAAAAAAATACCATGGGCTACCCCCTTTGCTTTTTTTCGAAAAATGATAAAAAATTTTTTTGTTCTACCCGTAAGGAAAAAACTATTATGGTTAAAGCCAGTGCCCTTAGCAATCCAAGTCAAAAGGAATCAGGTCGATATCTAGAAAACTAAGCAAGTTATGACCAAAAACGTAACTAGTTCTACTAAAAAGTGGCCGGAAAGAGGCAGTAGCAGAACTGGTAACATTTGTGGTCATAACTTGCTTATTTTTCTAGACATCGACTTGATTTCTACTGTGTTAAATAGGTAACAGCATTGGCTTTAATACAAAATTTTCGTTTTGCGAATAGTGGGACAAAAATTTTTTTCTTAAAAAAATACCATGGGCTACCCCCTTTGCTTTTTTTCGAAAAATGATAAAAAATTTTGTTGTTCTACCCGTAAGGAAAAAAATATTATGGTTAAAGCCAGTGCCCTTAGCAATCCAAGTCAAAAGGAATCAAGTCGATATTTAGAAAACTAAGCAAGTTATGACCAAAAACGTAACTAGTTCTACTAAAAAGTGGCCGGAAAGAGGCAGTAGCAGAACTGGTAACATTTTTCGTCATAACTTGCTTATTTTTCTAGACATCGACTTGATTTCTACTGCGTTGAATAGGTAACAGTATTGGCTTTAATAAGAAATTTTCTTTTTGCGAATAGTGGGACAAAAATTTTTTTCTTAAAAAAATACCATGGGCTACCCCCTTTGCTTTTTTTCGAAAAATGATAAAAATTTTTTTTGTTCTACCCGTAAGGAAAAAAATATTATGGTTAAAGCCAGTGCCCTTAGCAATCCAAGTCAAAAGGAATCAAGTCGATATCTAGAAAACTAAGCAAGTTATGGCCAAAAACGTAACTAGTTCTACTAAAAAGTGGCCGGAAAGAGGCAGTAGCAGAACTGGTAACATTTTTGGTCATAACTTGCTTATTTTTCTAGACATCGACTTGATTTCTACTGCGTTGAATAGGTAACAGCATTGGCTTTAATACGAAATTTTCTTTTTGCGAATAGTGGGACAAAAATTTTTTTCTTAAAAAAATACCATGGGCTACCCCCTTTGCTTTTTTCGAAAAATGATAAAAATTTTTTTTGTTCTACCCGTAAGGAAAAAAATATTATGGTTAAAGCCAGTGCCCTTAGCAATCCAAGTCAAAAGGAATCAAGTCGATATCTAGAAAACTAAGCAAGTTATGGCCAAAAACGTAACTAGTTCTACTAAAAAGTGGCCGGAAAGAGGCAGTAGCAGAACTGGTAACATTTTTGGTCATAACTTGCTTATTTTTCTAGACATCGACTTGATTTCTACTGCGTTGAATAGGTAACAGCATTGGCTTTAATACAAAATTTTCTTTTTGCGAATAGTCTGACAAAAATTGTTTTCTTAAAAAAATACCATGGGCTACCCCCTTTGCTTTTTTTCGAAAAATGATAAAAAATTTTTTTGTTCTACCCGTAAGGAAAAAACTATTATGGTTAAAGCCAGTGCCCTTAGCAATCCAAGTCAAAAGGAATCAAGTCGATATCTAGAAAACTAAGCAAGTTATGACCAAAAACGTAACTAGTTCCACTAAAAAGTGGCCGGAAAGAGGCAGTAGCAGAACTGGTAACATTTTTGGTCATAACTTGCTTATTTTTCTAGACATCGACTTGATTTCTACTGAGTTGAATAGGTAACAGCATTGGCTTTAATACAAAATTTTCTTTTTGCGAATAGTCTGACAAAAATTGTTTTCTTAAAAAAATACCATGGGCTACCCCCTTTGCTTTTTTTCGAAAAATGATAAAAAATTTTTTTGTTCTACCCGTAAGGAAAAAACTATTATGGTTAAAGCCAGTGCCCTTAGCAATCCAAGTCAAAAGGAATCAAGTCGATATCTAGACAACTAAGCAAGTTATGACCAAAAACGTAACTAGTTCTACTAAAAAGTGGCCGGAAAGAGGCAGTAGCAGAACTGGTAAAATTTTTGGTCATAACTTGCTTATTTTTCTAGACATCGACTTGATTTCTACTGCGTTGAATAGGTAACAGCATTGGCTTTAATACAAAATTTTCTTTTTGCGAATAGTGGGACAAAATTTTTTTTCTTAAAAAAATACCATGGGCTACCCCCTTTGCTTTTTTTCGAAAAATGATAAAAAATTTTTTTGTTCTACCCGTAAGGAAAAAAATATTATGGTTAAAGCCAGTGCCCTTAGCAATCCAAGTCAAAAGGAATCAAGTCGATATCTAGAAAACTAAGCAAGTTATGACCAAAAACGTAACTAGTTCTACTAAAAAGTGGCCGGAAAGAGGCAGTAGCAGAACTGGTAACATTTTTGGTCATAACTTGCTTATTTTTCTAGACATCGGCTTGATTTCTACTGCGTTGAATAGGTAACAGCATTGGCTTTAATACAAAATTTTCTTTTTGCGAATAGTGGGACAAAAATTTTTTTCTTAAAAAAATACCATGGGCTACCCCCTTTGCTTTTTTTCGAAAAATGATAAAAAATTTTTTTGTTCTACCCGTAAGGAAAAAACTATTATAATTAAAGCCAGTGCCCTTAGCAATCCAAGTCAAAAGGAATCAGGTCGATATCTAGAAAACTAAGCAAGTTATGACCAAAAACGTAACTAGTTCTACTAAAAAGTGGCCGGAAAGAGGCAGTAGCAGAACTGGTAACATTTGTGGTCATAACTTGCTTATTTTCGAAAAATGATAAAACATTTTTTTGTTCTACCCGTAAGGAAAAAACTATTATGGTTAAAGCCAGTGCCCTTAGCAATCCAAGTCAAAAGGAATCAAGTCGATATCTAGAAAACTGAGCAAGTTATGACCAAAAACGTAACTAGTTCTACTAAAAAGTGGCCGGAAAGAGGCAGTAGCAGAACTGGTAACATTTTTCGTCATAACTTGCTTATTTTTCTAGACATCGGCTTGATTTCTACTGCGTTGAATAGGTAACAGCATTGGCTTTAATACGAAATTTTCTTTTTGCGAATAGTGGGACAAAAATTTTTTTCTTAAAAAAATACCATGGGCTACCCCCTTTGCTTTTTTTCGAAAAATGATAAAAAATTTTTTTGTTCTACCCGTAAGGAAAAAACTATTATGGTTAAAGCCAGTGCCCTTAGCAATCCAAGTCAAAAGGAATCAAGTCGATATCTAGAAAACTGAGCAAGTTATGACCAAAAACGTAACTAGTTCTACTAAAAAGTGGCCGGAAAGAGGCAGTAGCAGAACTGGTAACATTTTTCGTCATAACTTGCTTATTTTTCTAGACATCGGCTTGATTTCTACTGCGTTGAATAGGTAACAGCATTGGCTTTAATACAAAATTTTCTTTTTGCGAATAGTGGGACAAAAATTTTTTTCTTAAAAAAATACCATGGGCTACCCCCTTTGCTTTTTTTCGAAAAATGATAAAAAAATTTTTTGTTCTACCCGTAAGGAAAAAACTATTATAATTAAAGCCAGTGCCCTTAGCAATCCAAGTCAAAAGGAATCAGGTCGATATCTAGAAAACTAAGCAAGTTATGACCAAAAATGTAACCAGTTCTGCTACTGCCTCTTTCCGGCCACTTTTTAGTATAACTAGTTACCTTTTTGGTCATAACTTGCTTAGTTTTTTAGATATCGACTTGATTCCTTTTGACTTGGATAGCTAAGGCCACTGGCTTTCACCACAATATTTTTTTTCTTGCGGGTAGAGCAAAAAATTTTTTACCATTTTTCCAAAAAAAGCAAAGGGGGTAGCCCATGGTATTTTTTGATGAAAAAAATTTTTGTCCCACTATTGGCAAAAACAAAATTTCATATTAAAGCCAATGCTCTTACCTATCCAACGCAGTAGAAATCAAGTCGATGTCTAGAAAAATAAGTAAGTTATAACCAAAAATGTAACCAGTTCTCTTACTGCCTCTTTCCGGCCACTTTTTAGTATAACTAGTTACCTTTTTGGTCATAACTTGCTTAGTTTTTTAGATATCGACTTGATTCCTTTTGACTTGGATAGCTAAGGCCACTGGCTTTCACCACAATATTTTTTTTCTTGCGGGTAGAGCAAAAAAATTTTTTACCATTTTTCCAAAAAAAGCAAAGGGGGTAGCCAATGGTATTTTTTTAAGAAAAAAATTTTTGTCCCACTATTCGCAAAAACAAAATTTCATATTAAAGCCAATGATCTTACCTATCCAACGCAGTAGAAATCAAGTCGATGTCTAGAAAAATAAGTAAGTTATAACCAAAAATGTAACCAGTTCTCCTACTGCCTCTTTCCGGCCACTTTTTAGTATAACTAGTTACCTTTTTGGTCATAACTTGCTTAGTTTTTCAGATATCGACTTGATTCCTTTTGACTTGGATAGCTAAGGGCACTGGCTTTCACCACAATATTTTTTTTCTAGCGGGTAGAGCAAAAAATTTTTTACCATTTTTCCAAAAAAAAGCAAAGGGGGTAGCCCATGGTATTTTTTGATGAAAAAAATTTTTGTCCCACTATTGGCAAAAACAAAATTTCATATTAAAGCCAATGCTCTTACCTATCCAACGCAGTAGAAATCAAGTCGATGTCTAGAAAAATAAGTAAGTTATAAAAAAATATGTAACCAGTTCTCCTACTGCCTCTTTCCGGCCACTTTTTAGTATAACTAGTTACCTTTTTGGTCATAACTTGCTTAGTTTTTCAGATATCGACTTGATTCCTTTTGACTTGGATAGCTAAGGGCACTGGCTTTCACCACAATATTTTTTTTCTAGCGGGTGGAGCAAAAAATTTTTTATCATTTTTCCAAAAAAAAGCAAAGGGGGTAGCCCATGGTATTTTTTGATGAAAAAAATTTTTGTCCCACTATTGGCAAAAACAAAATTTCATATTAAAGCCAATGCTCTTACCTATCCAACGCAGTAGAAATCAAGTCGATGTCTAGAAAAATAAGTAAGTTATAACCAAAAATGTAACCAGTTCTCCTACTGCCTCTTTCCGGCCACTTTTTAGTATAACTAGTTACCTTTTTGGTCATAACTTGCTTAGTTTTTTAGGTATCGACTTGATTCTTTTTGACTTGGATAGCTAAGGGCACTAGCTTTCACCACAATATTTTTTTTCTTGCGGGTAGAGCAAAAAAATTTTTTACCATTTTTCCAAAAAAAGCAAAGGGGGTAGCCCATGGTATTTTTTGATGAAAAAAAATTTTGTCCCACTATTCGCAAAAACAAAATTTCATATTAAAGCCAATGCTCTTACCTATCCAATGCAGTAGAAATCAAGTCGATGTCTAGAAAAATAAGTAAGTTATAAAAAAATATGTAACCAGTTCTCCTACTGCCTCTTTCCGGCCACTTTTTAGTATAACTTGTTACCTTTTTGGATAACTTGCTTAGTTTTTTAGATATCGACTTGATTCCTTTTGACTTGGATAGCTAAGGGCATTGGCTTTCACCACAATATTTTTTTTCTTGCGGGTAGAGCAAAAAATTTTTTACCATTTTTCCAAAAAAAGCAAAGGGGGTAGCCCATGGTATTTTTTGATGAAAAAAATTTTTTTCCCACTATTCGCAAAAACAAAATTTCATATTAAAGCCAATGCTCTTACCTATCCAACGCAGTAGAAATCAAGTCGATGTCTAGAAAAATAAGTAAGTTATAAAAAAATATGTAACCAGTTCTCCTACTGCCTCTTTCCGGCCACTTTTTAGTATAACTAGTTACCTTTTTGGTCATAACTTGCTTAGTTTTTTAGGTATCGACTTGATTCCTTTTGACTTGGATAGCTAAGGGCACTGGCTTTCACCACAATAATTTTTTTCTTGCGGGTAGAGCAAAAAATTTTTTACCATTTTTCCAAAAAAAGCAAAGGGGGTAGCCCATGGTATTTTTTGATGAAAAAAATTTTTGTCCCACTATTGGCAAAAACAAAATTTCATATTAAAGCCAATGCTCTTACCTATCCAACGCAGTAGAAATCAAGTCGATGTCTAGAAAAATAAGTAAGTTATAACCAAAAATGTAACCAGTTCTCCTACTGCCTCTTTCCGGCCACTTTTTAGTATAACTAGTTACCTTTTTGGTCATAACTTGCTTAGTTTTTTAGGTATCGACTTGATTCTTTTTGACTTGGATAGCTAAGTTCACTAGCTTTCACCACAATATTTTTTTTCTTGCGGGTAGAGCAAAAAAATTTTTTACCATTTTTCCAAAAAAAGCAAAGGGGGTAGCCCATGGTATTTTTTGATGAAAAAAAATTTTGTCCCACTATTCGCAAAAACAAAATTTCATATTAAAGCCAATGCTCTTACCTATCCAACGCAGTAGAAATCAAGTCGATGTCTAGAAAAATAAGTAAGTTATAAAAAAATATGTAACCAGTTCTCCTACTGCCTCTTTCCGGCCACTTTTTAGTATAACTAGTTACCTTTTTGGTCATAACTTGCTTAGTTTTTCAGATATCGACTTGATTCCTTTTGACTTGGATAGCTATGGGCACTGGCTTTCACCACAATATTTTTTTTTCTTGCGGGTAGAGCAAAAAATTTTTTACCATTTTTCCAAAAAAAGCAAAGGGGGTAGCCCATGGTATTTTTTGATGAAAAAAATTTTTGTCCCACTATTGGCAAAAACAAAATTTCATATTAAAGCCAATGCTCTTACCTATCCAACGCAGTAGAAATCAAGTCGATGTCTAGAAAAATAAGTAAGTTATAAAAAAAATGTAACCAGTTCTCCTACTGCCTCTTTCCGGCCACTTTTTAGTAGAACTAGTTACCTTTTTGGTCATAACTTGCTTAGTTTTTTAGGTATCGACTTGATTCCTTTTGACTTGGATAGCTAAGGGCACTGGCTTTCATCACAATATTTTTTTTCTTGCGGGTAGAGCAAAAAATTTTTTACCATTTTTCCAAAAAAAGCAAAGGGGGTAGCCCATGGTATTTTTTGATGAAAAAAATTTTTGTCCCACTATTCGCAAAAACAAAATTTCATATTAAAGCCAATGCTCTTACCTATCCAACGCAGTAGAAATCAAGTCGATGTCTAGAAAAATAAGTAAGTTATAACCAAAAATGTAACCAGTTCTCCTACTGCCTCTTTCCGGCCACTTTTTAGTATAACTAGTTACCTTTTTGGTCATAACTTGCTTAGTTTTTCAGATATCGACTTGATTCCTTTTGACTTGGATAGCTAAGGGCACTGGCTTTCACCACAATATTTTTTTTCTTGCGGGTAGAGCAAAAAATTTTTTACCATTTTTCCAAAAAAAGCAAAGGGGGTAGCCCATGGTATTTTTTGATGAAAAAAATTTTTGTCCCACTATTGGCAAAAACAAAATTTCATATTAAAGCCAATGCTCTTACCTATCCAACGCAGTAGAAATCAAGTCGATGTCTAGAAAAATAAGTAAGTTATAACCAAAAATGTAACCAGTTCTCCTACTGCCTCTTTCCGGCCACTTTTTAGTATAACTAGTTACCTTTTTGGTCATAACTTGCTTAGTTTTTCAGATATCGACTTGATTCCTTTTGACTTGGATAGCTAAGGGCATTGGCTTTCACCACAATATTTTTTTTCTTGCGGGTAGAGCAAAAAATTTTTTACCATTTTTCCAAAAAAAGCAAAGGGGGTAGCCCATGGTATTTTTTGATGAAAAAAATTTTTGTCCCACTATTGGCAAAAACAAAATTTCATATTAAAGCCAATGCTCTTACCTATCCAACGCAGTAGAAATCAAGTCGATGTCTAGAAAAATAAGTAAGTTATAAAAAAAATGTAACCAGTTCTCCTACTGCCTCTTTCCGGCCACTTTTTAGTAGAACTAGTTACCTTTTTGGTCATAACTTGCTTAGTTTTTTAGGTATCGACTTGATTCCTTTTGACTTGGATAGCTAAGGGCACTGGCTTTCACCACAATATTTTTTTTCTTGCGGGTAGAGCAAAAAAATTTTTTACCATTTTTCCAAAAAAAGCAAAGGGGGTAGCCCATGGTATTTTTTGAAGAAAAAAATTTTTGTCCCACTATTCGCAAAAACAAAATTTCATATTAAAGCCAATGCTCTTACCTATCCAACGCAGTAGAAATCAAGTCGATGTCTAGAAAAATAAGTAAGTTATAACCAAAAATGTAACCAGTTCTCCTACTGCCTCTTTCCGGCCACTTTTAAGTATAACTAGTTACCTTTTTGGTCATAACTTGCTTAGTTTTTTAGGTATCGACTTGATTCCTTTTGACTTGGATAGCTAAGGGCACTGGCTTTCACCACAATATTTTTTTTCTTCCGGGTAGAGCAAAAAAATTTTTTACCATTTTTCCAAAAAAAGCAAAGGGGGTAGCCCATGGTATTTTTTGAAGAAAAAAATTTTTGTCCCACTATTCGCAAAAACAAAATTTCATATTAAAGCCAATGCTCTTACCTATCCAACGCAGTAGAAATCAAGTCGATGTCTAGAAAAATAAGTAAGTTATAACCAAAAATGTAACCAGTTCTCCTACTGCCTCTTTCCGGCCACTTTTTAGTATAACTAGTTACCTTTTTGGTCATAACTTGCTTAGTTTTTTAGGTATCGACTTGATTCCTTTTGACTTGGATAGCTAAGGGCACTGGCTTTCACCACAATATTTTTTTTCTTGCGGGTAGAGCAAAAAAATTTTTTACCATTTTTCCAAAAAAAGCAAAGGGGGTAGCCCATGGTATTTTTTTAAGAAAAAAATTTTTGTCCCACTATTCGCAAAAACAAAATTTCATATTAAAGCCAATGCTCTTACCTATCCAACGCAGTAGAAATCAAGTCGATGTCTAGAAAAATAAGTAAGTTATAACCAAAAATGTAACCAGTTCTCTTACTGCCTCTTTCCGGCCACTTTTTAATATAACTAGTTACCTTTTTGGTCATAACTTGCTTAGTTTTTTAGATATCGACTTGATTCCTTTTGACTTGGATAGCTAAGGGCACTGGCTTTCACCACAATATTTTTTTTCTTGCGGGTAGAGCAAAAAAATTTTTTACCATTTTTCCAAAAAAAGCAAAGGGGGTAGCCCATGGTATTTTTTGAAGAAAAAAATTTTTGTCCCACTATTCGCAAAAACAAAATTTCATATTAAAGCCAATGCTCTTACCTATCCAACGCAGTAGAAATCAAGTCGATGTCTAGAAAAATAAGTAAGTTATAACCAAAAATGTAACCAGTTCTGCTACTGCCTCTTTCCGGCCACTTTTTAGTATAACTAGTTACCTTTTTGGTCATAACTTGCTTAGTTTTTTAGATATCGTCTTGATTCCTTTTGACTTGGATAGCTAAGGGCATTGGCTTTCACCACAATATTTTTTTTCTTGCGGGTAGAGCAAAAATTTTTTTACCATTTTTCCAAAAAAAGCAAAGGGGGTAGCCCATGGTATTTTTTGATGAAAAAAATTTTTGTCCCACTATTGGCAAAAACAAAATTTCATATTAAAGCCAATGCTCTTACCTATCCAACGCAGTAGAAATCAAGTCGATGTCTAGAAAAATAAGTAAGTTATAACCAAAAATGTAACCAGTTCTGCTACTGCCTCTTTCCGGCCACTTTTTAGTATAACTAGTTACCTTTTTGGTCATAACTTGCTTAGTTTTTTAGATATCGACTTGATTCCTTTTGACTTGGATAGCTAAGGGCACTGGCTTTCACCACAATATTTTTTTTCTTGCGGGTAGAGCAAAAAATTTTTTACCATTTTTCCAAAAAAAGCAAAGGGGGTAGCCCGTGGTATTTTTTGATGAAAAAAATTTTTGTCCCACTATTGGCAAAAACAAAATTTCATATTAAAGCCAATGCTCTTACCTATCCAACGCAGTAGAAATCAAGTCGATGTCTAGAAAAATAAGTAAGTTATAACCAAAAATGTAACCAGTTCTCTTACTGCCTCTTTCCGGCCACTTTTTAGTATAACTAGTTACCTTTTTGGTCATAACTTGCTTAGTTTTTTAGATATCGACTTGATTCCTTTTGACTTGGATAGCTAAGGGCACTGGCTTTCACCACAATATTTTTTTTCTTGCGGGTAGAGCAAAAAAATTTTTTACCATTTTTCCAAAAAAAGCAAAGGGGGTAGCCCATGGTATTTTTTGAAGAAAAAAATTTTTGTCCCACTATTCGCAAAAACAAAATTTCATATTAAAGCCAATGCTCTTACCTATCCAACGCAGTAGAAATCAAGTCGATGTCTAGAAAAATAAGTAAGTTATAACCAAAAATGTAAAAAGTTCTCTTACTGCCTTTCCGGCCACTTTTTAGTATAACTAGTTACCTTTTTGGTCATAACTTGCTTAGTTTTTCAGATATCGACTTGATTAATTTTGACTTGGATAGCTAAGGGCACTAGCTTTCACCACAATATTTTTTTTCTTGCGGGTAGAGCAAAAAAATTTTTTACCATTTTTCCAAAAAAAGCAAAGGGGGTAGCCAATGGTATTTTTTTAAGAAAAAAATTTTTGTCCCACTATTCGCAAAAACAAAATTTCATATTAAAGCCAATGATCTTACCTATCCAACGCAGTAGAAATCAAGTCGATGTCTAGAAAAATAAGTAAGTTATAACCAAAAATGTAACCAGTTCTCCTACTGCCTCTTTCCGGCCACTTTTTAGTATAACTAGTTACCTTTTTGGTCATAACTTGCTTAGTTTTTTAGATATCGACTTGATTCCTTTTGACTTGGATAGCTAAGGGCACTGCCTTTCACCACAATATTTTTTTCTTGCGGGTAGAGCAAAAAAATTTTTTACCATTTTTCCAAAAAAATCAAAGGGGGTAGCCCATGGTATTTTTTGAAGAAAAAAATTTTTGTCCCACTATTCGCAAAAACAAAATTTCATATTAAAGCCAATGCTCTTACCTATCCAACGCAGTAGAAATCAAGTCGATGTCTAGAAAAATAAGTAAGTTATAACCAAAAATGTAACCAGTTCTGCTACTGCCTCTTTCCGGCCACTTTTTAGTATAACTAGTTACCTTTTTGGTCATAACTTGCTTAGTTTTTTAGATATCGACTTGATTCCTTTTGACTTGGATAGCTAAGGGCATTGGCTTTCACCACAATATTTTTTTTCTTGCGGGTAGAGCAAAAAATTTTTTACCATTTTTCCAAAAAAATCAAAGGGGGTAGCCCATGGTATTTTTTGATGAAAAAAATTTTTGTCCCACTATTGGCAAAAACAAAATTTCATATTAAAGCCAATGCTCTTACCTATCCAACGCAGTAGAAATCAAGTCGATGTCTAGAAAAATAAGTAAGTTATAACCAAAAATGTAACCAGTTCTCTTACTGCCTCTTTCCGGCCACTTTTTAGTATAACTAGTTACCTTTTTGGTCATAACTTGCTTAGTTTTTTAGATATCGACTTGATTCCTTTTGACTTGGATAGCTAAGGGCACTGGCTTTCACCACAATATTTTTTTTTCTTGCGGGTAGAGCAAAAAAATTTTTTACCATTTTTCCAAAAAAAGCAAAGGGGGTAGCCCATGGTATTTTTTGATGAAAAAAATTTTTGTCCCACTATTGGCAAAAACAAAATTTCATATTAAAGCCAATGCTCTTACCTATCCAACGCAGTAGAAATCAAGTCGATGTCTAGAAAAATAAGTAAGTTATAACCAAAAATGTAACCAGTTCTCCTACTGCCTCTTTCCGGCCACTTTTTAGTATAACTAGTTACCTTTTTGGTCATAACTTGCTTAGTTTTTTAGATATCGACTTGATTCCTTTTGACTTGGATAGCTAAGGGCACTGGCTTTCACCACAATATTTTTTTTCTTGCGGGTAGAGCAAAAAAATTTTTTACCATTTTTCCAAAAAAAGCAAAGGGGGTAGCCCATGGTATTTTTTGAAGAAAAAAAATTTGGTCCCACTATTCGCAAAAACAAAATTTCATATTAAAGCCAATGCTCTTACCTATCCAACGCAGTAGAAATCAAGTCGATGTCTAGAAAAATAAGTAAGTTATAACCAAAAATGTAACCAGTTCTGCTACTGCCTCTTTCCGGCCACTTTTTAGTATAACTAGTTACCTTTTTGGTCATAACTTGCTTAGTTTTTTAGATATCGACTTGATTCCTTTTGACTTGGATAGCTAAGGCCACTGGCTTTAACCATAATAGTTTTTTCCTTACGGGTAGAACAAAAAAATGTTTTATCATTTTTCGAAAATAAGCAAGTTATGACCACAAATGTTACCAGTTCTGCTACTGCCTCTTTCCGGCCACTTTTTAGTAGAACTAGTTACGTTTTTGGTCATAACTTGCTCAGTTTTCTAGATATCGACTTGATTCCTTTTGACTTGGATTGCTAAGGGCACTGGCTTTAACCATAATAGTTTTTTCCTTACGGGTAGAACAAAAAAATGTTTTATCATTTTTCGAAAATAAGCAAGTTATGACCACAAATGTTACCAGTTCTGCTACTGCCTCTTTCCGGCCACTTTTTAGTAGAACTATTTACGTTTTTGGCCATAACTTGAAAAGTTTTCAATATATCGACTTGATTTCTTTTGCGTTGGATAGCTAACCGTATTGGCCTTAACTACAAATTTTTTTTTTATGGATAGTGAAAGAAAATTTTTTTATCATTTTTTAAAAAAAAGCAAAGGGGGTAGTCCATTGTTTTTTTTGGCGAAAAATATTTTTTTTCCACTATCTTCAAAAAACCAAATTTGAATTAAAGCCAATGCGGTTCTCTATTCAACGCAGTAGAAATCAAGCCGATATCTAGAAAAGTAAGCAAGTTATGGCCAAAAAGGTAAGTAGTTATACTACTGCCTATTTCCGGCCACTTTTTAGTAGAACTATTTACGTTTTTGGCCATAACTTGAAAAGTTTTCAATATATCGACTTGATTTCTTTTGCGTTGGATAGCTAACCGTATTGGCCTTAACTACAAATTTTTTTTTAATGGATAGTGGAAGAAATTTTTTTTATCATTTTTTAAAAAAAAGCAAAGGGGGTAGTCCATTGTTTTTTTTGGAGAAAAATATTTTTTTTCCACTATCTTCAAAAAACCAAATTTGAATTAAAGCCAATGCGGTTCTCTATTCAACGCAGTAGAAATCAAGCCGATATCTAGAAAAGTAAGCAAGTTATGACCAAAAAGGTAAGTAGTTATACTACTGCCTATTTCCGGCCACTTTTTAGTAGAACTATTTACGTTTTTGGCCATAACTTGAAAAGTTTTCAATATATCGACTTGATTTCTTTTGCGTTGGATAGCTAACCGTATTGGCCTTAACTACAAATTTTTTTTTAATGGATAGTGGAAGAAAATTTTTTTATCATTTTTTAAAAAAAAGCAAAGTCCATTGTTTTTTTTGGCGAAAAATATTTTTTTTCCACTATCTTCAAAAAACCAAATTTGAATTAAAGCCAATGCGGTTCTCTATTCAACGCAGTAGAAATCAAGCCGATATCTAGAAAAGTAAGCAAGTTATGACCAAAAAGGTAAGTAGTTATACTACTGCCTATTTCCGGCCACTTTTTAGTAGAACTATTTACGTTTTTGGCCATAACTTGAAAAGTTTTCAATATATCGACTTGATTTCTTTTGCGTTGGATAGCTAACCGTATTGGCCTTAACTACAAATTTTTTTTTAATGGATAGTGAAAGAAAATTTTTTTATCATTTTTTAAAAAAAAGCAAAGGGGGTGTCCATTGTTTTTTTTTGGCGAAAAATATTTTTTTTCCACTATCTTCAAAAAACCAAATTTGAATTAAAGCCAATGCGGTTCTCTATTCAACGCAGTAGAAATCAAGCCGATATCTAGAAAAGTAAGCAAGTTATGACCAAAAAGGTAAGTAGTTATACTACTGCCTATTTCCGGCCACTTTTTAGTAGAACTATTTACGTTTTTGGCCATAACTTGAAAAGTTTTCAATATATCGACTTGATTTCTTTTGCGTTGGATAGCTAACCGTATTGGCCTTAACTACAAATTTTTTTTTAATGGATAGTGGAAGAAAATTTTTTTATCATTTTTTAAAAAATAGCAAAGGGGGTAGTCCATTGTTTTTTTTGGCGAAAAATATTTTTTTCCACTATCTTCAAAAAACCAAATTTGAATTAAAGCCAATGCGGTTCTCTATTCAACGCAGTAGAAATCAAGCCGATATCTAGAAAAGTATGCAAGTTATGACCAAAAAGGTAAGTAGTTATACTACTGCCTATTTCCGGCCACTTTTTAGTAGAACTATTTACGGTTTTGGCCATAACTTGAAAAGTTTTCAATATATCGACTTGATTTCTTTTGCGTTGGATAGCTAACCGTATTGGCCTTAACTACAAATTTTTTTTTAATGGATAGTGGAAGAAAATTTTTTTATCATTTTTTAAAAAATAGCAAAGGGGGTAGTCCATTGTTTTTTTTGGCGAAAAATATTTTTTTTCCACTATCTTCAAAAAACCAAATTTGAATTAAAGCCAATGCGGTTCTCTATTCAACGCAGTAGAAATCAAGCCGATATCTAGAAAAGTAAGCAAGTTATGACCAAAAAGGTAAGTAGTTATACTACTGCCTATTTCCGGCCACTTTTTAGTAGAACTATTTACGTTTTTGGCCATAACTTGAAAAGTTTTCAATATATCGACTTGATTTCTTTTGCGTTGGATAGCTAACCGTATTGGCCTTAACAACAAATTTTTTTTTAATGGATAGTGGAAGAAAATTTTTTTATCATTTTTTAAAAAAAAGCAAAGGGGGTAGTCCATTGTTTTTTTTGGAGAAAAATATTTTTTTTCCACTATCTTCAAAAAACCAAATTTGAATTAAAGCCAATGCGGTTCTCTATTCAACGCAGTAGAAATCAAGCCGATATCTAGAAAAGTAAGCAAGTTATGACCAAAAAGGTAAGTAGTTATACTACTGCCTATTTCCGGCCACTTTTTAGTAGAACTATTTACGTTTTTGGCCATAACTTGAAAAGTTTTCAATATATCGACTTGATTTCTTTTGCGTTGGATAGCTAACCGTATTGGCCTTAACAACAAATTTTTTTTTAATGGATAGTGGAAGAAAATTTTTTTATCATTTTTTAAAAAAAAGCAAAGGGGGTAGTCCATTGTTTTTTTTGGAGAAAAATATTTTTTTTCCACTATCTTCAAAAAACCAAATTTGAATTAAAGCCAATGCGGTTCTCTATTCAACGCAGTAGAAATCAAGTCGATATCTAGAAAAATAAGCAAGTTATAACCAAAAAGGTAAGTAGTTATACTACTGCCTATTTCCGGCCACTTTTTAGTAGAACTATTTACGTTTTTGGCCATAACTTGAAAAGTTTTCAATATATCGACTTGATTTCTTTTGCGTTGGATAGCTAACCGTATTGGCCTTAACAACAAATTTTTTTTTAATGGATAGTGGAAGAAAATTTTTTTATCATTTTTTAAAAAAAAGCAAAGGGGGTAGTCCATTGTTTTTTTTGGAGAAAAATATTTTTTTTCCACTATCTTCAAAAAACCAAATTTGAATTAAAGCCAATACGGTTCTCTATTCAACGCAGTAGAAATCAAGCCGATATCTAGAAAAGTAAGCAAGTTATGACCAAAGAGGTAAGTAGTTATACTACTGCCTATTTCCGGCCACTTTTTAGTAGAACTATTTACATTTTTGGCCATAACTTGAAAAGTTTTCAATATATCGACTTGATTTCTTTTGCGTTGGATAGCTAACCGTATTGGCCTTAACAACAAATTTTTTTTTTAATGGATAGTGGAAGAAAATTTTTTTATCATTTTTTAAAAAAAAGCAAAGGGGGTAGTCCATTGTTTTTTTTGGCGAAAAATATTTTTTTTTCACAATCTTCAAAAAACCAAATTTGAATTAAAGCCAATGCGGTTCTCTATTCAACGCAGTAGAAATCAAGCCGATATCTAGAAAAGTAAGCAAGTTATGACCAAAAAGGTAAGTAGTTATACTACTGCCTATTTCCGGCCACTTTTTAGTAGAACTATTTACGTTTTTGGCCATAACTTGAAAAGTTTTCAATATATCGACTTGATTTCTTTTGCGTTGGATAGCTAACCGTATTGGCCTTAACTACAAATTTTTTTTTAATGGATAGTGAAAGAAAATTTTTTTATCATTTTTTAAAAAAAAGCAAAGGGGGTAGTCCATTGTTTTTTTTGGCGAAAAATATTTTTTTTCCACTATCTTCAAAAAACCAAATTTGAATTAAAGCCAATGCGGTTCTCTATTCAACACAGTAGAAATCAAGCCGATATCTAGAAAAGTAAGCAAGTTATGACCAAAAAGGTAAGTAGTTATACTACTGCCTATTTCCGGCCACTTTTTAGTAGAACTATTTACGTTTTTGGCCATAACTTGAAAAGTTTTCAATATATCGACTTGATTTCTTTTGCGTTGGATAGCTAACCATAATGGCCTTAACTACAAATTTTTTTTTAATGGATAGTGGAAGAAAATTTTTTTATCATTTTTTAAAAAAAAAGCAAAGGGGGTAGTCCATTGTTTTTTTTGGCGAAAAATATTTTTTTCCACTATCTTCAAAAAACCAAATTTGAATTAAAGCCAATGCGGTTCTCTATTCAACGCAGTAGAAATCAAGCCGATATCTAGAAAAGTAAGCAAGTTATGACCAAAAAGGTAAGTAGTTATACTACTGCCTATTTCCGGCCACTTTTTAGTAGAACTATTTACGTTTTTGGCCATAACTTGAAAAGTTTTCAATATATCGACTTGATTTCTTTTGCGTTGGATAGCTAACCGTATTGGCCTTAACTACAAATTTTTTTTTAATGGATAGTGGAAGAAAATTTTTTTATCATTTTTTAAAAAAAAGCAAAGTCCATTGTTTTTTTTGGCGAAAAATATTTTTTTTCCACTATCTTCAAAAAACCAAATTTGAATTAAAGCCAATGCGGTTCTCTATTCAACGCAGTAGAAATCAAGCCGATATCTAGAAAAGTAAGCAAGTTATGACCAAAAAGGTAAGTAGTTATACTACTGCCTATTTCCGGCCACTTTTTAGTAGAACTATTTACGTTTTTGGCCATAACTTGAAAAGTTTTCAATATATCGACTTGATTTCTTTTGCGTTGGATAGCTAACCGTATTGGCCTTAACTACAAATTTTTTTTTAATGGATAGTGGAAGAAAATTTTTTTATCATTTTTTAAAAAAAAGCAAAGTCCATTGTTTTTTTTGGCGAAAAATATTTTTTTTCCACTATCTTCAAAAAACCAAATTTGAATTAAAGCCAATGCGGTTCTCTATTCAACGCAGTAGAAATCAAGCCGATATCTAGAAAAGTAAGCAAGTTATGACCAAAAAGGTAAGTAGTTATACTACTGCCTATTTCCGGCCACTTTTTAGTAGAACTATTTACGGTTTTGGCCATAACTTGAAAAGTTTTCAATATATCGACTTGATTTCTTTTGCGTTGGATAGCTAACCGTATTGGCCTTAACAACAAATTTTTTTTTAATGGATAGTGGAAGAAAATTTTTTTATCATTTTTTAAAAAAAAGCAAAGGGGGTAGTCCATTGTTTTTTTTGGAGAAAAATATTTTTTTTCCACTATCTTCAAAAAACCAAATTTGAATTAAAGCCAATGCGGTTCTCTATTCAACGCAGTAGAAATCAAGCCGATATCTAGAAAAGTAAGCAAGTTATGACCAAAAAGGTAAGTAGTTATACTACTGCCTATTTCCGGCCACTTTTTAGTAGAACTATTTACGTTTTTGGCCATAACTTGAAAAGTTTTCAATATATCGACTTGATTTCTTTTGCGTTGGATAGCTAACCGTATTGGCCATAACTACAAATTTTTTTTTAATGGATAGTGGAAGAAATTTTTTTTATCATTTTTTAAAAAAAAGCAAAGGGGGTAGTCCATTGTTTTTTTTGGAGAAAAATATTTTTTTTCCACTATCTTCAAAAAACCAAATTTGAATTAAAGCCAATGCGGTTCTCTATTCAACGCAGTAGAAATCAAGCCGATATCTAGAAAAGTAAGCAAGTTATGACCAAAAAGGTAAGTAGTTATACTACTGCCTATTTCCGGCCACTTTTTAGTAGAACTATTTACGTTTTTGGCCATAACTTGAAAAGTTTTCAATATATCGACTTGATTTCTTTTGCGTTGGATAGCTAACCGTATTGGCCTTAACTACAAATTTTTTTTTAATGGATAGTGGAAGAAAATTTTTTTATCATTTTTTAAAAAAAAGCAAAGTCCATTGTTTTTTTTGGCGAAAAATATTTTTTTTCCACTATCTTCAAAAAACCAAATTTGAATTAAAGCCAATGCGGTTCTCTATTCAACGCAGTAGAAATCAAGCCGATATCTAGAAAAGTAAGCAAGTTATGACCAAAAAGGTAAGTAGTTATACTACTGCCTATTTCCGGCCACTTTTTAGTAGAACTATTTACGTTTTTGGCCATAACTTGAAAAGTTTTCAATATATCGACTTGATTTCTTTTGCGTTGGATAGCTAACCGTATTGGCCTTAACTACAAATTTTTTTTTAATGGATAGTGAAAGAAAATTTTTTATCATTTTTTAAAAAAAAGCAAAGGGGGTAGTCCATTGTTTTTTTTTTTGGCGAAAAATATTTTTTTTCCACTATCTTCAAAAAACCAAATTTGAATTAAAGCCAATGCGGTTCTTTATTCAACGCAGTAGAAATCAAGCCGATATCTAGAAAAGTAAGCAAGTTATGACCAAAAAGGTAAGTAGTTATACTACTGCCTATTTCCGGCCACTTTTTAGTAGAACTATTTACGTTTTTGGCCATAACTTGAAAAGTTTTCAATATATCGACTTGATTTCTTTTGCGTTGGATAGCTAACCGTAATGGCCTTAACTACAAATTTTTTTTTAATGGATAGTGGAAGAAAATTTTTTTATCATTTTTTAAAAAAAAGCAAAGTCCATTGTTTTTTTTGGCGAAAAATATTTTTTTCCACTATCTTCAAAAAACCAAATTTGAATTAAAGCCAATGCGGTTCTCTATTCAACGCAGTAGAAATCAAGCCGATATCTAGAAAAGTAAGCAAGTTATGACCAAAAAGGTAAGTAGTTATACTACTGCCTATTTCCGGCCACTTTTTAGTAGAACTATTTACGTTTTTGGCCATAACTTGAAAAGTTTTCAATATATCGACTTGATTTCTTTTGCGTTGGATAGCTAACCGTATTGGCCTTAACTACAAATTTTTTTTTAATGGATAGTGGAAGAAAATTTTTTTATCATTTTTTAAAAAAAAGCAAAGTCCATTGTTTTTTTTGGCGAAAAATATTTTTTTCCACTATCTTCAAAAAACCAAATTTGAATTAAAGCCAATGCGGTTCTCTATTCAACGCAGTAGAAATCAAGCCGATATCTAGAAAAGTATGCAAGTTATGACCAAAAAGGTAAGTAGTTATACTACTGCCTATTTCCGGCCACTTTTTAGTAGAACTATTTACGGTTTTGGCCATAACTTGAAAAGTTTTCAATATATCGACTTGATTTCTTTTGCGTTGGATAGCTAACCGTATTGGCCTTAACTACAAATTTTTTTTTAATGGATAGTGGAAGAAAATTTTTTTATCATTTTTTAAAAAATAGCAAAGGGGGTAGTCCATTGTTTTTTTTGGCGAAAAATATTTTTTTTCCACTATCTTCAAAAAACCAAATTTGAATTAAAGCCAATGCGGTTCTCTATTCAACGCAGTAGAAATCAAGCCGATATCTAGAAAAGTAAGCAAGTTATGACCAAAAAGGTAAGTAGTTATACTACTGCCTATTTCCGGCCACTTTTTAGTAGAACTATTTACGTTTTTGGCCATAACTTGAAAAGTTTTCAATATATCGACTTGATTTCTTTTGCGTTGGATAGCTAACCGTATTGGCCTTAACAACAAATTTTTTTTTAATGGATAGTGGAAGAAAATTTTTTTATCATTTTTTAAAAAAAAGCAAAGGGGGTAGTCCATTGTTTTTTTTGGAGAAAAATATTTTTTTTCCACTATCTTCAAAAAACCAAATTTGAATTAAAGCCAATGCGGTTCTCTATTCAACGCAGTAGAAATCAAGTCGATATCTAGAAAAATAAGCAAGTTATAACCAAAAAGGTAAGTAGTTATACTACTGCCTATTTCCGGCCACTTTTTAGTAGAACTATTTACGTTTTTGGCCATAACTTGAAAAGTTTTCAATATATCGACTTGATTTCTTTTGCGTTGGATAGCTAACCGTATTGGCCTTAACTACAAATTTTTTTTTTAATGGATAGTGAAAGAAAATTTTTTTTATCATTTTTTAAAAAAAAGCAAAGGGGGTAGTCCATTGTTTTTTTTGGCGAAAAATATTTTTTTTCCACTATCTTCAAAAAACCAAATTTGAATTAAAGCCAATGCGGGTCTCTATTCAACGCAGTAGAAATCAAGTCGATATCTAGAAAAGTAAGCAAGTTATGACCAAAAAGGTAAATAGTTATACTACTGCCTATTTCCGGCCACTTTTTAGTAGAACTATTTACGTTTTTGGCCATAACTTGAAAAGTTTTCAATATATCGACTTGATTTCTTTTGCGTTGGATAGCTAACCGTATTGGCCTTAACTACAAATTTTTTTTTTAATTGATAGTGGAAGAAAATTTTTTTTATCATTTTTTAAAAAAAAGCAAAGGGGGTAGTCCATTGTTTTTTTTGGCGAAAAATATTTTTTTTCCACTATCTTCAAAAAACCAAATTTGAATTAAAGCCAATGCGGGTCTCTATTCAACGCAGTAGAAATCAAGTCGATATCTAGAAAAGTAAGCAAGTTATGACCAAAAAGGTAAATAGTTATACTACTGCCTATTTCCGGCCACTTTTTAGTAGAACTATTTACGTTTTTGGCCATAACTTGAAAAGTTTTCAATATATCGACTTGATTTCTTTTGCGTTGGATAGCTAACCGTATTGGCCTTAACTACAAATTTTTTTTTAATGGATAGTGGAAGAAAATTTTTTTATAATTTTTTAAAAAAAAGCAAAGGGGGTAGTCCATTGTTTTTTTTGGCGAAAAATATTTTTTTCCACTATCTTCAAAAAACCAAATTTGAATTAAAGCCAATGCGGTTCTCTATTCAACGCAGTAGAAATCAAGTCGATATCTAGAAAAATAAGCAAGTTATAACCAAAAAGGTAAGTAGTTATACTACTGCCTATTTCCGGCCACTTTTTAGTAGAACTATTTACGTTTTTGGCCATAACTTGAAAAGTTTTCAATATATCGACTTGATTTCTTTTGCGTTGGATAGCTAACCGTATTGGCCTTAACTACAAATTTTTTTTTAATGGATAGTGGAAGAAAATTTTTTTTATCATTTTTTAAAAAAAAGCAAAGGGGGTAGTCCATTGTTTTTTTTGGCGAAAAATATTTTTTTTCCACTATCTTCAAAAAACCAAATTTGAATTAAAGCCAATGCGCTTCTCTATTCAACGCAGTAGAAATCAAGCCGATATCTAGAAAAGTAAGCAAGTTATGACCAAAAAGGTAAGTAGTTATACTACTGCCTATTTCCGGCCACTTTTTAGTAGAACTATTTACGTTTTTGGCCATAACTTGAAAAGTTTTCAATATATCGACTTGATTTCTTTTGCGTTGGATAGCTAACCGTATTGGCCTTAACTACTAATTTTTTTTTAATGGATAGTGGAAGAAAATTTTTTTTATCATTTTTAAAAAGAAGCAAAGGGGGTAGTCCATTGTTTTTTTTGGCGAAAAATATGTTTTTTCCACTATCTTCAAAAAACCAAATTTGAATTAAAGCCAATGCGGTTCTCTATTCAACGCAGTAGAAATCAAGCCGATATCTAGAAAAGTAAGCAAGTTATGACCATAAAGGTAAGTAGTTATACTACTGCCTATTTCCGGCCACTTTTTAGTAGAACTATTTACGTTTTTGGCCATAACTTGAAAAGTTTTCAATATATCGACTTGATTTCTTTTGCGTTGGATAGCTAACCGTATTGGCCTTAACTACAAATTTTTTTTTAATGGATAGTGGAAGAAAATTTTTTTTATCATTTTTTAAAAAAAAGCAAAGGGGGTAGTCCATTGTTTTTTTTGGCGAAAAATATTTTTTTTCCACTATCTTCAAAAAACCAAATTTGAATTAAAGCCAATGCGGTTCTCTATCCAACGCAGTAGAAATCCAGTCGATATCTAGAAAAGTAAGCAAGTTATGACCAAAAAGGTAAGTAGTTATACTACTGCCTATTTCCGGCCACTTTTTAGTAGAACTATTTACGTTTTTGGCCATAACTTGAAAAGTTTTCAATATATCGACTTGATTTCTTTTGCGTTGGATAGCTAACCGTATTGGCCTTAACTACAAATTTTTTTTTAATGGATAGTGGAAGAAAATTTTTTTATCATTGTTTTTTTTGGCGAAAAATATTTTTTTCCACTATCTTCAAAAAACCAAATTTGAATTAAAGCCAATGCGGTTCTCTATCCAACGCAGTAGAAATCAAGTCGATATCTATAAAAGTAAGCAAGTTATGACCAAAAAGGTAAGTAGTTATACTACTGCCTATTTCCGGCCACTTTTTAGTAGAACTATTTACGTTTTTGGCCATAACTTGAAAAGTTTTCAATATATCGACTTGATTTCTTTTGCGTTGGATAGCTAACCGTATTGGCCTTAACTACAAATTTTTTTTTAATGGATAGTGGAAGAAAATTTTTTTATCATTTTTTTAAAAAAAGCATGGGGGTAGTCCATTGTTTTTTTTTGGCGAAAAATATTTTTTTTCCACTATCTTCAAAAAACCAAATTTGAATTAAAGCCAATGCGGTTCTCTATCCAACGCAGTAGAAATCAAGCCGATATCTAGAAAAGTAAGCAAGTTATGACCAAAAAGGTAAGTAGTTATACTACTGCCTATTTCCGGCCACTTTTTAGTAGAACTATTTACGTTTTTGGCCATAACTTGAAAAGTTTTCAATATATCGACTTGATTTCTTTTGCGTTGGATAGCTAACCGTATTGGCCTTAACTACAAATTTTTTTTTAATGGATAGTGGAAGAAAATTTTTTTATCATTTTTTAAAAAAAAGCAAAGGGGGTAGTCCATTGTTTTTTTTGGCGAAAAATATTTTTTTTCCACTATCTTCAAAAAACCAAATTTGAATTAAAGCCAATGCGGTTCTCTATTCAACGCAGTAGAAATCAAGCCGATATCTAGAAAAGTAAGCAAGTTATGACCAAAAAGGTAAGTAGTTATACTACTGCCTATTTCCGGCCACTTTTTAGTAGAACTATTTACGTTTTTGGCCATAACTTGAAAAGTTTTCAATATATCGACTTGATTTCTTTTGCGTTGGATAGCTAACCGTATTGGCCTTAACTACAAATTTTTTTTTAATGGATAGTGGAAGAAAATTTTTTTATCATTTTTTAAAAAAAAGCAAAGTCCATTGTTTTTTTTGGCGAAAAATATTTTTTTTCCACTATCTTCAAAAAACCAAATTTGAATTAAAGCCAATGCGGTTCTCTATTCAACGCAGTAGAAATCAAGCCGATATCTAGAAAAGTAAGCAAGTTATGACCAAAAAGGTAAGTAGTTATACTACTGCCTATTTCCGGCCACTTTTTAGTAGAACTATTTACGTTTTTGGCCATAACTTGAAAAGTTTTCAATATATCGACTTGATTTCTTTTGCGTTGGATAGCTAACCGTATTGGCCTTAACTACAAATTTTTTTTTAAATGGATAGTGGAAGAAAATTTTTTTTATCATTTTTTAAAAAAAAGCAAAGGGGGTAGTCCATTGTTTTTTTTTGGCAAAAAATATTTTTTTTTCCACTATCTTCAAAAAACCAAATTTGAATTAAAGCCAATGTGGTTCTCTATTCAACGCAGTAGAAATCAAGCCGATATCTAAAAAAGTAAGCAAGTTATGACCAAAAAGATAAGTAGTTATACTGCTGCCTATTTCCGGCCACTTTTTAGTAGAACTATTTACGTTTTTGGCCATAACTTGAAAAGTTTTCAATATATCGACTTGATTTCTTTTGCGTTGGATAGCTAACCGTATTGGCCTTAACTACAAATTTTTTTTTAATGGATAGTGGAAGAAAATTTTTTTATCATTTTTTAAAAAAAGCAAAGTCCATTGTTTTTTTTGGCGAAAAATATTTTTTTTCCACTATCTTCAAAAAACCAAATTTGAATTAAAGCCAATGCGGTTCTCTATTCAACGCAGTAGAAATCAAGCCGATATCTAGAAAAGTAAGCAAGTTATGACCAAAAAGGTAAGTAGTTATACTACTGCCTATTTCCGGCCACTTTTTAGTAGAACTATTTACGTTTTTGGCCATAACTTGAAAAGTTTTCAATATATCGACTTGATTTCTTTTGCGTTGGATAGCTAACCGTATTGGCCTTAACTACAAATTTTTTTTTAATGGATAGTGGAAGAAAATTTTTTTATCATTTTTAAAAAAAAAAAGCAAAGTCCATTGTTTTTTTTGGCGAAAAATATTTTTTTTCCACTATCTTCAAAAAACCAAATTTGAATTAAAGCCAATGCGGTTCTCTATTCAACGCAGTAGAAATCAAGCCGATATCTAAAAAAGTAAGCAAGTTATGACCAAAAAGATAAGTAGTTATACTGCTGCCTATTTCCGGCCACTTTTTAGTAGAACTATTTACGTTTTTGGCCATAACTTGAAAAGTTTTCAATATATCGACTTGATTTCTTTTGCGTTGGATAGCTAACCGTATTGGCCTTAACTACAAATTTTTTTTTAATGGATAGTGGAAGAAAATTTTTTTATCATTTTTTAAAAAAAGCAAAGTCCATTGTTTTTTTTGGCGAAAAATATTTTTTTTCCACTATCTTCAAAAAACCAAATTTGAATTAAAGCCAATGCGGTTCTCTATTCAACGCAGTAGAAATCAAGCCGATATCTAGAAAAGTAAGCAAGTTATGACCAAAAAGGTAAGTAGTTATACTACTGCCTATTTCCGGCCACTTTTTAGTAGAACTATTTACGTTTTTGGCCATAACTTGAAAAGTTTTCAATATATCGACTTGATTTCTTTTGCGTTGGATAGCTAACCGTATTGGCCTTAACTACAAATTTTTTTTTTAATGGATAGTGGAAGAAAATTTTTTTTATCATTTTTTAAAAAAAAGCAAAGGGGGTAGTCCATTGTTTTTTTTTGGCGAAAAATATTTTTTTTCCACTATCTTCAAAAAAACAAATTTGAATTAAAGCCAATGCGGTTCTTTATTCAACGCAGTAGAAATCAAGCCGATATCTAGAAAAGTAAGCAAGTTATGACCAAAAAGGTAAGTAGTTATATTACTGCCTATTTCCGGCCACTTTTTAGTAGAACTATTTACGTTTTTGGCCATAACTTGAAAAGTTTTCAATATATCGACTTGATTTCTTTTGCGTTAAATAGCTTACCGTATTGGCCTTAACTACAAATTTTTTTTTAATGGATAGTGGAAGAAAATTTTTTTATCATTTTTTAAAAAAAAGCAAAGTGGGTAGTCCATTGTTTTTTTTCCACTATCTTCAAAAAACCAAATTTGAATTAAAGCCAATGTGGTTCTCTATTCAACGCAGTAGAAATCAAGCCGATATCTAGAAAAGTAAGCAAGTTATGACCAAAAAGGTAAGTAGTTATACTACTGCCTATTTCCGGCCACTTTTTAGTAGAACTATTTACGTTTTTGGCCATAACTTGAAAAGTTTTCAATATATCGACTTGATTTCTTTTGCGTTGGATAGCTAACCGTATTGGCCTTAACAACAAATTTTTTTTTAATGGATAGTGGAAGAATTTTTTTTTATCATTTTTTAAAAAAAAGCAAAGTCCATTGTTTTTTTTGGCGAAAAATATTTTTTTTCCACTATCTTCAAAAAACCAAATTTGAATTAAAGCCAATGCGGTTCTCTATTCAACGCAGTAGAAATCAAGCCGATATCTAGAAAAGTAAGCAAGTTATGACCAAAAAGGTAAGTAGTTATACTACTGCCTATTTCCGGCCACTTTTTAGTAGAACTATTTACGTTTTTGGCCATAACTTGAAAAGTTTTCAATACATCGACTTGATTTCTTTTGCGTTGGATAGCTAACCGTATTGGCCTTAACAACAAATTTTTTTTTAATGGATAGTGGAAGAAAATTTTTTTATCATTTTTTAAAAAAAAGCAAAGGGGGTAGTCCATTGTTTTTTTTGGCGAAAAATATTTTTTTTTCACAATCTTCAAAAAACCAAATTTGAATTAAAGCCAATGCGGTTCTCTATTCAACGCAGTAGAAATCAAGCCGATATCTAGAAAAGTAAGCAAGTTATGACCAAAAAGGTAAGTAGTTATACTACTGCCTATTTCCGGCCACTTTTTAGTAGAACTATTTACGTTTTTGGCCATAACTTGAAAAGTTTTCAATATATCGACTTGATTTCTTTTGCGTTGGATAGCTAACCGTATTGGCCTTAACAACAAATTTTTTTTTAATGGATAGTGGAAGAAAATTTTTTTATCATTTTTTAAAAAAAAGCAAAGGGGGTAGTCCATTGTTTTTTTTGGAGAAAAATATTTTTTTTCCACTATCTTCAAAAAACCAAATTTGAATTAAAGCCAATGCGGTTCTCTATTCAACGCAGTAGAAATCAAGCCGATATCTAGAAAAGTAAGCAAGTTATGACCAAAAAGGTAAGTAGTTATACTACTGCCTATTTCCGGCCACTTTTTAGTAGAACTATTTACGTTTTTGGCCATAACTTGAAAAGTTTTCAATATATCGACTTGATTTCTTTTGCGTTGGATAGCTAACCGTATTGGCCTTAACTACAAATTTTTTTTTAATGGATAGTGAAAGAAAATTTTTTTATCATTTTTTAAAAAAAAGCAAAGGGGGTAGTCCATTGTTTTTTTTTGGCGAAAAATATTTTTTTTCCACTATCTTCAAAAAACCAAATTTGAATTAAAGCCAATGCGGTTCTCTATTCAACGCAGTAGAAATCAAGCCGATATCTAGAAAAGTAAGCAAGTTATGACCAAAAAGGTAAGTAGTTATACTACTGCCTATTTCCGGCCACTTTTTAGTAGAACTATTTACGTTTTTGGCCATAACTTGAAAAGTTTTCAATATATCGACTTGATTTCTTTTGCGTTGGATAGCTAACCGTAATGGCCTTAACTACAAATTTTTTTTTAATGGATAGTGGAAGAAAATTTTTTTATCATTTTTTAAAAAAAAAGCAAAGGGGGTAGTCCATTGTTTTTTTTGGCGAAAAATATTTTTTTTCACTATCTTCAAAAAACCAAATTTGAATTAAAGCCAATGCGGTTCTCTATTCAACGCAGTAGAAATCAAGCCGATATCTAGAAAAGTAAGCAAGTTATGACCAAAAAGGTAAGTAGTTATACTACTGCCTATTTCCGGCCACTTTTTAGTAGAACTATTTACGGTTTTGGCCATAACTTGAAAAGTTTTCAATATATCGACTTGATTTCTTTTGCGTTGGATAGCTAACCGTATTGGCCTTAACAACAAATTTTTTTTTAATGGATAGTGGAAGAAAATTTTTTTTATCATTTTTTAAAAAAAAGCAAAGGAGTTAGTCCATTGTTTTTTTTGGCGAAAAATATTTTTTTTCCACTATCTTCAAAAAACCAAATTTGAATTAAAGCCAATGCGGTTCTCTATCCAACGCAGTAGAAATCAAGTCGATATCTAGAAAAGTAAGCAAGTTATGACCAAAAAGGTAAGTAGTTATACTACTGCCTATTTCCGGCCACTTTTTAGTAGAACTATTTACGTTTTTGGCCATAACTTGAAAAGTTTTCAATATATCGACTTGATTTCTTTTGCGTTGGATAGCTAACCGTATTGGCCTTAACAACAAATTTTTTTTTAATGGATAGTGGAAGAAAATTTTTTTATCATTTTTTAAAAAAAAGCAAAGGGGGTAGTCCATTGTTTTTTTTGCAGAAAAATATTTTTTTTCCACTATCTTCAAAAAACCAAATTTGAATTAAAGCCAATGCGGTTCTTTATTCAACGCAGTAGAAATCAAGCCGATATCTAGAAAAGTAAGCAAGTTATGACCAAAAAGGTAAGTAGTTATACTACTGCCTATTTCCGGCCACTTTTTAGTAGAACTATTTACGGTTTTGGCCATAACTTGAAAAGTTTTCAATATATCGACTTGATTTCTTTTGCGTTGGATAGCTAACCGTATTGGCCTTAACTACAAATTTTTTTTTAATGGATAGTGGAAGAAAATTTTTTTTATCATTTTTTAAAAAAAAGCAAAGGAGTTAGTCCATTGTTTTTTTTGGCGAAAAATATTTTTTTTCCACTATCTTCAAAAAACCAAATTTGAATTAAAGCCAATGCGGTTCTCTATCCAACGCAGTAGAAATCAAGTCGATATCTAGAAAAGTAAGCAAGTTATGACCAAAAAGGTAAGTAGTTATACTACTGCCTATTTCCGGCCACTTTTTAGTAGAACTATTTACGTTTTTGGCCATAACTTGAAAAGTTTTCAATATATCGACTTGATTTCTTTTGCGTTGGATAGCTAACCGTATTGGCCTTAACTACAAATTTTTTTTTAATGGATAGTGGAAGAAAATTTTTTTTATCATTTTTTAAAAAAAAGCAAAGGGGGTAGTCCATTGTTTTTTTTTGTCAAAAAATATTTTTTTTCCACTATCTTCAAAAAACCAAATTTGAATTAAAGCCAATGCGGTTCTCTATTCAACGCAGTAGAAATCAAGCCGATATCTAGAAAATTAAGCAAGTTATGACCAAAAAGGTAAGTAGTTATACTACTGCCTATTTCCGGCCACTTTTTAGTAGAACTATTTACGTTTTTGGCCATAACTTGAAAAGTTTTCAATATATCGACTTGATTTCTTTTGCGTTGGATAGCTAACCGTATTGGCCTTAACTACAAATTTTTTTTAATGGATAGTGGAAGAAAATTTTTTTTATCATTTTTTAAAAAAAAGCAAAGGGGGTAGTCCATTGTTTTTTTTTTCAAAAAATATTTTTTTTCCACTATCTTCAAAAAACCAAATTTGAATTAAAGCCAATGCGGTTCTCTATTCAACGCAGTAGAAATCAAGCCGATATCTAGAAAAGTAAGCAAGTTATGACCAAAAAGGTAAGTAGTTATACTACTGCCTATTTCCGGCCACTTTTTAGTAGAACTATTTACGTTTTTGGCCATAACTTGAAAAGTTTTCAATATATCGACTTGATTTCTTTTGCGTTGGATAGCTAACCGTATTGGCCTTAACTACAAATTTTTTTTAATGGATAGTGGAAGAAAATTTTTTTTATCATTTTTTAAAAAAAAGCAAAGGGGGTAGTCCATTGTTTTTTTTTTTCAAAAAATATTTTTTTTCCACTATCTTCAAAAAACCAAATTTGAATTAAAGCCAATGCGGTTCTCTATTCAACGCAGTAGAAATCAAGCCGATATCTAGAAAAGTAAGCAAGTTATGACCAAAAAGGTAAGTAGTTATACTACTGCCTATTTCCGGCCACTTTTTAGTAGAACTATTTACGTTTTTGGCCATAACTTGAAAAGTTTTCAATATATCGACTTGATTTCTTTTGCGTTGGATAGCTAACCGTATTGGCCTTAACTACAAATTTTTTTTTAATGGATAGTGGAAGAAAATTTTTTTTATCATTTTTTAAAAAAAAGCAAAGGGGGTAGTCCATTGTTTTTTTTTGGCAAAAAATATTTTTTTTCCACTATCTTCAAAAAACCAAATTTGAATTAAAGCCAATGCGGTTCTCTATTCAACGCAGTAGAAATCAAGCCGATATCTAGAAAAGTAAGCAAGTTATGACCAAAAAGGTAAGTAGTTATACTACTGCCTATTTCCGGCCACTTTTTAGTAGAACTATTTACGTTTTTGGCCATAACTTGAAAAGTTTTCAATATATCGACTTGATTTCTTTTGCGTTGGATAGCTAACCGTATTGGCCTTAACTACAAATTTTTTTTTAATGGATAGTGGAAGAAAATTTTTTTTATCATTTTTTAAAAAAAAGCAAAGGGGGTAGTCCATTGTTTTTTTTGGCAAAAAATATTTTTTTTCCACTATCTTCAAAAAACCAAATTTGAATTAAAGCCAATGCGGTTCTCTATCCAACGCAGTAGAAATCAAGCCGATATCTAGAAAAGTAAGCAAGTTATGACCAAAAAGGTAAGTAGTTATACTACTGCCTATTTCCGGCCACTTTTTAGTAGAACTATTTACGTTTTTGGCCATAACTTGAAAAGTTTTCAATATATCGACTTGATTTCTTTTGCGTTGGATAGCTAACCGTATTGGCCTTAACTACAAATTTTTTTTAATGGATAGTGGAAGAAAATTTTTTTTATCATTTTTTAAAAAAAAGCAAAGGGGGTAGTCCATTGTTTTTTTTTGTCAAAAAATATTTTTTTTCCACTATCTTCAAAAAACCAAATTTGAATTAAAGCCAATGCGGTTCTCTATTCAACGCAGTAGAAATCAAGCCGATATCTAGAAAAGTAAGCAAGTTATGACCAAAAAGGTAAGTAGTTATACTACTGCCTATTTCCGGCCACTTTTTAGTAGAACTATTTACGTTTTTGGCCATAACTTGAAAAGTTTTCAATATATCGACTTGATTTCTTTTGCGTTGGATAGCTAACCGTATTGGCCTTAACTACAAATTTTTTTTTAATGGATAGTGGAAGAAAATTTTTTTTATCATTTTTTAAAAAAAAGCAAAGGGGGTAGTCCATTGTTTTTTTTTGTCAAAAAATATTTTTTTTCCACTATCTTCAAAAAACCAAATTTGAATTAAAGCCAATGCGGTTCTCTATTCAACGCAGTAGAAATCAAGCCAATATCTAGAAAATTAAGCAAGTTATGACCAAAAAGGTAAGTAGTTATACTACTGCATATTTCCGGCCACTTTTTAGTAGAACTATTTACGTTTTTGGCCATAACTTGAAAAGTTTTCAATATATCGACTTGATTTCTTTTGCGTTGGATAGCTAACCGTATTGGCCTTAACTACAAATTTTTTTTTAATGGATAGTGGAAGAAAATTTTTTTATCATTTTTTAAAAAAACGCAAAGGGGGTAGTCCATTGTTTTTTTTTGTCAAAAAATATTTTTTTTCCACTATCTTCAAAAAACCAAATTTGAATTAAAGCCAATGCGGTTCTCTATTCAACGCAGTAGAAATAAAGCCGATATCTAGAAAAGTAAGCAAGTTATGACCAAAAAGGTAAGTAGTTATACTACTTCCTATTTCCGGCCACTTTTTAGTAGAACTATTTACGTTTTTGGCCATAACTTGAAAAGTTTTCAATATATCGACTTGATTTCTTTTGCGTTGGATAGCTAACCGTATTGGCCTTAACTACAAATTTTTTTTTAATGGATAGTGGAAGAAAATTTTTTTTATCATTTTTTAAAAAAAAGCAAAGGGGGTAGTCCATTGTTTTTTTTTGGCAAAAAATATTTTTTTTCCACTATCTTCAAAAAACCAAATTTGAATTAAAGCCAATGCGGTTCTCTATTCAACGCAGTAGAAATCAAGCCGATATCTAGAAAAGTAAGCAAGTTATGACCAAAAAGGTAAGTAGTTATACTACTGCCTATTTCCGGCCACTTTTTAGTAGAACTATTTACGTTTTTGGCCATAACTTGAAAAGTTTTCAATATATCGACTTGATTTCTTTTGCGTTGGATAGCTAACCGTATTGGCCTTAACTACAAATTTTTTTTTAATGGATAGTGGAAGAAAATTTTTTTTATCATTTTTTAAAAAAAAGCAAAGGGGGTAGTCCATTGTTTTTTTTGGCAAAAAATATTTTTTTTCCACTATCTTCAAAAAACCAAATTTGAATTAAAGCCAATGCGGTTCTCTATCCAACGCAGTAGAAATCAAGCCGATATCTAGAAAAGTAAGCAAGTTATGACCAAAAAGGTAAGTAGTTATACTACTGCCTATTTCCGGCCACTTTTTAGTAGAACTATTTACGTTTTTGGCCATAACTTGAAAAGTTTTCAATATATCGACTTGATTTCTTTTGCGTTGGATAGCTAACCGTATTGGCCTTAACTACAAATTTTTTTTAATGGATAGTGGAAGAAAATTTTTTTTATCATTTTTTAAAAAAAAGCAAAGGGGGTAGTCCATTGTTTTTTTTTTGTCAAAAAATATTTTTTTTCCACTATCTTCAAAAAACCAAATTTGAATTAAAGCCAATGCGGTTCTCTATTCAACGCAGTAGAAATCAAGCCGATATCTAGAAAAGTAAGCAAGTTATGACCAAAAAGGTAAGTAGTTATACTACTGCCTATTTCCGGCCACTTTTTAGTAGAACTATTTACGTTTTTGGCCATAACTTGAAAAGTTTTCAATATATCGACTTGATTTCTTTTGCGTTGGATAGCTAACCGTATTGGCCTTAACTACAAATTTTTTTTTAATGGATAGTGGAAGAAAATTTTTTTTATCATTTTTTAAAAAAAAGCAAAGGGGGTAGTCCATTGTTTTTTTTTGTCAAAAAATATTTTTTTTCCACTATCTTCAAAAAACCAAATTTGAATTAAAGCCAATGCGGTTCTCTATTCAACGCAGTAGAAATAAAGCCGATATCTAGAAAAGTAAGCAAGTTATGACCAAAAAGGTAAGTAGTTATACTGCTGCCTATTTCCGGCCACTTTTTAGTAGAACTATTTACGTTTTTGGCCATAACTTGAAAAGTTTTCAATATATCGACTTGATTTCTTTTGCGTTGGATAGCTAACCGTATTGGCCTTAACTACAAATTTTTTTTTAATGGATAGTGGAAGAAAATTTTTTTTATCATTTTTTAAAAAAAAGCAAAGGGGGTAGTCCATTGTTTTTTTTTGGCAAAAAATATTTTTTTTCCACTATCTTCAAAAAACCAAATTTGAATTAAAGCCAATGCGGTTCTCTATTCAACGCAGTAGAAATCAAGCCGATATCTAGAAAAGTAAGCAAGTTATGACCAAAAAGGTAAGTAGTTATACTACTGCCTATTTCCGGCCACTTTTTAGTAGAACTATTTACGTTTTTGGCCATAACTTGAAAAGTTTTCAATATATCGACTTGATTTCTTTTGCGTTGGATAGCTAACCGTATTGGCCTTAACTACAAATTTTTTTTTAATGGATAGTGGAAGAAAATTTTTTTTATCATTTTTTAAAAAAAAGCAAAGGGGGTAGTCCATTGTTTTTTTTGGCAAAAAATATTTTTTTTCCACTATCTTCAAAAAACCAAATTTGAATTAAAGCCAATGCGGTTCTCTATCCAACGCAGTAGAAATCAAGCCGATATCTAGAAAAGTAAGCAAGTTATGACCAAAAAGGTAAGTAGTTATACTACTGCCTATTTCCGGCCACTTTTTAGTAGAACTATTTACGTTTTTGGCCATAACTTGAAAAGTTTTCAATATATCGACTTGATTTCTTTTGCGTTGGATAGCTAACCGTATTGGCCTTAACTACAAATTTTTTTTAATGGATAGTGGAAGAAAATTTTTTATCATTTTTTAAAAAAAAGCAAAGGGGGTAGTCCATTGTTTTTTTTTTGTCAAAAAATATTTTTTTTCCACTATCTTCAAAAAACCAAATTTGAATTAAAGCCAATGCGGTTCTCTATTCAACGCAGTAGAAATAAAGCCGATATCTAGAAAAGTAAGCAAGTTATGACCAAAAAGGTAAGTAGTTATACTGCTGCCTATTTCCGGCCACTTTTTAGTAGAACTATTTACGTTTTTGGCCATAACTTGAAAAGTTTTCAATATATCGACTTGATTTCTTTTGCGTTGGATAGCTAACCGTATTGGCCTTAACTACAAATTTTTTTTTAATGGATAGTGGAAGAAAATTTTTTTTATCATTTTTTAAAAAAAAGCAAAGGGGGTAGTCCATTGTTTTTTTTTGGCAAAAAATATTTTTTTTCCACTATCTTCAAAAAACCAAATTTGAATTAAAGCCAATGCGGTTCTCTATTCAACGCAGTAGAAATCAAGCCGATATCTAGAAAAGTAAGCAAGTTATGACCAAAAAGGTAAGTAGTTATACTACTGCCTATTTCCGGCCACTTTTTAGTAGAACTATTTACGTTTTTGGCCATAACTTGAAAAGTTTTCAATATATCGACTTGATTTCTTTTGCGTTGGATAGCTAACCGTATTGGCCTTAACTACAAATTTTTTTTTAATGGATAGTGGAAGAAAATTTTTTATCATTTTTTAAAAAAAAGCAAAGGGGGTAGTCCATTGTTTTTTTTTTGTCAAAAAATATTTTTTTTCCACTATCTTCAAAAAACCAAATTTGAATTAAAGCCAATGCGGTTCTCTATTCAACGCAGTAGAAATCAAGTCGATATCTAGAAAAGTAAGCAAGTTATGACCAAAAAGGTAAGTAGTTATACTACTGCCTATTTCCGGCCACTTTTTAGTAGAACTATTTACGTTTTTGGCCATAACTTGAAAAGTTTTCAATATATCGACTTGATTTCTTTTGCGTTGGATAGCTAACCGTATTGGCCTTAACTACAAATTTTTTTTTAATGGATAGTGGAAGAAAATTTTTTTTATAATTTTTTAAAAAAAAGCAAAGGGGGTAGTCCATTGTTTTTTTTGGCAAAAAATATTTTTTTTCCACTATCTTCAAAAAACCAAATTTGAATTAAAGCCAATGCGGTTCTCTATCCAACGCAGTAGAAATCAAGCCGATATCTAGAAAAGTAAGCAAGTTATGACCAAAAAGGTAAGTAGTTATACTACTGCCTATTTCCGGCCACTTTTTAGTAGAACTATTTACGTTTTTGGCCATAACTTGAAAAGTTTTCAATATATCGACTTGATTTCTTTTGCGTTGGATAGCTAACCGTATTGGCCTTAACTACAAATTTTTTTTTAATGGATAGTGGAACAAAATTTTTTTTATCATTTTTTAAAAAAAAGCAAAGGGGGTAGTCCATTGTTTTTTTTGGCGAAAAATATTTTTTTCCACTATCTTCAAAAAACCAAATTTGAATTAAAGCCAATGCGGTTCTCTATTCAACGCAGTAGAAATCAAGTCGATATCTAGAAAAATAAGCAAGTTATAACCAAAAAGGAAAGTAGTTATACTACTGCCTATTTCCGGCCACTTTTTAGTAGAACTATTTACGTTTTTGGCCATAACTTGAAAAGTTTTCAATATATCGACTTGATTATTTTTGCATTGGATAGCTAACCATATTGGCCTTAACGACAAATTTTTTTTTAATGGATAGTGGAAGAAAATTTTTTTTATCATTTTTTAAAAAAAAGCAAAGGGGGTAGTCCATTGTTTTTTTTGGCGAAAAATATTTTTTTTCCACTATCTTCAAAAAACCAAATTTGAATTAAAGCCAATGCGGTTCTCTATTCAACGCAGTAGAAATCAAGTCGATATCTAGAAAAGTAAGCAAGTTATGACCAAAAAGATAAGTAGTTATACTACTGCCTATTTCCGGCCACTTTTTAGTAGAACTATTTACGTTTTTGGCCATAACTTGAAAAGTTTTCAATATATCGACTTGATTATTTTTGCATTGGATAGCTAACCATATTGGCCTTAACGACAAATTTTTTTTTAATGGATAGTGGAAGAAAATTTTTTTTATCATTTTTTAAAAAAAAGCAAAGGGGGTAGTCCATTGTTTTTTTTTGGCGAAAAATATTTTTTTTCCACTATCTTCAAAAAACCAAATTTGAATTAAAGCCAATGCGGTTCTCTATTCAACGCAGTAGAAATCAAGTCGATATCTAGAAAAGTAAGCAAGTTATGACCAAAAAGGTAAGTAGTTATACTACTGCCTATTTCCGGCCACTTTTTAGTAGAACTATTTACGTTTTTGGCCATAACTTGAAAAGTTTTCAATATATCGACTTGATTATTTTTGCGTTGGATAGCTAACCATATTGGCCTTAACGACAAATTTTTTTTTAATGGATAGTGGAAGAAAATGTTTTTGATCATTTTTTAAAAAAAGCAAAGGGGGTAGTCCATTGTTTTTTTTGGCGAAAAATATTTTTTTTCCACTATCTTCAAAAAACCAAATTTGAATTAAAGCCAATGCGGTTCTCTATTCAACGCAGTAGAAATCAAGTCGATATCTAGAAAAGTAAGCAAGTTATGACCAAAAAGGTAAGTAGTTATACTACTGCCTATTTCCGGCCACTTTTTAGTAGAACTATTTACGTTTTTGGCCATAACTTGAAAAGTTTTCAATATATCGACTTGATTATTTTTGCGTTGGATAGCTAACCATATTGGCCTTAACGACAAATTTTTTTTTAATGGATAGTGGAAGAAAATTTTTTTGATCATTTTTTAAAAAAAAGCAAAGGGGGTAGTCCATTGTTTTTTTTGGCGAAAAATATTTTTTTTCCACTAGCTTCAAAAAACCAAATTTGAATTAAAGCCAATGCGGTTCTCTATTCAACGCAGTAGAAATCAAGTCGATATCTAGAAAAGTAAGCAAGTTATGAGCAAAAAGATAAGTAGTTATACTACTGCCTATTTCCGGCCACTTTTTAGTAGAACTATTTACGTTTTTGGCCATAACTTGAAAAGTTTTCAATATATCGACTTGATTATTTTTGCGTTGGATAGCTAACCATATTGGCCTTAACGACAAATTTTTTTTTAATGGATAGTGGAAGAAAATTTTTTTTATCATTTTTTAAAAAAAAGCAAAGGGGGTAGTCCATTGTTTTTTTTGGCGAAAAATATTTTTTTTCCACTATCTTCAAAAAACCAAATTTGAATTAAAGCCAATGCGGTTCTCTATTCAACGCAGTAGAAATCAAGTCGATATCTAGAAAAGTAAGCAAGTTATGACCAAAAAGGTAAGTAGTTATACTACTGCCTATTTCCGGCCACTTTTTAGTAGAACTATTTACGTTTTTGGCCATAACTTGAAAAGTTTTCAATATATCGACTTGATTATTTTTGCGTTGGATAGCTAACCATATTGACCTTAACGACAAATTTTTTTTTAATGGATTGTGGAAGAAAATTTTTTTTATCATTTTTTAAAAAAAAGCAAAGGGGGTAGTCCATTGTTTTTTTTGGCGAAAAATATTTTTTTTCCACTATCTTCAAAAAACCAAATTTGAATTAAAGCCAATGCGGTTCTCTATTCAACGCAGTAGAAATCAAGTCGATATCTAGAAAAGTAAGCAAGTTATGACCAAAAAGGTAAGTAGTTATACTACTGCCTATTTCCGGCCACTTTTTAGTAGAACTATTTACGTTTTTGGCCATAACTTGAAAAGTTTTCAATATATCGACTTGATTATTTTTGCATTGGATAGCTAACCATATTGGCCTTAACGACAAATTTTTTTTTAATGGATAGTGGAAGAAAATTTTTTTTATCATTTTTTAAAAAAAAGCAAAGGGGGTAGTCCATTGTTTTTTTTTGGCGAAAAATATTTTTTTTCCACTATCTTCAAAAAACCAAATTTGAATTAAAGCCAATGCGGTTCTCTATTCAACGCAGTAGAAATCAAGTCGATATCTAGAAAAGTAAGCAAGTTATGACCAAAAAGATAAGTAGTTATGCTACTGCCTATTTCCGGCCACTTTTTAGTAGAACTATTTACTTTTTTGGCCATAACTTGAAAAGTTTTCAATATATCGACTTGATTTCTTTTGCGTTGGATAGCTAACCATATTGGCCTTAACGACAAATTTTTTTTTAATGGATAGTGGAAGAAAATTTTTTTTATCATTTTTTAAAAAAAAGCAAAGGGGGTAGTCCATTGTTTTTTTTTTGGCGAAAAATATTTTTTTTCCACTATCTTCAAAAAACCAAATTTGAATTAAAGCCAATGCGGTTCTCTATTCAACGCAGTAGAAATCAAGTCGATATCTAGAAAAGTAAGCAAGTTATGACCATAAAGGTAAGTAGTTATGCTACTGCCTATTTCCGGCCACTTTTTAGTAGAACTATTTACTTTTTTGGCCATAACTTGAAAAGTTTTCAATATATCGACTTGATTTCTTTTGCGTTGGATAGCTAACCATATTGGCCTTAACGACAAATTTTTTTTTAATGGATAGTGGAAGAAAATTTTTTTGATCATTTTTTAAAAAAAAGCAAAGGGGGTAGTCCATTGTTTTTTTTGGCGAAAAATATTTTTTTTCCACTATCTTCAAAAAACCAAATTTGAATTAAAGCCAATGCGGTTCTCTATTCAACGCAGTAGAAATCAAGTCGATATCTAGAAAAGTAAGCAAGTTATGAGCAAAAAGATAAGTAGTTATACTACTGCCTATTTCCGGCCACTTTTTAGTAGAACTATTTACGTTTTTGGCCATAACTTGAAAAGTTTTCAATATATCGACTTGATTATTTTTGCATTGGATAGCTAACCATATTGGCCTTAACGACAAATTTTTTTTAATGGATAGTGGAAGAAAATTTTTTTTATCATTTTTTAAAAAAAAGCAAAGGGGGTAGTCCATTGTTTTTTTTGGCGAAAAATATTTTTTTTCCACTATCTTCAAAAAACCAAATTTGAATTAAAGCCAATGCGGTTCTCTATTCAACGCAGTAGAAATCAAGTCGATATCTAGAAAAGTAAGCAAGTTATGACCATAAAGGTAAGTAGTTATGCTACTGCCTATTTCCGGCCACTTTTTAGTAGAACTATTTACTTTTTTGGCCATAACTTGAAAAGTTTTCAATATATCGACTTGATTTCTTTTGCGTTGGATAGCTAACCATATTGGCCTTAACGACAAATTTTTTTTTAATGGATAGTGGAAGAAAATTTTTTTTATCATTTTTTAAAAAAAAGCAAAGGGGGTAGTCCATTGTTTTTTTGGCGAAAAATATTTTTTTTCCACTATCTTCAAAAAACCAAATTTGAATTAAAGCCAATGCGGTTCTCTATTCAACGCAGTAGAAATCAAGTCGATATCTAGAAAAGTAAGCAAGTTATGACCAAAAAGGTAAGTAGTTATACTACTGCCTATTTCCGGCCACTTTTTAGTAGAACTATTTACGTTTTTGGCCATAACTTGAAAAGTTTTCAATATATCGACTTGATTATTTTTGCGTTGGATAGCTAACCATATTGGCCTTAACGACAAATTTTTTTTTAATGGATTGTGGAAGAAAATTTTTTTTATCATTTTTTAAAAAAAAGCAAAGGGGGTAGTCCATTGTTTTTTTTGGCGAAAAATATTTTTTTTCCACTATCTTCAAAAAACCAAATTTGAATTAAAGACAATGCGGTTCTCTATTCAACGCAGTAGAAATCAAGTCGATATCTAGAAAAGTAAGCAAGTTATGAGCAAAAAGATAAGTAGTTATACTACTGCCTATTTCCGGCCACTTTTTAGTAGAACTATTTACGTTTTTGGCCATAACTTGAAAAGTTTTCAATATATCGACTTGATTATTTTTGCGTTGGATAGCTAACCATATTGGCCTTAACGACAAATTTTTTTTTAATGGATAGTGGAAGAAAATTTTTTTGATCATTTTTTAAAAAAAAGCAAAGGGGGTAGTCCATTGATTTTTTTGGCGAAAAATATTTTTTTTCCACTATCTTCAAAAAACCAAATCTGAATTAAAGCCAATGCGGTTCTCTATTCAACGCAGTAGAAATCAAGTCGATATCTAGAAAAGTAAGCAAGTTATGACCAAAAAGGTAAGTAGTTATACTACTGCCTATTTCCGGCCACTTTTTAGTAGAACTATTTACGTTTTTGGCCATAACTTGAAAAGTTTTCAATATATCGACTTGATTATTTTTGCATTGGATAGCTAACCATATTGGCCTTAACGACAAATTTTTTTGTTAATGGATAGTGGAAGAAAATTTTTTTTATCATTTTTTAAAAAAAAGCAAAGGGGGTAGTCCATTGTTTTTTTTTGGCGAAAAATATTTTTTTTCCACTATCTTCAAAAAACCAAATTTGAATTAAAGCCAATGCGGTTCTCTATTCAACGCAGTAGAAATCAAGTCGATATCTAGAAAAGTAAGCAAGTTATGACCATAAAGGTAAGTAGTTATGCTACTGCCTATTTCCGGCCACTTTTTAGTAGAACTATTTACTTTTTTGGCCATAACTTGAAAAGTTTTCAATATATCGACTTGATTTCTTTTGCGTTGGATAGCTAACCATATTGGCCTTAACGACAAATTTTTTTTTAATGGATAGTGGAAGAAAATTTTTTTGATCATTTTTTAAAAAAAAGCAAAGGGGGTAGTCCATTGTTTTTTTTGGCGAAAAATATTTTTTTTCCACTATCTTCAAAAAACCAAATTTGAATTAAAGCCAATGCGGTTCTCTATTCAACGCAGTAGAAATCAAGTCGATATCTAGAAAAGTAAGCAAGTTATGAGCAAAAAGATAAGTAGTTATACTACTGCCTATTTCCGGCCACTTTTTAGTAGAACTATTTACGTTTTTGGCCATAACTTGAAAAGTTTTCAATATATCGACTTGATTATTTTTGCATTGGATAGCTAACCATATTGGCCTTAACGTCAAATTTTTTTTAATGGATAGTGGAAGAAAATTTTTTTTATCATTTTTTAAAAAAAAGCAAAGGGGGTAGTCCATTGTTTTTTTGGCGAAAAATATTTTTTTTCCACTATCTTCAAAAAACCAAATTTGAATTAAAGCCAATGCGGTTCTCTATTCAACGCAGTAGAAATCAAGTCGATATCTAGAAAAGTAAGCAAGTTATGACCATAAAGGTAAGTAGTTATGCTACTGCCTATTTCCGGCCACTTTTTAGTAGAACTATTTACTTTTTTGGCCATAACTTGAAAAGTTTTCAATATATCGACTTGATTTCTTTTGCGTTGGATAGCTAACCATATTGGCCTTAACGACAAATTTTTTTTTAATGGATAGTGGAAGAAAATTTTTTTTATCATTTTTTAAAAAAAAGCAAAGGGGGTAGTCCATTGTTTTTTTTTTTGGCGAAAAATATTTTTTTTCCACTATCTTCAAAAAACCAAATTTGAATTAAAGCCAATGCGGTTCTCTATTCAACGCAGTAGAAATCAAGTCGATATCTAGAAAAGTAAGCAAGTTATGACCAAAAAGGTAAGTAGTTATACTACTGCCTATTTCCGGCCACTTTTTAGTAGAACTATTTACGTTTTTGGCCATAACTTGAAAAGTTTTCAATATATCGACTTGATTATTTTTGCGTTGGATAGCTAACCATATTGGCCTTAACGACAAATTTTTTTTTAATGGATTGTGGAAGAAAATTTTTTTTATCATTTTTAAAAAAAAAGCAAAGGGGGTAGTCCATTGTTTTTTTTTGGCGAAAAATATTTTTTTTCCACTATCTTCAAAAAACCAAATTTGAATTAAAGCCAATGCGGTTCTCTATTCAACGCAGTAGAAATCAAGTCGATATCTAGAAAAGTAAGCAAGTTATGACCAAAAAGGTAAGTAGTTATACTACTGCCTATTTCCGGCCACTTTTTAGTAGAACTATTTACGTTTTTGGCCATAACTTGAAAAGTTTTCAATATATCGACTTGAATATTTTTGCGTTGGATAGCTAACCATATTGGCCTTAACGACAAATTTTTTTTTAATGGATTGTGGAAGAAAATTTTTTTTATCATTTTTTAAAAAAAAGCAAAGGGGGTAGTCCATTGTTTTTTTTGGCGAAAAATATTTTTTTTCCACTATCTTCAAAAAACCAAATTTGAATTAAAGCCAATGCGGTTCTCTATTCAACGCAGTAGAAATCAAGTCGATATCTAGAAAAGTAAGCAAGTTATGACCAAAAAGGTAAGTAGTTATACTACTGCCTATTTCCGGCCACTTTTAAGTAGAACTATTTACGTTTTTGGCCATAACTTGAAAAGTTTTCAATATATCGACTTGATTATTTTTGCATTGGATAGCTAACCATATTGGCCTTAACGACAAATTTTTTTGTTAATGGATAGTGGAAGAAAATTTTTTTTATCATTTTTTAAAAAAAAGCAAAGGGGGTAGTCCATTGTTTTTTTTGGCGAAAAATATTTTTTTTCCACTATCTTCAAAAAACCAAATTTGAATTAAAGCCAATGCGGTTCTCTATTCAACGCAGTAGAAATCAAGTCGATATCTAGAAAAGTAAGCAAGTTATGACCAAAAAGGTAAGTAGTTATACTACTGCCTATTTCCGGCCACTTTTTAGTAGAACTATTTACGTTTTTGGCCATAACTTGAAAAGTTTTCAATATATCGACTTGATTATTTTTGCATTGGATAGCTAACCATATTGGCCTTAACGACAAATTTTTTTGTTAATGGATAGTGGAAGAAAATTTTTTTTATCATTTTTTAAAAAAAGCAAAGGGGGTAGTCCATTGTTTTTTTTTGGCGAAAAATATTTTTTTTCCACTATCTTCAAAAAACCAAATTTGAATTAAAGCCAATGCGGTTCTCTATTCAACGCAGTAGAAATCAAGTCGATATCTAGAAAAGTAAGCAAGTTATGACCAAAAAGGTAAGTAGTTATACTACTGCCTATTTCCGGCCACTTTTTAGTAGAACTATTTACGTTTTTGGCCATAACTTGAAAAGTTTTCAATATATCGACTTGATTATTTTTGCATTTGATAGCTAACCATATTGGCCTTAACGACAAATTTTTTTTTAATGGATAGTGGAAGAAAATTTTTTTTATCATTTTTTAAAAAAAAGCAAAGGCGGTAGTCCATTGTTTTTTTTGGCGAAAAATATTTTTTTTCCACTATCTTCAAAAAACCAAATTTGAATTAAAGCCAATGCGGTTCTCTATTCAACGCAGTAGAAATCAAGTCGATATCTAGAAAAGTAAGCAAGTTATGACCATAAAGGTAAGTAGTTATGCTACTGCCTATTTCCGGCCACTTTTTAGTAGAACTATTTACTTTTTTGGCCATAACTTAAAAAGTTTTCAATATATCGACTTGATTTCTTTTGCGTTGGATAGCTAACCATATTGGCCTTAACGACAAATTTTTTTGTTAATGCATAGTGGAAGAAAATTTTTTTTATCATTTTTTAAAAAAAGCAAAGGGGGTAGTCCATTGTTTTTTTTTGGCGAAAAATATTTTTTTTCCACTATCTTCAAAAAACCAAATTTGAATTAAAGCCAATGCGGTTCTCTATTCAACGCAGTAGAAATCAAGTCGATATCTAGAAAAGTAAGCAAGTTATGACCAAAAAGGTAAGTAGTTATACTACTGCCTATTTCCGGCCACTTTTTAGTAGAACTATTTACGTTTTTGGCCATAACTTGAAAAGTTTTCAATATATCGACTTGATTATTTTTGCATTGGATAGCTAACCATATTGGCCTTAACGACAAATTTTTTTTTAATGGATAGTGGAAGAAAATTTTTTTTATCATTTTTTAAAAAAAAGCAAAGGCGGTAGTCCATTGTTTTTTTTGGCGAAAAATATTTTTTTTCCACTATCTTCAAAAAACCAAATTTGAATTAAAGCCAATGCGGTTCTCTATTCAACGCAGTAGAAATCAAGTCGATATCTAGAAAAGTAAGCAAGTTATGATTAAAAAGGTAAGTAGTTATACTACTGCCTATTTCCGGCCACTTTTTAGTAGAACTATTTACGTTTTTGGCCATAACTTGAAAATTTTTCAATATATCGACTTGATTTCTTTTGCGTTGGATAGCTAACCATATTGGCCTTAACGACAAATTTTTTTTTAATGGATAGTGGAAGAAAATTTTTGTTATAATTTTTTAAAAAAAAGCAAAGGGGGTAGTCCATTGTTTTTTTTGGCGAAAAATATTTTTTTTCCACTATCTTCAAAAAACCAAATTTGAATTAAAGCCAATGCGGTTCTCTATTCAACGCAGTAGAAATCAAGTCGATATCTAGAAAAGTAAGCAAGTTATGACCAAAAAGGTAAGTAGTTATACTACTGCCTATTTCCGGCCACTTTTTAGTAGAACTATTTACTTTTTTGGCCATAACTTGAAAAGTTTTCAATATATCGACTTGATTTCTTTTGCGTTGGATAGCTAACCATATTGGCCTTAACGACAAATTTTTTTGTTAATGGATAGTGGAAGAAAATTTTTTTTATCATTTTTTAAAAAAAAGCAAAGGGGGTAGTCCATTGTTTTTTTTGGCGAAAAATATTTTTTTTCCACTATCTTCAAAAAACCAAATTTGAATTAAAGCCAATGCGGTTCTCTATTCAACGCAGTAGAAATCAAGTCGATATCTAGAAAAGTAAGCAAGTTATGACCAAAAAGATAAGTAGTTATACTACTGCCTATTTCCGGCCACTTTTTAGTAGAACTATTTACGTTTTTGGCCATAACATGAAAAGTTTTCAATATATCGACTTGATTATTTTTGCGTTGGATAGCTAACCATATTGGCCTTAACGACAAATTTTTTTTTAATGGATAGTGGAAGAAAATTTTTGTTATCATTTTTTAAAAAAAAGCAAAGGGGGTAGTCCATTGTTTTTTTTGGCGAAAAATATTTTTTTTCCACTATCTTCAAAAAACCAAATTTGAATTAAAGCCAATGCGGTTCTCTATTCAACGCAGTAGAAATCAAGTCGATATCTAGAAAAGTAAGCAAGTTATGACCAAAAAGGTAAGTAGTTATACTACTGCCTATTTCCGGCCACTTTTTAGTAGAACTATTTACTTTTTTGGCCATAACTTGAAAAGTTTTCAATATATCGACTTGATTTCTTTTGCGTTGGATAGCTAACCATATTGGCCTTAACGACAAATTTTTTTGTTAATGGATAGTGGAAGAAAATTTTTTTTATCATTTTTTAAAAAAAAGCAAAGGGGGTAGTCCATTGTTTTTTTTGGCGAAAAATATTTTTTTTCCACTATCTTCAAAAAACCAAATTTGAATTAAAGCCAATGCGGTTCTCTATTCAACGCAGTAGAAATCAAGTCGATATCTAGAAAAGTAAGCAAGTTATGACCAAAAAGATAAGTAGTTATACTACTGCCTATTTCCGGCCACTTTTTAGTAGAACTATTTACGTTTTTGGCCATAACATGAAAAGTTTTCAATATATCGACTTGATTATTTTTGCGTTGGATAGCTAACCATATTGGCCTTAACGACAAATTTTTTTTTAATGGATAGTGGAAGAAAATTTTTGTTATCATTTTTTAAAAAAAAGCAAAGGGGGTAGTCCATTGTTTTTTTTGGCGAAAAATATTTTTTTTCCACTATCTTCAAAAAACCAAATTTGAATTAAAGCCAATGCGGTTCTCTATTCAACGCAGTAGAAATCAAGTCGATATCTAGAAAAGTAAGCAAGTTATGACCAAAAAGGTAAGTAGTTATACTACTGCCTATTTCCGGCCACTTTTTAGTAGAACTATTTACTTTTTTGGCCATAACTTGAAAAGTTTTCAATATATCGACTTGATTTCGTTTGCGTTGGATAGCTAACCATATTGGCCTTAACGACAATTTTTTTTGTTAATGGATAGTGGAAGAAAATTTTTTTTATTATTTTTTAAAAAAAAGCAAAGGGGGTAGTCCATTGTTTTTTTTGGCGAAAAATATTTTTTTTCCACTATCTTCAAAAAACCAAATTTGAATTAAAGCCAATGCGGTTCTCTATTCAACGCAGTAGAAATCAAGTCGATATCTAGAAAAGTAAGCAAGTTATGACGAAAAAGATAAGTAGTTATACTACTGCCTATTTCCGGCCACTTTTTAGTAGAACTATTTACGTTTTTGGCCATAACTTGCTAAGTTTTCAATATATCGACTTGATTTCTTTTGCGTTGGATAGCTAACCATATTGGCCTTAACGACAAATTTTTTTTTAATGGATAGTGGAAGAAAATTTTTTTTATCATTTTTTAAAAAAAAGCAAAGGGGGTAGTCCATTGTTTTTTTTGGCGAAAAATATTTTTTTTCACTATCTTCAAAAAACCAAATTTGAATTAAAGCCAATGCGGTTCTCTATTCAACGCAGTAGAAATCAAGTCGATATCTAGAAAAGTAAGCAAGTTATGACCAAAAAGGTAAGTAGTTATACTACTGCCTATTTCCGGCCACTTTTTAGTAGAACTATTTACGTTTTTGGCCTTAACTTGAAAAGTTTTCAATATATCGACTTGATTATTTTTGCGTTGGATAGCTAACCATATTGGCCTTAACGACAAATTTTTTTTTAATGGATAGTGGAAGAAAATTTTTTTTATCATTTTTTAAAAAAAAGCAAAGGGGGTAGTCCATTGTTTTTTTTGGCGAAAAATATTTTTTTTCCACTATCTTCAAAAAACCAAATTTGAATTAAAGCCAATGCGGTTCTCTATTCAACGCAGTAGAAATCAAGTCGATATCTAGAAAAGTAAGCAAGTTATGACCAAAAAGATAAGTAGTTATAAAAGGTGATTTTATAAGAACTATCGGAAATTTAAAAAAAAAAAAACACATAAAATTCAGAAAAATGCATGAAATATTTATTTGGATCGATAGTTGGGTCGATATAATTTAATGTTTGAAGATTATTTCATGCAAATGTTGGCCGCGGCTGCGCCTCAAATGGTCCATCCGCTTAGTCCAATTTTGGCATACTCTTTCCAACATTTCGGCCGGTATCTCACGAATAATGTTGGCAATGTTGGCTTCCAGTGCGTCAATCGAAGCGGGCTTGTCCCTATAGACATTAGCCTTAACATAGCCCCACAAAAAATAGGCTAGAGGCGTTAAATCGCACGATCTGGGCGGCCAATTGACTGGTCCCAAGCGTGAAATAAACTGTTCACCGAACTCGCCTCTCAATTGGTCCATTGTTTCGCGTGCTGTGTGGCATGTGGCACCGTCTTGTTGAAACCACATGTCATGCAAGTCAAGCTCTTCCATTTTGGGCAAAAAAAAGTTTGTTATCATCGCACGGTAGCGCTCACCATTCACAGTAACGTTGTGATTCGCATCATCTTTGAAGAAATACGGCCCAATGATGCCGCCAGCCCATAATCCGCACCAAACGGTTGTTTTTTGTGGATGCATTGGTAGCTCTTGCAATGCTTCTGGCTGCTCTTCACTCCAAATACGGCAGTTTTGCTTGTTCACGTATCCATTCAACCAGAAATGAGCCTCGTCGCTGAACACAATTCTTCGATAAAAAGTGGATCTTCATCTAACTTTTCAAGAGCCCATTCACCAAAAATTTGGCGTTGTGGTAGGTCGTTTGGCTTCAATTCTTGCACCAGTTGTATCTTATAAGGCTTCACACCCAAATCCTTCCGCAAAATTTTCCACGTAGTGTAGTAACAGAGGCCCAATTGCTGCGAACGGCGCCGAATCGATAATTCACGGTCATCACCAACACTGGCCGATACGGCTGCGATATTTTCTTCAGTTCGCACTCTACGTAAGCGTGTTGGTGGTTTAATGTCCAACAATGTAAATTTGGTGCGAAATTTTGTTACAATAGCCCGAATAGAAGCCTCAGTAGGTCGATTAAACTGACCATAAAATGGAAGAAGCGCGCGATGAACTTTCTTAACAGAGCACGCATTTTGGTAATAAAATTCAAAAATTTGCAAGCGTTGTTCGTTTGTAAGACGATTCATGATTAAATTATAGACCAAACTGAAGATGTTTGACAGTGACACAAGATACAAAACGTGCGTGAGCTGTCAAAACTAGTGTTGCCAAAAAGATAATAGCAAAAAAATCACTCTTTACTACTGCCTATTTCCGGCCACTTTTTAGTAGAACTATTTACGTTTTTGGCCATAACTTGAAAAGTTTTCAATATATCGACTTGATTTTTTTTTGCGTTGGATAGCTAACCATATTGGCCTTAACGAAAAATTTTTTTTAATGGATAGTGGAAGAAAATTTTTTTTATCATTTTTTAAAAAAAAGCAAAGGGGGTAGTCCATTGTTTTTTTTGGCGAAAAATATTTTTTTTCCACTATCTTCAAAAAACCAAATTTGAATTAAAGCCAATGCGGTTCTCTATTCAACGCAGTAGAAATCAAGTCGATATCTAGAAAAGTAAGCAAGTTATGACCAAAAAGGTAAGTAGTTATACTACTGCCTATTTCCGGCCACTTTTTAGTAGAACTATTTACGTTTTTGGCCATAACTTGAAAATTTTTCAATATATCGACTTGATTTCTTTTGCGTTGGATAGCTAACCATATTGGCCTTAACGACAAATTTTTTTTTAATGGATAGTGGAAGAAAATTTTTTTTATCATTTTTTAAAAAAAAGCAAAGGGGGTAGTCCATTGTTTTTTTTGGCGAAAAATATTTTTTTTCCACTATCTTCAAAAAACCAAATTTGAATTAAAGCCAATGCGGTTCTCTATTCAACGCAGTAGAAATCAAGTCGATATCTAGAAAAGTAAGCAAGTTATGACCAAAAAGATAAGTAGTTATACTACTGCCTATTTCCGGCCACTTTTTAGTAGAACTATTTACGTTTTTGGCCATAACTTGAAAAGTTTTCAATATATCGACTTGATTATTTTTGCGTTGGATAGCTAACCATATTGGCCTTAACGACAAATTTTTTTTTAATGGATAGTGGAAGAAAATTTTTTTTATCATTTTTTAAAAAAAAGCAAAGGGGGTAGTCCATTGTTTTTTTTGGCGAAAAATATTTTTTTTCCACTATCTTCAAAAAACCAAATTTGAATTAAATCCAATGCGGTTCTCTATTCAACGCAGTAGAAATCAAGTCGATATCTAGAAAAGTAAGCAAGTTATGACCAAAAAGGTAAGTAGTTATACTACTGCCTATTTCCGGCCACTTTTTAGTAGAACTATTTACGTTTTTGGCCATAACTTGAAAAGTTTTCAATATATCGACTTGATTTTTTTTGCGTTGGATAGCTAACCATATTGGCCTTAACGACAAATTTTTTTTTAATGGATAGTGGAAGAAAATTTTTTTTATCATTTTTTAAAAAACAGCAAAGAGGGTAGTCCATTGTTTTTTTTGGCGAAAAATATTTTTTTTCCACTATCTTCAAAAAACTAAATTTGAATTAAAGCCAATGCGGTTCTCTATTCAACGCAGTAGAAATCAAGTCGATATCTAGAAAAGTAAGCAAGTTATGACCAAAAAGATAAGTAGTTATACTACTGCCTATTTCCGGCCACTTTTTAGTAGAACTATTTACGTTTTTGGCCATAACTTGAAAAGTTTTCAATATATCGACTTGATTATTTTTGCGTTGGATAGCTAACCATATTGGCCTTAACGACAAATTTTTTTTTAATGGATAGTGGAAGAAAATTTTTTTTATCATTTTTTAAAAAAAAGCAAAGGGGGTAGTCCATTGTTTTTTTTGGCGAAAAATATTTTTTTTCCACTATCTTCAAAAAACCAAATTTGAATTAAAGCCAATGCGGTTCTCTATTCAACGCAGTAGAAATCAAGTCGATATCTAGAAAAGTAAGCAAGTTATGACGAAAAAGATAAGTAGTTATACTACTGCCTATTTCCGGCCACTTTTTAGTAGAACTACTTACGTTTTTGGCCACATAACTTGAAAAGTTTTCAATATATCGACTTGATTATTTTTGCGTTGGATAGCTAACCATATTGGCCTTAACGACAAATTTTTTTTTAATGGATAGTGGAAGAAAATTTTTTTTATCATTTTTTAAAAAAAAGCAAAGGGGGTAGTCCATTGTTTTTTTTGGCGAAAAATATTTTTTTTCCACTATCTTCAAAAAACCAAATTTGAATTAAAGCCAATGCGGTTCTCTATTCAACGCAGTAGAAATCAAGTCGATATCTAGAAAAGTAAGCAAGTTATGACCAAAAAGATAAGTAGTTATACTACTGCCTATTTCCGGCCACTTTTTAGTAGAACTATTTACGTTTTTGGCCATAACTTGAAAAGTTTTCAATATATCGATTTGATTATTTTTGCGTTGGATAGCTAACCATATTGGCCTTAACGACAAATTTTTTTTTAATGGATAGTGGAAGAAAATTTTTTTTATCATTTTTTAAAAAAAAGCAAAGGGGGTAGTCCATTGTTTTTTTTGGCGAAAAATATTTTTTTTCCACTATCTTCAAAAAACCAAATTTGAATTAAAGCCAATGCGGTTCTCTATTCAACGCAGTAGAAATCAAGTCGATATCTAGAAAAGTAAGCAAGTTATGACGAAAAAGGTAAGTAGTTATACTACTGCCTATTTCCGGCCACTTTTTAGTAGAACTATTTACGTTTTTGGCCATAACTTGAAAAGTTTTCAATATATCGACTTGATTATTTTTGCGTTGGATAGCTAACCATATTGGCCTTAACGACAAATTTTTTTTTAATGGATAGTGGAAGAAAATTTTTTTTATCATTTTTAAAAAAAAAGCAAAGGGGGTAGTCCATTGTTTTTTTTGGCGAAAAATATTTTTTTTCCACTATCTTCAAAAAACCAAATTTGAATTAAAGACAATGCGGTTCTCTATTCAACGCAGTAGAAATCAAGTCGATATCTAGAAAAGTAAGCAAGTTATGACCAAAAAGATAAGTAGTTATACTACTGCCTATTTCCGGCCACTTTTTAGTAGAACTATTTACGTTTTTGGCCATAACTTGAAAAGTTTTCAATATATCGATTTGATTATTTTTGCGTTGGATAGCTAACCATATTGGCCTTAACGACAAATTTTTTTTTAATGGATAGTGGAAGAAAATTTTTTTTATCATTTTTAAAAAAAAAGCAAAGGGGGTAGTCCATTGTTTTTTTTGGCGAAAAATATTTTTTTTCCACTATCTTCAAAAAACCAAATTTGAATTAAAGACAATGCGGTTCTCTATTCAACGCAGTAGAAATCAAGTCGATATCTAGAAAAGTAAGCAAGTTATGACCAAAAAGGTAAGTAGTTATACTACTGCCTATTTCCGGCCACTTTTTAGTAGAACTATTTACGTTTTTGGCCATAACTTGAAAAGTTTTCAATATATCGACTTGATTTCTTTTGCGTTGGATAGCTAACCATATTGGCCTTAACGACAAATTTTTTTTTAATGGATAGTGGAAGAAAATTTTTTTTATCATTTTTTAAAAAAAAGCAAAGGGGGTAGTCCATTGTTTTTTTTGGCGAAAAATATTTTTTTTCCACTATCTTCAAAAAACCAAATTTGAATTAAAGCCAATGCGGTTCTCTATTCAACGCAGTAGAAATCAAGTCGATATCTAGAAAAGTAAGCAAGTTATGACCAAAAAGATAAGTAGTTATACTACTGCCTATTTCCGGCCACTTTTTAGTAGAACTATTTACGTTTTTGGCCATAACTTGAAAAGTTTTCAATATATCGATTTGATTATTTTTGCGTTGGATAGCTAACCATATTGGCCTTAACGACAAATTTTTTTTTAATGGATAGTGGAAGAAAATTTTTTTTATCATTTTTTAAAAAAAAGCAAAGGGGGTAGTCCATTGTTTTTTTTGGCGAAAAATATTTTTTTTCCACTATCTTCAAAAAACCAAATTTGAATTAAAGCCAATGCGGTTCTCTATTCAACGCAGTAGAAATCAAGTCGATATCTAGAAAAGTAAGCAAGTTATGACGAAAAAGGTAAGTAGTTATACTACTGCCTATTTCCGGCCACTTTTTAGTAGAACTATTTACGTTTTTGGCCATAACTTGAAAAGTTTTCAATATATCGACTTGATTATTTTTGCGTTGGATAGCTAACCATATTGGCCTTAACGACAAATTTTTTTTTAATGGATAGTGGAAGAAAATTTTTTTTATCATTTTTAAAAAAAAAGCAAAGGGGGTAGTCCATTGTTTTTTTTGGCGAAAAATATTTTTTTTCCACTATCTTCAAAAAACCAAATTTGAATTAAAGACAATGCGGTTCTCTATTCAACGCAGTAGAAATCAAGTCGATATCTAGAAAAGTAAGCAAGTTATGACCAAAAAGATAAGTAGTTATACTACTGCCTATTTCCGGCCACTTTTTAGTAGAACTATTTACGTTTTTGGCCATAACTTGAAAAGTTTTCAATATATCGACTTGATTATTTTTGCGTTGGATAGCTAACCATATTGGCCTTAACGACAAATTTTTTTTTAATGGATAGTGGAAGAAAATTTTTTTTATCATTTTTTAAAAAAAAGCAAAGGGGGTAGTCCATTGTTTTTTTTGGCGAAAAATATTTTTTTTCCACTATCTTCAAAAAACCAAATTTGAATTAAAGACAATGCGGTTCTCTATTCAACGCAGTAGAAATCAAGTCGATATCTAGAAAAGTAAGCAAGTTATGACCAAAAAGATAAGTAGTTATACTACTGCCTATTTCCGGCCACTTTTTAGTAGAACTATTTACGTTTTTGGCCATAACTTGAAAAGTTTTCAATATATCGATTTGATTATTTTTGCGTTGGATAGCTAACCATATTGGCCTTAACGACAAATTTTTTTTTAATGGATAGTGGAAGAAAATTTTTTTTATCATTTTTAAAAAAAAAGCAAAGGGGGTAGTCCATTGTTTTTTTTTGGCGAAAAATATTTTTTTTCCACTATCTTCAAAAAACCAAATTTGAATTAAAGACAATGCGGTTCTCTATTCAACGCAGTAGAAATCAAGTCGATATCTAGAAAAGTAAGCAAGTTATGACCAAAAAGGTAAGTAGTTATACTACTGCCTATTTCCGGCCACTTTTTAGTAGAACTATTTACGTTTTTGGCCATAACTTGAAAAGTTTTCAATATATCGACTTGATTTCTTTTGCGTTGGATAGCTAACCATATTGGCCTTAACGACAAATTTTTTTTTAATGGATAGTGGAAGAAAATTTTTTTTATCATTTTTTAAAAAAAAGCAAAGGGGGTAGTCCATTGTTTTTTTTGGCGAAAAATATTTTTTTTCCACTATCTTCAAAAAACCAAATTTGAATTAAAGCCAATGCGGTTCTCTATTCAACGCAGTAGAAATCAAGTCGATATCTAGAAAAGTAAGCAAGTTATGACCAAAAAGGTAAGTAGTTATACTACTGCCTATTTCCGGCCACTTTTTAGTAGAACTATTTACGTTTTTGGCCATAACTTGAAAAGTTTTCAATATATCGACTTGATTATTTTTGCGTTGGATAGCTAACCATATTGGCCTTAACGACAAATTTTTTTTTAATGGATAGTGGAAGAAAATTTTTTTTATCATTTTTAAAAAAAAAAGCAAAGGGGGTAGTCCATTGTTTTTTTTGGCGAAAAATATTTTTTTTCCACTATCTTCAAAAAACCAAATTTGAATTAAAGACAATGCGGTTCTCTATTCAACGCAGTAGAAATCAAGTCGATATCTAGAAAAGTAAGCAAGTTATGACCAAAAAGATAAGTAGTTATACTACTGCCTATTTCCGGCCACTTTTTAGTAGAACTATTTACGTTTTTGGCCATAACTTGAAAAGTTTTCAATATATCGACTTGATTATTTTTGCGTTGGATAGCTAACCATATTGGCCTTAACGACAAATTTTTTTTTAATGGATAGTGGAAGAAAATTTTTTTTATCATTTTTAAAAAAAAAGCAAAGGGGGTAGTCCATTGTTTTTTTTGGCGAAAAATATTTTTTTTCCACTATCTTCAAAAAACCAAATTTGAATTAAAGACAATGCGGTTCTCTATTCAACGCAGTAGAAATCAAGTCGATATCTAGAAAAGTAAGCAAGTTATGACCAAAAAGGTAAGTAGTTATACTACTGCCTATTTCCGGCCACTTTTTAGTAGAACTATTTACGTTTTTGGCCATAACTTGAAAAGTTTTCAATATATCGACTTGATTATTTTTGCGTTGGATAGCTAACCATATTGGCCTTAACGACAAATTTTTTTTTAATGGATAGTGGAAGAAAATTTTTTTTATCATTTTTAAAAAAAAAAGCAAAGGGGGTAGTCCATTGTTTTTTTTGGCGAAAAATATTTTTTTTCCACTATCTTCAAAAAACCAAATTTGAATTAAATCCAATGCGGTTCTCTATTCAACGCAGTAGAAATCAAGTCGATATCTAGAAAAGTAAGCAAGTTATGACCAAAAAGGTAAGTAGTTATACTACTGCCTATTTCCGGCCACTTTTTAGTAGAACTATTTACGTTTTTGGCCATAACTTGAAAAGTTTTCAATATATCGACTTGATTTTTTTTGCGTTGGATAGCTAACCATATTGGCCTTAACGACAAATTTTTTTTTAATGGATAGTGGAAGAAAATTTTTTTTATCATTTTTTAAAAAACAGCAAAGAGGGTAGTCCATTGTTTTTTTTGGCGAAAAATATTTTTTTTCCACTATCTTCAAAAAACTAAATTTGAATTAAAGCCAATGCGGTTCTCTATTCAACGCAGTAGAAATCAAGTCGATATCTAGAAAAGTAAGCAAGTTATGACCAAAAAGATAAGTAGTTATACTACTGCCTATTTCCGGCCACTTTTTAGTAGAACTATTTACGTTTTTGGCCATAACTTGAAAAGTTTTCAATATATCGACTTGATTATTTTTGCGTTGGATAGCTAACCATATTGGCCTTAACGACAAATTTTTTTTTAATGGATAGTGGAAGAAAATTTTTTTTATCATTTTTTAAAAAACAGCAAAGAGGGTAGTCCATTGTTTTTTTTGGCGAAAAATATTTTTTTTCCACTATCTTCAAAAAACTAAATTTGAATTAAAGCCAATGCGGTTCTCTATTCAACGCAGTAGAAATCAAGTCGATATCTAGAAAAGTAAGCAAGTTATGACCAAAAAGATAAGTAGTTATACTACTGCCTATTTCCGGCCACTTTTTAGTAGAACTATTTACGTTTTTGGCCATAACTTGAAAAGTTTTCAATATATCGACTTGATTATTTTTGCGTTGGATAGCTAACCATATTGGCCTTAACGACAAATTTTTTTTTAATGGATAGTGGAAGAAAATTTTTTTTATCATTTTTTAAAAAAAAGCAAAGGGGGTAGTCCATTGTTTTTTTTGGCGAAAAATATTTTTTTTCCACTATCTTCAAAAAACCAAATTTGAATTAAAGACAATGCGGTTCTCTATTCAACGCAGTAGAAATCAAGTCGATATCTAGAAAAGTAAGCAAGTTATGACGAAAAAGGTAAGTAGTTATACTACTGCCTATTTCCGGCCACTTTTTAGTAGAACTATTTACGTTTTTGGCCATAACTTGAAAAGTTTTCAATATATCGACTTGATTATTTTTGCGTTGGATAGCTAACCATATTGGCCTTAACGACAAATTTTTTTTTAATGGATAGTGGAAGAAAATTTTTTTTATCATTTTTAAAAAAAAAGCAAAGGGGGTAGTCCATTGTTTTTTTTGGCGAAAAATATTTTTTTTCCACTATCTTCAAAAAACCAAATTTGAATTAAAGACAATGCGGTTCTCTATTCAACGCAGTAGAAATCAAGTCGATATCTAGAAAAGTAAGCAAGTTATGACCAAAAAGATAAGTAGTTATACTACTGCCTATTTCCGGCCACTTTTTAGTAGAACTATTTACGTTTTTGGCCATAACTTGAAAAGTTTTCAATATATCGATTTGATTATTTTTGCGTTGGATAGCTAACCATATTGGCCTTAACGACAAATTTTTTTTTAATGGATAGTGGAAGAAAATTTTTTTTATCATTTTTTAAAAAAAAGCAAAGGGGGTAGTCCATTGTTTTTTTTGGCGAAAAATATTTTTTTTCCACTATCTTCAAAAAACCAAATTTGAATTAAAGCCAATGCGGTTCTCTATTCAACGCAGTAGAAATCAAGTCGATATCTAGAAAAGTAAGCAAGTTATGACCAAAAAGATAAGTAGTTATACTACTGCCTATTTCCGGCCACTTTTTAGTAGAACTATTTACGTTTTTGGCCATAACTTGAAAAGTTTTCAATATATCGACTTGATTATTTTTGCGTTGGATAGCTAACCATATTGGCCTTAACGAAAAATTTTGTTTTAATGGATAGTGGAAGAAAATTTTTTTTATCATTTTTAAAAAAAAAAGCAAAGGGGGTAGTCCATTGTTTTTTTTGGCGAAAAATATTTTTTTTCCACTATCTTCAAAAAACCAAATTTGAATTAAAGACAATGCGGTTCTCTATTCAACGCAGTAGAAATCAAGTCGATATCTAGAAAAGTAAGCAAGTTATGACCAAAAAGATAAGTAGTTATACTACTGCCTATTTCCGGCCACTTTTTAGTAGAACTATTTACGTTTTTGGCCATAACTTGAAAAGTTTTCAATATATCGATTTGATTATTTTTGCGTTGGATAGCTAACCATATTGGCCTTAACGACAAATTTTTTTTTAATGGATAGTGGAAGAAAATTTTTTTTATCATTTTTTAAAAAAAAGCAAAGGGGGTAGTCCATTGTTTTTTTTGGCGAAAAATATTTTTTTTCCACTATCTTCAAAAAACCAAATTTGAATTAAAGCCAATGCGGTTCTCTATTCAACGCAGTAGAAATCAAGTCGATATCTAGAAAAGTAAGCAAGTTATGACGAAAAAGGTAAGTAGTTATACTACTGCCTATTTCCGGCCACTTTTTAGTAGAACTATTTACGTTTTTGGCCATAACTTGAAAAGTTTTCAATATATCGACTTGATTATTTTTGCGTTGGATAGCTAACCATATTGGCCTTAACGACAAATTTTTTTTAATGGATAGTGGAAGAAAATTTTTTTTATCATTTTTAAAAAAAAAAGCAAAGGGGGTAGTCCATTGTTTTTTTTGGCGAAAAATATTTTTTTTCCACTATCTTCAAAAAACCAAATTTGAATTAAAGACAATGCGGTTCTCTATTCAACGCAGTAGAAATCAAGTCGATATCTAGAAAAGTAAGCAAGTTATGACCAAAAAGATAAGTAGTTATACTACTGCCTATTTCCGGCCACTTTTTAGTAGAACTATTTACGTTTTTGGCCATAACTTGAAAAGTTTTCAATATATCGATTTGATTATTTTTGCGTTGGATAGCTAACCATATTGGCCTTAACGACAAATTTTTTTTTAATGGATAGTGGAAGAAAATTTTTTTTATCATTTTTTAAAAAAAAGCAAAGGGGGTAGTCCATTGTTTTTTTTGGCGAAAAATATTTTTTTTCCACTATCTTCAAAAAACCAAATTTGAATTAAAGCCAATGCGGTTCTCTATTCAACGCAGTAGAAATCAAGTCGATATCTAGAAAAGTAAGCAAGTTATGACCAAAAAGATAAGTAGTTATACTACTGCCTATTTCCGGCCACTTTTTAGTAGAACTATTTACGTTTTTGGCCATAACTTGAAAAGTTTTCAATATATCGATTTGATTATTTTTGCGTTGGATAGCTAACCATATTGGCCTTAACGACAAATTTTTTTTTAATGGATAGTGGAAGAAAATTTTTTTTAACATTTTTAAAAAAAAAAGCAAAGGGGGTAGTCCATTGTTTTTTTTGGCGAAAAATATTTTTTTTCCACTATCTTCAAAAAACCAAATTTGAATTAAAGACAATGCGGTTCTCTATTCAACGCAGTAGAAATCAAGTCGATATCTAGAAAAGTAAGCAAGTTATGACCAAAAAGATAAGTAGTTATACTACTGCCTATTTCCGGCCACTTTTTAGTAGAACTATTTACGTTTTTGGCCATAACTTGAAAAGTTTTCAATATATCGATTTGATTATTTTTGCGTTGGATAGCTAACCATATTGGCCTTAACGACAAATTTTTTTTTAATGGATAGTGGAAGAAAATTTTTTTTATCATTTTTTAAAAAAAAGCAAAGGGGGTAGTCCATTGTTTTTTTTGGCGAAAAATATTTTTTTTCCACTATCTTCAAAAAACCAAATTTGAATTAAAGCCAATGCGGTTCTCTATTCAACGCAGTAGAAATCAAGTCGATATCTAGAAAAGTAAGCAAGTTATGACCAAAAAGGTAAGTAGTTATACTACTGCCTATTTCCGGCCACTTTTTAGTAGAACTATTTACGTTTTTGGCCATAACTTGAAAAGTTTTCAATATATCGACTTGATTATTTTTGCGTTGGATAGCTAACCATATTGGCCTTAACGACAAATTTTTTTTTAATGGATAGTGGAAGAAAATTTTTTTTGATCATTTTTAAAAAAAAGCAAAGGGGGTAGTCCATTGTTTTTTTTGGCGAAAAATATTTTTTTTCCACTATCTTCAAAAAATCAAATTTGAATTAAAGACAATGCGGTTCTCTATTCAACGCAGTAGAAATCAAGTCGATATCTAGAAAAGTAAGCAAGTTATGACCAAAAAGGTAAGTAGTTATACTACTGCCTATTTCCGGCCACTTTTTAGTAGAACTATTTACGTTTTTGGCCATAACTTGAAAAGTTTTCAATATATCGACTTGATTTCTTTTGCGTTGGATAGCTAACCATATTGGCCTTAACGACAAATTTTTTTTTAATGGATAGTGGAAGAAAATTTTTTTTATCATTTTTTAAAAAAAAGCAAAGGGAGTAGTCCATTGTTTTTTTTGGCGAAAAATATTTTTTTTCCACTATCTTCAAAAATCCAAATTTGAATTAAAGCCAATGCGGTTCTCTATTCAACGCAGTAGAAATCAAGTCGATATCTAGAAAAGTAAGCAAGTTATGACCAAAAAGGTAAGTAGTTATACTACTGCCTATTTCCGGCCACTTTTTAGTAGAACTATTTACGTTTTTGGCCATAACTTGAAAAGTTTTCAATATATCGACTTGATTTTATGACGAAAAAGATAAGTAGTTATACTACTGCCTATTTCCGGCCACTTTTTAGTAGAACTATTTACGTTTTTGGCCATAACTTGAAAAGTTTTCAATATATCGACTTGATTATTTTTGCGTTGGATAGCTAACCATATTGGCCTTAACGACAAATTTTTTTTTAATGGATAGTGGAAGAAAATTTTTTTTATCATTTTTTAAAAAAAAAGCAAAAGGGGTAGTCCATTGTTTTTTTTGGCGAAAAATATTTTTTTTCCACTATCTTCAAAAAACCAAATTTGAATTAAAGCCAATGCGGTTCTCTATTCAACGCAGTAGAAATCAAGTCGATATCTAGAAAAGTAAGCAAGTTATGACCAAAAAGGTAAGTAGTTATACTACTGCCTATTTCCGGCCACTTTTTAGTAGAACTATTTACGTTTTTGGCCATAACTTGAAAAGTTTTCAATATATCGACTTGATTATTTTTGCGTTGGATAGCTAACCATATTGGCCTTAACGACAAATTTTTTTTTAATGGATAGTGGAAGAAAATTTTTTTTATCATTTTTTAAAAAAAAGCAAAGGGGGTAGTCCATTGTTTTTTTTGGCGAAAAATATTTTTTTTCCACTATCTTCAAAAAACCAAATTTGAATTAAAGCCAATGCGGTTCTCTATTCAACGCAGTAGAAATCAAGTCGATATCTAGAAAAGTAAGCAAGTTATGACCAAAAAGATAAGTAGTTATACTACTGCCTATTTCCGGCCACTTTTTAGTAGAACTATTTACGTTTTTGGCCATAACTTGAAAAGTTTTCAATATATCGACTTGATTTTTTTTGCGTTGGATAGCTAACCATATTGGCCTTAACGACAAATTTTTTTTTAATGGATAGTGGAAGAAAATTTTTTTTATCATTTTTTAAAAAACAGCAAAGAGGGTAGTAGAACTATTTACGTTTTTGGCCATAACTTGAAAAGTTTTCAATATATCGACTTGATTATTTTTGCGTTGGATAGCTAACCATATTGGCCTTAACGACAAATTTTTTTTTAATGGATAGTGGAAGAAAATTTTTTTTATCATTTTTTAAAAAAAAGCAAAGGGGGTAGTCCATTGTTTTTTTTGGCGAAAAATATTTTTTTTCCACTATCTTCAAAAAACCAAATTTGAATTAAAGCCAATGCGGTTCTCTATTCAACGCAGTAGAAATCAAGTCGATATCTAGAAAAGTAAGCAAGTTATGACCAAAAAGATAAGTAGTTATACTACTGCCTATTTCCGGCCACTTTTTAGTAGAACTATTTACGTTTTTGGCCATAACTTGAAAAGTTTTCAATATATCGACTTGATTATTTTTGCGTTGGATAGCTAACCATATTGGCCTTAACGACAAATTTTTTTTTAATGGATAGTGGAAGAAAATTTTTTTTATCATTTTTTAAAAAAAAGCAAAGGGGGTAGTCCATTGTTTTTTTTGGCGAAAAATATTTTTTTTCCACAATCTTCAAAAAACCAAATTTGAATTAAAGCCAATGCGGTTCTCTATTCAACGCAGTAGAAATCAAGTCGATATCTAGAAAAGTAAGCAAGTTATGACCAAAAAGGTAAGTAGTTATACTACTGCCTATTTCCGGCCACTTTTTAGTAGAACTATTTACGTTTTTGGCCATAACTTGAAAAGTTTTCAATATATCGACTTGATTATTTTTGCGTTGGATAGCTAACCATATTGGCCTTAACGACAAATTTTTTTTTAATGGATAGTGGAAGAAAATTTTTTTTATCATTTTTTAAAAAAAAGCAAAGGGGGTAGTCCATTGTTTTTTTTGGCGAAAAATATTTTTTTTCCACTATCTTCAAAAAACCAAATTTGAATTAAAGCCAATGCGGTTCTCTATTCAACGCAGTAGAAATCAAGTCGATATCTAGAAAAGTAAGCAAGTTATGACCAAAAAGATAAGTAGTTATACTACTGCCTATTTCCGGCCACTTTTTAGTAGAACTATTTACGTTTTTGGCCATAACTTGAAAAGTTTTCAATATATCGACTTGATTTTTTTTGCGTTGGATAGCTAACCATATTGGCCTTAACGACAAATTTTTTTTTAATGGATAGTGGAAGAAAATTTTTTTTATCATTTTTTAAAAAACAGCAAAGAGGGTAGTAGAACTATTTACGTTTTTGGCCATAACTTGAAAAGTTTTCAATATATCGACTTGATTATTTTTGCGTTGGATAGCTAACCATATTGGCCTTAACGACAAATTTTTTTTTAATGGATAGTGGAAGAAAATTTTTTTTATCATTTTTTAAAAAAAAGCAAAGGGGGTAGTCCATTGTTTTTTTTGGCGAAAAATATTTTTTTTCCACTATCTTCAAAAAACCAAATTTGAATTAAAGCCAATGCGGTTCTCTATTCAACGCAGTAGAAATCAAGTCGATATCTAGAAAAGTAAGCAAGTTATGACCAAAAAGATAAGTAGTTATACTACTGCCTATTTCCGGCCACTTTTTAGTAGAACTATTTACGTTTTTGGCCATAACTTGAAAAGTTTTCAATATATCGACTTGATTATTTTTGCGTTGGATAGCTAACCATATTGGCCTTAACGACAAATTTTTTTTTAATGGATAGTGGAAGAAAATTTTTTTTATCATTTTTTAAAAAAAAGCAAAGGGGGTAGTCCATTGTTTTTTTTGGCGAAAAATATTTTTTTTCCACAATCTTCAAAAAACCAAATTTGAATTAAAGCCAATGCGGTTCTCTATTCAACGCAGTAGAAATCAAGTCGATATCTAGAAAAGTAAGCAAGTTATGACCAAAAAGGTAAGTAGTTATACTACTGCCTATTTCCGGCCACTTTTTAGTAGAACTATTTACGTTTTTGGCCATAACTTGAAAAGTTTTCAATATATCGACTTGATTATTTTTGCGTTGGATAGCTAACCATATTGGCCTTAACGACAAATTTTTTTTTAATGGATAGTGGAAGAAAATTTTTTTTATCATTTTTTAAAAAAAAGCAAAGGGGGTAGTCCATTGTTTTTTTTGGCGAAAAATATTTTTTTTCCACTATCTTCAAAAAACCAAATTTGAATTAAAGCCAATGCGGTTCTCTATTCAACGCAGTAGAAATCAAGTCGATATCTAGAAAAGTAAGCAAGTTATGACCAAAAAGATAAGTAGTTATACTACTGCCTATTTCCGGCCACTTTTTAGTAGAACTATTTACGTTTTTGGCCATAACTTGAAAAGTTTTCAATATATCGACTTGATTTTTTTTGCGTTGGATAGCTAACCATATTGGCCTTAACGACAAATTTTTTTTTAATGGATAGTGGAAGAAAATTTTTTTTATCATTTTTTAAAAAACAGCAAAGAGGGTAGTAGAACTATTTACGTTTTTGGCCATAACTTGAAAAGTTTTCAATATATCGACTTGATTATTTTTGCGTTGGATAGCTAACCATATTGGCCTTAACGACAAATTTTTTTTTAATGGATAGTGGAAGAAAATTTTTTTTATCATTTTTTAAAAAAAAGCAAAGGGGGTAGTCCATTGTTTTTTTTGGCGAAAAATATTTTTTTTCCACTATCTTCAAAAAACCAAATTTGAATTAAAGCCAATGCGGTTCTCTATTCAACGCAGTAGAAATCAAGTCGATATCTAGAAAAGTAAGCAAGTTATGACGAAAAAGATAAGTAGTTATACTACTGCCTATTTCCGGCCACTTTTTAGTAGAACTATTTACGTTTTTGGCCATAACTTGAAAAGTTTTCAATATATCGACTTGATTTTTTTTGCGTTGGATAGCTAACCATATTGGCCTTAACGACAAATTTTTTTTTAATGGATAGTGGAAGAAAATTTTTTTTATCATTTTTTAAAAAACAGCAAAGAGGGTAGTCCATTGTTTTTTTTGGCGAAAAATATTTTTTTTCCACTATCTTCAAAAAACTAAATTTGAATTAAAGCCAATGCGGTTCTCTATTCAACGCAGTAGAAATCAAGTCGATATCTAGAAAAGTAAGCAAGTTATGACCAAAAAGATAAGTAGTTATACTACTGCCTATTTCCGGCCACTTTTTAGTAGAACTATTTACGTTTTTGGCCATAACTTGAAAAGTTTTCAATATATCGACTTGATTTTTTTTGCGTTGGATAGCTAACCATATTGGCCTTAACGACAAATTTTTTTTTAATGGATAGTGGAAGAAAATTTTTTTTATCATTTTTTAAAAAACAGCAAAGAGGGTAGTAGAACTATTTACGTTTTTGGCCATAACTTGAAAAGTTTTCAATATATCGACTTGATTATTTTTGCGTTGGATAGCTAACCATATTGGCCTTAACGACAAATTTTTTTTTAATGGATAGTGGAAGAAAATTTTTTTTATCATTTTTTAAAAAAAAGCAAAGGGGGTAGTCCATTGTTTTTTTTGGCGAAAAATATTTTTTTTCCACTATCTTCAAAAAACCAAATTTGAATTAAAGCCAATGCGGTTCTCTATTCAACGCAGTAGAAATCAAGTCGATATCTAGAAAAGTAAGCAAGTTATGACCAAAAAGATAAGTAGTTATACTACTGCCTATTTCCGGCCACTTTTTAGTAGAACTATTTACGTTTTTGGCCATAACTTGAAAAGTTTTCAATATATCGACTTGATTATTTTTGCGTTGGATAGCTAACCATATTGGCCTTAACGACAAATTTTTTTTTAATGGATAGTGGAAGAAAATTTTTTTTATCATTTTTTAAAAAAAAGCAAAGGGGGTAGTCCATTGTTTTTTTTGGCGAAAAATATTTTTTTTCCACAATCTTCAAAAAACCAAATTTGAATTAAAGCCAATGCGGTTCTCTATTCAACGCAGTAGAAATCAAGTCGATATCTAGAAAAGTAAGCAAGTTATGACCAAAAAGGTAAGTAGTTATACTACTGCCTATTTCCGGCCACTTTTTAGTAGAACTATTTACGTTTTTGGCCATAACTTGAAAAGTTTTCAATATATCGACTTGATTATTTTTGCGTTGGATAGCTAACCATATTGGCCTTAACGACAAATTTTTTTTTAATGGATAGTGGAAGAAAATTTTTTTTATCATTTTTTAAAAAAAAGCAAAGGGGGTAGTCCATTGTTTTTTTTGGCGAAAAATATTTTTTTTCCACTATCTTCAAAAAACCAAATTTGAATTAAAGCCAATGCGGTTCTCTATTCAACGCAGTAGAAATCAAGTCGATATCTAGAAAAGTAAGCAAGTTATGACCAAAAAGATAAGTAGTTATACTACTGCCTATTTCCGGCCACTTTTTAGTAGAACTATTTACGTTTTTGGCCATAACTTGAAAAGTTTTCAATATATCGACTTGATTTTTTTTGCGTTGGATAGCTAACCATATTGGCCTTAACGACAAATTTTTTTTTAATGGATAGTGGAAGAAAATTTTTTTTATCATTTTTTAAAAAACAGCAAAGAGGGTAGTAGAACTATTTACGTTTTTGGCCATAACTTGAAAAGTTTTCAATATATCGACTTGATTATTTTTGCGTTGGATAGCTAACCATATTAGCCTTAACGACAAATTTTTTTTTAATGGATAGTGGAAGAAAATTTTTTTTATCATTTTTTAAAAAAAAGCAAAGGGGGTAGTCCATTGTTTTTTTTGGCGAAAAATATTTTTTTTCCACTATCTTCAAAAAACCAAATTTGAATTAAAGCCAATGCGGTTCTCTATTCAACGCAGTAGAAATCAAGTCGATATCTAGAAAAGTAAGCAAGTTATGACGAAAAAGATAAGTAGTTATACTACTGCCTATTTCCGGCCACTTTTTAGTAGAACTATTTACGTTTTTGGCCATAACTTGAAAAGTTTTCAATATATCGACTTGATTTCTTTTGCGTTGGATAGCTAACCATATTGGCCTTAACGACAAATTTTTTTTTAATGGATAGTGGAAGAAAATTTTTTTTATCATTTTTTAAAAAAAAGCAAAGGGGGTAGTCCATTGTTTTTTTTTGGCGAAAAATATTTTTTTTCCACTATCTTCAAAAATCCAAATTTGAAATAAAGCCAATGCGGTTCTCTATTCAACGCAGTAGAAATCAAGTCGATATCTAGAAAAGTAAGCAAGTTATGACCAAAAAGGTAAGTAGTTATACTACTGCCTATTTCCGGCCACTTTTTAGTAGAACTATTTACGTTTTTGGCCATAACTTGAAAAGTTTTCAATATATCGACTTGATTATTTTTGCGTTGGATAGCTAACCATATTGGCCTTAACGACAAATTTTTTTTTAATGGATAGTGGAAGAAAATTTTTTTTATCATTTTTTAAAAAAAAGCAAAGGGGGTAGTCCATTGTTTTTTTTGGCGAAAAATATTTTTTTTCCACTATCTTCAAAAAACCAATTTTGAATTAAAGCCAATGCGGTTCTCTATTCAACGCAGTAGAAATCAAGTCGATATCTAGAAAAGTAAGCAAGTTATGACCAAAAAGGTAAGTAGTTATACTACTGCCTATTTCCGGCCACTTTTTAGTAGAACTATTTACGTTTTTGGCCATAACTTGCAAAGTTTTCAATATATCGACTTGATTTCTTTTGCGTTGGATAGCTAACCATATTGGCCTTAACGACAAATTTTTTTTTAATGGATAGTGGAAGAAAATTTTTTTTATCATTTTTTAAAAAACAGCAAAGAGGGTAGTCCATTGTTTTTTTTGGCGAAAAATATTTTTTTTCCACTATCTTCAAAAAACTAAATTTGAATTAAAGCCAATGCGGTTCTCTATTCAACGCAGTAGAAATCAAGTCGATATCTAGAAAAGTAAGCAAGTTATGACCAAAAAGATAAGTAGTTATACTACTGCCTATTTCCGGCCACTTTTTAGTAGAACTATTTACGTTTTTGGCCATAACTTGAAAAGTTTTCAATATATCGATTTGATTATTTTTGCGTTGGATAGCTAACCATATTGGCCTTAACGACAAATTTTTTTTTAATGGATAGTGGAAGAAAATTTTTTTTATCATTTTTTAAAAAAAAGCAAAGGGGGTAGTCCATTGTTTTTTTTGGCGAAAAATATTTTTTTTCCACTATCTTCAAAAAACCAAATTTGAATTAAAGCCAATGCGGTTCTCTATTCAACGCAGTAGAAATCAAGTCGATATCTAGAAAAGTAAGCAAGTTATGACGAAAAAGGTAAGTAGTTATACTGCTGCCTATTTCCGGCCACTTTTTAGTAGAACTATTTACGTTTTTGGCCATAACTTGAAAAGTTTTCAATATATCGACTTGATTTCTTTTGCTTTGGATAGCTAACCATATTGGCCTTAACGACAAATTTTTTTTTAATGGATAGTGGAAGAAAATTTTTTTTATCATTTTTTAAAAAATAGCAAAGGGGGTAGTCCATTGTTTTTTTTGGCTAAAAATATTTTTTTTCCACTATCTTCAAAAAACTAAATTTGAATTAAAGCCAATGCGGTTCTCTATTCAACGCAGTAGAAATCAAGTCGATATCTAGAAAAGTAAGCAAGTTATGACCAAAAAGGTAAGTAGTTATACTACTGCCTATTTCCGGCCACTTTTTAGTAGAACTATTTACGTTTTTGGCCATAACTTGAAAAGTTTTCAATATATCGACTTGATTTCTTTTGCTTTGGATAGCTAACCATATTGGCCTTAACGACAATTTTTTTTTTAATGGATAGTGGAAGAAAATTTTTTTTATCATTTTTTAAAAAACAGCAAAGGGGGTAGTCCATTGTTTTTTTTGGCGAAAAATATTTTTTTTCCACTATCTTCAAAAAACCAAATTTGAATTAAAGCCAATGCGGTTCTCTATTCAACGCAGTAGAAATCAAGTCGATATCTAGAAAAGTAAGCAAGTTATGACGAAAAAGGTAAGTAGTTATACTGCTGCCTATTTCCGGCCACTTTTTAGTAGAACTATTTACGTTTTTGGCCATAACTTGAAAAGTTTTCAATATATCGACTTGATTTTTTTTGCGTTGTATAGCTAACCATATTGGCCTTAACGGCAAATTTTTTTTTAATGGATAGTGGAAGAAAATTTTTTTTATCATTTTTTAAAAAACAGCAAAGGGGGTAGTCCATTGTTTTTTTTGGCGAAAAATATTTTTTTTCCACTATCTTCAAAAAACTAAATTTGAATTAAAGCCAATGCGGTTCTCTATTCAACGCAGTAGAAATCAAGTCGATATCTAGAAAAGTAAGCAAGTTATGACCAAAAAGGTAAGTAGTTATACTACTGCCTATTTCCGGCCACTTTTTAGTAGAACTATTTACGTTTTTGGCCATAACTTGAAAAGTTTTCAATATATCGACTTGATTTCTTTTGCTTTGGATAGCTAACCATATTGGCCTTAACGACAAATTTTTTTTTAATGGATAGTGGAAGAAAATTTTTTTTATCATTTTTTAAAAAACAGCAAAGGGGGTAGTCCATTGTTTTTTTTTGGCGAAAAATATTTTTTTCCACTATCTTCAAAAAACCAAATTTGAATTAAAGCCAATGCGGTTCTCTATTCAACGCAGTAGAAATCAAGTCGATATCTAGAAAAGTAAGCAAGTTATGACGAAAAAGGTAAGTAGTTATACTACTGCCTATTTCCGGCCACTTTTTAGTAGAACTATTTACGTTTTTGGCCATAACTTGAAAAGTTTTCAATATATCGACTTGATTATTTTTGCGTTGGATAGCTAACCATATTAGCCTTAACGACAAATTTTTTTTTAATGGATAGTGGAAGAAAATTTTTTTTATCATTTTTTAAAAAAAAGCAAAGGGGGTAGTCCATTGTTTTTTTTGGCGAAAAATATTTTTTTTCCACTATCTTCAAAAAACCAAATTTGAATTAAAGCCAATGCGGTTCTCTATTCAACGCAGTAGAAATCAAGTCGATATCTAGAAAAGTAAGCAAGTTATGACGAAAAAGGTAAGTAGTTATACTACTGCCTATTTCCGGCCACTTTTTAGTAGAACTATTTACGTTTTTGGCCATAACTTGAAAAGTTTTCAATATATCGACTTGATTATTTTTGCGTTGGATAGCTTACCATATTGGCCTTAACGACAAATTTTTTTTTAATGGATTGTGGAAGAAAATTTTTTTTATCATTTTTTAAAAAAAAGCAAAGGGGGTAGTCCATTGTTTTTTTTGGCGAAAAATATTTTTTTCCACTATCTTCAAAAAACCAAATTTGAATTAAAGACAATGCGGTTCTCTATTCAACGCAGTAGAAATCAAGTCGATATCTAGAAAAGTAAGCAAGTTATGACGAAAAAGATAAGTAGTTATACTACTGCCTATTTCCGGCCACTTTTTAGTAGAACTATTTACGTTTTTGGCCATAACTTGAAAAGTTTTCAATATATCGACTTGATTTCTTTTGCGTTGGATAGCTAACCATATTGGCCTTAACGACAAATTTTTTTTTTTATGGATAGTGGAAGAAAATTTTTTTTATCATTTTTTAAAAAAAAGCAAAGGGGTAGTCCATTGTTTTTTTTGGCGAAAAATATTTTTTTTCCACTATCTTCAAAAAACTAAATTTGAATTAAAGCCAATGCGGTTCTCTATTCAACGCAGTAGAAATCAAGTCGATATCTAGAAAAGTAAGCAAGTTATGACGAAAAAGGTAAGTAGTTATACTACTGCCTATTTCCGGCCACTTTTTAGTAGAACTATTTACGTTTTTGGCCATAACTTGAAAAGTTTTCAATATATCGACTTGATTATTTTTGCGTTGGATAGCTAACCATATTGGCCTTAACGACAAATTTTTTTTTAATGGATTGTGGAAGAAAATTTTTTTTATCATTTTTTAAAAAAAAGCAAAGAGGGTAGTCCATTGTTTTTTTTGGCGAAAAATATTTTTTTTCCACTATCTTCAAAAAACCAAATTTGAATTAAAGACAATGCGGTTCTCTATTCAACGCAGTAGAAATCAAGTCGATATCTAGAAAAGTGAGCAAGTTATGACCAAAAAGGTAAGTAGTTATACTACTGCCTATTTCCGGCCACTTTTTAGTAGAACTATTTACGTTTTTGGCCATAACTTGAAAAGTTTTCAATATATCGACTTAATTTCTTTTGCGTTGGATAGCTAACCATATTGGCCTTAACGACAAATTTTTTTTTAATGGATAGTGGAAGAAAATTTTTTTTATCATTTTTTAAAAAAAAGCAAAGGGGGTAGTCCATTGTTTTTTTTGGCGAAAAATATTTTTTTTCCACTATCTTCAAAAAACCAAATTTGAATTAAAGACAATGCGGTTCTCTATTCAACGCAGTAGAAATCAAGTCGATATCTAGAAAAGTAAGCAAGTTATTACCAAAAAGGTAAGTAGTTATACTACTGCCTATTTCCGGCCACTTTTTAGTAGAACTATTTACGTTTTTGGCCATAACTTGAAAAGTTTTCAATATATCGACTTGATTTCTTTTGCGTTGGATAGCTAACCATATTGGCCTTAACGACAAATTTTTTTTTTTATGGATAGTGGAAGAAAATTTTTTTTATCATTTTTTAAAAAAAAGCAAAGGGGTAGTCCATTGTTTTTTTTTGGCGAAAAATATTTTTTTTCCACTATCTTCAAAAAACCAAATTTGAATTAAAGACAATGCGGTTCTCTATTCAACGCAGTAGAAATCAAGTCGATATCTAGAAAAGTAAGCAAGTTATGACCAAAAAGGTAAGTAGTTATACTACTGCCTATTTCCGGCCACTTTTTAGTAGAACTATTTACGTTTTTGGCCATAACTTGAAAAGTTTTCAATATATCGACTTGATTTCTTTTGCGTTGGATAGCTAACCATATTGGCCTTAACGACAAATTTTTTTTTTATGGATAGTGGAAGAAAATTTTTTTTATCATTTTTTAAAAAAAAGCAAAGGGGTAGTCCATTGTTTTTTTTGGCGAAAAATATTTTTTTTCCACTATCTTCAAAAAACCAAATTTGAATTAAAGACAAGGCGGTTCTCTATTCAACGCAGTAGAAATCAAGTCGATATCTAGAAAGTGAGCAAGTTATGACTAAAAAGGTAAGTAGTTATACTACTGCCTATTTCCGGCCACTTTTTAGTAGAACTATTTACGTTTTTGGCCATAACTTGAAAAGTTTTCAATATATCGACTTGATTTCTTTTGCGTTGGATAGCTAAGCATATTGGCCTTAACTACAAATTTTTTTTTAATGGATAGTGGAAGAAAATTTTTTTTATCATTTTTTAAAAAAAAGCAAAGGGGGTAGTCCATTGTTTTTTTTGGCGAAAAATATTTTTTTTCCACTATCTTCAAAAAACTAAATTTGAATTAAAGCCAATGCGGTTCTCTATTCAACGCAGTAGAAATCAAGTCGATATCTAGAAAAGTAAGCAAGTTATGACGAAAAAGGTAAGTAGTTATACTACTGCCTATTTCCGGCCACTTTTTAGTAGAACTATTTACGTTTTTGGCCATAACTTGAAAAGTTTTCAATATATCGACTTGATTATTTTTGCGTTGGATAGCTAACCATATTGGCCTTAACGACAAATTTTTTTTTAATGGATTGTGGAAGAAAATTTTTTTTATCATTTTTTAAAAAAAAGCAAAGAGGGTAGTCCATTGTTTTTTTTGGCGAAAAATATTTTTTTTCCACTATCTTCAAAAAACCAAATTTGAATTAAAGCCAATGCGGTTCTCTATTCAACGCAGTAGAAATCAAGTCGATATCTTGAAAAGTAAGCAAGTTATGACCAAAAAGGTAAGTAGTTATACTACTGCCTATTTCCGGCCACTTTTTAGTAGAACTATTTACGTTTTTGGCCATAACTTGAAAAGTTTTCAATATATCGACTTGATTATTTTTGCGTTGGATAGCTAACCATATTGGCCTTAACGACAAATTTTTTTTTAATGGATAATGGAAGAAAATTTTTTTTATCATTTTTTAAAAAAAAGCAAAGGGGGTAGTCCATTGTTTTTTTTGGCGAAAAATATTTTTTTTCCACTATCTTCAAAAAACCAAATTTGAATTAAAGACAATGCGGTTCTCTATTCAACGCAGTAGAAATCAAGTCGATATCTAGAAAAGTAAGCAAGGTATGACCAAAAAGGTAAGTAGTTATACTACTGCCTATTTCCGGCCACTTTTTAGTAGAACTATTTACGTTTTTGGCCATAACTTGAAAAGTTTTCAATATATCGACTTGATTATTTTTGCGTTGGATAGCTAACCATATTGGCCTTAACGACAAATTTTTTTTAATGGATAGTGGAAGAAAATTTTTTTTATCATTTTTTAAAAAAAAACAAAGGGGGTAGTCCATTGTTTTTTTTGGCGAAAAATATTTTTTTTCCACTATCTTCAAAAAACCAAATTCGAATTAAGGCCAATGCGGTTCTCTATTCAACGCAGTAGAAATCAAGTCGATATCTAGAAAAGTAAGCAAGTTATGACCAAAAACATAAGCAGTTCTACTACTGCCTCTTTGCGGGCACTTTTTAGTAGAACTGGTTACCTTTTCGGTCATAACTTGCTAAGTTTTCAGTATATCGACTTGATTTCTTTTGTGGAGGATAGCTTAGGGCAATGACTTGAAGTAGAAATTTTTTTTATTGTGGATAGTGGAAGAAATTTTTTTTATCATTTTTTCAAAAAAAGCAAAGGGGGTAGTCCATGGTTTTTTTTGGCAAAAAATATTTTTTTCGCTCTATCTGCAAAAACCAAAAGGTGTATTAAAGCCAAATTGGTTCTCTATCCAACGCATTAGAAATCAAGTCGATATCTAGAAAATTAAGCAAGTTATGACCAAAAACATAAGCAGTTCTACTACTGCCTCTTTTTGGCCACTTTTTAGTAGAACTTGTTACCTTTTTGGTCATAACTTGCTAAGTTTTCAATATATCGACTTGATTTCTTTTGTGGAAGATAGCTTAGGGCAATGACTTTAAGTAGAAATTTTTTTTATTGCGGATAGTGAAAGAAATTTTTTCTATCATTTTTTCAAAAAAAGCAAAGGCGGTAGTCCATGGTTTTTTTTGGCAAAAAATATTTTTTTCGCACTATCTGCAAAAACCAAAAAGTATATTAAAGCCAAATTGGTTCTCTATCCAACGCAGTAGAAATCAAGTCGATATCTAGAAAAGTAAGCAAGTTATGACCAAAAACATAAGCAGTTCTACTACTGCCTCTTTGCGGGCACTTTTTAGTAGAACTGGTTACCTTTTCGGTCATAACTTGCTAAGTTTTCAGTATATCGACTTGATTTCTTTTGTGGAGGATAGCTTAGGGCAATGACTTGAAGTAGAAATTTTTTTTATTGTGGATAGTGGAAGAAATTTTTTTTATCATTTTTTCAAAAAAAGCAAAGGGGGTAGTCCATGGTTTTTTTTGGCAAAAAATATTTTTTTCGCTCTATCTGCAAAAACCAAAAGGTGTATTAAAGCCAAATTGGTTCTCTATCCAACGCATTAGAAATCAAGTCGATATCTAGAAAATTAAGCAAGTTATGACCAAAAACATAAGCAGTTCTACTACTGCCTCTTTTTGGCCACTTTTTAGTAGAACTTGTTACCTTTTTGGTCATAACTTGCTAAGTTTTCAATATATCGACTTGATTTCTTTTGTGGAAGATAGCTTAGGGCAATGACTTTAAGTAGAAATTTTTTTTATTGCGGATAGTGAAAGAAATTTTTTCTATCATTTTTTCAAAAAAAGCAAAGGCGGTAGTCCATGGTTTTTTTTGGCAAAAAATATTTTTTTCGCACTATCTGCAAAAACCAAAAAGTATATTAAAGCCAAATTGGTTCTCTATCCAACGCAGTAGAAATCAAGTCGATATCTAGAAAAGTAAGCAAGTTATGACCAAAAACATAAGCAGTTCTACTACTGCCTCTTTGCGGGCACTTTTTAGTAGAACTGGTTACCTTTTCGGTCATAACTTGCTAAGTTTTCAGTATATCGACTTGATTTCTTTTGTGGAGGATAGCTTAGGGCAATGACTTTAAGTAGAAATTTTTTTTATTGTGGATAGTGGAAGAAATTTTTTCTATCATTTTTTCAAAAAAAGCAAAGGCGGTAGTCCATGGTTTTTTTTGGCAAAAAATATTTTTTTCGCTCTATCTGCAAAAACCAAAAAGTGTATTAAAGCCAAATTGGTTCTCTATCCAACGCATTAGAAATCAAGTCGATATCTAGAAAATTAAGCAAGTTATGACCAAAAAGATAAGTAGTTATACTACTGCCTATTTCCGGCCACTTTTTAGTAGAACTTGTTACCTTTTTGGTCATAACTTGCTAAGTTTTCAATATATCGACTTGATTTCTTTTGTGGAAGATAGCTTAGGGCAATGACTTTAAGTAGAAATTTTTTTTATTGCGGATAGTGAAAGAAATTTTTTCTATCATTTTTTCAAAAAAAGCAAAGGCGGTAGTCCATGGTTTTTTTTGGCAAAAAATATTTTTTTCGCACTATCTGCAAAAACCAAAAAGTATATTAAAGCCAAATTGGTTCTCTATTCAACGCAGTAGAAATCAAGTCGATATCTAGAAAAGTAAGCAAGTTATGACCAAAAACATAAGCAGTTCTACTACTGCCTCTTTGCGGGCACTTTTTAGTAGAACTGGTTACCTTTTCGGTCATAACTTGCTAAGTTTTCAGTATATCGACTTGATTTCTTTTGTGGTAGATAGCTTAGGGCATTGACTTTAAGTGGAAATTTTTTTATTGTGGATAGTGGAAGAAATTTTTTTTATCATTTTTTCAAAAAAAACAAAGGGGGTAGTCCATGGTTTTTTTTAGCAAAAAATATTTTTTTCGCAAAAACCAAAAAGTGTATTAAAGTCAAATTGGTTCTCTATCCAACGCAGTAGAAATCAAGTCGATATCTAGAAAAGTAAGCAAGTTATGACCAAAAACATAAGCAGTTCTACTACTGCCTCTTTTTGGCCACTTTTTAGTAGAACTTGTTACCTTTTTGGTCATAACTTGCTAAGTTTTCAATATATGGACTTGATTTCTTTTGTGGTAGATAGCTTAGGGCATTGACTTTAAGTGGAAATTTTTTTATTGTGGATAGTGGAAGAAATTTTTTTTATCATTTTTTCAAAAAAAACAAAGGGGGTAGTCCATGGTTTTTTTGGCAAAAAATATTTTTTTCGCACTATCTGCAAAAACCAAAAAGTGTATTAAAGCCAAATTGGTTCTCTATCCAACGCAGTAGAAATCAAGTCGATATCTAGAAAAGTAAGCAAGTTATGACCAAAAACATAAGCAGTTCTACTACTGCCTCTTTTTGGCCACTTTTTAGTAGAACTTGTTACCTTTTTGGTCATAACTTGCTAAGTTTTCAATATATGGACTTGATTTCTTTTGTGGTAGATAGCTTAGGGCATTGACTTTAAGTGGAAATTTTTTTATTGTGGATAGTGGAAGAAATTTTTTTTATCATTTTTTCAAAAAAAACAAAGGGGGTAGTCCATGGTTTTTTTGGCAAAAAATATTTTTTTCGCACTATCTGCAAAAACCAAAAAGTGTATTAAAGCCAAATTGGTTCTCTATCCAACGCAGTAGAAATCAAGTCGATATCTAGAAAAGTAAGCAAGTTATGACCAAAAACATAAGCAGTTCTACTACTGCCTCTTTTTGGCCACTTTTTAGTAGAACTTGTTACCTTTTTGGTCATAACTTGCTAAGTTTTCAATATATGGACTTGATTTCTTTTGTGGTAGATAGCTTAGGGCATTGACTTTAAGTGGAAATTTTTTTATTGTGGATAGTGGAAGAAATTTTTTTTATCATTTTTTCAAAAAAAACAAAAGGGGTGGTAGTCCATGGTTTTTTTTGGCAAAAATATTTTTTTCGCACTATCTGCAAAAACCAAAAAGTGTATTAAAGCCAAATTGGTTCTCTATCCAACGCATTAGAAATCAAGTCGATATCTAGAAAATTAAGCAAGTTATGACCAAAAACATAAGCAGTTCTACTACTGCCTCTTTTTGGCCACTTTTTAGTAGAACTTGTTACCTTTTTGGTCATAACTTGCTAAGTTTTCAATATATGGACTTGATTTCTTTTGTGGTAGATAGCTTAGGGCATTGACTTTAAGTGGAAATTTTTTTATTGTGGATAGTGGAAGAAATTTTTTTTATCATTTTTTCAAAAAAAACAAAGGGGGTAGTCCATGGTTTTTTTTGGCAAAAAATATTTTTTTCGCACTATCTGCAAAAACCAAAAAGTGTATTAAAGCCAAATTGGTTCTCTATCCAACGCATTAGAAATCAAGTCGATATCTAGAAAATTAAGCAAGTTATGACCAAAAACATAAGCAGTTCTACTACTGCCTCTTTTTGGCCACTTTTTAGTAGAACTTGTTACCTTTTTGGTCATAACTTGCTAAGTTTTCAATATATGGACTTGATTTCTTTTGTGGTAGATAGCTCAGGGCATTGACTTTAAGTGGAAATTTTTTTATTGTGGATAGTGGAAGAAATTTTTTTTATCATTTTTTCAAAAAAAACAAAAGGGGTGGTAGTCCATGGTTTTTTTTGGCAAAAATATTTTTTTCGCACTATCTGCAAAAACCAAAAAGTGTATTAAAGCCAAATTGGTTCTCTATCCAACGCAGTAGAAATCAAGTCGATATCTAGAAAATTAAGCAAGTTATGACCAAAAACATAAGCAGTTCTACTACTGCCTCTTTTTGGCCACTTTTTAGTAGAACTTGTTACCTTTTTGGTCATAACTTGCTAAGTTTTCAATATATCGACTTGATTTCTTTTGTGGTAGATAGCGTAGGGCATTGACTTTAAGTGAAAATTTTTTTATTGTGGATAGTGGAAGAAATTTTTTTTATCATTTTTTCAAAAAAAACAAAGGGGGTAGTCCATGGTTTTTTTTGGCAAAAAATATTTTTTTCGCACTATCTGCAAAAACCAAAAAGTGTATTAAAGCCAAATTGGTTCTCTATCCAACGCATTAGAAATCAAGTCGATATCTTGAAAATTAAGCAAGTTATGACCAAAAACATAAGCAGTTCTACTACTGCCTCTTTTTGGCCACTTTTTAGTAGAACTTGTTACCTTTTTGGTCATAACTTGCTAAGTTTTCAATATATGGACTTGATTTCTTTTGTGGTAGATAGCTTAGGGCATTGACTTTAAGTGGAAATTTTTTTATTGTGGATAGTGGAAGAAATTTTTTTTATCATTTTTTCAAAAAAAACAAAGGGGGTAGTCCATGGTTTTTTTGGCAAAAATATTTTTTTCGCACTATCTGCAAAAACCAAAAAGTGTATTAAAGCCAAATTGGTTCTCTATCCAACGCAGTAGAAATCAAGTCGATATCTAGAAAAGTAAGCAAGTTATGACCAAAAACATAAGCAGTTCTACTACTGCCTCTTTTTGGCCACTTTTTAGTAGAACTTGTTACCTTTTTGGTCATAACTTGCTAAGTTTTCAATATATGGACTTGATTTCTTTTGTGGTAGATAGCTTAGGGCATTGACTTTAAGTGGAAATTTTTTTATTGTGGATAGTGGAAGAAATTTTTTTTATCATTTTTTCAAAAAAAACAAAGGGGGTGGTAGTTCATGGTTTTTTTTGGCATAAATATTTTTTTCGCACTATCTGCAAAAACCAAAAAGTGTATTAAAGCCAAATTGGTTTTCTATATAAGGCAGTAGAAATCAAGTCGATATCTTGAAAATTAAGCAAGTTATGACCAAAAACATAAGCAGTTCTACTACTGCCTCTTTTTGGCCACTTTTTAGTAGAACTTGTTACCTTTTTGGTCATAACTTGCTAAGTTTTCAATATATGGACTTGATTTCTTTTGTGGTAGATAGCTCAGGGCATTGACTTTAAGTGGAAATTTTTTTATTGTGGATAGTGGAAGAAATTTTTTTTATCATTTTTCAAAAAAAGCAAAGGGGGTAGTCCATGGTTTTTTTTGGCAAAAAATATTTTTTTCGCACTATCTGCAAAAACCAAAAAGTGTATTAAAGCCAAATTGGTTTTCTATATAAGGCAGTAGAAATCAAGTCGATATCTTGAAAATTAAGCAAGTTATGACCAAAAACATAAGCAGTTCTACTACTGCCTCTTTTTGGCCACTTTTTAGTAGAACTTGTTACCTTTTTGGTCATAACTTGCTAAGTTTTCAATATATGGACTTGATTTCTTTTGTGGTAGATAGCTTAGGGCATTGGCTTTAAGTGGAAATTTTTTTATTGTGGATAGTGGAAGAAATTTTTTTTATCATTTTTTCAAAAAAAACAAAGGGGGTAGTCCATGGTTTTTTTTGGCAAAAAATATTTTTTTCGCACTATCTGCAAAAACCAAAAAGTGTATTAAAGCCAAATTGGTTCTCTATCCAACGCATTAGAAATCAAGTCGATATCTAGAAAATTAAGCAAGTTATGACCAAAAACATAAGCAGTTCTACTACTGCCTCTTTTTGGCCACTTTTTAGTAGAACTGGTTACCTTTTTGGTCATAACTTGCTAAGTTTTCAATATATCGACTTGATTTCTTTTGTGGTAGATAGCGTAGGGCATTGACTTTAAGTGGAAATTTTTTTATTGTGGATAGTGGAAGAAATTTTTTTTATCATTTTTTCAAAAAAAACAAAGGGGGTAGTCCATGGTTTTTTTTTGGCAAAAAATATTTTTTTCGCACTATCTGCAAAAACCAAAAAGTGTATTAAAGCCAAATTGGTTCTCTATCCAACGCAGTAGAAATCAAGTCGATATCTAGAAAATTAAGCAAGTTATGACCAAAAACATAAGCAGTTCTACTACTGCCTCTTTTTGGCCACTTTTTAGTAGAACTTGTTACCTTTTTGGTCATAACTTGCTAAGTTTTCAATATATGGACTTGATTTCTTTTGTGGTAGATAGCTTAGGGCATTGGCTTTAAGTGGAAATTTTTTTATTGGGGATAGTGGAAGAAATTTTTTTTATCATTTTTTCAAAAAAAACAAAAGGGGTAGTCCATGGTTTTTTTTGGCAAAAAATATTTTTTTCGCACTATCTGCAAAAACCAAAAAGTGTATTAAAGCCAAATTGGTTCTCTATCCAACGCATTAGAAATCAAGTCGATATCTAGAAAATTAAGCAAGTTATGAGCAAAAACATAAGCAGTTCTACTACTGCCTCTTTTTGGCCACTTTTTAGTAGAACTTGTTACGTTTTTGGTCATAACTTGCTAAGTTTTCAATATATGGACTTGATTTCTTTTGAGGTAGATAGCTTAGGGCATTGACTTTAAGTGGAAATTTTTTTATTGTGGATAGTGGAAGAAATTTTTTTTTATCATTTTTTCAAAAAAAACAAAGGGGGTAGTCCATGGTTTTTTTTGGCAAAAAATATTTTTTTCGCACTATCTGCAAAAACCAAAAAGTGTATTAAAGCCAAATTGGTTCTCTATCCAACGCATTAGAAATCAAGTCGATATCTAGAAAATTAAGCAAGTTATGAGCAAAAACATAAGCAGTTCTACTACTGCCTCTTTTTGGCCACTTTTTAGTAGAACTTGTTACCTTTTTGGTCATAAATTGCTAAGTTTTCAATATATGGACTTGATTTCTTTTGTGGTAGATAGCTTAGGGCATTGGCTTTAAGTGGAAATTTTTTTATTGTGGATAGTGGAAGAAATTTTTTTTATCATTTTTTCAAAAAAAACAAAGGGGGTAGTCCATGGTTTTTTTTGGCAAAAAATATTTTTTTCGCACTATCTGCAAAAACCAAAAAGTGTATTAAAGCCAAATTGGTTCTCTATCCAACGCATTAGAAATCAAGTCGATATCTAGAAAATTAAGCAAGTTATGAGCAAAAACATAAGCAGTTCTACTACTGCCTCTTTTTGGCCACTTTTTAGTAGAACTTGTTACCTTTTTGGTCATAAATTGCTAAGTTTTCAATATATCGACTTGATTTCTTTTGTGGTAGATAGCTTAGGGCATTGGCTTTAAGTGGAAATTTTTTTATTGTGGATAGTGGAAGAAATTTTTTTTATCATTTTTTCAAAAAAAACAAAGGGGGTAGTCCATGGTTTTTTTTGGCAAAAAATATTTTTTTCGCACTATCTGCAAAAACCAAAAAGTGTATTAAAGCCAAATTGGTTCTCTATCCAACGCATTAGAAATCAAGTCGATATCTAGAAAATTAAGCAAGTTATGACCAAAAACATAAGCAGTTCTACTACTGCCTCTTTTTGGCCACTTTTTAGTAGAACTTGTTACCTTTTTGGTCATAACTTGCTAAGTTTTCAATATATGGACTTGATTTCTTTTGAGGTAGATAGCTTAGGGCATTGACTTTAAGTGGAAATTTTTTTATTGTGGATAGTGGAAGAAATTTTTTTTTATCATTTTTTCAAAAAAAACAAAGGGGGTAGTCCATGGTTTTTTTTGGCAAAAAATATTTTTTTCGCACTATCTGCAAAAACCAAAAAGTGTATTAAAGCCAAATTGGTTCTCTATCCAACGCATTAGAAATCAAGTCGATATCTAGAAAATTAAGCAAGTTATGAGCAAAAACATAAGCAGTTCTACTACTGCCTCTTTTTGGCCACTTTTTAGTAGAACTTGTTACCTTTTTGGTCATAACTTGCTAAGTTTTCAATATATGGACTTGATTTCTTTTGTGGTAGATAGCTTAGGGCATTGGCTTTAAGTGGAAATTTTTTTATTGTGGATAGTGGAAGAAATTTTTTTTATCATTTTTTCAAAAAAAACAAAGGGGGTAGTCCATGGTTTTTTTTGGCAAAAAATATTTTTTTCGCACTATCTGCAAAAACCAAAAAGTGTATTAAAGCCAAATTGGTTCTCTATCCAACGCATTAGAAATCAAGTCGATATCTAGAAAATTAAGCAAGTTATGAGCAAAAACATAAGCAGTTCTACTACTGCCTCTTTTTGGCCACTTTTTAGTAGAACTGGTTACCTTTTTGGTCATAACTTGCTAAGTTTTCAATATATCGACTTGATTTCTTTTGTGGTAGATAGCGTAGGGCATTGACTTTAAGTGGAAATTTTTTTATTGTGGATAGTGGAAGAAATTTTTTTTATCATTTTTTCAAAAAAAACAAAGGGGGTAGTCCATGGTTTTTTTTTGGCAAAAAATATTTTTTTCGCACTATCTGCAAAAACCAAAAAGTGTATTAAAGCCAAATTGGTTCTCTATCCAACGCATTAGAAATCAAGTCGATATCTAGAAAATTAAGCAAGTTATGACCAAAAACATAAGCAGTTCTACTACTGCCTCTTTTTGGCCACTTTTTAGTAGAACTGGTTACCTTTTTGGTCATAACTTGCTAAGTTTTCAATATATCGACTTGATTTCTTTTGTGGTAGATAGCTTAGGGCATTGACTTTAAGTGGAAATTTTTTTATTGTGGATAGTGGAAGAAATTTTTTTTATCATTTTTTCAAAAAAAACAAAGGGGGTAGTCCATGGTTTTTTTTTGGCAAAAAATATTTTTTTCGCACTATCTGCAAAAACCAAAAAGTGTATTAAAGCCAAATTGGTTCTCTATCCAACGCAGTAGAAATCAAGTCGATATCTAGAAAATTAAGCAAGTTATGACCAAAAACATAAGCAGTTCTACTACTGCCTCTTTTTGGCCACTTTTTAGTAGAACTTGTTACCTTTTTGGTCATAACTTGCTAAGTTTTCAATATATGGACTTGATTTCTTTTGTGGTAGATAGCTTAGGGCATTGACTTTAAGTGGAAATTTTTTTATTGTGGATAGTGGAAGAAATTTTTTTTATCATTTTTTCAAAAAAAACAAAGGGGGTAGTCCATGGTTTTTTTGGCAAAAAATATTTTTTTCGCACTATCTGCAAAAACCAAAAAGTGTATTAAAGCCAAATTGGTTTTCTATATAAGGCAGTAGAAATCAAGTCGATATCTTGAAAATTAAGCAAGTTATGACCAAAAACATAAGCAGTTCTACTACTGCCTCTTTTTGGCCACTTTTTAGTAGAACTTGTTACCTTTTTGGTCATAACTTGCTAAGTTTTCAATATATGGACTTGATTTCTTTTGTGGTAGATAGCTCAGGGCATTGACTTTAAGTGGAAATTTTTTTATTGTGGATAGTGGAAGAAATTTTTTTTATCATTTTTTCAAAAAAAACAAAGGGGGTAGTCCATGGTTTTTTTTGGCAAAAATATTTTTTTCGCACTATCTGCAAAAACCAAAAAGTGTATTAAAGCCAAATTGGTTTTCTATATAAGGCAGTAGAAATCAAGTCGATATCTTGAAAATTAAGCAAGTTATGACCAAAAACATAAGCAGTTCTACTACTGCCTCTTTTTGGCCACTTTTTAGTAGAACTTGTTACCTTTTTGGTCATAACTTGCTAAGTTTTCAATATATGGACTTGATTTCTTTTGTGGTAGATAGCTTAGGGCATTGACTTTAAGTGGAAATTTTTTTATTGTGGATAGTGGAAGAAATTTTTTTTATCATTTTTTCAAAAAAAACAAAGGGGGTAGTCCATGGTTTTTTTTGGCAAAAAATATTTTTTTCGCACTATCTGCAAAAACCAAAAAGTGTATTAAAGCCAAATTGGTTCTCTATCCAACGCATTAGAAATCAAGTCGATATCTAGAAAATTAAGCAAGTTATGACCAAAAACATAAGCAGTTCTACTACTGCCTCTTTTTGGCCACTTTTTAGTAGAACTGGTTACCTTTTTGGTCATAACTTGCTAAGTTTTCAATATATGGACTTGATTTCTTTTGTGGTAGATAGCTTAGGGCATTGACTTTAAGTGGAAATTTTTTTATTGTGGATAGTGGAAGAAATTTTTTTTATAATTTTTTCAAAAAAAGCAAAGGGGGTAGTCCATGGTTTTTTTTGGCAAAAAATATTTTTTTCACACTATCTGCAAAAAATAAAAAGTGTATTAAAGCCAAATTGGTTCTCTATCCAACGCAGTAGAAATCAAGTCGATATCTACAAAAGTAAGCAAGTTATGACCAAAAACATAAGCAGTTCTACTACTGCCTCTTTCCGGCCTCTTTATAGTAGAACTGCTTACCTTTTTGGCCATAACTTGCTAAGTTTTCAATATATCGACTTGTTTTCTTTTGTGGTAGATAGCGTAGGGCATTGACTTTAAGTGGAAATTTTTTTATTGTGGATAGTGGAAGAAATTTTTTTTTATCATTTTTTCAAAAAAAACAAAGGGGGTGGTAGTCCATGGTTTTTTTTATCAAAAATATTTTTTTCGCACTATCTGCAAAAACCAAAAAGTGTATTAAAGCCAAATTGGTTTTCTATATAAGGCAGTAGAAATCAAGTCGATATCTTGAAAATTAAGCAAGTTATGACCAAAAACATAAGCAGTTCTACTACTGCCTCTTTTTGGCCACTTTTTAGTAGAACTTGTTACCTTTTTGGTCATAACTTGCTAAGTTTTCAATATATGGACTTGATTTCTTTTGTGGTAGATAGCTTAGGGCATTGACTTTAAGTGGAAATTTTTTTATTGTGGATAGTGGAAGAAATTTTTTTTATCATTTTTTCAAAAAAAAACAAAGGGGGTAGTCCATGGTTTTTTTTTGGCAAAAAATATTTTTTTTGCACTATCTGCAAAAACCAAAAAGTGTATTAAAGCCAAATTGGTTCTCTATCCAACGCATTAGAAATCAAGTCGATATCTAGAAAATTAAGCAAGTTATGACCAAAAACATAAGCAGTTCTACTACTGCCTCTTTTTGGCCACTTTTTAGTAGAACTGGTTACCTTTTTGGTCATAACTTGCTAAGTTTTCAATATATGGACTTGATTTCTTTTGTGGTAGATAGCTTAGGGCATTGACTTTAAGTGGAAATTTTTTTATTGTGGATAGTGGAAGAAATTTTTTTTATCATTTTTTCAAAAAAAACAAAGGGGGTAGTCCATGGTTTTTTTGGCAAAAAATATTTTTTTCGCACTATCTGCAAAAACCAAAAAGTGTATTAAAGCCAAATTGGTTCTCTATCCAACGCAGTAGAAATCAAGTCGATATCTAGAAAAGTAAGCAAGTTATGACCAAAAACATAAGCAGTTCTACTACTGCCTCTTTTTGGCCACTTTTTAGTAGAACTTGTTACCTTTTTGGTCATAACTTGCTAAGTTTTCAATATATGGACTTAAATTCTTTTGTGGTAGATAGCTTAGGGCATTGACTTTAAGTGGAAATTTTTTTATTGTGGATAGTGGAAGAAATTTTTTTTATCATTTTTTCAAAAAAAACAAAGGGGGTGGTAGTCCATGGTTTTTTTTGGCAAAAATATTTTTTTCGCACTATCTGCAAAAACCAAAAAGTGCATTAAAGCCAAATTGGTTTTCTATATAAGGCAGTAGAAGTCAAGTCGATATCTTGAAAATTAAGCAAGTTATGACCAAAAACATAAGCAGTTCTACTACTGCCTCTTTTTGGCCACTTTTTAGTAGAACTTGTTACCTTTTTGGTCATAACTTGCTAAGTTTTCAATATATCGACTTGATTTCTTTTGTGGTAGATAGCGTAGGGCATTGACTTTAAGTGGAAATTTTTTTATTGTGGATAGTGGAAGAAATTTTTTTTATCATTTTTTCAAAAAAAACAAAGGGGGTAGTCCATGGTTTTTTTTGGCAAAAAATATTTTTTTCGCACTATCTGCAAAAACCAAAAAGTGTATTAAAGCCAAATTGGTTCTCTATCCAACGCATTAGAAATCAAGTCGATATCTAGAAAATTAAGCAAGTTATGACCAAAAACATAAGCAGTTCTACTACTGCCTCTTTTTGGCCACTTTTTAGTAGAACTTGTTACCTTTTTGGTCATAACTTGCTAAGTTTTCAATATATGGACTTGATTTCTTTTGAGGTAGATAGCTTAGGGCATTGACTTTAAGTGGAAATTTTTTTATTGTGGATAGTGGAAGAAATCTTTTTTTTATCATTTTTTCAAAAAAAACAAAGGGGGTAGTCCATGGTTTTTTTTGGCAAAAAATATTTTTTTCGCACTATCTGCAAAAACCAAAAAGTGTATTAAAGCCAAATTGGTTCTCTATCCAACGCATTAGAAATCAAGTCGATATCTAGAAAATTAAGCAAGCTATGACCAAAAACATAAGCAGTTCTACTACTGCCTCTTTTTGGCCACTTTTTAGTAGAACTTGTTACCTTTTTGGTCATAACTTGCTAAGTTTTCAATATATGGACTTGATTTCTTTTGAGGTAGATAGCTTAGGGCATTGACTTTAAGTGGAAATTTTTTTATTGTGGATAGTGGAAGAAATCTTTTTTTTATCATTTTTTCAAAAAAAACAAAGGGGGTAGTCCATGGTTTTTTTTGGCAAAAAATATTTTTTTCGCACTATCTGCAAAAACCAAAAAGTGTATTAAAGCCAAATTGGTTCTCTATCCAACGCATTAGAAATCAAGTCGATATCTAGAAAATTAAGCAAGCTATGACCAAAAACATAAGCAGTTCTACTACTGCCTCTTTTTGGCCACTTTTTAGTAGAACTTGTTACCTTTTTGGTCATAACTTGCTAAGTTTTCAATATATGGACTTGATTTCTTTTGAGGTAGATAGCTTAGGGCATTGACTTTAAGTGGAAATTTTTTTATTGTGGATAGTGGAAGAAATCTTTTTTTTATCATTTTTTCAAAAAAAACAAAGGGGGTAGTCCATGGTTTTTTTGGCAAAAAATATTTTTTTCGCACTATCTGCAAAAACCAAAAAGTGTATTAAAGCCAAATTGGTTCTCTATCCAACGCAGTAGAAATCAAGTCGATATCTAGAAAAGTAAGCAAGTTATGACCAAAAACATAAGCAGTTCTACTACTGCCTCTTTTTGGCCACTTTTTAGTAGAACTTGTTACCTTTTTGGTCATAACTTGCTAAGTTTTCAATATATGGACTTAAATTCTTTTGTGGTAGATAGCTTAGGGCATTGACTTTAAGTGGAAATTTTTTTATTGTGGATAGTGGAAGAAATTTTTTTTATCATTTTTTCAAAAAAAACAAAGGGGGTGGTAGTCCATGGTTTTTTTTGGCAAAAATATTTTTTTCGCACTATCTGCAAAAACCAAAAAGTGCATTAAAGCCAAATTGGTTTTCTATATAAGGCAGTAGAAGTCAAGTCGATATCTTGAAAATTAAGCAAGTTATGACCAAAAACATAAGCAGTTCTACTACTGCCTCTTTTTGGCCACTTTTTAGTAGAACTTGTTACCTTTTTGGTCATAACTTGCTAAGTTTTCAATATATCGACTTGATTTCTTTTGTGGTAGATAGCGTAGGGCATTGACTTTAAGTGGAAATTTTTTTATTGTGGATAGTGGAAGAAATTTTTTTTATCATTTTTTCAAAAAAAACAAAGGGGGTAGTCCATGGTTTTTTTTGGCAAAAAATATTTTTTTCGCACTATCTGCAAAAACCAAAAAGTGTATTAAAGCCAAATTGGTTCTCTATCCAACGCATTAGAAATCAAGTCGATATCTAGAAAATTAAGCAAGTTATGACCAAAAACATAAGCAGTTCTACTACTGCCTCTTTTTGGCCACTTTTTAGTAGAACTTGTTACCTTTTTGGTCATAACTTGCTAAGTTTTCAATATATGGACTTGATTTCTTTTGAGGTAGATAGCTTAGGGCATTGACTTTAAGTGGAAATTTTTTTATTGTGGATAGTGGAAGAAATCTTTTTTTTATCATTTTTTCAAAAAAAACAAAGGGGGTAGTCCATGGTTTTTTTTGGCAAAAAATATTTTTTTCGCACTATCTGCAAAAACCAAAAAGTGTATTAAAGCCAAATTGGTTCTCTATCCAACGCATTAGAAATCAAGTCGATATCTAGAAAATTAAGCAAGCTATGACCAAAAACATAAGCAGTTCTACTACTGCCTCTTTTTGGCCACTTTTTAGTAGAACTTGTTACCTTTTTGGTCATAACTTGCTAAGTTTTCAATATATGGACTTGATTTCTTTTGAGGTAGATAGCTTAGGGCATTGACTTTAAGTGGAAATTTTTTTATTGTGGATAGTAGAAGAAATCTTTTTTTTATCATTTTTTCAAAAAAAACAAAGGGGGTAGTCCATGGTTTTTTTTGGCAAAAAATATTTTTTTCGCACTATCTGCAAAAACCAAAAAGTGTATTAAAGCCAAATTGGTTCTCTATCCAACGCATTAGAAATCAAGTCGATATCTAGAAAATTAAGCAAGTTATGACCAAAAACATAAGCAGTTCTACTACTGCCTCTTTTTGGCCACTTTTTAGTAGAACTTGTTACCTTTTTGGTCATAACTTGCTAAGTTTTCAATATATGGACTTGATTTCTTTTGAGGTAGATAGCTTAGGGCATTGACTTTAAGTGGAAATTTTTTTATTGTGGATAGTGGAAGAAATTTTTTTTTATCATTTTTTCAAAAAAAACAAAGGGGGTAGTCCATGGTTTTTTTTGGCAAAAAATATTTTTTTCGCACTATCTGCAAAAACCAAAAAGTGTATTAAAGCCAAATTGGTTCTCTATCCAACGCATTAGAAATCAAGTCGATATCTAGAAAATTAAGCAAGTTATGACCAAAAACATAAGCAGTTCTACTACTGCCTCTTTTTGGCCACTTTTTAGTAGAACTTGTTACCTTTTTGGTCATAAATTGCTAAGTTTTCAATATATGGACTTGATTTCTTTTGTGGTAGATAGCTTAGGGCATTGGCTTTAAGTGGAAATTTTTTTATTGTGGATAGTGGAAGAAATTTTTTTTATCATTTTTTCAAAAAAAACAAAGGGGGTAGTCCATGGTTTTTTTTTGGCAAAAAATATTTTTTTCGCACTATCTGCAAAAACCAAAAAGTGTATTAAAGCCAAATTGGTTCTCTATCCAACGCATTAGAAATCAAGTCGATATCTAGAAAATTAAGCAAGTTATGACCAAAAACATAAGCAGTTCTACTACTGCCTCTTTTTGGCCACTTTTTAGTAGAACTGGTTACCTTTTTGGTCATAACTTGCTAAGTTTTCAATATATCGACTTGATTTCTTTTGTGGTAGATAGCTTAGGGCATTGACTTTAAGTGGAAATTTTTTTATTGTGGATAGTGGAAGAAATTTTTTTTATCATTTTTTCAAAAAAAACAAAGGGGGTAGTCCATGGTTTTTTTTGGCAAAAAATATTTTTTTCGCACTATCTGCAAAAACCAAAAAGTGTATTAAAGCCAAATTGGTTCTCTATCCAACGCATTAGAAATCAAGTCGATATCTAGAAAATTAAGCAAGCTATGACCAAAAACATAAGCAGTTCTACTACTGCCTCTTTTTGGCCACTTTTTAGTAGAACTTGTTACCTTTTTGGTCATAACTTGCTAAGTTTTCAATATATGGACTTGATTTCTTTTGAGGTAGATAGCTTAGGGCATTGACTTTAAGTGGAAATTTTTTTATTGTGGATAGTGGAAGAAATTTTTTTTATCATTTTTTCAAAAAAAAAACAAAGGGGGTAGTCCATGGTTTTTTTTGGCAAAAAATATTTTTTTCGCACTATCTGCAAAAACCAAAAAGTGTATTAAAGCCAAATTGGTTCTCTATCCAACGCAGTAGAAATCAAGTCGATATCTAGAAAATTAAGCAAGTTATGACCAAAAACATAAGCAGTTCTACTACTGCCTCTTTTTGGCCACTTTTTAGTAGAACTTGTTACCTTTTTGGTCATAACTTGCTAAGTTTTCAATATATGGACTTGATTTCTTTTGTGGTAGATAGCTTAGGGCATTGACTTTAAGTGGAAATTTTTTTATTGTGGATAGTGGAAGAAATTTTTTTTATCATTTTTTCAAAAAAAACAAAGGGGGTAGTCCATGGTTTTTTTTGGCAAAAAATATTTTTTTCGCACTATCTGCAAAAACCAAAAAGTGTATTAAAGCCAAATTGGTTCTCTATCCAACGCATTAGAAATCAAGTCGATATCTAGAAAATTAAGCAAGCTATGACCAAAAACATAAGCAGTTCTACTACTGCCTCTTTTTGGCCACTTTTTAGTAGAACTTGTTACCTTTTTGGTCATAACTTGCTAAGTTTTCAATATATGGACTTGATTTCTTTTGAGGTAGATAGCTTAGGGCATTGACTTTAAGTGGAAATTTTTTTATTGTGGATAGTGGAAGAAATTTTTTTTATCATTTTTTCAAAAAACCAAAGGGGGTAATCCATGGTTTTTTTTGGCAAAAAATATTTTTTCGCACTATCTGCAAAAACCAAAAAGTGTATTAAAGCCAAATTGGTTCTCTATCCAACGCATTAGAAATCAAGTCGATATCTAGAAAATTAAGCAAGTTATGACCAAAAACATAAGCAGTTCTACTACTGCCTCTTTTTGGCCACTTTTTAGTAGAACTTGTTACCTTTTTGGTCATAACTTGCTAAGTTTTCAATATATGGACTTGATTTCTTTTGTGGTAGATAGCTTAGGGCATTGACTTTAAGTGGAAATTTTTTTATTGTGGATAGTGGAAGAAATTTTTTTTATCATTTTTTCAAAAAAAACAAAGGGGGTAGTCCATGGTTTTTTTTGGAAAAAAATTTTTTTTTCGCACTATCTGCAAAAACCAAAAAGTGTATTAAAGCCAAATTGGTTCTCTATCCAACGCATTAGAAATCAAGTCGATATCTAGAAAATTAAACAAGTTATGACCAAAAACATAAGCAGTTCTACTACTGCCTCTTTTTGGCCACTTTTTAGTAGAACTTGTTACCTTTTTGGTCATAACTTGCTAAGTTTTCAATATATGGACTTGATTTCTTTTGTGGTAGATAGCTTAGGGCATTGACTTTAAGTGGAAATTTTTTTATTGTGGATAGTGGAAGAAATTTTTTTTATCATTTTTTCAAAAAACCAAAGGGGGTAATCCATGGTTTTTTTTGGCAAAAAATGTTTTTTCGCACTATCTGCAAAAACCAAAAAGTGTATTAAAGCCAAATTGGTTCTCTATCCAACGCATTAGAAATCAAGTCGATATCTAGAAAATTAAGCAAGTTATGACCAAAAACATAAGCAGTTCTACTACTGCCTCTTTTTGGCCACTTTTTAGTAGAACTTGTTACCTTTTTGGTCATAACTTGCTAAGTTTTCAATATATGGACTTGATTTCTTTTGTGGTAGATAGCTTAGGGCATTGACTTTAAGTGGAAATTTTTTTATTGTGGATAGTGGAAGAAATTTTTTTTATCATTTTTTCAAAAAAAACAAAGGGGGTAGTCCATGGTTTTTTTTGGAAAAAAATTTTTTTTTCGCACTATCTGCAAAAACCAAAAAGTGTATTAAAGCCAAATTGGTTCTCTATCCAACGCATTAGAAATCAAGTCGATATCTAGAAAATTAAGCAAGTTATGACCAAAAACATAAGCAGTTCTACTACTGCCTCTTTTTGGCCACTTTTTAGTAGAACTTGTTACCTTTTTGGTCATAACTTGCTAAGTTTTCAATATATGGACTTGATTTCTTTTGTGGTAGATAGCTTAGGGCATTGACTTTAAGTGGAAATTTTTTTATTGTGGATAGTGGAAGAAATTTTTTTTATCATTTTTTCAAAAAACCAAAGGGGGTAATCCATGGTTTTTTTTGGCAAAAAATATTTTTTCGCACTATCTGCAAAAACCAAAAAGTGTATTAAAGCCAAATTGGTTCTCTATCCAACGCATTAGAAATCAAGTCGATATCTAGAAAATTAAGCAAGTTATGACCAAAAACATAAGCAGTTCTACTACTGCCTCTTTTTGGCCACTTTTTAGTAGAACTTGTTACCTTTTTGGTCATAACTTGCTAAGTTTTCAATATATGGACTTGATTTCTTTTGTGGTAGATAGCTTAGGGCATTGACTTTAAGTGGAAATTTTTTTATTGTGGATAGTGGAAGAAATTTTTTTTATCATTTTTTCAAAAAAAACAAAGGGAGTAGTCCATGGTTTTTTTTGGAAAAAAATTTTTTTTTCGCACTATCTGCAAAAACCCAAAAGTGTATTAAAGCCAAATTGGTTCTCTATCCAACGCATTAGAAATCAAGTCGATATCTAGAAAATTAAGCAAGTTATGACCAAAAACATAAGCAGTTCTACTACTGCCTCTTTTTGGCCACTTTTTAGTAGAACTTGTTACCTTTTTGGTCATAACTTGCTAAGTTTTCAATATATGGACTTGATTTCTTTTGAGGTAGATAGCTTAGGGCATTGACTTTAAGTGGAAATTTTTTTATTGTGGATAGTGGAAGAAATTTTTTTTTATCATTTTTTCAAAAAAAACAAAGGGGGTAGTCCATGGTTTTTTTTTGGCAAAAAATATTTTTTTCGCACTATCTGCAAAAACCAAAAAGTGTATTAAAGCCAAATTGGTTCTCTATCCAACGCATTAGAAATCAAGTCGATATCTAGAAAATTAAGCAAGTTATGACCAAAAACATAAGCAGTTCTACTACTGCCTCTTTTTGGCCACTTTTTAGTAGAACTGGTTACCTTTTTGGTCATAACTTGCTAAGTTTTCAATATATCGACTTGATTTCTTTTGTGGTAGATAGCTTAGGGCATTGGCTTTAAGTGGAAATTTTTTTATTGTGGATAGTGGAAGAAATTTTTTTTATCATTTTTTCAAAAAAAACAAAGGGGGTAGTCCATGGTTTTTTTTTGGCAAAAAATATTTTTTTCGCACTATCTGCAAAAACCAAAAAGTGTATTAAAGCCAAATTGGTTCTCTATCCAACGCATTAGAAATCAAGTCGATATCTAGAAAATTAAGCAAGTTATGACCAAAAACATAAGCAGTTCTACTACTGCCTCTTTTTGGCCACTTTTTAGTAGAACTTGTTACCTTTTTGGTCATAAATTGCTAAGTTTTCAATATATGGACTTGATTTCTTTTGTGGTAGATAGCTTAGGGCATTGGCTTTAAGTGGAAATTTTTTTATTGTGGATAGTGGAAGAAATTTTTTTTATCATTTTTTCAAAAAAAACAAAGGGGGTAGTCCATGGTTTTTTTTTGGCAAAAAATATTTTTTTCGCACTATCTGCAAAAACCAAAAAGTGTATTAAAGCCAAATTGGTTCTCTATCCAACGCATTAGAAATCAAGTCGATATCTAGAAAATTAAGCAAGTTATGACCAAAAACATAAGCAGTTCTACTACTGCCTCTTTTTGGCCACTTTTTAGTAGAACTGGTTACCTTTTTGGTCATAACTTGCTAAGTTTTCAATATATGGACTTGATTTCTTTTGTGGTAGATAGCTTAGGGCATTGGCTTTAAGTGGAAATTTTTTTATTGTGGATAGTGGAAGAAATTTTTTTTATCATTTTTTCAAAAAAAACAAAGGGGGTAGTCCATGGTTTTTTTTTGGCAAAAAATATTTTTTTCGCACTATCTGCAAAAACCAAAAAGTGTATTAAAGCCAAATTGGTTCTCTATCCAACGCATTAGAAATCAAGTCGATATCTAGAAAATTAAGCAAGCTATGACCAAAAACATAAGCAGTTCTACTACTGCCTCTTTTTGGCCACTTTTTAGTAGAACTTGTTACCTTTTTGGTCATAACTTGCTAAGTTTTCAATATATGGACTTGATTTCTTTTGAGGTAGATAGCTTAGGGCATTGACTTTAAGTGGAAATTTTTTTATTGTGGATAGTGGAAGAAATTTTTTTTTATCATTTTTTCAAAAAAAACAAAGGGGGTAGTCCATGGTTTTTTTTGGCAAAAAATATTTTTTTCGCACTATCTGCAAAAACCAAAAAGTGTATTAAAGCCAAATTGGTTCTCTATCCAACGCATTAGAAATCAAGTCGATATCTAGAAAATTAAGCAAGTTATGACCAAAAACATAAGCAGTTCTACTACTGCCTCTTTTTGGCCACTTTTTAGTAGAACTGGTTACCTTTTTGGTCATAACTTGCTAAGTTTTCAATATATCGACTTGATTTCTTTTGTGGTAGATAGCTTAGGGCATTGACTTTAAGTGGAAATTTTTTTATTGTGGATAGTGGAAGAAATTTTTTTTATCATTTTTTCAAAAAAAACAAAGGGGGTAGTCCATGGTTTTTTTTGGCAAAAAATATTTTTTTCGCACTATCTGCAAAAACCAAAAAGTGTATTAAAGCCAAATTGGTTCTCTATCCAACGCATTAGAAATCAAGTCGATATCTAGAAAATTAAGCAAGCTATGACCAAAAACATAAGCAGTTCTACTACTGCCTCTTTTTGGCCACTTTTTAGTAGAACTTGTTACCTTTTTGGTCATAACTTGCTAAGTTTTCAATATATGGACTTGATTTCTTTTGAGGTAGATAGCTTAGGGCATTGACTTTAAGTGGAAATTTTTTTATTGTGGATAGTGGAAGAAATTTTTTTTATCATTTTTTCAAAAAAAAAACAAAGGGGGTAGTCCATGGTTTTTTTTGGCAAAAAATATTTTTTTCGCACTATCTGCAAAAACCAAAAAGTGTATTAAAGCCAAATTGGTTCTCTATCCAACGCATTAGAAATCAAGTCGATATCTAGAAAATTAAGCAAGTTATGACCAAAAACATAAGCAGTTCTACTACTGCCTCTTTTTGGCCACTTTTTAGTAGAACTTGTTACCTTTTTGGTCATAACTTGCTAAGTTTTCAATATATGGACTTGATTTCTTTTGTGGTAGATAGCTTAGGGCATTGACTTTAAGTGGAAATTTTTTTATTGTGGATAGTGGAAGAAATTTTTTTTATCATTTTTTCAAAAAAAACAAAGGGGGTAGTCCATGGTTTTTTTTGGCAAAAAATATTTTTTTCGCACTATCTGCAAAAACCAAAAAGTGTATTAAAGCCAAATTGGTTCTCTATCCAACGCATTAGAAATCAAGTCGATATCTAGAAAATTAAGCAAGCTATGACCAAAAACATAAGCAGTTCTACTACTGCCTCTTTTTGGCCACTTTTTAGTAGAACTTGTTACCTTTTTGGTCATAACTTGCTAAGTTTTCAATATATGGACTTGATTTCTTTTGAGGTAGATAACTTAGGGCATTGACTTTAAGTGGAAATTTTTTTATTGTGGATAGTGGAAGAAATTTTTTTTATCATTTTTTCAAAAAACCAAAGGGGGTAATCCATGGTTTTTTTTGGCAAAAAATATTTTTTCGCACTATCTGCAAAAACCAAAAAGTGTATTAAAGCCAAATTGGTTCTCTATCCAACGCATTAGAAATCAAGTCGATATCTAGAAAATTAAGCAAGTTATGACCAAAAACATAAGCAGTTCTACTACTGCCTCTTTTTGGCCACTTTTTAGTAGAACTGGTTACCTTTTTGGTCATAACTTGCTAAGTTTTCAATATATCGACTTGATTTCTTTTGTGGTAGATAGCTTAGGGCATTGACTTTAAGTGGAAATTTTTTTATTGTGGATAGTGGAAGAAATTTTTTTTATCATTTTTTCAAAAAAAACAAAGGGGGTAGTCCATGGTTTTTTTTGGCAAAAAATATTTTTTTCGCACTATCTGCAAAAACCAAAAAGTGTATTAAAGCCAAATTGGTTCTCTATCCAACGCATTAGAAATCAAGTCGATATCTAGAAAATTAAGCAAGCTATGACCAAAAACATAAGCAGTTCTACTACTGCCTCTTTTTGGCCACTTTTTAGTAGAACTTGTTACCTTTTTGGTCATAACTTGCTAAGTTTTCAATATATGGACTTGATTTCTTTTGAGGTAGATAGCTTAGGGCATTGACTTTAAGTGGAAATTTTTTTATTGTGGATAGTGGAAGAAATTTTTTTTATCATTTTTTCAAAAAAAAAACAAAGGGGGTAGTCCATGGTTTTTTTTGGCAAAAAATATTTTTTTCGCACTATCTGCAAAAACCAAAAAGTGTATTAAAGCCAAATTGGTTCTCTATCCAACGCAGTAGAAATCAAGTCGATATCTAGAAAATTAAGCAAGTTATGACCAAAAACATAAGCAGTTCTACTACTGCCTCTTTTTGGCCACTTTTTAGTAGAACTTGTTACCTTTTTGGTCATAACTTGCTAAGTTTTCAATATATGGACTTGATTTCTTTTGTGGTAGATAGCTTAGGGCATTGACTTTAAGTGGAAATTTTTTTATTGTGGATAGTGGAAGAAATTTTTTTTATCATTTTTTCAAAAAAAACAAAGGGGGTAGTCCATGGTTTTTTTTGGCAAAAAATATTTTTTTCGCACTATCTGCAAAAACCAAAAAGTGTATTAAAGCCAAATTGGTTCTCTATCCAACGCATTAGAAATCAAGTCGATATCTAGAAAATTAAGCAAGCTATGACCAAAAACATAAGCAGTTCTACTACTGCCTCTTTTTGGCCACTTTTTAGTAGAACTTGTTACCTTTTTGGTCATAACTTGCTAAGTTTTCAATATATGGACTTGATTTCTTTTGAGGTAGATAGCTTAGGGCATTGACTTTAAGTGGAAATTTTTTTATTGTGGATAGTGGAAGAAATTTTTTTTATCATTTTTTCAAAAAACCAAAGGGGGTAATCCATGGTTTTTTTTGGCAAAAAATATTTTTTCGCACTATCTGCAAAAACCAAAAAGTGTATTAAAGCCAAATTGGTTCTCTATCCAACGCATTAGAAATCAAGTCGATATCTAGAAAATTAAGCAAGTTATGACCAAAAACATAAGCAGTTCTACTACTGCCTCTTTTTGGCCACTTTTTAGTAGAACTTGTTACCTTTTTGGTCATAACTTGCTAAGTTTTCAATATATGGACTTGATTTCTTTTGTGGTAGATAGCTTAGGGCATTGACTTTAAGTGGAAATTTTTTTATTGTGGATAGTGGAAGAAATTTTTTTTATCATTTTTTTAAAAAAAAACAAAGGGGGTAGTCCATGGTTTTTTTTGGAAAAAAATTTTTTTTTCGCACTATCTGCAAAAACCAAAAAGTGTATTAAAGCCAAATTGGTTCTCTATCCAACGCATTAGAAATCAAGTCGATATCTAGAAAATTAAGCAAGTTATGACCAAAAACATAAGCAGTTCTACTACTGCCTCTTTTTGGCCACTTTTTAGTAGAACTTGTTACCTTTTTGGTCATAACTTGCTAAGTTTTCAATATATGGACTTGATTTCTTTTGTGGTAGATAGCTTAGGGCATTGACTTTAAGTGGAAATTTTTTTATTGTGGATAGTGGAAGAAATTTTTTTTATCATTTTTTCAAAAAAAACAAAGGGGGTAGTCCATGGTTTTTTTTGGAAAAAAATTTTTTTTTCGCACTATCTGCAAAAACCAAAAAGTGTATTAAAGCCAAATTGGTTCTCTATCCAACGCATTAGAAATCAAGTCGATATCTAGAAAATTAAGCAAGTTATGACCAAAAACATAAGCAGTTCTACTACTGCCTCTTTTTGGCCACTTTTTAGTAGAACTTGTTACCTTTTTGGTCATAACTTGCTAAGTTTTCAATATATGGACTTGATTTCTTTTGTGGTAGATAGCTTAGGGCATTGACTTTAAGTGGAAATTTTTTTATTGTGGATAGTGGAAGAAATTTTTTTTATCATTTTTTCAAAAAACCAAAGGGGGTAATCCATGGTTTTTTTTGGCAAAAAATATTTTTTCGCACTATCTGCAAAAACCAAAAAGTGTATTAAAGCCAAATTGGTTCTCTATCCAACGCATTAGAAATCAAGTCGATATCTAGAAAATTAAGCAAGTTATGACCAAAAACATAAGCAGTTCTACTACTGCCTCTTTTTGGCCACTTTTTAGTAGAACTTGTTACCTTTTTGGTCATAACTTGCTAAGTTTTCAATATATGGACTTGATTTCTTTTGTGGTAGATAGCTTAGGGCATTGACTTTAAGTGGAAATTTTTTTATTGTGGATAGTGGAAGAAATTTTTTTTATCATTTTTTCAAAAAACCAAAGGGGGTAATCCATGGTTTTTTTTGGCAAAAAATATTTTTTCGCACTATCTGCAAAAACCAAAAAGTGTATTAAAGCCAAATTGGTTCTCTATCCAACGCATTAGAAATCAAGTCGATATCTAGAAAATTAAGCAAGTTATGACCAAAAACATAAGCAGTTCTACTACTGCCTCTTTTTGGCCACTTTTTAGTAGAACTTGTTACCTTTTTGGTCATAACTTGCTAAGTTTTCAATATATGGACTTGATTTCTTTTGTGGTAGATAGCTTAGGGCATTGACTTTAAGTGGAAATTTTTTTATTGTGGATAGTGGAAGAAATTTTTTTTATCATTTTTTCAAAAAAAACAAAGGGGGTAGTCCATGGTTTTTTTTGGAAAAAAATTTTTTTTTCGCACTATCTGCAAAAACCAAAAAGTGTATTAAAGCCAAATTGGTTCTCTATCCAACGCAGTAGAAATCAAGTCGATATCTAGAAAATTAAGCAAGTTATGACCAAAAACATAAGCAGTTCTACTACTGCCTCTTTTTGGCCACTTTTTAGTAGAACTTGTTACCTTTTTGGTCATAACTTGCTAAGTTTTCAATATATGGACTTGATTTCTTTTGTGGTAGATAGCTTAGGGCATTGACTTTAAGTGGAAATTTTTTTATTGTGGATAGTGGAAGAAATTTTTTTTATCATTTTTTCAAAAAAAACAAAGGGGGTAGTCCATGGTTTTTTTTGGAAAAAAATTTTTTTTTCGCACTATCTGCAAAAACCAAAAAGTGTATTAAAGCCAAATTGGTTCTCTATCCAACGCATTAGAAATCAAGTCGATATCTAGAAAATTAAGCAAGTTATGACCAAAAACATAAGCAGTTCTACTACTGCCTCTTTTTGGCCACTTTTTAGTAGAACTTGTTACCTTTTTGGTCATAACTTGCTAAGTTTTCAATATATGGACTTGATTTCTTTTGTGGTAGATAGCTTAGGGCATTGACTTTAAGTGGAAATTTTTTTATTGTGGATAGTGGAAGAAATTTTTTTTATCATTTTTTCAAAAAACCAAAGGGGGTAATCCATGGTTTTTTTTGGCAAAAAATATTTTTTCGCACTATCTGCAAAAACCAAAAAGTGTATTAAAGCCAAATTGGTTCTCTATCCAACGCAGTAGAAATCAAGTCGATATCTAGAAAATTAAGCAAGTTATGACCAAAAACATAAGCAGTTCTACTACTGCCTCTTTTTGGCCACTTTTTAGTAGAACTTGTTACCTTTTTGGTCATAACTTGCTAAGTTTTCAATATATGGACTTGATTTCTTTTGTGGTAGATAGCTTAGGGCATTGACTTTAAGTGGAAATTTTTTTATTGTGGATAGTGGAAGAAATTTTTTTTATCATTTTTTCAAAAAAAACAGAGGGGGTAGTCCATGGTTTTTTTTGGAAAAAAATTTTTTTTTCGCACTATCTGCAAAAACCAAAAAGTGTATTAAAGCCAAATTGGTTCTCTATCCAACGCAGTAGAAATCAAGTCGATATCTAGAAAATTAAGCAAGTTATGACCAAAAACATAAGCAGTTCTACTACTGCCTCTTTTTGGCCACTTTTTAGTAGAACTTGTTACCTTTTTGGTCATAACTTGCTAAGTTTTCAATATATGGACTTGATTTCTTTTGTGGTAGATAGCTTAGGGCATTGACTTTAAGTGGAAATTTTTTTATTGTGGATAGTGGAAGAAATTTTTTTTATCATTTTTTCAAAAAACCAAAGGGGGTAATCCATGGTTTTTTTTGGCAAAAAATATTTTTTCGCACTATCTGCAAAAACCAAAAAGTGTATTAAAGCCAAATTGGTTCTCTATCCAACGCATTAGAAATCAAGTCGATATCTAGAAAATTAAGCAAGTTATGACCAAAAACATAAGCAGTTCTACTACTGCCTCTTTTTGGCCACTTTTTAGTAGAACTTGTTACCTTTTTGGTCATAACTTGCTAAGTTTTCAATATATGGACTTGATTTCTTTTGTGGTAGATAGCTTAGGGCATTGACTTTAAGTGGAAATTTTTTTATTGTGGATAGTGGAAGAAATTTTTTTTATCATTTTTTCAAAAAAAACAAAGGGGGTAGTCCATGGTTTTTTTTGGCAAAAAATATTTTTTTCGCACTATCTGCAAAAACCAAAAAGTGTATTAAAGCCAAATTGGTTCTCTATCCAACGCAGTAGAAATCAAGTCGATATCTAGAAAATTAAGCAAGTTATGACCAAAAACATAAGCAGTTCTACTACTGCCTCTTTTTGGCCACTTTTTAGTAGAACTTGTTACCTTTTTGGTCATAACTTGCTAAGTTTTCAATATATGGACTTGATTTCTTTTGTGGTAGATAGCTTAGGGCATTGACTTTAAGTGGAAATTTTTTTATTGTGGATAGTGGAAGAAATTTTTTTTATCATTTTTTCAAAAAACCAAAGGGGGTAATCTATGGTTTTTTTTGGCAAAAAATATTTTTTTCACACTATCTGCAAAAACCAAAAAGTGTATTAAAGCCAAATTGGTTCTCTATCCAACGCAGTAGAAATCAAGTCGATATCTAGAAAATTAAGCAAGTTATGACCAAAAACATAAGCAGTTCTACTACTGCCTCTTTTTGGCCACTTTTTAGTAGAACTTGTTACCTTTTTGGTCATAACTTGCTAAGTTTTCAATATATGGACTTGATTTCTTTTGTGGTAGATAGCTTAGGGCATTGACTTTAAGTGGAAATTTTTTTATTGTGGATAGTGGAAGAAATTTTTTTTATAATTTTTTCAAAAAAAACAAAGGGGGTAGTCCATGGTTTTTTTCGGCAAAAAATATTTTTTTCGCACTATCTGCAAAAACCAAAAAGTGTATTAAAGCCAAATTAGTTCTCTATCCAACGCATTAGAAATCAAGTCGATATCTAGAAAATTAAGCAAGTTATGACCAAAAACATAAGCAGTTCTACTACTGCCTCTTTTTGGCCACTTTTTAGTAGAACTTGTTACCTTTTTGGTCATAACTTGCTAAGTTTTCAATATATGGACTTGATTTCTTTTGAGGTAGATAGCTTAGGGCATTGACTTTAAGTGGAAATTTTTTTATTGTGGATAGTGGAAGAAATTTTTTTTATCATTTTTTCAAAAAAAAACAAAGGGGGTAGTCCATGGTTTTTTTTGGCAAAAAATATTTTTTTCGCACTATCTGCAAAAACCAAAAAGTGTATTAAAGCCAAATTGGTTCTCTATCCAACGCATTAGAAATCAAGTCGATATCTAGAAAATTAAGCAAGTTATGACCAAAAACATAAGCAGTTCTACTACTGCCTCTTTTTGGCCACTTTTTAGTAGAACTTGTTACCTTTTTGGTCATAACTTGCTAAGTTTTCAATATATGGACTTGATTTCTTTTGTGGTAGATAGCTTAGGGCATTGACTTTAAGTGAAAATTTTTTTATTGTGGATAGTGGAAGAAATTTTTTTTATAATTTTTTCAAAAAAAACAAAGGGGGTAGTCCATGGTTTTTTTCGGCAAAAAATATTTTTTTCGCACTATCTGCAAAAACCAAAAAGTGTATTAAAGCCAAATTGGTTCTCTATCCAACGCTTTAGAAATCAAGTCGATATCTAGAAAATTAAGCAAGTTATGACCAAAAACATAAGCAGTTCTACTACTGCCTCTTTTTGGCCACTTTTTAGTAGAACTTGTTACCTTTTTGGTCATAACTTGCTAAGTTTTCAATATATGGACTTGATTTCTTTTGTGGTAGATAGCTTAGGGCATTGACTTTAAGTGGAAATTTTTTTATTGTGGATAGTGGAAGAAATTTTTTTTATAATTTTTTCAAAAAAAACAAAGGGGGTAGTCCATGGTTTTTTTTGGCAAAAAATATTTTTTTCGCACTATCTGCAAAAACCAAAAAGTGTATTAAAGCCAAATTGGTTCTCTATCCAACGCATTAGAAATCAAGTCGATATCTAGAAAATTAAGCAAGTTATGACCAAAAACATAAGCAGTTCTACTACTGCCTCTTTTTGGCCACTTTTTAGTAGAACTTGTTACCTTTTTGGTCATAACTTGCTAAGTTTTCAATATATGGACTTGATTTCTTTTGTGGTAGATAGCTTAGGGCATTGACTTTAAGTGGAAATTTTTTTATTGTGGATAGTGGAAGAAATTTTTTTTATAATTTTTTCAAAAAAAACAAAGGGGGTAGTCCATGGTTTTTTTCGGCAAAAAATATTTTTTTCGCACTATCTGCAAAAACCAAAAAGTGTATTAAAGCCAAATTGGTTCTCTATCCAACGCAGTAGAAATCAAGTCGATATCTAGAAAATTAAGCAAGTTATGACCAAAAACATAAGCAGTTCTACTACTGCCTCTTTTTGGCCACTTTTTAGTAGAACTTGTTACCTTTTTGGTCATAACTTGCTAAGTTTTCAATATATGGACTTGATTTCTTTTGTGGTAGATAGCTTAGGGCATTGACTTTAAGTGGAAATTTTTTTATTGTGGATAGTGGAAGAAATTTTTTTTATCATTTTTTCAAAAAACCAAAGGGGGTAATCTATGGTTTTTTTTGGCAAAAAATATTTTTTCACACTATCTGCAAAAACCAAAAAGTGTATTAAAGCCAAATTGGTTCTCTATCCAACGCAGTAGAAATCAAGTCGATATCTAGAAAATTAAGCAAGTTATGACCAAAAACATAAGCAGTTCTACTACTGCCTCTTTTTGGCCACTTTTTAGTAGAACTTGTTACCTTTTTGGTCATAACTTGCTAAGTTTTCAATATATGGACTTGATTTCTTTTGTGGTAGATAGCTTAGGGCATTGACTTTAAGTGGAAATTTTTTTATTGTGGATAGTGGAAGAAATTTTTTTTATCATTTTTTCAAAAAAAACAAAGGGGGTAGTCCATGGTTTTTTTTGGCAAAAAATATTTTTTTCGCACTATCTGCAAAAACCAAAAAGTGTATTAAAGCCAAATTGGTTCTCTATCCAACGCATTAGAAATCAAGTCGATATCTAGAAAATTAAGCAAGTTATGACCAAAAACATAAGCAGTTCTACTACTGAATCTTTTTGGCCACTTTTTAGTAGAACTTGTTACCTTTTTGGTCATAACTTGCTAAGTTTTCAATATATGGACTTGATTTCTTTTGAGGTAGATAGCTTAGGGCATTGACTTTAAGTGGAAATTTTTTTATTGTGGATAGTGGAAGAAATTTTTTTTATAATTTTTTCAAAAAAAACAAAGGGGGTAGTCCATGGTTTTTTTTGGCAAAAAATATTTTTTTCGCACTATCTGCAAAAACCAAAAAGTGTATTAAAGCCAAATTGGTTCTCTATCCAACGCAGTAGAAATCAAGTCGATATCTAGAAAATTAAGCAAGTTATGACCAAAAACATAAGCAGTTCTACTACTGCCTCTTTTTGGCCACTTTTTAGTAGAACTTGATACCTTTTTGGTCATAACTTGCTAAGTTTTCACTATATCGACTTGATTTCTTTTGTGATAGATAGCTTAGGGCATTGACTTTTAGTGGAAATTTTTTTATTGTGGATAGTGGAAGAAATTTTTTTTATCATTTTTTCAAAAAAGCAAAGGGGGTAGTCCATGGTTTTTTTTGGCAAAAAATATTTTTTTCACACTATCTGCAAAAACCAAAAAGTGTATTAAAGCCAAATTGGTTCTCTATCCAACGCAGTAGAAATCAAGTCGGTATCTAGAAAATTAAGCAAGTTATGACCAAAAACATAAGCAGTTCTACTACTGCCTCTTTTTGGCCACTTTTTAGTAGAACTGGTTACCTTTTTGGTCATAACTTGCTAAGTTTTCAATATATGGACTTGATTTCTTTTGTGGTAGATAGCTTAGGGCATTGACTTTAAGTGGAAATTTTTTTATTGTGGATAGTGGAAGAAATTTTTTTTATCATTTTTTCAAAAAAAACAAAGGGGGTAGTCCATGGTTTTTTTCGGCAAAAAATATTTTTTTCACACTATCTGCAAAAACCAAAAAGTGTATTAAAGCCAAATTGGTTCTCTATCCAACGCAGTAGAAATCAAGTCGATATCTAGAAAATTAAGCAAGTTATGACCAAAAACATAAGCAGTTCTACTACTGCCTCTTTTTGGCCACTTTTTAGTAGAACTTGATACCTTTTTGGTCATAACTTGCTAAGTTTTCACTATATCGACTTGATTTCTTTTGTGATAGATAGCTTAGGGCATTGACTTTTAGTGGAAATTTTTTTATTGTGGATAGTGGAAGAAATTTTTTTTATCATTTTTTCAAAAAAGCAAAGGGGGTAGTCCATGGTTTTTTTTGGCAAAAAATATTTTTTTCACACTATCTGCAAAAACCAAAAAGTGTATTAAAGCCAAATTGGTTCTCTATCCAACGCAGTAGAAATCAAGTCGGTATCTAGAAAATTAAGCAAGTTATGACCAAAAACATAAGCAGTTCTACTACTGCCTCTTTTTGGCCACTTTTTAGTAGAACTTGTTACCTTTTTGGTCATAACTTGCTAAGTTTTCAATATATGGACTTGATTTCTTTTGTGGTAGATAGCTTAGGGCATTGTCTTTAAGTGGAAATTTTTTTATTGTGGATAGTGGAAGAAATTTTTTTTATCATTTTTTCAAAAAAAACAAAGGGGGTAGTCCATGGTTTTTTTTGGCAAAAAATATTTTTTTCGCACTATCTGCAAAAACCAAAAAGTGTATTAAAGCCAAATTGGTTCTCTATCCAACGCATTAGAAATCAAGTCGATATCTAGAAAATTAAGCAAGTTATGACCAAAAACATAAGCAGTTCTACTACTGCCTCTTTTTGGCCACTTTTTAGTAGAACTTGTTACCTTTTTGGTCATAACTTGCTAAGTTTTCAATATATGGACTTGATTTCTTTTGTGGTAGATAGCTTAGGGCATTGACTTTAAGTGGAAATTTTTTTATTGTGGATAGTGGAAGAAATTTTTTTATCATTTTTTCAAAAAAACAAAGGGGGTAGTCCATGGTTTTTTTTGGCAAAAAATATTTTTTTCGCATTATCTGCAAAAACCAAAAAGTGTATTAAAGCTAAATTGGTTCTCTATCCAACGCATTAGAAATCAAGTCGATATCTAGAAAATTAAGCAAGTTATGACCAAAAACATAAGCAGTTCTACTACTGCCTCTTTTTGGCCACTTTTTAGTAGAACTTGTTACCTTTTTGGTCATAACTTGCTAAGTTTTCAATATATGGACTTGATTTCTTTTGTGGTATATAGCTTAGGGCATTGACTTTAAGTGGAAATTTTTTTATTGTGGATAGTGGAAGAAATTTTTTTTATCATTTTTTCAAAAAAACCAAAGGGGGTAGTCCATGGTTTTTTTTGGCAAAAAATATTTTTTTTCGCACTATCTGCAAAAACCAAAAAGTGTATTAAAGCCAAATTGGTTCTCTATCCAACGCATTAGAAATCAAGTCGATATCTAGAAAATTAAGCAAGTTATGACCAAAAACATAAGCAGTTCTACTACTGCCTCTTTTTGGCCACTTTTTAGTAGAACTTGTTACCTTTTTGGTCATAACTTGCTAAGTTTTCAATATATGGACTTGATTTCTTTTGTGGTAGATAGCTTAGGGCATTGACTTTAAGTGGAAATTTTTTTATTGTGGATAGTGGAAGAAATTTTTTTATCATTTTTTCAAAAAAACAAAGGGGGTAGTCCATGGTTTTTTTTGGCAAAAAATATTTTTTTCGCATTATCTGCAAAAACCAAAAAGTGTATTAAAGCTAAATTGGTTCTCTATCCAACGCATTAGAAATCAAGTCGATATCTAGAAAATTAAGCAAGTTATGACCAAAAACATAAGCAGTTCTACTACTGCCTCTTTTTGGCCACTTTTTAGTAGAACTTGTTACCTTTTTGGTCATAACTTGCTAAGTTTTCAATATATGGACTTGATTTCTTTTGTGGTAGATAGCTTAGGGCATTGACTTTAAGTGGAAATTTTTTTATTGTGGATAGTGGAAGAAATTTTTTTTATCATTTTTTCAAAAAAACCAAAGGGGGTAGTCCATGGTTTTTTTTGGCAAAAAATATTTTTTTCGCACTATCTGCAAAAACCAAAAAGTGTATTAAAGCCAAATTGGTTCTCTATCCAACGCATTAGAAATCAAGTCGATATCTAGAAAATTAAGCAAGTTATGACCAAAAACATAAGCAGTTCTACTACTGCCTCTTTTTGGCCACTTTTTAGTAGAACTTGTTACCTTTTTGGTCATAACTTGCTAAGTTTTCAATATATGGACTTGATTTCTTTTGTGGTAGATAGCTTAGGGCATTGACTTTAAGTGGAAATTTTTTTATTGTGGATAGTGGAAGAAATTTTTTTATCATTTTTTCAAAAAAACAAAGGGGGTAGTCCATGGTTTTTTTTGGCAAAAAATATTTTTTTCGCATTATCTGCAAAAAGCAAAAAGTGTATTAAAGCTAAATTGGTTCTCTATCCAACGCATTAGAAATCAAGTCGATATCTAGAAAATTAAGCAAGTTATGACCAAAAACATAAGCAGTTCTACTACTGCCTCTTTTTGGCCACTTTTTAGTAGAACTTGTTACCTTTTTGGTCATAACTTGCTAAGTTTTCAATATATGGACTTGATTTCTTTTGTGGTAGATAGCTTAGGGCATTGACTTTAAGTGGAAATTTTTTTATTGTGGATAGTGGAAGAAATTTTTTTATCATTTTTTCAAAAAAACAAAGGGGGTAGTCCATGGTTTTTTTTGGCAAAAAATATTTTTTTCGCATTATCTGCAAAAAGCAAAAAGTGTATTAAAGCTAAATTGGTTCTCTATCCAACGCATTAGAAATCAAGTCGATATCTAGAAAATTAAGCAAGTTATGACCAAAAACATAAGCAGTTCTACTACTGCCTCTTTTTGGCCACTTTTTAGTAGAACTTGTTACCTTTTTGGTCATAACTTGCTAAGTTTTCAATATATGGACTTGATTTCTTTTGTGGTAGATAGCTTAGGGCATTGACTTTAAGTGGAAATTTTTTTATTGTGGATAGTGGAAGAAATTTTTTTTATCATTTTTTCAAAAAAAACAAAGGGGGTAGTCCATGGTTTTTTTTGGCAAAAAATATTTTTTTCGCACTATCTGCAAAAACCAAAAAGTGTATTAAAGCCAAATTGGTTCTCTATCCAACGCAGTAGAAATCAAGTCGATATCTAGAAAATTAAGCAAGTTATGACCAAAAACATAAGCAGTTCTACTACTGCCTCTTTTTGGCCACTTTTTAGTAGAACTTGTTACCTTTTTGGTCATAACTTGCTAAGTTTTCAATATATGGACTTGATTTCTTTTGTGGTAGATAGCTTAGGGCATTGACTTTAAGTGGAAATTTTTTTATTGTGGATAGTGGAAGAAATTTTTTTTATCATTTTTTCAAAAAAACCAAAGGGGGTAGTCCATGGTTTTTTTTGGCAAAAAATATTTTTTTCGCACTATCTGCAAAAACCAAAAAGTGTATTAAAGCCAAATTGGTTCTCTATCCAACGCAGTAGAAATCAAGTCGATATCTAGAAAATTAAGCAAGTTATGACCAAAAACATAAGCAGTTCTACTACTGCCTCTTTTTGGCCACTTTTTAGTAGAACTTGTTACCTTTTTGGTCATAACTTGCTAAGTTTTCAATATATGGACTTGATTTTTTTTGTGGTAGATAGCTTAGGGCATTGACTTTAAGTGGAAATTTTTTTATTGTGGATAGTGGAAGAAATTTTTTTATCATTTTTTCAAAAAAACAAAGGGGGTAGTCCATGGTTTTTTTGGCAAAAAATATTTTTTTCGCATTATCTGCAAAAAGCAAAAAGTGTATTAAAGCTAAATTGGTTCTCTATCCAACGCATTAGAAATCAAGTCGATATCTAGAAAATTAAGCAAGTTATGACCAAAAACATAAGCAGTTCTACTACTGCCTCTTTTTGGCCACTTTTTAGTAGAACTTGTTACCTTTTTGGTCATAACTTGCTAAGTTTTCAATATATGGACTTGATTTCTTTTGTGGTAGATAGCTTAGGGCATTGACTTTAAGTGGAAATTTTTTTATTGTGGATAGTGGAAGAAATTTTTTTATCATTTTTTCAAAAAAACAAAGGGGGTAGTCCATGGTTTTTTTTGGCAAAAAATATTTTTTTCGCATTATCTGCAAAAAGCAAAAAGTGTATTAAAGCTAAATTGGTTCTCTATCCAACGCATTAGAAATCAAGTCGATATCTAGAAAATTAAGCAAGTTATGACCAAAAACATAAGCAGTTCTACTACTGCCTCTTTTTGGCCACTTTTTAGTAGAACTTGTTACCTTTTTGGTCATAACTTGCTAAGTTTTCAATATATGGACTTGATTTCTTTTGTGGTAGATAGCTTAGGGCATTGACTTTAAGTGGAAATTTTTTTATTGTGGATAGTGGAAGAAATTTTTTTATCATTTTTTCAAAAAAACAAAGGGGGTAGTCCATGGTTTTTTTTGGCAAAAAATATTTTTTTCGCATTATCTGCAAAAAGCAAAAAGTGTATTAAAGCTAAATTGGTTCTCTATCCAACGCATTAGAAATCAAGTCGATATCTAGAAAATTAAGCAAGTTATGACCAAAAACATAAGCAGTTCTACTACTGCCTCTTTTTGGCCACTTTTTAGTAGAACTTGTTACCTTTTTGGTCATAACTTGCTAAGTTTTCAATATATGGACTTGATTTCTTTTGTGGTAGATAGCTTAGGGCATTGACTTTAAGTGGAAATTTTTTTATTGTGGATAGTGGAAGAAATTTTTTTATCATTTTTTCAAAAAAACAAAGGGGGTAGTCCATGGTTTTTTTTGGCAAAAAATATTTTTTTCGCATTATCTGCAAAAAGCAAAAAGTGTATTAAAGCTAAATTGGTTCTCTATCCAACGCATTAGAAATCAAGTCGATATCTAGAAAATTAAGCAAGTTATGACCAAAAACATAAGCAGTTCTACTACTGCCTCTTTTTGGCCACTTTTTAGTAGAACTTGTTACCTTTTTGGTCATAACTTGCTAAGTTTTCAATATATGGACTTGATTTCTTTTGTGGTAGATAGCTTAGGGCATTGACTTTAAGTGGAAATTTTTTTATTGTGGATAGTGGAAGAAATTTTTTTATCATTTTTTCAAAAAAACAAAGGGGGTAGTCCATGGTTTTTTTTGGCAAAAAATATTTTTTTCGCATTATCTGCAAAAAGCAAAAAGTGTATTAAAGCTAAATTGGTTCTCTATCCAACGCATTAGAAATCAAGTCGATATCTAGAAAATTAAGCAAGTTATGACCAAAAACATAAGCAGTTCTACTACTGCCTCTTTTTGGCCACTTTTTAGTAGAACTTGTTACCTTTTTGGTCATAACTTGCTAAGTTTTCAATATATGGACTTGATTTCTTTTGTGGTAGATAGCTTAGGGCATTGACTTTAAGTGGAAATTTTTTTATTGTGGATAGTGGAAGAAATTTTTTTATCATTTTTTCAAAAAAACAAAGGGGGTAGTCCATGGTTTTTTTTGGCAAAAAATATTTTTTTCGCATTATCTGCAAAAAGCAAAAAGTGTATTAAAGCTAAATTGGTTCTCTATCCAACGCATTAGAAATCAAGTCGATATCTAGAAAATTAAGCAAGTTATGACCAAAAACATAAGCAGTTCTACTACTGCCTCTTTTTGGCCACTTTTTAGTAGAACTTGTTACCTTTTTGGTCATAACTTGCTAAGTTTTCAATATATGGACTTGATTTCTTTTGTGGTAGATAGCTTAGGGCATTGACTTTAAGTGGAAATTTTTTTATTGTGGATAGTGGAAGAAATTTTTTTTATCATTTTTTCAAAAAAAACAAAGGGGGTAGTCCATGGTTTTTTTTGGCAAAAAATATTTTTTTCGCACTATCTGCAAAAACCAAAAAGTGTATTAAAGCTAAATTGGTTCTCTATCCAACGCAGTAGAAATCAAGTCGATATCTAGAAAATTAAGCAAGTTATGACCAAAAACATAAGCAGTTCTACTACTGCCTCTTTTTGGCCACTTTTTAGTAGAACTTGTTACCTTTTTGGTCATAACTTGCTAAGTTTTCAATATATGGACTTGATTTCTTTTGTGGTAGATAGCTTAGGGCATTGACTTTAAGTGGAAATTTTTTTATTGTGGATAGTGGAAGAAATTTTTTTTATCATTTTTTCAAAAAAAACAAAGGGGGTAGTCCATGGTTTTTTTTGGCAAAAAATATTTTTTTCGCACTATCTGCAAAAACCAAAAAGTGTATTAAAGCCAAATTGGTTCTCTATCCAACGCAGTAGAAATCAAGTCGATATCTAGAAAATTAAGCAAGTTATGACCAAAAACATAAGCAGTTCTACTACTGCCTCTTTTTGGCCACTTTTTAGTAGAACTTGTTACCTTTTTGGTCATAACTTGCTAAGTTTTCAATATATGGACTTGATTTCTTTTGTGGTAGATAGCTTAGGGCATTGACTTTAAGTGGAAATTTTTTTATTGTGGATAGTGGAAGAAATTTTTTTTATCATTTTTTCAAAAAAACCAAAGGGGGTAGTCCATGGTTTTTTTTGGCAAAAAATATTTTTTTCGCACTATCTGCAAAAACCAAAAAGTGTATTAAAGCCAAATTGGTTCTCTATCCAACGCATTAGAAATCAAGTCGATATCTAGAAAATTAAGCAAGTTATGACCAAAAACATAAGCAGTTCTACTACTGCCTCTTTTTGGCCACTTTTTAGTAGAACTTGTTACCTTTTTGGTCATAACTTGCTAAGTTTTCAATATATGGACTTGATTTCTTTTGTGGTAGATAGCTTAGGGCATTGACTTTAAGTGGAAATTTTTTTATTGTGGATAGTGGAAGAAATTTTTTTATCATTTTTTCAAAAAAACAAAGGGGGTAGTCCATGGTTTTTTTTGGCAAAAAATATTTTTTTCGCATTATCTGCAAAAAGCAAAAAGTGTATTAAAGCTAAATTGGTTCTCTATCCAACGCATTAGAAATCAAGTCGATATCTAGAAAATTAAGCAAGTTATGACCAAAAACATAAGCAGTTCTACTACTGCCTCTTTTTGGCCACTTTTTAGTAGAACTTGTTACCTTTTTGGTCATAACTTGCTAAGTTTTCAATATATGGACTTGATTTCTTTTGTGGTAGATAGCTTAGGGCATTGACTTTAAGTGGAAATTTTTTTATTGTGGATAGTGGAAGAAATTTTTTTATCATTTTTTCAAAAAAACAAAGGGGGTAGTCCATGGTTTTTTTTGGCAAAAAATATTTTTTTCGCATTATCTGCAAAAACCAAAAAGTGTATTAAAGCTAAATTGGTTCTCTATCCAACGCATTAGAAATCAAGTCGATATCTAGAAAATTAAGCAAGTTATGACCAAAAACATAAGCAGTTCTACTACTGCCTCTTTTTGGCCACTTTTTAGTAGAACTTGTTACCTTTTTGGTCATAACTTGCTAAGTTTTCAATATATGGACTTGATTTCTTTTGTGGTATATAGCTTAGGGCATTGACTTTAAGTGGAAATTTTTTTATTGTGGATAGTGGAAGAAATTTTTTTAATCATTTTTTCAAAAAAACCAAAGGGGGTAGTCCATGGTTTTTTTTGGCAAAAAATATTTTTTTGCGCACTATCTGCAAAAACCAAAAAGTGTATTAAAGCCAAATTGGTTCTCTATCCAACGCATTAGAAATCAAGTCGATATCTAGAAAATTAAGCAAGTTATGACCAATAACATAAGCAGTTCTACTACTGCTTTTTTTGGCCACTTTTTAGTAGAACTTGTTACCTTTTTGGTCATAACTTGCTAAGTTTTCACTATATCGACTTGATTTCTTTTGTGGTAGATAGCGTAGGGCATTGACTTTAAGTGGAAATTTTTTTATTGTGGATAGTGGAAGAAATTTTTTTTATCATTTTTTCAAAAAAAGCAAAGGGGGTAGTCCATGGTTTTTTTTGGCAAAAAATATTTTTTTCACACTATCTGCAAAAAATAAAAAGTGTATTAAAGCCAAATTGGTTCTCTATCCAACGCAGTAGAAATCAAGTAGATATCTAGAAAAGTAAGCAAGTTATGACCAAAAACATAAGCAGTTCTACTACTGCCTCTTTTTGGCCACTTTTTGGCCACTTTTTAGTAGAACTGGTTACCTTTTTGGTCATAACTTGCTAAGTTTTCACTATATCGACTTGATTTCTTTTGTGATAGATAGCTTAGGGCATTGACTTTTAGTGGAAATTTTTTTATTGTGGATAGTGGAAGAAATTTTTTTTATCATTTTTTCAAAAAAGCAAAGGGGGTAGTCCATGGTTTTTTTTTGGCAAAAAATATTTTTTTCACACTATCTGCAAAAACCAAAAAGTGTATTAAAGCCAAATTGGTTCTCTATCCAACGCAGTAGAAATCAGGTCGATATCTAGAAAATTAAGCAAGTTATGACCAAAAACATAAGCAGTTCTACTACTGCCTCTTTTTGGCCACTTTTTAGTAGAACTTGTTACCTTTTTGGTCATAACTTGCTAAGTTTTCAATATATGGACTTGATTTCTTTTGTGATAGATAGCTTAGGGCATTGACTTTAAGTGGAAATTTTTTTATTGTGGATAGTGGAAGAAATTTTTTTTATCATTTTTTCAAAAAAACAAAGGGGGTAGTCCATGGTTTTTTTTGGCAAAAAATATTTTTTTCGCATTATCTGCAAAAAGCAAAAAGTGTATTAAAGCTAAATTGGTTCTCTATCCAACGCATTAGAAATCAAGTCGATATCTAGAAAATTAAGCAAGTTATGACCAAAAACATAAGCAGTTCTACTACTGCCTCTTTTTGGCCACTTTTTAGTAGAACTTGTTACCTTTTTGGTCATAACTTGCTAAGTTTTCAATATATGGACTTGATTTCTTTTGTGGTAGATAGCTTAGGGCATTGACTTTAAGTGGAAATTTTTTTATTGTGGATAGTGGAAGAAATTTTTTTTATCATTTTTTAAAAAAAAACAAAGGGGGTAGTCCATGGTTTTTTTTGGCAAAAAATATTTTTTTCGCACTATCTGCAAAAACCAAAAAGTGTATTAAAGCCAAATTGGTTCTCTATCCAACGCAGTAGAAATCAAGTCGATATCTAGAAAATTAAGCAAGTTATGACCAAAAACATAAGCAGTTCTACTACTGCCTCTTTTTGGCCACTTTTTAGTAGAACTTGTTACCTTTTTGGTCATAACTTGCTAAGTTTTCAATATATGGACTTGATTTCTTTTGTGGTAGATAGCTTAGGGCATTGACTTTAAGTGGAAATTTTTTTATTGTGGATAGTGGAAGAAATTTTTTTATCATTTTTTCAAAAAAACAAAGGGGGTAGTCCATGGTTTTTTTTGGCAAAAAATATTTTTTTCGCATTATCTGCAAAAACCAAAAAGTGTATTAAAGCTAAATTGGTTCTCTATCCAACGCATTAGAAATCAAGTCGATATCTAGAAAATTAAGCAAGTTATGACCAAAAACATAAGCAGTTCTACTACTGCCTCTTTTTGGCCACTTTTTAGTAGAACTTGTTACCTTTTTGGTCATAACTTGCTAAGTTTTCAATATATGGACTTGATTTCTTTTGTGGTATATAGCTTAGGGCATTGACTTTAAGTGGAAATTTTTTTATTGTGGATAGTGGAAGAAATTTTTTTAATCATTTTTTCAAAAAAACCAAAGGGGGTAGTCCATGGTTTTTTTTGGCAAAAAATATTTTTTTGCGCACTATCTGCAAAAACCAAAAAGTGTATTAAAGCCAAATTGGTTCTCTATCCAACGCATTAGAAATCAAGTCGATATCTAGAAAATTAAGCAAGTTATGACCAAAAACATAAGCAGTTCTACTACTGCTTTTTTTGGCCACTTTTTAGTAGAACTTGTTACCTTTTTGGTCATAACTTGCTAAGTTTTCACTATATCGACTTGATTTCTTTTGTGGTAGATAGCGTAGGGCATTGACTTTAAGTGGAAATTTTTTTATTGTGGATAGTGGAAGAAATTTTTTTTATCATTTTTTCAAAAAAAGCAAAGGGGGTAGTCCATGGTTTTTTTTGGCAAAAAATATTTTTTTCACACTATCTGCAAAAAATAAAAAGTGTATTAAAGCCAAATTGGTTCTCTATCCAACGCAGTAGAAATCAAGTAGATATCTAGAAAAGTAAGCAAGTTATGACCAAAAACATAAGCAGTTCTACTACTGCCTCTTTTTGGCCACTTTTTGGCCACTTTTTAGTAGAACTGGTTACCTTTTTGGTCATAACTTGCTAAGTTTTCACTATATCGACTTGATTTCTTTTGTGATAGATAGCTTAGGGCATTGACTTTTAGTGGAAATTTTTTTATTGTGGATAGTGGAAGAAATTTTTTTTATCATTTTTTCAAAAAAGCAAAGGGGGTAGTCCATGGTTTTTTTTGGCAAAAAATATTTTTTTCACACTATCTGCAAAAACCAAAAAGTGTATTAAAGCCAAATTGGTTCTCTATCCAACGCAGTAGAAATCAAGTCGATATCTAGAAAAGTAAGCAAGTTATGACCAAAAACATAAGCAGTTCTACTACTGCCTCTTTTTGGCCACTTTTTAGTAGAACTTGTTACCTTTTTGGTCATAACTTGCTAAGTTTTCAATATATGGACTTGATTTCTTTTGAGGTAGATAGCTTAGGGCATTGACTTTAAGTGGAAATTTTTTTATTGTGGATAGTGGAAGAAATTTTTTTTATCATTTTTTCAAAAAAAACAAAGGGGGTAGTCCATGGTTTTTTTTGGCAAAAAATATTTTTTTCGCACTATCTGCAAAAACCAAAAAGTGTATTAAAGCCAAATTGGTTCTCTATCCAACGCATTAGAAATCAAGTCGATATCTAGAAAATTAAGCAAGTTATGACCAAAAACATAAGCAGTTCTACTACTGCCTCTTTTTGGCCACTTTTTAGTAGAACTTGTTACCTTTTTGGTCATAACTTGCTAAGTTTTCAATATATGGACTTGATTTCTTTTGAGGTAGATAGCTTAGGGCATTGACTTTAAGTGGAAATTTTTTTATTGTGGATAGTGGAAGAAATTTTTTTTATCATTTTTTCAAAAAAAACAAAGGGGGTAGTCCATGGTTTTTTTTGGCAAAAAATATTTTTTTCGCACTATCTGCAAAAACCAAAAAGTGTATTAAAGCCAAATTGGTTCTCTATCCAACGCATTAGAAATCAAGTCGATATCTAGAAAATTAAGCAAGTTATGACCAAAAACATAAGCAGTTCTACTACTGCCTCTTTTTGGCCACTTTTTAGTAGAACTTGTTACCTTTTTGGTCATAACTTGCTAAGTTTTCAATATATGGACTTGATTTCTTTTGAGGTAGATAGCTTAGGGCATTGACTTTAAGTGGAAATTTTTTTATTGTGGATAGTGGAAGAAATTTTTTTTATCATTTTTTCAAAAAAAACAAAGGCTGTAGTCCATGGTTTTTTTTGGCAAAAAATATTTTTTTCGCACTATCTGCAAAAACCAAAAAGTGTATTAAAGCCAAATTGGTTCTCTATCCAACGCATTAGAAATCAAGTCGATATCTAGAAAATTAAGCAAGTTATGACCAAAAACATAAGCAGTTCTACTACTGCCTCTTTTTGGCCACTTTTTAGTAGAACTTGTTACCTTTTTGGTCATAACTTGCTAAGTTTTCAATATATGGACTTGATTTCTTTTGTGGTAGATAGCTTAGGGCATTGACTTTAAGTGGAAATTTTTTTATTGTGGATAGTGGAAGAAATTTTTTTTATCATTTTTTCAAAAAAAACAAAGGGGGTAGTCCATGGTTTTTTTTGGCAAAAAATATTTTTTTCGCACTATCTGCAAAAACCAAAAAGTGTATTAAAGCCAAATTGGTTCTCTATCCAACGCATTAGAAATCAAGTAGATATCTAGAAAAGTAAGCAAGTTATGACCAAAAACATAAGCAGTTCTACTACTGCCTCTTTTTGGCCACTTTTTGGCCACTTTTTAGTAGAACTGGTTACCTTTTTGGTCATAACTTGCTAAGTTTTCACTATATCGACTTGATTTCTTTTGTGATAGATAGCTTAGGGCATTGACTTTTAGTGGAAATTTTTTTATTGTGGATAGTGGAAGAAATTTTTTTTATCATTTTTTCAAAAAAGCAAAGGGGGTAGTCCATGGTTTTTTTTGGCAAAAAATATTTTTTTCACACTATCTGCAAAAACCAAAAAGTGTATTAAAGCCAAATTGGTTCTCTATCCAACGCAGTAGAAATCAAGTAGATATCTAGAAAAGTAAGCAAGTTATGACCAAAAACATAAGCAGTTCTACTACTGCCTCTTTTTGGCCACTTTTTGGCCACTTTTTAGTAGAACTGGTTACCTTTTTGGTCATAACTTGCTAAGTTTTCACTATATCGACTTGATTTCTTTTGTGATAGATAGCTTAGGGCATTGACTTTTAGTGGAAATTTTTTTATTGTGGATAGTGGAAGAAATTTTTTTTATCATTTTTTCAAAAAAGCAAAGGGGGTAGTCCATGGTTTTTTTTGGCAAAAAATATTTTTTTCACACTATCTGCAAAAACCAAAAAGTGTATTAAAGCCAAATTGGTTCTCTATCCAACGCAGTAGAAATCAAGTCGATATCTAGAAAAGTAAGCAAGTTATGACCAAAAACATAAGCAGTTCTACTACTGCCTCTTTTTGGCCACTTTTTAGTAGAACTTGTTACCTTTTTGGTCATAACTTGCTAAGTTTTCAATATATGGACTTGATTTCTTTTGAGGTAGATAGCTTAGGGCATTGACTTTAAGTGGAAATTTTTTTATTGTGGATAGTGGAAGAAATTTTTTTTATCATTTTTTCAAAAAAAACAAAGGGGGTAGTCCATGGTTTTTTTTGGCAAAAAATATTTTTTTCGCACTATCTGCAAAAACCAAAAAGTGTATTAAAGCCAAATTGGTTCTCTATCCAACGCATTAGAAATCAAGTCGATATCTAGAAAATTAAGCAAGTTATGACCAAAAACATAAGCAGTTCTACTACTGCCTCTTTTTGGCCACTTTTTAGTAGAACTTGTTACCTTTTTGGTCATAACTTGCTAAGTTTTCAATATATGGACTTGATTTCTTTTGAGGTAGATAGCTTAGGGCATTGACTTTAAGTGGAAATTTTTTTATTGTGGATAGTGGAAGAAATTTTTTTTATCATTTTTTCAAAAAAAACAAAGGGGGTAGTCCATGGTTTTTTTTGGCAAAAAATATTTTTTTCGCACTATCTGCAAAAACCAAAAAGTGTATTAAAGCCAAATTGGTTCTCTATCCAACGCATTAGAAATCAAGTCGATATCTAGAAAATTAAGCAAGTTATGACCAAAAACATAAGCAGTTCTACTACTGCCTCTTTTTGGCCACTTTTTAGTAGAACTTGTTACCTTTTTGGTCATAACTTGCTAAGTTTTCAATATATGGACTTGATTTCTTTTGAGGTAGATAGCTTAGGGCATTGACTTTAAGTGGAAATTTTTTTATTGTGGATAGTGGAAGAAATTTTTTTTATCATTTTTTCAAAAAAAACAAAGGCTGTAGTCCATGGTTTTTTTTGGCAAAAAATATTTTTTTCGCACTATCTGCAAAAACCAAAAAGTGTATTAAAGCCAAATTGGTTCTCTATCCAACGCATTAGAAATCAAGTCGATATCTAGAAAATTAAGCAAGTTATGACCAAAAACATAAGCAGTTCTACTACTGCCTCTTTTTGGCCACTTTTTAGTAGAACTTGTTACCTTTTTGGTCATAACTTGCTAAGTTTTCAATATATGGACTTGATTTCTTTTGTGGTAGATAGCTTAGGGCATTGACTTTAAGTGGAAATTTTTTTATTGTGGATAGTGGAAGAAATTTTTTTTATCATTTTTTCAAAAAAAACAAAGGGGGTAGTCCATGGTTTTTTTTGGCAAAAAATATTTTTTTCGCACTATCTGCAAAAACCAAAAAGTGTATTAAAGCCAAATTGGTTCTCTATCCAACGCATTAGAAATCAAGTCGATATCTAGAAAATTAAGCAAGTTATGACCAAAAACATAAGCAGTTCTACTACTGCCTCTTTTTGGCCACTTTTTAGTAGAACTTGTTACCTTTTTGGTCATAACTTGCTAAGTTTTCAATATATGGACTTGATTTCTTTTGAGGTAGATAGCTTAGGGCATTGACTTTAAGTGGAAATTTTTTTATTGTGGATAGTGGAAGAAATTTTTTTTATCATTTTTTCAAAAAAAACAAAGGGGGTAGTCCATGGTTTTTTTTGGCAAAAAATATTTTTTTCGCACTATCTGCTAAAACCAAAAAGTGTATTAAAGCCAAATTGGTTCTCTATCCAACGCATTAGAAATCAAGTCGATATCTAGAAAATTAAGCAAGTTATGACCAAAAACATAAGCAGTTCTACTACTGCCTCTTTTTGGCCACTTTTTAGTAGAACTTGTTACCTTTTTGGTCATAACTTGCTAAGTTTTCAATATATGGACTTGATTTCTTTTGTGGTAGATAGCTTAGGGCATTGACTTTAAGTGGAAATTTTTTTATTGTGGATAGTGGAAGAAATTTTTTTTATCATTTTTTCAAAAAAAACAAAGGGGGTAGTCCATGGTTTTTTTTGGCAAAAAATATTTTTTTCGCACTATCTGCAAAAACCAAAAAGTGTATTAAAGCCAAATTGGTTCTCTATCCAACGCAGTAGAAATCAAGTAGATATCTAGAAAAGTAAGCAAGTTATGACCAAAAACATAAGCAGTTCTACTACTGCCTCTTTTTGGCCACTTTTTGGCCACTTTTTAGTAGAACTGGTTACCTTTTTGGTCATAACTTGCTAAGTTTTCACTATATCGACTTGATTTCTTTTGTGATAGATAGCTTAGGGCATTGACTTTTAGTGGAAATTTTTTTATTGTGGATAGTGGAAGAAATTTTTTTTTATCATTTTTTCAAAAAAAGCAAAGGGTCCATGGTTTTTTTTGGCAAAAAATATTTTTTTCGCACTATCTGCAAAAACCAAAAAGTGTATTAAAGCCAAATTGGTTCTCTATCCAACGCAGTAGAAATCAAGTAGATATCTAGAAAAGTAAGCAAGTTATGACCAAAAACATAAGCAGTTCTACTACTGCCTCTTTTTGGCCACTTTTTGGCCACTTTTTAGTAGAACTGGTTACCTTTTTGGTCATAACTTGCTAAGTTTTCACTATATCGACTTGATTTCTTTTGTGGTAGATAGCGTAGGGCATTGACTTTAAGTGGAAATTTTTTTATTGTGGATAGTGGAAGAATTTTTTTTTTATCATTTTTTCAAAAAAAGCAAAGGGTCCATGGTTTTTTTTGGCAAAAAATATTTTTTTCGCACTATCTGCAAAAACCAAAAAGTGTATTAAAGCCAAATTGGTTCTCTATCCAACGCAGTAGAAATCAAGTAGATATCTAGAAAAGTAAGCAAGTTATGACCAAAAACATAAGCAGTTCTACTACTGCCTCTTTTTGGCCACTTTTTGGCCACTTTTTAGTAGAACTGGTTACCTTTTTGGTCATAACTTGCTAAGTTTTCACTATATCGACTTGATTTCTTTTGTGATAGATAGCTTAGGGCATTGACTTTTAGTGGAAATTTTTTTATTGTGGATAGTGGAAGAAATTTTTTTTATCATTTTTTCAAAAAAGCAAAGGGGGTAGTCCATGGTTTTTTTTGGCAAAAAATATTTTTTTCACACTATCTGCAAAAACCAAAAAGTGTATTAAAGCCAAATTAGTTCTCTATCCAACGCAGTAGAAATCAAGTCGATATCTAGAAAATTAAGCAAGTTATGACCAAAAACATAAGCAGTTCTACTACTGCCTCTTTTTGGCCACTTTTTAGTAGAACTTGTTACCTTTTTGGTCATAACTTGCTAAGTTTTCAATATATGGACTTGATTTCTTTTGTGGTAGATAGCTTAGGGCATTGACTTTAAGTGGAAATTTTTTTATTGTGGATAGTGGAAGAAATTTTTTTTATCATTTTTTCAAAAAAAACAAAGGGGGTAGTCCATGGTTTTTTTTGGCAAAAAATATTTTTTTCGCACTATCTGCAAAAACCAAAAAGTGTATTAAAGCCAAATTGGTTCTCTATCCAACGCATTAGAAATCAAGTCGATATCTAGAAAATTAAGCAAGTTATGACCAAAAACATAAGCAGTTCTACTACTGCCTCTTTTTGGCCACTTTTTAGTAGAACTTGTTACCTTTTTGGTCATAACTTGCTAAGTTTTCAATATATGGACTTGATTTCTTTTGAGGTAGATAGCTTAGGGCATTGACTTTAAGTGGAAATTTTTTTATTGTGGATAGTGGAAGAAATTTTTTTTATCATTTTTTCAAAAAAAACAAAGGGGGTAGTCCATGGTTTTTTTTGGCAAAAAATATTTTTTTCGCACTATCTGCAAAAACCAAAAAGTGTATTAAAGCCAAATTGGTTCTCTATCCAACGCATTAGAAATCAAGTCGATATCTAGAAAATTAAGCAAGTTATGACCAAAAACATAAGCAGTTCTACTACTGCCTCTTTTTGGCCACTTTTTAGTAGAACTTGTTACCTTTTTGGTCATAACTTGCTAAGTTTTCAATATATGGACTTGATTTCTTTTGTGGTAGATAGCTTAGGGCATTGACTTTAAGTGGAAATTTTTTTATTGTGGATAGTGGAAGAAATTTTTTTTATCATTTTTTCAAAAAAGCAAAGGGGGTAGTCCATGGTTTTTTTTGGCAAAAATATTTTTTTCACACTATCTGCAAAAACCAAAAAGTGTATTAAAGCCAAATTGGTTCTCTATCCAACGCAGTAGAAATCAAGTAGATATCTAGAAAAGTAAGCAAGTTATGACCAAAAACATAAGCAGTTCTACTACTGCCTCTTTTTGGCCACTTTTTGGCCACTTTTTAGTAGAACTGGTTACCTTTTTGGTCATAACTTGCTAAGTTTTCACTATATCGACTTGATTTCTTTTGTGATAGATAGCTTAGGGCATTGACTTTTAGTGGAAATTTTTTTATTGTGGATAGTGGAAGAAATTTTTTTTATCATTTTTTCAAAAAAGCAAAGGGGGTAGTCCATGGTTTTTTTTGGCAAAAAATATTTTTTTCACACTATCTGCAAAAGCCAAAAAGTGTATTAAAGCCAAATTGGTTCTCTATCCAACGCAGTAGAAATCAAGTCGATATCTAGAAAATTAAGCAAGTTATGACCAAAAACATAAGCAGTTCTACTACTGCCTCTTTTTGGCCACTTTTTAGTAGAACTTGTTACCTTTTTGGTCATAACTTGCTAAGTTTTCAATATATGGACTTGATTTCTTTTGTGGTAGATAGCTTAGGGCATTGACTTTAAGTGGAAATTTTTTTATTGTGGATAGTGGAAGAAATTTTTTTTATCATTTTTTCAAAAAAAACAAAGGGGGTAGTCCATGGTTTTTTTTGGCAAAAAATATTTTTTTCGCACTATCTGCAAAAACCAAAAAGTGTATTAAAGCCAAATTGGTTCTCTATCCAACGCATTAGAAATCAAGTCGATATCTAGAAAATTAAGCAAGTTATGACCAAAAACATAAGCAGTTCTACTACTGCCTCTTTTTGGCCACTTTTTAGTAGAACTTGTTACCTTTTTGGTCATAACTTGCTAAGTTTTCAATATATGGACTTGATTTCTTTTGAGGTAGATAGCTTAGGGCATTGACTTTAAGTGGAAATTTTTTTATTGTGGATAGTGGAAGAAATTTTTTTTATCATTTTTTCAAAAAAAACAAAGGGGGTAGTCCATGGTTTTTTTTGGCAAAAAATATTTTTTTCGCACTATCTGCAAAAACCAAAAAGTGTATTAAAGCCAAATTGGTTCTCTATCCAACGCATTAGAAATCAAGTCGATATCTAGAAAATTAAGCAAGTTATGACCAAAAACATAAGCAGTTCTACTACTGCCTCTTTTTGGCCACTTTTTAGTAGAACTTGTTACCTTTTTGGTCATAACTTGCTAAGTTTTCAATATATGGACTTGATTTCTTTTGAGGTAGATAGCTTAGGGCATTGACTTTAAGTGGAAATTTTTTTATTGTGGATAGTGGAAGAAATTTTTTTTATCATTTTTTCAAAAAAAACAAAGGGGGTAGTCCATGGTTTTTTTGGCAAAAAATATTTTTTTCGCACTATCTGCAAAAACCAAAAAGTGTATTAAAGCCAAATTGGTTCTCTATCCAAAGCAGTAGAAATCAAGTCGATATCTGGAAAATTAAGCAAGTTATGACCAAAAACATAAGCAGTTCTACTACTGCCTCTTTTTGGCCACTTTTTAGTAGAACTTGTTACCTTTTTGGTCATAACTTGCTAAGTTTTCAATATATGGACTTGATTTCTTTTGTGGTAGATAGCTTAGGGCATTGACTTTAAGTGGAAATTTTTTTATTGTGGATAGTGGAAGAAATTTTTTTTATCATTTTTTCAAAAAAAACAAAGGGGGTAGTCCATGGTTTTTTTTGGCAAAAAATATTTTTTTCGCACTATCTGCAAAAACCAAAAAGTGTATTAAAGCCAAATTGGTTCTCTATCCAACGCATTAGAAATCAAGTCGATATCTAGAAAATTAAGCAAGTTATGACCAAAAACATAAGCAGTTCTACTACTGCTTTTTTTTGGCCACTTTTTAGTAGAACTTGTTACCTTTTTGGTCATAACTTGCTAAGTTTTCACTATATCGACTTGATTTCTTTTGTGGTAGATAGCGTAGGGCATTGACTTTAAGTGGAAATTTTTTTATTGTGGATAGTGGAAGAAATTTTTTTTATCATTTTTTCAAAAAAAGCAAAGGGTCCATGGTTTTTTTTGGCAAAAAATATTTTTTTCACACTATCTGCAAAAAATAAAAAGTGTATTAAAGCCAAATTGGTTCTCTATCCAACGCAGTAGAAATCAAGTAGATATCTAGAAAAGTAAGCAAGTTATGACCAAAAACATAAGCAGTTCTACTACTGCCTCTTTTTGGCCACTTTTTAGTAGAACTGGTTACCTTTTTGGTCATAACTTGCTAAGTTTTCACTATATCGACTTGATTTCTTTTGTGATAGATAGCTTAGGGCATTGACTTTTAGTGGAAATTTTTTTATTGTGGATAGTGGAAGAAATTTTTTTTATCATTTTTTCAAAAAAACAAAGGGGGTAGTCCATGGTTTTTTTTGGCAAAAAATATTTTTTTCACACTATCTGCAAAAACCAAAAAGTGTATTAAAGACAAATTGGTTCTCTATCCAACGCAGTAGAAATCAAGTCGATATCTAGAAAATTAAGCAAGTTATGACCAAAAACATAAGCAGTTCTACTACTGCCTCTTTTTGGCCACTTTTTAGTAGAACTTGTTACCTTTTTGGTCATAACTTGCTAAGTTTTCAATATATGGACTTGATTTCTTTTGTGGTAGATAGCTTAGGGCATTGACTTTAAGTGGAAATTTTTTTATTGTGGATAGTGGAAGAAATTTTTTTTATCATTTTTTCAAAAAAAACAAAGGGGGTAGTCCATGGTTTTTTTTGGCAAAAAATATTTTTTTCGCACTATCTGCAAAAACCTAAAAGTGTATTAAAGCCAAATTGGTTCTCTATCCAACGCAGTAGAAATCAAGTCGATATCTAGAAAATTAAGCAAGTTATGACCAAAAACATAAGCAGTTCTACTACTGCCTCTCTTTGGCCACATTTTAGTAGAACTTGTTACCTTTTTGGTCATAACTTGCTAAGTTTTCAATATATGGACTTGATTTCTTTTGTGGTAGATAGCTTAGGGCATTGACTTTAAGTGGAAATTTTTTTATTGTGGATAGTGGAAGAAATTTTTTTTATCATTTTTTCAAAAAAAACAAAGGGGGTAGTCCATGGTTTTTTTTGGCAAAAAATATTTTTTTCGCACTATCTGCAAAAACCAAAAGGTGTATTAAAGCCAAATTGGTTCTCTATCCAACGCATTAGAAATCAAGTCGATATCTAGAAAATTAAGCAAGTTATGACCAAAAACATAAGCAGTTCTACTACTGCTTTTTTTTGGCCACTTTTTAGTAGAACTTGTTACCTTTTTGGTCATAACTTGCTAAGTTTTCACTATATCGACTTGATTTCTTTTGTGGTAGATAGCGTAGGGCATTGACTTTAAGTGGAAATTTTTTTATTGTGGATAGTGGAAGAAATTTTTTTTATCATTTTTTCAAAAAAAACAAAGGGGGTAGTCCATGGTTTTTTTTGGCAAAAAATATTTTTTTCGCACTATCTGCAAAAACCAAAAAGTGTATTAAAGCCAAATTGGTTCTCTATCCAAAGCAGTAGAAATCAAGTCGATATCTAGAAAATTAAGCAAGTTATGACCAAAAACATAAGCAGTTCTACTACTGCCTCTTTTTGGCCACTTTTTAGTAGAACTTGTTACCTTTTTGGTCATAACTTGCTAAGTTTTCAATATATGGACTTGATTTCTTTTGTGGTAGATAGCTTAGGGCATTGACTTTAAGTGGAAATTTTTTTATTGTGGATAGTGGAAGAAATTTTTTTTATAATTTTTTCAAAAAAAACAAAGGGGGTAGTCCATGGTTTTTTTTGGCAAAAAATATTTTTTTCGCACTATCTGCAAAAACCAAAAAGTGTATTAAAGCCAAATTGGTTCTCTATCCAACGCAGTAGAAATCAAGTCGATATCTAGAAAATTAAGCAAGTTATGACCAAAAACATAAGCAGTTCTACTACTGCCTCTCTTTGGCCACATTTTAGTAGAACTTGTTACCTTTTTGGTCATAACTTGCTAAGTTTTCAATATATGGACTTGATTTCTTTTGTGGTAGATAGCTTAGGGCATTGACTTTAAGTGGAAATTTTTTTATTGTGGATAGTGGAAGAAATTTTTTTTATCATTTTTTCAAAAAAAACAAAGGGGGTAGTCCATGGTTTTTTTTGGCAAAAAATATTTTTTTCGCACTATCTGCAAAAACCAAAAAGTGTATTAAAGCCAAATTGGTTCTCTATCCAACGCAGTAGAAATCAAGTCGATATCTAGAAAATTAAGCAAGTTATGACCAAAAACATAAGCAGTTCTACTACTGCCTCTCTTTGGCCACATTTTAGTAGAACTTGTTACCTTTTTGGTCATAACTTGCTAAGTTTTCAATATATGGACTTGATTTCTTTTGTGGTAGATAGCTTAGGGCATTGACTTTAAGTGGAAATTTTTTTATTGTGGATAGTGGAAGAAATTTTTTTTATCATTTTTTCAAAAAAAACAAAGGGGGTAGTCCATGGTTTTTTTTGGCAAAAAATATTTTTTTCGCACTATCTGCAAAAACCAAAAAGTGTATTAAAGCCAAATTGGTTCTCTATCCAACGCAGTAGAAATCAAGTCGATATCTAGAAAAGTAAGCAAGTTATGACCAAAAACATAAGCAGTTCTACTACTGCCTCTTTTTGGCCACTTTTTAGTAGAACTTGTTACCTTTTTGGTCATAACTTGCTAAGTTTTCAATATATGGACTTGATTTCTTTTGTGGTAGATAGCTTAGGGCATTGACTTTAAGTGGAAATTTTTTTATTGTGGATAGTGGAAGAAATTTTTTTTATCATTTTTTCAAAAAAACCAAAGGGGGTAGTCCATGGTTTTTTTTGGCAAAAAATATTTTTTTCGCACTATCTGCAAAAACCAAAAAGGTTATTAAAGCCAAATTGGTTCTCTATCCAACGCAGTAGAAATCAAGTCGATATCTAGAAAAGTAAGCAAGTTATGACCAAAAACATTAGCAGTTCTACTACTGCCTCTTTTTGGCCACTTTTTGGCCACTTTTTAGTAGAACTGGTTACCTTTTTGGTCATAACTTGCTAAGTTTTCACTATATCGACTTGATTTCTTTTGTGGTAGATAGCGTAGGGCATTGACTTTAAGTGGAAATTTTTTTATTGTGGATAGTGGAAGAAATTTTTTTTATAATTTTTTCAAAAAAAGCATAGGGGGTAGTCCATGGTTTTTTTTGGCAAAAAATATTTTTTTTCACACTATCTGCAAAAACCAAAAAGTGTATTAAAGCCAAATTGGTTCTCTATCCAACGCAGTAGAAATCAAGTCGATATCTAGAAAAGTAAGCAAGTTATGACCAAAAACATAAGCAGTTCTACTACTGCCTCTTTTTGGCCACTTTTTAGTAGAACTTGATACCTTTTTGGTCATAACTTGCTAAGTTTTCAATATATGGACTTGATTTCTTTTGTGGTAGATAGCTTAGGGCATTGACTTTAAGTGGAAATTTTTTTATTGTGGATAGTGGAAGAAATTTTTTTTATCATTTTTTCAAAAAAAACAAAGGGGGTAGTCCATGGTTTTTTTTGGCAAAAAATATTTTTTTCGCACTATCTGCAAAAACCAAAAAGTGTATTAAAGCCAAATTGGTTCTCTATCCAACGCAGTAGAAATCAAGTCGATATCTAGAAAAGTAAGCAAGTTATGACCAAAAACATAAGCAGTTCTACTACTGCCTCTTTTTGGCCACTTTTTAGTAGAACTTGTTACCTTTTTGGTCATAACTTGCTAAGTTTTCAATATATGGACTTGATTTCTTTTGTGGTAGATAGCTCAGGGCATTGACTTCAAGTGGAAATTTTTTTATTGTGGATAGTGGAAGAAATTTTTTTTATCATTTTTTCAAAAAAAACAAAGGGGGTAGTCCATGGTTTTTTTTGGCAAAAAATATTTTTTTCACACTATCTGCAAAAACCAAAAAGTGTATTAAAGCCAAATTGGTTCTCTATCCAACGCAGTAGAAATCAAGTCGATATCTAGAAAAGTAAGCAAGTTATGACCAAAAACATAAGCAGTTCTACTACTGCCTCTTTTTGGCCACTTTTTAGTAGAACTTGATACCTTTTTGGTCATAACTTGCTAAGTTTTCAATATATGGACTTGATTTCTTTTGAGGTAGATAGCTTAGGGCATTGACTTTAAGTGGAAATTTTTTTATTGTGGATAGTGGAAGAAATTTTTTTTATCATTTTTTAAAAAAAAACAAAGGGGGTAGTCCATGGTTTTTTTTGGCAAAAAATATTTTTTTCACACTATCTGCAAAAACCAAAAAGTGTATTAAAGCCAAATTGGTTCTCTATCCAACGCAGTAGAAATCAAGTCGATATCTAGAAAAGTAAGCAAGTTATGACCAAAAACATAAGCAGTTCTACTACTGCCTCTTTTTGGCCACTTTTTAGTAGAACTTGTTACCTTTTTGGTCATAACTTGCTAAGTTTTCAATATATGGACTTGATTTCTTTTGTGGTAGATAGCTCAGGGCATTGACTTTAAGTGGAAATTTTTTTATTGTGGATAGTGGAAGAAATTTTTTTTATCATTTTTTCAAAAAAAAACAAAGGGGGTAGTCCATGGTTTTTTTTGGCAAAAAATATTTTTTTCGCACTATGTGCAAAAACCAAAAAGTGTATTAAAGCCAAATTGGTTCTCTATCCAACGCATTAGAAATCAAGTCGATATCTAGAAAATTAAGCAAGTTATGACCAAAAACATAAGCAGTTCTACTACTGCTTTTTTTTGGCCACTTTTTAGTAGAACTTGTTACCTTTTTGGTCATAACTTGCTAAGTTTTCACTATATCGACTTGATTTCTTTTGTGGTAGATAGCGTAGGGCATTGACTTTAATTTGAAATTTTTTTATTGTGGATAGTGGAAGAAATTTTTTTTATCATTTTTTCAAAAAAAAACAAAGGGGGTAGTCCATGGTTTTTTTTGGCAAAAAATATTTTTTTCGCACTATCTGCAAAAACCAAAAAGTGTATTAAAGCCAAATTGGTTCTCTATCCAACGCATTAGAAATCAAGTCGATATCTAGAAAATTAAGCAAGTTATGACCAAAAACATAAGCAGTTCTACTACTGCCTCTTTTTGGCCACTTTTTAGTAGAACTTGTTACCTTTTTGGTCATAACTTGCTAAGTTTTCAATATATGGACTTGATTTCTTTTGTGGTAGATAGCTTAGGGCATTGACTTTAAGTGGAAATTTTTTTATTGTGGATAGTGGAAGAAATTTTTTTTATCATTTTTTCAAAAAAAGCAAAGGGTTCATGGTTTTTTTTGGCAAAAAATATTTTTTTCACACTATCTGCAAAAAATAAAAAGTGTATTAAAGCCAAATTGGTTCTCTATCCAACGCAGTAGAAATCAAGTCGATATCTAGAAAATTAAGCAAGTTATGACCAAAAACATAAGCAGTTCTACTACTGCCTCTTTTTGGCCACTTTTTAGTAGAACTTGTTACCTTTTTGGTCATAACTTGCTAAGTTTTCAATATATGGACTTGATTTCTTTTGTGGTAGATAGCTTAGGGCATTGACTTTAAGTGGAAATTTTTTTATTGTGGATAGTGGAAGAAATTTTTTTTATCATTTTTTCAAAAAAAACAAAGGGGGTAGTCCATGGTTTTTTTTGGCAAAAAATATTTTTTTCGCACTATCTGCAAAAACCAAAAAGTGTATTAAAGCCAAATTGGTTCTCTATCCAACGCATTAGAAATCAAGTCGATATCTAGAAAATTAAGCAAGTTATGACCAAAAACATAAGCAGTTCTACTACTGCCTCTTTTTGGCCACTTTTTAGTAGAACTTGTTACCTTTTTGGTCATAACTTGCTAAGTTTTCAATATATGGACTTGATTTCTTTTGTGGTAGATAGCTTAGGGCATTGACTTTAAGTGGAAATTTTTTTATTGTGGATAGTGGAAGAAATTTTTTTTATAATTTTTTCAAAAAAAACAAAGGGGGTAGTCCATGGTTTTTTTTGGCAAAAAATATTTTTTTCACACTATCTGCAAAAACCAAAAAGTGTATTAAAGCCAAATTGGTTCTCTATCCAACGCAGTAGAAATCAAGTCGATATCTAGAAAATTAAGCAAGTTATGACCAAAAACATAAGCAGTTCTACTACTGCCTCTTTTTGGCCACTTTTTAGTAGAACTTGTTACCTTTTTGGTCATAACTTGCTAAGTTTTCAATATATGGACTTGATTTCTTTTGTGGTAGATAGCTTAGGGCATTGACTTTAAGTGGAAATTTTTTTATTGTGGATAGTGGAAGAAATTTTTTTTATCATTTTTTCAAAAAAAACAAAGGGGGTAGTCCATGGTTTTTTTTGGCAAAAAATATTTTTTTCGCACTATCTGCAAAAACCAAAAAGTGTATTAAAGCCAAATTGGTTCTCTATCCAACGCATTAGAAATCAAGTCGATATCTAGAAAATTAAGCAAGTTATGACCAAAAACATAAGCAGTTCTACTACTGCCTCTTTTTGGCCACTTTTTAGTAGAACTTGTTACCTTTTTGGTCATAACTTGCTAAGTTTTCAATATATGGACTTGATTTCCTTTGTGGTAGATAGCTTAGGGCATTGACTTTAAGTGGAAATTTTTTTATTGTGGATAGTGGAAGAAATTTTTTTTATAATTTTTTCAAAAAAAACAAAGGGGGTAGTCCATGGTTTTTTTTGGCAAAAAATATTTTTTTCGCACTATCTGCAAAAACCAAAAAGTGTATTAAAGCCAAATTGGTTCTCTATCCAACGCAGTAGAAATCAAGTCGATATCTAGAAAATTAAGCAAGTTATGACCAAAAACATAAGCAGTTCTACTACTGCCTCTTTTTGGCCACATTTTAGTAGAACTTGTTACCTTTTTGGTCATAACTTGCTAAGTTTTCAATATATGGACTTGATTTCTTTTGTGGTAGATAGCTTAGGGCATTGACTTTAAGTGGAAATTTTTTTATTGTGGATAGTGGAAGAAATTTTTTTTATCATTTTTTCAAAAAAAACAAAGGGGGTAGTCCATGGTTTTTTTTGGCAAAAAATATTTTTTTCGCACTATCTGCAAAAACCAAAAAGTGTATTAAAGCCAAATTGGTTCTCTATCCAACGCAGTAGAAATCAAGTCGATATCTAGAAAAGTAAGCAAGTTATGACCAAAAACATAAGCAGTTCTACTACTGCCTCTTTTTGGCCACTTTTTAGTAGAACTTGTTACCTTTTTGGTCATAACTTGCTAAGTTTTCAATATATGGACTTGATTTCTTTTGTGGTAGATAGCTTAGGGCATTGACTTTAAGTGGAAATTTTTTTATTGTGGATAGTGGAAGAAATTTTTTTTATCATTTTTTCAAAAAAAAACAAAGGGGGTAATCCATGGTTTTTTTTGGCAAAAAATATTTTTTTCGCACTATCTGCAAAAACCAAAAAGTTTATTAAAGCCAAATTGGTTCTCTATCCAACGCATTAGAAATCAAGTCGATATCTAGAAAATTAAGCAAGTTATGACCAAAAACATAAGCAGTTCTACTACTGCCTCTTTTTGGCCACTTTTTAGTAGAACTTGTTACCTTTTTGGTCATAACTTGCTAAGTTTTCAATATATGGACTTGATTTCTTTTGTGGTAGATAGCTTAGGGCATTGACTTTAAGTGGAAATTTTTTTATTGTGGATAGTGGAAGAAATTTTTTTTATCATTTTTTCAAAAAAAAACAAAGGGGGTAATCCATGGTTTTTTTTGGCAAAAAATATTTTTTTCGCACTATCTGCAAAAACCAAAAAGTGTATTAAAGCCAAATTGGTTCTCTATCCAACGCAGTAGAAATCAAGTCGATATCTAGAAAAGTAAGCAAGTTATGACCAAAAACATAAGCAGTTCTACTACTGCCTCTTTTTGGCCACTTTTTGGCCACTTTTTAGTAGAACTGGTTACCTTTTTGGTCATAACTTGCTAAGTTTTCACTATATCGACTTGATTTCTTTTGTGGTAGATAGCGTAGGGCATTGACTTTAAGTGGAAATTTTTTTATTGTGGATAGTGGAAGAAATTTTTTTTATAATTTTTTCAAAAAAAGCATAGGGGGTAGTCCATGGTTTTTTTTGGCAAAAAATATTTTTTTCACACTATCTGCAAAAACCAAAAAGTGTATTAAAGCCAAATTGGTTCTCTATCCAACGCAGTAGAAATCAAGTCGATATCTAGAAAAGTAAGCAAGTTATGACCAAAAACATAAGCAGTTCTACTACTGCCTCTTTTTGGCCACTTTTTAGTAGAACTTGATACCTTTTTGGTCATAACTTGCTAAGTTTTCAATATATGGACTTGATTTCTTTTGAGGTAGATAGCTTAGGGCATTGACTTTAAGTTGAAATTTTTTTATTGTGGATAGTGGAAGAAATTTTTTTTATCATTTTTTCAAAAAAAACAAAGGGGGTAGTCCATGGTTTTTTTTGGCAAAAAATATTTTTTTCACACTATCTGCAAAAACCAAAAAGTGTATTAAAGCCAAATTGGTTCTCTATCCAACGCATTAGAAATCAAGTCGATATCTAGAAAAGTAAGCAAGTTATGACCAAAAACATAAGCAGTTCTACTACTGCCTCTTTTTGGCCACTTTTTAGTAGAACTTGATACCTTTTTGGTCATAACTTGCTAAGTTTTCAATATATGGACTTGATTTCTTTTGAGGTAGATAGCTTAGGGCATTGACTTTTAGTGGAAATTTTTTTATTGTGGATAGTGGAAGAAATTTTTTTTATCATTTTTTCAAAAAAGCAAAGGGGGTAGTCCATGGTTTTTTTTGGCAAAAAATATTTTTTTCACACTATCTGCAAAAATTAAAAAGTGTATTAAAGCCAAATTGGTTCTCTATCCAACGCAGTAGAAATCAAGTCGATATCTAGAAAAGTAAGCAAGTTATGACCAAAAACATAAGCAGTTCTACTACTGCCTCTTTTTGGCCACTTTTTGGCCACTTTTTAGTAGAACTGGTTACCTTTTTGGTCATAACTTGCTAAGTTTTCACTATATCGACTTGATTTCTTTTGTGATAGATAGCTTAGGGCATTGACTTTTAGTGGAAATTTTTTTATTGTGGATAGTGGAAGAAATTTTTTTTATCATTTTTTCAAAAAAGCAAAGGGGGTAGTCCATGGTTTTTTTTGGCAAAAAATATTTTTTTCACACTATCTGCAAAAACCAAAAAGTGTATTAAAGCCAAATTGGTTCTCTATCCAACACAGTAGAAATCAAGTCGATATCTAGAAAAGTAAGCAAGTTATGACCAAAAACATAAGCAGTTCTACTACTGCCTCTTTTTGGCCACTTTTTAGTAGAACTTGTTACCTTTTTGGTCATAACTTGCAAAGTTTTCAATATATGGACTTGATTTCTTTTGTGGTAGATAGCTTAGGGCATTGACTTTAAGTGGAAATTTTTTTATTGTGGATAGTGGAAGAAATTTTTTTTATCATTTTTTCAAAAAAAACAAAGGGGGTAGTCCATGGTTTTTTTTGGCAAAAAATATTTTTTTCGCACTATCTGCAAAAACCAAAAAGTGTATTAAAGCCAAATTGGTTCTCTATCCAACGCATTAGAAATCAAGTCGATATCTAGAAAATTAAGCAAGTTATGACCAAAAACATAAGCAGTTCTACTACTGCCTCTTTTTGGCCACTTTTTAGTAGAACTTGTTACCTTTTTGGTCATAACTTGCTAAGTTTTCAATATATGGACTTGATTTCTTTTGTGGTAGATAGCTAAGGGCATTGACTTTAAGTGGAAATTTTTTTATTGTGGATAGTGGAAGAAATTTTTTTTATCATTTTTTCAAAAAAACAAAGGGGGTAGTCCATGGTTTTTTTTGGCAAAAAATATTTTTTTCGCACTATCTGCAAAAACCAAAAAGTGTATTAAAGCCAAATTGGTTCTCTATCCAACGCATTAGAAATCAAGTCGATATCTAGAAAATTAAGCAAGTTATGACCAAAAACATAAGCAGTTCTACTACTGCCTCTTTTTGGCCACTTTTTAGTAAAACTTGTTACCTTTTTGGTCATAACTTGCTAAGTTTTCAATATATGGACTTGATTTCTTTTGTGGTAGATAGCGTAGGGCATTGACTTTAAGTGGAAATTTTTTTATTGTGGATAGTGGAAGAAATTTTTTTTATCATTTTTTCAAAAAAACCAAAGGTTTTTTTTGGCAAAAAATATTTTTTTCGCACTATCTGCAAAAACCAAAAAGTGTATTAAAGCCAAATTGGTTCTCTATCCAACGCATTAGAAATCAAGTCGATATCTAGAAAATTAAGCAAGTTATGACCAAAAACATAAGCAGTTCTACTACTGCCTCTTTTTGGCCACTTTTTAGTAGAAATTGTTACCTTTTTGGTCATAACTTGCTAAGTTTTCACTATATCGACTTGATTTCTTTTGTGGTAGATAGCGTAGGGCATTGACTTTAAGTGGAAATTTTTTTATTGTGGATAGTGGAAGAAATTTTTTTTATCATTTTTTCAAAAAAACCAAAGGTTTTTTTTGGCAAAAAATATTTTTTTCGCACTATCTGCAAAAACCAAAAAGTGTATTAAAGCCAAATTGGTTCTCTATCCAACGCATTAGAAATCAAGTCGATATCTAGAAAATTAAGCAAGTTATGACCAAAAACATAAGCAGTTCTACTACTGCCTCTTTTTGGCCACTTTTTAGTAAAACTTGTTACCTTTTTGGTCATAACTTGCTAAGTTTTCAATATATGGACTTGATTTCTTTTGTGGTAGATAGCTTAGGGCATTGACTTTAAGTGGAAATTTTTTTATTGTGGATAGTGGAAGAAATTTTTTTTATCATTTTTTCAAAAAAACCAAAGGTTTTTTTTGGCAAAAAATATTTTTTTCGCACTATCTGCAAAAACCAAAAAGTGTATTAAAGCCAAATTGGTTCTCTATCCAACGCATTAGAAATCAAGTCGATATCTAGAAAATTAAGCAAGTTATGACCAAAAACATAAGCAGTTCTACTACTGCCTCTTTTTGGCCACTTTTTAGTAGAACTTGTTACCTTTTTGGTCATAACTTGCTAAGTTTTCACTATATCGACTTGATTTCTTTTGTGGTAGATAGCGTAGGGCATTGACTTTAAGTGGAAATTTTTTTATTGTGGATAGTGGAAGAAATTTTTTTTATCATTTTTTCAAAAAAAGCAAAGGGGGTAGTCCATGGTTTTTTTTGGCAAAAAATATTTTTTTCGCACTATCTGCAAAAACCAAAAAGTGTATTAAAGCCAAATTGGTTCTCTATCCAACGCATTAGAAATCAAGTCGATATCTAGAAAATTAAGCAAGTTATGACCAAAAACATAAGCAGTTCTACTACTGCCTCTTTTTGGCCACTTTTTAGTAGAACTTGTTACCTTTTTGGTCATAACTTGCTAAGTTTTCAATATATGGACTTGATTTCTTTTGTGGTAGATAGCTTAGGGCATTGACTTTAAGTGGAAATTTTTTTATTGTGGATAGTGGAAGAAATTTTTTTTATAATTTTTTCAAAAAAAACAAAGGGGGTAGTCCATGGTTTTTTTTGGCAAAAAATATTTTTTTCACACTATCTGCAAAAACCAAAAAGTGTATTAAAGCCAAATTGGTTCTCTATCCAACGCAGTAGAAATCAAGTCGATATCTAGAAAATTAAGCAAGTTATGACCAAAAACATAAGCAGTTCTACTACTGCCTCTTTTTGGCCACTTTTTAGTAGAACTTGTTACCTTTTTGGTCATAACTTGCTAAGTTTTCAATATATGGACTTGATTTCTTTTGTGGTAGATAGCTTAGGGCATTGACTTTAAGTGGAAATTTTTTTATTGTGGATAGTGGAAGAAATTTTTTTTATCATTTTTTCAAAAAAAACAAAGGGGGTAGTCCATGGTTTTTTTTGGCAAAAAATATTTTTTTCACACTATCTGCAAAAATTAAAAAGTGTATTAAAGCCAAATTGGTTCTCTATCCAACGCAGTAGAAATCAAGTCGATATCTAGAAAAGTAAGCAAGTTATGACCAAAAACATAAGCAGTTCTACTACTGCCTCTTTTTGGCCACTTTTTGGCCACTTTTTAGTAGAACTGGTTACCTTTTTGGTCATAACTTGCTAAGTTTTCACTATATCGACTTGATTTCTTTTGTGATAGATAGCTTAGGGCATTGACTTTTAGTGGAAATTTTTTTATTGTGGATAGTGGAAGAAATTTTTTTTATCATTTTTTCAAAAAAGCAAAGGGGGTAGTCCATGGTTTTTTTTGGCAAAAAATATTTTTTTCACACTATCTGCAAAAACCAAAAAGTGTATTAAAGCCAAATTGGTTCTCTATCCAACACAGTAGAAATCAAGTCGATATCTAGAAAAGTAAGCAAGTTATGACCAAAAACATAAGCAGTTCTACTACTGCCTCTTTTTGGCCACTTTTTAGTAGAACTTGTTACCTTTTTGGTCATAACTTGCAAAGTTTTCAATATATGGACTTGATTTCTTTTGTGGTAGATAGCTTAGGGCATTGACTTTAAGTGGAAATTTTTTTATTGTGGATAGTGGAAGAAATTTTTTTTATCATTTTTTCAAAAAAAACAAAGGGGGTAGTCCATGGTTTTTTTTGGCAAAAAATATTTTTTTCGCACTATCTGCAAAAACCAAAAAGTGTATTAAAGCCAAATTGGTTCTCTATCCAACGCATTAGAAATCAAGTCGATATCTAGAAAATTAAGCAAGTTATGACCAAAAACATAAGCAGTTCTACTACTGCCTCTTTTTGGCCACTTTTTAGTAGAACTTGTTACCTTTTTGGTCATAACTTGCTAAGTTTTCAATATATGGACTTGATTTCTTTTGTGGTAGATAGCTAAGGGCATTGACTTTAAGTGGAAATTTTTTTATTGTGGATAGTGGAAGAAATTTTTTTTATCATTTTTTCAAAAAAACAAAGGGGGTAGTCCATGGTTTTTTTTGGCAAAAAATATTTTTTTCGCACTATCTGCAAAAACCAAAAAGTGTATTAAAGCCAAATTGGTTCTCTATCCAACGCATTAGAAATCAAGTCGATATCTAGAAAATTAAGCAAGTTATGACCAAAAACATAAGCAGTTCTACTACTGCCTCTTTTTGGCCACTTTTTAGTAAAACTTGTTACCTTTTTGGTCATAACTTGCTAAGTTTTCAATATATGGACTTGATTTCTTTTGTGGTAGATAGCGTAGGGCATTGACTTTAAGTGGAAATTTTTTTATTGTGGATAGTGGAAGAAATTTTTTTTATCATTTTTTCAAAAAAACCAAAGGTTTTTTTTGGCAAAAAATATTTTTTTCGCACTATCTGCAAAAACCAAAAAGTGTATTAAAGCCAAATTGGTTCTCTATCCAACGCATTAGAAATCAAGTCGATATCTAGAAAATTAAGCAAGTTATGACCAAAAACATAAGCAGTTCTACTACTGCCTCTTTTTGGCCACTTTTTAGTAGAAATTGTTACCTTTTTGGTCATAACTTGCTAAGTTTTCACTATATCGACTTGATTTCTTTTGTGGTAGATAGCGTAGGGCATTGACTTTAAGTGGAAATTTTTTTATTGTGGATAGTGGAAGAAATTTTTTTTATCATTTTTTCAAAAAAACCAAAGGTTTTTTTTGGCAAAAAATATTTTTTTCGCACTATCTGCAAAAACCAAAAAGTGTATTAAAGCCAAATTGGTTCTCTATCCAACGCATTAGAAATCAAGTCGATATCTAGAAAATTAAGCAAGTTATGACCAAAAACATAAGCAGTTCTACTACTGCCTCTTTTTGGCCACTTTTTAGTAGAAATTGTTACCTTTTTGGTCATAACTTGCTAAGTTTTCACTATATCGACTTGATTTCTTTTGTGGTAGATAGCGTAGGGCATTGACTTTAAGTGGAAATTTTTTTATTGTGGATAGTGGAAGAAATTTTTTTTATCATTTTTTCAAAAAAACCAAAGGTTTTTTTTGGCAAAAAATATTTTTTTCGCACTATCTGCAAAAACCAAAAAGTGTATTAAAGCCAAATTGGTTCTCTATCCAACGCATTAGAAATCAAGTCGATATCTAGAAAATTAAGCAAGTTATGACCAAAAACATAAGCAGTTCTACTACTGCCTCTTTTTGGCCACTTTTTAGTAAAACTTGTTACCTTTTTGGTCATAACTTGCTAAGTTTTCAATATATGGACTTGATTTCTTTTGTGGTAGATAGCTTAGGGCATTGACTTTAAGTGGAAATTTTTTTATTGTGGATAGTGGAAGAAATTTTTTTTATCATTTTTTCAAAAAAACCAAAGGTTTTTTTTGGCAAAAAATATTTTTTTCGCACTATCTGCAAAAACCAAAAAGTGTATTAAAGCCAAATTGGTTCTCTATCCAACGCATTAGAAATCAAGTCGATATCTAGAAAATTAAGCAAGTTATGACCAAAAACATAAGCAGTTCTACTACTGCCTCTTTTTGGCCACTTTTTAGTAGAACTTGTTACCTTTTTGGTCATAACTTGCTAAGTTTTCAATATATGGACTTGATTTCTTTTGTGGTAGATAGCTTAGGGCATTGACTTTAAGTGGAAATTTTTTTATTGTGGATAGTGGAAGAAATTTTTTTTATAATTTTTTCAAAAAAAACAAAGGGGGTAGTCCATGGTTTTTTTTGGCAAAAAATATTTTTTTCACACTATCTGCAAAAACCAAAAAGTGTATTAAAGCCAAATTGGTTCTCTATCCAACGCAGTAGAAATCAAGTCGATATCTAGAAAATTAAGCAAGTTATGACCAAAAACATAAGCAGTTCTACTACTGCCTCTTTTTGGCCACTTTTTAGTAGAACTTGTTACCTTTTTGGTCATAACTTGCTAAGTTTTCAATATATGGACTTGATTTCTTTTGTGGTAGATAGCTTAGGGCATTGACTTTAAGTGGAAATTTTTTTATTGTGGATAGTGGAAGAAATTTTTTTTATCATTTTTTCAAAAAAAACAAAGGGGGTAGTCCATGGTTTTTTTTGGCAAAAAATATTTTTTTCGCACTATCTGCAAAAACCAAAAAGTGTATTAAAGCCAAATTGGTTCTCTATCCAACGCATTAGAAATCAAGTCGATATCTAGAAAATTAAGCAAGTTATGACCAAAAACATAAGCAGTTCTACTACTGCCTCTTTTTGGCCACTTTTTAGTAGAACTTGTTACCTTTTTGGTCATAACTTGCTAAGTTTTCAATATATGGACTTGATTTCTTTTGTGGTAGATAGCTTAGGGCATTGACTTTAAGTGGAAATTTTTTTATTGTGGATAGTGGAAGAAATTTTTTTTATAATTTTTTCAAAAAAAAACAAAGGGGGTAGTCCATGGTTTTTTTTGGCAAAAAATATTTTTTTCGCACTATCTGCAAAAACCAAAAAGTGTATTAAAGCCAAATTGGTTCTCTATCCAACGCAGTAGAAATCAAGTCGATATCTAGAAAATTAAGCAAGTTATGACCAAAAACATAAGCAGTTCTACTACTGCCTCTTTTTGGCCACATTTTAGTAGAACTTGTTACCTTTTTGGTCATAACTTGCTAAGTTTTCAATATATGGACTTGATTTCTTTTGTGGTAGATAGCTTAGGGCATTGACTTTAAGTGGAAATTTTTTTATTGTGGATAGTGGAAGAAATTTTTTTTATCATTTTTTCAAAAAAAACAAAGGGGGTAGTCCATGGTTTTTTTTGGCAAAAAATATTTTTTTCGCACTATCTGCAAAAACCAAAAAGTGTATTAAAGCCAAATTGGTTCTCTATCCAACGCAGTAGAAATCAAGTCGATATCTAGAAAAGTAAGCAAGTTATGACCAAAAACATAAGCAGTTCTACTACTGCCTCTTTTTGGCCACTTTTTAGTAGAACTTGTTACCTTTTTGGTCATAACTTGCTAAGTTTTCAATATATGGACTTGATTTCTTTTGTGGTAGATAGCTTAGGGCATTGACTTTAAGTGGAAATTTTTTTATTGTGGATAGTGGAAGAAATTTTTTTTATCATTTTTTCAAAAAAAAACAAAGGGGGTAATCCATGGTTTTTTTTGGCAAAAAATATTTTTTTCGCACTATCTGCAAAAACCAAAAAGTTTATTAAAGCCAAATTGGTTCTCTATCCAACGCATTAGAAATCAAGTCGATATCTAGAAAATTAAGCAAGTTATGACCAAAAACATAAGCAGTTCTACTACTGCCTCTTTTTGGCCACTTTTTAGTAGAACTTGTTACCTTTTTGGTCATAACTTGCTAAGTTTTCAATATATGGACTTGATTTCTTTTGTGGTAGATAGCTTAGGGCATTGACTTTAAGTGGAAATTTTTTTATTGTGGATAGTGGAAGAAATTTTTTTTATCATTTTTTCAAAAAAAAACAAAGGGGGTAATCCATGGTTTTTTTTGGCAAAAAATATTTTTTTCGCACTATCTGCAAAAACCAAAAAGTGTATTAAAGCCAAATTGGTTCTCTATCCAACGCAGTAGAAATCAAGTCGATATCTAGAAAAGTAAGCAAGTTATGACCAAAAACATAAGCAGTTCTACTACTGCCTCTTTTTGGCCACTTTTTGGCCACTTTTTAGTAGAACTGGTTACCTTTTTGGTCATAACTTGCTAAGTTTTCACTATATCGACTTGATTTCTTTTGTGGTAGATAGCGTAGGGCATTGACTTTAAGTGGAAATTTTTTTATTGTGGATAGTGGAAGAAATTTTTTTTATAATTTTTTCAAAAAAAGCATAGGGGGTAGTCCATGGTTTTTTTTGGCAAAAAATATTTTTTTCACACTATCTGCAAAAACCAAAAAGTGTATTAAAGCCAAATTGGTTCTCTATCCAACGCAGTAGAAATCAAGTCGATATCTAGAAAAGTAAGCAAGTTATGACCAAAAACATAAGCAGTTCTACTACTGCCTCTTTTTGGCCACTTTTTAGTAGAACTTGATACCTTTTTGGTCATAACTTGCTAAGTTTTCAATATATGGACTTGATTTCTTTTGAGGTAGATAGCTTAGGGCATTGACTTTAAGTTGAAATTTTTTTATTGTGGATAGTGGAAGAAATTTTTTTTATCATTTTTTCAAAAAAAACAAAGGGGGTAGTCCATGGTTTTTTTTGGCAAAAAATATTTTTTTCACACTATCTGCAAAAACCAAAAAGTGTATTAAAGCCAAATTGGTTCTCTATCCAACGCATTAGAAATCAAGTCGATATCTAGAAAAGTAAGCAAGTTATGACCAAAAACATAAGCAGTTCTACTACTGCCTCTTTTTGGCCACTTTTTAGTAGAACTTGATACCTTTTTGGTCATAACTTGCTAAGTTTTCAATATATGGACTTGATTTCTTTTGAGGTAGATAGCTTAGGGCATTGACTTTTAGTGGAAATTTTTTTATTGTGGATAGTGGAAGAAATTTTTTTTATCATTTTTTCAAAAAAGCAAAGGGGGTAGTCCATGGTTTTTTTTGGCAAAAAATATTTTTTTCACACTATCTGCAAAAATTAAAAAGTGTATTAAAGCCAAATTGGTTCTCTATCCAACGCAGTAGAAATCAAGTCGATATCTAGAAAAGTAAGCAAGTTATGACCAAAAACATAAGCAGTTCTACTACTGCCTCTTTTTGGCCACTTTTTGGCCACTTTTTAGTAGAACTGGTTACCTTTTTGGTCATAACTTGCTAAGTTTTCACTATATCGACTTGATTTCTTTTGTGATAGATAGCTTAGGGCATTGACTTTTAGTGGAAATTTTTTTATTGTGGATAGTGGAAGAAATTTTTTTTATCATTTTTTCAAAAAAGCAAAGGGGGTAGTCCATGGTTTTTTTTGGCAAAAAATATTTTTTTCACACTATCTGCAAAAACCAAAAAGTGTATTAAAGCCAAATTGGTTCTCTATCCAACACAGTAGAAATCAAGTCGATATCTAGAAAAGTAAGCAAGTTATGACCAAAAACATAAGCAGTTCTACTACTGCCTCTTTTTGGCCACTTTTTAGTAGAACTTGTTACCTTTTTGGTCATAACTTGCTAAGTTTTCAATATATGGACTTGATTTCTTTTGTGGTAGATAGCTAAGGGCATTGACTTTAAGTGGAAATTTTTTTATTGTGGATAGTGGAAGAAATTTTTTTTATCATTTTTTCAAAAAAACAAAGGGGGTAGTCCATGGTTTTTTTTGGCAAAAAATATTTTTTTCGCATTATCTGCAAAAACCAAAAAGTGTATTAAAGCCAAATTGGTTCTCTATCCAACGCATTAGAAATCAAGTCGATATCTAGAAAATTAAGCAAGTTATGACCAAAAACATAAGCAGTTCTACTACTGCCTCTTTTTGGCCACTTTTTAGTAGAACTTGTTACCTTTTTGGTCATAACTTGCTAAGTTTTCAATATATGGACTTGATTTCTTTTGTGGTAGATAGCTTAGGGCATTGACTTTAAGTGGAAATTTTTTTATTGTGGATAGTGGAAGAAATTTTTTTTATCATTTTTTCAAAAAAAACAAAGGGGGTAGTCCATGGTTTTTTTTGGCAAAAAATATTTTTTTCGCACTATCTGCAAAAACCAAAAAGTGTATTAAAGCCAAATTGGTTCTCTATCCAACGCATTAGAAATCAAGTCGATATCTAGAAAATTAAGCAAGTTATGACCAAAAACATAAGCAGTTCTACTACTGCCTCTTTTTGGCCACTTTTTAGTAGAACTTGTTACCTTTTTGGTCATAACTTGCTAAGTTTTCAATATATGGACTTGATTTCTTTTGTGGTAGATAGCTAAGGGCATTGACTTTAAGTGGAAATTTTTTTATTGTGGATAGTGGAAGAAATTTTTTTTATCATTTTTTCAAAAAAACAAAGGGGGTAGTCCATGGTTTTTTTTGGCAAAAAATATTTTTTTCGCATTATCTGCAAAAACCAAAAAGTGTATTAAAGCCAAATTGGTTCTCTATCCAACGCATTAGAAATCAAGTCGATATCTAGAAAATTAAGCAAGTTATGACCAAAAACATAAGCAGTTCTACTACTGCCTCTTTTTGGCCACTTTTTAGTAAAACTTGTTACCTTTTTGGTCATAACTTGCTAAGTTTTCAATATATGGACTTGATTTCTTTTGTGGTAGATAGCTTAGGGCATTGACTTTAAGTGGAAATTTTTTTATTGTGGATAGTGGAAGAAATTTTTTTTATCATTTTTTCAAAAAAACCAAAGGTTTTTTTTGGCAAAAAATATTTTTTTCGCACTATCTGCAAAAACCAAAAAGTGTATTAAAGCCAAATTGGTTCTCTATCCAACGCATTAGAAATCAAGTCGATATCTAGAAAATTAAGCAAGTTATGACCAAAAACATAAGCAGTTCTACTACTGCCTCTTTTTGGCCACTTTTTAGTAGAACTTGTTACCTTTTTGGTCATAACTTGCTAAGTTTTCACTATATCGACTTGATTTCTTTTGTGGTAGATAGCGTAGGGCATTGACTTTAAGTGGAAATTTTTTTATTGTGGATAGTGGAAGAAATTTTTTTTATCATTTTTTCAAAAAAAGCAAAGGGGGTAGTCCATGGTTTTTTTTGGCAAAAAATATTTTTTTCACACTATCTGCAAAAAATAAAAAGTGTATTAAAGCCAAATTGGTTCTCTATCCAACGCAGTAGAAATCAAGTCGATATCTAGAAAAGTAAGCAAGTTATGACCAAAAACATAAGCAGTTCTACTACTGCCTCTTTCCGGCCACTTTTTAGTAGAACTGGTTACCTTTTTGGTCATAACTTGCTAAGTTTTCAATATATCGACTTGATTTCTTTTGTGGTAGATAGCGTAGGGCATTGACTTTAAGTGGAAATTTTTTTATTGTGGATAGTGGAAGAAATTTTTTTTATCATTTTTTCAAAAAAAGCAAAGGGGGTAGTCCATGGTTTTTTTTGGCAAAAAATATTTTTTTCACACTATCTGCAAAAACCAAAAAGTGTATTAAAGCCAAATTGGTTCTCTATCCAACGCAGTAGAAATCAAGTCGATATCTAGAAAAGTAAGCAAGTTATGACCAAAAACATAAGCAGTTCTACTACTGCCTCTTTTTGGCCACTTTTTAGTAGAACTGGTTACCTTTTTGGTCATAACTTGCTAAGTTTTCAATATATCGACTTGATTTCTTTTGTGGTAGATAGCGTAGGGCATTGACTTTAAGTGGAAATTTTTTTATTGTGGATAGTGGAAGAAATTTTTTTTATCATTTTTTCAAAAAAAGCAAAGGGGGTAGTCCATGGTTTTTTTTGGCAAAAAATATTTTTTTCACACTATCTGCAAAAAATAAAAAGTGTATTAAAGCCAAATTGGTTCTCTATCCAACGCAGTAGAAATCAAGTCGATATCTAGAAAAGTAAGCAAGTTATGACCAAAAACATAAGCAGTTCTACTACTGCCTCTTTCCGGCCACTTTTTAGTAGAACTGGTTACCTTTTTGGTCATAACTTGCTAAGTTTTCAATATATCGACTTGATTTCTTTTGTGGTAGATAGCGTAGGGCATTGACTTTAAGTAGAAATTTTTTTATTGTGGATAGTGGAAGAAATTTTTTTTATCATTTTTTCAAAAAAAGCAAAGGGGGTAGTCCATGGTTTTTTTTGGCAAAAAATATTTTTTTCACACTATCTGCAAAAAATAAAAAGCGTATTAAAGCCAAATTGGTTCTCTATCCAACGCATTAGAAATCAAGTCGATATCTAGAAAATTAAGCAAGTTATGACCAAAAACATAAGCAGTTCTACTACTGCCTCTTTTTGGCCACTTTTTAGTAGAACTGGTTACCTTTTTGGTCATAACTTGCTAAGTTTTCAATATATCGACTTGATTTCTTTTGTGGTAGATAGCGTAGGGCATTGACTTTAAGTGGAAATTTTTTTATTGTGGATAGTGGAAGAAATTTTTTTTATCATTTTTTCAAAAAAAGCAAAGGGGGTAGTCCATGGTTTTTTTTGGCAAAAAATATTTTTTTCACACTATCTGCAAAAAATAAAAAGTGTATTAAAGCCAAATTGGTTCTCTATCCAACGCAGTAGAAATCAAGTCGATATCTAGAAAAGTAAGCAAGTTATGACCAAAAACATAAGCAGTTCTACTACTGCCTCTTTTTGGCCACTTTTTAGTAGAACTGGTTACCTTTTTGGTCATAACTTGCTAAGTTTTCAATATATCGACTTGATTTCTTTTGTGGTAGATAGCGTAGGGCATTGACTTTAAGTGGAAATTTTTTTATTGTGGATAGTGGAAGAAATTTTTTTTATCATTTTTTCAAAAAAAGCAAAGGGGGTAGTCCATGGTTTTTTTTGTTAAAAAATATTTTTTTCACACTATCTGCAAAAAATAAAAAGTGTATTAAAGCCAAATTGGTTCTCTATCCAACGCAGTAGAAATCAAGTCGATATCTAGAAAAGTAAGCAAGTTATGACCAAAAACATAAGCAGTTCTACTACTGCCTCTTTCCGGCCACTTTTTAGTAGAACTGGTTACCTTTTTGGTCATAACTTGCTAAGTTTTCAATATATCGACTTGATTTCTTTTGTGGTAGATACCTTAGGGCATTGACTTTAAGTGGAAATTTTTTTATTGTGGATAGTGGAAGAAATTTTTTTTATCATTTTTTCAAAAAAAGCAAAGGGGGTAGTCCATGGTTTTTTTTGGCAAAAAATATTTTTTTCACACTATCTGCAAAAAATAAAAAGCGTATTAAAGCCAAATTGGTTCTCTATCCAACGCATTAGAAATCAAGTCGATATCTAGAAAATTAAGCAAGTTATGACCAAAAACATAAGCAGTTCTACTACTGCCTCTTTTTGGCCACTTTTTAGTAGAACTGGTTACCTTTTTGGTCATAACTTGCTAAGTTTTCAATATATCGACTTGATTTCTTTTGTGGTAGATAGCGTAGGGCATTGACTTTAAGTGGAAATTTTTTTATTGTGGATAGTGGAAGAAATTTTTTTTATCATTTTTTCAAAAAAAGCAAAGGGGGTAGTCCATGGTTTTTTTTGGCAAAAAATATTTTTTTCACACTATCTGCAAAAACCAAAAAGTGTATTAAAGCCAAATTGGTTCTCTATCCAACGCAGTAGAAATCAAGTCGATATCTAGAAAAGTAAGCAAGTTATGACCAAAAACATAAGCAGTTCTACTACTGCCTCTTTCCGGCCACTTTTTAGTAGAACTGGTTACCTTTTTGGTCATAACTTGCTAAGTTTTCAATATATCGACTTGATTTCTTTTGTGGTAGATAGCGTAGGGCATTGACTTTAAGTGGAAATTTTTTTATTGTGGATAGTGGAAGAAATTTTTTTTATCTTTTTTTCAAAAAAAGCAAAGGGGGTAGTCCATGGTTTTTTTTGGCAAAAAATATTTTTTTCACACTATCTGCAAAAAATAAAAAGCGTATTAAAGCCAAATTGGTTCTCTATCCAACGCATTAGAAATCAAGTCGATATCTAGAAAATTAAGCAAGTTATGACCAAAAACATAAGCAGTTCTACTACTGCCTCTTTTTGGCCACTTTTTAGTAGAACTGGTTACCTTTTTGGTCATAACTTGCTAAGTTTTCAATATATCGACTTGATTTCTTTTGTGGTAGATAGCGTAGGGCATTGACTTTAAGTGGAAATTTTTTTATTGTGGATAGTGGAAGAAATTTTTTTTATCATTTTTTCAAAAAAAGCAAAGGGGGTAGTCCATGGTTTTTTTTGGCAAAAAATATTTTTTTCACACTATCTGCAAAAACCAAAAAGTGTATTAAAGCCAAATTGGTTCTCTATCCAACGCAGTAGAAATCAAGTCGATATCTAGAAAAGTAAGCAAGTTATGACCAAAAACATAAGCAGTTCTACTACTGCCTCTTTCCGGCCACTTTTTAGTAGAACTGGTTACCTTTTTGGTCATAACTTGCTAAGTTTTCAATATATCGACTTGATTTCTTTTGTGGTAGATAGCGTAGGGCATTGACTTTAAGTGGAAATTTTTTTATTGTGGATAGTGGAAGAAATTTTTTTTATCATTTTTTCAAAAAAAGCAAAGGGGGTAGTCCATGGTTTTTTTTGGCAAAAAATATTTTTTTCACACTATCTGCAAAAACCAAAAAGTGTATTAAAGCCAAATTGGTTCTCTATCCAACGCAGTAGAAATCAAGTCGATATCTAGAAAAGTAAGCAAGTTATGACCAAAAACATAAGCAGTTCTACTACCTCTTTCCGGCCACTTTTTAGTAGAACTGGTTACCTTTTTGGTCATAACTTGCTAAGTTTTCAATATATCGACTTGATTTCTTTTGTGGTAGATAGCGTAGGGCATTGACTTTAAGTGGAAATTTTTTTATTGTGGATAGTGGAAGAAATTTTTTTTATCTTTTTTTCAAAAAAAGCAAAGGGGGTAGTCCATGGTTTTTTTTGGCAAAAAATATTTTTTTCACACTATCTGCAAAAAATAAAAAGTGTATTAAAGCCAAATTGGTTCTCTATCCAACGCAGTAGAAATCAAGTCGATATCTAGAAAAGTAAGCAAGTTATGACCAAAAACATAAGCAGTTCTACTACTGCCTCTTTTTGGCCACTTTTTAGTAGAACTGGTTACCTTTTTGGTCATAACTTGCTAAGTTTTCAATATATCGACTTGATTTCTTTTGTGGTAGATAGCGTAGGGCATTGACTTTAAGTGGAAATTTTTTTATTGTGGATAGTGGAAGAAATTTTTTTTATCATTTTTTCAAAAAAAGCAAAGGGGGTAGGTAGTCCATGGTTTTTTTTGTTAAAAAATATTTTTTTTACACTATCTGCAAAAAATAAAAAGTGTATTAAAGCCAAATTGGTTCTCTATCCAACGCAGTAGAAATCAAGTCGATATCTAGAAAAGTAAGCAAGTTATGACCAAAAACATAAGCAGTTCTACTACTGCCTCTTTTTGGCCACTTTTTAGTAGAACTGGTTACCTTTTTGGTCATAACTTGCTAAGTTTTCAATATATCGACTTGATTTCTTTTGTGGTAGATAGCGTAGGGCATTGACTTTAAGTGGAAATTTTTTTATTGTGGATAGTGGAAGAAATTTTTTTTATCATTTTTTCAAAAAAAGCAAAGGGGGTAGTCCATGGTTTTTTTTGTTAAAAATATTTTTTTCACACTATCTGCAAAAACCAAAAAGTGTATTAAAGCCAAATTGGTTCTCTATCCAACGCAGTAGAAATCAAGCCGATATCTAGGAAAGTAAGCAAGTTATGACCAAAAACATAAGCAGTTCTACTACTGCCTCTTTTTGGCCACTTTTTAGTAGAACTGGTTACCTTTTTAGTCATAACTTGCTAAGTTTTCAATATATCGACTTGATTTCTTTTGTGGTAGATAGCGTAGGGTATTGACTTTAAGTGGAAATTTTTTTATTGTGGATAGTGGAAGAAATTTTTTTTATCATTTTTTCAAAAAAAGCAAAGGGGGTAGTCCATGGTTTTTTTTGGCAAAAAATATTTTTTTCACACTATCTGCAAAAAATAAAAAGTGTATTAAAGCCAAATTGGTTCTCTATCCAACGCAGTAGAAATCAAGTCGGTATCTAGAAAAGTAAGCAAGTTATGACCAAAAACATAAGCAGTTCTACTACTGCCTCTTTTTGGCCACTTTTTAGTAGAACTGGTTACCTTTTTGGTCATAACTTGCTAAGTTTTCAATATATCGACTTGATTTCTTTTGTGGTAGATAGCGTAGGGCATTGACTTTAAGTGGAAATTTTTTTATTGTGGATAGTGGAAGAAATTTTTTTTATCATTTTTTCAAAAAAAGCAAAGGGGGTAGTCCATGGTTTTTTTTGGCAAAAAATATTTTTTTCACACTATCTGCAAAAAATAAAAAGTGTATTAAAGCCAAATTGGTTCTCTATCCAACGCAGTAGAAATCAAGTCGATATCTAGAAAAGTAAGCAAGTTATGACCAAAAACATAAGCAGTTCTACTACTGCCTCTTTCCGGCCACTTTTTAGTAGAACTGGTTACCTTTTTGGTCATAACTTGCTAAGTTTTCAATATATCGACTTGATTTCTTTTGTGGTAGATACCTTAGGGCATTGACTTTAAGTGGAAATTTTTTTATTGTGGATAGTGGAAGAAATTTTTTTTATCTTTTTTTCAAAAAAAGCAAAGGGGGTAGTCCATGGTTTTTTTTGGCAAAAAATATTTTTTTCACACTATCTGCAAAAAATAAAAAGTGTATTAAAGCCAAATTGGTTCTCTATCCAACGCAGTAGAAATCAAGTCGATATCTAGAAAAGTAAGCAAGTTATGACCAAAAACATAAGCAGTTCTACTACTGCCTCTTTTTGGCCACTTTTTAGTAGAACTGGTTACCTTTTTGGTCATAACTTGCTAAGTTTTCAATATATCGACTTGATTTCTTTTGTGGTAGATAGCGTAGGGCATTGACTTTTAGTGGAAATTTTTTTATTGTGGATAGTGGAAGAAATTTTTTTTATCATTTTTTCAAAAAAAGCAAAGGGGGTAGTCCATGGTTTTTTTTGGCAAAAAATATTTTTTTCACACTATCTGCAAAAACCAAAAAGTGTATTAAAGCCAAATTGGTTCTCTATCCAACGCAGTAGAAATCAAGTCGATATCTAGAAAAGTAAGCAAGTTATGACCAAAAACATAAGCAGTTCTACTACTGCCTCTTTCCGGCCACTTTTTAGTAGAACTGGTTACCTTTTTGGTCATAACTTGCTAAGTTTTCAATATATCGACTTGATTTCTTTTGTGGTAGATAGCGTAGGGCATTGACTTTAAGTGGAAATTTTTTTATTGTGGATAGTGGAAGAAATTTTTTTTATCATTTTTTAAAAAAAAGCAAAGGGGGTAGTCCATGGTTTTTTTTGGCAAAAAATATTTTTTTCACACTATCTGCAAAAACCAAAAAGTGTATTAAAGCCAAATTGGTTCTCTATCCAACGCAGTAGAAATCAAGTCGATATCTAGAAAAGTAAGCAAGTTATGACCAAAAACATAAGCAGTTCTACTACTGCCTCTTTTTGGCCACTTTTTAGTAGAACTGGTTACCTTTTTGGTCATAACTTGCTAAGTTTTCAATATATCGACTTGATTTCTTTTGTGGTAGATAGCGTAGGGCATTGACTTTAAGTGGAAATTTTTTTATTGTGGATAGTGGAAGAAATTTTTTTTATCTTTTTTTCAAAAAAAGCAAAAGGGGTAGTCCATGGTTTTTTTTGGCAAAAAATATTTTTTTCACACTATCTGCAAAAACCAAAAAGTGTATTAAAGCCAAATTGGTTCTCTATCCAACGCAGTAGAAATCAAGTCGATATCTAGAAAAGTAAGCAAGTTATGACCAAAAACATAAGCAGTTCTACTACTGCCTCTTTCCGGCCACTTTTTAGTAGAACTGGTTACCTTTTTGGTCATAACTTGCTAAGTTTTCAATATATCGACTTGATTTCTTTTGTGGTAGATAGCGTAGGGCATTGACTTTAAGTGGAAATTTTTTTATTGTGGATAGTGGAAGAAATTTTTTTTATCTTTTTTTCAAAAAAAGCAAAGGGGGTAGTCCATGGTTTTTTTTGGCAAAAAATATTTTTTTCACACTATCTGCAAAAAATAAAAAGTGTATTAAAGCCAAATTGGTTCTCTATCCAACGCAGTAGAAATCAAGTCGATATCTAGAAAAGTAAGCAAGTTATGACCAAAAACATAAGCAGTTCTACTACTGCCTCTTTTTGGCCACTTTTTAGTAGAACTGGTTACCTTTTTGGTCATAACTTGCTAAGTTTTCAATATATCGACTTGATTTCTTTTGTGGTAGATAGCGTAGGGCATTGACTTTAAGTGGAAATTTTTTTATTGTGGATAGTGGAAGAAATTTTTTTTATCATTTTTTCAAAAAAGCAAAGGGGGTAGTCCATGGTTTTTTTTGGCAAAAAATATTTTTTTCACACTATCTGCAAAAACCAAAAAGTGTATTAAAGCCAAATTGGTTCTCTATCCAACGCAGTAGAAATCAAGTCGATATCTAGAAAAGTAAGCAAGTTATGACCAAAAACATAAGCAGTTCTACTACTGCCTCTTTTTGGCCACTTTTTGGCCACTTTTTAGTAGAACTGGTTACCTTTTTGGTCATAACTTGCTAAGTTTTCAATATATCGACTTGATTTCTTTTGTGGTAGATAGCGTAGGGCATTGACTTTAAGTGGAAATTTTTTTATTGTGGATAGTGGAAGAAATTTTTTTTATCATTTTTTCAAAAAAAGCAAAGGGGGTAGTCCATGGTTTTTTTTGGCAAAAAATATTTTTTTCACACTATCTGCAAAAAATAAAAAGTGTATTAAAGCCAAATTGGTTCTCTATCCAACGCAGTAGAAATCAAGTCGATATCTAGAAAAGTAAGCAAGTTATGACCAAAAACATAAGCAGTTCTACTACTGCCTCTTTCCGGCCACTTTTTAGTAGAACTGGTTACCTTTTTGGTCATAACTTGCTAAGTTTTCAATATATCGACTTGATTTCTTTTGTGGTAGATAGCGTAGGGCATTGACTTTAAGTGGAAATTTTTTTATTGTGGATAGTGGAAGAAATTTTTTTTATCATTTTTTCAAAAAAAGCAAAGGGGGTAGTCCATGGTTTTTTTTGGCAAAAAATATTTTTTTCACACTATCTGCAAAAAATAAAAAGTGTATTAAAGCCAAATTGGTTCTCTATCCAACGCAGTAGAAATCAAGTCGATATCTAGAAAATTAAGCAAGTTATGACCAAAAACATAAGCAGTTCTACTACTGCCTCTTTTTGGCCACTTTTTAGTAGAACTGGTTACCTTTTTGGTCATAACTTGCTAAGTTTTCAATATATCGACTTGATTTCTTTTGTGGTAGATAGCGTAGGGCATTGACTTTAAGTGGAAATTTTTTTATTGTGGATAGTGGAAAAATTTTTTTTTATAATTTTTTCAAAAAAAGCAAAGGGGGTAGTCCATGGTTTTTTTTGGCAAAAAATATTTTTTTCACACTATCTGCAAAAAATAAAAAGTGTATTAAAGCCAAATTGGTTCTCTATCCAACGCAGTAGAAATCAAGTCGATATCTAGAAAAGTAAGCAAGTTATGACCAAAAACATAAGCAGTTCTACTACTGCCTCTTTCCGGCCACTTTTTAGTAGAACTGGTTACCTTTTTGGTCATAACTTGCTAAGTTTTCAATATATCGACTTGATTTCTTTTGTGGTAGATAGCGTAGGGCATTGACTTTAAGTGGAAATTTTTTTATTGTGGATAGTGGAAGAAATTTTTTTTATCATTTTTTCAAAAAAAGCAAAGGGGGTAGTCCATGGTTTTTTTTGGCAAAAAATATTTTTTTCACACTATCTGCAAAAATTAAAAAGTGTATTAAAGCCAAATTGGTTCTCTATCCAACGCAGTAGAAATCAAGTCGATATCTAGAAAAGTAAGCAAGTTATGACCAAAAACATAAGCAGTTCTACTACTGCCTCTTTTTGGCCACTTTTTAGTAGAACTGGTTACCTTTTTGGTCATAACTTGCTAAGTTTTCAATATATCGACTTGATTTCTTTTGTGGTAGATAGCGTAGGGCATTGACTTTAAGTGGAAATTTTTTTATTGTGGATAGTGGAAGAAATTTTTTTTATCATTTTTTCAAAAAAAGCAAAGGGGGTAGTCCATGGTTTTTTTTGGCAAAAAATATTTTTTTCACACTATCTGCAAAAAATAAAAAGTGTATTAAAGCCAAATTGGTTCTCTATCCAACGCAGTAGAAATCAAGTCGATATCTAGAAAAGTAAGCAAGTTATGACCAAAAACATAAGCAGTTCTACTACTGCCTCTTTTTGGCCACTTTTTAGTAGAACTGGTTACCTTTTTGGTCATAACTTGCTAAGTTTTCAATATATCGACTTGATTTCTTTTGTGGTAGATAGCGTAGGGCATTGACTTTAAGTGGAAATTTTTTTATTGTGGATAGTGGAAGAAATTTTTTTTATCATTTTTTCAAAAAAAGCAAAGGGGGTAGTCCATGGTTTTTTTTGTTAAAAAATATTTTTTTCACACTATCTGCAAAAAATAAAAAGTGTATTAAAGCCAAATTGGTTCTCTATCCAACGCAGTAGAAATCAAGTCGATATCTAGAAAAGTAAGCAAGTTATGACCAAAAACATAAGCAGTTCTACTACTGCCTCTTTTTGGCCACTTTTTAGTAGAACTGGTTACCTTTTTGGTCATAACTTGCTAAGTTTTCAATATATGGACTTGATTTCTTTTGTGGTAGATAGCTTAGGGCATTGACTTTAAGTGGAAATTTTTTTATTGTGGATAGTGGAAGAAATTTTTTTTATCATTTTTTCAAAAAAAGCAAAGGGGGTAGTCCATGGTTTTTTTTGGCAAAAAATATTTTTTTCGCACTATCTGCAAAAAGCAAAAAGTGTATTAAAGCCAAATTGGTTCTCTATCCAACGCAGTAGAAATCAAGTCGATATCTAGAAAAGTAAGCAAGTTATGACCAAAAACATAAGCAGTTCTACTACTGCCTCTTTTTGGCCACTTTTTAGTAGAACTGGTTACCTTTTTGGTCATAACTTGCTAAGTTTTCAATATATCGACTTGATTTCTTTTGTGGTAGATAGCGTAGGGCATTGACTTTAAGTGGAAATTTTTTTATTGTGGATAGTGGAAGAAATTTTTTTTATCATTTTTTCAAAAAAAGCAAAGGGGGTAGTCCATGGTTTTTTTTGGCAAAAAATATTTTTTTCACACTATCTGCAAAAAATAAAAAGTGTATTAAAGCCAAATTGGTTCTCTATCCAACGCAGTAGAAATCAAGTCGATATCTAGAAAAGTAAGCAAGTTATGACCAAAAACATAAGCAGTTCTACTACTGCCTCTTTTTGGCCACTTTTTAGTAGAACTGGTTACCTTTTTGGTCATAACTTGCTAAGTTTTCAATATATCGACTTGATTTCTTTTGTGGTAGATAGCGTAGGGCATTGACTTTAAGTGGAAATTTTTTTATTGTGGATAGTGGAAGAAATTTTTTTTATCATTTTTTCAAAAAAAGCAAAGGGGGTAGTCCATGGTTTTTTTTGTTAAAAAATATTTTTTTCACACTATCTGCAAAAAATAAAAAGTGTATTAAAGCCAAATTGGTTCTCTATCCAACGCAGTAGAAATCAAGTCGATATCTAGAAAAGTAAGCAAGTTATGACCAAAAACATAAGCAGTTCTACTACTGCCTCTTTTTGGCCACTTTTTAGTAGAACTGGTTACCTTTTTGGTCATAACTTGCTAAGTTTTCAATATATGGACTTGATTTCTTTTGTGGTAGATAGCTTAGGGCATTGACTTTAAGTGGAAATTTTTTTATTGTGGATAGTGGAAGAAATTTTTTTTATCATTTTTTCAAAAAAAGCAAAGGGGGTAGTCCATGGTTTTTTTTGGCAAAAAATATTTTTTTCACACTATCTGCAAAAACCAAAAAGTGTATTAAAGCCAAATTGGTTCTCTATCCAACGCAGTAGAAATCAAGTCGATATCTAGAAAAGTAAGCAAGTTATGACCAAAAACATAAGCAGTTCTACTACTGCCTCTTTCCGGCCACTTTTTAGTAGAACTGGTTACCTTTTTCGTCATAACTTGCTAAGTTTTCAATATATCGACTTGATTTCTTTTGTGGTAGATAGCGTAGGGCATTGACTTTAAGTGGAAATTTTTTTATTGTGGATAGTGGAAGAAATTTTTTTTATCATTTTTTCAAAAAAAGCAAAGGGGGTAGTCCATGGTTTTTTTTGGCAAAAAATATTTTTTTCACACTATCTGCAAAAACCAAAAAGTGTATTAAAGCCAAATTGGTTCTCTATCCAACGCAGTAGAAATCAAGTCGATATCTAGAAAAGTGAGCAAGTTATGACCAAAAACATAAGCAGTTCTACTACTGCCTCTTTCCGGCCACTTTTTAGTAGAACTGGTTACCTTTTTGGTCATAACTTGCTAAGTTTTCAATATATCGACTTGATTTCTTTTGTGGTAGATAGCGTAGGGCATTGACTTTAAGTGGAAATTTTTTTATTGTGGATAGTGGAAGAAATTTTTTTTATCATTTTTTCAAAAAAAGCAAAGGGGGTTGTCCATGGTTTTTTTTGACAAAAAATATTTTTTTCACACTATCTGCAAAAACCAAAAAGTGTATTAAAGCCAAATTGGTTCTCTATCCAACGCAGTAGAAATCAAGTCGATATCTAGAAAAGTAAGCAAGTTATGACCAAAAACATAAGCAGTTCTACTACTGCCTCTTTCCGGCCACTTTTTAGTAGAACTGGTTACCTTTTTGGTCATAACTTGCTAAGTTTTCAATATATCGACTTGATTTCTTTTGTGGTAGATAGCGTAGGGCATTGACTTTAAGTGGAAATTTTTTTATTGTGGATAGTGGAAGAAATTTTTTTTATCATTTTTTCAAAAAAAGCAAAGGGGGTAGTCCATGGTTTTTTTTGTTAAAAAATATTTTTTTCACACTATCTGCAAAAAATAAAAAGTGTATTAAAGCCAAATTGGTTCTCTATCCAACGCAGTAGAAATCAAGTCGATATCTAGAAAAGTAAGCAAGTTATGACCAAAAACATAAGCAGTTCTACTACTGCCTCTTTTTGGCCACTTTTTAGTAGAACTGGTTACCTTTTTGGTCATAACTTGCTAAGTTTTCAATATATCGACTTGATTTCTTTTGTGGTAGATAGCGTAGGGCATTGACTTTAAGTGGAAATTTTTTTATTGTGGATAGTGGAAGAAATTTTTTTTATCATTTTTTCAAAAAAAGCAAAGGGGGTAGTCCATGGTTTTTTTTGTTAAAAAATATTTTTTTCACACTATCTGCAAAAAATAAAAAGTGTATTAAAGCCAAATTGGTTCTCTATCCAACGCAGTAGAAATCAAGTCGATATCTAGAAAAGTAAGCAAGTTATGACCAAAAACATAAGCAGTTCTACTACTGCCTCTTTTTGGCCACTTTTTAGTAGAACTGGTTACCTTTTTGGTCATAACTTGCTAAGTTTTCAATATATCGACTTGATTTCTTTTGTGGTAGATAGCGTAGGGCATTGACTTTAAGTGGAAATTTTTTTATTGTGGATAGTGGAAGAAATTTTTTTTATCATTTTTTCAAAAAAAGCAAAGGGGGTAGTCCATGGTTTTTTTTGTTAAAAAATATTTTTTTCACACTATCTGCAAAAAATAAAAAGTGTATTAAAGCCAAATTGGTTCTCTATCCCACGCAGTAGAAATCAAGTCGATATCTAGAAAAGTAAGCAAGTTATGACCAAAAACATAAGCAGTTCTACTACTGCCTCTTTTTTGCCACTTCTTAGTAGAACTGGTTACCTTTTTAGTCATAACTTGCTAAGTTTTCAATATATCGACTTGATTTCTTTTGTGGTAGATAGCGTAGGGCATTGACTTTAAGTGGAAATTTTTTTATTGTGGATAGTGGAAGAAATTTTTTTTATCATTTTTTCAAAAAAAGCAAAGGGGGTAGTCCATGGTTTTTTTTGTTAAAAAATATTTTTTTCACACTATCTGCAAAAAATAAAAAGTGTATTAAAGCCAAATTGGTTCTCTATCCAACGCAGTAGAAATCAAGTCGATATCTAGAAAAGTAAGCAAGTTATGACCAAAAACATAAGCAGTTCTACTACTGCCTCTTTTTGGCCACTTTTTAGTAGAACTGGTTACCTTTTTGGTCATAACTTGCTAAGTTTTCAATATATCGACTTGATTTCTTTTGTGGTAGATAGCGTAGGGCATTGACTTTAAGTGGAAATTTTTTTATTGTGGATAGTGGAAGAAATTTTTTTTATCTTTTTTTCAAAAAAAGCAAAGGGGGTAGTCCATGGTTTTTTTTGGCAAAAAATATTTTTTTCACACTATCTGCAAAAAATAAAAAGCGTATTAAAGCCAAATTGGTTCTCTATCCAACGCAGTAGAAATCAAGTCGATATCTAGAAAAGTAAGCAAGTTATGACCAAAAACATAAGCAGTTCTACTACTGCCTCTTTTTGGCCACTTTTTAGTAGAACTGGTTACCTTTTTGGTCATAACTTGCTAAGTTTTCAATATATCGACTTGATTTCTTTTGTGGTAGATAGCGTAGGGCATTGACTTTAAGTGGAAATTTTTTTATTGTGGATAGTGGAAGAAATTTTTTTTATCTTTTTTTCAAAAAAAGCAAAGGGGGTAGTCCATGGTTTTTTTTGGCAAAAAATATTTTTTTCACACTATCTGCAAAAAATAAAAAGCGTATTAAAGCCAAATTGGTTCTCTATCCAACGCAGTAGAAATCAAGTCGATATCTAGAAAAGTAAGCAAGTTATGACCAAAAACATAAGCAGTTCTACTACTGCCTCTTTTTGGCCACTTTTTAGTAGAACTGGTTACCTTTTTGGTCATAACTTGCTAAGTTTTCAATATATCGACTTGATTTCTTTTGTGGTAGATAGCGTAGGGCATTGACTTTAAGTGGAAATTTTTTTATTGTGGATAGTGGAAGAAATTTTTTTTATCTTTTTTTCAAAAAAAGCAAAGGGGGTAGTCCATGGTTTTTTTTGGCAAAAAATATTTTTTTCACACTATCTGCAAAAAATAAAAAGCGTATTAAAGCCAAATTGGTTCTCTATCCAACGCAGTAGAAATCAAGTCGATATCTAGAAAAGTAAGCAAGTTATGACCAAAAACATAAGCAGTTCTACTACTGCCTCTTTTTGGCCACTTTTTAGTAGAACTGGTTACCTTTTTGGTCATAACTTGCTAAGTTTTCAATATATCGACTTGATTTCTTTTGTGGTAGATAGCGTAGGGCATTGACTTTAAGTGGAAATTTTTTTATTGTGGATAGTGGAAGAAATTTTTTTTATCATTTTTTCAAAAAAAGCAAAGGGGTTTTTTGGCAAAAAATATTTTTTTCACACTATCTGCAAAAACCAAAAAGTGTATTAAAGCCAAATTGGTTCTCTATCCAACGCAGTAGAAATTAAGTCGATATCTAGAAAAGTAAGCAAGTTATGACCAAAAACATAAGCAGTTCTACTACTGCCTCTTTCCGGCCACTTTTTAGTAGAACTGGTTACCTTTTTGGTCATAACTTGCTAAGTTTTCAATATATCGACTTGATTTCTTTTGTGGTAGATAGCGTAGGGCATTGACTTTAAGTGGAAATTTTTTTATTGTGGATAGTGGAAGAAATTTTTTTTATCATTTTTTCAAAAAAAGCAAAGGGGTTTTTTGGCAAAAAATATTTTTTTCACACTATCTGCAAAAACCAAAAAGTGTATTAAAGCCAAATTGGTTCTCTATCCAACGCGGTAGAAATCAAGTCGATATCTAGAAAAGTAAGCAAGTTATGACCAAAAACATAAGCAGTTCTACTACTGCCTCTTTTTGGCCACTTTTTAGTAGAACTGGTTACCTTTTTGGTCATAACTTGCTAAGTTTTCAATATATCGACTTGATTTCTTTTGTGGTAGATAGCGTAGGGCATTGACTTTAAGTGGAAATTTTTTTATTGTGGATAGTGGAAGAAATTTTTTTTATCATTTTTTCAAAAAAAGCAAAGGGGGTAGTCCATGGTTTTTTTTGTTAAAAAATATTTTTTTCACACTATCTGCAAAAACCAAAAAGTGTATTAAAGCCAAATTGGTTCTCTATCCAACGCAGTAGAAATTAAGTCGATATCTAGAAAAGTAAGCAAGTTATGACCAAAAACATAAGCAGTTCTACTACTGCCTCTTTCCGGCCACTTTTTAGTAGAACTGGTTACCTTTTTGGTCATAACTTGCTAAGTTTTCAATATATCGACTTGATTTCTTTTGTGGTAGATAGCGTAGGGCATTGACTTTAAGTGGAAATTTTTTTATTGTGGATAGTGGAAGAAATTTTTTTTATCATTTTTTCAAAAAAAGCAAAGGGGGTAGTCCATGGTTTTTTTTGTTAAAAAATATTTTTTTCACACTATCTGCAAAAACCAAAAAGTGTATTAAAGCCAAATTGGTTCTCTATCCAACGCGGTAGAAATCAAGTCGATATCTAGAAAAGTAAGCAAGTTATGACCAAAAACATAAGCAGTTCTACTACTGCCTCTTTTTGGCCACTTTTTAGTAGAACTGGTTACCTTTTTGGTCATAACTTGCTAAGTTTTCAATATATCGACTTGATTTCTTTTGTGGTAGATAGCGTAGGGCATTGACTTTAAGTGGAAATTTTTTTATTGTGGATAGTGGAAGAAATTTTTTTTATCATTTTTTCAAAAAAAGCAAAGGGGGTAGTCCATGGTTTTTTTTGTTAAAAAATATTTTTTTCACACTATCTGCAAAAACCAAAAAGTGTATTAAAGCCAAATTGGTTCTCTATCCAACGCAGTAGAAATTAAGTCGATATCTAGAAAAGTAAGCAAGTTATGACCAAAAACATAAGCAGTTCTACTACTGCCTCTTTCCGGCCACTTTTTAGTAGAACTGGTTACCTTTTTGGTCATAACTTGCTAAGTTTTCAATATATCGACTTGATTTCTTTTGTGGTAGATAGCGTAGGGCATTGACTTTAAGTGGAAATTTTTTTATTGTGGATAGTGGAAGAAATTTTTTTTATCATTTTTTCAAAAAAAGCAAAGGGGTTTTTTGGCAAAAAATATTTTTTTCACACTATCTGCAAAAACCAAAAAGTGTATTAAAGCCAAATTGGTTCTCTATCCAACGCAGTAGAAATCAAGTCGATATCTAGAAAAGTAAGCAAGTTATGACCAAAAACATAAGCAGTTCTACTACTGCCTCTTTTTGGCCACTTTTTAGTAGAACTGGTTACCTTTTTGGTCATAACTTGCTAAGTTTTCAATATATCGACTTGATTTCTTTTGTGGTAGATAGCGTAGGGCATTGACTTTAAGTGGAAATTTTTTTATTGTGGATAGTGGAAGAAATTTTTTTTATCATTTTTTCAAAAAAAGCAAAGGGGGTAGTCCATGGTTTTTTTTGTTAAAAAATATTTTTTTCACACTATCTGCAAAAACCAAAAAGTGTATTAAAGCCAAATTGGTTCTCTATCCAACGCAGTAGAAATTAAGTCGATATCTAGAAAAGTAAGCAAGTTATGACCAAAAACATAAGCAGTTCTACTACTGCCTCTTTCCGGCCACTTTTTAGTAGAACTGGTTACCTTTTTGGTCATAACTTGCTAAGTTTTCAATATATCGACTTGATTTCTTTTGTGGTAGATAGCGTAGGGCATTGACTTTAAGTGGAAATTTTTTTATTGTGGATAGTGGAAGAAATTTTTTTTATCATTTTTTCAAAAAAAGCAAAGGGGTTTTTTGGCAAAAAATATTTTTTTCACACTATCTGCAAAAACCAAAAAGTGTATTAAAGCCAAATTGGTTCTCTATCCAACGCAGTAGAAATTAAGTCGATATCTAGAAAAGTAAGCAAGTTATGACCAAAAACATAAGCAGTTCTACTACTGCCTCTTTCCGGCCACTTTTTAGTAGAACTGGTTACCTTTTTGGTCATAACTTGCTAAGTTTTCAATATATCGACTTGATTTCTTTTGTGGTAGATAGCGTAGGGCATTGACTTTAAGTGGAAATTTTTTTATTGTGGATAGTGGAAGAAATTTTTTTTATCATTTTTTCAAAAAAAGCAAAGGGGTTTTTTGGCAAAAAATATTTTTTTCACACTATCTGCAAAAACCAAAAAGTGTATTAAAGCCAAATTGGTTCTCTATCCAACGCGGTAGAAATCAAGTCGATATCTAGAAAAGTAAGCAAGTTATGACCAAAAACATAAGCAGTTCTACTACTGCCTCTTTTTGGCCACTTTTTAGTAGAACTGGTTACCTTTTTGGTCATAACTTGCTAAGTTTTCAATATATCGACTTGATTTCTTTTGTGGTAGATAGCGTAGGGCATTGACTTTAAGTGGAAATTTTTTTATTGTGGATAGTGGAAGAAATTTTTTTTATCATTTTTTCAAAAAAAGCAAAGGGGGTAGTCCATGGTTTTTTTTGTTAAAAAATATTTTTTTCACACTATCTGCAAAAACCAAAAAGTGTATTAAAGCCAAATTGGTTCTCTATCCAACGCAGTAGAAATTAAGTCGATATCTAGAAAAGTAAGCAAGTTATGACCAAAAACATAAGCAGTTCTACTACTGCCTCTTTCCGGCCACTTTTTAGTAGAACTGGTTACCTTTTTGGTCATAACTTGCTAAGTTTTCAATATATCGACTTGATTTCTTTTGTGGTAGATAGCGTAGGGCATTGACTTTAAGTGGAAATTTTTTTATTGTGGATAGTGGAAGAAATTTTTTTTATCATTTTTTCAAAAAAAGCAAAGGGGGTAGTCCATGGTTTTTTTTGTTAAAAAATATTTTTTTCACACTATCTGCAAAAACCAAAAAGTGTATTAAAGCCAAATTGGTTCTCTATCCAACGCGGTAGAAATCAAGTCGATATCTAGAAAAGTAAGCAAGTTATGACCAAAAACATAAGCAGTTCTACTACTGCCTCTTTTTGGCCACTTTTTAGTAGAACTGGTTACCTTTTTGGTCATAACTTGCTAAGTTTTCAATATATCGACTTGATTTCTTTTGTGGTAGATAGCGTAGGGCATTGACTTTAAGTGGAAATTTTTTTATTGTGGATAGTGGAAGAAATTTTTTTTATCATTTTTTCAAAAAAAGCAAAGGGGGTAGTCCATGGTTTTTTTTGTTAAAAAATATTTTTTTCACACTATCTGCAAAAACCAAAAAGTGTATTAAAGCCAAATTGGTTCTCTATCCAACGCAGTAGAAATTAAGTCGATATCTAGAAAAGTAAGCAAGTTATGACCAAAAACATAAGCAGTTCTACTACTGCCTCTTTCCGGCCACTTTTTAGTAGAACTGGTTACCTTTTTGGTCATAACTTGCTAAGTTTTCAATATATCGACTTGATTTCTTTTGTGGTAGATAGCGTAGGGCATTGACTTTAAGTGGAAATTTTTTTATTGTGGATAGTGGAAGAAATTTTTTTTATCATTTTTTCAAAAAAAGCAAAGGGGTTTTTTGGCAAAAAATATTTTTTTCACACTATCTGCAAAAACCAAAAAGTGTATTAAAGCCAAATTGGTTCTCTATCCAACGCAGTAGAAATCAAGTCGATATCTAGAAAAGTAAGCAAGTTATGACCAAAAACATAAGCAGTTCTACTACTGCCTCTTTTTGGCCACTTTTTAGTAGAACTGGTTACCTTTTTGGTCATAACTTGCTAAGTTTTCAATATATCGACTTGATTTCTTTTGTGGTAGATAGCGTAGGGCATTGACTTTAAGTGGAAATTTTTTTATTGTGGATAGTGGAAGAAATTTTTTTTATCATTTTTTCAAAAAAAGCAAAGGGGGTAGTCCATGGTTTTTTTTGGCAAAAAATATTTTTTTCACACTATCTGCAAAAAATAAAAAGTGTATTAAAGCCAAATTGGTTCTCTATCCAACGCAGTAGAAATCAAGTCGATATCTAGAAAAGTAAGCAAGTTATGACCAAAAACATAAGCAGTTCTACTACTGCCTCTTTTTGGCCACTTTTTGGCCACTTTTTGGCCACTTTTTAGTAGAACTGGTTACCTTTTTGGTCATAACTTGTTAAGTTTTCACTATATCGACTTGATTTCTTTTGTGGTAGATAGCGTAGGGCATTGACTTTAAGTGGAAATTTTTTTATTGTGGATAGTGGAAGAAATTTTTTTTATCATTTTTTCAAAAAAAGCAAAGGGGGTAGTCCATGGTTTTTTTTGGCAAAAAATATTTTTTTCGCACTATCTGCAAAAAGCAAAAAGTGTATTAAAGCCAAATTGGTTCTCTATCCAACGCAGTGGAAATCAAGTCGATATCTAGAAAAGTAAGCAAGTTATGACCAAAAACATAAGCAGTTCTACTACTGCCTCTTTTTGGCCACTTTTTAGTAGAACTGGTTACCTTTTTGGTCATAACTTGCTAAGTTTTCAATATATCGACTTGATTTCTTTTGTGGTAGATAGCGTAGGGCATTGACTTTAAGTGGAAATTTTTTTATAGTGGATAGTGGAAGAAATTTTTTTTATCATTTTTTCAAAAAAAGCAAAGGGGGTAGTCCATGGTTTTTTTTGGCAAAAAATATTTTTTTCACACTATCTGCAAAAAATAAAAAGTGTATTAAAGCCAAATTTTTTCTGTATCCAACGCAGTAGAAATCAAGTCGATATCTAGAAAAGTAAGCAAGTTATGACCAAAAACATAAGCAGTTCTACTACTGCCTCTTTTTGGCCACTTTTTAGTAGAATTGGTTACCTTTTTGGTCATAACTTGCTAAGTTTTCAATATATCGACTTGATTTCTTTTGTGGTAGATAGCGTAGGGCATTGACTTTAAGTGGAAATTTTTTTATTGTGGATAGTGGAAGAAATTTTTTTTATCATTTTTTCAAAAAAAGCAAAGGGGGTACTCCATGGTTTTTTTTGGCAAAAAATATTTTTTTCACACTATCTGCAAAAAATAAAAAGTGTATTAAAGCCAAATTGGTTCTCTATCCAACGCAGTAGAAATCAAGTCGGTATCTAGAAAAGTAAGCAAGTTATGACCAAAAACATAAGCAGTTCTACTACTGCCTCTTTTTGGCCACTTTTTAGTAGAACTGGTTACCTTTTTGGTCATAACTTGCTAAGTTTTCAATATATCGACTTGATTTCTTTTGTGGTAGATAGCGTAGGGCATTGACTTTAAGTGGAAATTTTTTTATTGTGGATAGTGGAAGAAATTTTTTTTATCATTTTTTCAAAAAAAGCAAAGGGGGTAGTCCATGGTTTTTTTTGGCAAAAAATATTTTTTTCACACTATCTGCAAAAAATAAAAAGTGTATTAAAGCCAAATTGGTTCTCTATCCAACGCAGTAGAAATCAAGTCGATATCTAGAAAAGTAAGCAAGTTATGACCAAAAACATAAGCAGTTCTACTACTGCCTCTTTTTGGCCACTTTTTAGTAGAACTGGTTACCTTTTTGGTCATAACTTGCTAAGTTTTCAATATATCGACTTGATTTCTTTTGTGGTAGATAGCGTAGGGCATTGACTTTAAGTGGAAATTTTTTTATTGTGGATAGTGGAAGAAATTTTTTTTATCATTTTTTCAAAAAAAGCAAAGGGGGTAGTCCATGGTTTTTTTTGGCAAAAAATATTTTTTTCACACTATCTGCAAAAAATAAAAAGTGTATTAAAGTCAAATTGGTTCTCTATCCAACGCAGTAGAAATCAAGTCGGTATCTAGAAAAGTAAGCAAGTTATGACCAAAAACATAAGCAGTTCTACTACTGCCTCTTTTTGGCCACTTTTTAGTAGAACTGGTTACCTTTTTGGTCATAACTTGCTAAGTTTTCAATATATCGACTTGATTTCTTTTGTGGTAGATAGCGTAGGGCATTGACTTTAAGTGGAAATTTTATTATTGTGGATAGTGGAAGAAATTTTTTTTATCATTTTTTCAAAAAAAGCAAAGGGGGTAGTCCATGGTTTTTTTTGGCAAAAAATATTTTTTTCACACTATCTGCAAAAAATAAAAAGTGTATTAAAGCCAAATTGGTTCTCTATCCAACGCAGTAGAAATCAAGTCGGTATCTAGAAAAGTAAGCAAGTTATGACCAAAAACATAAGCAGTTCTACTACTGCCTCTTTTTGGCCACTTTTTAGTAGAACTGGTTACCTTTTTGGTCATAACTTGCTAAGTTTTCAATATATCGACTTGATTTCTTTTGTGGTAGATAGCGTAGGGCATTGACTTTAAGTGGAAATTTTTTTATTGTGGATAGTGGAAGAAATTTTTTTTATCATTTTTTCAAAAAAAGCAAAGGGGGTAGTCCATGGTTTTTTTTGGCAAAAAATATTTTTTTCACACTATCTGCAAAAAATAAAAAGTGTATTAAAGCCAAATTGGTTCTCTATCCAACGCAGTAGAAATCAAGTCGATATCTAGAAAAGTAAGCAAGTTATGACCAAAAACATAAGCAGTTCTACTACTGCCTCTTTTTGGCCACTTTTTAGTAGAACTGGTTACCTTTTTGGTCATAACTTGCTAAGTTTTCAATATATCGACTTGATTTCTTTTGTGGTAGATAGCGTAGGGCATTGACTTTAAGTGGAAATTTTTTTATTGTGGATAGTGGAAGAAATTTTTTTTATCATTTTTTCAAAAAAAGCAAAGGGGGTAGTCCATGGTTTTTTTTGTTAAAAATATTTTTTTCACACTATCTGCAAAAACCAAAAAGTGTATTAAAGCCAAATTGGTTCTCTATCCAACGCAGTAGAAATCAAGTCGATATCTAGAAAAGTAAGCAAGTTATGACCAAAAACATAAGCAGTTCTACTACTGCCTCTTTCCGGCCACTTTTTAGTAGAACTGGTTACCTTTTTGGTCATAACTTGCTAAGTTTTCAATATATCGACTTGATTTCTTTTGTGGTAGATAGCGTAGGGCATTGACTTTAAGTGGAAATTTTTTTATTGTGGATAGTGGAAGAAATTTTTTTTATCATTTTTTCAAAAAAAGCAAAGGGGGTAGTCCATGGTTTTTTTTGTTAAAAATATTTTTTTCACACTATCTGCAAAAACCAAAAAGTGTATTAAAGCCAAATTGGTTCTCTATCCAACGCAGTAGAAATCAAGTCGATATCTAGAAAAGTAAGCAAGTTATGACCAAAAACATAAGCAGTTCTACTACTGCCTCTTTCCGGCCACTTTTTAGTAGAACTGGTTACCTTTTTGGTCATAACTTGCTAAGTTTTCAATATATCGACTTGATTTCTTTTGTGGTAGATAGCGTAGGGCATTGACTTTAAGTGGAAATTTTTTTATTGTGGATAGTGGAAGAAATTTTTTTTATCATTTTTTCAAAAAAAGCAAAGGGGGTAGTCCATGGTTTTTTTTGGCAAAAAATATTTTTTTCACACTATCTGCAAAAACCAAAAAGTGTATTAAAGCCAAATTGGTTCTCTATCCAACGCAGTAGAAATCAAGTCGATATCTAGAAAAGTAAGCAAGTTATGACCAAAACCATAAGCAGTTCTACTACTGCCTCTTTTTGGCCACTTTTTAGTAGAACTGGTTACCTTTTTGGTCATAACTTGCTAAGTTTTCAATATATCGACTTGATTTCTTTTGTGGTAGATAGCGTAGGGCATTGACTTTAAGTGGAAATTTTTTTATTGTGGATAGTGGAAGAAATTTTTTTTATCATTTTTTCAAAAAAAGCAAAGGGGGTAGTCCATGGTTTTTTTTGGCAAAAAATATTTTTTTCACACTATCTGCAAAAAATAAAAAGTGTATTAAAGCCAAATTGGTTCTCTATCCAACGCAGTAGAAATCAAGTCGATATCTAGAAAAGTAAGCAAGTTATGACCAAAACCATAAGCAGTTCTACTACTGCCTCTTTTTGGCCACTTTTTAGTAGAACTGGTTACCTTTTTGGTCATAACTTGCTAAGTTTTCAATATATCGACTTGATTTCTTTTGTGGTAGATAGCGTAGGGCATTGACTTTAAGTGGAAATTTTTTTATTGTGGATAGTGGAAGAAATTTTTTTTATCATTTTTTCAAAAAAAGCAAAGGGGGTAGTCCATGGTTTTTTTTGGCAAAAAATATTTTTTTCACACTATCTGCAAAAAATAAAAAGTGTATTAAAGCCAAATTGGTTCTCTATCCAACGCAGTAGAAATCAAGTCGATATCTAGAAAAGTAAGCAAGTTATGACCAAAAACATAAGCAGTCCTACTACTGCCTCTTTTTGGCCACTTTTTAGTAGAACTGGTTACCTTTTTGGTCATAACTTGCTAAGTTTTCAATATATCGACTTGATTTCTTTTGTGGTAGATAGCGTAGGGCATTGACTTTAAGTGGAAATTTTTTTATTGTGGATAGTGGAAGAAATTTTTTTTATCATTTTTTCAAAAAAAGCAAAGGGGGTAGTCCATGGTTTTTTTTGGCAAAAAATATTTTTTTCACACTATCTGCAAAAAATAAAAAGTGTATTAAAGCCAAATTGGTTCTCTATCCAACGCAGTAGAAATCAAGTCGATATCTAGAAAAGTAAGCAAGTTATGACCAAAACCATAAGCAGTTCTACTACTGCCTCTTTTTGGCCACTTTTTAGTAGAACTGGTTACCTTTTTGGTCATAACTTGCTAAGTTTTCAATATATCGACTTGATTTCTTTTGTGGTAGATAGCGTAGGGCATTGGAAATTTTTTTATTGTGGATAGTGGAAGAAATTTTTTTTATCATTTTTTCAAAAAAAGCAAAGGGGGTAGTCCATGGTTTTTTTTGGCAAAAAATATTTTTTTCACACTATCTGCAAAAAATAAAAAGTGTATTAAAGCCAAATTGGTTCTCTATCCAACGCAGTAGAAATCAAGTCGATATCTAGAAAAGTAAGCAAGTTATGACCAAAAACATAAGCAGTTCTACTACTGCCTCTTTTTGGCCACTTTTTAGTAGAACTGGTTACCTTTTTGGTCATAACTTGCTAAGTTTTCAATATATCGACTTGATTTCTTTTGTGGTAGATAGCGTAGGGCATTGACTTTAAGTGGAAATTTTTTTATTGTGGATAGTGGAAGAAATTTTTTTTATCATTTTTTCAAAAAAGCAAAGGGGGTAGTCCATGGTTTTTTTTGTTAAAAATATTTTTTTCACACTATCTGCAAAAACCAAAAAATGTATTAAAGCCAAATTGGTTCTCTATCCAACGCAGTAGAAATCAAGTCGATATCTAGAAAAGTAAGCAAGTTATGACCAAAAACATAAGCAGTTCTACTACTGCCTCTTTTTGGCCACTTTTTAGTAGAACTGGTTACCTTTTTGGTCATAACTTGCTAAGTTTTCAATATATCGATTTGATTTCTTTTGTGGTAGATAGCGTAGGGCATTGACTTTAAGTGGAAATTTTTTTATTGTGGATAGTGGAAGAAATTTTTTTTATCATTTTTTCAAAAAAAGCAAAGGGGGTAGTCCATGGTTTTTTTTGGCAAAAAATATTTTTTTCACACTATCTGCAAAAAATAAAAAGTGTATTAAAGCCAAATTGGTTCTCTATCCAACGCAGTAGAAATCAAGTCGATATCTAGAAAAGTAAGCAAGTTATGACCAAAAACATAAGCAGTTCTACTACTGCCTCTTTTTGGCCACTTTTTAGTAGAACTGGTTACCTTTTTGGTCATAACTTGCTAAGTTTTCAATATATCGACTTGATTTCTTTTGTGGTAGATAGCGTAGGGCATTGACTTTAAGTGGAAATTTTTTTATTGTGGATAGTGGAAGAAATTTTTTTTATCATTTTTTCAAAAAAGCAAAGGGGGTAGTCCATGGTTTTTTTTGGCAAAAAATATTTTTTTCACACTATCTGCAAAAACCAAAAAGTGTATTAAAGCCAAATTGGTTCTCTATCCCACTCAGTAGAAATCAAGTCGATATCTAGAAAAGTAAGCAAGTTATGACCAAAAACATAAGCAGTTCTACTACTGCCTCTTTTTGGCCACGTTTTAGTAGAACTGGTTACCTTTTTGGTCATAACTTGCTAAGTTTTCAATATATCGACTTGATTTCTTTTGTGGTAGATAGCGTAGGGCATTGACTTTAAGTGGAAATTTTTTTATTGTGGATAGTGGAAGACATTTTTTTTATCATTTTTTCAAAAAAAGCAAAGGGGGTAGTCCATGGTTTTTTTTGGCAAAAAATATTTTTTTCACACTATCTGCAAAAAAGAAAAAGTGTATTAAAGCCAAATTGGTTCTCTATCCAACGCAGTAGAAATCAAGTCGATATCTAGAAAAGTAAGCAAGTTATGACCAAAAACATAAGCAGTTCTACTACTGCCTCTTTTTGGCCACTTTTTAGTAGAACTGGTTACCTTTTTGGTCATAACTTGCTAAGTTTTCACTATATCGACTTGATTTCTTTTGTGGTAGATAGCGTAGGGCATTGACTTTAAGTGGAAATTTTTTTATTGTGGATAGTGGAAGACATTTTTTTTATCATTTTTTCAAAAAAAGCAAAAGGGGTAGTCCATGGTTTTTTTTGTTAAAAATATTTTTTTCACACTATCTGCAAAAACCAAAAAGTGTATTAAAGCCAAATTGGTTCTCTATCCAACGCAGTAGAAATCAAGTCGATATCTAGAAAAGTAAGCAAGTTATGACCAAAAACATAAGCAGTTCTACTACTGCCTCTTTTTGGCCACTTTTTAGTAGAACTGGTTACCTTTTTGGTCATAACTTGCTAAGTTTTCAATATATCGACTTGATTTCTTTTGTGGTAGATAGCGTAGGGCATTGACTTTAAGTGGAAATTTTTTTATTGTGGATAGTGGAAGAAATTTTTTTTATCATTTTTTCAAAAAAAGCAAAGGGGGTAGTCCATGGTTTTTTTTGGCAAAAAATATTTTTTTCACACTATCTGCAAAAAATAAAAAGTGTATTAAAGCCAAATTGGTTCTCTATCCAACGCAGTAGAAATCAAGTCGATATCTAGAAAAGTAAGCAAGTTATGACCAAAAACATAAGCAGTTCTACTACTGCCTCTTTTTGGCCACTTTTTAGTAGAACTGGTTACCTTTTTGGTCATAACTTGCTAAGTTTTCAATATATCGACTTGATTTCTTTTGTGGTAGATAGCGTAGGGCATTGACTTTAAGTGGAAATTTTTTTATTGTGGATAGTGGAAGACATTTTTTTTATCATTTTTTCAAAAAAAGCAAAGGGGGTAGTCCATGGTTTTTTTTGGCAAAAAATATTTTTTTCACACTATCTGCAAAAAATAAAAAGTGTATTAAAGCCAAATTGGTTCTCTATCCAACGCAGTAGAAATCAAGTCGATATCTAGAAAAGTAAGCAAGTTATGACCAAAAACATAAGCAGTTCTACTACTGCCTCTTTTTGGCCACTTTTTAGTAGAACTGGTTACCTTTTTGGTCATAACTTGCTAAGTTTTCAATATATCGACTTGATTTCTTTTGTGGTAGATAGCGTAGGGCATTGACTTTAAGTGGAAATTTTTTTATTGTGGATAGTGGAAGAAATTTTTTTTTATCATTTTTTCAAAAAAAGCAAAGGGGGTAGTCCATGGTTTTTTTTGTTAAAAATATTTTTTTCACACTATCTGCAAAAACCAAAAAGTGTATTAAAGCCAAATTGGTTCTCTATCCAACGCAGTAGAAATCAAGTCGATATCTAGAAAAGTAAGCAAGTTATGACCAAAAACATAAGCAGTTCTACTACTGCCTCTTTTTGGCCACTTTTTAGTAGAACTGGTTACCTTTTTGGTCATAACTTGCTAAGTTTTCAATATATCGACTTGATTTCTTTTGTGGTAGATAGCGTAGGGCATTGACTTTAAGTGGAAATTTTTTTATTGTGGATAGTGGAAGAAATTTTTTTTATCATTTTTTCAAAAAAAGCAAAGGGGGTAGTCCATGGTTTTTTTTGTTAAAAATATTTTTTTCACACTATCTGCAAAAACCAAAAAGTGTATTAAAGCCAAATTGGTTCTCTATCCAACGCAGTAGAAATCAAGTCGATATCTAGAAAAGTAAGCAAGTTATGACCAAAAACATAAGCAGTTCTACTACTGCCTCTTTTTGGCCACTTTTTAGTAGAACTGGTTACCTTTTTGGTCATAACTTGCTAAGTTTTCAATATATCGACTTGATTTCTTTTGTGGTAGATAGCGTAGCGCATTGACTTTAAGTGGAAATTTTTTTATTGTGGATAGTGGAAGAAATTTTTTTTATCATTTTTTCAAAAAAAGCAAAGGGGGTAGTCCATGGTTTTTTTTGGCAAAAAATATTTTTTTCACACTATCTGCAAAAACCAAAAAGTGTATTAAAGCCAAATTGGTTCTCTATCCAACGCAGTAGAAATCAAGTCGATATCTAGAAAAGTAAGCAAGTTATGACCAAAAACATAAGCAGTTCTACTACTGCCTCTTTTTGGCCACTTTTTAGTAGAACTGGTTACCTTTTTGGTCATAACTTGCTAAGTTTTCAATATATCGACTTGATTTCTTTTGTGGTAGATAGCGTAGGGCATTGACTTTAAGTGGAAATTTTTTTATTGTGGATAGTGGAAGAAATTTTTTTTTTCATTTTTTCAAAAAAAGCAAAGGGGGTAGTCCATGGTTTTTTTTGGCAAAAAATATTTTTTTCGCACTATCTGCAAAAACCAAAAAGTGTATTAAAGCCAAATTGGTTCTCTATCCAACGCAGTAGAAATCAAGTCGATATCTAGAAAAGTAAGCAAGTTATGACCAAAAACATAAGCAGTTCTACTACTGCCTCTTTTTGGCCACTTTTTAGTAGAACTGGTTACCTTTTTGGTCATAACTTGCTAAGTTTTCAATATATCGACTTGATTTCTTTTGTGGTAGATAGCGTAGGGCATTGACTTTAAGTGGAAATTTTTTTATTGTGGATAGTGGAAGAAATTTTTTTTTTCATTTTTTCAAAAAAAGCAAAGGGGGTAGTCCATGGTTTTTTTTTGGCAAAAAATATTTTTTTCACACTATCTGCAAAAAATAAAAAGTGTATTAAAGCCAAATTGGTTCTCTATCCAACGCAGTAGAAATCAAGTCGATATCTAGAAAAGTAAGCAAGTTATGACCAAAAACATAAGCAGTTCTACTACTGCCTCTTTTTGGCCACTTTTTAGTAGAACTGGTTACCTTTTTGGTCATAACTTGCTAAGTTTTCAATATATCGACTTGATTTCTTTTGTGGTAGATAGCGTAGGGCATTGACTTTAAGTGGAAATTTTTTTATTGTGGATAGTGGAAGAAATTTTTTTTTTCATTTTTTCAAAAAAAGCAAAGGGGGTAGTCCATGGTTTTTTTTGGCAAAAAATATTTTTTTCACACTATCTGCAAAAAATAAAAAGTGTATTAAAGCCAAATTGGTTCTCTATCCAACGCAGTAGAAATCAAGTCGATATCTAGAAAAGTAAGCAAGTTATGACCAAAAACATAAGCAGTTCTACTACTGCCTCTTTTTGGCCACTTTTTAGTAGAACTGGTTACCTTTTTGGTCATAACTTGCTAAGTTTTCAATATATCGACTTGATTTCTTTTGTGGTAGATAGCGTAGGGCATTGACTTTAAGTGGAAATTTTTTTATTGTGGATAGTGGAAGAAATTTTTTTTATCATTTTTTCAAAAAAAGCAAAGGGGGTAGTCCATGGTTTTTTTTGGCAAAAAATATTTTTTTCACACTATCTGCAAAAACCAAAAAGTGTATTAAAGCCAAATTGGTTCTCTATCCAACGCAGTAGAAATCAAGTCGATATCTAGAAAAGTAAGCAAGTTATGACCAAAAACATAAGCAGTTCTACTACTGCCTCTTTTTGGCCACTTTTTAGTAGAACTGGTTACCTTTTTGGTCATAACTTGCTAAGTTTTCAATATATCGACTTGATTTCTTTTGTGGTAGATAGCGTAGGGCATTGACTTTAAGTGGAAATTTTTTTATTGTGGATAGTGGAAGAAATTTTTTTTATCATTTTTTCAAAAAAAGCAAAGGGGGTAGTCCATGGTTTTTTTTGGCAAAAAATATTTTTTTCACACTATCTCCAAAAACCAAAAAGTGTATTAAAGCCAAATTGGTTCTCTATCCAACGCAGTAGAAATCAAGTCGATATCTAGAAAAGTAAGCAAGTTATGACCAAAAACATAAGCAGTTCTACTACTGCCTCTTTTGGGCCACTTTTTAGTAGAACTGGTTACCTTTTTGGTCATAACTTGCTAAGTTTTCAATATATCGACTTGATTTCTTTTGTGGTAGATAGCGTAGGGCATTGACTTTAAGTGGAAATTTTTTTATTGTGGATAGTGGAAGAAATTTTTTTTATCATTTTTTCAAAAAAAGCAAACGGGGTAGTCCATGGTTTTTTTTGGCAAAAAATATTTTTTTCACACTATCTGCAAAAAATAAAAAGTGTATTAAAGCCAAATTGGTTCTCTATCCAACGCAGTAGAAATCAAGTCGATATCTAGAAAAGTAAGCAAGTTATGACCAAAAACATAAGCAGTTCTACTACTGCCTCTTTTTGGCCACTTTTTGGCCACTTTTTAGTAGAACTGGTTACCTTTTTGGTCATAACTTGCTAAGTTTTCACTATATCGACTTGATTTCTTTTGTTTTAGATAGCGTAGGGCATTGACTTTAAGTGGAAATTTTTTTATTGTGGATAGTGGAAGAAATTTTTTTTATCATTTTTTCAAAAAAGCAAAGGGGGTAGTCCATGGTTTTTTTTGGCAAAAAATATTTTTTTCACACTATCTGCAAAAACCAAAAAGTGTATTAAAGCCAAATTGGTTCTCTATCCAACGCAGTAGAAATCAAGTCGATATCTAGAAAAGTAAGCAAGTTATGACCAAAAACATAAGCAGTTCTACTACTGCCTCTTTTTGGCCACTTTTTAGTAGAACTGGTTACCTTTTTGGTCATAACTTGCTAAGTTTTCACTATATCGACTTGATTTCTTTTGTGGTAGATAGCGTAGGGCATTGACTTTAAGTGGAAATTTTTTTATTGTGGATAGTGGAAGAAATTTTTTTTATCATTTTTTCAAAAAAAGCAAAGGGGGTAGTCCATGGTTTTTTTTGTTAAAAAATATTTTTTTCACACTATCTGCAAAAACCAAAAAGTGTATTAAAGCCAAATTGGTTCTCTATCCAACGCAGTAGAAATCAAGTCGATATCTAGAAAAGTAAGCAAGTTATGACCAAAAACATAAGCAGTTCTACTACTGCCTCTTTTTGGCCACTTTTTGGCCACTTTTTAGTAGAACTGGTTACCTTTTTGGTCATAACTTGCTAAGTTTCACTTTATCGACTTGATTTCTTTTGTTTTAGATAGCGTAGGGCATTGACTTTAAGTGGAAATTTTTTTATTGTGGATAGTGGAAGAAATTTTTTTTATCATTTTTTCAAAAAAAGCAAAGGGGGTACTCCATGGTTTTTTTTGGCAAAAAATATTTTTTTCACACTATCTGCAAAAACCAAAAAGTGTATTAAAGCCAAATTGGTTCTCTATCCAACGCAGTAGAAATCAAGTCGATATCTAGAAAAGTAAGCAAGTTATGACCAAAAACATAAGCAGTTCTACTACTGCCTCTTTTTGGCCACTTTTTGGCCACTTTTTAGTAGAACTGGTTACCTTTTTGGTCATAACTTGCTAAGTTTTCACTATATCGACTTGATTTCTTTTGTTTTAGATAGCGTAGGGCATTGACTTTAAGTGGAAATTTTTTTATTGTGGATAGTGGAAGAAATTTTTTTTATCATTTTTTCAAAAAAGCAAAGGGGGTAGTCCATGGTTTTTTTTGGCAAAAAATATTTTTTTCACACTATCTGCAAAAAATAAAAAGTGTATTAAAGCCAAATTGGTTCTCTATCCAACGCAGTAGAAATCAAGTCGATATCTAGAAAAGTAAGCAAGTTATGACCAAAAACATAAGCAGTTCTACTACTGCCTCTTTTTGGCCACTTTTTAGTAGAACTGGTTACCTTTTTGGTCATAACTTGCTAAGTTTTCACTATATCGACTTGATTTCTTTTGTTTTAGATAGCGTAGGGCATTGACTTTAAGTGGAAATTTTTTTATTGGGGATAGTGGAAGAAATTTTTTTTATCATTTTTTCAAAAAAAGCAAAGGGGGTACTCCATGGTTTTTTTTGGCAAAAAATATTTTTTTCACACTATCTGCAAAAACCAAAAAGTGTATTAAAGCCAAATTGGTTCTCTATCCAACGCAGTAGAAATCAAGTCGATATCTAGAAAAGTAAGCAAGTTATGACCAAAAACATAAGCAGTTCTACTACTGCCTCTTTTGGGCCACTTTTTAGTAGAACTGGTTACCTTTTTGGTCATAACTTGCTAAGTTTTCAATATATCGACTTGATTTCTTTTGTGGTAGATAGCGTAGGGCATTGACTTTAAGTGGAAATTTTTTTATTGTGGATAGTGGAAAAATTTTTTTTTATAATTTTTTCAAAAAAAGCAAAGGGGGTAGTCCATGGTTTTTTTTGCCAAAAAATATTTTTTTCACACTATCTGCAAAAAATAAAAAGTGTATTAAAGCCAAATTGGTTCTCTATCCAACGCAGTAGAAATCAAGTCGATATCTAGAAAAGTAAGCAAGTTATGACCAAAAACATAAGCAGTTCTACTACTGCCTCTTTTTGGCCACTTTTTAGTAGAACTAGTTACCTTTTTGGTCATAACTTGCTAAGTTTTCAATATATCGACTTGATTTCTTTTGTGGTAGATAGCGTAGGGCATTGACTTTAAGTGGAAATTTTTTTATTGTGGATAGTGGAAGAAATTTTTTTTATAATTTTTTCAAAAAAAGCAAAGGGGGTAGTCCATGGTTTTTTTTGCCAAAAAATATTTTTTTCACACTATCTGCAAAAAATAAAAAGTGTATTAAAGCCAAATTGGTTCTCTATCCAACGCAGTAGAAATCAAGTCGATATCTAGAAAAGTAAGCAAGTTATGACCAAAAACATAAGCAGTTCTACTACTGCCTCTTTTTGGCCACTTTTTGGCCACTTTTTAGTAGAACTGGTTACCTTTTTGGTCATAACTTGCTAAGTTTTCACTATATCGACTTGATTTCTTTTGTGGTAGATAGCGTAGGGCATTGACTTTAAGTGGAAATTTTTTTATTGTGGATAGTGGAAGAAATTTTTTTTATCATTTTTTCAAAAAAGCAAAGGGGGTAGTCCATGGTTTTTTTTGGCAAAAAATATTTTTTTCACACTATCTGCAAAAAATAAAAAGTGTATTAAAGCCAAATTGGTTCTCTATCCAACGCAGTAGAAATCAAGTCGATATCTAGAAAAGTAAGCAAGTTATGACCAAAAACATAAGCAGTTCTACTACTGCCTCTTTTTGGCCACTTTTTAGTAGAACTGGTTACCTTTTTGGTCATAACTTGCTAAGTTTTCAATATATCGACTTGATTTCTTTTGTGGTAGATAGCGTAGGGCATTGACTTTAAGTGGAAATTTTTTTATTGTGGATAGTGGAAGAAATTTTTTTTATCATTTTTTCAAAAAAAGCAAAGGGGGTAGTCCATGGTTTTTTTGGCAAAAAATATTTTTTTCACACTATCTGCAAAAAATAAAAAGTGTATTAAAGCCAAATTGGTTCTCTATCCAACGCAGTAGAAATCAAGTCGATATCTAGAAAAGTAAGCAAGTTATGACCAAAAACATAAGCAGTTCTACTACTGCCTCTTTTTGGCCACTTTTTAGTAGAACTGGTTACCTTTTTGGTCATAACTTGCTAAGTTTTCACTATATCGACTTTATTTCTTTTGTGGTAGATAGCGTAGGGCATTGACTTTAAGTGGAAATTTTTTTATTGTGGATAGTGGAAGAAATTTTTTTTATCATTTTTTCAAAAAAAGCAAAGGGGGTAGTCCATGGTTTTTTTTGTTAAAAAATATTTTTTTCACACTATCTGCAAAAACCAAAAAGTGTATTAAAGCCAAATTGGTTCTCTATCCAACGCAGTAGAAATCAAGTCGATATCTAGAAAAGTAAGCAAGTTATGACCAAAAACATAAGCAGTTCTACTACTGCCTCTTTTTGGCCACTTTTTAGTAGAACTGGTTACCTTTTTGGTCATAACTTGCTAAGTTTTCACTATATCGACTTGATTTCTTTTGTTTTAGATAGCGTAGGGCATTGACTTTAAGTGGAAATTTTTTTATTGTGGATAGTGGAAGAAATTTTTTTTATCATTTTTTCAAAAAAAGCAAAGGGGGTAGTCCATGGTTTTTTTTGTTAAAAAATATTTTTTTCACACTATCTGCAAAAACCAAAAAGTGTATTAAAGCCAAATTGGTTCTCTATCCAACGCAGTAGAAATCAAGTCGATATCTAGAAAAGTAAGCAAGTTATGACCAAAAACATAAGCAGTTCTACTACTGCCTCTTTTTGGCCACTTTTTGGCCACTTTTTAGTAGAACTGGTTACCTTTTTGGTCATAACTTGCTAAGTTTTCACTATATCGACTTGATTTCTTTTGTGGTAGATAGCGTAGGGCATTGACTTTAAGTGGAAATTTTTTTATTGTGGATAGTGGAAGAAATTTTTTTTATCATTTTTTCAAAAAAGCAAAGGGGGTAGTCCATGGTTTTTTTTGGCAAAAAATATTTTTTTCACACTATCTGCAAAAAATAAAAAGTGTATTAAAGCCAAATTGGTTCTCTATCCAACGCAGTAGAAATCAAGTCGATATCTAGAAAAGTAAGCAAGTTATGACCAAAAACATAAGCAGTTCTACTACTGCCTCTTTTTGGCCACTTTTTAGTAGAACTGGTTACCTTTTTGGTCATAACTTGCTAAGTTTTCACTATATCGACTTGATTTCTTTTGTTTTAGATAGCGTAGGGCATTGACTTTAAGTGGAAATTTTTTTATTGTGGATAGTGGAAGAAATTTTTTTTATCATTTTTTCAAAAAAGCAAAGGGGGTAGTCCATGGTTTTTTTTGGCAAAAAATATTTTTTTCACACTATCTGCAAAAACCAAAAAGTGTATTAAAGCCAAATTGGTTCTCTATCCAACGCAGTAGAAATCAAGTCGATATCTAGAAAAGTAAGCAAGTTATGACCAAAAACATAAGCAGTTCTACTACTGCCTCTTTTTGGCCACTTTTTGGCCACTTTTTAGTAGAACTGGTTACCTTTTTGGTCATAACTTGCTAAGTTTTCACTATATCGACTTGATTTCTTTTGTTTTAGATAGCGTAGGGCATTGACTTTAAGTGGAAATTTTTTTATTGTGGATAGTGGAAGAAATTTTTTTTATCATTTTTTCAAAAAAGCAAAGGGGGTAGTCCATGGTTTTTTTTGGCAAAAAATATTTTTTTCACACTATCTGCAAAAACCAAAAAGTGTATTAAAGCCAAATTGGTTCTCTATCCAACGCAGTAGAAATCAAGTCGATATCTAGAAAAGTAAGCAAGTTATGACCAAAAACATAAGCAGTTCTACTACTGCCTCTTTTTGGCCACTTTTTAGTAGAACTTGTTACCTTTTTGGTCATAACTTGCTAAGTTTTCACTATATCGACTTGATTTCTTTTGTTTTAGATAGCGTAGGGCATTGACTTTAAGTGGAAATTTTTTTATTGTGGATAGTGGAAGAAATTTTTTTTATCATTTTTTCAAAAAAAGCAAAGGGGGTACTCCATGGTTTTTTTTGGCAAAAAATATTTTTTTCACACTATCTGCAAAAACCAAAAAGTGTATTAAAGCCAAATTGGTTCTCTATCCAACGCAGTAGAAATCAAGTCGATATCTAGAAAAGTAAGCAAGTTATGACCAAAAACATAAGCAGTTCTACTACTGCCTCTTTTTGGCCACTTTTTAGTAGAACTGGTTACCTTTTTGGTCATAACTTGCTAAGTTTTCAATATATCGACTTGATTTCTTTTGTGGTAGATAGCGTAGGGCATTGACTTTAAGTGGAAATTTTTTTATTGTGGATAGTGGAAAAATTTTTTTTTATAATTTTTTCAAAAAAAGCAAAGGGGGTAGTCCATGGTTTTTTTTGCCAAAAAATATTTTTTTCACACTATCTGCAAAAAATAAAAAGTGTATTAAAGCCAAATTGGTTCTCTATCCAACGCAGTAGAAATCAAGTCGATATCTAGAAAAGTAAGCAAGTTATGACCAAAAACATAAGCAGTTCTACTACTGCCTCTTTTTGGCCACTTTTTAGTAGAACTGGTTACCTTTTTGGTCATAACTTGCTAAGTTTTCAATATATCGACTTGATTTCTTTTGTGGTAGATAGCGTAGGGCATTGACTTTAAGTGGAAATTTTTTTATTGTGGATAGTGGAAGAAATTTTTTTTATCATTTTTTCAAAAAAAGCAAAGGGGGTAGTCCATGGTTTTTTTTGGCAAAAAATATTTTTTTCACACTATCTGCAAAAACCAAAAAGTGTATTAAAGCCAAATTGGTTCTCTATCCAACGCAGTAGAAATCAAGTCGATATCTAGAAAAGTAAGCAAGTTATGACCAAAAACATAAGCAGTTCTACTACTGCCTCTTTTTGGCCACTTTTTAGTAGAACTGGTTACCTTTTTGGTCATAACTTGCTAAGTTTTCAATATATCGACTTGATTTCTTTTGTGGTAGATAGCGTAGGGCATTGACTTTAAGTGGAAATTTTTTTATTGTGGATAGTGGAAGAAATTTTTTTTATAATTTTTTCAAAAAAAGCAAAGGGGGTAGTCCATGGTTTTTTTCGGCAAAAAATATTTTTTTCACACTATCTGCAAAAAATAAAAAGTGTATTAAAGCCAAATTGGTTCTCTATCCAACGCAGTAGAAATCAAGTCGATATCTAGAAAAGTAAGCAAGTTATGACCAAAAACATAAGCAGTTCTACTACTGCCTCTTTTTGGCCACTTTTTGGCCACTTTTTAGTAGAACTGGTTACCTTTTTGGTCATAACTTGCTAAGTTTTCACTATATCGACTTGATTTCTTTTGTGGTAGATAGCGTAGGGCATTGACTTTAAGTGGAAATTTTTTTATTGTGGATAGTGGAAGAAATTTTTTTTATCATTTTTTCAAAAAAGCAAAGGGGGTAGTCCATGGTTTTTTTTGGCAAAAAATATTTTTTTCACACTATCTGCAAAAAATAAAAAGTGTATTAAAGCCAAATTGGTTCTCTATCCAACGCAGTAGAAATCAAGTCGATATCTAGAAAAGTAAGCAAGTTATGACCAAAAACATAAGCAGTTCTACTACTGCCTCTTTTTGGCCACTTTTTAGTAGAACTGGTTACCTTTTTGGTCATAACTTGCTAAGTTTTCAATATATCGACTTGATTTCTTTTGTGGTAGATAGCGTAGGGCATTGACTTTAAGTGGAAATTTTTTTATTGTGGATAGTGGAAGAAATTTTTTTTATCATTTTTTCAAAAAAAGCAAAGGGGGTAGTCCATGGTTTTTTTGGCAAAAAATATTTTTTTCACACTATCTGCAAAAAATAAAAAGTGTATTAAAGCCAAATTGGTTCTCTATCCAACGCAGTAGAAATCAAGTCGATATCTAGAAAAGTAAGCAAGTTATGACCAAAAACATAAGCAGTTCTACTACTGCCTCTTTTTGGCCACTTTTTAGTAGAACTGGTTACCTTTTTGGTCATAACTTGCTAAGTTTTCAATATATCGACTTGATTTCTTTTGTGGTAGATAGCGTAGGGCATTGACTTTAAGTGGAAATTTTTTTATTGTGGATAGTGGAAGAAATTTTTTTTATCATTTTTTCAAAAAAAGCAAAGGGGGTAGTCCATGGTTTTTTTTGGCAAAAAATATTTTTTTCACACTATCTGCAAAAAATAAAAAGTGTATTAAAGCCATATTGGTTCTCTATCCAACGCAGTAGAAATCAAGTCGATATCTAGAAAAGTAAGCAAGTTATGACCAAAAACATAAGCAGTTCTACTACTGCCTCTTTTTGGCCACTTTTTGGCCACTTTTTAGTAGAACTGGTTACCTTTTTGGTCATAACTTGCTAAGTTTTCAATATATCGACTTGATTTCTTTTGTGGTAGATAGCGTAGGGCATTGACTTTAAGTGGAAATTTTTTTATTGTGGATAGTGGAAACATTTTTTTTTATAATTTTTTCAAAAAAAGCAAAGGGGGTAGTCCATGGTTTTTTTTGGCAAAAAATATTTTTTTCACACTATCTGCAAAAAATAAAAAGTGTATTAAAGCCAAATTGGTTCTCTATCCAACGCAGTAGAAATCAAGTCGATATCTAGAAAAGTAAGCAAGTTATGACCAAAAACATAAGCAGTTCTACTACTGCCTCTTTTTGGCCACTTTTTAGTAGAACTGGTTACCTTTTTGGTCATAACTTGCTAAGTTTTCAATATATCGACTTGATTTCTTTTGTGGTAGATAGCGTAGGGCATTGACTTTAAGTGGAAATTTTTTTATTGTGGATAGTGGAAGAAATTTTTTTTATCATTTTTTCAAAAAAAGCAAAGGGGGTAGTCCATGGTTTTTTTTGGCAAAAAATATTTTTTTCACACTATCTGCAAAAAATAAAAAGTGTATTAAAGCCATATTGGTTCTCTATCCAACGCAGTAGAAATCAAGTCGATATCTAGAAAAGTAAGCAAGTTATGACCAAAAACATAAGCAGTTCTACTACTGCCTCTTTTTGGCCACTTTTTAGTAGAACTGGTTACCTTTTTGGTCATAACTTGCTAAATTTTCACTATATCGACTTGATTTCTTTTGTGGTAGATAGCGTAGGGCATTGACTTTAAGTGGAAATTTTTTTATTGTGGATAGTGGAAGAAATTTTTTTTATCATTTTTTCAAAAAAGCAAAGGGGGTAGTCCATGGTTTTTTTTGGCAAAAAATATTTTTTTCACACTATCTGCAAAAACCAAAAAGTGTATTAAAGCCAAATTGGTTCTCTATCCAACGCAGTAGAAATCAAGTCGATATCTAGAAAAGTAAGCAAGTTATGACCAAAAACATAAGCAGTTCTACTACTGCCTCTTTTTGGCCACTTTTTGGCCACTTTTTAGTAGAACTGGTTACCTTTTTGGTCATAACTTGCTAAGTTTTCAATATATCGACTTGATTTCTTTTGTGGTAGATAGCGTAGGGCATTGACTTTAAGTGGAAATTTTTTTATTGTGGATAGTGGAAGAAATTTTTTTTATCATTTTTTCAAAAAAAGCAAAGGGGGTAGTCCATGGTTTTTTTTGGCAAAAAATATTTTTTTCACACTATCTGCAAAAAATAAAAAGTGTATTAAAGCCAAATTGGTTCTCTATCCAACGCAGTAGAAATCAAGTCGATATCTAGAAAAGTAAGCAAGTTATGACCAAAAACATAAGCAGTTCTACTACTGCCTCTTTTTGGCCACTTTTTAGTAGAACTGGTTACCTTTTTGGTCATAACTTGCTAAGTTTTCACTATTTCGACTTGATTTCTTTTGTGGTAGATAGCGTAGGGCATTGACTTTAAGTGGAAATTTTTTTATTGTGGATAGTGGAAGAAATTTTTTTTATCATTTTTTCAAAAAAAGCAAAGGGGGTAGTCCATGGTTTTTTTTGGCAAAAAATATTTTTTTCACACTATCTGCAAAAAATAAAAAGTGTATTAAAGCCAAATTGGTTCTCTATCCAACGCAGTAGAAATCAAGTCGATATCTAGAAAAGTAAGCAAGTTATGACCAAAAACATAAGCAGTTCTACTACTGCCTCTTTTTGGCCACTTTTTAGTAGAACTGGTTACCTTTTTGGTCATAACTTGCTAAGTTTTCACTATTTCGACTTGATTTCTTTTGTGGTAGATAGCGTAGGGCATTGACTTTAAGTGGAAATTTTTTTATTGTGGATAGTGGAAGAAATTTTTTTTATCATTTTTTCAAAAAAAGCAAAGGGGGTAGTCCATGGTTTTTTTTGGCAAAAAATATTTTTTTCACACTATCTGCAAAAAATAAAAAGTGTATTAAAGCCAAATTGGTTCTCTATCCAACGCAGTAGAAATCAAGTCGATATCTAGAAAAGTAAGCAAGTTATGACCAAAAATATAAGCAGTTCTACTACTGCCTCTTTTTGGCCACTTTTTGGCCACTTTTTAGTAGAACTGGTTACCTTTTTGGTCATAACTTGCTAAGTTTTCACTATATCGACTTGATTTCTTTTGTGGTAGATAGCGTAGGGCATTGACTTTAAGTGGAAATTTTTTTATTGTGGATAGTGGAAGAAATTTTTTTTATCATTTTTTCAAAAAAGCAAAGGGGGTAGTCCATGGTTTTTTTTGGCAAAAAATATTTTTTTCACACTATCTGCAAAAAATAAAAAGTGTATTAAAGCCAAATTGGTTCTCTATCCAACGCAGTAGAAATCAAGTCGATATCTAGAAAAGTAAGCAAGTTATGACCAAAAACATAAGCAGTTCTATTACTGCCTCTTTCCGGCCACTTTTTAGTGGAACTGGTTACCTTTTTGGTCATAACTTGCTAAGTTTTCAATATATCGACTTGATTTCTTTTGTGGTAGATAGCGTAGGGCATTGACTTTAAGTGGAAATTTTTTTATTGTGGATAGTCGAAGAAATTTTTTTTATCATTTTTTCAAAAAAAGCAAAGGGGGTATTCCATGGTTTTTTTGTTAAAAAATATTTTTTTCACACTATCTGCAAAAACCAAAAAGTGTATTAAAGCCAAATTGGTTCTCTATCCAACGCAGTAGAAATCAAGTCGATATCTAGAAAAGTAAGCAAGTTATGACCAAAAACATAAGCAGTTCTACTACTGCCTCTTTTTGGCCACTTTTTAGTAGAACTGGTTACCTTTTTGGTCATAACTTGCTAAGTTTTCAATATATCGACTTGATTTCTTTTGTGGTAGATAGCGTAGGGCATTGACTTTAAGTGGAAATTTTTTTATTGTGGATAGTGGAAGAAATTTTTTTTATCATTTTTTCAAAAAAAGCAAAGGGGGTAGTCCATGGTTTTTTTTGTTAAAAAATATTTTTTTCACACTATCTGCAAAAACCAAAAAGTGTATTAAAGCCAAATTGGTTCTCTATCCAACGCAGTAGAAATCAAGTCGATATCTAGAAAAGTAAGCAAGTTATGACCAAAAACATAAGCAGTTCTACTACTGCCTCTTTTTGGCCACTTTTTAGTAGAACTGGTTACCTTTTTTGTCATAACTTGCTAAGTTTTCAATATATCGACTTGATTTCTTTTGTGGTAGATAGCGTAGGGCATTGACTTTAAGTGGAAATTTTTTTATTGTGGATAGTGGAAGAAATTTTTTTTATCATTTTTTCAAAAAAAGCAAAGGGGGTAGTCCATGGTTTTATTTGGCAAAAAATATTTTTTTCACACTATCTGCAAAAAATAAAAAGTGTATTAAAGCCAAATTGGTTCTCTATCCAACGCAGTAGAAATCAAGTCGATATCTAGAAAAGTAAGCAAGTTATGACCAAAAACATAAGCATAAGTGTATTAAAGCCAAATTGGTTCTCTATCCAACGCAGTAGAAATCAAGTCGATATCTAGAAAAGTAAGCAAGTTATGACCAAAAACATAAGCAGTTCTACTACTGCCTCTTTTTGGCCACTTTTTAGTAGAACTGGTTACCTTTTTGGTCATAACTTGCTAAGTTTTCAATATATCGACTTGATTTCTTTTGTGGTAGATAGCGTAGGGCATTGACTTTAAGTGGAAATTTTTTTATTGTGGATAGTGGAAGAAATTTTTTTTATCATTTTTTCAAAAAAAGCAAAGGGGGTAGTCCATGGTTTTTTTTGGCAAAAAATATTTTTTTCACACTATCTGCAAAAAATAAAAAGTGTATTAAAGCCAAATTGGTTCTCTATCCAACGCAGTAGAAATCAAGTCGATATCTAGAAAAGTAAGCAAGTTATGACCAAAAACATAAGCAGTTCTACTACTGCCTCTTTTTGGCCACTTTTTAGTAGAACTGGTTACCTTTTTGGTCATAACTTGCTAAGTTTTCAATATATCGACTTGATTTCTTTTGTGGTAGATAGCGTAGGGCATTGACTTTAAGTGGAAATTTTTTTATTGTGGATAGTGGAAGAAATTTTTTTTATCATTTTTTCAAAAAAAGCAAAGGGGGTAGTCCATGGTTTTTTTTGGCAAAAAATATTTTTTTCACACTATCTGCAAAAAATAAAAAGTGTATTAAAGCCAAATTGGTTCTCTATCCAACGCAGTAGAAATCAAGTCGATATCTAGAAAAGTAAGCAAGTTATGACCAAAAACATAAGCAGTTCTACTACTGCCTCTTTTTGGCCACTTTTTAGTAGAACTGGTTACCTTTTTGGTCATAACTTGCTAAGTTTTCAATATATCGACTTGATTTCTTTTGTGGTAGATAGCGTAGGGCATTGACTTTAAGTGGAAATTTTTTTATTGTGGATAGTGGAAGAAATTTTTTTTATCATTTTTTCAAAAAAAGCAAAGGGGGTAGTCCATGGTTTTTTTGGAAAAAAAATATTTTTTTCGCACTATCTGCAAAAAATAAAAAGTGTATTAAAGCCAAATTGGTTCTCTATCGAACGCAGTAGAAATCAAGTCGATATCTAGAAAAGTAAGCAAGTTATGACCAAAAACATAAGCAGTTCTACTACTGCCTCTTTTTGGCCACTTTTTAGTAGAACTGGTTACCTTTTTGGTCATAACTTGCTAAGTTTTCAATATATCGACTTGATTTCTTTTGTGGTAGATAGCGTAGGGCATTGACTTTAAGTGGAAATTTTTTTATTGTGGATAGTGGAAGAAATTTTTTTTATCATTTTTTCAAAAAAAATCAAAGGGGGTAGTCCATGGTTTTTTTTGGCAAAAAATATTTTTTTCACACTATCTGGAAAAACCAAAAACTGTATTAAAGCCAAATTGGTTCTCTATCCAACGCAGTAGAAATCAAGTCGATATCTAGAAAAGTAAGCAAGTTATGACCAAAAACATAAGCAGTTCTCCTACTGCCTCTTTTTGGCCACTTTTTAGTAGAACTGGTTACCTTTTTGGTCATAACTTGCTAAGTTTTCAATATATCGACTTGATTTCTTTTGTGGTAGATAGCGTAGGGCATTGACTTTAAGTGGAAATTTTTTTATTGTGGATAGTGGAAGAAATTTTTTTTATCATTTTTTCAAAAAAAATCAAAGGGGGTAGTCCATGGTTTTTTTTGGCAAAAAATATTTTTTTCACACTATCTGGAAAAACCAAAAACTGTATTAAAGCCAAATTGGTTCTCTATCCAACGCAGTAGAAATCAAGTCGATATCTAGAAAAGTAAGCAAGTTATGACCAAAAACATAAGCAGTTCTCCTACTGCCTCTTTTTGGCCACTTTTTAGTAGAACTGGTTACCTTTTTGGTCATAACTTGCTAAGTTTTCAATATATCGACTTGATTTCTTTTGTGGTAGATAGCGTAGGGCATTGACTTTAAGTGGAAATTTTTTTATTGTGGATAGTGGAAGAAATTTTTTTTATCATTTTTTCAAAAAAAGCAAAGGGGGTAGTCCATGGTTTTTTTTGGCAAAAAATATTTTTTTCACACTATCTGCAAAAAATAAAAAGTGTATTAAAGCCAAATTGGTTCTCTATCCAACGCAGTAGAAATCAAGTCGATATCTAGAAAAGTAAGCAAGTTATGACCAAAAACATAAGCAGTTCTACTACTGCCTCTTTTTGGCCACTTTTTAGTAGAACTGGTTACCTTTTTGGTCATAACTTGCTAAGTTTTCACTATTTCGACTTGATTTCTTTTGTGGTAGATAGCGTAGGGCATTGACTTTAAGTGGAAATTTTTTTATTGTGGATAGTGGAAGAAATTTTTTTTATCATTTTTTCAAAAAAAGCAAAGGGGGTAGTCCATGGTTTTTTTTGGCAAAAAATATTTTTTTCACACTATCTGCAAAAAATAAAAAGTGTATTAAAGCCAAATTGGTTCTCTATCCAACGCAGTAGAAATCAAGTCGATATCTAGAAAAGTAAGCAAGTTATGACCAAAAACATAAGCAGTTCTACTACTGCCTCTTTTTGGCCACTTTTTAGTAGAACTGGTTACCTTTTTGGTCATAACTTGCTAAGTTTTCACTATTTCGACTTGATTTCTTTTGTGGTAGATAGCGTAGGGCATTGACTTTAAGTGGAAATTTTTTTATTGTGGATAGTGGAAGAAATTTTTTTTATCATTTTTTCAAAAAAAGCAAAGGGGGTAGTCCATGGTTTTTTTTGGCAAAAAATATTTTTTTCACACTATCTGCAAAAAATAAAAAGTGTATTAAAGCCAAATTGGTTCTCTATCCAACGCAGTAGAAATCAAGTCGATATCTAGAAAAGTAAGCAAGTTATGACCAAAAATATAAGCAGTTCTACTACTGCCTCTTTTTGGCCACTTTTTGGCCACTTTTTAGTAGAACTGGTTACCTTTTTGGTCATAACTTGCTAAGTTTTCACTATATCGACTTGATTTCTTTTGTGGTAGATAGCGTAGGGCATTGACTTTAAGTGGAAATTTTTTTATTGTGGATAGTGGAAGAAATTTTTTTTATCATTTTTTCAAAAAAGCAAAGGGGGTAGTCCATGGTTTTTTTTGGCAAAAAATATTTTTTTCACACTATCTGCAAAAAATAAAAAGTGTATTAAAGCCAAATTGGTTCTCTATCCAACGCAGTAGAAATCAAGTCGATATCTAGAAAAGTAAGCAAGTTATGACCAAAAACATAAGCAGTTCTATTACTGCCTCTTTCCGGCCACTTTTTAGTGGAACTGGTTACCTTTTTGGTCATAACTTGCTAAGTTTTCAATATATCGACTTGATTTCTTTTGTGGTAGATAGCGTAGGGCATTGACTTTAAGTGGAAATTTTTTTATTGTGGATAGTCGAAGAAATTTTTTTTATCATTTTTTCAAAAAAAGCAAAGGGGGTATTCCATGGTTTTTTTGTTAAAAAATATTTTTTTCACACTATCTGCAAAAACCAAAAAGTGTATTAAAGCCAAATTGGTTCTCTATCCAACGCAGTAGAAATCAAGTCGATATCTAGAAAAGTAAGCAAGTTATGACCAAAAACATAAGCAGTTCTACTACTGCCTCTTTTTGGCCACTTTTTAGTAGAACTGGTTACCTTTTTGGTCATAACTTGCTAAGTTTTCAATATATCGACTTGATTTCTTTTGTGGTAGATAGCGTAGGGCATTGACTTTAAGTGGAAATTTTTTTATTGTGGATAGTGGAAGAAATTTTTTTTATCATTTTTTCAAAAAAAGCAAAGGGGGTAGTCCATGGTTTTTTTTGTTAAAAAATATTTTTTTCACACTATCTGCAAAAACCAAAAAGTGTATTAAAGCCAAATTGGTTCTCTATCCAACGCAGTAGAAATCAAGTCGATATCTAGAAAAGTAAGCAAGTTATGACCAAAAACATAAGCAGTTCTACTACTGCCTCTTTTTGGCCACTTTTTAGTAGAACTGGTTACCTTTTTTGTCATAACTTGCTAAGTTTTCAATATATCGACTTGATTTCTTTTGTGGTAGATAGCGTAGGGCATTGACTTTAAGTGGAAATTTTTTTATTGTGGATAGTGGAAGAAATTTTTTTTATCATTTTTTCAAAAAAAGCAAAGGGGGTAGTCCATGGTTTTATTTGGCAAAAAATATTTTTTTCACACTATCTGCAAAAAATAAAAAGTGTATTAAAGCCAAATTGGTTCTCTATCCAACGCAGTAGAAATCAAGTCGATATCTAGAAAAGTAAGCAAGTTATGACCAAAAACATAAGCATAAGTGTATTAAAGCCAAATTGGTTCTCTATCCAACGCAGTAGAAATCAAGTCGATATCTAGAAAAGTAAGCAAGTTATGACCAAAAACATAAGCAGTTCTACTACTGCCTCTTTTTGGCCACTTTTTAGTAGAACTGGTTACCTTTTTGGTCATAACTTGCTAAGTTTTCAATATATCGACTTGATTTCTTTTGTGGTAGATAGCGTAGGGCATTGACTTTAAGTGGAAATTTTTTTATTGTGGATAGTGGAAGAAATTTTTTTTATCATTTTTTCAAAAAAAGCAAAGGGGGTAGTCCATGGTTTTTTTTGGCAAAAAATATTTTTTTCACACTATCTGCAAAAAATAAAAAGTGTATTAAAGCCAAATTGGTTCTCTATCCAACGCAGTAGAAATCAAGTCGATATCTAGAAAAGTAAGCAAGTTATGACCAAAAACATAAGCAGTTCTACTACTGCCTCTTTTTGGCCACTTTTTAGTAGAACTGGTTACCTTTTTGGTCATAACTTGCTAAGTTTTCAATATATCGACTTGATTTCTTTTGTGGTAGATAGCGTAGGGCATTGACTTTAAGTGGAAATTTTTTTATTGTGGATAGTGGAAGAAATTTTTTTTATCATTTTTTCAAAAAAAGCAAAGGGGGTAGTCCATGGTTTTTTTTGGCAAAAAATATTTTTTTCACACTATCTGCAAAAAATAAAAAGTGTATTAAAGCCAAATTGGTTCTCTATCCAACGCAGTAGAAATCAAGTCGATATCTAGAAAAGTAAGCAAGTTATGACCAAAAACATAAGCAGTTCTACTACTGCCTCTTTTTGGCCACTTTTTAGTAGAACTGGTTACCTTTTTGGTCATAACTTGCTAAGTTTTCAATATATCGACTTGATTTCTTTTGTGGTAGATAGCGTAGGGCATTGACTTTAAGTGGAAATTTTTTTATTGTGGATAGTGGAAGAAATTTTTTTTATCATTTTTTCAAAAAAAGCAAAGGGGGTAGTCCATGGTTTTTTTGGAAAAAAAATATTTTTTTCGCACTATCTGCAAAAAATAAAAAGTGTATTAAAGCCAAATTGGTTCTCTATCGAACGCAGTAGAAATCAAGTCGATATCTAGAAAAGTAAGCAAGTTATGACCAAAAACATAAGCAGTTCTACTACTGCCTCTTTTTGGCCACTTTTTAGTAGAACTGGTTACCTTTTTGGTCATAACTTGCTAAGTTTTCAATATATCGACTTGATTTCTTTTGTGGTAGATAGCGTAGGGCATTGACTTTAAGTGGAAATTTTTTTATTGTGGATAGTGGAAGAAATTTTTTTTATCATTTTTTCAAAAAAAATCAAAGGGGGTAGTCCATGGTTTTTTTTGGCAAAAAATATTTTTTTCACACTATCTGGAAAAACCAAAAACTGTATTAAAGCCAAATTGGTTCTCTATCCAACGCAGTAGAAATCAAGTCGATATCTAGAAAAGTAAGCAAGTTATGACCAAAAACATAAGCAGTTCTCCTACTGCCTCTTTTTGGCCACTTTTTAGTAGAACTGGTTACCTTTTTGGTCATAACTTGCTAAGTTTTCAATATATCGACTTGATTTCTTTTGTGGTAGATAGCGTAGGGCATTGACTTTAAGTGGAAATTTTTTTATTGTGGATAGTGGAAGAAATTTTTTTTATCATTTTTTCAAAAAAAGCAAAGGGGGTAGTCCATGGTTTTTTTTGGCAAAAAATATTTTTTTCACACTATCTGCAAAAACCAAAAAGTGTATTAAAGCCAAATTGGTTCTCTATCCAACGCAGTAGAAATCAAGTCGATATCTAGAAAAGTAAGCAAGTTATGACCAAAAACATAAGCAGTTCTACTACTGCCTCTTTTTGGCCACTTTTTAGTAGAACTGGTTACCTTTTTGGTCATAACTTGCTAAGTTTTCAATATATCGACTTGATTTCTTTTGTGGTAGATAGCGTAGGGCATTGACTTTAAGTGGAAATTTTTTTATTGTGGATAGTGGAAGAAATTTTTTTTATCATTTTTTCAAAAAAAGCAAAGGGGGTAGTCCATGGTTTTTTTTGGCAAAAAATATTTTTTTCACACTATCTGCAAAAACCAAAAAGTGTATTAAAGCCAAATTGGTTCTCTATCCAACGCAGTAGAAATCAAGTCGATATCTAGAAAAGTAAGCAAGTTATGACCAAAAACATAAGCAGTTCTACTACTGCCTCTTTTTGGCCACTTTTTAGTAGAACTGGTTACCTTTTTGGTCATAACTTGCTAAGTTTTCAATATATCGACTTGATTTCTTTTGTGGTAGATAGCGTAGGGCATTGACTTTAAGTGGAAATTTTTTTATTGTGGATAGTGGAAGAAATTTTTTTTATCATTTTTTCAAAAAAAGCAAAGGGGGTAGTCCATGGTTTTTTTTGGCAAAAAATATTTTTTTCACACTATCTGCAAAAACCAAAAAGTGTATTAAAGCCAAATTGGTTCTCTATCCAACGCAGTAGAAATCAAGTCGATATCTAGAAAAGTAAGCAAGTTATGACCAAAAACATAAGCAGTTCTACTACTGCCTCTTTTTGGCCACTTTTTAGTAGAACTGGTTACCTTTTTGGTCATAACTTGCTAAGTTTTCAATATATCGACTTGATTTCTTTTGTGGTAGATAGCGTAGGGCATTGACTTTAAGTGGAAATTTTTTTATTGTGGATAGTGGAAGAAATTTTTTTTATCATTTTTTCAAAAAAAGCAAAGGGGGTAGTCCATGGTTTTTTTTGGCAAAAAATATTTTTTTCACACTATCTGCAAAAACCAAAAAGTGTATTAAAGCCAAATTGGTTCTCTATCCAACGCAGTAGAAATCAAGTCGATATCTAGAAAAGTAAGCAAGTTATGACCAAAAACATAAGCAGTTCTACTACTGCCTCTTTTTGGCCACTTTTTAGTAGAACTGGTTACCTTTTTGGTCATAACTTGCTAAGTTTTCAATATATCGACTTGATTTCTTTTGTGGTAGATAGCGTAGGGCATTGACTTTAAGTGGAAATTTTTTTATTGTGGATAGTGGAAGAAATTTTTTTTATCATTTTTTCAAAAAAAGCAAAGGGGGTAGTCCATGGTTTTTTTTGGCAAAAAATATTTTTTTCACACTATCTGCAAAAACCAAAAAGTGTATTAAAGCCAAATTGGTTCTCTATCCAACGCAGTAGAAATCAAGTCGATATCTAGAAAAGTAAGCAAGTTATGACCAAAAACATAAGCAGTTCTACTACTGCCTCTTTTTGGCCACTTTTTAGTAGAACTGGTTACCTTTTTGGTCATAACTTGATAAGTTTTCAATATATCGACTTGATTTCTTTTGTGGTAGATAGCGTAGGGCATTGACTTTAAGTGGAAATTTTTTTATTGTGGATAGTGGAAGAAATTTTTTTTATCATTTTTTCAAAAAAAGCAAAGGGGGTAGTCCATGGTTTTTTTTGGCAAAAAATATTTTTTTCACACTATCTGCAAAAACCAAAAAGTGTATTAAAGCCAAATTGGTTCTCTATCCAACGCAGTAGAAATCAAGTCGATATCTAGAAAAGTAAGCAAGTTATGACCAAAAACATAAGCAGTTCTACTACTGCCTCTTTTTGGCCACTTTTTAGTAGAACTGGTTACCTTTTTGGTCATAACTTGCTAAGTTTTCAATATATCGACTTGATTTCTTTTGTGGTAGATAGCGTAGGGCATTGACTTTAAGTGGAAATTTTTTTATTGTGGATAGTGGAAGAAATTTTTTTTATCATTTTTTCAAAAAAAGCAAAGGGGGTAGTCCATGGTTTTTTTTGGCAAAAAATATTTTTTTCACACTATCTGCAAAAAATAAAAAGTGTATTAAAGCCAAATTGGTTCTCTATCCAACGCAGTAGAAATCAAGTCGATATCTAGAAAAGTAAGCAAGTTATGACCAAAAACATAAGCAGTTCTACTACTGCCTCTTTTTGGCCACTTTTTAGTAGAACTGGTTACCTTTTTGGTCATAACTTGCTAAGTTTTCAATATATCGACTTGATTTCTTTTGTGGTAGATAGCGTAGGGCATTGACTTTAAGTGGAAATTTTTTTATTGTGGATAGTGGAAGAAATTTTTTTTATCATTTTTTCAAAAAAAGCAAAGGGGGTAGTCCATGGTTTTTTTTGGCAAAAAATATTTTTTTCACACTATCTGCAAAAAATAAAAAGTGTATTAAAGCCAAATTGGTTCTCTATCCAACGCAGTAGAAATCAAGTCGATATCTAGAAAAGTAAGCAAGTTATGACCAAAAACATAAGCAGTTCTACTACTGCCTCTTTTTGGCCACTTTTTAGTAGAACTGGTTACCTTTTTGGTCATAACTTGCTAAGTTTTCAATATATCGACTTGATTTCTTTTGTGGTAGATAGCGTAGGGCATTGACTTTAAGTGGAAATTTTTTTATTGTGGATAGTGGAAGAAATTTTTTTTATCATTTTTTCAAAAAAAGCAAAGGGGGTAGTCCATGGTTTTTTTTTGGCAAAAAATATTTTTTTCACACTATCTGCAAAAAATAAAAAGTGTATTAAAGCCAAATTGGTTCTCTATTCAATGCAGTAGAAATCAAGTCGATATCTAGAAAAGTAAGCAAGTTATGACCAAAAACATAAGCAGTTCTACTACTGCCTCTTTTTGGCCACTTTTTAGTAGAACTGGTTACCTTTTTGGTCATAACTTGCTAAGTTTTCAATATATCGACTTGATTTCTTTTGTGGTAGATAGCGTAGGGCATTGACTTTAAGTGGAAATTTTTTTATTGTGGATAGTGGAAGAAATTTTTTTTATCATTTTTTCAAAAAAAGCAAAGGGGGTAGTCCATGGTTTTTTTTGGCAAAAAATATTTTTTTCACACTATCTGCAAAAACCAAAAAGTGTATTAAAGCCAAATTGGTTCTCTATCCAACGCAGTAGAAATCAAGTCGATATCTAGAAAAGTAAGCAAGTTATGACCAAAAACATAAGCAGTTCTACTACTGCCTCTTTTTGGCCACTTTTTAGTAGAACTGGTTACCTTTTTGGTCATAACTTGCTAAGTTTTCAATATATCGACTTGATTTCTTTTGTGGTAGATAGCGTAGGGCATTGACTTTAAGTGGAAATTTTTTTATTGTGGATAGTGGAAGAAATTTTTTTTATCATTTTTTCAAAAAAAGCAAAGGGGGTAGTCCATGGTTTTTTTTTGGCAAAAAATATTTTTTTCACACTATCTGCAAAAAATAAAAAGTGTATTAAAGCCAAATTGGTTCTCTATTCAATGCAGTAGAAATCAAGTCGATATCTAGAAAAGTAAGCAAGTTATGACCAAAAACATAAGCAGTTCTACTACTGCCTCTTTTTGGCCACTTTTTAGTAGAACTGGTTACCTTTTTGGTCATAACTTGCTAAGTTTTCAATATATCGACTTGATTTCTTTTGTGGTAGATAGCGTAGGGCATTAACTTTAAGTGGAAATTTTTTTATTGTGGATAGTGGAAGAAATTTTTTTTATCATTTTTTCAAAAAAAGCAAAGGGGGTAGTCCATGGTTTTTTTTGGCAAAAAATATTTTTTTCACACTATCTGCAAAAAATAAAAAGTGTATTAAAGCCAAATTGGTTCTCTATCCAACGCAGTAGAAATCAAGTCGATATCTAGAAAAGTAAGCAAGTTATGACCAAAAACATAAGCAGTTCTACTACTGCCTCTTTTTGGCCACTTTTTAGTAGAACTGGTTACCTTTTTGGTCATAACTTGCTAAGTTTTCAATATATCGACTTGATTTCTTTTGTGGTAGATAGCGTAGGGCATTAACTTTAAGTGGAAATTTTTTTATTGTGGATAGTGGAAGAAATTTTTTTTATCATTTTTTCAAAAAAAGGAAAGGGGGTAGTCCATATTTTTTTTTGGCAAAAAATATTTTTTTCACACTATCTGCAAAAAATAAAAAGTGTATTAAAGCCAAATTGGTTCTCTATCCAACGCAGTAGAAATCAAGTCGATATCTAGAAAAGTAAGCAAGTTATGACCAAAAACATAAGCAGTTCTCCTACTGCCTCTTTTTGGCCACTTTTTAGTAGAACTGGTTACCTTTTTGGTCATAACTTGCTAAGTTTTCAATATATCGACTTGATTTCTTTTGTGGTAGATAGCGTAGGGCATTGACTTTAAGTGGAAATTTTTTTATTGTCGATAGTGGAAGAAATTTTTTTTATCATTTTTTCAAAAAAAGGAAAGGGGGTAGTCCATGGTTTTTTTTGGCAAAAAATATTTTTTTCACACTATCTGCAAAAAATAAAAAGTGTATTAAAGCCAAATTGGTTCTCTATCCAACGCAGTAGAAATCAAGTCGATATCTAGAAAAGTAAGCAGGTTATGACCAAAAACATAAGCAGTTCTACTACTGCCTCTTTTTGGCCACTTTTTAGTAGAACTGGTTACCTTTTTGGTCATAACTTGCTAAGTTTTCAATATATCGACTTGATTTCTTTTGTGGTAGATAGCGTAGGGCATTGACTTTAAGTGGAAATTTTTTTATTGTGGATAGTGGAAGAAATTTTTTTTATCATTTTTTCAAAAAAAGCAAAGGGGGTAGTCCATGGTTTTTTTTGGCAAAAAATATTTTTTTCACACTATCTGCAAAAAATAAAAAGTGTATTAAAGCCAAATTGGTTCTCTATCCAACGCAGTAGAAATCAAGTCGATATCTAGAAAAGTAAGCAGGTTATGACCAAAAACATAAGCAGTTCTACTACTGCCTCTTTTTGGCCACTTTTTAGTAGAACTGGTTACCTTTTTGGTCATAACTTGCTAAGTTTTCAATATATCGACTTGATTTCTTTTGTGGTAGATAGCGTAGGGCATTGACTTTAAGTGGAAATTTTTTTATTGTGGATAGTGGAAGAAATTTTTTTTATCATTTTTTAAAAAAAAGCAAAGGGGGTAGTCCATGGTTTTTTTGCAAAAAATATTTTTTTCGCACTATCTGCAAAAACCAAAAAGTGTATTAAAGCCAAATTGGTTCTCTATCCAACGCAGTAGAAATCAAGTCGATATCTAGAAAAGTAAGCAAGTTATGACCAAAAACATAAGCAGTTCTACTACTGCCTCTTTCCGGCCACTTTTTAGTAGAACTGGTTACCTTTTTGGTCATAACTTGCTAAGTTTTCAATATATCGACTTGATTTCTTTTGTGGTAGATAGCGTAGGGCATTGACTTTAAGTGGAAAATTTTTTATTATGGATAGTGGAAGAAATTTTTTTTATCATTTTTTCAAAAAAAGCAAAGGGGGTAGTCCATGGTTTTTTTTGGCAAAAAATATTTTTTTCACACTATCTGGAAAAACCAAAAAGTGTATTAAAGCCAAATTGGTTCTCTATCCAACGCAGTAGAAATCAAGTCGATATCTAGAAAAGTAAGCAAGTTATGACCAAAAACATAAGCAGTTCTACTACTGCCTCTTTTTGGCCACTTTTTAGTAGAACTGGTTACCTTTTTGGTCATAACTTGCTAAGTTTTCAATATATCGACTTGATTTCTTTTGTGGTAGATAGCGTAGGGCATTGACTTTAAGTGGAAATTTTTTTATTGTGGATAGTGGAAGAAATTTTTTTTATCATTTTTTCAAAAAAAGCAAAGGGGGTAGTCCATGGTTTTTTTTGTTAAAAATATTTTTTTCACACTATCTGCAAAAACCAAAAAGTGTATTAAAGCCAAATTGGTTCTCTATCCAACGCAGTAGAAATCAAGTCGATATCTAGAAAAGTAAGCAAGTTATGACCAAAAACATAAGCAGTTCTACTACTGCCTCTTTTTGGCCACTTTTTAGTAGAACTGGTTACCTTTTTGGTCATAACTTGCTAAGTTTTCAATATATCGACTTGATTTCTTTTGTGGTAGATAGCGTAGGGCATTGACTTTAAGTGGAAATTTTTTTATTGTGGATAGTGGAAGAAATTTTTTTTATCATTTTTTCAAAAAAAGCAAAGGGGGTAGTCCATGGTTTTTTTTGGCAAAAAATATTTTTTTCACACTATCTGCAAAAAATAAAAAGTGTATTAAAGCCAAATTGGTTCTCTATCCAACGCAGTAGAAATCAAGTCGATATCTAGAAAAGTAAGCAAGTTATGACCAAAAACATAAGCAGTTCTACTACTGCCTCTTTTTGGCCACTTTTTAGTAGAACTGGTTACCTTTTTGGTCATAACTTGCTAAGTTTTCAATATATCGACTTGATTTCTTTTGTGGTAGATAGTGTAGGGCATTGACTTTAAGTGGAAATTTTTTTATTGTGGATAGTGGAAGAAATTTTTTTTATCATTTTTTCAAAAAAAGCAAAGGGGGTAGTCCATGGTTTTTTTTGGCAAAAAATATTTTTTTCACACTATCTGCAAAAAATAAAAAGTGTATTAAAGCCAAATTGGTTCTCTATCCCACGCAGTAGAAATCAAGTCGATATCTAGAAAAGTAAGCAAGTTATGACCAAAAACATAAGCAGTTCTACTACTGCCTCTTTTTGGCCACTTTTTAGTAGAACTGGTTACCTTTTTGGTCATAACTTGCTAAGTTTTCAATATATCGACTTGATTTCTTTTGTGGTAGATAGCGTAGGGCATTAACTTTAAGTGGAAATTTTTTTATTGTGGATAGTGGAAGAAATTTTTTTTATCATTTTTTCAAAAAAAGCAAAGGGGGTAGTCCATGGTTTTTTTTGGCAAAAAATATTTTTTTCACACTATCTGCAAAAAATAAAAAGTGTATTAAAGCCAAATTGGTTCTCTATCCAACGCAGTAGAAATCAAGTCGATATCTAGAAAAGTAAGCAAGTTATGACCAAAAACATAAGCAGTTCTCCTACTGCCTCTTTTTGGCCACTTTTTAGTAGAACTGGTTACCTTTTTGGTCATAACTTGCTAAGTTTTCAATATATCGACTTGATTTCTTTTGTGGTAGATAGCGTAGGGCATTGACTTTAAGTGGAAATTTTTTTATTGTCGATAGTGGAAGAAATTTTTTTTATCATTTTTTTCAAAAAAAGCAAAGGGGGTAGTCCATGGTTTTTTTTTGGCAAAAAATATTTTTTTCACACTATCTGCAAAAAATAAAAAGTGTATTAAAGCCAAATTGGTTCTCTATCCAACGCAGTAGAAATCAAGTCGATATCTAGAAAAGTAAGCAGGTTATGACCAAAAACATAAGCAGTTCTACTACTGCCTCTTTTTGGCCACTTTTTAGTAGAACTGGTTACCTTTTTGGTCATAACTTGCTAAGTTTTCAATATATCGACTTGATTTCTTTTGTGGTAGATAGCGTAGGGCATTGACTTTAAGTGGAAATTTTTTTATTGTGGATAGTGGAAGAAATTTTTTTTATCATTTTTTAAAAAAAAGCAAAGGGGGTAGTCCATGGTTTTTTTGCAAAAAATATTTTTTTCGCACTATCTGCAAAAACCAAAAAGTGTATTAAAGCCAAATTGGTTCTCTATCCAACGCAGTAGAAATCAAGTCGATATCTAGAAAAGTAAGCAAGTTATGACCAAAAACATAAGCAGTTCTACTACTGCCTCTTTCCGGCCACTTTTTAGTAGAACTGGTTACCTTTTTGGTCATAACTTGCTAAGTTTTCAATATATCGACTTGATTTCTTTTGTGGTAGATAGCGTAGGGCATTGACTTTAAGTGGAAAATTTTTTATTATGGATAGTGGAAGAAATTTTTTTTATCATTTTTTCAAAAAAAGCAAAGGGGGTAGTCCATGGTTTTTTTTGGCAAAAAATATTTTTTTCACACTATCTGGAAAAACCAAAAAGTGTATTAAAGCCAAATTGGTTCTCTATCCAACGCAGTAGAAATCAAGTCGATATCTAGAAAAGTAAGCAAGTTATGACCAAAAACATAAGCAGTTCTACTACTGCCTCTTTCCGGCCACTTTTTAGTAGAACTGGTTACCTTTTTGGTCATAACTTGCTAAGTTTTCAATATATCGACTTGATTTTTTTTTTGGTAGATAGCGTAGGGCATTGACTTTAAGTGGAAATTTTTTTATTGTGGATAGTGGAAGAAATTTTTTTTATCATTTTTTCATAAAAAGCAAAGGGGGTAGTCCATGGTTTTTTTTGGCAAAAAATATTTTTTTCACACTATCTGCAAAAAATAAAAAGTGTATTAAAGCCAAATTGGTTCTCTATCCAACGCAGTAGAAATCAAGTCGATATCTAGAAAAGTAAGCAAGTTATGACCAAAAACATAAGCAGTTCTACTACTGCCTCTTTTTGGCCACTTTTTAGTAGAACTGGTTACCTTTTTGGTCATAACTTGCTAAGTTTTCAATATATCGACTTGATTTCTTTTGTGGTAGATAGCGTAGGGCATTGACTTTAAGTGGAAATTTTTTTATTGTGGATAGTGGAAGAAATTTTTTTTATCATTTTTTCAAAAAAAGCAAAGGGGGTAGTCCATGGTTTTTTTTGTTAAAAATATTTTTTTCACACTATCTGCAAAAACCAAAAAGTGTATTAAAGCCAAATTGGTTCTCTATCCAACGCAGTAGAAATCAAGTCGATATCTAGAAAAGTAAGCAAGTTATGACCAAAAACATAAGCAGTTCTACTACTGCCTCTTTCCGGCCACTTTTTAGTAGAACTGGTTACCTTTTTGGTCATAACTTGCTAAGTTTTCAATATATCGACTTGATTTCTTTTGTGGTAGATAGCGTAGGGCATTGACTTTAAGTGGAAATTTTTTTATTGTGGATAGTGGAAGAAATTTTTTTTATCATTTTTTCAAAAAAAGCAAAGGGGGTAGTCCATGGTTTTTTTTGGCAAAAAATATTTTTTTCACACTATCTGCAAAAAATAAAAAGTGTATTAAAGCCAAATTGGTTCTCTATCCAACGCAGTAGAAATCAAGTCGATATCTAGAAAAGTAAGCAAGTTATGACCAAAAACATAAGCAGTTCTACTACTGCCTCTTTTTGGCCACTTTTTAGTAGAACTGGTTACCTTTTTGGTCATAACTTGCTAAGTTTTCAATATATCGACTTGATTTCTTTTGTGGTAGATAGTGTAGGGCATTGACTTTAAGTGGAAATTTTTTTATTGTGGATAGTGGAAGAAATTTTTTTTATCATTTTTTCAAAAAAAGCAAAGGGGGTAGTCCATGGTTTTTTTTGGCAAAAAATATTTTTTTCACACTATCTGCAAAAAATAAAAAGTGTATTAAAGCCAAATTGGTTCTCTATCCCACGCAGTAGAAATCAAGTCGATATCTAGAAAAGTAAGCAAGTTATGACCAAAAACATAAGCAGTTCTACTACTGCCTCTTTTTGGCCACTTTTTAGTAGAACTGGTTACCTTTTTGGTCATAACTTGCTAAGTTTTCAATATATCGACTTGATTTCTTTTCTGGTAGATAGCGTAGGGCATTGACTTTAAGTGGAAATTTTTTTATTGTGGATAGTGGAAGAAATTTTTTTTATCATTTTTTCAAAAAAAGCAAAGGGGGTAGTCCATGGTTTTTTTTGCCAAAAAATATTTTTTTCACACTATCTGCAAAAAATAAAAAGTGTATTAAAGCCAAATTGGTTCTCTATCCAACGCAGTAGAAATCAAGTCGATATCTAGAAAAGTAAGCAAGTTATGACCAAAAACATAAGCAGTTCTACTACTGCCTCTTTTTGGCCACTTTTTAGTAGAACTGGTTACCTTTTTGGTCATAACTTGCTAAGTTTTCAATATATCGACTTGATTTCTTTTGTGGTAGATAGCGTAGGGCATTAACTTTAAGTGGAAATTTTTTTATTGTGGATAGTGGAAGAAATTTTTTTTATCATTTTTTCAAAAAAAGCAAAGGGGGTAGTCCATGGTTTTTTTTGGCAAAAAATATTTTTTTCACACTATCTGCAAAAAATAAAAAGTGTATTAAAGCCAAATTGGTTCTCTATCCAACGCAGTAGAAATCAAGTCGATATCTAGAAAAGTAAGCAAGTTATGACCTAAAACATAAGCAGTTCTACTACTGCCTCTTTTTGGCCACTTTTTAGTAGAACTGGTTACCTTTTTGGTCATAACTTGCTAAGTTTTCAATATATCGACTTGATTTCTTTTGTGGTAGATAGCGTAGGGCATTGACTTTAAGTGGAAATTTTTTTATTGTGGATAGTGGAAGAAATTTTTTTTATCATTTTTTCAAAAAAAGCAAAGGGGGTAGTCCATGGTTTTTTTTGGCAAAAAATATTTTTTTCGCACTATCTGCAAAAACCAAAAAGTGTATTAAAGCCAAATTGGTTCTCTATCCAACGCAGTAGAAATCAATTCGATATCTAGAAAATTAAGCAAGTTATGACCTAAAACATAAGCAGTTCTACTACTGCCTCTTTTTGGCCACTTTTTAGTAGAACTGGTTACCTTTTTGGTCATAACTTGCTAAGTTTTCACTATATTGACTTGATTTCTTTTGTGGTAGATAGCGTAGGGCATTGACTTTAAGTGGAAATTTTTTTATTGTGGATAGTGGAAGAAATTTTTTTTATCATTTTTTCAAAAAAAGCAAAGGGGGTATTCCATGGTTTTTTTTTGGCAAAAAATATTTTTTTCGCACTATCTGCAAAAACCAAAAAATGTATTAAAGCCAAATTGGTTCTCTATCCAACGCAGTAGAAATCAAGTCGATATCTAGAAAAGTAAGCAAGTTATGACCAAAAACATAAGCAGTTCTACTACTGCCTCTTTTTGGCCACTTTTTAGTAGAACTGGTTACCTTTTTGGTCATAATTTGCTAAGTTTTCACTATATCGACTTGATTTCTTTTGTGGTAGATAGCTTAGGGCATTGACTTTTAGTGGAAATTTTTTTATTGTGGATAGTGGAAGAAATTTTTTTTATCATTTTTTCAAAAAAAGCAAAGGGGGTAGTCCATGGTTTTTTTTGGCAAAAAATATTTTTTTCACACTATCTGCAAAAACCAAAAAGTGTATTAAAGACAAATTGGTTCTCTATCCAACGCAGTAGAAATCAAGTCGATATCTAGAAAAGTAAGCAAGTTATGACCAAAAACATAAGCAGTTCTACTACTGCCTCTTTTTGGCCACTTTTTAGTAGAACTGGTTACCTTTTTGGTCATAACTTGCTAAGTTTTCAATATATCGACTTGATTTCTTTTGTGGTAGATAGCGTAGGGCATTGACTTTAAGTGGAAATTTTTTTATTGTGGATAGTGGAAGAAATTTTTTTTATCATTTTTTCAAAAAAAGCAAAGGGGGTAGTCCATGGTTTTTTTTGGCAAAAAATATTTTTTTCGCACTATCTGCAAAAAGCAAAAAGTGTATTAAAGCCAAATTGGTTCTCTATCCAACGCAGTAGAAATCAAGTCGATATCTAGAAAAGTAAGCAAGTTATGACCAAAAACATAAGCAGTTCTACTACTGCCTCTTTTTGGCCACTTTTTAGTAGAACTGGTTACCTTTTTGGTCATAACTTGCTAAGTTTTCAATATATCGACTTGATTTCTTTTGTGGTAGATAGCGTAGGGCATTGACTTTAAGTGGAAATTTTTTTATAGTGGATAGTGGAAGAAATTTTTTTTATCATTTTTTCAAAAAAAGCAAAGGGGGTAGTCCATGGTTTTTTTTGGCAAAAAATATTTTTTTCACACTATCTGCAAAAAATAAAAAGTGTATTAAAGCCAAATTTTTTCTGTATCCAACGCAGTAGAAATCAAGTCGATATCTAGAAAAGTAAGCAAGTTATGACCAAAAACATAAGCAGTTCTACTACTGCCTCTTTTTGGCCACTTTTTAGTAGAACTGGTTACCTTTTTGGTCATAACTTGCTAAGTTTTCACTATATCGACTTGATTTCTTTTGTGGTAGATAGCTTAGGGCATTGACTTTAAGTGGAAATTTTTTTATTGTGGATAGTGAAAGAAATTTTTTTTATCATTTTTTCAAAAAAAGCAAAGGGGGTAGTCCATGGTTTTTTTTGGCAAAAAATATTTTTTTCACACTATCTGCAAAAACCAAAAAGTGTATTAAAGCGAAATTGGTTCTCTATCCAACGCAGTAGAAATCAAGTCGATATCTAGAAAAGTAAGCAAGTTATGACCTAAGACATAAGCAGTTCTACTACTGCCTCTTTTTGGCCACTTTTTAGTAGAACTGGTTACCTTTTTGGTCATAACTTGCTAAGTTTTCACTATATCGACTTGATTTCTTTTGTGGTAGATAGCTTAGGGCATTGACTTTAAGTGGAAATTTTTTTATTGTGGATAGTGGAAGAAATTTTTTTTATCATTTTTTCAAAAAAAGCAAAGGGGGTAGTCCATGGTTTTTTTTGGCAAAAAATATTTTTTTCGCACTATCTGCAAAAACCAAAAAGTGTATTAAAGCCAAATTGGTTCTCTATCCAACGCAGTAGAAATCAATTCGATATCTAGAAAAGTAAGCAAGTTATGACCTAAAACATAAGCAGTTCTACTACTGCCTCTTTTTGGCCACTTTTTAGTAGAACTGGTTACCTTTTTGGTCATAACTTGCTAAGTTTTCACTATATTGACTTGATTTCTTTTGTGGTAGATAGCGTAGGGCATTGACTTTAAGTGGAAATTTTTTTATTGTGGATAGTGGAAGAAATTTTTTTTATCATTTTTTCAAAAAAAGCAAAGGGGGTAGTCCATGGTTTTTTTTGGCAAAAAATATTTGTTTCGCGCTATCTGCAAAAACCAAAAAGTGTATTAAAGCGAAATTGGTTCTCTATCCAACGCAGTAGAAATCAAGTCGATATCTAGAAAAGTAAGCAAGTTATGACCAAAAACATAAGCAGTTCTACTACTGCCTCTTTTTAGCCACTTTTTAGTAGAACTGGTTACCTTTTTGGTCATAACTTGCTAAGTTTTCACTATATCGACTTGATTTCTTTTGTGGTAGATAGCTTAGGGCATTGACTTTTAGTGGAAATTTTTTTATTGTGGATAGTGAAAGAAATTTTTTTTATCATTTTTTCAAAAAAAGCAAAGGGGGTATTCCATGGTTTTTTTTGGCAAAAAATATTTTTTTCGCACTATCTGCAAAAACCAAAAAGTGTATTAAAGCCAAATTGGTTCTCTATCCAACGCAGTAGAAATCAAGTCGATATCTAGAAAAGTAAGCAAGTTATGACCAGAAACATAAGCAGTTCTACTACTGCCTCTTTCCGGCCACTTTTTAGTAGAACTGGTTACCTTTTTGGTCATAACTTGCTAAGTTTGCAATATATGGACTTGATTTCTTTTGTGCTAAAAGCAAAAAGTGTATTAAAGCCAAATTGGTTCTCTATCCAACGCAGTAGAAATCAAGTCGATATCTAGAAAAGTAAGCAAGTTATGACCTAAAACATAAGCAGTTCTACTACTGCCTCTTTCCGGCCACTTTTTAGTAGAACTGGTTACCTTTTTGGTCATAACTTGCTAAGTTTTCACTATATCGACTTGATTTCTTTTGTGGTAGATAGCTTAGGGCATTGACTTTAAGTGGAAATTTTTTTATTGTGGATAGTAAAAGAAATTTTTTTTATCATTTTTTCAAAAAAAGCAAAGGGGGTAGTCCATGGTTTTTTTTGGCAAAAAATATTTTTTTCGCACTATCTGCAAAAACCAAAAAGTGTATTAAAGCCAAATTGGTTCTCTATCCAACGCAGTAGAAATCAAGTCGATATCTAGAAAAGTAAGCAAGTTATGACCTAAAACATAAGCAGTTCTACTACTGCCTCTTTTTGGCCACTTTTTAGTAGAACTGGTTACCTTTTTGGTCATAACTTGCTAAGTTTTCACTATATCGACTTGATTTCTTTTGTGGTAGATAGCTTAGGGCATTGACTTCAAGTGGAAATTTTTTTATTGTGGATAGTGGAAGAAATTTTTTTTATCATTTTTTCAGAAAAAGCAAAGGGGGTAGTCCATGGTTTTTTCTGGCAAAAAATATTTTTTTCACACTATCTGCAAAAACCAAAAAGTGTATTAAAGCCAAATTGGTTCTCTATCCAACGCAGTAGAAATCAAGTCGATATCTAGAAAAGTAAGCAAGTTATGACCAAAAACATAAGCAGTTCTACTACTGCCTCTTTTTGGCCACTTTTTAGTAGAACTGGTTACCTTTTTGGTCATAACTTGCTAAGTTTTCACTATATCGACTTGATTTCTTTTGTGGTAGATAGCTTAGGGCATTGACTTCAAGTGGAAATTTTTTTATTGTGGATAGTGGAAGAAATTTTTTTTATCATTTTTTCAGAAAAAGCAAAGGGGGTAGTCCATGGTTTTTTCTGGCAAAAAATATTTTTTTCACACTATCTGCAAAAACCAAAAAGTGTATTAAAGCCAAATTGGTTCTCTATCCAACGCAGTAGAAATCAAGTCGATATCTAGAAAAGTAAGCAAGTTATGACCAAAAACATAAGCAGTTCTACTACTGCCTCTTTTTGGCCACTTTTTAGTAGAACTGGTTACCTTTTTGGTCATAACTTGCTAAGTTTTCACTATATCGACTTGATTTCTTTTGTGGTAGATAGCTTAGGGCATTGACTTCAAGTGGAAATTTTTTTATTGTGGATAGTAAAAGAAATTTTTTTTATCATTTTTTCAAAAAAAGCAAAGGGGGTAGTCCATGGTTTTTTTTGGCAAAAAATATTTTTTTCACACTATCTGCAAAAACCAAAAAGTGTATTAAAGCCAAATTGGTTCTCTATCCAACGCAGTAGAAATCAAGTCGATATCTAGAAAAGTAAGCAAGTTATGACCAAAAACATAAGCAGTTCTACTACTGCCTCTTTTTGGCCACTTTTTAGTAGAACTGGTTACCTTTTTGGTCATAACTTGCTAAGTTTTCACTATATCGACTTGATTTCTTTTGTGGTAGATAGCTTAGGGCATTGACTTCAAGTGGAAATTTTTTTATTGTGGATAGTGGAAGAAATTTTTTTTATCATTTTTTCAGAAAAAGCAAAGGGGGTAGTCCATGGTTTTTTCTGGCAAAAAATATTTTTTTCACACTATCTGCAAAAACCAAAAAGTGTATTAAAGCCAAATTGGTTCTCTATCCAACGCAGTAGAAATCAAGTCGATATCTAGAAAAGTAAGCAAGTTATGACCAAAAACATAAGCAGTTCTACTACTGCCTCTTTTTGGCCACTTTTTAGTAGAACTGGTTACCTTTTTGGTCATAACTTGCTAAGTTTTCACTATATCGACTTGATTTCTTTGTGGTAAATAGCTTAGGGCATTGACTTTTAGTGGAAATTTTTTTATTGTGGATAGTGGAAGAAATTTTTTTTATCATTTTTTCAGAAAAAGCAAAGGGGGTAGTCCATGGTTTTTTCTGGCAAAAAATATTTTTTTCACACTATCTGCAAAAACCAAAAAGTGTATTAAAGCCAAATTGGTTCTCTATCCAACGCAGTAGAAATCAAGTCGATATCTAGAAAAGTAAGCAAGTTATGACCAAAAACATAAGCAGTTCTACTACTGCCTCTTTTTGGCCACTTTTTAGTAGAACTGGTTACCTTTTTGGTCATAACTTGCTAAGTTTTCACTATATCGACTTGATTTCTTTTGTGGTAGATAGCTTAGGGCATTGACTTTAAGTGGAAATTTTTTTATTGTGGATAGTAAAAGAAATTTTTTTTATAATTTTTTCAAAAAAAGCAAAGGGGGTAGTCCATGGTTTTTTTTGGCAAAAAATATTTTTTTCACACTATCTGCAAAAACCAAAAAGTGTATTAAAGCCAAATTGGTTCTCTATCCAACGCAGTAGAAATCAAGTCGATATCTAGAAAAGTAAGCAAGTTATGACCTAAAACATAAGCAGTTCTACTACTGCCTCTTTTTGGCCACTTTTTAGTAGAACTGGTTACCTTTTTGGTCATAACTTGCTAAGTTTTCACTATATCGACTTGATTTCTTTTGTGGTAGATAGCTTAGGGCATTGACTTCAAGTGGAAATTTTTTTATTGTGGATAGTGGAAGAAATTTTTTTTATCATTTTTTCAGAAAAAGCAAAGGGGGTAGTCCATGGTTTTTTCTGACAAAAAATATTTTTTTCACACTATCTGCAAAAACCAAAAAGTGTATTAAAGCCAAATTGGTTCTCTATCCAACGCAGTAGAAATCAAGTCGATATCTAGAAAAGTAAGCAAGTTATGACCAAAAACATAAGCAGTTCTACTACTGCCTCTTTTTGGCCACTTTTTAGTAGAACTGGTTACCTTTTTGGTCATAACTTGCTAAGTTTTCACTATATCGACTTGATTTCTTTTGTGGTAGATAGCTTAGGGCATTGACTTTAAGTGGAAATTTTTTTATTGTGGATAGTAAAAGAAATTTTTTTTATCATTTTTTCAAAAAAAGCAAAGGGGGTAGTCCATGGTTTTTTTTGGCAAAAAATATTTTTTTCGCACTATCTGCAAAAACCAAAAAGTGTATTAAAGCCAAATTGGTTCTCTATCCAACGCAGTAGAAATCAAGTCGATATCTAGAAAAGTAAGCAAGTTATGACCTAAAACATAAGCAGTTCTACTACTGCCTCTTTTTGGCCACTTTTTAGTAGAACTGGTTACCTTTTTGGTCATAACTTGCTAAGTTTTCACTATATCGACTTGATTTCTTTTGTGGTAGATAGCTTAGGGCATTGACTTCAAGTGGAAATTTTTTTATTGTGGATAGTGGAAGAAATTTTTTTTATCATTTTTTCAGAAAAAGCAAAGGGGGTAGTCCATGGTTTTTTCTGGCAAAAAATATTTTTTTCACACTATCTGCAAAAACCAAAAAGTGTATTAAAGCCAAATTGGTTCTCTATCCAACGCAGTAGAAATCAAGTCGATATCTAGAAAAGTAAGCAAGTTATGACCAAAAACATAAGCAGTTCTACTACTGCCTCTTTTTGGCCACTTTTTAGTAGAACTGGTTACCTTTTTGGTCATAACTTGCTAAGTTTTCACTATATCGACTTGATTTCTTTTGTGGTAGATAGCTTAGGGCATTGACTTCAAGTGGAAATTTTTTTATTGTGGATAGTGGAAGAAATTTTTTTTATCATTTTTTCAGAAAAAGCAAAGGGGGTAGTCCATGGTTTTTTCTGGCAAAAAATATTTTTTTCACACTATCTGCAAAAACCAAAAAGTGTATTAAAGCCAAATTGGTTCTCTATCCAACGCAGTAGAAATCAAGTCGATATCTAGAAAAGTAAGCAAGTTATGACCAAAAACATAAGCAGTTCTACTACTGCCTCTTTTTGGCCACTTTTTGGCCACTTTTTAGTAGAACTGGTTACCTTTTTGGTCATAACTTGCTAAGTTTTCACTATATCGACTTGATTTCTTTTGTGGTAGATAGCTTAGGGCATTGACTTTAAGTGGAAATTTTTTTATTGTGGATAGTAAAAGAAATTTTTTTTATCATTTTTTCAAAAAAAGCAAAGGGGGTAGTCCATGGTTTTTTTTGGCAAAAAATATTTTTTTCGCACTATCTGCAAAAACCAAAAAGTGTATTAAAGCCAAATTGGTTCTCTATCCAACGCAGTAGAAATCAAGTCGATATCTAGAAAAGTAAGCAAGTTATGACCTAAAACATAAGCAGTTCTACTACTGCCTCTTTTTGGCCACTTTTTAGTAGAACTGGTTACCTTTTTGGTCATAACTTGCTAAGTTTTCACTATATCGACTTGATTTCTTTTGTGGTAGATAGCTTAGGGCATTGACTTCAAGTGGAAATTTTTTTATTGTGGATAGTGGAAGAAATTTTTTTTATCATTTTTTCAGAAAAAGCAAAGGGGGTAGTCCATGGTTTTTTCTGGCAAAAAATATTTTTTTCACACTATCTGCAAAAACCAAAAAGTGTATTAAAGCCAAATTGGTTCTCTATCCAACGCAGTAGAAATCAAGTCGATATCTAGAAAAGTAAGCAAGTTATGACCAAAAACATAAGCAGTTCTACTACTGCCTCTTTTTGGCCACTTTTTAGTAGAACTGGTTACCTTTTTGGTCATAACTTGCTAAGTTTTCACTATATCGACTTGATTTCTTTTGTGGTAGATAGCTTAGGGCATTGACTTCAAGTGGAAATTTTTTTATTGTGGATAGTGGAAGAAATTTTTTTTATCATTTTTTCAGAAAAAGCAAAGGGGGTAGTCCATGGTTTTTTCTGGCAAAAAATATTTTTTTCACACTATCTGCAAAAACCAAAAAGTGTATTAAAGCCAAATTGGTTCTCTATCCAACGCAGTAGAAATCAAGTCGATATCTAGAAAAGTAAGCAAGTTATGACCAAAAACATAAGCAGTTCTACTACTGCCTCTTTTTGGCCACTTTTTAGTAGAACTGGTTACCTTTTTGGTCATAACTTGCTAAGTTTTCACTATATCGACTTGATTTCTTTTGTGGTAGATAGCTTAGGGCATTGACTTCAAGTGGAAATTTTTTTATTGTGGATAGTAAAAGAAATTTTTTTTATCATTTTTTCAAAAAAAGCAAAGGGGGTAGTCCATGGTTTTTTTTGGCAAAAAATATTTTTTTCACACTATCTGCAAAAACCAAAAAGTGTATTAAAGCCAAATTGGTTTTCTATCCAACGCAGTAGAAATCAAGTCGATATCTAGAAAAGTAAGCAAGTTATGACCAAAAACATAAGCAGTTCTACTACTGCCTCTTTTTGGCCACTTTTTAGTAGAACTGGTTACCTTTTTGGTCATAACTTGCTAAGTTTTCACTATATCGACTTGATTTCTTTTGTGGTAGATAGCTTAGGGCATTGACTTCAAGTGGAAATTTTTTTATTGTGGATAGTGGAAGAAATTTTTTTTATCATTTTTTCAGAAAAAGCAAAGGGGGTAGTCCATGGTTTTTTCTGGCAAAAAATATTTTTTTCACACTATCTGCAAAAACCAAAAAGTGTATTAAAGCCAAATTGGTTCTCTATCCAACGCAGTAGAAATCAAGTCGATATCTAGAAAAGTAAGCAAGTTATGACCAAAAACATAAGCAGTTCTACTACTGCCTCTTTTTGGCCACTTTTTAGTAGAACTGGTTACCTTTTTGGTCATAACTTGCTAAGTTTTCACTATATCGACTTGATTTCTTTGTGGTAAATAGCTTAGGGCATTGACTTTTAGTGGAAATTTTTTTATTGTGGATAGTGGAAGAAATTTTTTTTATCATTTTTTCAAAAAAAGCAAAGGGGGTAGTCCATGGTTTTTTTGGCAAAAAATATTTTTTTCACACTATCTGCAAAAACCAAAAAGTGTATTAAAGCCAAATTGGTTCTCTATCCAACGCAGTAGAAATCAAGTCGATATCTAGAAAAGTAAGCAAGTTATGACCAAAAACATAAGCAGTTCTACTACTGCCTCTTTTTGGCCACTTTTTAGTAGAACTGGTTACCTTTTTGGTCATAACTTGCTAAGTTTTCACTATATCGACTTGATTTCTTTTGTGGTAGATAGCTTAGGGCATTGACTTTTAGTGGAAATTTTTTTATTGTGGATAGTGGAAGAAATTTTTTTTATCATTTTTTCAAAAAAAGCAAAGGGGGTAGTCCATGGTTTTTTTGGCAAAAAATATTTTTTTCGCACTATCTGCAAAAACCAAAAAGTGTATTAAAGCCAAATTGGTTCTCTATCCAACGCAGTAGAAATCAAGTCGATATCTAGAAAAGTAAGCAAGTTATGACCAAAAACATAAGCAGTTCTACTACTGCCTCTTTTTGGCCACTTTTTAGTAGAACTGGTTACCTTTTTGGTCATAACTTGCTAAGTTTTCACTATATCGACTTGATTTCTTTTGTGGTAGATAGCTTAGGGCATTGACTTTTAGTGGAAATTTTTTTATTGTGGATAGTGGAAGAAATTTTTTTTATCATTTTTTCAAAAAAAGCAAAGGGGGTAGTCCATGGTTTTTTTGGCAAAAAATATTTTTTTCGCACTATCTGCAAAAACCAAAAAGTGTATTAAAGCCAAATTGGTTCTCTATCCAACGCAGTAGAAATCAAGTCGATATCTAGAAAAGTAAGCAAGTTATGACCAAAAACATAAGCAGTTCTATTACTGCCTCTTTTTGGCCACTTTTTAGTAGAACTGGTTACCTTTTTGGTCATAACTTGCTAAGTTTTCACTATATCGACTTGATTTCTTTTGTGGTAGATAGCTTAGGGCATTGACTTTTAGTGGAAATTTTTTTATTGTGGATAGTGGAAGAAATTTTTTTATCATTTTTTCAAAAAAACCAAAAAGTGTATTAAAGCCAAATTGGTTCTCTATCCAACGCAGTAGAAATCAAGTCGATATCTAGAAAAGTAAGCAAGTTATGACCAAAAACATAAGCAGTTCTACTACTGCCTCTTTTTGGCCACTTTTTAGTAGAACTGGTTACCTTTTTGGTCATAACTTGCTAAGTTTTCACTATATCGACTTGATTCCTTTTGTGGTAGATAGCTTAGGGCATTGACTTTTAGTGGAAATTTTTTTATTGTGGATAGTGGAAGAAATTTTTTTTATCATTTTTTCAAAAAAAGCAAAGGGGGTAGTCCATGGTTTTTTTTGGAAAAAAATATTATTTTCGCACTATCTGAAAAAACCAAAAAGTGTATTAAAGCCAAATTGGTTCTCTATCCAACGCAGTAGAAATCAAGTCGATATCTAGAAAAGTAAGCAAGTTATGACCTAAAACATAAGCAGTTCTACTACTGCCTCTTTTTGGCCACTTTTTAGTAGAACTGGTTACCTTTTTGGTCATAACTTGCTAAGTTTTCACTATATCGACTTGATTTCTTTTGTGGTAGATAGCTTAGGGCATTGACTTTAAGTGGAAATTTTTTTATTGTGGATAGTGGAAGAAATTTTTTTTATCATTTTTTCAAAAAAAGCAAAGGGGGTAGTCCATGGTTTTTTTGGCAAAAAATATTTTTTTCGCACTATCTGCAAAAACCAAAAAGTGTATTAAAGCCAAATTGGTTCTCTATCCAACGCAGTAGAAATCAAGTCGATATCTAGAAAAGTAAGCAAGTTATGACCAAAAACATAAGCAGTTCTACTACTGCCTCTTTTTGGCCACTTTTTAGTAGAACTGGTTACCTTTTTGGTCATAACTTGCTAAGTTTTCACTATATCGACTTGATTTCTTTTGTGGTAGATAGCTTAGGGCATTGACTTTTAGTGGAAATTTTTTTATTGTGGATAGTGGAAGAAATTTTTTTTATCATTTTTTCAAAAAAAGCAAAGGGGGTAGTCCATGGTTTTTTTGGCAAAAAATATTTTTTTCGCACTATCTGCAAAAACCAAAAAGTGTATTAAAGCCAAATTGGTTCTCTATCCAACGCAGTAGAAATCAAGTCGATATCTAGAAAAGTAAGCAAGTTATGACCAAAAACATAAGCAGTTCTATTACTGCCTCTTTTTGGCCACTTTTTAGTAGAACTGGTTACCTTTTTGGTCATAACTTGCTAAGTTTTCACTATATCGACTTGATTTCTTTTGTGGTAGATAGCTTAGGGCATTGACTTTTAGTGGAAATTTTTTTATTGTGGATAGTGGAAGAAATTTTTTTATCATTTTTTCAAAAAAACCAAAAAGTGTATTAAAGCCAAATTGGTTCTCTATCCAACGCAGTAGAAATCAAGTCGATATCTAGAAAAGTAAGCAAGTTATGACCAAAAACATAAGCAGTTCTACTACTGCCTCTTTTTGGCCACTTTTTAGTAGAACTGGTTACCTTTTTGGTCATAACTTGCTAAGTTTTCACTATATCGACTTGATTCCTTTTGTGGTAGATAGCTTAGGGCATTGACTTTTAGTGGAAATTTTTTTATTGTGGATAGTGGAAGAAATTTTTTTTATCATTTTTTCAAGAAAAGCAAAGGGGGTAGTCCATGGTTTTTTTTGGAAAAAAATATTATTTTCGCACTATCTGAAAAAACCAAAAAGTGTATTAAAGCCAAATTGGTTCTCTATCCAACGCAGTAGAAATCAAGTCGATATCTAGAAAAGTAAGCAAGTTATGACCTAAAACATAAGCAGTTCTACTACTGCCTCTTTTTGGCCACTTTTTAGTAGAACTGGTTACCTTTTTGGTCATAACTTGCTAAGTTTTCACTATATCGACTTGATTTCTTTTGTGGTAGATAGCTTAGGGCATTGACTTTAAGTGGAAATTTTTTTATTGTGGATAGTGGAAGAAATTTTTTTTATCATTTTTTCAAAAAAAGCAAAGGGGGTAGTCCATGGTTTTTTTGGCAAAAAATATTTTTTTCGCACTATCTGCAAAAACCAAAAAGTGTATTAAAGCCAAATTGGTTCTCTATCCAACGCAGTAGAAATCAAGTCGATATCTAGAAAAGTAAGCAAGTTATGACCAAAAACATAAGCAGTTCTACTACTGCCTCTTTTTGGCCACTTTTTAGTAGAACTGGTTACCTTTTTGGTCATAACTTGCTAAGTTTTCACTATATCGACTTGATTTCTTTTGTGGTAGATAGCTTAGGGCATTGACTTTTAGTGGAAATTTTTTTATTGTGGATAGTGGAAGAAATTTTTTTTATCATTTTTTCAAAAAAAGCAAAGGGGGTAGTCCATGGTTTTTTTTGGCAAAAAATATTTTTTTCGCACTATCTGCAAAAACCAAAAAGTGTATTAAAGCCAAATTTGTTCTCTATCCAACGCAGTAGAAATCAAGTCGATATCTAGAAAAGTAAGCAAGTTATGACCAAAAACATAAGCAGTTCTACTACTGCCTCTTTTTGGCCACTTTTTAGTAGAACTGGTTACCTTTTTGGTCATAACTTGCTAAGTTTTCACTATATCGACTTGATTTCTTTTGTGGTAGATAGCTTAGGGCATTGACTTTTAGTGGAAATTTTTTTATTGTGGATAGTGGAAGAAATTTTTTTTATCATTTTTTCAAAAAAAGCAAAGGGGGTAGTCCATGGTTTTTTTCGGCAAAAAATATTTTTTTCGCACTATCTGCAAAAACCAAAAAGTGTATTAAAGCCAAATTGGTTCTCTATCCAACGCAATAGAAATCAAGTCGATATCTAGAAAAGTAAGCAAGTTATGACCAAAAACATAAGCAGTTCTACTACTGCCTCTTTTTGGCCACTTTTTAGTAGAACTGGTTACCTTTTTGGTCATAACTTGCTAAGTTTTCACTATATCGACTTGATTTCTTTTGTGGTAGATAGCTTAGGGCATTGACTTTTAGTGGAAATTTTTTTATTGTGGATAGTGGAAGAAATTTGTTTTATCATTTTTTCAAAAAAAGCAAAGGGGGTAGTCCATGGTTTTTTTGGCAAAAAATATTTTTTTCGCACTATCTGCAAAAACCAAAAAGTGTATTAAAGCCAAATTGGTTCTCTATCCAACGCAGTAGAAATCAAGTCGATATCTAGAAAAGTAAGCAAGTTATGACCAAAAACATAAGCAGTTCTACTACTGCCTCTTTTTGGCCACTTTTTAGTAGAACTGGTTACCTTTTTGGTCATAACTTGCTAAGTTTTCACTATATCGACTTGATTTCTTTTGTGGTAGATAGCTTAGGGCATTGACTTTTAGTGGAAATTTTTTTATTGTGGATAGTGGAAGAAATTTTTTTTATCATTTTTTCAAAAAAAGCAAAGGGGGTAGTCCATGGTTTTTTTCGGCAAAAAATATTTTTTTCGCACTATCTGCAAAAACCAAAAAGTGTATTAAAGCCAAATTGGTTCTCTATCCAACGCAATAGAAATCAAGTCGATATCTAGAAAAGTAAGCAAGTTATGACCAAAAACATAAGCAGTTCTACTACTGCCTCTTTTTGGCCACTTTTTAGTAGAACTGGTTACCTTTTTGGTCATAACTTGCTAAGTTTTCACTATATCGACTTGATTTCTTTTGTGGTAGATAGCTTAGGGCATTGACTTTTAGTGGAAATTTTTTTATTGTGGATAGTGGAAGAAATTTTTTTTATCATTTTTTCAAAAAAAGCAAAGGGGGTAGTCCATGGTTTTTTTCGGCAAAAAATATTTTTTTCGCACTATCTGCAAAAACCAAAAAGTGTATTAAAGCCAAATTGGTTCTCTATCCAACGCAATAGAAATCAAGTCGATATCTAGAAAAGTAAGCAAGTTATGACCAAAAACATAAGCAGTTCTACTACTGCCTCTTTTTGGCCACTTTTTAGTAGAACTGGTTACCTTTTTGGTCATAACTTGCTAAGTTTTCACTATATCGACTTGATTTCTTTTGTGGTAGATAGCTTAGGGCATTGACTTTTAGTGGAAATTTTTTTATTGTGGATAGTGGAAGAAATTTGTTTTATCATTTTTTCAAAAAAAGCAAAGGGGGTAGTCCATGGTTTTTTTCGGCAAAAAATATTTTTTTCGCACTATCTGCAAAAACCAAAAAGTGTATTAAAGCCAAATTGGTTCTCTATCCAACGCAATAGAAATCAAGTCGATATCTAGAAAAGTAAGCAAGTTATGACCAAAAACATAAGCAGTTCTACTACTGCCTCTTTTTGGCCACTTTTTAGTAGAACTGGTTACCTTTTTGGTCATAACTTGCTAAGTTTTCACTATATCGACTTGATTTCTTTTGTGGTAGATAGCTTAGGGCATTGACTTTTAGTGGAAATTTTTTTATTGTGGATAGTGGAAGAAATTTTTTTTATCATTTTTTCAAAAAAAGCAAAGGGGGTAGTCCATGGTTTTTTTCGGCAAAAAATATTTTTTTCGCACTATCTGCAAAAACCAAAAAGTGTATTAAAGCCAAATTGGTTCTCTATCCAACGCAATAGAAATCAAGTCGATATCTAGAAAAGTAAGCAAGTTATGACCAAAAACATAAGCAGTTCTACTACTGCCTCTTTTTGGCCACTTTTTAGTAGAACTGGTTACCTTTTTGGTCATAACTTGCTAAGTTTTCACTATATCGACTTGATTTCTTTTGTGGTAGATAGCTTAGGGCATTGACTTTAAGTGGAAATTTTTTTATTGTGGATAGTAAAAGAAATTTTTTTTATCATTTTTTCAAAAAAAGCAAAGGGGGTAGTCCATGGTTTTTTTTGGCAAAAAATATTTTTTTCACACTATCTGCAAAAAATAAAAAGTGTATTAAAGCCAAATTTTTTCTGTATCCAACGCAGTAGAAATCAAGTCGATATCTAGAAAAGTAAGCAAGTTATGACCAAAAACATAAGCAGTTCTACTACTGCCTCTTTTTGGCCACTTTTTAGTAGAATTGGTTACATTTTTGGTCATAACTTGCTAAGTTTTCAATATATCGACTTGATTTCTTTTGTGGTAGATAGCTTAGGGCATTGACTTTTAGTGGAAATTTTTTTATTGTGGATAGTGGAAGAAATTTGTTTTATCATTTTTTCAAAAAAAGCAAAGGGGGTAGTCCATGGTTTTTTTGGCAAAAAATATTTTTTTCGCACTATCTGCAAAAACCAAAAAGTGTATTAAAGCCAAATTGGTTCTCTATCCAACGCAGTAGAAATCAAGTCGATATCTAGAAAAGTAAGCAAGTTATGACCAAAAACATAAGCAGTTCTACTACTGCCTCTTTTTGGCCACTTTTTAGTAGAACTGGTTACCTTTTTGGTCATAACTTGCTAAGTTTTCACTATATCGACTTGATTTCTTTTGTGGTAGATAGCGTAGGGCATTGACTTTAAGTGGAAATTTTTTTATTGTGGATAGTGGAAGAAATTTTTTTTATCATTTTTTCAAAAAAAGCAAAGGGGGTAGGTAGTCCATGGTTTTTTTCGGCAAAAAATATTTTTTTCGCACTATCTGCAAAAACCAAAAAGTGTATTAAAGCCAAATTGGTTCTCTATCCAACGCAGTAGAAATCAAGTCGATATCTAGAAAAGTAAGCAAGTTATGACCAAAAACATAAGCAGTTCTACTACTGCCTCTTTTTGGCCACTTTTTAGTAGAACTGGTTACCTTTTTGGTCATAACTTGCTAAGTTTTCACTATATCGACTTGATTTCGTTTGTGGTAGATAGCTTAGGGCATTGACTTTAAGTGGAAATTTTTTTATTGTGGATAGTAAAAGAAATTTTTTTTATCATTTTTTCAAAAAAAGCAAAGGGGGTAGTCCATGGTTTTTTTTGGCAAAAAATATTTTTTTCGCACTATCTGCAAAAACCAAAAAGTGTATTAAAGCCAAATTGGTTCTCTATCCAACGCAGTAGAAATCTAGTCGATATCTAGAAAAGTAAGCAAGTTATGACCAAAAACATAAGCAGTTCTACTACTGCCTCTTTTTGGCCACTTTTTAGTAGAACTGGTTACCTTTTTGGTCAAAACTTGCTAAGTTTTCACTATATCGACTTGATTTCTTTTGTGGTAGATAGCTTAGGGCATTGACTTTTAGTGGAAATTTTTTTATTATGGATAGTGGAAGAAATTTTTTTTATCATTTTTTCAAAAAAAGCAAAGGGGGTAGTCCATGGTTTTTTTTGGCAAAAAATATTATTTTCGCACTATCTGAAAAAACCAAAAAGTGTATTAAAGCCAAATTGGTTCTCTATCCAACGCAGTAGAAATCAAGTCGATATCTAGAAAAGTAAGCAAGTTATGACCAAAAACATAAGCAGTTCTACTACTGCCTCTTTTTGGCCACTTTTTAGTAGAACTGGTTACCTTTTTGGTCATAACTTGCTAAGTTTTCACTATATCGACTTGATTTCTTTTGTGGTAGATAGCGTAGGGCATTGACTTTAAGTGGAAATTTTTTTATTGTGGATAGTGGAAGAAATTTTTTTTATAATTTTTTCAAAAAAAGCAAAGGGGGTAGTCCATGGTTTTTTTTGGCAAAAAATATTTTTTTCGCACTATCTGCAAAAACCAAAAAGTGTATTAAAGCCAAATTGGTTCTCTATCCAACGCAGTAGAAATCAAGTCGATATCTAGAAAAGTAAGCAAGTTATGACCAAAAACATAAGCAGTTCTACTACTGCCTCTTTTTGGCCACTTTTTAGTAGAACTGGTTACCTTTTTGGTCAAAACTTGCTAAGTTTTCACTATATCGACTTGATTTCATTTGTGGTAGATAGCTTAGGGCATTGACTTTAAGTGGAAATTTTTTTATTGTGGATAGTGGAAGAAATTTTTTTTATCATTTTTTCAAAAAAAGCAAAGGGGGTAGTATATGGTTTTTTTGGCAAAAAATATTTTTTTCGCACTATCTGCAAAAACCAAAAAGTGTATTAAAGCCAAATTGGTTCTCTATCCAACGCAGTAGAAATCAAGTCGATATCTAGAAAAGTAAGCAAGTTATGACCTAAAACATAAGCAGTTCTACTACTGCCTCTTTTTGGCCACTTTTTAGTAGAACTGGTTACCTTTTTGGTCATAACTTGCTAAGTTTTCACTATATCGACTTGATTTCTTTTGTGGTAGATAGCTTAGGGCATTGACTTTAAGTGGAAATTTTTTTATTGTGGATAGTGGAAGAAATTTTTTTTATCATTTTTTCAAAAAAAGCAAAGGGGGTAGTCCATGGTTTTTTTTGGCAAAAAATATTATTTTCGCACTATCTGCAAAAAACCAAAAAGTGTATTAAAGCCAAATTGGTTCTCTATCCAACGCAGTAGAAATCAAGTCGATATCTAGAAAAGTAAGCAAGTTATGACCAAAAACATAAGCAGTTCTACTACTGCCTCTTTTTGGCCACTTTTTAGTAGAACTGGTTACCTTTTTGGTCATAACTTGCTAAGTTTTCACTATATCGACTTGATTTCTGTTGTGGTAGATAGCTTAGGGCATTGACTTTTAGTGGAAATTTTTTTATTGTGGATAGTGGAAGAAATTTTTTTTATCATTTTTTCAAAAAAAGCAAAGGGGGTAGTCCATGGTTTTTTTGGCAAAAAATATTTTTTTCGCACTATCTGCAAAAACCAAAAAGTGTATTAAAGCCAAATTGGTTCTCTATCCAACGCAGTAGAAATCAAGTCGATATCTAGAAAAGTAAGCAAGTTATGACCTAAAACATAAGCAGTTCTACTACTGCCTCTTTTTGGCCACTTTTTAGTAGAACTGGTTACCTTTTTGGTCATAACTTGCTAAGTTTTCACTATATCGACTTGATTTCTTTTGTGGTAGATAGCTTAGGGCATTGACTTTAAGTGGAAATTTTTTTATTGTGGATAGTGAAAGAAATTTTTTTATCATTTTTTCAAAAAAAGCAAAGGGGGTAGTCCATGGTTTTTTTGGCAAAAAATATTATTTTCGCACTATCTGAAAAAACCAAAAAGTGTATTAAAGCCAAATTGGTTCTCTATCCAAAGCAGTAGAAATCAAGTCGATATCTAGAAAAGTAGGCAAGTTATGACCAAAAACATAAGCAGTTCTACTACTGCCTCTTTTTGGCCACTTTTTAGTAGAACTGGTTACCTTTTTGGTTATAACTTGCTAAGTTTTCACTATATCGACTTGATTTCTTTTGTGGTAGATAGCGTAGGGCATTGACTTTAAGTGGAAATTTTTTTATTGTGGATAGTGGAAGAAATTTTTTTTATCATTTTTTCAAAAAAAGCAAAGGGGGTAGTCCATGGTTTTTTTTGGCAAAAAATATTATTTTCGCACTATCTGAAAAAATCAAAAAGTGTAATAAAGCCAATTTGGTTCTCTATCCAACGCAGTAGAAATCAAGTCGATATCTAGAAAAGTAAGCAAGTTATGACCTAAAACATAAGCAGTTCTACTACTGCCTCTTTTTGGCCACTTTTTAGTAGAACTGGTTACCTTTTTGGTCATAACTTGCTAAGTTTTCACTATATCGACTTGATTTCTTTTGTGGTAGATAGCTTAGGGCATTGACTTTAAGTGGAAATTTTTTTATTGTGGATAGTAAAAGAAATTTTTTTTATCATTTTTTCAAAAAAAGCAAAGGGGGTAGGTAGTCCATGGTTTTTTTCGGCAAAAAATATTTTTTTCGCACTATCTGCAAAAACCAAAAAGTGTATTAAAGCCAAATTGGTTCTCTATCCAACGCAGTAGAAATCAAGTCGATATCTAGAAAAGTAAGCAAGTTATGACCTAAAACATAAGCAGTTCTACTACTGCCTCTTTTTGGCCACTTTTTAGTAGAACTGGTTACCTTTTTGGTCATAACTTGCTAAGTTTTCACTATATCGACTTGATTTCTTTTGTGGTAGATAGCTTAGGGCATTGACTTTAAGTGGAAATTTTTTTATTGTGGATAGTAAAAGAAATTTTTTTTATCATTTTTTCAAAAAAAGCAAAGGGGGTAGGTAGTCCATGGTTTTTTTCGGCAAAAAATATTTTTTTCGCACTATCTGCAAAAACCAAAAAGTGTATTAAAGCCAAATTGTTTCTCTATCCAACGCAGTAGAAATCAAGTCGATATCTAGAAAAGTAAGCAAGTTATGACCAAAAACATAAGCAGTTCTACTACTGCCTCTTTTTGGCCACTTTTTAGTAGAACTGGTTACCTTTTTGGTCATAACTTGCTAAGTTTTCACTATATCGACTTGATTTCTTTTGTGGTAGATAGCTTAGGGCATTGACTTTTAGTGGAAATTTTTTTATTGTGGATAGTGGAAGAAATTTTTTTTATCATTTTTTCAAAAAAAGCAAAGGGGGTAGTCCATGGTTTTTTTTGGCAAAAAATATTTTTTTCGCACTATCTGCAAAAACCAAAAAGTGTATTAAAGCCAAATTGGTTCTCTATCCAACGCAGTAGAAATCAAGTCGATATCTAGAAAAGTAAGCAAGTTATGACCTAAAACATAAGCAGTTCTACTACTGCCTCTTTTTGGCCACTTTTTAGTAGAACTGGTTACCTTTTTGGTCATAACTTGCTAAGTTTTCACTATATCGACTTGATTTCTTTTGTGGTAGATAGCTTAGGGCATTGACTTTAAGTGGAAATTTTTTTATTGTGGATAGTAAAAGAAATTTTTTTTATCATTTTTTCAAAAAAAGCAAAGGGGGTAGTCCATGGTTTTTTTTGGCAAAAAATATTTTTTTCGCACCATCTGCAAAAACCAAAAAGTGTATTAAAGCCAAATTGGTTCTCTATCCAACGCAGTAGAAATCAAGTCGATATCTAGAAAAGTAAGCAAGTTATGACCTAAAACATAAGCAGTTCTACTACTGCCTCTTTTTGGCCACTTTTTAGTAGAACTGGTTACCTTTTTGTCATAACTTGCTAAGTTTTCACTATATCGACTTGATTTCTTTTGTGGTAGATAGCTTAGGGCATTGACTTTTAGTGGAAATTTTTTTATTGTGGATAGTGGAAGAAATTTTTTTTATCATTTTTTCAAAAAAAGCAAAGGGGGTAGGTAGTCCATGGTTTTTTTCGTTAAAAAATATTTTTTTCGCACTATCTGCAAAAACCAAAAACTGTATTAAAGCCAAATTGGTTCTCTATCCAACGCAGTAGAAATCAAGTCGATATCTAGAAAAGTAAGCAAGTTATGACCTAAAACATAAGCAGTTCTACTACTGCCTCTTTTTGGCCACTTTTTAGTAGAACTGGTTACCTTTTTGGTCATAACTTGCTAAGTTTTCACTATATCGACTTGATTTCTTTTGTGGTAGATAGCTTAGGGCATTGACTTTAAGTGGAAATTTTTTTATTGTGGATAGTAAAAGAAATTTTTTTTATCATTTTTTCAAAAAAAGCAAAGGGGGTAGTCCATGGTTTTTTTTGGCAAAAAATATTTTTTTCGCACTATCTGCAAAAACCAAAAAGTGTATTAAAGCCAAATTGGTTCTCTATCCAACGCAGTAGAAATCAAGTCGATATCTAGAAAAGTAAGCAAGTTATGACCTAAAACATAAGCAGTTCTACTACTGCCTCTTTTTGGCCACTTTTTAGTAGAACTGGTTACCTTTTTGGTCATAACTTGCTAAGTTTTCACTATATCGACTTGATTTCTTTTGTGGTAGATAGCTTAGGGCATTGACTTTAAGTGGAAATTTTTTTATTGTGGATAGTAAAAGAAATTTTTTTTATCATTTTTTCAAAAAAAGCAAAGGGGGTAGTCCATGGTTTTTTTTGGCAAAAAATATTTTTTTCGCACTATCTGCAAAAACCAAAAAGTGTATTAAAGCGAAATTGGTTCTCTATCCAACGCAGTAGAAATCAAGTCGATATCTAGAAAAGTAAGCAAGTTATGACCTAAAACATAAGCAGTTCTACTACTGCCTCTTTTTGGCCACTTTTTAGTAGAACTGGTTACCTTTTTGGTCATAACTTGCTAAGTTTTCACTATATCGACTTGATTTCTTTTGTGGTAGATAGCGTAGGGCATTGACTTTAAGTGGAAATTTTTTTATTGTGGATAGTGGAAGAAATTTTTTTTATCATTTTTTCAAAAAAAGCAAAGGGGGTAGTCCATGGTTTTTTTTGGCAAAAAATATTATTTTCGCACTATCTGCAAAAAACCAAAAAGTGTATTAAAGCCAAATTGGTTCTCTATCCAACGCAGTAGAAATCAAGTCGATATCTAGAAAAGTAAGCAAGTTATGACCTAAAACATAAGCAGTTCTACTACTGCCTCTTTTTGGCCACTTTTTAGTAGAACTGGTTACCTTTTTGGTCATAACTTGCTAAGTTTTCACTATATCGACTTGATTTCTTTTGTGGTAGATAGCGTAGGGCATTGACTTTAAGTGGAAATTTTTTTATTGTGGATAGTGGAAGAAATTTTTTTTATCATTTTTTCAAAAAAAGCAAAGGGGGTAGTCCATGGTTTTTTTTGGCAAAAAATATTATTTTCGCACTATCTGCAAAAAACCAAAAAGTGTATTAAAGCCAAATTGGTTCTCTATCCAACGCAGTAGAAATCAAGTCGATATCTAGAAAAGTAAGCAAGTTATGACCTAAAACATAAGCAGTTCTACTACTGCCTCTTTTTGGCCACTTTTTAGTAGAACTGGTTACCTTTTTGGTCATAACTTGCTAAGTTTTCACTATATCGACTTGATTTCTTTTGTGGTAGATAGCGTAGGGCATTGACTTTAAGTGGAAATTTTTTTATTGTGGATAGTGGAAGAAATTTTTTTTATCATTTTTTCAAAAAAAGCAAAGGGGGTAGTCCATGGTTTTTTTTGGCAAAAAATATTATTTTCGCACTATCTGCAAAAAACCAAAAAGTGTATTAAAGCCAAATTGGTTCTCTATCCAACGCAGTAGAAATCAAGTCGATATCTAGAAAAGTAAGCAAGTTATGACCTAAAACATAAGCAGTTCTACTACTGCCTCTTTTTGGCCACTTTTTAGTAGAACTGGTTACCTTTTTGGTCATAACTTGCTAAGTTTTCACTATATCGACTTGATTTCTTTTGTGGTAGATAGCGTAGGGCATTGACTTTAAGTGGAAATTTTTTTATTGTGGATAGTGGAAGAAATTTTTTTTATCATTTTTTCAAAAAAAGCAAAGGGGGTAGTCCATGGTTTTTTTGGCAAAAAATATTTTTTTCGCACTATCTGCAAAAACCAAAAAGTGTATTAAAGCCAAATTGGTTCTCTATCCAACGCAGTAGAAATCAAGTCGATATCTAGAAAAGTAAGCAAGTTATGACCAAAAACATAAGCAGTTCTACTACTGCCTCTTTTTGGCCACTTTTTAGTAGAACTGGTTACCTTTTTGGTTATAACTTGCTAAGTTTTCACTATATCGACTTGATTTCTTTTGTGGTAGATAGCTTAGGGCATTGACTTTAAGTGGAAATTTTTTTATTGTGGATAGTGAAAGAAATTTTTTTTATCATTTTTTCAAAAAAAGCAAAGGGGGTAGTCCATGGTTTTTTTTGTTAAAAAATATTTTTTTCACACTATCTGCAAAAAATAAAAAGTGTATTAAAGCCAAATTGGTTCTCTATCCAACGCAGTAGAAATCAAGTCGATATCTAGAAAAGTAAGCAAGTTATGACCAAAAACATAAGCAGTTCTACTACTGCCTCTTTCCGGCCACTTTTTAGTAGAACTGGTTACCTTTTTGGTCATAACTTGCTAAGTTTTCACTATATCGACTTGATTTCTTTTGTGGTAGATAGCTTAGGGCATTGACTTTAAGTGGAAATTTTTTTATTGTGGATAGTGGAAGAAATTTTTTTTATCATTTTTTCAAAAAAAGCAAAGGGGGTAGTCCATGGTTTTTTTTGGCAAAAAATATTATTTTCGCACTATCTGCAAAAAACCAAAAAGTGTATTAAAGCCAAATTGGTTCTCTATCCAACGCAGTAGAAATCAAGTCGATATCTAGAAAAGTAAGCAAGTTATGACCAAAAACATAAGCAGTTCTACTACTGCCTCTTTTTGGCCACTTTTTAGTAGAACTGGTTACCTTTTTGGTTATAACTTGCTAAGTTTTCACTATATCGACTTGATTTCTTTTGTGGTAGATAGCTTAGGGCATTGACTTTAAGTGGAAATTTTTTTATTGTGGATAGTGGAAGAAATTTTTTTTATCATTTTTTCAAAAAAAGCAAAGGGGGTAGTCCATGGTTTTTTTTGGCAAAAAATATTTTTTTCGCACTATCTGCAAAAAGCAAAAAGTGTATTAAAGCCAAATTGGTTCTCTATCCAACGCAGTAGAAATCAAGTCGATATCTAGAAAAGTAAGCAAGTTATGACCAAAAACAGAAGCAGTTCTACTACTGCCTCTTTTTGGCCACTTTTTAGTAGAACTGGTTACCTTTTTGGTCATAACTTGCTAAGTTTTCACTATATCGACTTGATTTCTTTTGTGGTAGATAGCGTAGGGCATTGACTTTAAGTGGAAATTTTTTTATTGTGGATAGTGGAAGAAATTTTTTTTATCATTTTTTCAAAAAAAGCAAAGGGGGTAGTCCATGGTTTTTTTTGGCAAAAAATATTATTTTCGCACTATCTGCAAAAAACCAAAAAGTGTATTAAAGCCAAATTGGTTCTCTATCCAACGCAGTAGAAATCAAGTCGATATCTAGAAAAGTAAGCAAGTTATGACCAAAAACATAAGCAGTTCTACTACTGCCTCTTTTTGGCCACTTTTTAGTAGAACTGGTTACCTTTTTGGTCATAACTTGCTAAGTTTTCACTATATCGACTTGATTTCTTTTGTGGTAGATAGCGTAGGGCATTGACTTTAAGTGGAAATTTTTTTATTGTGGATAGTGGAAGAAATTTTTTTTATCATTTTTTCAAAAAAAGCAAAGGGGGTAGTCCATGGTTTTTTTTGGCAAAAAATATTATTTTCGCACTATCTGCAAAAAACCAAAAAGTGTATTAAAGCCAAATTGGTTCTCTATCCAACGCAGTAGAAATCAAGTCGATATCTAGAAAAGTAAGCAAGTTATGACCAAAAACATAAGCAGTTCTACTACTGCCTCTTTTTGGCCACTTTTTAGTAGAACTGGTTACCTTTTTGGTTATAACTTGCTAAGTTTTCACTATATCGACTTGATTTCTTTTGTGGTAGATAGCTTAGGGCATTGACTTTAAGTGGAAATTTTTTTATTGTGGATAGTGGAAGAAATTTTTTTTATAATTTTTTCAAAAAAAGCAAAGGGGGTAGTCCATGGTTTTTTTTGGCAAAAAATATTTTTTTCGCACTATCTGCAAAAAGCAAAAAGTGTATTAAAGCCAAATTGGTTCTCTATCCAACGCAGTAGAAATCAAGTCGATATCTAGAAAAGTAAGCAAGTTATGACCAAAAACAGAAGCAGTTCTACTACTGCCTCTTTTTGGCCACTTTTTAGTAGAACTGGTTACCTTTTTGGTCATAACTTGCTAAGTTTTCACTATATCGACTTGATTTCTTTTGTGGTAGATAGCGTAGGGCATTGACTTTAAGTGGAAATTTTTTTATTGTGGATAGTGGAAGAAATTTTTTTTATCATTTTTTCAAAAAAAGCAAAGGGGGTAGTCCATGGTTTTTTTTGGCAAAAAATATTATTTTCGCACTATCTGCAAAAAACCAAAAAGTGTATTAAAGCCAAATTGGTTCTCTATCCAACGCAGTAGAAATCAAGTCGATATCTAGAAAAGTAAGCAAGTTATGACCAAAAACATAAGCAGTTCTACTACTGCCTCTTTTTGGCCACTTTTTAGTAGAACTGGTTACCTTTTTGGTCATAACTTGCTAAGTTTTCACTATATCGACTTGATTTCTTTTGTGGTAGATAGCGTAGGGCATTGACTTTAAGTGGAAATTTTTTTATTGTGGATAGTGGAAGAAATTTTTTTTATCATTTTTTCAAAAAAAGCAAAGGGGGTAGTCCATGGTTTTTTTGGCAAAAAATATTTTTTTCGCACTATCTGCAAAAACCAAAAAGTGTATTAAAGCCAAATTGGTTCTCTATCCAACGCAGTAGAAATCAAGTCGATATCTAGAAAAGTAAGCAAGTTATGACCAAAAACATAAGCAGTTCTACTACTGCCTCTTTTTGGCCACTTTTTAGTAGAACTGGTTACCTTTTTGGTCATAACTTGCTAAGTTTTCACTATATCGACTTGATTTCTTTTGTGGTAGATAGCGTAGGGCATTGACTTTAAGTGGAAATTTTTTTATTGTGGATAGTGGAAGAAATTTTTTTTATCATTTTTTCAAAAAAAGCAAAGGGGGTAGTCCATGGTTTTTTTTGGCAAAAAATATTATTTTCGCACTATCTGCAAAAAACCAAAAAGTGTATTAAAGCCAAATTGGTTCTCTATCCAACGCAGTAGAAATCAAGTCGATATCTAGAAAAGTAAGCAAGTTATGACCAAAAACATAAGCAGTTCTACTACTGCCTCTTTTTGGCCACTTTTTAGTAGAACTGGTTACCTTTTTGGTCATAACTTGCTAAGTTTTCACTATATCGACTTGATTTCTTTTGTGGTAGATAGCGTAGGGCATTGACTTTAAGTGGAAATTTTTTTATTGTGGATAGTGGAAGAAATTTTTTTTATCATTTTTTCAAAAAAAGCAAAGGGGGTAGTCCATGGTTTTTTTGGCAAAAAATATTTTTTTCGCACTATCTGCAAAAACCAAAAAGTGTATTAAAGCCAAATTGGTTCTCTATCCAACGCAGTAGAAATCAAGTCGATATCTAGAAAAGTAAGCAAGTTATGACCAAAAACATAAGCAGTTCTACTACTGCCTCTTTTTGGCCACTTTTTAGTAGAACTGGTTACCTTTTTGGTCATAACTTGCTAAGTTTTCACTATATCGACTTGATTTCTTTTGTGGTAGATAGCTTAGGGCATTGACTTTTAGTGGAAATTTTTTTATTGTGGATAGTGGAAGAAATTTTTTTTATCATTTTTTCAAAAAAAGCAAAGGGGGTAGTCCATGGTTTTTTTGGCAAAAAATATTTTTTTCACACTATCTGCAAAAACCAAAAAGTGTATTAAAGCCAAATTGGTTCTCTATCCAACGCAGTAGAAATCAAGTCGATATCTAGAAAAGTAAGCAAGTTATGACCAAAAACATAAGCAGTTCTACTACTGCCTCTTTTTGGCCACTTTTTAGTAGAACTGGTTACCTTTTTGGTCATAACTTGCTAAGTTTTCACTATATCGACTTGATTTCTTTTGTGGTAGATAGCTTAGGGCATTGACTTTTAGTGGAAATTTTTTTATTGTGGATAGTGGAAGAAATTTTTTTTATCATTTTTTCAAAAAAAGCAAAGGGGGTAGTCCATGGTTTTTTTGGCAAAAAATATTTTTTTCGCACTATCTGCAAAAACCAAAAAGTGTATTAAAGCCAAATTGGTTCTCTATCCAACGCAGTAGAAATCAAGTCGATATCTAGAAAAGTAAGCAAGTTATGACCAAAAACATAAGCAGTTCTACTACTGCCTCTTTTTGGCCACTTTTTAGTAGAACTGGTTACCTTTTTGGTCATAACTTGCTAAGTTTTCACTATATCGACTTGATTTCTTTTGTGGTAGATAGCTTAGGGCATTGACTTTAAGTGGAAATTTTTTTATTGTGGATAGTGGAAGAAATTTTTTTTATCATTTTTTCAAAAAAAGCAAAGGGGGTAGTCCATGGTTTTTTTGGCAAAAAATATTGTTTTCGCACTATCTGCAAAAACCAAAAAGTGTATTAAAGCCAAATTGGTTCTCTATCCAACGCAGTAGAAATCAAGTCGATATCTAGAAAAGTAAGCAAGTTATGACCAAAAACATAAGCAGTTCTACTACTGCCTCTTTTTGGCCACTTTTTAGTAGAACTGGTTACCTTTTTGGTCATAACTTGCTAAGTTTTCACTATATCGACTTGATTTCTTTTGTGGTAGATAGCGTAGGGCATTGACTTTAAGTGGAAATTTTTTTATTGTGGATAGTGGAAGAAATTTTTTTTATCATTTTTTCAAAAAAAGCAAAGGGGGTAGTCCATGGTTTTTTTCGGCATAAATATTTTTTTCGCACTATCTGCAAAAACCAAAAAGTGTATTAAAGCGAAATTGGTTCTCTATCCAACGCAGTAGAAATCAAGTCGATATCTAGAAAAGTAAGCAAGTTATGACCAAAAACATAAGCAGTTCTACTACTGCCTCTTTTTGGCCACTTTTTAGTAGAACTGGTTACCTTTTTGGTCATAACTTGCTAAGTTTTCACTATATCGACTTGATTTCTTTTGTGGTAGATAGCGTAGGGCATTGACTTTAAGTGGAAATTTTTTTATTGTGGATAGTGGAAGAAATTTTTTTTATCATTTTTTCAAAAAAAGCAAAGGGGGTAGTCCATGGTTTTTTTCGGCATAAATATTTTTTTCGCACTATCTGCAAAAACCAAAAAGTGTATTAAAGCGAAATTGGTTCTCTATCCAACGCAGTAGAAATCAAGTCGATATCTAGAAAAGTAAGCAAGTTATGACCAAAAACATAAGCAGTTCTACTACTGCCTCTTTTTGGCCACTTTTTAGTAGAACTGGTTACCTTTTTGGTCATAACTTGCTAAGTTTTCAATATATCGACTTGATTTCTTTTGTGGTAGATAGCTTAGGGCATTGACTTTAAGTGGAAATTTTTTTATTGTGGATAGTGGAAGAAATTTTTTTTATCATTTTTTCAAAAAAAGCAAAGGGGGTAGTCCATGGTTTTTTTGGCAAAAAATATTTTTTTCGCACTATCTGCAAAAACCAAAAAGTGTATTAAAGCCAAATTGGTTCTCTATCCAACGCAGTAGAAATCAAGTCAATATCTAGAAAAGTAAGCAAGTTATGACCAAAAACATAAGCAGTTCTACTACTGCCTCTTTTTGGCCACTTTTTAGTAGAACTGGTTACCTTTTTGGTCATAACTTGCTAAGTTTTCAATATATCGACTTGATTTCTTTTGTGGTAGATAGCTTAGGGCATTGACTTTAAGTGGAAATTTTTTTATTGTGGATAGTGGAAGAAATTTTTTTTATCATTTTTTCGAAAAAAGCAAAGGGGGTAGTCCATGGTTTTTTTGGCAAAAAATATTTTTTTCGCACTATCTGCAAAAACCAAAAAGTGTATTAAAGCCAAATTGGTTCTCTATCCAACGCAGTAGAAATCAAGTCGATATCTAGAAAAGTAAGCAAGTTATGACCAAAAACATAAGCAGTTCTACTACTGCCTCTTTTTGGCCACTTTTTAGTAGAACTGGTTACCTTTTTGGTCATAACTTGCTAAGTTTTTACTATATCGACTTGATTTCTTTTGTGGTAGATAGCTTAGGGCATTGACTTTTAGTGGAAATTTTTTTATTGTGGATAGTGGAAGAAATTTTTTTTATCATTTTTTCAAAAAAAGCAAAGGGGGTAGTCCATGGTTTTTTTGGCAAAAAATATTTTTTTCGCACTATCTGCAAAAACCAAAAATTGTATTAAAGTCAAATTGGTTCTCTATCCAACGCAGTAGAAATCAAGTCGATATCTAGAAAAGTAAGCAAGTTATGACCAAAAACATAAGCAGTTCTACTACTGCCTCTTTTTGGCCACTTTTTAGTAGAACTGGTTACCTTTTTGGTCATAACTTGCTAAGTTTTCACTATATCGACTTGATTTCTTTTGTGGTAGATAGCTTAGGGCATTGACTTTTAGTGGAAATTTTTTTATTGTGGATAGTGGAAGAAATTTTTTTTATAATTTTTTCAAAAAAAGCAAAGGGGGTAGTCCATGGTTTTTTTTGGAAAAAAATATTATTTTCGCACTATCTGAAAAAACCAAAAAGTGTATTAAAGCCAAATTGGTTCTCTATCCAACGCAGTAGAAATCAAGTCGATATCTAGAAAAGTAAGCAAGTTATGACCAAAAACATAAGCAGTTCTACTACTGCCTCTTTTTGGCCACTTTTTAGTAGAACTGGTTACCTTTTTGGTCATAACTTGCTAAGTTTTCACTATATCGACTTGATTTCTTTTGTGGTAGATAGCTTAGGGCATTGACTTTTAGTGGAAATTTTTTTATTGTGGATAGTGGAAGAAATTTTTTTTATCATTTTTTCAAAAATGATAAAGGGGGTAGTCCATGGTTTTTTTGGCAAAAAATATTTTTTTCGCACTATCTGCAAAAACCAAAAATTGTATTAAAGTCAAATTGGTTCTCTATCCAACGCAGTAGAAATCAAGTCGATATCTAGAAAAGTAAGCAAGTTATGACCAAAAACATAAGCAGTTCTACTACTGCCTCTTTTTGGCCACTTTTTAGTAGAACTGGTTACCTTTTTGGTCATAACTTGCTAAGTTTTCACTATATCGACTTGATTTCTTTTGTGGTAGATAGCTTAGGGCATTGACTTTTAGTGGAAATTTTTTTATTGTGGATAGTGGAAGAAATTTTTTTTATCATTTTTTCAAAAAAAAGCAAAGGGGGTAGTCCATGGTTTTTTTGGCAAAAAATATTTTTTTCACACTATCTGCAAAAACCAAAAAGTGTATTAAAGCCAAATTGGTTCTCTATCCAACGCAGTAGAAATCAAGTCGATATCTAGAAAAGTAAGCAAGTTATGACCAAAAACATAAGCAGTTCTACTACTGCCTCTTTTTGGCCACTTTTTAGTAGAACTGGTTACCTTTTTGGTCATAACTTGCTAAGTTTTCACTATATCGACTTGATTTCTTTTGTGGTAGATAGCGTAGGGCATTGACTTTAAGTGGAAATTTTTTTATTGTGGATAGTGGAAGAAATTTTTTTTATCATTTTTTCAAAAAAAAGCAAAGGGGGTAGTCCATGGTTTTTTTGGCAAAAAATATTGTTTTCGCACTATCTGCAAAAACCAAAAAGTGTATTAAAGCCAAATTGGTTCTCTATCCAACGCAGTAGAAATCAAGTCGATATCTAGAAAAGTAGGCAAGTTATGACCAAAAACATAAGCAGTTCTACTACTGCCTCTTTTTGGCCACTTTTTAGTAGAACTGGTTACCTTTTTGGTTATAACTTGCTAAGTTTTCACTATATCGACTTGATTTCTTTTGTGGTAGATAGCGTAGGGCATTGACTTTAAGTGGAAATTTTTTTATTGTGGATAGTGGAAGAAATTTTTTTTATCATTTTTTCAAAAAAAGCAAAGGGGGTAGTCCATGGTTTTTTTGGCAAAAAATATTTTTTTCGCACTATCTGCAAAAACCAAAAAGTGTATTAAAGCCAAATTGGTTCTCTATATAACGCAGTAGAAATCAAGTCGATATCTAGAAAAGTAAGCAAGTTATGACCAAAAACATAAGCAGTTCTACTACTGCCTCTTTTTGGCCACTTTTTAGTAGAACTGGTTACCTTTTTGGTCATAACTTGCTAAGTTTTCACTATATCGACTTGATTTCTTTTGTGGTAGATAGCGTAGGGCATTGACTTTAAGTGGAAATTTTTTTATTGTGGATAGTGGAAGAAATTTTTTTTATCATTTTTTCAAAAAAAGCAAAGGGGGTAGTCCATGGTTTTTTTCGGCATAAATATTTTTTTCGCACTATCTGCAAAAACCAAAAAGTGTATTAAAGCGAAATTGGTTCTCTATCCAACGCAGTAGAAATCAAGTCGATATCTAGAAAAGTAAGCAAGTTATGACCAAAAACATAAGCAGTTCTACTACTGCCTCTTTTTGGCCACTTTTTAGTAGAACTGGTTACCTTTTTGGTCATAACTTGCTAAGTTTTCACTATATCGACTTGATTTCTTTTGTGGTAGATAGCGTAGGGCATTGACTTTAAGTGGAAATTTTTTTATTGTGGATAGTGGAAGAAATTTTTTTTATCATTTTTTCAAAAAAAGCAAAGGGGGTAGTCCATGGTTTTTTTGGCAAAAAATATTTTTTTCGCACTATCTGCAAAAACCAAAAAGTGTATTAAAGCCAAATTGGTTCTCTATCCAACGCAGTAGAAATCAAGTCAATATCTAGAAAAGTAAGCAAGTTATGACCAAAAACATAAGCAGTTGTACTACTGCCTCTTTTTGGCCACTTTTTAGTAGAACTGGTTACCTTTTTGGTCATAACTTGCTAAGTTTTCAATATATCGACTTGATTTCTTTTGTGGTAGATAGCTTAGGGCATTGACTTTAAGTGGAAATTTTTTTATTGTGGATAGTGGAAGAAATTTTTTTTATCATTTTTTCGAAAAAAGCAAAGGGGGTAGTCCATGGTTTTTTTGGCAAAAAATATTTTTTTCGCACTATCTGCAAAAACCAAAAAGTGTATTAAAGCCAAATTGGTTCTCTATCCAACGCAGTAGAAATCAAGTCGATATCTAGAAAAGTAAGCAAGTTATGACCAAAAACATAAGCAGTTCTACTACTGCCTCTTTTTGGCCACTTTTTAGTAGAACTGGTTACCTTTTTGGTCATAACTTGCTAAGTTTTCACTATATCGACTTGATTTCTTTTGTGGTAGATAGCGTAGGGCATTGACTTTAAGTGGAAATTTTTTTATTGTGGATAGTGGAAGAAATTTTTTTTATCATTTTTTCAAAAAAAAAAGGGGGTAGTCCATGGTTTTTTTCGGCAAAAAATATTTTTTTCGCACTATCTGCAAAAACCAAAAAGTGTATTAAAGCCAAATTGGTTCTCTATCCAACGCAGTAGAAATCAAGTCGATATCTAGAAAAGTAAGCAAGTTATGACCAAAAACATAAGCAGTTCTACTACTGCCTCTTTTTGGCCACTTTTTAGTAGAACTGGTTACCTTTTTGGTCATAACTTGCTAAGTTTTCACTATATCGACTTGATTTCTTTTGTGGTAGATAGCGTAGGGCATTGACTTTAAGTGGAAATTTTTTTATTGTGGATAGTGGAAGAAATTTTTTTTATCATTTTTTCAAAAAAAGCAAAGGGGGTAGTCCATGGTTTTTTTCGGCATAAATATTTTTTTCGCACTATCTGCAAAAACCAAAAAGTGTATTAAAGCGAAATTGGTTCTCTATCCAACGCAGTAGAAATCAAGTCGATATCTAGAAAAGTAAGCAAGTTATGACCAAAAACATAAGCAGTTCTACTACTGCCTCTTTTTGGCCACTTTTTAGTAGAACTGGTTACCTTTTTGGTCATAACTTGCTAAGTTTTCACTATATCGACTTGATTTCTTTTGTGGTAGATAGCGTAGGGCATTGACTTTAAGTGGAAATTTTTTTATTGTGGATAGTGGAAGAAATTTTTTTTATCATTTTTTCAAAAAAAGCAAAGGGGGTAGTCCATGGTTTTTTTGGCAAAAAATATTTTTTTCGCACTATCTGCAAAAACCAAAAAGTGTATTAAAGCCAAATTGGTTCTCTATCCAACGCAGTAGAAATCAAGTCAATATCTAGAAAAGTAAGCAAGTTATGACCAAAAACATAAGCAGTTCTACTACTGCCTCTTTTTGGCCACTTTTTAGTAGAACTGGTTACCTTTTTGGTCATAACTTGCTAAGTTTTCAATATATCGACTTGATTTCTTTTGTGGTAGATAGCTTAGGGCATTGACTTTAAGTGGAAATTTTTTTATTGTGGATAGTGGAAGAAATTTTTTTTATCATTTTTTCAAAAAAAGCAAAGGGGGTAGTCCATGGTTTTTTTGGCAAAAAATATTTTTTTCGCACTATCTGCAAAAACCAAAAAGTGTATTAAAGCCAAATTGGTTCTCTATCCAACGCAGTAGAAATCAAGTCGATATCTAGAAAAGTAAGCAAGTTATGACCAAAAACATAAGCAGTTCTACTACTGCCTCTTTTTGGCCACTTTTTAGTAGAACTGGTTACCTTTTTGGTCATAACTTGCTAAGTTTTCACTATATCGACTTGATTTCTTTTGTGGTAGATAGCTTAGGGCATTGACTTTTAGTGGAAATTTTTTTATTGTGGATAGTGGAAGAAATTTTTTTTATAATTTTTTCAAAAAAAGGAAAGGGGGTAGTCCATGGTTTTTTTTGGAAAAAAATATTATTTTCGCACTATCTGAAAAAACCAAAAAGTGTATTAAAGCCAAATTGGTTCTTTATCCAACGCAGTAGAAATCAAGTCGATATCTAGAAAAGTAAGCAAGTTATGACCAAAAACATAAGCAGTTCTACTACTGCCTCTTTTTGGCCACTTTTTAGTAGAACTGGTTACCTTTTTGGTCATAACTTGCTAAGTTTTCACTATATCGACTTGATTTCTTTTGTGGTAGATAGCTTAGGGCATTGACTTTTAGTGGAAATTTTTTTATTGTGGATAGTGGAAGAAATTTTTTTTATAATTTTTTCAAAAAAAGCAAAGGGGGTAGTCCATGGTTTTTTTTGGAAAAAAATATTATTTTCGCACTATCTGAAAAAACCAAAAAGTGTATTAAAGCCAAATTGGTTCTTTATCCAACGCAGTAGAAATCAAGTCGATATCTAGAAAAGTAAGCAAGTTATGACCAAAAACATAAGCAGTTCTACTACTGCCTCTTTTTGGCCACTTTTTAGTAGAACTGGTTACCTTTTTGGTTATAACTTGCTAAGTTTTCACTATATCGACTTGATTTCTTTTGTGGTAGATAGCTTAGGGCATTGACTTTTAGTGGAAATTTTTTTATTGTGGATAGTGGAAGAAATTTTTTTTATAATTTTTTCAAAAAAAAACAAAGGGGGTAGTCCATGGTTTTTTTTGGCAAAAAATATTATTTTCGCACTATCTGAAAAAACCAAAAAGTGTATTAAAGCCAAATTGGTTCTTTATCCAACGCAGTAGAAATCAAGTCGATATCTAGAAAAGTAAGCAAGTTATGACCAAAAACATAAGCAGTTCTACTACTGCCTCTTTTTGGCCACTTTTTAGTAGAACTGGTTACCTTTTTGGTTATAACTTGCTAAGTTTTCACTATATCGACTTGATTTCTTTTGTGGTAGATAGCTTAGGGCATTGACTTTTAGTGGAAATTTTTTTATTGTGGATAGTGGAAGAAATTTTTTTTATAATTTTTTCAAAAAAAGCAAAGGGGGTAGTCCATGGTTTTTTTTGGCAAAAAATATTATTTTCGCACTATCTGAAAAAACCAAAAAGTGTATTAAAGCCAAATTGGTTCTTTATCCAACGCAGTAGAAATCAAGTCGATATCTAGAAAAGTAAGCAAGTTATGACCAAAAACATAATCAGTTCTACTACTGCCTCTTTTTGGCCACTTTTTAGTAGAACTGGTTACCTTTTTGGTCATAACTTGCTAAGTTTTCACTATATCGACTTGATTTCTTTTGTGGTAGATAGCGTAGGGCATTGACTTTAAGTGGAAATTTTTTTATTGTGGATAGTGGAAGAAATTTTTTTTATCATTTTTTCAAAAAAAGCAAAGGGGGTAGTCCATGGTTTTTTTTGGCAAAAAATATTTTTTTCACACTATCTGCAAAAAATAAAAAGTGTATTAAAGCCAAATTGGTTCTCTATCCAACGCAGTAGAAATCAAGTCGATATCTAGAAAAGTAAGCAAGTTATGACCAAAAACATAAGTAGTTCTACTACTGCCTCTTTTTGGCCACTTTTTAGTAGAACTGGTTACCTTTTTGGTCATAACTTGCTAAGTTTTCACTATATCGACTTGATTTCTTTTGTGGTAGATAGCGTAGGGCATTGACTTTAAGTGGAAATTTTTTTATTGTGGATAGTGGAAGAAATTTTTTTTATCATTTTTTCAAAAAAAGCAAAGGGGGTAGTCCATGGTTTTTTTTGGCAAAAAATATTTTTTTCACACTATCTGCAAAAAATAAAAAGTGTATTAAAGCCAAATTGGTTCTCTATCCAACGCAGTAGAAATCAAGTCGATATCTAGAAAAGTAAGCAAGTTATGACCAAAAACATAAGTAGTTCTACTACTGCCTCTTTTTGGCCACTTTTTAGTAGAACTGGTTACCTTTTTGGTCATAATTTGCTAAGTTTTCACTATATCGACTTGATTTCTTTTGTGGTAGATAGCGTAGGGCATTGACTTTAAGTGGAAATTTTTTTATTGTGGATAGTGGAAGAAATTTTTTTTATCATTTTTTCAAAAAAAGCAAAGGGGGTAGTCCATGGTTTTTTTTGGCAAAAAATATTTTTTTCACACTATCTGCAAAAAATAAAAAGTGTATTAAAGCCAAATTGGTTCTCTATCCAACGCAGTAGAAATCAAGTCGATATCTAGAAAAGTAAGCAAGTTATGACCAAAAACATAAGTAGTTCTACTACTGCCTCTTTTTGGCCACTTTTTAGTAGAACTGGTTACCTTTTTGGTCATAACTTGCTAAGTTTTCACTATATCGACTTGATTTCTTTTGTGGTAGATAGCGTAGGGCATTGACTTTAAGTGGAAATTTTTTTATTGTGGATAGTGGAAGAAATTTTTTTTATCATTTTTTCAAAAAAAGCAAAGGGGGTAGTCCATGGTTTTTTTTGGCAAAAAATATTTTTTTCACACTATCTGCAAAAAATAAAAAGTGTATTAAAGCCAAATTGGTTCTCTATCCAACGCAGTAGAAATCAAGTCGATATCTAGAAAAGTAAGCAAGTTATGACCAAAAACATAAGCAGTTCTACTACTGCCTCTTTTTGGCCACTTTTTAGTAGAACTGGTTACCTTTTTGGTCATAACTTGCTAAGTTTTCACTATATCGACTTGATTTCTTTTGTGGTAGATAGCTTAGGGCATTGACTTTTAGTGGAAATTTTTTTATTGTGGATAGTGGAAGAAATTTTTTTTATCATTTTTTCAAAAAAAGCAAAGGGGGTAGTCCATGGTTTTTTTTGGCAAAAAATATTATTTTCGCACTATCTGCAAAAACCAAAAAGTGTATTAACGCCAAATTGGTTCTTTATCCAACGCAGTAGAAATCAAGTCGATATCTAGAAAAGTAAGCAAGTTATGACCAAAAACATAAGCAGTTCTACTACTGCCTCTTTTTGGCCACTTTTTAGTAGAACTGGTTACTTTTGGTCATAATTTGCTAAGTTTTCACTATATCGACTTGATTTCTTTTGTGGTAGATAGCTTAGGGCATTGACTTTTAGTGGAAATTTTTTTATTGTGGATAGTGGAAGAAATTTTTTTTATAATTTTTTCAAAAAAAGCAAAGGGGGTAGTCCATGGTTTTTTTTGGAAAAAAATATTATTTTCGCACTATCTGAAAAAACCAAAAAGTGTATTAAAGCCAAATTGGTTCTTTATCCAACGCAGTAGAAATCAAGTCGATATCTAGAAAAGTAAGCAAGTTATGACCAAAAACATAAGCAGTTCTACTACTGCCTCTTTTTGGCCACTTTTTAGTAGAACTGGTTACCTTTTTGGTCATAACTTGCTAAGTTTTCACTATATCGACTTGATTTCTTTTGTGGTAGATAGCTTAGGGCATTGACTTTTAGTGGAAATTTTTTTATTGTGGATAGTGGAAGAAATTTTTTTTATAATTTTTTCAAAAAAAGCAAAGGGGGTAGTCCATGGTTTTTTTTGGAAAAAAATATTATTTTCGCACTATCTGAAAAAACCAAAAAGTGTATTAAAGCCAAATTGGTTCTTTATCCAACGCAGTAGAAATCAAGTCGATATCTAGAAAAGTAAGCAAGTTATGACCAAAAACATAAGCAGTTCTACTACTGCCTCTTTTTGGCCACTTTTTAGTAGAACTGGTTACCTTTTTGGTCATAACTTGCTAAGTTTTCACTATATCGACTTGATTTCTTTTGTGGTAGATAGCTTAGGGCATTGACTTTTAGTGGAAATTTTTTTATTGTGGATAGTGGAAGAAATTTTTTTTATCATTTTTTCAAAAAAAAGCAAAGGGGGTAGTCCATGGTTTTTTTTGGCAAAAAATATTATTTTCGCACTATCTGAAAAAACCAAAAAGTGTATTAAAGCCAAATTGGTTCTTTATCCAACGCAGTAGAAATCAAGTCGATATCTAGAAAAGTAAGCAAGTTATGACCAAAAACATAAGCAGTTCTACTACTGCCTCTTTTTGGCCACTTTTTAGTAGAACTGGTTACCTTTTTGGTCATAATTTGCTAAGTTTTCACTATATCGACTTGATTTCTTTTGTGGTAGATAGCTTAGGGCATTGACTTTTAGTGGAAATTTTTTTATTGTGGATAGTGGAAGAAATTTTTTTTATAATTTTTTCAAAAAAAAACAAAGGGGGTAGTCCATGGTTTTTTTTGGCAAAAAATATTATTTTCGCACTATCTGAAAAAACCAAAAAGTGTATTAAAGCCAAATTGGTTCTTTATCCAACGCAAGAGAAATCAAGTCGATATCTAGAAAAGTAAGCAAGTTATGACCAAAAACATAAGCAGTTCTACTACTGCCTCTTTTTGGCCACTTTTTAGTAGAACTGGTTACCTTTTTGGTCATAACTTGCTAAGTTTTCACTATATCGACTTGATTTCTTTTGTGGTAGATAGCTTAGGGCATTGACTTTTAGTGGAAATTTTTTTATTGTGGATAGTGGAAGAAATTTTTTTTATAATTTTTTCAAAAAAAGCAAAGGGGGTAGTCCATGGTTTTTTTTGGAAAAAAATATTATTTTCGCACTATCTGAAAAAACCAAAAAGCGTATTAAAGCCAAATTGGTTCTCTATCCAACGCAGTAGAAATCAAGTCGATATCTAGAAAAGTAAGCAAGTTATGACCAAAAACATAAGCAGTTCTACTACTGCCTCTTTTTGGCCACTTTTTAGTAGAACTGGTTACCTTTTTGGTCATAACTTGCTAAGTTTTCACTATATCGACTTGATTTCTTTTGTGGTAGATAGCTTAGGGCATTGACTTTAAGTGGAAATTTTTTTATTGTGGATAGTGGAAGAAATTTTTTTTATCATTTTTTCAAAAAAAAAAAGGGGGTAGTCCATGGTTTTTTTCGGCAAAAAATATTTTTTTCGCACTATCTGCAAAAACCAAAAAGTGTATTAAAGCCAAATTGGTTCTCTATCCAACGCAGTAGAAATCAAGTCGATATCTGGAAAAGTAAGCAAGTTATGACCAAAAACATAAGCAGTTCTACTACTGCCTCTTTTTGGCCAATTTTTAGTAGAACTGGTTACCTTTTTGGTCATAACTTGCTAAGTTTTCACTATATCGACTTGATTTCTTTTGTGGTAGATAGCGTAGGGCATTGACTTTAAGTGGAAATTTTTTTATTGTGGATAGTGGAAGAAATTTTTTTTATCATTTTTTCAAAAAAAGCAAAGGGGGTAGTCCATGGTTTTTTTTGGCAAAAAATATTTTTTTCACACTATCTGCAAAAACCAAAAAGTGTATTAAAGCCAAATTGGTTCTCTATCCAACGCAGTAGAAATCAAGTCGATATCTAGAAAAGTAAGCAAGTTATGACCAAAAACATAAGCAGTTCTACTACTGCCTCTTTTTGGCCACTTTTTAGTAGAACTGGTTACCTTTTTGGTTATAACTTGCTAAGTTTTCACTATATCGACTTGATTTCTTTTGTGGTAGATAGCGTAGGGCATTGACTTTAAGTGGAAATTTTTTTATTGTGGATAGTGGAAGAAATTTTTTTTATCATTTTTTCAAAAAAAAAAAGGGGGTAGTCCATGGTTTTTTTCGGCAAAAAATATTTTTTTCGCACTATCTGCAAAAACCAAAAAGTGTATTAAAGCCAAATTGGTTCTCTATCCAACGCAGTAGAAATCAAGTCGATATCTAGAAAAGTAAGCAAGTTATGACCAAAAACATAAGCAGTTCTACTACTGCCTCTTTTTGGCCACTTTTTAGTAGAACTGGTTACCTTTTTGGTCATAACTTGCTAAGTTTTCACTATATCGACTTGATTTCTTTTGTGGTAGATAGCGTAGGGCATTGACTTTAAGTGGAAATTTTTTTATTGTGGATAGTGGAAGAAATTTTTTTTATCATTTTTTCAAAAAAAGCAAAGGGGGTAGTCCATGGTTTTTTTCGGCATAAATATTTTTTTCGCACTATCTGCAAAAACCAAAAAGTGTATTAAAGCGAAATTGGTTCTCTATCCAACGCAGTAGAAATCAAGTCGATATCTAGAAAAGTAAGCAAGTTATGACCAAAAACATAAGCAGTTCTACTACTGCCTCTTTTTGGCCACTTTTTAGTAGAACTGGTTACCTTTTTGGTCATAACTTGCTAAGTTTTCACTATATCGACTTGATTTCTTTTGTGGTAGATAGCGTAGGGCATTGACTTTAAGTGGAAATTTTTTTATTGTGGATAGTGGAAGAAATTTTTTTTATCATTTTTTCAAAAAAAGCAAAGGGGGTAGTCCATGGTTTTTTTTGGCAAAAAATATTTTTTTCACACTATCTGCAAAAAATAAAAAGTGTATTAAAGCCAAATTGGTTCTCTATCCAACGCAGTAGAAATCAAGTCGATATCTAGAAAAGTAAGCAAGTTATGACCAAAAACATAAGTAGTTCTACTACTGCCTCTTTTTGGCCACTTTTTAGTAGAACTGGTTACCTTTTTGGTCATAACTTGCTAAGTTTTCACTATATCGACTTGATTTCTTTTGTGGTAGATAGCGTAGGGCATTGACTTTAAGTGGAAATTTTTTTATTGTGGATAGTGGAAGAAATTTTTTTTATCATTTTTTCAAAAAAAGCAAAGGGGGTAGTCCATGGTTTTTTTTGGCAAAAAATATTTTTTTCACACTATCTGCAAAAAATAAAAAGTGTATTAAAGCCAAATTGGTTCTCTATCCAACGCAGTAGAAATCAAGTCGATATCTAGAAAAGTAAGCAAGTTATGACCAAAAACATAAGTAGTTCTACTACTGCCTCTTTTTGGCCACTTTTTAGTAGAACTGGTTACCTTTTTGGTCATAACTTGCTAAGTTTTCACTATATCGACTTGATTTCTTTTGTGGTAGATAGCTTAGGGCATTGACTTTTAGTGGAAATTTTTTTATTGTGGATAGTGGAAGAAATTTTTTTTATCATTTTTTCAAAAAAAGCAAAGGGGGTAGTCCATGGTTTTTTTTGGCAAAAAATATTATTTTCGCACTATCTGCAAAAACCAAAAAGTGTATTAACGCCAAATTGGTTCTTTATCCAACGCAGTAGAAATCAAGTCGATATCTAGAAAAGTAAGCAAGTTATGACCAAAAACATAAGCAGTTCTACTACTGCCTCTTTTTGGCCACTTTTTAGTAGAACTGGTTACTTTTGGTCATAATTTGCTAAGTTTTCACTATATCGACTTGATTTCTTTTGTGGTAGATAGCTTAGGGCATTGACTTTTAGTGGAAATTTTTTTATTGTGGATAGTGGAAGAAATTTTTTTTATAATTTTTTCAAAAAAAGCAAAGGGGGTAGTCCATGGTTTTTTTTGGCAAAAAATATTATTTTCGCACTATCTGCAAAAACCAAAAAGTGTATTAACGCCAAATTGGTTCTCTATCCAACGCAGTAGAAATCAAGTCGATATCTAGAAAAGTAAGCAAGTTATGACCAAAAACATAAGCAGTTCTACTACTGCCTCTTTTTGGCCACTTTTTAGTAGAACTGGTTACTTTTGGTCATAATTTGCTAAGTTTTCACTATATCGACTTGATTTCTTTTGTGGTAGATAGCTTAGGGCATTGACTTTTAGTGGAAATTTTTTTATTGTGGATAGTGGAAGAAATTTTTTTTATAATTTTTTCAAAAAAAGCAAAGGGGGTAGTCCATGGTTTTTTTTGGCAAAAAATATTATTTTCGCACTATCTGCAAAAACCAAAAAGTGTATTAACGCCAAATTGGTTCTTTATCCAACGCAGTAGAAATCAAGTCGATATCTAGAAAAGTAAGCAAGTTATGACCAAAAACATAAGCAGTTCTACTACTGCCTCTTTTTGGCCACTTTTTAGTAGAACTGGTTACCTTTTTGGTTATAACTTGCTAAGTTTTCACTATATCGACTTGATTTCTTTTGTGGTAGATAGCTTAGGGCATTGACTTTTAGTGGAAATTTTTTTATTGTGGATAGTGGAAGAAATTTTTTTTATAATTTTTTCAAAAAAAGCAAAGGGGGTAGTCCATGGTTTTTTTTGGCAAAAAATATTATTTTCGCACTATCTGAAAAAACCAAAAAGTGTATTAAAGCCAAATTGGTTCTTTATCCAACGCAGTAGAAATCAAGTCGATATCTAGAAAAGTAAGCAAGTTATGACCAAAAACATAATCAGTTCTACTACTGCCTCTTTTTGGCCACTTTTTAGTAGAACTGGTTACCTTTTTGGTCATAACTTGCTAAGTTTTCACTATATCGACTTGATTTCTTTTGTGGTAGATAGCGTAGGGCATTGACTTTAAGTGGAAATTTTTTTATTGTGGATAGTGGAAGAAATTTTTTTTATCATTTTTTCAAAAAAAGCAAAGGGGGTAGTCCATGGTTTTTTTCGGCATAAATATTTTTTTCGCACTATCTGCAAAAACCAAAAAGTGTATTAAAGCGAAATTGGTTCTCTATCCAACGCAGTAGAAATCAAGTCGATATCTAGAAAAGTAAGCAAGTTATGACCAAAAACATAAGCAGTTCTACTACTGCCTCTTTTTGGCCACTTTTTAGTAGAACTGGTTACCTTTTTGGTCATAACTTGCTAAGTTTTCACTATATCGACTTGATTTCTTTTGTGGTAGATAGCGTAGGGCATTGACTTTAAGTGGAAATTTTTTTATTGTGGATAGTGGAAGAAATTTTTTTTATCATTTTTTCAAAAAAAGCAAAGGGGGTAGTCCATGGTTTTTTTTGGCAAAAAATATTTTTTTCACACTATCTGCAAAAAATAAAAAGTGTATTAAAGCCAAATTGGTTCTCTATCCAACGCAGTAGAAATCAAGTCGATATCTAGAAAAGTAAGCAAGTTATGACCAAAAACATAAGTAGTTCTACTACTGCCTCTTTTTGGCCACTTTTTAGTAGAACTGGTTACCTTTTTGGTCATAACTTGCTAAGTTTTCACTATATCGACTTGATTTCTTTTGTGGTAGATAGCGTAGGGCATTGACTTTAAGTGGAAATTTTTTTATTGTGGATAGTGGAAGAAATTTTTTTTATCATTTTTTCAAAAAAAGCAAAGGGGGTAGTCCATGGTTTTTTTTGGCAAAAAATATTTTTTTCACACTATCTGCAAAAAATAAAAAGTGTATTAAAGCCAAATTGGTTCTCTATCCAACGCAGTAGAAATCAAGTCGATATCTAGAAAAGTAAGCAAGTTATGACCAAAAACATAAGTAGTTCTACTACTGCCTCTTTTTGGCCACTTTTTAGTAGAACTGGTTACCTTTTTGGTCATAACTTGCTAAGTTTTCACTATATCGACTTGATTTCTTTTGTGGTAGATAGCTTAGGGCATTGACTTTTAGTGGAAATTTTTTTATTGTGGATAGTGGAAGAAATTTTTTTTATCATTTTTTCAAAAAAAGCAAAGGGGGTAGTCCATGGTTTTTTTTGGCAAAAAATATTATTTTCGCACTATCTGCAAAAACCAAAAAGTGTATTAACGCCAAATTGGTTCTTTATCCAACGCAGTAGAAATCAAGTCGATATCTAGAAAAGTAAGCAAGTTATGACCAAAAACATAAGCAGTTCTACTACTGCCTCTTTTTGGCCACTTTTTAGTAGAACTGGTTACTTTTGGTCATAATTTGCTAAGTTTTCACTATATCGACTTGATTTCTTTTGTGGTAGATAGCTTAGGGCATTGACTTTTAGTGGAAATTTTTTTATTGTGGATAGTGGAAGAAATTTTTTTTATAATTTTTTCAAAAAAAGCAAAGGGGGTAGTCCATGGTTTTTTTTGGCAAAAAATATTATTTTCGCACTATCTGCAAAAACCAAAAAGTGTATTAACGCCAAATTGGTTCTCTATCCAACGCAGTAGAAATCAAGTCGATATCTAGAAAAGTAAGCAAGTTATGACCAAAAACATAAGCAGTTCTACTACTGCCTCTTTTTGGCCACTTTTTAGTAGAACTGGTTACTTTTGGTCATAATTTGCTAAGTTTTCACTATATCGACTTGATTTCTTTTGTGGTAGATAGCTTAGGGCATTGACTTTTAGTGGAAATTTTTTTATTGTGGATAGTGGAAGAAATTTTTTTTATAATTTTTTCAAAAAAAGCAAAGGGGGTAGTCCATGGTTTTTTTTGGCAAAAAATATTATTTTCGCACTATCTGCAAAAACCAAAAAGTGTATTAACGCCAAATTGGTTCTTTATCCAACGCAGTAGAAATCAAGTCGATATCTAGAAAAGTAAGCAAGTTATGACCAAAAACATAAGCAGTTCTACTACTGCCTCTTTTTGGCCACTTTTTAGTAGAACTGGTTACCTTTTTGGTTATAACTTGCTAAGTTTTCACTATATCGACTTGATTTCTTTTGTGGTAGATAGCTTAGGGCATTGACTTTTAGTGGAAATTTTTTTATTGTGGATAGTGGAAGAAATTTTTTTTATAATTTTTTCAAAAAAAGCAAAGGGGGTAGTCCATGGTTTTTTTTGGCAAAAAATATTATTTTCGCACTATCTGAAAAAACCAAAAAGTGTATTAAAGCCAAATTGGTTCTTTATCCAACGCAGTAGAAATCAAGTCGATATCTAGAAAAGTAAGCAAGTTATGACCAAAAACATAATCAGTTCTACTACTGCCTCTTTTTGGCCACTTTTTAGTAGAACTGGTTACCTTTTTGGTCATAACTTGCTAAGTTTTCACTATATCGACTTGATTTCTTTTGTGGTAGATAGCGTAGGGCATTGACTTTAAGTGGAAATTTTTTTATTGTGGATAGTGGAAGAAATTTTTTTTATCATTTTTTCAAAAAAAGCAAAGGGGGTAGTCCATGGTTTTTTTTGGCAAAAAATATTTTTTTCACACTATCTGCAAAAAATAAAAAGTGTATTAAAGCCAAATTGGTTCTCTATCCAACGCAGTAGAAATCAAGTCGATATCTAGAAAAGTAAGCAAGTTATGACCAAAAACATAAGTAGTTCTACTACTGCCTCTTTTTGGCCACTTTTTAGTAGAACTGGTTACCTTTTTGGTCATAACTTGCTAAGTTTTCACTATATCGACTTGATTTCTTTTGTGGTAGATAGCGTAGGGCATTGACTTTAAGTGGAAATTTTTTTATTGTGGATAGTGGAAGAAATTTTTTTTATCATTTTTTCAAAAAAAGCAAAGGGGGTAGTCCATGGTTTTTTTTGGCAAAAAATATTTTTTTCACACTATCTGCAAAAAATAAAAAGTGTAATAAAGCCAAATTGGTTCTCTATCCAACGCAGTAGAAATCAAGTCGATATCTAGAAAAGTAAGCAAGTTATGACCAAAAACATAAGTAGTTCTACTACTGCCTCTTTTTGGCCACTTTTTAGTAGAACTGGTTACCTTTTTGGTCATAATTTGCTAAGTTTTCACTATATCGACTTGATTTCTTTTGTGGTAGATAGCGTAGGGCATTGACTTTAAGTGGAAATTTTTTTATTGTGGATAGTGGAAGAAATTTTTTTTATCATTTTTTCAAAAAAAGCAAAGGGGGTAGTCCATGGTTTTTTTTGGCAAAAAATATTTTTTTCACACTATCTGCAAAAAATAAAAAGTGTATTAAAGCCAAATTGGTTCTCTATCCAACGCAGTAGAAATCAAGTCGATATCTAGAAAAGTAAGCAAGTTATGACCAAAAACATAAGTAGTTCTACTACTGCCTCTTTTTGGCCACTTTTTAGTAGAACTGGTTACCTTTTTGGTCATAACTTGCTAAGTTTTCACTATATCGACTTGATTTCTTTTGTGGTAGATAGCTTAGGGCATTGACTTTTAGTGGAAATTTTTTTATTGTGGATAGTGGAAGAAATTTTTTTTATCATTTTTTCAAAAAAAGCAAAGGGGGTAGTCCATGGTTTTTTTTGGCAAAAAATATTATTTTCGCACTATCTGCAAAAACCAAAAAGTGTATTAACGCCAAATTGGTTCTTTATCCAACGCAGTAGAAATCAAGTCGATATCTAGAAAAGTAAGCAAGTTATGACCAAAAACATAAGCAGTTCTACTACTGCCTCTTTTTGGCCACTTTTTAGTAGAACTGGTTACTTTTGGTCATAATTTGCTAAGTTTTCACTATATCGACTTGATTTCTTTTGTGGTAGATAGCTTAGGGCATTGACTTTTAGTGGAAATTTTTTTATTGTGGATAGTGGAAGAAATTTTTTTTATCATTTTTTCAAAAAAAGCAAAGGGGGTAGTCCATGGTTTTTTTTGGCAAAAAATATTATTTTCGCACTATCTGAAAAAACCAAAAAGTGTATTAAAGCCAAATTGGTTCTTTATCCAACGCAGTAGAAATCAAGTCGATATCTAGAAAAGTAAGCAAGTTATGACCAAAAACATAATCAGTTCTACTACTGCCTCTTTTTGGCCACTTTTTAGTAGAACTGGTTACCTTTTTGGTCATAACTTGCTAAGTTTTCAATATATCGACTTGATTTCTTTTGTGGTAGATAGCGTAGGGCATTGACTTTAAGTGGAAATTTTTTTATTGTGGATAGTGGAAGAAATTTTTTTTATCATTTTTTCAAAAAAGCAAAGGGGGTTGTCCATGGTTTTTTTTGGCAAAAAATATTTTTTTCACACTATCTGCAAAAAATAAAAAGTGTATTAAAGCCAAATTGGTTCTCTATCCAACGCAGTAGAAATCAAGTCGATATCTATAAAAGTAAGCAAGTTATGACCAAAAACATAAGCAGTTCTACTACTGCCTTTTTTTGGCCACTTTTTAGTAGAACTGGTTACCTTTTTGGTCATAACTTGCTAAGTTTTCAATATATCGACTTGATTTCTTTTGTGGTAGATAGCGTAGGGCATTGACTTTAAGTGGAAATTTTTTTATTGTGGATAGTGGAAGAAATTTTTTTTATCATTTTTTCAAAAAAAGCAAAGGGGGTAGTCCATGGTTTTTTTTGCCAAAAAATATTTTTTTCACACTATCTGCAAAAAATAAAAAGTGTATTAAAGCCAAATTGGTTCTCTATCCAACGCAGTAGAAATCAAGTCGATATCTAGAAAAGTAAGCAAGTTATGACCAAAAACATAAGTAGTTCTACTACTGCCTCTTTTTGGCCACTTTTTAGTAGAACTGGTTACCTTTTTGGTCATAACTTGCTAAGTTTTCAATATATCGACTTGATTTCTTTTGTGGTAGATAGCGTAGGGCATTGACTTTAAGTGGAAATTTTTTTATTGTGGATAGTGGAAGAAATTTTTTTTATCATTTTTTCAAAAAAAGCAAAGGGGGTAGTCCATTGTTTTTTTTGGCAAAAAATATTTTTTTCACACTATCTGCAAAAACCAAAAAGTGTATTAAAGCCAAATTGGTTTTCTATCCAACGCAGTAGAAATCAAGTCGATATCTAGAAAAGTAAGCAAGTTATGACCAAAAACATAAGTAGTTCTACTACTGCCTCTTTTTGGCCACTTTTTAGTAGAACTGGTTACCTTTTTGGTCATAACTTGCTAAGTTTTCACTATATCGACTTGATTTCTTTTGTGGTAGATAGCTTAGGGCATTGACTTTTAGTGGAAATTTTTTTATTGTGGATAGTGGAAGAAATTTTTTTTATCATTTTTTCAAAAAAAGCAAAGGGGGTAGTCCATGGTTTTTTTTGGCAAAAAATATTATTTTCGCACTATCTGCAAAAACCAAAAAGTGTATTAACGCCAAATTGGTTCTTTATCCAACGCAGTAGAAATCAAGTCGATATCTAGAAAAGTAAGCAAGTTATGACCAAAAACATAAGCAGTTCTACTACTGCCTCTTTTTGGCCACTTTTTAGTAGAACTGGTTACTTTTGGTCATAATTTGCTAAGTTTTCACTATATCGACTTGATTTCTTTTGTGGTAGATAGCTTAGGGCATTGACTTTTAGTGGAAATTTTTTTATTGTGGATAGTGGAAGAAATTTTTTTTATCATTTTTTCAAAAAAAGCAAAGGGGGTAGTCCATGGTTTTTTTTGGCAAAAAATATTATTTTCGCACTATCTGAAAAAACCAAAAAGTGTATTAAAGCCAAATTGGTTCTTTATCCAACGCAGTAGAAATCAAGTCGATATCTAGAAAAGTAAGCAAGTTATGACCAAAAACATAATCAGTTCTACTACTGCCTCTTTTTGGCCACTTTTTAGTAGAACTGGTTACCTTTTTGGTCATAACTTGCTAAGTTTTCAATATATCGACTTGATTTCTTTTGTGGTAGATAGCGTAGGGCATTGACTTTAAGTGGAAATTTTTTTATTGTGGATAGTGGAAGAAATTTTTTTTATCATTTTTTCAAAAAAGCAAAGGGGGTTGTCCATGGTTTTTTTTGGCAAAAAATATTTTTTTCACACTATCTGCAAAAAATAAAAAGTGTATTAAAGCCAAATTGGTTCTCTATCCAACGCAGTAGAAATCAAGTCGATATCTATAAAAGTAAGCAAGTTATGACCAAAAACATAAGCAGTTCTACTACTGCCTTTTTTTGGCCACTTTTTAGTAGAACTGGTTACCTTTTTGGTCATAACTTGCTAAGTTTTCAATATATCGACTTGATTTCTTTTGTGGTAGATAGCGTAGGGCATTGACTTTAAGTGGAAATTTTTTTATTGTGGATAGTGGAAGAAATTTTTTTTATCATTTTTTCAAAAAAAGCAAAGGGGGTAGTCCATGGTTTTTTTTGCCAAAAAATATTTTTTTCACACTATCTGCAAAAAATAAAAAGTGTATTAAAGCCAAATTGGTTCTCTATCCAACGCAGTAGAAATCAAGTCGATATCTAGAAAAGTAAGCAAGTTATGACCAAAAACATAAGTAGTTCTACTACTGCCTCTTTTTGGCCACTTTTTAGTAGAACTGGTTACCTTTTTGGTCATAACTTGCTAAGTTTTCAATATATCGACTTGATTTCTTTTGTGGTAGATAGCGTAGGGCATTGACTTTAAGTGGAAATTTTTTTATTGTGGATAGTGGAAGAAATTTTTTTTATCATTTTTTCAAAAAAAGCAAAGGGGGTAGTCCATTGTTTTTTTTGGCAAAAAATATTTTTTTCACACTATCTGCAAAAACCAAAAAGTGTATTAAAGCCAAATTGGTTCTCTATCCAACGCAGTAGAAATCAAGTCGATATCTAGAAAAGTAAGCAAGTTATGACCAAAAACATAAGCAGTTCTACTACTGCCTCTTTTTGGCCACTTTTTAGTAGAACTGGTTACCTTTTTGGTCATAACTTGCTAAGTTTTCAATATATCGACTTGATTTCTTTTGTGGTAGATAGCGTAGGGCATTGACTTTAAGTGGAAATTTTTTTATTGTGGATAGTGGAAGAAATTTTTTTTATCATTTTTTCAAAAAAAGCAAAGGGGGTAGTCCATGGTTTTTTTTGGCAAAAAATATTTTTTTCACACTATCTGCAAAAAATAAAAAGTGTATTAAAGCCAAATTGGTTCTCTATCCAACGCAGTAGAAATCAAGTCGATATCTAGAAAAGTAAGCAAGTTATGACCAAAAACATAAGCAGTTCTACTACTGCCTCTTTTTGGCCACTTTTTAGTAGAACTGGTTACCTTTTTGGTCATAACTTGCTAAGTTTTCAATATATCGACTTGATTTCTTTTGTGGTAGATAGCGTAGGGCATTAACTTTAAGTGGAAATTTTTTTATTGTGGATAGTGGAAGAAATTTTTTTTATCATTTTTTCAAAAAAAGCAAAGGGGGTAGTCCATGGTTTTTTTTGGCAAAAAATATTTTTTTCACACTATCTGCAAAAAATAAAAAGTGTATTAAAGCCAAATTGGTTCTCTATCCAACGCAGTAGAAATCAAGTCGATATCTAGAAAAGTAAGCAAGTTATGACCAAAAACATAAGCAGTTCTACTACTGCCTCTTTTTGGCCACTTTTTAGTAGAACTGGTTACCTTTTTGGTCATAACTTGCTAAGTTTTCAATATATCGACTTGATTTCTTTTGTGGTAGATAGCGTAGGGCATTGACTTTAAGTGGAAATTTTTTTATTGTGGATAGTGGAAGAAATTTTTTTTATCATTTTTTCAAAAAAAGCAAAGGGGGTAGTCCATGGTATTTTTTGGCAAAAAATATTTTTTTCACACTATCTGCAAAAAATAAAAAGTGTATTAAAGCCAAATTGGTTCTCTATCCAACGCAGTAGAAATCAAGTCGATATCTAGAAAAGTAAGCAGGTTATGACCAAAAACATAAGCAGTTCTACTACTGCCTCTTTTTGGCCACTTTTTAGTAGAACTGGTTACCTTTTTGGTCATAACTTGCTAAGTTTTCAATATATCGACTTGATTTCTTTTGTGGTAGATAGCGTAGGGCATTGACTTTAAGTGGAAATTTTTTTATTGTGGATAGTGGAAGAAATTTTTTTTATCATTTTTTCAAAAAAAGCAAAGGGGGTAGTCCATGGTTTTTTTTGGCAAAAAATATTTTTTTCACACTATCTGCAAAAAATAAAAAGTGTATTAAAGCCAAATTGGTTCTCTATCCAACGCAGTAGAAATCAAGTCGATATCTAGAAAAGTAAGCAAGTTATGACCAAAAACATAAGCAGTTCTACTACTGCCTCTTTTTGGCCACTTTTTAGTAGAACTGGTTACCTTTTTGGTCATAACTTGCTAAGTTTTCAATATATCGACTTGATTTCTTTTGTGGTAGATAGGGTAGGGCATTGACTTTAAGTGGAAATTTTTTTATTGTGGATAGTGGAAGAAATTTTTTTTATCATTTTTTCAAAAAAAGCAAAGGGGGTAGTCCATGGTATTTTTTGGCAAAAAATATTTTTTTCACACTATCTGCAAAAAATAAAAAGTGTATTAAAGCCAAATTGGTTCTCTATCCAACGCAGTAGAAATCAAGTCGATATCTAGAAAAGTAAGCAAGTTATGACCAAAAACATAAGCAGTTCTACTACTGCCTCTTTTTGGCCACTTTTTAGTAGAACTGGTTACCTTTTTGGTCATAACTTGCTAAGTTTTCAATATATCGACTTGATTTCTTTTGTGGTAGATAGGGTAGGGCATTGACTTTAAGTGGAAATTTTTTTATTGTGGATAGTGGAAGAAATTTTTTTTATCATTTTTTCAAAAAAAGCAAAGGGGGTAGTCCATGGTTTTTTTTGGCAAAAAATATTTTTTTCACACTATCTGCAAAAAATAAAAAGTGTATTAAAGCCAAATTGGTTCTCTATCCAACGCAGTAGAAATCAAGTCGATATCTAGAAAAGTAAGCAAGTTATGACCAAAAACATAAGCAGTTCTACTACTGCCTCTTTTTGGCCACTTTTTAGTAGAACTGGTTACCTTTTTGGTCATAACTTGCTAAGTTTTCAATATATCGACTTGATTTCTTTTGTGGTAGATAGCGTAGGGCATTAACTTTAAGTGGAAATTTTTTTATTGTGGATAGTGGAAGAAATTTTTTTTATCATTTTTTCAAAAAAAGCAAAGGGGGTAGTCCATGGTTTTTTTTGGCAAAAAATATTTTTTTCACACTATCTGCAAAAAATAAAAAGTGTATTAAAGCCAAATTGGTTCTCTATCCAACGCAGTAGAAATCAAGTCGATATCTAGAAAAGTAAGCAAGTTATGACCAAAAACATAAGCAGTTCTACTACTGCCTCTTTTTGGCCACTTTTTAGTAGAACTGGTTACCTTTTTGGTCATAACTTGCTAAGTTTTCAATATATCGACTTGATTTCTTTTGTGGTAGATAGGGTAGGGCATTGACTTTAAGTGGAAATTTTTTTATTGTGGATAGTGGAAGAAATTTTTTTTATCATTTTTTCAAAAAAAGCAAAGGGGGTAGTCCATGGTTTTTTTTGGCAAAAAATATTTTTTTCACACTATCTGCAAAAAATAAAAAGTGTATTAAAGCCAAATTGGTTCTCTATCCAACGCAGTAGAAATCAAGTCGATATCTAGAAAAGTAAGCAAGTTATGACCAAAAACATAAGCAGTTCTACTACTGCCTCTTTTTGGCCACTTTTTAGTAGAACTGGTTACCTTTTTGGTCATAACTTGCTAAGTTTTCAATATATCGACTTGATTTCTTTTGTGGTAGATAGCGTAGGGCATTAACTTTAAGTGGAAATTTTTTTATTGTGGATAGTGGAAGAAATTTTTTTTATCATTTTTTCAAAAAAAGCAAAGGGGGTAGTCCATGGTTTTTTTTGGCAAAAAATATTTTTTTCACACTATCTGCAAAAAATAAAAAGTGTATTAAAGCCAAATTGGTTCTCTATCCAACGCAGTAGAAATCAAGTCGATATCTAGAAAAGTAAGCAAGTTATGACCAAAAACATAAGCAGTTCTACTACTGCCTCTTTTTGGCCACTTTTTAGTAGAACTGGTTACCTTTTTGGTCATAACTTGCTAAGTTTTCAATATATCGACTTGATTTCTTTTGTGGTAGATAGGGTAGGGCATTGACTTTAAGTGGAAATTTTTTTATTGTGGATAGTGGAAGAAATTTTTTTTATCATTTTTTCAAAAAAAGCAAAGGGGGTAGTCCATGGTATTTTTTGGCAAAAAATATTTTTTTCACACTATCTGCAAAAAATAAAAAGTGTATTAAAGCCAAATTGGTTCTCTATCCAACGCAGTAGAAATCAAGTCGATATCTAGAAAAGTAAGCAGGTTATGACCAAAAACATAAGCAGTTCTACTACTGCCTCTTTTTGGCCACTTTTTAGTAGAACTGGTTACCTTTTTGGTCATAACTTGCTAAGTTTTCAATATATCGACTTGATTTCTTTTGTGGTAGATAGCGTAGGGCATTAACTTTAAGTGGAAATTTTTTTATTGTGGATAGTGGAAGAAATTTTTTTTATCATTTTTTCAAAAAAAGCAAAGGGGGTAGTCCATGGTTTTTTTTGGCAAAAAATATTTTTTTCACACTATCTGCAAAAAATAAAAAGTGTATTAAAGCCAAATTGGTTCTCTATCCAACGCAGTAGAAATCAAGTCGATATCTAGAAAAGTAAGCAAGTTATGACCAAAAACATAAGCAGTTCTACTACTGCCTCTTTTTGGCCACTTTTTAGTAGAACTGGTTACCTTTTTGGTCATAACTTGCTAAGTTTTCAATATATCGACTTGATTTCTTTTGTGGTAGATAGCGTAGGGCATTGACTTTAAGTGGAAATTTTTTTATTGTGGATAGTGGAAGAAATTTTTTTTATCATTTTTTCAAAAAAAGCAAAGGGGGTAGTCCATGGTATTTTTTGGCAAAAAATATTTTTTTCACACTATCTGCAAAAAATAAAAAGTGTATTAAAGCCAAATTGGTTCTCTATCCAACGCAGTAGAAATCAAGTCGATATCTAGAAAAGTAAGCAGGTTATGACCAAAAACATAAGCAGTTCTACTACTGCCTCTTTTTGGCCACTTTTTAGTAGAACTGGTTACCTTTTTGGTCATAACTTGCTAAGTTTTCAATATATCGACTTGATTTCTTTTGTGGTAGATAGCGTAGGGCATTGACTTTAAGTGGAAATTTTTTTATTGTGGATAGTGGAAGAAATTTTTTTTATCATTTTTTAAAAAAAAGCAAAGGGGGTAGTCCATGGTTTTTTTGCAAAAAATATTTTTTTCGCACTATCTGCAAAAAATAAAAAGTGTATTAAAGCCAAATTGGTTCTCTATCCAACGCAGTAGAAATCAAGTCGATATCTAGAAAAGTAAGCAAGTTATGACCAAAAACATAAGCAGTTCTACTACTGCCTCTTTCCGGCCACTTTTTAGTAGAACTGGTTACCTTTTTGGTCATAACTTGCTAAGTTTTCAATATATCGACTTGATTTCTTTTGTGGTAGATAGCGTAGGGCATTGACTTTAAGTGGAAAATTTTTTATTATGGATAGTGGAAGAAATTTTTTTTATCATTTTTTCAAAAAAAGCAAAGGGGGTAGTCCATGGTTTTTTTTGGCAAAAAATATTTTTTTCACACTATCTGGAAAAACCAAAAAGTGTATTAAAGCCAAATTGGTTCTCTATCCAACGCAGTAGAAATCAAGTCGATATCTAGAAAAGTAAGCAAGTTATGACCAAAAACATAAGCAGTTCTACTACTGCCTCTTTCCGGCCACTTTTTAGTAGAACTGGTTACCTTTTTGGTCATAACTTGCTAAGTTTTCAATATATCGACTTGATTTCTTTTGTGGTAGATAGCGTAGGGCATTGACTTTAAGTGGAAAATTTTTTATTATGGATAGTGGAAGAAATTTTTTTTATCATTTTTTCAAAAAAAGCAAAGGGGGTAGTCCATGGTTTTTTTTGGCAAAAAATATTTTTTTCACACTATCTGGAAAAACCAAAAAGTGTATTAAAGCCAAATTGGTTCTCTATCCAACGCAGTAGAAATCAAGTCGATATCTAGAAAAGTAAGCAAGTTATGACCAAAAACATAAGCAGTTCTACTACTGCCTCTTTCCGGCCACTTTTTAGTAGAACTGGTTACCTTTTTGGTCATAACTTGCTAAGTTTTCACTATATCGACTTGATTTCTTTTGTGGTAGATAGCTTAGGGCATTGACTTTAAGTGGAAATTTTTTTATTGTGGATAGTGGAAGAAATTTTTTTTATCATTTTTTCATAAAAAGGTAGTCCATGGTTTTTTTTGGCAAAAAATATTTTTTTCACACTATCTGCAAAAAATAAAAAGTGTATTAAAGCCAAATTGGTTCTCTATCCAACGCAGTAGAAATCAAGTCGATATCTAGAAAAGTAAGCAAGTTATGACCAAAAACATAAGCAGTTCTACTACTGCCTCTTTCCGGCCACTTTTTAGTAGAACTGGTTACCTTTTTGGTCATAACTTGCTAAGTTTTCAATATATCGACTTGATTTCTTTTGTGGTAGATAGCGTAGGGCATTGACTTTAAGTGGAAAATTTTTTATTATGGATAGTGGAAGAAATTTTTTTTATCATTTTTTCAAAAAAAGCAAAGGGGGTAGTCCATGGTTTTTTTTGGCAAAAAATATTTTTTTCACACTATCTGGAAAAACCAAAAAGTCTATTAAAGCCAAATTGGTTCTCTATCCAACGCAGTAGAAATCAAGTCGATATCTAGAAAAGTAAGCAAGTTATGACCAAAAACATAAGCAGTTCTACTACTGCCTCTTTCCGGCCACTTTTTAGTAGAACTGGTTACCTTTTTGGTCATAACTTGCTAAGTTTTCAATATATCGACTTGATTTTTTTTTTGGTAGATAGCGTAGGGCATTGACTTTAAGTGGAAATTTTTTTATTGTGGATAGTGGAAGAAATTTTTTTTATCATTTTTTCAAAAAAAGCAAAGGGGGTAGTCCATGGTTTTTTTTGGCAAAAAATATTTTTTTCACACTATCTGCAAAAAATAAAAAGTGTATTAAAGCCAAATTGGTTCTCTATCCAACGCAGTAGAAATCAAGTCGATATCTAGAAAAGTAAGCAAGTTATGACCAAAAACATAAGCAGTTCTACTACTGCCTCTTTTTGGCCACTTTTTAGTAGAACTGGTTACCTTTTTGGTCATAACTTGCTAAGTTTTCAATATATCGACTTGATTTCTTTTGTGGTAGATAGTGTAGGGCATTGACTTTAAGTGGAAATTTTTTTATTGTGGATAGTGGAAGAAATTTTTTTTATCATTTTTTCAAAAAAAGCAAAGGGGGTAGTCCATGGTTTTTTTTGGCAAAAAATATTTTTTTCACACTATCTGCAAAAAATAAAAAGTGTATTAAAGCCAAATTGGTTCTCTATCCCACGCAGTAGAAATCAAGTCGATATCTAGAAAAGTAAGCAAGTTATGACCAAAAACATAAGCAGTTCTACTACTGCCTCTTTTTGGCCACTTTTTAGTAGAACTGGTTACCTTTTTGGTCATAACTTGCTAAGTTTTCAATATATCGACTTGATTTCTTTTGTGGTAGATAGCGTAGGGCATTAACTTTAAGTGGAAATTTTTTTATTGTGGATAGTGGAAGAAATTTTTTTTATCATTTTTTCAAAAAAAGCAAAGGGGGTAGTCCATGGTTTTTTTTGGCAAAAAATATTTTTTTCACACTATCTGCAAAAAATAAAAAGTGTATTAAAGCCAAATTGGTTCTCTATCCAACGCAGTAGAAATCAAGTCGATATCTAGAAAAGTAAGCAAGTTATGACCAAAAACATAAGCAGTTCTCCTACTGCCTCTTTTTGGCCACTTTTTAGTAGAACTGGTTACCTTTTTGGTCATAACTTGCTAAGTTTTCAATATATCGACTTGATTTCTTTTGTGGTAGATAGCGTAGGGCATTGACTTTAAGTGGAAATTTTTTTATTGTCGATAGTGGAAGAAATTTTTTTTATCATTTTTTCAAAAAAAGCAAAGGGGGTAGTCCATGGTTTTTTTTGGCAAAAAATATTTTTTTCACACTATCTGCAAAAAATAAAAAGTGTATTAAAGCCAAATTGGTTCTCTATCCAACGCAGTAGAAATCAAGTCGATATCTAGAAAAGTAAGCAGGTTATGACCAAAAACATAAGCAGTTCTACTACTGCCTCTTTTTGGCCACTTTTTAGTAGAACTGGTTACCTTTTTGGTCATAACTTGCTAAGTTTTCAATATATCGACTTGATTTCTTTTGTGGTAGATAGCGTAGGGCATTGACTTTAAGTGGAAATTTTTTTATTGTGGATAGTGGAAGAAATTTTTTTTATCATTTTTTCAAAAAAAGCAAAGGGGGTAGTCCATGGTTTTTTTTTGGCAAAAAATATTTTTTTCACACTATCTGCAAAAAATAAAAAGTGTATTAAAGCCAAATTGGTTCTCTATCCAACGCAGTAGAAATCAAGTCGATATCTAGAAAAGTAAGCAGGTTATGACCAAAAACATAAGCAGTTCTACTACTGCCTCTTTTTGGCCACTTTTTAGTAGAACTGGTTACCTTTTTGGTCATAACTTGCTAAGTTTTCAATATATCGACTTGATTTCTTTTGTGGTAGATAGCGTAGGGCATTGACTTTAAGTGGAAATTTTTTTATTGTGGATAGTGGAAGAAATTTTTTTTATCATTTTTTAAAAAAAAGCAAAGGGGGTAGTCCATGGTTTTTTTGCAAAAAATATTTTTTTCGCACTATCTGCAAAAACCAAAAAGTGTATTAAAGCCAAATTGGTTCTCTATCCAACGCAGTAGAAATCAAGTCGATATCTAGAAAAGTAAGCAAGTTATGACCAAAAACATAAGCAGTTCTACTACTGCCTCTTTCCGGCCACTTTTTAGTAGAACTGGTTACCTTTTTGGTCATAACTTGCTAAGTTTTCAATATATCGACTTGATTTCTTTTGTGGTAGATAGCGTAGGGCATTGACTTTAAGTGGAAAATTTTTTATTATGGATAGTGGAAGAAATTTTTTTTATCATTTTTTCAAAAAAAGCAAAGGGGGTAGTCCATGGTTTTTTTTGGCAAAAAATATTTTTTTCACACTATCTGGAAAAACCAAAAAGTGTATTAAAGCCAAATTGGTTCTCTATCCAACGCAGTAGAAATCAAGTCGATATCTAGAAAAGTAAGCAAGTTATGACCAAAAACATAAGCAGTTCTACTACTGCCTCTTTTTGGCCACTTTTTAGTAGAACTGGTTACCTTTTTGGTCATAACTTGCTAAGTTTTCAATATATCGACTTGATTTCTTTTGTGGTAGATAGCGTAGGGCATTGACTTTAAGTGGAAATTTTTTTATTGTGGATAGTGGAAGAAATTTTTTTTATCATTTTTTCAAAAAAAGCAAAGGGGGTAGTCCATGGTTTTTTTTGGCAAAAAATATTTTTTTCACACTATCTGCAAAAAATAAAAAGTGTATTAAAGCCAAATTGGTTCTCTATCCAACGCAGTAGAAATCAAGTCGATATCTAGAAAAGTAAGCAAGTTATGACCAAAAACATAAGCAGTTCTACTACTGCCTCTTTTTGGCCACTTTTTAGTAGAACTGGTTACCTTTTTGGTCATAACTTGCTAAGTTTTCAATATATCGACTTGATTTCTTTTGTGGTAGATAGCGTAGGGCATTGACTTTAAGTGGAAATTTTTTTATTGTGGATAGTGGAAGAAATTTTTTTTATCATTTTTTCAAAAAAAGCAAAGGGGGTAGTCCATGGTTTTTTTTGGCAAAAAATATTTTTTTCACACTATCTGCAAAAAATAAAAAGTGTATTAAAGCCAAATTGGTTCTCTATCCAACGCAGTAGAAATCAAGTCGATATCTAGAAAAGTAAGCAAGTTATGACCAAAAACATAAGCAGTTCTACTACTGCCTCTTTTTGGCCACTTTTTAGTAGAACTGGTTACCTTTTTGGTCATAACTTGCTAAGTTTTCAATATATCGACTTGATTTCTTTTGTGGTAGATAGTGTAGGGCATTGACTTTAAGTGGAAATTTTTTTATTGTGGATAGTGGAAGAAATTTTTTTTATCATTTTTTCAAAAAAAGCAAAGGGGGTAGTCCATGGTTTTTTTTGGCAAAAAATATTTTTTTCACACTATCTGCAAAAAATAAAAAGTGTATTAAAGCCAAATTGGTTCTCTATCCCACGCAGTAGAAATCAAGTCGATATCTAGAAAAGTAAGCAAGTTATGACCAAAAACATAAGCAGTTCTACTACTGCCTCTTTTTGGCCACTTTTTAGTAGAACTGGTTACCTTTTTGGTCATAACTTGCTAAGTTTTCAATATATCGACTTGATTTCTTTTGTGGTAGATAGCGTAGGGCATTAACTTTAAGTGGAAATTTTTTTATTGTGGATAGTGGAAGAAATTTTTTTTATCATTTTTTCAAAAAAAGCAAAGGGGGTAGTCCATGGTTTTTTTTGGCAAAAAATATTTTTTTCACACTATCTGCAAAAAATAAAAAGTGTATTAAAGCCAAATTGGTTCTCTATCCAACGCAGTAGAAATCAAGTCGATATCTAGAAAAGTAAGCAAGTTATGACCAAAAACATAAGCAGTTCTACTACTGCCTCTTTTTGGCCACTTTTTAGTAGAACTGGTTACCTTTTTGGTCATAACTTGCTAAGTTTTCAATATATCGACTTGATTTCTTTTGTGGTAGATAGCGTAGGGCATTAACTTTAAGTGGAAATTTTTTTATTGTGGATAGTGGAAGAAATTTTTTTTATAATTTTTTCAAAAAAAGCAAAGGGGGTAGTCCATGGTTTTTTTTGGCAAAAAATATTTTTTTCACACTATCTGCAAAAAATAAAAAGTGTATTAAAGCCAAATTGGTTCTCTATCCAACGCAGTAGAAATCAAGTCGATATCTAGAAAAGTAAGCAAGTTATGACCAAAAACATAAGCAGTTCTACTACTGCCTCTTTTTGGCCACTTTTTAGTAGAACTGGTTACCTTTTTGGTCATAACTTGCTAAGTTTTCAATATATCGACTTGATTTCTTTTGTGGTAGATAGCGTAGGGCATTAACTTTAAGTGGAAATTTTTTTATTGTGGATAGTGGAAGAAATTTTTTTTATCATTTTTTCAAAAAAAGCAAAGGGGGTAGTCCATGGTTTTTTTTGGCAAAAAATATTTTTTTCACACTATCTGCAAAAAATAAAAAGTGTATTAAAGCCAAATTGGTTCTCTATCCAACGCAGTAGAAATCAAGTCGATATCTAGAAAAGTAAGCAAGTTATGACCAAAAACATAAGCAGTTCTACTACTGCCTCTTTTTGGCCACTTTTTAGTAGAACTGGTTACCTTTTTGGTCATAACTTGCTAAGTTTTCAATATATCGACTTGATTTCTTTTCTGGTAGATAGCGTAGGGCATTGACTTTAAGTGGAAATTTTTTTATTGTGGATAGTGGAAGAAATTTTTTTTATCATTTTTTCAAAAAAAGCAAAGGGGGTAGTCCATGGTTTTTTTTGCCAAAAAATATTTTTTTCACACTATCTGCAAAAAATAAAAAGTGTATTAAAGCCAAATTGGTTCTCTATCCAACGCAGTAGAAATCAAGTCGATATCTAGAAAAGTAAGCAAGTTATGACCAAAAACATAAGCAGTTCTACTACTGCCTCTTTTTGGCCACTTTTTAGTAGAACTGGTTACCTTTTTGGTCATAACTTGCTAAGTTTTCAATATATCGACTTGATTTCTTTTGTGGTAGATAGCGTAGGGCATTAACTTTAAGTGGAAATTTTTTTTTTGTGGATAGTGGAAGAAATTTTTTTTATCATTTTTTCAAAAAAAGCAAAGGGGGTAGTCCATGGTTTTTTTTGGCAAAAAATATTTTTTTCACACTATCTGCAAAAAATAAAAAGTGTATTAAAGCCAAATTGGTTCTCTATCCAACGCAGTAGAAATCAAGTCGATATCTAGAAAAGTAAGCAAGTTATGACCTAAAACATAAGCAGTTCTACTACTGCCTCTTTTTGGCCACTTTTTAGTAGAACTGGTTACCTTTTTGGTCATAACTTGCTAAGTTTTCAATATATCGACTTGATTTCTTTTGTGGTAGATAGCGTAGGGCATTAACTTTAAGTGGAAATTTTTTTATTGTGGATAGTGGAAGAAATTTTTTTTATCATTTTTTCAAAAAAAGCAAAGGGGGTAGTCCATGGTTTTTTTTGGCAAAAAATATTTTTTTCGCACTATCTGCAAAAACCAAAAAGTGTATTAAAGCCAAATTGGTTCTCTATCCAACGCAGTAGAAATCAATTCGATATCTAGAAAATTAAGCAAGTTATGACCTAAAACATAAGCAGTTCTACTACTGCCTCTTTTTGGCCACTTTTTAGTAGAACTGGTTACCTTTTTGGTCATAACTTGCTAAGTTTTCAATATATCGACTTGATTTCTTTTGTGGTAGATAGCGTAGGGCATTGACTTTAAGTGGAAATTTTTTTATTGTGGATAGTGGAAGAAATTTTTTTTATCATTTTTTCAAAAAAAGCAAAGGGGGTAGTCCATGGTTTTTTTTGGCAAAAAATATTTTTTTCGCACTATCTGCAAAAAGCAAAAAGTGTATTAAAGCCAAATTGGTTCTCTATCCAACGCAGTAGAAATCAAGTCGATATCTAGAAAAGTAAGCAAGTTATGACCAAAAACATAAGCAGTTCTACTACTGCCTCTTTTTGGCCACTTTTTAGTAGAACTGGTTACCTTTTTGGTCATAACTTGCTAAGTTTTCACTATATTGACTTGATTTCTTTTGTGGTAGATAGCGTAGGGCATTGACTTTAAGTGGAAATTTTTTTATTGTGGATAGTGGAAGAAATTTTTTTTATCATTTTTTCAAAAAAAGCAAAGGGGGTATTCCATGGTTTTTTTTGGCAAAAAATATTTTTTTCGCACTATCTGCAAAAACCAAAAAATGTATTAAAGCCAAATTGGTTCTCTATCCAACGCAGTAGAAATCAAGTCGATATCTAGAAAAGTAAGCAAGTTATGACCAAAAACATAAGCAGTTCTACTACTGCCTCTTTTTGGCCACTTTTTAGTAGAACTGGTTACCTTTTTGGTCATAATTTGCTAAGTTTTCACTATATCGACTTGATTTCTTTTGTGGTAGATAGCTTAGGGCATTGACTTTTAGTGGAAATTTTTTTATTGTGGATAGTGGAAGAAATTTTTTTTATCATTTTTTCAAAAAAAGCAAAGGGGGTAGTCCATGGTTTTTTTTGGCAAAAAATATTTTTTTCACACTATCTGCAAAAACCAAAAAGTGTATTAAAGACAAATTGGTTCTCTATCCAACGCAGTAGAAATCAAGTCGATATCTAGAAAAGTAAGCAAGTTATGACCAAAAACATAAGCAGTTCTACTACTGCCTCTTTTTGGCCACTTTTTAGTAGAACTGGTTACCTTTTTGGTCATAACTTGCTAAGTTTTCAATATATCGACTTGATTTCTTTTGTGGTAGATAGCGTAGGGCATTGACTTTAAGTGGAAATTTTTTTATTGTGGATAGTGGAAGAAATTTTTTTTATCATTTTTTCAAAAAAAGCAAAGGGGGTAGTCCATGGTTTTTTTTGGCAAAAAATATTTTTTTCACACTATCTGCAAAAAGCAAAAAGTGTATTAAAGCCAAATTGGTTCTCTATCCAACGCAGTAGAAATCAAGTCGATATCTAGAAAAGTAAGCAAGTTATGACCAAAAACATAAGCAGTTCTACTACTGCCTCTTTTTGGCCACTTTTTAGTAGAACTGGTTACCTTTTTGGTCATAACTTGCTAAGTTTTCAATATATCGACTTGATTTCTTTTGTGGTAGATAGCGTAGGGCATTGACTTTAAGTGAAAATTTTTTTATAGTGGATAGTGGAAGAAATTTTTTTTATCATTTTTTCAAAAAAAGCAAAGGGGGTAGTCCATGGTTTTTTTTGGCAAAAAATATTTTTTTCACACTATCTGCAAAAAATAAAAAGTGTATTAAAGCCAAATTTTTTCTGTATCCAACGCAGTAGAAATCAAGTCGATATCTAGAAAAGTAAGCAAGTTATGACCCAAAACATAAGCAGTTCTACTACTGCCTCTTTTTGGCCACTTTTTAGTAGAACTGGTTACCTTTTTGGTCATAACTTGCTAAGTTTTCACTATATCGACTTGATTTCTTTTGTGGTAGATAGCTTAGGGCATTGACTTTTAGTGGAAATTTTTTTATTGTGGATAGTGGAAGAAATTTTTTTTATCATTTTTTCAAAAAAAGCAAAGGGGGTAGTCCATGGTTTTTTTTGGCAAAAAATATTTGTTTCGCGCTATCTGCAAAAACCAAAAAGTGTATTAAAGCGAAATTGGTTCTCTATCCAACGCAGTAGAAATCAAGTCGATATCTAGAAAAGTAAGCAAGTTATGACCTAAGACATAAGCAGTTCTACTACTGCCTCTTTTTGGCCACTTTTTAGTAGAACTGGTTACCTTTTTGGTCATAACTTGCTAAGTTTTCACTATATCGACTTGATTTCTTTTGTGGTAGATAGTTTAGGGCATTGACTTTTAGTGGAAATTTTTTTATTGTGGATAGTGGAAGAAATTTTTTTTATCATTTTTTCAAAAAAAGCAAAGGGGGTAGTCCATGGTTTTTTTTGGCAAAAAATATATTTTTCGCGCTATCTGCAAAAACCAAAAAGTGTATTAAAGCGAAATTGGTTCTCTATCCAACGCAGTAGAAATCAAGTCGATATCTAGAAAAGTAAGCAAGTTATGACCTAAGACATAAGCAGTTCTACTACTGCCTCTTTTTGGCCACTTTTTAGTAGAACTGGTTACCTTTTTGGTCATAACTTGCTAAGTTTTCACTATATCGACTTGATTTCTTTTGTGGTAGATAGCTTAGGGCATTGACTTTAAGTGGAAATTTTTTTATTGTGGATAGTGGAAGAAATTTTTTTTATCATTTTTTCAAAAAAAGCAAAGGGGGTAGTCCATGGTTTTTTTTGGCAAAAAATATTTTTTTCGCACTATCTGCAAAAACCAAAAAGTGTATTAAAGCCAAATTGGTTCTCTATCCAACGCAGTAGAAATCAATTCGATATCTAGAAAAGTAAGCAAGTTATGACCTAAAACATAAGCAGTTCTACTACTGCCTCTTTTTGGCCACTTTTTAGTAGAACTGGTTACCTTTTTGGTCATAACTTGCTAAGTTTTCACTATATCGACTTGATTTCTTTTGTGGTAGATAGCTTAGGGCATTGACTTTAAGTGGAAATTTTTTTATTGTGGATAGTGAAAGAAATTTTTTTTATCATTTTTTCAAAAAAAGCAAAGGGGGTAGTCCATGGTTTTTTTTGGCAAAAAATATTTTTTTCACACTATCTGCAAAAACCAAAAAGTGTATTAAAGCGAAATTGGTTCTCTATCCAACGCAGTAGAAATCAAGTCGATATCTAGAAAAGTAAGCAAGTTATGACCTAAAACATAAGCAGTTCTACTACTGCCTCTTTTTGGCCACTTTTTAGTAGAACTGGTTACCTTTTTGGTCATAACTTGCTAAGTTTTCACTATATCGACTTGATTTCTTTTGTGGTAGATAGCTTAGGGCATTGACTTTTAGTGGAAATTTTTTTATTGTGGATAGTGAAAGAAATTTTTTTTATCATTTTTTCAAAAAAAGCAAAGGGGGTAGTCCATGGTTTTTTTTGGCAAAAAATATTTTTTTCGCACTATCTGCAAAAACCAAAAAGTGTATTAAAGCCAAATTGGTTCTCTATCCAACGCAGTAGAAATCAAGTCGATATCTAGAAAAGTAAGCAAGTTATGACCAGAAACATAAGCAGTTCTACTACTGCCTCTTTCCGGCCACTTTTTAGTAGAACTGGTTACCTTTTTGGTCATAACTTGCTAAGTTTGCAATATATGGACTTGATTTCTTTTGTGCTAAAAGCAAAAAGTGTATTAAAGCCAAATTGGTTCTCTATCCAACGCAGTAGAAATCAAGTCGATATCTAGAAAAGTAAGCAAGTTATGACCAAAAACATAAGCAGTTCTACTACTGCCTCTTTTTGGCCACTTTTTAGTAGAACTGGTTACCTTTTTGGTCATAACTTGCTAAGTTTTCACTATATCGACTTGATTTCTTTTGTGGTAGATAGCTTAGGGCATTGACTTCAAGTGGAAATTTTTTTATTGTGGATAGTGGAAGAAATTTTTTTTATCATTTTTTCAGAAAAAGCAAAGGGGGTAGTCCATGGTTTTTTCTGGCAAAAAATATTTTTTTCACACTATCTGCAAAAACCAAAAAGTGTATTAAAGCCAAATTGGTTCTCTATCCAACGCAGTAGAAATCAAGTCGATATCTAGAAAAGTAAGCAAGTTATGACCAAAAACATAAGCAGTTCTACTACTGCCTCTTTTTGGCCACTTTTTAGTAGAACTGGTTACCTTTTTGGTCATAACTTGCTAAGTTTTCACTATATCGACTTGATTTCTTTTGTGGTAGATAGCTTAGGGCATTGACTTTTAGTGGAAATTTTTTTATTGTGGATAGTGGAAGAAATTTTTTTTATCATTTTTTCAAAAAAAGCAAAGGGGGTAGTCCATGGTTTTTTTTGGCAAAAAATATTTTTTTCGCACTATCTGCAAAAACCAAAAAGTGTATTAAAGCCAAATTGGTTCTCTATCCAACGCAGTAGAAATCAAGTCGATATCTAGAAAAGTAAGCAAGTTATGACCAAAAACATAAGCAGTTCTATTACTGCCTCTTTTTGGCCACTTTTTAGTAGAACTGGTTACCTTTTTGGTCATAACTTGCTAAGTTTTCACTATATCGACTTGATTTCTTTTCTGGTAGATAGCGTAGGGCATTGACTTTAAGTGGAAATTTTTTTATTGTGGATAGTGGAAGAAATTTTTTTTATCATTTTTTCAAAAAAACCAAAAAGTGTATTAAAGCCAAATTGGTTCTCTATCCAACGCAGTAGAAATCAAGTCGATATCTAGAAAAGTAAGCAAGTTATGACCAAAAACATAAGCAGTTCTACTACTGCCTCTTTTTGGCCACTTTTTAGTAGAACTGGTTACCTTTTTGGTCATAACTTGCTAAGTTTTCACTATATCGACTTGATTCCTTTTGTGGTAGATAGCTTAGGGCATTGACTTTTAGTGGAAATTTTTTTATTGTGGATAGTGGAAGAAATTTTTTTTATCATTTTTTCAAAAAAAGCAAAGGGGGTAGTCCATGGTTTTTTTTGGAAAAAAATATTATTTTCGCACTATCTGAAAAAACCAAAAAGTGTATTAAAGCCAAATTGGTTCTCTATCCAACGCAGTAGAAATCAAGTCGATATCTAGAAAAGTAAGCAAGTTATGACCTAAAACATAAGCAGTTCTACTACTGCCTCTTTTTGGCCACTTTTTAGTAGAACTGGTTACCTTTTTGGTCATAACTTGCTAAGTTTTCACTATATCGACTTGATTTCTTTTGTGGTAGATAGCTTAGGGCATTGACTTTTAGTGGAAATTTTTTTATTGTGGATAGTGGAAGAAATTTTTTTTATCATTTTTTCAAAAAAAGCAAAGGGGGTAGTCCATGGTTTTTTTTGGCAAAAAATATTTTTTTCACACTATCTGCAAAAACCAAAAAGTGTATTAAAGCGAAATTGGTTCTCTATCCAACGCAGTAGAAATCAAGTCGATATCTAGAAAAGTAAGCAAGTTATGACCTAAAACATAAGCAGTTCTACTACTGCCTCTTTTTGGCCACTTTTTAGTAGAACTGGTTACCTTTTTGGTCATAACTTGCTAAGTTTTCACTATATCGACTTGATTTCTTTTGTGGTAGATAGCGTAGGGCATTGACTTTAAGTGGAAATTTTTTTATTGTGGATAGTGAAAGAAATTTTTTTTTATCATTTTTTCAAAAAAAGCAAAGCGGGTAGTCCATGGTTTTTTTGGCAAAAAATATTTTTTTCGCACTATCTGCAAAAACCAAAAAGTGTATTAAAGCTAAATTGGTTCTCTATCCAACGCAGTAGAAATCAAGTCGATATCTAGAAAAGTAAGCAAGTTATGACCAAAAACATAAGCAGTTCTACTACTGCCTCTTTTTGGCCACTTTTTAGTAGAACTGGTTACCTTTTTGGTCATAACTTGCTAAGTTTTCACTATATCGACTTGATTTCTTTGTGGTAAATAGCTTAGGGCATTGACTTTTAGTGGAAATTTTTTTATTGTGGATAGTGGAAGAAATTTTTTTTATCATTTTTTCAAAAAAAGCAAATGGGGTAGTCCATGGTTTTTTTGGCAAAAAATATTTTTTTCACACTATCTGCAAAAACCAAAAAGTGTATTAAAGCCAAATTGGTTCTCTATCCAACGCAGTAGAAATCAAGTCGATATCTAGAAAAGTAAGCAAGTTATGACCAAAAACATAAGCAGTTCTACTACTGCCTCTTTTTGGCCACTTTTTAGTAGAACTGGTTACCTTTTTGGTCATAACTTGCTAAGTTTTCACTATATCGACTTGATTTCTTTGTGGTAAATAGCTTAGGGCATTGACTTTTAGTGGAAATTTTTTTATTGTGGATAGTGGAAGAAATTTTTTTTATCATTTTTTCAAAAAAAGCAAAGGGGGTAGTCCATGGTTTTTTTGGCAAAAAATATTTTTTTCGCACTATCTGCAAAAACCAAAAAGTGTATTAAAGCTAAATTGGTTCTCTATCCAACGCAGTAGAAATCAAGTCGATATCTAGAAAAGTAAGCAAGTTATGACCAAAAACATAAGCAGTTCTACTACTGCCTCTTTTTGGCCACTTTTTAGTAGAACTGGTTACCTTTTTGGTCATAACTTGCTAAGTTTTCACTATATCGACTTGATTTCTTTGTGGTAAATAGCTTAGGGCATTGACTTTTAGTGGAAATTTTTTTATTGTGGATAGTGGAAGAAATTTTTTTTATCATTTTTTCAAAAAAAGCAAAGGGGGTAGTCCATGGTTTTTTTGGCAAAAAATATTTTTTTCACACTATCTGCAAAAACCAAAAAGTGTATTAAAGCCAAATTGGTTCTCTATCCAACGCAGTAGAAATCAAGTCGATATCTAGAAAAGTAAGCAAGTTATGACCAAAAACATAAGCAGTTCTACTACTGCCTCTTTTTGGCCACTTTTTAGTAGAACTGGTTACCTTTTTGGTCATAACTTGCTAAGTTTTCACTATATCGACTTGATTTCTTTTGTGGTAGATAGCTTAGGGCATTGACTTTTAGTGGAAATTTTTTTATTGTGGATAGTGGAAGAAATTTTTTTTATCATTTTTTCAAAAAAACCAAAAAGTGTATTAAAGCCAAATTGGTTCTCTATCCAACGCAGTAGAAATCAAGTCGATATCTAGAAAAGTAAGCAAGTTATGACCAAAAACATAAGCAGTTCTACTACTGCCTCTTTTTGGCCACTTTTTAGTAGAACTGGTTACCTTTTTGGTCATAACTTGCTAAGTTTTCACTATATCGACTTGATTTCTTTTGTGGTAGATAGCTTAGGGCATTGACTTTTAGTGGAAATTTTTTTATTGTGGATAGTGGAAGAAATTTTTTTTATCATTTTTTCAAAAAAAGCAAAGGGGGTAGTCCATGGTTTTTTTGGCAAAAAATATTTTTTTCGCACTATCTGCAAAAACCAAAAAGTGTATTAAAGCCAAATTGGTTCTCTATCCAACGCAGTAGAAATCAAGTCGATATCTAGAAAAGTAAGCAAGTTATGACCAAAAACATAAGCAGTTCTACTACTGCCTCTTTTTGGCCACTTTTTAGTAGAACTGGTTACCTTTTTGGTCATAACTTGCTAAGTTTTCACTATATCGACTTGATTTCTTTTGTGGTAGATAGCTTAGGGCATTGACTTTTAGTGGAAATTTTTTTATTGTGGATAGTGGAAGAAATTTTTTTTATCATTTTTTCAAAAAAAGCAAAGGGGGTAGTCCATGGTTTTTTTGGCAAAAAATATTTTTTTCGCACTATCTGCAAAAACCAAAAAGTGTATTAAAGCCAAATTGGTTCTCTATCCAACGCAGTAGAAATCAAGTCGATATCTAGAAAAGTAAGCAAGTTATGACCAAAAACATAAGCAGTTCTACTACTGCCTCTTTTTGGCCACTTTTTAGTAGAACTGGTTACCTTTTTGGTCATAACTTGCTAAGTTTTCACTATATCGACTTGATTTCTTTTGTGGTAGATAGCTTAGGGCATTGACTTTTAGTGGAAATTTTTTTATTGTGGATAGTGGAAGAAATTTTTTTTATCATTTTTTCAAAAAAAGCAAAGGGGGTAGTCCATGGTTTTTTTTGGCAAAAAATATTTTTTTCGCACTATCTGCAAAAACCAAAAAGTGTATTAAAGCCAAATTTGTTCTCTATCCAACGCAGTAGAAATCAAGATGATATCTAGAAAAGTAAGCAAGTTATGACCAAAAACATAAGCAGTTCTACTACTGCCTCTTTTTGGCCACTTTTTAGTAGAACTGGTTACCTTTTTGGTCATAACTTGCTAAGTTTTCACTATATCGACTTGATTTCTTTTGTGGTAGATAGCTTAGGGCATTGACTTTTAGTGGAAATTTTTTTATTGTGGATAGTGGAAGAAATTTTTTTTATCATTTTTTCAAAAAAAGCAAAGGGGGTAGTCCATGGTTTTTTTTTGGCAAAAAATATATTTTTCGCACTATCTGCAAAAACCAAAAAGTGTATTAAAGCGAAATTGGTTCTCTATCCAACGCAGTAGAAATCAAGTCGATATCTAGAAAAGTAAGCAAGTTATGACCAAAAACATAAGCAGTTCTACTACTGCCTCTTTTTGGCCACTTTTTAGTAGAACTGGTTACCTTTTTGGTCATAACTTGCTAAGTTTTCACTATATCGACTTGATTTCTTTTGTGGTAGATAGCTTAGGGCATTGACTTTTAGTGGAAATTTTTTTATTGTGGATAGTGGAAGAAATTTTTTTTATCATTTTTTCAAAAAAAGCAAAGGGGGTAGTCCATGGTTTTTTTTGGCAAAAAATATTTTTTTCACACTATCTGCAAAAACCAAAAAGTGTATTAAAGCGAAATTGGTTCTCTATCCAACGCAGTAGAAATCAAGTCGATATCTAGAAAAGTAAGCAAGTTATGACCAAAAACATAAGCAGTTCTACTACTGCCTCTTTTTGGCCACTTTTTAGTAGAACTGGTTACCTTTTTGGTCATAACTTGCTAAGTTTTCACTATATCGACTTGATTTCTTTTGTGGTAGATAGCTTAGGGCATTGACTTTTAGTGGAAATTTTTTTATTGTGGATAGTGGAAGAAATTTTTTTTATCATTTTTTCAAAAAAAGCAAAGGGGGTAGTCCATGGTTTTTTTTTGGCAAAAAATATTTTTTTCACACTATCTGCAAAAACCAAAAAGTGTATTAAAGCGAAATTGGTTCTCTATCCAACGCAGTAGAAATCAAGTCGATATCTAGAAAAGTAAGCAAGTTATGACCAAAAACATAAGCAGTTCTACTACTGCCTCTTTTTGGCCACTTTTTAGTAGAACTGGTTACCTTTTTGGTCATAACTTGCTAAGTTTTCACTATATCGACTTGATTTCTTTTGTGGTAGATAGCTTAGGGCATTGACTTTTAGTGGAAATTTTTTTATTGTGGATAGTGGAAGAAATTTTTTTTATCATTTTTTCAAAAAAAGCAAAGGGGGTAGTCCATGGTTTTTTTTGGCAAAAAATATTTTTTTCACACTATCTGCAAAAACCAAAAAGTGTATTAAAGCGAAATTGGTTCTCTATCCAACGCAGTAGAAATCAAGTCGATATCTAGAAAAGTAAGCAAGTTATGATCAAAAACATAAGCAGTTCTACTACTGCCTCTTTTTGGCCACTTTTTAGTAGAACTGGTTACCTTTTTGGTCATAACTTGCTAAGTTTTCACTATATCGACTTGATTTCTTTTGTGGTAGATAGCTTAGGGCATTGACTTTTAGTGGAAATTTTTTTATTGTGGATAGTGGAAGAAATTTTTTTTATCATTTTTTCAAAAAAAGCAAAGGGGGTAGTCCATGGTTTTTTTTGGCAAAAAATATTTTTTTCACACTATCTGCAAAAACCAAAAAGTGTATTAAAGCGAAATTGGTTCTCTATCCAACGCAGTAGAAATCAAGTCGATATCTAGAAAAGTAAGCAAGTTATGACCAAAAACATAAGCAGTTCTACTACTGCCTCTTTTTGGCCACTTTTTAGTAGAACTGGTTACCTTTTTGGTCATAACTTGCTAAGTTTTCACTATATCGACTTGATTTCTTTTGTGGTAGATAGCGTAGGGCATTGACTTTAAGTGGAAATTTTTTTATTGTGGATAGTGAAAGAAATTTTTTTTTATCATTTTTTCAAAAAAAGCAAAGCGGGTAGTCCATGGTTTTTTTGGCAAAAAATATTTTTTTCGCACTATCTGCAAAAACCAAAAAGTGTATTAAAGCCAAATTGGTTCTCTATCCAACGCAGTAGAAATCAAGTCGATATCTAGAAAAGTAAGCAAGTTATGACCAAAAACATAAGCAGTTCTACTACTGCCTCTTTTTGGCCACTTTTTAGTAGAACTGGTTACCTTTTTGGTCATAACTTGCTAAGTTTTCACTATATCGACTTGATTTCTTTTGTGGTAGATAGCTTAGGGCATTGACTTTTAGTGGAAATTTTTTTATTGTGGATAGTGGAAGAAATTTTTTTTATCATTTTTTCAAAAAAAGCAAAGGGGGTAGTCCATGGTTTTTTTTGGCAAAAAATATTTTTTTCGCACTATCTGCAAAAACCAAAAAGTGTATTAAAGCCAAATTTGTTCTCTATCCAACGCAGTAGAAATCAAGATGATATCTAGAAAAGTAAGCAAGTTATGACCAAAAACATAAGCAGTTCTACTACTGCCTCTTTTTGGCCACTTTTTAGTAGAACTGGTTACCTTTTTGGTCATAACTTGCTAAGTTTTCACTATATCGACTTGATTTCTTTTGTGGTAGATAGCTTAGGGCATTGACTTTTAGTGGAAATTTTTTTATTGTGGATAGTGGAAGAAATTTTTTTTATCATTTTTTCAAAAAAAGCAAAGGGGGTAGTCCATGGTTTTTTTTTGGCAAAAAATATATTTTTCGCACTATCTGCAAAAACCAAAAAGTGTATTAAAGCGAAATTGGTTCTCTATCCAACGCAGTAGAAATCAAGTCGATATCTAGAAAAGTAAGCAAGTTATGACCAAAAACATAAGCAGTTCTACTACTGCCTCTTTTTGGCCACTTTTTAGTAGAACTGGTTACCTTTTTGGTCATAACTTGCTAAGTTTTCACTATATCGACTTGATTTCTTTTGTGGTAGATAGCTTAGGGCATTGACTTTTAGTGGAAATTTTTTTATTGTGGATAGTGGAAGAAATTTTTTTTATCATTTTTTCAAAAAAAGCAAAGGGGGTAGTCCATGGTTTTTTTTTGGCAAAAAATATTTTTTTCACACTATCTGCAAAAACCAAAAAGTGTATTAAAGCGAAATTGGTTCTCTATCCAACGCAGTAGAAATCAAGTCGATATCTAGAAAAGTAAGCAAGTTATGACCAAAAACATAAGCAGTTCTACTACTGCCTCTTTTTGGCCACTTTTTAGTAGAACTGGTTACCTTTTTGGTCATAACTTGCTAAGTTTTCACTATATCGACTTGATTTCTTTTGTGGTAGATAGCTTAGGGCATTGACTTTTAGTGGAAATTTTTTTATTGTGGATAGTGGAAGAAATTTTTTTTATCATTTTTTCAAAAAAAGCAAAGGGGGTAGTCCATGGTTTTTTTTGGCAAAAAATATTTTTTTCACACTATCTGCAAAAACCAAAAAGTGTATTAAAGCGAAATTGGTTCTCTATCCAACGCAGTAGAAATCAAGTCGATATCTAGAAAAGTAAGCAAGTTATGATCAAAAACATAAGCAGTTCTACTACTGCCTCTTTTTGGCCACTTTTTAGTAGAACTGGTTACCTTTTTGGTCATAACTTGCTAAGTTTTCACTATATCGACTTGATTTCTTTTGTGGTAGATAGCTTAGGGCATTGACTTTTAGTGGAAATTTTTTTATTGTGGATAGTGGAAGAAATTTTTTTTATCATTTTTTCAAAAAAAGCAAAGGGGGTAGTCCATGGTTTTTTTTGGCAAAAAATATTTTTTTCACACTATCTGCAAAAACCAAAAAGTGTATTAAAGCGAAATTGGTTCTCTATCCAACGCAGTAGAAATCAAGTCGATATCTAGAAAAGTAAGCAAGTTATGACCAAAAACATAAGCAGTTCTACTACTGCCTCTTTTTGGCCACTTTTTAGTAGAACTGGTTACCTTTTTGGTCATAACTTGCTAAGTTTTCACTATATCGACTTGATTTCTTTTGTGGTAGATAGCGTAGGGCATTGACTTTAAGTGGAAATTTTTTTATTGTGGATAGTGAAAGAAATTTTTTTTTATCATTTTTTCAAAAAAAGCAAAGCGGGTAGTCCATGGTTTTTTTGGCAAAAAATATTTTTTTCGCACTATCTGCAAAAACCAAAAAGTGTATTAAAGCTAAATTGGTTCTCTATCCAACGCAGTAGAAATCAAGTCGATATCTAGAAAAGTAAGCAAGTTATGACCAAAAACATAAGCAGTTCTACTACTGCCTCTTTTTGGCCACTTTTTAGTAGAACTGGTTACCTTTTTGGTCATAACTTGCTAAGTTTTCACTATATCGACTTGATTTCTTTTGTGGTAGATAGCTTAGGGCATTGACTTTAAGTGGAAATTTTTTTATTGTGGATAGTGGAAGAAATTTTTTTTATCATTTTTTCAAAAAAAGCAAAGGGGGTAGTCCATGGTTTTTTTGGCAAAAAATATTTTTTTCGCACTATCTGCAAAAACCAAAAAGTGTATTAAAGCCAAATTGGTTCTCTATCCAACGCAGTAGAAATCAAGTCGATATCTAGAAAAGTAAGCAAGTTATGACCAAAAACATAAGCAGTTCTACTACTGCCTCTTTTTGGCCACTTTTTAGTAGAACTGGTTACCTTTTTGGTCATAACTTGCTAAGTTTTCACTATATCGACTTGATTTCTTTTGTGGTAGATAGCTTAGGGCATTGACTTTTAGTGGAAATTTTTTTATTGTGGATAGTGGAAGAAATTTTTTTTATCATTTTTTCAAAAAAAGCAAAGGGGGTAGTCCATGGTTTTTTTTGGCAAAAAATATTTTTTTCACACTATCTGCAAAAACCAAAAAGTGTATTAAAGCGAAATTGGTTCTCTATCCAACGCAGTAGAAATCAAGTCGATATCTAGAAAAGTAAGCAAGTTATGACCAAAAACATAAGCAGTTCTACTACTGCCTCTTTTTGGCCACTTTTTAGTAGAACTGGTTACCTTTTTGGTCATAACTTGCTAAGTTTTCACTATATCGACTTGATTTCTTTTGTGGTAGATAGCTTAGGGCATTGACTTTTAGTGGAAATTTTTTTATTGTGGATAGTGGAAGAAATTTTTTTTATCATTTTTTCAAAAAAAGCAAAGCGGGTAGTCCATGGTTTTTTTGGCAAAAAATATTTTTTTCGCACTATCTGCAAAAACCAAAAAGTGTATTAAAGCTAAATTGGTTCTCTATCCAACGCAGTAGAAATCAAGTCGATATCTAGAAAAGTAAGCAAGTTATGACCAAAAACATAAGCAGTTCTACTACTGCCTCTTTTTGGCCACTTTTTAGTAGAACTGGTTACCTTTTTGGTCATAACTTGCTAAGTTTTCACTATATCGACTTGATTTCTTTTGTGGTAGATAGCGTAGGGCATTGACTTTAAGTGGAAATTTTTTTATTGTGGATAGTGAAAGAAATTTTTTTTTATCATTTTTTCAAAAAAAGCAAAGCGGGTAGTCCATGGTTTTTTTGGCAAAAAATATTTTTTTCGCACTATCTGCAAAAACCAAAAAGTGTATTAAAGCTAAATTGGTTCTCTATCCAACGCAGTAGAAATCAAGTCGATATCTAGAAAAGTAAGCAAGTTATGACCAAAAACATAAGCAGTTCTACTACTGCCTCTTTTTGGCCACTTTTTAGTAGAACTGGTTACCTTTTTGGTCATAACTTGCTAAGTTTTCACTATATCGACTTGATTTCTTTTGTGGTAGATAGCTTAGGGCATTGACTTTAAGTGGAAATTTTTTTATTGTGGATAGTGGAAGAAATTTTTTTTATCATTTTTTCAAAAAAAGCAAAGGGGGTAGTCCATGGTTTTTTTGGCAAAAAATATTTTTTTCGCACTATCTGCAAAAACCAAAAAGTGTATTAAAGCCAAATTGGTTCTCTATCCAACGCAGTAGAAATCAAGTCGATATCTAGAAAAGTAAGCAAGTTATGACCAAAAACATAAGCAGTTCTACTACTGCCTCTTTTTGGCCACTTTTTAGTAGAACTGGTTACCTTTTTGGTCATAACTTGCTAAGTTTTCACTATATCGACTTGATTTCTTTTGTGGTAGATAGCTTAGGGCATTGACTTTTAGTGGAAATTTTTTTATTGTGGATAGTGGAAGAAATTTTTTTTATCATTTTTTCAAAAAAAGCAAAGGGGGTAGTCCATGGTTTTTTTTGGCAAAAAATATTTTTTTCACACTATCTGCAAAAACCAAAAAGTGTATTAAAGCGAAATTGGTTCTCTATCCAACGCAGTAGAAATCAAGTCGATATCTAGAAAAGTAAGCAAGTTATGACCAAAAACATAAGCAGTTCTACTACTGCCTCTTTTTGGCCACTTTTTAGTAGAACTGGTTACCTTTTTGGTCATAACTTGCTAAGTTTTCACTATATCGACTTGATTTCTTTTGTGGTAGATAGCTTAGGGCATTGACTTTTAGTGGAAATTTTTTTATTGTGGATAGTGGAAGAAATTTTTTTTATCATTTTTTCAAAAAAAGCAAAGCGGGTAGTCCATGGTTTTTTTGGCAAAAAATATTTTTTTCGCACTATCTGCAAAAACCAAAAAGTGTATTAAAGCTAAATTGGTTCTCTATCCAACGCAGTAGAAATCAAGTCGATATCTAGAAAAGTAAGCAAGTTATGACCAAAAACATAAGCAGTTCTACTACTGCCTCTTTTTGGCCACTTTTTAGTAGAACTGGTTACCTTTTTGGTCATAACTTGCTAAGTTTTCACTATATCGACTTGATTTCTTTTGTGGTAGATAGCGTAGGGCATTGACTTTAAGTGGAAATTTTTTTATTGTGGATAGTGAAAGAAATTTTTTTTTATCATTTTTTCAAAAAAAGCAAAGCGGGTAGTCCATGGTTTTTTTGGCAAAAAATATTTTTTTCGCACTATCTGCAAAAACCAAAAAGTGTATTAAAGCTAAATTGGTTCTCTATCCAACGCAGTAGAAATCAAGTCGATATCTAGAAAAGTAAGCAAGTTATGACCAAAAACATAAGCAGTTCTACTACTGCCTCTTTTTGGCCACTTTTTAGTAGAACTGGTTACCTTTTTGGTCATAACTTGCTAAGTTTTCACTATATCGACTTGATTTCTTTTGTGGTAGATAGCTTAGGGCATTGACTTTAAGTGGAAATTTTTTTATTGTGGATAGTGGAAGAAATTTTTTTTATCATTTTTTCAAAAAAAGCAAAGGGGGTAGTCCATGGTTTTTTTGGCAAAAAATATTTTTTTCGCACTATCTGCAAAAACCAAAAAGTGTATTAAAGCCAAATTGGTTCTCTATCCAACGCAGTAGAAATCAAGTCGATATCTAGAAAAGTAAGCAAGTTATGACCAAAAACATAAGCAGTTCTACTACTGCCTCTTTTTGGCCACTTTTTAGTAGAACTGGTTACCTTTTTGGTCATAACTTGCTAAGTTTTCACTATATCGACTTGATTTCTTTGTGGTAAATAGCTTAGGGCATTGACTTTTAGTGGAAATTTTTTTATTGTGGATAGTGGAAGAAATTTTTTTTATCATTTTTTCAAAAAAAGCAAAGGGGGTAGTCCATGGTTTTTTTGGCAAAAAATATTTTTTTCACACTATCTGCAAAAACCAAAAAGTGTATTAAAGCCAAATTGGTTCTCTATCCAACGCAGTAGAAATCAAGTCGATATCTAGAAAAGTAAGCAAGTTATGACCAAAAACATAAGCAGTTCTACTACTGCCTCTTTTTGGCCACTTTTTAGTAGAACTGGTTACCTTTTTGGTCATAACTTGCTAAGTTTTCACTATATCGACTTGATTTCTTTTGTGGTAGATAGCTTAGGGCATTGACTTTTAGTGGAAATTTTTTTATTGTGGATAGTGGAAGAAATTTTTTTTATCATTTTTTCAAAAAAACCAAAAAGTGTATTAAAGCCAAATTGGTTCTCTATCCAACGCAGTAGAAATCAAGTCGATATCTAGAAAAGTAAGCAAGTTATGACCAAAAACATAAGCAGTTCTACTACTGCCTCTTTTTGGCCACTTTTTAGTAGAACTGGTTACCTTTTTGGTCATAACTTGCTAAGTTTTCACTATATCGACTTGATTTCTTTTGTGGTAGATAGCTTAGGGCATTGACTTTTAGTGGAAATTTTTTTATTGTGGATAGTGGAAGAAATTTTTTTTATCATTTTTTCAAAAAAACCAAAAAGTGTATTAAAGCCAAATTGGTTCTCTATCCAACGCAGTAGAAATCAAGTCGATATCTAGAAAAGTAAGCAAGTTATGACCAAAAACATAAGCAGTTCTACTACTGCCTCTTTTTGGCCACTTTTTAGTAGAACTGGTTACCTTTTTGGTCATAACTTGCTAAGTTTTCACTATATCGACTTGATTTCTTTTGTGGTAGATAGCTTAGGGCATTGACTTTTAGTGGAAATTTTTTTATTGTGGATAGTGGAAGAAATTTTTTTTATCATTTTTTCAAAAAAACCAAAAAGTGTATTAAAGCCAAATTGGTTCTCTATCCAACGCAGTAGAAATCAAGTCGATATCTAGAAAAGTAAGCAAGTTATGACCAAAAACATAAGCAGTTCTACTACTGCCTCTTTTTGGCCACTTTTTAGTAGAACTGGTTACCTTTTTGGTCATAACTTGCTAAGTTTTCACTATATCGACTTGATTTCTTTTGTGGTAGATAGCTTAGGGCATTGACTTTAAGTGGAAATTTTTTTATTGTGGATAGTGGAAGAAATTTTTTTTATCATTTTTTCAAAAAAAGCAAAGGGGGTAGTCCATGGTTTTTTTGGCAAAAAATATTTTTTTCGCACTATCTGCAAAAACCAAAAAGTGTATTAAAGCCAAATTGGTTCTCTATCCAACGCAGTAGAAATCAAGTCGATATCTAGAAAAGTAAGCAAGTTATGACCAAAAACATAAGCAGTTCTACTACTGCCTCTTTTTGGCCACTTTTTAGTAGAACTGGTTACCTTTTTGGTCATAACTTGCTAAGTTTTCACTATATCGACTTGATTTCTTTTGTGGTAGATAGCTTAGGGCATTGACTTTTAGTGGAAATTTTTTTATTGTGGATAGTGGAAGAAATTTTTTTTATCATTTTTTCAAAAAAAGCAAAGGGGGTAGTCCATGGTTTTTTTGGCAAAAAATATTTTTTTCGCACTATCTGCAAAAACCAAAAAGTGTATTAAAGCCAAATTGGTTCTCTATCCAACGCAGTAGAAATCAAGTCGATATCTAGAAAAGTAAGCAAGTTATGACCAAAAACATAAGCAGTTCTACTACTGCCTCTTTTTGGCCACTTTTTAGTAGAACTGGTTACCTTTTTGGTCATAACTTGCTAAGTTTTCACTATATCGACTTGATTTCTTTGTGGTAAATAGCTTAGGGCATTGACTTTTAGTGGAAATTTTTTTATTGTGGATAGTGGAAGAAATTTTTTTTATCATTTTTTCAAAAAAAGCAAAGGGGGTAGTCCATGGTTTTTTTGGCAAAAAATATTTTTTTCACACTATCTGCAAAAACCAAAAAGTGTATTAAAGCCAAATTGGTTCTCTATCCAACGCAGTAGAAATCAAGTCGATATCTAGAAAAGTAAGCAAGTTATGACCAAAAACATAAGCAGTTCTACTACTGCCTCTTTTTGGCCACTTTTTAGTAGAACTGGTTACCTTTTTGGTCATAACTTGCTAAGTTTTCACTATATCGACTTGATTTCTTTTGTGGTAGATAGCTTAGGGCATTGACTTTTAGTGGAAATTTTTTTATTGTGGATAGTGGAAGAAATTTTTTTTATCATTTTTTCAAAAAAACCAAAAAGTGTATTAAAGCCAAATTGGTTCTCTATCCAACGCAGTAGAAATCAAGTCGATATCTAGAAAAGTAAGCAAGTTATGACCAAAAACATAAGCAGTTCTACTACTGCCTCTTTTTGGCCACTTTTTAGTAGAACTGGTTACCTTTTTGGTCATAACTTGCTAAGTTTTCACTATATCGACTTGATTTCTTTTGTGGTAGATAGCTTAGGGCATTGACTTTAAGTGGAAATTTTTTTATTGTGGATAGTGGAAGAAATTTTTTTTATCATTTTTTCAAAAAAAGCAAAGGGGGTAGTCCATGGTTTTTTTGGCAAAAAATATTTTTTTCGCACTATCTGCAAAAACCAAAAAGTGTATTAAAGCCAAATTGGTTCTCTATCCAACGCAGTAGAAATCAAGTCGATATCTAGAAAAGTAAGCAAGTTATGACCAAAAACATAAGCAGTTCTACTACTGCCTCTTTTTGGCCACTTTTTAGTAGAACTGGTTACCTTTTTGGTCATAACTTGCTAAGTTTTCACTATATCGACTTGATTTCTTTTGTGGTAGATAGCTTAGGGCATTGACTTTTAGTGGAAATTTTTTTATTGTGGATAGTGGAAGAAATTTTTTTTATCATTTTTTCAAAAAAAGCAAAGGGGGTAGTCCATGGTTTTTTTGGCAAAAAATATTTTTTTCGCACTATCTGCAAAAACCAAAAAGTGTATTAAAGCCAAATTGGTTCTCTATCCAACGCAGTAGAAATCAAGTCGATATCTAGAAAAGTAAGCAAGTTATGACCAAAAACATAAGCAGTTCTACTACTGCCTCTTTTTGGCCACTTTTTAGTAGAACTGGTTACCTTTTTGGTCATAACTTGCTAAGTTTTCACTATATCGACTTGATTTCTTTTGTGGTAGATAGCTTAGGGCATTGACTTTAAGTGGAAATTTTTTTATTGTGGATAGTGGAAGAAATTTTTTTTATCATTTTTTCAAAAAAAGCAAAGGGGGTAGTCCATGGTTTTTTTGGCAAAAAATATTTTTTTCGCACTATCTGCAAAAACCAAAAAGTGTATTAAAGCCAAATTGGTTCTCTATCCAACGCAGTAGAAATCAAGTCGATATCTAGAAAAGTAAGCAAGTTATGACCAAAAACATAAGCAGTTCTACTACTGCCTCTTTTTGGCCACTTTTTAGTAGAACTGGTTACCTTTTTGGTCATAACTTGCTAAGTTTTCACTATATCGACTTGATTTCTTTTGTGGTAGATAGCTTAGGGCATTGACTTTTAGTGGAAATTTTTTTATTGTGGATAGTGGAAGAAATTTTTTTTATCATTTTTTCAAAAAAAGCAAAGGGGGTAGTCCATGGTTTTTTTGGCAAAAAATATTTTTTTCGCACTATCTGCAAAAACCAAAAAGTGTATTAAAGCCAAATTGGTTCTCTATCCAACGCAGTAGAAATCAAGTCGATATCTAGAAAAGTAAGCAAGTTATGACCAAAAACATAAGCAGTTCTACTACTGCCTCTTTTTGGCCACTTTTTAGTAGAACTGGTTACCTTTTTGGTCATAACTTGCTAAGTTTTCACTATATCGACTTGATTTCTTTTGTGGTAGATAGCTTAGGGCATTGACTTTTAGTGGAAATTTTTTTATTGTGGATAGTGGAAGAAATTTTTTTTATCATTTTTTCAAAAAAAGCAAAGGGGGTAGTCCATGGTTTTTTTTGGCAAAAAATATTTTTTTCGCACTATCTGCAAAAACCAAAAAGTGTATTAAAGCCAAATTTGTTCTCTATCCAACGCAGTAGAAATCAAGTCGATATCTAGAAAAGTAAGCAAGTTATGACCAAAAACATAAGCAGTTCTACTACTGCCTCTTTTTGGCCACTTTTTAGTAGAACTGGTTACCTTTTTGGTCATAACTTGCTAAGTTTTCACTATATCGACTTGATTTCTTTTGTGGTAGATAGCTTAGGGCATTGACTTTTAGTGGAAATTTTTTTATTGTGGATAGTGGAAGAAATTTTTTTTATCATTTTTTCAAAAAAACCAAAAAGTGTATTAAAGCCAAATTGGTTCTCTATCCAACGCAGTAGAAATCAAGTCGATATCTAGAAAAGTAAGCAAGTTATGACCAAAAACATAAGCAGTTCTACTACTGCCTCTTTTTGGCCACTTTTTAGTAGAACTGGTTACCTTTTTGGTCATAACTTGCTAAGTTTTCACTATATCGACTTGATTTCTTTTGTGGTAGATAGCTTAGGGCATTGACTTTTAGTGGAAATTTTTTTATTGTGGATAGTGGAAGAAATTTTTTTTATCATTTTTTCAAAAAAAGCAAAGGGGGTAGTCCATGGTTTTTTTGGCAAAAAATATTTTTTTCGCACTATCTGCAAAAACCAAAAAGTGTATTAAAGCCAAATTGGTTCTCTATCCAACGCAGTAGAAATCAAGTCGATATCTAGAAAAGTAAGCAAGTTATGACCAAAAACATAAGCAGTTCTACTACTGCCTCTTTTTGGCCACTTTTTAGTAGAACTGGTTACCTTTTTGGTCATAACTTGCTAAGTTTTCACTATATCGACTTGATTTCTTTTGTGGTAGATAGCTTAGGGCATTGACTTTTAGTGGAAATTTTTTTATTGTGGATAGTGGAAGAAATTTTTTTTATCATTTTTTCAAAAAAAGCAAAGGGGGTAGTCCATGGTTTTTTTTGGCAAAAAATATTTTTTTCGCACTATCTGCAAAAACCAAAAAGTGTATTAAAGCCAAATTTGTTCTCTATCCAACGCAGTAGAAATCAAGTCGATATCTAGAAAAGTAAGCAAGTTATGACCAAAAACATAAGCAGTTCTACTACTGCCTCTTTTTGGCCACTTTTTAGTAGAACTGGTTACCTTTTTGGTCATAACTTGCTAAGTTTTCACTATATCGACTTGATTTCTTTTGTGGTAGATAGCTTAGGGCATTGACTTTTAGTGGAAATTTTTTTATTGTGGATAGTGGAAGAAATTTTTTTTATCATTTTTTCAAAAAAAGCAAAGGGGGTAGTCCATGGTTTTTTTTGGCAAAAAATATTTTTTTCGCACTATCTGCAAAAACCAAAAAGTGTATTAAAGCCAAATTTGTTCTCTATCCAACGCAGTAGAAATCAAGTCGATATCTAGAAAAGTAAGCAAGTTATGACCAAAAACATAAGCAGTTCTACTACTGCCTCTTTTTGGCCACTTTTTAGTAGAACTGGTTACCTTTTTGGTCATAACTTGCTAAGTTTTCACTATATCGACTTGATTTCTTTTGTGGTAGATAGCTTAGGGCATTGACTTTTAGTGGAAATTTTTTTATTGTGGATAGTGGAAGAAATTTTTTTTATCATTTTTTCAAAAAAAGCAAAGGGGGTAGTCCATGGTTTTTTTTGGCAAAAAATATTTTTTTCGCACTATCTGCAAAAACCAAAAAGTGTATTAAAGCCAAATTTGTTCTCTATCCAACGCAGTAGAAATCAAGTCGATATCTAGAAAAGTAAGCAAGTTATGACCAAAAACATAAGCAGTTCTACTACTGCCTCTTTTTGGCCACTTTTTAGTAGAACTGGTTACCTTTTTGGTCATAACTTGCTAAGTTTTCACTATATCGACTTGATTTCTTTTGTGGTAGATAGCTTAGGGCATTGACTTTTAGTGGAAATTTTTTTATTGTGGATAGTGGAAGAAATTTTTTTTATCATTTTTTCAAAAAAAGCAAAGGGGGTAGTCCATGGTTTTTTTTGGCAAAAAATATTTTTTTCGCACTATCTGCAAAAACCAAAAAGTGTATTAAAGCCAAATTTGTTCTCTATCCAACGCAGTAGAAATCAAGTCGATATCTAGAAAAGTAAGCAAGTTATGACCAAAAACATAAGCAGTTCTACTACTGCCTCTTTTTGGCCACTTTTTAGTAGAACTGGTTACCTTTTTGGTCATAACTTGCTAAGTTTTCACTATATCGACTTGATTTCTTTTGTGGTAGATAGCTTAGGGCATTGACTTTTAGTGGAAATTTTTTTATTGTGGATAGTGGAAGAAATTTTTTTTATCATTTTTTCAAAAAAAGCAAAGGGGGTAGTCCATGGTTTTTTTTGGCAAAAAATATTTTTTTCGCACTATCTGCAAAAACCAAAAAGTGTATTAAAGCCAAATTTGTTCTCTATCCAACGCAGTAGAAATCAAGTCGATATCTAGAAAAGTAAGCAAGTTATGACCAAAAACATAAGCAGTTCTACTACTGCCTCTTTTTGGCCACTTTTTAGTAGAACTGGTTACCTTTTTGGTCATAACTTGCTAAGTTTTCACTATATCGACTTGATTTCTTTTGTGGTAGATAGCTTAGGGCATTGACTTTTAGTGGAAATTTTTTTATTGTGGATAGTGGAAGAAATTTTTTTTATCATTTTTTCAAAAAAAGCAAAGGGGGTAGTCCATGGTTTTTTTTGGCAAAAAATATTTTTTTCGCACTATCTGCAAAAACCAAAAAGTGTATTAAAGCCAAATTTGTTCTCTATCCAACGCAGTAGAAATCAAGTCGATATCTAGAAAAGTAAGCAAGTTATGACCAAAAACATAAGCAGTTCTACTACTGCCTCTTTTTGGCCACTTTTTAGTAGAACTGGTTACCTTTTTGGTCATAACTTGCTAAGTTTTCACTATATCGACTTGATTTCTTTTGTGGTAGATAGCTTAGGGCATTGACTTTTAGTGGAAATTTTTTTATTGTGGATAGTGGAAGAAATTTTTTTTATCATTTTTTCAAAAAAAGCAAAGGGGGTAGTCCATGGTTTTTTTTGGCAAAAAATATTTTTTTCGCACTATCTGCAAAAACCAAAAAGTGTATTAAAGCCAAATTTGTTCTCTATCCAACGCAGTAGAAATCAAGTCGATATCTAGAAAAGTAAGCAAGTTATGACCAAAAACATAAGCAGTTCTACTACTGCCTCTTTTTGGCCACTTTTTAGTAGAACTGGTTACCTTTTTGGTCATAACTTGCTAAGTTTTCACTATATCGACTTGATTTCTTTTGTGGTAGATAGCTTAGGGCATTGACTTTTAGTGGAAATTTTTTTATTGTGGATAGTGGAAGAAATTTTTTTTATCATTTTTTCAAAAAAAGCAAAGGGGGTAGTCCATGGTTTTTTTTGGCAAAAAATATTTTTTTCGCACTATCTGCAAAAACCAAAAAGTGTATTAAAGCCAAATTTGTTCTCTATCCAACGCAGTAGAAATCAAGTCGATATCTAGAAAAGTAAGCAAGTTATGACCAAAAACATAAGCAGTTCTACTACTGCCTCTTTTTGGCCACTTTTTAGTAGAACTGGTTACCTTTTTGGTCATAACTTGCTAAGTTTTCACTATATCGACTTGATTTCTTTTGTGGTAGATAGCTTAGGGCATTGACTTTTAGTGGAAATTTTTTTATTGTGGATAGTGGAAGAAATTTTTTTTATCATTTTTTCAAAAAAAGCAAAGGGGGTAGTCCATGGTTTTTTTGGCAAAAAATATTTTTTTCGCACTATCTGCAAAAACCAAAAAGTGTATTAAAGCCAAATTGGTTCTCTATCCAACGCAGTAGAAATCAAGTCGATATCTAGAAAAGTAAGAAAGTTATGACCAAAAACATAAGCAGTTCTACTACTGCCTCTTTTTGGCCACTTTTTAGTAGAACTGGTTACCTTTTTGGTCATAACTTGCTAAGTTTTCACTATATCGACTTGATTTCTTTTGCGGTAGATAGCGTAGGGCATTGACTTTAAGTGGAAATTTTTTTATTGTGGATAGTGGAAGAAATTTTTTTTATCATTTTTTCAAAAAAAGCAAAGGGGGTAGGTAGTCCATGGTTTTTTTCGGCAAAAAATATTTTTTTCGCACTATCTGCAAAAACCAAAAAGTGTATTAAAGCCAAATTGGTTCTCTATCCAACGCAGTAGAAATCAAGTCGATATCTAGAAAAGTAAGCAAGTTATGACCAAAAACATAAGCAGTTCTACTACTGCCTCTTTTTGGCCACTTTTTAGTAGAACTGGTTACCTTTTTGGTCATAACTTGCTAAGTTTTCACTATATCGACTTGATTTCTTTTGTGGTAGATAGCTTAGGGCATTGACTTTTAGTGGAAATTTTTTTATTGTGGATAGTGGAAGAAATTTTTTTTATCATTTTTTCAAAAAAAGCAAAGGGGGTAGTCCATGGTATTTTTTGGCAAAAAATATTTTTTTCGCACTATCTGCAAAAACCAAAAAGTGTATTAAAGCCAAATTGGTTCTCTATCCAACGCAGTAGAAATCAAGTCGATATCTAGAAAAGTAAGCAAGTTATGACCAAAAACATAAGCAGTTCTACTACTGCCTCTTTTTGGCCACTTTTTAGTAGAACTGGTTACCTTTTTGGTCATAACTTGCTAAGTTTTCACTATATCGACTTGATTTCTTTTGTGGTAGATAGCTTAGGGCATTGACTTTTAGTGGAAATTTTTTTATTGTGGATAGTGGAAGAAATTTTTTTTATCATTTTTTCAAAAAAAGCAAAGGGGGTAGTCCATGGTTTTTTTTGGCAAAAAATATTTTTTTCGCACTATCTGCAAAAACCAAAAAGTGTATTAAAGCCAAATTGGTTCTCTATCCAACGCAGTAGAAATCAAGTCGATATCTAGAAAAGTAAGCAAGTTATGACCAAAAACATAAGCAGTTCTACTACTGCCTCTTTTTGGCCACTTTTTAGTAGAACTGGTTACCTTTTTGGTCATAACTTGCTAAGTTTTCACTATATCGACTTGATTTCTTTTGTGGTAGATAGCTTAGGGCATTGACTTTTAGTGGAAATTTTTTTATTGTGGATAGTGGAAGAAATTTTTTTTATCATTTTTTCAAAAAAAGCAAAGGGGGTAGTCCATGGTTTTTTTTGGCAAAAAATATTTTTTTCGCACTATCTGCAAAAACCAAAAAGTGTATTAAAGCCAAATTTGTTCTCTATCCAACGCAGTAGAAATCAAGTCGATATCTAGAAAAGTAAGCAAGTTATGACCAAAAACATAAGCAGTTCTACTACTGCCTCTTTTTGGCCACTTTTTAGTAGAACTGGTTACCTTTTTGGTCATAACTTGCTAAGTTTTCACTATATCGACTTGATTTCTTTTGTGGTAGATAGCTTAGGGCATTGACTTTTAGTGGAAATTTTTTTATTGTGGATAGTGGAAGAAATTTTTTTTATCATTTTTTCAAAAAAAGCAAAGGGGGTAGTCCATGGTTTTTTTGGCAAAAAATATTTTTTTCGCACTATCTGCAAAAACCAAAAAGTGTATTAAAGCCAAATTGGTTCTCTATCCAACGCAGTAGAAATCAAGTCGATATCTAGAAAAGTAAGCAAGTTATGACCAAAAACATAAGCAGTTCTACTACTGCCTCTTTTTGGCCACTTTTTAGTAGAACTGGTTACCTTTTTGGTCATAACTTGCTAAGTTTTCACTATATCGACTTGATTTCTTTTGCGGTAGATAGCGTAGGGCATTGACTTTAAGTGGAAATTTTTTTATTGTGGATAGTGGAAGAAATTTTTTTTATCATTTTTTCAAAAAAAGCAAAGGGGGTAGGTAGTCCATGGTTTTTTTCGGCAAAAAATATTTTTTTCGCACTATCTGCAAAAACCAAAAAGTGTATTAAAGCCAAATTGGTTCTCTATCCAACGCAGTAGAAATCAAGTCGATATCTAGAAAAGTAAGCAAGTTATGACCAAAAACATAAGCAGTTCTACTACTGCCTCTTTTTGGCCACTTTTTAGTAGAACTGGTTACCTTTTTGGTCATAACTTGCTAAGTTTTCACTATATCGACTTGATTTCTTTTGTGGTAGATAGCTTAGGGCATTGACTTTTAGTGGAAATTTTTTTATTGTGGATAGTGGAAGAAATTTTTTTTATCATTTTTTCAAAAAAAGCAAAGGGGGTAGTCCATGGTATTTTTTGGCAAAAAATATTTTTTTCGCACTATCTGCAAAAACCAAAAAGTGTATTAAAGCCAAATTGGTTCTCTATCCAACGCAGTAGAAATCAAGTCGATATCTAGAAAAGTAAGCAAGTTATGACCAAAAACATAAGCAGTTCTACTACTGCCTCTTTTTGGCCACTTTTTAGTAGAACTGGTTACCTTTTTGGTCATAACTTGCTAAGTTTTCACTATATCGACTTGATTTCTTTTGTGGTAGATAGCTTAGGGCATTGACTTTTAGTGGAAATTTTTTTATTGTGGATAGTGGAAGAAATTTTTTTTATCATTTTTTCAAAAAAAGCAAAGGGGGTAGTCCATGGTTTTTTTTGGCAAAAAATATTTTTTTCGCACTATCTGCAAAAACCAAAAAGTGTATTAAAGCCAAATTGGTTCTCTATCCAACGCAGTAGAAATCAAGTCGATATCTAGAAAAGTAAGCAAGTTATGACCTAAAACATAAGCAGTTCTACTACTGCCTCTTTTTGGCCACTTTTTAGTAGAACTGGTTACCTTTTTGGTCATAACTTGCTAAGTTTTCACTATATCGACTTGATTTCTTTTGTGGTAGATAGCTTAGGGCATTGACTTTTAGTGGAAATTTTTTTATTGTGGATAGTGGAAGAAATTTTTTTATCATTTTTTCAAAAAAAGCAAAGGGGGTAGTCCATGGTTTTTTTTGGCAAAAAATATTATTTTCGCACTATCTGAAAAAATCAAAAAGTGTAATAAAGCCAATTTGGTTCTCTATCCAACGCAGTAGAAATCAAGTCGATATCTAGAAAAGTAAGCAAGTTATGACCAAAAACATAAGCAGTTCTACTACTGCCTCTTTTTGGCCACTTTTTAGTAGAACTGGTTACCTTTTTGGTCATAACTTGCTAAGTTTTCACTATATCGACTTGATTTCGTTTGTGGTAGATAGCTTAGGGCATTGACTTTAAGTGGAAATTTTTTTATTGTGGATAGTAAAAGAAATTTTTTTTATAATTTTTTCAAAAAAAGCAAAGGGGGTAGTCCATGGTTTTTTTTGGCAAAAAATATTTTTTTCGCACTATCTGCAAAAACCAAAAAGTGTATTAAAGCCAAATTGGTTCTCTATCCAACGCAGTAGAAATCAAGTCGATATCTAGAAAAGTAAGCAAGCTATGACCAAAAACATAAGCAGTTCTACTACTGCCTCTTTTTGGCCACTTTTTAGTAGAACTGGTTACCTTTTTGGTCATAACTTGCTAAGTTTTCACTATATCGACTTGATTTCTTTTGTGGTAGATAGCTTAGGGCATTGACTTTTAGTGGAAATTTTTTTATTGTGGATAGTGGAAGAAATTTTTTTATCATTTTTTCAAAAAAAGCAAAGGGGGTAGTCCATGGTTTTTTTTGGCAAAAAATATTTTTTTCGCACTATCTGTAAAAACCAAAAAGTGTATTAAAGCCAAATTGGTTCTCTATCCAACGCAGTAGAAATCAAGTCGATATCTAGAAAAGTAAGCAAGTTATGACCAAAAACATAAGCAGTTCTACTACTGCCTCTTTTTGGCCACTTTTTAGTAGAACTGGTTACCTTTTTGGTCATAACTTGCTAAGTTTTCACTATATCGACTTGATTTCGTTTGTGGTAGATAGCTTAGGGCATTGACTTTAAGTGGAAATTTTTTTATTGTGGATAGTAAAAGAAATTTTTTTTATCATTTTTTCAGAAAAAGCAAAGGGGGTAGTCCATGGTTTTTTTTGGCAAAAAATATTTTTTTCGCACTATCTGCAAAAACCAAAAAGTGTATTAAAGCCAAATTGGTTCTCTATCCAACGCAGTAGAAATCTAGTCGATATCTAGAAAAGTAAGCAAGTTATGACCAAAAACATAAGCAGTTCTACTACTGCCTCTTTTTGGCCACTTTTTAGTAGAACTGGTTACCTTTTTGGTCAAAACTTGCTAAGTTTTCACTATATCGACTTGATTTCTTTTGTGGTAGATAGCTTAGGGCATTGACTTTTAGTGGAAATTTTTTTATTGTGGATAGTGGAAGAAATTTTTTTTATCATTTTTTCAAAAAAAGCAAAGGGGGTAGTCCATGGTTTTTTTTGGCAAAAAATATTATTTTCGCACTATCTGAAAAAACCAAAAAGTGTATTAAAGCCAAATTGGTTCTCTATCCAACGCAGTAGAAATCAAGTCGATATCTAGAAAAGTAAGCAAGTTATGACCAAAAACATAAGCAGTTCTACTACTGCCTCTTTTTGGCCACTTTTTAGTAGAACTGGTTACCTTTTTGGTTATAACTTGCTAAGTTTTCACTATATCGACTTGATTTCTTTTGTGGTAGATAGCTTAGGGCATTGACTTTAAGTGGAAATTTTTTTATTGTGGATAGTGGAAGAAATTTTTTTTATAATTTTTTCAAAAAAAGCAAAGGGGGTAGTCCATGGTTTTTTTTGGCAAAAAATATTTTTTTCGCACTATCTGCAAAAACCAAAAAGTGTATTAAAGCCAAATTGGTTCTCTATCCAACGCAGTAGAAATCAAGTCGATATCTAGAAAAGTAAGCAAGTTATGACCAAAAACATAAGCAGTTCTACTACTGCCTCTTTTTGGCCACTTTTTAGTAGAACTGGTTACCTTTTTGGTTATAACTTGCTAAGTTTTCACTATATCGACTTGATTTCTTTTGTGGTAGATAGCTTAGGGCATTGACTTTAAGTGGAAATTTTTTTATTGTGGATAGTGGAAGAAATTTTTTTTATCATTTTTTCAAAAAAAGCAAAGGGGGTAGTCCATGGTTTTTTTTGGCAAAAAATATTATTTTCGCACTATCTGAAAAAACCAAAAAGTGTATTAAAGCCAAATTGGTTCTCTATCCAACGCAGTAGAAATCAAGTCGATATCTAGAAAAGTAAGCAAGTTATGACCAAAAACATAAGCAGTTCTACTACTGCCTCTTTTTGGCCACTTTTTAGTAGAACTGGTTACCTTTTTGGTTATAACTTGCTAAGTTTTCACTATATCGACTTGATTTCTTTTGTGGTAGATAGCTTAGGGCATTGACTTTAAGTGGAAATTTTTTTATTGTGGATAGTGGAAGAAATTTTTTTTATCATTTTTTCAAAAAAAGCAAAGGGGGTAGTCCATGGTTTTTTTTGGCAAAAAATATTATTTTCGCACTATCTGAAAAAACCAAAAAGTGTATTAAAGCCAAATTGGTTCTCTATCCAACGCAGTAGAAATCAAGTCGATATCTAGAAAAGTAAGCAAGTTATGACCAAAAACATAAGCAGTTCTACTACTGCCTCTTTTTGGCCACTTTTTAGTAGAACTGGTTACCTTTTTGGTTATAACTTGCTAAGTTTTCACTATATCGACTTGATTTCTTTTGTGGTAGATAGCTTAGGGCATTGACTTTAAGTGGAAATTTTTTTATTGTGGATAGTGGAAGAAATTTTTTTTATAATTTTTTCAAAAAAAGCAAAGGGGGTAGTCCATGGTTTTTTTTGGCAAAAAATATTTTTTTCGCACTATCTGCAAAAACCAAAAAGTGTATTAAAGCCAAATTGGTTCTCTATCCAACGCAGTAGAAATCAAGTCGATATCTAGAAAAGTAAGCAAGTTATGACCAAAAACATAAGCAGTTCTACTACTGCCTCTTTTTGGCCACTTTTTAGTAGAACTGGTTACCTTTTTGGTCAAAACTTGCTAAGTTTTCACTATATCGACTTGATTTCATTTGTGGTAGATAGCTTAGGGCATTGACTTTAAGTGGAAATTTTTTTATTGTGGATAGTGGAAGAAATTTTTTTTATCATTTTTTCAAAAAAAGCAAAGGGGGTAGTCCATGGTTTTTTTGGCAAAAAATATTTTTTTCGCACTATCTGCAAAAACCAAAAAGTGTATTAAAGCCAAATTGGTTCTCTATCCAACGCAGTAGAAATCAAGTCGATATCTAGAAAAGTAAGCAAGTTATGACCTAAAACATAAGCAGTTCTACTACTGCCTCTTTTTGGCCACTTTTTAGTAGAACTGGTTACCTTTTTGGTCATAACTTGCTAAGTTTTCACTATATCGACTTGATTTCTTTTGTGGTAGATAGCTTAGGGCATTGACTTTTAGTGGAAATTTTTTTATTGTGGATAGTGGAAGAAATTTTTTTTATCATTTTTTCAAAAAAAGCAAAGGGGGTAGTCCATGGTTTTTTTTGGCAAAAAATATTATTTTCGCACTATCTGCAAAAAACCAAAAAGTGTATTAAAGCCAAATTGGTTCTCTATCCAACGCAGTAGAAATCAAGTCGATATCTAGAAAAGTAAGCAAGTTATGACCAAAAACATAAGCAGTTCTACTACTGCCTCTTTTTGGCCACTTTTTAGTAGAACTGGTTACCTTTTTGGTCATAACTTGCTAAGTTTTCACTATATCGACTTGATTTCTTTTGTGGTAGATAGCTTAGGGCATTGACTTTTAGTGGAAATTTTTTTATTGTGGATAGTGGAAGAAATTTTTTTTATCATTTTTTCAAAAAAAGCAAAGGGGGTAGTCCATGGTTTTTTTGGCAAAAAATATTTTTTTCGCACTATCTGCAAAAACCAAAAAGTGTATTAAAGCCAAATTGGTTCTCTATCCAACGCAGTAGAAATCAAGTCGATATCTAGAAAAGTAAGCAAGTTATGACCAAAAACATAAGCAGTTCTACTACTGCCTCTTTTTGGCCACTTTTTAGTAGAACTGGTTACCTTTTTGGTTATAACTTGCTAAGTTTTCACTATATCGACTTGATTTCTTTTGTGGTAGATAGCTTAGGGCATTGACTTTAAGTGGAAATTTTTTTATTGTGGATAGTGAAAGAAATTTTTTTATCATTTTTTCAAAAAAAGCAAAGGGGGTAGTCCATGGTTTTTTTGGCAAAAAATATTATTTTCGCACTATCTGAAAAAACCAAAAAGTGTATTAAAGCCAAATTGGTTCTCTATCCAAAGCAGTAGAAATCAAGTCGATATCTAGAAAAGTAGGCAAGTTATGACCAAAAACATAAGCAGTTCTACTACTGCCTCTTTTTGGCCACTTTTTAGTAGAACTGGTTACCTTTTTGGTTATAACTTGCTAAGTTTTCACTATATCGACTTGATTTCTTTTGTGGTAGATAGCGTAGGGCATTGACTTTAAGTGGAAATTTTTTTATTGTGGATAGTGGAAGAAATTTTTTTTATCATTTTTTCAAAAAAAGCAAAGGGGGTAGTCCATGGTTTTTTTTGGCAAAAAATATTTTTTTCACACTATCTGCAAAAACCAAAAAGTGTATTAAAGCCAAATTGGTTCTCTATCCAACGCAGTAGAAATCAAGTCGATATCTAGAAAAGTAAGCAAGTTATGACCAAAACCATAAGCAGTTCTACTACTGCCTCTTTTTGGCCACTTTTTAGTAGAACTGGTTACCTTTTTGGTCATAACTTGCTAAGTTTTCAATATATCGACTTGATTTCTTTTGTGGTAGATAGCGTAGGGCATTGACTTTAAGTGGAAATTTTTTTATTGTGGATAGTGAAAGAAATTTTTTTATCATTTTTTCAAAAAAAGCAAAGGGGGTAGTCCATGGTTTTTTTTGGCAAAAAATATTATTTTCGCACTATCTGAAAAAATCAAAAAGTGTAATAAAGCCAATTTGGTTCTCTATCCAACGCAGTAGAAATCAAGTCGATATCTAGAAAAGTAAGCAAGTTATGACCAAAAACATAAGCAGTTCTACTACTGCCTCTTTTTGGCCACTTTTTAGTAGAACTGGTTACCTTTTTGGTCATAACTTGCTAAGTTTTCACTATATCGACTTGATTTCTTTTGTGGTAGATAGCTTAGGGCATTGACTTTAAGTGGAAATTTTTTTATTGTGGATAGTAAAAGAAATTTTTTTTATCATTTTTTCAAAAAAAGCAAAGGGGGTAGTCCATGGTTTTTTTTGGCAAAAAATATTATTTTCGCACTATCTGAAAAAATCAAAAAGTGTAATAAAGCCAATTTGGTTCTCTATCCAACGCAGTAGAAATCAAGTCGATATCTAGAAAAGTAAGCAAGTTATGACCAAAAACATAAGCAGTTCTACTACTGCCTCTTTTTGGCCACTTTTTAGTAGAACTGGTTACCTTTTTGGTCATAACTTGCTAAGTTTTCAATATATCGACTTGATTTCTTTTGTGGTAGATAGCGTAGGGCATTGACTTTAAGTGGAAATTTTTTTATTGTGGATAGTGAAAGAAATTTTTTTATCATTTTTTCAAAAAAAGCAAAGGGGGTAGTCCATGGTTTTTTTTGGCAAAAAATATTATTTTCGCACTATCTGAAAAAATCAAAAAGTGTAATAAAGCCAATTTGGTTCTCTATCCAACGCAGTAGAAATCAAGTCGATATCTAGAAAAGTAAGCAAGTTATGACCAAAAACATAAGCAGTTCTACTACTGCCTCTTTTTGGCCACTTTTTAGTAGAACTGGTTACCTTTTTGGTCATAACTTGCTAAGTTTTCACTATATCGACTTGATTTCTTTTGTGGTAGATAGCTTAGGGCATTGACTTTAAGTGGAAATTTTTTTATTGTGGATAGTAAAAGAAATTTTTTTTATCATTTTTTCAAAAAAAGCAAAGGGGGTAGTCCATGGTTTTTTTTGGCAAAAAATATTATTTTCGCACTATCTGAAAAAATCAAAAAGTGTAATAAAGCCAATTTGGTTCTCTATCCAACGCAGTAGAAATCAAGTCGATATCTAGAAAAGTAAGCAAGTTATGACCAAAAACATAAGCAGTTCTACTACTGCCTCTTTTTGGCCACTTTTTAGTAGAACTGGTTACCTTTTTGGTCATAAATTGCTAAGTTTTCACTATATCGACTTGATTTCTTTTGTGGTAGATAGCTTAGGGCATTGACTTTTAGTGGAAATTTTTTTATTGTGGATAGTGGAAGAAATTTTTTTTATCATTTTTTCAAAAAAAGCAAAGCGGGTAGTCCATGGTTTTTTTGGCAAAAAATATTTTTTTCGCACTATCTGCAAAAACCAAAAAGTGTATTAAAGCCAAATTGGTTCTCTATCCAACGCAGTAGAAATCAAGTCGATATCTAGAAAAGTAAGCAAGTTATGACCAAAAACATAAGCAGTTCTACTACTGCCTCTTTTTAGCCACTTTTTAGTAGAACTGGTTACCTTTTTGGTCATAACTTGCTAAATTTTCACTATATCGACTTGATTTCTTTTGTGGTAGATAGCGTAGGGCATTGACTTTAAGTGGAAATTTTTTTATTGTGGATAGTGGAAGAAATTTTTTTATCATTTTTTCAAAAAAAGCAAAGGGGGTAGTCCATGGTTTTTTTTGGCAAAAAATATTTTTTTCGCACTATCTGCAAAAACCAAAAAGTGTATTAAAGCCAAATTGGTTCTCTATCCAACGCAGTAGAAATCAAGTCGATATCTAGAAAAGTAAGCAAGTTATGACCTAAAACATAAGCAGTTCTACTACTGCCTCTTTTTGGCCACTTTTTAGTAGAACTGGTTACCTTTTTGGTCATAACTTGCTAAGTTTTCACTATATCGACTTGATTTCTTTTGTGGTAGATAGCTTAGGGCATTGACTTTAAGTGGAAATTTTTTTATTGTGGATAGTAAAAGAAATTTTTTTTATCATTTTTTCAAAAAAAGCAAAGGGGGTAGTCCATGGTTTTTTTTGGCAAAAAATATTTTTTTCGCACTATCTGCAAAAACCAAAAAGTGTATTAAAGCCAAATTGGTTCTCTATCCAACGCAGTAGAAATCAAGTCGATATCTAGAAAAGTAAGCAAGTTATGACCTAAAACATAAGCAGTTCTACTACTGCCTCTTTTTGGCCACTTTTTAGTAGAACTGGTTACCTTTTTGGTCATAACTTGCTAAGTTTTCACTATATCGACTTGATTTCTTTTGTGGTAGATAGCTTAGGGCATTGACTTTTAGTGGAAATTTTTTTATTGTGGATAGTGGAAGAAATTTTTTTTATCATTTTTTCAAAAAAAGCAAAGGGGGTAGTCCATGGTTTTTTTTGGCAAAAAATATTTTTTTCGCACTATCTGCAAAAACCAAAAAGTGTATTAAAGCCAAATTGGTTCTCTATCCAACGCAGTAGAAATCAAGTCGATATCTAGAAAAGTAAGCAAGTTATGACCTAAAACATAAGCAGTTCTACTACTGCCTCTTTTTGGCCACTTTTTAGTAGAACTGGTTACCTTTTTGGTCATAACTTGCTAAGTTTTCACTATATCGACTTGATTTCTTTTGTGGTAGATAGCTTAGGGCATTGACTTTTAGTGGAAATTTTTTTATTGTGGATAGTGGAAGAAATTTTTTTATCATTTTTTCAAAAAAAGCAAAGGGGGTAGTCCATGGTTTTTTTTGGCAAAAAATATTTATTTCGCACTATCTGCAAAAACCAAAAAGTGTATTAAAGCCAAATTGGTTCTCTATCCAACGCAGTAGAAATCAAGTCGATATCTAGAAAAGTAAGCAAGTTATGACCAAAAACATAAGCAGTTCTACTACTGCCTCTTTTTGGCCACTTTTTAGTAGAACTGGTTACCTTTTTGGTTATAACTTGCTAAGTTTTCACTATATCGACTTGATTTCGTTTGTGGTAGATAGCTTAGGGCATTGACTTTAAGTGGAAATTTTTTTATTGTGGATAGTGGAAGAAATTTTTTTTATAATTTTTTCAAAAAAAGCAAAGGGGGTAGTCCATGGTTTTTTTTGGCAAAAAATATTTTTTTCGCACTATCTGCAAAAACCAAAAAGTGTATTAAAGCCAAATTGGTTCTCTATCCAACGCAGTAGAAATCAAGTCGATATCTAGAAAAGTAAGCAAGTTATGACCAAAAACATAAGCAGTTCTACTACTGCCTCTTTTTGGCCACTTTTTAGTAGAACTGGTTACCTTTTTGGTCAAAACTTGCTAAGTTTTCACTATATCGACTTGATTTCATTTGTGGTAGATAGCTTAGGGCATTGACTTTAAGTGGAAATTTTTTTATTGTGGATAGTGGAAGAAATTTTTTTTATCATTTTTTCAAAAAAAGCAAAGGGGGTAGTCCATGGTTTTTTTGGCAAAAAATATTTTTTTCGCACTATCTGCAAAAACCAAAAAGTGTATTAAAGCCAAATTGGTTCTCTATCCAACGCAGTAGAAATCAAGTCGATATCTAGAAAAGTAAGCGAGTTATGACCTAAAACATAAGCAGTTCTACTACTGCCTCTTTTTGGCCACTTTTTAGTAGAACTGGTTACCTTTTTGGTCATAACTTGCTAAGTTTTCACTATATCGACTTGATTTCTTTTGTGGTAGATAGCTTAGGGCATTGACTTTTAGTGGAAATTTTTTTATTGTGGATAGTGGAAGAAATTTTTTTTATCATTTTTTCAAAAAAAAAAAGGGGGTAGTCCATGGTTTTTTTCGGCAAAAAATATTTTTTTCGCACTATCTGCAAAAACCAAAAAGTGTATTAAAGCCAAATTGGTTCTCTATCCAACGCAGTAGAAATCAAGTCGATATCTAGAAAAGTAAGCAAGTTATGACCTAAAACATAAGCAGTTCTACTACTGCCTCTTTTTGGCCACTTTTTAGTAGAACTGGTTACCTTTTTGGTCATAACTTGCTAAGTTTTCACTATATCGACTTGATTTCTTTTGTGGTAGATAGCTTAGGGCATTGACTTTTAGTGGAAATTTTTTTATTGTGGATAGTGGAAGAAATTTTTTTATCATTTTTTCAAAAAAAGCAAAGGGGGTAGTCCATGGTTTTTTTTGGCAAAAAATATTTATTTCGCACTATCTGCAAAAACCAAAAAGTGTATTAAAGCCAAATTGGTTCTCTATCCAACGCAGTAGAAATCAAGTCGATATCTAGAAAAGTAAGCAAGTTATGACCAAAAACATAAGCAGTTCTACTACTGCCTCTTTTTGGCCACTTTTTAGTAGAACTGGTTACCTTTTTGGTTATAACTTGCTAAGTTTTCACTATATCGACTTGATTTCGTTTGTGGTAGATAGCTTAGGGCATTGACTTTAAGTGGAAATTTTTTTATTGTGGATAGTGGAAGAAATTTTTTTTATAATTTTTTCAAAAAAAGCAAAGGGGGTAGTCCATGGTTTTTTTTGGCAAAAAATATTTTTTTCGCACTATCTGCAAAAACCAAAAAGTGTATTAAAGCCAAATTGGTTCTCTATCCAACGCAGTAGAAATCAAGTCGATATCTAGAAAAGTAAGCAAGTTATGACCAAAAACATAAGCAGTTCTACTACTGCCTCTTTTTGGCCACTTTTTAGTAGAACTGGTTACCTTTTTGGTCAAAACTTGCTAAGTTTTCACTATATCGACTTGATTTCATTTGTGGTAGATAGCTTAGGGCATTGACTTTAAGTGGAAATTTTTTTATTGTGGATAGTGGAAGAAATTTTTTTTATCATTTTTTCAAAAAAAGCAAAGGGGGTAGTCCATGGTTTTTTTGGCAAAAAATATTTTTTTCGCACTATCTGCAAAAACCAAAAAGTGTATTAAAGCCAAATTGGTTCTCTATCCAACGCAGTAGAAATCAAGTCGATATCTAGAAAAGTAAGCGAGTTATGACCTAAAACATAAGCAGTTCTACTACTGCCTCTTTTTGGCCACTTTTTAGTAGAACTGGTTACCTTTTTGGTCATAACTTGCTAAGTTTTCACTATATCGACTTGATTTCTTTTGTGGTAGATAGCTTAGGGCATTGACTTTTAGTGGAAATTTTTTTATTGTGGATAGTGGAAGAAATTTTTTTTATCATTTTTTCAAAAAAAAAAGGGGGTAGTCCATGGTTTTTTTCGGCAAAAAATATTTTTTTCGCACTATCTGCAAAAACCAAAAAGTGTATTAAAGCCAAATTGGTTCTCTATCCAACGCAGTAGAAATCAAGTCGATATCTAGAAAAGTAAGCAAGTTATGACCAAAAACATAAGCAGTTCTACTACTGCCTCTTTTTGGCCACTTTTTAGTAGAACTGGTTACCTTTTTGGTCATAACTTGCTAAGTTTTCACTATATCGACTTGATTTCTTTTGTGGTAGATAGCGTAGGGCATTGACTTTAAGTGGAAATTTTTTTATTGTGGATAGTGGAAGAAATTTTTTTTATCATTTTTTCAAAAAAAGCAAAGGGGGTAGTCCATGGTTTTTTTTGGCAAAAAATATTATTTTCGCACTATCTGCAAAAAACCAAAAAGTGTATTAAAGCCAAATTAGTTCTCTATCCAACGCAGTAGAAATCAAGTCGATATCTAGAAAAGTAAGCAAGTTATGACCTAAAACATAAGCAGTTCTACTACTGCCTCTTTTTGGCCACTTTTTAGTAGAACTGGTTACCTTTTTGGTCATAACTTGCTAAGTTTTCACTATATCGACTTGATTTCTTTTGTGGTAGATAGCGTAGGGCATTGACTTTAAGTGGAAATTTTTTTATTGTGGATAGTGGAAGAAATTTTTTTTATCATTTTTTCAAAAAAAGCAAAGGGGGTAGTCCATGGTTTTTTTTGGCAAAAAATATTATTTTCGCACTATCTGCAAAAAACCAAAAAGTGTATTAAAGCCAAATTGGTTCTCTATCCAACGCAGTAGAAATCAAGTCGATATCTAGAAAAGTAAGCAAGTTATGACCTAAAACATAAGCAGTTCTACTACTGCCTCTTTTTGGCCACTTTTTAGTAGAACTGGTTACCTTTTTGGTCATAACTTGCTAAGTTTTCACTATATCGACTTGATTTCTTTTGTGGTAGATAGCTTAGGGCATTGACTTTTAGTGGAAATTTTTTTATTGTGGATAGTGGAAGAAATTTTTTTTATCATTTTTTCAAAAAAAAAAAGGGGGTAGTCCATGGTTTTTTTCGGCAAAAAATATTTTTTTCGCACTATCTGCAAAAACCAAAAAGTGTATTAAAGCCAAATTGGTTCTCTATCCAACGCAGTAGAAATCAAGTCGATATCTAGAAAAGTAAGCAAGTTATGACCAAAAACATAAGCAGTTCTACTACTGCCTCTTTTTGGCCACTTTTTAGTAGAACTGGTTACCTTTTTGGTCATAACTTGCTAAGTTTTCACTATATCGACTTGATTTCTTTTGTGGTAGATAGCGTAGGGCATTGACTTTAAGTGGAAATTTTTTTATTGTGGATAGTGGAAGAAATTTTTTTTTATCATTTTTTCAAAAAAAGCAAAGGGGGTAGTCCATGGTTTTTTTTGGCAAAAAATATTATTTTCGCACTATCTGCAAAAAACCAAAAAGTGTATTAAAGCCAAATTAGTTCTCTATCCAACGCAGTAGAAATCAAGTCGATATCTAGAAAAGTAAGCAAGTTATGACCTAAAACATAAGCAGTTCTACTACTGCCTCTTTTTGGCCACTTTTTAGTAGAACTGGTTACCTTTTTGGTCATAACTTGCTAAGTTTTCAATATATCGACTTGATTTCTTTTGTGGTAGATAGCGTAGGGCATTGACTTTAAGTGGAAATTTTTTTATTGTGGATAGTGGAAGATATTTTTTTTATCATTTTTTCAAAAAAAGCAAAGGGGGTAGTCCATGGTTTTTTTTGGCAAAAAATATTATTTTCGCACTATCTGCAAAAAACCAAAAAGTGTATTAAAGCCAAATTGGTTCTCTATCCAACGCAGTAGAAATCAAGTCGATATCTAGAAAAGTAAGCAAGTTATGACCTAAAACATAAGCAGTTCTACTACTGCCTCTTTTTGGCCACTTTTTAGTAGAACTGGTTACCTTTTTGGTCATAACTTGCTAAGTTTTCACTATATCGACTTGATTTCTTTTGTGGTAGATAGCGTAGGGCATTGACTTTAAGTGGAAATTTTTTTATTGTGGATAGTGGAAGAATTTTTTTTTATCATTTTTTCAAAAAAAGCAAAGGGGGTAGTCCATGGTTTTTTTTGGCAAAAAATATTATTTTCGCACTATCTGCAAAAAACCAAAAAGTGTATTAAAGCCAAATTGGTTCTCTATCCAACGCAGTAGAAATCAAGTCGATATCTAGAAAAGTAAGCAAGTTATGACCTAAAACATAAGCAGTTCTACTACTGCCTCTTTTTGGCCACTTTTTAGTAGAACTGGTTACCTTTTTGGTCATAACTTGCTAAGTTTTCACTATATCGACTTGATTTCTTTTGTGGTAGATAGCGTAGGGCATTGACTTTAAGTGGAAATTTTTTTATTGTGGATAGTGGAAGAAATTTTTTTTATCATTTTTTCAAAAAAAGCAAAGGGGGTAGTCCATGGTTTTTTTGGCAAAAAATATTATTTTCGGACTATCTGCAAAAAACCAAAAAGTGTATTAAAGCCAAATTGGTTCTCTATCCAACGCAGTAGAAATCAAGTCGATATCTAGAAAAGTAAGCAAGTTATGACCTAAAACATAAGCAGTTCTACTACTGCCTCTTTTTGGCCACTTTTTAGTAGAACTGGTTACCTTTTTGGTCATAACTTGCTAAGTTTTCACTATATCGACTTGATTTCTTTTGTGGTAGATAGCGTAGGGCATTGACTTTAAGTGGAAATTTTTTTATTGTGGATAGTGGAAGAAATTTTTTTTATCATTTTTTCAAAAAAAGCAAAGGGGGTAGTCCATGGTTTTTTTTGGCAAAAAATATTATTTTCGCACTATCTGCAAAAAACCAAAAAGTGTATTAAAGCCAAATTGGTTCTCTATCCAACGCAGTAGAAATCAAGTCGATATCTAGAAAAGTAAGCAAGTTATGACCTAAAACATAAGCAGTTCTACTACTGCCTCTTTTTGGCCACTTTTTAGTAGAACTGGTTACCTTTTTGGTCATAACTTGCTAAGTTTTCACTATATCGACTTGATTTCTTTTGTGGTAGATAGCGTAGGGCATTGACTTTAAGTGGAAATTTTTTTATTGTGGATAGTGGAAGAATTTTTTTTTATCATTTTTTCAAAAAAAGCAAAGGGGGTAGTCCATGGTTTTTTTTGGCAAAAAATATTATTTTCGCACTATCTGCAAAAAACCAAAAAGTGTATTAAAGCCAAATTGGTTCTCTATCCAACGCAGTAGAAATCAAGTCGATATCTAGAAAAGTAAGCAAGTTATGACCAAAAACATAAGCAGTTCTACTACTGCCTCTTTTTGGCCACTTTTTAGTAGAACTGGTTATCTTTTTGGTTATAACTTGCTAAGTTTTCACTATATCGACTTGATTTCTTTTGTGGTAGATAGCTTAGGGCATTGACTTTAAGTGGAAATTTTTTTATTGTGGATAGTGAAAGAAATTTTTTTATCATTTTTTCAAAAAAAGCAAAGGGGGTAGTCCATGGTTTTTTTTTGGCAAAAAATATTATTTTCGCACTATCTGAAAAAACCAAAAAGTGTATTAAAGCCAAATTGGTTCTCTATCCAAAGCAGTAGAAATCAAGTCGATATCTAGAAAAGTAGGCAAGTTATGACCAAAAACATAAGCAGTTCTACTACTGCCTCTTTTTGGCCACTTTTTAGTAGAACTGGTTATCTTTTTGGTTATAACTTGCTAAGTTTTCACTATATCGACTTGATTTCTTTTGTGGTAGATAGCGTAGGGCATTGACTTTAAGTGGAAATTTTTTTATTGTGGATAGTGGAAGAAATTTTTTTTATCATTTTTTCAAAAAAAGCAAAGGGGGTAGTCCATGGTTTTTTTTGGCAAAAAATATTATTTTCGCACTATCTGCAAAAAACCAAAAAGTGTATTAAAGCCAAATTGGTTCTCTATCCAACGCAGTAGAAATCAAGTCGATATCTAGAAAAGTAAGCAAGTTATGACCAAAAACATAAGCAGTTCTACTACTGCCTCTTTTTGGCCACTTTTTAGTAGAACTGGTTACCTTTTTGGTTATAACTTGCTAAGTTTTCACTATATCGACTTGATTTCTTTTGTGGTAGATAGCTTAGGGCATTGACTTTAAGTGGAAATTTTTTTATTGTGGATAGTGAAAGAAATTTTTTTTATCATTTTTTCAAAAAAAGCAAAGGGGGTAGTCCATGGTTTTTTTTGGCAAAAAATATATTTTTCACACTATCTGCAAAAACCAAAAAGTGTATTAAAGCCAAATTGGTTCTCTATCCAACGCAGTAGAAATCAAGTCGATATCTAGAAAAGTAAGCAAGCTATGACCAAAAACATAAGCAGTTCTACTACTGCCTCTTTTTGGCCACTTTTTAGTAGAACTGGTTACCTTTTTGGTCATAACTTGCTAAGTTTTCACTATATCGACTTGATTTCTTTTGTGGTAGATAGCGTAGGGCATTGACTTTAAGTGGAAATTTTTTTATTGTGGATAGTGGAAGAAATTTTTTTTATCATTTTTTCAAAAAAAGCAAAGGGGGTAGTCCATGGTTTTTTTTGGCAAAAAATATATTTTTCGCACTATCTGCACTAACCAAAAAGTGTATTAAAGCCAAATTGGTTCTCTATCCAACGCAGTAGAAATCAAGTCGATATCTAGAAAAGTAAGCAAGCTATGACCAAAAACATAAGCAGTTCTACTACTGCCTCTTTTTGGCCACTTTTTAGTAGAACTGGTTACCTTTTTGGTCATAACTTGCTAAGTTTTCACTATATCGACTTGATTTCTTTTGTGGTAGATAGCGTAGGGCATTGACTTTAAGTGGAAATTTTTTTATTGTGGATAGTGGAAGAAATTTTTTTTATCATTTTTTCAAAAAAAGCAAAGGGGGTAGTCCATGGTTTTTTTTGGCAAAAAATATATTTTTCGCACTATCTGCACTAACCAAAAAGTGTATTAAAGCCAAATTGGTTCTCTATCCAACGCAGTAGAAATCAAGTCGATATCTGGAAAAGTAAGCAAGCTATGACCAAAAACATAAGCAGTTCTACTACTGCCTCTTTTTGGCCACTTTTTAGTAGAACTGGTTACCTTTTTGGTCATAACTTGCTAAGTTTTCACTATATCGACTTGATTTCTTTTGTGGTAGATAGCGTAGGGCATTGACTTTAAGTGGAAATTTTTTTATTGTGGATAGTGGAAGAAATTTTTTTTATCATTTTTTGAAAAAAAGCAAAGGGGGTAGGTAGTCCATGGTTTTTTTTGGCAAAAAATATTTTTTTCGCACTATCTGCAAAAAATAAAAAGTGTATTAAAGCCAAGTTGGTTCTCTATCCAACGCAGTAGAAATCAAGTCGATATCTAGAAAAGTAAGCAAGCTATGACCAAAAACATAAGCAGTTCTACTACTGCCTCTTTTTGGCCACTTTTTAGTAGAACTGGTTATCTTTTTGGTCATAACTTGCTAAGTTTTCACTATATCGACTTGATTTCTTTTGTGGTAGATAGCGTAGGGCATTGACTTTAAGTGGAAATTTTTTTATTGTGGATAGTGGAAGAAATTTTTTTTATCATTTTTTCAAAAAAAGCAAAGGGGGTAGTCCATGGTTTTTTTTTGGCAAAAAATATATTTTTCGCACTATCTGCAAGAACCAAAAAGTGTATTAAAGCCAAATTGGTTCTCTATCCAACGCAGTAGAAATCAAGTCGATATCTAGAAAAGTAAGCAAGCTATGACCAAAAACATAAGCAGTTCTACTACTGCCTCTTTTTGGCCACTTTTTAGTAGAACTGGTTACCTTTTTGGTCATAACTTGCTAAGTTTTCACTATATCGACTTGATTTCTTTTGTGGTAGATAGCTTAGGGCATTGACTTTAAGTGGAAATTTTTTTATTGTGGATAGTGCGGTTTCTGTTTGTATTTTGTTGTACAATTTTTCAGAAGTTTTTTTTTGGAATATTTTTAAAAATATTTTTTAACTATCTACTATCCCAGTACTGTTGCTCTAAGAACTTCTGCTGATTTCCAGGCGAACCACAGCAGAGTTATTCAAGGAATATACTCTGTTTTAAAGAGGTGGCGGCTTCTACTTGCATTTTCACATGCATCCAAACAAAATTCAATTGGCTCAACAACTTTTACCACTAGACTACCACCAACGAAATTTGTACTCACAGTCATGACTTTTTGCCTACTCTAGTAGAGTAAGAAAACTTCAATCACAAATTTTGTAAAAGTGCTGCTATTTGAATCTGTTAATTTTTTCCTCAAATATTAAAAACCCAATGATTTATTCGAACTTAATTTGTCTTTTTTTTAATAAAATTGAAACTATTTGAAGATTATTAATGTAACAAAACTTTACACAACTTAGTGCAAAGCAATAGCAAAAAAAGGGAATTTTCCAATTTGTGTATTTCACTTGACCGAAATTCCGTTTCAAGTGCACACTTTTAAAGAGCTGATGTCGAGCACATTTTGATGGATTCAATTATGCTCAAACTTAATTGCCTCTATTGAAAGAAGAACAAAATCGTTTACTATTCAACCAACAACTATTGATGCTGGTGCTCGCAAAAAAAAAAAAAAAAATAGGGCACGACAACAAAATCTCATAAAAGAAAGCAAGTTGCTGAGAAAAAAATGGTTTTGCTGTATGAGGATGTTTGAAATTTATGCACAATTTTTTTTTGCTTAAAAGCAAAGATCCTTAAACATTTCAAAGCGCTTTTTTATATTTTTTTCTGCTTTGCTGCTTAAGACTGTAAACTAAATGTTGTTGTATTTATGCACAACAATTTACAGGAGTAGTACAATAGATTTTTACAATCAATTTACTCACATTTTATAATTGTTGATTGTGCAAACTTAAAGGTTAGTTAGTTTTGGCTCCTGCTTTACTTGTTGAGGTGTATGTGAGTGAGTATTGAATGGCTGTCTGTAGCTTACAAACAACCTGTGGCCTTAGTAACTTTTAGTTGAACTGCACAAAATACATGAAATCCTTCTTGATTTCATTCAACAACTCCTGCGCTTTTGGCTGATGTTAAATAATTTCAAACAAATAATTTATTACTAGAATATTTCTTACTTCAAACGAAAAAAAAAATTTAAAACAAAGAACTACAAAAATAATTTCAAGCCAAAATTCGCTGGGCACGATTGTTCAAATCGTTTTTAATTTTGTAGAAATTGTCAAGATGAAAAAGAAGAGGAAACTGTGAAACACCTTCTTTGTTTCGGCTTTGCCCTGGCGGATAAGCACAAGCTCTATTTCCGAGTAGAAACTATTTTCAGTGACGGACTCGTCTTCTTCTTCTTCTTCTTATTCTTTCCCCTAATATGTTTTTACTTTCTTTCACTCTTCTGTCTCTATTGGTGGATAACCTTTCCTCATATACAGGTATCGCAAAGCCACAACATCAAAGTACCCAAGTGAGCCTCCTTTTGTTTTTCTTTATTCCAAGCACCCTATACAATCTAACCTAACCTAATACTCGTATTGTTTAAGAGCTCCTGTTGGATGAAGTTGCTACAAGTTTTTTGTCCCACTTTATTGTATATAAATTGTAATTGATTTTATTTAACAACTTTCGTTGTTACAAATTGTTTGATCGACATTAAATAATTTCATACCGAAACTCATATACCGAATGTATAGTCTAACTCGTACTTGATTTCTCACCATTCTTATTTGCTGTTTTATTAGTTTTGTTTTCTAAAATGAATTCTTCACTCAAGTGCTAAAGTATTTATTTCAATAAAAAACAAAATCTACTTGTTGCACGTTTAATTGGCAAATCTAGTTACTTACACACAATCACAGATTTTAGGTCAATTTCCTAAAACTAAAAATTAATTGGAATAAATACTTTCAAAGGCAAATGAAAAACAAAATAGAAAATAATGTGTTTGTTAAGCATAATTTTTTGTGTTGATTTGATTTTATAAATGAAGTATGATGATTAACAGATACAATTGCTTCTGCTGTAAATTGTTCAAGTAGCATTGAAAATTACATTCTTTTATTGTTACAAATTAGCAGGATTAAAATTTTCTATTTATGTGTAAAGCTATTTTAGCAAAATTTTCAATAAAAATTTTAATTACTGGCAATAAGGATTTATTTGATAAATTTTGCTTTTAGATTTTAATAAATAATTGAAATAAATTGAGCACAAATGTTTTATAAAATTTTTTTGGTAAGAGCAAATAATTTTTAAAGCCTCTTAGTAAAGGAAATTATTTTACCTCTGTTTGGAATTTAAGTCTGCCAATTTCTTTTGTTTCTGTATTGTCTTGTCTATTGCCATAGAAAAATTTTTCAAATCGGCAAAATTTTGTTTTTTGTGATTATCTCGGTAAAAAAAATACACTATTTCGGTTTGGAATATGGAAAAGCTGACTTTGGCCAAAAAGAAACGTGGACCTAGAAGTTTCTAAGTGTGAAAATCTTATTTAGTATATAGAAAACTGAGCTCGCTCAGCCGTTTTTGAGCTAAGTGCAAAAAACAATATTTTGCACTTTGTGATAAATTTCTTGGTAATCACAGAAAGGACGGCCATGTCGCGCTTTTTAATAATATTTTAAGTGCGTATGGTAGAATGGGCAACAATATGTAAATAAAATTTCATTCCCATTTGGACTTCTTCCCACAGAACCTGGGCAAGTTAAGCGCTGAACAAGACGAAGATTTTCACCAAGAAATGGTTGCAAAAATAAAATATAAATTATTCACGAATATTGTTGGTCACTTCAACGCGATACTGGTGATGCTGAGTTTAAAAAAATTGTCAATCAAATATTTTTGAGTGAAATGGCTAAAATTTTATTTCTGAAAAAAAAATGTTAATAAAAAGTTTAATAACTCAGTAAATTTTTAACGCTTTTAAAAAATAAATAAACCTATTTTTATTTTATTTAAAAAATTTTACGTCTTCAAACTTAAAAATGGCGAAAAAAAACCTTTTTTGGTGGAGAAATACGCACAGATTTCTCAAATTTACTTCAAATCGGCTTAATGTTCTTTTTTTTAAGTCCGCTGAGAAACATAAAATCAGTTGATATTCAACTAGTTTATAAGTGCATGAAGGTACGAAAAACTAGTTTTTTACTCAAATTCCAAAAACCAATTCTTGTTGCACTCGACAGCAGATACCAGAAAAATAATGTCACTTCCCAGGTATTTGCACTTTATTCGATTTTGTTTCACTGTTTAATATATCTATTTAAAAAGATTTACGTTATTTAATGGAAAACTTAAATTATTGTTATGCCTCCTGTGTAAAAGTTACTTCTTTGCATTTTTTTTTCGTTATGCATGTTTGGTAGCAAGTAAATAAATAACTTTATAAGATTTCTTCTTTTATACACGCAAAGAAAAAAGATGGATGAATATGGTCACCTCAAACATAGTGTGTTCTTCACAAAAATATTATTATTAATTTGAAGCATCTAAACATTATTCTGATCGCGATAAACATGTTTTTAGTTATTTTTAACGATATTATGTTTAGTGTCTTAGATCAACCATATAATTATCATATTATGTTTAATAAAATTTTACTTGAAATAATAAATATGTTCATAGCAAACATAATAATGATAAAAATATGGTTGAATGTAAATTGTTTTCTATTTTGTCTCTTCCGCAACCATGTAAATAAAGTGAGTATAAAACAAAAACTTAATCGTTAAAACTCAACTGAGCTTTGTGGCTGAAGTGGTTGAGTGGCTAGTTAATGTATCTCAACTAAGTGTTCGCAAGTTCGAGCCCTGGTAAAGTCAACAAAAATTTAAAAAAATTAATTCAAACCGGTGTATTATGTAATAAATAAATACAATAAATAAATAAATTGATAGAAAAGAAGAATCAATGGAATAAACAAACTTTATTTATACAAAAAATTTAAATTAAAATTTTTTTAAAAATCATATTAAAATATGTATGCATTAAAAAAAATTTCTTGCCTTGACCGGGGGTTGAACCGCAATATCTGCAGTTGAAAGCTATTTTTAATATCTTTGATTTAAAAATATATATGGTTGGATGCAATCATAAATCTAACCATACTATGTTTCCACCAGAATATGGTTGCCTCAACCATATTTTTTCTTTGCGTGTACCCTTCACAAAAAATTAAAAGGGTGTATATAAGTTTGTCATTTCGTGTGTAATTTGTACACCGTACATTTGCCTTCCTATAAAACATATATAATCTGGATCTTTATAAATAACGGAGTCGACTTAGCGATGTCTGTCCATATAGATGTTGAAATCAATTTTCCGAAGTAATTGGAAAACCTAAAATTTTAGTATAGGGTCCGCCATCGAACTTTTTTTTTTCAACTAGTGCTTATTTCGTGAATGGTAACACTTAGCTCATGTCTGATTTGACAAATATGGTTGTGTTTTCGCTTCGCTAAGTGGGCCTGCGATCGACTTACAGAAGATGCCGATTTTGCCAAAAAAATCATCTTTTCAGATGAAGCTCATTTTGATCTTGGCGGGTATGTAAACAAGCAAAATTGTCGCATTTGGGGCACAGAAAACCGGCACGCATACATTGAAAAGCCGACGCACCCAAAACGAGTCACTATTTGCTGCGGATTTTGGTCCAGAGGCATAATTGGGCCATTTTTCTTCGAAAATGAACAAAGAGTGGCCGTTAGTCAATGGCGATCGTTATCGGGCCATATTGAACGAATTTTTGTTCACAAAAATTGAAGAGGAGGATATTGGCAACATTTGGTTTCAACAGGACGACGCTAGGTGCCACACAGCCGAAGCTACACTCGATGTTTTTATAGCATTTTCAAAAAAAAAAGTTATTTGGCGGACCCAATTTGTTCAAAGTTCTATTTAAATTCAGCCCAATGCTTTGATAAATGGCTGAGCTATGAGCTTTGATGTGTAACTAATTCTTTTCTTTGAACATTTTTCTGTGATAGTTTTTTTTTGGCATATTTTATCTAAAATAGAAAACGAAAAAAAATTTCCTACGCAGCTTTATTAAAAATGCCTGTGAAAAAAAATCGGAGCAAATGGCCAAGAAAAGTAAAAAAAAAAATACTACTAAAATTTTAGATTTATTTTTTTATGAAAATGTGAGTAAAGTTTAGGATCACCATGTAAAGAATATTATTTTAGTCAATAATTATCATTTCATTAAAAATTAAAAAAAAAAACGTTTTTGAAATATGTGCAGCAATAAGAATATGATATTTGGCCACCACAGTGAAGGGTAAATAAGAATCGGCTCAGCCGAATTTAGCTTGATTTATTTTGGTATTATTGTAATGTGTTGCGTTTTTTATTTTAAAACGAATATTGCTGCACGTGTTGCTGGCACGTTTGTATAACTATTAGCATTATTAAGCACAAATTTTTAGATAGGAGAAAAAATATATTAAAAAATTTTTACACGAACATTTCGCAGTATTTTTCATACTAAAAATCTAACGTTACAAAAAACTTAGATTTACAAATTCTGCCCTTATCAGTTAAATCTGGCCTCTGCAGAATAACTGAAAAATATTATTTATTGCTTGGATAATGTTAAGGAAATAAGAGACAAAGAAGGGCCAATTCAGTGCGCCAGTTCGTAAAATACCAAAAAGTTGATTTTATATTTCGGTTGAGGTAAAAAAATTATTCTCTCAAAAAATCTAAATTGTAAGTTTTTAGCCCAGAACTCAGCACAAATTTATTAAAATTATTATTTTATATTTTCAACTGCATGTACTAGGTAAGCCATCTATATTTTATTATTTAGCTGGAGCTTATTTTTTAAAAGTCAAATGAAATTGGCAGCAAAACTTGACGTTTTATGTCCACAGGATATGCTAATGAAAAATTGCTATATATATAAATTGTCTACTTTAGCAATAACATAACTTTGACGTTTACCTGCAATACATGTTGCAATATTTATTGTTTGTGTAGACGGGGATATATACATACATATGTAGCTTAACTTAAAAACTTAACTTAACAATTTATTTATAACTTAAAGCCAAATAGAGTGAATTTACTTAGATATTTTTGTAGGATATGTGTACTCGTAAAGGAATAAATATAAACATTGGGCCCAATTATTCATTCCGTTTTGAGATGGCGGAAATTATTTTTTGTGCGGAAACAAAATTCCATAGCTGCGGTATTCTTCCGCAGTTTCAGTATCATCATTATTGCCATATTATTGATTTCTCAATACAGAAAAAATTTTATATTTTGCTTACGCTTGACCTATATCTCATCTTTATGTTGAAAGCCACACAAACAAGTTTTCTTTTCTAAATTTGAAAGGGAAAAAATTAAGCAATTCTCTCGAAATTTCTTGACTTTGTCCGCTTCATTATTTAATTATATAAAACATATTTAAGTATTAAAAAAAAGTGTTTTCTGAGGAAATCTTTAAGAAATCAACTTCATGTGTGGTCTTCCACATATATGAAATATACATGTATTTCGCCCTTTAAATTTTCTCTTGGAAAGCAAACGGAAAAAAAAATTTAAGAAAAAATTCAAAATTTCGTTTTAATTACTAAAATTACTTTTTGCGATACAAATTAATTTCTATATAATTTAGTTTTTTATTATTACCAACTGTGGAAAAATTAACATAATTTAACCAAAATAGACAACTTTTTAATTCACAATTAAATGAAACAATTCTAAATAATAAAATAATTCCTCAGTAATGAATAATAGCGATTTTCATATCAATGGATATATCTTTCCGTGAAATTTTGTTACACTCGCAAACTGTACCAAAATATTTAAATATAACTGCGCTTTTCTAACGAGGTAGCTTCATTCTAGTACATTTTGCTACATTTCCAAAAGTCCAACACCATATAAAAATTTGTTTTTTTGATTTAGTTTTGTATCTTTGACTTAGTTTCTATAGAGCTAGTTATGGTAGCAATTTCAAGGCCTCTAGAATATGAATTAGTAGGACTGCTAGGCTGATTTCTAATTTCTCCAAATAATTTTTCCCCTAATCCTTTTTATTTTGAATTCAGTTTAGATTAATTTTTGAAAAAATTACGAAGGCATTGTAGGCCGAAATGATAAAACAGTGTTTGGTCAGCGATTGTATTGACGCTTGTAGATGTATGTTCCTACGACGACTGACTTCCAAAACGTCAATTGTCATTGTATTCTAACAAAGCATCATATTTGATAACGTCGAAGTAAAAAACATTGATGATGCATCACATTTCAAAACGTCGTAAACAAGTATAAGAAACGCCTCAAATAAGCAATCAGCGCATCAGTTTCAAAGTTGATCCTTTTACTTTTTACTGCTAATAAGCACTACAGAATAGGCGTGAAATTAACAATGCATATAGTAGCATGGTTTCGTAACTTTGTATTTCTAAAAAATTTGAATATCGCTTTAGAATTCTATGTGAACATTGAAAGTCAGCCGACCTGATTTAATATCAGATTTTGTTTCGATGTGCTAGTGAATGATATCAGGCGTTTTTGTACTTTATCTAATATTTTGATTATGATTTAATTGACTAAGTAGATACAGAAAACAATTGCTTTTGGCACATATAAATGGACTACAGTTTGTTTTTATTTATTTTCGAATAGGAAAGAGGTTTAAGTTTCCATTTGTAAAATTTTTGTCAGTAAAAATGTTTTATTTTTTTTAGTAGTGGCGACTATTGCAATATTTCGTTTTAGTAATTCATGAGAAGTAAAAGCACGTTTGACCCTTTCAAACCTTTGAGTAAATTTAAGACAGTACGGTGTCCCTGATTATTTTCGGGCCGTTTTTTACTTGTAATAGCCAAGCATATCTTGCTTCCGAATCGCAGTGCCCAAATTTTGATTATATGCTTTCCTGGTTTTGAATGAACAACGTCTTCCACATGTAACGCACTCACCTTGAATGAATATTTTTCGTAATTTTGCTTCCCAACGGGGTCACAGATCTCTAATAGAAACAAATTTATATATTTATTTTTTTATATCAGACTTTTTATTCAAGAGCTTCAAAATGGGAGTGGCATACACCAGCGATGGCTTTATGCTCTCTGTTCTGGAAATAGTACAACATGTTGTATCAGGTGGAAGATCCATAACATTCTGCCTGACATTCCTATCAAAATTCCATATATAGGATGTTGCCATTTTTGGAAGTTTATACTGCTGATTCTATTTTAGTTCTATCTTCAGGTTATAAAAGGTTCAGCTAAGAAAATTATTCCTGTTGTGATGCACATGAAGTTGCACGGGTTAATTTACACTTTTCGATACAAGCTACTTGATTTGGAATTTAGACATCTGCCCTCAGTTTATTTAACTGAAAATTTCTCAATTAAAACTTTAATTTGTTTGCTTGTTTGTCAAGAAATGAAGTTTTTCCTATACCAACTGTTAGCATAAGGTAACAAGGTTTTTTTTCTTTTCCTTGAGCAGGTATATAGTACTTGTTTATGACAGTTGTAACTAAAAAAATACATATAAAAGGAGAAAAAGCTAAGTAAATGTATGCTTGAGAAAATACGTAAGTTCATACAGCAATTGTTATACAAAGACTTTTTTGTAATTTAAATGTCCACCAGAAATTTATATTGTTTTTGAAATAACTTAAGAACAAACTATGGCTAATACAAAAGCAGCTACTTTTAGCAGCAGCATAATTTATTTGCTACATAATGCCAGAATATACAATTTTAAATTCGTACAGACGTTTTTATTTTAAAAAACTGGTTAAAATCAAATAATTTACAAATTAAGTACAATTTATACAATTAAAAAATTCTTTTCATTTTATATACAATAAATTATCTAGAAAGTATTAAGAACATCGTCCAGACTGAGAGTTGACAGAGGTCGACCAGAATGTAAAAGTGTGGAAAAAATGCCATTTGGTTTTTGTTGCAACTCAGCAGGAGTTCCATCTTCAATGATTTTGCCTTGATCCAAAACTATAATGCGGTCATAGTCCATTATGGTGGCTAAGCGATGCTGTGAAAAGAAACACAACAACATTTACAATAAACAGAAAAAACGTTTATCTTTTTTAAAGAAAAACATACAGCTATTGTTATAATAGTTCTACCCTGGAAAGCCTTATGAGCAGCATCCAGCAAAGCCTTTTCCGTGGTGGCATCTAAGGAACTGGTGGCTTCATCTAAAACTAAACACACCGAACCACGTAAAATGGCCCGAGCCAAGCAAAATAGCTGTCTGTAACCTACACTTAAATTAAGACCGCCATCCATGATTTCAGTATCTAAAATTATATTAAACAAAATTTATTTTTAATTTTTTTTTCAGTTTAAATTACTGCAATAGATTTTTCATGATTTTCAGCAACCATAACAACAGGAATTTGCGTATGCAAAAATGATTTCCTTGACAATTAATGTCACAAAACCTATAAAACACTTAAAAAATCAAATGCTTGTATGGGAGCCGCATATGCATAGAGGAATAAGAAGATAAAAAAATAGTAAAATATAAAAACTATATGAAGTATTTAAGAGGAAATGGTAAAAGAATCAACATATTAAGCAAATACAGCAAAGCAAATGCCAGCAAAGCCATAAAAGCCACTTGACATGATAAATCCTAGTATTGAAATGTTAACAAGGCATGTAGGGGATGAATTTTCAAGAGGCAAAAGAACAAACTATGCACGTTAAATTCTATATTCCTCAATCACAATTATTGAACTCTAAAGTTTGTTGTTGCTATTGATATATGCATTTGTTGTATTCAAATACAGGCATACATTTAAGTATAAGTTCTGCGGCACAGTGGGATGCTTTGAAAACCTTATTTTTTTATTAGTATCATCCACATTTGTATGTGCATTTATACTAATATTATAAAGAAGAAAGAGTATCCGCGAAAAGAACCAAGTTGTAAAATTTGTTTATATTTGAGCTAATTATACCTCAAGGGGCTCGCAGGTTCGATTGCTACCCAGACCCTGGGAGCGCAACGGAAACTTTTGATGATAGAACAAAAGTATTTCTTACAATATTAAAAAACTATTATCATTATGTCACAATAACCACTTTTTACATTTTAAGTTAACTATATAAATAAAATTCATTTTCTGTTTGCTTGTTCGCTTTACAATTTTTTTTATTTCCCAACGAATTTGTCTGATGGTACATATAGCCTCCATACTGCAGGGAAGGTCGCCACATACCCACGATTTTTACACTAACGATTTTGTACATAATTTAAGCCTGAATTTACCACTTTGGTAGGCGCCTCTAACAATAATGCTACAAAAAACATGAGACACTTTATAAAGTGGTGAATGGCTGTATTATTTGGATTCTATAAAAATTTACACATCTGCTTTCTAGGGATACCTACTCACATAGTAAAAGGTCAGGCCGGGCGGGACGGGCCAAAAACATCTAGTTCTCCATAATTTGAGAAAACAGCAGCTATTGATTTTTGCAGTTTTTTTTATTTACTGTCAAAAAAATATTATAAAATTTACTTAACGACAACTTCACCTGTCATTTATTTTTAAAATTTTTTTTCATACTTTAAAAACCAACTTTTCTCACTTATGAGTTGATATTAAGGCCTGCTTTTTGATTTTAACTTCATCTAATTTAATGGAAATTTGTATGGTAAATTGAGCTCACTAAAGGCGATAATTGCGCGGGCTATATATGAAGACTACTTTAGGCTGGTTTCTTTTTCTTTTCTAAGATATACCCAAGCCATGACTAAGCCTTGGATAAACCTTTCGCATAACAAATGATATATTGTTATCTATAAAATCTATTAATAAAAGCTTATGCGTTTTATTGATTAAAAGAAGTTTCATTGATTTTCCTGAAATCGTAGTTCTAAACACATTTTAAGTATTTTGTCCCAGTGTTAAATAAAAAAGAGGGTCACCACTTTAACCATAAACTCGTTTCTATAACATTTTAAGCATTTGTTTAGCTTCATGAAAAAACGAATAAACAATAAAAACAAAGTAGTTTTATTATTTGCAGAGAAGCAAGTATGTAACTAAACCTCTATTAGAAATGATTTCATAGTGTGTATGCAAATATGTAAACAAATACATACCTAAGCCCTGCGGCATTTTCGTATTAACAAACTCCTTCAGTTGTGCCAACTCGAGGCATTTCCAAAGTTCTAAATCCGAATAATAACCAGACGGGTCAAGATTGTCCCTTATTGTCATATTAAACAAATGCACATCCTGTGGAATTATTGATAATCTGGTGCGTATTTCATCCGGATGTATGCTGGCAATATCATTGCCATCAATACTTATGCAACCATGAGTGATCTGTAAAACATCAAAAAGAGACAAGGCCAACGATGACTTACCACTGCCAGTGCGACCACAAATGCCAATCTAGGCAGGAATAAAGAAAATAAAAGGTATTAAAGGATTAAAAAAAATGTGTAAAAAAATGGGAAGCAAAAGCAGTTAGTAGAAATATTAAAATGAATCATTTGAGCTCAGCATTGCAGAAGCTCATCATCAGCACAAAAAGGATTAAAGATTATACAATTAAAAAATTCAAATTTTTCACTTTAGTAAACTCAGTTTCTTTTTTATTTTCATGTTTTTTATGTGGTTATGAAAATCCCTTTTATTCAATTAATAAAAACAATTCTTTTTTTAATTTTTTGTTAGATATTTCTGCAATTATTTATAAAGTTATTTGTTAGAAAGTACATATTTATATCTTAAAAAAAAAAAACAAAACGGATATAAATCACATTTACGATAAAACAAAGTAAATTCAGCTGTGCTGAGTTTTAACTGCTTTTACGAGTAACTGTTGTAGCCAAACAATCATACTTTCAGTTTTGCACATTCTTCTTAAATGTTGAAGAAAACATTTTAAATATTGATTAAAATAATCTCCTTTGAATAATTAAAATAAATTATTTTTTTCAGTTAAATAAAATCCAATTCACGATATTCAGGATATAGTACATTCTGAAATACTAACTTTTAAAAGCAATAAAACGTCTGTAGGTACTCAATTTTTAAATAATAAAAAAAAATTCAAAGATATTTACAGAAAACAAACTCTTTTTAAAATATTTTAATATATTTTTCATAAAAATTTTTTACGCGATTAGAGTGTTCTTTTCGCTTAAACGGCAGAATCAGAAATAAATTTATTTTAATTTAAAATTTTTTCAAACATTTTTTAACCAAACAATACTGAAATAAATATTTAATAACAAATAACGTATTGCAAATTAATTTCAAAAATCTTCTTTCAATAAAATTTCTGCATTTGTACTTCTTTTACAAACAAGCCATTGAAAAGACACACATGCAAGCACAAGTTTGTTTAAGACCGATTGATTTGTTTTGTGTTTGTATTTGGCTTCATTAATACAAATGTGTGTGCACATATTACGCTCATATACAGCTTAAAAATAAAAAATAAATTATTAAGGAAAAACTAAAGTTTTTGTTGTATTTTTGATTTTTCTGTCATTTGTTTACCGATTGCTCCGATTTTTTGCACAGACATTTTTATCGTACTTTCTAACAAAATAAAATGTTTTGTTGTCCGTTTTCTATTTTAAACAAAATACGTTAAAAATATTTAAAAACAAGTTAAATTCGGCTGTGCCGAGTCTAACATGCCCTTCACAGTGTTAGCAAAATATTAATATTTTTCACTTTCCACATTCTTCTAAAATATCAAGAACATACAAAAATTAAGTGAGTGCAAATAAATATACCGAGTTAAATATGTTTTAATGTAACCCTTTACGTTTTCAGTATGTACTTGTAAGTATATTTTCAGTATTCATGTCAAATACGTCTTATGTAATTAAATTTTTCTATACAAATTTTTAGCAGTAGCTTAGCGGAAGTCATCAAGATTGGTAACCTACTGCCTAAATACTCAGAAATTACTTTGGATTATTTTTAAAAAATTTTTTAAATTTCAATATACCCCAGCACTGTTTCTCTGAGGGATTTTGGCAATTTCCATTGTATAAGATCGATTACCTGGTTTCATGTTTGTATGTTAGGCACATTTACAGCTTAAAAATTTCCATTAAACGAAACAATTTAATGAAAATCTAAAATTTCGGTTTGTTTTGTAATTTTTGTCAACCTGTCGTCTGTTATTTCTAACAATTAAGACAAGAACTTCCCACAAATTGGCGTACTAAACTTTTCTGCAGGTCTTCTAATTACTTTAGAAAGTTGATTTCAATATCCACACGGAGAGAAGGATGGACAACGCTAATCGACTCCGCTATTTGTAAGAATCCAGAATATATCTATACGAGTATATCTTATAGGAAGGCCCTTATACGATGTAGTAATTACACACGGAATCACAAACTTATTTCCTTACAGTGAGCGGAATCTGATGTAAAATAACATTCAAATTCTTTTTCTAAATCAACGTAAAAATACAAAATGAATACCCGAAGCAAATATATAAATCTTTTATACAGCTTTGCCTAAAGGTAACAACTCTAAGATAAAATGTGTTGCATACATTTTAAGGAGCTAAAAACTAATAAAAAATTAATAATTTAGTACCACAGTAATTTAAATTTTATTAGTATTATCACAAAAAAGTCTATCACGTTTTGTAATTCAAATTCAGACTGGCAAACACTTTTTAGGCTTTGCGGGCTCAAGTCTCTAGGCTTGCCATTGAAAAAATTTAAATATAAATAATGGTTTTTAGAGGTGATGTGTTACTTTCAAGTGAGCTTGTGCAGCCCCTTAGTAAACACACAGTAATTTTAAAAATACTTTCAAACGTGCATTATATCTGTGACGAAATAGCACACAGTTATTTAAAGGACTGCAGTTGTTTTTATAACATTAATTTGATTCAAGCAAACGCTATTATTTTCATAATGCCACCTTGTTACTTTTGGAATATGTCGCCCCACCATCCCAGAACCATAATAATAAAGTTATTGAGATAATTGCAATAAGTCAATTTTTACTTAAGTTGACTTGAGCGATTTTTCCTTATTAGCACAAATATTAAACATGTTTATATAGAAGCTTGTTCTGTAAACTGACATCGAAAAACAAAATTTATAAACGAATTCAGGTTTTTCGTATTCTCTTAACTGAATTCACATAATTTCATTTGTTTTGAAAGCGAATACACAAAATTATGAATGTAAATCGAATGGATTAGTATATAAATAAAAAAAAAAATTTAATGCAATCACTACATAGTATAAAGCAAAGTCGATTCCCGCGTCTGTCTGTATGTATTCTTAGATCTTTAAAACTACACAACGGATTTTGATGCAGTTTTTTTTAAAGATAGAGTGATTTAAGAGGAAGGTTTATACAGGGTGGGCCAAAATAAACCAAGGGGTGTAAAAGTTTAATAACTTTTTTGTTTCTTAACTTTTTTTATTTTTTCTTTCAGATTATATAATATACAAAATGGAAATTTTTTTACACTAAGTATGAAAAATGATGTCTCTTAAATGACCACCGTTTTCAGCTTCGCACTGATGGGCTCTTTTTAGAGCATTTTCCATAACATCTTTCAAAACTTGTGGCTGTAGCGTTCGAATTTCTGCAACAATGTTTGCCTTGAGTTCAAGGATTGTCTCTGGCTTGTTCACATACACTCGCTCCTTCAAAAAACCCCAAAGAAAATAGTCGGGTGCTGTCAAATCTGGCGATCGCGCTGGCCAAATAATTTCCGCATTTCGAGAAATTATTCGCTCTCCAAAAATTTGACTTAAAAGTGCTATTGTGTCTCGGGCAGTATGGGCAGTGGCTCCGTCCTGCTGAAACCACATACCAAGTCTGTTTTCAAGAGCAGGACGTAAAAAATTTTTTATCATAAAACGATACCGCTCTCCATTTACGGTTACAGCACTTCCATCTTCATTCTCGAAGAAGTAGGGCCCAATGACATTTTCAGATGTGATCCCACACCATACTGTACACCTGATGGGGTGCAATTGGCGTTGATGAATGGCTCTTGGATTTTGCGAACCCCAGAACCTACAGTTCTGCTTGTTAACAAAGCCATTCAAATGAAAATGAGCTTCATCACTCATAATCAAATTTTCAATAAAATTGATTTCATTTCTGGCCAACTCTTGAAATTTAACTGAAAAATTTAGACGTTGCCGATGATCTGCGGGTTTTAATTCTTGGACCAATTGCACCTTATATGGGTATAACTGTAAATCTTTTTTTAAAATGCGCCGTAGTGACGTACGAGACATTTCTAGCTGAGCAGAACGCCTTCTGCCAGATGTTTCTGGTGCTTCGTTAACACTTTGCTGTACTCGTTCAATATTTTCCGCAGTGCGACTTAAACGTGGTCTACCGGTTCGAGGCAAATCTCTTACGCTGCCATGTTGGTGATGACGATTAACTAAGCAACGAATTATCGCTTCAGAGGGCGAAATTCTGACGTTAAAATGTCGACGATATGCTCTTTGCGTTAAAATAATTGATCTCTGGTTTAAATAATAAAATTCTATTGTTCTGGTTCTCTGTTCAGTTGTGAACCTCTCCATTATAAATTCTCCAAGTGTTGTCTATATAATCTGAAAGAAAAAATAAAAAAAAATTAATAAACAAAAAAGTTATTAAACTTTTACACCCCTTGGTTTCTTTTGGCCCACCCTGTATGTATAATCTTGGAAGGTATAACGTCACAAATCCGCTCGGCAGGTAGCGCTATAGTCGGTATCTGGCTTATTTGCCTACTACCTGTTTTTACTCGGTCTCGCACGGTACTTTACTCTATGAGTACGATTTCTTAGTGTAAGAAGATCGAATATATAAAAATTTTAAGGCAAGAAAACGTTTAATACATAAAATTCAAACATTTTTTTATTTATTCTAATAAAGTTAATTGCACTTTAATACATTTAAGCTTAATTAAATAAAAATTAATTTTTATTAATTTTAATCAATTAAAATTAATTTAAAAACCACTCTAAAATTTCTTGAAATTTTCGCTCCAACTTTCTTACAATAGCTTGACGTTTAAGTAAAAATTCAAGCTGAATTTTGAATGTTATCAAAACAAGGGATTTACAGAACATCAAACGCCAAATTATTTTTTTTTTAATTTTACACATTTTTAATTTTTTCAAAACGATTCGATTTACAGAACAGAGCGGATTGATTATTTTTGCTTTATTGTTTATACGTAATTTTTCTATAAATTTTCCTCACCCTTTGACCTGCTGGTATGATTAAATTTAAATTTTTAATAACATCCTCTGTTTGGCCTTCATAGCGTAAACTGACATTTTGAAAAGATATATCACCACGTTGTGGCCACGAAATTGCTACCGGTTTGTCTGCAAAAAAAAAAAGAATATAAAAATTAAAGTGTAAAATATTTATAAACTTATTCATACACACTAAATATGCATGTATGTAAACATGTGTCTACATAAGTATATAAAATAGAAAACGCATTGAATGGATGTTTTTTTAATGTGTACTATAGCACTGCACAAGCATACTTGAAATGGCATACAAGCACTTTTTATTATCAAATATTGCTCATATTTGTGCTTTTAGATTGCTCTAATATATACATACATATGTATCTATGCATATAGAAAACAGTAAAATATACAGGTAACTAAAATCAAATGGGGACACCTTTTCAAGAAAACCATACAGGAATTTTTACACTCATTTATCAAAACGCATTTAGGGCCTGTTCAGCTAAATGCGAACGAAAGTTTTGTTTGCTTAATTTTATTTAAAAAAGTATATATCAGGTATTTTGTTTGTTCTCAATTTAATTATTAGTTAAACAGACCCTTAATACGAGTAATAATACACTGTACTATAGCAGAATTATAAGTCAATATTCGTCATTCACACTATGCAATTAAGTTGACGCAGTAACTATAATGTTTCACAATTTTTTAGCCAATCAGTATTGTCTATTAATTTATAACATTTAAGACACTAAATTCAATATCCATAATAAACCAAAGATCTTAGACACATGCTTGGTACCCTGAATGTGATTGACTTGAATAATAAATACATACAAATAAAATTTGCATTTTTCAGAACGTTTTGTAGAACGTATTCTTTAAAAAAGTAATTTGTTTTCGAATTATATTTACTAGGATTATACTCGATGCAAGCCATCATCTCAAATTATGATACATTTTACTCTATATTGAGTGCCATGATAAAAAAAATTAAAAATTTCAATAAATTTAATCAAGTAGACTAGACCACTGTAAAATTTAAAATAGTGGCAGCTTAATTCAACATTATGTGGGGAATGCAATATAAAATTAAATCAATTCTGCCTGTCTCAAAAAGACACATCAATCTAAATATTTTTAAAGAAAATGTATATGCACTGAAATGGTAATAGTTTTTACGCTTTTTTTTCTGCTTTCAGACGACTTTTTCAACATGGTTGGCACGTAAACCAGTATAACATATTTTTCCTCTAAAAAAAATATATATATATACAATTATGAAGCAGGATGCTCTTATTTAAAAATTAGTCAGCGAAAAAAATTAGAGGATTTAAAACCAAAAAAAAAAAAAAAGGAATCAGAGATTTATTGTTTTTAAACCACAAAATATGTCAGTCAGTTACAAAAACAAAGGACACGCTCATATGAGTTATAATGAAAAAAAAAATGAAAACATGAAAGTAAAAAATCAATAAATATGTAAGCAGAATAGAACATAAAAAACTAAAATAAATTGGAATACTAGTCATATTTTTTTTAAGTGAATAGGGAGTATCACAATACAATTTTAGAACTTTTGCGTAACAAAAATTTTATTAAAATACTTTTCTATTTAAACCAAAACGTTTTTGAAGCTATAAAAGAAACACCCTATAGTGGCATTTACATTTAGGCCGGCTAATAAAACTTTCGATAGTTAAAGTTAGGATTTTGTGGGGCAAGTAAATGATGTTTGTATAAAATTTTGGAACTAAATTTAAGTAGATAGTTGACGACACATTGTCCGATATTTATCTTATCCATTTTTAATTTAATATCCACCTAAAAGCTTTATATACGACTTATAAAATCTTAACTTCAACTATAGGCAACTTGTAATAATAGCGTTTAATCTTTTAACTGTCATTTTGCTTCCCCGAGGTATACTACTCTCTGACTAGTAGGCAATATTTACATTATGAATATTTTTGTAAAAATATTAAAATGGTTTGTTGAATGCAATAGGAAGTTTAGTAATTAAATTTTATCAATTTAAATTAAGTATGAGAATTTTAAATTTCAATTTCAACAATATAAAAAAACTAGGTCTTTATTTCTGCACGGCTGTAAAAAGAATATTTAAAATTTTCTCGGTTTATAATTTTTAACACTAGGTAAATATTTACAATTTTAGATTTGTGGTAAGAGAAATAAAAAGGGTGGAAACTTTTACAAACAAGTTTCCCCTTACAGTAATAATTTAATAATAATTCACTAATAAGCCAATAATCATACGAGTAATAACTTTTTATTAAATATAATTAATGTCCAAGTAGTTTGGACAGATTAAGAAAATATTTTTTTAATAACCATTGTCCTCTTTATTAAACAAAATTTCAAACATATACAAATTCCTTGTAAAGTCATCTGGCTGAAAACAAATACGAGTATACAGGGTTTGAAAAAAGTCCCACATTCGTGTAAAAATTTAATAACTTTTTTGGTATTACACCACCATGCTAAATTTAACGACTGAAAGTTCAACGAAAAAAAAATCATTAAATTTTTCAACGCATACGTGACTTTTGGTCACCTTATATACATATTATAGGGCGGCACATTTACGGTGTTGAAATTACAAACGGAATCATAAACACTTCTAACTTACAGTGAAGCGTATAACATTGCCATGGCACCCTTTTTGGCGGTAGATTAATAGGCAATTGCCATGTGGCAACACTTTTTTAAATTCAAAGTGTATTCAGTATTTGAAAAAATCTGATACCTTGCAGAGGGCTTAAAGGCAAGTGATACTTTGCGACTAGTGAGAAAACACATTTAATTTTTATTTATACGTATTTCTTCTACTATTAAAAGTACAGGAAACTAGTTATTTATTTTGTAATAAATTTTTTTATATTAAATATATAATTAAGATTTGGATACTTATTGTAATTTTTTATAGAAAGATGCAATAAAAACAAAAACCTCAAGTATTAACAGAGATAAAATAAATTGGAAAAAAAATTAAAATAATCAGTTGCCCATTTCTAGTGAAAGTTTTTTTTCAAAATTATTGGACAAATCTACGTTTTCTTTTTTCCCTATAACTTTTGCATGGGGTAATATATTTTAATATAACTTTCAACAGGTGGCCGACTGGCAATTGGGCCACATTTTAGTTGAAAAGTTCTTTAAAATCGCTATAATGGAAAAAAATGATAAGCGTGTTTTTTAATTAAAACGCTTTTTAATTAAAGTGAATGTGACAGACAGGTGATAACATAGTTAGCATGTATCTGGTAGCTCATGTCCCACTCTGCTTAATGTTCAAAGATTCATTTAAAAGTATTAATGCATTCCCAAAAATCGGTCTATGTGCTGACTCTGTTGACCTGGTTTTTTACTTTTTTCTTTCAAGTTTGTTTAATTGATTAATTCTTACACAATATTTATATTTTTCGCTACAACTTGTATGCCACATTTCTTGCCACATACACTTTGACTATAAAGCATTGTAATTCAAACAAAAAACTCATAACTTTTCAAGCATTTAGCCCAATTGCCACCATACTACATAGTGATTGGCCGTGTATGTGCTTGTAAAATGAAAATGAGTTTGATATTTTTTAATTACACCAGCATGATGGCATGATATATTGTAATTAAGTCATTTAAACCAAATTTCTTTAAGTGGAAAATGCACATAAAAAAATATTTTTGGAGAAATTTTTCGATTTATATGAATTGATTGAAAATAAAAAGCGAAGATTATTGCAATCGTGACCTGTAGTGCAATTCAGTAACTTTTGTTATGAACATTTGTATTAAAAAAACATATTTATCGAATTCGGTATTCATTAACTTTCCGACAAAAATATTTCAAGTTTTGCGTCGAAGTTAACAGCACATAAATAATCATCGCAAATAACGATATATTTGTTTTTTCGATACGAATGTTTGTAATAAAGGTTACTGAATCGCACTACTGAAAAATAAATTATACAACAAAATTATTAAAAGAAATAGATTCAGCGGCAAATAGTTTTAAAAAAAATGTTTTCCGTACAAACTTTATCGTCATTCATTTCGACCTTCTTTAGAAAAGATCTACAAAAAAAAATCAATGTTGCACTAGCATGTGCAGCCACACATTATTGCGAAACATGTGTAATATTTAATAATAAAAAGTGCTTGTAAGCCATTTCGGGTATGCTTGTGCAGCAATTTTGTATTAATCGATATTGTGAGTATTTTAAGCAATTTTGTTATTAGAAGCACTTCTTAAATAAATAAAAAATTAATTTTTTAAAGCTTTTTAGAATAGTATTTTACAAAAAATTTCTATTTTTTTTTTGTTTTTTTTTTAAGAAAAACTCTCGTTATTAATAGTGAATATGCAAAAGGGGAAATAATTTAATAAAATAGTTTTTTTTATGAGGAAAAGTTTAAGAATCTTGAGAATTTCTAAAGGTCACTGCTGGTGCAAATGTTCCATTTACTTACATTCTTTTTTACTTTTAATCGAACGTCGTAAACTTGCTCGTTTTTGTCGTTCTGCATCATTACGTTCTAATAGTTTTGACGATGTGTTCGTGTTAGAAATTGAAGACAATTTTTTGTTTTCAAAGCTGATTTCTTCTGGTAATGTTGTTGTTGTTGTTGGTTGTGGTAATTTTGCAATCTTTGTCTTGTCATTGTTATCAACACATTGCACATTCGAAGCTTTTACTTTTGCTACTGCTGTTGTTGCTTGTTCTTTGTTTGATAAAGTTTTTATGGCAACTGCTGCTTTATATCCATCATTAGCAACGTTCTTATGATGATGATGATGATGTTGTTGAGGGTTATTATCATCAGCCATATTTGTAGCACTAGTGCCAGTGGCAATTGTTGTATTGACACTGTTGTCAGTTGTTTTATTATTTTTAGAAAAGTTTAGCCATTTATCATTGTGGTTAACAGAAAAAGTTGTAGTTGATGTTTGTGCTGGCTTGATGTCTTCATTACTTTCATGCTTTACATGATTTTCTGTTGTTATATTGTTGGTGTTGGCACACAGTTTTGCTGGTTTCTGCTCATCAGTTTGCTTACATTTTTTTTGCTTTTTGTCATCATTTTTTTCTGATGCGTTAGCATAATAAGCTATACGTTCAACGGAACCAATATACATTTCCATATCGGCCAAAAGTTTTACAACCCAATTCAAATAAATTGGCATCAGTAGTGTATAGTTAATGGCCAAACCGACTAAAGATGGTGTCGGTGTTAGAGACATGATTGCTCTTGTAGCAGTGGTCATCACATGCTCATTTTGATTATTGCTGTTATTCAAAGAATGTTGTTGTTTGTTGTAGTTATTACAGGCTAGTTTTGCCGCCAATAAAGCAGTCACTATGGCCACAAACACAATTACACCACCCAAGTAATCCTGTTTGTTTGTCACAAAAATTAATTAAAATTATAATAATTTAATATTTTATTTTGTGGTTTATAAAATTTTTTTTTAAATATTTACAACAATAGCAGAGTAAAGCTTCGAAGTAGGGTGTAAGCAGTTAAAATAATATTGACTGAACCACAATTGTTAGTTAAATAATGATCATGCACTCGGTATCATCGCCTAAAGCTCAAGTTCCCAGTATTTAGTTGATTGTTAAAAAAAGGCTGGCTGACTGTTTATTTGGGCTTAAGTTGCACAAATGATCATGGAATATGTATTTTAATTAAACGTAAATAAAAATTACAGCACAAATCTTTAAGTTTCTTCAAGTTTTTTTAAGGTCAACAGAAAGTAAAACTAAAATAAAGGAATTCTCCACTTGCAATATTTTATTTAAAATGTTACACATACACACTCTGTACATATAAAAAAACTATTATCATTTTTCTGTAAAAGTTGTACCAAAAATCTTTACCAATTCTTTTGCATAAAAAAATCAAAACTTTCTCTAAACTATTTATGTAAATATGTGTAGGGGCATGTGTTTGGGTATGCCATTTATCAGGAATGGAAAATTCAGTGCTTCTTTTAATTTTATTTAAAAAAAAAAATTCCACAACGCTAATTTTAGATGAATAAATAATAGGTGAGATCTCTGAGTTGCCAATTTTACCAAAAACTGTTTCCGTACATAAGATTTGAGCAACTAAAAGAGAATTATTCGTCTTGCCCGAAACAGATCTTATTTTTTTTTTTTTGCTGCTCTCTCTTCCTCTTCTCTGTGCCCAGGTTCTATAACTCTCTTTCGAGAAAAGTTTCACAAGAAACAATATTATTGAATAAAAAACGATGAGAACAAGACGTAACTGTTTAGCTCAAACTTATACTCAACAGTTAGCAACTGTTGAACACAACAGTTACGTCTTAGAAACGGTTTGATGAGCATGCTACTAAATAAACAGCTGATACATGTAAAAAATTAAAAAATTAAAAAAATTTACAAAATAAATAATAATAAAATAATTCAAATCAACTAAATCTGTTTTTTTAACCAAAAGAATGGATAATAGACCTGCGTGTCGAATGTTTCTGTAGTTTTTCTTTGTGAGCACCAACTGTCATTTTAGTGCTTTGGAAGTGTTTCTGTCACAAAATTTTTGCAAAAATCGTCTCACTAGGACTGTCAAAATATCTCACATTTCGAAAAAGTGTTAAAAAAATTAAAATGACTAAATTAAAATTTTTTAAATTAATAAGTTAAATAAAATAAATATATTTGAATGATTTCTTGTACCTAAATATTGCAATTTTTTTTGTGGGCCATAGCAAATTAACATACATAGGGGATGGCGCTGTACCATTTTTCAATATTTTTATTCGTATTTTGTACTAACCAAAGTTAATACAAACAAAAATGCCTTATAAAGGGTGTTTTTTATAGACCTATAGAACTTAAAGTTGGCATTACTGTTGAAGATGGCGACCTATTTAACAGCTGTCAAGTGATTTATTCTCAGTTTGGTTTGGCAATTCATCATGAATAGACTCACGCCTGAACAACGCTTAACAATAGTGCAATTTTATTTCGAAAATAATGGTTCTGTGCGGTATACGTACCGCGCACTACGTCCATTTTATCGTCGACAAAATCGTCCATCAGAGCAGTTAATTCGAATAACCATGGAATGTTTTTGCACCACGTTTACTCTTATTGATAACTCGCAGAGACGCCGTACGGTGCATACAGAAGAACCTATTGCTGCTGTAGAGCGCAGCATTGAGGAAGACCCGAATGAGTCTATCCGCCATCGAGCACAGGAATTGGATCTGTGTACATCCACTTTATGGAAGATTTTGCGGAAGGATCTTGGTTTGCGTGCTTACAAAATCCAACTCGTGCAAGAATTGAAGCCAAACGATCATTAAGTAAGGCGTAGATTCGTCGAATGGGCCCAAAACGAGATTGCCGTTGTGCCCGATTTTCATAAGCGAATTTTGTTTAGCAATGAAGCGCACTTCTGGTTGAATGGCTACGTCAACAAACAAAACTGCCGCATTTGGAGTGAAGCTAATCCTGAAGTGTATGTCGAAACACCGTTACATCCAGAAAAACTGACTGTTTGGTGTGCTTTATGGGCTGGTGGAATCATTGGTCCGTACTTCTTCAAAAACGATGATGGCCAGAACGTTACAGTCAATGGTGATCGGTATAGAGCCACGATTACTAACTTGTTCATTCCTGAATTGAACAACCATGATGTCCAGGAGCTGTGGTTCCAACAAGACGGCGCAACATGTCACACAGCTCATGCCACAATCGCCTAATTTCACGTTTTGGACCTGTGATTTAACACCGCTAGACTACTTTCTGTGGTCTATGCGGATAATCCATAAACGCTTGACCATGTGGAAGACAACATTCTCCGTGTTATTGTCGATATACGGCCACAAATGTTGGAAAAAGTCATCGAAAATTGGACGTCCAGATTGGACTACATCCGAGCCATCGGTGGCGGTCATATGCCAGAAATCATATTTAAAATTTAATGTCACAAGATTATCTTTCGGATAAATAAAATTCATGTCAATCGAATAATCCATCGTTGTTTGATTGCAATTTAAAATTCTATACGTCTATAAAAAACACCCTTTAGAAGTACATTCATCTTGTAAAAATTCCTCTTATTGTTGAGACTTTCTATTGTATTTGACATTTGAGTCATTGGAAAATTTCAATAAAGGCGTAACAGCTTCACATTTTCTCACATTCAACTACAGAAACGCTGGAATTTTTTGTTTCACACTTTTCCATAAGATTTCATCTTTAAAATTTACAAGTACTTTACCAAAAATTACATTTTCCATTCCTGGTAGCTATAGCATTTTCTTAACTTCCTCCACAAACTACAAAAATAAATAAAGAAATTTTAAGTTTGAACATAAAAACTATAAAACAACAACAACTATTGAATAGTTAAGAAAGGCGTGAATAAAGGAAGGAAAGAAAAAAAAGAATGGTATAGTTATTTTTATTCAATGTTAATAACGGTTTTCGTGAATTCTCCCCCAAAGCTGCTTTAACAACGCGCCTGACTTATGGCTATACAAGTACATAAATAGCATGTATGTGGGTGACTAAGTTAGCCCTTAAAAGACTCCTTGGCACGTTGTTACATTAATGACAGCTGTTACAGTAAATCCTTTTTATGCTTGCATTGTTTTAATAATGAAAAGGCAAACAAACAAATAACAAATACGTATTAAGAAACTTTCAAAGAAATTAAAAAAAAAAAGAAAGAACGAGTTGGAACTGAGGAACAGAGAGAAAGTTGTACTTTTAGGGTGAATCTAAGTAATAAAATTCTATACATACATGCACACATAGTTTCTTAAAATTTTAATTTGTCCTAATTGTTTCTTAACGAATAACTTAAGAACTTAACGTTTAACAAGCTATAAAAGACTCATGCTTGTATTTAAAGAAAACTAAAGTAGACTTGACATCGATATTGTGACAAATTTTTATGAAAAATTTGTCATAATTTATACGTAAAGTCGTTATTAGTCATTTTGAATACCAGCCTAAGAATAGTTGAAAATGCATGTAAGAAATTAATTTTTGAGAAGTTGCTTGTACAATATTTAAATATAAGCACACGCATACATATGTACCAGAGTAAGGAATGGAAATATTTGTTTTTATAGTACATTCTTATATTCAATGGCTTTGTCATGTATTAATTCAAAAATAATAATAAAGAATGTTGTTGTTGTTATCATCGTTTTTAATTTAGCCTTTTTAAAGATAGATTTAGCTTCTTTAGATATAACCGAAATTATCTAAAGTAGTATTTTATTGAGTCATGTATTTCAATAAACTAAATACTCTAACTATCCCATAAATGACTTACTAAATGGTTAGAAACTAAACAAATATCAACTAAAAAAATCTTTAAATTATGTAAAAAAAAAATTTATTTAATTTCCTTTTTTTTTATTCTCATAATATAAAAAAAAACACAAATAAATAAAACATTTTACAATTTGCAAACTATTTCAAAAATATCTAAAATAATAGAAGAAAAAATTGGATTTAATTACTGAAAAACAACTGGGTTATTATAAATAATACATGAAACATTAAAAATTTGGGCCATAATCATGGTCACAAAAAAGTAGGCTTTTAGTAAGAGCTGACTTTTGTTCATAAGAATTTTATAAATTTAAAATCGACTTTAGTGTGACTATGATTATGGGCCTTTGTTTTTAATTTTCTATGCCAAACTGTTTGGTCTGGATAAAATTTAAGTAAAGTTATTTAACAGTCAAAGTTAGATGATGGCAAATGTTTTATACGGGTCTTTATCCCCGACCGTGGACTGAATAGGATTTATCTGAAAATGGTGTACGTTTAATATATCGTCCATATGGCTACAAGGATTCCTTGTTACCCTGTGCAGTGTTTGTACGATCGGTGGAAAATGTCTGCGAAAATGAGGAGCGAACAGTTTCCATAACTTTAACATTTAAAAATTTATTTGAATTTATTTGTACTCGATTTAGAGAACACAAAAAAATGTGACTTCATTTTAAAACGAAAAAGTTTTTCAAAGTCATTTTATAAAACACTGTCGTATAATTAACCCTTAGCCTTTAAAAATATAAATTTTTTTTTAATTAATAGATTTTTCTATATGATTTTTTCATTGAACTATTTGTTTTTATTATTATGTTTTTATATATATATTATTTTACTCACGCTTTTTAGTTCAGTATATGTACCCATTATCAATAATATTTCCATATAATTCCCTATTAAATTTTTTTAAATGAAATGACCTCTCCTGCAAGCTTCTACAATAGAAAACTTTTTAGGAAAATTCGAAATTGTTCTGTATTCTGAATTAGAATATTTTATTCGGATATGAAAAATTCAGCGTCACTTTCAAATTTTTTCCAATTTGTTTTTGGTGGCAGAATATTAACGGAATTTAAAAAAACCCAAAAATATTTCTTTAACTAGAAGAAAAAATTCTATTTCCACTTTCTTTAATTTTGTTCGGAACACAGAACAGTACTGATTAGTACATATTTTTATTATAGCAAACAATATAAATAACAAATTTAAAACAACTAATTTCTTTCAAAAAATCTTCAAATTCTTTTTTTTTTTTTTTTGTTCTTGATTTAATGCAAAAATCTAGCGTAGACATTTAATATGATTTTAAGCACAGTTAGTATTTTTTTTTTTATGAAATTGTACTAGCACTTACCAGTGATATACCCAACCATCGATTGCTTGTATTTAATATGGTAAATGCAATTGTGTTTTCTTCGAGACGACGAAACAGGATTTCAGTAAAACGTGACTCTTGATTGTAGGCACGTATTGTTGTTACACCTTGTATTGTTTCCGTTAAATGTGATATCACTGGAGAATTTGTGGCATTTTCAATACGTTGCAATTCTCTTGTAATATAAAATAAGAAAAACTCAGCAGAATTAGAATATGGAAATAAAACAATCACATATTTTAAAAATTAAGTTTATATACATAAAACTTAGGAATCTTGCCTCTGCATTTTTTAACAAAACCCATCGATAAATTTTTGTTGTTGTTTAAAAGCTTGCACAAATATTCTACGGTTTCATGCATTCTCGTCGTCATTTGTTGTATTTGAATATTTGAAATAAGTTTTTTTGACATCGTACAATAAAACCAGGTAACTTCAAAAATACAAAAATAACAACAACAATATTTTGTTATTGCTTTTTAGGCCCCTCCTGTCAAAAACTATTTAAGGTGGTTGATATCAAAAAGTGTACTAGAGCGAAACAAAAAATTGGTTTCTTCTTTTGATCTCGCTTTAACACATTGATGACTCTTCGCTTTTGACAGAACGACCTTCAATCAGACAGTATTCAGCTGGCGTCTCAGTGTCACCTGGTTTTCTTTCACCATGTTTTTTGATTTGTTTTTTTGTTTTTTTATTTAATTTATGTTAAAAGCAATAAAAATAACAATTACAATAAAAAATGTAATATCTCAATATAAAAAATATCAAGTTATGAATATTAATAAAAAGTATTTATTCAAATATATCACATATTTTTATCATAACCTCTCTGATAGTGAATAACTGAAGAACACTATCGTTTGCTTCTACTTCGGAAGACAAACAGCTGATTTGCAGCTCCCTTAAAAAATTTTACAAGAAAATTCTTATGACAAGAAAAGCGAATATAACGTAACCAGTTTTATATGAAAATATATTTTTTTCTTTGTATGAACACAAATGCCAAAATCACTTGGATATTTTTTCTTATAAAATTAACCCAAAACGCACAGAAACCGCTAAAACTAGATATAAAAAATGTTTATCTACTCGTATCTTTTAAAATTGATTTTTTAACAATCAACATAAAATTTTTTTTTTAATTAAAAAATTAAACTTGAAGCTTTTTTGTTTACAATGGCCCGTAATCATAGTCACACTAAAGTCGGTATCTTTTAAAAAACGACTTTAAATTCATAAAATTCTTATGAACAAGTCAGCTTTTAATAAAAGCTGACTATGGGACTATGATGCGTCTGTGTTTCCTATTTATCTTTCTGCTATTTTTTGTTGAGAGTTGAAGAAGTGTATCATGGTCCGTGTTTTAAGGTACATTTCTAGCTTACAGCGGGTTTTCTTTGCAAGTGGCGATTAATTTATGAAACTACGGTTGTGACAACATGGCATGAGAAGGCTTGCGTAAAGAGTCAAAAGGTAGTGAGCCCCGTTATTAGTCGAAAATGAGGGAGTAGTTTTCTTTCTTTGTGTCGAAAATTTTTGTATTTTATTTCGTTTACAAAATTTTTTATTTAATGCAAAAGAAAAACCGTTCAATTTACCTTTCAATGCCATCTAGGCCATCATTATACCTTTTGAAACACTTTCAGAATGATTTTGCTTAAAACAATTTGTTTATTTTAAAGAAATTTTTTCAAAAAGTGAAGTAAAGAGGAACTGTTTCAATTATAAAAATCTAAACTGAGATTTTATAAATTAACGGTTACTTTAAATCTATGGCTTTTCGTATGTTTTTAAATTGCATATGGAAATTTCGAAACTGAGCACGATTCATTTTATGCTTACGGTTGTTATTTTCCCCTATCTATTATCGTTTGTTTATAAAAACAAATACAACATGCACGGTACAAAACAATACTAACAATAAGAAGCTGTAACAATAAAACAACAATAATAGCAACAACACAATAATGACTAGAGGAAATAATCGACAACCACAAAGGGATTTTTGGTTTATTTAAACTCCCTCGTAATCTAATGCTTGTAGTGCATTCTTAATAAATATGCCAAGTTAAAAGTTAAAGTGTAGTTTTTGTTTAAAAATGTACTAAACAGAGACGGAATGGGATATACAAAGTTTCTTTTTTTTTTCTTATTTATTTTTATTTGGTTTTATAAAACAAAATTTAATTTTTTTTTTATTTATTTCTGCATACAAACATTTATACTTTCAAGACTATAAAGGAAAATGTTTGAAAAGAAAACCCCAAAGAAATGTTAAAAGCATGTTTAAGCAACAGATAATCATGCCAGAGAAACTAACAATACCAACAACAACAGTAGCAGCAATAACATAAAAAAGAAACATTAAATCAGCAACAAGCACGTACACTATCACATGTAAGTAAGTATGTGTTCACTTCATAAATAAAAGGTTATAAAAAAAAAATTAAATAAAATAAAAATAAAAACATGGAAAATCTCAAGTATGTGATTGTTTTATAGTGGGAGTGGTACTTTTTATTAAGGGAATATTTAATTTTAAAAGTTCTGCTTAAAGTTTAAAAGGAATAACTGAGATGAAAAGAGTAGGCAGAGTTAGTTATACCTGGCAGGTACGAGTGTGTATGTATGCACATGAGCGAAGAGGAAGGCAATCAATCCCTAAAGAATTAAAGAAATGTAAAGTTACTGCCCTGTGTTCACTAGGCAAAGCTCCAGGGATTGAAGAGAGATATCAATCAGATGGACAGACAAGAAATTAATTAATGCCTAACATTCACATTCATCTTGATATGTATGAATGCCTGACATACTTGTGTTTTCTTACTGCTTATTTATTTTTGCAAAATTTATTTGGTTTTAATTATTCCAAAGAAACAAATTTTTCTGTATTTAAAGTGCTTCTAGTGTGTTATTAAGAGACTGCTAAAACAAAATTTAATTAAACTGTTATCCTGTAAAATTCCATATTCAAATATATACTCTTGCGAAATTTAAATTAAAAGCGCGGGGGGTGTCAATTTTATATTTCCTTTTTCTTTTACTTGCTTATAATCGTATTGACAATTTGAACAGCTAAACAGTATTGTGCGTGCTCTAGCCAGTTTTCAAAACTAATGCGTTTATTGTGTACAATTTTATTAAAGTTGCTGATGTTGTTTGTTTTTATTTATTTATTTTTTTCTTCGTTTAAAGTTTCGTGGTGCAAAAGGAAACTGCTAACAATTGTGCTTAATTTGTAGCAGGAGTTTTTGTTTTTAATGCAAAATTTGTTTGCTTTGTTTCTAAAAAGTCAGGGTAACAGTTTCTAGTTTGAAAATTATTTTATTTGTTAATGCCTTTTCTATAATTAAGAAAAAAAAAATTTTAAAAACATGAATATGTGTATGCATGTATGTACTCATAATCGTATTTTATTTTGGCGTTTCATAATTTGATTAAAAAGTTGGTCTAGACTTTTAAGCTATAGAAAGTTTTTAATTAAGTTGATGTTGATTTAAATTGGAGAAAAAAATAGCAAATGAGTTTGATATTTTTGTTCACATAAATATGTGTGAGCCGGAGCTTGTGTACACAAAAATTCACAAAATATTAAAAACATATTTAAATTTTATTTACTGTTAGAATGATCACACAGGCCTTAGATTTTATGGTATATTTGAAATAAAATGGTAGTAAGCTCCAATCGCTATAAATTACTTTTTTAATCCTAAGTGTAGGACTTGCTCTCTGATTAAATTTACAAAACCTTGTTATGATTACCAAAGGTAGAACAAAAACAGGCTCAGATAACCCTTAACAAGGTGCATAGAATAGCCTGTTTAAGTGTAACGGGGGCGATGAAGACGTGCCCTACACTAGCCTTGGATATGCTCACTAGGCTCACTCTCCTACATATTGTAAGTTCCACCTTAAAACTAGCATAGACTTTAAGAAGGGCGATCTTAGGGGGCATGTTAAAATTCTACAATCTATCTGGAATTCTCCATGCCTTACCGTCTCTGACAAAATGGATAGGATACTCATATTCTCCAGGCGTTTTGAAGGGGTCGTTAGTACTGGAGCGGAATCGACAATTGTGGTATACCGATGGGTCCAAAATGGAAGACGGCAGTGCTGGTGCGGGAATTGCAGGACCACGTTTCCGTAAGACAGTTGCATTGGGAAAAACTGCTTCCATTTTTCAGGCAAAGGTCCACGCCTTAGAGCTATGTGCTAGGGAATGTCATGTGGTAATGAAATATACATTCTCTCAGACATTCAAGCAGCTCTATGCACATTGGCGGCTTATTCCTTTCGGTCAAGATTGGTCTGCGACTGCTATAAGCTTTAGCAGAGAGAAACACGGTTACCTTATTGTAGGTGTCGGGTCACGAAGGGTATGTGGGCAATGAAATGGTGGACTACCTGACTAAAAAGGGCGTAGATAGCCCTTTCATATATCCAGAGCCCTTCTGCGGGTCAAACTACAACTTCACTCGCTATCTACTGCTCAAGGAGGAGAGACAGAGTCTACAAGACTGCTTCAGAGCCGAAAAGGGCATGCGGCAGTCTCATCAACCCCTAGCGCATTAGAACAAAAGTAGTGTTGAATCTCAGCAGAAATGATATAAAACTCTACTTTGAGCTTCTTACGGGTCACTGTAGACTTAATTATCACATGAGTAAAATAGGTGTGGTACAGAACGATTCCTGTCGCTTCTGTCGAGAAGGACAAGAAACGTGGAAACATGTTCTCTGCGAGTGCCCAGCGATGGCAAGACGCAGAACAAGCTGCCTAGCTAGTGGGGCATTGGTCCCAAAGGATCTAGGCACGATTAATCCTGCAGAAATTACGAGATTCGTAAGTAGTCTCGGATTGTAATTGGGAGCTGGGCAACACAATACAGCTTTAAAGGTGCGATTATAGCCCTTAGTGATAATAAGAATTGGGTAGAAAATTGTAATGTTCCTAGCAATTACTTACAAGTCTTGTAGCTTCTGAGATATTCACACAATGAGCTATATAACCAAAATCTTCATTTTTGTGTTTAGTGATGGCACTTTAAAAATGTTAAAAATAACATGAGCCAAAATTCATATGCTCGAAATTATTCCCAATTTTATAGTATCAACTGAGTATTATATACGAGTACATATTAAAAATAGATTTATTCTGTGTTTTTTTTTTAATAAATTTATCATATCGCTGTAGGTAAGAAGGGTATATAAAAGCTTAAGATTCCGTTTGTTATTTCTACACCATACAAGTTCTATCCTATAAAGAATATATATTCTGGATCCTTATAAATAGTCATTTTAGTGATATCTGTCTGTGTAGTCGATAAAATCAACTACTTCTGTATTTGGAACATTTTCTGAAGTGGGTATTTTAAGTATTTTGCCTTAAATACAAAATTGTATGCAGTTTTACTAGAAATGACAGTCTGTGCAAAAAATTAAAACAATGAATTTCAAAGGAAACTACATTCACAAAAGGTATTTTAGTTTAACTTTTTTTGTAAGATTTTTCGTTGGAAAATAAAAATTGATATTTTTTGTTGGCTTACCTGGAGGAACATCTATAAAATTTTTGTATGCCATAATAAGCCAAACAAACGGGTATGGTCACCACAATAAACCAGGGGGTAATAATGACATTGATTAAAATGGCACATAGACACAATAAAGTGAATTGCAACAGGCGTTGACTAGTGGCAGCAATTTTCTACATAAAGTTTAAAGAAAAGAAAAAATAAATACAATAACAATAATACTTATTAGAATGAATATTAGAGGCATTGAATGTAGAAAACAAAAATTATTAAACTTAAAAAAATAGAATAAGAATAAGAATAATAACACAGTGAAACAAAAAAAATGAAGTGTAAATACCTGGGAAGTGATATAATTTTTCTGATAGGTGCTGTCGAGTACAATAAGAATCTGTTTTTTGAATTTCTAAACACCCCAAAAAAACGGGTTTTTCATAGCTTTATGCACTTATCAACCGATTTTAATTTTCTCAGCAAAATTTAGAAAGAAAACATTAAGACTGAGAAGTAGGTGCGTATTTCTCCACCAAACAAAAATTTTTCACCATTTTTCAAGTTTGAAAAAGTTTTTACTTATGAGTAAAACCTAAATATTCTTTTTTAAATCCGTTAAAAATTTACTGAGTTATTAAACTTTTTATTAAAACAAAATTTTTTTTTCAGAAATATAATTTTTTTTTATTTTTTTTTTTACTCAGCATCATGAGTATCCGTTGAAGTGACCATCAATATTCTGAAGTAATTTTTATAATTTTTATTTTATTTCTTGGTGAAAATGTTTGCCTTGTTCATCGCTTAACTGGCCCAGGTTGTCTGGCAAGAAGTAAACATGTGATTTTTTTGTCCACATTGTGGCCCTTTCTGCCATACGCATTTAAAAATTCATTAACAATCTCAAAATTTAAATTAAAACAAAAACTAAAATCAAAACAAAAATTTCTTGCCTTGTAAATTTTGCAAAATTTTCAATCTTAAAAAAACAACCAAAAAGCTTAATTTTAAATAAAAAGCCATGAATATTTTTCAAAATACCTTTTTTCTTAAAGGTATTTCAGGAATTCGCATTTTAAGTGCGTTTCTGTAATTAAAGAAATCCCAATAAAATCATATGTGCACAACCACTTTTTTGTTGCTCTAGTTTTATTTCCAAATAGTGAAACTGGCTTTTGTTTCTCCCTTTAAAAACCTCAACTACAGACAAACATACTTATGCTACTTGTTGAATATATAAAGATAAATAATTTTATTTACCTTTTTGCTGCCTTCCCCCTCTCAAACTTACCTTATCTATTATGGCCATATCGTTGCTAAACCTATTCATTATTCTGCCCAATGGAGTGATTTGAAAAAAATGCAATGACTTGTGCATAATGGACTGTAAAAGTTTATCGTGTAAGTTTTGACGAGCCTTGCAGCCAGCCCATTGGCCAGCGGGTGTTGATATCATGGCCATCACAATACAAATGCATGATATAACCGCATAAATATGAAAATAATACGTGACTGCATGACGTTCCTCATGTTCTGTAAGCATTTGTGGTGTATGTGGGTCCAGTACTTCAGCTTCAGTTTGAGCTTGAGATATTATGGAGTCAATGGGAAATGCAGTCAATGTTGATGATGCATAATTTTCGTTAATTTGTTTGTTGTATTTTAGTTGGGTTATATTTTTTGTTGTTACTTTTTGTATATTTATATGAGTATTTTCGTCAGTCCATTGCTGTAGCCAAACATCTGTATAAACACGTAGTGCTTGCCAAATTAGAGCCGTCATGAAAAATATTAAAACAATCGTTAAACCAGATGCACGCAAATAAAGCAAATAAATTTCCGCCGGTATTTTTCCATATTTACGTTCAACATCATAACCAACAGTTGATGTTGTTGTGTTACTTGTTTTTGCTATTTTTATAGAATTTGTTGCTTTTTCTGTTTCAGTGTTACAAATGTGTTTATCAGTTGTTGTAACAGCATAAGCACCTGTTTTAGTTAAATAATTTCCATTATTCGCCAACAACATTTTGTAGTCAATATTGGCATCTATGAACAAAAATGTACAATAGCAACATAATAAAAACTAAATTTTTTTTTTTTTTGCGTGCGGAAATTTATTATATTTTGTTGTTTGTAAAACAGAGTGGCACATAATTCTATATTCACTAAAGCTGTGCATATTTTTATGATAACTAAGGAGAAATTACTTTCTTTTTCATACCTCCACGATTAAATTAAAAACCACATATTTTATTATAGAGAATATTTTAGTTATGCTGCATATTTGAGCCTTATAGTTGGAAAATTTCAAATCAGAAATGTGCTCGTGAATGATTTTTAGCTCATGAGACAAAAACCATTTTCTTTTTATCTAACGTTGACTCACGCGAAATATTCTGCATTTTATTGCTATCACGCTTACTCACTATCAAGCAAAATATTTCAAATTACTTGTGCTCACGAACAAAATTTTCAACTTTTCCTTGGGAAGAGTTTTCCAATGATAAAAAAATTATAAATTTTATTCATAATAGGAGAAAAGTGTAAAAATTCCAAGGGAATTTTAATTCATACTTCGGTTGCTTTATAACTAGCATATGTGCTTACGCTCGCAAGCAGCATATTTCGAATTACCTTTATTCATGCACGACATTATTATAATCCGGCATAATGCAGGTTAACTCATCTATATCTGATCTAAAGTCAGGCTTCAAAAATATCATTTTAATAAAACACAAATTAAATTTTATTTTACTGTCCCGAGTATTATATACCCTTCACTGTAGTGGCCAAATATTCATACTTTCTCTTTATATATTAAAAAAAAAAACTATTTAAAAAAAAAGATTTTTAATGAAATGGTAAATATTAATTAAAATAGAGTAGAATCTTAAAAAAGTTAACCCAAATGTTTCCAGGGCTATTAACTTTTTCTAAACTCTTTTTTTTTTTTATTCAAAAAAGGAATAAGTCCGTAGTTTAATAAATATCTTTTTTGAGTAATAGATTTTTCTATATGATTTTTTCATTGAACTATTTGTTTTTTTTTATTGTGTTTTTAGTATGTATTATTACTCTTGCTTTTTAGTTCAGTATATGTACCTATTATCAATAATATTTCCATATAATTCCCTATATTTGAAGGTACATAATGTTTTTTATTTGTTATTTTAATTTCTGATAATTTGATATTATTTGAAATGCAGAAAAATTGATTTTAACCCCAGACACTGGTTTGGTTTAGCGATCACTTTCGGAGAAATCGCAGCATCTATGTTACCAACTTTTGAGATGCTATATATTGTTAATGTTAAGTATTTAACTCAAATATATTAGGAAATAGAATACGAGAATTTTTTTTTATTTCATCGCAATACACAGTTTTTAATTAAATTAAATTTTTCTTGGTGTTGCCATCGATACATTTCATTTTCATACCATATATAATAATATATACGAAAAACATAATAAAAAATATATTTTTTGTTAAATACACAAATGTAATATGTTAAATTGTTATTTCTTGACAAAAAAGAAACTTAGATTTCATTTGTACTGGCTAATTAAAAGTTAACAGTGTTCGCATAAATTATTATTTTGTACGTACGGAGTGTATAAAAAAGCAGTCAATACTTTTTTTGCTTTGAGTAATAGGTTTTGATCTGCTAACCGATTTTCATCTTTATTATTTTTAAGCAATTTTATCACGGTATTATTGCTTTCAACTGCTTTCGAAAAACCCACTATAGATTGTTGAACATCTTTCTCTATAATTGAGGAGTCGTTTTCACTTTCAAAGATTTAAAAATTCTCGTTGTTTTCAGAAATTTTATCTTTGTTTCAATTGTTGATTTTATCAATGCTGCTGACAACATTATCCCTATGCACTCTTTGATTTAATAGTTTCAGAGAGTGATATTTCATCTTCGCTTTTGTACTGATCATCAGCCCACTTTTGTATTTTATTCTATGATTTTATAATAATAATTTATAATATCTGAATGTTAAACTTTTGCTCGAGTTAGCTTTTTTAAGATTCTACTGTATTTTTTCTTTATAATTTTTTTTTTTGTTAATCATAAAATAAATAATTACTTCAGATAAAATGAACGACATTCACGAAAAAAATCTGCTTTGGCATAATATGTCCGTAGGTACTCAATTTTCAAATATAAAAAAATTTAAGTTCAAAATAAAGTAATTTTCATTTCATTTATAATGTTTGCAAAACATTTTTGAAACCAAACAATACTAAAATAAATATTTAATATCAAATTAAAGAAACTCAAACGAACGGCAAAAATCAAAAACTTCTCTCTTTTAATAAAATTTCTTTATTCATAATTCTACTACATGCAAGACACTTGAATTTCATATATTTATTAAAGATCGATTGTCTGGTTTCGTGTGTGCTTGCACGCACATTATCCACATAAACAGTTTAAAAATTTCTCTAATAGGCAATTTATTTTGCAGCAAAATCCAGTTCATACGAGATTTTTAACGAAATCTAGTTCTTTTTACTAGATTTCCCATACAAAACAAAATCTAGCTTGTTACTAGATTTTGTCAAAATCTTGGTGTACTTAGTCATACAACTGTGGTTTTGTTAATAATACACTAAAAAAATATGACACTACACACATTAATATAAAGAAAAATATTTTAAAATTTACGGAAAAACATACACAAAAAAAGGATTAATTATTATATTAAATAAAATTTAATACAACTCGTTGACCTGTTTGTTTTTATTAAGAAAATGAAATCTTGATTTTTGTTAAAAAAAAAACAGCTAAAGTAAACTGTATGGTTTTTGGAAGAGATTTCATATCAAATCCAATAGATTTCGGTTAAATGTAAATGCGCTATAACAGAATAGAAGAGAAATTTATAATAACTAAAATTGCTGCTTTATTTGTGGTTACTTGTGTCAGTTTGACGGTTCGTGTATATATTGAGCAATCAAGTACTAATGTTTACTACTACTGAAAAGTTAGCAGATAACAAATTTTGTGGTGTCTTCTTCACTTAATTTTTCTTATAAGAGAGCAGATTCTAGTCTATTACTGTAGAAAAATTTTAACATTTAGTTATTAAATAAAAGTTTAAGTTTAGTTAGAATTAAGCCCCCACATATTTTTTATTTTTATCGGTCATTTGTGGACGAATTATTTAATTATTTTATTTTTTGGCACAGACATTTTAAATGTGATTTATGCGTGTAACGTTTTTTTTTTTCGCTTTGTATTTAAGACAAAATACCCGAAAAACTTACTAAGAAAAGGGGTTAAAAAATAGAGGTAGTTGAGATATTTTAATCATAGCTTCGCCATTTGTAAACCGATTGAGTTAAGTTTTAATAGCCGCCTGTAGACAGCAACAACTGATAGATTGGTATGCATTGATTCTCTGTGCATTGACTAGGGACTTCAGAAAGTTGATTTCAACGACTCTACAGACAGCGCTAAATCGACTCCGCTTTTTAAAAAGGGTGTTACATGTATGGTGTAGAAATTACATATAGAAACCAAAATGAATAAAAAATTATGCAAAAATTCAGAAAATTTAAAAATTAATTCATGTGGAAATCACAATTACACTATATTATAGTGTGTCTCAGCGTGAATATAGAGACTGCCTCCATACCATCAAAGATTGGCGCTTATAAAACTGCCTACACTAAAAAGTAGAAGAACGATGTTAAATGTATCATTTGTGTTTAATGTTATTAAAGGAAATGTGCAATCAGAGTTCCTTTTACGCCATATTATATTCAGTGTGCCAGTTCGTCCAACACGTCATTTTCAATTGCTCTCGATCAAAACTTTTCGTACCAACTATGCCAATGCTGATCATTTGAGAAGAATCTGTGCCAAATTTAATACCTTTTATCAATTTTATTTTTAAATCGCTAATTGTTTTTGAAAAATTTTTATAATTTTTGTAATTTTAAATCATTCATATATAGTCTGTAATTTAATGTAGACTTATTATTCAAATAAATAAATAAAAATATACCACGTGATCCAAAAAAAATTCACTCACAATCCTAAACACTTTTTCAACACTTGCATTAGTTTTATTATTTCTTCAAAAAGAAAAAAAGAAATATATCATAACGCTATTGATTTTTTGTTAAAAACAAAACAGAAAATTTTTTAAAATTTGCATTTTTAACCCCCAGCGATTTAGAATTTGTGTTAACTTCACAAAAAAATATATCAAAAACAAAACAACAAAATACTGCTGCATGTGTACATATTTTTTTTGCAATTGTTCATATTTATTTTACTAAAGTGTAAATTCGTTAAATAAACACACTTTCTCTAAATAAAAAAAAACCAACAAAGTACTCGTACAAAGCGCTCTAGGAGAGCGATGAACTATATTTCTAATATTCAAAAAAAAAAGAACAAAAATTATATTAAACATTAAAAATTTATTTATAATTTTTGATAACTTTTTGTATGATGGGCTACAACGAATCGAAAACAGAACGTATTTTATTATAAAATTTACTGAGATAAAAAAAAGGATTTTCTTTTATATTTTCTAACGCAACAAAGAGATTGGCTGCTGGCATAAAAAAAAGTGGCATTTGGCAAAATAGAATTTGTTAATTATAACTTTTTGTTGGTACTTTAGAAGCATGAAATTGGCAATAATTGATAAAAGCGTATTTTTTGGTATAATTAGAAAAATAAAAAAATTATTTTTTTTTACGGAAGTTCCCCGTAATTCAACAGGAAATTTCAGTGAAATAAAAGTATTAAGAAAGTGCTAAAATTGGGGATAATTTTTAAAGTGAACAATTATAGTAGCATTCTGCGCTAACAGTCAGACTCGGATATCGGATAGCCACAGAAAGCACATTTGTTTTGCGTGCATGCTCCTTTATTAATCTAAAAATATTTCTAAAATGTATTGGTACTCGCATTACTTTATTTACTTAAAAAGGACATAATTGATATATTTATTTGCAACAATGTTTATGACTAATTTAATGTCCAAGGCTTTTATAAGTTTTCAAAAACTTAAATTGTTCGCCAAGACATTTAACTTTAATAAGAAACTTTTTTGAAAATTAAATTAAATAAAACTGACTACCTGAGGGGTATACTGAGATGGCATCTCAATTTAATTCAAAACTTATTTCAACTAAAATCCATTAAGCAATTTCAATTTAAATTGTTGCCAATTGTTGGATGTTTGTTATTGTTATCTTTCTAAATATCAGTTGTCATTAGTGCTTGAATAAGGAGGCAACTATTTTTCGCACTCTTATTCCCGCTTATTCAATAAAAGTCTTAAGCGGCAACAGTTACCATTTCAATGCAACAAAACTCTCAATGCCAGGCACTTTTAGTAGCAAAACAAAAACTAAATCAAAATTGTTAAGGTTTGTCTCTAGCAGAAATTGCAATAAGAAATTATAATTTTAAAATTTAACTTTTGATTTAAATTTTTCTTTGAAGTTTTATCAAATTACACAAGTTGTTTCTGTAATTTTCTATTAAAAAAAAAGTTTTTTAGCAGATTTTTTTACTGCACCAGTTTAATTAATTCCAGACCTACATTTATTATTGATGAGTGCACTAGATGTAGACAATAAATATAAATCGCAGGGGCAACATTCACAAGGATTTTCTATTTCAGTCCTTAAAAGATAAATCTTAGTAAATGCAGTGCTAATTTTAATCCTCGTTTGAAGCTCTTGTTACAAAAAATTCTTGATAACTCCGTGACTTTTTGAGTTTCCCCCTCAGTAACTTTAAATGCAACACCATCTTTTTCTAAGCTACTGTAAAATTTTAAGCAAGCTGCGTTATTTAGTTTGTATTTGGCAGTTTGTGTTTTGCCTCAATAATGGTTATTGGAGTAGGGGTATTTGTTCGTAACGTTAGAACAAGTTTGTTTGTCAGAAGAACTCAGTTTTTCAGGCCGAAATACATGGAATATAGCTCTGCCTATAAGAAGAACTACAAGGTGGGCTAAAATAAATCACCCTATTGGAAGATGCTTTTATTTTTGCAAATGGCGGTCAATGTCAAATCTGTTTTGACATTTGCGAACTAGACAGATGTAGCATATAAGTGAACAAACCATGGAGTGATACACTCCCCAAGAACACGGAATAATCGAAGTGGACGATTTTTCGACCAAAATCGTAATGAGCGACGAGGCTCATTTGCACCTCAGCAGGTACGTGAACAAGCAAAACTATTGCTTCTGGGGCACCGAAAATCCACGAGTGATGCACGAGGAGCCAATATACCCGCTCAAAGTGACTGCATGGAGTAGTCATCAGGCTGGTCGAACGACAACAGTGGACGGTGACCGCTATAGGGCTATGTTAAACGAGTTTTTTCAGCCGCACTCAGTACCTTTGAAGCAAGATTGTAAATGATCTGAGGAGTAGGATCTAACAACATTGCTCACATGATATGGGTGCCAGGTCATAGTGCATATGTAGGTAATGAAAAGACGTACTCACAAGCAAAAACACTGCTAATAGATTTATTGACCCAGAAATATTCTGCGGATTGTCTTGGAGGTCCATTAAATTTAGTCTTAGGGAGTGGCTGGAAAGATAATCGCAACAATACTAACTGCAAACAGCAGATATCAATGTAGCGAAAACATTCATGACACTTAGATCTCGGAAGAAAACAAAAGAATTACTTAGCTTAGCCCAGTCAGAAATTCCCATTGTGATGGGATTCATGACTGGACAATGCAGAGTATTGAGGATCAGTCAAAATGATCTCTGCAGATGAAAAGACAGCAGAGCACATATTTGTCACTGTAATGGACCCGTTTTCGTTAATTAAGATATCATTATTTACAACCGTCGGACAAGACGGAAAAATCACCCAAGAAACTCTTAGACTTCTTAATGATTTCAAAGACAGTAGTGTCACAATAGATCTATTTTGGCATGCAGTTACCAGCCATTAAAAACACAAAATCTAGTGAATTTAAATAAAAATTGGAAAAAGTGAATTTCGTGTGTTTTTTAGCGTTATCTTTTGCGTTAAAAACCAGCACTGAATAAATACTATGGGAACTCTGCACCATCTAATTCAATGGTTACAAAGTTGCTTACTGAATTCCCTTGTGGGAATCACCAATAAAATTTATGGAATAATAATGAACGATCAGAGAATGAATATACGTGAAGTGACAGAGGCTGTAGGTGTTTCAAAAGAGCGAGTACATCAGATTTTATATAAATTTTTGGACTTGAAAAATCTATTCGCGAAATGGATGCCGCCATAATGCAACCGTGTGACCACTTCAAAGGAGTGTTATTATTTATTGTATAAAACAGAATACAATTTTCCAAAATAAGAACACTCTTGTGGAATCAAGTTTTTGTTTTCGAAAAATATTGAAAACCTTGACAATGTATTATATTTATATAAAAACGCTTTGGGTCCTTTCAAAAAGGCCTGCTAAAAGGCCCAGTCTCTTGATTATTTTTATCACAAAGTGTGTGTTTGCGTCGTCTGTGGCTCCCACAAAACTTTCTATCTATATGAAATGAATGTTTACTTACCTTGTATGGAGTCTTCGTTTTCTATACCAACAATCCAACTTTCCGTCTCATTTTCAGTATCCGTTACTGCCACTGAACTCAATTCAATTGATGGCACTGAAGCAGCACTGCAGCCAGCAATACCAGATTCCTCAGAGATGCTCCTTAAGGTATGGAAATGGGCACACATACATTTATGTATACACACATGAAAAAAAAAACACAAGCAGGAAAAGGAAATGAAACAAAAAATGAATTGAAGAATTGAGTGCAAAGTTTGTTATTATACCTGCTTGGTATATGTAAGCAACAGTTTCTATTTTTATTAACTCTTTTTATCTCTTCAATAAAATAATATAAAAATAAAAATAAACGAATAGGTATAATACAAAGAACTCAAAATAATTTTTGCATAACTTTTATATTAAAATGAGACATTCAACATGTTTAGGAAAAAATAAAGTTAATTAAAACTTATTAAATTTTACTTACAATATAGAGTCAGCATTCTTATGTAAATTACGATTATTGTGGGTCACTGCTACACCACCCTTTGGCTTAAAAGATTTACGCATAGACATTCTCCTTAAGAACTGTTGAAAACCATTATTTGAAACATTTGTCTTTACCAAATCAGCCACTAGAGCAGCATCGGAATCTCTTTCATCTACTTCTTTCATTTCTTGCTCGAAAGCGGGCGGTGATGAAATATTTCTTGCTACCGGCTGATGCTGCTTACAGGTAGCCCCGGCACAAGGCTGCCAAGATTGGGTACGGACTACAACTGATTCATCTCCTTTATAACTCTCACTAACGTTGGTCATATAACTATTGGCACTGCTGCAACTGTTGGTTAGCAAGCTCCTTCTTAGTTCGGTGGGAGTATTACTGGCATTGCTCAACCGACTGGAGGTACGCGAACTGGGTCGTGGTTTTTGTTGACTATCACTGCGGCCGCTGGTGCGTCTACGTCGCCTTAAAATCACATTTTCAGTTTGACATTCGTCTAGTGGTAGCGGCACATCATAAATGAGATGACGTGATCCATACACAGTAGAGGAGGTACGTTTCAGCTTAAAACTTGTATTTGGTGATGTTAAAGAACAATGCTGAGTAAAGAGCAAAAAAAAAACAAAAACCACATAAAGATAATGAAAAGTTTTCCAAGCTTTTTAATTATAATTTTATAATCGCTACTATCTGCATTGTCTGCTTTTGTCTGAACGATAAAAGGGGAGAAAAAAGCGAAATAAATATACAAATTTCTCTTTCGCCATAGATTATTAGGTAACGTATTCACCTATCAATCTGAGGGTGTTTTCTGCAGACAAGGAAGCTTCGCGGACTTGTTTTGTTAACAAAAAAAAAACTTTTTAAAAAAAAAAATTAGGCAACAAAAAATTATAAAGGCTGCTTTACTACACTAACTTTTAAATCTGACAAATCATTAAATAACACAGTACAACAGCCAATCTGGGGGGTGAGAAATTCCAAGTCAGGGTGATGGTACTAGGTCAGTATAGTAAAACCCTCAAAGGGTTTTATGACCTTTTAAATTTTTTCCTTATCTTGATGTTTTTTCGCTTAGTTGTAATATTTTGGCAAAAAAAACTTATTTTTTTTTTTGCCAAAATGTTACAACTAAGCGAAAAAACATCAAGATAAGGAAAATATTTAAAAGGTCATAAAAAAAACTGACAAATACGAACGCCAAACCCTTTGAGGGTTTTACTATACTGACCTAGTACCATCACCCTGACTTGGAATTTCTCACCCCCCAGACAATAATCCCAAAAATGTTCCATAGTGTAATTAATTTAGCGATTTTTAGCAAATAATAAAAAACATACCCTAGAGTAACCATCAACTTCATCATCACAGTCTACTGCCAATATATTTTCCATAGACATTTTACTTATACCCATGTCTACATCATCTTCACCACCAACACCACCACTTTCATCTTGTACGGAGATTGAACGTTGTAAGCCTAATCTGGATACATTTTTAAATAATTTCCAACGTTCACGAGCTGTACGGCTTAAAGCAGCAGCATTATCATCAGAGCTAAGAGTTTAAATAAAATTAAAAATGTTTTCAAATTTCGAATAAATTGTAATATCTTTCAATATTTTTCTTTTAAAAATTGTTAATTGTCAAACTGTGTGATTTTTTTTTTAATTATTTAAAATCTGTATAGGTAATAATTTCTATTTGGAATTTAAAAGTTTAACAAAATATTATTTTCTGGAATTAAGCACAAATAAAGATTAATATTTTGTTTTTTGATAATTTTAGTAAATTATTCCATCTTATAAATTTATTATTATTCAATATTATTTGAGATCTTAAGCTTGATTAATATTGAATAATATTAAGTTTTTTCGTTTATACGTTTTTAATTGTTTAGGTTTACGAAAGAGAAAAAAGCGACCAATTTATTTTCATTCATATTTTTCTTATTTATTTAAATATATTGGGCCATAATCATAATCAAAAAAAGTAAGCTTTTACTAAAAGCTGGCTTTTAGTTGTAAGAATTTGTATAAACTTAAAATCATTATTAAAAAGATAACGACTTTAATGTGACTATGACTATGGCCCATTTGTTTATTGCAATCATAACATATTTCCTATAAACATATTTATGGTTTCAGCTAAAATTTTATAAAAAATAATATGATAAATTCCACCATATACTCGTATATGACAGCAAACATAATATGATAAAAAATTATTTAAACATGTTTATCGTGAGCATAATAATGTTTACTCGTAGATGCTTCAAATTAACAATAATATTTTTTGCGGTGACCCTATTCATTCTTTGGCATAAGAATTAAAGCGAACCATCAGCAAACAAAGTTGCACATAACATGTACAAACATATTTGGTTATCAAGGCGTCAAAGGGCATTTAATATTTAAATGGCTAGGACAGCGGAAAATCTAAGACTTAGAATTATCACTATTTAATGAACGGTTTGGTGCATTATATTGTCCAAAATAATACTAATTTATAATTCTTTTTTAATTTATGTTTTAATCTCTGAGAGCGGTAATTCATAAAATCTTACGGTTTCAGTCACAGCACATAATTTAGGCGCTTCAGTGGTACTATTTGGTTTAACGGATTTAACATCTCTTGCCAGTTTCCTTTTGCTTTCTCTTTATATTTAAATAAGAACTTCAAAGTAGTCAAAAGCACTCCTTAAACTCCACTATAAAGCGTGCATATTGAGGGTTACCTGTATTTGCACTTCGTTCCGCTGGAGCTATTACCTGTAATTAACTTATTTAGGTTCTTAATGACTACTAGAAACCACTTGGTTTCTGATACCAATACTTTTCACTTCGAATTGACCGTGTTTTTTTTTCTTTAATATAAAAGAAACGTTACTCCCCTCTTGTTTAGCTAACAAACTTGGAATCATGATTTTAATTTGCACAACACTTGATATCCACACTTATACTTAAGAACACTAACACACCAACATTGGCTTTGACTAGTCTCTGCCTACACAGTTCAGCTTATTTAATTGAATTGCAAACATCAGCAGCAATACTCCCTCTCAGTTACAAGAGGCAGAATAACTGGCTGGAATAGAAATAGTAAACATTGGCACTCGATGATAATGAGTAAATAACGTAAGAAATTATTTGAGCATTGAGGTCATGCTTAAATGTACACATCCATGACTACTCGCAGCATAAATATAAATTGTAGATGAGTAAATTAAAAATTGAGGATACCTTTACCAACATAAAGTTAAATAGACAGGCAGACAGACAAAACCATGTTTAGGTAAAAGAAAATTGTCTGACTTAAAAAAAATAATAGAGAAAAAGAAATAAGAATATTTTAATTTTAGAAAACTGTAGGCTGAAGTACTAAACAGGTAAAGGAAACGGAAACATAAAAATACTTAACACGACTGGCTGGGTGGCTGATGTGGTTGATGGGCGTATTTAAGGTTCTAAACACAAAAATATAAATGAATAACTTGATGTGTATTGCCAGTTTTTTGTAGCTAATAAATCGTTTTTGTTATTTTATTGGCAGTATTTTCGTCATTTTAAGGCTTTTGTTCGAATTTATTATATTAAAGAGGAAGGTGCGGACTTATATAATTTGGTATTGGAAAATAAACTGTTTCAAATATTTTTGTTTTTTATGTTTGCTATAGCACAAATATTTATAATTTTATTTCATTTTTTTCATTTTAATGCCATTAGCTTATTAAGTGCGAATTTTATTAATGTCGGCAGTACGAGTATGTATTGTAAGTATTTCAAGTATATGGAAAAAAAGTAGAGGAAGGGGCGCCAATGACAATAAAATTAAAAATATTATAAAAAAAAGTTCTTCCGACCAAGACGATAACATTAGCGAATTCGCTCAACATATATTTTATTCCATTGTCAACATTTATTTTAATTTACAATTTGAATTAAAAATATTACTCTATTTAAAAAAAAAACAATGTTTTTAGAATTACCATCCATCAGCAATAAATAAAAATATACAGAATTTTATTCACCAAAAAAAGGCTTTACAATTTGAAAGAAAATTAATTCGCTTTTTTATGATTTTTGGGACAGTCTTGCTCTTAGCTAAAAATAAAAATATTGAGAATTTAATAATAATTTTTTATTTAAATAAAAATATAAAAACCTCATATACACAAAACCAAAAAATCAACAGGTATTTTCGGCAACCATATGGTACATTTTATTTATTCCATTTACGAAAATAAAAAATTGTGCTAAATGCGACTGGAGTTCACGATCTTTACTTAACTACCAATTATAGTTTAACCAAAGTCGTTAGCTTGATAGAGGTTATGAATGCAGCATTTCGAATGTTACAATATGTTCGACAAATCTTGTCTACAATCACTATACAGCATCACTACTTGTGTCAGTTCATACGTAAACAAAACCAAATATGGAATCATTTATTTTCATACTCAGATGAATAGAACAGGCAGACATAAAAAAATGAATAAAGAAACAATTAACTCAGTGATCGGGCAGTTCCAATAACTCTAAGTTCAAAATCAATTACAACTTTATTTCCCTTAACTTTAACTCTCATTTTTTACATCCTTTTTTATATACTCTTTTTTCACTGTAAGCAAGAAGTGCTTAGCCAGTCAGTTGTTGCTGTTTTTAGTTTTTTATTGAAGCTAAGCCCGATCGATCTATAAATAGCTTAGCTATGAGTTATAAACTACGACTACTATTACTATTTACTATTTTTTGAGTGTGTTTTTTGCGTATTTTAAAAATTAACAGCTGTTTGCAAAAATTCAAAACAATCGATCCACAATCAAGTGAGAAAAATAAAAAATACCAACGAAATTTTAGATTTTCATTCATTTTTGTTTTGTTTTTATGGAAATTTTTAAGCTGTACATGTGCGTAATGTGGCTGCACACAAAAGCGAAATCAGGCAATCGGTCTTATACCAAAGTGTGTATGCATGTGTGTCTTTTAATAGAACTACGAATACACAAATTTTATTGTAAATAGATTTTAGTATTTTTGCCGTTCATTTGAATTACTTTATTTTATATTAAATATTTATTTAAATATGTTCGGCTTAAAAAATATTTGCAAAAATTATAAATTAAATTTAATTTAGTTTGCATTCCTATGGATTATTTTTTTTTTTTTTAATTTTTTTATCTAAAAATGGATTATCTACTCAGATTTTATTGCTTTTACAAATAAGGATCCCAGAACGTGAATGTCGTTAATTTTAATTTCTTTAACTGAAATTAATTATTTACTTTAGAATTAACAAAAAAAAAATATATGTGTTGAAAGAAAATTATTTTAATCAATATTTGCTTGCCATTTAATTAAAAATCTTTTTTATAATATTTTGCTACTGCAGTGAAGGGTATATAAGACTCGGCACAGTTAAACTTAACTTGATTCGATTTATTTAATTCTTATAATGAATTTTTTTTTTATCATTGCATAAATAACAAAAAGAAATTAAGATAATGATTCTAACCAACAATAAAAATTGTTTATTCACTTTACATTTGTTCAACTCTATCAGCAATTTATAGAAAAAAAACAAATACTCACTTATTTTGTTGTTCTTTTGCATTGGCTTTAGCAATTATGGAATTCCATTTAGCGATTATGTGAGGATGAGTTACTTCAATATCCTTGTAGCTGCCGGATGCCAACAAACAACCATCCTTTAATACAATTAACTAAAAGTAAAAAGGGAAAAAATAAGAGGAAATGTATAAAAAATGAATAGTAAAAACAAAATCAAGCAAAAATGGATTAACATAACGAGGGCGGTGGCCAAATTATTTAATAAAAAGTTTTTAATGTGTTTTTGAAACATCATAATGCGATTCTTCCATTTTAGGTACATGAATAGTTCAGCAAACTTTTGTAAAACACTACAAAGAATATTTTTGTGGTCCTTTTTAAAGCTCAAACTCTTCAACTAATGGGATTTTTATGACTCCACTTTAAAACAGAAGAAAAAAATACTTATAATTAAAAAAGCTAAACGGTTAAAATGTTCTACAAAAATATTTGCTGATCACACTAATAATGAAATTTAACTTTAATACCAGAAATAATTCAAAAATTACGCGTAGTACGAACTTGGATATATTTTTCTGTACAGTGCAATTAGGAACAAGTTAAATTCAGTTGTACAACTTATTTTGTTGTCTTATATACCCTTCACTGCAATAGCCATTGTGCATGACTAGGAAAGTTGATTTCAACGACTACGCAGACAGCAAACAGTTAAAGTGATAGCTCTACATCGACTTAGCAATTTATACAGAATAAAGAATATATTTATAGCTTATAGGGTGGCACATGTACGTTGTAGAAATTAAAGACAAAATCACAAACTTATTTAAACAATTGTTACTTACAGTAAAGGGTATAGAAAGACTAAAAGTCACTCGTTTAATAAAAATGATAATCCTTTTTACTCGTAGTTAGAATTACGAGGCCACATATAACCAGCTTTTAGTAAGATCTTAATTTCGTTCTCCAATCGAATCACAATTCTCAAAAAGAATTACCGATTGAACTCAAACAATCGAGACACTTTATTACGCTTTGGCGGAGCACATTCCAGAAAGCACTGGTACTCAACAAGAGTGACATCAGACTCTTGGCAGAATAGGAAATATTGGGATCATCCAGAGCGGGTTCTGTAATTAATATAGCGATAACTCCAATCAAGTATTTTGTGACTGTCGCGTCATGACTTTCTTTGGATCCCTAGAGGAATAAAAAAGCTTACATTGAACAAAGTAATTGTCTTCATGCGAGAACTGGAACAGTGAAGTTGTGACTTGCACATACGGCCTAATTGTCATTAATAATAAATCTTAAATTTATGTGCTGTTTTTATAAGATAAGCGATCAACTCGTCTAAAAAGTATTTAAAAAGTTTATAGGAAACGAGCAAAATACTAAATTTTTTAAGTATTTTTGAGCATTTTTCATAAAAAAATTTTTTGGCAAGTTGAGGGCTTGTGTTATGTAAACAGTCCATAAACGTATCACTCAAATTTAGTTTAAAATTTCGATTATTTAAGCCACAAAACATATATTTTAATTATGACTAACCTGTAATGAAACTATTTCATATGACCCAAATGGAAATGCCCATATATTTAAAATGAAATAAATATTATACAACGTTCAAGTTCATTCAAGAATATTTACATAAATAAGAATAAACAAAAATCAATAAAAGAATTATGAGTGGATATAAAAAATATTCAACGCTGCAGAAAAATTAACAACGAAAAAATATAAAATTGAAAACGTAGTGTAAGAAAGATTCTGACATACTAATGGCAGGTAAAAAGAGAAGATAGAAAAATCATAAACTAAAGATTTCTTTACTTCAATTTAAGAAAAAAATTACAATTTAACAAATAAGTGAAACAACAATAAACAGTTTATTAATTTACAGACGAATCTAAACCTTAATTTAATTACACGCTAATATAAAAGTCCGTGATTATTTTTTTTTTTATTAAAGTGAAAATACTTCAATGTTGTAGTTGTGGTTATTTTCAAAAATTAAAAACATAATTTCTTCTGGAATAATAACTTAAGGTCTAAACTACCAGACAAACAGACAGGCATCCACATCAAGTATTTTAAGTCCAGCACAAAATTTTCTTGCTCATACAGATAGCGCTTCTAAAATAATTTAAAGAGCTCGGCATCAATAACTTTGTGGTGGGAAAAAATTTGATTTTTACAAGGCTGTACTTAGAGAATGATCTACACGCTTTTAGTAAGAGCTAACTTTTGTTAATAAGAATTTCATGAATTTAAAATTGTTTAAAAAAAACTGACTTTAGTGTGACTACGATTATGGATCATTGTTTTCTCACAATTAATTTGGCTTTTACTGAAAATTATTAGCATTTTAGTCATATTTGGGTAAATCCATATTTTTAATTCTACTATTCACTTCACAACATTCATGCTTTTTTTATCATTTCAGCGCAAATGACAGGCGTTAAAAAAATTATACGCTTAACGCATTGACTAAGATTGTTCTGTAATATAAAAAAAGTTTATAAAATTAATAAATGTCTATTACATGCACGCCCTAAGGCCTTGAAATAGGAAAAAAATCTATCCCAAATGTTATTATAAAAAATGTGTTTATAAAAAAAAAAAAAATTTAAATTCATATTAGTGTTACACCAGCAGGAAATGACAGCTTTTAAGTTCATTTTTTTGTTGTTTTTTCTACTGCTAAATCTCTCCTTGTTATAACAATTATAAAATACTCACATTTCCAGCACAAAAGATGCTCAAAAAATATTTACTATTAATATCACTTACATAGTGCGCCTGTTGTAGTAAATTTAATTGTTGTGTCACTAAAATGACAGTGCGATTGGCTTTCAATAGCATTTTTTTAATACTTTTTTCAAATATATGACGGGCAACTTCATTGTCCAACGATGACAAAGGATCATCCTATTGTTGGTATAAAAATGAGAAGAAAAACAAAAATGAAAGAAAATTATTCAACTGACAAATAATTGTTACTTAGACGCTTAGGGTAAAATCAATAAAACCCCTTTAACAAAATTAAAAAATTTTTCTTACCATTATAACAACATTGGCTGATGAATATAAGGCACGCGCTATGGCCACACGTTGCTTTTGGCCACCCGATAAATTTATACCTCTTTCTCCTATGATGGTTAAGTCACCAGACGGCATTATATCTACATCTGGTTTAAGAGCACAAGCTTCCAAAACAAATTCGTAGCGGCGTGGACGAAAAGATTCTCCAAATAAAATATTTTCGCGAATACTGGCATTAAGCAGCCATGGCTGTTGCGCTACAAAAGCAATGGTAGAAGTTCTAAAAGGAAATAATTAAAAGAAAACATTTTTTTTTAAGTCAATCAAGTCAAAAGCTTAAAGTTATCGTTCTTGTTATTTAAAAATGTAAATTTGTAGGTCGGTTATGGATAGCAACTAAAAATCAGTTGCCTTTTCAATGGGCAACGCAACTGAAATGAAAATTGTTATTATGAAAGGCAATGAGTTTTAGTTGACAATAAATTGTCGTAAATACTATTTTCACAATTTCAAAATACAAAAATAAACAAAATAAATAATAAGAAACAAAACGTATTTTGTATATAAAAAATTTGTCGACGAATTTTATTTTCAAGATGAGCCAGAAATAGTGAATTCCGATAATTTTAATTCTCTAGAACTATCGACTGCGATTTTTTACAAAGATTTTTTAAAAAAATTTTTTAATATATTTACAAAGGTGGTGCGTTTGAAAATCACTTTACTCAGTTCATCTATCCTCCAGCTTTATCTACTTTGGTTCACTGCTTTGACTTTGCTGCAGATTTTCTGCATTGAGATTTGAATTGTTGTTTGCTTCTTTGTTAAAGTTCTCTTAATAAAATTTCAAATCTATTTTATCTGCATCAGGAATATATTTTTATTTGTACCCCATTCCTGCAATATCAAGAATTGTCGAACTAAACTTGGCGTGTGTGGTTCTGGTCTAATTATATTGGTTGCTGGTCTAATAAGTGCATAAAGGTATGAAAAATCAGTTACGTACGAGTAACTCAAGATTTTGGAAGTGTTTTTGTAGGGCCAACACTGGTAATAGTGCCAATAATTATATTTGGCACCACTTTCGCTACTAATATGTACAACCAATGCTACTAATTTATGAATATTAAATATCATTATATGGCTGTGCATAGAAAAGAATGAGAATAAGAATAAAGGGCAGTCATTGAGTAACCGTGAACAAGTGTGTTTTAATTAAGAAATTGAAGAGTTTATATGGTGACCGTGACAGGAATAAAAACAGATTTTCGTGTACTCAACAGCACCTACCAGAAAAATAATCAGCTCAATTATGAATAAAAATTCCCCGGGAGTTTTTTTCACTTTTCCTTTTCCTCCTATTAAAATCAAAATTTCTCCCTTTTTCAACATGGCAAGCAATCTAAATTAGGAACATTTCTCCCAAGGAAAACATCCTTGGGAATATTCAAAATTGGCATTAATATGACTTCCCAGGTATTTTCACTTTATTCTTTTTTGTATTACTGTATTATAAGTCTTATTATTAAAATTATATGAAAATGCAATTTCATATTATTTCCATAAAAAAACGATAATAGACAATACTAGCTTCAATTAGAACAAGGTCCTACTACCACCTTCACCAACTAGCTAGGCCTCTCTTTATAACACTAGTATAGACTACAAAAAAAAATTACACAAGTTTTTATCAAATTTATTCTTTATATCTTAAATTTGTTTATTTTGCGTTCATTTATTGGGCACTAATTTGAAGGCAAGGATACTTGTAAGGATAGAACAACCCACACTTATATTCTATTAAAAAAAAAAAAAACAAATTTAACAAATTAAATTTATTAACACTTTTTAATTATTTATTTTGACAGTTTCCATAACAAGGTGCAACACAATTATTTAATAAAAAGTATAATATTTTACATTTTAATTCAATTACAAAATTTGACAAAATACGATTTAAATTTAACTTTGACTACAAATACAAATAGTCAAAATATGTCTGCGCCAAACACGATAAGGGTGAAAATATTTAAGTATTCAAATATTTGGCCCGGAATTTAACGTAATTTGGAAGTAGTCCACTAAGGATTCGGATTAGCATCTGATGAAATGCTCCAAACAGATTAATAAACTATCTCTCTTAGTACTTATTGTGCTAAGTAAACAATTTTTAAATTTTTTGTGATAATATCATAGAAAATAATGCACTTAGCACACCAACATAAACAATCGAAATTAATCACTAACAAAAATTAATTTTTATTTTGTATAATAACTTATTAAAACATTAAACAACCAAGCTATTTAAAACACTTACACTAAATTTATTATTTAAATAATACACATAACATAGTTGCCTTGCTAACTTAATTCATACACTTTATCAAAACTCGATTATATACAACATGTTAGATAATGTTAAATTTTAATCTTTTACATTCAAAAACACTAAATATGCACAACAAGAGTATATAGAGGCCAGTTATTTTAATAATACACATTCTATGTTTGTAGTATTGTATGCACGTGGTGCGTCAAGTAATGGCTTAATAAAATTATTATTTATTACTTATAGGGGTTTCCACTATAACACTGAACGACTTGTCAAAAAATTGAATTAATTTTAAAAGTCTAGAACTACGCATGGAAAATTGACAGTCGTATGACAGTATCATGTCTATAATATTGACTGAAGAAAAAGAATGAGGACTTACCACGTCGCAATTAGGATTAGAGTGGACTGTGGTTAGCTGCTGCGTGGAAATCCTAGGTTTCTTTTCTTCGGTATTATTTGTATAATTTATAAGGCAAACTATACAAATTAGGGGGGTGAATTAAGTAGATTTTAATAATGTGTGAAATGAGATTTATTAGTGCTGGTGAGATGTTCACCGTTTGGATGATAGTTTGTAAGTAAGTATAATTTGTTTTTCATTTGACAATTCTTTCTTTTCTTTTTTCGTTAAATTAATAATTCACAATAATGTAGATAATTTAAATACAAATTCCCAGTATAAATAAATTACTTTTTATAAATTCATATTGAAAACCGTTAAATACAAATATTAATACATATGTTTGTTTAAAATTTTGATTTTAAACATTGACATTATTTATTCATAACAAAAAAATTTTATCTAGAAATATTTTCTGTCCGAAATATTGATTAAAGAAAAAATAAAAAAAAGTTATTAAACTTTTACACCCCTTGGTTTCTTTTGGCCCACCCTGTAGAAAGTAAATACCAATTTAATTTTTGTTTATTATTTATATAAAAATTACCGTGCACAATGTTAAACCTTTTAATTTGATTTAAAAATTGAATTAAATTAAATTAACATTTAGTCGAAGCTACATATACTACAAGAATTAAAAAACGAGATAGAGAGTGCAAAAGAAAGAGAGAAAAAAAGATTTATAAAATATTTAAACAGTTATTAAGCTAAAAAAAAAAAACAAGTTAAGTTCGTTAGTGCCGAATATTATATACCATTCACTGCAGTAGCCAAATATTAATATTTTTAATTAGCACATTCTTGTTAAATAATCACCAAAAAAATTATAAAAAGATTATTAATGAAATTCAAATACTAAATTTAAAAAAATAAATTATATAAAAAGATTTGCAATAAATTATCATTAATTTCAGTTAAAAGAATTCAAATTAAAGATATTCACGAAAAAAAACACCTCTGGCATCTTTATTTATAAAAGCAACAAAGTGTCTGTACTCATGCTACGAGCATATAAAAGTCATATCTTTACTGTCTAGTTCATAAAAAAAAATATTTGTTTAATAAGGACTTATAAAGCCAATTTCTTTTGGTTACGATAGCTAGTTTGCTATCGAATGACATTTACTAATATTATACTCGATCGCAGACTCTCTAGCGAATACTATCATCTCAAATTACAATACATTTTACTCAATATCGAGTGCCATGATACCCAAATGAAAAATTACTATAAAAAAAAAATTTTTTTCATTTATTGTACAGTGTACTTTGTAATTCTTTACAATATAGATTCTTAAAAGAATTCCTATTATTGCCAATCGCACAGCCATTTAATTATATTAAAATTTTTATCATAATGAAAAGATTTTACAGCTTCAGTTAAACTGAAAGGCTTTGAGTGTCATTAGTAAAATAATATAAAATTTTATCTCGTTGTTTTTCATTTTATTAATCATCTGGTCCACTGCACATGCCCAAGTATTTGTGGTGAAAGAAAATATTAAAGTTGAAACTCAGACTTCTGAAGTATGTGGTTTCGTTTACTATAAACATAAATAATACAAATATGGGTATATAAATAGTAGTAAGTCTAGTTCAAATACCAGCAAAAAAAATTTTTATTAAACGTTCTAAGCATAAATTAGGATGAAGGGAAAAATTGTAAATAATGCACAAGCGGCTGACAAGGAGATATGCAATTGACTGTATTGATAGACTAATCAGAGCTGTAAAAGGATGTTTGCTTTTTATTAACACATGAAACTGTATATCAATGGTGATTTTAAATTCACTTCTGGGTCCTTAAATATTAATTGAATTTAAGTATAAATGAATTGATTGCATGCTGAAATACTTATACTCGTATATTAAATTTTTTATTTTTTTTTTTCAATGTAACAAATTAAATTAATTTTATTTGTTGGAACAACTGTTTTTTTACTAGAAAAATATCCTAACAAAACTACATTCATTCTAAGAGTAAATTATTTTTAAGTTTTAATAAAATAAATATTTGTCGAAATAAGCGTACGAGTAACTACCACTTTTTGGCAAATATTTTTATAATCACACAAAATTTTTATTACATATAACTAAATAAAATAATATAATAATAAAAGTTAAATTAATCTAAGCGAATATTATTTTAAAATTTATAAAAGTATATATAAGTGATAGGGATTATATGTATTTCGACAAATATTTGTTTAATGTGTCCGTAGCTTAACTTTCTGTACGCAAAATTGGTGAAAAAAGCGCTAGCAACCTTAAATAGAGTTACATTTTATGTTTATGAAAGAGAAAGAAAATGAAATTGCACATATAGAAAATGTAACTAAAGGGTGTCCCAGTAAGAGTGCACTTTTTTCTTTCATGCTGCAATAAATGAATTGTTGCATAAGCTGTGTGCCAGATGGTGACATCTTGCTGAAGGCACATGTCGTCCAGATTCATGCCGACCAGTTGAAGTCACAAGCAGCGTTGCCATTTTAGCCTTTTTTAGGCTAGATTTAGCTTTTTTTTTTTTTTTTTTTTTTTGTTGCTTTGTTCCTAGCCTTTTTTCATTTCAAAATAGCCTAAAATAGCCTTTTTCTTTATGTTTAGGCTGAAAAAAATTCCTGAACAAACAATTTGTTCTCTAAACTTCTAGCTGAAATTGAATTAAATTTATATTTTGTCTGCTATTCAGTTCAATTAAGTTGCTATTAAAGTAACATTTTGATGTGTAAAGTCCTAAATTGGTCAAACGAAAGTTAATTTCAGCAGCAAAGAAATGTACTCGTATTTGGCTTCTACTTCTTCAAATAAATTCATTTTATTCTTTGCTTACACATACTTCATATCGGAACTTTATTTTTCAAGACCCATTTTGAGAAATGGCTTAATAATGCTGCAGAAAACTATCATTCAAAAACCCTCATCTTCGCAGCATAAAATTTTTTTTTTTAAATTTCGCTTAAATAAAAAATTATAATTTGATCAATTTAGTATTTAGTTGTCTAGCACTATTTTTTACTAATGCTTAAGTTGCTCGCTTTTAGTACGATAAAGCCTTGAAATCAAAAAACTAAATTATTACTTGAAGATATTAAAAATTTTATTTTTTAACATTGAAGTTGATAAATAATTGGATTCACTGTTAATTATTTAAAGCATGTGGAAAACGACCTTATTTTCTTTAGTTTTTGTCTTTGTATGTTCTCTTCTTAATTTTTTATAAAAATCATAATTATTATTTTGAATAACGTTTTCCTAGCTCTTTTTTGTGAGTGATTTAGCTTTTTCTAGCTTTTTTTTTAGGCACATTAAGCTTTTTTTTTCTAGCTCCTGGCAATGCTGGTCACAAGAACTATATTAGCATATTCCTGTAACGAAGGACATTCCCAGTCACCGCGATTTTGGCCTCAACATCAAAAAAATAAAGCACAAGCAAAATTCGCACCAAACAGTTATCTACTGCTTGTGAGTGCACTTGCTTCTCATGCATTGTACGAAGACATTCTAAACCCCAAAATCGAAAAATTTTATTTATTCATGAAGCCATTTGGAGAAAATTGCACTTTTTTTTCGTAATATTTGCATTGATTTTGCTCTATTAACCATTTTACGAATTGCTATGGCGCATATTTAATTCTATACGTAATCGGAACATGTCTTCTTTACAATCCAATAAAAACAAAACACAAATTTCTCAAAAAATACATATTTTTTATTTAAAATGAAAAAGTACACTCTTACTGAGACATCCTTTACAAGCTAAAGGAATAGATTTACTACAGTTCAAAAAGAACAGTGTATCCATTACCGTATCTCAATGGTTTCAATACTTGCAGTTTTTTTATGATTATTTTGCATATGAACGCATTCATATAAAAAATCCTTAAACTTATTTGTTTTACATTTATGCCAGCTGCTGCAACATTTTATAGATTGAAGGAGTAAATATTTTGAATGTCTATATTTTCCTTTTCTATCAACAAACTTATCATCATCACGAGTAGTTATAAAGTTAATAATCACATTGAGTTCTATAGCCACATCTATCAATGAAATTATTTTTTTTTTAAATTGCATCGAATGCAGCAGTAAATCAGTGTTACTTACTGCAAGAATACTTGAACGAATATTCATCTCATAAAATTAACATTTGTAATAAATTGCACTTACGTGATAGCATAAGCAGAGCACATGTGTTAGAGATCAACTTTTTTATTTAAATTTCACAAACAAACGTTGTTTTTTTTTTGTGTTAAGCAAATGCGTAAAAAGTTATTTGACTGCAGACAAAATTTGTGACAAAATGAAAAAGACATCAAAAGCAACAAAAGGAATAAGTATAGAAAAGAACTGTACAACATTTGTTAAACCATAACTCCAACCCACACACACTGGTTTATTTTTATTCATATAATTTACTTCCTTTCATTTATGCACATCCTGATTACAATTTAAAAAGTAAAAAATAAATGAACAAAGTTAATTGCAAATTTGTGTTTAAGTAGCAGTAGATAATTTAATAATTTGCAAGCACAGTTCTTTAAATCTATATTTTATAAAATGGCAAGTCCAAGTTAAATGCAAATTAAAACATAAAATTATGATTAGGAGCTGTGAACGTTAGCAAATATCATCATCAGCCAAATTTTTTAAAACTTACAGCAAAGCTTATAAGCACATTCTGATAAAACTGCATTAATAAACGTTCAATAAGGTTATATGCAGGCTTTTAATATATCCAAATTTAATTCAACGCGTTACCTTACTTTAAGCTAACAATATTTTGTTACAAATGTCATACCTAAATTAGAACGGCAAGCGTCAAAAATTATCTTGCCCATACCGAAACAGCACGGCGGCAACGTTGAGCAATTGGAAAATGCAATTTTGACAGCGCTCCGCTTGCCGCTCCAATTTAGGCTTAACTATTACTTTTATTACAGATGTTTGATAAGCATTTTATTTTATAATTTCCTTTTCAAAAATGTCACTTAATAATACTTCCCAACAAAAAATAATAGAAGTGATTCTTTTCGAAGTGCATCTTATATCACTTCAACAAAGGCGATTGCCATATTTTAGGTGATTTTGCTACAATTTCATAATATTTCAGCAACACAATTGCACAAAATTATACAGAACGTATTCGATGTTAACAAAAGCGTCAACGAGAATCCACGTTATTGCTTCTTCAATTCGCATTTTATTCAGGGAAAAGTTGTCAAAAAGGAACGATTTATTTCCAATGATAAATGCATTAGTTGCCTTCAGAAGTAGAAATACTTCAAAAATTTAGTTGTAGTAATTTTTGTACTTCTTTTTCCTCACTAGCACCTAAGAGTAGTGTCTATGAACATTCGATTTGAATTTTCCCAAATTTTAGGATTCAGGAAAGCCGTCAGCAGGAAGTTTATTCTACGTACGAACTGTACGGCTAAAAAAAAGAACTCTCTCTCTGTAAGGCATAGTGAGATCCACTGGCCAATCGACCACAAAGGGATGTGCCCTTGCTGAAAAACGAGTGGCTCGTATGAATGAGCGGGTTTCGGGAACAAGATCGCTAATTTCATTAGAACACATTCCGTTGTAGTAGCGATAGAAAAGTGAAACACAACCCACATTGCGATGGTGTTCCAGTGAATCAATAGATAGTAATAAAGTGAAATGAAAACATTTTTTCATTTTACATTTCACAAGCACTTTTTGCGCTGACTTTTTACAAATGCACAATTTCTGATTACCGTTCATGTAGTGAAAAAATGTTTATTTGAACATGTTCCTGTCAAACTTTTACAATATCAGATGTTAAAGTGAAAAAATTTATATTATATACCTTTTTCTACATTAAATTAAAGGGGGTTAGTTAGTCTTATATTTCATCCCTCTAGCGGTGAATCCGTATTAGTTATGGATGGGTCATTTTGTTAATACTCATACAATTTTCATAACGAATTCTATTCTAATTAGAAAGAAAATGTTTTTAATTTGTTTACGATGTCAACATTGTCCTAAAAATTATTAATTAAATACTAGTTTTGCTCTTCGCTGGTGCGTTTTCTTCTTGAAAGATTTTTTTTTTTCTTTGCACCAATGAATTTTAAATGACAGTTTTTTTTTCAAATGAAATAATTTTCACTACTATACAAATAAGCATCAGATTTCTTACAGGTCAAATGTGTATAATTGTGGCACCAAAGTTGTAATGCAATTTTTAAAAACCAAGCAGCGGCTTGAAGAATAGTTAAAACAGACTTTTTTCGTCCTCAAAAATTAAGCCAAAAATTTTTTTTTTAAGTGAAGTAAAATGCACTGCGGAGAAAAGCACTGCCATTATTTTTTGCTGGGGTATTCAATAACTATGCATGGTTGAAGATTTCTTTTCTAAATGTGGCCGTTTATGGTGTTTTAGTTAGAGTGCACTTTTTAAATTCAGTGTAATTTTTTTGTGTGCAACTGGCAATTCTAAAGTTTAGCAAATGTCACATTTATTTATTCCGATTAATCAAAATGGAGCGTTTTATGAAAGAACAAAGCGCTTTAATTGTGATGCAGCAAAGTGAAGTCAAAGCCAATTTTTTGAAAAGATCATCATCGGATTTTGGTCAGCCTTTTTTTTGAAGATAAGGTCGAAACTGCAGTGACTGTGAATGGCATTCGTTACAGAAATATGCTAATATAGTTCTTGTGGCTTCAACTGGTCGGTATGAATCTGGACGACATGTAATTTCAGCTTGAAATGCAAAAGTGCACTCTTACTGGGAGACCCTTTTAATACATATGACACACCTACCTATAAAATCAAGGAAATGAATACAATTGTTATTATTTTTCTCACATACTTAAATATAAATTTCAATAAGAAAAATATATTTATTTAGTATATATTTATGTACGTATGTATGTATGTATATACGATTTAGTACTGCATATTATTTTTATTACCAAAAAATTCAATTTATATGCAATAACTACGTCTACCCCATATTTTATATTCTCCATATTTATTATAACAACAAACCACATGAATTTTTCAAAACATTGAAACACATTTTATTTCTTACGATTCTGGTTTGTATTTCGGCTTTTAGCCAAGAAAGCAGCAGCCGCCAGTTTTGGCCATAAAAATGTTTAGAGTTTTAATATCGATTTCTTTTTTATATTTAATTTTTTTTTCTTTTTTTTACACATTTAAGCACTAGTCGAACCTCTATTTAATGTCTAACACATACTCACAGGTACATAAATAAATAAGTAAATTTATCAATATAAAAGATTTTTATTTTGAAATTTATACTTTGTGTTCTTTCCGCATGCAGAGGCAAGCGGAAATTGTGTGGTATTGTAGAATTGATAAATTTATATTTAATGTCACAAAAAAATATTTATTGTTATTTTACTATGTGTGTTTATGTAGGGAAAGGTGTAAAAATTAAGACAAATTGTAATGGCTCTTTAAGCATTACAAAACAACTTTGCCAATAAAGGATATTTCGTTTTTTCTTATTTCATGCAACCTTTATAATTCACATTTAAATGGTAAAATGTGGACAAAGAAAATTTTTCAATTTTTTTATGTTTGTCGTCTCTAGCCTATCTGTGATCAGACTGACTACTGATAAGTTATTTTTCTTGAAAAGAATATTTAAAAAAAACTTTTAATTAAATTTAAATTCCAGCAGGACAATGTACAAAAATCATACTTTCAGGGAGATGAAGTCATGGCTACTTGATCAAAATTTTAATTTGTTCGATTGGCCCCCTTACTAACCGAACCTTAATACCATTACAAATGTTTGGAGATGGCTATCTCGTAAAGTGTATAATTCTGGAAATTAGTATAAAGGACCTTATTGAAGGTATAAAAGTGGCTTGGTCTACTTTAAATTATTGGATGATTCTAAACCCAATCGAATTTACAAAGTAATTTGTAAAAATGGAGGCTCCATGCGGTATTGAAAAGGCTTTAAAATGAAAAAATTTTCATAAAATATAAATAAAATTAAAAATTTTTATTTTAAAAACTAAATACATAAACTGTTTTTTATAGAAGTGTCTTATTCATGTGACCCAAATTTTGAAGACACATTTTAGACTTTTTTTTTTTTAATATTTATAAAAACAAAACCATTGAACCCATTTTTGTATTGTTCAATAACAACTAAATTACCTTTAAATAGAAATAAAAATTAAGCAATTTTCTTTTAGAAGCTTTAACCTTTTAAAAAGTGTTGTTAAGAGGTGCTATTCATGTGGCTTGTCAAGTTTATATATACAATATCTGTCTGTCTTTCTGGTATGCAGTTTTTGTCAGAAATGACAGTCGCAATACTCGTATCTGTGAATAAAATGGTAGCAATCGGTCTAAAAATGGAAAAGAAAAATATAAAATACAAGCAATATTTTTGATTTTCATTAATTTTTGCTTTTTTCTTTAATGGAAATTTTTTAACTGTACTTGTGCATGTGTGTGTCCTCTAAATGCCTTGTGTGAAATAGAACTAAATATTTATAAATACAGAAATTTTATTTAAAAAAAAAGTTTTTGTGTTTGGAATTTTTTATTTGATATGAAATATAAAATTAAATATATTTCTTTTAAAAAATGTTTATAGACATTTTAAAATAAATTAAATTGTTTGTGCATTCTTATGTGCTGTTTAAAAATGCTCAAAAATATTCAATATGTTTCCTTTATCCGTTCCCTTCTTATATATATATATATATATGTACTAAGTGACCCAGCAAACATTGTTTTGTCTTAAAATTTTTGATCCTCCTACTCTAAGAAAATGTACTCATAGAGTAAAGGACCGTGTAAGACCGAGTAAAAACAGGTAGTAAATAAAAACAAACAGATACACACTGCATCGGCACCTGCCGGCCGAATTTGTGACGCTAAACCTTCCAAGGCGTAACCCAAAGGCATACACAGAAATTCAATTAAATCGATCCAGCCGTTTAGGAAGAGTAAATTGTCAAATACACATACAGTCGAATTTTATATATTAAGATACGAGTATATATAAAAATTTAGTATCTTCAGTCATCCCCAGAAGGTATTTTAAATTGAATGTCGTTAATTTGAATTTCCTTAACTGAAATTAATTATTTATTTTTGTTTATTTAAAGAGAATTATTTTAATTAATATTTCCGTTTCATTAAAAATCTTTATTGCGCGAGTATAATATTTTTTTTAATATTTAAAAAGGGTGTAGAAAATTAAAAATATGAATATTTTTCCGAATTTAAATTATTCTAGTGTAAAATATTAAAAACCAACTTGTAAATTATTATGCAACTAACTGTTTTTACCCAGTCTATCCCGCTTTTGCCTCGTCCCCCCGTTTATATTAATTCTTAGACTAAGCAGTTCGTATAAATAAAACCTGTTTTACCCAGTTTCGCGTGGCCAATACAAATTGGCTAGAAGGTCGCCTAAAATTAAGCGTGCCGATCCAAAGATATTACTTTTTTTTAGTTGTTTTAGGAAATATCCTTATAAGTGATATTGATTATTTTTTTTTGTGTAATGGAGAGTCAAACCAAGTCTGCAGTTAACATATTTATTTATAAATTTACTCAATAATGACTATTTTTGGAATATTTTGATTTTGTGTTATTATCATTATGGGCCGTTATCGCACCGTGAACTTTAAAATCTATTGTGCAGTTTGATTTTATGTATCAAATTTTAAAAAAATTTGTAGAAAAATAGAATTTTAACTGTTAAGGCATTTTATAATGCATATAAACGTCGGCGTAGCTTTATGTTATATAGTCTATATAACTCGTTGATAATGTAGTAGGTTCTTAATTCATCCAGTAAAAAAAAATTATTTTTCCTCTTTATAATATTAGCATAATACAAAAAACAATAATTCTATAAATAAAGAATTTAGGCGTCATTTTTCACTAAGCAGACAACAACAGCAGAATTAACTACGTACTACGAGTATATAAACCAACAGTAACAGTAAACAGCAGCAACAGAAAAACATTTTTTTCTTTTTATGGAAATTTCCAAACTAATATTTTATTTCAATCAAGTGCCTCAATGAAAAAATATTTAACAATAACACAGGCCTACATATTAAATTTTTTTGTGGTGCCGGAGGTGTCACATTGAATACCTATGATAGTAAGCTTCAATCGCTACAAATTAGTTTTTAATCCTACAAGGTTTTCCAATAAGGATGATATGATTTTGAAGTGACGTTTCGGCCATTTGTAATATGTCATGATTTGCCATTTGTTTTTCATTGTATTCAGTAGTGTTTACAATTTCATCATGGAGAGATATACGCAAGAACAACGTTTACAAATTATTCCGTTTTATTATCAAAATAATCGTTCTCCAATTGTAACTTTTCGTGCGCTTTTGTTATTTTATGGTCGTAATAATCGTCCAAGTGTGCTCGCTATTCGTTACATTTTATTTACATAATGTTCAAGTGCCAATAAGACAAAGAGTCGCTTGAAGTAATGCAAATATTGCTGCCGTTCAGGCAAGTGTTGCTGAAGACCGTAATTTGTCGATTACAAGACATTCTCAATAATTGGGACTGTCTCAAACCACAACCTGCCGGATTTTGAGAAAGGATTTGGGTTTGCATCCGTATAAAATTGTTCTCACTCAAGAACTGAAGCCATTGGACCACAACAATTGAATTATTGTGAGAAAAGTTTGGAGACTCGATTATTGCAAGAAATTGTGGTATTGAATGGCCTCCAAGAAGTTGTGATTTAACACCATTAGAATATTTCTTTTGGGGTTATTTTAAGGCATTGTTCTTTCAAAATAAACCAGATTCTCTTCAAGATTTACAAGTCAATATTGAGCGTGCCATTCATGAGATACGCCTTGATTTTGTGGAAAAAGTGCTCGTTCCTGCAGAAGAAGTCATGGAGGCCATTTGAATGACGTTTTTAAAACTTAATTGTATCGATTTTACTTCACATTAAATAAAAAACTTTTGAATTTCCTTAACAATAAGTGTGTTTTTTTTTTAAGAAACCATATCACTCTTATTGGAAAACCTTTTACTTATACATAAAAACGAGGAGGTTGCGCCATATGATTTGCAATAACTCGAGAACTACTTCTCCGACTAAACTTACAAAGACACCAAAAAAAAAGTAAATACAATAACATTTAAATTAAACAATTTCTATAGTTTAAAAGAAATTCATAAAGTTTTGTAAAAGAAATGAATTTTTTTCAACTAAATTTTAAAAAACTCCTTATTAAAAAAATCATTTAAAATTTAATTTGAAGAAAATCTTTAATTTTGTTCTTGATATTGATACCTACATATAGAGCAAATAAAATGAGATATAGTTCATCAATATTCACTAATAGGTTCCAAATTTATTCAGAATTTAGTGGCGACATACAATTTTTTTAACAACTGTTTTTTTTTTTTTTTGTTATTTTGAAATAAAAAAATTATATGGCATAAGGTCTTAAGTGGTACCACTAAAATTTAATAAATTTAGAACTTGCAAATGGATTTTAACAAAATATGGCTTATTTTATTCGTATATTTCCAACAGGTATCAACATTAAAATAAAGATGTAAAAATTTGCTTATTAAATATTTTAAGAATTTAAAAAAAAATTGTTTTTTTTTAAAATAATTTTTACAAGCCTGTAAATTTCTCAGAACCTAAAAGACTGGTAAAAAAAAATTAAAAGTAACAGAATTTTAAGTTTGGTGTATTCTCATTTTTTTGGTGCTTTGGTAAATTTACGAGTTATTCTTCGTTTTTATGTATATCTCGAGAACTACACATAGAATTAAAAAAAAAAACAGATATTCAGTTGAATTATTGTATCAACTAGACTAGAAACCAGTTTTAGTTTTGCCGGCACCAAAATTATTGCAGGCCTGTGTAATCGGTTGAATTATAAATTATACAATTACCCAAAAAATCATCATCGAACTTGCGCAAATATTTATGTAAAAAAGGGAAAAGTTTTAGAATTAAATTAAAGTTGATTGTGTAAACATTTTACATCATTATGGTACGTAAAATAATTTAATGATTACGTGCACTTTGAAAAAGAAACAAAATGTTTCATTAAGTGATGCAGAAAAACCACATCATATGGTTTATGTTGCATGTGAAAACCCAAAACAAAATATAACATTATGCAAGTATTTAAAATAGATGATGGATAGTTAGACAGACATAGCATTATAATAAAATTGGGAGGAAAAAAATATGTTGTTGAAAATGAATTTGTTTAAAAAAGCACTTGACAGAGATTATTAATTATACAAAAATAATATACGAGTAATTTTAATGTTTGGATAAACAAAATGAAAAACTGAAACGTACAATGTTTGCAACAAATGTTTGTCGCTAAAACCTCACAGCTGCTTCTGTTTTTGTATTGTGAAAATGTAATGACACATCAGTAATTTTCGGTAAGCCTTGCATTTTATTATGCAACAATTTTTTATTATGATAAAAATAAGCCGCAGTGAATACCCCCTTCACTGCCAAGTTCAACTTGTTTTTTTTTATAAATGTTGCTCTTTAGAAAATCAAGGTCGTAATAATTCATTCTTCACTGTATTTTTTTCATAGAAGCAATTCATATAGGTATTAGCATATTTAATATAAATGTGTACTCACTTATTCCATATCATATCGCCTGAAATTAATGGCATTTCCATTAACAAAGCCGACAGCAACGAGGATTTGCCACTTCCATTTTTACCCGCAATCATAGTCAACTTTCCGCGAGGTATAACAACATCATGTATATATAAAATTTGACACAACTTTTGAGGATGCCAAGAGAATTTACAATCCTTAACTGAGACAGCAATATCATCGGGCATTTTCAGTAGTAAAGAATCTCGATGCCAGGAATCGCTTGTCTTATAGCCCACATTATGCGCTGCATGAGTCACACCAGTTAAATATAATTTTCGTGGTTTTATAACAACATAAGGTGTATTTCGCAATAATTCTTTGCGTGCATGTTGCGAAAGCTTTCTGTGATCTTCTGAAATATGTATAGGCTCTTTGGCTTCACATAATGCTAGAGGTGTATGAGGCTCTGAATTGGCCAAAGGAGCCGGTTTGTCGGGTATCACAATTTTAATTTTAGGCTTTTCATTTGAACTTTTTAATGATATATTGGATGGAAGAGATTGAGTCTTGTCTTTATTCTCATACATATCCAAAGAGGCATCACTTTTGCTTAGTATGCGAGCCATATGGCGTATACCTTCAAACTGCTTTTGTATTTCATGGGCAGATAAAAATGTTTCAAGTCTCTTGGTGGAGACCACAGCCGATAGAATTATAGGGACTGTTATGGGAAATATTAGCAAGGGTACGGTAAGCTGTTGAAATAAGGCCAAAGCCGAAAATAAGCGACTGGCAGTAAAATCTGATCCCGATTCGCGGTACACATAAACGGCCAGCGTGACAAAAGTAATTAAAACCGAACAAATGTGTGTTAAAATGGCTGCAAATAAAATAAATTACATTCTGACATTAAGTAAGAAATTGATTGAATTAAAGGTACAAATTAACAATCAGATTTAAATATTGAAATACTTGTATTTACTATAACTGAATAAGAGTCACAAGATTTGCATTGGGTTGGAAAGGTCTTATTCTATTTATTTAATATCAAAAACTTACTCATTAAAGTCCAATAGAAAGAGTCCTTGTTTAAATATTTCAATTCCTGTTGCCTGGCTTCGGTTATTTTCTTTATAAACACATTATCCCAGGCATTTAATTTGATCAACTTAATGCCAACAAAACAATCATGCAGTTTTTTCAAACGCTTATCCGTATATTTCTAAAGTAATAGAAAAATATTTTATATATAAGAATATGGAATATTAAACACTAATAACTAGTATTACTAATTTTACAGCAAAGTTATTTTACATACAAACATTTTCTCATATAAAATAAAGATTTTCTTATACGAGTTAAGAACGACGACCAAAGGAGAAAACAGAGACCCCAACAATGCAACCAGTGATAAGACACTGGTAATATAAATAATAAAACTATTATGTACACAAGGAAGAAAAATATTTCTAATTAACAACATTCACGAAAAAATCTGTTCTGGAATCCTGATTTTTGAAAGTAAAAATATTAGGTTTTAAATACAAAAAAAAATTCTAAGAAATAAATATCATTTTGCAAATATTTTTAATATCAAATAAACAAGTTTTAAATTAATGGCAAACATCAATAACTGTCTTTCAATAAGATTTCTTTATTCTGTGCTCTATTACAAACAAGGCTTGTATAAGACCGATTGCCTGATTTCGTGTTTGTGTACACACACATTACGCACATGTACAGCTTAAACATTTAAATTATTGGAAAATAAAAATTTCTTGGATATTTGTGGACCGATTTTTTTTTTTTTTTTTTTGCATAGGCATTGTGATAAGATTGCAAACTACGTTTTTCTGAAAAATGGTTAAAAAATAGAGATAGTTACATTTCACAGGTCATAGATCCGCCATTTATGAACCGATGGGGCCGAATTTAAGAAGCATCTTAAGCGCAGGAGCTCCAACAAATTGGCACACTAAACTTTGCCAAAAGTCTTTTAAGAACTTCAGAAAGTTAGTTTCAACATCCGCATAGACAGACAGACGACCGTACAGATGAATATCGCTAAATGAACTTCGTTTTTTATAAGAATCCAGAATATATATACTTTATAAGGTGACACACGCAAAGAAAAAATATGGTTGAGGCAACCATATTCTGGTGGAAACATAGTATGGTTAGATTTATGATTGCATCCAACCATATATATTTTTAAATCAAAGATATTAAAAATAGCTTTCAACTGCAGATGTTGCGGTTCAACCCCCAGTCAAGGCAAGAATTTTTTTTTTTTTAATACATACATATTTTAATATGATTTTAAAAAAAAATTTAGTTTAAATATTTTGTATACATAAAGTTTTTTTTATTCCATTGATTTTTCTTTTCTATCAATTTGTATTTATTTATTACGTAATACATCGGGTTTAATTTTTTAAATTTCAGTTGACTCTTCCAGGGCTCGAACTTGCGAACACTTAGTTAAGAAGCATTAACTCGCCACTCAACCACTTCAGCCACAAAGCTCAGTTGAGATTGAACGATTAAGATTTTGTTTTATACTCACTTTATTTACATGGTTGCGAAAGAGACAAAATAGAAAACCATTTACATTGAACCATATTTTTATCATTATTATGTTTGCTATGAACATATTTATGATTTCAAGTAAAATTTTTGATAATTATATCGTTGATCTAAGACACTAAACATAATATTGTTAAAAATAACTAGAAACATGGTTATCGTGATAAGAATAATGCTTAGATCCTTCAAATTAATAATAATATTTTTGTGAAGAACACACTATTTTTGGGGTGACCATATTCAACCATCTTTTTTCTTTGCGTGCACCGACATTGCCACAGGCAATGTCTGCAGATCGAGAGTATATTTTTACATAAAATACATTCCAGAATGGACGTGCAATATAGCGAAGATAATCTGGCTCAGAGACTTACTGAGACTTCAGAACTCAGTTGAGAATTATGATGGTAACAATAATAGGCCACTGCAGTTTTGATAATTATTCAAGAAGAATCTATTTGCCATTAAATGGCCATTGTAGAAGTTGCCAAGACGAAGTGAAACACCTTCTCTGCCTCTGTCCTGCCCTGGAGGATCAGCGCAAGCTTTACTTCGTGAAACGCTACTTATACGGTCGGTATGAAATAGCAATCGGTTTAGGTGACGGACTCGTTTTCTTATTCTCTACTTCCTTTCACTATTCTAACGCTATTGCTTTCTTTCTACACTTTTCCCTTGCAGGTATTACAAAGGGACCACATCAGATGATCTAAGAGAGCCCCTACTGTTTGGCTTATTGGGGCGCCTGTGTAACCTCGCCTAACCTAACCAAAGTTGACCCATGTACGGCATAAAAATAACAAAATTTTATACCTTTTTCACTTTTTGCGAAGTGTGTAAAACAATTTACGAGTAATTAAAAATAAATAAGACCAACTTTTCATACTAAAAATAAAATATAATATAAAATACAGCTTTAAAAATTAATAAATTAATTTTGTGCGAGTATTAAATATAACTGTAAAAATTTTGTAACTCTTAATACACATAAATTGAGTATGCTAATTATAGCCCTTTATAAGGGCTATAGATAATAATAAAAGTCATTATAACTTACCGCCATAACTTCGGCGTTTTGAGACATTGCCTTGCCAATCAGAAACTGTAAAGGTGTCATGGTCAATATACATACAAAAGAACCAATAATTGCACTAATGCCCAGCTTTAAATATAAGAAATACATCACAACACCAATCTAAAAATAAAAAGAAAATTTAAATGTAAAATTATATACTCGTACATAACACAGGGTCCAAATGAAAACTGTAATAATTTTAGTGGTTTTATACATAGAAAACATTTTTAAATTGTGATAATTGTTATCGAATACGATGATTTGGGCGCAGGCTTACAATGATTTTGGTGCCGGCAAAACTAAAACAAATTTCTAGTGTACTCGATACCCTGATTCAAGCTGTATATCTACTTTTTTAATCCTACGTGTAGTTCTTGAGTCACATAAATATATCATTGTATAGAAAAAAGAGAAGGTTACAACATATAATTTGCAATAACTCCAGAACTAGCTATCTGATTAAACTTACAAAAGCATATGGGAATCGGGAATAAAATAACCTTTAAGTTATTTTGTTATCAACTTTTTAAAAGTCTTATTTCAAGAAACTGTACAAAAATTTCTTTTAAAAAAAGTTTTTTAAAACATAAACATAATATAAAATTTTGCTCTTGACGTTAACAGCTACATATGTTGCAAATAAAATATTTAAAATAAAAATAAATAAGTTCTAAATTTATTTGTATTTTAGTGGTACCACTGAACACTCTGCGCAGTACACTTTATTATATTTTAAAATAGCAAGAAAACACTTGTTAAGAAAATTGTATGGCGTATGGTTTTAGGTGCTACCACAAAGTTTTGAAAAAATTTTAAACCTATGAATGGGTTAATAGTCTTTGGAATATTTCAGTAAACTTTTATAAGATTCCTCAAAACATGTTACGTTTAGAAGTCATAATCAACTTAAGTGATTTCTACTTGGAAAAATAGATTTTTATTTCACCTGGAAAACAGCTGTTTTTTGTTTGTTACTTGGGTGTCACACGATCAAGTTTTCATTCAAATTTTAAAATTTCTCTCATTTTTTTTAACAATACACTCACACTTTTAAAATTTGCTTTCAATTTTTCTTTCAATTGAGTGTTTCAAATTACAGTCAAGAAAACAGCTGACTGCAGTTTTTTTATTCCAAATTTGAATTCTTATTCTGCCGCCAGTATTGTTTTGTTTTTTCGAAAATATGTTTGTGAACAACAATATAACGACGTTTTGCGGTTCATAGAGTTAAACAGAAGCCATGAAGTTCTGTGGAATATGAATATTCCTGCATATAGACGGAATGATTTAAAAATTAAATCATATAACTCTTCTCCGCCTTCTGTTTTTCTTCAGTTTCTATTGTTTTTTTTTTTATTTGTTCCAATAATTTCAAGGAAGCAATAAATTTTATTTGTTTTCTTGATAACATCTTGTTAAAAAAATTGCTTTGAAATTGCGTGCAGCCTACGTCACAGCTTTCAATTTTTGTGAATTTTGACAAGCAGTATGTGTAAATTTCTTGAAAGAGAATTGTAAAAAACTTGATCGTGTGACTGTAGTGTTAAATGCACCTGAACAATACGAGTGTCAATGCCTCTGAGTATTGGAAACTATGCGCATAAAAAATGCTTTTGGAGATAAATGTTCTGCAGTCTAAGTTTGTATATAATTTGTCTTTATAAAAATAAAATAAAAAGAAAAAGCATCACAAATAAAAAAAGCAAAAAAATGCTCGAAGAAAGTTAGAGGCTAATATGCTGTTCCTATAACACAAGCAATCAATTCGTCTAAAAATTTTTATAAAAAACATTTAATATTTTGAGGACTTTTTATATAAAATACAGAACATACATTTGGGGCTATAAGCGGAAAAAAGGCTAAATCTAGCTTAAAAAAGGGTAACATAGTAGCTTGTTTTTAAAGTTTGAGGTCTGTTTATATATATGAGAATTTATTTTTACTTATAAAGGGTGTTTTTTATAGACGTATAGAACTTTAAATTGCAATAAAAAAAGGATGGATTATTCGATTGAAATGAATTTTATTTATCCGAAAGATAATATTGTGGCATTACATTTTAAATATGATTTCTGGCATATGACCGCCATGGCTGGCTCGTAGTCCAATCTAACTTTTTCCAACATTTGTGGACGTATATCGGCAATAGCACGGCGAATGTTGTCTTCCAAATGGTCAAGCGTTTGTGGCTTATCCGCACAGACCAATGAATTTACATAGCCCCACAGAAAGTAGTCTAGCGGTGTTAAATCACAAGATCTTGGAGGCCAATTCACAGGTCCAAAACGTGAAATTAGGCGGTTACCAAACGTGTCTTTCAATAAATCGATTGTGGCACGAGCTGTGTGACATGTTGCGCCGTCTTGTTGGAACCGCAGCTCCTGGACATCATGGTTGTTCAATTCAGGAATGAAAAAGTTAGTAATCATGGCTCTATACCGAACACCATTGACTGTAACGTTCTGGCCATCATGGTTTTTGAAGAAGTACGGACCAATGATTCCACCAGCCCATAAAGCGCACCAAACAGTCAGTTTTTCTGGATGTAACGGTGTTTAGACATACACTTGAGGATTAGCTTCACTCCAAATGCTGCAGTTTTGTTTGTTGACGTAGCCATTCAACCAGAAGAGCGCTTCATCGCTATGGACGTAGTGCGCGATACGTATTCCGCACAGAACCCTTATTTTCGAAATAAAATTGCACTATTTGTAAACGTTGTTCAAGCGTGAGTCTATTCATGATGAATTGCCAAACCAAACTGAGAATAAATCACTTGACAGTTGTTAAATAGGTCGCCATCTTGAACAGTAATGCCAACTTAAAGTTCTATACGTCTATAAAAAAACACCATTTATTATTCTGCCGCAACCATACAAAATTCAAGCGAAATATTTCGATGTACTGAAAATAAATTTAAAAACATTTTAATTATAATTTTTTAATTGTAACGTTTTTAAAGTGTGTACCAGTAAAAGTGCATGTTTTTATTTTTCAATAAAAATACGTAATTTTTGAGAAAGTTATATATTTTCTTTATTGTATGGAAATTATGTTACGATTAAGTATGATATAAAATATGAAACTTTTCCTTCTTTGCTCACCAACAAAGTATATAAAATATGTACTCGTACATTCATTTGTAGCATAGAAAATCATGGTATAATTTTAGTTAATTAACTATTCATGCAAAATCAGGAAACATTATATATAATTAATTTGAATTTAAGCTTGTAAACTAGAGTAAAGGAAAGTAGGCTTTTCTCTTTGGCATCTTTACACACAAAAACACCTTCTCGCCTCCTCTTATTGTTCTTATTTTGAAGAGTAGTTCATTTTAATGTATTAGTTGTTCATTTTGTAAACAGAAATATCATTTGCATACAGAAATATGTGCTTGTTTATATCTATACAGCATGATATTTAAAGCTACGGTCACATTACACAAATATTTGTCGATGTAAACGTGACCACTGTGCCATCAATTATATATTTTATGTATTTTGAAGAAACATTCGCTTAAAATAGTTGGATATTTCATTATCAACCTTTTTGAGCCTGGATTATCCTTTTTCCTAGTATTTAGCCTCGAAATTTATGATTTAGCCTCTAGCTTTTTTCCCAGCATTTTTCCCAGCATTTTTTGTTTTTCAAAATAGCCTTAAATAGCCTTTTTTTGGAAGAATAAAATCAAGTTATACATAAATAAACTAAGACTTACTTCGGTCTTGCTATCTGCATAATGTTTTTATAAAAAAAATATTTTAATTTGCCTTGAGGGGAAAATATTAACCAAATTATCTAAAGTAATATTTTCGATAAAACTTTGATTTATAAATAGATAAATTGATCGAACGAAAGATAATTAATGGAGTAAAGAAAAGTATTTAGCTTATAATTTGTAAAATAAATTCACTTTATTCTTTGCAGGAACATACTTCAAATCGAAGCTTAATTTTTCAAGACACATTTTTCGAAATGGCTTAATATTGCTGCAGAAAAGTATTATTTTTTATTTAATAAATTTATTTGGAATTTAAAAATTTAACAAAATATGAATCTTTATCTGTTTTAAAGGGTCCGCCATCTAACGTTTTTTTTTTTTTCAACTAGTGCTTATTTCGTGAATGGTAACACTTAGCTCATGTCTGATTTGACAGATAATTAGTTTTATCCTTCCGCTGAACGAATATGGTTGTGTATACGCTTGAACAACGCTGGGAAATATTGCGACATTACTTTGAAAATCATGGTAATGTTGCAGAATTTGTGCGAAAATTGCGTACAGATTTTGGAAGAAGAGAAGCACCGTCAGCTCCGTATGTTCGTTATCCTGTGAAAAAAGTGAAAGAAACTGGCATCCTCATCGATAAACCAAAGGGTGAAAAGCCAAAGACAGTGCGTACATCCGAGAATATTGCTGCTGTGGCAGAAAGTGTGCATGAAGCGCCATCAACATCAATTCACCGTCGTTCTTAACAATTGAACATTTCGGAGACATCATTGAGACGAATTTTGCATAAAGACCTTGGTATGATGCCATACAAAGTCCAATTGGTTCAGGAGTTGAAACCAACTGACCATCCAATGCGTTTTCGCTTCGCTAAATGGGCCTGCGATCGACTTACAGAAGATGCCGATTTTGCCAAAAAAAAAATCATCTTTTCAGATGAAGCTCATTTTGATCTTGGCGGGTATGTAAACAAGCAAAATCGTCGCACTTGGGGCACAGAAAACCCGCACGCATACATTGAAAAGCCAACGCACCCAAAACGAGTCACTGTTTGGTGCGGATTTTGGTCCAGAGGCATAATTGGGCCATTTTTCTTCGAAAATGAGCAAGGAGTGGTCGTTACTGTCAATGGTTAAAGTTAAAGTAAAAAAACGACTTTATTTTCTTTAGGTTTTGATGTTTTATATTCTTTTCTTGGTTTCTTATAAAAATCTTAATTATACTCGTAATAAAATATTAAGAAAATTTTTAATTTTAAGCTGTAGCTTTTTAACTTTTTTCTAGGCTTTTTCCCTGAATGATTAAGCTTTTTCTAGAATTTGTTTTAGAGCAATTTAGTAAAATTTTTTTAGGTCCTGGCAAAGCTGCAAGTGATACAAAAATTATTTTCTTGTACCATAAATATATACACGAACTTATAACTTCTTTTTATAGAAGTGTCTAAAAAGGCTCAGACGAACAAAATTAAATTGTATTATGTGGACTTACTGAGTATATTGTCTAGTTTATAAAAAACTGATTTATTTTTATTTTTTTAATTTAATTTTGTAAGGGCTTGTTCATCTAATCTGAATTCAAAAATATATATGAGACGTGTACTACTACAGGGAACTTGTTGAACTAGATCATGAAATCATTGTCATATTATTTGAATTAATTTTATGTAACATAAATCATGTTAATATTTTTTAATTAATATTTCATCAATAACTTACAAAATAATTTTATTTACGTCTCAACACTTTAAAGGCTTTAAAGAGGCTAAAGGCAGCAAATTATATCACAAAAATAAAATAAAAGAAGCTATATTATGTACATTTTATTTGCCAAAAATTACTAGTCATGCCTATTTCAACAAATATTTTTCTAATGTGACCGTCGCTTAAGACACTCATTTATATATTTTGAATACATTTATAAGCTTAAATATAAATGGAGTGCAAATATCAAGAGGTGTGTACGGCTTTAAGAATAGATTTGAATTTATATACATAAACTGTACAGTGACTTAACTACACTTTATTAATATTTGCAGTAAATGCTCTATGAGGGCAAATGTTCTATTTTAACAGCTCTTTCGAAAAAGAGGATTGTAATAACTAAATTATTTTCATAAAAGATTACTTTTGAAAATTAATTTTTCATGATTGTAATGACTTGGGGGTAAGATTTGGTATATGAAGAACTCACTGTTTTTAATTCATGTAGCCTGTGTTAGCATGTCCACATGTTGTTATTCATTAATTTATACCTAGACAATTGTTACTTTATAAATGGGACTACATATTGTATTAAACATACGAGGGCTGTTCGATAGCTGTGTGAACTTAAAAAAAAAATCTTTCCAGCAAATAGGTGATTTCCCCAGCATAATCTCCTTTAAGATCAATACATTTAAGTCAGCGTTTTGTCAAATTGTTTATTATTTCCAAGTAATAACATTTCTCAAAGCCCTCAAAACAGACGTTTTTTTTCGATAATAACCTCTTCATTCAACCCACATCTCTTACCACCCAGCCATTTTTTCAGGCTTAGAAAAACAAAATAGTCGCAACACATGAAATTCGCTTTCTCCCATTTTTGTTGAAATTCCCAAAGTCGTCTGTTTTTAATGGCTTTCAAACACAAACTAAATGATGCAGCTTGCTCAAAATTTTACAGCAGTTAATGTTATTATTACAAAGGGCTATTATTACAAAGGGCTATTATTACAAAGGGCTATAGTCGCACCGCTACCTTTAAGATTTATTGCGCAAACATTTCAATTTACTGCGAAGAAGATTCATAAAACCATGGAACTATCAAACAGCCTTCGTATGGGTTGAATGGTTAAGAATATTGGGTGATTCACAGTAGTTTTGTATCAGTCATAAAATCTTAGTCATATAATTTTATGATAATTTAAAAAAATTTTTGTTTTTGTTTATTCAAACGAAAAAGTCCTAAAATAATTAGACTTTTACTACTATGCTTAATATTTTGTCATAAGTACTCAATGGATTAAAATTTTTCACACTAAGTTATGAAGGATTGCTTACAGCAGTTATATTTTTTTTCGTTTTTTTGTAAACATATAATTTTATGACCACTGTGTGAATCCAATAATTGTTTTGTTTTTTTAGGAATAGAAATACAAAATTAATTATGCACAAACATGTTCGGATTTGTAATTCAAGTTAGTGTTGTTTTCATTTGAACATTAACATGAGCAAGACGTTTTTGTTTGTTTTGTTTTTTGTATTTAAATAAAATTGCTTTAAGATAAAATTTGGGCCATTATTTTGGAATTAAAAAAACTCAAACTTATAAATTCAAGGCGAATTTTGGACCAGCTTAATTGAAATAACTATCTTTAAAGAATTTGCTCTGGTTAATGACAAAAGTGGCACGACATTTGTAAGGAATACTTAAAACGACTTGTTTTATTTGATTAATGTGCTGTTTTTATGACACAAGCGATCAACTCGTCTTAAGAATTTGTATGAAAAACACTCAATATTTTGAGTACTTTTCATATAAAATTTCCAGACGAGTAGATCGCTTGTGTTATAAACACAGCACATAAAACGAAAATCCGAAACTCTGCATTCAAATTTCCAAGGCATATTCATTTATAAGGTAACTGCGAGAGTAGAAAAACAAATTATTTACATTTGAGATGTCAGAATTGATATGCATGTAGTTGTAGAATTATGTGCCTCTAGTAGTGAAAAGAAAAATTAACATACCCACCCAACAAACCAAATCACTTGAGAAAAATATTTAAAAAAAAATATTTTCATTCGCCTTAAACAAAATTTTAAATAAATTTTATTTATTACAGACATATATTTCTATTACATAAATAAATTATGACAATTACCTTAAGAGTTTTTAATATTCTCATGTTGAATTGTAATTTGATTGTTATATGCCTTGGAAATTTCCTTTGATGGCGTTTTCTTTTCTAATAAAAGTGTTGCATATATTCTACCATTCAAGAATGTTTGCGTTCTATTGTCAAAAAAAATTTAATAGTTACTCAATATCAGGTTCTGTTCTCAACATGTTTTGCACTCAATTTGTAAGTGAGGGTGAGATACTGCCCTTTTTTAGAACTGTGTCAACTACTTGTTTATACAATTAAGTAAATTATTCAATTTGTATTTATGTGAAAAAGGATATTCAACATTTTCTCCGGCAAGATATTCGACATAAAAATCCATAATTGGTCACTTTTGAATTAAAAATTAATTTTTATTTTAGGGGCAAAGTTTGGTTGTGTTAGCTGTTTAACAGTTGTGTTAACGTAATAGGACTTCGCAAATCGCTCTAAAAGCGGTAAACATATCAAAATGTTACATGATAAATTTATTTTTGTTCTATTGTTGCAGTTTTAGGCAACCTGTTTCAAATATTACATAGTTTAGAAGCAGAATGTTTTTTGAGAATAGAAAACGCCATAAGTTGTATTTAAATCTGCTTAGTAGTTTCGAAGCAATCGTACAAGTTGTGACAAAAAAATAATTTTTTGTGTAAAACTTAAAAATTTTTAATAAAAAAAAATTAAAGAAAAAGAGAAAAAAATGTGAGATTTTTTTCTTACAAGCAGATAACTTTATAACTATAGATACCGGTGCATGAAGGGCATTTGGTCAATGAAATGGCGAACTATCTGGCTGAAAAGGTTACGTATACCCCTTTCATAGGTTCAGAGAGGTGGGAAGAAGCAGAATAAGTTGCCTAGCAGAAGACTTAGATATGATATTAGGAAATCCCTAAAGCCTAGAACTCACTATCCTACTTAGTCGTACGATCTGTCTAAAAACGCATGTGTGCTAAAAAAGTATGATAGTGTGTATTGAAAATCATGTGTGTGACAGACTTTTTGACAGGTCTGTCCGATTTTTTAATGTTATGAAAATTTTCATAAAATAAATTTTATCTGTGCGATCAGAGTTGCATTTTCTATGTTCAAGGCAGAAAAATAGCAACAATAGCGAAATACACGTTAATAAACAATGTTGACATTAGGGGCCAATCGCAAAATTTATAGCATTTTCTGATAGGAGGATTACTTTTGCGCCACCTGATTAGTTTTGCGCCACCCGTTATTTGTAAAAAAAAATATTTTGTGGCAAAGAAGAAAATGAATACTTTTAAAAGTATTAATATGAGTAAACATATGTTTTTGCATCTCTTTTTGTATAATAGTGTGGCATAAAGTTCGCCATTTTAAAGCAATTTCTTCAAGTAGGACAGAATTCTGTCACACATTAATTTGACATAATCGTACGATCGTGTAGGATAGTCAGTCAGTATCTTAAGTAGTCTCGGATTGAAGTTGGAAACTCGGCTGCATAATAAATTTTAATAAGGCGCGGTGCGATTATACCATTTGATGATAATAATAATAAAATATAACCTTATGAGTTTCAATATAACAAAATCGATACTTAATTTTTGGTTTTATTTAAAGTTTTCAGTTACTCTGGTACAAAAGTTGACTTGAGCTTGTAAGCTTGTGTAATCATATATCGTAATTGGTACTTTTTATAGCTATATGAAATTAAGCTCACAAACAACTTTTCCTTTTCCTTTCTTTGTTTTCAAATTACCAATTTTAATTGAGAAAATATAATATTTAAAATTTCTTTGGATCAAATAAAGCAATTTATTTGCTAATTCTTTGTTGAAAATCATATACACACATAAATTATATCGAAAATGTAGCAAATTCTAATTGCCTTGTTAGGCAACAAGAGAAACTTTTATATTTAATAATAAATTATTGTGAAATATTTTGATTTTTGTAAACAGTTTTATATGTATGTGTAAAAGTCTTTAGCAAAGAATTTATTTCTCTTATTGTGTTTTTTGCAGCAGGCAGTATATACGTACAAGCATACACACATATATTGTTATCAATATATTTATATGGTATGTTTGTTGCCATTTGCTATAGTTGTATTTATAAATTGTATTTAATTTATTTTACAAATGCAACATAATTTTATTTAAAAGCCATTAATTTTATATGTACTGCATTTCAACAGCACAAAAATAATATTATTTTGCTGAATCAAATAATTTATGGTCCGTGGGCTATTAAAAAGAAAGAATGACTGACTGCCTAGCAGTCCTTTTTTTAAATTGTTGCATTTCGTATCTACTTTGCATTTACTACCAAAAAAAGAAATAAATAAATATATAAAAAAATAATTGTATGTATGTGTATTTTTACTTACTTTTAAGGGTATGGCCCAAACATAATGAGCAATCCAAAAGAAGGACATTATATTTAAAGTGTCTTCCGACATCAAATTTGTAATGGCACCAATGTCATTCAAAGCTGTAAAGCGTAGTGAAATGATGGGAAAGAAATATTGAACAAAAATAATTTATGAGTCAAAATAGCATTTTTTAAAGCATGCAAATGTAGCAAATTGAAAAATAATATAATGAAATAAAGATTTCTAGTGTACGAGGGCAGTACATAAATTCAATTCAAGAGTGATTTTTTTTTTCATTTCCTATTCCCATGTGAGAATAGGCTTGTCGATATACTCGTATGTTCAAGTTCATACCTACACAACAATAAAAGCCAAATTCATAAAAAACATTTTTGTGCCTATTAAACACTTAGCAAAAAAACAAATACTTTTTATGAATTTGGACGTAAGTATTTGTTTGTGTTTCTTTTTTTTTTTAATTTTAATTTTGATTTTAGTAATGATTTTAATTTTAATATCAAGTTTTTAATCCTAATTTATTATTTCAGCTTCTATTTCATTTTATGTTTTATTTTTACTTTTTTCCTTCTCTTTTAATTTTTTACATCAGTTTTATTTTATTTCACTTAATTTAGCAAGGGAAGGGTCGAGGGTACCAGAGCAGAATGTCGACGCCCCCAACGGTATCTTGTTTTGGTCTGTAAACAGCAAATCGAGAGCATATTTTTGCGAAAAGCACAGTCCAGATGGAGAGACAAACGGACGTGCAATACGGCGAAGATGATCTGGCCTTGGCTAGATAGCAATTGCAGCAGGGATTTACTGGGACTCCAAAGAGCTCAGTTGAGAAATGTGGTAGCTGTAGTAACAGGATACTGCAATTTTGGCAACCTTGCTAAGACAATGGGTTTGTCATCAAACGACTACTGTAGAAGTTGTCAGGACGAAGAGAAAGAGGAGACTGTAGAACACCTTCTCTGCCGCTGTCCTGCCCTGGACGAGCGGAGCATGCTCCACTTTGAAGAGCGCTGACTGCAGAGTCTTACTGCGCTGTCGACTATAAGGGTCAAAATGCTACATGGCTTCGTCCGAAGTAGCAATTGGTTGGAGTGACGGACTCACCTTCTCTATCTATCTTCTTATCTATTTCTTTTCCTTTCAATCTTCTATCTTTAGTGCTTTCCTTCTTTATCTCAAAGGGACCACCCAAGTGAGCCCAGCTTCTGTTTTTTTATTTAGGCGCCCTGTGTAACCTAACCTAATCTAACCTAACCTTTTTCATTTTATATTGTATCTTTACATTTTTCCTTCTCTTTTAATATTTTAGATCAGTTTTATTTTATTTCACTTAATTTTAGTAAATTTCCTTTTATTTTTTATTCTTATCAAAGCAAGGAATTCGCTCACCAGCTGTAATATTTCAATTTAAGGCGAATCTATTCAATTCCATTAGCAATTTACTCATAATTTTTTTTTTTAAATTGTCAAAGATTGTAAAGCAAACTTTATTTTTTTATAATTTTGGTACATGAAATTTGTATGTTTTTATTTATTGGTGCAGCATTTGTGATTCTAAAAATGTTTTATGGACTAATTCGTTTCGAAATGTCAAAAACACATAATTTTTACACTAATAAATTTCTACTTATTTTCACTTTTTTCTCGCTCTCTGCTTTATAATATTTTTTTTTATCTTACTTATTTGTACTTTTTTTAAAATTGTTTTTAACAAGTTTTTACTTTATTGTTTTAATTTCTGATTGAATTTCAAATTTCTTTTCAAATTCATACATATAAAATTAAAATTTTTGACAGTTCGGCACGCTGCGAATTCAAACAGTTAATGAGCGAATACTCTAATGAGTTTACCTTCTATCAATTTGACTTCGACTAAATTTTAAGATTTAAATTGTAAATTGAAAAAAATTTTGACATTTTGGAATATAACAGCTGCTGTGCGGCCACCTTGTTCTAAATTGTTAAAAATTATTTCTATTTACAATTTGAATCGGACAAATTAATCCATTTAAAAAAAAAATTGTTTTATTTATTATGCACAAATCGTGCATAAAGAAATAAAAATGTGCAAAATTTTATGCAGCAAAAAAAATTTTGACAATTTGAAAGTAAATGATGAGCGAAACAAAATTAATTTTTGATAGGCATAAACATGGAGAAAAAGGAAAGGACTTTCTCATTTTGGCTAGTAAATTGCAATTGCTTAAAAAATAATTTTGCAACAAATTAAAAAAAATTTATACAACCAACTGCTTTTTCCTTCTTTATAAAATTTATGGTTACAAAAAAAATTAGCAAAAAGGGCACAGGTTCAAGGTATTATAGGTTTTATTTAATAGTCAAAATGACCTTTAATGAAACGTGCCAACAATCGCATAAAAAATATTATAAAATTAAATTATTCTATTGCAAATTGCAAAAAAAGCCATATAAAATGTAAAGCACAAAAGTACAAATTAAAAAAAAAAATATTTTTACATAAATAATAATAAGTAAGCTCAAATTCACTGCAATTCCTTTCATCATTTAACGTACAAAATATTGTAAAAATTATTATTATTATATTAGTTTTGTGAGTGATATACATACATACTTACAATTTTCTAGTTTTTCAGTGTTCATTTTGTTGCCTTTAAGGTAATTGCAATCTTTATGATTAATATTGTCAATATTAGTGCTGCTATTCATGTTATGACAATGACTATTCACACTATTTTCAGTTTGATTGCCGGTTTCAGCCATAATTGTAGCAGTTTCAGTTGCACTTGTATAAGGATTTGTGTCTTGATTTGTAGTTTCTGTGGTAGTCGTCTTTGTTGTTTGAGAGGTGGCATAACCAATGCAAGTTGAATTTAACAATAATGTTTTACGATAAATAAGACCCTGCAGTGATGTCTTAATTCGTATGCCAGTCATATTGAGTATGTGTGTAGAGGCTTGTGACAAGGCTCCCTGTGCCAATGCGGCCAACAAAACAATCCATGCAATAGCCCAACCATTCGATAGTAAATCTAGCCAACTTGGATAGTAAATTTTCACTTCAGCACCACTTAAGTACAAATTGGTAGAGTACAACGAAGATGAATACAATGATTCTGATGATGAGTAGGATGTGCTTTTTTGAATGTAATCGATGCCATTGCCCATTTCATTATACACATTGGTATTATTACTATTTTTGTAGTTGCTGTTATTGTATAATACATTACTTGTGTTTGGGTTGTTGTTGTTGTGCTCATTACTATAGCTGACATTTAAATTTGGCATCCAAAGTGTTCCTGTTGCTGCTATTGCAGCATCTTTTGCTTGTGTTACTGCTTGTTTTACAGTTCCAACAACTGCTGCCTGTATGTTAATGTGATTTCTAATACTTCTACCTAAATTATCATTCTCTTTTAAGTATTGTAATGCTGATGATGATAATGATGATGGTGTTAATAATAATGATTGTATCTCTGGGGTGGCAATTGATGTATTACTATTGTCTTTACTTATATTAATGCTATCGGTCATGTTGTTTTTGGTTGTGTTCGTTTGCAGTAATGCATTACAGCTATTGTTGTTAATGTTGTTGTGCATACCATACATATTTTCTATGTATTGTACAATTTGTTGTATGGCCAGTGGGCCAATTACCGCAAATAAATCACCAAAGAGTTTTAACAGGCCACCCAATGTGAACATTCGCCAACTGCTTTTCAAATAGCACAGCCATAAAGAAGGAGGTTTATTTGAATTTTTCTAAAACAAAACAAAAAAATAAATAAATAAAAGAAAATATTTGAATCGATAATGATAAAATGAAGTATATAAATAAGTGTGGAGCTTAAAAAACTAGCAATTTCGTTCAGAAAAAAAGATGTGTTAAAGCAAATTTTCAAATTAATATCGACTTACCACTTTAGCTGTTTTGTATATTAACAAGAAACGATCATAATGGGCTCTGGCACTATCCTCTGTGCGCATTTTTCCTAAATCTTCCAATTCCAAAGGTTCTTTATAGCCAAACCAAAGCAAAGGAGTAAGCCACCAAAAACAAGCCTTTGAGTAAAATGTAGCCAAAGTGTGTCTGTAGCCAATTTTATTATAATCTTCCAAATAGTCAAGGGAATAGCGCTGTTGTAAAACAAAACAGATATAAATTCAAGGTCAATTTAATTATTATTATCATTATTATTGCACATTAATACAATATTAATGACTAGTTTTTTCTAAAGCATTATAAATTAATGTTAAAATTACTTTTTTTCTGTTTGCAAAACTTCTAGCTTCCGCCGCTTGTACTCACAAGGCGTTTTATTTTTGTTTTTCTATTTTTTAATTTTACTTTTGTTGCAACGTTGTAAACATTAGTTTTGCTTAGTTTGCCAACTCTAGAGGGGCTTAAATTTGTAAAACCAGTAATGAGAATCAGGCTGCGCCATAACAACAACAACTAAAACAATGTTTTTACCTTTATTTGATCATCGTTTTTTGTTTGCCTTAAAAATAAACAAATGCTTCAAAATGTCCTTCAAAATAAAAATAAAAAAAAAACACTATAAAAAGCAAAACCGAGCAAACGAAACAAATGGTTACAAGCGGAAAATAATATGCAAAGCAAAATGTAGGAAATGTATGTGGAATAGAGGATCCCTAAAGGAAGTAGCGACTGCAAGCCACCACTATAGATGTTTTACATTTTTCATTTTTTGCAATAAATATTAGGAAACATAAACAAAATAAAACTATTATTAGGGCAAAACAAAAGCCTTGTTATTGTGATTTGATTTTGTGAAAATTATTTTATATTTTAGGTAAACTAAATGCCAAGAGTTGTAATTGACTTTTTTTAAGCAATGATTTTGATTTTTTTTATTCATAATAATTATTAGCTTAGAGATGGCAATATGAAACCATATCAAACAGATAATGAGAAGAGCATACAAATCTTTGTTTTTTCACTTTTCTTTTCTTTTTTGCTATATAACAGAGCCATTTTTGTTTTACTACAATTTCTTGCTTGCTCTTTTTTACATTTTAACCACTTTTAATAATAATAATCCTTCTTTTATAAATATAAATAAAATTAATTTTGTTTGTTTTTTGTGAAATTTTGTATCATGGGCAAAATCGGGAATAGTACCTTGGCAAAATGGGGAATGCTAAAAGCCACTCTCAGCACCAATGAGGGGACTTCAAAACTTTTTAAAAATACTCCAAAGTATTTTGTATCCAATTGGGTGACAGGTTAATAATATAAATTATCTTTCCTTTAAAACAATGTATGGCCTATCCGATAATCTTTTATGGTTCGTCCGGAAATTCACAAAATCCCCTAGGTCAGCTGTAATGGGGATTAAAAATACTCCAAAATAATTGCTGTCTAATTGGGCGTCAGATTATAAATCTACAGGGCCTCAGTTTTAAAATGGTGTGTGTCAAATCTGGTATTCTTTTCACGTTTCTCCGAAAAATGTAACAATTCCTTAGAGCAACAATTTTGGGGTATGAGGGAACTTCAAAAAAGTTTTAAATAAACTCCAAAGTAATTTCTGGCCAATTGGGTGGAAGATTACTGTTGAGTACGCAACATTGGTGAGTTGCGACGTTACAAGAAAATACAACACTAAAGACGATAAAAATAGAAGTTAAATTCAAACGGTACTTTTCAGCCTTGGCTTCTTTTAATTATTCTCTTTTCATTCATTCTATTGCCTGCGCTAGAAACTAAGAAACCATTTTTGATGAAACATTAAAACTTTTGTAATGACTTAAATAAATGAATTCCTTTTTTATACAAACATTAATAATACGCCTATTTTAAATAAACATTTACAACAATTACAAATATAATTGTCCCATTTCTTAATCTTATATATTTACCTACATACAACAAAAGCATTTGAAAAATCAGTTCAACTGTTTTCAAGATTCAGATAAATTCAAAAAGTGGGCGTAAAAATGGGTGTGATTAGTTTTTATTTCCATAAAAAACAAAGTAACGTTATTCTTAGCATATAAGAAAAAATTAGCTCAATCGGCCAACCCTTCTTCGACTTTAGATAAATTTAAAAAGTGGGTGTCTGAAAGGCATGATCAATTTTTCTTTACACAATGTGCGAGATTAATATCTATAATCAAAAATAATTAAGTGGTAAGACTTAAAATGTGTACCGATCAAGAACGATAAAAATCTGTACACATTATGCTATTTGCGTCCAAAGTAGGGTCTTACAATATGAAGTAAATTTTAAATTAAACTTTACCACGATTTAAAATTATTGGTGAAAAAGCTATGTTACTGTATCAAAAATAAACTTGATTTCAACTGATATGCCTTTTGATTTTAAAAGACTGCAATTCGCAGTACGTTTTGCAGTTGCTTTGCTATGACAATCAATAGAGCACAAAGAAAAAAAGTAGCATTTATTAACTGCCTGATTTTCTCAAGGATAGTTAGTTTTATGTTGCCTACAGCAGTGTTGGGAGTAAATCTTTTACATTTTGCAACAAAGAAAAACCTAAACTATTGTAAATCTGAAGGCTTTGAAATATGTAAAATTTGTCAATTCTAAAGATCATACTCGAAATCTATTTTTAAATAAAGACTCTAAACTCAAATAATGCATGTTCACTTTGCAATAATTTCCTTTAAATTGTTAGTTTTTTACTATTTAACAACGTTTAAAAAATCGCATTAATAGAGTAAAAGACCGGGCGAGACCGGGTAAAAAACAGTTAGTTTTAAATAAACTTAATAATGAATTCTGTGGTCAAATAACAGATAAAACTGAATCACTCATTAAACGAATTGAGGCTTTAACAAAAACCATTAGTGGATTGCAAAAAAATCCTGACATAAGTTTATACTCGTAATATCGGATGGAGATTTTTTAATAAACAAATTTTTTTAAATAGATTAAAATTGGCTTTATTTATTAACCACATCGCATTATCATATCATAAATTACTTTTCCAATAAATTTATTTTAAGAGTTTTAATTACTCGCTAGTTAAACTCAGAACTACAGAAATAATGTTTTTTTTTTTTTGCAAATAAAGTTTTACCCCCAAGAATAATATCCATCATAAATCACATTATTTTTTATATGCAATTAAATATAGAAATTTTTGATAAGACAAACTAAAAACTCAACTCATTTTCTATATAAAATTGTACGGCAGCATGTGCAGTCTTTAGCTTTTAACAGAAATCTGTTTTTTTAGTTCATGCGGCTTACATCTCATGCCATAAACTCAATTAATTTGTAAACATATTAAAATCTCTTATACAGTTTTAATTTTTATATTTTCCATTAACCACGAAGAAAATTTTCATTTTAAATATTTACCAAAACTCAGTTTGCGGAAGTAAGTTTGAATTTTATAGCTTAGATTTTTATATTTTTATCTAATATTATACTCGTTGTAAAAACAAAAAATAAAAAATATCTTTAGCTCTTAAAAACCACAACTTGTGATCTGTTGAATTCATTAATTAAAAATTATGCAAAAAAATTTTATATTCTTCTTTCTCTTTTGTTTTAATACACACTCTGACACTGTGTTAGAGTTTCCCATAAAAAATATTATTATTAGAGATTTTTTAAATTGAACTTAAACTAATCACGGCTAACAAATCGGTTGTTAAATAAAATAGCGTTTTCAAATAAAATAAAATATAAATTAAAATATCCTTTAAAAGGTTACACACAATCGATTTACTATGTATGTTTAAAAATTGTAAACCCAATGATTTAAAAGAAACTTATATTTACTTCAACATTTTTGAGGGTAACGGCACACAGTGTCATGGTTTCATTTAACGAGGGAGTTATAATAAGAAGTTAAAATTCGGCATACAAATTCAGGTTGATAAAACATTATCAAATGCAAAATTTCAAAAGTTTTGGAAGAAGGATTCATGACCTTCCCATATATCCTAAAATTTAAAAATACCATAAAGGTAAGAAAAAAAATTTCAAACTTCATTAAATTTTGTATATTTGTAAGATATGATATTCTGAACGGTTTAACCAAATTTGATCAAAATCGGATAAAGGACACGCCAAGTTCAAAAGTTTCAAAAAATTGAAAAAAAGTATACTTTCTTAGATTCTAATTTCGTAAACAAAACACTTACATATAGTAAACTTAATAAAGAATATACCCACCTCAAATTTTATTTATTTTTTTTGAAAATGGTATAAAAGCTAAAAAATTTTTTTAATTGGCTGAAAAATGGCATGATATTAAAAATTTTTAAAAGCCTAAGCTTTAATTTTTCTTTGTGAATACTATTTTCTATAAATTTTATAACGGAATGCAGCAGGAATTTTGTATAATTTTTTTTAACAGACTCCATTGAAAAGCATCACGAATATGTAATTTTTTTTGACACTGAAAAATCATTATAAAACTCAAAAGAGCACTCAAGAACACTAAGCAATAAAATATCAAAAAATTTCATGTTTTTCTTATTTACCACCAAAGTTGGGTTATGAATAAAAAAGTTGTCTTTGCGCTAACGGTATCTCCCATATGATAAATAAAGGGTGTCCGAACAAGAACGCAAGATTTAAATTTGGCGCCATTCGAAGTGTCATTGTTTGACATTTGAACAATTGTTATCCTTTGCTAGTAGAAGGTACGAGGTTAGTAAAAAATTACCATGGAAAGCGAAGGGAATTCGTTAAATGGGTATTGGAGAGACAACATGAAAATGCTGATTTTGCCGATAAAATCGTCTTCAGTGACCAGGCCCATTTCCATCTTGATGGCTTCGTCAATAGGCAGAATTCTCGCATTTGGGGTGAGGAAAATCCTCGAGCGATTCACGAGAAACAAATGCATCCTCAACGTGCTACTGTGGTGTGGTTTTTGGGCTGGAGGAATCATTGGACCTTTTTCTATGAAAATGAGGCAGGTCAAGCGTAAACAGTCAATGGTGTTCGGTATCATGAAATGGTAACCAGTTTTTTCCTGACTAGAATTGAAGAAATGAATGTGGAGGGCTTGTGGTTTCAACAAGACGGCGCCACATGTCATACAGCCAGAGAAACAATTCAATTGTTGCATCAGTCATTTATTTAAAATTTAAACGAAAATAGTATTGCATTTAAGCGTACATTCTCCTCTTACAATTCTATTACAAATATATCAGCCATTTCAAAATTTATTTGAATTTGAACTATAACAAACACAAGTACAATTTTGGATTTTTCCAGTAAACTACTCTCGTACATAGGAACCTTAACTTTGAGGTACAATAACTAAAAAACTACTTAATGTTTTATAAATATTTTAGTAGAAGTCTTTTTTATAGAAAAATTTAAAAAAAATTTAATTCCCATATAGGTTTTACCCATTTTTGGCCAAGCTCCTGACAGTGTGCGGTGCCTTACAAAAAAAGTAAATGAAAATTAAAACGAATAAATTTATACAGTGAACTTTTGTAGTGGATATTTAACACATTCAAAAGCGGAAAAAATATAAAAAAATTAGCTGTTTATTTATGGACAAGTGTACAAAAGAAGGTATCGTTTGCTTGTACAAAAATAGGCCCTAATATCTGTTTTTGTTGTATGCTTTCACCCTTTCAAGGGACCATAAGTGTACTGAATACAAAACAGTTCATTTAGTTATATATTGTTACGTTTTAAGACTATTATAACAACGAAAAGCTTATTAAGGTCCTTTATTAGAAAAAAAAATACATTAAATTCTATTTTATCAACACTTATTGTAGAAAAACTCTTTTTTTGTAACCGTTACAAAAACACAATTTGTATACTTTTTTAATATCTGAACTAAAACTCCACCTCATGGCAATCTCAGCATTACTTTATATACCGTTTCATTTATATCTGGGACCTTCTAGATTTATCAAGTAATGAACCATAACGGCCATTTCAACCTAGAACCTCAGCCTAGAACCTTCTAAATTTATCTAGTAACAATACCAAGTTGTAACGGTCATTTTAGATCTAACCAACACATGAAACTTATCTATACACTAACAGAAATATAAATACTACAGATCTTACTTTATAACTCACACACAAGCATTGATTTCACAAATTTTAGGCATTAACTTAAATAATAAATTGCTATATGTAAGTACATAAATACAATTTCTTATGAGTAATAATGATTTTTCGTAACAATATGTAAACAGCTAAATTAGGAGAATTTTAAAGATAAATCCAAAAGAAAATTGTTGCCTTAATACAAATTTGGACACATGCCGATGCTGAAGAACTTTAAAATAGTTATAATTGAATATAAAAACATAAAATCTAGGAAAATCGTACACAATTTACGTTTTATCTAATTTTTGGCTTGGAATATCGGTGTCCCTATTTAAGAGGCTATCAACATATCAATAAAATTAATTTTCTGGTTGCTTGTTCGCTTTACAAATTTTTTTTCCAAAGGATTTGTCTGAAATTTGGCCTCTGTACTTCCAGAGAGGTCGCCATCATCACTGTTCATAAAAATGTGTGCCCGTACTTAATTTAAGCCTGAAATTATGCTTTAAAATATTTTATTCACGACTTTAGCTAACGCCTCTGTTAATGAGCTAGTTAATAAAGCAAGGAATGGCTGTATATATTTGGATTTTATTTGTAAATAGATTTATCTAAAAATTGCTACATAAGCTCTCTATATTCTAGGGATAAGGCGAAGCCGGTCAAAAATATCTAGTTAATTAATATTTTGTGCGCTTCGACTTTCATAACTCTAGTCCCTCACATATCACCTTTGCAGAATACACGTAATTTTTTTGTAACCCGCAACTTCTCTAAAAAAATTTTTTTTACATTTTGTTCAGAAAATAAAAGTGTAGCGAAATATTTTTAAAAATTTTTATTAAAAAATACTTTGTACTTTACTATTCAAAAAAATTATATTTTTAAAAATAGATATCATTGATTTTGTTGATTACATTTTTTTTAAAATAAAAACTAAGAATTAATTTTTTTATGAATTTGAAAGAAACAATTTGTTTAAAATTTATTTTTTTATTAATTAAATTTCACCCAACAAGAGCTTTTAAAATTTTTTTTTATATATTTTTATAGAATATAAAGTAAGTTAATGAGAAATTATTTACTTATTTAGTGCCGTTCTGCATTCCGAATCCAAATGGATGTTGCAGCTCCTCATAACTAATTTAGGCTCTATTTTCGGACTTGTTAATAAATATTTACTTGTTTTTCCTTTGTTTTGCGTAGGAAAAACTTGCTGAAATTAAACTCCCAATCATGGCATACAACTCCATTCTCTTTTAGTTCAAAATTTGAATGTACAACTTTGTGTTATTAGAGACTACAACTCTTCAATAGCAGTTGTTCAATTACAACTAAAAAAACTAAAGAAAAAGTTCATTAAATAAGAAAAAAATGTAATTCCATATTTTTTAATTCCGTTCGGAAAGCAGAACAGCACTGAATTGCAAAAAAACATTTTTTGAGTTATGACACTATTGAAGGAAATAAGCGTTGTGTAAGTGAATTTTATTTTTGCAAAAGCTCTAAAAAAAATTTTTTATTTTTCACAAAAAGTTCGTTAAAAAAGTTTTTTTAATTTTTTTTCTTTCACAAAAACCAATAAAAAACCAACAAAATTATTTTTTTTTAATAAAAAGTTTCTATTTTCGTAATTAATTACATAATTTTTTTAAACTCACATTTATGATGAAAAATAAATTTTATGAGGCAGCCTTTTGTTTATTTGAAATTCCCCTTTCCTGTTTTCAAGCTCCCTCCCCCCCTGTAGTTACTTACGTTAAGCATGACTTTTTGAGTGGTTTTGATTTTGTTTATTTTTTTCTTGTTTTAATTTTATTACAATTTTTTATTTTATTCTTTTTGGTCTTTTCATTTAAACGTTTTTTTTAAATATTATTGTTTACGGTGCTAGAGAATGTCAAGCTAATAGTTTATTTTAAATGCAAACAACAGCAACAACAACAACAACAAAAAAACGTAAAAAGAAGAAAATGCAAATGCATTTTTGATGTTTTGTTGTGGTTTATTATTGTTGCTGCTTTAAATGGAACTGGCTTGTATTTGTTATTATTGTCATTATTATTTTTGCTATTGGTGTTGTTCTTGCTGTTGTTGTGTATACTACTTGTAGTGTTTGTTGTTGCGGTTATAAAAACAAATAAATTTCCGGATTTTATGAAAATTCTGTCCTTTTGTATTGTGTTGCTGGCTGCTATGGTTGCATTTAATGTCATTCCTTGTTGCGCCTTTAAGCTTATCTTGCTTTTGATTTTTATTTTTGTTGAATTTTATATTTCCAGAGTATTTTTTTTTTAAATTTTGTTTTTGTTATTCCTTCCTTTTTTTGTTGTTGTTAAAACAAAATGTATTCTTAGCTGCTTAGGTATAATAATAGTAATAATACTGTCTTTTATACTCAACTTTGTCTAAGCGCAAGCAATTTCACCCTGAGAGACTCACACACACACACATATATATACATATATACAAATAGTTTTAAATATGATGTTGGCTTTAGTAGATTTTGTAAGTCAACTGGCGGAAAACTACTTAGTTAAAGTTTCTTTCTTCCGCTACACTGCCAACTAAATTTTGTTTTCTGTTGTTTAAAGGTCGGGATTTTGATAATAGTTTGTTTTGTTTTAATTTTTTGTTTGTTTTTTTTTCTGTTTTTTTTTTGTTTGCTCCACTTTAAGAAAAATAATAATACTTTTTATCAAATGTTTTAAAAGAATAATTTTAAAGTCTGCTAAATTTGGAACCTCTACTTGTTTCAGCAGAGTTAAGTTAATCAGCATCTTGAAATTGTAGTAAATTTGTTGTTAGAAAATTTTAAGAGACTAAAATAAATTTTTAAAGTTTTTCAGCCATTTTTCAGTCAAATATTATTTTTTTAATTTTGCACATTCTTCTTAAATATTCAACAAAACAAAACAAAGTTTTAGTGAAATGCAAATATTGATTAAAATAATTTTCTTTTAATACATAAAATAAAAACTTCATCTCATTCAGATAAAGTCAAATTAACGAGATCTAAAAATAAAAATATACTTTCTGTAGGCACTCAATTTTTAAATAAAAAACAACAAATTTTAAGAAAAATATCCAATATGAATGCAAAATAAATTTAATTTAATTTAATTTAAAATCTTTGCAAGCATTTTTTTTAACCAAACAATACTGAAATAAATATTTAATATCAAAGAATATAAAGAAATTCTAATTAAAGGCAAAAATCTAAACTATTCCAATTAAATTTCTGTATTCTGTATGTTTTATTACACACATAAGACCGATTGTCTGGTTTCGTGTTTTGGGGGTACATACATTACGGCAAGTTCAGCTTAAAAATGTCCATAAAATTACAAAGCAGAAATTAACTAAAAACTAGTTTTGATTTTTCTCGGGAATTTGTTGACCGATTGTTTTGATTTTTTAAAGACCTTATAACTGTCATTTCTGACATAACTGCATACATTTATCTTTTTTTTATTCGTTTTATACTTTATAAAAAATATTAAAAATACCTAGTCAGAAAAATTAAAAATAGAGGTAGTCGCGGGTCGATTTTACTGAATTTCAATAGCAAAATAAAGACAATAACAAATGACTAGGTAACTAACATATGGGCTAGGGCCTACAGAAAGCTGTTTCAAGCGGATAGACAGACAGACGAGCAGGTGGACATCGCTTTTTTGGCTACGCCATTTATAAGCATCCATAATATATATACTTCATGGGGTGCCGTATGTAGGGTGTAGAAATTACAAACGAAATCAATAATATACATACCAATCTTACTTACAGTGAGGGGCAAGGCATATTCAATTATAAGGTAACTGCAAGAATACAAAAAATCTTATTTGGAATTTTAAATGCCAGAATAGTATGTTTATTAGGGCGGGTCGATTTAAAAATCGCTCAAATTACAAGGAAAATCGTTTTTTTATTTATTTACCAGAATGGTGTCAATTTGACAACGCTTTGTTGTCAGTAATGCATAAAGACGTGTAAGTGTATAACCGGGTCTATTTTGGAATTTCCTGTAGTGATTGGTTAACCGTGTATAGTTTTGCATACCCAACAAACCGTGTGACTTGAGAAAAATATTAAAATTTGCCTAAAGCATATATATTATTTATTGTAGAATTATATACATATAAATATATTTATATTTCATAAATAAATAAAAATAATACTTTCAGAATTTTTTAAAATTTTTAAATTAAACTGTATTGTACTGTAGTTTGATTGCTTTGTGGTTTGTTGGAGTTTCAAGTACAACAAATGAAACAAAAATATTGTATAGAAAATTTGACTTAAAACTATTTTTTAAATAAATTATATTTTCTGCGAAAATAAATTAACTTTAAATTCATTTAAATTTATTTACAAAAAATTTTTTTATATCCAATATCGCGCAAGGAACTATTAATTTATAAATTAATTTTTTATTTCAACTCATTCTATTTTCTTTTTTGTTTTAACAAATTTTTTTTTCTTTTTTCATGGCAACATATTTTACCAAATTTAAATGGCTTTCAACATCAACACAGGCACAAAATTAATAAAATAGTCAAAATAGTAATTTTTTGCGACTTGTCTGTTTTAATAAATTCAAGAATCGAAAATTGTTTAATAGTATTCATCTGACAAAATATATATATACATGCATACATATGTATTTATATATGTACGTTCATATATTATTTTTGTTATTTATTACTACTATTATTTAATAAAAGGTGATTTTATAAGAACTATCGGAAATTTAAAAAAAAACACATAAAATTCAGAAAAATGCATGAAATATTTATTTGGATCGATAGTTGGGTCGATATAATTTAATGTTTGAAGATTATTTCATGCAAATGTTGGCCGCGGCTGCGCCTCAAATGGTCCATCCGCTTAGTCCAATTTTGGCATATTATAAATTAATTCTGGTAACTTTGACCATTGGTTTCCAGGGTCTAGGCAGGAATCGAACCTCCGACCCCCAGAGTGATAGGTTATCACCCTACCAAATATACTATATACAGAGAAAAGAAGAAGAATATGGCACACTAAAATGTTTTACAGATTATCAGTAAGTGAATACTTTTGACAACTAAAAATATAAGAATGAATAAAAATTATGCACAAAAAATATGATTTTGTAACAAAATATGCAAAAAAAAATCATTTATAACAAAATATGCAATAATAAATTGATACCATTTTTCAATAAATTCTCGAATTCGGAAAAGCACATAAAAATCGATTTTAAGCTACTGTGTAAAAATAGTTGCAATAGTATTTGAATACCGCAGGACTGAATTAAAATTATAGATTTTTTCAACAGTTTCAACAACAAAAATTGTAATTTTTTTAATACAAAAAGTCACGTTTTCTAACAAAAATAACTTATTTCCTATAGTGTTTTGCTTTAAAAAAAAAGACGAATGAAATTTAAAAAAAAAAAACCATTTGAATAAAGAAAAAATATGTTTTACCTTAAAGAATTCTGTAGACAATATTTTTCACAATAACTGCCTTTTATATCCTTTTTACATATTATTATTTACTGTTAGTTGATTTAAATATTTATAAGCAAATACTAGAGCAATGCAGAAGCATACTTGAAAGGACTTACAAGCACTTTTTATTATAAAATATTACACATATTTGTAGTGATGTGTGCTTGTGCAGTGCTCTAGTAAACACATGAGTATGTTGTTTGTGTAAATATTGTTACTGTATTAGGACTCTTATTTTCTACATATCAAAACTACAATCACGCATCATGTTACAATTTTGTACGTTTTCATAAAAATACAATGAACTACAAAAATAGCAACAAAAAAAACAAGCAAATCAAAAAAACATTTTCGTATTTTCATTTGAAAACAGCTGATATCAACTTGTAAAAATATATTTTATCGCTTTTTATTGTTTGGCATCATCAAAGGGCTTTGTAAGAATATAGAAGATTTTTAACGCATAAACACAGTAAGTGTAAGTGCTCACACAACACCCACACGTATCTTTTACTGCTCATAAATAATCACATAACTGTGAATATTTACTGTAAATAACAGAGCCCTGCACAAACACAGCTTGCATAACTTATAAACACTTTTTATACAAAATAACAGCGGTTTTTATCCGATCCCGGCTTTTGGAAAAATAGAGTTATGCATTAAGCACATTCGAGACAGCAGAATACCGACTACACGACTACAAATGACGTTGTCTACAAATGTCGCCGTGTAGCCAGCTACTTCATTATTTTAGAAGCGGCAGCAGCAATTGTTTAGGTTATAGAAAGACATTTTTCAGAGGTGTCACGTTCAATTTTTTAATATGTGTGAAAATAAAATTATTTATTCAAACTCACAAAAAAGCATAAACACACATTCATTTGTGTATATAAATATACATAACACGTAATAATGTCAAAACAATTCGCTTCATTTCTTTAACACTTTTTGATTGTCAAATAAAATGATATATTTTCAAGCGTTCATTTTTAATTATATCTAAGTTGGCTGCAGCTACAACAATGGCTGTATAGGCATGTAGCTGTGATGTCTTGAAAATAATTATTTCAGTATAAATGCATGTATTCTATTTTTGACAGGTTGTAGTCGGTAGCCTACTGTCTCGAATGTGTTTTATGCATTAGTCACTAAATAGTTGAATTGAGTGATATTCGTGGCATAGACGAATCCAACAAAACATAGACCAGCAACATCTAGTCAGCCCTTTTTGAAGTAGAAACCTATACGTGTGACTTTGAAAATGTTTCTTGCAGCTCTTCATCTAGTAAATATATATTGTGTAAGTGTGTGTTTGTACGAATAGTATCATAACATCGTATGAATGTAAAGGGTTCTTCAACTGATGTGTATCTATTAGACTAATGCACAATTCTCTGCCATACATCACTACAAGCCACAGTTCCCAAAGAAACGAAACAATTACAAGCCTTTCGTTTTGTATAATAGTTTTTTAGGATTATTATTATATAAAACTACAAAATGAAAGGTTTCGTTTACTTTTTTTGCAAACTCTGCTACAAACATAAATAAAAAGTATTTGTAAGCTATGATTCTGCTTTTCTTTAATATCTATTTAATAATGACTTAAACTGTCTCATCTATATATACGTTTGTTTATTTTGAATAAACATTTGCTTAGAATAATGTAATTTTTAATTAAAATACAACATACTTGCATTATTATATTATTTTAATTAATTTTATGTATTTAATATATACAAGTAATGTTGCATTATAAAAATATTTTCTCCAAAGTTGTGGTCTTGCTTATTTAAACAAATATTATTTTGGCACAAATTTGAATGTAGATACAGCCATAGCAGTACCTTTTTTAGTGCTGTTTTGTTATAGCGCTCTGTTAAATTAATATAAAAATTATTTTAATTTTAAAATATTTTTTAAAGGTTTTTTTTTATATGGAAATTTAAAGATTTTGTTTTTGAAAAGAAAAAAATATTAAAAATACATTTAGTTCGGGGATTCCTAAAATGTTAAATTTTATACTAAAATGTGCATCCACAATACTGATTATGTTTGATTATGATCTCAGTAATTTTTATTAAATAAATATTAAAATAAAACAATCAATTCAACCAAAGTCACGTGTTGCTAATCAATCTGGAAAAATCTTAAAATTGAAGAGGAAAATTAATGTTATTAGGCAAATTGAGAACTGTGAACGGCAGTCCAAAGTGTCTTAGTTAGGAGCGTAACCACATATTTTAGTGTAAATAGCTGTTTTTGTTAACTCCCAATTTCCAATAACGCAATATGAGCGTTAAATGAGGTATGCCTGTATATCTGTCAGTTATCAAGTTTTTCATTATTTAAAGCGGTCGTTAAAGGGGTTTACTAAAATTATCTTTTAAAAAATTTTTTTTTTAAAAAAATGAATGGCAAAAAATTTAGATAAATATTTTAAAAGACATGTCTTCTAGTCATCATACCTATCAGAGCTAATATGGAAAAATTGACTTGCTGTCAGTAATGAGAGGGCAATATATACCAAAATCGACAAGCTGCCAACATAAATAATGCTGTTTATTAGAATGAAAATAATTTTATAGAAGAGCTATTATTACGGCCTTCAAAATTATAGTCCTCAATAATTGTTCAATATTGTTACTGATATTGATTTTTATTCAAAGAATTGTGTCTATGCTTGCTTGCTTCTTTTTATTAATTTTTATTGAAACTTGATAATACTCTAAAGTAATCATTAGCTTTGTATTAAATTGAATTGAATTGCATCAATTAAATTATATAAAAATAAAATAAATCAAACGTTATAAAGGGAGTTTTTTATAGACGTATAGAACTTTAATTTGGCATTACTGTTCAATATGCCGACCGATTTAACAGCTGCCAAGTGATTTATTCTCAGTTTGGTTTGGCAATTCATCATGAATAGACTCACGCCTGAACAACGCTTGAAAATAGTGCAATTTTATTTCGAAAATAATGGTTCATAATTTTGATTTTCATAAGCGAATTTTGTTTAGCGATGAAGCGCACTTCTGGTTGAATGGCTACGTCAACAAGCAAAACTGCCGCATTTGGAGTGAAGCTAATCCTCAAGTGTATGTCGAAACACCGTTACATCCAGAAAAACTGACTGTTTGGTGTGCTTTATGGGCTGCTGGAATCATTGGTCCGTACTTTTTCAAAAACGATGATGGCCAGAACGTTACAGTCAATGGTGGTCGGTATAGTGCCATGATTACTAACATTTTCATTCCTGAATTGAACAACCATGATGTCCAGGAGCTGTGGTTCAAACAAGACGGCGCAACATGTCACTCAGCTCGTACCACAATCGATTTATTGGAAGACACGTTTGGTGACCGTCTAATTTCACGTTTTGGACATGTGAAGTGGCCTCCAAGATCTTGTGATTTCACACCGCTAGACTACTTTCTGTGGGGCTATGTAAAGTCATTGGTCTATGCGGATAAGCCACAAACGCTTGACCATTTGGGAGATAACATTCGCCGTGTTATTGCCGATATACGGCCACAAATGTTGGAAAAAGTCATCGAAAATTGGACGTTCAGATTGGACTACATCCGAGCCAGCCGTGGCGGGCATATGCCAGAAATCATATTTAAAATGTAATGCCACAAGATTATCTTTCGGATAAATAAAATTCATGTCAATCGAATAATCCATCTTTGTTTTATTACAATTTAAAGTTCTATACGTCTATAAAAAACACCCTTTATTTTGACTTGGTTAATTAAATTTAAATTTCAGCCGCTGAGAAGTTGAAATTTATCTAATTGTGATTCCTATAACCTGTCATATTGGGAGACGAAGGAAAATATTGGGTTGAAGTGTTAATAAGATTTGTCACAAAATATACTAATCCTTACGCATCCTTAGTTAAATTGAACCCCTGTAAGTATTCAGCAAATAAATTTCCAACCTTATCTCTAAGGTTCTAAAACTCATATTTCTTCTCCCGCTCAATAAACCCCATTAATGATATTTGCTGTGTTCTGGAGCAAATATTATTAATAGTTTCTTTGCTGGAAAGCAAAGGAACATTTAAAAAAAAACACCAATTTTATTCAGACTTATTGTGACAATACTCCCAAGTTAGAAATTCTACCTGAGTCTAGTATTCATTAAGAATTGAAAAACTTCTTTGGGTGTTTTTACCAACGGTTGTAGGTAATATTACCCTAAGTAGCGAAAACAGGTCCTAAATAGTTCATTCATCTTCGTCACATAACCTGCAGAGGTCATCCTCATATTCGCCAAATATTTCAATACTCTGCAATGTCTATTCAGGAATCCTGCGACACTGTGAATTCCTAACCGGGTATAAGCTAAGTAATTCTTTTGTTCTCTTCCCAGATCGGAAGCCCATGAATGTTTCCCCTGCTGTTTCCAGCCAGTATTATTGCTATTCTCTAAAAATTAGCTTAATAGAGCTCCAAGACAGCTCGCAGAATGGTTCTGGGAAAATAAATCTATTAGCCGCGCCTTTTCATGTGAGTTCGTCTGTCTTCTCATTGCTTACGTATCCACTATGACCTGACCTGGCTCCCATACCAGACAGAACTTATTGGCTTATATATAAAAAAAAATAATTTAATTAAAATAGTTCAAGAAAACAGAAATTTAATCCTATACAAAAATAAAATTTTTATTTTTTTAACAAATGTAATATTTGCTGTCAAGAAATGGCGAAGTATTTTCTATGTGTTTGTTTAGAAGACATAACGAGACTTAAATGAATGAGTCGAAATAGGCAAAAACCTCATACAATGTGATCTCACTGAAATTTTTCTTATACAGTTCTTGTAAAGAGTTATTACTTTCAAATCAATATAATCAAATTCAAACGAAAGCAGACGGAAGAGTCATTTAATCTATGCTAATAAGGAAAGTAGCTTAAGTCGACTTAAAACAAATTTACTTGTTTCTAGAATCGAAATAATTTCATAAGAAAAACTTTTAGGACTGCTAAAAATGTATTCCTTTAAAATTACTTAATAAGCCATAAGCGATTTTTCCTTATTGTCACAGAAATATCACACCATACGTCAATCGATATTGACAAAATATCTTTGAAAGCTTTTAAAGACACAACAGTTTCTTTTTTCCTTCAGCAGCTAATCCTGCTCTTGTTGAAAAACCTTTTATTTTTATGTGTTACTGAAATATATAATAGTTTCTGTTTTACAGCAATATTTGCTTGTAATGCAGAGATTTATTTAATACATTTTACTGGAACGCAAAGTTTTTAAATTTTTTTAGTTGTCTAGAGTATCGGTATTCTAAGGGAATTGCAGAATTTTCAATGATTCATATGTTATCAGTTCCTTTTTATTTCAAGCTTTCTTCCTACACCTCCCCGCTTTCTTTCTCTACGTGCGTTTTCATCTCTTGCTTTTTTTTGTACTTTATGGTGTGATTGTTGTTACTGTTATTTGTGTTATTTTAAAACCAACAAACTGTATCAGTTTTCTCATCAGAGTCAAAAAAAATGAAGTTTTTTCTATTTGAATATTAATGTTTCTAAAATATTTTTATGTTGTTGTTGTCATGCGAGAAAATGCTTGCTTTCGAAGTGTTATTGATGGAGAAACATACTCGTACATACATATAATATATGTATATTCAAAAAAAAAAAAAATATTTGAGTTCTTTTAGAAAATGATTTTAACTTTTGGTATGGAATGTAGTAGTTCCTTTAAAAGGAATTATTTTTAAGTCAAAAACACAAATCACAGTCTAACAGAAGATGGACAGAATTAACATCCACAACAGTAAAATTAAACAAATCATAGAATGGACATTCATATATGCATATCGTTTATTGTATAAAAAACAATTTAAGTACTGGACCTTAATTATCTCATTCTATATTGAATGAAACTTTAAAAATTTTTATTATAAAATAATTCTAAAATTTTGAATCAAGTTGCTCGCTATCGAGAACTGCATTTTCAATTAATTTAGTTTTTAATGTAACAAACATTGGCAGCAATTAAAATATTAAAAAATAAAAAACTTTTCAACATTTTTGAGTTGCCGCACACACATTACGTATACGCAAGAACGTTATTAATATAACTCATACGTTCAAAATTTGAAAATTATAATGCTTGAAAATAACAGTAATAACCCAGCCAGCATTTGAGATTTTAAATCAAATTCGAATTTTTTACTCTTCTGCGCGATTAAAAAATCTGAATATGCGTTCATTTTCTACTCATAAAAGATACTTTTGTCGGCAGAAAATGGTACCCTAACCGCTACTCTTTTGAATGAGTCATTTTGTTGACTTTTCATCTGCGCATAATAAATTACAATTATCACATTTAAAAAGCATGCAAAATTCGGTTTGCGACCAAGCACGTTTTATCACTCTTCTATATGCTCAAAAAAACTCACCGTTGAAATATTCACATTTCAAATAAAACACTTTTAAAACTTAAGTACGAATCATATTCGAGTGTTTTTTTTAACATTTAAGTGATTAATCAGTTTTTGATCAAGAAAAAAGTGCTCGAATAGGACTCATAAAGGTGATTTTTAAAAAACGATCTTCCAAATGCTGGCTGGAATATAGTTCTAAGTACAAAAAAACTTACCTCTTTGTAAACTGTAAAACCATCTATGACAGCCAGCAGCAATAAACAAACAGCCGACGAAGCTTGTATGACAGATTCCAAAGTCAAGAATGAATCGTAATAAACAATTTCTGCTAATTCGTAAATGCGTAAAACAAAAATTAACACCGACAATGTGCAGCTGACATATAAAAATTCTACAAAAATAGACAATTTCATGACAAAAAAAAAGAATTTTATTTTAAAAGTCCTCTTCGCTTACCTAGAGATTTTTTTAATTCAACCAAACGATGATACCAAATTAACATGATTGTTAAAATCAGAGCTGACAATGCATTTGCCAGACTGGCAAAACCAATAACAACAACAATTACCTGATCCGGTTCAGTGTTTATAATTGTCTGTTGTTGGTCTTGTTGCTGCTGTTGTGGCAAATTACTTTCACTTCCGTTTCCTTTGTAAACGTTTTCATATCCGTTACTGTCACTATTATTCATAGCAAGTACAACAACTCCACCACCAGCATCATGTATATGGCTGGGCAACGGCAGCAAAGCTTTTGCCAACTCTATTGTATTAATGGCAAATAAAAAAAGAGCTACGGCTGCTCGTAAATTATGAAATGTTAACAAAGTTTTATGGCACCTGAAAAGCATTTAAAAAAATTTTATTGTTTAACAAATAAGTGAAATAAGCAGCAACAATAAAACAATTATTCAAATGGCTTTAAAAGGTTAAGAGAAAGTTCATATTCAAGAGAAGTTTTAAAAATTAAAATTACCAAACAAATTAATTTTAATTAATTGGCCTGACTCCGGTACCACTTAGTTTTACTAGTACTCGCTGCTCCCTATCTCTTGTTTCTTATATGAAACAACAATTTATGAGTTTGTTGTAAAGTTAAATCTTGTTTGTATATTTGAAATGGCTCGTTGCTTGCAAATGCACTTTTCTGAGGAGTGGAAAATTATGTGTGTTTTATTGTTATCCTCAAGCAGCCATCTGGGAAAACATTGTTTCTAGGCAATTATGCTCTATTATTTAGCAAGTATGCGTGTACAGCAGCATACTTGAATTAAATGAAAACATATAAAATGTAACAGTGCATATAAAAATTATATTATCTAGATGTTTAGAAGCACAATATTAAATGAAAAGGCTTTTAAAATTAAATGCCTCAAAGTCAAGTGCTTAAAAGCATTAAAACACCTGACGCGTCATATTATTTATTAAGTTCTGAAAAGAGTTGGTCTTTTTTTTTTTAATTTAAATAAATTTTTATTCTTTTTTAATTTATTTTATTGTTATTATTTTAAACAAATATTTTTAATTTTAGTTTTGTTCCATCAATGCTGGGCTCTAGGTCTATCATTAGTAAAAAAAAAATTTTATATATAAATTATAGATTTTGAAGCATGGTGTATACTGAGATCCCAGTTGAATCCTGCATGATTGAAGCTCCTCCTATCAAAAGCAAAGAGTCATCAATTTGTTAAAGAGAGATCAAAAATGGAAACAAATTATTTGTTTTGCTCTAGCACACTTCTTGATATCAACTATCGGAAATAACTTTTGTCAGGAAAGGCCTCAGCAACAATTACAAAATATATGAGCCAAGCGGCTCTCTTGCTACATTCTCTGCTCTAGTGGGCCAATGCAAGACTGTGTTATCCAACCTAGAACGTCAGGCTGACGTATCCTTGATATGGATTCCTACACACAGTGGTTTTATTGGTAGTGAGCAGCTGGCTCTAACATGGCAAAGGCAGTCCGTATCGCTTGGTAGTATCAGCAGTGGTATTTTTGATCACTACCGGGAAAGGGCAGACACCAAATGTCGGAGTCTACAAACGTGTAAGGTCAGGCGTCAATTATATCCCCGTTATGATGGTAAGCGCTCTATTCAATTAGTGAGCGGGAATAGAAGGGACATTTTCAGGCTGGTGGCGGTGATAACTGATCATTGGATGATAGGTAAGCATGCCAGCAGGCTGGGACTGCCCTTCAGAGGGAAGAGACGGTCTTTCACCTTCTCTGTGCGTGCCCGGCTCTTATGGCTTCGAGATACAGATTTCTCGGTGCACATCTGATGGCCGAACTACCTGAGATATCGAGAGTAAGGTTAGCAGACCTTACGGCTACATGGTCTTGGCGAGTAGGTGGTTCAAGACGGAGTCTTGCGACTCTAATTGAAGGTCGTTTAGACCGCCACATAAACCAACCAACCAACCATGAGCTTTTTATAATGTTGTTATTTTTGAAGTTACCTGGTTTTCTTATACCACGTTTTGAAAGTAAAAAAAATATCAAATAAATTATAAACAAATCACTAAAATTATATTACTTTTATATATTAGCAATTTGAAATGTGGCAAAAAAAACAGAGAAAAATTTTTGTCCATTAAGTCTTTCAAAAGCTCCCGTATTCGCTTTCGGAAAGAACGCGGATTTAACACGCTACCAAAATAAAATAGAATAGGACTTTTGCTTATAATTTTTGATCAGAAATTGCACTTTTCGCAACATGGCTCCCTGGTAAATTCATGTACCCAGCATATTACAGTTTTTCGAAGGGCTTACAACAGAAATACCTTAAATAAAAAAGAAGAAGGCCACAGCAGTCAGTTCCTATAATATTATTAATATTATTAAAAAATAAATAAATAAAACAACTGCTGTCACCATAGACCATTCTACACAACAATTTAAACTTCTCTCTCTATCAGGTTCAAATTACAAGTAAATTGAAACACCCACCTGAAGTTTTCAAAAATAAATAATTTCAAGAAAAACAACAATCTAGTGGCTTCCCTAATGTCTCCGGACTTAACTGAAACAGATTTTTTCTTATGAGATTAATGTTAACTGGAAGTTTATAAAACGATACCATCAAATAACTTAAAGCAATCAATTCAATAGATAAATGAAATGATTCGTACTACAACTTTGTTATTTTTATTAAAAATTTGTTTTTTATATATTAATAATATGGAAAGTATTAGATATATAATTTTTTTTTTCTGTGGTAAGACTAGGATCAGACAAATTTGTACCTCTTTCCATTATTCTTTCCTCCTCCTACAAAATCAAGAATTGCGCAAATAAAATCGCCTTGTCTGGCCTTAATATTTTAATATTTTGTATGGTATCCATTGTTAGCCAGAACTGATTTCAGACGTCTAGGCATCACGAAATTCCTATATTTGTAAACAGATAACTTTTACCTTTTTTCTTTTAATACGGTTCTTAATCTTATGTTCCCGGACTTTTTCATCCAAATAAGGGATTTATATCAAGATTTCGTGGCAGATGTTTAATGTTATATTGAACTTATTTATTTCTGAGACTCCCTATAACACGGTTTTTTAAAGAAAGCGGCGATATAAATTAATCTGATTTGCCTTATTTATATGTTTTTCAAAACACAGTTTCCATAGAACGTATAATCTATTTTCAATTAATTTAAAGTTTCACACAACAGGGCTTCCATATAACGCGGCACGAATTAATCACGTTATAAGAGATTTGACTGAGTTTTATGAAACTTGGGCGTAATCCACTAAAGGAGTAGCTTTCTTAATATGCTATCCCTCCCATTAATTCTTGTGATAGGAAAAAAATTCATTTGGCAAACCAATATAATCATAATACAGGGTTTCGCAGAATGAGCTATATGGTTTGAATTCGTTATAACTCTTTTAATTATTTCTTTCTATTAGTTTTTTTTAGCATTTTGTAAAGAAGACTTGGAGAATTAATTATGAATTATTACACGATCGAACAAAATACAAAAATAATTGAATTTTATTTTTCAAACCAACAGTCTATTGTGTTGACACAGCGTGCATATCGTCGTCATTTTAATGTGCGCATTAGCGTTAGCAATAAACCATTTGATTGAAATTTTCGTCAACATGGGTCTGTAAGAACCCTTCCTGGTGCCCGAAGAACACCTACCGTGCACACTGCTCAAAATATTGAACGTGTATGGGAGAGCATGCAGCATAGTCCATCAACATCAACAGGGAGACGTGCGACACAACTTGGACTATCACGGCGGTCGCTGCAGAGAATTTTGAGTACATGGACATCACTTACAGGATATCATTTTTCAAAGCTAATAGCAAAAACTTCCCCAATAATATACTGTATTTAAAAAAAAAAAGTTATAATAATCGCACAAATAAAAAATTTATAAACCATTTAAACCATATAGCTCATTCTGCGCCACCCTGTATAAATTACAAAATTACAAAAAAATTTATTTGAATTTCTTAATGTGTCACAATTCATTCATATAGGGTGCCAATATTTATAAAGGGTGTTTTTTATAGACGTATAGAACTTCAAATTGCAATAAAACAACGATGGATTATTCGATTCACATGAATTTTATTTATCCGAAAGATAATCTTGTGGCATTACATTTTAAATATGATTTCTGGCATATGACCGCCACGGCTGGCTCGGATGTAGTCCAATCTGGACGTCCAATTTTCGATGACTTTTTCCAACATTTGTGGCCGTGTATCGGCAATAACACGGCGAATATTGTCTTCCAAATTGTCAAGCGTTTGTGGCTTATCCGCATAGACGAATGACTTTACATAGCCCCACAGAAAGTATTGTAGCGGTGTTAAATCACAAGATCTTGGAGGCCAATTCACAGGTCCAAAACGTGAAATTAGGCGGTCACCCAACGTGTCTTTCAATAAATCGATTGTGGCACGAGCTGTGTGACATGTTGCGCCGTCTTGTTGGAACCACAGCTCCTGGACATCATGGTTGTTCAATTCAGGAATGAAAAAGTTAGTAATCATGGCTCTATACCGATCACCATTGACTGTAACGTTCTGGCCATCATCGTTTTTGAAGAAGTACGGACCAATGATTCCACCAGCCCATAAAGAGCACCAAACAGTCAGTTTTTCTGGATGTAACGGTGTTTCGACATACACTTGAGGATTAGCTTCACTCCAAATGCGGCAGTTTTGTTTGTTGACGTAGCCATTCAACCAGAAGTGCGCTTCATCGCTAAACAAAATTTGCTTATGAAAATCGGGAACAACGGCAATCTCGTTTTCGAAATAAAATTGCACTATTTCCAAGCGTTGTTCAGGCGTGAGTCTATTCATGATGAATTGCCAAACCAAACTGAGAATAAATCACTTGCCAGCTGTTAAATCGGTCGCCATCTTGAACAGTAATGCAAACTTAAAGTTCTATACGTATAGAAAAAAACACCCTTTATTAGAAGGTTAGAGGTTAAAACTCCCATAAAATGTTATGATAAATAAATTTCATAAAAACAATTTCTAAAAAAAATATATTTTTTTTATTTTTTCATTTACTTTATATTGACAAATTAGTTTTTAATTGGCAAATCAATTTCTTAAAGAATAGTGTAATACTTGTATGCTCTGTATTTTTGTTTTTTTAATTTCATTTTGGCATATTATTTATTAAATCAAAAGTTTATGGCTTTGTTCATAATTTAACAAAATAAAGCTTTCAACAATCATAAAACAATCTGAAATCCCAAAGCAAAGTATAAATTTCAAACAATTAGTTATTGGAAATTATAAAACTTTTTTCTGACATATTTTAATTTAAAAAATACATTAAAGCTTGAAATATCCCTTAAGAATTTTAAAAGTAATTAAATATACAAAAATACAGATTTAAAGAAATAAATAAAATATTTATACACACACACACACACACATCGATTGATATACTACATAAAAATTTTGTTATGAAGTTGCATTGTTATTGAAATAAAGAAATTATATTGATAAAGTTTGCAAGGATACAGACATACATACACACACACACACACATACCCATTATTACATGCACACACACGCACATTTACATACATATATGATCATATATGGGTATACAAAAGAATTTAACCTACATTTGCCAAACAATGGCCTTAAATGCCAGCATATTTTTAGGAGTAATAAACCGTCTGCTACACAAAAGGGTTCATTGTATGAATGAGTACTATATAACACTCTATCGACACTTTTTTGGTTTTTTTTTTTTTTTTTTTGGTAAAAACTATAATGAATTATTATATGGAGCATACGAGTTGCCATTACTATCACAGTAATTCCTTTCTTTCAGTTCATTTGCTGGTCAAAATAAAACAATAGAAGCAACAACAATACATAGATATACTTAAATCAATATTAAAACTACAATAACACACAAAAGCATAAAAGGAGGGGTGTTAAATGAGGTAATGCTACAAATTAATATCATTTGATAAGATTAAAATAAAAGACATAATTAGTTCTTCAAAAAGGAAAACGTTTATATTTCAATACGACTTAGTCAAAGCATACGAGTATAACTTAATTGATTCTGGTATGTAAACAAAAGCATGCTTAAATTAAACATTAAATCAATTTGACAAAGGTATAAAATAACTTGAATTATTTAATTAAAATTATATATTTAATTGCTTCAATTAACAAATTAATTGATTCAATGAAAAATGTTATGTATTCAAGTACAAATTTAATCATTTGAATTAATATTGTAAGGTTACCGCTGGTTGCTGGGACAGGTTAGCGGTGGCCAGGGTCGTATATATAACCAAAGGGAAACAACGTGTTTTGGTTTTTTTCTTTCTTCAATGTTATAATGCTCTTTGACTTTATTTAATTAACTCTTATATGCTTATCTACTGGCTATAGGTTATTGATGCTTTTTGCTCCGATGAAGCCACTATACAGGATTCTCTGTTGAGGAGGGCGGTATAATTACTTCTCTACATAGCAAACCTTTCCTACGAACACCTGAATACCGATCACCCAAACCCAAGTACGGTCGAATAACCCATCTACCTACTAAGCACCTCTTATTTCGTAGCAAGATGACAGCCAAATGATTCCCCTTTAACATTTACATTCCCTTTTACAGTGTTGTTGCACTATATAATTTGTAACTTTCTGGGTTATTTGTGATCACATTAATTTTTTGCTTGAGATTGATAAAAACCTACACCTTTATGCACAGCAAACCTTTGAAAAGAAGTTGTAATAAGCAAACTTTTTCACAGAGTTTTCTTTTTCTTTTAGTTTTTTACAGGGTGGGCCAAAAGAAACCAAGGGGTGTAAAAGATTAATATCTTTTTTGTTTATTAATTTTTTTTTATTTTTTCTTTCAGATTATATAGACAACACTTGGAGAATTTATAATGGAGAGGTTCACAACTGAACAGAGAACCAGAACAATAGAATTTTATTATTTAAACCAGAGATCAATTATTTTATTATGAGTGATGAAGCTCATTTTCATTTGAATGGCTTTGTTAACAAGCAGAACTGTAGGTTCTGGGGTTCTCAAAATCCAAGAGCCATTCATCAACTCCAATTGCACCCCATCAGGTGTACAGTATGGTGTGGGATCACATCTGAAAATGTCATTGGGCCCTACTTCTTCGAGAATGAAGATGGAAGTGCTGTAACCGTAAATGGAGAACGGTATCGTTTTATGATAGAAAATTTTTTACGTCCTGCTCTTGAAAACAGACCTGGTATGTGGTTTCAGCAGGACGGAGCCACTGCCCATACTGCCCGAGACACAATAGCACTTTTAAGTCAAATTTTTGGAGAGCGAATAATTTCTCGAAATTCGGAAATTATTTGGCCAGCGCGATCGCCAGATTTGACAGCACCCGACTATTTTCTTTGGGGTTTTTTGAAGGAGCGATTGTATGTGAACAAGCCAGAGACAATCCTTGAACTCAAGGCAAACATTGTTGCAGAAATTCGAACGCTACAGCCACAAGTTTTGAAAGATGTTATGGAAAATGCTCTAAAAAGAGCCCATCAGTGCGAAGCTGAAAACGGTGGTCATTTAAGAGACATCATTTTTCATACTTAGTGTAAAAAAATTTCCATTTTGTATATTATATAATCTGATAGAAAAAATAAAAAAAAGTTAAGAAACAAAAAAGTTATTAAACTTTTACACCCCTTGGTTTCTTTTGGCCCACCCTGTATAAAACGGGACTTTAAAAATTGTCTTGAAATGTAGTAGTGATTCTAGTAGTTCGATTCAGTAACTTTTATTACGATCATTCGATATTTTATCGAATTCGGTATTCAGTAACTTTCTGACAAAACTATTCGGTACGATAGAAATCGTCATTTGCGATGATTATTTATGTGCAGTTAACTTCGTTGCAAATTTTGAATACCGAATTCGATAAAATATCGTTATACTTGTTTTTTCAATACGAATGTGCGTACTAAAGTTACTGAATCGCACTACAGGTTACATTTGAATGCTTGTGCCACAACTTCCGGGCTCTATTCTAATTTAAAGATCCAATATACTGCAAAGGTGTCATAAGTTCAATATTTATTTTTCCAATACATTAAGAACACAAATCCTCTCCTCTATAAAGAAATCGTAGCTTATTTTTATTTCACAAGAAAATATTGAAAATGTTTGCTATTTTTGCAAAATCTTTATTATATATTTTTTTCGCTTTGTACTCAAGTAAATGAACGATATACTATAATATATACCTCCGACTCACATACAAACGAAAAAGCTTTTCACTGATAAGCTGCGTAACTAAAAGTACATGCATACTTTAAATATTTTAGTCACTTGCCTTTTATTATTTTCAAAAAATAAACTGCAGCATTTAAAGCAAACGAAACAAAATGCATACATTCGTATGAAAAAAATGCAGGACAAAAATAATAATAATAATAAAAAACAGGAGCAGCGGCTACAATAACACTTCTCGTTATAGCAAAAATTTACGTAAATGGTGCGAAAAAATTGCTTCCATACATTTTGGGTGCTAAAATATATTTATTACTGTTGCAATATTTTCAGGCGCATTTGCGAAATTCATTACTTTTTCCACTGTTTTCCTTTTTTATTATTTTTCTAGCAATTTTTTTTGTTCTTTAGCTTAATGTTCTACTGCATATAATGTATTGCTAAATTTTGCTTGCCATGAAACCCTTGTAAAAATGATCTATGAAAAAAAAGCAGAAAAAAATGGCCAAACCAAAAGCAGGAAAAAGGTAAAAAACATGAAAACTGTTTAGTTTGTTAAAAAATAAAATATTAATTACTTTTTGGCTTTTTCTGTTTCGTTTACTCCCTATGAAAAAACCAAAAAAAAAATCTCTTATTTTAGGCAAAGCAGAGGTAACATAAATAATTGATATACGAGTATGTTGCATACTTTATGGGTTTTAGCATGTTTTTTTGTATGATTTTTCGCTTGCATTTAAATTCAGCAACAGCATTGTTAGAGAAAAAATTAATGGTTTAGAAAATCTAAAGATAAACCATAAAAAATATACCAAAATGCAGAAATGTCGCTAGGTAAAAACCTTAACCTTGAAACGTATGTATGTATGTAAATAAATTAAATTTAATTTATAGCAAATTAAAGCACAATAATTTAGTTAAAAACAATTTGGTTTTATAGTAAAAAAATTTAATGACTTGAAAGTAACTTCAACTAAGAAACCCAACTCTGACTAGAAATAGTTTTTGTTCTTGAAATTAAACATTATTTTTTTCACACAGTTCAATTTAAATTGGAGCGATAACCAGAGCGTTTTTTAGCTCCTTCTATTTATATTAAAGCGTCATCTCTAAATAAGAGTGCTGTTGGTGCGTATTTGCTACTGTAGTGTAAATCATATTGCTTAATGAAACCCATAAAACAAAATAAAAAATAGACTAAAAAACTATAAATTAAAAAAACTAGCTAACATGTCAGTACTAACAAAAATAAAACAGCCAACTTTACTACAAAACGCGATGTCAAAATTGGATTTTCCAATTGCTCAGCGAAACTTTCATTGATGTATAACGATCATTGGTACAATATTTCAGAAAAATCCGTTTAAATACACAAATTTATATAGCGAACCAACAAATAAACAAGCAGAAAATGAATTTTATTTATATAGAAGATAGATTTTGTTTAAGCCATATGCAGGTTTAAAACGTTAAAAATAAGCTTTTAGATTTTGTTTATATAAAATTTTTAATGATTTTTTTAAAAAGCAGTTTTTGGAAATTTTCTTGCAAATAAATGTTTTTTTGACAAAACTTATTGAATATCTTTTCGGGATATTTTATTCCCGATCCTTACGTGTTTATGTAAGTTTAATCAGAGAGCTAGTTCTCAAGGTATTACAAAGTATATGGCGTAACCTTCCCCTTTTCTATATAACGGTATATATCGAGAGCTACAAGTAGGATTAAAATATTAGATATACAGTTTGAATCATTGTATCGAGTATATTAGAAATCAGTTTTAGTTTTGGTGATCTTTGTAATGTCAGGCACACTCAAATACTTATAAACAAAAGTGAGCTCTTAATAAAAGCATACTCTTTGGTGAGTAAGATTATGGTTCCCTATTTGTGGCGCGAGATTCACTATAATTTATTTAATTCAATTGAATTTAAAAGCTTTCCTTAGCAAAAACAAAAAAAATACTTAACTGTTGGCATAAAAATACAATAAATAATATTTTTAATAAAATTAAACCTTTAAATACAAATGCTTCTTAGAAAAAAAACAACAAAACAGAAAAACCTTTAAATGCTTCTCTTAAAAAAAACAACAACAACAACAAAACAGAAAACACTACATTAAAAATGTCTCAATTGCACTCATTAACAACTATATATGTATGTACGTATGTATGTAGTACATCCATGTACATATAATTATTTTGTATGAACGCGACGCATATTTCATATTATATCCATTGCAAATGATTATATCTGAGTGTTGGTTTGAGGTGACAGTGTGTGGCAAGTGGCATTCCACTACTTTGCATGTAGATACGTATATGAGTATAACATAAAATCAACAACAACATTAACATCTGCATTTTATACTCGTAGTAAGTACGAGCACATAATTTTAAATACACACAAGCGTAAACTAACAAGTGCCTTTATTTCAAAATTTCTGTGTTTATATTTATTCATACAAATGTTGCATTGACGCGGCATTAACACACTAAAAATGAGCAGCAAATACAATAATAATAACAACAACAGTAGAAATAAAAGCAGCCAGTACATCGCCACTAAAAATCACAACTCAAATGCACATGCATTCAGATATAAACATAAAACAGCTTAAAAAAATTTTTATTTTATGCATAACACACACAAAAACTTTACAGTGGGATTAGATAGATGCTACAAATAAATTTAAGAAAATAAGTAAATATGTAAATTTTTAAATATTAGAGCAGAGATTTCTTTACAAAGAGGGATATGTTTGTTAGTACACTGAAAGGAACTGAGCGTCATTTAAAAATTTAAATGAAAGAAATTGTTAAATTGATTAAAATTGTAATCAATGTTAACAGAAAAGGTAAATATATTGATTAACTTAACAAAAATTTTTCTTTTTATGAAATTGACCGTAAGTATTTAAGCATCAATTAAATATTTAATTTAAAGTAATTAATTATTATTAGTTATTTACTAGATGTTTTTGGCAGGGCTCGCTCGGCATGGTACTTTATTAAGTAAGACAGTTAATTGCTAAAAAATTTATTCAAATAAATACAGCCATTCACTACTTTATAAAGCGGCTCATGTTTTTGCTAGTACAGTTAAACTGCGATATACCGATCCTGAAGAGGATCGAAAAATATTTCATTAACGCTATTAATTCGTTATATTTTACATATACATTAGTGAAACCTTAGAATAACGAAATTTGAAGAAATAGGAAAAAACTCGTAATAACTACAGTTTTTTCATCCAACTCCTATTTTACACGAAAAATTCACTGTTCAAGAGGTAATTAAAAAATGAAACACTTCGTTGTATAGAGGCTATAGAATCAACACTTCGTTATGTAGAATCTTTTGATAACGGGGGACTTACATACTTAATATATTGATTTCTTTGAAAGAATACTTCGCTATATACAATCTTTATAGCTCAGAAGTTCTTCGTTTTTGCAAAAAAAAAAAAAAAAAACCTTTTTAAGATAACTCAGCTAAAGATACGTTATATTGAGTTTTTCCTTATAACAAACTTCGTTATATCGAAGTTTCACTGTACTATTATCAGAGGCGCCAACCAAAGTAGTAAATAAAATATTTCAAAGCATAATTTCAGGCTTCAAAAAAGGCGTGGTCGGAGTATAGAGATTATATGTACTAAATTTCTGACAAATGCGTTGGATAACAAAAATTTGTATAAAGAACAAACAAAGAAAGAAATAAACATAAAATTAAATAGATTTAGTATTATAAATTAATTTAAAGATTACATTTTTTGAAGAGGCTCCCAGGGTCTTGGCAGAAAACGAGCCTATGACAAACAGATTAATAGGTTAGTACACTACACAACAATCTACGTTGCACCCTTAAATCAATTGAACAAAAGATCTAATCATTACAAAGCTTAATTGGCGCAAAATTAGTTCTGTGTAACCGAAAATGCATATAAAACGCGTGCCGTTTTTTATGTGGCAATAGAGTGGCAAATTTAGATCATCTCAAGAAATAATAATGGAATTGATTGCTATTTTCTAACATTGAGCGAAGTCCGTTACAAGATTAAACGAGCATTAATCTACTATAAGAAAGAAATTATGTGGATATTAAAAGCTCAATAAATAGCCCATAATTTTTTGGGGTAGTCCACTAAGCTACCGAATACTTTTCCTCCAACTGCATAACATTTCCAAAAACCCTCTAGAGCGTGTTATACCTCATGTAAGCAGCAAACATCACTTAAGCCAGTATTTATTGTGCATCAAACAAAAAATTCATATGGCTTTAACAATAATAAAAGCAAACTATATACTTTATGTAGGATAATTATGATGCGCTGCTGGTCTTACACTCATCTTAGTTTATATCAGCAAGAGTCATGTACTGTCTGACGTCTTTAAATGAAATTTGAATCCACAACGATCTTAATTTGTATTCTATGTCTACACATGATTGTCATACCGGCCATAAGCTGGCGGTCTGTTTGGCAAGCAGAGGCAGTTATTACACATTTTAGAACCAGAACTCTTTTTTTTTTTTTAGAAGGAAACTGGTTAATAAATCATATAACAACTCTCAAAATAATGTGACTCATTCCGATGCAAAGCTTTATTGTGCTAAAGAACTAACACTCAATAAATGTGACCTTAAAAATTCTAACTGGATTATTTATTCGACACTGTGGTCATAAGTGCTATAAGCGTAAGATAGCAAATAGGTTCTATAATTTGCTGGGTAAGGCAAGTTAACAGAAGACACGGAATCTATATCACTGAAAAAAAAAAATCCATATGGCCTCTTAGCAAAAAGAATAAGAAAAAGGGGAAAAATATTTTGAAATGCATTTATAAAATTATTTGTAGCAAAAACTTCTAAAGAAAAGAATAAAATTCATTAACCAATGTCTTGGGGGAGGAAGTGAGTAAAGAAATATTCTTAAACTCAGTACTTTTCACATAAATTTAAAAAAAAAATAATGGGGTTTTTTATTCTCAAAAAACATTCTGCTTCTAAATTATGTAATATTTTAAACAATTTGCCTAAAACTGCACATAGTGATGCTTTTTTTATGGTTTCAATAGAACAAAAATAAGCTAATCATGCAACATTTTTATATGTTTACCGCTTTTAGAACGATTTGCGAAATCCGATTACGTTAATACGGCTAACACAAAAAAACTTTGCACCTAAAATAAAATAAAAATTAATTTTTGCTGTAAAAGTGACCAATTATGGATTTTTATCACGAATATCTTGACGGAGAAAATGTTAAATCTCCTTTTTCATACAAATACAAATTAAATAATTTACTTAATTGTGTAAACAAGTAGTTGACACAGTTGTAAAAAGGGCAGTATCTCACCCTCACTTATAAATTAAGTGCAAAACATGTACCATTTTAGCATCTTTTATATGCAACATGTTGAGAACAGAACGTGATATTGATTTTAACTATTACATTTTCTTTGACAATATAACGCAAACATTCTTCGATGGTAGAATATATGCAACACTGTTATTAGAAAAGAAAACGTTATAAGACAGATAAGGTTTATAAAAAAACAGATTTTCTTTTTCGGCCAGATAAACAAAGATAAACGCTAACATATTGTGATGATTACAACTTGAGAGCTTGTGGAGTTTAAGGGATTAATAGATTAAAATAAACGTGTAAACGTACACTTATTTCTCTATATGTTTGTAAACACTCTCTCCCTTGTAGCTTTAAATAGAAATATGTACACACATACACATACACGCACAATTTCATTTTAAAAAACATTTTAATGGAGTTGTTTGGTTTAATTATTATGCTCGAATTATTGTGTAAATAAAAAAAAATAATCATTATTCTGTTGTGTTTTCAAGTGTTTTGGGAAATTGTAATTGATCAGACAAATTACGGTTGAGCAATACGGAAGTGATTCTTCATGTTGACTTTTTTTGATATAGTTCAGTTGACTGACTAATTGTTTTTTTTTTTATTTCAAGTGCTGTTGTGTCATGTTTTGTGTCTTAAGAGGCTGCAGGTAACAATACAGCTCTTTTCCTTAATTTTATATGTACGGGTAATGTAAAGGGTATTTTTTAAGTTGAATGTAAATTTATATTGTAAAAAATAAAACAGACACTAAAATTAAAAAAAAAATTTTTTTTTTAAAATCAGTACGTGTCATTAACATTTTAAAATAAGTACGGTTACATGGCCGAAATTTTATAACTCTAGACAGAGCCTCAATTTCTGCTATCCAAGTCGAAACAATAAATTCGGATCTTCTTGCGCAGCGGCAATATTCTCTTCAATACGCAGACGTGTTGATGTTACAGGATTGTTTAGGAAAAGTATGCGATATGAAAAAAGGCTTCTTTAGATGCACCATAAAAATCTCTTTTATTAGCTACCCGAATTTATGATTGATTTTCTAAATAAACCAGAGTTGGAATCACGAAACTCAATATTGAATGAAATTTCAATAGAATTCAAATGAAAAGTTTATAGGGTAAATTGATAGCGTTGTTCACAATGATTTGCCAGACTATAATGATCATAGAGCCCTTTAACACTTACTCAAGTAGGTTTTTAATTTTTATTAAATTTCGTTTTGAACTTGCTTAACCGTTCACATTACACAAATTTATTTTTTTTTTTTTTTAATTTCCAATTTTGTTTTAATTTTTTACATATGGTGTTCTACTCACTCAGTCTAAAAACAATACAAATTACCTACAACAAATAAGAAACATAAGCAAATTCCTGAAACAAACACAAAGAATGAAGTACAGGCAAGTGTGTACTGAACAAGTAAAAATTCTTTTACCTTTAACCCGACCATCTACAAACACAAGAGTTGCGCCAGAAGCTTGCGTAAGTCCCTTGCCAATTGTGAAAGGGCTCATACTGATCTTCTTATATTTATTGCGCTTAAAAAACACCCTTTGATATTACAAAAAAATTTAAAATTAAAAAGAAAATATTTTTTGAAATAGAAAATGCTCTGTTGTGTACGGAAATGTGGGATTAAGCCACTTGAAATGCTCTTTATTTAAGTATGTAATTTGAAAATGATAAGAAGTTTATTACAAAATTAAAAGGAATTCCTTAGCAGTATTTTTTATTGTTTATTTAAGCGTATGTGTTTTGAAATTTGCTTCAAAAAGAAAACCAATAAAACGAATTCTTTCTAAAAAAAAATAAAAGTAAATAAGTAAAAGCGTATGTTATATACAACTATATATACACTGCACAAAGTAAGCAAGATTAATTTCGTATTCTTTTCATCCTTAACTAAATTTCTCACCCAGCAAACAAATTATCAAGTTGCACTAAAATAGAAAAAAGGATATATTAATTTAATGGAAATTCAAATAAAGGGTGTCCCAACAAGAACGCAAGATTTAAATTTTAAATAAATAACTGATGCAGCAATTGAATTGTTTCTCTAATCCGAAAAATTTACTCAAATTAAAAGTTGTGCGCCGATTTTGATAAAATACGACTCTTTTCGTTTGAAACTTATGAGGCTTGTTTGCGATTTTGAGCTGAAGACCTCTCTTACCTAATAATTTATAATTATAATTTAAGATAATTAATAAATAAATAAATTTGTGATTCCGTTTGTAATTTCTACATCGTACATGGGACACTCTATAAAGTATATATTGTCAACATACATAATTGTTAATATTAATTATGAACATAAAAATAGGAATTAGTGATTGCCAGTCATTCAAACAGAACAGACTAAAGCATTAAACACATTCGACACAGCAGACTACCGACTGCAATATGTCAAAAATAGAATACATGTATTTATATGTAAATGATTATTTTCACGACAATACAACAACACGACGACACGACGGCAAATGCTGTTGTCGTCTATTTAAATCTTTTCTATTTTTGAGTGCGGCAATAAATGTCAACAAATATAAAATAAAATATATTAGTGCTTAAACGTATTTTATTCTGAAGACATAAATTTTTTTCTGAAGAAAGAAAAGAAAAAAACAAAATACAATTAACCTTAGTGTTATTATTATTTTTATGCATTTTAGAAACTTTCTAAACTCCCTAGGCAACGTACAGAAAAGTATAGCATACCAATATGTAAAGTAAAAAATCGGCTATCACTGCTTTTAATCATTTTTGGAGTGGGTTTTTTTTGCGTATTTTGTCTAACATACGAAATGTATTAAAAACGTGGTAAGCGATCTTATTAGAAATGACAGTCATAATGTCTTTCCTAAAAATCAGAACGATCGGTCGACAAATGGTGGGTGTAAAACACCCACACCCATTTAAAGTAAATATAGAAAAATCATTCATCCTTATTCCATTTGGCGTCATCTACTCAAAATCACATAACTTTTTATCGCTTACTGTAAATCTGTATTAAAATTCTTAAAATTGACTCTCGATACTAGTTTGGTGTTGTGTAATTTGCTATTAACTTTTTATAAAAGAAATAAAGTTAGAGTCGATGTCGCCAGAAAAGCGTTAAGAAATACCAATTATAACTAACCTGATGTTGCTTTGAAATTGATGAGGATTTTGTTGATGCCAAACGGAATATTTCTGATTATTTAGTTCTTGCTAGGATTTTTCCTTCTTTTCTAAACTTGATTTTTGTTTCAATTAGACTTATTAAAATTTTTACTAGAGCAAGCTACGATATCGAACATTATCGTTCTTTCATATTTTAAACAATAAAATATAATTAAAATCTAAACTAACAACAGATAAATATTTGTTGTTAATTTACACTTTAGCAACTAATATCTGCTGTTACATTTTAGTTGTTTAAAATTGAAGCAAAGGATAACAATCGTTATTGTGCAACTGGCTATTTGTCTAATTTTATATTTGTTGGGTGTCATATTGTTCTTGTTGCATAAAAATAAAATTGAGAAACTTTATTATTAATTTGATATTTGTTTTTTAAGAAAATTTATGTTTAATTTATTGGAAAATGGTTTTATGTTTGTTTTTATTTCTTTAATAAGAATATTGGTTTTGAGTGTGAAGAAATTGTATAATTTACAAAACAAAACAAAAACAAAGCAGCCAAATAAATAAGAAGAAAAAGAGAACAACTGATTTTATTACGCATTTTTAGTTTTAATTTATGATGTGTGGAAAGTTGTTAAAATTTAATTTTTAGTTTGTAGCTGGTAGCTGGTAGAGAAGTAAACAACAACAATTTCATTTAAAATTCAAGTTGTAAACTTTCAACAGAACTACCAATAATAAGAAATATAAATAGAATTAGATTTTGCTGCTGAATCATTTGCAAAGAGGCTGCTGCACTATAGAGCAAGAGCAAAGAGACGCTGTGATGTGCACATAAAAGTTGCGTAAAACACTTGAGGTGCTGAGTGATGGAATGTCAAGTATAATATTGTAGTTTATTTCTTTAAAATAAAGTTTTTCCAGCACCAACATAATGATTGGTATGAGAAAATTCGATAGAAAAAAATAAAAAATTTAATGTTTTGCGAAAAATCTAAACCTGAAAAAACTTTTGCAAGCGAAACCGGTTTTCGCCATTCCATATAGGATGTAATCTTTAACATCAAAACACTTTAGAAGTCCAAAAACTTTATTTAAAAGCGAAGTATTTATTTAAAATTTTTGCTGCAGTGCCGTTAATACGTGAGTACCAAAAATTTTATTATTAAAAAAATTTTCAAAAAAAAAAGTGAAAACTGAAAAAATTAATTTAAATAATAATGGACAGTTCAGGTTTCAGAACTCGTGATACACTTACAGCCCTAAATACATTAGTAAGCTTTGTCCTTGCAACCGAGGCTGATTTGAAATTACTAATAAGCTTTTCAATGCTTTGGAAAGGAGAAAAACTTGGTAACTCTGGATACTAGATTTAATTTTTTTTAAATAAATAAGTACATGATTTTTAAGATTGTCTTTCAAAAAATAGATACCAGTGCAATTCAGTAAGTTTTAAAATTTTTAAACAATTATAGGATTCACACAGTGGCCATAAATCCATATGTTTTAAAAATTATGACAAGAAATAATATGGCTGCTGTGAACAACTCCTCAAATTGGAGTCAGCTGAGCCTATTGAGTACTTCTACAAAGTCTTCAGTACAGTAGAAAAAGCCTTATTATTTTAGGATTTTTTTAAAGCACAACAACTTTTTTTAATTTATCATAAAATAATAAAACTTTACGAATAATATGGCAACGGCGTGAGTCCCCCAAATATTTTTTTATAAAATTTTTGTTATTTGTGTTGTCGAATGTATAATTCAACGAGAAGTTAGTCGTTACTGGATATTAAATCACAAAGAAAAATAAAATAAATTACAAATTGAATTTTTACAAAATTTATAATTTTATGTCGACAACTCAAATAAATAATTCTTTAGGAAACAATAACAAATATAACTGAAAATTTTACTGAATAACAAAATGGAGATTTTTGTTGTTAATTGTTTTTAACAATACGATTTTCGTTTAAATTTCATAATGAATCGCACTAAAAAAAAGTTTATTTATTTTATATTTACTTATTCATTCATAGATTAAAAGAGTTTGAAGATTAAATTTTTGCATTATTTTTTTATAATTAAAATTTCTAGCGGTTTAAAAAAAACACAGTTATAAGCACGGTTATAAGCGAAAAGCTATCTCGAAAAAGTTTAGTAACTGAATAAGTGCTGAGTAAAATTTTACAACTTTGCTCTGAAAAAAGCTTTTATTCAAAAAAAAAGCCCCCGAACGGAAAATTGGTACAATTTAGTAATAAAATAATAAAATTGAAAATAAAAATATAACTACTAAACTGCCTAACCAGCTTTAAAATATAATATTAGTCATAGAATTGCCAGTTTACTCTCTCAAAATGAGCTCTCAATTAGTAAACTTTGTGTAAACGAACGTGATTTAGTAAAGTTTAGTAAAAACTAATAAAAATTATTACTAATTATTGGGTTCTCGAACGAACCTAATGTGGGATTTGTTATTCTAAAAGAATATCTTTCAAAATTTCGAATATAACAGCTAGTGATCAAACTAAGTAATAGTTACCTTGTTTGTACATTTACAACGCTTTTTGTTTCAAATATTGAAAACTTCTAATAAAAAAAAGTATTAAAAATGTCTTGCTTTGTATTGTTGTTTAAATATTTTCTATTAAAACAAAACAAAAAAATTTACAAGCTCTTTCTCTTTTATTTTACTTTTCCCTTCCTCCTTAGTTTCTACTTTTAAAAAACTCATTTTCAACAAATGAATGAACAAACTACAAAAATTCATCAAAAAGAATTTTTATTAATGATCATAAAATCATTAAAACACACACGACATAATTAAACAGAAACCATCAACGACAAAAAATGTGTCTCAAAAGTATTTTTTTTTTTTTTTGAAAATTAGTTTGTTTGTAAATTTTTTAATGATTTTTAATTAAAACGTCATTATGATGATGTTGAGCACACAGTAACACATTAACATAAACAAATATACACATAGAAAAGCACAGGAAGGCACAGAAACACGCTCATGAAATGCATCATTAACAACGTTATTATCAACATCAGTCTAAGTTTCGTCAATTTTACAAAAATTCAATTGGATTAGTATTAGAGCGTTAAACTACAAACCACAAACTACTACATGCACGTTAGTAAATGCACGAAAAATTGTTGAATAAAAATGTTATCTTTCCAAAATTAAAATTTTTTTTAATCAAATCAATTAATTACTTAAACAATCCAGCCGTTTTTAAAATCATAACTAAAATTTTAAATTAATTCCTTAGCCCTATTTTCTTTCTCGAATGCATTAAAGGTAAACTCATTAATTATTTCCACCAATGTCTTCTGACTTAAAAAAAGACTTCTTCTATATATTCATGGTTTATACCTGCAAAATATTCGGTGGACAAAACAGAAGCAATGTCTAATATTGCTGTAAGTTAAGCTGAAATGGCATTTCTCTTCTGAATCATTTGAAGCAAAAGAGGCCTCCAACATGCATTAAGTGTTGACAGTTTAATTTCTGCACAAGCTAATGATATTGTTCGAATGCAATCTCAAATAGAAAAGTTTAAATCTTTATGACTGATATGACATCGGCATATGGTGAGTAGGGGAGTAGCAGCTGATTCAGCCTTAAGATTACGTGGTCTATCCTAACAATTCTCTCCATGCCTCGCCGTCTCTGATATTTAGAATGGATAAAATACTTATATTCTCTAATCTAAAATAGAAAATTCTTTTCAAACTTGAAAAAGAGTTTCACGTTCATCATTTTCTAATCTGTTGAAAATAGTTTAAAAAAATCGCCGTATGTATACAAAATTTTAGCACATCGAATAATTGTAGTCATAGATAAAGTTTTTAAAGCAATCATGTAATGTTGGAGTGTTCTTCTATCAAAAAAAAAGTTATAAAGAGACCGCGTTATAGGAGACTTGGCTGTAAAAGGAATATGATGTTAAGTATGAAGTTTTACAGAAGCGTTTCTATCCTATTCGATAATTTTAATTTACATGCCGATTTGTATGTTGGAATATGATTTATTGACTTTATTACTATTTTCTATACTTTGTTTACTTGTTTTCAAGGTGCTTTGCTAAAAGTCTGTTGATTAGCAGTGCAATAATGTCATATATTCAGAAAAGCAAACTGTGCAAACTTTTAAAAAATATTGCATTTTAAAATGTTATATTTTTAGCAACAAAATTTAAAATAAACCCAGCCACATCATCATTTAAAATGACAATGCATTTGATTTGCAGTGCTGCAAAGTCATTACTGCTTTATTAAACACTGCTTTGACATTACATACAGACGTTTAAAAAGCCTGTCTATATTTTTCAATGAATGAAATTTGATATATAAGCTCACTTCACTCTAAGTAAAGAACCAAACTAAACCGGGTAAAAACAGCTAGTAATCTTATAAAAATAATTTCCAAGCAATTAATGACACTATTTGGTCATACAATATCATTTCTTAAGCGCCTATTAGACGATCATACTAGAGTTGTCAGCACGGTATGATGAGAGAGCGTAAAATTATAAAAAAAAAAATTTAAAAGCCCTCATGTCAAATAGCAATTTTTCTTTATTACACGAGCATTTCATCATACCGTGCTGACTTGCCGCGCATGATCGTCTAATAGGCGCTTTATATTCTTATGTTCTTTCTGAATAAAATTTTCTTAAATTGAGTTTTATTTTTCATTTAATTGTTCATATGGTGGTGTGCTTTAGTCTTTAATGTTCACTTTTTTTTTTTTTTAATTTTTCTGGATCGTTTTTCTTTTGTTTTTATTTTTTCTTTTTGTTTGTGTATTTATGTACGATATTGTGTTCTTTAATTTTTTGTTATTTTGTGCTAAATATAAAATATTTATTCATTTCATTTGTTTATTTCGATTTTTGTTTCTGTTTAAAACAAACGTTTATTAAATTTTTGATTATTTTGAAGGCATTTTCAATTGATATAAATTTTACTTGAGGTTTATCACACTTTGTTACAAACAAAAGTCTTTTATATGTTTGCAGGGCTTTACTCTGCGTTTATTAGTAACTGAAATCAATAAAGTTTTTTAAATTTTTTGGGGATTAAAAATGTTTTAAGAATAAATAGTTGGCAACCTGTAATATTTAATGAAGTAGCATATAAAGATAATGAACAATTAGAATGTGCATTTGTCATTTGCATGAGCATTTTCTACGCAAGAAATTCGACAACTTTGTTCGTTCAGAAAGCCATTTAAATGGAAATGTGCTTCACCGGAGAAGATGACTTTTTTCGAAAAATTTGTATTGACTGCACTTTACTGCATTACCCAGTGGACGAATCGGAATCACAACTCTCTCAAAAAATTCTTGGTTTTATTTTTAAATGAAAAAGTTCACTTTTAGTGGGACACTTTTTATTAATAATTTTTTTCTAATTTTCTTTAAAAACCATTTTGAATTTTGAACAACCAATTTACCTGTATTGGAACTTCCACATCATATAGATAATAATTCCCAGCAGCAAAATAATGGCCATAACAGAAGCCTCATATTTAACTTTTGTTACACTGCAAATATCCGTACCCAGCTGTTCGCAAATTGTTGCCGCTTTAACATTATCACAATAAATAGTAGCTACCATATTTTTTATTTCTTTTTTTTTTTTTAATTTAAACAAAATACAACATTTGAAACTGAACACAAACTAATGCTTTTAATATTTTCAATCAAAAACAATTTTGTTTTAAATTAAAAAATTTTTTAATTTCTGTTTCAGAGAAGAAGCACCACAATATTTTCCAAATCTTCAATAGAATTTTGTTTGTATTACATTTTTCTAATATAAATAAACTAAAATTAAATTTTCCATATTCACTATAAACAAATATTTTTCAGCTTAATTTAAGGCAATTATAATATAAAATTAAAAAAAAAGCATTCAATACTGAGACGTTTCAATAAAACTTTTTGTTTTAATAAATAAACATTTTGTATGTATTTGAATGATCGTACATATTTTTTCAATATTTGTTGTACACTATTTTTTCAATACAAATTGTAAAACTTTTAATTTTATTTTTCCACATTTCAATTACAAAATATTATTTTTCCAAAAAAAATTTTGCTAAGAATTTTGTTTTTCAATTTTTTTTTTGTGATTTTACTTTATTTATTTTTTTGTTAATATAACAACCGTTACCACCGACTGTTGGAAATCATCTAAATATATTGAAATATCTTAAATACTTGGTATTTGAAATCAGTACAAAAATTAAAATGATACTCATCATATACCCCAAATGTTCTCAATATTTTGTGTTTTTGTTGTTGGCGTTGCAATAAATGAAAGAAGAATTAGGGCGAAGTTGAATGCTTAGCTTTTCATCTGTTTTGCTTTTAATTGTACGTATCCTATTTATATGTATGTCATATAATCTATATGCTCAAGTCGACTTTACAAAAAATTTACTTGTTATCGCAATTAACTCAATAACTATTATTTTGGTTCAGAGATGGTTAAGCGATTTACATATACCACAATTAACGAGGTGCCAATGAAAATAATAAATAGCATTTGCTGCAAACGAAATAATTTTATAAGAAAAACTTTTAAAGGCTTTTAAAGATGTATGCTTGAATTCAAAGAAAATTAAAGTAGATTTGAAATCGATATTGTGACAAATTTGTATGAAAAATTTGTCATAATTTCTACTTGAGGTCCTTAAGGTACTGACTCACTATCCTACACGATCGTACGATTATGTCAAAATAATGTGTGACAGAATTCTATCCTACTTGAAGAAATCGCTTTAAAATGGCGAACTTTATGCCACACTATTATACAAAAAAAGATGCAAAAACATATGTTTACTCACCTTAATACCTTTAAAAGTATTCATTTTCTTCTTTGCCGCAAAATATTTTTTTTACAAATATGTACTATGAAAAATAACCTAAAAGTTTTTATAAATAAAACACAAGCTTGGTATTGTTGCTATTTTTCTGCCTTGAACATAGAAAATGCACATAGAAAATCGCACAGATAAAATTTATTTTATGAAAATTTTCATAACATTAAAAAATCGGACAGACCTGTCAAAAAGTCTGCTTGTTCAATACACACTATCATACTTTTTTAGCACACATGCGTTTTTAGACAGATCGTACGACTAAGTAGGATAGTGAGTCAGTACCTTTATTAGTCATTTTGAATACCAGCCGTAGTCCTCTAAAATAACTTAATGACACATAAGCGGTTTTTTCTATATTAGCACATGAGAAAAAATTTTAAAACAAATATAAAACCATTTGAACTAAGTGCTGAACAAGAAAACAAGCAAAGTTTACCAAAACGGTTTTACAGAAACGCAAAGTCCAGCAATTTTAAAGCCGGCTGGAAGAAAAGCCCCACAAAATGAATAGCTTGCAAAAAGTAAATTTCAAAAACTATATAAAGGCATATAAGAGGATATACTGGTATTGTTCATGCATTTACTATCTTGCAAATTAAAAGTATCCCACCCTCTCCTTAAGATTTTCCTTTGCAGCTTAACATTTTTTGATATTCATCACAATTTTCACTTTCTAATATAAAAATTACAAAATTAGAAATTTTTCCCCAAAATATATAGGGATGACATTTATTTCTTTTAAATTATCGATAATGTGTTGCCTGCAACACAACAGACTATGCAACATGTTTACGCAACGTGTTTTTCTTTTAGGTTGCATATTTTTATACAAGCACTACAACCAACAATTAAGCCACAAATGCAATCAGAAAATATCAAAATGTTTTTGATATTTTTGAAATCTCGAATGCAACACAAAATTAAACTATAAACACGACTACACACTAACCAAAAATGCAAAGTGCATTAGATAATGCCATTTTAGCGACGATACGACAGTATTCTCACTTTAATACGACAGCGTAAAGAAAATCAACAGAAAGTCGCCAACGACTTACATAATACTTATTTATTTACTAGCTTTGTTTACCCTGTCTTGGCTATTATTCAAAATACTTAGAAAAATTCGTTGGAAAGTAGATATAACCTCAAAAATGAGCATGGGAAGCAAAAAAAAAAAATAATGGGGTCTAATCGCTGCTTTCGATATCGACCATACCATCAAGTCGTGTGATATTTCAATACAATTGAAGTATGCAACTCACTGCATACAATATCTATCGAATTTCAAATGGTATTGTCAAATGCTAATAAATAAAAAAAAAAGTGTAGCATAAAAGGCAGCAATTGTGCAAAAAGAATTTTTGATAATATGGATCAAGGCATATTCATTTAAAGGAAACCGCGAGAATACAAAAACAAATTATTTACATCTGAGATGTCAAAATTCATATGCATGTAGTTGTAGAATTATGTGCCTGTAGTAGTGAAAAGAAAAATTAACATACCCAACAAACCAAATCACTTGAGAAAAATTTTTTTTAAAAAATATTTTCCTTCGCCTTAAACAGAATTTTAAATAAATTTTATGTATTATAGCCGTACATTTAAATTACATAAATAATTAATATCAATTACATTTTTAATATTCTCATGTTGAATTGTAGTTTGATTGTTATATGGTTTGTTGCATGATACAATAAAACCAGGTAACTTCAAAAATACAAAAATAACAACAATACAAAAAGTCCATATATTTTGTTATTGGTTTTGAGGCTCCTCCTGTCATAAATTATTTCCGGTGGTTGACATCAAGAAGTGTGCTAGAGTAAAACAAAAAATTTTGTCTCCGCTCTTGATCTCTCTTTAACACATTGATGACTCTTCGCTTTTGACAGAACGAGCTTCAATCATACATGATGATTTGTTGGGTAAAGAAAAAAATTCAAAAATATTTGACAGTTCAAAGTACAACAAACGAAAAAAATATCCAGCTGTAGAATTGCTTTTAGCTTGTAAGTGATTCTTCCATCATATTTTTCTTCAAATTCAAAAGATGAAAATTTATTAAAAATTGCAACAACTAATCGTTTCAAGGTATAACTAAATAAAACTTCAATTTTTTTTTAATTTTTGTTGACCATGCTCGCTAAAAAAGTTATTTCTTTTGTTTACGATAGCTAGTAATGATATTTATTAAGATTATACTCGAGCAAAGACTCGCTTTTAAACGATATCGAAACATATAATGAAAATTATTCGATCAAAACGATTCATTATCGAAAGCGGTGATTAAACCCCTGACCTTCGTTGGAATACTATTGTTATATGTATAAAATTTCAAAGAAAGCCGTTAAAAAACAAATTTTTATTAGTGAACAAGTAAACACCCATAAAATTTTTTTGTGGCGTCTGAGGTTTCATGGTCAATTCAAATATCTGTGGTAGGAAAATCCATTAGCTTTTATATAGCGTTATAAAGAAAAACGAGGAAGTTATTTCATATAATTTGCAATAACTCATAAGCTAGCTCTTCAAATAAATTAATAAAATCATATCGTCATATGATTTCAATAAAGCCCTAAATTACACATACAAAATTTTAGAGAAGCCGAAAAAGTCGATAATACGAAAAATTAACAAAAATTTTTTGAAAATTTTCACTAATACAATTAAAAATAACATTCTTAGGCCCGTTAGTACAGCTGTCGATAGTTAAAGCTAGGATTCTGTGAGGGCAAATAACCGGTTTTTGGCTAAAACTTTCGAAGCAAAATTTTGGGTGAATAGTTAAGGACACACTATCCAATATTTTTAATTGAATGTCCAAACAAATGCTTGATATTTGACTTATAAAATCTGAACTTTAACTATCGGTAACTTGTAATAATAGAATTTAAACTGAACTGCAAAAAGTTTTGTTATTTTTTTATTTTACCGACTTTTTGGGCTTCTGTTCTAAAATATTTGTTTAAAAATTAAATTAGGACTTTAAGATGCTATACAAAACGCGAATAAAATAAGCTTTATAATTTTAAAAGCCTTGTATATTTTTACCCGTATTTTACTTTAGGAGGTATTCAGAAAGTTTTGTCAAAAACATTTTCAGAATTTATTTTCTTAAAAAATTTAATAAAAATCTAAAATTAATAAAAATATTTATTTTTAATTGTCATATTTTATTAAAATCCATTTATTCAAAATTAAGTGAACGCATTTAAAACTCTAATAACTTAAAATTTGTTCAAACCTTGTTAAAAAGTTCTTTGAATAAATTATGAAAACTAAATGCCACCCTAATTATCTGCCTTTTTTCTGTCAATCTTTTACAGCTGGGTTATTCTGATTCATATAGAGTATGTTTGTTGGATATGCTCTTGAAAATATTGAGAATTAATTCTTTTTTTTTTTTTGGAATCTGTGTGTTTTTTTATAAAACAATGACTGCATATGAGTACTGAAATATATAAAATAAATTTGTAATTTATTTTCGAAAAAGTTTGTTTCACTTGTTATTAAATTGTTTCGAAATTGTGTACTTGTTGTTAAAGCTTTGGCCTGAACATTTTTCTGTTTTGGAAAACTGTTTGCTTTTGTTTTTTGTCTTTGGTTGCTGATGATTCGTGTTTTTTTTTTCTTTTCTGAATAATCGCATAAAAAAACAATAACATCCCATGGCGCAGACAACTTCACCACTTGTCTCGATTTATTTGTAAAACAAATTGCTGTTGTAGTATGGCCATTACGAAGAGTGTGTGTTTATTTACATTTTTTTTCTTCTTTTTTTTTTTGTAATGTTCAATTAATCGTTTTTTACTTTTAATTACTTTATGTTTACATACATACATGAGTTGTGTGCATTACTAGTTGTGTGCATTACTAGCTACTTTCTTTTAATATACAGGCATACACATATTTTTAATTAATAATTTAATTAATTGAAAAGTATCCAACGAATTGCTTATATAAAATTTATATAAATATAAAAAACAATGCGCACAGACAGAGAGACCTAAGCGTTGTGAATGTTAAAGCAGAGATGACTAAGTACACAATAACTTATTAATAAATTGTCCGAAATATTTCAAACAATAGAGACCATATGCATTTTAAAAGAAGAGATAGAAAAGAATTCGAAGTAGAAGCGCAAGCGATTCACCTGGCTAGTGCGTAAAAAATAGACCTATTGAGACACTACTCTCAAGTTACAAAACTTCACAAAATCTGTTATCTTTTATTAAGAATCCATAGACTGTCAGAATGTTGTAGCTAGAGGTACCCTAAAGGTACTGACTCACTATACTACTTAGTCGTACGATCTGTCTAAAAACCCATGAGTGCTAAAAAAGTATGATAGTGTGCACTGAACCAGCAGACTTTTTGACAGGTCTGTCAGATTTTTTAATGTTATGAAATTTTTCATAAAATAAAATAAAAATTTTATCTGTGCGATCAGAGTTGCATTTTCTATGTTTATGGCAGAAAAATAGCAACAATATCAAGCTTGTGTTTTGTTTATACAAACTTTTAGGTTATTTTTCATTGAACATATTTGTAAAAAAAATATTTTGCGCCAAAGATGAAAATGAATACTTTTAAAAGTATTAAGGTGAGTAATCATATGTTTTTGTATCTTTTTTTTGTATAATAGTGTGGCATAAAGTTCGCCATTTTAAAGCGATTTCTTGAAGTAGGACAGAATTCTGTCACACATTATTTTGACATAATCGTACGATCGTGTAGGATAGTCAGTCAGTACCTTAAATAATGAAAACGACTCCAAATTAGAGCACTGCAGTGAGGCAATAGAGCTAATTATAAATGTCATTGGCTTGAAAAAAAATAGTAATAAGTGGCAATGCGGGCCATATAATTTACATTTGCTTGTCGTAAATTTGACTACGACAGCGTCTCTTCGTTTTCGTTATATAGCTTGCAGATGCCATTTTGACTGACTTTTCAAGTGTTTCAATAATCTACAGTGTCCAGTCATGAATCATCTGACAATGCGAATTCCTGGCCGATTCAGACCCAGCAGCCATTTGCTATCTTCCGAGAACGGAAAATTAGACATCCCTGAGAATTACTGGATTTAATTAAAAATTATTACTTTTTAAAATTTTCAATAATCCCACCGGCAGATAAAAAAATGTATCAGTACTTTTCGCGAGACCTACTTTTTTACATGTTTTTCGATAATCTGAATCTTAATCCCAAGCTCGTTTAGCTCCATCGGGCTTGTAGTTCGAGAAAATTGAGAAAAACGTAGAAAAAAATTTTAATTTTCTCTCCGGACTCGGATTCTGAGCATCAAAAAACGTATAAAACAGTTTTGTGTGTTGCACCAAAATGTCCCACAACTTTTTTTAGTTTTTTTAGTTTATCTAGAATAGGTAGATACTATTTTTTAGGAAAATAATTTTTTTTTGCACAATGAGTTTCGTAGATTGGGAAAAACTGTGTGTGTCCATATGGCACATACCCCTTATAAAGGGTGTTTTTTATAGACGTATAGAACTTTAAGTTGGCATTACTGTTCAAGATGGAGACCGATTTAAAAGGTGTCAAGTGATTTATTCTCAGTTTGGTTTGTCAATTCATCATGAATAGACTCACGCCTGAACAACGCTTGCAAATAGTGCAATTTTATTTCGAACGTTGTTCCCGATTTTCATAATCGAATTTTATATAGCGATGAAGCGCACTTCTGGTTGAATGGCTACGTCAACAAACAACTACCGCATTTGGAGTGAAGCTAATCCTCAAGTGTATGTCGAAACACCGTTACATCCAGAAAAACTGACTGCTTGGTGCGCTTTATGGGCTGGTGGAATCATTGGTCCGTACTTCTTCAAAAACGATGATGGCCAGAACGTTACAGTCAATGGTGATCGGTAAAGAGCCATGATTACTAACTTTTTCATTCCTGAATTGAACAACCATGATGTCCAGGAGCTGTGGTTCAAACAAGACGGCGCAACATGTCACTCAGCTCGTGCCATAATCGATTTATTGAAAACACGTTTGGTGACCGCCTAATTTCACGTTTTGGACATGTGAATTGGCCTCCAAGATCTTGTGATTTAACACCGCTAGACTACTTTCTGTGGGGCTATGTAAAGTCATTCGTCTATGCGGATAAGCCACAAACGCTTGACCATTTGGAAGACAACATTCGCCGTGTTATTGCCGATATACGGCCACAAATGTTGGAAAAAGTCATCAAAAATTGGACGTCCAGATTGGACTACATCCTAGCCAGCCGTGGCGGTCATATGCCAGAAATCATATTTAAAATGTAATGGCACAAGATTATCTTTCGGATAAATAAAATTCATGTCAATCGAATAATCCATCGTTGTTTTATTGTAATTTAAAGTTCTATACGTCTATAAAAAACACCCTTTACTTATAAATTATAAATTTTATTGCATTTTTATTATCGTTATACATGTATTTATTACTAAATTAGACTTAAAGATAATTTTCGACTTTGTGACAAAGAACTTTACACAAAAGCCAATGTACTCGTAGTTGTTCGAAAACCTGATAACTGGCGTGTGTTCCAAACACACATATCAATTAATTATGCAAAGACTACCATCATATTTTCCTTAATATGTTATTCTAAAAAGCGATACATTTTGATCCAAAGGAACTTTTTTTATGGAAAACATTTTCATTCTTTCTTCGCAGTCAATTAATTAAAAATTTTTTCTAAGCACTTCCAAAATTACCACATAAAGGGATGCATATTTTTAGCTAAAATTCGTTAACATTCTTTGAAATGCAAGTAAATAAATATGAAATTGAAAATTTTTGGCGAAATAATAATAACTGGCATGTTAAAATATTTCAGACGAGTAGTAACCGTGTGTCTCTATGGACACACCTTCAAAATTCTTAAGTAAATTGGAAATAAAAAGCAAAATTTGTTTGGTTTTCCAATCCACACTTAATAATATAACAAAATAACTAATGGCCTGTTCAGCGATGTCACAAGAAAACCTAAGCGAATAAAAGTAAGACACCATTTACACAGGGAAAGTTTACTTTGCAAAGTCTTGAGTTTATAGGAGATAGGGGTGAAGAGAACGGGAGGCAGTACAGACTTTCTTGTACTCGCAAATTCGTTTTGTTCTTTGTTCGTAGTTTATATAACTGAAGTTAGCTGCAACTTTTTATTTGAAAACAAAACAAAATTTGAGAAACAAAACTTTCCCTGTGTAAACACCAAAGAAAGTTTAAAAGAGAATTCAACAAAATTTGTCAAAGTAAACTTTCCCTGTGTAAATGGTGTCTAAAGCACATTTGTATTGAAAACAAAAAGAAATTTTCGTACACTGTTTTTGCTTTTAATACATATGTGCTTTGTAGCATCGCTGAACAGGCTATAAGTCTTCATATCCAAAATTTTTTATATGTTACTTTAGCTTTGTCTTTAAGTTTCTCTTAACAAGCATTAAGTAACTGAATAAAAGTTTTATAATAATAAATACTGAAGCTTTGAAAACCAAAAAGAGTTGGTACTGTTATTCTATATAAATATATTTATATTTGTTACACAACCTTTTTGTGTGTCCATATGGACATACGAAGACAATTTGCGTTAATGCAATTAATTTTATAGATTGAATTTTATTGAATTTGCTTAAGATATTAACTGCTGCATATATATGGATCATTTACGATTTTTTCAAATTCATTACACCACCGCATAGGTTTTTCTTATCAAGAGCTTAATTAGTGAGAGTTACTTATTAAATTAATAAGGCGAATTTTTCTTTATAAAATATTTAAACTAAGCTACCTCTTCTTTCTATTTTAGAAATCTTATTTTTTTTTTTAATTTTGCCTTTCTCATAAAACTTTCTTTTCTACTTGCTAATTAGAGCATTAATACAAATTTTATAAATTAGTTTCTTTATTATTTAGTTGCATACTGCCTGCGACTTTTGTTTATCATTCACACAAAAGAACAAAAAGAGAATGTCTTCATTGCGTTTTATATTAATTGACCCTTTACTTGATCACTACGTTAATCAGACATCACTTCGCTCTAGTTTTATTTTATTTGCATGTGTTATATTTACGAGTATCTCTTATTCACAGTTACGATAATATTCCTTTTTAATTTTTTTTTTAACAAAAAAAAATTTTGTATGTGTTTGTAAATACAATAAGCAATAAGTATAAGAAAACAAAAACGCTCCCACATACAGAGTACACATTTACTTACATATCGTCATACAAATTCTTAAAAGCTTGAAGTCACATTTAAAATTTTAATCAACATTTTTTCAGTCAGTTTAAGAATGTTATTTTTAATTGGGAAATTAATAAAAAAAACATTGAATTATAATTTTTCATAACTTTTCATTTCGCTTATTTACTGCAATACTGTCATAACTCAAATATTATGTGGTTTTTTAAGTTTAAATAAACGTTTTTTCGTTAACTTAGTTTATATGCTGGTAATTATATCAAAAAACCCTTTAAGCTGAAGGCCTAAGATGCCATTGCTCTCCCTCTTTGTTTCCTCACCTTAAAATTTATAATTATAATTTAAGAGAATTAATAAATAAATATCAAAAAAAAATATGCAAGATCGTGAATAAAAGCGAAATTTTAGTTTAAGTGAATTTTCATTTCCTTTGAAGAGAAATTTGGTTTTAGGAACTTCACGTGAAAATTTTTTCACGTTATCAGTGCACAGTGAATATATAATAAAGAAGAATTTAGAAAGTTTTCTACGTTTTCAAGAGCTAAACAATAAATTTTCTTGACAACTTTTGTTGTTAAACAGTTTTCAGTGTCCAGTGCATGAAAAATTTTATAAGATTTTTAGATCAAAAAATATATTTTTTTTTTACTGGAGAAAATTTGAATGGTTCTTGTGGTAAAGCTGTCAACTGTTGTGAATAAACAATTTTATCTCAAAATAACTGAATTTTTTTAAAAATTGCTAAACTAAATTTTAGGAAAAAAAACAAACAATATGTAAGTGAACAGATTAAAGCAAAAAAAATTTTAAAAAACAAGACAAGAAAATTATTTTCAATAAGGGGAATTTGTATAGGGAATTGTTTTATGTTTGCTATCCCAGTGAAAGTGATATTCATGATAAGGGTGAATAAATTATTTGGAATCAAAAAGTTTAACAAAAATATATCTTTTGTGTTGCCTTAGACACGGACAGACGGACATCGCTTATTCGACTTTGCTTATTAATATTTGAAATGCATAATAAAGAGTGATTTTTTTGCTATTATCTTTTTGGCAACACTAGTTTTGACAGCTCACGCACGTTTTGTATCTTGTGTCACTGTCAAACATCTTCAGTTTGGTCTATAATTTAATCATGAATCGTCTTACAAACGAACAACGCTTGCAAATTATTGAATTTTATTACCAAAATGCGTGCTCTGTTAAGAAAGTTCATCGCGCGCTTCTTCCATTTTATGGTCAGTTTAATCGACCTACTGAGGCTTCTATTCGGGCTATTGTAACAAAATTTCGCACCAAATTTACATTGTTGGACATTAAACCACCAACACGCTTACGTAGAGTGCGAACTGAAGAAAATATCGCAGCCGTATCGGCCAGTGTTGGTGATGACCGTGAATTATCGATTCGGCGCCGTTCGCAGCAATTGGGCCTCTGTTACTCCACTACGTGGAAAATTTTGCGGAAGGATTTGGGTGTGAAGCCTTATAAGATACAACTGGTGCAAGAATTGAAGCCAAACGACCTACCACAACGCCAAATTTTTGGTGAATGGGCTCTTGAAAAGTTAGATGAAGATCCACTTTTTTATCGAAGAATTGTGTTCAGCGACGAGGCTCATTTCTGGTTGAATGGATACGTGAACAAGCAAAACTGCCGTATTTGGAGTGAAGAGCAGCCAGAAGCATTGCAAGAGCTACCAATGCATCCACAAAAAACAACCGTTTGGTGCGGATTATGGGCTGGCGGCATCATTGGGCCGTATTTCTTCAAAGATGATGCGAATCACAACGTTACTGTGAATGGTGAGCGCTACCGTGCGATGATAACAAACTTTTTTTTGCCCAAAATGGAAGAGCTTGACTTGCATGACATGTGGTTTCAACAAGACGGTGCCACATGCCACACAGCACGCGAAACAATGGACCAATTGAGAGGCGAGTTCGGTGAACAGTTTATTTCACGCTTGGGACCAGTCAATTGGCCGCCCAGATCGTGCGATTTAACGCCTCTAGACTATTTTTTGTGGGGCTATGTTAAGGCTAATGTCTATAGGGACAAGCCCGCTTCGATTGACGCACTGGAAGCCAACATTGCCAACATTATTCGTGAGATACCGGCCGAAATGTTGGAAAGAGTATGCCAAAATTGGACTAAGCGGATGGACCATTTGAGGCGCAGCCGCGGCCAACATTTGCATGAAATAATCTTCAAACATTAAATTATATCGACCCAACTATCGATCCAAATAAATATTTCATGCATTTTTCTGAATTTTATGTGTTTTTTTTTTTTTAATTTCCGATAGTTCTTATAAAATCACCTTTTATTTGAGAGTAATAAAAGTCCACTTTCCAAAAAAATGAGTTAGTGGTATTTTTAGTAAGCTAAAGACATCATCTATCTATAATTATAGTCACACAATCTATGGAGAACGATTTCTTCATACAGTAATCAAGCGAATTTGGCTATATAATGTTATCGCAAAAATATTATTTTTTAAAGTGGAATACTTCTTATTATACCCTTGGTAATTCCGTTTGTAATTTCTATATCGTACATGGGACACCCTATAAAGTATATATATTCTGAATCCTTATGAATAGCTGAGTCGATTTAGCGATATCTGTCTGTCCGTCAAGTCGTTGAAATCAACTTTCTGAATGATGTCGGCTTAAATTAAGTTATATTTTCATTTTTTATAAAATATTATATTTGAAACTGGAAAATATAAGTCCTTTGGATTTAAAAAAATTCTTTATTTTCTTAAATAATTACAATAATTATTATTTCACAATAAAATTTTAAATGTGCACGTAAAAAACATCATTCGAAAAGATCAATGTTTGCCAATGTTTTTAAATTAACTCCAACGCAAAACCCTAAATATCTCGAAACATGAAAAATAGGACCTATAATACTCGTACTATCAAATATAAAAGTTCACATATATACCTTATAGGGTAGCTCATGTACGATGTAGAAACTACAAACAGAATCACAAACTTCCTACTTGCAGTAAATGATATAAAAAATGAGCGATATGACGATATGGAGATACAGTTGCTTAAAATTTGCGTCGAAAAAACGGATTAACCAAAAAAGCAAAAATGAAGAAGACTTTTTTTATGTTCAGTGTAGGAAATTTAAATTTATTTTTCACAAATGTTTTTAACAAAAAAACAAAAACTACTTCTACTAAATTAAATCTCAGTTGAAAGCATTTTACCACGAAATCCTTAAAACGAAATTTTTACATTTTAAATGATGATGCAACAAAATTCTAATTAATGCAGCTTAAAAATCATAAAGAGACAAACAAGTACACAAGTAAACCCCAAAAACTAACTACCAAGTTGGAAAATTCACACGCGCATTTAAATAACTAAAGCTCAACAGGTTTTTCATGGGATTTTTGACGAAAATACTACCACAAGATAGCAACAACTGCCTTACAAGAAATGTGTGATGCAAACAATCACATACTCATTTCTGTCTTTTTTATAAAATAAAATAAAATAAATAATAATTGACATTCATTTGATCCATGTATGAGAGTGAGATACAAAATCACACGTGCACAGAAGTTTCTATCACATTTTTCACAATGTCTTTAAAAACTTGATAGAAACTGTTTTCAACACTGCCAGTCAAATGACAGATGAATTGAGTGTTGCTGTTCTTGTAGGGTGGCTACAATAAAAAGCCCACCTAAGGATGCTACTACACACATACATACACACGTTTATATAAACGTGTTTGTGTGCACAAACATTACGCACATGTACAGCTTAAAATTGTCCATAAAAAAACAAAACATAAATTAAAAATTATTAGTAAATATTATTCAAGCTTTAGATCATCATATATCAGAAGTTTTTACAGTTTAATAGTACAAATTACAGAGTTCAAGATGCTTTGCCTTAATATTAAAATTAGTTTATCAAAATTAATACTTGCTAATTATAAAATTGGAGGCAAAAAGTTTCAAAAAACTTATATGAGTATATTTTATATGTCTTTAAATAAAACTTAAAACTAATTAGCCTATTTAAGTGGAGACTAGCTCCATAATATGATTGTGTTCGGAGTATGAACTGAAGCGTTAGCTTAGAAATTCTATCAACAACTAATTTAGGAAGATTATAAAGGGTGTTTTTTATAGACGTATAGAACTTTAAGTTGGCATTACTGTTCAAGATGGCGACCGATTTAACATCTGTCAAGTAATTTATTCTCAGTTTGGTTCGGCAATTCATCATGAATAGACTCACGCCTGAACAACGCTTGCAAATAGTGCAATTTTATTTCGAAAAAGGGGATTGCCGTTGTTCCCGATTTTCATAAGCGAATTTTGTTTAGCGATGAAGCGCACTTCTGGTTGAATGGCTACGTCAACAAACAAAACTGCCGCATTTGGAGTGAAGCTAATCCTCAAGTGTATGTCGAAACACCGTTACATCCAGAAAAACTGGCTGTTTGGTGCACTTTATGGGCTGGTGGAATCATTGGTCCGTACTTCTTCAAAAACGATGATGGCCAGAAAGTTACAGTCAATGGTGATCGGTATAGAGCCATGATTACTAACTTTTTCATTCCTGAATTGAACAACCATGATGTCCAGGAGCTGTGGTTCAAACAAGACGGCGCAACATGTCACACAGCTCGTGCCACAATCGATTTATTGAAAGACACGTTTGGTGACCGCCTAATTTCACGTTTTGGACCTGTGAATTAGCCTCCAAGATCTTGTGATTTAACACCGCCAGACTACTTTCTGTGGGGCTATGTAAAGTCATTGGTCTATGCGGATAAGCCACAAACGCTTGACCATTTGGAAGACAACATTCGCCGTGTTATTGCCGATATACGGACGTCCAGATTGGACTACATCCGAGCCAGCCGTGGCGGTCATATGCCAGAAATCATATTTAAAATGTAATGCCACAAGATTATCTTTCGGATAAATAAAATTCATGTCAATCGAATAATACATCGTTGTTTTATTGCAATTTAAAGTTCTATACGTCTATAAAAAACACCCTTTATATTAGCTTCAGCAGTTTATTCTGTACAACCTGCAATTTTCCTAAATGGAATTTAGCAATCGTGGCATAAAAAATTGCAATTGAAATATAGACTTTAAAATTAATTTCTTGTTAATAATGTTTAGGGAAGAGTTCCTGTTTATAAGTGGGTACAAGGCCTTGATCAAAATATTACATTTACTTACATTTTGGGATCCAGAATCAACCCTAAGTATATAACCTGGTCCTCCCACTATATTACACAGTTATTAACTGTAATGCCACTTTGCGGAATAGAACATTGTTTCCGTTTACGTGTAAAATAAATTGATTGACTTTTATTACAATTTATCATAATTTTCCGTTGGTTAAAATAACTAAGTAACTTATTTAGTGCAACACAACTTCCGATGATAAAACGCCTGAGCAGAGAATTGCTGTATCATCGGCAAATATCGACAATGTACAGTAGTCAGGTTAAGGTATGGCAGAAATATAAATGTTGTAGAGTACTAGTGATAGGCAAGATCCTTGAGGGCAACCAGCTGGAATAATAAAAATGTAGGAACTTTTTAGGCCAATATGTACTCTAAAGGACCTATTTGATAAGAAACTACTTATTATAAGAACTAATTCCAGTGGAAAGTTCATTGTAATTAACTTATGAATCAATCCATCATGCCACACTGAATCAAAGGCCGATTTCACATCTAGTAAGATCATACCTGTGGACTTCTGTGAGCTGAAATTCGTCTTGACTAAATTTGTAATTTTTATTAGTGGGTGTATGGTGTTATGCTCCATCCGGAAGCCAAACTGATGTAAGGGTAAAATGTTATTCACGTTGATGAAATCAGTTATTTTATACTTAATCATTTTTTCAAGCACTTTACTGATGGAAGAAAGAAGACTAATTGGGCGGTAAAACAGAGGATTATTGGTTGGTTTATTAGGCTTGGACTCTTTAAGACTATTGGGAAAATATCCCAATATAATAATAATACATTTCCCTGAAGAAGAATTTCGAAATATTGAAAAATTAAAACAATTTTTTCATTGAGATTTTAAGCTTCAATAATATTTACTATTAATGAATTTACAAGATAGAATAATTTAATAAAATTATCATAAATTAAAAAGCTAAAATTTCGGTTATATTTTTTATTTTTCTCCACCATTTAAGGATCCATCGCTCTCTCTTTTGCACAAATTTTGTCATTGTGTACCAGCTTTTTTTAGGTTTTGTATGTTAAACAAAAAACGCAAAAACCCACCCAGAAAAATGGTTAAAAATAGAGGTAGTCGGTTTTTAACTCATAGCTCCGTCACTTATGGACCGATCGGGCTGAATTTCAATATCAACCTGAAGACAGCAACAGCTGACAGATTAGTATGCTAAACTTTTCTTTACGTTATCTAAGGATTTCAGACAAACGAATATAGGGGAATAGACTCTGTTATTTATAAGAGTCCAGAATATACCTATGTATAGGGTGGCACATTTACGGTGTAGAAACTAAAAACGGAATCACAAACTTATATATACCTTTCCTTGGGGCATTTTACGTGAATCGGACAGCGAAAAAAATGAGGTCATAGAATTTTGTTATATTTGGGTTAATTATGGAAGCAAATACATAATATTTTTTTATGATATTTATTTTTTAAATTATGGGCCATTTTTCGGAGTAGATTTCCTAAAAAAATTAAATAACACGGTTCGCAATTCGCATATTTCCTTCTTTTCAGTTAAAAAAAATTTTAAATTAAAAAAAATGTTAAATCCAAAACCAGAAGTAAAAATTTCAAATGAGTTTTTCAAAAACTTCAACCATTTTTTTTTTTAAATTTATTTTATTTAAAAAAATAGGTCAAAATTTTTGTTGGAGCTTGAATACTCTGACACAAAATGATACAGGTCAATACAGTGGTCTCTAACTCCTTATATCGCTTACCAGCTGCCATGAACTAGTATGTAACGTCACACTCAGTGCGACATGCATGTACATACATTAATACATCTTCTAACTAGTAACTACCCCACTATGAAACCTAGAAAAATATATATTATATTAGGTGTACAAATTTGATTCCGCCGTTTGGCAATAGATGGCTGTAGCGGTAAGTAGTGATCGAATTAAATAGATCGTAGATGTCATACAATAAGCTTAGGTATTTGTAAACATAACGCCATCGCAATATTAGTCGATGTGTATCTGCATCATAAAGTTATTCTCGATTAAACTAGTAGCTTGCGAGCCAAATTCGCGTCATTTGCGGGAGGCTTTAATTTTCTGCTTTAATTTGAAGAAATCTGCGGCTAAGGCTCAACGAATGCTCTCAAATACCTATGGCGAGGCCGCTATTAGTGAAAGAACGTGCCGAGAGTGGTTTCTATTCTTCAAGAACGGTGATTTTGATGTCGGAGACCGGCATGGCGGTGGAGAGAGATGGTTTTCGAAGATTCAGAATTGGAGGCATTACTTGACCAAGACTCGTGTCAAACGCAATAAGAATTGGCAGGATCATTGGGAGTGATGCAGAAAGCCATTTCAAAACGCCTGAAAGACATGGGAATGATTCAGCACAAGGAAATTGGGTGCGGTACGAGTTGAAGCCTAGAGATGTTGAACGGCCTTTGGTTGCTTGTGAACAGCTGCTTGCAAGGCAAAGATGGAAGGGATTTCTGCATCGCATTGTGATTGGGGACGCAAAATGGGTTCATTACGATAATTCCAATCGCAGAAAATCATGGGGATATCCCGGCCATGCTTCCACGTCGACGGCCAAACCGAATAATCACGGTTGCAAGGTTATGATCTGCATTTGGTCAGACCACCAAAACCGACTGAAACAATCACAGGCGATCGTTATCGAACGCAATTATTGCATTTGAGCGCGAGCATTGAAAGACAAACGGCTGCAATACAACGAGAGACATGATAAAGTGATATTACAGCATGACAATGCTCGACCCCATGTTGCGAAAGTGGTCAAGACATACTTGGAAACTTTGAAATGGAAAGTCCTACCCCACCCGCCGTATTCTCCAGACGTAGCTCCCTCGGACTATCACTTGTTTCGATCAATGGCACACGGCCTGGCTGACCAGCACTTCCGATCTTATGAAGAAGTAAAAAATTGGATCGATTCGTGGATCGCTTCAAAAGATGATCAGTTTTTTCAACGCGGGATTCGTACGCTGCCCGAAAGATGGGACAAAGTAGTGGCCAGCGATGGACAATACTTTGAATCATAAATGTATAACCAGTTTATTACAATAAAGCCACGAATTTCGGAAAAAAAACGGCGAAAACAAACTTGTACACCTAATACTTTGACCTATTTTTTGCAATAAGCAAATTTAAAAAAAAAATGGTTGGAAATTTTTACTTACGGTTTTGAAGTTGAAATTTTTATTATTTTTCAAAATTTATTTTTTTTATCGAAAAAGGGAAAAGAAAGAATATGTGTGATATTTTAAAAAAAATTACAATTAGCATTAGTTTTTAAAGGCTTATAACTGAAAAAATAAACATCATTAAAAAAATATTACGTATTTGCTTTCATACCACAGACCTTACTTTTCTTTCGCTGTCCGCTTCAAGCGAAATGCTTCTTCTTACTTACAGTGAAGGGTATAAAAATCCTGCAGGAAATTGTATAAAGACTCGGCACACCCAAATTTAACTTGTTAATTTGTATTGAGACATTTTTTTACATTTCATAATTCTTTTCTATTCTTAATATTATAAATATAAGTTATCTGTTTGTAAAGGATAAACTCTAAAACTACCGAAACGATTTTAAAAACTCTTTCACCATTATCTGTATCATAACACTATGCCAACTCTTACGTCTTTGGTACATAAAATCAATATATTCCAGGAATGGTCACTATATGTTGTAGGATCGGCCTAACCCACTTTTACTCGGGTCAGTTAAAAGGTAGCCAATTAACCTGGTCACGCAGGATCAGGTAAGAACAGCAATAAAAAAGCTAGCTTCTGATTCTTCTGAATTTTTATACGAGTATATACAATCTCCTTAGTCTAAGAATTCCCACACATAGATAAAAGAGCTGGGCGAAACTGGGTAAAAACAGCTAGTTTTCTATAAAATAAAATAAATAAATAAAAAAGATATTTAAAACTATAACGTATTATTTTAAAAACAATTAAATTTTAATAGCATTTTAGGTACTTTAACATAAAAAGGATGAAGAAAAAATAAATAAAAAAAAATTATTGGGGCCTGGGGCTCCTGGGGCTAGCATAACGTATGAACTCAGCTCTTAAAAAAAAATTCAATGTAACTAAATTAAAAAAAATAACATTTAATTTTGTGCGTAAATTTTTTCATTTCTTTGCTTTTTAAAATTTAATTAGAAAGGAAAATTTTGTAAAGAACAAGCACTTACTAAATGTGAATAACAAATTTTTATTTTACTTTTAATTAAATTGAAAACTATTTTAAAGACAGTTCATAATAGGAATTTCCTATATCGCATTTTATAAATTTCAAAATCTTAGAAAAGGAATTCAACAATTATAAAACAAAATTTTATATCAAGCAGCCTGCTAAAAGTTGTTAATTGTAGAAGTATATATGCACAAATTGTAAAATATCGATTACAAACGATCAACTCATCTCAAAAATTTTTAATGATTTTATACAAATTATCTAAATGAGTTGATCGCTTGTGCTATAGAAACAGCACATTATTATATAAAAACATGTGTTGCAGACTATTAATATTATTATGAAAGCATAATATGTATTATGTGTACAGTAACTAAATCTTGTTTTTAAAATGCAACAATTTTTCACGCTATTTTAAATAAATAAAACTTTTGATTTTTGTTCCCAGTTCAAAGTTTGAAATAATATTAGACAAAAAACATATTTATCATTTTATCTCCAAAGTTGTCAGCATTTTTTAGAATGTATTAAAATTTCAATGGAATTTAAATTGAAATATGTATTTGTGTTTTAAAAAGCATTTTAAATAGTATTTATAGGACTTAGGTTTATCCTGCCACTCAAATTTTAAATTATGTAAAATACTAGGTATTCAAAATTATATTAACATGTTATTTTAAAGCATATGTACATAGGAATAAACTGTTGACTGATTGATTATTGTTCTATAGTGAACAAAAATAATCACAGTTATCACATATGGCCTGCAATCGATTATTCAGGGGATCAACAAAAAAATTTAATTTCGTCAGACATATCTGTTCATGCTCATCGATGCATTGAGATAGTTTGGTCCGCAGATTCTGCAAATTGTATGGAGAAGTAAAACTAACCAGTTTTTTTAGTTAAAAAATTATATATAAATAAAATCAAAAGAAAGAACTTACTTGGCATTGCACTTGCACCTGTAGTTAAATGAATTTTTTTTGGTCTGAAAAATTACCAGATTCGAAAGTTGGCAAATAGGACATACTATTTCTTGAGATACCGCTACTGCTATTAAATAATTTTGTTCTTCGTCTATCTGGTCTGCAAACCAATTATTTACTTCTGCTTCAAATTCATTATAAATTTTTTCTTGTAAAATTATATCATGTTCCAACTCAGCCAATTCCTCACGCAAAATATTTTTCAATAACTAATACGAAACTCAAATTATTTACAAGCATGCTAATTAGCGCTACTTCTCTAGTAATTACCTGATCGTCTACTATTCCTTCGAAACGATTTTGAGAAAAACTTTCTTGACGGGCCTTTTTAATCCGTATTCGACATTTCTTGTTATTTAGAAAATAAATAATTTAAATATATGCTAACAGTGAATTTATATGAAGACTGACCTCTCTTAATAAATCCCTTAATTTTGGCGTACCAAAACGATATAATTTGGCTGCATTTTTAGATTTTAACTTTTGTTCTGCACTTGTTTGATAAGCTGAATCAGAAGGATACTCAGAGGACATGTTGAAATATATTTTAGAGTTCTTACAACTTTTAATAAAAAATTGACTTCGAGAGAAAAACAAAATACAAATCCGACAACAAAAGGCGGTCAAGCTTTTCAAAGCAAACAGCTGCTATTTGTTGTCTGTCATTTTAGCAAGGACAAAAACCAAATAAACCTATGTTTCATAAGCATTTTGGTACTTAAAAGTATATCAAAAAACTAATCGAATAATGAAATTTCTTTTTATTTGATAAAAATATACATTTTCAAGCCTCCCTCCAACGCTAAAGTCTTTTTTTTTTTTATTTCACTAAACAAAGAAACTATCTCAACTTTTTAAAAAATTAATTTTTCCGACCACTTCCTAGCTGTCATAAATGTACTAAAAAGTCGCCATGCTTACAGTGCTGACAACATCTAAATTAACTTCCTTTTTCTTTTTCCTTTTCTCTTTCAACGTGCATTGTGACAAGTAAAGGTTAGTGGAAATTCTTTGTTTTTAGTGAAAAATTGTCAAATAATCCAATAAGTTTTATAATAATCAGCTAAAATGTGTTTTTTAAATAGATGCCTGCCACGGCCGCTAAGAAAACTGAAGCTAAAAAGCTTCCTGTCGTACCAGAATCAAAATTGAAGTTCAGCAAGAAAGTGATCAGCAAGCGTGCACAAGAAACCAAAAGAAAATTAAAACGGGCTGCAGTTATTGCCCAACGTAAACGTGAAAATTTGGTACGTGCTGAAAAATACCAAAACGAATATATTAAGGCTGACAGGCGTGAAATTAAGTTGCGTCGCTTAGCTAAACAACGTGGACAGTACTATGTTCCTGGTGAAGCTAGATTAGCTTTTGTAATGCGTATACGTGGGTAAGTATATTCAAAAACCAAAGGTTTTTGAAGCAATTAAATGTATAAAGTTTGCAATGATGCATTTGTTTGCAGAGAAAGCTATTTCTTTTTATAATAGATTCTTATATTAATCATTCTTATATCTTTTACACTTATTTAGTATCAACAAAGTTGCACCCAAAGTTCGTAAGGTATTGCAGCTGTTCCGTTTGCGCCAGATAAACAACGGTGTGTTTATCAAATTAAACAAGGCTACCATCAACATGTTACGTATTGCTGAACCCTATATCACTTGGGGATACCCCAATTTGAAATCTGTTCGGGAATTGATTTACAAGCGCGGTTTTGTTAAGCACAGTCGTCAACGTGTGCCAATCACTGATAACTTTGTAATAGAACGTAAAATGCGAAAAGCATATAACATTCAATGCGTTGAAGATTTGGTCCATGAAATCTTCACTGTTGGCCCCAACTTTAAGTACGCTTCAAACTTCTTGTGGCCCTTCAAATTAAATACACCGACTGGTGGATGGCGCAAGAAGGCTAACCACTACGTTGACGGTGGTGACTTCGGCAATCGCGAAGACAAGATTAACACATTGCTCCGCAAAATGGTCTAAACACAACTTTGTTTTATAGAGTTTAGTGTGTAATTAATGTTTAAAATTTTTCTCCGGTAAAAATGCTACTTGTAACAATGTTTATAGAAAGCGTTCTAAATATTTTTATATAAATGTTCTATAGAATGTAAAAAATGCAGAAAGAAAAGCGGAAATAAATTTATTAAACAAATAAAATAAGTTTATTTGTCATTTTAGAATTCTGGGAACTCGGTAATTAGAATTTTTTTAAAGGCAAGAAGTGGAAATAATCATTGAAATTGGCAGAGCATAAAACATGTATTAATTACTAAAATGTAATAGTAGGCAGAAAGAATAAATAAAAACATTTATTTTTACAACTTTTTCTTGAAAAAAAAATTAAAAATAAAAGCTTTTGAAGTTGAGTAATTAAAATAACATTTTGCAAATTAATGAAATTCAATTAATATGAACCAATATTACCGAAAGAAAGTAACTTTTTAAGTTACTATTTGAGTATATACAAATAAAAATATAATTTCGCTGGAATAAATAATAGTAATATACGTATCGATCGATATTTCCTTTTGCTAAATATTAATTTCCGTACGAAATCAATAATACAACCCATTGATTTGTTTTATTTCGATATAAAGGTTTATTCATCTCACTACGAATACAAATGTTAAAACAAAAATTTTTAAGCTTATAGATTATACACAAGTTTATTTTATGTAAAGGATTTCACAAATAATAACTGATTATGTTTTAAACTTAATACTCTTACTAACAGTAGCCTTAATGCCAGAAATTTCACCACCATATCTTGAAGTCTCCTTACGCACTGGCCGTACCGCACCTTTGCGTCTTATTAAAGCCTTACGATATTTTCCACGGTGTTTAACACGAGGATTGCGTTGTTCCTTTTTGCGATGTGGCATAAGTCCTTTATTTTTTGCAATTTGATAAGTAATGCTACGACGGGACTCTTCTTCGCCCTCTCCAAGTTCTTCCTCTTCGCTATCTTCACTACCATCCGACGCTAATTCAGCTAATGTGGCTAAATCTACACCTTGATTCGAATCAATGCTGATATTTTTCTTAACGTTATCACTTTTATTGCTCGACATTTGTTCGTAATCGGAAAGTATGCCCAATTTTGGCTTTTTCTTTGATTTTATTTCTTCGGGTGGTGGCAAAACATTTTTCAAGTCTAATATTTCAAATTGATCGCCATCTTGTATACGTTCGAGTAAGGCTTCCAATTGTGGCTTAATAATATTTTCATGCTTATCTTCAAGCTGATTGAGTAATTTTTTAAATTGAGTCAACCTTTCTATAATGGGATGATTTTCTATGTTGACTCTCTTAGCTTTCAGTAACAAATAAAACGATATATTATAGCAGTAGGTCAATGCTATGTTTTGATAGTGCTGAGCGAATTGTAAAGCGGGTATCATGTTTAAATCATTATCATATACATATTCCAAGACGGGAGCATGTAGTTGTTGGATTTCTTCTAAATAACCCTCAAAATCACCTACTAGTCCAGAAAATTCAGGAGAATCTTTATCGAATAATTCTAAGCGTTCTCTTTTCGTAAGGCCCAAAAAATCTGCTTTAAGCAAAGTGCTTTTCAGAGATGTTTCATCATCGTCTGTAACCTCTTTCTTAGATTTCTTCAATTTGCTAAATGCTGAATCCAAAGCAAAATCTTCTTCTTTTAATTGTTTGGCCAATCTCAGCTGAATCGCCTTAGCTTCAACTTCCTCCAATTTGGCCAATTCTTCTTCTTTCTCGTTATACGCACTATAATCCTGGTCAACAAAATCTGTGTTATAGTAAGCACTTGTTTTTTTTCCCCAATACTTTGTATCTGGCAAATCATTATCATTCACGTCAGCACCTTCTATATCACTATCAGCTAAGTCAATTTCATCTTCATCATCCTCTTCTCCTTCTTCAGCGCTTTTATCATCATCATCATCCTCTTCTGACTCGGTAAACGCTAGAACTTCTTTTTGCTTAGATTCGTCTCTTTTCCTGCCTTTTCGGACCTCCTGCAATAATTCTTTTTCTTCTTCACTATAATCATCTTCGGAGTCAGTGGGTTCATATTGTTCATCAGCAGCATCATTCTTAAATTTTATTTTATCCATTGAATTTTTTATAAGCTTCTTTATTGTTAAGTTGCTTAGTGTTGTTAAACAAAACAGAATTTGTAAATATGCACGTGGTATGAAGACAAATGTCAAATTTTCATGAAAATTAATGCTAAACTAAATACACATTCATCAAATCAGCTGTTTCAATTTAATTGCACTTGTGTGGTGAATTTTTCAAATATTTACCCGATATTCACCATTTCACGTAAAAATTATTAAAAAAGTAGTAGAATTAATTAAAATTAGAATAAAACAGCATTTACATTTTCGTGACAAATTTATTAAGTATTTTATATATGAAAAACTTTGCATACCTATTACATTTACAATTTTTAAGACAAAACTAAATAATCTTTTCACAGTATTAGGTAGGCTTTTGAAATCTTATAAAATTAAAAAAAAAATAAAAGAATATTTTGAATATAAACACAATTACTAAGATGATAGGGACAAAATCAATTACATACATATATGTATATTTTTTTAAATAATATAAAAAAGCTCATAAGTTTTGTAATAATTTTATTAAATTATTCGATCTTATAAATTTATTATTATTTAATATTAATCAAGCTTAAGATCTTAAAAAATTGTTTTTATTAAAATTTTAATAAAAACAATTTTTTAAGATCTTAAGCTTAATTAATATTAAATAATAATAATATAAAAAAGGTTGTTTTAAATTTTCTGCAGCATAGTAGAGCGAACGAAAACCAACACTAATTTTCAGCGATAGACATAAGAGAAAATTTAATGGAAATTTGCTAACTATGTATTTAGAACAGCAAACATAAATAGAAGAATTTGTAATTAGTTAAGATTTATATTTCACCCGGCCTTTCTTTAAACATTAACCCCCTTATCCAAAAAAATGAACGTAGACTTTAATGTCAACGTTAACGAAATTTTTCATATAATTTTTAAAAACAATTTACTTTAAAGTCTACATTATTTTTTTTTTTTTTTTTGGATAAGAGCATAAATCTTCGCATTTTTCTTTTTAATAAATGTTACAAATTGTATAACAACATAATACGTACACATATTTGTGTAGTTGTATTAAAAAAAATAAATAACTAAAAACATTTAATTTTTCATTGAATTTTAAAATAAAACATAAAGATACAATTTTTATTAAAATAAGGAATGGTTAGAAAAAATAAGGTGACGTTGGACTTAAAATTGTTTTATTTTTTTAGGTTTCTTAAATAAGATTTCACTCTTGTCACGTTTCAGTTAAACAAAATGTCTTGAAATTTACTTTTGTTTGTATTTAAGATGCTATTACTTATTAATAAATGGTTGTTACAAATTATTCATTATATACAGGCTGCTCATAAAATTTATTACATATTTTATGTAAATCGTTATTAAAATTATGAAATTTATTATCATTTTAAAAAATCATTAAGTGGCAGTTTGGACTTTTTTTATATATTTATTTAAAATGCTGGTTTAAATAACCTACTTTTTATCTATATTTAAGTAATTTAATCATGTTAAACTTTATACTTATTACAAAAAAAGCAATATTTTTAAATACTGTAACCAAATCGTCGCACTCAATATCGAGCAACTTCAACCGAAATTTTTAAATTATTTTCAATTTAATTGTGTAGCGAAGGCGAAGCGACGATTTTGGCTTTGTTTTTAATACAATAAGTTTTCCTTTTTTGATAAACATTTTTTAAATATTTTTAATTATATAGGGAATTCAATAAAAAATTAAATTAAATTACAATATACTAAATTTTTATAAGTAAAGTTTTAGAATAAAATTTTAAAAATCGCAATATTTAAAAACGTGGCAATTTTGTAGAGAATATAATATTATTGATGCAATATTTTTTGTAAGCTCCTACTGTCTTAGAGAGTTACAATATTGATAAATTATTGTACTAAATAATCATATTTTTACTTTTGAGCATCCTGTATATAATAAATTTTTCATATTATTTAATTATTATTCATAATTATTTTAAGAATATGAATATCAAGTATGATTTTTCAAACAGAATTTAAAGTTCTATGTTGTTTTATAAATTGTGTTATAATAGTTATCATTCATAATGTTCAGAATGTTTCTTAAATAATTTGTTTTATTTTTATTTTCTTTTGTAAAGCAAACGTGTTTTTGTTTGTTGAATTTATCAGTTATGTATGTGTAGTATAATGAGTATATACTGTCAATTATTAAGTTTTTTTTTTAAATCATTGTAAAAGTACTTTTAATAACTTCCTTATTGATGACCATGGGAGACATGTATATTTTGAACCAAACGCTGTCCCCAATATTCCTCCAAATTAAATGGTTTAAAATTTTTTAATTGATTATCAGAATCGTTGTATAGCACTGATGTACTTTGTTCGCTAACCTAATTAAAAATGAAAAAAAAAAAGATATATATATTATTTTTTATCATTTGGAAATACTTTTTCGAGACCTGCCTTTGTCCATGCTTCTCTTATATAGCGTATGAGTTCATCATGTTGTGTTATCGGTTCGCGGGACATATTTGATGTATTATTGCTTATGTGTGTAGTTGAATTTATATACATCGATGCAGACGGTCCACCCGACGAGGACGCATTTGAATTTTGTTGTGAATTGTTAGAAAAATGCGACGATGAATTATTGGTAGATGTATTACGATGTGAATAAGAATTATGATTGTCGTAATGATTATTATTATTATGATTATTGGATGAAGATGATAGAGATGATGATGATGAGGAAGAAAGTGATGAGTTTGAATGATTATTATGGTGTTGATTGTTGTGGCCAGAACTTTGTCCACCGCCCTGACGGCGATTATATGAATAACGGCCAGAACTGAAACAAGTAATAATTGAACAAATTGAGGTCAAGCTAAGACTTTCAATATTGGCAAAATTTTCCAATTACATCCAATTGGTAAATAGTACAAGAATAACAAATATTTTTGCATGTTGCCATGTAAGGATGTTGAAATGTTTGCAAATATTTTTTAAACCAAACATAATGTTGAAATATATATGTTATTTCTGATAAAGAATTTTAAATTAATGGGTAAAATAAATATCAACCTGAAGACAGCAACCATTAATAGATAAGTATGTGAAACTTTTTCACTATTTAATAATAAGCCCTTCGTACTTACCGTGAAAGCTATAAAATTTTTTATTTGCAAAGTTTACCTATAAATAACTATTGAAAAGTTATTTTCTAAATTTTATTTTATGTTCGCAAAATTATTATTAATTTCTGCATTTTACTCATATCTTTAATTCTCTGCAAAAAACCCAAAGTTCCTGCTTCCAAATATAAAAATATACATGTTTTGCATATACCTAATATGAAATATTTTTGTCTCAATCTCTCCTCAAAGTTTAAGCTGAAGCCGCACATATTGTAAACTAGTTTTTTTTATTCAATCTTTCTTACTCCCGCATAAACAATGAAAGGCTATTTAATTATTTTATAAGTACATACTTATATATTTTACTGATTGAGTTCTTTGTTTATTTAATAAAAGCCCGTTTATTGAACTTCTCGCAATACGTATGCCTGCATATACATATACCTATAAATATATAACCAATGAGCATAATCGTATAAATGTAAACCAAAATTTTGTCAAATAATCGAAACACAAGCATGAACATGTACATATATAACCAAAAGATGTATGTACATACAATATTTATAAAAAGAAATGAAAATATCTGTCGTGCACTCTAATTATAAAATTTAACACACAAATAACTTACACGAAAACCAAAAAGTACATGTAAAAACCTTCGTGATTGCAGCACCTCATATGCTGAAATGGCCCTTATTTGTCTTGTTCAAAATAGGTATATTTAAGACCTTGGCACAATTTTGTAAATTAAATTAATTAAAAACTAATGTGTATAAGATTTGTTTAAAAAGACATGACCCCTTTGGAAGCTGAAAATTAAACTAAATGCCTGCTGCGAAATAATATGTATTGATGAATTTATAACAATTTTTCAATCATTTTATAAATCCTTTTCACTCTCTACCAAACAAAATCAAATTGCAGTTACTTAACTAAACTTACCCACGATCCATTTTTTTGTTGGTTTGTTTTAATAAGTTTTACTATTTAATTTTATTAACGTTACGTTTTATCTGAAAAAGACACGCAATGTTATTACGTTTTGTTGCAACTTCCGCCTTTCTTTTACAAATTTTTAACTTTATTTTGTGGAAAAATGCAAAAAATTGATAATAGCCAACGTTGGGTTTTCCTTTTGTTTATTGCAAAATTATTCTTGTTATCTATTGCTTTTATTTTATTTTATTGTTTTGCCTGTCCTCCCTTTAATGTTATGTCCGTTTATTTTGTTTTTGATCTCGTTTTTCTTTTTTTGTAATAAATGTAAAAGCAAAATACGGAAAACGTAGCCAGTATTTATATATATACGTGTGTTAGCGAATAAGGTGGAATTAGAAAGTGGCAGCAAATTTTTTCTGGGCGAAAATTATTTAATGATTTGATGTTTCTATAAGATTTTCTAAAACTTTTATTTTAATTTTTACACAAAATTGCTTCTTGTTTTTTGGACTTTATTAATATTTTATTAATATACATCTATAACAAACTTTTCTACTATGCTTTAACACAAAAAACTCCACGAAGTTAAAATGTTTTAGCTTTGCAGCAATTAAATAGTAACAAAAGAAAATTAAAGAGAGTACGTAGCTCAAATACTAGAACCGGGTATTTAGTAAAATACAACCATAAGTTATTTTAGCCGTTATCAAATTGTATCAATTTGTAGACTTTTAACATTTACAAAAGTAAATTTTTTTATTTCTATATAAATGAAGATATCAAAAAATTTAATTATGAATTAGTAGACAATGGACGGACAAAATCATTGGTCCATATTTGTTTATTATTCAGAATGTTATTCAAAACAAAAAGGACACATGATTACTAATTCCTTCGTACTGGTACTCAAATATAGGGTATGGCGGTTTCCAGTTTACTGTTACATTTTTTATTAATTAATACTTAAATATACAATTCAGCATAACAGTGTACTTCTAAGGAAAATCTATTTGTTCCAAAACAATATAACACATTCACTCACTACAACATTTTCTTTTTACTCACAATCAGGATCATTCGCTCCAGGTTAATCACGAGATGGATGAGTGCATATTTTTTTGAGTTTAAACCAGATATTCAAATACTCGTTTTTTAAAAATTAATTTGCAAAATGCATAGACTACAACAATTAGTTTGTGCCTACTGTCTATCTATTCGTAAAAGTTTTTCATTCTGTGTGTAATTTCTACACCGTACCTGGGACACCCTATAAAATATATATATTCTGTATCCTTACAGATTGCGAAGTCGAACAAGTGATGTTCGTCTGTCTATCTGTGTAGTCGTTGAAATCAACTTTATCAAGTCCCTAGATAACGTACAGAAAAGATCAGCATACCAATCTGTCAGTTGTTTCTGTCTCTCAGTTGATATTGAAATTCAGCAGTGGAGCTATGAGTCAAAAACCGCGACTATCAAAAACACAACCGAAATTTTTGTTTTTCATTAATTTTTGCTTTGTGTTTTAAGTATTTCGTAAAGCGATCAATGTTGACCAGTGTTATATTATATTTTTGTTGATGTGGCATTAAATATACGTATTTATATATATGTACATATAATTAAATTAAAGAAATCATTGCTAAATAATTGAGCCATGAAAGAAATATTCAATATTCATGTGTTTGATTAAACTGTTTATTTTTAGTAGTGTTGTAAAAATAGTAAATATTTAAACTAATATTTTATATATGTTAATATAATATATGAATTCGTATAAAAAAGGTATAAATGCACTTACACAAAAGATATATAGTGTATATATAATAAAAAATAATAATTTTGTAAAAACATATCCAAAGTAGTTTATATAAAAAATTTATACATATTACATACAGAGAAATATTAATATTAAAGCTATTATTCAGAAGCAATTTAATTCTTAATAAGTTTAATAAAAATAATTCTTAATATTAGCACATCGTCATAGAAAATACCTACTTCTAAAACCAGCAAAATGTTAAAAATATCTGAATTCCAAAAAATTTACCAAGAAAATATTGGCTTCAACATGAAGCTGTAAGTTAGAAATAAAATTACGCTTTTCAATCTCAGTTTTGACATATTCATCAGAAATAGCATTAACACTAAATTGGAGGGATCGTTTGCATTTTTTGTGACGATATGTATGTATATAATATATGTGAAGTTTAAAAACTTTATTTTACAGATACAAGAATTTAAAGTTTTTAATTTATTAACACCTCCTTGAGAAAATAAAAAGAGTCGTTAGTTAAGTGTTGGTAAGTTAAAAATTTCAATTATGTTTTCTGTAAAGTGATTTTGGCAATAAATTTAATTAAAAAAACGTATACAAAACTCAATAAAAAAATTCGATGTTTTATTAAAACATGGCAGATTTGGCTAAGACTTTCTTGCTTAATGATCATCTAATAGTGAAATAAATAATTGTTATATATTTATAATAAATGTATGATGTATATGAATTAATTTTAGATTTTTAGTGCTATTTTTCAAATTCATGACAATTAGGAGTAGTGAATCCTCAGTAATTTATTACCTCTCTTTTCTATTGGACTTTTGCGGAAAAATATAAGTTTCCTTTGTTGTTCTAATGTGCTTCTAATATTGAAATATGTTTTATAAAAGTAGAAATAGATATCGTGTTCATTAAAAGAAATATTCATTCACACTCGTTCATTATAATTGCTTTAGCAGATAAGCGTAAATTAAAATTCAAAAAAAGAAATACAAGTCTTGTTTTATATAAAGATTAGCATATTATAAGGTCTTGTTGAAAACAAATGACGGACAAGGTGATCAATTACCAATAGAAGAGGTTATTAATTATTATTTTTGCCGCCAAGCTTGCCTTGGATTGTAATAGCTAATCGGTTTGATAAACACATGTAATAATTATGTATGTACATTCTTTTTTAATTTGGAAACAAAAAATATTTTTTTTTTATATATTTAAAATGAAACGAAAAAAAAACTTAAGGCAGTTTCACAAAACCATAAGTTATAATTACCAGTATAATTAAAATAAAAATATTTTCAATATAGAAAACCGTAGAACACAATATTTTTCGCTTTATCCGTTGAAAACAGTATATCAAAAAGAGGATTTTACGAGTAAGTTTTTTAACTTTATACAACATACTATTCAACATTTTATTCAAAATTATTGTTTCCTATAATTCGCAGTTTTTACAAATCATCATCACCTATACCCTCAAAAGCTTCATTTTGCACCGCTTCGTCTTGAGCAAGAGAATTTCTGTAAAATACCGCACCATATGAATGACTCTTAGTTAATCGAGGATTTTGCTTGTTTAAAATTCGTTGAGCTAAAAATCTTACGGGTGCCTCTGTCGAGGGTGAGCACTCATTTATCACATGAGAGGAGGATGATATTGTGGAAAAATTTGATGTGGGCGTTGAGGATGATGAAGAAGAAGAAGTGGGTGTAGAATGTGTAACTGAGTTTGATGAATTCGAAGAAGCAACGCTTGACAATTGAGAGTTTGTTGGTTTTCCAGTAAATTGTTCATTGTCCTTATAGTTTAGTAATTCATTAACCATTTCCTGCAAGCACACTGACATTAACATAGCTTGTGGACTGTTAATTGTAATCCACCTTAAATTTTGTTTTGACATTAAATATTCAAATGATAATTGCAAATTTGAGGATTTATCTTTTGTTTCTAGAGTGTTATGTAAAGCTGTAACACGCCAGACTCGCATACGTGTTACTCTAAATTTTGTTTCTAGTATTTTGTCTTGTTTGACAGTGCGCATACTGAGTTCTTTGTTACCTATAGCTATTAAAGCTGATGTTTCAGGATCTGGATAATCCACCGTAGAGGTAACAAACTGCAAGCAACCATATAAAGGCAATTGGCGAGCAACTTCAACGTACTCTTTATGCATACCATATTCTTGTAAAGACTTTAATTTTTTTAATACCTCGGTTGGTGCTATTATCCATTCTCTTTCTATTTCTGACACCGTCTGCAAAAAAAGTAAATTCAGAGCTATTGGATTTTTCATTATTACAGTATCATAATTGGGATTCCAATAACTTTTTCTAATTTGTAATTGACATGGCTGATTATAAAATCGAGAAACAAACGGAGTTTCAAAATCCATTAGTTTTCTAAGAAGAACTAAGGAATCTTTTGCTTCTCTTCTAACCAGAAACAAACAAAAGTAGTGCATAATATCTGTGGGTAATTGTACACAAGACAATGCTTTTTCTAATAAAGCAGTAGTATTGTCTGAAACACAACAATTCACTTTTAACTGATGCCCACTAGGCAGTATAACTTCTAAGCGTATGGGACGCATAAATTCTTCAATACCGTTTGATAGATTGGTGTCTTCCGGTCCGTAACCAAAATACTCTTCAAATACTCCTTCGGTCAAGGCAGTTTCTAACTGAGCATTTAAAAAGAAACGCTGAAAAATTTCCAGTTTTGAAGCTCTTACGTCTTGGCCCAACATTTGTAGATAATGTTCCAAAGCTTGTCTTCTGCTTTCCACCTGACTATTTGTTAAAGGTAAAAATTTTTTAGGTGGAAACTCTGGCATTACCACTCCTCTTGGTGTACAATGCCTACGCAATTGTTCATTTAGAGCATGTAGTTGTTTATACCGCAAACAGGCATGGTAGCTGCCGTTTATGTAGATGTTGTAGCCTGTGTAGGAAGTGCTTGTTGTTTCACTAAACAATTCTTGTGTGTGTGGAATAGAAAAATGCATCCTTCTAAGATTTTTTCGTAGCACTACCGATTTTTAGAATCTATTATTTTTATATTTTTATTTAATTAATCCAGTTTTCTAATTAAAACCAATTGCACTTTTATTGAATTTATTTATTCATTATACATATATTTCTACCTCCTAATTGTGTTGAAGACGTAACTTTCAGTAACAATTGAATATTTAAATTAGTCACCACTTGACTATTGTTATTTTATTTGTATTTGGTATAAATTTTATTGCAATTAATTAAAGTAAAAAGAGTTATTTTTCTATTTTTTGTTATTTCTTGGGTATTTTCTTTTATCTTTCTTACTCCCATATGTTTTTACGTTTTGATATGAGTGTATGCGAGTGTATTTAATAAAACAGAGTTATTGGCGTGGGAAGTATAGATCATTGGAAGCATTTGTTCGTACATCCATAAAATAAATTCTTGACATATATTCTAATGCCAATTTTTCCAGTGTGCATTTCAATTCAATTTTGCTTAACTCAATACAAATAAATATTTAATAAAAAATTTAATTTTTTCATCTATATTAATTTTTTTTGTTAAATATATCTGGCAGCACAAACAAAACAAAACGTCTTCAGCTCTGTTTACTTATTACAAACGTGTAAATAAAACATGTGACAAACAAATTCCAAGACAAATAGTTAATACAGCAAGACCAGGAGCACACACGACAAGTTGGACAATTCTTCCTCAATTCTCATTTAAAATTGTCGTTTTGTCCACACAAAAATTTTTTGTTTCGCCAATATTAGCATTCTTATTCAGTCATTCATTCAGCCTTCAAGCTTTCTGTCTTCTTGTATTACATATTTATAACAGATACGAAGACGGAACAAAAGGGAATTGCGGAGTACGAGCAAGTTTGTACCCCTTTCTAATCACTCCTACAAAATCAAGAATTGCGCAATTGAATTGCTGTGTGTGGTCTTCGTCCAATCATAGTTAAATAATTGAGCCATGACAAGAATTCCTGAAACATATATATATATATATATATAAATTATATAATAAATAGAAATATATATATTTATGTTCATTCTAAGTTTTCAACGATTTCCTGATGCCATCCAACTTGAAGTGTGTACATCTAAAATTCTGCAGTATTTTGCATTTTCCTCTGGCATCCCCATTTTGCACGAAAGAATTGTGCTTTCCAATACATTTAAACTTTTTTCGATTATGCTTTGTGTTCTAAATTCTATTTTTTCGAACAATTTACTTAAGAGCGGTGGTAAGTTGACGCTGCAAACAACATTCAACATCATATTTGTTTTAAAAGTAAATATGTGTATTCCAAAATAAAAAATGAATATGGAGGAGAGGCAGAAAATAAATATTTTAGACTTGTTTAGAGAAGAAAAATCTGGAGAGCATGGATTTTTGCGAGTATCAGCCCCCATGGTGCGGTACAGTAAATTAGAATTTCGACGTTTGCTAAGGAAACATGGTGTTAAACTGTGTTTTACTCCAATGATCATTGCAGACTCTTTTAACAATAGTGAAAAAGCTAGGCAGAATGAATTTACAACATCACAAGATGACAAACCACTTATTGCACAGTTTGCTGCAAAAGATGCAACAGAATTCGCAAATTCAACACAGTTAATATATCCGTATGTTGATGGCATAGATCTCAATTGTGGTTGCCCTCAGTCATGGGCAATTGCTAAAGGATATGGTTGTGGATTGCTAAAACAACCGGAGTTGGTAAAGGATATTATACAAACTGTTAAGCGGCAGGTAGACGAAAACTTTAGTGTGTCTTTAAAGATAAGATTACTTAATCATGACTCGCCTAGGTCAACCATAGAATTTGCTCGGCAGTTGGAAATGTGTGGTGCTACTTTTCTCACTTTGCACGGCAGAACTATGTGGCAGAAAACATCTGTTCCTTTGAACGTCGAAGCAATCAGAACGGTAAAAGAGTCGTTACGTATGCCTCTCATAGCTAATGGTAATGTAAAGTCATGGCAAACGGCCTGTGAATTATATGAAGAGACTAAAGTTGATGGAATAATGGCCGCCAGAGGTCTTCTTGCAAATCCAGCATTATTTAATCCCAAGTACAAAAATAGCAGTATGACACCACCCTTAGAATGCATACAAGATTGGTTAAATATTGGTGCTGAAGCAGCAGAAAATTTACAGTTTTTGTGCTTCCATCATCATTTAACATTTATGTGGGGTTGCAATTTGAAACGCAAATTGCGATTGCAATTTAATACTTTTACAAAAAAACAACAAATCTTAGATTTTTTCTATGACTACTATCAAGTTAAAGCTTCATCGGAGTCTATATCAAAACCACTAAAATATACTAAATGTACTTACACGCATTATGTCCCAGAAGAGTGTGAACTGAATTTTGATCGAGAAAATTTATTGTATAACTTAAACCCAAATGGTAAATTCTTTAATAAATTCAAACAGAATTTGGATAATGTTGAGGATGATTGTGATTTAGGCAGTAGTTTTTTTGCAGAAATGTAATTTATTTGTAAATAAAACTATTTTATACTACATATATCTATCGCCTTTATTTCTTTTTAAAATACATAGGTTTACTCGTTCAACTTTATTACGAGTGCCGTTGTTGTAGTCTAATTTACGACAAGCCCATATAACACATATAGCCGGCGTTGTCACATATAACTTTTCGTCACAATAACGACACTCGTAATAAGCCAATTGCATAGTATAATTGTTAATATATATTTTGTTTGTGTAAAATTAGATATGGAATGTCAAAATGATGAAAGAAAACAAAGCATAATAGTATTATTTCGTAAACAAACAAAGCAAAATGAAAAATATTTCGATATTTAAGTCTAATAAAACATATATAATTACACTATGACCAATTGTGTTTATGAGCATCAATTTTTTCTCATAACAACTGGGACTTGTTCGTAATCGGCAATTCTCTTTTATACTCTATTCGTACTTATTAAAGCTAAAAAAAAGAAAACAATCAGCTTGAAAGTTAATTAATAAGAAAGCTAAAATTACCAAAACAAAATTTTTGTGTGTGGACAACGGCAATTTTAAAAGAATCAAGTTGCACAACTAAAATTGCCGTGCCTGTTCCCGGACAAAACTTAATATTTTCTCTGGCATCGCCAATTTCGACAAGAGAAGCGCGTTTTTCAATTATGCTTTGTGTTCTAAATTCTTTTTTTTCGTATTTATCGCCAGTTTAACGAAAAAGTGGCTGAGACGACGCTGCAACCAACAATCGAAGTGTACTGTGCGGCAAAAATAAATTTTCATTTCGTTGTCAATTTAAAAGCTAAAAAAAACTAATTAATTAAATGTATTTTGTGGTTGCAATTTGGAGAAAATAGTAAAGCGTTTTTTTAAGAAAAGTGCACATTTTTATACGCACAGTATAGGTACATATACTGCCGCTTGGAAGACTAATAAAAGCAGCGCGTCTACATCGCTGAACTTGTAAAATTCTTTCAAGAATAGCTTAAAGTAAATATTTTGTAAGATATGTATGTTTGGATATGAAGCATATACTAATAAATAATACGTAAAATTGGTTTTCAGTAAAAAAAAAGAGAATACAATTTGTGTGTACACCGGACGCTTGGTATTTTATAGTTTTTTTTATGCCTATTGTCGCAAATTAAAAATGGCGCTCTGTTTTATTTGCTATTTAAATGCATCTTATACCACATGTGCATTATAATATTGGACATTGTTTTTAATGTAATTAATATTGCTTTATGGAAAACAAATTAAATATGCGACATGTTTGGTTGTACACATTTATTAATAATTTTTGCCGCTCGCATCTTTTATATGGAATACAATGCTCTTAATTTTCAGCATTTTCCTCTTTCTAATGAATCTTTAAATGTTAACAATATAGCGCTTTTCTGTTTTGTAAGGGCCATATAATTTGCAATTAGAATTTAATAAATTTAGAACCATTCTTGCAAGTGGACGATAGTTAAGGTTGAGATTTTATAAAACAAATATCATGCTTTTGGTTCGATATTAAATTAAAAATATCGAAAAAAAATGAAAGTTTTAGCCAAAAAGCGGTTATTTTCCCATAAAATCCCAACTTTAAGTAACGAAAGTTATAATAACGGGCCTTAGTCAAATTCTATCTTTGTAATTTCTTCATGTTTTATCGTGCCTCTACTCCAATCGGTGTATTATTAACTTATCCAGTTGGTTATATTTCTTTTTTTGAAAAATTTAATAATGAAGACAATTGGGATTATATATTTTGTTATCTTGCAGCTTGGCTTATATATGTTCGTAATAGTAAAAACGAATTCTTCGCAATAACCGTTTTTATCAAAGAAAAAATTTTAAAGATACGATATCAAAATGCAGAATGGTAGTAATCCTATTGGTGGTGGTATGTCCATTGAACAGATGTATCAGAAAAAGTCTCAATTGGAACATATTCTTTTGAGACCCGATACTTACATTGGTTCTGTGGAGCATACCAAGGAATTGATGTGGGTTTATGATGAAGAACGTAATCGTATGGTTCAACGTGAAATCTCCTTTGTCCCTGGTCTCTATAAGATTTTTGATGAAATCCTAGTAAATGCTGCCGATAATAAACAACGCGACAAAAGTATGAACACTATTAAAATTGATATAGATGCCGAAAAGAATTTGATTTCTATATGGAACAACGGTCAAGGTATACCCGTTACTATGCATAGAGAAGAAAAGATGTTTGTTCCCACCATGATATTTGGCCATCTTTTGACGTCTTCGAATTACAATGATGATGAGAAAAAGGTTACTGGTGGACGTAATGGCTATGGTGCCAAGTTGTGCAATATTTTCTCGACTTCTTTTACCGTTGAAACGGCCACAATACAATATAAAAAGTCCTTCAAACAAGTATGGGCATCTAATATGTCCAAAACCACTGAACCAAAAATTAAAGAATTTTTCGGCACAGACTTTACAAAGATTACTTTCAGTCCCGATTTGTCTAAATTTAAAATGGAATGTTTGGATAAGGATATTGTGGCTTTAATGTCCAGAAGAGCCTTCGATGTGGCAGCTACTAGCAAAGGAGTATCAGTCTTTTTAAATGGCAAGAAGTTACCAGTTAAACAATTCAAAGATTATATTGATTTGTATATTAAATCTGACAATGACGATTCCGGTCAACCGATTAAAATCGTACACGAACAATGCGGTGAACGTTGGGAAATTGCTTGTTGTCCCTCTGATCGTGGTTTTCAACAAGTTTCATTTGTTAACTCTATTGCTACCACGAAAGGTGGTCGACATGTAGATCATGTCGTCGATAATATTATTAAACAATTGTTAGAAGTGGTTAAGAAGAAAAATAAGGGTGGCATTACCATCAAACCCTTCCAAGTGCGTAATCATATGTGGATATTTGTAAATTGTCTTATTGAAAATCCTACCTTTGATTCTCAAACAAAAGAAAATATGACTTTACAAGCTAAAAGCTTTGGCTCTAAATGTGCCATTACAGAAAAGTTTATTAGTAATGTTTCAAAGTCGGGTATAGTAGAGTCAGTGTTGTCATGGGCTAAGTTCAAAGCACAAAATGATATTGCCAAAACCGGTGGAAAGAAATCTTCTAAAATTAAAGGTGTACCAAAGTTGGAAGATGCTAACGAAGCTGGCACCAGAAACTCTTATATGTGCACATTATTTCTCACTGAGGGAGACTCAGCCAAAACTTTGGTTGTTGCTGGCTTGGGTGTTATAGGACGCAATTTTTACGGTGTCTTTCCTTTGCGCGGTAAACTGCTGAACGTACGTGAAGCTACTTTTAAACAGTTAGCTGAAAACGCAGAAATAAATAATTTATGTAAAATTATTGGGCTACAGTATAAAAAAAAGTATTTAACAATGGATGATATAAAAACTTTACGTTATGGAAAAGTTATGATAATGACTGATCAGGATCAGGATGGTTCTCATATTAAAGGATTGCTTATCAACTTCATACACACCAACTGGCCGGAATTGTTGCGCTTGCCCTTCCTAGAGGAATTTATTACACCAATTGTTAAAGCCACTAAAAAAGATCAAGATTTATCATTCTACTCATTGCCCGAATTTGAAGAATGGAAGAATGAAACATCCAATCACAACACTTACAATATCAAGTACTACAAAGGTATACTATTTTTATTATATACATACTATATGCAAATATTGTGTGTATTTTTCTAATTATTTCTTTTGTGTCATTAAGGTTTGGGTACTTCTACATCTAAGCAAGCTAAAGAATACTTTGAAAATATGGAAAGGCATCGTATTCCCTTTAAATATGAAGGTCCAAAAGATGATGAATGTATTGTAATGGCATTTTCTAAAAAACATGTTGAATCTCGTAAGGAATGGCTTACGGCCCATATGGATGAAATAAAGAGGCGAAAAACTCTGGGTCTTCCCGAACGTTATTTGTACACGAAAACAACTAAAACCATATCGTATTCAGATTTTGTTAATTTAGAATTGGTGCTTTTCTCCAATGCCGATAATGAAAGATCTATACCATGCTTATTAGACGGTTTTAAACCCGGTCAACGTAAGGTTATGTTTACCTGCTTCAAACGTAACGACAAACGAGAAGTCAAGGTGAGTCAACTTGGTGGTGCTGTCTCTGAAATGGCTGCATATCATCATGGTGAAGTATCATTGGAACAAACAATTGTTAATTTGGCTCAAAATTATGTCGGTTCGAATAATATAAATTTGTTGGAGCCAGGAGGTCAATTCGGTACACGTTTGACGGGTGGAAAGGATAGTGCTAGCGCTCGTTATATTTTTACACGTATGTCTCCGTTGACTCGTTTAATATACCATCCGCATGACGATCCCTTGCTAAAATATCAAAATGATGATGGTCAAAAGATTGAACCTGTTTGGTACATACCCATTATACCCATGGTTTTGGTTAATGGTGCTGATGGTATTGGTACAGGTTGGTCAACGAAGATCTATAATCACAATCCCCGAGATATTATTCAAAATATTCGAAGAATGTTATCTAATGAAGAACCGGTAGTCATGCATCCCTGGTACAAGAATTTCCGTGGTACCATTGAGTACCTTTCTGATGGCAGGTATATCACTTCAGGCAATATACAAATTATTCAAGATAATAAAATTGAAATTACTGAGCTACCCATTTGCACATGGACTCAGAATTACAAGGAAAACGTGTTGGAACCACTTTCGACGGGTACTGAAAAAGTGAAAGCTATTATATCAGAGTATCGCGAATATAATACAGATACCACGGTACGATTCATCATCAGTTTTGCGCCAGGAGAATTTGATCGTATAGCTCAAGAGCAAGGCGGCTTCCATCGAATTTTGAAGCTGACCTCGTCGTTGTCTACAAACCAAATGCATTGCTTCGACGAATTAAATTGCTTAAAACGCTATCCCACTTCTATTGACATATTGAAAGCATATTATCCTCTACGTTTGGAATTTTATCAGAAGCGTAAGGAATATATGGTAGGACAATTGACTGCACTAGCAGAACGTCTCACCGACCAGGCACGTTTCATTTTAGAAAAATGTGAACGTACTTTAGTAGTTGAAAACAAAAAACGCAAAGCGATGATTGACGAACTTATCAAGCGAGGGTATCGTCCTGATCCTGTCAAAGAATGGCAACAGCGCATTAACATTGAAGATGACGAAGAGGACGACGATGCTGAAGAGGAAGAAGACGAAGCCACTTCCACGTCAGCCATTAAGAAGGAAAAGAAAATAGTTGATCCTGAAAAAGCATTCCAAAAGCTCACCGATGTCAAAAAATTCGATTATTTATTGGGCATGTCAATGTGGATGTTGACAGAAGAACGTAAAAACGAATTGCTGAAACAAAGAGATCAAAAATTAGCCGAATTGGCTATATTAAAGTCGAAATCTATTGAAATGTTTTGGATGGATGATTTGGATGAGCTGGAAAAGAAACTCGATGAAGTCGAGGAAAAACAGCGTCTTGATGAAATGGGTATTAATATAAAACAATCGAAGGCAATGGCCAAGAACAAGGCCGCTGCTAATGTTGCTTTGAAAAAGCGTGCTACCAAGGATGTTAGCAATGATGTATTCCCTGATCCTCGTGGTGTAAAGGTCGAATTTAAAGTTACTGATGATATTTTGAAAAAAGTTGCAAGTGCAGTTGCAGCTAAAAAAGGAAAGGGAGAAAAAAAACCTGTGAAGAAAGAAGTCAAAGAAGTCAAAGAAGAAGTTGATGATTTCGATGCCCTGGTGGAAAGTGGCACAAAGGGGCCTAAATCTTCACCAAAAATCCTTAAGGTTAAGAAAGAAGCCGTGGCAAAAAAAGGACCCAAAAAAAAGAATGCTGATGATGATGGTTTTAAACAAACAAAATTGGCATTTAAGCCGAAAGGAGTAAGTTGAAAATAGTGAAGAAATGTCTGTAAATCTTAAAATTTTTCTCTTACTACTTTTTTTTAAAATAAAATTTTAGCGAAAAAAGAAAGATGAAGATTCTGATGAAGATGAGATTCTATCGGGTAGTGATATTGATATAGCAGCCAGCGTAGCACCGCGAGCTGAACGTCCTGGTCGCCGGCAGGCCTCTAAAAAGATCAACTATTCGGGATTGCTAGAGTCGGAGAATGAGGAAACTAGCGACGATGAGTTGTTATTCAAAGGTAATAAAACCGTCAAAGCACCCGCAGACACGGCAATAATAATATCTGGAAACGAATCTAAATCGGATGATGAGGAAGAGTTACCAGGAAAGAAAAAACCAACAGCTAAAAGACCGCGTAAAAAATTCTCAAGTGATAGTGAGGAAGACACAAAGGTATGATTATGCCAATAAAAGTTTTACTGCAGTTTTTCTTTTTATTTTTCAATCTATATAATTTTAGAAAAAGAAGAAACGTCAAGTTGTGGATGATGAAGAAGACTCTGATTTCGAGGCTTAAAATTCATTGAGCAAAGAAAAAACTTAGTTTTAATAACAAATAATTTTAAAAATAAGAATACCAGAGTTCTTTGTAACACATAATATAAAAGAACTACATACGTATATACGGTGTTTTTGTAACTCTTACAAAATCATTTTATGAATTATGTATGTAAGAATATTTCTATTACAATTCTATTAACCCCTAATTTTACATTTTCTAAAGCCAATTTAATTTGTTTTAAAATTTTATTTCTTTTATTTACGATTTTTAATGTTTGCTGTCTAAATACTGAGTGCGTACATAGTATATGTTAATTAAAAAAATCAACATTTCTATATGTTTTTAAATATGATTTTGTATTTATTTTACGATCTACAAAAGTTTTAATAAGGCTGTAAAGAAGAAAAGAAAATAACAAGCATGATTCGGAAAAGAAATTTAAAATTTATTTACGCCTGTATTTTAAATTTAACTTTTCGCAAAAAAAAGTTGACCATATCCAAGTAATTATAAAGTCTCGTCTTTATGATCTAGTGTTGAATTTTGTATAAAGATTTGTTCTAATTAAAAAATATTATTTTGAATTGAAAAATTCAACACGTAACGTAATTTTTTCGGTTCTTTATAGCAAAGAGAAAATATTTCAATGTTTCCATGATATACAAAATTATCTTTTAATAACGAAAACTTCTAGACTGGTAGAAAAAATTTATTAAGATCAGGACCACACACAGCAATTTTAGTTGGTCAATTCTTGATTTTGTAGGAGAGATAGGAAAGAAGAATGGAAAGGGGTACAAACTTGCTCGTACTCGCAATTTTCTTTTTTCTCTTCGTATCTTTTATAAAGATGTAAAAAAAGAAGACAGGTAGCTTGAGGCTGAATGAATGACTGAATAAGAATGCTAAAATTGTCGAAACAAAATTGCTGTGTGTAGACATAGCGTCATTTTTAAAAGAATTGAGAAAGAATTGCCCAACTAAACTTGCTTTGTGTGCTCCTGGTCTAAATGAAGATAAACTAATTTCATGTACAATTCGGGTCTCTTCGTTTAGAGAAACCAAAATCAGAAGCTAAATTGCTGTAGATACTGAATATCGAAGTTCAAGCCAAAAATTAAAATTTTTAAATAAAAAAAATTAATTTTCAATAAATTTCGTTCGATGTAGAACACGGCTATTATTCTTTCGTTTATAATAGGATTGCAGTTAATCTTTTAAAACCCCTATTACATTTCATTCCATGTGTATATTTTTTTGGAGTTTAGTATATAATAAATAGAATTTAATAAATAAATAAATTAAAAAATTAAAATATTTGGTTTTTGAAAGGGGGTGGCCGATGCAAAAGTTGCGATCTTTCTTCGAGTATAAAGATTCTACCAATTTTCAGAGAAATAAATTCTATATCGAAAAACAAACATGCAGAACAAGAATATTCGTTTCCAACAAACTACCATCTTTTTCCGAAAATAAGACGTGCCCTGTGCAATTTTCGAGACTTTAAAATAAGCCCTCTACTCGTATATTAAAAATACAATGATTTGCTACCTCCAGCCACTTGACATTGGAATAAACAAGCCATTCAAGAATCATTTGCGGATGGAAATCAATGAGTATTTCGAAAACAGAAATTGTAAATTGGGTGAAAAATTCAAGGAAAAAATTAACTGACAATTGTGTTTCTGATACACTCCGTAGAGGCTATTTAGATAAGAATTATTAACTTAATGACTGATTTATTGCAAAACATGAAAAGTTCGGTTCAATGATTCTACAGAAAATGAAGTTGGATGAAACTCAGGAAGGAATTGAAAATTTAAAACTATGACGATATTCCAGAAGAAGATGAATGATTGTTGTTGAATAAATTGTCATTTCTCTAATAAAATAAAATTTACTATGAAATTTGTGTATATATATTTATTATTCGAAATAAATAAAAAATTATATATTGGTAAATTTACTTACTGTAATTTAAGCCCTTCCCCGAAAATAAGCCCTAGCAAGTATTTTGGACGTACAAAGAAAATAAGACTGTCTTATTTTCGGAAAAAGACGGTACAATGCAAAAGACATGAAAATGCCAATAATTACAATGATTTTAAGTCACTAACATAAAATAAGACATTCTAAATTTGAATGATGATTGCCTACAAAATATTTTCAAATCCTTTAAAGTCAGAGACCAAATTAATTTCGCTGTTGCATGCCAACAATTTTATAACATCGTCGTAATGCGTTCTAGAGTTGAGTATGTAAAAAAGTGAAAAAATATATCCATAAAAACGTTTTATTTCACTTATGGGTTTTGCATGTAGTGAGATAACAAGAAGTATGACGGGCTACATTACATGACTACTGTTACAACTTTCTATACACACTTTGATATAAAAACAAAAAAAGGAACACCATAATATAAAATTTTCAACAGATCAATTTAATTTCATAGATTTTGATATTAAAACGTATCCATAACATTTTTATATATTTTATATTATTTACGTAATCAAATTCTATTACGAGTATATGCTTATATAAAGTGCATAAAGCAGTGCTTATCTAAAATTACGAGTGTACTATGTATGTATATCCTTTATGTCTACAATATACATATATAAAATGAATAAAAAATATATTTTTATTTAATTAGCATTATTTTTTATGTAGGTATCTATATGATTAAATGAAATTTAAAATCAAGTAACTAGTTTTAGATAGAAATTTTTTATAGCAAAGAAAAAAGATCTTGCAGAAAGCCGTTGAAAAATTGTTCAACTGGTTTTATGTAATTTAGCACGCCATTTTAAAGCGATTGATTGTAAATCGCATGCTGTATCTATTAAATTAATAATTGCCATGTATTTTTAATATTCGAACTCATATTTTGTCATAAAAAATAATTGAAATTATTAAAAGAAACCCATTGTACCTACAAAATCCACTCACATAAGCAATTTAATATATGTATATTTAAAGGAAAAAACTTTGAAAGACTATTACGCATAAATCGATAGTTATTTATTGCTTTTGAAGATATTTATAAAAAAATAATTAACAATTCGTCTCATTAACATTTTGAGCTTTCTGAGCTAATATTTGTTTCAAATTTTTAATATATTTTTGTCACAGAATGCCAATTTTCTTTAATTTGACTTCGGCAATAGTCCAGTATTGTTCCATTGGCCGAAGCTGCGGACAGTAATTTTTTTGGTACCACTCCATCGCAGTTTTTGAGTCGTGGCGCAAACGCTAAATCAGGCCAAAATTTTACTGGAAAGTGGTGGCGTATAATCAGAGGCAGCAATCGTTTTTGCAGCCATTCTTTAATATAAATTTCCAATGTTATTGTTAAAGAAACAATAAATGTCGTGATTCTTAGACCAAAACTGCAAATTGCTGACCAAATCATTTTTTTTTTCAAATTTATCGTGTTTGTATTTGGAATGGCATCTTCACGTTTCCGTGGTTTTATAGTTCATATCAAGTATTTGTTGAATTTTCGTGCCGTTTAATTGGAATGGCATTCTGCTTTTCATTCGTGTGGATGTTTTATTGCACGAAAGGTTTCCCTTTCTTTTTGCTTGCACCTGAGCATGTCGAATAATTAAGAAATTTGTGAAAAATATTTTTCTTAAATGCCTTTGTAAAGTGGGAGGATTTTGTGTGAACAATGCTTTAGTTAGTTACATGGTTTTGTATTTCAGCTAACGATATGTATTAGCATGAAGTAAATGGAAAAGAAAAGACTAGAAAAAGTTTTGAAGATTTTGAGTTTAAAATATGGAATTTTATAAGTACGAGTAACTTGTCTGATTGGTTAAGTGCTGGATATGAAATTAATAAAAAAAATTATCAGAATCTTCATATGACCAGTCTCGAATTTTTACTCCACAAAAACAGTTTTTCTTGACTTTGTATAAAAATAATGATTTAATTTCTAACATGAAAACTGTATCGCTTTTTTGTTTAATATGCATTTGCGTTGTGTGTAATTAATTAATTTGTATATAAAAATAAATGACCAAAAAGTTTATTAAAAGCAAAAATTATAAATAGTGAAATGCTTGAAAAAGCTTAACATTAAAAAAACATACTTAACAAGATTCAAAAAGCATAGCTCTGCATTGAATCCCTGGTAAAGTAGTTGTGTTTAATATAAACTAGTTTTCTTCATAATTCGTAGAAATTCTTCTTGATTTACTTCACCATCGTTATCTAAATCAGCCTCATCAATCATTTCTCTAAGCTCTTCATCGGTTAAATTTTCACCCAACTCGCGGGCAACCCTTTTAAGATTCTTAAATGAAATTTTTCCCGTATCATCGTCATCAAATAAACGAAATGCTTTTAAAATTTCTTCTTTTGTATCCTTTTCTGCCATTTTCATGGTCATCAAATGCAGGAAATCATTGTAACTTACACGGCCAGTACCATCTTTATCTATTTCTGCTATCATACGTTTAATTTCTTCCTTTTTTGGTTCAAATCCCAAGGCCCTTATGGCTACTTTTAGCTCTTTGACTTCTATGAAGCCAGTGCAATCAGTATCAAAGAGATCGAAGGCTTCTTTAATATCAGCCTTTTGTGCATCGGATAATTCAAACTTTGGACCGGATTTTTTGCGTCCACCGGCTGCATTTACAGAGGTGGTGGTATTTCTTTTGGAAGTGGGATTGGCGTTTGTTGTAGATGAACGTTCCATGGCTACAACTATTTTTATAGATACATTTGTATGTACACTTACAAATCTGTTTAATTTGTATATTTGAAACTCACCTTAAAAATTATTTCTTTTAAGTAAATAATGTATACAACTGGTATCCTTGGCCACCGCTTTTGTTTCGTAACAAAATTTTGATACAAATGTCCTTTTCTTCACAAATACTATGTAGTATCTAGAAACAGTATTTATGCACAAATTTACCATCAACCAGCTGACATATAATTCCGAGCTTTGTGTTTTATTTGTGGAAAATATTCAAATTAATAAACTTTAGGGGTGGTTAATTTTTTATATTATATTTTGCTTTACTGTAAATAATTGAACACGTTTTTTACTCTTTTCAGGACACATCATTTGCCGAAGGAATCTACCACGCATAGACGTGTGTGTGCGCGTTTATTTGTATGTACACACAGCAACCTCAAGTCACCAGGTGATTATTGTTTACTTTATAGACTTAAATTTAATTTATTAAAAAATTAAAAAGAGGTAATAGAAAATTTAGTTCTAAGAAGAAAACATTAAGTAAAATTTCTCGAACAAAATCGTAATTCCCTAGTTTGAGTTTCCAAAGTTTTCATGGTGTTAATATGCAATTTAAAATTTTTAGGAATAATTAAAAAAGTAATGAAACTGGTAGAAAATTTCATTATAAGAAGAAAATATTAAATACATATTGGCGTTGAAACCCATATTTTCCAAGTTATTAGCCTCTGAAATCTTTAAAAGTCATACGTGATATTGTTCGCAATTTTTGAATACTCTACAAACTGTTGGTGTAGCCATATAACTTTAGTTCAATAGTGGCTGGGGACAACAAGAATAAAAAAGAAAGCTACCAGACTGACAGGTAAATAGATAAGCTTGTTAATTTAAAAATTGAATTTAAATTGTTAAATGTTAAAAAAATTATGACCAAGTTATTTGTTCTTTCTTCACCTGGGGTATAGCATCAATCTGCTTTAAACCTTAAAACATGGAAATTAAAGAAAAAACACATGGACCTAGTCAAGAGACAAATCCTCAACAATTCTATCAAAGTGAATTAAATGGCTAAGTAAAGGATTTGAATCTATAAATAAAAAATTTTAAAAATTTTAGCATCTCGTCTTAAAGAAAATAATTTACTCTCACCATCTACAAGAATTATATTACAGTATTTTTTTCTCTGAAGAGTATTTAGTTTACTGCTGAGGCTCTGCTGCATCCCGTACTAAATCGTTTAACTTTTAAGAGGTGAAGGTAAATTTCAATTTTCTAACATTCTTATGACACACGTTTTAAAATTTATAAGGCCCTTTGTGGCTTGGTTGGGTTTGGAGAGTAAACTTGCTTTGCCCTATGGGATTTTTTTAATTAAACTATATAAAATAAAATGTGATCGTTTTTTTTTTTGCTTTTGTAAATTTAATTCAAAGTTAATATTAACATATTAATAAATAATTCTTAATTTTTATTTGTTCTTCTTTATAATAATTTTGTTTTTGTTGCTTTAGGTTTTTTAACAATTAGCGAAATTTGAATAAAATTATGTACAACTTCTTTTGAAAAAAGAAAATTACAAAAAAACTTTAGAAAATTAAAATATATTATAGTAGATTTTGTTTTTTTTATGAGTTCATATTTTTTTGCTAATGCTTACGTTAAATCATATTTTTTGTGTTCTGTTAATTTCTTTCAAAACCCACAAACAGATCAAACAGATTATATTTATTAAGGTCATTAAAATATAACGGCAAAATTGTAATTAAAACAAAATAAAAAAAACAAAACAGAGATAACAACTACCTTTTTAAATTTTAAATTAAAGGGCTCATAACATAACACATTTGATTGCCATTGACACTTTCTTCTTTCTGGTTGGTTGACTGCATTTGTTGCAAGTCTTGAGCTCAGCAGGCAATTAAGTTTGCAATCTTATGTTGGTGTTGCATTTTTTTGTTGCTCACGACATAAGAACTTGTTCTAAAGTATAAATAAAATAACAAGCCCCCAAACAAAATCTGCTTTAAATAAAATTTCAATACTTAATATTTTGCTTTTGACTTAAGCCAGAGAATTTATTAATCCTCCTTTTAAGCCACAGTAGTAGAATATGTTTTTTTACTTTGTGTGTGTATGTCTGCTTGTCAGTGTTAATGTCTTTAGCAAATGCTTTTCAACTGTCATTCTTTTTTATTACTTAATTTTTTATAAAAGAACTTTAAGGTTCCCAACTTTTTTTTTTATAAATTTCAATATTTTTTTTGTTTTTTTTCTTCATAACGCGTTCGCATTTCAGTCGTTGGTGAAACGTGACTTCTTCAGAATTTTATGTATAAATAGTTGCGTTCTTTTCACTAGCATAAACAGTTTTATTCTTACGCGCGTTAAATGCGGATGTTTTTGTTTATAACGTTATCATTTTTTAAGAGAGAGTAAAAAGTGACTAGTGTAAAAATTCATATACAATTGAATTAAATAATTTTATTGTGTATAAAACCGAAGTAAGAAAAAAAGTGTTTCTTGCGAACACACAGAAAGCAATAAACTTTTAATATAAAGTGTGTTAGTAGAATCCTGCGAACAATAAAACGTGCAATGCTTTAAAATAGAAACGATTGAATTGAATATTTTTCTTAATGCAAAAAAAAATTTTTTTTGTTTGTTTATTTTTTTTTTTGTGTAAAAGAAAAATCGAATGTTGTTCTTAAGTCTTTTTTTTTTGAGATTTTGGTTGGTATCTTTATTTTGAAAACTCTTTGTTTACAAAATACTTGGTATAATTTTTATTGTTTCATTAAAATATATTCGTTTATATGTTCGTATGTATGTACATGTTGCACTTTCGTATTATTCCGTTGACGTGTGACAAAAGTAATTTCTTGTTAAATATTTTTTGATTTTTATTAATTTACTTATATTTTTGTAATGTAATTTATTTATTTATTCAAATTCATGTACAATACAATGTTTATTAAGTTTTTCTTAACAAAAAAATTTTTAAAGTATTTTGTTGAAATCATAAATAAAAATTAAAAACGTGTTCGTATAAAAGCGAAATAAAACTGTAAAGATTTCAAAAATAAAAGAAAGGAATTACAAAAAATTCCATCTAAAGTTCTTTTTTTATTAAAAAACTAGTATTTTTTCGTGAATATGGATATGCTACATATACCTTTATATTCATTGTGTTAAGTAAAAAAATTTTCGATTTTCCATGAGAATATCATGAATACATAATAGAAATTAAGCACTAAAAGAGATTAATTCTTTGTTAAAGTTTTTGATTGCAAAGTTATATGGTTTTTTATTTTATGAATAAACAAATTTTAAGATTTTTTTTTAAATGAAAAATTTTTAACAAAATAATGGTATAATTTTTAAAATTATTTGCCATATTTATAAAAATGTAAATGTGGTTTGAAATTTGCTTTAAAACAAATTTCTATAAAATCTTCTAAGCTGTCTAAGTTGTTAACAAGTAAACAGTTGTTGATTTGATGAGCTTTATTTTAAGCTTATAACAAAACCTTTAAAAGCTTATGGAAATTAATAAAATTATTTCCAGGAGATTAACAGTACTATAATGTTTAATTTTTAATTTCCAGTAAATAAGAATTCACACACACATACATAGAAAACTAGTATGTAATTGAAAATAATATCAAGGGCTAATCTTGAAATTGCAGTTTAAATTCAATTTAACTTTCTAATTAGCTAATATTAAAATTAATTTAATCCAAAACAATAAAAGAGTTCACATTTTTTTAATGATTATTAATCTGAGCACCACACAAATGGTAGAAATATTTTTTGACAATGTTATTTATTAACAAGCCAACTCGTTTTTTTTTGCACTGAAAAAAGAAGTTATTTAAGAAAGAGAATTTGTTATATTTATGAATGACTGATGCTGCTGCTGATGCAAAGAGATCAGTGAATTTTGTATGTACTACGAGTACATGATATAATTAAGCTAATAAAGAAATACAAACTCAAAAAGTACGACTACAAATGAAAGTTAATTTAAGCTGTAATCTTGAAGTCGAAAATTCACGTTCATTGTGAAATTTATACCCTCTTATCCAAAAAGTTAACTTTTAAGAAGACGTTATCAATATTTTTCATATAATTTTTTTAAGAAATTTGACTTTAAAGTCTACATTAATTCCTTTTTTTTTAAGAAAAGGGATCGTCTTTAGTTAAGTAAAGTTTATAATTTATCTTATTAAACCAGCACTAATTAAATTTAACTCTATTTAAGCCTAAATATATTTAATTTCTAAGGGTCATTATTAAAGTTACTGATAGCTAAAGTTAAAATTTTAGAAGTCAAATATCAAGCTTTTAGTTGGACAATAAATTAGAAATATCGGTAAGTTAAATTTTTCTCCAAAGTTTTAGCCAAAACTGGTTATTTGCCTCACTAAATTATAACTTTAATTACCGAAAGTTATAATAACGGGCCTAAAAAGTTTAACTAGAAATGAATCTTTTTGGTGCTTAGTTTAAATTGTGTTGGGCTTAACATGTATTATTTTCTATGATATTCTCATAGATAATGTAGTGTGTGTTAAGTACAATAGTTACTAATGGGATAGTATTTATATCCATATAGACCTTTGAAGGAAGTTATTCCCTCTTCTTTGGTTCTTTGGTGGATTATTCTCATATATTACAAAAATATACCCGGTTTTGGCCAGAGGAAGTGAAAACCAAAATATTTTGGAGCGCTGATTTCAAATCTCCATTTAATTTTTTCAAGTTTTTCATTTACATAGACTCATAATTACGCAAAAATTAATAAAAAAATATTTTTCTCATTCAGCTTTTGTGGCCGTTTAAAGAAAAATAATTTAATTAATTAAAAAAAAATCTTATCCTCATGTGTTGTTTTAAACACATATGGCATTTATATGTATTTTCTAGTAGTAACATGATATTTTTTGGATAAAATGATTTTATATCAGGAATAATAAATTTATTAGGACATTTTATTATATCATTAACGCTATCTGAGAAGATCTAGACCATCTAAATAAACATTTAAACGCTAAGAGTAATTTATGTATTCAAAAATCTGTATAGTTAAACGTGAGTTTTAAGATAAAAAAATTATTGAGTGATTCTACAGAATCACAGGGCACAGGGTGCCCCGATAAGGAATAGAGAAAGGCATCACTTGTATCATCGCTTGCCTCCTAAGTACTTTGGGCAAAAATAAAATAATAACAAGCTCACATAATCCACAACAAGGTGAACAGAAGCAATGAAGACCTGCCCTACGCTACCTTTAGTATTCTCTGGACTCACTGCCCTACAACTTGTAACTTACAGAAATCATTAAACTGTCCATTTCTCACCATCTCAAGTAGGATGGATAGAATACTATACTTCTCTAGGCTATTCTAAGTGATCATCAATTAATGCTTATCTTAGAGTAAAATTATTGTAATAAATTACAATTTTCCAGCGTCGGAATGTATATTCTCCTTGATAGCCAAGTGCTCCAAATGCATTTACAAACTTTTTCCGATCGATGCTGATAAAAATGTTGCGGGCACTTCTTTTGTTCCCCTAGAATTCGTGTGAGATAAATAATAGTTTTATGCATGCCTTATTATGCGAAAGAGAAAAAGAAAGGAAACATGATTACTGGACAGTTCAAGTGGACATTGCGATAGTGAATAAGGTTATTCAGACACTCACCACAAATGATATTAAACTTTATATAGAACTTCGTAAACTCATGACATAAGTTAAATTGGTGTTATACAGGATGATTCTTGTTGTCTATTTCAAGAGGGGAAAAGTGAGAGCACAATTTGTGTATTTGTTCACCATCTTAGACAGAGAAAATGACGGCAAAATAGTATTAGAGTGCAAAATACGTGGATATTACATATGTGAGAAAAACCACACATGAAGGTTATTTTTTCAATTTTTAAATTCGTTTTTTATAGTTAAATAAAAAGGCCGACAAAGTCAAGAAATTTCGATAAGATTATTTAATTTTTTCTTTTCCAAATATAAAAAGAAATTTTTGTGTGGTGGAAAATATTTCTAAAGAACCTAAATGGTATAATATTTCATAACATATCTATTCGTTAAAAAAATCTAAATTATGTCTTTAATTTACGCAATAATTAATGATAGTTTGACACCTAAATTGTTGTTGCTTAAAATAATTTATTAGTTAAGGTAATGCTGCTCACTAAATCTTTTGCTATTAAGCGGGATTAACTAATGAAGGATTTAATAGATTTAAACTGTTACCGTCATATGTGTTAATTAAATGTCAGATTTGTTTAATATAAAATAATTAATAACTTGATAATTTATGTTAAAATATTCTTAATTAATTCCCTTCACTTTACTTTCTTTTTTATTTTTTTGCTTTATTTAAATGACAAGCATTAAATTATTTTACAGCCTCTTAATGAGATTAAAATAGGCATGCAAAGATAACAAAAAAGTTATTGAAAACTTATTTATGTTCATAAGAATACTATTTGATTTTTAAGTAACGAAAATGGAATAAAGTAATAATAAAAGCTGAAGAAAATACATAAAAGTAAATTTAGGTTATTTACCTTTTAATTTATGTAAGTAGGCTACTTCCTACGTAGCATACACTTAGATGTTGGACGAGTTAGAAACCTTTTTTATGATTTCTTTTTAATCTTTAGCAAAGCCTTTTACTATTCAAGTGAGCTAAAAAGTAACTCGAATCTTAAAACGTATGTAAGCAAGATTTTTGTTCAGAAACAGTATTGGCAAGTTTTACAATTTATATACGGAAACATTACACAAATATTTATCGAATTAAGCGTAACCACTACTATTTGCAAATATTTTTAAATCCGACACGATTTGTATTAATTAAATTTCTTTTAATGCAAGTATATTGTATTTTAATGAAATATTAAACTACTCAAAGCTAATATTTCTTCAAAATATATAGAATAATACCAATTTTTATTCATTAATTTCCTTTTACTTTTCGAAATTTCTTTACAATGGCTGTTAGAATTAATTTACTGCCTATTGCATTGAAAACAAACACAAATTTTCATTAGCTATTTTGACCCTTAATGTCCTTGAAGAAAATCAAAACAGAGCACTAATCAACAACTAGATATTTTTGTCGGTCCGGCCCAAACTATATATAAATTGGTATCCTTAGAGTATATATAGCTTATGTTATAATTTTTAGAGAAATCCGTTTACAAGTAGAATTTTAATCGTTAAACAACCCAGCCAAATAAATACAGTCATTAACTACTTTATGAAATATCGTATGCCTTTGCTAGCATTATTAGTAGAAGCGCCAACTAAAGTGGTAAAGCAAATATTTCAAAGCATAATTTAAGGCTTAAATTAAGTATGTGTGAAGTGTCGAGTGAAAATCGTTGAAAAGTGGACATAAAAATGGACTTGGCTGGTCCAAAAGTATATGGCGATTTTCCTTGGAATATAAATATTAACACAGATTTTAAAGTCGACGTTGTCGAAATTTTTTTTTTTTCCTAAATTTTACGTAAAATTTTTTTGTGTAAAATTCGTTGGAAAACGAAAATTTGTATAGCGAACAAACAAAAAATAAATTTTATTTATATACAGAGATTACACAAAAAATTACAATGCTGCTCAAAAAGCGAATTCTGTCATTTTAATATGAGGGAGTTTTATACAATCATGCTAGCTTTTTCCCTTACAACTATTTTTTGTGTTGTAAAAAATACTCGCAAGTAAAATGAGCGTTTTTAAATACTTAATATATTCTCTGAACGCACCACCAATGCCAACAGGCATTGGTATTATAACCTATACAATCATACAACCAAAATGAGTCCATCTTTAAATCATTTTATTTCATATGAAATGTAAACAAATTTTGATATATGACAGTCAATGTAGACAACCTAAACACCTGAGGTGTTACTCTGTATTGCGATGCGAAAAAAACGGTACGAAATCGAATCTTTAATGTGTTTACTTTTTTCATTTGTCTTGTAGTACCCCGCTCTTTAATGCGTAAGTACATGCCATTGTCGTTTTATGGACACAATTATATTCTGATAAGCAAATAGCAAAAGCAAAACATTTAGCTTTCGCATCGCAACTGCTTTCGCATGGCAATGCAGAGTAGCGCCCCTTAGCTCCTGCCATAAGTTGGATTTATTAAATTATGAAAGGAATAATGTATACGAAAAACATTGATATGTGTACGTACTGAAGGACTACTTAAAACCATTTGAAGCTCGAGTGGCACTACTGTACATTAGAACAAAACACAGTTTCTAGTGTCGGTTGTATGGCAGAATAAAAAGTTCTGTGCATAATTTGGCAATAGGACAAGCATTGACTTTTTGAAAAAAAAAATCCATGCAGTTTTGACAGTACTCGTGTTTTGAAGCAGTGACGCAGTATGTTGACTAAAAAAAGGCATTATGTATGTACAAGTGTAACTAAACACATTTTTGTATTCGTAGCTTTATCACACAAAGCATTTAAAAGACTCACTTTTGTATAAGACCGATTGGCTGGTTTCGTGTTTGTATGCACAAACATTACCCACATGTACAGTTTAAAAATTTCAATAAAAACAATAAGCAGAAATTAATGAAAGACTTTCGATTCCATTCATAGAAAAAAGAGTTGCCTATGCCTGCGTAAAAACGCATTTGAATACATATATATGAATTATATATGAATGAATACAGAAAAATTTTAAAATAGTTCTGTTGTCCTTTTATTTCTTCTACTTAGTTTTGTTGTCGTTTTGCTTCTTCTACTTAGCTTTGTTTTATTGCATTTGTGTTCTCTTTGTTCTATGTCTAGGGTTTCTTATTTTTACTTCAGTGCAAAACATTTTGTTACTGAAGTATTTGTTTTGATATGCAATAGAACATGCTGGACAGTATTTAAAATAAGGGATGTAAGCTGTTTCAAGTATGTGCTTTAGTACCTACGTAGTAAAAAGCTGCACAAATAAAGCTGGAATTGCTTACAAACACTTTTTATTATATTATAAAATATTACTAATGTACATATGTAGAGATGTGTGATACTCGAAATGTTTGCGTATTTACGAGTATTTTTAGAACAAAAAACAATTCCACTATAAACTGGTAAAAATAAAAAAATATTATTCATATACATACAAATACATATGTAGTTAATGTCGTGAATTAAAAATTCTATTGAAGCAAAGTTTGCGTTAATTAACTGCCAAAATGTTGGTATTAAAAATGTAAAGTAACAAAACAATCACTTAACATTATCGATTTTTTGCTTTCTTTGTGTATTATATTTTCTCTTTAAGATTTTTTTCTGCTGCTTAATTAAACAACAAAATTTAGGTTAATTTGATATTATGCTAAATAAAAAAGAAAGGAGTTTACTCTAATAAGGTCAATAAACGTTAAGAACCTATTATATTGTTGAAATTTTATAGGGTTGTTTCTACCGGGGAAATGATTATTAAATAAACTAGTTTTTATCTTTATTATTACTTTTAATTTCTGACTTTCACAATATTAAAAAAACGATACAACTATAAAAATAAATGTTATAGTTATAGGCAGTATATTATACTAAATTAAATATAAAGAAAAAATTATTTGATATGTTCTTAGTTGTATGATTGTATGACATGATACAGTTTAAGCCATCGTTAGCCGCTTTTAAATTTTGTTTCTATTAAATCAATAACCTGAACAAGATGACAAATTTTACATTTACATATAAATATAAATAATTTTACATATACATTTTTATTCTTCCATTTAAAAATTAAACAAATTTTCTTAGAAAATTTCTTTATTGAACTTTTAATCACAATCAAAAATTTACTTTTTTTAAATTATTTTTCATTCAATAAATATAAACTGTTTTTGTTGCTGTTCATTTACTTCTTTGTTTCTTCCTGCACACGTGAGTAATTTGTTTTTGAAAACAATGTCACCACCAACAGCAACAATAATTGAATTATGACATGAAAGATACAAAACAATTATAAGTCCATGAATTGGTGTTTAAATTGTTTTGAAAAATACTTGTAATTAAAAAAATACATAAAACACAAAAGCTTTTATCAATTGAAAGTAAATTATAAATACAAAAGACTTAAGCAACAAGTAGCAATATTTTTCCTTTCAAGAAACTAATTTTAATAAGCAAAAAGCTTAAGATACAAGCATGATAATTTTTAAGCGGGTGATACACACATGAAATTTTAACATCAATCATGGATTTATGAACGTTTTTTTTAAATGGAAACATGTGATTAAATGGAAATCACATGTATACGTTGTGTGTGAATTTGATGAAAATCAAAACCAGTTTGGCTTTTTGGATACGCACACATATGTTTTGAGGGTATGTTGAAATTTGATGTGTGTATCACCTCCTTAAAACGTTTTACATTTGTCGACAAGCTAGACGATTTCTTTGCATATTGTCAATTTTATGAAAATCAAATCTCTAGCACTCAAAATGGCAATTTTTCATAAAAGATTCCAACTAAAAAAAAAAGAAATAGAATCAAGAAGAGACTTATGACTAAAAATATATATTTTGCTTAATTTTTAGAGCATGTATATTAATTGAACTGAATATTTACTTACTTATATGAGTAATTTTACTTTCAATAGTCCCATAACATTTGCATATTGAAAGTTAGCCCAAAATGTATATTTGATTTTTTATTTGAAACATAGAAAAATTGAAATTAGTCCAAAACACTGTCCTCATTTGCAGCATTTGTGGCATCAACTGGGGTTGCTGCACGTTTGTTATATTAAGTATTTAAACAACACAGTAATGAAATTATATGTATACTGTAAGCTGCAGTTATACAGTTTAATAATATAAATTTTTCTTGTAAATAATTTAATATTTTAATATTTTACTATTACTATATACTATTAAAAGTCTAAGTATGAACTAAGCCGTGTTACTGCTATAAATTACGAAATAATAATATTAAATTGGAAAATATTATAGATTTTGTTTTGATCAAACAAACTTTTTTAAACATTTCAAAGTAATATAAAATATTTTGTTAGCAAAATATTAATCTTTATTTGTGCTTAATTCCAGATTAATATTTTGTTAAACTTTTAAATTCCAAATAGAAATTAATACATATTTTTTTTATTAAATATATATATTTGAATGTAGGTTATTCATTTATCCCCTTATCCAAAAAAATTAACGTAGACTTTAATGTCAACGTTAACGAAATTTTTTAAGCTTAGCCTCTTTTTTTCATAAATAAAATGTGGAAAGTTTTAAAGAAACAATTATCACTTTTTGGACTAATATTTATAGTTATTTTCTTGAGGTTAAGTAAAAGATTTTTTTATTGCAAAAAAAAAAAAAAAAAAAAAAAACAAGGAAAAAATACATAAACGAATTTTATTAATTGTTTAATTATTTATTTTACTTTTTTTGATTTAATGACTTCGTGCAAAATTACCACGATAAAGCCGGAATTTTTGCACTAGAAGGCCTTTTAATATATTTTTTAAAACGTTGACAGAATTTTTAATTTATGTCAATAAAATTATTTAATACTTTTTTATGTGTAATTTTAAAAAGCAGAGTAACTATTACGAGTAATTTATGTGAAAAAAAGTCATCATTATCATCTTTTTTGAAAGCAAAAGTTTTTTCTTCATATTACTTTAAATTATTATAAGTTTATAAGCAGTTTGAAGTAGCTTAACGGCCACCATTACAACTAAGCAATAACTAGCAACAGGATGTTATCGAATAGATAAATGGTTTACAAGTAGACTTTAACGAAAAGTTTGTGATAAGTTAACAGTAGCATTATGTGGCCTTTAACTTTTAATATGAACTTGAAGCATTTAAAGGCGCTACCCACCAATCTACAGGACACCTTATACATATTATAATATTTGCCTTATTTGGAAGTTGTAATAATGGAAAAAAAGAGAATACAATTTTATAAAAATAATTACAAGAAATTAAAGCAAAATTTTGCCCTGCTTTATTTTATTGAGATTAAAATTATTAATAGTTTCAAATTCTTTACGAAGGAGGAGAAGAAAAAATACACTCTAACATTGTAAAAAAAAGCAATTTAGATAAAAAGTTAGTATTTCCGTGTCGGAAACTTTAAAAATGCTAAAAGCACTGAGCTAACAACACTGATACACACCACAAGTCACAAAAATCAACAGGTGATAATAAACAGAAAAGTGTATGAAAAATTTAATTTCCATTAATTGTAACCCAGGGGATGTTATTGCAAAAATATTGACAATACAAAATTAACCTCTCTAACGCTGTTGTAAAATTTTAATTTATTTCTATATTTCCTACAATAAAATTTAGTTTCAAAAAATAAAAAAATGAAATTTTTTACAAAGAAAATCCTATAATTAAATATTCCACCTTCAGTGTTTGTTTACTAATTTTTAATTTCCTTAAAAATGTGCTGTGTGTGTGTGTGTGTGTGCTGTTCTTTTTTCCTCATTTGATAAGTTTATTTAAAATGCATAATTGTTGTATTGGCAATTTTTCAAAAAATTCTTTTCGAGCTTATCTCTTTGATTGTTAAATTTTATTAAGTTCTTTTCAAGCGTTAACAAATGAATTTTATTATTTCAGTTTGTAAAGTTTATTTCATTGCATTTCAATTTGTTTATTTTGTTTTTCTTAACTCTTATTACTGTCTGTTTAGTAACCTTTAAAACGTGCATAGAATTTTTAATTTTAACTGATTTTTAAAATGAATTGTTGTGCTATTTTTATTGAATTCACTAAGCATTTGTTAAGCTACGTATGTAGTAAATATATGCATACATGTATGTAAAAGTCTACTAGTACATATGTACTACTAGCTGTTTTTACCCGGGTTCGCCCGGTTCTTTACTCTTCGAGTAAGGCGACTGTACATATAAAAATTCCAAAAAATTTTTTTTATAAATTTGGCTTTGGATTAATAAATGAAAATCATTAAACTGCTTTGTTAAAAAGTGGGCATGGTTGACATAGAACTACACACAAACCAAAATTATTTTTATTTATATATAGGATAAATTTAGCATATGATGACACATTTAATTGTAGATGCTTTGGGCACGCAACATTTTTCTTGTGGTTCATATACAAAAAGAGTGGGCTGGCTCACAAACCTTGTTGTGAATCACTATTTTTTTAATTTTTTATAATGAAATAATTTTACTAAAGTAAAACAAAGTTTATTTCCTTCACCAAAAACGTGAAGCAGTCGCCCACAACTGCCCATGAGAAAAACAGTCAATACCTGTACCTTAAAATATTTTCCTAGTATTTTGCTAATTGTAATAGTAAGTGAAGGGTCCGCAATCTAACGTTTTTTTTCAACTAGTGCTTATTTCGTGAATGGTAACACTTAGCTCATGTCTGATTTGACAGATAATTAGTTTTATCCTTCCGCTGAACGAATATGGTTGTGTATACGCTTGAACAACGCTGGGAAATATTGCGACATTACTTTGAAAATCATGGTAATGTTGCAGAATTTGTGCGAAAATTGCGTACAGATTTTGGAAGAAGAGAAGCACCGTCAGCTCCGTATGTTCGTTATCTTGTGAAAAAAGTGAAAGAAACTGGCATCCTCATCGATAAACCAAAGCGTGAAAAGCCAAAAACAGTGCGTACACCCGAGAATATTGCTGCTGTGGCAGAAAGTGTGCATGAAGCGCCATCAAAATCAATTCACCGTCGTTCTCAACAATTGAACATTTCGGAGACATCATTGAGACGAATTTTGCATAAAGACCTTGGTATGACGCCATACAAAGTCCGATTGGTTCAGGAGTTGAAGCCAACTGACCATCCAATGCGTTTTCGCTTCGCTAAGTGAGCCTGCGATCGACTTACAGAAGATGCCGATTTTGCCAAAAAAATCATTTTTTCAGATGAAGCTCATTTTGACCTTGGCGGATATGTAAACAAGCAAAATTGTCGCATTTGGGGCACAGAAAACCCGCACGCACACATTGAAAAGCTGACGCACCCAAAACGAGTCACTGTTTGGTGCGGATTTTGGTCCAGAGGCATAATTGGGCCATTTTTCTTCGAAAATAAGCAAGGAGTGGCCGTTACAGTCAATGGCGATCGTTATGGGGCCATGTTGAACGAATTTTTGTTCACAAAAATTGAAGAGGAGGATATTGGCAACATTTGGTTTTAACAGGACGGCGCTACGTGCCACACAGCCGAAGCTAAACTCGATGTTTTGCGCCCTGTTTCAAAAAAAAAAAAAAGAAGTTATTTGGTGGACCCTGTATAAGATGTACTGGGAACTAGAGTCTTTTAAAATCAAAGTTATATTTGATACGAAAAAATTTGTCACCGTTCCTATTTTAATCAGTATTATTGCTTCCAAAGCAATTAATGACAGATTTTTCATCAATAAAATGTTTTGTCAATTCAAAGTTTTGTGGAATCAATATCTCTTAGTTGTATGGCTGTCTTCCAAAACTTTATAACATAATGTTTACATACAATTCTAATTCGGTATTTAAACTTTTTATAAATACAAAATTACGAAACAATGCAAATATTTGTATTGTTAATTTTTTCAATATAAAACATAAGTAAACGCTAAAGGGCTGCACAAGCATACTTGAAAGCCGCACATCACTACAAACATGATTAATATTTTGTAATAAAAAGTGCTTCTAAGACTTTAGTAAGCGCTCGTATTCTGTTGTGTTTATTAGCTGTAGAAAGTAAATAAAAGCATTAACTTTGAAACTGATGCGCCGATTCCTTTTTTTGCGACGTTTCTTATACTTGTCTACAACATTTTAAAATGTGATGATGCATCGTCAATGTTTTGTACTTTGGCGTTCGAATACAAAGCAATTGATGTTTTGGAAAACAGCTTATACCTCGTGTGCCAACTTTTAAAGTTAGTTAATGCGCTAGTGTAAAGAGCGTATGTAACAAATTATTAAAAGACCAATTAAACTACTTTATTTCGTATTATATAAATTTATTTTGATATCGTTATTGCGCTCTAACTTTTCCCGCACGTAGCTTCTTCAGGATACAAAAAAATTATAAATATATCCTGAAGAAGATATAAAAATAAATTTTTATAATACGATCTCTAGCTTAATATCTAAACTAGTCGTTTTAATTAATTAGTAAAATTAGATTTTTTTAAATTCAGTATTGGCACATTAATAAAAAAATATTCTCTCCTTCTATTTCTCTTTGTTTATATTTTTTTTCGATCTTTCTCCCTCTCTTTACTTTGCTTAAATTTTACAAAGAAAGAAAAGACGAGTCAATAAGTTTATGATTTCCTTGTTTGTGATTCAATAAACAATAAAAACTGTCCTATTAATATGCACAGAGTGCGTTAATTACTTATAAAAATTCAAAAAGAAATAATAATCATTACAATTATTTCAGGTGCATCAAGAAAATATGAATAGAAAGAATGTAAAACACATGCTCTAAAAAATAATAATAAATAATTTTATATCACTTTAATTCTAGCAATTTAACGTGACAACAAATTTGAAGTAAAAATCAGGAGAAGGAGCTCTCTAAATATCTCTTTAAAATGAGAGAATTTAAAAGCTTAACAACAGCAATATTGCTGGTAAGAATGAGTAAATTATTTTTCTTACTAAGAGACTAGATTTATTTGTCTTATTTATTGTGTTTTTAGTTTTTTGTTGTCTGTCAGCATACAACCGCTCACATTCGCTTTGATGCTCCTGAAGAGCATCAAGTTACAAAATATAAACCCTCTTTTATACGTTCGGCCATAGAAAGTGTTCCTCAAGATGTTTCTCAAGAGCCCACAAGTCGTTTAAGCTTGGCTCCTACATTTGGAGATGTATTTTTGCCATTACGCAGTGCTGTAGAGAGTGTGCCTACTGTAAGCAGCTTTTCAATAGCAAAATTAAAAGAATCCGCTACCCTAAGACATTTTGTAAGAGATGCCGTTGAAGCTTTACCCGAAAATGATGAAGATGACTATGTTCAGGAGGAAGAATATTCAGCTAGCATTAGAAACTCTTTAGTGGAAGAAGCAACACCAGAGCAATTTGAGTTAACTGAGCCGGAACCTGAACCTGATTTTCAAGTTGAAAATGTTCAAGAAGGTGATGCCTGGATATCAGCAAATAAGTATGATGCCTACGTAATACCCAATAAGGATAACGATGATGTAGAGTCCATAATACCTCAACCTTTTCGTTCAGATTCACCTTATCAGCAACTGGTAAAGGCTTCCGATGTTTCCGTTATCGATAAAATTGAGGATACAGACAAAGCAAGAGATAAAATTTCTGCATATGGCGCATTATCACGTGTACGTTTCGACAAGTATCAGGAAGAACTTGAATATAATAGACCTTACGGTGCCTTAGCTCAAATTAGAGACTCCAAACCACCTCATAAAAATTTTAATCCCTCCCCCGAAGTTTTGTGTTACATTACTAATTGGGCATTTTATCGCAAAGCCGATGGACAATTTGTTCCAGAATATTTAAAAAATAAACGTTTATGTACAAAGCTCATTTACTCTTTTGCTTCTTTGGACCCGGATCATTTAAACATCAAGGAATTTGATCCTAGGGTGGATATCGACAACCAGTTCTACAGCCGTATGGTAGAAACTGGTATACCTGTTTTAATAGCGATGGGCGGTTGGACTGATTCGTTTGGTGACAAATATTCCCGTTTAGCTGGCGATGATATTAAACGTAAAGTTTTTGCTTCTAATTTAGTGGGATTTTTGCAGCGCCATAAATTTTCAGGATTGCACTTGGATTGGAATTATCCAAAATGTTGGCAAAGTGATTGTACCAAAGGACCTGCCAGTGATAAGCCTAACTTGACTAAACTACTGAGAGAGATACGTAATGAGTTTGAGCGAGTTGATCAAAAACTAAAGTTAGGCGTGGCTATTTCTGGTTATAAGGAGATTATAAAAGAGGCTTACGAATTACCTGAACTTTCGAAAATTGTTGATTATATGACCGTTATGTCCTATGATTATCATGGTGCTTGGGAAGGGCAGACAGGGCATGTGAGTCCTTTATATGGACGCAAAGGTGACAAATATCCTCAATATAATACAGATTATACTATGCAATTGCTCTTAAAATTGGGTGCCAAGAAGGAACGTATCATTATGGGCATTCCCTTTTATGGCCAAACGTTTACTTTAGAACACGACCATGCACAATTAGTGGGTGAAGGTACCACTTCCATAGGTCCCGGAGATGCTGGCGAGTTTACTAAACAGCCTGGAATGTTGGCCTACTATGAAATATGTCAGCGGGTACGCAAGCAAAAGTGGCTAACAGGTCGTGATAGTGAGCGCAAGTCAGGACCCTATGCAATGTTGCGCAATCAATGGGTGGGCTATGAAGATCCTGCTTCTGTTGAGGCTAAAGCGCGTTATGCTGTTAATGCTGGATTTGGCGGTGTTTCAGCTTGGACTGTAGATTTAGATGATTTTCAAAATCGTTGCTGTAGCGAATCTTTTCCTCTTCTGAAGGCAATTAATAGAGCCTTGGGACGTGAGAATAGCGAGCCACCAACTCGTGTAGACTGTTCTAAACCACCAATGCCAGTCACTCCTACGCCCCCTGTTATAACTACAGTCAGTAGTGATGGTTCTTCGGTTGGAGGAAGTGGAGCTGGAGCTGGAGCTGGAGCTATAGCTGGAGCTAATGAACATACGACTAGCAATCCAGTTTGGCAGTCACCGACAACAACTATTTCTACTACTCCTAAGACTTCTACAGTATGGTGGTCACCGCCCTCAACTACTACTACCACTACCACAACGCAAAAAGTTGCTACATTATTTACTACTACCAGCAAACGGCCTCAAATTACACAGAAACCTACGCAAGCTAACCAAAAACCTACCACAATTCCTGCACCTGCAGTGGTACGACCTGTTGTGCAGGTCTCAAATTGCGTGCCTGGTGAATTCTATCCTGACCCTTACAACTGTAATTCATACTACCAATGTATTGTTGCAGGAGAAATAAGACAACAATTTTGTCCCGGGGGCTTACATTGGAATAATAAAGACAAAAGCTGTGATTGGCCAGCATCGGCAAAATGTTCTGTTAAGAAAAAACCTCTATCAACCAGTGCCACGACCAAACTTCCTGGAAGGCAGACACCTACAACTAAAACTACTACAACAAAACAAATAGTTCCAGCAACGCCAAAACGTACTACCACTACCTCCTATCAATACACTTCAAGGCCTTCGAAACCTTTTTTAACAACTACACCTAAGCCCAACAGACCACATCGTCCTTCCACTAGTGCAAGATGTAATGAAGGAGAATACTACAGCCATCGTAATTGTGGTAAATTTTATGTATGCATAAATGGTGTTCTAGTGCCTAATTCATGCGGTGATAATTTACATTGGGATGGTGTTAAGAAGATTTGTGATTGGCCACAAAATGTTAAATGTGTTACAACAAAAAAATATTTACGTATAGTTCAATCGAAAGCGAATCCTGAAGACCCTTGTAATGGTGAGGAGAGAGTCCCGTATCCAGGAGATTGTACAAAATATTTATTCTGTTTGTGGAATCGTTTACAAGAAGCTGATTGCAGCCCTGGATTACATTTTAATTCAGCCATTGGTCAGTGCGATTGGCCTAATTCAGCTAAATGTAATAATGAGGCAACAGGAGGAGATAACAATGACTTGAAGCCCGCAAAACCCAAACCAGCTCCTACTACAGCCAAACCTATCACCACTTCCATGAGACCCACATATCCCACAGATAAGCCTAGTTTACAACCTTTGAGTGGTTACTACAAAGTTGTATGTTATTTTACCAATTGGGCATGGTATCGCAAAGGTCTAGGACGTTACACACCCGATAATATTAATACCGATTTATGCACTCATATCGTCTATGGTTTTGCAGTTTTGGATTATTCTGAATTAATTTTAAGAACTCATGATTCTTGGGCAGATATTGAGAATAGTTTCTACACACGTGTTAGTGATTTGAAGAGTAAAGGTGTTAAGGTTAGCTTGGCTTTAGGAGGCTGGAATGATTCTCAGGGTGATAAATACAGTACGTTAGTGCTTAGTCCTCAAGCAAGAGCACGTTTTGTTTCACACTCTTTAAAATTTTTGGAAAAATATGGCTTTGAAGGCTTGGATTTGGATTGGGAGTATCCTGTTTGCTGGCAAACTGATTGCAAAAAAGGTAAAGTGAACGAAAAAGAAGGATTTACTGCTTTGGTGAGGGAACTTTCAGCGGCTTTTAAGCCCAGAGGGCTATTATTGTCTACAGCCGTCTCGCCTAGCAAGAAAATAATAGATGCCGGTTATGATGTACCCGAACTATCTAAATATTTTGATTGGATAGCTGTTATGACTTATGATTACCATGGCCAGTGGGACAAAAAGACAGGACATGTAGCTCCATTATACTATCATCCAGAAGATGATTACTATTACTTTAATGCGGTAAGTAAAAATTGCAACAGAAATTATATGAAATAAGTTATTGTTTAGAAACGGATTTTGTAGAATTATTCACTGAACTACTGGATTGAAAAAGGTGCTCCTTCTCGCAAAATTGTTATGGGCATGCCTTTATATGGTCAATCATTTACTTTAAATAGCCATCTTAACAACACCTTAAATGCATTAGCAACTGGACCAGGAGAAAAGGGAGAATTTACTGGTGCTAAAGGGTTCTTAGCCTATTATGAAGTGAGTGGTTTTCTTAGAGGTGCTAAATGGTAAAAATAAATTTTTAATTATAGATTTGTGACCGCATAAAACACCGAGGTTGGAAAGTAGTACAAGATAAGGAAGGACGAATGGGTCCATATGCTTATAAGAATGACCAATGGGTATCATTCGATGACAAAGCAATGATACGTAAAAAATCAAAATTGATTAGATCTATGAATTTGGGTGGTGGTATGGTGTGGGCTTTAGATTTAGATGATTTTCGTAATAGATGCGGAGAAGGCGTACACCCTCTTCTAACACAAATTCATGAAGTTTTGAAAGATCAACCTACAGGCACAAATCCTGAAAGTAATTTTTAACAAAAGCAATAAATTTTACCTTCTTAAATATTTTTCGACTCTTTTATTTATTACAGCTGGTTTTGTGCCTTCTTCAGAGCCAGAGTCTGTCGAAGAAATTGTGAATTCACAAGAAATAGTTTACCCCATGGAAATAGAAACTGGTCAGAGTGTAAATATACAAAATCCCGCTTTTAGTGGCATAGGAAATGTTATAAGTCCCAACATTGATGTAGAAGATAATGATTTTGAAACAATAACTTCAGAAAAAGAATCTAGCGAAGAAGCTGTAACTGCTGGTGACTTCAAAGTTGTATGTTACTTTACGAATTGGGCTTGGTATCGTCAAAATGGTGGAAAATTTGTCCCTGAAGATATAGATTCTGACTTATGTACACATATTGTATATGGATTTGCTGTACTCAATCGCAATACTTTGACAATACAACCGCATGATACCTGGGCTGACTTGGAAAATAAATTTTATGAACGTGTGGTTTTGCATAGAAAAAAGGGCGTCAAGGTTACTGTAGCCATAGGTGGATGGAACGACTCGGCTGGTGATAAATATTCACGATTAGTCAGAAATTCAACTGCCAGAGCTCTTTTTGTGCAACATGTTGTTGATTTTATAGAAAAATATGGTTTTGATGGTTTAGATTTCGACTGGGAATATCCTGCATGTTGGCAAGTAGACTGTAAAAAAGGTATTCCAGGTGAAAAAGAGGGATTCGTAAGCTTAGTAAAAGAGTTATCAGAAGCATTCAAACCAAAAGGATTACTGTTATCTGCTGCAGTATCACCAAACCAAAGAGTTATTGATGCTGGGTATGATGTACCCAAGCTAACAGAATATTTTGATTGGATCTCCTTAATGGCCTATGATTATCATGGTCAGTGGGATAAGAAAACTGGACATGTTGCTCCTATGTATGACCATCCTGAAGGTACTGAAGGTTTCAATGCCAATTTTTCAGTCAATTATTGGTTGCAACAGGGTGTCAACCGTAGTAAGTTAATTATGGGCATGCCTATGTACGGACAGTCCTTCTCATTAGCCGACAATAAATATCATAATCTTAATGATAAAACTTATGGAGGTGGAGAAGGAGGCGAAGCTACTCATGCCCGAGGATTTTTATCATATTATGAAATTTGTTCTTATATAAGAAACAAGGGTTGGACTGTTGTAAGAGATGCTCGAGGACGAATGGGTCCATATGCTTTTAAACGAGATCAGTGGGTATCATTCGATGACGCTTCCATGATACGTCATAAGTCGGAATATGTTAAAGCCATGGAATTAGGCGGAGCCATGATTTGGGCCTTAGATTTAGATGATTTTAAAAATGATTGTCAGTGTGAGTCATATCCCTTGCTAAAGACAATTAATAGAGTATTGAGAAATTATCCAAGTCCTCACCCAAAATGTACATTGGAAAATAAAGGAAATCTCATGAGTAAGGCAAAAATATTGAACAAAAAATAAATATCCGTTTTCTAATTGTACTGCTATTATTTTTAATTTTAGTTGCTGGAACTAATTCCAAACCTTTGGGACAACCTAAGCCGAAACCTGCCCCAATCACTCATGTGATTTCCTCACAAGCCCAAACCAAGCCAACGAAACCCCTGCCTGTTTCTGAAAAACGGGAATGTTTAAATAGAAATTATGCACGTCATGAAAGCGATTGCAATAAATATTACATTTGCCAATTTGGAGAGTTCATTGAACAAAAGTAAGTTCCATAAATAGAAACAAAATCTGTTTCTCAGTTAAATTTTAATACATTTAGAAAAGTGCTATATATGCCAATATAAAAACCAATAAATACTAAATTTTATTTTTAGATGTCCTTCGGGTCTTTATTGGAATGAAAATCACTGTGATTGGCCACAAGCCGTAAAATGTGAACAAAAAATCGCAACTTCAGAAACTAAGCCGAATAGGCCACTTACAACAAAAGCTCCAGCAAAACCTACAAAGAAACCAATTATACCTAACAACAAAAAGCCTGTTGTACGACCTAAGCCCACAACAACAGCACCACCACTTTACAACAATGATGAGTACAAAGTAGTTTGTTACTTTACTAATTGGGCTTGGTACCGTCCTGGTGAGGGCAAATATTTGCCCGAAGATATTGATGAAAATCTTTGTACTCACATTGTGTATGGTTTTGCAGTTCTAAATAGCAATTCTTTGACCATTAAAACATATGATTCTTGGGCAGATATTGATAATCATTTCTATGAAAAAGTTGTGGCCTACAAAAAGAAGGGTATACGTGTTACGGTGGGCATAGGCGGTTGGAATGATTCTTTGGGAAATAAATATGCTCGACTGGTTTTAGATGCTCGAGCACGAAAGGCATTTATTGAAAGTGTTGTAGCTTTTTGTGAGAAATATGGCTTCGAAGGCTTAGACTTGGACTGGGAATATCCAGTGTGCTGGCAAGTTGATTGTTCCAAAGGTTCAACTGCAGAGAAGACAGCTTTTGCCACCTTGGTTAGAGAACTTTCTGCAGTGTTTAAACCAAAAGGATTATTATTATCAGCTGCTGTATCACCTAGTAAAATGGTTATAGATGCTGGCTATGATGTGCCTACTTTAGCCCGTTACTTTGACTGGATATCTGTCATGACATATGACTTCCATGGTAATTGGGATAAACAGACCGGTCATATAGCTCCCTTATACTATGTAGATGGTGATAGCAATCCCTATTTCAATGGCAATTTCAGTATCAACTATTGGCTTGAAAAAGGTACACCGCCAAAAAAACTTGTGATGGGTATGCCACTCTATGGCCAATCATTTACACTGGCAAGTGATACTGCTCGTAGCTTAAATGATAAATCTACTGGACCAGGAAAAGCTGGTAGATATACGCGAGCTAATGGATTTTTGGCTTACTATGAAATATGCGAACAAATCAGCGATGGTGGTTGGACAGTAATACGAGATCCTGAAGGAAGAATTGGCCCCTACGCTTATAGTGGCAATCAATGGGTATCCTATGATGATGTTAATGACATAAGACGTAAATCTCAATTTGTTAAAAAGATGGGCTTAGGTGGTGGTATGGTCTGGGCGTTAGATTTGGATGATTTCCGTGGTAGATGTGGTTGTGGTAAGCATCCATTGTTACGGACTCTAAATCAGGAGTTACGCGGTATTCCAGGCCCGAGAACAAACGACTGTACATAAGCAAATATGTATGTATGAGAATAATAATAAAAATTTATATATGTACGTATGTAGATTATTAAAGACTATTTCTCTACAAGCGAACGATAGCTTCTTTCCTATATTTGTTAAAAAAAAACAAAATTTGTTTTTAATACAAATGTACGAAAGAACCCAGTTATGTAATGTGCCAATATGAATGTATGTATGAATATAAATAAGCTTCTAATTAACTATATTTTTTAACTATACTTTTCTTTAAATTTTAAGAGAACAATTTCCGAGAATCAATTTATTTTACTATGCACAAATTCATATATACAATTTGTATATTATACATATGTAACTACTATTTGAAATAAATGGAATTGAAATATTTATTTGTAAGTTTATTTGATCTTTTTCTTATTAAAATTAATAATTATATCCTGAAGAAGCTTCGCAAGTTGGAACGAAATATCGATATAAAAATAAATTTATAAAAGACCTCACGCTTAATAAAATAGACATTTTAGTTATATAATATTATTTTAAAATCAATTATTTGCTTATATGGCATAATAAATTTCATAATAAAATTCATTGTGTATAACTAAAAATCTTAATGAACATACATAATTAAAATTTGGTACATAATTGGTAAATTCACAAATTCAGAACAAAAATGTTAACGGTTAAGCATAAGACAACGGACTGCCATCTGTGCTATATTATTTGACTTATCGTAAAGCTGTACGCTATGAAACGAATTTACTTGCAAATACGGTAGCACTATAAGTTATATCTCATAATCTCCTTTGTTGGTAAATTAAACTGTTGGTCACACCACTGAGGCCAAATGAAATATTCAAAACATAGATTATAACTAGACAAGGCACCTCTAACTGTTTATCATATACACAAACAAAAGCAACAACATAAATACACTAGGTCTAAGTACATCTTGGCTTATCCATGTTTTTTAGTTTTCTCCTAAACAGGTGAAAACTTTTTTATAAATGATTTTTTTTCCGGCCAAAATTAAATCTTGGTTAACAACATTCAAGTAATAATACAATCCTGCTGATTTAAAATTTTATAAAATTTTGGATGAAATCGTATTATAACACGAATTTAGTTTAAAAAAAATCGCTAAATTGTTAACAGCTTTTGCTGTCATTTAACATCTGGTAGATAACATTTCATTAAAGAGGTACTATTTTTTTACACTTATATTTTTATCAGTGAGAGTTATTTATTTATATTTGTTATCAATGAGAGTTAAAAAGCTTACAAAACATAAATAAAGTTAAAATTTGTAGCTTTTAAGGTGCACAAATTGGTTTTTACTAGTTTTTTTTTTCAATGGAAACAAAACACATAGCCACGCACGTAATTGAGAAAAAAACAATTTAGTAGGTAATAAGCCAGTGGAATTTAAAGCACAAAAGCGGATGAATTGGAAAAAAAGATATATGTAATTATTTACATATTTCTATTGTTTTTACATTTCAATACAAAAAGAGTAATTTTTAAAGAAATACTAAATAGTGTTGTGTTTGGGAAGCAAAAAGTATAATAGTTTTATAGTGAGTAACAAGATAAAAACAACAGTGACGTCATTTAAAAATTTATTTAAAGCACACACACAGCATAGGTCATAAAACACTTTCATTTGTCGCTCAGTAAAATAGTGAGTGACATAAAATATTAATTTAGGCTAAAAAATAAGTAAAATCAAATTAAATAAAAAAATGCATAAAACACAAAGAATAATTGGTCAATTTGGACGAACTTTGCTAAAACAACAAATCAATTGTGGCTTAAATAAGCAGCCACAACAAAAATTAATAACATTAAGTTGCCATTTAACAAATTCTCATACTGAGCAGTTGTTTGGCAAAGACATCTCCTTCTGTTCACTTACAACTCCCGCCCAAAACTATTCAAAATTTACTGCCGCTCGTGAAGGAACTCAACTTATTTGTGAAGAACGAGCTCTAGATCTAATTTCAAATCTTAAAGAAACCGAACTGGCTGCCATTAAATTAGCTTTACAAAAATATGAAGCTAAAAAACAAAAAGAAGCCTTCGAAGGTAAGTTACTTTATAAACGATTTTTTAATTTCCATCATACCGTGTATGAATTGTTTTATAGACATCTATTAAAGGCCTGCACCACACATCATTACAAACATATAAAATATTTTATAATAAAAAGTGCTTGTAAGCCATTTCAAGTATGCTTGTGCAGCCCTCAAATAAGATTGTTTATTTTAGCCCACTGTTATTTATTCTAATTCATATGTAGGGGTACATATTCGTACACAGTTTTTATATATTTCTTTGTATTTATTATTTTTCTTGTACGTTATTTAGATAGGTATGCGTACTTATGCACTTATTGTTGTTTTCTAAAAATAAAATTTTGTATTTTTGTGATGTATCAATCACATTCAAACGCACACAATATTTCTTGCATTTTTTTAATTTCTAGTATTTTGTATTTATTTAGCTGTTGCTTGATTATACTAAATAACATTTTTGTTTTCTGCAAAAATCCTGATAATTTTGGTTTTTACAAGTTTTTGGTATATCAAATTATAACAGGTAATATCGTTAGCCTAAATGCAAAACCACATAATGAAAAGTTTTTATAGGCACTTTTATAAAAACTTTTTTTTTAATGATTTATATATGTAGGTGTGTAATATACATACTTGAAAATTTCGGTTTCATAATAATTGTTAAAAATATGCATTAGGATCTCGTAAAAAATTTACTAAAATTATCAAAAAAAAAAATATTTTTATTTCTGTCCTGTTTAGTTTTTAATCAATAACATTAATATTATACATACATAGGTATTAGCTCTCTTTATTTGGTTTCTCCTGGTCTCGCACCGCTCCTTTTATTTATATATATAAATTCTTAGACTAAGGAGATTGTATACATAAAAATTCAGAACAATTTCTTTGAAATCTAACTTTTTCATTACTTGCTTTTGCTCAGTCCGTGTGCCCAATACAAACTGGCGACCTTTTAACTGACAAGCGTAAAAGTGTGCGTGGCCCATCCCAGAGTATATGGTGACCATTTTTAGAATATATTGATTTTATGTATAATACCAAATTTTAAAGAAAATGCTTAAAGAAATATAGAATTTTATTTGTTAAATCATTCAATAACGGACTTAAAATTGGACGTAGCATTATGTTAAATTCATCCAGAGAAAAATGACACCATCCATTGTAAAAATGACCACAAATGGTGTCAATAGTGTATCAACCACATTTGTGCTCAATTTGACAACGCATGGTGTCATTTTAAAAGAATTGACAATGACACCATACTGTTGCCGAAATGACACCATATCGATATTCAATCGACACCAAATGGTGTTATTTTGACACCAGATACCATATGGGTGTTGAAATGACAACATGCATTCTCAACTGGACAACGTTTGCCAACCAACCGCTGTCTATTTGTACACGCTTGTGAAAAAATTGAAAACACTCCTTGTCAGTAAAATAGACAACAGGATGGTGTCAAAATGACTTTGTCCTGCATTTCCACATGCAAGTGTACGTATTAACTACAAAAAAGCCGAAAAATTAGTTGAAAGTCCTGCAAATTGTATGAGTGTCTATATAAAACAATGCAAGGTAATTTTTAAAATATCATAAAAGGCATACACTTATCACTACACCTATCTCTGTCTGATCTCTATTTCTATCTCCTTTTTTTGATATTAAGCAACTGAGAGGTAATCAAGCCTGACGGGCTTGTTTGGTACTTAATTTTCCTTGTGCATATGTATATGTCATGTTGAATAAACTCATTTTGTATGTCTGTAACAACAATGCATATCACATTTAATTTTATATTTAATACTTCAAATAAAATCAGCTTCAATTGTAATGAATTCACCTGTGACACTTTCTACTCGTATTTTGTGTAGAAATTTTCCTGTTTCCTTTAAAATGTTTACTAAGAGGCATCATCGTGTCTTACTTTCTGGAGTATTATTCTTGATAAATAATCATGTGGCTCTATTTTATTACTTTTAAAACCATTAAAGACAGACAGACGTATATGTACATGAACTAGTATTTCTTGTTACGGCCAATAGGTATTTTAGCAATTTCTTCTTTCTACATTTGTGATGTTTTTATTTTCATTTTTTATTTATTTTTCTAATGCTTAAAGCCAAGTACGTGAGCGTAAAGTTGATTTTAAAAACAAAAATCTTTTACACTGCTGTCCAGAGAAATAAAATTTTTATATGCACAGTGCCTGCATGGAAGCATGCAGTTAGCAGCCAGCAAGCAGGACACAAAGCTAGAATAGAAAATATATCCATTACGTTTTCAAGTGAGTGAAGATAAATATGCCGAGTTAAATGTGTTTTAACGTAACTCCTTACGTCTTTTAGTACATATTTGTAAATATCTTTACAGTATTTAAGGCATATTTGTCAAATAAGTTTTATGTCATTAAATATTTCTAAACATGTTTTTAGCATTTATGACATTTTTATAAATAGGTTTAGGAGCAATATAAGCTTACAAATATGCATAAATACGTTGATTCATCAAGAAGATTACGGGATGGAATTTTAAAGGGACGGCTGTCTAGATTTGTAATTACTTTGGCTTATTTAAAAAAAAATGTTAAATCACTTTCAGAAAGCTTAGAACCAGCGCTACCATTTTAGCCTTTTGAAGCTAGCCTTCTTTGTTCTTTTTAAATAGCCTTTTTTGAACAAATGAAAACAAATCATACATAAACAATCTAAGATTGAAACCAAATTAGCTAAAGTAATATTTTCTTTTTTTCAGCGTGATTTAGAATTTTCTAGCGTTTTTTTAAGGGAATATAGCTTATTTTTTCTACCTCCTGTCAACGCTGTTTAGAACCTACCTCGGCAAAACGAGGGATAAAAAAATCCCACAGTGCTCTTGCTACTGGGGTATATGGAAATTAAAAAAAATTTTAATAATCCAAAGGAATATTTGAATATTTGGGGGGTAGATTACCCCCAACCAAGACGAATTCACTTTTAAAATGATATGTGTCCTATCCCGTAATCTCTATGGTTCTTTCGGTAGTTGATAAAATCTCTCAGAGCAACAGCTCTGGAAATTTCAAAGAAAAAATTTAAAAATAAGCCAAAGTAATTTCTAAGTAGTTGACCAGTAGATTAAAAATCCATACGACCTCCCGTAATCTTCTGTGGTTCGCTTCCAAATTGATAAAATCTCTTAGAGAAATCAACGTGTAGCCAGCTGTGGTCAGATTCAAAATAAGCTGCTTAAGTAGCACAGCATTGGTCCCAAAAGATCTATGCATAATTAATGTTACAGCTATTACGTGATTCGTAAGGAGTCTCGGATTGTAGTTAAGAACTGGGCTGCACAATAGATCTTAAAGGTCGCGGTGCGATTATAGCCCTTGCTAATAATAGTAATAATACTTTAAAACTCGGCATATTTATCTTCACTCACTTTACGTTGCCAGCTTATTGTTGTGAATAATGCTTTAATTGTTTAATAGCCCGCTTCACTATATTAAAGTTGTATTTTACGATTAGCGTTGAATGAGAATTTTTTTTAGGAAAAAAGATGGGCTCATCATTAAGTCATAAGGTCAACAATAATTAAAAAAAAAAAAGGACAATTCAAACCTTAAAAATCTTTTTGGAATTAAAAGCGCAATTTTTACAAAACGTTAGGCATAATTAACGAATTTAAAGATTAATAACGTATTATTTGCCAAAATCGATCTTTTTATAAGTTTGTGATAAGAATTATAAAAATAACTAACAGACAAAAGTATTTTATTGAGAATGTCGTTAATTGGAATTTCTGAAATTAATTATTTATTTTAGGTATTCAGAGAGAATTATTATAATTAATTGTTGAGTTTACATTGAAAATCTTATTTATTTTTAATTTTTTATTTGTTAGTTTTATTTGACCTTTTTCTTTTAAATAACATGACTATTTTATTAAGCTTTAGGTCTTATTTTTATATAATTATATCCTGAAGAAGCACACAAATTGGAGAGAAATGTCGATATAAAAATAAATTTTTTTAAAATATTATATTATTTTTAATTTTTTTTAATATTAAGAAGAATATTAAAAATTGAAAGTATGAATATTTGTCTACAACAGTGAAGGGTTTATAAGACTCGGCACTGCCGAATTTAGCTTGTTTTTATTTCATTTACAAATATATTTTTCTAAAATGCTACTCATGTTTTATATGTACTTTTGCTTGAAAATTGCTTATTGTTTATCATTTATCTAGATTTTATTTTATACAGCTTGTTGCAGTATTTTATATGTTGGCTGTTGTTATTTTTGTGGCCTGAAGCGCCATTTAGAAAATAAAAGTTTACACCTAAGTGCGTGTACCTACAAGTAGTCGTATATCATATAACGCTTTATGTTTGTTTAATACAAACCACAAAATTTTCTTTATAGTTCATTGTGAACATAAAAAACCAATTATTTTTGGTAGGTATGTAAATAAACGTTGAAAACAAAATTTAATTATTTTGTGAGCAATATTTTTTGTTTGTAAATATTTTTTTTCACCCGAACATTTTTATCCTAAAATAGTAAAAGTTTTTTCTACAGCTGTTTGCTAAAATTATATATGCAACTAATTTTTTTTTTGCGGAAAAGTTTAATGAAAATGTTGTTACAAAAAGAAAAAGAACACACTTTTTTAGTTCGAGAAGGTATATTTGTGGTATACAATTTAATTGTTAGTTAAAGAGTAAAATTATCCGATCGGTTCAGATAAGTGTAAGAGAATTTCGATTGTCATACCCAGAGTAACTGCAGCACGAGTATATAGAGCATGACAAATCTACAACAAACATTAAAATGCAAAAACAATAGGCGTCTCTTTTCTCATATGTGTTAAACACATATACTACTAATAGAGTAAAAATCAATGTAATGCACTGGTACACTTACACTTTCTCTGTACTCGTATGTATGGGTATAAAATATCGGCTCGCAAACAAATTTTGCCGTTTGCTAAAGATGGCAGGATATGTACGCTTTTCTACTGTCGGTACCTTGTTAATTCTGCCGTGATATAGAGCACAATTTTTTGATATTTATTTAGAGTGAGCAAGTGCAACCGTATTCTATACTACAAAATGTTTTGAGAAATTCCCAATTTCCTTTTCAGCAAAACAGCTGCTAAAAGACTTATGTGTAGTTTTTTACAAAACAAATCAACTGACAATTTTGTATTGAAAACTCTATTTTTTTAAATAATGTTCATATCCGAACTTAAGCTTGAAAGAACTAGCCTTTAGAAAAGAAAAAAAAGTAATATCAAGTAATCTTACAAGTAAATAAAAATATGAATTAATAAAACAAAACTATCACTTATTTTTGAAAAGACTAATTAATGATTATCTTGTATAGAGCTCTTAAAAATATACCTATTTTGTATTAAAATTTTTTTCTCATACTCTGGAACGGTTTTCTTATTGGCTTACAAGTAAAAATACTCTACTTTACCCATCGATGTGGAACAACACAAATTAAAATTAAGAAACTTTTCTGTGTTAGTTTGTATACAAATGCCAGATTTAAACTGCTGAAAAGAAATTCCTGTTTTATCACAAAAGTATTTTTTAAGTTGTTTGAAAAGTACAACAAAAAAGTAGAAGAAAATTTTCTTCAACAATAAATCCATTTGCATTAAAAATTTATTCTATCAAATAATAAAAGAAAAAACAAACTAAAAGTTTTTGAATCGTTTTTGACAAATTTGTAATATTCGCATAAAAAGTATGTGTAAAAAAAATTAAACTTTTGAAAGAAAAATCAAGCATCTAACAAAAGTTGCTTAAGAAATTCAGCTGTGCAAACAGTTGCAAGTAATATTTGCATGAAGAATGAAATATAGTAAAACATCTATATGATGAATCTGATAGCGATCGAAAAAATTTCGTTATAGCTATTGATTCGTTATATACATACATATGTTAAATCTAGGATAACAAAATTTGAAGAAATACGAAAAAATTCGTTATATCTACAGTTTATTTTCCAAATTCTATTTTACACGAAAATGCTATGTAATAAAAATTCACGGTACAGGGGGTTATTATTTATTTCGATTCGAAAAATTTAAGAATTCGTACAAATGTCATTAAATAGTACAATTTTCCAAATTTTATTTTTGAAAGTTCGAAAATCAAAGGGATTTTTTACTCTATTTCGCAATCATGTAGTGCGAAAGCAAATTCGAAAAGTGATATGTATTAACATATAGATATATTTCTTTCTAAGCTATCGAAAATTTGCATACGTATTTTACTTACATTTAAAAATCTAGGTATGTATTTACATATAATATTAAAGATTAAAAAAATTTGATTTAATTGCTTTTTGATTTTGAATAAAAGAAAAACAAATAAAAAGGCTTTGTACACGAAGCCAAGAAAATATGAAGTAATGGCATTCATGAAATCATTTCCCTCGAATTTTCTTCACTTTCACTGGGATAGCAATTATGAATGAAAATAATTTTTTTCCCTTGTTTTGTTCACTTTTTTTGTTTGTTTTTTTCCAAAAATTTATTTTATCAAGCAGAATTTAGCAATTTTTTAACAAAAGAATTAAAAAGTGGTTGTGTACCTTTAAAAAATTTAATTACTTTCTGATAAAATCATTTATCCACAACAGCTGACCTTTACTACAAGAACTATTCAAATTTTCTCCAGTAAAAAAAAATAAATTTTTTGCTATTAAAATCTTATAAAATTACCGAAATTTTTTATTTATATGCACTGGCTACTGAAAACTGCTTAACAACAAAAGTTGACACCTTTACCACAAAAACCATTCGTAAATTACAAAAATTTATTGTTTATCTCTTGAAAACTTAAAAAATTTAATAAATTCACTCTGCACTGATAGCGTGATCAAATTTTCACGTGAAATTCCTGATAGCAATTTTCCCTTCGAGGGCTATGGAAATTTCAAGAATTTCACTTTTATGCGCGATAGGGGTGAATAATATCCATATACGAGTATATGTACTCGTATGTTTGCAACAGAAAAGGCTAAATCACGCCGAAAAAAATTAACTAGAAAAAAGTTAAAAAGCTACATCTTGAAATTTAAAATTTTCTTAATTCTTTATTTCATTAAGAATCTTAATTATATTTTTTATTAAAAAACTAAAAAAAAACTTGGAATATCAAAAACTAAAGAAAATAATGTCCACACGGCTTTAAATTCTTACAAGCGAATTCAATTATTTTTTCAACTTTAATGTTAAAAAATAATATTTAAAATTCCTTTAAGTAATAATTTATTTTTTGATTTTAAATGCGGTTTCTATTCTGACATTTCGCTTGCTTTATCGTACTCAAAAGTGAGCAATTTCAGCATTACTAAACGGTAGTACCATATAACTAAATGGAACAATTAATTAATTAGGAATAAATACTTTTCTTTACTTATGAAATTACCTTCGTTCGACCAATTTATCAATTTACGTATCAAACATTTATCGAAAATATTACTTTAGCTAATTTGGTTTCAGTCTTAGTTGGTTTATGTATGATTTGTTTTAATTTTTCCAAAAAAGGCTATTTAAGGCTATTTTGAAAATGAAAAAAGGTTAAGAATAAAACTAGAGGCTAAATGCGAGAAAAAAGGCTAAAATGGCAACTCTGACTTGGAATATCTGAATGTATATATAACTTTAGGAATACATTTTTTTCCTATACATTTTAGTAGCAATATACAAAGTGAAGTCCAGTTTTTACATATAAAAACCTGACTTCACTTAAAAATTCCCTTGAAATTGTTAGATTTTCAATACATAATGAAATTTTTCTTTCGAATCAAAAAATTCTTTTCGATTCAATTCGAACTATATATTAAACCCTTCAGGAGGTAAAAAAAAAAATTAAACACTTCGTTATGTAGAGGTTTTTGATAGCTTACACTCTCAAAATGTTATATTTCTCAAAGAATGATTTCATTGTATAGAGGCTTCTGAAAAAATATAGAGGCTTTATAACTCAAAATTGCTTCGTTATAGCTATAGAGCTGTTTTGTGTTCCTAAACTTTGTAATAAAGAGGTTTTTTCAAGGAACTCCGCAAAAAATGCGTTCTATGGAGTTTTTCGTTATAACGAAGTTCATTATATCGAAGTTTCGCTGTTTTCTTCAAATGTTTCTCATTATTTGTGCTTATTCCAGAAATTGTGTTGAGTTATTTTAAATTTATTGTTTTCCTCATAATATTTTCATGAGTTATTTATTCAGTACAATAAGTAATGAAGCGAATAGCATAACTATATGTACCATTTCATCAGAGCTACTCCGAATCTTCAGTAGATTACTCCCAACATTTCTTGACAAACATTAAAACCTTTACAATGTAAAAACTATTAACTAAATAAGAATTATTTGTCAAGTTTCAAATATTCAAACAAATTCCCAACCAACATTTTAATATTGAACAAAAATATTCAACACAATTTCTGGAATAAACACGAACAAAGCTTAATATTTTGTTAAAGTCTTGAATTCCAAAAAAAATTTATTAAATATAGACAATACATTATATAAGAGTTCCATTAACAAGAAATGGCTTTAAGTAAACACTTTCCTATAAAAAGTTAAATAAAAAAATTCTTCAGCACGTTCAAAATGTTTTTACATACACGTGCTTGTTTTTTGTTTCTTTAAAATGTTGAGTTGAACATAAAAAATTACCAAATTAATTAAAAAGTCCAAATAAATCAAACAACCAAGACACACAATTTTATATGAGCACTATTGTGTTATAATTTAGTTTTTTGATTTTTAATAAAAACTGTAAAACAGAAAGAAATATATCTATACACAAAGGGCCATAATCATAGTCACAAAAAAGTAGGCTTTTTGTTCATAATAATTATATGACTATGATTATGGCCCAAAGTTTTTATATAAATTTTAAATATTATTAAACCTTCAATGATACAAGTTACAAGTGCCGCTGCCGCAAACAATTTTAATTAGCCAACATCACTTATTATTCCTAAAAGCCAATAGAAGGAAGGAGTAAACAAATTCAAATCTCACAGTTAATCTAATCACTCCTTAAAATAAATAAAAACTATCTTGTTTATATCTACTTGTGCTGTCGGATATTCTTAACACTCTTTGCAAGTTTGTGTCCAACGACTCTTCTTAAGTTTTTTTTTTATTGAAGCATAAATAACATTAAAGTTTTTTTCTTACAAGTAAAGTTTGTATGCTCTTAAAGGGTCTGCCATGAAGTGCTTTTTCTCTTAAAATTGAAATAAATCAAAATGTGTGGGAGTGCTGAACGAAATTTTTTATTTATAAAAAAAAATGGTCTTATGAATGGTAACTCCATCGTACAAATGTCTGTCGTTTTAACTTGGCTGGGTGGGACACTTGCAAAATGTCAAATTTATTGATATTAACTTTGAGGTTAAAAGTTGTTCTCGGCTTATTTGCAGATATTTGCGGCTGAAAAAACCCACACAAGAAAAAATCATCACCTGCTCAACGGTGGTATCGACATCATTTAATTGAGTTTAAATGAAATTCTTAATCATCGTGAAACACCCACTTTGATTTAAAAAAAAAAATTACTGTTTGCATGTGCTGCTGTAATACTAAATCCATTCATAGTCACTAGATCAGTTCGGGTCAAGGTGACAATTGTACTATTAGTTTCAATAACATGACCAACTGCCATCAACTGACAATGTTTATACATACGAGTACCTATTGGAATACTCGTTTTATGAAATTACGTGCATAGCTTAAAATAAATATTGAGATAAAAATACAATTTACTGACATTCAACAAGTATTTTTTTCTCTTACGTTTCCTTTTTGAAAAACTAAATGCATAATGAAACAAACTTTGATTTGTTTAAATATGAAAATGAGTATTGAAACAAATATGAAACTTAATGTGGCATTAGCACGAAGTTTTATAAAGCATGATATAAAAATATAACGACTTTTGAAATCGTAAAGAAATATTAAACATATAGCGAGAGCATTAGCAGCTTACCGTAAAATATGCTATTAAATTTTATAAAAGTGTAGCAAAGCTAAGAAGCTCTTCTTTCAATTTTAAAACAATAGAGACTTTGCAACAGTGCAAAGCAAATTTGCCAAGCTGCGCTTAGGATTATGTGACATTGTTGCACCGCAAAGTAACAGACGTTTAGTTAGTAAGCTAAATAGAAATCGCAAGTAACTTTTGCTCAAGTCATTAAAATTTCCAAATTTAGGTAAGACAATTGCTTAATGAAAATCACATATTTTTTTCATTTGAGTGAAAATGAAAATTTTTTATTCGAACGATTGTTCAAAAAACGATTGTTCAGCAAAATGAGAAATTAATTTTTTTTTTAAATGGATGCAACGATTTTTTTCCTTGTAAAAAAATTTTTTTGCTGAAATAAAGACTTATTGCTGGGCAAAAAATTTATTTTTTTTTTTTATAAAAAAAACCAGGGAGTTGTGTCAAGTAAGGACAAAATAACAACTATAATTTTTTTTTTAGCAAAAACGGAACTTTTTTCAACTTACACTTTTTTCTTAAAAAATGATTTAAATTTGGGAACCAGTTGGGAAAAGAACAATTTATTTTTGCAAGCTTTTAAGGACTCAAATTATATATTTATAGCGTCAAAAACAGGGATGGAAAAATTTATTTTACTATCAATCATTTTCTTTCAAATTGTTTAAATTTTTAAAGCACTTTCTTTTTTTTCAATTTTTTGGTGCCTGAAATTTGTACATTTTTATTTATTGGTGCAGAATTTGTGATTCTAAAATTATAAATTTTTTAAATAGGCAAATTTTTCCGGAATAGTTTTTAAATTGAAATAAATTTAGACAATTTGGAATATCACAGCTGCTGAGTGAACTGCTTAATGCGTGTATCGTGTATATATTCGCACTGATAGGTCTTGTGTTGCCAAATATTTTTTATTTTTATTTAAGGTTTTTTTAGAGTAGATTTAATTTACAAAAAAAAAAAAAAATTATGGGAGTGTGTTTTTTATTTTTTCAGAAAATAAATCAAATAAACAAAAATATTTCATTCATGTAAAAAACTTTCAAACTAACTGACAAACTTATGGTTTTTAAACAAGTTGTATAGAAAATAAAATAAAGTTTAAAATTAAAAAAGAAGCAGAAAAACTTAAAATCTTATAAAGTTCCAGCATAAAATCACTTCACATCTTTTAATGCAGAAAGAAGTTGAGTTGAACATTTCAAAAAATTGTTTCTAAAATTTATTAAAAAAAACCAAGATAAACGTGTTTATAAAAAAAATTATAAAAATGAATAAAACAATGTGTAACACTGCACAACAAACTAAATAGTTTTCAATTGAAAAAAAGGCAAAAGGATAAAGTTTAAAATTATAAAAACCAATACCTCCTCCTATAAACAAAAAAAAAAAAATTATCGTGGCCCTTGCCAGGAAACAACATGGACTAGGGTTAGATATTAAACATTCATTTAAATGAAAGTCACTGAGTTGTTTTTACTCAGACGCAAGTCTTTAAACCTACTGGCTGGACTACATCAATGTCTCTTTTAAGCGAGGGAGGCTAATCTGTTGATACGACAACTCTAAGAGATGCAGTTAGGCATCAAAACCTCTTACATGAAAGTCGCTACTTTCAGTTAAAGAAAAAGGCTTTACGCAGACGCTACAGCTCTGAGATATCCACACGTGCTGGAGTTAGCCATCAAAACCTCTTTTAAAAATGACAGTCGTTATTTACTTTCGCCTGAAGAAAAGGTATGTATTGTTGGCTTTGCCCAGACAATTCTGAGAGATCCAAACGATCTAAAATTTGATATCTTTTTGTTGAGTACGCAAAATTGGTGAGTTGCGACTCTGCAAGAAAATACAACACTAAAGACGATAAAAATAGAAGTTAAAATCAAACGGTACTTTTTGAACTTGGTTTCTTTAATTATTCTTTTTTCATTCATTCTTTTGCCTGCGCTAGAACTAAGAATCCATATTTGATGAAACATTAAAACTTTTGTATTAACTTAAATAAATGAATTCGTTTTTTTTATATAAATATTAATAATACGAGTGTTTTAAATACACATTCACAACACTTTTAAATTGGGTTGAAGGGATATCGTTGCTTTTGCTTAGATGCAAGTGATGCAAAAGACCTGCGCTTATTCAGTAAATTTTCTATAGGAATTTCTTTTAATGTTTTTTGAAACTAAAATATTAAAATCTAAACAGAGGCACTACTTAAGTAGTTCATAATAAATTTGTTATCCTCTACTATCGTTTATTTACGGAATTGGAATTTTTTCCTCTTAAATAATTTTCCTTAAAAATAAAATTAATTCAACACACAATAAAAAGAAAGCCAAAAAAAAATCAAAAAGAAACAACGATAAAAGTAATTGTTTCTCATAGAGAGATAAACATTGTGAATAAAATTGAAATATACAAGTACATGTTAAACAATGACATACAAATTAAATGTAATTTTTCATGAAGAAGAAAAAAAATATGTTCAAGCTCACAAGCTATTAAGAGAATGAATGAGAAGTTACAAAATAGCCTTAAAAAATTAGTTTGTAAAAATCAGTTCATTTTAGTATAATGAATTCCAACATGTTATGGTACACACATGCAGTGCGAGTCAAAATATTCAATCAGATAGGAGTATCCTATTCTCTAAGTGTAATTTTTTTATCGTTCCTAAAATCATTTTAAAACAAAGAGACAAATTGAAATTGTAGTGCCACTTAAGCAACCCACCCTTTAAAGAAAAAAAGATTTATCAGCTACTTGCAGGTATACACTTGAATTAATTTTTGAATCTTTTGCGATAGGATGCCCCTCAAAAGAATGTGTGTTAAAATTAAAAAAAAAAGTCATCACATAACAAATTGCCCTCGTTTTAATGAATCTCGTTTAATGTACCTACAGCTGCACAAGCTTTTAAATAATTAAATATTTTTCTTATAAGCATTAACTTTATCTAAAAATCTAAAGGTATACCCTAAATAAATATTTATTTTGTTGGTATGTACGAGTATATACGTACATACACATAGAAAGCAACAGGCAGTGAATATGTTTTGTTTGGCTTTTTGTGTTACAGCAAATTGTGTTATCGTACACAGGATGCTTCTTTTCTTTATGGATTTTTTTCCTCCCCTTGCTGTACACATTTTTTTTTTGTGTATGTATCCTCATATTTTCCTTAAGCTTATGTGTTTTGTGAATAGTAAAACGTAAAGGATACACATATTTGTTGGTTTTATGTACCAACTTTTAGGGATTTTTATTTCATTTTCATTTTGCTTTTTTTTATAACATTTTCGTGCTCATATTGTTTTATTATCTGTTTTTTAAATTTGTATTTCTTAACTGCAAGTATTTGCTTGCAGCTGGATACGATTTACAAACAATAGAAAACTGCTTCTTCTTTCCGAAAGTATATTTGGGTGTTGATTCTAACAATTTTTTATTAAATTGGCTTTAGTTTCCGAGATGCAACGCTATTTCTTCTATGAAAAAAGTTGATTTGATTAGTTGATAGTGATCTGAACCCACACCGTAGCATTGATATATCTGTGAAGGTCTACCTAATCCCATTCCAGATACCTCAGATATGTCGTTCATAAAATGTGTACGGAGCAATTTGTATTTTGAAGCGAGAAAAGCCGTGCACTCCCAGAAAAAATGAAGAATTGGCAGCATGCTTTGAAGAGTGGTTCCAGTCATTAAATATTCTCCCTACTCCTGCTTAGCAAATGCTTTGCTTTCATAGCGATGGCTTTTATGCCGCATAGCCTGCCATCTGCAAGTCGCCTTCTTTTCGTTCTGTTCAAAAATACCCCTCTTGATGCGACCATCAAGAGATGTAGAAGTCTCTATGTTAAAGCCGGCAATAGCCAATTCATCCACTGCCAATGAAGTCACTGTGTACAGGAATCCCTACTAGGAATACATCAATTTGATACCCCATATTGGATAATGCAGCCCTGCATAGGCCAACCAGAACAGAAAATATAACAATCGAGAGCCGCTTGATTATGCATGAACAAGCCTATAGTTTCCCTGATCCCTCTATCGCACAAAGAATGGATGCCTTTTTGATGGCTCAAAGATACTAGATTTATCCGCAAGGCAGAATGAGAGTTGCCGCAGACCAACTTAGATCCGTCAGTTTACATCCTAGTGTAAAGAAAGTGATATTTCAAATTTTACATTTTTTTTTTAAAAAACCCGAATTTTAAATTTAGTGTTTTTTTATTTTCTGCTCCGTAGTGATAGAGAGAGTGGATAATTTTGGTGAGCCTAAACTCACGGTGGTTAAACCACGAGTGGTATTTGTGCTTGACACTGAAGCTCCTGTGAGCAATAAAGGACACAAGTATCATATTATGCGTGTTAAACCACGTCACACACATCACTCTTGTTGAGGGAAATGTGTCGACCTAAAACCCGTGCCGCAAAGCGGTTAACTGTTACTATACAATAGTACATCGAGTCAACATGACACCCTGAAACAGGTGAATATTTCCTTTACATCCCTCGTACTTTTACTTCCCTCGTGTATCACCCCCGGTGTGTGTCTTCTCGGTGAAATGTATCACTATCCGGGGTAAATAGGTGCACCAGCACCTGGAACTGCCATGGATTTGAATCTGTCAGAAGGATACCTTCGGGTTCCATCTAAAGGGGTCCGACCAGTGACTCTCAACACTGGTACCGCAGGAACCGATAGCCCCACAGAGGAAGCACAAACGACCGAGCAATGGGTTAAGAGCTGATGCTCTTGTCGAACGCCGAATGCTGGAGTCTGTGGATCGAACTTCATTCCAACTCCACGGGGCTTAATCGATAATGTTCTGAAGACAACATCCCTGGTTCGTTGTTCTGTCTGTGGACTTCCTGCACACCCAAATGCTCGGACGGCGAATTTTGTGACTGGTTATTGGTGAGGTCCGCTTCGGGGGTTCACGCGGTAGCTGTGGTTGAGACCAAAAGGTATGCTGGCAATGGAGTTCATGTCACCTCTGGCAGGGTGGCATGTTCTCCGATGTGCTGTTTCATTGAAACAGAAAGTCATAGACACGGGTTTTGGATCGGCCCAACTCCCTTAACAAGGGAGGTGTGTGTGATATGGCAGAAACACACATAATTTGCTACCTGTGTCCTTTATTGGTCACAGGGTCTATAGTGGTAGGCGTGAATACCATTCGTGGTTTGACCACGGTGAGATAAGGCCCTAGCGGCAGGTGCTCACCTAAATCATCCACACTCATTACCTCGTGTACATCCGACACTGACTCTGCCTCATCTTCACTTTGGGTATACACGAAGTCCACAAACCGAACAACGAGTCAAGGATGTTGTCTCCAGAACATCATCCATTAAACCCGAAGTTCGGTACACAGACTCCGACCACTCGTTGTGCAATCGTACGAGAGCATCAGCTCTTAACCAAACAATCCAATGAGAACTTATCCGGTTCTCGTGGTACCAATGTGATAGGTCACTGGTCACACCCCGAAGGGGAAGGATATCCTTGAAGCCCTTAGCAGTTGGTGGAACCTCTTACTCCCAATTTGGTGATACATCAAGGTAATTCACCAAGACGACACACCCCGTGGGGTGGGGCTGCATAGTACAGCAAAAAGAATATTTTATTATGCAAAATTTGGAAATTTTAAATTTTTTAAAAATTATTTAAAATAAAAAAGAAGAAAAATCAACCGCTCGCTTTTCATCTACAAGCGTATAACCTCATGATTTTCAAATAAAATGAGCTATATTTTATTGAAATCGAGGCAAAACTTTTGATTGTATTTGTTCTAGTCCAATACCGTGTAGTTTTCAAAAGAAAACAACTTGGGGTAAATTATTCTTTGACAACTCAGTTTGAGGAACTGCAGAAACGTAAGGTCTATCAGAATATTAGATATTTTTTAAACTATTATAAGTTGAGAAGTTATTAGTCCTTCACCGTTTGTTAATCTTTAAAATGAATAATTTTTAATCTGTATTTGATTTTGAAGCTGCCCTAGAATTTATGTATTGTAAATAAAATTAATTATTAACAAGTATTAACAGCAGTTGTACACGCTTCCATTATAAATGACGTTAGAAAGATTTATGATGATTTTCTCAAAAAAATATATATTTTCTTTAGCAAAATAAAATCGTATGTTCTTAATTAAATTTGTTATTATTATTACCCATAAAAAATCAACAAAATTTTTTTATTTTTATTCTCTTATTTCGTTTAAACATTTGGTAACAATCAGGTGCGTTTACAGATTGTAGAACTTTATTTCTCAGTGTTTACTGCTTATTGAAAAAATGTATAAAAATTTTTTAAAAGCAGACCGAATGTATTATTTTAAATAAAAAAAAATTCCTTTTTTTCTCTCCTAAATGCGTCTCTGTCCTAAAAAGAATAACATTTTATGGATTCTTTACGGTGGAATTTAAACAGCTTTCAAAACATTACAATTACTCATAATTCTTATTTTTTTGCTCTTCTTTTTTATTTTTTTTTTATTGTTATGTATTATTTTAGCTTTTTCTTCTTTTGTTAAAAAAAGTGTTTTAAAAATCTAACCCTTATTTGCAAAAAATAAATAATTTAAATAGATTTTAAAGCAAATTTTATGGAAAAATTATATGAAAAATATTTCCAACGTTGTTTTGTATAAATCTTAAAAATTCTTTTTGTAAATTTTAAATTTAAATTTGTCTGTTTAAAAACATTTCTAAAGGTTGAAAAAGAAATTAAATGGAAACAGAATTATTTTCATCTTTTCCTTGTGACATTTTCTCATTTTTCATTTCCCTTTATACTTTTTTTTTCTGCTCATCTTAGTTTAGTTATGATTGATTGATGGCAATTTTGTTTTTTTAATATCTTTCTTTAAAAGAGAATTGTAATGCTTTTAAAAGTTTCAAGGGACAAGACAAAAATTTCATGTTTCCATTATTCTTGTTTAATGCTAAATAATCACACTTGGCTTAACAATCACACACATCCTTGGAGTTGATGGTATTTATAATATCGAATTTTATGTTAATTTTTTTTTATTTGTTGATAAAAGTGTGTACAAGCATGATACTAATGGTCTTAAAGTGCTTACTAAAATTGGGTAATTATTAAAATTATGCAGTTTTTAATTTGAGATTGTGTCTACTCGTCGAACCTGCAAACGTCAGACTACCAGAATAGCCAACTAAACAAAGCCCCTACTGGTTACCTACGTTCAACGCTCTTTAATACCTTTATGAGGGGGACGAGAGAAAATAATTTTTATTGCTGGCAGCAAAATATTTAAGTGATACATTTTTGCACAAATTAACAAGGTAGAATCTCAAACAATTAATATTTTATTTGGCCATTAAAAATGTACAGTGAACATGAAATTATTCTGGGTTGTAGTTAATGAAGTCAAGTGTATTCGTAATTAAAGAGACAATTGAGGATTAAATTGTATGCAAACTAAATAGATTTAATTAAATAAGCAGTAGTCAAGTATTGCTATTAAATTTTCAAGCCAACAATTATTTAAAATAATAGTTTGCACAAAACTAAAATCAAATAAACTGAAAAAGCAATTGATTTATCAACAATTCTAATGAATTAAATTGTTCTTAAAAACTATCAACCAAAAGAAAAAAATCTTGAAACAACACACATACGTAAAAACACAAATTAATTTAAAGATTAATTTTCACATCAATTAAATTTTGTTTCATTTTATTTGGTTATACGAGTGCATACATACATAATCAATAATTTCGTTTTATATCTAAAAACAATAGCAAATGAAAGTGGAGTTTGTGCACAGGAATGTGTATATACGTGTATTGTGTCTGCATAAAATTTTATTTTAACACCAAAAATTTGTTTTCAAAAATTGACAGCACCAGAGGACACAAGCAAATTGACTTTTAAAACCAAATTGGAATTGTGTTTTACGCAAAAATATTTAGCATTCCTTTAAATAGAAAGAAAAGGAAAATACCGACAAAAAGTAATAAATAAATATGTGCGATAAATATAATATAATAAAGAGGAAAAATTAGTTTTTTAGTTTTAATGAATAAGCTCTAAAAATTCTTTCAACAATATAAAGCTACATTATGAGGTAGTCTATATATCATACGTCTCTTATTCAAAGATTCAACAATTGTTGACACAAATACTGACGATGAGGAAAAAGGGATTTTTCCGAAAGCATCCAGCAAACCAGTGTCTATATTTAATACTAGATGTTTTTGCCCGTTCTCGCCAGGCCTGGCCTTTTATTATGTGAGTAGGTATCCCTAGAAAGCATATGTATGTGTCAATTTTTATAGAAATCCATTTACAAATATAATTTTAATTGTTAATCCAAATAATACAGCCATTCACCACTTTATAAAGTGTCTCATGTGTTTTGTAGCATTATTATTAGAAGCGCCTACCAAAGTGGTAAATTCAGGCTTAAATTATGTAAAAAATTGTTAGTGTAAAAATTGTGGTTCTAAAAATGGGCTTGGCCTTTCAAACAGTATATGGCGACCTTCCTTGGAGTATGTAGACTATATGTACCATCAGACAAATCCGTTGGGAAATAAAAAATTTGTATAGCGAACAAACAAACAGAAAATGAATTTTATTTATATAAATAGTTGACTTTTAAAATGTAAAAAGTGGGTATTGTGACATAATTGATATTGATATGTTCTTTATTATTGTAGAACATACTTTTATTCTATCATTAGTTGACCCGGCAAACGTTGTCTTGCCTTAAAATTTTTATATATTCGATCTTCTTACACTAAGAAATCGTACTCATAGAGTAAAGAACCGTGCGAGACCGGGTAGAAACAGGTAGTAGGCAAATAAGCCAGGTACCGACTATAGCGCTACCTACCGGGCAAATTTGTGACATGAAACCTTCCAAAATTATACATATAAAACTTCCTCTTGAATCACTCTATCTTAAAAAAAAACCGCATCAAAATCCGTTGTGTAGTTTTAAAGATCTAAGAATACATACAGACAGACGCGGGAAGCGACTTTGCTTTATACTATGTAGTGATCAATAGTTTCCGCAGCGCATGCAACGGAAGACGTTTTAGGGCACTTTTTTACACCTTGGGTTACGTTACTTAAGTTTTAGTAAGGATCCCTAATCTTTTCTAGCAATAAATATAGCCTATGTTGCTCAAGGTGAATGTAGTTTTCTAATGGTGAAAGAAATTTTTAAATCGGCACAGTAGTTTTTGAGTTTATTTATTACAAACATACATACGCACAGAAAAATACAAGTCCCCATTTACATTATGGACAATTCTGTTCGGAGAGACGAAGTTTGTAGGCGAGGAGGCAAACGCAAGATGTGTAATACACGACCGGCTGTACTAGACATTTTTTTGTCTCTCTTTTCAACTTTTCGTAATAATCGTCTTGTTGCTTCATTTCATTTTTGTACTCGTAAACTGTATTAATTTGTCCACATTTTTATAGAAATCAATTTTTAAAATGTATTTATTTATTATTAATTTAATTAGGTTTGCTTCAAAAGTTCTTTTCAATTATAATAATTTTCATACAAATCAATTAAGAACGTCACGAAAATAAATGGAAAGAAGAATTGATAAAATTCTATCTGGATATTAACATTAACTGTTTAGAAAAGAACAAAAGAGAATTGAAAAAATACTCGGCAAGAAATGTCCATAATGTAAATGGGGACTAATATAAATATAGATTATAATATTAGTATAGAAAAATTAATATTTATATTTATTAATAAGAATCTTAAAAAGCAATACAAATTATTTACTATTTATATTAAGAATTATAAGAGATTCAGGAATACAAAACAAAACGTAAAATAAAATTCTATATTCCAAAGGATTTTCTTTAAAATTTGGTACGTAAAATTACTATATTTATTATATAAAAATGGTCAACATTTCGATTGGTCACGCCCACTTTTACTCGTGTAAGCTAATAATTAACAAGATTTTAAACAGATTTCTGTGAATATTTTATATACGATCTCCTAAGTATGTATAACAGTTCCCACTCATAGATAAAAAAGACCTGGCGAGAGCGGGTAAAAACATCTAGTAAATAAATATAACAGTAATAGCAGAGAAATATTATTTAATTATGATGTTAAACTGATTATTTTGAAAATTATTTAAAAATATTCGGATAAGCTATTTGAGCATGAAGGTAATGCATTCATCTAAATATAAAAGCAGAAGACGCAGCAAATAAATTTTATTAAGAGACTTAAATGGATCACACAATTGAACATCGGTTGTTACAACTACAATATCGATTATCACAACTCAATTTTTAATTTATAACAAATTATTTTTCACAACCATAATTATTTGGGGTGTATGCCCAAAAAATTTTACAACTGAATTAATAGCTGCAAAAAAAGAGGGTTTTTTAGTTAAATTAAAGAAAGGGCCCCTATACGACAACAGCATGCAAGAGCAATCAAGCGTTTATGGCAGTGGTTAGGTGGTGTAGGGCCATTTTCCTAGAATTAAGCACAAATAAAGATTAATATTTTGTTATATTATATTAATATAAAACTCTAACGAAATTCTGTTTCCGCTGCGCTTAAATCTTATTTCTCGTACAGTTTTTTGTTTTAAATATATGTTATTGTAATATTATTTCTTCTTGTTCTTTGGTTTAAATAAATATATATTTTTCTTACTAAGACGTGACCAATCAACTTTATAGAGGTTATTTTAAGGTGTAAAATTGTTTGGTAAAGAATATATGAACTGTAAACACACCAACCTCACTTACATAAGTTATCAAATGTTAAATAGCACATGAAAAAAATTTTTCCCTTTTATTCTTTTTATGTGCTCAGCTAACGGAAATGAAAGCGAAAGTGAATGTATGCGAGTGTGTTTTTTTCTTTTTTTTTTAATTAAAACATTGGATATGCAGAACATTTTATAAATGAGTAGAAGAAATGTAGTTTTATTAAAGAGCTGTTAAATGAGTTTATCAAGTATTCTTGACACTAATTACACTTGAATTACATTTGAATCGAAGGCAAATAGGTATAATTTTATAAAAATTATAATATTATTTTGAAATACATTTAAAAGAAAATTGTGCGGCAAATTTCTAATCCGCCAAAAAAATAAATTTATTTAAAATTTGTTAGAAATGATTGAAAATACATTAAATTTGTAAAGCTGCTATAATAACTTCAGCTCTTTAAATACTTAAAAAATTAAGTTTACTGCTTTTTAGAATTCAAAGTCTTTCACTGAGATGAAAATGTTCATTAAAGTGTTCAAGAAACACGAAACGAATTGGTGAAGCTATTTAAACATACATTAAAAGAAAAACTAACTCAATATCGACACAAAAATTAATTTTAAAATAGAAACTTCAGATCCTAACCAAGAGGAAAATTAATTTCAATAACAAATAAAATAAGTGTTATTAGCTGTTTTTACCCGAACTCTCTTCTCTGAGTAGGAGTTCTAAAAATATATAAAAAAGCAGAACAATGTATTAAAAATCTGATATTTAATTAGCAAAAATTTGTTTAAAAGGGGACATGACCGACATAAAAGTAAGATACAACCTTTCTTGAAGTATAGAGGCTATATTTCATCACAGATTTAGAGGTGACAAATTTTACTTATTCCAGAGGTTTTGGATATACAAAATATCTCGTTTTTCCATCATAAAACGAAAAGCTAAAACGTCTAAAGTAAAGTTGTCCTAGCAAATGAAAGACAAATTTGAAAATGTAGTTGTTTGAAATCAAATGGCATTACAGTAGAAATTAAGTTTTTTCTTGATACAAAAACCTTTTACATGGGCGTGTTTTTTTAAATGGAAGTCGCATGTACAGGATGTGTATGAATTTGATGAAAATCAAAACCAGTGATTTTTTGATACGCTCACAAATGCATAATTTGTTGAGCTTATCACCCGTTTTAGTACCATCACGATTACTTACGAACGTGCACTCGCTTAAGATACAATATGTGTAACAAAGAATTTTCCAATTTTTAAAATAATAATAAGATGTTATATTTTGATAAAATTTTGTTCACTAACCTTTTTTTATTTGATGAAAATTGTTGACTTACAAAAGCTTTTTGATTCATTCCTTGAAAATTTGTTTGAGAGACACATGACTATCACAGATTCAGTTTTTTAAAATTGTGATATAGTATTTGGAAAACACCTCTTAAGTCTGCGTGAGTACACAACCAACCACAATTTTTTTAGAGTTCATTTCTTATTGCCCGACACTCACATTAAAATCATTTACAATCGTGAACAATGTGTTCACATTGCAATTCACATATACCAGTTTCTTAAAATTGTGATATGGTATTTAGAAAACACCTCTTAAGGCTGCGTGGGTACACAGCCAACCACAATTGTTTGGAGTTCATTTATTATTGCCCGGCACTCCCGATCGCGCACTCGTTAAAGTTCCCGCATGACAGCTGCTTAATGCCATCACGATTACTTAAGATCACGCACACGTCAACTTTCCCGCATGACAGCTGTTTAATGCCATCACTATTACTTACGATCCCGCACACGTTAACGCTCCCGCATGATAGCTGCTTAATGCCATCACGATTACTTACGAACACACACTCGTTTACGTTCCCGTTGTTTAATGCTTTCACAATCATATGCGATTACTAATCCAGTGTGATGAATATGCGAATTTTCGGTCACTGCAGTTTTTATTTTTCGTTTTTTTTTTAAGACTATAAACACATAAAATAATTCATGATAGAGCTTTTTAATGCCTTTACGATCATTGGCGTACAAGATTAAAATATTTCGAATTACACATTTTCGGTCACTGCAGTTTTTATTTTTAGTTTTTTTTTTTTAAAGATTATAAACACATAAAAACCTCCTTGATGCTAGTGCATGATAGAGCTTTTTAATGCCTTCATTGGCGATCAAGACTAAAATATTTCGAATTACACATTTTCGTTCACTTAATTTTTTAGCACTTCAAAATCGTAGAAACCTAAAATTAAACAAAAAAAAAAAAATTAAATAAATAAAATATTAAATCGTTTAAGTTTTGTTTAAAATAAAATATTCAACACAATTTTTATTTAAAAGTCATTTCATATCAGTAACATATTTTTGTGAGTATGGGTAACATGATAAAATTAGGCCAACTACATTTCTCTTTGTTAAATGTAGACATTTGTTGTCTTTTATGTCTGTGACATGCTAACTATCAACTTTATTATGCACAGTGCACACAACTTTTTCATTTTGTTTTCAATATTTACTTTAATATTTAGTTAATATTTCAATGTTGTTTTATTTTATTTCATTTCATTAAGAATTCTAAAGGGAAAACCTACAAGCTTTAATAAGAGAAAGCAAACACAGAAAGAACCTCGTACACCACGCGTATACTTAATAAAAAATTTACTCGTATATGAATTTATTTATGTACGACCAACAATATCAATCATACGTATAGTAAACCAAATTTGAATTTATTTACTCTTGATATACAGAAACATACACATCCACGTCCATACATACATATATAAACAAGGCTACATTTGTAAAAAAATTTTCATTAAAGAACGTTTAAAATATATGTGATGTTTATTATACTATAAAAATTATAAATATTATTTAAAGGAGAAGGAGTAGGAGGAATGTCACACATATACATATATATATATTGAAAAAAACGATAAATCATGTACGAATATGAAAAATAATTAAAAAATATTGACATGCCATGTTAAACATAAATTAATACACTTTAAGGCTTTTAGGTCAGTAAAATTATTTTATAATAATTTTGTAGAAAGCATATAATTTTCAAATTGTTTTGGTAAGCTATGCTTGGTAGCTGTTACATTGATTATTAAATTTTTAGATTAAATTTAATTTAGCACTCGTTAATTTTAGTTTCTTGAACTCAAAACTATATTTTTCATTTCTTTTTTTATTTGTATATAATTGTTTAGTTGTAAGTTTGTTTGACCTTTTCTTTATTAAACTTGTGGTCGTATTATAAAAAATTATTTTTATATCGATACTTCGCTCCAATAATAAATACACAAATTTTTTATAATACGACCTCAAGTTTAATAAACAACTCGTTTCAATTATATAATTTTCTTGATATTTAAGAAGAATGTAGAAAGTGAAAAATATGAATATTTTCGGCACAGCCGAATTTAACTTGTTAGAAGTTTTTACCTTTTGAAAAAATTGTGTTAGAAATGTTTTACATTAATTTTCTGTTTATACGAAAAGAACAATTAAATCGTCTTCAAAATTTGTATCATAAACACTTAAAAATATTTAAAAAATTGAGTGTTTTCCATAAAAAATTCATTAGACAATTGCATTGTTCGTTTCCTGTAAACAGCATATTATTAGTTTGTTTTTTGTTTTGACAAATATTTAGTTTAAGTTTACTATTTTTTATGTTAAAAGAAACTATCCATTTGTTTTTCATGTTTAAGTTTTTTATTACAATTTTATTTATAATTCAATTATTTTTTTCTCTTCTCTATTTCCATGACACCTCAAACACTTCCTTCTTTGTTGCTTTCTACCAAACACTTAAACACCACTTATAAATACACAACTTCCTTATAACGTTTTTTGCACTTGAAAAAAAACAGGAAAACTAGCAGCTACGCAATGGCGTACACGTTTTGGTCGCTTATCTAAAGTACCCTCTTTGGGTGAAGTTGATCCAACTGGATCGTTTTGTGCCTTCCCAGATGACTGGTTAAAAAAGAAAGCCGGTAAACATTATAAATAAAAGTGTAAACCATTACCAAATAATCTTTCTTACCACTAACAATTACTAACACATTTAAACAAATAAGGCCTTAAAATCCCTAAATGACAAAAAAAAAACTATTAAAATTACAATTTAACACTATAGAATTTGCATGCTTCAAACTTTAAACAAAGTATATATTTACAACAATAACGAATAAATAAACTTTTTGTTTCATATAAACTTGTTTAATCTATTTTATGTTTTCGTTTACTTTTTATGCAACTTTTTTAATTAAAGCGGAAAAGGCCACTAATCCTTCAAAATCTGATTTATGGAAAAGTAAGTTTTACAAATAAGAAAAAATAAAATATTCTTAGATGCATGTATTTGAAATAAAAATTTTATAATTTTCTTTGTCTGGTTTTTTTTCCAAACAGTTTTCTTAGTTAATGCCGTACCATTTGTTGGTTTTGGTTTCCTAGATAATTTCACCATGATTATTGCGGTAAGTGCCAACATTTAATATAAAAACTCAGCCTAAATTACTGTATTCGATTTAAAATATATATCACCCGAAATCTTTAATTTTTTCTAAACAACATTTTGGCTGAATATTGAATGCGACGATTTTGAGATTTTAGTTAAATTTCAACAAAAGGTAGACAAGTAAATTTTCCACTTTCTTCTTAAATATCAAAAAAAAAAAAAAAATATTTAAAAAAATGTGGTTAAAATAATTTTCGTTGAATATTAGTTTGTTAATCCTAAAATAAATAATTAATTTCTCTGGCATGCTTATTTCTACAAGCAATAAATTTTTGGTCCCAGAACACAAACGACAGTTCTTAAATATTGCAAAAAGAAATTGTAAGAAAGATATCCAATAAGTACTCGTATGCAAAATAAATTTAATTCAAAATTTTTAAAGTATTTTTTTAAACAAACAAAATGTTAAAAAAAATATTTAATTGATTTCAAATAAAGAAATTCAAATTAATGAGAAAAAAATACCATAAAATTTCTGTTACCTGTATTATATTACTCACAACGTATTTATAAGCTTGCTGCCTTCTTTAGTGTGATGCGCACATACACAGCTTAGAAATTTCCATTAAAAAAAAACGGAATAAAAATTTATGAAAACCAAAAAATCTGTAGTATTTTTAATTTTTCTCGGCCATTTGTAAACCGATTGTTTTGTTTTTTTACAGATTTTGTGACTGCCAATTCTGACAACGTTTTCTTTTTAGCTTTGTATTTTTGATAAAATTGCAAAAAACCTACTTAGAAAAAATCGTTAAAAAAATAGAGACATTCGCCTTTTTTGACTTATACTCGTAGCTCTGTCATTTATGGATCGATCGAGCTGAATTTCAATAGTAATCTGAAGACAGCAACAAGTGACTACACAGACAGACTAAAGGACATCGTTTAATTGACTGCAGAATATGTATACTTTACTAGTTGACCCGGCAAAAATTGTCTTGCCTTAAAATTTTTATATATTCAATCTTCTTACACTAAGAAATCGTACTCATAGAGTAAAGAACCGTGCGAGACCGGGTAAAAACAGGTAGTAGGCCAATAAGCCAGATACCGACCGCTTGTAGCGCTACCTGCCGGGCGGATTTGTGACGTTAAACCTTCCTAGATTATACATAACGGGTGGCGTAAAAGTAATCAGGTGGCGCAAAAGTAATCCTCTTATCAGAAAGTGCTGTTTCTGACATTTGTGTAGTAAACACATGCGAAATACACGTTAATAAACAATGTTGACATTAGGGGCCAATCGCAAAATTTATAGCATTTTCTGATAGGAGGATTACTTTTGCGCCACCTGATTACTTTTGCGACACCCGTATAAACCTTCCTCTTCAATCACTCTATCTAATAAAAAAAAACCGCATCAAAATCCGTTGCGTAGCTTTAAAGATTTAAGCATACATAGGGATATAGGGACAGAGAAAGCGACTTTGTTTTATACTATGTAGTGATAAGGTGGCACATACTCGTATACCGTGTAGAAATTACAAACGGAATCACAAACTTCTATATATCCTTCTTATTTACAGTGAAGGGTGTGAAGATTTTACAAGAGTGGGAAAAAATTTTAAATATTTTATACCAAAAACAAGAGCGTTTAAAATATTTTTTTAAGTATTTTTATATAATACCAGCTGTTTTTAAACGGTTTCTTCCAATTTCGGTCGCTCATAAACTAAGGAGATTGTATAGATAAAAATTCCGAACAATCTGTTTGAAATCTGGTTTTTGATTAGCTCTTTTTACCTAATTCCATGTGTCCAATCCAAACTGGCTACCTTTGAACTGACCCACGTAAAAGTGAGCGAAGCCGATTGCATTTAAATTGGTCCAGTGGCCAGTTGGAGTTCAGTGGCATACACACTTACAGTAGAATTGTATATATACATGCCAGGATTTTCACCCTGGGAGAATTTTGATTTTTGGGAGAAATTTCCCTAAATCAGATAACTTGCCATGTTAAAAAGGAAGAAATTTTGCTTATAATAAGAAGAAAGGGAAAAGTGAAAAACTCCCGGGGAATTTTTATTCATAATTGGACTGATAAAGATAAAGCAATATATCAAAAAAAGAAAAAAATTTTTTTTTGAGTTATGACACTATTAAAGTAAATGAGCGATATGTTTTTAAATTTAATATAAAATATTGACAATGAGTAATAAATCGCAAATAAACGCTACTATGACATCATGTAGTGTTGCAAAGTCTTTATTATTAAAAAAAACGTTTAGCTCAAAACACTCTAGTAGCAGATTAGCAAAGGTACATTCTGTAGATTGAATAAATCTGATGTGTTTTGTGACTGATGGTTATTGGAGTTTCATGCACTTTTTGTTGAGTTCTAAAGAAAAGCTTTCCACGCCCATTAATTTATCACAAAAAAAAAGACAATTTGTCGCCAAAAACAAATAATTAATCTTATAATTAATGAAATTTTTTGTATATTTTTTTTATTCTAGGGTGATTATATTGAACAGTTATTTGGTACGTTTATGTGCATATCAACAATGGCGGCTGCTGGTTTAGGGAACACTATTAGTGATGTGCTGGGTATTGGGTCTGCTTTTTATGTTGAGCGAGGTTGTGAATATTTGGGTTTAAAACCACCTGATTTAACACCCATACAAATGGATATGAAATCCAGTCGTAGAGCTGCAAATTATGTAAGTGTTTTTTTTCTCATTTTAATTCTTTATTTTAAAATTTATATTTTAAATTTTAGGGTCGCATAATTGGCATTACGGTTGGTTGTTTGATTGGCATGTTGCCTCTGTTGTTAAAAACAGATCGCAAAGAAGAAGAACGCTTAAAGAAAGAAGAAGGTGATAGCGAACTCAACAAACCCGAAACTAAATTAGTAACTGCTCAATAGATAAAAAAAAAAACATAACGATTTCATATCTTTTTGTAGTTTCACTAAGTATGTATGTAGGTATATATTTTTTATTTGTGCTCATTTAGAATTTAATTCAATGATTTAAGCAAAAAGCTAAAACGATTGTTTTCCAAGCAATGTAAAACAAAAAAAGGTTTTTTTTATACAATTATTGCTACATAAATATTTTTGGTTCTTTATAAAGCTTAGTTGTCAGTTGTTTTTTATGTTTCACAAAAATTTGTCTGCAAGTGAACATTAAATATATTTTTCATCAAGTGCTGATACACATACAATATACATACGTATTTGAAAAGTGGTATAACATTAAAATTTATGTAAGTCTATGGACAATATCCTTACAGACTATATTACAATATTTATATATTTTAGAACAATTACAATAGAACAATTATTCGATTCAAATAACATTATTTAATTAAAGAACTATAGATTTAAATGCACTATTATATTGCGTTTAATGACATTAATATTTAAATTAAAATCGATATACAAAAACATCTCATTAAAACAACAACATAATTTTCTAAATGGATCTGCCATAACGAAGTTTGTGCAAAATATTTGTACATGCAGAGAGTTGGGTTAAAGTAACCAGTGCTCGTTAAGAATTTAATCTTAAAACTAATTTCTAATATCAAATAAATAAATAATAACAATAAGTTAATTTTTTGTGCATTCAAAACTCTATATTCTATTAAAAAATTTAAATAACTATTCAAACGCTTTTCAGAATAAAATATTTTCGGTAACAGTAAGTAAAAATGGCAAACGTTAATTGGCTTTTCTTTAAAATCATGTTTGTTTTTTATTTATGACATTTTTGAAGGAAATAAGCGATACATTGATAGCATTTCAATATAGCAGCGGTTTCCAAATTTCTAATACTGCGACGCACATAAGAAAAAAAATAAAAAATTGTCGGGCCCCTTATTAGATAAAATAATAAAATAATACAAGCACATTCTGAAGTTGTAAAAAGTAATGCATTCATAAAATAAAACTAAACAAAAATTAATACAAATTTGGTATGTATATTTATAGGTAAAATTTTAATGTGTGCTTGTTTGTTAGCACAAAATTTCTGAAATCGTGGTGTTATTGTTGAGATTCTTTTTCCACTACTAAACGATTTTAATGTTTCAATTTCATGACATCAGAAAATCCGATTTCGCATAAATAGCTCTGTGCGACAAAGTAATATATTCTTTTTTTCATTCCAACCAAAACTGAATTAAAGTTGTACCATCAATCAGTTGTTCTCTTTCGAAAATTGTCAATTGCATAAAGTTGGTTATTCAAAAATGGATTCTGGCTCCATGCAAACTTTGCTAAATCAATATCTTTGAAATAATGCGAAAAATGTTTTAGTAAACTTTACATTTTACACAAACAAAATGCACGGTGTGCCCACTTGGTTTAATTACGCAGGGATTACAGGGATTATTAATAAAGTAATATCGGAAAAAATATGTATAAATATATTTTTGTAAGTATTTTTTAAAATATGTAAAACTTCACGACCCCCTACAAGTTACTACGCGATTCCTCAGCTTGGAAACCGCTTCAGTATATTGATATACAATTTTGAATGTATAGCATACAATATCTGGATATTGATTTATATGTGCCAATATAGAAAAACCGGTTATGTCTTATTAACTACAATTTTAAAAGCTCAAAATTTTTTTCTAAAAAAATTAATTCGATTCTACTATTGTTTTCATTGCCATCTCGTTAATTGCCCCCACCATCTCTAAACCACAATTAAAACGTTACTGAGCTAATTGCTATAAGAAGTCAATTTTTTCTTAAGTCGACTTAAAAAATTTTTTCTTATTACCACAGATATGTATATTATACGTGTAAGCAGTGCCAAAAAATCAATCTATCTACTAAAAATATTTTTTATTTCTAAAGGACAAAAAATTTTATTTATACATTTTTTATTTTTTTAAACAAATTTTAATTATATTTACACCCATATTCTAATTGCTTTTAGAACGATTTGCTGGCTTGGCTAAACTACGAAGCTTATTAACTTACTATGCTTTTTAAAATATTTTTCATGCTTGATTTTTAAAATGTTTAAATCAATTTTTAATTAATTCTATTTCAAATCAAGTTTTTGTTTCGATTTAGGTTAGGGGGACTTAACTTCCCAATTGTATGCGTAAGCTACATCGAATCTCATACTCGTTTTTTAAGGACTCATTTTTAAATAAGAAATTTTTTGTTTTAAAATTAAAACCTATTCCAATAAATTTTTAATAAAAATTTTCAATTTGTAAAACATTTTTTTTTCAAGAACAATTTATCTGAAAGAAACTAAATATTTTTTTCGAAACTGATTTACGCACATATTCATAACAAAAAGATAGCAGCTAGCTAGTCACTCATTCTAACTATCTGGGAGTTAGATTGCTAATTTGCCGTAGCAGCTAGCTGCCACAGATTTTACAATACAACTCTGACTTTTATTGATGCCAAGTTGAATTGTGGTTTTTGACATAAAACTGACCAACTTTGTAATTATAATAAATTTAAGTCTTTGAAAAATAAGAGTTTTAAGAAAAGTTAAAACAGGATTAGTTTTTTTAGAATTTAATTAAAAATATTTTTTTAAGAAAATAATTAGCCGAATTTTCGAAAACTAATGTAATGCTAGATACAGATTTTGCAACATGTTAACGTAACGCGTTTTTCATTCAGGTTGCATATTTTAATACAAACTATAGTTAAACCACAATTAAAATTCAAAATATTTTGATATTTTTGAAACCTCGAATTCAAGACGAAATTAAACTATAAATACGACTACACACTACGCAACCAAAAATGAAGCATGCCTGGTTTCATAAACACGTTGCAAAGTCTGTACCTAGTATAATACATATGGCCGTCGTTGCTATATGTCGCTGTTGTTGTCGTGACGACGACATTCATAATCAGGCCTAATGTTTTCTAAAGCTAATTCGAAATGTTGGTTACAAAATTTTTAATTTTTCATAATTCCTATGAAAAATATATGACAAAACCAGCACTGAGATGATAACATATCCACATGACCTGCTGTGAACAAAAAAAAAAAATCCAAAATATAGTCCATGGTAGAACTATACAAGGTAACGTATTCCCTACAACATATAATGAATTACAAAAACAGCGTTTTCGTATGTGTCAAACAAAAAGAAGGAAATGCAAAGTAAATCCGGTTATATACTTAAACTTTCCTTATGTATATTGAGTATACATAACGTCGGCAGAATAGCAGAGCAGTATTGCCTTTCTTATATTAAAGTATGAGAACACATATTTATGTTAACTCATAATTAAAAAGTAATTCCAAAATTTTTACAGAATGGATTTGCAGCAGTTTAAAGAAATTTTTGTAAGAAAATAACCACATTATTATTTTATTTAGTGTCCAAAAACACAAAGATACTATAAAATTGTTGGAAGCTACTTTTTTCACTTCAATTGGCAAAGCAAATTTGACGTTTTGTGTTAGCAATAATTGTTTAAAAAAATTTACTAGCAATCATTGCAGCATATATTGCCGTCAATGAAACTGAGTAGTCTACACTAGACATAACATTGTCTTGACAGTTTCTGCAATATATGTATGTTAACATATGTATGTTAAGTATGTTGGGTATAGACGGGGGGATAAAAATAATGGCTGCAAAGTATATAAACAAATTTTGACAGTTATCTAAGCGAAAACGAGGAGAAATGCTTTACCGTATATAGTTCTACTATGGAAATATGTCAACATCAATCACAAATAAAAGCGAGGCCTTGGTTTTATTAAATTTACATGAGAAGAATTATCATTTTTTAACTAAATTGTATGGAACTAGTAGAAAAAACCATTTATTTAAAATAATCACTTATTAAATTCTTTATTTTATTACTTCTTTCTTAAATGGCCTCCTTTAGTATTTTTTAATTCTTGCAAACATAAACTGCTTTCCAAAAGCCCTTAACGAATTTATTATGAAGATTTTTTTTAGTCATATTCAAATATGTGCGATCCAGTAACTTTTATTACGAACATTCGTATCAAAAAACAATTTTAACAATATTTTATCGAATTCGGTATTCAGTAACTTTCCGACAAAAATATTATGTACGATAGAAATCGTTCTATGCGATGATTTGTTATGTGCTGTTAACTTCGTCGAAAACTTCAAATACTTTTGTCGGAAAGTTACTGAATACCGAATTCGATAAAATATCTGTTATACTTGTTTTTTCGATACGAATGTTCGTAATAAAAGTTACTAAATTGTACTACGGATGGCAAAGCTATTTTTCTAGTTTACATAAGTATTTTATTTAGTTTTATTAAAAATTCTAATTAAGCAATAATGTCCCTAAGCATCTTATATATTCATTCCTCTCAAGTGCACTTGTATATGAAATTAAATATTGTTTAATTTATTAAAAAACTTTACACTTATATGATCTTCCAATGGAATATTATCTACAAAAAATAAAAAAATTAACTAAAGTACCTTTAATGCTATTTACTAAAAAACTACGTAATTATAAAAGTGTTGCAATTAGTAAAATAAATTAGAGAAAATTGTGTAGTGACCAAAAACAAAATATGAAGAAAAAGCACCAATAAATTGTATTTACTTTATTAGTTTAGAAACCAAAAAAAAATATGCATCACAAATAAAAAAAAGAAAACAAGATAGAGCAAACAAAATAACATAAACAAATTGGTAACTCTTTAAATTTAAATTAACAACAAAAAAATAACATGAAACATTGGAAATTTATTAAAATTGAAATCAGTAAATGATTAAAAAACAATCAAAGCATAAATAGAAATAAAAAAGAATAATAATATATAATAAAAAAAGCAACAGCTTTATGATCATTTAATTAAAATCGGTGTCAATATATCTTAGCTAAAAATTTAAGTAATTAGCATAATTAAACTATTTAAAAATTGATGTGTGTCTAAATTTTAATTAAGTCAAAAATAAAAGTAGTTGAAATAAACTGAACACTAAAACAAAAATACAAGAACTCTATGCATTTTTTATATACTCCGCCACCATAAAATTTTTTTTTAGTTGCAACTCCATTTGCAGGCTGCACTCAACCACTCGTTCTGAAGACAATTTCTTTTCAAACACATATAAAAAGCATAATTTATATATTATAAAATAATTTTTGACTAAACAATACAAAAATGATTTGATGAATTTAATTTTATTCTATATATATAAATAAAATATATTTTGTCTTTGCTTGTGTTTTTCAACGTATTTTTCTGAAATTTATGTGTAGCCACGCCGACTTTACGTTCACGTTTACGCCCACTTTTGATTAAAACAGTTGAGATAAGTCTTTGTTAATTACAACTATATTTTTCAATCAATTTCTCTCATATAATTTACATATATTCCTTATATCTCAGGGATATGCCATACATTTTTGTACTGACCATGCCCACTGCTACGCCCACTTTTTACACGATATAATTGCATTTTTTTTTAATAATTACAATTTTCTTTTTCGGCTCTTTATAGTTTATATCAACGTTTTTTGAGATATAGTGAGCATATGTAAAATATATTAGAGAAATCGATTGAAAACTTTAATTGTAATTAACAAGACTCATCTGGATTGTTTTAATCAAAAGTGGCTGTAAACGTGAATGTAAAGTGGGCGTGGCTAGTCAAAAAGTATATGGCGACTTTCCTTGGAGTATAAAGATAATTGGTACAACAATTTCAGAAAAATTCGTTAGAAAACACAAATTCGCACAGCGAACAAACAAACAGAAAATGAATTTTATTTATATGTATGTGTAAATGATTTTCATACTAGACTAGTTTTCTTTACCCGGTGTCTACCGGTCTTGCCCCATTGTTATAACTTGGTTATTTTTGATATTAGAAGTTTACAATTATGCACACATCCATATGTAAAATGATGCAGTGAATTGGAATCAATAAACAAAAAAATGATACTGCGTCCTTTTGCATATTAGATTTTTAAATGACGATATGTACGTATAAATAAACTTTAAATGGCAGTTCACAATGTCAAGACGATGTAGTCACTGATAAGATAATCCTAATATACATATATTGCATATATAGCACAAAAATTCTAAATATACACACCTACACAGCTAAAAGCTGCTGAAAAAATTTCATTTCCAAAAATATTATAATGGATATGAGCCATAAAAATCGCCAACAATTTGCAATAATTTAAGAAAGAGGAAACCACTATCATACAGGTAACCACATCACATAAACAACGAAAGAAAAAATATATATGTGTACATGTGTATTAATAGTCAGTCACCGAAAATACAATAAAAAAAATTTAATAAAATTTACAATAATTATAATATTTTAACAACATTTAGCACAAACTAACAAAAAGTTCTGCATTTAAAAAATGTTGATGCAGGCGCTTGCTGTTTATGACTTCGACTAGGAACAAAAGCTATAAAGCTCACCTGCATTTGTTGATATTTATATTTCCACACTTCAATTTACTAAATACATATTAAGCAATATTTAAAACACTATTAAAACACTTAATAAAATTATTTTTATTTTATTGAACTTAAAACAACCTCAAAAATATCTAAACTAAACGAATAATTTTATTTCGAAAGGAACTTAAAAAAGGTTGTGCCTTGCTGGCAGAAAAAGATCCCTCGCATTAATTTTATATGGTATATGACATTTAAAAATGTAACGAAAATGTAAGAAAGATAATGAAATGAAGTTACCTCATTATTTGCGGTTCAGTAAAATGGTTCAAAAAGGAGATAAAAATAAAATAAGCGCCAAATATAACAACTTAAGGCTGCCAGCTAAAAAAATTAAATTTCCCAACATAAATTGAACTACCAGCTAGCAAAAATATGGCAAAAATATTATAAAAAGATCTTCGGCACAAAAACAATTTGCAGTAACTTAATATATATATATATATATATATAACGAAAAGAAAAATATGGATGTCTGAATGTATATGTGTATTAATAGTCAGCTATCAAAAACACAATACAACATTTTTAATTAAATTATGCGATATTTATAATATTTTTAGCACCTTCGCCATTAACTAACAAAATGTTTTGCATGGACAAAATTTGGTGGGAGGTGCTTGCTGCTCCCGATATGGGCTATAAGCCGGATTTTGAAACAAAAACTGCAAAGCTCACCTGCATTTGTTGATATTTATATTTCCACACTTCAATTTACCAAATACATATTAAACAATATTTAAAACACTTAATAAAATTATTTTTATTTTATTCAACTTAAAACAACCTCAGCAAAATCCAAACTAAACGAATAATTTTATTTCGAAAGGAACTTAAAAAAGGTTGTGTCTTGCTAGCAGAAAAAGATCCCTCGCATTAATTTTATATGGTATATGACATTTAAAAATGTAACGAAAATGTAAGAAAGATAATGAAATGAAGTTACCTCATTATTTGCGGTTCAGTAAAATGGTTCAAAAAGGAGATAAAAATAAAATAAGCGCCAAATATAACAACTTAAGGCTGCCAGCTAAAAAAATTAAATTTCCCAACATAAATTGAACTACCAGCTAGCAAAAATATGGCAAAAATATTATAAAAAGATCTTCGGCACAAAAACAATTTGCAGTAACTTAATATATATATATATATATATATAACGAAAAGAAAAATATGGATGTCTGAATGTATATGTGTATTAATAGTCAGCTATCAAAAACACAATACAACATTTTTAATTAAATTATGCGATATTTATAATATTTTTAGCACCTTCGCCATTAACTAACAAAATGTTTTGCATGGACAAAATTTGGTGGGAGGTGCTTGCTGCTCCCGATATGGGCTATAAGCCGGATTTTGAAACAAAAACTGCAAAGCTCACCTGCATTTGTTGATATTTATATTTCCACACTTCAATTTACCAAATACATATTAAACAATATTTAAAACACTTAATAAAATTATTTTTATTTTATTCAACTTAAAACAACCTCAGCAAAATCCAAACTAAACGAATAATTTTATTTCGAAAGGAACTTAAAAAAGGTTGTGTCTTGCTAGCGGAAAAAGATCCCTCGCATTAATTTTATATGGTATTTGACATTTGGAAATGTAACGAAAATGTAACAAAGATAATAAAGCGAAGTTACCTCATTACTTGCGGCTCAGTAAAATGGTTCAAAAAGAAGATAAAAATAAAATATGCGCCAAGCTTCACAACTTAAGGTTGCCAGCTAAAAAACTTAAATTTCCCAACATAAATTGAGCTACCAGATAGCAAAAATATTAATGAAATTTTGTAAAAGGAACAGCGACACAAAAAACACCAACAATTTTTAATAACCTAACGCAAAAAAAAATATGTATGTATGTATGTATATTAGTATTAATAGTCATCCACCAAATATCAATTTTTTTTGCTGGTAGCTCAATTTATGTTGGGAAATTCAATTTTTTTAGCTGGCAGCCTTATTGTTGGTGTTTTTTGTGCCCCAGAACCTTTTATAATATTTTTTCAATATTTTTGCTAGCTGGTAGCTCAATTTATGTTGGGAAATTTGAGTTTTTTAGCTGGCAGCCTTAAGTTGTGATGTTTGGCGCTTATTTTATTTTTATCTCCTTTTTGAACCATTTTACTGAGCCGCAAGTAATGAGGTAACTTCGTTTTATTATCTTTGTTACATTTTCGTTACATTTCCAAATGTCAAATACCATATAAAATTATTGCAAGGGATCTTTTTCTGCTAGCAAGACACAACCTTTTTTAAGTTCCTTTCGAAATACAATTATTCTATTAATTTATATTTTATTGAGGGTGTTTCATGCTCAATAAAATAAAAAATATTTTATTAAGTGTTTTTATAGTGTTTTAAATATCGTTTAATATGTATTTAGTAAATTGAAGTGTGGAAATATAAATATCAACAAATGCAGGTGAGTTTTGCAGTTTTTGTTTCAATATCTGGCTTCTAGCCCATATCGGGAGCAGCAAGCACCTCCCACCAAATTTTGTCCATGCAAAACATTTTGTTAGTTAATGGCGAAGGTGCTAAAAATATTATAAATATCGCATAATTTAATTAAAAATGTTGTATTGTGTTTTTGATAGCTGACTATTAATTCACATGTAGATACACACATACATATTTTTCTTTTCCTTAGGTCATTGCAAATTGTTGGTGTTTTTTATGGCCCAGAACCTTTTATAATATTTTTGCAATATTTTTGCTAGCTGGTAGCTCAATTTATGTTGGGAAATTTGAGTTTTTTAGCTGGCAGCCTTAAGTTGTGATGTTTGGCGCTTATTTTATTTTTATCTCCTTTTTGAACCATTTTACTGAGCCGCAAATAATGAGGTAACTTCGTTTCATTATCTTTGTTACATTTTCGTTACATTTTCAAATGTCAAATACCATATAAAATTAATGCGAGGGATCTTTTTCCGCTAGCAAGACACAACCTTTTTTAAGTTCCTTTCGAAATAAAATTATTCGTTTAGTTTGGATTTTGCTGAGGTTGTTTTAAGTTGAATAAAATAAAAATAATTTTATTACATTTTTAATAGTGTTTTAAATATTGTTTAATATGTATTTAATAAATGGAAGTGTGAAAATATAAATATCAATATAAATATAAATATAACAAATGCAGGTGAGCTTTATAGTTTTTGTTTCAATAGCTGGTCCTAGGCCAAATTTGTACTGCCAAATTATTTCATGCAAAACTTTTTTAAGTTGTCCCAACTTTGTTTCAATTTCTGTTAGTTATTGGTAAAGATTGTTCAAATATTATATATTTGGTGACTGTGTATTAAGTAATTGTTTTAATATTTTTTTTTTCATCTGCATACACACTTACTTATTATTCGGTTCGTTATTTATTGGTTAGCTGTATGTTGGAGTTTTTACACTTTCTTTGTTTCCCAACGGATTTCTATCCATTTTCTTTTATTTGAAAGATCTCATTTCATCTTTCAAACAAGGTGTTTTTTTTTGTAAATCAGTTAATAATTAATAAGTTATACTTGTTGCAGTGTGAAATTAACACATTTTTCAAAAAAAGTGTTTTTTTCACACTTATTTTCAGATCGACATCCGATCTGGTCATGGAATGCAAACATTTGAGTTTCGACATTCCCTAAGGCATCCCTCTCGCGATATGCTAGCAAATAACTATTGTAGAAGTGTTCAAGAGCAGAAACAGGGGGAACTTCTCTACCTCTAGCCTGTCCTACAATAGCGGCGTAAACTCTTCCTCTAAAGAAATATTTCCATAAGAAAAATATTTAATACTAGCTGTTTTTACCCGGGATCTTTCGGTATTGCACCGTTTAGGAATTCTTAGGCTAAGTTTTTTGTTAGCTTTTTTTACCCGGCCTCACGTGTTCAGTACAAATTGGCGACCTTCTAACTGAAGTGATCTTACGTGATTCATGCATATATAGGGACCATTCTTAGAATATATTAATTTTCTGTACCAAATTTTAAAAAAATTCGTTGGAAAATAGAATTTTAAATGTTGCCATTGAAAAGTGGATGTAAACATGAGCGTAACGTTATGTTATATATTCTAGTAGCTGATAAGTCGCTTTACAGTGGTAACAGGATTTTTAAAATCGATTCGGTGGTTTTAGTCTTTTCATTTAAAACAAAAAGTTTTCCTCTTTATTAAAAAATTTGTGTTTAATATATTGCAAAAATATAGTTTATTTTAGTAAATTTATAAATTTCTTTTTTTAATTCTTGTTTACATTTTTGTTTGCGTTTTGTTAAAATATATATTTTCACTTGTTTATTTATTTACGCTGATCTCAGTTGTGGCAATAGAAAAAATTTTAACAATCAAGTTTAAAATAAAAATTCCTTGTCTTTTTCAACTGCTTTTATTAGTCTTACAATAAATGATGGTAATTACTAACTCGAGAATAGCATCAATATTATAAAAAGAGTAACAAGTTAAAAAATAAATAAACAATGAAAAATAAATTTTGAACAGAAATTCGCACTTTTTTGCTTCTTCACATGAATTTCAGCCATACAAAAGGCAAACGCATAAAACTTGTATGCGGCACTGTATCAGCTAGAAAGTGCCACAATATACTAGCTACGGTTGAATTGTCGCAATTCTTATATTTTTCTTCAGTACAGTCACCATGACGAGATTTCAGCTTTAAAGTTTTTTGATAAACGTCGATGTCATAATGGCTTTTAGTTTCTGATCGTTTTCGATAGTCACTGTACCCTTCCTTGCTAGCAATCCATTGACCCTGTGTTTGATATTGCTGTCCATATTTGGCAAATTTTTGGTTAACATTTATCTTGGCTAATAGCATTTGTTCCGGTAGGGTTAAACGTGATTCTGTAGAGATTTCATTATTTTTACGCGACAAACTATCATGAATAGCTTCCTCACGATATTGCCGTTCTAGTTTAAACAATTCATCCTCAACATTTAGAGCAGAATTAGTATGATTGTGTTGCCTTCTAATAATTACTCCTGAGCCTGATGATGATAATGTTGCATTTACTTTAACATTAGCATCCACATCTATATCGTGTGTAGTGTTCGTTGCCAACTCAGATCTATTGCGATATAATGATGTGCCAGGTATTTGTGCTGCCAAAAATAATGCACCTGCGATAGTCATAACGCTTGCAGCATAGCTAACAGCTATTATAGTTATATTATTGAGCAAAAATTTGGCGAGTGTGAATGACGGTAAAAGTTGTACTAGTTCTGTGTATGTTAGCCAGCCACGACGCAAACCTTGTTTTCTTGCCAAAGTCTTTTCAATACTTGTAAGCTTTTCAAAAAACTGTTCATTTGATATGTATATGTTCCACTCCTACAAAAACAAAAGAAAATAATTAATATTCTTTGTGTTTTGAATGCCTTCTGTTATCACATTTACTTTAAATTAAGTAAAGTAAAAGAATACGCAAATTTTTATTTTGATTCACAATTTTATGTCTAAAGAGTGCATTAGAACTCATTTCTGATTGTGATATATTTACATAGCTACTCTCGCTATTTTCTTTCAAAATAATTAGAACAAAAAAAATCTTTTTGTTAATAATTTAGGTGTACTTACAATTGCGCACAAGAACTTTAATTCCAATTGTTTTAAATTATCTTTTGTTATATTGCCATATTCAGCCCAATCTGATAAATCAATTTCTTCATCGTAACCCACATAAAATTTAGTTGAAATCATCTGTACGAAAATAATCAACAGGTTATAGAAACGAATATTTTTAGGGTAACACAAGTTACTTTTACCATAGAAACAATAAATAGCTCCTGTGGCGTGATACGCCTAACATAACCCGGATCAGTGATATTAAGGCGATCTAAGTATATTAAGGCCATAATTAAAGTTGCCGGAGTATCGGTATGTACACTGGATGCTTGAACACAACTTAAGCGATTCAAAGTATAGCCACGATGGCTATCACTAAATAAATCCGAAGCATACTCCGCCAAAGGTTTTGAAATTTCCAAAGCATGAGGAACATCTTCATCATCGATATATTCATTGCCGAAATATAAAGTTTTATTTATTCGTTTAATAAACTCATCGTGAGATATAACCTGCATAAGACGAGAAATTTAATACTTTAATTACAAGAGAAAGTAATGCATATAGATGAACGGTGCACTTTATTTACAGCACTTCTAAGCGCAATGCAGTTTATACATACATATCTTTTTTCAATTACCTTTTTTGTAGTAGTACCTGATGAGGTTTTAATGACGCATCCCTGTTTGCGCCCCATTGCTTATTCCAAATGCACCACAGATTTCACACTGCACAAAAATAACTAAAAATAAAAAATATTCTCTTTTGGAAGCCAAGTTTTTTGTAATTTACCTTTTAATTATAATAGATTTTCCAAAATTTTAGGATGCAAACTATTAGAATTATATCAACAATATAACACGCATAAAATTAATTCTAAGCATTCACAATTTGGGTGTCAAACTGACAAAGCGATTCCGTACAGTTGCGTGACAACAGAGAAAGAAAATAAATAGTAGAAATATTTATCAGCTGTGTAGGTTATTTTAAATCTAATTGTTTTTTTTTAATAAATAATTAATTACTTAAAAATTTATTACACGTAAATTAAACTGTATATAACTAACAAAATTGTGAACAGAATTGTTAGTTAATTACTTTTCCATGCTCAAGGCGAATTCATAGACATGTGTTCTTGATATCACCTTGTATGAATTCGCCTAAAATTAAGCGAAAGAAAATCGCTAATAATACGACTAAGATGTTCCTGTATTATAGAATTAGTTATGGCAAGCTTTCGATTAATTTTGAGAAGCCGATAACACTTTACCCTTTCTCATATTAAATACAACATATGTCACTTCGTACATATGTTCACTGAGCATTTATAATAGTGTGTTAAATAATTATAACCGCAATTGCAACATTTTGATCGTATCAAATTTGATTTAGTATTCGCTAAAATAAAATATATTCATATAAAGTGCAATGGAGGAGTATGCCAGAGAACCATGTCCATTTCGTATTGTTGATGATTGCGGTGGTGCCTTTGCAATGGGGTGCATTGGCGGTGGAATATTCCAAGCAATAAAAGGCTTTCGGAATGCTCCGTCTGGATTTAATAAAAGAATGATTGGTAGTTTATCTGCAATTAAAGGAAGATCGCCTGTAATCGCTGGTAATTTTGCTGTGTGGGGTGGTATGTTTAGTACAATAGATTGTACGCTTGTACATTTCCGTAAAAAAGAAGATCCTTGGAATTCTATAATAAGCGGCTTTACTACCGGTGGTATACTAGCAGCAAGAAATGGAATTCCTGCCATGGCTGGAAGTGCGATTATCGGTGGAGTTCTGTTGGCTTTAATAGAAGGTGTTGGTATTTTACTTACAAGATTTAACTCAGAACAATTTCGACCCCAGCCGCCTCCTATTGATGATCCTAGTGTTTTGAATGAAACTACAAATTTTAATTTTAGTACAAATTCTAAACAAGATCAATTTCAATAGATTAATCTAAAACTAAACTGTTAGCTTACAAAAATTTCTATTCGATTCCATTAACATAAAAATAAAATCAGCTTCTAAAAACCCGGCTCCAAATTTTAAAAAAAAATTTTACTTAAAATATATATCACACTTAAAAAACAAGAACACAAATATTTATTACCAAAGATCATAATTGGAAAATAATACCGGAGTCACAAAAATTAAATTGATACTAATAAACGAACTACTAAAATTTAAGAAATTTAACTTCTGTTGTCTTACTACACATGAAAAACGAACAAAATTGCCTTAGAAAATGCTATTCGCTGGACACGGCTAGAAAACTGTTAAAATACGGCCAACGAAGAAAGATTTTAATATGCGCTTATTTGTGTCTGTCTTCAGTTTTGTATAATAAAATTAGTACTTTATCAGCCCAATTATGAATAAAAATTCCTCGGGAGTTTTTCAATTTTCGCCTTCCTCTTATTATAAACAAAATTTCTCCCTTTTTTAAATGGCAAGTTATCTGATTTAGGGAAATTTCTTCAAAAACTAAAATTCTTGGGAATTTTATGAAAGTGCATCATTCTAGCCATAAAAATGCTGATGCAATACTTGAAAATTAAACTGTCACAAGTTTTTTGTTATAGTATTCTACCTAGTTGTAGATTCACTAATAAGGGGAAAATGAAATTGTTTTTCTTAGGCAGGTGAAAACATTATTCTTTTAAAGAATTGGTAAATACTTTTTTGTTAATAAAATAATTCATAAAAGTTTTAACGAATTTTTCATGCGAAGGTTTCCAGTACCATTAATGACAGGTTTTTAAAATCGTTTACTATTACAAGGATGAGTTGTCAGTTTTTTTCGTTGTATAGCTTAACATTTTTAGTATATATTTTTCCAAATGTTTTATGGTTTTTGTGATATATTTTGTATTAAATAGTTAACATTTATGATCGTTTAAAAAATTCACACCTGCAAAAAATTTGTTTTCTTAATTTTCCCTTTTATTTAAATTTAACTAATAAACTTTAGCCTTATTTATTCTTTATGTATTAATTTATCCTTGTGCTTATCTGCGTGCAAGGAAAACGCTTAGGAAAAATAAGTGCTGTCTTTAGATCTTAAATTATATGTTTTATATAAAGTAAATACTTTTTAGCAATGCAAAAAACAGCTGGAAATATTTACTTCCATCTTTTGTTTTCGTAGTCCCATTTGGATGAGAGACCTGTAATGGGATTGACTTCCATATCCAACATACGCTTCAATTGAGCCTTTTTGTGTGCTTCATCGAATGTAACGGGCAATTCATCAAACACTATAAATAAAAATTCACATGACGTGCTCGGTTATAAAATTAACGTTTCAGAAGTCAATAAACTTACCAAATACATGTAATGCAAGCATTATCCAAATTGCAGCACTGGCAAATATCATAACCAAGCCTAAGCTCATTTTCCATTCGCCGGTACCAGCTCTCATTTCAGAAAAAGTTTGACAGAAGCTATGGCGATACAACGCTTTAATTTCCTCTTTGCTCAATTTTTTCCAGTCCTGTTTCTCCTTTTCACGCAAATTGATGATTTCGTTTGTTGGCTCGCGGAAGCGAACGGCAGGCATGGGATAATCAGGACGATCCGCATAACAGGCAGTACCATTCCAGCCATAGCCTACTATTTCACGTTTACCAATTTTATCCAATGTATGGATGGAGGCTATGCTACCGATTTGGGTGCTGCGTGGCAATTGTGAAGCCAATTGACGGCGTAAAGCCAAATTAAGAATACGCAAAGCCATATCGATTATCTAATTAGAAAAAATTAAAGGTTTTATTTTAATTAGAGTTTTTGTAAAATAGGAAATTTTACTAAAAACATTTTATTGCGTAAATTTTCTAACAGCTAGTAAAATGACGCAGCCGCATAAAGAGGTTATGTAATACACCTTTAGGTATTTAGTTTCCAATATAAAACACTTCTTAATCTTAATTAATTATTAATTAATTAATTACATACCCTTCAATAACAAATATTTTTATATAAATTTAATATTTTTAATTATTTATGGGTTTTTTTAATACAATACTTTTTATCGATATATGTATAAACAAAAAGTTATACAATCACTTCAGTCTCTAATATCATCCACTAACAAAGCAATTTGGAAAAAACAACTTAATGAAGTTTTGATTTTATTAATTTAAATATAAAAATGTTTTTTTACATTTTAATTTATAAAATTTTGTGCTAGTTTTTACAAACCCACTATTCTTCTCCCTGGTAGACAGTAAGAAAAAACAATTGGTATTGTTGTGTAGTGATGGCAGTGCTCATATAAATTTCACATTTTTGACAGTTTTACAAGTTGTAGCACAATGGTCCATAAAGTACATAAAACTGTACACGTACTGTTTTGTTTCATTTTTGTCTATATAAATTGCTTCTTCCTTCATTGCAACACAGTCATATCTTGAAAATGTTAATTTTCGAATTATTATTTTTTTCCTCTTTATAGGGGAATAAAATATCTTCTGTTTTTTGAGCGACAATATAGATGTTCGTCTGTCATTCAAGTCGTTCAAATCTTTCTGAAGTCTCTAGGCAACGTTCCGAAAAGTATAGTATCGATCAGTTGTTTCTGTCTTTCAGTTGCTATTGAAATTTAGCTTGATCGGTTCGTAAGTAAGACCAGGAGCACTCACAGCAATTTTAGTTGGGCAATTCTTGATTTTTTAGGGTAGAGAGGAAAGAAGAATGTAAAAGGGTACAAACTTACTCGTACTCGGTAATTCTCTTTTGTTCTCTCTTCGTATCTTTTACACAGATGTAAAAAAAGAAGACAGATAGCTTGAAGGCTGAATGAATGACCGCATAAGAATGCTAAAATTGCCGAAACAGAAAGTTTGTGTGTGGACAAAACGACAATTTTAAAAGAGAATTGAGAAAGAATTGTCCGACTAAACTTGTCGTGTGTGGTCCTAGTCTAAATGGTGATAAAAAACAGCGACTACCTTTATTTTTGACCATTTTTGAGTGGCTTTTTTACACATTTTGTCTAAAGCATAGAAAAGACAAAAAAAAAAACGTGGTATGCAGTTTTATCAGAAATAGTCATAATATCTGTGCAAAAAATGAGAGCACAAGTGGCAGAGGAATATCAAAAATACAGCCGAAATTTTAGATTTGCATTAGTTTCTGACCATTGACGGAAATTTTATTTAAAGATAATTTTTTTGATTTTTGCCATTAATTTGAAATTGTTTATTTGACATAAAATATTTAAATAAATAGGTTTGGTTTAAGAAATGCTTATAACAATTTTAAATTTAAATTAAATTAAGGGCCTGTTCAGCTAAATGCGAACGAAAGCTTCGTTCCAATAATTGTATTGAAAACAAAAACACTACACGAAAATTTGTTTTTGTTTTCAATACAAATATTCGAACGAACTTTTCGTTCGCATTTATCTGAACAGGCTTTAAATTTATTTTGCATTCCTATTGGAATATAATTTTTTTATTAATTTAAAAATTGACTAGTTGCAGACATTTTATTGCTTTTAAAAATAAGTTTCTCAGAAAATATTTTTCTTAGAACTCGTAGTTTTAGTTTCTTGAACTGAAATTAATTATTTATTTTAGGATTAATAAAAAAATTGGTATTCAAAGAAAATTATTTTTATAAGTTTATTGATCTTGAGGTCGTATTAAAAAATTTATTTTTATATGAATATTTCGCTCCAATAAGCTAGCCGTTTCAATTAGATATACGAGGTATGATCAAAAAATAACCGTTATTTTAATTTTTTTCAAAAAGTATTTATTTATTCATCAATAACTATCTTGTCCCCTTCAAAGTATTAACCCTCAGATATGCCAGCGTTTTTTCCAACCCTCGAAACACTTCTGAAACGCGCTTTTTGGTATCGCCAACAGTTCCTGTTTCCTTTCATCGGTGTCTTCAGTTTTGGAAACAGGAAAAAGTCAGCGGGAGCCAAGTCCGGTGAATACGATGGTTGAAGCATGATTACGGTGTTGTTTTTATGAACAAGCGACAACTTTTTTGGTCAAAATTCAACAATTTTGGAACAATCTCCGCTGCCGCACGTTTCATGCCTAAAATATCCGTAAAAATTGCTTGGCATGAGCCAAACGATATGCCAACATCATCAGCAACCTCTCTAATAGTGATTCGACGATTATCCAAAATCATTTTCTACACTGCTTCAATGTTTTCATCGGTTGTTGAAGTGCTCGGGCGACCAGGACGAGCATTGTCATTGACATCTTCTCGGCCTTCCTTAAACCGTTTATACCACAATTGAACTTGTGTTCTGCTCATAGTAGACTCGCCAAACGCCACAGTCATATTCGTGATATTCGTGAACAAATAACTTTAGTTTAGTTTGATAGCTTCGTAACTATTTGAATTTCCCTCATCGAAGAATGAAAATTCGTGAATTAGCTGAGGTTAAAGGCATCTCAACTGAACGAGTACATTAAATTTTGCATGAATATTTGAATATGAAAAGGTTATCCGCTAGATGAGTGCTGTGATTGTTCGCACTCGACCATAAGCGGAGTGCTTGGCGATGTTCACCCGAAATCTGGACAAGTTTTTACGCCGTTATGTAGCTGTAGACGAAACATGGATTCACCACAAATCCCAGAGCCAGAGGAGAAATCAAAACACTGTGTTTCATCGGGTGAACATGCACCAAAATAGGCTAAGATGGGTGTGCCAGCCAAAAAAGTCATAGCCAGGGTTTTATGGGATGCACCCTGTGTCATTCATATAGGTTATCAAGGAAGAATATTATTCAGAGTTTTTAGACAGATTCGATATTGATTTAAAGCAAAAAACTACAATCAAGACATTGTATGAGTGCAGCCGCTATGGGAAAAATTCATAAATTGTGGTACGAACTGCTACACCATCCAGCATATTCTTCAGATTTAACGCCCTGGGGCTATTTTCTTTTTCTAAACTTCAAGAAATGGCTGGGTGGGAAATTTGAGCCTAAGCAAATGCCTATTTTGAGGGCTTTGAGAAGGCTTAATATTTGAAAGGAGTAAAAAATTAGAAAAATGCGGGACTTTAGTATTGATCTAAAAGGGAATGTTGGAAAATAAAATGCTTATTTCCCGAGAAAAAACTTTTTATGCAAAAAGTCAAGGATTTTATATAAAAAGCCTAAAAATTTCATTGTTTTTTTTTGATATTGAATATAATGATTGAGGTCCTGGAATTTTAACAATTCGAATTTGAAATAAAAATGAATTTTTTCTTATCCTAAATTTGGTGTTCACGATCTATTAAACCTTAGGGCATTGTGCTGCTTCACCCAAGAACAACATTCCGTACACACTTTTTTTTATTTTTTAAACTCTTTATATTGAGAAATAAAAACACAAAACACCTATAATTTTTATTATTTTATATTTTTGAAAAAAATTATTTGCCTTTTTCTTTTTATTAAGCAGCATATTTCATTCTTATTTCTTTCTTGTTGAATGTATTTTTTTAATTACAAATTATTTTGATTTTGCTTTTCATTGATTTTGACTAAAACTAAATTAATTGAATAATTAATTAAATGTTTTTTTTTTGTATTTTTCTTTAATTCATAAATCATCTAAAAAAACAAAAATTCAAGTTTATTTTTTTTTGTTGTTATGCAGCAAAATTAAACAAATGACATGACACTTAATTAAGAATTTTTTAAAGATTATTTTCCATATATTCAGTGGAAAATATAAATATTTTATACATTTACAAACAAACACAATAAACTAAATATTTTTTTTATAAAAATTAAAAATATCTATAACAAGCATTTAAGTATTATTATTACTTTTTTTTAATATAAAAATTAAAATTAACTATTGATTTTATTTTATTTAATATCGTATGTATTTTATGTTTATTTTAAAGGACTTGTTCAAGAGGACAATTTTTTATGACTTACTCTTTTGTTATGTGTTGTTTTCGTATAAATAGTTATTTATAATTAGTTACATTACTTGTTTGATTGAGTGTATAAAAATGTTAAGTTAGTTTTGTTTTTACTGACCACTAGTTTATTAGTATTTTGTTTCACTCTTTTACATAAAACTTTCTTGAAGGGATTCTTGAGAAAATTATTTAAATTTGGTTTATCAGTATGTTGGTTATAGTTTATTTCAAGCATCGTTTATTATTTATCTATTTTATTAATATTTTATTTATTCGTTTTTATTTTATTATTAGTACATAAAAATTAATTTGGCTTAAAAGAACATAAAATATTATTTATATACAATTTACAATTATTTTATTGTTAATTAAATTTAGTGACATTTTAGTTCTCTAGTAAAAAATTAGTGCACAAATTTTTCAATTTAATTATTTAAATAATAAATTATATAGTTTCCTTAAGCTTAAATTTAAACAGTAACTAAGTTAACTAATATCAATGGGCCAAATTCACGTTCACCATAACTAATTAAATATTCTGAATTCGAGTCTTTTTAATTTTATTATCAGATAGTTAAATCCGAACCATTAGTTATCTGAGAGTTACTGTAAAATTAGGCCTTATCGAATTTGTTTTTTTATATATTTATTATAACTTGATTTAATTGCTATAATTTAAAATTTTATTGGAGTTTTTTTCATTCTGAGCAAACTTATTCATGCCTGACATCTTAAAAAAAATTTTAGGAATACGCCCTGTTTTTTTGTTTTGTTTTATAGACAGTTGCAGTATAAAAAAGAAGAGAATACTAAAAGGCTGCTTCCATGAAGCTAGAATAATCCAGTAGATAGATAATTTTTGTCTTTACGAAATGATTTTGTTGAGAAAATTCTTAGTTTAAATTATTTTAAATTGCATTCGCCTCACCTGCAAAATTGCGAATTTGTTTAAAGCTGAACTCAGCTCACCCAATTGTTCCGAACAAAATATCTTTTCGGGAACTTTCCGCTTGCTATTTGGTTAAGCCGAATTCATCTCAGCTACTTGTTTCGAACAAAAGTTTTGCATGCACAATTTGTTTTTTATTTTGTTCGGAAAACTCTCAGCTTTAAGCCACTTATAAAACTGAATTGACTTTACCGACTGGTTTCGCACAAAATTTTTGTCCCTAAAACTTTTTTTTATGTCTTTAACAAAGAGAAAAATTCTATTATAACAACGTAAAAAAATATTGTACGGACAAACATTTTATTCGGAATATATTAGTGAAACTAGTTTAATTTTAAAATTTTGTTTGGAAAAATTTCATCTAACTTGCCAGTATTAACTTTTTTTTTAATTCAGTGAAATTGAGCGTATTCGTATGTTAAATAAGTGTGGCTGGTTATGGCCACAACAACATTGCTTTAACATAACTCACTTTAAAGTTGGGATTTTGGGGCTAAAATTTAAAACTAGCTTGGAGCGATAGTTAAAAAGAATATCTAATTTATTTATATTTTTAAATTTAAAGTCTAACTAGAAGCTGGTTTTGTGGCCCCCATAATAACTTGACAGCTTTTAAGTCAAAATATTTTATTATTTAATAACTGGAGGTTCCTTCTTCGCTTACTACTAGCGAGAGAGCAATAAAAATAAATTCCTACTAAAGGGCTGCACAAGCATACTTGAAAATCACATATGAATACAAACATGTGTAATATTTTACGGTAAAAAGTGCTCGAAAGTCCGTTCAAGTATGCTTGTGCTGCCCTTTAATTCCTACTTCTCTCCTTTACTGTAATAGCGGTATAATTAAAAAAATTTTAGTTACAAGAAAACTAACTTAGGGCCATTATTACCAGTAACTGATTATTAAAGTTAAGATTTTATAATTAAAATTTCAAGATTTTGGTTGGAAATTTTTTAAAAAATTTCAATAAATTAAATGTCGGATGATGTGGCCTTAACTATCCACCTAAAATTTGTTTTCAAACGTTTAACCAATTACAGATTATTTGCCCCACAAAAGCCTAAACTTAATTATCCGAAGTTGTAATAACAGGCCTAAGAAAGAATATGTTCTCAAAAAAGTTACTGCAATCATCACAAAAGAAGCGACTAAATGGTAGAAACTAGAGCATTTATTTTTCTAGCATCATCCGCGTAATGTAGTGTGGTACCTTGTACATTTTAAGGATCAAAACTTAGTGTAGAATGTTTAAAAACTTGCTTTGTTAATGCTTGATTCTAGAATAACACTCATTTTCCAATCTACAGGCAAATTAGGTCATTCGATATTAAGCAAAAGTTCTAATTAATTTTAAAAGAAATTTCAATCTGGCTTTGGCATTGTGTTGCTCGACTTATATGACATGGTTTGAACAGTTTTTTTTAAGCGAGTGGATTTTGTTAAGAGCTCCAAGACTATTTTTAATAAGCTTTATTCCATCTTAAAAGTATTTTTAAGAGAGTTTTTTGAGTATTTGCTTCCTATTAAACAAAACATTTAAACAGTGTGAGTATTCTCCCCTGAATTAAGCTGGCAGCCCAAAGCAAAAGGTTGGAAGGGTGATTACTAATTTTTAGACTAAAATTTGTTTTAATTGAATAGGAAAAGTTAAATAACGTTTCTAAATGATTTTTGTGTTTTTTTAGGTAAAAAAATTTGCATTTTTAACAAGTGCCGCTAAAAAGTACAATTTTTGTGTGTGTGGGTGTATGTGTATAAACCAATATTCTTCACGTCCCAATTTTTCTTCAATAAATAATTTCTTACTTAAGCTACTGCTTTCTTCTTTGTGTTCATTTGTGTATGTGTGTATGTGTGTGGTAACTAATAACAAAATTTCAGAAAGTAGTGCAAGTTTAATAATATTAAAAACAAACACAATTAATAAAGCCACGCTAGATACTTAACTAAAAGAAATTTCGTTTAAATTACAAAAAAAAAAAAAAAAAAACTCCTTGATCTATGTACATACAAACATGATTTCTCGCTCAGTGTAGAAATATTTTCATTAATTTTTTTTTAGAAAACTTTGGCATATTATGGTATAATAAAAGCTGTTGCAAATCGTTTTCAAAATTAAATCTTTCTAATTTAGAATTCATATCAAGTTAGTTTTAATTTAATTTGCTTGAATTCTATTTCCCTAAACAAAAGTCTTGGAATTTTGTTATTTTGTTTTTTTAATATAAAATTTACATACAAAAAAATTTTGGTATTTAAAACATTTGTAGAGTGTATAGAGGAGACAGACATCAAATGTTTTGTGTAAAGTTTATATAAATAAGAATTAGTTGTTGTTACTCGTATTTATGATTATTTAGTAAATGTATTTTATGATATATAAACTTTGGGGAAAAAGCTGTATAAAGTTTGTTTTTATGTTAAATGTTTTCATTTTCATTTTCATTTTTTTTTCTGTTCTGTGTGCCAGTTACTTTTTGTTCAGTGTAGTTAATGATGGTGTTCACTCAGCTCCTGCTGAAGAATCGGGTGTTATATTTGAATCTAAACTGGCACAATCTGATTCTTGATCTTGATTTTCAGAATAGTTGGCAGCCTCTTGCAGACGCATTAACATGTTTAGCTGGAAATAATTTAAACAAATTATTAAATTCTTTTACTACAAATTGAAATTCAATTATGTATCATATTTTACTTACCAAAGGATCTTGATTATCACCATTACTGGCAGCCACACCCTCTAAACCAACATCCTCGGCATTGATTTGTCTTAAAGGTGGCACTGAATCTGGTCCATAGGGCCAGGGATAGGAATTTCTTATAAAAGCTGATGGATCATTCCAAGCCCCACCTCTTCTTCCGTACAATTGTACACCTTCTCTAACTGCTTCTATAAGATACGGGGACAAATGATAGTTCCATATGTCGGTAAACCAAACTTGAGACTCCTTCAAATCCAAAGGACAAGCCAAAAATAGACGTGGTCCAATAGTTACATCACTAGAACTATGAGCCTCCAAAAATCTATTAATATGCTGCCAAACAGTGGGCAACCAAGCCAAAACAGAAGCCAATTCTGGTTGAGGATGTTGGCTTTGCAATTCAATTTGAAATAAACGACGTCTTAGAAAGCGTCCCAAAAAACCTTTAACCGGTTCCATGTGATTGGCAGTCAAGACCTTTCAATTAAAAAAAAAATACACAAATTTTAATTAAACGTTACAAAATTACTTGTCTGAAGTAAATTTTTTTGTTACCCATCTAAAATTATGATGCAACTGTAAATTGGTGGTATTACAAGTGGCCTGAGACATGGTGCCTATAATGCAGGGTAATTGAGCTGCTGGTCCAGCACTCAAAAGACAAGAGAATACATCCCCCAAAGCTGAGGCATGATGTAAATTATCCAATATAATCACAGATGGTAGTTCAGAGGCACCATTAGCTATGGCAGCCTGCTCAGCAATATGGCCTAAATATTGTCTCAATTCTTTAGAGGACTTATGATCCACGCTACACAAATTAATAAAAGTGGTTTAAGTAACAGGCAAACCATGTTTTTAATTATACTTACTTGAAAGTAGCTATAGCCTCTGAGGGGTTGCCTCTACCCGATCTTGCCACTAAAAACTCAGCCAAACGTCTGGCTAAATATGATTTTCCAGTGCCACTGGGTCCACACAATATCAGTCTACGATGTTCGGTCAACAAACTAATATAACGATGTACAATGCTTCGGGGTATTAAACTGTCAAAGGCTAAGCTGCCCACACCTTGCAAGCATATATACAAAGTACGCACATTCCCAATTATGTAGCCGCAGGGTAAAAGTTCTGGAAAACCCATTTCCGGACCTCTTTTAGCCTCTCCCAAATGATAAGATGTTATGGAATCAGTATTTAAGCCCAAATTAGTGCCTGGATCTATGCGCGACACATAATCCTTGAATGTTTTTCTTACAATATAATCCAAGTTTTGCCAAGATGTTTTGCCAGAGATGTAGGTGTAGGCTATGACAAACTCATTAAGGCTGGCAGTGGGGAATGTTTTACGTTCACCATTTTCATCTAAGCTATTGCCCAGCATAGAACTATTGGCATAGAAATCATCTACTTCTGACATTTCCTCACAGTATTTGCCAAACGATTCGGGTTGACCCAAGTAGCAGGCAATAGCAATTTTTTTGCCATCACTAACATCCTGCATATCTTCGGCTGTGGTGGGTATATGAGCAGGACTAGTCATTGCTTCTAAAGCAGGAGGTGGTGGTGTTAAATCGATATGGGTGGTGGGTGAAATTGGAGGTGGTGGTGGTTCTGGTGCTGGAGCGGGTGGTATATTTTCCTCTTCCACCTCTTCTTCGAGACGTTTAGGTAATTCCATGGGTGGGCGGGAGTTGCCATCAGCCAAAGAATAGCGTCGTGATTCTCCTATGGAGCCATTAGGACTTATAGCATTACCCAAAGAGGCCTCCGAACCAGCCAAGGATCTACTGGTAACCAATTTCTGTAATCTTTCATTATTTTGTTTAAGTGACATCATTTCGGCACGCATTTTATTAACTGTTTCCTTAAGACTTTCCAGCTGGGAGGCTGAACTTAAAGCCTCTAATCTTATGTCAGTTAAAACTAAATCCTTTTCCCTTAGTTGCTTTTTAAGCTCTTCTACTACATGAACATTTTCGTCATGTTCAATGGCATCAATAGGTTTGGCATTATCTATTAGAGTAACAGTTTTAGCGGGGCTAGATTTGGTAGGTGAAGCCGGCAAAGGAGGGGCCGGCTGTGTGGCTAAAGCTGACAAGCCGGGAGGATCACCATGACCATTAGTGCGATTTAGGCTGGAAGCATTGCTACCCATATCACTAGCCTGTGAACTCGAATGATTATGGCCGACATGACGACTAGTTTTGGATATTTTAGCATTACGTGAGAAGGCCTTGGTGAAGGAGCTTCTAAGCCAGCCTTTTTTCTTTTGTTTTTTATCCTGAGTGGAGCAACTAGAGCCAATAGAATTAACTGAACACATAGAATCTGAACTGTGATGTCTTTGCATGGCTCCAGGTTGGCCATTTGTGCCAGATTGCTGTTGCTGCTTGTGCTGTTGTTGTTGTTGATGATGTTGTGTAACCCTGGATATATGTTGTCCCGGTATAGAGGGTGGCAGTGGTGGTGTTGGTTTATTGCTTAACAAATCATTTTGTGTTTGTGATTGTGTCTGCACACCCATACTTTGCATATGAGCCGTTGTCAGGCCAGCTTGTATAGATTGTTTACGCAATAGCTCAATGGTCTGGCGCATATCCGTTAATTCACCATCCTTACGTTCAGCAGTGGCTGTCAAGTGCTGTAAACGTGATGTCATGTTAGATAAAGATTGTTCAAAGGCAGCCACCACATGAGCCTTAAACAAAAAGAAAGAAAGACATGAAACGGAAACTCTTCGTTATTAATTGAAATTGATTTGATTTGATTTGATTAGAACAAAAAAAGATTGTTTAGCACATTTTTAAGGTGCGTGAGGTGGTGTGACAAGTAACAAAATTTTTTCTTATTTTTTCTTTCGTATCGTATTAATTAATTTTAAATTATTTTTTAATAATTCAATTACAGACTAAGAGGAATGTTATGGAAATGAGAATATAAAGACCTGCAATTGTGTATTATTAAAGCACTTTTGTAAAATGATTGTTCTTGGTTTGGTTTTATCATGTTTGTGTAAACTTTCTCTAATTTATGATTTGACGCATTCATGGTAGCCGGCCCTTGGCGCTGTTATATTTATCATGCAAAAGTTTTTTGCTAAATGCGAGTGTCTTAAATATCCATCGGTATTTTGCTGCTTTTACAGTGTTTATCTGCTGCTTTTTACTCCATATTCTTGCCAAGGCCTTTTTCCTTTTCAACATTTGCTAAGTAAGTTTTCGTTTTTATGATTATTTTACTTGTATTTCCTTTCCTAATTACAAATGCAGTCAACACCTGCTGCACACTATATGCAACTGACTCTAACTGACTGACTGACTGTCTGTTTCCAACTTGTTCTTTTTAATTCTTTTTTTTAAATGTTGCAATGAAACTTTATATTAAACCATGGACAATTTTCATAAAAAAATAAATAAAACTTAGAGGGGCTATAGCCAACCTAACAGTCAACCCTACACAATGCTAGCTGCCAAACGGAAGTTTAAAAAAACAAGAGTTTTTAAAACCTTTGAAGGCACAACTTAAAAACTTATAGAAATTAACAATTCTTGTGAGAAAAGTAACCAGCAACTTTATTACTCATTTAAAAAGTTGATAAACTTTATAGCAATTGTTATGACAAATGACTATAAATTGCTTAAAAGAGTGACTTAACTTCTTCAAAATGTACTTTAAACTGTAGGCAAGTTAACAAGATTTGTTAATACACTCGCAATACTTAGTTTGTAAATACAAGAAATTTGTTTTTAGGTCACTTTAATAAAATTGTACAAACAAGAACTAAGTTAGAACATTATGGTAATTGATGGCTCATGAAACTGTAGCATTTAAATAGACGCTAAATTAGATAATTTTTTCTTTGAGCAGAGTGTTAATACAGAATTAGTCAATTAGTAAAGTGAAAGATTATAAAAACCTTAGGAGAAAACGTATTTTTCCGAAGCCACCTAGTCTAGTGTGAATTTAGATTTTTTTGCTTTTCAAAAGAATACTCTGTCAAATACAGATATTGTGAAATCAGCTGTGCCGAGTCTTATATACCCTTCACTGTGTTAGCGAAATATTCATATTTTTCACTTTCCACATTTTTCTTAACAATATCAAAAAAAATACAAAAAATTATATAATTGGAACGGCTATTTTATTAAGCTTGAGGTCGTATTTAAAAAATTAATTTTTTTATTATCGAAGCAAAATATCGATATAAAAATAAATTTTTATAATACGACCTCAATTTTAATAAACAAACATTGATAAAATTATTTTCTTTGAATACCTATTTTTTATTAATATTAAATAAATAATTAACTTCAGTCCCAGAAACTAAAATTAACGAGTTCTAAAAAAAATCCTTTCTGAAAATCTCATTTTTAAAAGCAATAAAGTGTCTGCAGGCACTCAATTTTTTTAATTAAAAAAAATAAATTCTAAGAGGAATGCAAAAAAAATATAATTTAATTTAATTTTGGAAACATTTGCAAAAATTTTTTAAACCAAACCTAATTAATTAAATATTTAATATCAATAAAGATTTTCAAATTAAAGGCAAAATCGAGAAAAAATTCTCTTTCATAAAGATGTCTGTATTCAAAGCATTAAAAACCACACATACAAATTTTTAGGTTTCGTCTTTGTGTGTACAAGAATTACGCATAAAAAAGCAAAGCAAAAATTATGGCAAATCTGAAATATTGGTTATATTTATTTTTGATATTCCTGGGCCATTTGTGGACCAATTTTTCTGATTTTTTGCATAGATATTATGACTGACAAAACTGGATACCGCGTTTCGTACTTTAGACAAAATGAGCAAAAAACTCACTCAGAAAATGATAAAAAATGGAGGTAGTCGCGGTTTTTGACTCATAGCTCAATCATTTATGCACCGATCTGGCTAAATATCAATAGTAAGAATGTAACAGCTGAAAGATTGGTATGCTATAGTTTTCTGTGCGTTGGCTAGGGACTTCAGAAAGTTGATTTCAACGACTTGACGGACAGTCAGGCAGACAGACAGACGAACATGGCTAAGTCGACTCCGCTATTCATAAGGATGTCCCATGTACGATGTAGAAATTAGAAACGGAATCACAAAGTTATATTGGTACTTGCAGTGAAGGGTATAATAATATTTAAGCTTCATTTTCAACTCTAATTCACAATCTTTAGTCACCTAACAAATAAAAATACTGAATTCCTTAATTTTTCTATGTTTAAAATTTAATTACAATATTCTTCGCTGTCTCGTTCCCTCTAAGACTTAAAAAATGAATAAAATTAAATTCGGTTTCATAATACCGATGAATAAACTCGTATCGTGGAGCTAAGAAGCAACTGATAAAAGCTTATATACAAGTTAAACATGTTACTGCTTATACAAACCGTATTGACAACTTCAATAACATAGAAATCTACAAAAACAAAAAAAAAAAAAATAGATTCTTAAGCTCTCAAAATAGAATCTAGCATGTCTTATAAGAAAAGATCTAACACGTTTTACTAAAAACATAAAGTGAAAAAATAGATAAAGCTTTAAAGCATATGATTTTACTAAGTCTTTTTAAGATTTTCAACAGCACTTGTCTTTATTAAAAACTAATTATGTTTTATATTGCATTTGTTTCATTTTAGGTTTTTATAATCTGGAAGTGTTGAAAAACTATAGTGACCGAAAATGTGTAATTCGAAATATTTAAATCTTGATCGCAAATGATCGTAAAGGCATTATTAAAAAGCTCTATCATGCACTAGCATCAAGGGTTTTTTTTTTTGTTTATGATCTTCAAAAAAATGCAGTGACCGGAAATTCGTTCTAGTGGAATCGTGATCGAGTGCGTGTTCGTAAGTAATTCTGATGGCATTAAACAGCTGTCATGCGGGAACGCTAACATGTGCAGGATCGTAAGTAATCGTGATGGCATTAAACAGCTGTCATACGGAAACTTCAGCGAGTGCGGGAACGTTAACATGTGCGGGATCGTAAGTAATCGTGATGTTATTAATCAAATGTCATGCGAGAACGTTAATGACTGCGCGATTATTAACTCCAAAAAAATTGTGATTGCCTGTGTACCCACGCAGCCTTAAGAGGCGTTTTCCAAATACCATATCAACTTGTTCTAACAAATTTTCAAGGACTAAGTCAAACAAGGCGTCAACAATTTTCATCATATTAAAAAAGGTTGGTGAACAAAATTTTATCAAAAAATATCATCTAATTATTATTTTTTCGTTAGAAAATTCTTTGTTACACATTTCATTGATTTAATGAAATATTTTATAAATTATGAGAACTAGTGAAATATTTTCAATTTAATTATTAATGAAATAATTTCATTGAAAAAATACTTGGTTGGAAAACAATTAATTTTTCAATAAATTAATAAGAAAATTCAAAAGATATAGCAAAACTCTCTCAGTGCTTTTAAAAAAGCTGCCGGTACTACCTTATGTTGTAATCTTAAGAGTAAAAAATCTAAAATTTTTTTTTGAAAAATTCGCGAAAAAAGCATTTTCAGAGAAACCTGATGGAAAATAGAATTTTAATCTTTAAAATTTAAATCTAATTTCTTCTATTGAAAAGTGGGCGTGGTGGATGCGCAAGTACGTGGCTCTTTTCCTTGATTTTTAAATTATTGAAAAATGGAAGTTATAACATGTTATTACTTGCTAATAATGAAAACCTTTTTAAATTTAATTTTTTATCTTTGGAATAAATTTTTATTATTCATTCATTTACTTAAAAAGTGCCATAACTTCAATATGAGTCTTTTTCTCAATATCTTAGTTATATTCAATATCAAACCAATATTTTAAAAGCTTTTATTTTTAAAATAAAATCTTAAAAATTTCCGCCATAATAGTGTTCAAGCAATTGCTGTAATCCTGTTGTTTAAAATATGGCAGTAGTGGAGCACATAAAAAAATTAATTTTTTTAACAGTCTGACGTTCATTTACATAGTAGGGTAATTGTGTCCAAATTCGGGATGTACCAGTAGTTATCATTTTTGTTTTTATAGCTCAACAACGAGCTTATTTTATAAGAAATTAATTTGATGATTAAAAATAATCAATAAAACCATATAAAAACCATAAAATTTGATCAAATCGTGTTGGAAGCACGATTAGAAACTGATTGCTCTTTTATGCTGTTCAACACGTTTCAATCTAAAACTCAAAATTCAAACATTCAATAATACAAAAACAAATAATTGAAATACAGTTTCAATTCCAGGAGTATTTCACGTAAAGCGGAACCGAAAAAAAGTGAGGTCGTAGAATTACTTACAAATAAGTAAAATTTTTTCATGATTAAAAATTTTGGACCTCGCAAAAAAAATACTAATTTAAATTCTGCACAATAGAAAGGTCCAGGTGCGATTATAGAAAATCGTGATACAAGTGAGTGAAGATAAATATGTTTTAACGTAACCTGTTCCTTTTTTTAGTATTTATAAATATCTTTTCAGTATTTATGGCATATTAATCAAATAGGTCTTACATTATAAAATATTTCCAACGAAATATATTTTTGGTATTCATGACATATTTATAAATAGTCATGAAGAGTACTTATTTATAAGAGAAATATAAGTGCATAGGTACAAATATGCATAAATACGTTGATTTGCCAATAAGATTACGGGATGGAGCATATATAATTTTAAAGGGAAGGTCGTCTAGACTTGTAATCTACCGCCCAAATACTCAAAAATTAATTTGGATTATTTAAACTTTTTTTTGTTGAAATTTCCCCCGGTGCTGTTGATCTGAGGGATTTATACGATTTCACATTTTGCAGAGGTACCATTCGCGATTTTGCCCATGAAAATTAATGAAACTAAAAAGAATTTTAATCTGTAGGTTCTAAGCTTTCAGCAAGTGTTTTAACATTTTCGGAAATTTTCTTTGTATTATTTTTAAATTTTTTTTTGAAACTTCCATATACCCCAATGCTGTTGCTCTAAGGTATTTTAGCAACTTCCGGATGAGCCGGGATAGGACACATATCATTTTAAAGGGAAGGTCGTTTATATTTGTAATCTACTGCACAAATACTCAGAAATTCCTTTTGACTATTTAAATTTTTTTTATAAATCTCCATATACTTCAGTACTCTTGCTTTAAGTAATTTAAATAGATAATGATGGTCGGCAGCTGATTGTCTTGAAAAAATTTATATGCCGATAATAGGATCACGGTGCTGCGATCATTATTTATACCAACTACAGGCATTTGTGATGTACTTTTATGAAACTATAAATTAGTCAATTTTAATAAATACATTTTTTAAAATACGTCGGTACCAATTAACAAAAAGAAAGAAATGTTTTTAACCTAACCTAACACACAACAAATTAGATGGAAATATATAAAAAAGAAAACTTTCAGCAGACTCTCAAAATATGAAATAAATTTTGCTTTTTCCAGTCTCATTTTTTTTCTTTTTCAATTCATAATAGCACTCGAAAAAACACATTTTTTATTTCTTATCACAGACTGAAGATGACAAAATATAAATTTTTTTTGTAGTCACAATATATAACATTGAATATTCTAGTCCTAGTCACATCAAAGGAATCTTTAGGATTTTTGTGACACTCACAAAACTATTAAAAGTTGTTATGTATGTCTTGCTGACACATGATATGGATGATATGGAGACACATGCCAAACGTTTGCATAGAGAAAAGCAAATTAAAAAAAAAAAATTAAAATTGAGAAAGAGAAACATTTTGTGTGGTGTCACTGTAATAAAGTTTTATGTTGTATTTTCTACGTGATGAGACAAACAAATAGTAAATAAATAGTGTAAATATAAAAGGAGTTCTTATTTTTTGTTTCTTCTTATTTTATCATGCAAAAAAATACTCATGATTTTTTTTTTTGCATTTTACATTTACAGGAGTCAAATATATTTTCAAATATTAATAATTGTGTAGAGAGTATAAAAGCAAAAGTTACGTGCCAACTAAATATTTGTTGTCCATACATAACACAGGGCTACAATCTACAATGGTTTTGGTGCCTCCAAAACTAAAATTGATTTCTAGAATTTTTTTATATTTGAAAATAACAAAAAAAAAAAAAACGGTTAAGCAAATTTGTATGGCATATTTAATTGTGAATAAATTTGGAACCTTTAAGTAAATTTTGACGAAATATAAATCATTTTATGTGTAACATATATAGTTATCAGCATTAAAAACAAAATTTAAGATTTTATTTTTATTTAATTTTAAAAAAAAAATTTTAAAAGAAATATTTTTTTCAATTTTCCTGAAAATATGAGGTTTTTCGACAAAACAATGAAAACATTCGTTTTTATTGCTTTTTTCGGGTATTCATTCAAAAATGTTTTGCTTGCTATACATTAATAATTTTTATTAATTGCCTTTTACATGCATGTAAAAAATCAAAAACATTCAAACCATCCGTTCAGTATTCGTTGTCATTTTTATAATTTAATTTCATTTTATTAAAACTGAAGCCTGTGGAAATTTTAGAAAAAAAATTTTCCGATATTTTTTACACAATTAAAAAAATTACAAGAAGTAAAATTTCGAAAATCTTTATTTAATTCAAAATGACAACGAATAAAAAACAACAAATTTGGCAAACTGTTTCCACATCTTCCGGACAAAAATTTTGTTCGTTGAAATTTTTTTAAAGAGAGCAGCATGACGCATCTATTTGAATTTAGGAAAAGTCAACATTAAACAAATACTAAAGTTACGACAAAATAGTCGATAAATTGGTATCAGGTAGGAACTAGACTCAAAATTTTCTTCAGGACATTTTCTATTTTCATGAAAAAATAATAAAAAATATATAAGTTTGCATGTGTATGTTAAAAAAAAATTAAATTTGATTCAAACAACATTGAAACTATTCATACTATTCGTTTTGTATTCGTTGTCTTTTGTGAGTGTTTTGAAAAATTTCATAAAAAACATGCATTGCATTCATTCATAACACTCACTTTTTTCGAATGTTGTCATGTATTGCTTTTATGAAATTATTTTTTATTATTTTTTATGAAATTATTTTTCTTATGATTTGATTCAAAGGCAACAAATAAGGCACTCATTCCTTTCTCTGATACATATCTTCTAAACTATAACACTGCTAAGAAATTGATTGGAATATAATTTAAAGATTTTTTTATTCTCCATCCTTACATATTTTTGTAGTTAAAACAGAGCTAGTTCTCGAGCTATTGCAAATTATAAAGCGTAATTTGCTTTGTTTTCTGTATTACAGCATATCTACTACATACAGGATAAAAAAAAAATAATTAATAGATTGAAGAGTACTACCAAATTAAATTAACCATGAAAGCTCAAGCATCACAAAAAAAGCTTTATTTTGTAGCCCTGTGTAATTAGTATTTGTTACATTTTTTTAATTTTTTTTTTGTTGTGGCAAATAGGGAAGGTATTTTTCTTCTTCCTTTTTTATGCTGAAGTTTTTAATTTGATTTCATTTGAAAGCACACATATATACAGACATATATATTTCAAATAATTTACACCAAGCACATCGTCATTATCATAAGCATCACTGGTAAGTGTTTGGCAACTTGCTCAGTAAATCATTGTTGTATGAGAACAAATCAACTGCGCAACAACAAACAACTAGAAATGCAATAGACATTAACATTAAAAATTGCCTGTCTGCTTTAGTTAAATGTTTAAGCGTTCAATTATTTTATGGAAAAACCTCTTAGCAAATAAGGCTTTAATCACAAATTTCAAATATTTTGCTTTTGTTAAGTTTTGTTGTGAAGCTTGCACGAGTAGTAAAGTTTATATAAAAACTGTGTAGGAAATTGAATAAGTGTGTGTATTTGAGGTAAATTGATTAATGAGCAGGGAAGAAAATTTTATGTAAAAGAAAAATGGATTTAATAAAAAAAGTAAGTTGGCCCAAGCAGGAAATTTCTTTACAATTTTACAATAAAAATCATTTCTAAGAAAAAAAACTGTTTGCTAAACTCTATCAAAAATTCTTTTGACTTCTAAAAGAATCTGTTGAAAAGTTAACAGTAATCCTATTGAAATTGAACGTCATCTAGGAACACACGGGAACATTGAAGTTGCGCAACTCTTGAGTTTATAGGAGAGAGAGTAAAGTAAAATTTAAACGGGTGCAGACTTTGCTCGTATTCGGGAATTTTCTTTTATTTTCTATTCGCAACATTTAAAGCTGTCAAAAAAAGGAGATGAGAAAGAAATGGGTGAAACTAAATTTTTGTGTGTGGATGCAAAAAAATTTCACTGTGTATTTCCAGACTTTTTATTCTATTTTTTTCTTCTTCGTCTTTGCTAAATCAATAGATTCCATTTATTTGGAGAGAAGAAAGTTGAACCAATGTGATGCAAAAGGAGAGTTTTAAGACACTTAAGGTGTCATTACTTTGGCCTTACAAAGCAATCAGTTTTTTTACGATTCGCTAGTGTTAAATTGGATGTTATTAAGAGCTTAAATTAAGGATAATTCAATACTGCACACAGAGTAGAACCTTTTGGTTTGACTTATTTAGCCAGCCAAGCAGCACAAAAAGACCTCACACTAACGACTGCAATGGGAAAAACAGTTAACATTTTGCAAGCGGAAATCCACGCCTGTATTGGGAAATGTCTCCGAAGGAGTACTTTTTGTACCGGTATATGCATTTTCCCTTATAGCAAAGCAGCTCTAAGTGTATTGGCATAAGGTTCTCGATGCTTTAGCAGAGAGGAACTCGGCTACTTTGTTATGCACGAAGGGCATGTGGAAAATGAAATGGCAGATTATTGGCCTTATATGAGTGCGGATATTACTTTCTTCTACAAAGCGAATAACAACTTCATTCGTGCTTTACTACTCAAATAGGAGAAACAAAGTCTACTGGAGAGTCAAAGTGGGCATGTGACAGTCAAGGATATTCATTAACTTCGAGCGTATTTAGCCACAAGTTATTTTGAACTTCAGCGGAAGGGACACCAAACTGTGCGTTGAACATTGTAAACTCAACTATCACATGAGTAAACTCGGTATGGAAAATATGAAAACGTGGAAACATATCCTGTGAGCTTTGCCCATCGTTGGCAAGAGGTAGAAAGAGCTACCTGAGCCCAGAGAATCTGGAAGTTGGGCTGCACAATTGCTGTTAAAAGTAATTAAAATAATACACTATTGACTAGGATCTCGTATTTAGTGGAAGAGTTTTGGCAGACTTCTTGCTTGCTCTCAGAGGGGTAAAAAAGCTATTACTGAAGAAGATAATTGGTTACATTCGAGGTCTGGAAGAACAAAAGATCCTCTGGTTAGCAGTACATACCGAATAAATATAATGCCGAGTTTGAGCACATGGCTGTACTTAGTTACAGCGTTCTTAAATCATTTCCAGTTAAATTTTTCGTTTCTCCGACTTTAGATGTGGTTACGAGTTTATGTTACAAACTTAGCATTAAAAATTAATGAATATAAAGCAACTACTGGCAGGGAAAATAAAAGAAATGTTAGCTAACAATTAGACAGAAAATATTGAACAAACAATCTTTCATATGCTCTATCAAATACTCCAATTGAAGATGAGTTTTAATGATAAAAACGAAAGAAAAAAAACCATAAGACAACCATACTTTTACATCTACAATTATTTGTTTGTTTGGTTATTTGTAATGCATTAGCTGCATTATTCATAAGAAACATTCTTTCAAAAGAAAATTTTATATTGTGGCACATACAGAGCACTAAGCACTCCACTTACTCACAACTTATTTATTAGAAGAAAGAAAAGAAAGAAAGAGTTGGTTTGATTAATGAACATTATTTTAACTTTGGCTTAATAATACACAGGCATTCAGTTACTCAGTAATTTTTCTTGCAAGCCTGCACTTGCAAACTACATAGCCAAACAACAATTTAATTTAAAACACAAAAAGTTATTTTTAATAAAAATTTTGTAATACAGTTTTTTTGTGTTAATATTTAAATACTGATGAGTAATTTAATTCCATCTTAAGTAAACTTTTTGTTAAAAAAATTTAACGCTCACTTAAACAAAGATGTATTGTGGTGTACAAATCGTTTACTGGGTTAAATTTCAATTTCATGTAACAACAGCACGTAATCCATAAACCACAAAATGAAAAAGAACAACAAAAAAATTATTAATATTTTGTGTGTCATTTACATGAAAATAATTGTCATTACAATATTTTTCTTTCATTCTTTGTATAATTTTCTTTAAATTCAAACGTGAGTGGCATATTCTGCTATTGCAATCATTAGTTTCTTTCTTTTTTTTTTTCTTGGTTTATCTTGTGTTTGTTCTTAACAAATAATAATCACACAATAATTCATGGTAATTGTCTTGATATTGAAACTAGTTTTGCTTAAAATAAAATAAAAGAAAAATGAGATTTTTGGAAAGTAGTTCGTTCTTATATTTAAGAACTTTTTTCTTTTTAGCTTTAAGGAAGTTTAAAAAAAATAACATTCATAATTATTACCCAGAAAATAATTTAGAGCTTTTCCATAATAACCATTTTAGGTTTTGAGATTATACATATAATTGCATTATAGCTTAAAGAATCTTGGAATTCAATCGTTATGGGCTTTAAGTTATCTAGTATCGAAATATCTAAGTTTCTTATTACTAATGCCGGGCTCAAAATGTCTTAACTGGCTTTTAAATTTCGTAATTTTTTAAACTAATTTCGAAAAATCTTAAAATTTAATATTTTAATTAAAAATTGATTTAAATATTAGGGCTTAAATGTACTTTAGCCACTATAGCTAAAAGTAATTCAGTATTGCTGCTATGAGGAATTTTACAATTTCCGGAAAAACCACAGAAAATTAGATGATGGGATATACACCATTTAAAGGGCAGGTCTTCCTTATTTCTAGTCTGCTATCCAATTAGACAGAAATTAGTTTGGAGTATTTAAAAAAATTTTTTTTGAAAAGCTCTCATACCTCAGTACTTTTGGTACAAGAGATTTTGTTAATTTTCGAAAGAACTACAGAAGATTACGAGATGGGACATACACCATTTTAAAGGGCAGGTCTTCTTTATTTCTCGTCTGCGACCTAATTAGACAGAAATTACTTTTTAGTATTTTTACAAAAAATTTTTGAAATGCCCTCATAGTTAATTTTCGAAAGAACCACAAAAAATTACGTGCTGGAATATACATCGTTTTACAGAAGAGATCCTCTGTATCTACCATCCACTCAATCACTCAGAAATTACTTTGAAAAATTTTTAAACATTTTTTTAAAATTCCCTCATGATCTGCTGTGAGGGAATTTCAAAAATTTCACAGTAATTTCTGGCAAATTGGGTAGCAGATTACAAATATAGAAGACCTGCCCTTTAAAACTATACATGTTTCATTCTGTAATCTACTGCAGTTCGCCTGGAAATTTAAAAAATGTATGTATGTGTATGTACATTTGTACACACAGAAAACAACTTCGGTTGTGAGAACTAAATTTGTTTCCAATCAAAAATTCAGTTGTGATAATCGAATTTTTTAATCTTGACAATAGAAATTCGGTGTTACAGCTCGAATTATTTTCGACAGAACTAATTTTTGGCCTGTATTATCGAATTTTAGTTGATACAACTGAAAAACACAAATGAATTTTTGGTTGGAAACAAATTTTGTTCTCACAAACGAAGTTGTTTTCTGTGTGTACTAATAATATATTTATTTGATAAATACTAAAAAACGTTATAACATATTTATTTCGGCATATTTATCTTCACTCACTTATTAAAATTAGGGTTTTCCAACAGAATCAAATGATAAACTTTAAACAAAATTCTGTTTTTCACTTTGTTAGTTTGTCTTAAATAAAAATTTTGTAAAAGAAAAGAACTGTCTTCGTTTAAATTTAGTTCATTCATTTAAAATTAAGATGGAATTTTAAAAAACCGATTAGTTCGTTCAGTTCAAAGGAGTGAATAGTACAATGGTAATAGTTCCTTCGTGTACTACTCAAGACTATTAGGGTGTATTTTTTTGGTCTAAAAGTCAACTGTAAACTGTAACATTGATGTTATTTGCAACAAACACTATAATTTTCATATTTTTTCTAAATAGCAAAAATACTAAAAAATTTTATTCTTTGAGCAACGTATCTCAGCTGTTTATGAAACAATTTTGTGACTTAATCTATTGGTAAATTTTTTATAGGCGGCTGTTCTGATCACCTAATCTCATCTTAGTTAGTTATTTTGCTTTTGTCTTTTTTTTTTCATTAGTTGACTTGAAACGTATATTCTTATTTATAGAATTAAGGTCGGAAATATTTATTGAAGATATTAAATGCAAACGAAAGGGTATATAAATTTCAAATTTCCTAGTAAAAACAAACTATTTAATTAAAAATATTTAATTACCCTCTTCGTGTAGTATGTCTATAAAAATAAAACCCAATTTTTTTTTTAATTTTAGCTTTAAACAAAAAGAAATCAAATTTAAAATTTTCACTTCTTTAAGAATTTAAAAATATTTTATTAAAAACCAAACAACCAGTTTTCTTGTTCATTTTGTTTTTCTGTTGCTCATCAAATCCATTGTAAAATTCGCGTATATAACTTGTCTCAAAAATAGACAGTAAGCAACCAACTATGGCTCTCTTAATGCAATTTATAATGAAACGAAGCTGTTAAGCTTCAACAAGCACCCTTCTTTATTATACAATGCGTTCGTCTTTCACGCTATAGCATAGTCATCAGACACTTGAACAGATTCAGCAAACTGCACAAAAAAAAGGTCATTTTTTGAAGCAAAGAGAAGAGCCAAAAAACAAAAAAAAAAAAAAAAAAAGAAAGAAAAAGAATACTCATGTAAAAAAAGCATGTAGACAAAAATTTTTCATGAAAATGCTACATGTAGTTAACAAGATACAATCTTTCATAGTTTTTCTTTTCTTCTACTACAACCAACATTAAATACTTGAAATTTATATAGAAGTGTATTTTATTTTATTGTACAATATTAAAGAAAAACAACAACAACAAATTAAAGAGAAGAAAAATAGAATAAAGAAAAAATAAAAACCATCTTATACTTACCATTGTAAAACATGTAATCATCAACACAACATCCCTACTGCAGCGAGAAATGTAAACTACATCGTGTAAAATTTATTTAGTTAAGGTATTCACAGTTTTAGGTTGCAGAAAAAAGAACAACAAAAACTTAATTGTCTGGAATACCTGCTAGCAGCAGTGATTTCTCTCGAAGGCCGTAACTCCTATTGAGATGCTTACAAAAATTATATTTATTTCTCATTAAAAAAATTGTTTAGAAGTATAATAATTTAACAAAAATCAGTCAACGTTTCAAAAAAAAAAGTCAACAATAAAACACTACCACAAGCACAAAGCAAGAAAATATCAAGAGGGTGAGTCTTATTAACCCTCTGAAACTGCCTCTCTAAAAATAGATCCACATGTAATATTCACCAGGACCCCACACAGCAATTTTAGGTGGGCAATTCTTGATTTTGTAAGAGAGAGCGGAAAGAGGAATGGAAAGGGGCACAAACTTGCTCGTACTTGGCAATTCCTTAATATGAGGATTATGTACTCATATTAAGATTTGCAAGTACGCAAATGGTTGTCTATTGAAGTAAAATTTCGCTTCTAAAATAATTTCTATCACGAATGTGAGACTTAGCCCTCTGAACTGTGAGCGGAAATTTGTCGTTGAGTGATTTAATTTATTTTGCCATAATGTGATTGTAAAAAGTAAATTTTTTAATAGAACCAACTGTTCCGACTCAATTGTAAATTTAAATAATTTTTTACAATTTGGATTATAGCACCTTATGATAGAATTCGCTGATGCGGCTACCTGTACAAATTCGTTTTGATTTCACTTCAGTTAATTTGTAATTCGGTGAATTTTTGTGAACAATTTTTTTTTGCTTATTACCAGAATTAAACATGGTAAGGCAAATAAAGCAGCTGTAAATTTTTTGCTCTATATTGTTTTGGCTTCATAGCTGTCAAAATTTGTTTACATTTTGTGCAAAATGCATAGAAAATGGTGATTGTGTGACCGGATCTGCATTGAATTTTTCCTTTTTATATCAGTGTTTGTTGTAGGCAATACCTTACCGTGTATAATTCTGCCATGTTCTAGTAGACCAGGACCACACACAGCAAATTTAGTTGAGCAAATTTTTCTCAGTCATCTGTGTGTAGACACAGCGGTAATTTTAGCATTCTTATTCAGTCATTCATTCAGCCTCAAACTACCTGTCTTCTTTTTTTACATCTTTATAAAAGATATGAAAAAAGAACAATAAGGAATTGTCGAGTACGGACAAGTTTGTATCCCTTTCCATTCCTCCAAGAATTGCCCTACTAAAATTGCTGTGTGTGGTCTTGATCTTACATGTGGATCTATTTTTATAAAGGAAGTTTCAGAGGGTAGAGTTATTATCAGCTGGGTTAGCAAGACTTACCTTCTTGAAATTTTCTTGATTTGTGCTTGCGGTAGTGTTTTATTGTTGATTTTTTTGAAGCGTTGCCAGATTTTTGTTAACTTATTACACTTTGAAACAAGTTTTTTTTTAATAAGGAATAAATATAATTTTTTTAAAACTGTTCTGTGATACCCCCACCATTAAAACGTGACTTGTTAAGTTTGGCATTTTGTTCATGTTGCCACTTATTTCAAGATGTTTCTTTTTATTATTTTTTTGTGTGATGTTATAGTTAAATTTTGTTCTAGGGAATTTTGTTTGCTGCTCTTGTAAAATAACCAACACGAAAATAACACAAGTTCTTGAAAAATGTTTTTCATATTCTCAACTAGAGAATAAAAAATAAAATAATATAAAATAAAATACTCATATATAATAGATTCTTGTTGGTATTGTTGGTTTTAAAAAGCTTCAAGCAACACAACAAAATATTTATTTATATTATTTGTAGCATAAAAATGGTTTGAGTTTTTTTTAAAATTTGTAATTTAAAAAAATAAATGTTTAGAGTAAAAACCAACCATCAGCGCTCTATAAGAAAAATAAAATAAACTTGCAAACACCAAAACGCCAGTTACATTATGAAAATTAAAAGAAAAGAAAAAGAAAAAAATTATTGTGCATAAAAAAAATAATAACATGGTTGGTTCAAGTTCAATGGCATTCAAATTCGCAGTCAAATACATACTTTGTTCTCTGGGTTTATGACAATACCGGCTCCCTCCAACACTTTATAAAATAACACTCTTTTATTTTATACCCCACTGTTTGCTTTTAAGCAAAAAATTGTAATTTAGCTATTTGTTTACATAAATAAAGATTTTATTGCAGTTTTCTATGTTTCTGTGCGCTGTGTACGAATTTAACATTTTGTTTATGACTGCAATTATCTATTTAATTTTACTATCTCAGCAATACGTTTAAATTTTCTTTTGCCTGTGCTTTCCTTAAAGTGTAAGCAATTTGTATAATTGTTTAAATTATCTCTTACATTTCAAGTAAAATATTTAGTTAATATAAAACCGTTATTTATATTCATGTAGTATTTGAGCCACTTTCTTTACGTTTTATATTTTTTGTTTGTTTCAAAGAGCGACAAAGGAACAACTTATTTTTTTTAACCTTTAAAATTAGTTTTAACACACACATTTTGTATGTTATTTAACAAATAACAAATTGCCGCCTGCAAGTACAAAACACAATAACAATAACAACAACAACAACAGCAACGATTGCTTCCATTCAACCGAAAATATAAAGCTGTATGTACATACATGTGTTTTTAATATTGTTTATTGCAGCATATGTTTGTTGAACAGAAAAAAGAAATTAAAACTGCAAGTGAACAAGTGAAGTGCACTTGTCATCACCATGATCATGTATATTCATGCACAGCGAAAAAAAGAAAAAAATTAAACGCAAAATAAAAAAAAAAATATAATGAAGGAGTGGCCAATCTAACTAAAATAAAATTATTAATGATTTTAAAATGTAAATAGATAAAATTTCTGATAATTAAGCGCGATTGTAGCCTACACATGATGCAACTTTTCATGCAACTTTTCGTGCGTTTTAATTATTAACACACTGTAAATTTTAGTGTACTTGAAAAACTAAATTCTATTGCAGCGGCTGTAAAAGTTGAAAATAACCACAAGTAATTAATACGGTTCAGAGACTACCAGGCCATGGGTGTACTACATACTATCATTCCCAGCGTTCATTATGCAGAAAAGCAAAGAGGCGAAATTGATCTAATAGATTTACATACATTCGTGAATTCCGATTGCTTTTAGTTTAAAATTTTTTGCTTGCTTACTATTTAAGAGGGTTTACGCTGAGTGACACGGCTTGTCAAAAATTGACATCAAATGAAAAAGTGTAATAGTGTGAAAACAATATATCAAAAGATACGAATAGAAATGTGACAGCCAATGGATCTCACAATTTTTAGAAAACTTTCTAAACGTTTATAATTTTCATTGTATCTATATATCAAGGCTCTATTTTTGCATGCGAACAAAGAAATAACAAAAACAGCTGACAAAATCTAATGAAAATATTAGCACTTGTGTTACAGTGTAAAGCCCTCGTATGATATTTCGACAGTCGTATCAAATACCATTTGATTTTGTTTTCTCAAAATCCAATGATTATTTTAGAGCTTTTATTATAGTGTAAAATCTGCATTATGGGGCCCATACGCGATCATGTTTAATTAAATTTTAGTGCAAAAGTACGGCAACCTCTAGTGTTTTTGTGTAATGATTTAATAATTTAAAAAATATATCAACATCATTTTGATATTGCTAGCGGACTTTAGCATTGAACCATGAGTATGTACAGGCTCTGTTAGGTTTACGCCTGACTGAAGTCTATAGATAATTTAACACTAACAGCCGGAGTACATAAAATCAAAAGACTTATTTCGAACATTTGTTTTGAAAACCAAAACAATATACGAAAATTAGTTTTTGTTTTTTGTTTTATGGAGCCTGGTCATACGAGTTTTTATGCTCAGTAAATTGATTTGGTCATAAGCCTCTTGCGATTTCAAAATTTTATTAACAACACAACGCATGCATTCAGATTTAATTTCTGGCAAGAAATAGAAAATAACTCTCAATTTATTTCTTTTAAGGGAGATTCTTTAAACTTTTTTCTCTTTAAGAAAATCTTTGTGATTCTTGAATATCCTTTTAATTAAAAGCTTTACAATATTCTACAGTAATTCTGTAACTAGTTTTGTTTTTATGAGTTTGTCTCTGCTTAATCTAAAAAAACAATTTTTTTTTGAATTCTTACACCGCCTACTGACCTTTTTGTAGCTGTTTATTATGTTTAAATGACTGCAAAAAGCATAAATTATAACAAATTATATTTTTTTCTCCTGTTAAAAATATTCTTAACATTCTTAACTACATGTTGTGTATCTTAATGGAATTTGATGGAAATTTATGCTCATGCATTTAATTTAAATAAAATTTTTAATTTAATTCACACAGACTTTACAAAAAATATTTAAAGTATTAATTTAAGAAACAAAAAAAAAATAATTTAACTGTTTTCTTTAATACTGTCTTGTGTTTAAACAAATATTACTTTTGACAGTTATAAATCAACAAATGGTGTCATTAGCATGCATTACCAAACCATTTACTTGTTTGTTTTCATTTTAACTGTCACACCACGCACAGCAGCATGTCACATAAATCAAATTTTATATTTTCAAAACGAGTAACAGTATTTTCTTAGAGTTTTAGTACTGTGATTGCTCTTGGTCTTGATAAGATAATTTACAAAATGCATTCGTTTGTTATGATTTTTGTTGCCATTTAAAAAATTTTAAATTTTGAAAGTGTATTTAGCTGAGGACAAAAATGTATTTTCAAAAATATTAGAAACATTTAACAATACGCTTGAAAAAGTGTGCACAGAAAAAAAATTACATATATAGAAATTATTTAGACCAATTAAATATTTAATCAAAATACTAACATTTATTTTTGTAATACTTAAGGCAAAACCTTTCTTTTATAGGTATAAATAACCACCTGAAATTCAAATTGCGGCAACGTTTTAGCTCCATTTTTACTTAAGAACGAATTAACTCTTGAATATATTTTTAGTTTTGACTTATTTCTAACGTTGAAGTTACATTTTCATCATTCCCTTAAACAAAGAATAATTTTGTAAGACATTTTAAAACTATAACTTTTCAACTTATAGGATTTTTTGTCTCTTTTGGAATTAGGAGTAAAAAAAGATCATTTAACTGAAGATCTAGAGGGTTAAAAAATTCCACAAAAATAATCCTCGCAGAGTTTTATATAAGTTTACTAAATATTTCATATACCTAAAACGAAGAATTCGCAATCAAAATTAAAAAAAAAGGTAAAACTTTAAGCTCCTCTACCATTTGGTGTAGAAGTTAAGGTAAAATAAAGTGATGAAATTCTTCTTTGGAAAAATGTCTTATTTGCAAATAACCTTATTGAGAATAGCAAATTTCAGTGTATAAACGGCAAGTAAATTTCTTATTCTCAAATAGCTAATTTACCCTGCGTTTCCACATGCAAGTAATTGCTTGCAGGTTGAGTATACGTATTAACTGCGTAAAACTGCCAACAAAATAGTCGAAAGTCCTGCAAATTATATGAGTGTCTGTCCACTCAGAATAGTGCAAGTTCATTTTTTAAATATCGACAAATGAAAAAAGGGCTAACTCCATTGATGTAGAAAATAAAAACAATGAACGGAGTGTTGTTACACCATGAACACCAACTAAGAATTTTGTTGTTAGTATTTTTTTAGTCAAAAATATGAAATTGATATTGAAATTTGTTTTCTAATAGGCAATTTACACTGTAGCAAAATAAAATTCATTCGAGATTTTGAACGAAATCTAGTTAATTTTACTAGATTTCTCATAAAAACAAAATTAAGCTTCTTACTAGATTTTACCAAAATCTAGTCAAAATCTTGGTGTACTTAGTCATACAACTAAATAAATAATAAAACTAAAAAAATATGACACTACACAAGAAAATTTTACATTTTTAAGAAAAAAAAAAATAAAATAAAATAAAAAAAAAAAATATATTTAAAAATTTAAGGAAATACATAAATAAAAAGAGGATACGTGTTAATTATTATATTAAATGAATAATTAACAACGGCGAATTATGTCTTCCAAATGATTTTTTTGACAAAACTGATAATCCAATCGATTCTACGGAATTCTTGCTAAAACTAAGGAAACATTTTAATTTACTGAGACCTTTACCAGCGGTTCATCACAACAAAAGCAAAATGTTTGTTTTTAAACACCTCGATAATTGTTCTCATGTTTTTCTTCGGACTGACGCTGTTCGTAAGCCTCTCGAAACACCCTATTCTGGTCCTTATGAAATAGTGGAGCGACGTTCAGATCGATTATTTACTATACGAATCAAAGAGAAGGATGTAGATGTTTCTGTTGACAGATTGAAACCTGCTTTCATTGTTAATGATACGCAACAAAGTCCAACATTTGCTTCACAAACCACACCATCTACTCTTGGGATAACAACAACTAATGAACAAAGCACGACAGCTACTCCCAGGCTTAAACAAGCGACATCTTTCCAACCAGAACCTGATCTTGTCGCTGGAAAGGGAGTGGATGTGGTAGCTCCGAGAATTCAGAGTACCTTTGATAAACCGGCTGGCAACTCTACTACAAGATTTGACAGACGAAAACAGAAGCTTTTATCAAAAGTCGTCTTTGCTGCTACAGCTGAAGCATTTTTATATTATTTTATACCAAATAGTTTTGAACCTTTTTTTTTAACGTTTAATAAATAAACTACTTTAATAGTTGTTAAGTATCCAGTGACTTGTTGGTTTATTTGCATGCTTGGATACACAATAGCTATAAATCTAATAGATATCGGTAAATGCACTATAAATATGTTGCTGTAACGTTGCGTTTTTTTATATATTAATTTTCTTAAATATACTCAATTTCCATTACTAACATAAATTTTATGTTTACCGACTAAAAAATTAATTTAGAACTCATACTCATAGCACTGTTTCTCATTTGTCATTTTACTTGCTGCAAGTGTCAAACATTTACGCACAAGAGACTTTCGTTACCAGTTCAGCTGCAAGGTCGAAAAATGTGAGTGTATTTAGTTTTTCGAATTTGCATATTTGCATGTGGTAACACTAGGTTACGAAAATAAGTCTTGACTAAGAACACTATTTGCAAAATAACATCTTACAGTACTACCAACAAAATCTCAATAGGTTTTTATATTTAACTCATATATGAACGGTGAATTGCGTATTTGCAAATTAATTTTGTTTGCAAATATTTAGCTGCCGTATAAACGCAGTATATGTATTTCATACATTCTCCAACATGTTGCAGCACCAGAACAAAATTTAAAAATTTTCAGTTACAAAAAGAAACTCTTTTTTATGGGAAATAAATATTGCTGCAAAACAAAACCATGAAATAAATTGCTGTTGTAATTTTCAATTTTATAATTTTTGCACATTAAATTAAAATAAAAATGTGGCCATAATTTTACAACGAAATTATTAACGATAAATAATATGATTTATTAAATAATATCACTTATTAAATCAAAAGTGGTGCATCGATTTGACGACAATGTGGCTCATTCTGTTAGAAGCTTTTCATCTCTTTGTGTTTTTTATAACTTTTTAAATATGAATTTTTTTTTAATTTTCAATAACAAATTGTTTTTTTTTTAGTTGCATATTGTATGATGTCTTTGAAGCACAAAGTAATGCTATTATATGTTCTGTTATTTCTTTTCTTTAGGAGATAACTGGAGCCTAAACGCGAAGTGCATATTTGAAATCAGTATCTCCAAAAATACTTTGGCTTTGGCTTAAAAGTTGAATTAAATTTTCAAATTTGAAAAAATTGAACATTAAAAATTTTTTGATTTTATTTTCTTTTTTACTCAACTTAATATTTCTCTTTTTTTCCCGTAAATTTAACCTTGAGCTTTGTTGTGTGCTTCTTTGCTTTAAAATATTGAATTTAAATTGAAGTAATAAATTAAAAGCTGACTAATCAATTTAAGTTTTTTTTTTTATAAATTGAGTTGCAAAAAAAAGGGCAAGAGAAGAGAAATGAAATGAATGGCAATTAATTAATTAAGCTTAATAAACACTCATACAACCAAACGCTTAACATTTAATATATTATAGAATTTTAATTAGAATATTCTCAGTTAAAATAATTTCTTTTTTAAATAAAAAATGGCAAGAAAAAAATTGCGAAAAAAATGATTCATAGTAGGAAAATTGTGTGAAGGCAACTGTCTCATAAAACCAAATACACACTTTAATAGCCATTCTTACTAAATATGCTCTAACAAAGTGTTAAATGAAAGTTAACCTCTTGGCTTCATTGATAAACTTTTAATTGGTCATGTTATTTTGTAAATGAATAAAAAATTATTTTAAATAAGAAATCATTCGTTGCTTGTTGTTTTTTTTTTCTTAAAAGGTCGTAATATTTGTTATTGATGTGATAACGATACACACATCACAAATATGAATTTTTTCCGTTATTGCTTATTAGACGTAGTTTGTATTCATTTTAAAAATGATTTCTTTTTCATTTATATTTATTAAAAATATGTTCATTGTTATCATGCCAGTGGCTTTGAATTATTAATTGAATTCTTTTTCTCTCGTAATTCTTGTTGTTTTAAGTAACCAAATGACATCATGTAATATTACGTTCAACATGTTGTTTTCTTCCAAATCTCTTCTATAGAAAATTTTTTTATTTACATAAATCTCATTTCTCAGGCTTTGTTTTTTAATTTTAAATCTCCAATTTAATTACAAGCTAGACAAGCCTCTTTCTTTGATTAAATTAAACATGAGTAATTTTATTTTATTTTTGTGTGTTTGCAAATGTGGTCATGCTTGAAAGACATCAAGCCTCATTTAAACTTCCTCTTTGTGATACAAAAACAAAAAAAAAAAACAAATTGCATTATTTAAAGAGGTTTTTTTTTTGAATGCAATTGCTGGTATTTAATTCGCTTACATATACAACTTCCATATGGGCACATACATGCGATTGCAGTATCTAGAGACGCTTCAAATTCAAAGTAATCGAATTTCTTTTTTTAATGTATTTAATATTTTTAGTTATCTCACGTGCAGTTAGTGAATATAAAAAATCTATTCATGTTGGACATACTTTTTTTTAGTTTCAGTCAAACTCATTTGTCGCCCACTTCACTAACTTATTTAGTAAAAATAGATGTGCCTAAGTAAGGCAGTGTTCTTGTAATTCATGTATATTTTGGACAAGGCTTTGCTTGTAAGGCAAAAACCAGGTTTTTAAAAACGAAAATCCGGTTATTTAAAAACTTCGATCATTTTTGAGAGAAATAATCAAAATGTTCTTCAAACAAATATCTAATTGATTTAGAAAAAAAATGTTATTTTTGGAATAAAACTGCATTTATTTAAAAAAAATTTTTTAACTTTTGCAAAAAGAACCGGATTGTTTTTAAAACAAATCCCGATTGTTTTTTATTAGAGCAATCCATAAGTATACTTAAAAGGCTTACGCGCACTTTTTATTATAAAATATTTATTAAATATATTTGTAGCGTTGTGTGGCTTTCAAGTATGCTTGAGCAGTGCTCTATTTTTGTTGACAAAATTAGGATTAGGAGTCCAAATTCTTATTATTTGTAGAAAAAACCACATTATTTCTAAAACAAAAGCCGGTTTTTTATAAACAAAAATACGATTATTTTTATTTTTTCAATAAAACCCCAGCGAACCAAAAATTATGATTTTGAAAACAAAATCTGATTGATTTTGATGGAAAAACGAGTCAATTGTGCAAGAAAAACCCGGCTTTTTAAAAAATTTTAATCATATTTTCTAAAACAAAAATCAAGTTGTTTTAAAAAAATAGTAGTTTGTAAAAATAACCGATTACCTTTGAAAAAACCGGTTGTTTTTAACAGCAAAAATTATCTGGTTAAATTTATTTTTAAGTCTGTTATTTGTAAAACGAATCTAGATTATTTTTTTCTAAAACAAAAATCAAGTTGTTTTACAAAAATAGTCATTTGTAAAAAAATAACCGATTGCCTTTCCAAAAATGGTATTTTTAACAACAAAATTTATATGGTTAAATTTATTTTTAAGTCTATTATTTGTAAAACAGATCCTGATTATTTTGGGCAAAAAGCCGAAACCAAAAAAGGTTAATTTTGTAACAAAAACGTGGGTACTTTTGAAAAATTGCTAAGTATGCGACTTCGCTTTCAAATACTTATAGGGTGGCCTATGTACAAACTCATGTATGCCCTTTTTACTTACAGTGAAGGATATAAAAACAAACATTTAATGCGATTTCGATTAATAGCCCTATGTTCTCTGCAAAAGAAGCGCTAATGATACGCCTGTGTCTTAACCTTTGAAAGAGTAATATCTCCCTTGCTTTCATTACTGTACCACTGTCTTTAAAAGTATTCTTTTGCTGTGAACTGTAAAATTGTTAAAGTGTAGTTCTAAATTTATACTGATTGTAAATTTTTCATCACTATCTCTGACTTTATTGTTTTTCCTTTTGCAAGAGCTCAAATGAAAACATGAAATAAATTCTTGTTTGAAGTTAAACAATATTTGATAGCGTCATGCAGTCTTGTATGAGTATTTTTTTTTTGCAAAATCTTCTCAAGTTTTATGTCTTGTTAATCATATGACGAAAGCTTTATAAGTCTTTAAAAATACAAAATTTTTTCAGGCAAAACACAATTTAAACCACAAATTGTTTGATCTTAAACCGCAATGTCGTTAAAAAGTGTTAGTTAATGTTAGTGTAAATAGTAGTAGAAGTCATTCCCCATATTGCACTACACGTTATTAAACTGCACTAAAGGCCATTCATTCAAGTGTTTTTTAAACAAGATTCACACAAGTTTGTAGTGCAATGGTGCCTGGTGTTTTTCTGTCCAAGTGTTTGGTTAATGCATGTACAAACAAATATTGGATAAACCGGATTTTCTCATTAGAGAATTAGAGAATATGATGATGATTAATGAGTGTGATTTTCTTTTGTTTTATAGTCTCAGTAATGATGATGATGGTGATGGTGAGCTGTTGATGATGAAGACTTTATTAGTTTTTGTTTAAACATTTTAAGAAGATGTGCTTAAGCACAACAAAATCATTAATTTTATTTTATTTTTTTTTAATTTTTTATTTATTTTTACCATTTTAATTATAAATAAAAAGATTTTTTTTTAATTTTTTTAAAATAATTTTCGTTTATAAGTAAATTTTTTAGAAATAAAAGAAGAATAATTTTTTTATTAAACTTACCACTTGTTTTGGTAAAGTTTCTTTAAACTTACCTAAAAAGAAAAGAATAGGATAATAATTTTATTATTGAATTTAATTTTAATTAAATTATTTTATAATATTTTTATACGGTAAACATTTGTATGCTGTAATTTTGTAAAATAATTATTCGATTTTGCTGGTTGCTAAGGCTTAAATTATAAATAAATTTTTTTTATATTTTTATCGACAGTCTTATGCATAATAAAAGTCACTAAAGTCATATATCAAGATTTCAGTTGGACATTAAATTAAAAGTTTTAACCGAAAACCGGTTATTTGCCCAACGGCCCTAAGTTGAAAAATTTTTCCTATAATATTTCATACTTAAAATCATTTCAAATTATAGTCAGGAATTACCACTCTCAAGGTTTTTGTGTGTTAACACTTTACGAAATCCTTTTAAAAAAATCTAGTTAAATTTTCTAACTAATGGCAAGTCTATAGCGGTTTTATGGTTAATTAAATAGGCATGAATTTGCCTAAAAACAAACATGGAGGCCGGATAATTTTTTATATAATTTTTTTTGAAAATAAAAAAAAAAGATTTTACAGCCTACAGTGAAACACTGTTGCTTTAAGGAATTGCCATGCAAATTTGTTTATATAATTTATATTTGTATATATAAATTACATTTTTTAAAAACATCTAACAGAAGTAAATATTTTCTTAAGAAAATTATTTAACTCAAGAATTTTTTTTAAGTTCTTTAACACAACAATATTTTAATAAGCTAAATTACATGTACATACTTATATCGCTTATTTACTTAAATAGTGTCATAATTCAAAAATTCTGACTTTACGTCAGAGTCATTTAGTGCCATTTTACACTTGGCAAGTGACTTGCGTCTCTTGGAAAAATTTTAAGTAATTTATTCTGAAAAAAAGTGTTTAAAATATTTTTTTTTTGATATTTGTTCATAATACAAAACAAGTTAATGCGAAAAAAACTTACATAATTTTACATATTAACTTATGAAACACATTATTTAGTTATGACACTATTGAAGTAAATGAGCGATATGTACTTTTGTTGTCAAATTCATTAAGCCCTCTATAGAAAAATTTTTTTTCAATAAATTAAAATTCTTTAAACGTTTTCTTTAAGATTAAAAAAAAACAATAAATCCATTCAAAATGTTCCCACACTGAAAACCCTTTAAAGGTTTTATTTGTTTTTCTTCGGTAAGAACATAAATCCCTTAAATAATTCTCAAGAAAAGAGAAGAAACAAACGAAAAATATCAACACCTGCTTCTTCAAAAAAAAAAAAAAAAAAAAAAAAAAAAAAAAAAAAAAAAACCATGACCAGAACAGTAATCCTTACTTAAATGTTCAATAAGCTAAGCAATTTTTCTTTTTAAAAGTGTTTAACCAAGATTAAACACAAGTTTGCTGTCTGTTGGAACAATATAAAAAATAAGTAAATAAAAAAACTATAAAAAGTAAAACAGATACAAAATCATATAAAACGTATTAAATTGATAATTTATTACAACAAATAAAAAAGAAAATATATAAATAAAACTACTACATTTCCACCTCTGTTTATTAAAATCTTTATTTTTACCTTCTCTCTCTCTAATGCTCCCGCTCTTAATTTTACTGACCCGTTTTATACCACACTCATTACCTAGTTGCCAGATACTTGGATTTAAAAACCAGCAAAATATAATAAAAATAAAATTTAATTGAAAAATAATTTTTTGTGGCGAAAAAAATTCAGTAGAAGTTTGTTTTATTTTTGCAATTTTCTAATTAAATCCATACATTTTTTTAACGGTTTTGTAGAGGAAATTATTGCTTTTTTAGCTTCTTGGCTCCATATCGAATAGTTTTTTATATTTATTGCTAAAACATGTTATTTGGTACCAAATTATTGAGGCAAATCGATTAGGCATCACTTTTGCTGGAGAATTTTTTTTTTTAAAACAAGAGTTTTTGAAGAATTGTTATGTCATGTTCTAAATTTCTAGCCACAAAATGTATAAATATTTCAAGAACATTTTTTGAAAAACCACTCTGCATTAAGAGCATGAGTTTTACATCTATTGGCACTTTCACATTAATTCTCTGCTCTTAGGTAGAGAAAATCGAGAAGAAAATTTAGATTTAAAAGAAACTTGTAGTCATCTGACCCGCATAATAAATCAGGCTTAAAACTATTACATCTGGCAACTGTATTGATAAGCGCAGAATATTGTTAAAGAATATGGCTTAAAGGGTTTTTTGTTTGCTTGAAAACTTTTTTGTTGTTGTTGTTGTTAATGTGTTATTTCGTAATCAAAACAACAAACTTGTTTTACATGTTTTGTATTACTCCTCTTGCTCCTCCTTTGGTTTGTTTTCATGGAAGTGTATAGAAATATTGTGTTTAAAATAGAAACAGAAAAGAAAACGTAACACAACTCAAAACACTTTTTTTGAGGTTTGTAAATATTTATTTGATTTTATTTGTCCGTTAGTGTCTAGTATAGACAAAATAAATCCCTTAGGAAATCAAAACAAAATTGCAATAATACAAACGTCATAAATGAAATGAATGTATTTGTAGAAATAACGGTTTAAAAGCCAAACGAATACAGTAAAAAAACAACAATGGCTATAATAAATTAAATTTTAATAACGATAAAATGCTCAAAATGCTGTAATTCAGCCTTAACGAATCTTCCATACTCTTCACCATAAATTTTTTTTAAATTATTATTTTTATTCTAAGATGATAAATAAATTTTTGTTAAAAAAAAAAATTAAAAATAAAGATAAAATTTATTTTCTTTGCCTTTTTACTACATACGCACAAATAAAATTAAGTGAAATATTTTAAAATCTTGGTTTTATAAAAAGGGTGGACCAATAAAACAAAACGTTTTCAGAGAATTACCTTAATATAATATTTTTTAACATGACAGAAGGGCTTATGACAATTATGTATGAAACAAAATATCGGCCGAATGCTCGACACGGTTTCTCTGGCAAACCTCTATCCGATGGTCCATATTTTCAAGGACTGAGACAATATGCTCTTGAATTATTCTTGGCTTATTGACTTACATTTTTTTCTTTTAAATATCTCCAAAGAAAGAAGACAAACAGTGTGAAATCACATGATTCTGGGACCAATTAACATCTCAACGGCATGAGAAAACACCGCCATTGAATTGGATTTCTAGCATAAAAGAGCGATTGTTTCATTGGCTGTGTGGCCACAATTTCTGGCCGCAAGAAGTCCGTTATCATCTCGCCATAACGAGCACCCTTCAAGTTAACATACTCTAACGCGAACAGCAGCAATGTTTTTCAAGGAACGAACTGCAGGTGTATTCACCCGGTTTGTTGAAATTTGCGCACAGTTCTCAAGATTGTAGACACATTTGGTCGATTCTACTGATCAAAAAAATTCCGAAGTGCACAAAATGCATTTTGATTTGAACGCCCATTTTCGTAAAAGGCTTCGAAAATCTTAATGCGCTGCTCAATTGGGCACCTCTCCATGTTTGAATTTGTCAACTACTGAAACAAAGAAATGCCAAATTAAGTTGGGCAAAAATTTTGACGCTTAACATCGTGCATTATGGTTGGACTACAATTTATTATATTCTCATGGTTTTATTAAAAAAAACAGTCACTTTTAGCTCTTTATTTATGAAAACGGTCAAAACTTAGTTAGCGAAAATGCAGGTTTAAAGAAAGAAACTAAAAAAGCACTTGCACTCTAGATACTTGCAACTAGTATTTTTAGTCTATAGTTTGTTTAATTTTATTTACAGAATTAATTTAATTGAAATTCTTTAGTTTTATTTCGTTTTTTGCTTTTTTTTTATTAAATAACAACAATAATTAATACTGTTGATGAGAACTCATTAGCCAAAATTTAATGGTTATGGCATCAGTTTTGGTAAGAACGTGTTAAGAATTTTTAATAAAATAATAGACAAAATAATACGCATTTTATTTAGTTTTCGCTTAAAAACAAACATTTTAATTATAAAATGTCTACCCTGTAATTTATTTAAACGATTTAGTTGGCAATGTAATTTGTATTTAGCTCATTTAAAGAGTTAATTAAAATTGAGTTTCAGTTAAAATTGTAGGCATAACACAAATTCTTATAAAGAACTGAAAGCAAACAATAAAAAAAACTTTGGTTTTACAAATTAAGCCCGCAACAATCCGCTTGAATTTTATGTTTGAAAATAACCTTTTGCCTTGGTGCTATGCATAAATCTATAAAGGATTATCTCGACTAAAAGCAAACTCTGGCAGTCGAATACAAAAATTTAGAACTAACATTTAGAAGACGATCTTGCTATACAGCGTCCCAAACTAAAATTTTAACACAGTGCGTCATTGGAAATGCAGAGGGGTAAAAAAAAAAATAATCTTGTAGTCTGCTTCGGTATCTTTTTCACTTTCTATATCAATTTAACACATTTAAAAAAATTTTTTTAATAATGAAACTAAGTTTTAATATTATGGAAGATAAATAAAAAATAATATATCGCTCATTTACTTCAATTGTGTCATAACTATAAAAATTTGTTTTTTTAAAATAGTTATGCTCTTATCCAAAAAAATTAACGTAGACTTTAAAGTAAAATTTATGAAAAAATAATATGAAAAATTTCGATAAAGTTGACTTTAAAGTCTACGTTAATTTTTTGGATAAGAGCATTAATATGTAAGATTTTTCTTAATCTTTTACTTTTTCTTTTAAATTCTCAAGTTTCCAAATTTTGTTTAACACTATCCTACAAAATAGTACGATTCATTCACATGAAAATCTAATGAATTTTTCTTTTATAAATCTCAGAGTTGCCAGGAGCTAGAAAATGAAAAAGAGCTAGCAAAAACTAAACCACAAAACGAAATCACAAAAATGCTAGAAAAAATTAGAGCTTAAAATTCAAAATTTTTTGATTTTTTTATTGCAAAAAATTACAAAGATTTTAAAAAAAATTATAACATAAAAAAGTACTCATTTTGAAATATGGCTACAAGTACCGTAAATAATGTTTTTTAAAGGGTAGTAAAGTAGCTAATGCACAGCAAAGAACTTAGTACTTTGACTTCAATGTGATTTTTTGGCTCAGAGAATCTTTAACTCTCTTTATCTTAATAAAACTCGCGAAACAGTAGAATTACTAAGCGCTACCAGAAGACTTAATACTAAATTCTTCAAATCCAGGAACGTTTGTTTTTTAATATTATTGAATTCTTTAGAACAAAATTTTGACTTTAAGATAAAAGCACATACTGAAAAAAAGACATTTATTTTTTATAAAGAGCAGCCGAATTTTATTCAAAATATTATTATACTTTAGTTAATTTCGGTAATATTTTGCCATCTAAAGCAAATGAAATTTTTTTTTTACAAAACAACGCAATTTTTCCTGAAAATTTAAAAATAGTAGCAACTCAATTCAATATTGGGCAGACAAAATAGAAACAGAGAGACGTGAAGCCTAAAATAATTGTTTTGGGAGATACATTTTCTTCAGCCTTAGCTTATGTACAATTTGTTATCATTAGAAAACAAAAGAAAAATAGATAATTTTAGCTTTTTTTAAGACTGTTTTGAAAACGAAAAAAGGCTAGGAAAAAATGCGAGAAAAAAGGCTAAAATGACAACGCCCATATATTTTTTTATTGGTTTTGAGGCTCCTCCTGTCAAAAATTATTTCCGGTGGTTGATATTATGAAGTGTGCTAGAGTGAAAAAAAAAATTTGTTTCCGCTTTTGATCTCTATTTAACACTTGACATCTCTTAGTTTTTGACAGAAATAGCTTCAATCATGCAGGATTCAGCTGGCGTCTCAGTGTCATCTGGTTTTCTTACACCATGAGTAGTGTAAAATTTTTTTTTTAAAGTTAATTAAACAATTCAATTGCTCTTCTTTTCAAATTGTAAACTTTAAATTGACTGTCTTATAAAATCAAGTTTTTTGAAGAATGACACTATTAAAGTAAATGAGCGATATTTACTTTTTAATATTATGTCAATTTCACTTTTAAGATGATATTAGTGCCAATAAAATTATTTATTTCTTAAGTTTTTTTTTTTGTACGAATGATGTTTGTGTCTTAATTTCTTTGTTTTTGTATGTCAAGGAAGTATGTTCTTATACGCAGTTTATGTCTTAAGTCTTTTGTTACAGCACAATATGAAAATCTGTATATTGAGGCCTTCTGCTTCTATTGATTTTTTTAATAGTAAAAATTTAACGAGGTTGATTTTTTTATAATCTTTATAAAGTAGAGTAGTGCTGCTCTTTCTCCCTCTTCGAAAATCATGCTTCTTATGAAAAAAAATTTGCAGCATGTAAATTGACATACAACTAATTTTGTATTAAGTTTTTCTCTTTATTTGTTTTCAATTAATTATATTTTATTAATACAAAAAAAAAAAAAAAAATTGAAATGCACAAGCTTCCGTTATTTTCCTGTAAATGACAAACAATCACGTTATGCTTGATTTTTATTAATATTACTTGCCTTCACTTAACATGATTGAGTAGCCAGTATAAAAAAATTTAACTATCTGACATTAACACTGACAATTAACAACAACTTTATCAATATTTTTTTACATACTTTTTATATTTTAAATTTTGAAAGTGCAGTCAGGCGTTATGTTAACAATAAAACATGAGAAAACATGTTGTTTTGCAGACTTTATTTGCCAAAACAAAATGCAGCACTAAATAATCATAAATAATAAAATGGTTTATAGTTTTATTTTGTTTTTTATTTAATTATGTTTCGCATTAAACGGATGTTAAGAAAACTAAAAAAAAATATATTTTTTATAGATTTATGCTTAAAGTTTAACACCAAAAAAGCGTTTGTTGAGTGTGTATGATTATGTAGCATTTAATGTGATATTCCGTTTGAAGTTGTAGCTACAAGCAAACATTTTGTTGCATTTTCTCTGTCAAACTGTTACAAATGTCAAAAACTCTTATTAAGTTCGTACTTTTTGGTGTATATGTTGCTGTTGCAAATACCTTTGAAGAAAAAAAAGCAACAAATGACCTGATTTCTTTAAGATTTTTCTTATTCACCTCTATAGGCTGTGTGAAGAAACTTGAAAAAAAAAGTAAAACAAAAACAAGAAAAATCACTATTAATGTCAATTCTGTGTGGAAAACTTCAGCAATCAATGTCAACATTTGAAATAAGTTTCTTGCAACTTTCGTTCACTTCACTACTTTTTTTTTCGTCACTTTTTTACAGCAATACGAGGCTGGTCCCACAATATGATATCAGCCCTACTTTTTGCTTCCATGGGCCACATTCAGCGGTTTACTCTATGACTGATATACAAATGCTAACAAAGTTGTTCTTTTTTTCCTAACAAAATAACGCGACTCATACACAATATCAACACCAACAAAGTTGCCATAAATTGTAATGTTAGTGCACAAAATGTCCAAGTGACAGTTTATTTAAACTTCAATGTGATACTCGTATCTTTTTGCAAATATTTTTTTGTTAAAACAGTTTTGCCCACCATTTTCTCTATTTATTTTTTCTTGCTTATTTATAGTTGCATCTAATGAATGTGTATTTGAAATGTCTATAACCTTTTTAGGTTTTATTTTATTATCGCAAGTATTTTATACTAAAAATATTTATTATTTTTTTTTTAAATTTAATTTACAACAAGTTTACGTCGTAATGAGAAAAAGTGTTTTTGTTTTTGTTTTGTTTTTGATTACTATAATATTTTCCCCGTTTTTGGTAAATGGGTATTTACACGAGTATGCGCTGGCAAAAAATTGCAACAACAAAGAAAAATTTTTTTTGTACTTAATTTTGTTGTAGATAGTATTTGTAGAACGTGAGAATTGTGGAAAAAAAGTGAATAACTGACAGGGTGTTTTTAGAAAATGTTTTGCTGTGTGTAAAATATCAGGTACGTTGTACAGCTAAATGAAGTCTTAAGGTTGTGATTGACTATCCTACACAATCGTATGATTTTATGGCAAAATTCATCTGACAGAATTTTATGCTATTTTAAAAATTGCTTCACATTATTACATGTCAAGCAACATATTCTTATTAATTTTCTCGTCAATCATAAAAAAACAACTCTGATCACACAAAATATTTCTATTAAGGTGGTTTTACTGAGTAAAACGACTTGTCAAAAATTGAAATCAAATTAAAAAATACGTAACATAGAAATTTTATAGTGGTGCTCATTATTTTTAGAAAATTCTCTAAACGTTTATACTTTTCAATGTATCTGCTGCTGCATTTTTGCATACGAACAAAGAAATAACAAAATCTAATGAAAATCTTAGCACTTGTGGTACAGTGTAAGGCCCTCGTATGATTTTTCGACAATCGTATCAAATACCATTTGATTTTGCTCTTTCAAAATCCAATGAAAGTTTTAACTCTTATACAGTGTAAACACCGCATTATTGTCTTGAAGAAAACACAGTGATTTGCGGCAAACGTCAGCAGTTGTTTTTGCCTCAAATTCGACTACAAGAACGATACTCGTAATAATTTTTATGAAATTTTTTTTATAAAATTAGAAAGTCATACAGATCTGCCTACAATATCTGTTATAAATATTGACAACGCTATTTTTTTACAGGTCGAACGACTTAATAGGATAGTGAACTACAACTTTTAGTTTTCAAATTGACGACTTTATAAATGCAGATACATTGTCACAGCTTACATTGTTTTGTGTGACAAAATTTTGCACTGCAAAATAACAGACTTTTTGGAAGGCTGTAAGTGTTTGCCAATTATCTGCATTCACAAATTATGATAAACGATTTTTTGTAGTTACATTTGGCTAATGCTAATGGCTTTTAGCAAGATGCCATCAAGTCAGTCACATATCAGCTGTTCCATGACAATTTACAGAAACCTTGTAAGATCTCTTGTGTAGCTCAATTTCCAACTAGAATCTTTCGGACTCTTGTAATTGTTGTAGAATTCTGGCTCTTTATAAAGAGTGATTTTTTTGCTATTATCTTTTTGGCAACACTAGTTTTGACAGCTCACGCACGTTTTGTATCTTGTGTCACTGTCAAACATCTTCAGTTTGGTCTATAATTTAATCATGAATCGTCTTACAAACGAACAACGCTTGCAAATTATTGAATTTTATTACCAAAATGCGTGCTCTGTTAAGAAAGTTCATCGCGCGCTTCTTCCATTTTATGGTCAGTTTAATCGACCTACTGAGGCTTCTATTCGGGCTATTGTAACAAAATTTCGCACCAAATTTACATTGTTGGACATTAAACCACCAACACGCTTACGTAGAGTGCGAACTGAAGAAAATATCGCAGCCGTATCGGCCAGTGTTGGTGATGACCGTGAATTATCGATTCGGCGCCGTTCGCAGCAATTGGGCCTCTGTTACTCCACTACGTGGAAAATTTTGCGGAAGGATTTGGGTGTGAAGCCTTATAAGATACAACTGGTGCAAGAATTGAAGCCAAACGACCTACCACAACGCCAAATTTTTGGTGAATGGGCTCTTGAAAAGTTAGATGAAGATCCACTTTTTTATCGAAGAATTGTGTTCAGCGACGAGGCTCATTTCTGGTTGAATGGATACGTGAACAAGCAAAACTGCCGTATTTGGAGTGAAGAGCAGCCAGAAGCATTGCAAGAGCTACCAATGCATCCACAAAAAACAACCGTTTGGTGCGGATTATGGGCTGGCGGCATCATTGGGCCGTATTTCTTCAAAGATGATGCGAATCACAACGTTACTGTGAATGGTGAGCGCTACCGTGCGATGATAACAAACTTTTTTTTGCCCAAAATGGAAGAGCTTGACTTGCATGACATGTGGTTTCAACAAGACGGTGCCACATGCCACACAGCACGCGAAACAATGGACCAATTGAGAGGCGAGTTCGGTGAACAGTTTATTTCACGATTGGGACCAGTCAATTGGCCGCCCAGATCGTACGATTTAACGCCTCTAGACTATTTTTTGTGGGGTTATGTTAAGGCTAATGTCTATAGGGACAAGCCCGCTTCGATTGACGCACTGGAAGCCAACATTGCCAACATTATTCGTGAGATACCGGCCGAAATGTTGGAAAGAGTATGCCAAAATTGGACTAAGCGGATGGACCATTTGAGGCGCAGCCGCGGCCAACATTTGCATGAAATAATCTTCAAACATTAAATTATATCGACCCAACTATCGATCCAAATAAATATTTCATGCATTTTTCTGAATTTTATGTGTTTTTTTTTTTTAAATTTCCGATAGTTCTTATAAAATCACCTTTTAAATAAGTCTGGCAAAGTAGCTCATTTTGTATCAAAAAAAAAAAAAATATTTTGATACCTTAAATTTAAACACCCTGTTTATATAAAATCTTATAAAATAATTGAAGTTTTAAACAATTTCCAACAAAACCTGATGGAATGAAGAAAATCCATCATCACAGCGACGCATAAATTTGTATTATTTAATGAAAAAATGTTAAAAACTGAAAAACATCTGAAAATTAAATAAACCACAAGGTAAGAAACATTAAAAGTAAAATATTAGGGCCATTCAGTATTTGTGTTAAATACTGAACAACCTTGTAAAAAAAATCAATAAAATTTTCAAGTTTTTATAAAATTGATTGTGTGTATATTAACCTGATTTTCTGTACTCCGGGCCGATGATAAGGTTTGAGTGCCATTTACATGCAAACTGGAACTGATGGGAGGACATGATTGCCTTTTTCTTATGTCCCTCTTAATGGCCAATTCATACCATGGTATAATAGGTTTGCTTCTCAATGTAGTCTGACAGCCAATCTTGAAATCCAAAGGATCCATATACTCAGGAGCTAAATTATTTAAATCCTCTATAGCTGCCTCAGCTGATGAATATATATTACCCGCAGATTTATTGGGATGCAAATTACTGTACAAGTGATGGGAATGATGTGCCCCAGCCATGTAATAGGCACCCGCCATCATATTCACCAAGGAACCCATAGGTGAATCATTTGTACGATGCAAACTATTGCCCATACTTTGTACTCTCATGTGACCCAAAGTGTGATAACGTCTATCAACGGGATTTTGTAACACTGGCATGGCCGAGGGTACAGCTAAAATTTCATCTTGATCGATGGTGGCTAAACTGTGGCTGGTATAAGATCTTTCTAAAATCTCGGCACTAGAGCTTCTTTGGGGTGGCGCGGGTAATTGATAACAAGTTATTTTAGATTTAGTTTCCCAAGCTATTACGGGTGGAGTACGACAGGGGGACTTAGAAGGTGAGGCATAAATCTTTGGTTTGGCATATAGACTTTCTCTTCTCACCGGCGTGGGTGGTGGCTTATGACTGGGTGAGGGTGGTGGCCTCGTAGTGTAAGTAGGACTTTCGCTATCACTGCGTTGAAACGAAGAAGTCATTAAAGTTAAAGGCCTTTTTGAATAGTCACCTAGTGACTGTGTTCTTTTGTAGCTGTTACTAGCATTAGAAGAAGAAAGTCTTGGTTTGGCTGGCGACTGTGAAGAGTGAGAATGTTCTGAAGGCGTTCTCATACTGCTAGGATACTCTTGCATTTCAAATGTATGCTTATTCAAAGGGGAATACTCTCTTTCAGAGGACTCATCATAAGAGTTGCGTATACCACTATCCAATCTTCTTTTTGGTGAATCTGGCGCTGTGTATAAAAATATGTGATCTTCATCGGCTGTGGTGTAGTCAGGAGTTTTGGGTGTATTACTTGAGTGTAGCGAATCCAATGAAAATCTAGAGTTTTTCTTTAAACATTGATAGTCCACATTAATGCTGCCTGAACCTGAGGAGCCCACCACACTATCACGACAGCCAGAACCTGAGTTGGCCCCACCCGAAGAAGAACTGGCATCGGAAAGTGGCCGAAAGGTGGAATTTGTTGAGGAAGCATACAAAGCTTCCATTTCATTAATAGTGGGAGTTTTAACAGCTTTTATGGGCGTTCTGGAGATGTAAATCTCTTCGTTGGTATTCAAGGAGGGTTGAAATAAACTTTGAGACATTTTGTTATTACTGTCCGCACGAAATGGTGATGTTTGACTGTAGTCACTGCGTAAAGAAATCGTTCTTTTACGTTCTCCTGGCGTGGAAATAACAAAATGTCTTACAGCAACCTCTTCCGTTTCGGCATTTGCTATTGCAGCTGCTTTAGCTTTTTCTTGTTCCTGGGCAGCTTCTAATTCTTTGGCTCGTATAGATAGAGATCGGGTCAAACCTCTACCACGTATGGTGGCATAACCATCATACAAGGGTGTAGTAGCCGGCGAAGGCCTAGTCGATGTGGTGGCTGACATACTTTCAGATTTTTGTATTATAGCCTTGTTTAGTTTATGTTATACTCGTTGTGGTCGTTCCATAAGGATTTCGTTGTTGTCTGGCGCTTTGACATTCACATTTTTTGTGTTTTATTTAAAGTTTTTATTTAATTAAAATTTTTCAATTTTCTCTTTTAACTACAGTTTTAATTATGATTAATTGCTATAAAAATACGCACACACAAAAAAGATTAAAATAATGATGCTGCTGATGCTTTTGGTCTGTAGTCTTTACCCAGACAGATGCGAAAAAGTAATTCAATAGTTCACTTAAAGTTATAATGCTGATGGTGGCGGGAATCATTATTAAACACTATTCTTTCTTTTATATTTCCCCCCTCAAGTGTATCAAATTTGTTTTCATACAACAGCTTTTTAATAAAAAGAAGAATATTTTTTAATTGTTTATTAACAAAAATTATTAATTTAAATTTTTTTCAGCTTAGGACATTCGAATTGCTTATAAATTTAAAACGAAAAAGTAGTGGTACAGAGTTACCAAGGTTACATGACATTTTAATGCTAAAATTATGTTATTTAAATTATTTTAAGTCAGTGGTAACTGCAGCTACAATTTCAGGAAATAATTGCTATTTCCACCTTCTCTTTGGCTGTCTCCCTTTGGTCTAAACTACACCTGTCAATCATTACTTCTGCTAATTTTTTGTTTTTTTCGTTTCGTTTTCACTGCAAGCCTTTTAGCAGGCCTTTGAAAAAGAGTGTTTGTTTTGGAAAACATTTCCGTTGTACAAAAATGTTCATAAACAAACATACTTTATGAGAATTTATGCTCGAATGACTCACTTGCTAAAGAAACAATCCAGCTACTATACAGAAATTATAAAAAAAGAAGGGAATTTATTTGTACAAAAAAGACACAATATAACAACAACAACAACTGTCAGTGAAAATAAAAATTATGGCAAAGTCTAAAAATTAACATCTGTAAGAGAGTGTGTTTAAATTAATAAAATTAACTGTAAGAATTTCAAAATGTGGGAGAGAGAGAGCAATAAAGAAGAAAAACATAAACAAAATATGCAGTGTCTTAGAAGTTGCCAGTAAAGGAGGTAATTTTGAATTGAAAGAACCTTTTTAATAGCAGTTGCTCTGAAGCCTTCTCCTAAGCGCCGAGATAGTTTAGCACATTTAATATTAATTATGTTGTTACTGAAGAAAGACCAATTGTTAGGCTTGAAACCATTTTCGATTTCTCTCAAATCTCATAACTCGTTTTATCTATCTAGGAAAATATACAAAATGTGTTCCATATTGTATCACATACGAATTTTACTCAAATGGCAATTAATTTATATTCTTGTTAGCACTTAAGCATAGAAATTGATAGTATATTAAGCTTCTGGCTGAATACGCTCCTGATTTTATTATTATCATCTGGGGTATAATCGCACCTCGACCTTTAAGATCTACGAGTATTGTGCAGCCCTGTTCTAAGCTACAATTCGAGACTCTTTACGAATCTCGTAAGGATTAATCATGCCTAGGCCCCCTGAGACCAATGTCTCACTACCTATGGAGCTTATTTTGGATCTTGCCACCGCTAGGTACTCGCACAGAATATGTTGCGATGTTTCCTGTTCTTCTCGACAGAAATGACAGGAGTCATTTTACTCATGTGATAGTTAAGTCTACAATGGCTCGTAAGTAGCTCAATGTAAAGTTGCATGTCATTCCTACTGAGGTTTAGAACAACCTCTGCCCTTATGCGCTCGGGATTAATGAATCTCTTTGACTGCCGTGTGCAAACTTTAGCCCTCCAGCAGTTTTTTAGACTTTGTTTCTTCTCTTTGCGTAGTAGAGCACGAGTGCAGTTGTAGTTTACCGCGCAGAAGGTTAAGGTGAAGCCAGATAGTGCACCATTTCATTGCCCACATGCACTTTGAGCCCCGGTACCCACAATAATGTAACCGTGTACTTCTCTGCTAAAGCATTGAGAAGCTTTTAATAATCCCAAACCAATCTTGGCCGATAGGATTAGCTTGTCAATACACATAGAGCTGCTGGACTATCTAAGAAAATGTATATTCCGGTACTACAAGTGCCTTTTCGTAGACATTCGTTAGCACTTGGCGTTAAGGCGTGAACCTCTGCCTGAAAAATTAAAAGCTGTGTTTTCCATTGCAACTGCCTTTATTTTTCACTGTAGGTAAATACTAAAGAGCTGCAAAAGCATTCTTGAAAGCCACAAAACACTACAAACATGTGCTTTATTCTTTACATCTTCCATTTTGAACCCATCAGTGTACCACAATTGTCGTACTCTCTTGCTTAATTAGATCTTTTGACTGGCACATGACCTCTTGATCTTCGCAGGAATCTTGTGAAGCTCATTTTTATCCCTTGTTTTTAAGCCTTTTTCCGCCGTTTTAAAGCCCACATGCTCTGCATGTCACGGTACCCGCAACAAAGTCATCAAATTTTTCTCTACCTAAGGAATAGCTTATTAAAGGTGCCTGAAGTCCACAGAGCATATTTATTCTGGAGGCATATAATGGTATTCCACATTTCGAAATTTCAATTTTAAACGTTAGGAAATGGCATAATGTGACTTCTGGTATCAAGAGAGTCTTCTATAAACATTCCCTAGCACATAGTTCTAATTAATGCTCCTAATATGGCTAAAAACTCAGCTGAGTTGAGTTGTAATTGAAGCAATTGCTTCAATTACACTAACACAGAGTTGTAATCGGTAATAATAGAAACATGTTGCAATATCAAACTATTGTAAGGAGATAAAGTTATTTCAATTAATTTACTGTAATACTAGACTAGTGGTTACACCTTATCTCTACATAATTGCTCAAAACCATTACAAATTTTTAAGGCTTTTTCGGAGATTATCTTTCATAAAATATGTTAAACGTATCAGTTAACCAAATTGGTTTTATTAAGCAAAGCCATATTCTTAAATTACTCTCTCTGTTGAATTTAAGCAACAAGTTGCTCCGACCTACATTTAAAAAAGCAAAAATGTTCCCAGTATTAATTTTGCACTTGTTTTTTTCTTCTCAATTTATTTCTTTTGTAAAATAAAAGAAAACCTTGGAAACTCTTTTATAATTCCCTCCAACTAATTGCATTTTTTTCTTTTGTGGTAAAAATCACAAACACACTTACATACATAAATATTCATAATGCGTATGACTTTATTGAAAAAAAAAGGTACACATGATACCAACTAACCAAGTAGGAATAAAATATAATACTTGCATACACACAAGATAGAATTGCAAAAGATAAAATAAATACTATAAAAATAAATTCAAGTCTTACAATAAGAAAAATGTCATTCATACTGTTGTTTGTCATTTTGTTTTTATTATTGTTCATGCTAGTTTATTAGTAAATTGTATAGAAAGAAAATAGACTTTGTAAATTACATGACAGTGCGACGGTCCAGTCATTTTTATGTAGATTTTTTCTTTGTTAGAAAAATATTTCCTGAAGCTTGTCTTGCTTGTTGTTATTTTATTTTAATATGCTGTTTTTAAGTCATTGTTTTATGTTTTTTCTTGTTGTTTGTAATATTTTGTTGCTTTTTTTGTCCATTTTATGAGTGTAGCCTAGTTAAGGCAATTTAAAACTATTAATAAATTGTCTGCAAACATGGACTGGAGTGGTGGTGACATTAAATTACAACGTTTCGCTGGTTTTGTAATGCAATGAAAATTGAAAGTAATTGTTTTGATTAGATAAAGTATTAAATAAACATTATTTCTAGTTAAATATTTTTGTTGTATTTGCTAAAGTTGGTTTCTCTAGTTGTTAATTTTTTTCTTATATTTTAATTAGGAATATTAAAATTTGAAATAACATGGAATTCATTTTTAATAATTTTATAGTATTTAAATAAATCAATTAAAAATTTAAATTAAAAACAATTTTCAATTTGTTTAAATTTGTGTATTGTTTGCCATTTTGAAATAAGGGTTATTTTAACATATTTCTGAGGTTTAAGTTCAATTTTCAACATTGGTGTGTTTAGAGACTGATTGCAGAATTTTACTAGGAACATTTTTATAGAGCATTTTAAACCTGTAACTCTTCGACTTTTTTAATTGAAGGTTAAACATGTCTCTTTGGGTGAAAAGTTAAAAGACTAAAAGTTTCCATAAAAATATTCTTCGTAGTATTTTACATAAGTTTGCCGAACTCTTCATGTATCTAAAATGAAGAATTCGCATGGTTAGCTGTGCCGTTTCACAATGCCAATAAACATTTAGTATTACCATAACCAGCGGTCAGAACCTTGTTATTGTGAAAAAAATTCAATTCTGTCGTAGAGTGTAATTAAACGAAGATGAAGAGACATTAGAACACACATTGTGTCACTGTAATGGTCTAATTTTAGAGAAACATTACTTACAACCGTCGGTCATGGTGTACAAATCACCCAAAAAAGTTTTTGAACTCCTAATGAATACTAGACTCTGGGAGGATTTGTAACTTGAGAGTAGTGTCCCAATAGATCTATTTTGGGCGCAGTGATCAGGTGACTTATTGCCGCTCCTCATTCTAATTATAAGAGTGTAATTAATTAATTCTATTGACAGATAAGTTTAAATTTTAATCAATATCAATCAATTTCTTTTCATTGGGGCATAGATTTTTTTTTGCAAGGACACGGATTCAGGTTATACTTTTGGAAAGTAAAATTGTATTGGCAACAATGTCCAGTAAATACCAAAAAGCAAACAAAATTTGCAACACTTTTTAAAGAGGAAATTTCGTTTTTTCCTTCCGCTATAGACTGTTCTGATTTAATATTATTTTGGCTACAGTTTTTTTTTTTAACTTACGCAAACTGCTACTAAAATTAATGTTTATTTGTTGAGTACTTTATTCCCTGCTGTTCTTGATTTAATTCTTGTTTTTTCCATTTCAATAGAAAGACTAGACATCAATTTAGAAAGTAAATACGATATACGAGGTAGACTTAACCAACAAAATCAATTCATAGGAAATTGCGAGGGCAGTAATGGTGTGTTCTTTAACAAAGAGAGAACAGAAAATTAAAAATAATACAGTCGTTTTCCATATGCCTTTAAATAGTTCTAAGCGAATTTTGTTATTTTTCAATTTCAATTAAAAAATTTAAATTTAAAGTTATAATACTTCAAGTATTTTAGTACTAAAAAGCGTGTAGCCTCAGCATTACTAAACGATACTAAATACTAGAAAACTAAATACAAATTTGATGATTTACGAGGAATTCTTTCAAACAAAATTTTTATAGCGAGGGTTTTTTTGATGATAGTTTTCTGCATCATTTCGAAAAATGTGTCTTGAAAGCTAAATATTTTCCCTACCTCCTAATGTCACTTTTTTCTGCCCAACCCATGAATTTACATTTCAAAACTCAATTGAAAATATTACTTTAATTAATTTGCTTAATATTTTGCTTTTCAAACCATTTTTTTAATGCAAATTTAATGAAAATTTTTTTGGAAAAAAAAAATAATAAAAATAGTAGCAGCTCAATTCAACATTGTGCAGACAAAATATAAATTTAGTCCAAATCAATATCGGATTTTACAGCATATATTCATTTGTCGCCCTGTGAAAAGAGCACGAAAAATTTATGTTTGGAAATAAATTTTCATCAGCCTTATTTTATGTAAAATTTCTTTCATTAAAAAAAAAAAACCATTACAAAGAAATAGATAATTTTAACTTTTTTAAAGCTGTTTTAAAAACGAAAAAATCTAGAAATTTCTTGGCTAAATAAGAGAAAAGAGGCGCAATTTAACCTTAAAAAAAGCTAACCTGGCAATTGATTGTATATAAAATTTGTTAACTGAGGATTTTAATTCTATTTAAAAATAAATCTAAAGACTTGAGAAAAATAAAAGTTTTAGATTTCAGTTATTTTCTTTAACAAAAAACACCAATTTTTTCTTAGTTCGGGTGCTTTTTGAAATTCAAAAGTTTAAAACGCTGGTTCTAGCTGACAGCAAAGAAAATTATGCCTCAAAGAGGTCCTTTAGCTATTAAAGAGAATGTTGGAGAAGTTGTCATAATGCGACAAAAGAAACTATCACGAATCCAAGATCACAAGCATGTCAAAAGTAGTCCCGTGTAATTTTTTGGATTTTCAAAATTAAAAAATCATCCTCAAACACAATTTTTTTTTGCAGATTAAGCAGATAAAAGCGAATTGGCTAAAGAAATTGAAAGCTTTAATAAAAGTAGTTTCAAGTATTGAAAATTGAGAAAAAGATTACTTTCAGGAAAACAGATTTATTAATGAACGAACTAAAATACAAGTGTTTTTAATGTACCAAAACTGGTTGTAATTTATTAAACACACCTCGTATACAATTAGGGATGCAAACTAAAAAAAAATGTTAATGAACTTTCTATCTCTGGCTCTATCTCTGCGTGGTAAATAATTTATTTCTATTTTTAAAGGAAATTCTTAATTGACATTTAATAGAGTTAAAAAAAACAATTCTAGAACAACTGCAATTAAAATTGTAAATAAAAGAATTATTTAATAAATTTCTCTACAACCATAATAATCAAGTTTTTTTATGTTAATGACATGCAGCAAGTATTTCAATAGAGTTTTTTTTGTTTACATGATGAAGTTAACCATTAACTGAATTAGATTTATTAATAAAACAAGTTTTATGTTTTTAATCAAAACGTATAATTAAATAACAGTCAACTTGAGAGTAAAGTATGCGGTAAAAAATTTGTATTTTAAATAATATTCTCTTACATAAATTAAAAAAGTAAAAGTGTTTTAAAACATAATATTTGTCAAACTAACATTCCGCAGAAAAAGTATTCAAGTTTTTTATTTTATTTTATTTATTTATTTGGTAAAAGACAAAACAAACAATTAATAAAAAAATTCTTTACACTTAAATTGTTGAATAGAATTTTTACTGAGAAGGTGTTTTAATTGTCTCAAGGCAAGTAGTGCAAAATTTTTGTGCATTGTTAGCAAAAATATGTATAAAATTTTAAAACAAAAGCAAGCTGGCAGACTAGCAGCCGGCAAGCTGGCAGGTTTTATTTTTTTTAATAACTGCAGAAACAAGTTGTTTAGTTACGGTTTTTATAAAAAGTGGGAGGCAATATAAAACAATTGCCTCAACACAAATTAAATTAAATTGTACGAAAAATAACCAAAAAACAAAATAAGAACACTAAACAAGCCATTCATTTATAAAGTTGAAATGCCTTAAAGTACTAGTTTTTGCTTTTGTGTAAGAGCTTAAAATAATAAACAGTTTTTGCAAAATATTTTCTTGGAATAAAAATAAATTATTAACCTCCAACCTGCGGGGCCTCTCTGTGTTTTCAACTGTAGGCGTCGACATGCTACATGGCTTTGTAAGCCATACATTAAATTTTTCACATTTTAAAGTTGGATTAAGTGCCGTTCTTACAATAAGGTCGCATATAGTTATAACGAACAATAAAGTGACCTTTAACTTTTTTACATTATTAAAAATTAATAATAAAAAAATTAATTAATTAATTTTCGTCGCTATAAATACGTAGTGACAACGACTTAACTTTCTTTTGACAATTATTTTTAAAATTTTATTTTAATATTTACTATTTCATTGTGTAATTAATATTGATTTGGAGTTGCCATATCTATAATTGAAAATATGGCAACTTTAAATACTTAAAGTTCTTGTTAAAAGTTAAAGACAACACAATCCTGTTGTTAGGTTATCATACACTTTTCGTTAGAGTCTTCTTGTGATAATCAAAAACCATTTATCTATCTGATAACATCCTGCCAATACGTGTTGCTTAGTTGTATGCTATGTTTTGCTATGTAACTTATTTGACAAGCTTTGTTGTAAATACTTTGTGGTTGACCTATAGACACAAGTTATTATGAATAAAAGACAGATATAATTGGTTAACTGTTTCTTTCTCTCTATGATAAATAGTTGTTTTTTTTTCTTCAAATTCTAATTATTATCACACTCACTAGCTTATGCCCATTGATAAAATATTACCGGGAAACTTCAGTTATATTGCAACTCGTATCAACAGTGAATATCCCGATAAAAAAGTTATTTCGAAAATTTTTTTTAAATAAATATTTCATGATTTTTGGCTACCTGTTTTGCAGTGCAAGAATAGACACATGTTGTTAAGCTCAAATGTGCAAATTTTAGCAATTATTGGTATGAGAGTTTGCTCCTCGCCTCGCCTCCTATTTTATTTTTTTATTTTTCCAAAATTCAACAAAACCTTTTTTATTTCTAAGAATAATTATATACCTACAATAACTGCAATAAAAAACAAAAGTTTAATTTATTGACAGTCATATTCATAAAATATATTTTTGTTTAATATGCGCTTGTTACATAAATTTTCCAAATAAATTTGGCTGTAAATATTTATATAATGAAATTAGTTTTTAATAAAATTAGCCCTGTCTGGTTTAAACTGGTTCATACATTTAAATTTTATTCATAACAAGTTACACTACTTCGTCAGCGAAGTATTGTCCTCATTATAATTTCTTATTTGGTTGTAGACTTAGGTATTCTAGGTTTTTAATACATATAAAATCAGGAGGTATCATAAAATATATAAAAAGTACCATTTTTCAGTGTAATAATTTTGATATTTACTGAGCACCAATTTAGTTCGGTCGGATAGTTCTAGATTCGTTAATGTTAAAAAATCAAAAAGTACTGTTTTCTTATCTAATTATTTTTCGCCTTGCCCTGAACTGTTTAAGCCTAGTCTAATGGTTTAAGATTAATTAATATTAAAAAATCAAAAAGTACAATTCAAATCAATAAAACGTACTGTTTTGCCTCTTAATGAATTTTTAGTTTGCTAAATAGCGTTTGACCCCAATTTCATGGTTCTATGGTTGTTAGTATAAAATATTCTAAAGTACCAATTACATCAGTAAAAAATACCATTTTGTCATATATATATGGGTTTCCACCTTGCATCAGGCCATTTAAGCTAAATCTAGTACGTATAGATTCCTTAATAATAAAATGTCAAAAAGTACCATATGCTCCCCCAAATGATTTTTCACTTTAATCAGGAACGTTTGAGCCCAATATCGTACTTCTAGATTCGTCTTCATTAAAAACTCAAAAAGTACCATTAAAATTAATAAAAAGTAAAAATTTGTCCACTTAATGGTCTAATTCTACTGGCACAATTCTAGTTTTGCACGTAACATAAAAAATAGCACTAAAATATAAAGTCCAATTTTATTTACCCCTCTTTGTACTTTTTTTCTCCTTTAAAATTTATTTTTTAAACAGAGTTTTATTGGGTGCTACAAATTATTAATTGAATGCTCATATGCTGCATCAAATTACAAAAAATTACATATTTAGAAATAGTAGTAAAAAGGGGTACATATTTTACCCTTATTTGCTCAAATTTTAAAAAAGTGCCAATGTACATTGGAGACCTTTTTAAAAAGAGAAGAATACAATTTAGTTGTTGCTGTGATTGTTACTTTGAAAGATAAATGGAGTTAAAAAACGTACCCTTTTTATCCCGCAAAAGTACCAAATATTTTGTAGTTTGAATTTTCGCTCTATCTGGAGTAGTTCCGAAGAAATAAGAAATTAGATTTTACCCATTTTTACCCCCTTAATATTCGAATTTCCAAAAATCCCTTCTTATTCGTCCTACAAATTGGGACAGGAACCTGCTCATCGAATTCCAAGTCCGTACCTTTAGCCGTTTGGGCTGGCCGATGATGATAAGTCAGTCAGTCACGTTACTCTTTTATATGTATAGATACTAAAGGGCTACACAAGCATACTTGAGCCACACATCACTACAAACATGTGTAATATTTTATATTAAAAAGTGCTTGTAAGCCATTTCAAGTATGCTTGTGCAGCCTAGAAATGGAACTTCTTTTCAAGTCAGCACTTCATATTAAAAGCTTAAAAAAAAATTATTCCCTTCCCTTCACTGTTTCTGTTCATATGTTTATTACTGTTTTTCCTAATCTCTTTACACACATTTGCTCTCTCCCACTTAATCAATCATTACGAACACTCAAATTCTTTTAACTGTTTTAATAACAACAACAACAATGACGACATCATTTACATACTTGCATTTTTCTTTTAGTTTCTAAGAAAATTTGCAAGTGATCGGTTGTTTAGTGTATAGAAAAAGATTAATTTATTAAAATTTGCTTAAAATGATTATAAACTGTAAATATTTTTACGTAAAAATGTTAATTAGTTGTTGTTTAACAATTTTATATAAAAATTTCTCCAAAAAAACTATTTTATTTAATAAAATAAACAGTGATTTTGTTAAATTTTGTGCCGGTCGGCTGTTTTGCTTTACTTTGGCCATTCGTTGTCTGTGCATGTATCTGGTGTGCTGTGATTTTGTTGGTATGTTTGTAAGTAAAGAGTGTGTAGTGGGGGGAACGTAGATAAAGCAAATTAAATTTAGGTATGAAATTAAAAGTGGCATAATAAATAACATGCAAAAATATAAGAAATAGAGTGTGAGTGAAATGGAAAGTGTTTTACTTGGCATAACTCAAAAAATGTGTTTTTAATAAAATGATACTTATTTTTGTTTTTTGTTGTGTTCTTTTCTGTTGTGTAAAAATACTTACATAGCTACAAACAACAAATATATTACTCGTCTAAATGCAAAAGAAAATTGTTTGTCTTGAAAAAAAAATAATATATAAAAATTTATTTTATTTTTTAAATAACTTTAAATACCTAAACTTAAGAATCAAATTTCTTTTGCATTTAAATTTCCTATTTGTCAGAAATTTTTTTCTTGAATATTAAAAAAAAAATTAAAACTCTAAGGCCCGTTATTACAACTTTCGATATTTACAGTTAGGATATTGTGGGGCGAAAAATCGGTTTTTGGCTAAACCTTGGGAACCAAGTTTGGGTTGATAGTTAAGAACACTCTATCCGATATTTGACTTATAAAATCTTATAGCCTGTTCAGTAGACGAAAGCAAACCAAAGCACATTTGTATTAAAGGCAAAAACAATGTACGAAAATTTGTTTTTGTTTTCAATACAAATATGCTTTGCTTTCGTTCGCTTAGGTTTTGTTGTGACATGCCTGAACAGGCCCTTAACTGTAACCATCGGTAACTTGTAATAATAGCCCTAAGTGAGTTTTCTTGTACCTACAATTTTTTGAGTTATGCCGCAATTACAGTAAATGGGAGAAGCATGAATGTATTTTGATTGTTTTATTGTACTCTGGCTAATAGTAAGCGAAGAAGGAACCTCCTGTTGGTGTTTGGTGAGTTATTAAAATATTTTTCTTAAGTAAATAATTAAATATTTTGCTTTGAAAATGCATATGTAAAATTTCTCACACTTATTGTTGTCAAATTATTATGGGGGCCACAAAATCAGCTTCTGGCTCGACTTTCAATTAAAAATATATAAATTAAATATTAGAAACGTTCGAACTTTGACAATAGAATCTTAGAAATTCATATCAACTTTTGCACCCAAGCAACTGAAAACTACTTCTAAGGTATTTTGGGGCCTTGATTTGAAATTTGTAGTAGCTTCTTTAAATTAGCTCTAATCTGAGATAGTTCGTTATAGGAATGAAGAAAGTGACAGTACATAGGTATATGTAGCAGCATTACTTAAAAACAGTTTGTTATATTTTATTAAAAACAAAATTCGAAATTTTGTATTTAAATTTTCCTTAGCCCTTTATTAGGTAACATCTCATTTTTTTTTGTTATTTTTTTTTATATACTCGTATTATAAAAAAAAACTGGTGCTTTTCCAAATTTTTATATCGCCTAAAAAGGTATAAAGATTTTATGAAAAATGAAATACACGAGCGCAGCTATTAGATTTGGTTATAACATAAAGTCACACCACATTTTTCGGATAAAATTTTTTAAAAATCATTTAAATTTTCGAGCCCAAAATTTTAACACTTTTAATTTCGATTTTTTTTCAAGAAGGAATGGAAAATATTTGAAAAGATAAAATTAACGACAAATATTTGATAAAAAATATTTCCGTTGTATTTTATTAATTTTTTTTTGTTTTTTATGGTGCACGGCTTGTATTAGTGGTGTTAAAATATTTACATATTTTCTCTGTGGGCTCAAAGAAAGAATTTTTCAAAATGTTAAATTCGTGTGGACATGTTAAGTGTTCGTATACAAAATTTTAACATTTTGTTATAATAGGTTTACAGAATTCATTGGATTTACAGAAGTAATTCTGTAATTTGTCCAGTTTCTGAGAGAGACAGAGAGAGAGAAATGTAAAATAAATATTTAACAGTGCAAAGTTAAAAAGCACGCATATGTTAAATCAGGCCAGGCAAAGCAATTCGTAGTTTCTAAGATATCGTAAAAATTGTGATAAAAAAATTTTTTTTTTTAATAAATTAACAAATTTTTAATATTTAAAACAGAAAACCAACAAAACCTATATGTTTTTTCCAAGTTTAAAACAAAACGAGTTACATATCGTTAAAATCGATGTACTTTTGATTTTATTTACATTTAGGGAAATTATTACAGCTTACTTACAAGGTGTCAGACAGTTATAATTAACTTTAGACAAAATTACCAATAATTTTTTTTCGATTATTGCAAGTTCTCAATAATATAAATATTATATTATTTGTAATACACAGTGCCATCGATATGCCTGGTTTCTATTATTATTTTTCAAATATTTAACAAATACTTTTATAATTTTATTTTAATATTTTTGATTTTATTGCAAAAATGTATTGTTTTATTTTTGTGTATTAATAAAAAAAATTTTCAATGTCTGTGACTTCTGAAGTTGCTAAAATCGAAAAAATGACAATTTTACATGCTTAAAGTTCATGTTAAAAGTTATGGGGAGCACAAATATGCTTTAGCTTATCATATACTTTTTCCCTAAAGTCTATTTGTAATAACCGAAAACCATATATCTGTCCAATAACATCCTACTTGGGGTTATTTTTTAGTTGTAATAATGGCACTTAGGCCTACATTTAAAATTAAGATTTTACAAGTCAAATATCAAGCTTTTGGCTGGATATATAATAAAAATAAAAATATCGATAAGTTAAATATCGGATAGTGTGTCCTTAAATATCCACATAAATTTGATATCAAAGTTTTACACAATAACCCGTCATTTGCTCTAGAAAATTGCTTATCACTTTCTAAGCAACGTTTTGTGTTCTTTATATATATTAATGCTTCTACGGAAGCCATGATCTTTTTGTTTTTCATTTTTGAAGCTCTTCTGCTTTTAAGTAAGACAATTGGCTTGCCATTGCTTTTTAAAGATCTCAATAAAATATTTTTTTTTATATCAGAAAGATGTTCAGATGCATGTTAGGAAACTTTGAATAATGAGCTTAAGAAACTTTATTACAAATTTATTTTATTTATTTTGTTTGTTAATTGAAGTTGTTTTCTAACAACATTTTCAGTAAAAATATTTAATTTCAGTTATTTTTAGCATTTAAAACAACACAGTATAGCTTGTTTTCTATACATTTATGAGCACTTTATGCTCAATGTAACTCAAAACAGAAAATGCAGAAATATGGCTTAGGATGATTAGTTTAATCTTTTGCTTACTTTATGTTATTTCATTCGTTATCATTGACAAAAAATCTTTTAGACATCAAAATAAAATATTAAGGCAGCTTTAGAGTAGGAATATAGACACCAACTTGTGTGTATATTTTTATGCATGCCTGTGGACGATTGTATAATAAAGCGGAAAATATGCTTTTGATAATTAAAATTCAAAACAGAAAAAAAACTTAACTGTCAAAATGACATATGAGTTGGCGCATAGATAATTTTTTTTTATGAGTTTTTTTTTGTAAATCTGCGTGTGTTTCATATTTTTTTTAAGGATGAAAATGTTTTTTTTTTTATTAGATCAAATGTAGCATGACATTATTGTAAGATTATTTTTATGGACAAAATGTGTTTGTTTGCATATTGGGCTATGTAACCTCATTAATCAAGTATTTAGAGCTTAAAGCAATATCAATTGAAAGTTAAGGCCATGACTCATTATCAGATCAAACGTGAGATGTTACAAAAATTGCATGCTTGCCACATATTCACACATGTGTGTTCTTAAAAATGACATGTTTTTCGGTTTTTTGCTAATTTTTCAGACTTGAAATTGGTGAAGTTTTCTGTTTGATTCCATAAATGGTGCCATAAGTCAAAAAACATGATTTAACAGGAGAGCCATTTATAGTTTGCAATTTGCTGCAACTCTCATGGAACATTTTTAATATTTTAGTCTATAAAGAAAAATATTTGTTTATTTACTTAGAAAATACAGTTTTTGACTTAAGACACTTAATTAAATCAGCGGTGTGTTTTTGCATCTTTGTTAGTGTGAATTTATGTTCAAGTAGAAGAAAATTTTTTAAGATTTTAATGTTAATAATCTTTGAAGGATATTCTAAAACGATCTTGTTATTTAAAAAAAAAAATTTTTTTTTTTTAAAAAGGCCTTAATTAACTATTGGTCAGCTGGGAAATAATGACATTTAAATGTTGATTTTTTTTACAAATTCAAAGTATTTGTAATTTTATTGCTACCGGAAATTTAAGTTATTTTTTTCTTGTTCATTTCAATAGCAAATTCTTAGAACAAAATAAAACTTTGCTTAAGTTACTTTAAACTACAATTTAATAATTTCAACCAGAAGGTTGCTGTTGTTTATTTTTTTTCTTCTCTTATTTAATTAGTGCTTAATTGTTTTGATTACGAGTACTTTCTGTCAATTTAATTTTGTAAAAAAAATTCCTTTTATGCTTATTTTACATTCAAAAAAACCACTGCTTAGAGAGGGAGGCTTTTAATTTCAGAGTTTAATTTTAAAGACAAAATAAGATTCCACAATTGAACACACACAGTGTGCAACAGGGAGTTAAACACGGACGCTCTAAAATCAAAAACCTTTTCTTTACTTTTCTCTTTTGTATTGTTTGATTGTAAAATAAAAATATTATGAGTATTTAGCTTTGGAAGCGGTGCTGCATTTTAAACTGAAACATAAAAAAAGTTGTTTTTTTTTTTAGTTATGAATCCCTGACTGGTGGCTATGCAAAACATGATGTGCATACAATATTAAAATAACGACAACTTTAGCAAAATTCAAGGAATTAAATAATTTTTAGAAAAAAAATAAAAACTCTCTACCATATAAATGTTTTGAAAATTCTTATTAAGCTGAAATCATGAAATCACATCATGATGACTAATTAAATTTATAAAAATCTATGTATTGAAAAAATTAATTGCAACAATAGCTGAGAAATCATTTCAAATCGCCTTAGAGAATATTTTTCTAATAGCCATTTAAAAAAAAATTTTTTTCATGACAAACCAGATTTTATAAAAAGGAAAGGACAGTAGTAAAGTAAATGTACACAATTAAATGTTTATTGCAATAATGAAGCAACCAGCATACTAATTAAAATAATTATCATATCGAATAAAATTTTTAATTGAAGCAATTTAATATTTATTCAAAATTATTATTATTTTTATTATATTAAAAACTTAAGATCATCAAGCTTGAAGTCGTATTATAAAAAATCTTAATCCAAAAAAAATTTTAATTGAATTAATTAAACATTTTAACAATTTTTTAATAGTTTATTTGAATTTTTTTCTTAAATTGCACAGGATAGTTTATTAAGTTTCTTCAGAATATTATTATAAATTTAATTTTCCTGAAGAAGGTAGATAAAGTTGGAACGAAATACCGATTAAAATAAAATCTCATGCTTAATAAACTAAGCAAAAAATTTCAAATAAACTATTAAAAAATTGTTAAAATGTTTAATTAATTCAATTAAAATTTTTTTGGATTAAAAATTTTTTAATTATTTTTTTTTTGTTTTTCTTGGGGAGCAGTAAAATAATTTTGTTTAATGTTTTGGCATTTTTAGCTAAACGAAAAAAAAGCACACTATTTTTAGTACCGTTTTTCTGTTACTGATAATTTCATTTTAATCTATTTCATTAATTAAATTTTCCTTTATAAAACTAAGGTAACAAATAAAATGTTAACATTTTCGTTAATTAAATATTCAAGTAAAAAAAAAACGCTGAAAATTTTCATGAAAAAACTGTTCAATTGATAAAAATTTTTAATCGATTCAATTTCATATATAATCAATATGACTTTGAACTGAAGAAATTGTCATATTGATTAAAAAAGTTTTAATCACACTAAAATTTTTTAACAAGCAAACATTAAAAAAACACCCAGGGTGTAGGCATGAATCGAATCTGCTACTCCCAGTTTGAAAAGTGTGTGCAGTATCTCCTAAGCTATGGGTCACTAATATTTTCAGTTTAAACTTGAGTTTAAGAAGTTTATTTTTAATTGTAAAAGTGAAAAATTTTGCAAAAACATGTAAATTGCTAAGGTGCATCATAATCAATCAAAAAGTTGAATTTAATTAATTTTTATATTAAGACTTTTTTAAAATTATATAAAAATCAAAAGAAATTTTTTTTTTACATTTAGTTTCAATTTACTAGAAAGCATTTAACCCATACAAATTTTTAATGAGCTTAATTAATATGATTTTTCATTGATAACAACTGTAGTGCAGTTACATCTAAGATTTTATATTTCTAATTTAATGGAATTAGTTTAGATTTAACTTACATGCAAGTGTATGTATATCACTTACATTGTTTTACTGCATTTAATAAGTTTATAAAAGAAAGTTTTCTTTTATTCAGTTCATGGTGTTTGTATTTTTTTTTAATAAAAAATCAAAGACTTTAACTGATAAGCAAACCCAACTCACGTCGCAAATCAATTTATCAATAAAACGAAACATTAAAAAGAAGAGAAAGAAGACCTTCGAATATGAGAGCTAGATACTTTCAGACGTTGTACATTGTAAGAAAAGTGCGGCATATATCCAAGTGAAGGATTTCCATGAAATATTTCATAAATCATATGAATCAATGAATATATTTCTTGAATTAAATTAATTCATTGAATTAATGAAATATTTCTTTAGTGTAATGAAACGTATTATTGGCAGAAAAATAATTAGTTTTTAAAAACTTAGGGGATATATGTATGTATGTGTCAACAAAATTCTTTCAGTGTATGTTTTGTAAAAAAAGAAAACAGGTACAAAAAAGAAAACCTTTTTTTTTTTTTTAAACAAACGTGCGTAAGTACAGGTAGGTTGTGAGTTGGTTATTATACAAAGAAAAAATAAAACTATTAACAACTACTAGGCACTTTAGCTGGAAACTAAGTTTTAACAGAAACACGTTTTTCTGTAAATTAAATAAAACTTTGCATTTATTTTTAAATAAATAAATAAAAAAAATTATGTTTCGTTTATTTGAAGCCCTCAAAATTTTCTAATTGTTTAGTTAAGCCACTCCCTAAATTATGATTTCCTTAGGAATTATGAATGACGCAAAATATTTCTTTGTTCCACTAAGTCTGCTCATTTTAATGAGACAAAATTCTTGCAAATTGTCTGAGATTAAAATTAAAGGTCGCTTTAATATTCATTAATATAAAATGAGTTTTTGAAAACTAAATAAAATTTGCATTAATAATTAAATCAGACATCCCGGCACATTTGAGACAGGCATATACGTTTTGTAATTTTATTGTTTAAACAACCAGTTTTAAATTTGTTGGTTATTAAGCAAAACAAATTTATAAGAAAATAAAAAAAATTACTAAGAATTTTCAGCATAAAATTAGAAAAGCAATAATCTGATTCATTTATTTAGTCTACAGAGATATTAAGGCGCATAAACTCAAAATATTTTATAAACGGTTAGATATACAACATCTTAGAAAATTTGAGAAAGTGAGCACGACAGAAAGAGAAAGTGAGACGAAGAGTACTTATTATGTGTCCTTCAATAAAAATGACTTTGAACAACATTTTAATTTAAATTTATTATACTGCTTCTTCAGCGGTAATTTAATTAACATGTGAATAAAGACAACTGCAGCTGTTAGCTTCATCTTAGCCTTTAATTCACAATTTTTAGTCACCTAACAACTAAGAATACTGGGGTCTAATCACCTCATTCGATATCGAAACTTTTTATTTTGGTATCATGATACTCGATATCGAGTAAAATGTATTGTAATTTGAAATGATATCATCCAATAGTGAGGCTTCAATCTAATATATGTATAGTAAAAAGTTTTAAAAAAATTAAAGTTTTATTTAGTTTGAGGTTAAAACATCTAGTTATTACAGTTTTTAATTAATTTTAATTTTTTGAATTTGAAGAAAAATATTTCAGAAGAAGAAATTGTTCATCCATATTATGAAAAATTCTTGCTACAGTTCTTTTTATTTGCTTGCATTTGACAAGCATTTGTGTATAAATCTATTAAAATTTTCGATAGATATCGTATGCGGTGATTTTTTTACTCGACACGTAACGAAATATTATTCGATACGATAGTCTACCCTGATTTCAAAACTTAATTGTGCTTTGCTTACAATTCAATTACCATTTTATTTCCACAAAGACATACTCGTACAACATTTAGTTCGCTTTCATAAAACAAATACTGAAATCGTATCGTAGAATTAAGGATTAGCTGATAAAAGCTAATACACAAGTTAAACATGTTACTGCTTCAGTAGCATAGAAACCTAAGAAAAATAGATTCTTATTCTGTCTTGTAAGAAAGGAACTAACACGTTTGACTAAAAACATAAACATAAAGCATATGATTTTACTAAGTCTTTTTAAGATTTTTAATACACTTGTCTTTATTAAAAACTAATTATGTTTTATAAAACCTTTGTTTCATTTTAGGTTTTTATTATCTTGAAGTGCTAAAAAACTACAGTGACCGAAAATGTGTAATTCGAAATATTTAAATCTTGATCGCAAATGATCGTAAAGGCATTAAAAAGCTCTGTCATGCACTAGCATCAAGGAGTTTTTAATGTGTTTATGATCTTGAAAAAACTAAAAAAAAAACTGCAGTGACCGTAAATTCGAAAATTTGTTCTAGTGGAATCGTGATCGAATATGATTGTGATAGTATTAAACAGCGGGAAGGTAAACGAGTGCGCGTTCGTAAATAACCGTGATGGCACTAAGCAGCTGTCATGCGGGAACGCTAACGTGTGCGGGATCGTAAGTAATCATGATGGCATTAAACAGCTTTCATGCGGGAACGTCAGCGAGTGCGGGATCGTAAGTAATCGTGATGGCACTAAGCAGCTGTCATGCGGTAGCGCTAACGTGTGCGGGTTCGTAAGTAATCGTGATGGCATTAAGCAGCTATCATGCGGGAACGTTAATGAGTGCATGTTCGTAAGTAATCGTGATGGCATTAAGCAGCTGTCATGCGGGAACGTTAACGAGTGCGCGATCGGGAGTGTTGGGCAATACTAAATGAACTCCAAGAAAATTGTGGTTGGTTGTGTACCCACGCAGCCTTAAGAGGTGATTTCCAAATACCATATCACAATTTCAATAAACTGTTATACGTGAACTACAATGAGTTCACGATTGTAAGTAATTTTGTTGTGAGTGTCGGGTAATATTAAATGAACTCCAAAAAAATTGTGGTTGGTTGTGTATCCACGCAGCCTTAAGAGGTGTTTTCCAAATGCCATATCACAATTTTAAAGAACTGAACCTGTGCTAGTCGTGTGTTTCTCTAACAAATTTTCAAGAACTGAGTCAACAATTTTCATCATATAAAAAAAGGTAAGTGAACAAAAGTTTATCAAAAAATATGTAATTGGTTGAAAAATAATTAATTTTGAGTTGGGTTAATCCATTGAAAGACATGAGAGCCATACAGTACTCCTATTACTTTAATGTTTTGAAAAAAAATTTAAGAACATTTTTTAATGTATTTAATGCACCGTTAGACGGCCAATTCGTTATTAATTCTCTTTTAAGACTCTGTGTCTATATACAGCAATTTTGACTTGTAATTATAAGAGTAAAGAATATGTAGGTTTGCTTTAGAAAATTCGTGAAAAAGACAATTTCTCGAAAATAGAATTTTAATCTGTGATTTGTTCTAGTGAAATGTGGGCGTGGCGAATGCAAACGTACGCGGCTCCTTTACACGCAAGGAAAAAAGATAGTTGAATATAGTCACCTCAAACATAGTTTGTTCCTCACAAAAATATTATTATTAATTTGAAGCATCTAAATATTATTCTGATCACGATAAACATGTTTCTAGTTATTTTTAACCATATTATGTTTAGTGTCTTAGATCAACCATATAATAATTATCATATTATTTTGTCTCTTCCGCAACCATATAAATAAAGTGAGTATAAAACAAAAACTTGATCATTCTAACTCAAATGAGCTTTGTGGCTGAAGTGGTTTAGTGGCGAGTTAATGCTTCTTAACTAGGTGCTGGCAAGTTCAAGCCCTGGTAGGGTCAACTAAAATTTAAAAAAATTAATTTAAACCTGATGTATTATGTAATAAATAAATACAAATTGATAGAAAAGAAAAATCAATGGAGGAATAAAAAAAATTATTTATACAAAAAATTTAAATTAAAATTTTTTTTTTTAAATCATAATCTAATATGTATGTATTAAAAAAAATTCTTGGCTTGACCGGGGGTTGAACCGCAACATCTGAAGTTGAAAGCTATTTTTAATATCTTTGATTTAAAAATATATATGGTTAGAAGCAATCATAAATCTAACCATACTATGTTTCCACCAGAATATGGTTACCTCAACCATATTTTTTCTTTGCGTGTACTTAGAGTAAAAGATTTTATACTCCAAATTTTAGAACATTTTATAAGAAACTAATCTTTTATTTATTAAATCATTGAAATCATGTTATACAGTCTTTGTTATCTGCTATATTTGAAAGTGGTAAGGGTCCATTTTTTTAAATGAGCCAGCAGTAATTCTAGTGGAATGGTATCAATATCTCATTAAAATTACTACTAACTCCTCATTATTAATTTTAAGTGGACTTATACTACTTTGAAATACAACAGTTCATAATCGTATAGATATTAGTGATATTTAGAAGTTGACTCATACACCTAATCACATTAAAAGAGGAAAAATTTTCATTTTATAATGTGACTTCATATTCACTTAAGAAATTATTATGTGATTGTTAGACTTGTGCTCCGTAGTTCATTTGAGCGATCTTCTTAGTTCAAAAATTAAAAAGGAATAGTTCGTTCATTTAGTTCATTTGATCTTTTGTATCTTTATCACGTATACTTTTGATTGTCATTGAACGATCTTTATGTTAAATCATATCGAATAGGGGTTGAAAGGAATTTTTTATGAAAATAGACAACAAAATTCGAAAAATTTTTAAATTTAGTTTTCAATTTCTTTTTTAATGTAATTCAAAAAGTTTTAATTTTAAAATCTTAAAATTAGCTTTTTAGCACGCATAATACATTTTTTCTTCTTCAGTTTGTTTGTTTTAAATACCATTTTTGTAAAAGAAATTAATTTGTCCTTCGTCATTGTTTTCGTTTAAGCTTAGTTCGTTTGTTCATTTAAAATGATCAGCAAGCAAATGAACTATAGGAATTCAAAAAACGGACTAGTTCGTTCATTTCAAATAAGTGAATAGTACAATGTGAATAATTCGTTCGTGTACTACCAAAGACTAGTGATTATTGAAAGTCATAAAAAGTGAACTAAATTAAATAGTAAAAATTAAAAAAAAATTATAAAAAGCTTTATAAAAATAAATTAAAAATTAATTTGAATTTGAATTCAGAATTCTAGCCTTTTAGCTGTAATTTGTTTTTAAAAATCACCAACTGTTGCTGTAGTTTTAGTAAACCTTTTAGAAACTTGCTTTCAAATAAAATTGAGATGTTGGTTGTGTGCATTTAGTATTAATGGGAAATTCTTGTTCTTGCAAGTTTAATGCTTTTGACTCGTGTCAATTGTAAAACAAAAACATATAATTACAAAAGTGCAACAGTTGCAAGGAAATAAATATTTTTTTTTAGAAACAAGGGTTGCTAACAAAGAGTTCCTGTCTTTTAAGGAAACACAAATTGTTTAGCATTCACATGAAATTTAATTTTCTTGCCTTCAGCAAACATTAAACTTAAATGAAGAGTAATTAAGGGCTGTCAAAAAGTAAACAGGAGACAGGAAAAAAAACGTAAGCTGTGTCATAAAAAAATTCCTTTAGTTTACAAGACACAGGCCAAAGTAAAGGACACCGCAACTATAAAAATTTATTTAATACAAGAAAAATAGTTCACATACAAATTTATGACATGAAAAAACAGCAGCTGCTTTGAAGTAAGTTCTGTTTTCAAAAAGGATCCTAAAAAATAACAGCAGCAACAGCATTTAAAAAATAAACTAGGATTTTCCAACACAAGTATTTAACTTAAAGGTGTTTTAGTATCTCGTAGCTTGTAACTTTGCAAGCTGCCTGTTTATTAATTAAATCCCGTCATATTGGCAGTTGGTATTAATAATTAGTTTTTCTAGTTTTTTTTTTGAAGAGTGTGCGTATACATTTTATTTCTAGCAAATAATAGCTAATCAATAAGGCAAGAAAGCAGCTGCTTACATTTTCTACAAAAAAACCACCAGCTATTGCAGGCAAAATAAATTGGAGCAGGTGATTGCTGACAGTTAATTTATGAATACGGACTTATGATCCTTTAAACTGGTGGTGACAAAAAGAAAAACAAAAATTTACAATAATTATTGTTTGTTGTAATTAAGTTACATGCAGCTACACAAGAAAAATAATAAATGATGTTAAAGCATTAATTTTACAAAGGACAAAAAAAGCTACTCAAGCTGGAAAAGGCTACTTTCTTAAACTACAAGTTAAGACCAGCAAAGTTGGGTAATATTTTTAGCGGCCCAGCATGCATACAAATTCACTAAAAAAATATTTTTTAAGCAATAAAAAAACTAATAAAGTTATTTTCTGAAACACTCATAAAAAAGTCTATAGAAAAATTACAAACCCGATGATGTGGGTATTTGTTGAATCAAAAAATGTACTATTGATTTTATTTTCTGTTTGATTAATTGCCTTCAATTGAATCTCATAGCAAATGTAAACATTTTACAACAATTCACTGAATTTTAAATTTTATTTAGTTTTATTTTTATTTCTCTAAAGCCGTGACACTTTTTTTGAATGTTTTTTCTAGAATTTTTTAAAGCTGGCATCATTTCAGCCAGTCTTGATTCATTTGGTTTTTAAATTGTTGTGTGTACATGTGTGTATTTTTGTGTGTATTTTTAATATTTATTTAATTTTTCCAATAACATTTAACTGGTTACATTTGTAGCCAGGAATTTGTTAAGAATTTTAATTATTTTTTTTTTCAATAGAATTAAATTTGCTTAGTAAGTTTTAAGGCTTGTTGTTTTCAAAATAGATTTAAAAATTTAATGAATTATTAAACAGCATTTATTTATAACAGTCATAAAAACAGGTATAATGCATAAATTTAATTAATTTTTAAAGAGAAGATAAAGAGATTTTTTATTAAATAAATTCACTCATTTTTAGCTTCAAACTGTCTGTGAATAGCCTAAATGCAATTTATTTTCTATAATGCAATTTAAGAAAATTTACTTCTTAATTTTATAGTAATTTTATGTCTTAAACTGTTACCAGCCCCAAAAAATATTACAAAAATAATTTTCTATAATTTTAACTTTCCAAAAACGATCTAAAACATGTTAATAGAAATTATTCATGCTTCAGAAAATTTCTAAGACTTTTGATTATTAAAAAACCATTTTAATTTGAAGTAAAAGAAAATATTTACGTGCCTCATAAGCAGCAAAAAAAACGTTGATTGCGTTTTACTCTACATATTAGTCTCGACTCTCAAAGCGAATAATTGTTGCATTGTTTGATTAAAGAAAAAAAAAATAATTAAAGTATATTTTATGAATAATTTTTATATTCGTTTTAATACAAAATATAAGTAACACTTCTTCCATAAAACCAAAACAAAAACAAGTAAAAAAAGGTAAATGCTTACTTGCAGAATTTGTGTTATTTTTTTTTTAATGAAATGGATCAACAACGGAAGTAACCACTAAACCCAAGTGTGAAAAAGTATGTTTGATTTTTAGTTTTTAGTTGTAAGAAGCTATTTTTAGAGGTTTACTCCTCTGGTCCGGAAGCCTTTGCTATAATTCAAGAGCATACACTGTTCAAGCTCTTAAATGTTAATTAATAATTAAATTAAAAATATTTTATATGAAAACAAATATAATTTTTCTTTCATGAGAAATACAATTTATTCCCCTTTTTCTCTGTAGCCGCACGCAAAGGAAAACTATGGTTGAGGGTGGTTCAACCCCCAGTCAGGGCTAAAAATTTTTATAAAATTTTTTTAAAATAAATTTTTTTTATTCTATTGATTTTTTCTGTTTTCTTAATTTATATTTATTTATTACTATTATTTAATATTAATCAAGCTTAAGATCTCAAAAAATTGTTTTTATTTAAATTTTCCAATATTTCGACTTTTATACAAATTAATTTTTATAAATATAAATTTCCCTGAAGAAGACTTTCAAAAGAAAGTGGAAATATTGGAAAATTAAAAAAAAAACAATTTTGTGAGATCTTAAGCTTGATTAGTATTAAATAATAATAAATTTATTAGATCGAATAAGTTACTAAAATTATTTATTTATTACATTATACAGCGGCTTTGAATTTTTTCTTAAATTTTAGTTGACTCTACCGGGGATTCGAACTTTTGAATATTTAGTTAAGAAGCATTAACTCGGCACTCAACCACTGCAGCCACAAAGCTAAGTTGAGTTTGAACGATTAAGTTTTTAATTTATACTCACTTTATTTATATGGTTGCGAAGGAAACCATTTACTTTCGACCATATTTTTCTCCTTAATATGTTTACTGTAAACATATTTATGGTTTCAGTTAAAATTTTATTAAAAATAATATGATAATAATATGGTTGATCTATGACGGTAAAGATAGTATGATTAAAAATAATTAGAAACATGTTTATCGTAATCATAATAATGTTTAGATGCTTCAAATTATTAATAATATTTTTGTTTGCGGTAACCATATTCAACCATCTTTTTTCTTTGGGCGTGGCAGATATTTTGCCAACTTAAAGTTTTCAAAGTTTTTTTTTTTAAATAAAAATTTTGCTTTTAAAATTATAAATATTCATGCAATAAATACTTTAAATTGTATAGAAAATGAATACCGAGTACCCAAGATGAAAACTTAGTAAGCCTAAGAAAGTTAACATAAGAACATCAAAAAATAGCTTCTTAAGCACATGTTATTCACACAATGTTCAATGTTATACATATCATAAATCACAAAAGTGAGTACCCTAGTAACCATGACTTATGTTTTCAAAGTAGTTTTAATAAAACTATCAAAATAGTATTAAAAGTAAGAAACTAAAGAGAAATTTATTTAGAAAAATTAAAAGGAAACTGAGTACCCAGTAACCATGAGTAACATTAAAACATTATTAACAAAGTAAGCTGCGTACTAACATTAAAATAAACTTCGTATAGAATATTATTATTAAGCTCTACCAAAACATCAAGTAGAATTAGAACAATGAGTGGGAATAAGTCACTGTAGCCAAAATAGACACACACATGTAGTTACCATGACTAATATTTCTAAACTAATTTCAATGAAACTACTCGGTAGCCAGGACCATTAGCTGAAGATTATCGAGTGGCTAGAAAGATAATCGCAACAACATTGGTTGTGGACAAGATTTATCAGTATAGCGAAAAAAAATTATGCCATTCTATTCTCGCTAGAGAAAAAATAACTGTCAATAATTCGAATTATTACAGGATTCATGACTGGACATTATGGAATATTGAAACATTTAGCGAATATGAGAATCAGTCAGAACGACCTCTGCAGATTATGAAACGAAGAGACAGCAAACACAAGCCTTTGTGTTTTTCATGTTCGATCTAGTTCAAATAAACGACTCAGATGCTTCAATTTTTTTAAATTATTTTATTCATCGTTCACTGTCTTTTACTGTTAAGGATAAAGACATCCGAAATTTTTTTTTTAAATGGTTACAATGTAGTAAAATTTCATTGCAGGCTTAAACATAAATCGAATATAATCGCTAAATTGCAATCATTTCAAAAATTGCAGTTAATTTAAAATCACAATTGGTTCAATTCACTAATCAATTGTAAAGATAGTACGGCGTATAATAAATACAATGAACAAAAGGTACAAAGAACAAAAGTCACAAGTCATCGTGAACGAAAAGAACGATGAATGATAGTCACGAGTCACCACACGGTATACGAAAGGAACGATGAATTATAGTCACAAGTTATCGTATGTTAGCTTACGAAATGAACTATGAACGAGAAAAATGACTGGAAAAATCTAAAGATTAGGTGGAATGAACTATTATTAAAGCAGAACTTAATTCATTCATATTCCAAAGAAGTTATAAAGTAAACTTTTTACATTTTTAAATTCTACATTTATCATTTGAAATAAACTTTTTTGTTTCTGTATTTAGGGATACTTTAAATCTTTTGAATGTTATGGATTACTCGGTATTTACTTTTCCTTTATGACTGCATACGACTTGCACAATGTTCTAAATATAGTTCAACTTTACTCTGAATAATAAATAAATGCTTTTAACTAAAAATTTTTTGTTTTTCTTTTATTGATTTTTAGTTAAGTTTTTTTTTTTTAATCTTAGGCTAATGAGGGCTGTGGTTTTGGCAGGGTTAGCCGTTGAATTGCTGGCTTAAAGACAACATTTCTGCATCTTGCCGTTGAAAAAAATTGCCTTAATTTGTGTCTTGATTAAAAAAATAAACAGCAAAACACATGTTGCTTCTAATGCTATTAAAAAAATTATCATAATTTCTGTTTTCTTCACTCTTGCCTGCTGGCATGTTTTTTTTTCTTGTTTCTTTTCAAATAAATTTTTGTGTAACATGTGCGGCCCATATACTAAATACCATCGTACTTAAATTTCATTTAAAAAACATTTGTATTTTTGCATACATACGAGTACTCAGCATGCTTAAGGTCTTTTTTCTTATAAATTTATGCAAATGCATTAAAGTAAAAGTAAATATTTATACATTTTACATTTTAACAAATAAAATAAACAGTGGAAATTTTGAAATAATTTTTTTTTAATTTTTTTTCCTATTTAGTGCATTTGTAGCACAAATATTTAGCTGATTGGATAGTTGTCTGAAACTTCTCACTTTGCTCACCTGCCATAACTTGTGATTTCGGTAGCAGAATTGTTATTTATTAAGGTCCTCTTAGTTTTTTTTTGAACTATTTGATAAACCCTCTCCTTTTATAGTCCTTTTATTTTTTTCCCAAGGTTTTTATTAAACTATTTTTGTTTGCTTTTTTTTATACCGAAGAGGGGATTATTTTGTTTCAAATATTCATTTCAAAACTACCTGCTTGTGAGGTTCATGCAAACATTTTCAAATTAAACATGTGCTGTACTTGCAAACAGTCTTATACAAAGTTTAAAGGTTGTTGTACATTCTTGTTTAATTTTTTACTCGTCTTCACTGTGCATATTTAAAAGTGTAGAAGCAAAATTATTAAAAAAAAATTTTTAAGTAAATGTTCCTAAACATTGTATTTTTTATATAAATTAATATAAAGGCAAATTTAAAATTGGCGTTTTCTATTCCTAAAAAAACATTCTGCCTTTAAATTATGTAATATTTTAAACAAGTTGCCTAAAACTGCACAAAGTGATGCCATTTTCATTTAGTGTTTTATATGTTTACCGTTTTTAATGCGATTTGCAAATCCTGACTACCTTAACACCACTAATATACAGTTGATACAAAAAAACAAAAAAAACTTTTCACCTAAAATAAAATAAAAATAAAATTTTACTTCAAAACTGACCAATAAAAGATTTTTATGAAGAATATCTTGACGGAGAAAATGTTGAATCTCCTATTAAATAATTTACTTAATTGTATAAACAAATAGTTCACACAGTTGGAAAAAAGGCAAAATCTCACCCTCATTTATAAATTGAGTGCAAAACATCTTTTATATGCAACATGTTCAGAACAGAAAATGATATTGATTTTAACGGTAAAATTTTTTTGACACAAGAACGCAAAAATTCTTAGATGACAGAATATAGGCAACATTTTTGTTAGAAAAGAAAACGCCATAAGTGTATTCATCGTAATTGTTTGTATAGCATTTAGCTTCTAAAAATATACTTACAAAATTGTAACCCCCAAATTCATAAAAAATATAATGTGGTTAATAAGGGGTTACTTGACAAATACTGCATAGAAGTCTGTCAAATAAGCCCTTAATAAGCACATAATATTTTTTATGAATTTGTGGGTAAGTCTTTAATTAATAAATTGTAATCTCTCTGTTGCTGTATGCTATGTTGACATTAATTTTTACATGTTGTTTTTTGAACGTTAAATATTTAAGTCCTTTTAAGGGCCTTTTCTTCTATTATCTGTTTTAACTGTACTTTTGTAATATAATTCCTAATATCCGCTATATAAACAAAATATATCCCTACTCATTAAGTGATTTTGCTTTATTTTTCTTCCTATTTTTTTAATTTTTTTTGTCGAAAACAACAGATACATTAGCGACTCTACAACCACATCTGCTTCAGTCTCCGGCTGTCTGTGTTGCACAATGGCCTTAATAACAGCAAAATCAAGTCATTCTGTTTCTTTTAGTTGTGTATTTTTCTTTCTTTGCTCAACATGCATTGTTCTTGTTGGTTTTTTAATTGTTGTTGGAGTAAAATTTGTAGTTTCATTGGAGTGGTTGGTTGGTGGTGGTTGTGATGGCGGAGACATACATATTTACTATGTAGCTCAATATTGACTATTTTTAGTACTCATACTTCATTGTTATGCCACATATGGTGGTTTTTTGTTTTTCTCACAGTCTATGTTGTGTACGTGTTGTCGCTATTGTTATTGTATTTCATTATTTTTCCTTTAGTGTTTAAGGAAAGTTAATCTTACTCGAAATTTTAGAATGTGTTTAAAGAAAATAAGTTTAAGAATTTGCTTAAAACTTATAGAGTAATAAAAATAAACGACAAACAAGGCATTCACAATAAATGAGCAGGAACAGGAAAGACTCCACATTTTGGTCACATCTTCTGAAGATATAACAAACAGAATTAAGTATGGAAATCATTTATTTGGTATACTTAATTCAATATCTAGTTCTTTCTTAGTCTCCGGAAGACTTAAGTTGAAAGTGCTGCAGCTTTTATGAAAGGCGGTTAAAAATGACATCAACTCTCTGCAAGGGTTTTTAACCCGACGTTTAAACATGTTTTGGCCAGTTACTATTTCAAAATCTATAAGCTAAATCACACTAAACTCCCGTATTAATCTTAATAATTAAAAAGAAATGACATTGGATAGGACATACTCTGCAAAAGATAATAGAATAGGAGAAGATTCTTAGTTGTCAAAGACTAATAGAAAAGAAGATTTGCCTTCTCTGCTTACAAAATTTAGCTATTGATTGTGACATTAATGTTAACCAAGAACAATGGAAAATATGTTTTGGTCTCTCTTTTTTTCTATTACTCTTGATATACTCGTACATACGCTTATACATAAGTCCTGATGTGACGTAAATGTTGACACTGACTATATATTGTCACAATTAAACATTCGATTCAAAACTGAATTTTTGAGTGGTTATAAATACAGTTGCCACAACCGAAGTTGTTATAGAAACGACAAGAACTTATAATGATGATGATAATGGCCTTTACACTCAATCTGTCATTTGATTGATATTGTTGATAGATATATCTATCACAGCGTAGAAGAAAGTTTCTATCAAGTTCTTAAGGGCATTGTGAAAAATGTGATAGAAACTTTGTGTACGTGTGATTTTGTATCTCTCTCTCAACAAGAGTATGTTTTAGTTTCTATTACACATTTCTGGTAGGGCAGTAATTAAAATTTATATTTATTTTACTAACAGTCAAAACCAGTTACTTCGTACGCATTTAGTAAACCTTTTTAAGAATTCCTTAGCGAATTACTGACTTTGGAATTTTCTTTCGTAAATGTCAACTCAAGTTTTGCTGAAATGTTGCTTTGTGAGGTGTATTTTTGACGAATAAAAAGTTTCCATTTTCTAAAAGTAATTTTTGTTTAATAAGAGTTCTTATAGGCTGTTAATAGCTACGTTCTGTAAGTTTACCTTTGGTGCGAAAATGCAGAATGACAGAGATTCTGAAAACCAAATGGCGTTTTTTTTTCTAATAAAAATGTTGCCTGTATTCTCTCATCCAAGAATGTTTGTGTTCTATTGTCAAAAAATGTAACAGTTAATATCAATATCATGTTCTGTTCTCAACATGTTACATATAAAAGATGCAAAAGTGGTACATGTTTTGCGCTCAATTTATAAGTGCAAGCCCTTTTTTACAACAGTGTCAAGTACTTGCTTATAAAATTAAGTAAATTATTTAATTTGTATTTGTATGCAATAAGAGATTCAACATTTTCTCTGTCAAAATATTTTTCATAAAAATCCATTATTGATCACTTTCGAAGCAAACATTTATTTTTATTTTATTTTAGGTGCAAGTTTTAATTTAGAGGCAGAATGTGTTTCGAGAATAAAAAATGCCTCAAGTAAAATGAGTTTCATAACAATTATAAGAAGTCTTGGATTTTTTTACTTAGTCTTTGAGCTGCACAATAAATCTTACAGATTGCACTACAATTACGATTCACAATGATAGTTATAACAGGTACCACAATATGGGTAACCATCGCCTAAAACTATTAATTAAATAATTATTAAAATACTTTCAAGCCTCTACAGTCTACAACTCTTCTCACTTCTATTTTAATTTTAACCTTAGTTTTAGGGCGTGTCGAGATTACTCAGTTTGTATTGAATGTTTGTTTTACAAATTCCGGAAGCACACCTAAAAATTATTAATTTTTTTTTACTATTCCTAAAAAGGAAAATAATTTTTTATTGATGTTTCAAAGATTTTTGTTTTTTCGTTATGCCACTGACGGCAATACATTGATGGGAACGTTTTTTTAATGAAATTTACTTTGAACAGTCGTCTACTCAAGATTTATGAGTTTTTGATGCTGTAAATCTTAAGCACTTTTTCTTCATAAGGTGTTTGTTAATTTGATGTAGTTTTTTTAAGTGTCAATTAGTGTCTTAATTGTGGAGAGAGATTAAAAGCCATATGTTTGGGTATCCAATAAATTTTTTTGTAAAAAACACGCCTGAAGTGGAAGGAAATAAATACTTGTAACTACATAAGTGTGCGGGCAACAAAAGTTAATGATTGCATTCATTAATTATTATAAAGCTTTTTGAAGAGGTAAGTCCTAATTAAATCAAGAAGCAATGTGGTTTTATTGATTACATTCTATTGAAAATTTGCCCAAATTCCTACGTTAAAGCTAGTGGGAGAGAGAAAGGGATAAATAGTTTTTTATTTTAATTACACAAGATAAGAAATTAAATATATTTTTAAATAAAAGTATCAAATATAAACATCAATTCTGTAGCAGCATTACACTCTTATCCCCTTCATGCTATCCTTCTTCCCTCTTGAGAATGCCATTTCTATGACTCTATTGAAAGGTAAATTGATGTTGTAAGAAAGAATGGAAAATAAAAAAATTAAATCAATTTTTTATTTGATTTTTAAAGACCACAATACTGTACGGAATTTGGGTCAAGTAATGTTTTAATTTTTCAGGCAAATTGTATTGAAGTAAAGAACTACTTGAATCTATACAACAAGCAATAAAGAGCCACTTTAGAGCCAAGGGTTACGAAATTGCATTCATTGTAATAAATGTGTATCTTGTAACAAACTTAATTAAGCATAATTCATTTTATTAAACTCATTAGAAATTTTACTAAACTAAAGGTGTTCCAGAAAGAGTGCACTTTTTCATTTCATGCTGCAGGAAATTGATTGTTTCAGGTTTATTCATCTTTCTGAAACCACATGTCATTCAGAATCAGTTGAGATCATGAAAACTCTGATATCATGTTCCTCTAACGAAAGTGATGTCACCTCATCTTCAAAAATTAAGGCCTGACCAAAATCTGCACCATACATTTACTTGTTGTGGCTGCATTTGTTTCTCATGGATTACGTAAATATTATCTGAGTCCTAAATTTCACGAAATATGTTTCATCAAAGAAGATGCTTAAAAAATTAGAGTGCTTCCAAAGGTAGTATGGCAGCCTATCAATTTGGGGTTCGCAGGTTCTATTCCTGCCCTGATCTTGGGTGTTTTCTGCACCAATACTTGTGCCAATAAAAGGCGAAATAGTGAAAAACGACAATCACATGTTTTTAGTTGTGATTTTGGAACAGAATTGCAGTCACGCAAATGCATTTAACCCAATTATGTTAATAAATTATGTTACAAATTAAAAGATTCTTTGTGAATGCCCTTAATGTTTTTTAAAGTTCTTTTGCTTTTTACTTAAAAAATTTTTTTTTAATTTTGCAAATACTCAGTTCATTGTACTCGTTCTCTTACATTGTTTTGTCAACGACCCGCACAATTTCCATAATTTTTTTATATCCATTTGAGCAATCTAAATCAAATCACTGTCGGTCTTGATATCAAGCTAAATTAAACAGTATCAAAAATGGAACTAAAAACCATGAATGCACAGAAAAGAGAAAACACAAAACTGATATCCTCACCCACCAGAAAATTACAATATGACAAAAATATTATTGAATAAAAATAATAAAAAAAAAAGATCATGGTGCATTGTCTGTTACCACTGAACCAATAAATTACACCCAAGAAAATCAATACACAGGCAAAACAATATTATTTTTCTACTTGTATGTGAACGTGATAACAACAAGAAAATAAATTAAAACAAATTTTTATTTAAAAAAAAATTTTTTTTTATGAAAACAAATCACCCTTGCCAGGCATGAAACAAGTACGTTTGAAATACAATCATGTTTTTTTTCTTAAAATAATTGTGTGGATTTAGTGCACCGTGATTTGGGCATCCGAAAGAAAAACTGTAACAGCTATTAAAGTTACAGGCATTAAAACGCTATTATCAATTATGTATGTACATACGAGGCTAGTTATAAAGAAGGAGGTAAAAAAAATATTTTTTATTTTAGTTTAAAAATATTTCTTATGATAAGTAGATTTTAGTTTTAAAGTAAAATTTACGAAAAAATTATGTGAAAAATTTCGATAACGTTGACTTAGTGGACATGGCCTCCCACTTGCGTAGGAGCAGAGCCAATCTCAAACTCCTTCTATGGGTCACGACATTCTGTTGCAATGCAACTTTACACCAAACTTTGGGTATTATCACAGGCCTCACCATTGCCAGCGCAGAACCGAAGTTCTGTGGGCTCTATGACTCTCGAGCTACCAGACCTTATAGCAAGAGTACCACTACCAGTTGAACTTCAAACTCTTCGGAACTGTTGACCCGCCACCAACAAACAACAAAAAAGCAATAAAAACATTATAAAAGCAAGTACGAGCAAAGAACAGCCGCCCTCACGAGCAACACTTTATGTCATAAGAAATTAGACAGGCAAGGACGACACGAACAAAAAAACAAAAAAAAAAATTTACGGGGTTCCTTTCACAGATGAACCAATTGACATTTTTTTTATTTTTCACAACTCAAACTAAGGCCCTGTTTATACAAAGAAACATTGGGAAGGGAAACTTTTCGTTTGTAGGAAAATTACGGTTAGGGAGATATTGGCTTTACTTCTCTTTTCTTTCGTTGTTTTGCTTGTAAATAATAAGAGAATTCAAGATGTTTTTTGTCCAAATCATTCCTCGCCTAAGTGCGGAATAAGTTATTTTTGAAAGATGTTTTATAAAAGGCTGCTCAAACGCTTTAACTTCTTGGGAATGTCTGTTCACCCTAACCTATTCTTTAACACACTTTTAAAGAGACTTAAAAAAATGCCCTCATCGTTCTTAAAAAAAATTGTTTTAAATAAAAAGAAACTTGAGTAAGTAAAATTTGTTATAAATTAGTTGCAACATTATCTTGCAGCGTATGACAATACATAAATGACAGCTAGTCTGTGTATCTGCTATCTTTCTAACCCACTACTCCAGAGCTGCCAGCTTCAGAAACTTTTACCGAGTTTAAGAGGAATTTTCTAAAAGATTTTTTATGTTGGAAAAATTATAATAATTTTTTTAAATTTTGAAAAGTTTTATTTTTGTAAATATTTAAAGTCCATGAGCCCAAAAAGTTTACACTGAAATTGATATTGGAAATTTCTAATAACAGCAAACAAACGAGTTTAAGACAATTCTAGGTCGTAGTAGTCAAATATTTACAGAAAAAAAATCCAAATCAATTAATTTTTTTTTTAATTTTTCGTTTAATTTAATTACAAAGAAAAATTTTACGGGATTTAAAAAAATTTAAAAAAATATTTTTACAGCAAAAAGAAATTGGCAACTCTGCTTGTTTACGCGCACATGCAACATTTGTTTAACGGCATGTTTTGTGTTTTTTTTTTATTATTGATACGGGGCATTAAAAGCCATAAATTATGCTCTCACCATTTATATAGGGTAAGCCAAAAAGCAATAGAAATAGTTCTAGACATTTTGAGTGTGTTTTTTAGCTTATTCACTTATTTAAATTTCAATTATTGAAGTAGAGCCCGTAAGACTAAAACAAAACTCTCTAATTTATTGAGATTAAAAGCTTTCACTCAAAAAAAAAAGATTCAAACTAAATAACTGAGGTTTACCCTATTCATATGCATACTACCACCTCTATGCTTTTGGGAATTTTAGTATGTACATTTGAATGTGGCAAATGTTTATTGTGTGTGTTTTTGTTTTAATAAAATTGGCAGTTTTATTTTTCACATGGCAGCTTAAAAAAATTTATGTCAAATGCATTATGTCTGCCTATTGAAACCATTTAGAAATGCTTGATTTCCTTAGCAGATATTCGCAAAAACCCAAACGAATATTTCATACAATATTGACGACTTTAATGTTTTGAGGCTGTGTTCTTTATTTCATTTTTATTTTTGTTTTGTTTTATCTTTTCAATAATTTGTGTTACTTTACTGGCTTCTTTTTTTTATTATGTTAGAGAAAATAATAATAAATTGTTTTGTATGTTATTTTCTTTTAAAGTAAAATTAAATTGTGGTGGGTAATTTATATTCTGCGATATTAAGAAACATTTGGCAGGCATAACTTTAGATAGCGAGGAGTAAAAAGAGAAAGCAACCAAGACAATTTTAAAATAGCAGAACTTTTAGCTAAACTTACAAAAGTAAGCTTTTTTTAATGAAGCAACATGTTGCTCGTAACTTTTTTACGGGTATTCTTTTAAAAGAGACAGGACTAAGGAAGTTCGCCATACTTTATAGCACTGCCCACGCCTATTTTTGAGCCCACTTTTCAACCCGTACTTAATTTAAGCCTGGAATTATAGTTTGAAATATGTTATTTAGCGCTTTGGTTGGCGCCTCTAATAATAATGCTAGCAAAAATAGTGAATGGAATTTGTTCGGATGGGTATTTAAATAATTAACGCTTTTCCCTAAAAATTGGTACATACGCTCACGTAATAAAAGACTGGGTTGGGCGAGACCGTGCAAAAACATCTAGTACCTTACAAAGGAGGCAATTTTTGTCTAAATCTATATAAATAACAATTATTTTTTGTTTGTGTGATAATTTGCGTAGTATAAAATTTTTTTTTTTATTTATTTCTCAAAAAATTGTTACATCTAATACCTATACTCCTGGAAAGGGCGCCTATATACATTTGTACCGGCCATGCCCACTTAAATAATTTAAAAATCTGTTTTTTTTAACGGATTTCTTTGTTATTTGTTACAAATAACTATGTATTCTATATTTCTACGGCACACCGCGCCCACTTTTTAATTCTAAGCCAAGCTTCTCTTTACTGTAATAATTCCAACTAACAGAGTAGGGGCCTGGGCAAGCCCGTGTAAAACCAGCTAGTAAAAAATAAATTTATTTAATTTTAATATATCGCGTATATACATACTTCAGGTATTAATTAGAAACCTTAAAATTATAGCCAACTAATAATTTACTGAAAATTTTTATTTTATTAAAAAATATTTTTTTTTTTAAATTTAACAGTTAAAATTTCTAAATATTTTCCAAAACAAATATTCTTAATTTAAAACAAATTTATAAAACGAAAATTCCTTATAAAGTTTTCTTTAGTAATTTAGAAATTAATTCCAAGATTAAATTTGTTAACGAGCATTGGTAACTTTGACCCTCGGATCCCAGAGTATAGGCAGGAATCGTACCTGTGACCCCCATATAGATGGTTACAACAGGGCACCCTTTTCATTATAACAATTGATTTATTTTTTATAAAATTATACTTTATAATTGAAATTTTAAAAACATATTCATAAAGCATAAAATGAATTTGAATTTTATTTTTAAATGAAATTTTTAATACAAATTTTTTTAAAACTCCATTCAAATTAATATTAGAAAATTAAAAAAAAAGATTTTCCTAACATTTCCTTGATTTCAATTATTAACAAAAGCGGTAAAGCATTTAATAATGATTCCCATGATTTAAAAAAAAATTGTTTATAAAAGATTTAAAACCATAATTTTTTTTTTGGTTTTTCTTTGACTTATTTAGCACGTTTGTTAAAACACTTTAACTGGTGTGATTAATCTCTTTAGAACAATTTTGTTGATATCAGCCACAATTTGATAAGATTTTATTTCAACACTAGTAGTTGTTGATGTTTTTTTTTAGGAACAAATCATAAGTTATAATTTTTTATTCAGGCAAAATTAAACACAATTAATTTTTTTGCATCAATTCTGTTAATTAAACTTAATAATAAATGACTTTTTATTTAATAACTTGAAATTTACAAATTTTACTTTAAGCTGCTATTATAATTTTTTCCATTTGTTTGCTTAAAAAAATTTTATATTTTAGCTTGTTTTGGATTCTTTTTGCAAAACAAAAAAAATATTTTTTATTTAAGGTTTTATTATCATTAATTATTTTTTTTTACAATTCTTGTTTTATATTAAATTTATGTGCATGATTTGCATGATTTTTTTTTTAAGATTTATTTCTTAAAACTCTGTATTGAAACTCACTCAACACTTTTAAGTTTTTTTTCTCATGTGATGTTTTAAACTGTGACTAGAGCTGGCAATCAGTTAAACAAATAAACACTTGCTTCTTAATTAAATGCGTAGCGCCAAAACTTACACATACTACAAAAAATAAATTAGAGCCTTTCAAAGTTTTTTTTTTAAACTTTTTTTCTTGAAACGATCGATTCGTAAAATAAATAATAAATTTTTAAACACAACTTTCCGTTATCGAGTTTTACCACAAACAAATGTTAAGAACGAACTAAATTTATAAAGACAATCGTAAAACACACGAACTCTTATTGCTCAATATAACAGAAGTGATATTGTATAAAAAGAGCCAATAAAGAGAGTTAAAGAAAATGTAAACAGAGGGATTTTCATAAATGAGAGAAAACCAGATTGTTTGGCAACATGTTGCTAATAACAGTAGTAAATAACGCTCATGGAAAAACATTAGTTAATTCCATATTATGTATATTAACAATTTGTGCAATATTTCCACATGCAGGCCATATAGAGATTAAGAAGCTTATTGAGTGCCTTTTTTTTTTATAAATTTTTTAATTTATAAGGCTCGGAGCTTTCAAAATATGTTTTTAAATGAATTAGATTTTTTATTTGCTGTAATACATAATAGCAGGGAGTATATTTGTTTATATATATAATGATATAACCATTGAGAAACATTTTAAATGCTAAGCAGGATTGCTAAAATATTTTTTTTATCCACATTTGCAGATGTGTGAGTTCTATGAGTTTCTAAATAATTACTGCGATGGTTAACATGCTGAAAATTGATTTTATTTAAAACTGTTTACAGCACTTTTCGTAGGTTAAACGTAACTTTTAGTTTTATATGAAAAAAAAAAAAAGAATTTAAGAAATAATTTTTTTATTATTTTTTAAATTTTGCACAGCATTGCGAAAATATTTTTTTCATTTGTTGATTTTGATGTCTTGAGAGATCTTTAAAAATTCCTGCTTAACACTTATGACACACTAAGGTAATCATTTTTCATTTACTTAAATCAATTTTCTAACCTCACTTTGCAATTATTTTATTTAATTTATTTTTTTATTCAACAATATGCACATTAATTTCGTACATTTATCTCTTATAACCTGAACACATCAAAAGCTACCACGGAACTGAATTTAAGTTTAGCTAGCGGAAAGACAGCTTCCCCAGCATCATCCACAAAAAGGACAACAACTTTTGCTTGTTTGTTGTTGTTATTATTCTTTTTTTTTTATTAAGCCATCTTCTTCTCTAGTATTTGCCAAAACTATGGGCGCCTATGTGGCGCCAAAGAATACACAGCAAAATAAAAACCACTATTTAACGCTTTTTTTGCGCATAACCAACTGACAAACTCCTCTATCTAAACACAATAAAGTTATTTTCAATATGTATTATAAACTGTCGTCTGTCTAGCAGTTACAGCTATTTAGAGATACCACATATGGATGGCAGCAATGCCAATAAAATAAAATTTAAAGGTTTTCTGACATTTTGTATATAAACAAAACAATTTGTTTGGCAAAAACAAAATTATGTAAATGGTTTTCTTTTTTCCTTATGACACACTGATTTTATTTGCAATAAAATAATAATAATTTTGTGAGATTTTTGACTTTTAGTTTAAAAAATACAGAGGGTGGATTTAAAGTCTCACATATATATAAACAGTTTATAAATGGATGTGTATGCCCTTCTTTCTCTCTCTGTATGTGTATACGTGTTCTTTGTTATATCAATGTTGCAGACTTTTAGGCGTCCCTAGTTTAAAGAAGGGAAGTTTGTTGGTTTTAGTTTGATGTTCTTAAGCCAAAAAGTCAAGGGAGTAGATAAACAGCCCAAAAGTGCTTCGCTTGACTGCCCACCTAACTGACTGTCTGCTTAAAGTAAAACCTTGACAATCATTTTAGATGAGTTGAGAAAATTAGAGATTTTTGTTGCCAGCTAAAACAAACAAAAATTACAAAGTCAAAGTAAGTCTATGTACGTAGTCTGGTAGTAATCATTACTATTTTTGCTTATAAGGTTATAAGGACGTTGTTTTTATACATACACACATACATACATTTTATGTCTATTTGCTTAGAGTACATAACTTTGGCGCCATGACACACAGAGTTAATGTCCTGTTATTATGATTTATTTACTTTATGCATTCGAGGTTTTTTTTTATTTAAAGAGTTTTATCAATGAGGTTGTAGGCAAATGTGTTGTTTCTTCTAGAAAATGTATAGGAGTAATAAAAGATAATAATGTTTACATACCGCAGCATATTAATTTTTTTTCTTTTGTAAAAAGTTGGAAAACAGCACTTACCTGTAATAAAAAGAATTAAATTTATAAAATGCATTAGTTTATTTTAAATAAAATTTATCTAAAAAACATAAATATTTTAATTTTATATATACAAAAAAATGCAATACAAAGATCAAATGTTGCTGGCAACATGTTGCCAAAGAAATTTATATTTTAAAAGTCTTTAAAACGAGATTCATTCACTTAGGGTGTTTTCTTTTCTGAAAGAAAATGCTGCCCTTTATTTCTGTAACACTTTTTAAATGTTACTCATACACTCATGTTGTGGTACAATTTTTATGATCACAATCGAACAAAAAAGTTCGATCAAGCAATGTAGTATACTTACTAGGGCGGGTCAATTTAAAAATCGCACAAATTACAAGGAAAATCGTATTCTAGGGATCAAAATAAGAAACTTTGCCGAAGGAACCATACCTCTGCAATGTATTTTAATGTCCCGACTTTTGATCCGAAGGGTCAAATTTTGAAAAATCTCACTTTGACCCATTTAGAGTGCCTCAATCGTGTCAAAATATATGACCGACCCCCACTAACTTAGTAATAGAAAAGAAAATAAAAAAAATTAATACTCACAGATAAAAAAAATCGAAGGTAAAACATGCAGCATTCTTTACACTTATTCGTGCAACATGTTTATATAATATAATTTGGAAAAGAACATAAAAATGTATAAAAGTCAAAATAAATGCAACATTATTGCCAGAAAAGAAAACACCATTATATTCAGTGTTCTTCTATATTCCGAATCGCAATATTTTATTTAGATGTGTATAGTACTGAACACTGTATAACTGCTTCGCTTTAAAATTTGAAAAAATTGATTTTATACCCTTCATTGTGAGTAAGAAGGGTACATAAAACTACTAGATTTTTTTGCCTGCTATCGCCCGACCCTGTCCTTTATTACATATAATATCCTAAGAGTATAGAGAGCGCATGTACCAATTTTTAGAAAAATCTGTTAATTGTTAAAATACCCATACGAACAAATACTCGTACAACCATTTTATAAAATGGCTCATATATCTTTGCTAGCATTGTTAGTAGAGACGCCAACTAAAGTAGTAAATAAAATATTTAGCAGCATAATTTCAGACTTAAGTTAAGTATTTGTACACATTTTAATGAACAATAGAAGTGAAAATCGTTAAAAACTGAGCATAAAAATGGGCGTGGCTGATCCAAAAAATATGACAAATTTCCTTAAAGTATAGAGTTTAGTCCTTTCAAAAACTAAAAAGAGAAAACGAATTTTATTTATATAGATTTCTAACGCTATTTAGGCGTTTTTAAAACATTCATCAAATGTTCTTGTAACACAATGCGTTATCAACAAGTATCTGCACAAAGTTTAATAAAATAAAAAACTTTTTAAAAGTGTGAATAGCTTAACCCTAAAATAAAGAGAGTGCGAAACATGCAACACCCTTTACAGAAAAGAACATAATATTAATTAATAATGTCGTACTTTTCATAAAAAAAAAATGCGATATGATGTTTTCGTTAAATTAATTCCGCTGCATTGTTATTTTTCGATAAAAAGAAATTCACCTTAGTTTATAGAAGAGAGAAACTAGAGTATTAACACAATGGCGGGCACAGAATGTAAGCAAATTGTGACAGATTTCAATTACTTTGAAAAAAGTAGGCGTGGCCGATACAAAAGTCTATAGAGACTTTTTTTAGAATACAAAGATTATATTCAGTAAAATTTCTGAGAAATTTTTTGGCAAATATTTTTAATTGTTAAATCATTATAAGTGGGAGGAAACATATTTTCGCATTTTTTAAACCTTCCTTGCATAAATAGTTTAAAAGCAAAATTAGCCAAATCAGTTCAGCTTCCTAAGTTTTTATTCAACTGCCAGACGTCAAATCATATTTTTATGTAAAAAGTTTGGCTCACTATATTTCTGTATATGTTTGTGGCAAGTGTAATTGAAAACTGAAAAAGTTTAGTTACAAAATTTTTTTTCTTCTTTTCTTTATTAATGTCATAACGCAATTGTAGAAGAAAATATTTTTTTAATCTTTTACTTTTGTATAAACTTAAATTTTTGTTTGCTAAACTTTCAAACAAAAAATAAAAAAATTATTTGTATAATTTTTTTTTTCAAATAAAGTCAACTAATAATTTTTTTTACTGATAAAGTTTTCTTACGAAACTGTAAACTTGCTCTATTTTTATTTTACATATATTTTTTTTGTTGATAATGAATGCCATTACCAAAAAGTTTTCCTACTAAAAATTAAGAAAATAAATTTTGGTTTTAACAAACTAGACATTTTGAGAGAATTTTGTATGTTTTATAAAATCTGTTAAAGTAAATATGAAAACAAAGTTTTGTTGAAGTAATTAATTTAACAAACAAGAAATTTTTATGTTGTTTGAGCTTTAAAAAAAAACAAAAACGTTTTTAAATGGCTGGCTTTCTGTTACAAAAAGATAACTTATTATAAATATAAAAATATTACAAACCACTTACAAATAGTAAATTCAAAATTAATAATATATTGTGTATTTACATCATAGTGTCATAATTAAGAAAAACATGATTTCTTAGATGAGCCATTTCAAGTTTGGAATATAAAAAAAAATAAATATTTTATTCTGAATACAATTTCATACTCATTAATTACATTTCTGTAATTTAAAATTTTTTTTTAAAATAATTCAAAGTAATTTTTGAGTATCTGAGCGATAGATTACAAATCTAGATAGCCTACGTATTCTTCTATGGTTCGTCCGGAAGTTGCTAAAATTAATCAGGGCAACAGCACTGGAGTATATGGAAATTTCAAATTTTTTTTTTAAAATAATTAAAAGCAATTTCAAATCTAGACGACCTACCATTCCGCAATCTTCTTGATAAATCAACGTATTTGTACCCTTGCATTTATATTTATCCTAAACATATTTATAAAAATGTCATAAATACTAAAAACATATTTCGTTAGAAATATTTAATGACATAAGACGTATTTGATAAATATACCATAAAATATACTGAAAATATATTTACAAATACTAAAAAACGTAAGGGGTTACGTTAAAACATATTTAACTCGGCATGTTCATCTTGACTCACTTGCCTAAATGAAATAATATCTATATTGATAAAATATAGATAGAAAATTTTTCTGTGCCAATAAAAAAAAGTCGCTTAAGTCGACTTTTGTAACAATTGACTTGTTGTCGCAATTAAGTCACTATCTTTATTGTTGTGCTTCAGGAATGGTGGGGCGTTATATTCCACAATTAACGAGATACCATTGAAAACAGCATCTTTTACTAGAATAGAAAAAAATTTTATAAGAAAAACTTTCAAGATTTAGTGGTTTCTCCATGTGCTGCCAAAGTTTTAATAAGTCCTGTATCAATACATATTTTTCTTTCAGTGTATTATCGCATTTGATTATCAGACAATTCTGTATTTCGAACCTGAATATTTTATTCAGAAGTGAAAACACATATTCTGTAATTTAGCTACAGATTAATTTTATTTTATTTTGGGTAGGAATTTATTAATGAAATTAAAAAAAAGACAACAAAAATGTTTTATTTAAGAAGAGGAAACAAAGTCGATTAAACATAGGAATAGCGTTAGCAATTTAGAGAAGATCGACGTATATTTTAAGGCAACTTTAACCTTAAATTTTGCGGACGCGGCTTTTAATTATTAAAAGTAAAAAATGCACTTCTTCATTTTAAGATAAAAAACACGTATATTTGAGAGAGTTGTGATTTTTTATTGACTTATATGGAAGATATATGCGCATTCAGTATGGAATAATATATTTAAGCTGGCAATTCTGTCAATGGGTAATGGAGCAATATGAAGTCAATGCCAATTTTTCGTAAAAAGTCATCTTCTACCATGAAACGCATTTTAATCTGAATGGCTACGTGAATACACAAAATTGTCAGAAAATCCTCATGCGTGACAAACAAATTCAAACAATTGATTTTTTGCCGCCTGAAATGAAAAATGCACTCTCTTTTGTTTTGAATACTTCACCCTTATTATGGAAGTCGCCGGCGACTTTTTGTTGACTTTATTGTCACTGTCGTATTTAATTTTTACTAATTTCTTATAATAATTTTCTTCTATTATACTTTTTTAAATTTTAATGTTTAACGAAGTATTAAGTATAGAATACATTTTTAGTTTAAATATTTTTGAACTCAATTTTACGACTACCGTAATTTTAATTTCAAATGTTTTAAAAATTAAAAAAAATTTCAAAAATTTTTTTTTTAATTTAAATGTTGGAAAAAAATACTTTAAGAAGCTTTTTTAATTAAAAAAAATTATTGACGTATTGCAGGTGTTACGTGGGGTTACCACTTGCTCCGTTTTTGTCATCGACAGAAAACGGCGTCGTTTTTTATCATTTATAGTAAATCGGTATTACATTTCTCAATATTGATAAATACTGATGGCAGTCGACACTATTTTGGTATTATGTAAGAACGACTGCTATCAATATTCCAAAAAAATTCACCCCTATTAAGTAAGTCGCTACCGACTTTTTGTTAACTTTATTGTCACTGTCGTTTTATAGCGACAATACTGTCGTCTCCTCGCTGAAATTGCATGTAGTGTTTCCGATTACATTATGGATAATTTGTAAGAAATAAGTGTCATCTCTATATAAATACAATTCCTATATATTTTGGAAACATTTTTAATTTTGTATTAAACATAAAATAAAACATGTTTTTATGTGAGAAAATGAAAATTCTGATGATGAAGTATATCAAAAAAATGTTAGGGTGCAAAGGAAAGTCTTAAGGAAAGGGTCGGACATTTTTTATTTGTATAGTAGCAAATATTTTTCATTAAAGATTTTCAAATTTACTTTTTGCAAAGCCCTTAACAATGGTTATTGGTGAACAACTCAAATTAATTTTGTAACGATTTTCTTCCAGTCGGTTTTAAAATTGCTGTATTTTACTCCTCCATAAAACAGTATTGGTAAACTTTGATTGCTTTCTTGCTCAGCATTTTAATATAATTTCTTCTTTTGCAAGGCTTAAAAAAATTTAAAGCGTTTTGAAATATGTGGCTACAAAAATGTCGTTATTTCAACTCAAGGGCTACTTAAAAGCGTCTTACATAATACTAAATAGGCATCAACAGTAATCGACTTATGTGAACAGTGACTTCGTCGATAAAACTTTTATTTCGTTACTGTGTTGTCGTTTCTACTTGATAGCGACTTACATAATATGAGTGATTATATTATATTTTCCATCCCTGTTAAATACTCACTTAATATTTGCTGTCTGCTTAGCATTGCGTTATAAATGTTATTTCAGTTAATGTAGAAAATTATTGTAAAATTTGTAGTTTTTAAAAAGTTTATTTTTTTTGTGTTATCACTGCTGCAAGCGAGCGTTTAATGTGTTTCAATAAAACGCATGTACATGGGCTATAAAGTGCGTGCGTATAGTTTTTTAAGGGTCATAGAGCCACTACATAAAATAAAGCTAAAACCATTTAGTAAGGCATAAGCATTACAGATAAGATAGACAGTGTTTTTTAGTTTTCTTTTGTGTTTACTTTTCTATGAACATACACACGCATACACACAAATACATGCGCCTTTAAAGTCTTTATCTTAGATGAAAAAGAAAACTTAAGAAATGTATTACAAACAGAAAAAAAAAACAAATACAACAAAAAAAAAAAAAACTAAACTATTAAATAGAAGTTATGTTGATGTAGGTTATTTCAACAATTTTTTAATGTTGCTTACAATATCGTCTATAAATATTTCATGTTATACATATCGCCATATGATATTAAAAAAGCCCTAAGTTATAAAGATTTTAAATTTAATCATCAATTACTTATTCGAGCAAAAATTAAAAAAAGAAATTTGTTTCATACCAAGAGAGTTTCTTGCTTTTCCTGTAAACAGTTTACCTCCTTATCCAAAAATAATTAATGTAGACTTTAAGAAAAAAATTTTCTTATGATTATTTTTATAGCCTCTACTTTGAAGGCTACATTAATTTTTTTTTTTAATTAGAGGTTTTCGAATTAATATAACGGCATATTACTTATTATATTGTAAGCATAACAGTTAATTTCTTTATTTGACGAAAAAATATTTATAAATACCATCCATTGACTTTAAGAGTGTCATAACTTCAAAAATGTTTTTTTCTTTTTCAAGTATGTATTTGACCTTTCTTTTTTTTTTAATTATTAAAACAGTTAGTTTTTTTAAGCTTGAGATCGGATTTTAATTATTAATTTTTTTGCTGATATTTCGCTTCCTCTTTGAGTAGTTAGTTCAGAATATAATTATAAATTAAATTATTAACAGTCGTGCCCAAGCTGGCGTGTCAAGTGTTTTTTATCTGTCAAAAATTCTCATGCCTATACATGCGCTGAGCAGTTGGACAATCCAATTTTGATTTTGTAGTGAAGTTGGCTGCAAAACAATTGTTTTTAATTTTTTTTATTGTGGATCAGTAATGATATTTTAGCTTGTTTTTTTTTTTAACTGGCATTTTTAATTCTATTTTTGTTTGTCTTTAATGGGTTTTATTAAACAAATTGAATACGTACCGCCAGCACTCTTATTTAAGTATGATGCTTTAACATAGGTTTAGGTTGTCTGTTATTTTTATTATTATTATTAAAAAATCAATTAATTTTTACTGACTAAATTAGTTAATATTCAAATTGGCTATTTTTTAAGCTTGAATTCTTTTTTTAAATTTATTTTTATATCTAACTAGCATTTAAAAAGTTTTTTAAAATAGTCCAAAGTAACTTCTGAGTATTCGTTCAGTAGACTACCAATTTAGACGACCTCCCCTTTAGAATGATATATGCCTCATCACGTAATCTTCCATGATTCTTCTGATATGTATCCCATGACGTAATTTTAGGTTCCCATTTAGGTTCGTTTTCATAAAAAAATCAAAAAGTACCATTAAATTTAATAAAAAGTACTATTTTATCCTTTAAATGTTTGACTTTACTCTGGATCGTTTAATTACAATCTCGCACTTCTGGGTTTGTAAATAATAAAATATCAAAAAAATACCAAAAATTCAAAAAAAGTACCATTTGTCACTTTAATGGTTTTGCACTTTTTTCAGGACTGTTTGAGCCCAACCTTGTACTTTTACATTTGTTCACATTGCAAGATCGAAAAGTACCATAAAAAATACTATTTTGTCCTTTAATTCGAGGTTTGCATGTATTATAATATGTGCATTATAAAAAATAGCATTATAAAAAATAGCACTAAAATTTATATTTAATAAAGTCTAATCTTTTTTCCCCTTTTTGGTACTTTTTTCTTACCTTGAAATTTGTTTAAAAAGAGTGTTTTATTGGGTTTTACAAATTAATAATATAATGCTCATATGCTGCATCAATTTACATAAAAGTTTATGTTTGGAAATAGTAGTAATAAGGGGTACATATTTTACCCCTTATTTGCTCAAATTTTTAAAAAGTGCCAATATACATTGGAGACCTTTTTAAGAAGAGAAGAACACAATTTAGTTTTTGTTGCTGTGATTCTTACTTTGAAAGATAAATGGGGTTAAAAAAAACGTACCAAAATTAGTTCTTACCCTTTTTATCGCTTAAAAGTACAAACATTGCAAAAGTACCAAATACCCATCCGCCCATTTTTTAGTAGAATATTTTGTAGTTTGAATTTTGGCGCTATCTGTAGTAGTTCCGGAGAAATAAAAAATTAAATTTTACTCTTTTTTACCCCCTTAATATTCGAATTTCAAAATATCCCTTCTTATTCTTCCTACACATTGGGACAGGAAGCTGCTTATAGAATTTCAAGCCCGTAACTTAGCCATTTGGGCTAAGTCAGTCAGTCAGTAACGTAATTTTTTTATATGTATAGATAAAAACAAATTTATAAAATAAGACCTCAAGCTTAATAAAATAGCCTGTTCAAGCTAGTTGAACATTAATATTTTTTTTAAGTATTATTATTATTGAATTATTACTGTGAGGGAAAATTTATTTGTAAAATTTCCCATCTTTTTTATCGTACTATTTACAAATCAAATCAAATCAAAGAATATTGTATATTTTAAGGCACTTTTTCCTCATCCTTCAAACCTAAAGATTTAATTAACTCTTACCAAATTTTATATTGAAGTTCAAATTTATATTGAAGTAAATAAATATTGTTACATCAACGCAACTTTAATTCATCAACTGCATCTATAAATTTTATAATATTTTACCCCAAAATACTCAAGCCATTTTAATTAAAAAGAAAAAGGTCAAATAAACTAACAAATAAATTTCTTTATACTCTCTACGAATAATTAAAAAACATTGGAATAAAATTTTTTAAATTTAATTTTTTTCAATTTGTGAAATTTCAATTTTCAAAAAAATCATGTTTTTTGAAGTATGACACTATTAAAGTAAATGAGCTATATGTGCACATTTTTTAATGCTGTTCAAGTACTACATGTTTGAAAGATCTTGAACTGTCCATTTTCGTTAAACATGCTGCAAATGCTTGAGCAAAATAAAAAAAATTGTAGTTTTAATTATTTGGTGAAAATATTTTTCTTTACTACATTTTGCTACATTTTATTTCAGCTCATAAAACACTTTGTTCGTTTGATAGATCGTGTTTATTAGCAGTTGGTTGGCTGGCTAGCTGGCTGACTGGCAGACTTGACTGACTGACAGACCTTTTCTGCATCCACCCATTTTGTGTGGACATAAAAAAAACGATGAGTTGTCAGGCGTTTGTTGATTCCAGTTGCCATACTATATGGCAACTGCCCACTACAACTCATTACATTTTTTGCCACATTTCTCATACACCACTCATTCCGCAAATAAATACAATGACAGAGCAATATTTCTACAAAGAAAATAACAATAAATGTTGTATATCGACTTTTTTGTTATTGTGCAATTCCTTTAAAAGAAACTTAGCACACACACATACGATTACAAATAAAGCAAATGGTTAAAAATTTTTTTTACAATATTAAATGTGATTGCCTGCAGCATTCATTAGTTTACGAAAGTCTAGCTTGCAGTTCACCAAAAAAAAAGTTTCATTAAAAGCAAATGCTTAGTTAAGAATTCTGTGGCAAAAAAAGCTATTTAAGTTAAATTTCAAAAAATTACTTTACGTTTAAAGGACTGTAATGTCAGTTCAATGAAAAAAAGTAAATTTTTGTTAAAATTTTAACACACATTTTTGCACATAGTTTGAGTACTCTTCTCTTTGTGAGAATAAGTGGGTGAATTCGACTTAAGTTTCGTGAATTAAGAGCTAATCTATATAATTTGGTAGGATGGCTTCCGTTGCGGACTGACAGCCTTCAATTAGAATCCCAAGATTCCGTTTTAAGTCATCTACCAGCCTAGAATATGTAGTAATAAACTGAGCTAGATCCACCCTGTGACATTAAAATATTTGAGAAGGTTTCTTAGCCCTCAGGTGAAATACTGTCTCCTTAATCTCAGGTGCTCGATAGCTGTGCCGGTTTTTGCCTGCTGGCGTTCTTGCCGATCGTCCAGTGACCATTTTCTATAGCCAACAGTCTGAAAACACTGTTTAAGAATTAATTTATTTATGATGATAAGCCAGAGTGTACTGATCCCGAACTGACAAAAATTAAACCCATTCGTTTGATAGTTAACCTTTTCTGAAGTTATAACTGGGTTAAACAAAGCACTCTGTATTACTTAAAAAATAAAAGAATAAAGTGTGATTTCTAAAAAATATTTTTATTTAAGAAGTAGTAAAAGAAGACCTTTTTAAACATGACAAATATTGAAATAAATTTGTCTGAAAAGTAGCATTTTTGTTTTGAAGTTGTAACTTTACTCACAGACAATTGCGCTATAAATCCAATGAAATGATTTCATGAAAACGTTTGTTTATTCAATAAAATATTTCATAAATTATATAAATTAAACATTTTCAGTAAATTAATGAATATTTCAATGAAGTTAAGAAATATATTATCTATATGAATAAAATTAATTTTCTGTTTGTTTGTTCGCTAAAAAAAATTTTGTTTTTCGGCGGATTTGTCTTTATACTCCAAGGAAGTTTTAAGCCGAACACGCCCATTTTACGCCCACTTTTAAATGATTTTCACTTGCCATTCTTCAAAAAGATGAGTGCCCATATTTAATTTAAGCCTGAAATTATGCTTTGAAATATTTTATTTGCCACTTTGGTTAGCGTCTCTGATAATAATGTTAAAAAAACATGGCTGTATTTATCTAAATGGATGGGTATTTTACAATTAAAATTCTATTTTTATAAAATCGGGCAAAAACATCTAGTTAGTTTAATAAAATGTCATTGACTGCAAAATTATTAATTTTTTGATGAATTCATGATAAAACTGAGACAATACATTGAGAGAATTATTTCTTTAGTTTTCAACCAAAGAAATATTTCATTAAACTGATTTATTGATTCAATGAAATATTTTCAATAAATTAAGGATTTTAATTCATTAAATTAATTAATATTTCATTTTATTAATGATTGTGATTGTTTCAAAAAATATTTAATTTTTCACTGTATTAAAAACAAAATTCAGCACATGTATGAATTCAATTCTGTTTAGAAAAAACCAAATAAAACGAAATACATAGTTTTTCCTTAATGCCCTAGAATTATGAACAAATCAGGAAACCAAGCTGGCATTTCAGCTTATCATTAATTTTCCTATTGAAACCTTCAAGGCAATTTTTAATAATTCAACTATAAAAACTCTTTTAATATTAAAAAAAAATTTATATTATTTTATGCAATTTCATAATACAAATAACAATATTGATTAAAGCTAAACTACCTTCAATAAATTGCCTTTTAATGCAGTGGCTTTGGTGGTGCCAACGACAAAACATTGTTAAGATGGATGGCTTCAATAGCTTATTTGCCACATGCAAAAGATGCCAGTTAACAATGAGTTGCAGATATTGAAATAAAAATAAAAAATATTGTCGTTTGTTATGCTTTGCGAATGCAATAAAATTAACAAAAAAATATATTTTTTTAATGATTTGCAAATATTGTGCCCACTTCAAGGAAATAAATACTAAAAATTAAAAAAAAAAATCATTTTATTAAATTTTAAATATTTTTTTTTAAACTGCTTGTGTGTATCAAACTTAGCTTTAAAGCAGATTTAAAATTAGGTCAAACCTCAACCTCAACTATGCTGTCTTTTTTTTTGTTCTTTTTATTATTTACTTTTATCTCATATTGATTGTATTAGACATTTACTTGTCACTCACTTCAACTTTTATTTCACAGACCAAAAATATTTCCTGCAGATTTCATTACCTCCATACATTTCCAACATCTAAAAGATTTATTTCGTTTGCCTATACAAAATCAACACAACGAAACAACAACAAACAATTTTGTTTTATTTTATTTTAACTAGAAAGAAAACATTGTGTTATGGTTATGCTTTACTTTTCTTGTTTTCTGTTAACTATTTAAAACCTCCAACTTCCTTTAGATGGTTTCCCCGTAATAAAAACTAAACAGCAAAATCTTATAGAAGATGAAAGAAAGCAAGGAAAAAAAAACCCAAACACTTTATCTGCAAACCACTATAAACTGCATGTTTGGATGCCATAAAAGTGTAAAATGCTGCAGTAGAAAACTAAATAAAAATACCTAAACGTTGGTATTATGAGCATCATTTCGTTTTCAAAGTATTTGCAGTTGCACAAATATGTGTTGCAAGTTTTTCACCAACAACAGTAAACAACATCATCGCCTTATTGTCACAAGCCTCATTTACAGCTTAAGCAACATTGATGAATTTTTAAGTGACCGCCAAACTCTTATTTAAGAAAAGCAACAGCATATTTTATAACATAAAAAAATTAATAAAAACAAAGCAACAGCATCCGTCTGTAAAAATAAATAAAAATAAAAACAAAAAAAAACACTAAAACATTAACAGCCAGTGCGTTATATTGTCTGTCCGCTGACCAACCATTTTTACCTTAAATTATTTTTTTATTTGTTTTTTTTGGCGCACTGTATGTGCTGGTACTGTAAAAATTGTAGCAAAACTGTAAAATAACTCAAACAGTTATTTGTTGCAAGCAAACTTGCAGTATAGAAAAATGGCCATCAGCAAAAGTAACTAAAATAACAAATTTTATTAGAGGAAGGAAAACTTTAAGAAAGCAAAACTGTATGTTTATGGGGGTTTTACATTGTGATACTGAGTAAAACAGCTTGTCAGAAAATCAAATGAAATAAGAAAGCATGATAGTGTGCAAGCAATATGTGAAAAAATACGTATAGAAATTTGACAGTTGGATCTCCGAGTGACCAGAGGTTAAAGAGTGCAGATATATTATGCATTTTTCTTTGTCTCTTTTGCCCAAACTCAGAATTTTTATTCTGTTTTGCTCAGTTAGTTCTAAAAAAATTATTTTTCATTATTTACATTTCGCACACATGAATTGTAAAATGTAAATTTTAATTAGAGAAATAAATTTTTTTAACAAAATATTTTTAATTTTCTTTTATTCGTAATAATCAAACTCTATATCTGTCTTTCTTTTGCAACCACAGAATAAAACGCTGACTTTTTGAAAATTCTAACCTCAAAACTTACATATCTAGCTACTTTGTGAATCGGATGTCTGTCATTATATTTAGAAAATTTTCTAAACATTTTTAGTCAACAACTCTTTTTTATCTAGTGCTATTCTTCTTCACTTCCTCCTATACAGAAGGGACTACATCAGCGAACCCAAGTGAGCCCAGCTTCTGTTTTCTTATTTGGGCGCCCTGTGTAATGTAACCTAACCTACTCAACAAAACGTAATCAAAAGAGAGAGTACATCAATAAAATATATAACCCCAAAATTTTATTTAAAAAAAAAATTAATATTGATTAACGAACTTATCTTGGGCGGCGCCACTTGCAGGATCTCACTCCGCATGTCGACTATAGAGGTCGGCATGCTGTACCGCTTCATTAGAAGCAATAATTAGTTTAGGTGATGGATTCATTTTTTCCCTACTATCTTTAACCTTTCTATTTCTATTTGCTGTACCACAAAGGGATAACATCGGAGGACCCCAGTGAGCCCCCTTCTGTTTTCTTGTTGGGGCGCCCTGTGCAACCTAACCTAACTGATTAAATTAACCCATTACTGGTATAATCATTTGTTCACTTCAGTTAAAATATTTCAAAGCCAAATTTTTTTTTGCAAAATTTAGAACTTGCTGCTAAAGTTTTGTTTATAAAAATACGACTGAATTGCATGATTCTTAAAAGTAAAAACTATATTTTTAAGAACTTGACGCTCTTTAAAAAAAAATTATTTTTAATTTGCCAGAAAGAAACAGTCATTTCTTTAAGTTGAAATTGAATAACATTTTAATTGCATACTAGTACAATTGTGCTTTTTGTCTATTTTCTTTTTCACTATTTTGCAAAAGAATTTTGCCTTGCAATTTTACCTTTACTATTTTTGCTGTTCTTGTTTTAATTTACTTAATTTTGCTGTGGCATTTTTTTTTGGTGGTATCTAGTATCTTATAAAACTAACGTGTATAAAAATTTAAACATTCGTACCGCTGGCTTACTGCAATAGTGTCATAACTCAAAATTTGTGCTTTTAAAATTAATAAATATTTGATATAAGTTTTTTTCTCCAAGACTTGCATTAAAAATTTTCTAACTTACGTTATAACACTATTGAAATAACTGGGACTACATAACGTGATTGTGGTGGTAGTGGTAGTTCATTTCTGGTTAAAACTAACAGCAAAAATTATGCAATTTTATGTTGCCGTAAACCTCAAAAATTATGGCATGAAAATAGAAATACAAAATGAAAACTTTCTAAAGGGTTGTTATGAGCTTAAGTTTATGTTGGCTGTCAGCCAAAAGGCAAGAAAAAAACTCTATAACAATTGTTGTTGTTGAATATATATAAAAAATTTATAAAACGACTTTAAACAGTTTTTTTTTGCACCAACAATTATTAAAAAAATGCATTTACTTTTAAATTTATTAGTAAAATAATTTTTGTGTTTAAAATTACAACACTTTTGTACAGCAGTGTATGTTTAATAATAGAAAGTAAATTTTAAAGCTGGCAGTGCTGTGATGTTTATTATTTTTTTCATGACACCAATGTGAGTGCAGATGAATATGCGTACAAGTATATATTATGGTATTTATTTATTTCACTCAACTGGCTCGTTGGTCTAGGGGTATGATTTCCGCTTAGGGTGCGGGAGGTCCCGGGTTCAAATCCCGGACGAGCCCAAGTGAATTAAAATTTTTTTATTTTTCGTAAAAAATTTTTCATTTAAATAATAAAAATTTTTAAAAAGGATTCCTATAAATTCTACTTTATCAAAAATTTTACAATTTTAGTTTATTTTCAGTAAAAAAAGATTTAAAATCACGAAAAAGGTGTGCGCGCACAAAATCATATGATGCCTTACGAAATCAAATCACCTGCAGCATTTTAAGCATTTTGCTTTGAATTCCTTAACAAAATGCTGAAATACACTTAATTTGAATTGTTTTTATTAGTTTTTGTCACAAAAAATTAATTATTTTTCACAACGGAACCGTAATTTTATTAATTTTTAAATACGCTTTATTGTGTGGAGAATTTTTTTCTTTTTTTTTTATATTTTTCGTGATTTTCAGTTTTTATTCTTCTTTTTCTGAGCAAAAGTTTTTGTAAACAAAGCAAAAGACCTTTAAGCTCGTGATTGAGAATAGTAAAACTCACTAATCAAAAGCTAAAATCTCGTGTTTTCCAGAACACCAAAAAATAACTAACGTGATTTTAAAATTGTTTGTGGTTTAAAATCACAGTGATTTCAGAACATGTCTGATTTTGCTGGTTTCTCAAAATTATACTAATAATGGCATTACGATTTGGTTAGTGTTATCTATTACACGAACACACGTCTATACCACCAAGTAAAAAGAGATGAAAGTTTTAAGGTTAGAATTGAGAAAGCTTAAGCAGCTCATTCTGCGTCTTACTACCCATCAGAGATCTACGTGAATCCGATTTAAATGTCTTTTTTTTTTTTAAATGTGTATTGCATTGTTATTAAACATAAACTAAATGAATGGTGTCAGGATTGCATTTTCTATAAGCAGTTTCAATTAAAAAAAGCAACGAATCAATTAATAATATTAAAGCTTTTTAAGTAAAGCTTATCAAAAGTAAATATATTTTGGACTGTATGTGCTATGAATAATAATAGTGTTATTTAACAGAAAAAATATTTCAAACAAATTTCAGACATTTTTCAGATATTAAGAGAAAATATAAGGCACCATTTCAAATTCAATAATTTATTATTTAAAGATAAAAATAACTATTTTATTTAAATAGTTACTTATTTTTCTTTAGCTTAATTTCGCTATTCGTCCTATAGCACATCTTCAGAAATTTTTTTTTTATATTTATAACTACAAAATAATAAGAAATATAGAAAATTCTAAATTTTGCTTTTGCTTTGTCTATTTTTTTGTAAATTGAAAAACACCATTTTTAATATTTTTATTATTTCGGACTTCCAGATGAATCTAACGATGTTTCTTAAATCACACGCGAAAACTTATTTAAAGCAAATTAATGCACCGATATTCAACTTATCATGAAACTTTTACGAATACTTTGCATAAAAATAAAAAGCAGTAATAATTTTTGATGTGTTAGTGCTAACGGCATATTTAAAAGAGAGTGAACAAAAGGCAAGCAGTTATGAGAAAGCAAACACTGCAAGCAATATTATTAGCACATGTTGATGATTGAAAACACAACAAAAGCAGTGAGTAGATTCATATAAGAAAAAAGGGAATCAACTTCAGCACTCGCACAGAACATATTTCGACGTTGCTCGTTATTTCCGACAGAAGCTACAGGAATCGTTTTGAATTACGAATTTAGCTTTTAACCAAACAAACCAAATAATATTCAAATAATAATGATTTATGTACTAAAACACTGCACAAGCGTACTTGAAATTGCTTACAAGCATTAATCTCGTTCTATTGCATATCAAACAAATACTTCGGTAGCAAAATGGTTTGCACTCAAGTAAAAATAAAAAACACTTGAATATATAATTGACCCTTTTATATTTAATGAAGAGATAACACTCTAGAAATTTAGTTATTCCCAAGGTGGTATCAAGAAAGGAGCTGTGCTCTTCAAGTGCTTTCTTGACTTGTCAAAATTGTTACATTTATATGGTCGGAGGGTATAAGCCATGTCTGTCTTTTTTGACAAATCAAAAAAATTTAAAATAAGAGATGCTTCATGGTTTCACCTTAGATAACTTAGCCTTGGTTATCCCTAAAAAGGCTTTAAAACAATAAAAAAAAAATCAAATCGTTCGTGAGAAACGTGAAGATGATTTTTTTAATTTTTCCTTGATTCAATTATAAATAAATAATGAAATTGTTACATTTAAAGAAAGAATATTTCATTGAAATTTTCAAATTATTATAAAAAGTCTAGAATTACAACCCTAGTTCTTATACTTTCCAAATATAGCTACAAAAATTTCGTTTTGGCATTGTAACTTGGATTTTTTAAAAACAAATGATCATCCTTTATTGTGATTATGATGCGCTGAAAGTTAAATTTCTAAATATTGAAAAAATTTTTCTGTGTGTACTTACATTTGTTGATAGTTGACCACTCAAACTTAACACCTGTTCACGTGCCTCCATTAATTCTCGTTTTAAGCGTCGTATTTCCTGAGCTTGCCTCTCCTCCGAAGTACCATACAAAGAACTACCACCCGATAATAAAGAAGCCGTACTGCCATGCACTTTAAGTGTAACAAGAAAATATTGAAAAATTTCAGAAACTTGTCTTCTCTTTTGTTAGGGCCACTTTCTTACATTTGTATTGATAAAAAAAACAAACAAAATACGAAAATTTGCTTTTGTGTTCAATACAAATGCACAAAAGAAGCTGTCATTTGCTTATGCAGAAAGAGACCCTTACCTTCATCATTCTTCTTAGGATACGTTAACCGATGCGAGGCAGTAGAATTCTGTGTAACAGCTTGCATGCCGGGCATAGTATTGGCATGTGTGGGAGACATCGGTCCACTAAAACCTCTTGCTAAGGGCGTTGGGGATGTAGGTTGACTCCAGGCTATGGAGTTATTTTGTTGATTATGATTGTTGGCTTGAGCATTAGCTGCAGCTGCTGCCGCTGCAGCCATTTGAGCTGATAACACACCATTATGTTGAGCACCCACAGGCAAACAATAATACGGCTCAAGTTCTACATCTGGTCCCCTGGACAACATAGAAGGATATATTTTTTCAGATTTTGTAGATCTATTTAAAATAACATAAAAAAGCAGTTTATATAAAACGCACACATAGACAAACAATCATGATAATGAATACGTGCTGCACATTGACTTGTTACGAGTAGCTAAAATCATGTAAAAAAAATTGGCATGCTTGACTTAAGGCAGGCAGCGTATATTCAACGAACTAAAATAACAAAAAATAATAAATGCTTTACAAAATATTTTGATTTTCATTTCTCTTTTTTCAACAGGCTTTTTAATAAAGCTAAAATATTGCTCTAATTATGCAAGGCCATGATAAAATATCATTCAAACAACAAACTATGCTACAGTAAAAGGCATACAAAAGAGCAAAAAATAAAGAAAAATTGTAAGCCACCTAAATATTTTTCATGTCAATGCCTAAATGTGTACTTTATGCTCAAACCCTAGTGACATTACATTAAACTCATTTATTTTCATTTGAAATGAAAGAAAAAAATTCTTAAACACACATTTTTTCAATACATTTAATGCCAACATGGCCAAAAAAAAACGAACTCTGCAACCAACAACCATCAATGTCTGACAACACCATAAAAAGTTATTTATATTGTGTAACATTATTCATTCATGGCTGACGTTACTTATCACAAAAATGCCCAAATGTATGCTTTAGAATTTAATATATGGAAATATTTTGGTTTGAAAAAAGTAAAGAAGAAAATGTTGAACAGAATTAGTATTTTAAGCAAGTGTTTAATTCTAGATAAAATTAGCTAACTAAATTTTAATTTTTCGTTTCTTTTTTACAGCATTTATTTTTTTGTTAGTTTATTACTTGTCTCAGTATGTTTCCTGTTTGCTTTTTATTGCCCAACAAAATTTCCTGTTTCAAACAGGAAATTTGCAATAGTCTGCCTCAATGTGAGAGGTGTTAATTTGCGCCTAAGGCTAGACTAAGCTTTTATTATTTTTTGCCTTTCCTTGCATCATCATCGTCACCAATACTTCAATCACTTGGCATGGCACATCATTATTAAATATTGATGATTATTAAGGTTTTGGTAGGGAGTTTTTTCCACTGTATGCAAATTTGGCTCTAACAGAATTTTGTGGTTTTTAAATTGAACGGAAATTAAAGAAATAAATTTAACAAAAAAAAATTTTGAAAGTTGTTTTAAATAGTTTGATGTCACGTTTAACAAATGACTTATTGCAACTACTACACTTTCATATTAAAAAAATTTTCTTTAATTTTAAAACGATAGAGGGGCAATGACAAATTAGGTAAAATCAATTAAGCACTTATGTATATCATATCGAAACAAAGCCTAGAACATGGTGTAAGAAAACCAGGACGTCATCTGAATCCTGCTTGATTGAAGCTCGTTTTATCAAAAACTAAGAGATATCATTGTCTTAAAGAGAGATCAAAATTTTTTGTTTCACTCTAGCACACTTTTTAATATCAACCACCGGAAATAATTTTTGACAGGAAGAGCCTCAAAAGCAATAACAAAATATATGGGCTTTTTGTAATGTTTTTATTTTGCTCTTTTATACGGTATCCTCGAATGTTCTAAATAAATTCTAAAATAGCTAAGACAAGTTCTAAAGATGAAATTATAAACAAGAAACCTGTGATATGCAGACTATATTATATGCAGTACTTTGGTTGGTAACAAATTTTCATTCATAAACTAACTTTTTTTAAAATTTTTTTTTCTTCAAAATCTATTCCATATAATTAATATGAATAGACATGTGTTTATGGTCCTTCGAACCATATTAAAGTTTATTCTTGCAATTATTTAATGGTATAATAGCTCTATTAAAAAAATAATGCAACTGCGCAGGTGTCGATAGACTGATAAGTGAATGTTTTGATAATTTTGTACAAGAAGAGTATTAAAATTAGCCCAACTTGGCTAGAGCCACAACAATAGTTATGTATCCTTGCAGCTGTGCACTCTGCAAAATAATTGTTTTCATATAATAATAATTATTTTAATTTTGGCAGTTTAAAATCATTAGTCTGGTACGTTATATGTGCTTAAAGCATTTCAACTAGTAAAGTTGTTTATGGACAGTCAAACTAGATTATTGATTTATTTGAAGTCATATAGTTACACATATAAACTTCTTGATGGATTCTCTTTTAAAAAATAAAGCATAAAATGATGGTTGGCCTTTAATTTATACTTTCCTATTTCGGATTAAAAAAAATGTGAAATGAAATTTTTTTCTTGTTATAAAATTTAATTTTTTAATATGAAAATTGTTTTTGTTTTAATTTTCCAATATTTCGACTTTCTTTTGAAGGTCTTCTTCAGCCATATTTATTTATTAGTATAATAATTGAGATCTTAAGCTTGAATAATATTTATTAATAATAAATTTATAAGGTCGAATAATTTACTAAAATTATTATAAAAATTTTTATGTTTTTTTCTTAGGTCAGCCAATTTTTTTCTCACCCGATATATACCAAAATCTATTTTTAAAAAAATCATTAATGAGCTACAGGGTAGAGTAAAATATTCCGATTCAGAATACAGGGGTCTAATCAGCGCAAGCGGTAGCGAGTAGACTATCGCATCGAATATTAATATACGTGTCGAGTAAGCAAAATACCGCATACGATATCTATCGAATTGTAATTTGGTCAAATTGTAATGCATTTATAAAAAATGTTTTTAAAATGCAAGTAAATAAATAAGAACTGGAGCATGAATTTAGGCAACAATTATGCAAAAAGTATTTTTGATAATTTGGACTAACAATTTCTTCTTCCAACATATTTTTCTTCAAATTCAAAAGATGAAAATTTATTAAAAATTGTAATAAGTAATTGTTTTCACTTAAAATTAAATACAATGTAAATTTTTTGACCAACGAGTCCGTTGGTTACGATAGCTATTTTGCTATCAAATGATATTTAATAAGATTATACTCGATCCAAGACTCACTATCGAATGCTATCATCTGAAATTACGATACGTTTTACTCGATATCAAGTGTCATGATACCAAAATAAAAAATTTCGATCAATTTTACTAGATATCGAATGCAGTGATTAGACCCCATTAACGCATAACTGAGTGAATACTACTGGCAGATATGTTGTAAATTAACACACAAGTAGATGTAAATTTTTTTTCTAAATTATATTTTCGAGTAAGGAAACAACTGATCAGTTAATTCTATGTGCTGTAGACATGATTAGAGGAATTAACAAAGTTTCAAAAGACTTTTTGTAACAAAGGTAATCTATTTATTTATGTCTGAAGTCTAAGGCTTACATTTAAATAATAACTCTCTAACTTTCGAAATATTATCAGTTACTACAACTTATTCGCTACTGTAGACTTTATATTAGGAGCTACTAGCTTTGCGATCTTTCAGCTAAAAACTGTTGTCCATTTATAAGCTTATTCTTACATTAACAATTAAATAATGATAACATATTTGCTAGTGAAGATGCAAATCAATAAAAAGCCCTTATAGACTTTTTTTGTACGAAGAGTTTCTTAAATATGACAGATATATTGTTAGATATCGACTGACACTGATAGATAAGATCTCACACTGTTTCTATTGTAAGCTTCATACTAGGAGTTAATAGATCTCCGATAAAATTTACTTTTTCTTATAAATATCATTTCGAAAATGAGGCTTCGTACTATTATTTCTATTCTGGTATTCACAGAAAATTAAAGTAGACTTGAAGTAGATATTTATTATGGAAAATTTTTAAGCAACATTTTTTATAACTTCTATTTCAAGTTTTCTTACTCATTTTTCCCTTTAACAAAATATTTTTTTTTGTTATTTAAAAATTTTTAAATTAATTGCGTGAAAAAAAAAAAAAATTTTTAAAGAGACATAAAAAGCTGCCACTACAAACATTTCAAAGATCAGTGACTTAAGAAATGCTAAATATTATTTTACAATTTACTTTGAAATTATAAAAGCCTTTAAAGATTTACTACAACTATTTAAAATAAAATAAATAAAAAATAGTAATAGCTGGTGCTTGTACGAATGAGCCTTTTTGCCAACCAAATAATAAGGCTGTGAGAGAACTTTTTTATTGTGTTGTTAGACAGTAGTTTTCATTGTTTTAAAGTACTACTTAACCATTTATAAAACACAGACAAAACAATATCTATAGTGGAATGTCTGTCTATGCACTTACAATGCAAATAAATAATATAAAGGCAACGCCTAAAATTATGTTTAATTTTTTTTTTGGTGACTGCCTGTGCTACTGAATACTTTTCTAAACTGAAATATTGCATACTTTTCAACGCCTTAAAAGCTCATAAAATTTTTGCACACAAAATAACAAATACTTTTGCGCGAAAACTTTTAAAATAAATATTTTTCCATACTTTCCATAACATTAAACCTGTATTTAACAGCTAAAAAGATTCCTTTACTCTCACACAGGGATATACACTTTGTTGATACTTGTGTACTCATACGGGCATGAAAAAATAATTCAGAAAAAATAATTTTTTATATCTACTTGTTACTTTACAACATGTCTGTGAGTTGTACTCACTCAGTTCTACAGTTGCCTGGCAATATTTTTAATACTGATGCCGGAAAGTATGCTACACTGCATAAATTAATATGTAAGCCTGTGTGTGTGGGTGTATGTTAGTCATATCAAATTGTTGGCATGTGTAGTGTTGAGAAAAGAAAAATTCAAGAAAAATATATAAAATGAAAGTCAGCCATCCTTTTATGCTTGTTGAAATTCTACACTCTGACTAGTGCACTGAGAATATATGCACAATTAATACCCCTAGAATTTTTAAAAATATTCAAAAACGGGTGTGTGTATCAAATTTTACATTTTGCAAGTAAAATAACAGGAGTATCTAAAAAGTTGCAAGCTTTTATAGAGAAGAAAAGAAAAAAATGAAAACACCTGAGGTATGTTAGTAAAAAAATGGTGTAAATAAGCAATAAAACATTTAAAATATTTCTTTCTTTTCTTTTTGACAGGATTAATGCGTACATGAGTGTTTATAAAGGTGAAAAGTTCAACATTGGAATTTTTCCTTAGCACGAACGAACATACATAATTTGTTGGCATTTTTTAGTTCGTAATAAAATTATTGGCAAAATTATTTAATGAAAAGCAAACAGTACATAGCTTTAGTAAAACATTAGATTGAACATGTTAGCAACTTAGGAAAAGAAAATTAAGAGTAACGTTAGAGCTGTATAGTGTTAAAGGGAAGAGTAAGAGAGAATTACATTTAAGGAAATTTACCTGTGTTTTGGTAGAAAATGAAGAAGATATACAGGTACGAGGGTTGTCTTTTATATTTCGGGATTAGAGAACAAAAACAAATATTAATCATCGAAAATCACTTTATTGTTTTTCAAAATATTTTTGACAGTCAAATGCTTATGCAATATTGAATGTATGCTGGTCCCACTAATGCCTAAGGTTGTCTCAATCTCACGATAGGGCACATGACGATCTTGCAATTTCAGTCCGCGCACAGCATCAATAGCTTTCTGAACAACAACTGATTTTGGACGACCTTCACGAAATTCGTCGTGGAGTGAACTACGACCACGATTGAATTCACCATATCATCGATAAACACTGGTCCTTGCTGGAGCTTCATCGCCAAAAATTGAATTAAGTTCATACATGCACTGTTGCTGAGTTAATGCACGTCGAAAGTAGTAAAAAATAATCGCACGAAAATGTTCACGATTTAATTCCATTTTTGGGCCGAGATGAATTTTTTAAATTACTGTAAACAACACAAATAGCGCTCGTATGTCAAAACGTTCTGAGTAGGTATAACCTCAAAAATGTCCAACTTTACGATACAGCTGTCAGTTGCCAGGTTGCAACACCAGGGTTGCCAAGTCCCGAAATATAAAAGGCAACCTTCGTACAATCATATTTCTCTAATTTAGTCTTTCATTTCTTCCACTTCTATTTCACATAATAAATATTAGGGTGAACTTCATCATTTAAAGGGGCATTGAACAAAAAATTTAACTTTAGAATTGCAGAAAAGCAGGTTATTTTTAAGCTAACAAATTCTGGAGGCTAAGAGGTTTTGCAGATAAGCTATGGCAAATCCGCTCTCTCTATAAAGATGGCAGCTGACTTCTTTTCATAATTTAACAAAACAAAATCAATTATTGCTATACAGGATTTAAATTAATCCGAAAATTAAGCTTTCAAAAAATCTCTTAATTATACTTTTTCTGCTAAATGCAAATGTATTTGAAAGCTTATCATTTATTTTACCAGGTAGAAGCCAAATACTTTTCTGCACTCCTGAAATTTATTTTTTTTTTGAACAACTCATGAACTTGCATTTCAAAGTTTTGTTGAAAATATTGTTTTAGTTAATTTACTTAATATTTTTCTCTCCCAAAAAAATTAAAAATAGTGGCAACTTAATTCAACATGGTGCAGACAAAATATAAATTTAATAAAATTCCAGTTTAAGGCGTAGAAACTCAATTGTGTTTATTGATAAATTTTAATCAGCCTAAAATTGTGTATAATATATTTTCATTTTTCAAAAATATAGACAGATCACTTTAGTTATTTAAGGCTATTTTGAAAACGAAAAGGCTAAAAAAAGCTAGAGGTTAAATGTATGAAAAAAAGCTAAATCTAGCTTCAAAAAGTTTAACCTGATTTAGCAGTTAAAATTTTATTTCCCAATGAATTTTACTTAAAATTAGATCACATTATTTCAAAAATGGTCACTATATAATCTTAAGATCAACAACGTTCCCTTTTACGCGGGTCAGTTGGAAAGTGGCCAATTTGTACTGACCACATGAGACCAGATTTCAAACAGATTACTCTGGATTTGTATATATACGATGCCCTTAGTCTAAGAATTCCCATTCATAGAAAAAAGAACCAGGCAAAAGCGGGTAAAAATAGCTAGTCTAGTATTCTATTAAACTATCTTCTTTTCAGAACAAAATAATAAAACGAATTCCCAATTGCTAACTTTAAATAATGTTTTTTGAGTAATTATTGAAGTAAATAAGCGATATAAGTTTTGTTGTTTATTTGCAGGCTGGTATTTTTTGTGAGTGTACAGGCATGTTCTGAAAATGACTTTCTCTCAAAGTGATTTTAAATCACGAAAAAGGTGTTCTGCGCACAAAATCATTTGACATCTCGTGATTTAAAACCGGTCAGCAAACTACCTTACGATATCAAATCACTTGCAGCATTTTGCTTTGAATTCTTTAACAAAATTATGAAATAGACTTAAATTGAATTGTTTTTTATTAGTTTTTGTCAAAAAAATTAATTATTTATTTTAAAATACCCTTTATTTTGTGTGGAGAATTTTTTTTCTTTTCATTATATTTTTCGTGATTTTTAGTTCTTGTTGTTCTTTTTCTGACAAAATTTTATTGTAGACAAAACCAAAGAGCTTTAAGTTCGTGATTGAGAACAGTAAAATTCACTACTCGAAAGCTAAAATTTCGTGATTTCCAGAATACCAAAAAATCACTGACGTGATTTTAAAATCGTTCGTGGTTTAAAATCACCGTGATTTCAAAACATGGCTGATAGAGAGCTCATGTATCAATTTTTAGAGAAATCCATTTACAAATATAAGTTTAATTGTTAAACAACCCATCCAAATAAATACAGCTATTCTACTTTATAAAGTGGCTCATGGTTTTGCTAGAATTATTAGCAGAGACATCCAACAGAGAGATAAATAAAATATTTCATATCATTATTTCATTCTCAAATTAAGAACGGTCACACATCTCTTTGAACAGTGGCGGGTAAAAATCATCAAAACGTGGGCGTCAACATGGGAGTGACTGGTAAAAAAGTACATGGCAACCTTCCTTAGAGTATAGAGACTATATGTATCATATTTCAAAAAAAAATCCGTTCGAAAACAGAAAATTGCATAGCAAACAAGCTAACAACCTCTTACAAATTGTTGTTGCGATGGAGTAGTACGATTTAGTGTTCGCTTAAGTAAATAATAAACTGGCAACTTGTTTTCTACCACAGTTGCTATATTATTTTGCTTTGGAATCAAATTTATTTTAAAATGAAAAAAAAATTAAAATTTTTAGAAAATCTTTATGAGTGTTACAGTTTTGAAAATGCTTTTAAAATATGAAGTATTTTAAGTTAAATTTTTAATTAAAAAAATTAAAAATTTTTTATGTGGACTGAAAGCAAACAAAGCTTAAAGCTTAAATATATAAAAAAATTAAAGCAAATACTATAAACTGTGAATTAAATTTTTTTTTAAAGTTAAAAAAAAAAATTACAGCCAAAAATGAAGTGATTCTTTGTGGTATTTTCTGTTACTTGTAATCACCTTGCATAAGTCCTTTCTTTCAAGTAGCTTTTGTTGTTGTTGTAAAAAGTATAAATACATACAGAAATTAAAAACAAAATTGTTATACTCGTATGTAATAAGACATTTTACAAATTTGAATAAACAGACATGCTCTAATAATATTGAATAGCAATCTAACTTTTTTGTAAAAAATTTTTTTCTCTAAATTAATTTATACACACCTTATGCTATTGCTGCGATTTAAGCGAGGACTTTGCACATAAGGCGACTCTGTACCTGTCATGTTATTAGTATTGGCAGCGGCAGCATTAGCAGCAGCTACTACAGCTGCAGCAGCAGCACGATGTTGCATCATTTTATGATTGTGTCTTGACATAGAAGGTGAACCAATTTGTATATTTTCCATAGAATCACCCTCAGATAAACGACTACCAGCGGTATTGCTATGCTTTAGCCACATGGCATAGCTGCTGTATTCAGGTTTAACCTCAGCATACGTTTGTGTATCAGATAAAGAGCCATCTAACATTTTGCCAGCACGATTTGATAATCTAATGAAAAAATTTTAAAAGAAAACAGAAGAAAATTTTTTTTATTAAAAAAACAAGCTAAAATAATAACAATTTTGGAAATCATATTAAAGGCTTATTTCTGTATAAGCGAACGATAGTTTCTTTGGTAAATTTGCATTGAAAATCAAAAGAAAATTTTGTATTTTGTTTCTGGTTTGAAAACAAATGTACGAAAGAAACTAAGGTGCACGTATACTTAAAGAAATAATATGGTTGGAGCAACCATTTTCTGGTGGAAACATAGTATTTTTAAGCCAAACATATTAAAAATGCTTCTTAGCTGCAGATGTCCTGTTTCAACGCCTGTAGTGCGATTCAGTAACTTTTATTACCGAAATCGCTATTCAGTAACTTTCCGGCAAAAATATTCAATACGTTAGAAACCGTTATTTGCTTTGATTATTTATCTGCTCTTAACTTCGTGGCAAAACTTCAAATATCTTTGTCGGAAAGTTACTGAATACCGAACTTTATAAAATATCGTTATACTTCCTTTTTCGATACGAATGTCTGCAATAAAAGTTATTAATTCACACTACTGATCAAGTCCAATAAATATTTTTTTTTATTTTTTTATACAGAATTTTTTATTAAAAATTTTTAAATTAATTTATAAAAACATTTTGATATAATTTTTTAAAAATAAAATTTTTATTATAAAATTGATTTTTTCGTTTCTGTTAAATTTTATTATTTATTTAATTCTAAATTTATTTGATTCTACCAGAATTCAAAGTAGGACATGTTTAAACGCCACTTGAGCTACACAGCTCAGCTGAGTTTGAACGATTAAGTTTATGTTTTACTTATGTGGTTGCGAATTAGGAAAAATAGAGAACAATTTATTTTCAACCATATTTTTCTCATTTGATCAAACATTTTATGTTTATGGTAATCATAACATATTTACTACAAATATATTTATGGTTTTATTTAAAATTTTATTAAAAATAATATGACAAATTCAAATATATCTATGGCGTTAAACATAATATGATTACAAATAACTAGAAACATATTTATCGTAGTCATAATAATGTTTACATGCTTCACGTTAACAATAATATTTTTGCGGAGAACAAACTATGTTAACGGTGACCAATATTTGTTTCTTTCTGATAAATTTCTAAATTATGAAAATGTTTACGCTTATTAAAGGCTTATCAATTTAAATAAAATATATTTAGATTTAAAATCTGAATTTGGTTATGCGTGTTGCTTCATTAGCTTTCATAATCATACATAAAATATTCATAGTTTAATTAAATGCTAATTACAACACAAATACTTAAACCCTTATAGCTTAAGCACAACTAAAAATTATATTTTAATAAAATATTACACAGTTAATTTGTGGTATTTTCCCCCTCTCTCTTTCTCTCTTTACATTTAACTATGTACGTATTTTATTTGCTATTTAATAAATGATATTTTTACCTCAAAATAATGTCGACTTTCATATGCATGCATGACTTCATATAATGATAAGTGACACACTCATGTTGCCTGCCGTTATAAATTGCTCCAACATAAGTGTCATTAATAAAACAATAATTAACTTGGTAGTGTCAATAATTCAAATTTATACAAATTAATGAATTCATGTACATACAAAAACATACATTCATACATTAACTAAATAAAATCGACCAAATTATGGTATGATTTAAGGCATTAGCTGAAGGTGTTTCAGAAAGGCAAAAGGGGAGAGATTTAAATAAATTATAGTATTTGTTTAGGCTAAACTAAAAAAAAAAGTTAAATTCGCCTGTGCCGAGTTATATATATTCTTTACTGTAATAACCAAATATTCATATTTTTATTTTGCCCATTCTTTTTAAATATTAAGAAAAAAAATTATAAATAATCTTTATTGAATATTTGTTGTTAGTCCTAAAATAAATAATTCATTTCATTTGCTTTCGGTAATAGAAGTGTGTACAGAAATTATTAAAAAACTAAAACAGTAAATAAAAAACAAAAACAACGTTTTTTAATTTATTAATTTTTATTATTAAAATATTCACTATTTCGGCCAACTTTGTTGGTCATCCTCAGGAAAAATCATTAAACTAAAAACAATAACAATAAATATTTCTAAAAATATTAACTTAATAGATTAAAAAAATTTGAGTGTTCACTAACTAAATAATATCACTGTTATTGTTTTAAGCTACGGTCACATTACATAAATATTTATCGGAATAAGCGTAACCACAATATTTTTTTTTAAATATTTTTATAGTCTTACATGATTTTTATTACCTAAAATTAATTCATCTTATAAAATTATACAAGTAAGTTGTATTTTAACAACAAATTAAACTAATCTAAACAAAAATTTCTTCAAAATATAAGCTTATTTCGGCAAATATTTGTTTAATATGACCATAGCCTTACTCTGTTATTATGTTTGTTTATTAAATATCTGTAAATATGAGCGCAGTTATCTGTGTCAGTTTTTTAATTAAGTCTTTTATTTGTTGAAGTATTTATAATGTGAATCAACTCTTTTATAAATCTGTTTCTAAAATTTTTCTCATCCGTTAATATTCTCACATTAACGAAGTCAGGTTTATGGCCAGTTCTTCAACAGTAGGCTGCGAGGGCAGTTTTTTGTATTTTTGAATTATTTAAATTCAAATCTGATTTGTGAGCGTATATTCTCATTTTTAATTTTGTTTTTGTAGTACCGACATATATTTTTTTTTAACGTTCATGTAATTCCATAAACAATATCAATTTTATTCATTTTGTCAAGATTGTTAATGTAAGAACCAAAACTAAGCGAAAATAACTCAACATATATAAAAAAAACTAAAACTTAAGTCGTAATTTTGATTTTTATCGGCCATTTGTAAAACGATTATATTAATTTTTTGCACAGATTATCATTTTTGATAAAACTGTCCATTTCGTATTTTACACAAAATACGCAAAAAACCCATTTAGAAAAATTAAAAAAAAAGGGTAACAGTGTTTTTTTGGTCATAGAGCCGCTATTTATAAACCGATCGAACTGAATTTCAGTAACAACCTGAAGACGGAAATTTCCAACAAAATGACCCAGTAAACTTTTGTGTGGATCTTTTAGTGACTTCAGAAAGTTGATTTCAACATCCACACGAACAGACATGTGGATATGACTAAATCGACTTTGCTTTTATAAGAATAGAAAATATAAAAAAATTGAGTATAATTTTCAAATTCCATTAAAGAGATTGTAATAATTTACAATATTGCTAATTAAATACAAATACACAAGTAAACAAGGTTTTAGACCAGAGAAATTAAAAGTATTTTTTAGCGTTGATTTCAAATCCACACTTTATTTTTTCTTTAATAGATTTTAATTTCTAGGATCTAACATTTTTTTCTAAACTCAAAAGATAACGTGACGTGTGTAAGATTTACTTAAAATTGGATAACTTTATCTTAATATATAAAATTCGACTGTACGTGTGTTTGATATCGGCTGGACCGATTTAATTGAATTCAGTATATGCCTTTGGGTAACGCCTTGGAAAGATTAGCGTTACAAATCCATCCGGTAACTAGCTTATTTATCTACTACCTGTTTTTACACGGTCTTACACGGTCTTACACGGTTATTTACTCTATGATTACAATATCTTAGAGTAAGAAGATCGAATGAACAACAATTTTGAAGCCAAATAAAAGTTTGCCGGGTCAGCTAGTTTAATTATAAAGAATTCCGTGTTGAAATTTTCTTTAATTTTCTTTATATTCTCTTCAAATTGGCTGATTTATTTCACAGATATTATAGAATTTGTAACAAGAAAAACGGTTTTTATGAAAAAATTTGAAATTTTACATTTTTATAAAATTATTTAAAACAGAAGAATGCAAATATCCATCGTTTTTTAATTAATAAAAGTATTCCAAAATAAAATGAAGAATTTTTAGCTGAAAATATTTATTATTAAAATAAAAAAAGCATTACTATACAATTTTTTTTAAATTTTATTTTATTTTTTGATAAAAAAATTATTTATTACATTAAAAAAAATATTTTTAATAAAAAAAAATGTTTTTTATCAACAAAAAATTTTTATAAAAATTTTTTATAGGATTTTTTTTTATATGTTATAAAAAATATTTGTTAATACCAAATAAAAATTACTTTAAAAAAAAAAAATTTTTTTTTTATATAAATAATTTTATGTATTAGTTGAGCTGTTATATTTGAAAGTGACTCAAGAAAACTGATAAGTTATGATTTTGAGTGTACTTGTACTACTTTCAAAAATAACAGCTCAATTAATTAATAAATATTTGTCAAACTTAAAGTTTTCAATTGAAAATCTCTCAACTTTATTAACCAATACTTTTTTGGTGAAATCGATTGATTAATATAATTACAATTCACATTTATAATTTTTTTATACGTATTTTTTAAAACAAGTTTCTATGACAAATTCAAAATTAATTAAATAAACCATTTTAAATTCACACTAATTGCTTGTACTCTATTTTTGCTGGGAATTTTTTAAACACTTTTTTTACACTTTTAATTTGTTTGCTGCACATTGATTTAAATCATTGTTTCATTAAAGTTTTGGCATAATTTTGATAAACAATAAAATGAGTTAATAAAGTTGTGGTTTCATACAAAATATATCACCGAAGTTACCTTTAATCACATCTACGACACTCATAATAATTTATTTCTGTGACTTAATTAAAGTAAACAATAAAAAGTTGTACATACCTGTGCTGAAACATGTGCATATCAGAGCCCTGTTTTGGTAGACTGTGTGAACCGGCCAAACGTTCTCTTATACATTGGCTTAATTGTGTAGCACCTGGTCCCGTTAAAGAATAACTTCGATGTTGAGTATTAGGAGGCATTTCTATAAAAACAAATTAAAAAAAAAATATTTTCTTAGATATCTGAAACCTTTGATTAAAACAAACCAAAACACCCACTTGTTACTTCATGCGGCAAAGTCTGTGCTCCCCCTTGCGCTTTACGTCCCCCAACCGAAGCTCTGGACACAGCCGACACTTGAAGAGCACGACCATTTTGTGGACTACCACCATTGCTATTATTCATCATCATGACAATGTTTTGTTGCTCTGCCGTGGCTGTATTACAACCATTAGAGCGTTTAACATAACCAAAACTTGGTGGTACCCCTTTAGTGCGGCTGGCGGAGGGTGAACCTTGCTTAGAATTGGAACCACTAAGGCTACGACGTGAGGGTGATGATTTCTCTTTGTGCTCCACTTTTTGGCCATTCAGAGGTTCCGCCATTTTAGACCAATTATCACGGCCATTACGTGAGGATGAACGATGATGACTGGGACTGCTGTGATGATGTTGAGGACTGTTGTTAGCGCTATTATTGCCCGAACCATTTAAGCCGTTAGTCATATCCATTTTGGGATTAGAACCACCACTTGAACTGGCCTGTGATGCAGCCGAGGAGGCGGCCGCTGTACCAATGCTATCTAAACTGCCACGGCTATTTCGAATTCTTGAAATAAAAAAAAAAAAAATGCATTACAAATTTAGACCTTAAAAAAATATTTTGCACTTAAAAATATTTTATTTCGTTAATTTATAGTATTTTTTCCTCGTATTGAAAAACCTACTCTTGCATATATTAAAACTAAATGGGCTTTACTGTACTTTTCCCATAATAACTGCTTATTTTTAGGCTTCGCTTCTAAAGTTTATCTTTATGATTGATATTTTGTGCTTATTCCTTTTTCCTTATTTGATGTCATTTCCAAAGTAAACTTGTCTGGCATATTGTTTGTCTTTTTACTTTATCTGCATTAAATGAAATTTCCTATAAACATAAACTTTTGCCACAATTTCAATATTGACTTAAAAATTATTCGATAATGGAATGCACAGACTGTTTGAAAAATATCAATAGTTTATGCAGAAGGAAGATAGTTTCCAGGAGACAACCTCTCAAGTTTATCTTGAAATGACCAGCAACCAAAAAGCAACAACTTAAGCAAACATGCTGTTTAAAACAAAGAAAACAAACAATTATAAACGAACTAAATTTATGTTGTTCGTACCTTCCATTTTCTATAGCTTTAGTTTTCTATAGTTTTGCATAATTTTAAACAATAGCATTAAGTGAACAATAGTGCAGGATATACAAAGTAAATCAAGGATTTTGTGATACGTCATGCATAAATTGTTGAAAAGAATATTTATTATGAAAAATTATATTGGAAAATTAAAAAATAAATTCTATTCATATCACATTTAGCAACAACTGTATTGTGAGATTTTTAAAATATAAAGCATATTTAAAGGGTGAGAGTTAAGCAAATTATATGTATCTAAGAAAGGAAATAATAATTTTATGAAATTTATACAGACTTTTTTGAAATTAAAATTTTATATTGCAGATAATATCGTTCATTTACTACAATAGTGTCATAAGTCAACTAAACATATAATAATATTTAAAAAAAGCCATTTAAAGTTTCTAATGTTTCAGCGCTTTTATGCAAACAATTTTAGGAATTTTATTTTAAAAAGAAGAGCGTTTAAATTATTTTTTTAAGCTAAAATAACTTAAAAAAATATCTAATGAGTTAAGACACTATTGCGACAAACACGCAAGTTTTCTTATCATGTTAAAATTTTGCACTAGAAAAATGTACTGCATACTTTAGGGATTTGAAAAGTTTTAAATAACAATTAATTTTTTTTTTGTCAATAAATTAAATATTTTATTAGCAAACTAAATTTATAGCCAGAAATTTCATAAGTTTTTATAGAGAAGAAAAATATATATTCATGTACAGCAAAAAACAACCAACCAAGCAATTGGAAATAATACTCGTATCTGTATTTAGAAAAAATTTTAAATAAAATAGCAGAAATAATTAAAAAAATGATTCATTTAAATTAAGCTTTAATTAATCACACAAAATTAAAAAAAAGTATAAAATGAAATTAAAAAAATATATTGATTTAAAATGAAATATAATTAATCACACAAAATTTAAATTAAAGTTAAAATAAATAAAAAGGCCAATCAAATATTTTCAAGAGAAAGTATTGCTTTTGCATACAGAAACACTGTGACATTAATATTACATGCATACTTTCTTTACTTATTTGTAATGTACCAGCACATGATACAATTTAATATGCGAATTTATTGAAAGTTTATTGAACCAATCACTGCAACAATCATTTATTATATATTTATAGGGTGAAAATTACTACAGTAAGTAAAGCATTCATTTAGGGGCATATCTCATGCCCCAACCACTCATTATTATTAAGCCATAAATTTTACAACACCAAGCAACTCGTCACTGTACGTATACACTTTTTGTGAAAAGCAAATAAAAAAATAAATAAAGAAAAAAATTACACACTGTTTAATTGTATGTCGATTTAAATGGGTTAAATATGGTGTCCTTAAATAAAAGAGGGTTCAGTGACCATGTGTCGCATGTAAATATTTTCTTTTGTAGCCAGAAACTATATTTTTTTTTTCATTTTAACTTTTTGTATGTAAATTTTTGCCATGAAAAGAATTTAAATAAAGCTGTTCTTTTTCTTTTTTGTTTCTTTGCAGGTAAGCTGAATTTTAAATTGCAATATCAAATGAAAAGTATGGTAATTTCTTTCATTTTGCCCTGTCATTATTGAAAGAAAACGTCAACTGGAAAAAGGTAAATTTTGAAAAAAACAAAGAAAAAATGTTGCTGATATTTTCTTGTACTTTGTTCTTCTTTAGTTGCATAGCTTTCAAAAAGCTGTAGTATATTGAATTTGCAAGAATACTTCCAATATATTATTAGATTTTTTATTTAAATTCTACATTATGCCGCTAAAATTTTTTTCTTTAACAAAATATTAATCTTTATTTGTGCTTAATTCCAGAAATTGTGTTGGTTTTAAAATTTATTCTTTTACTCATGATATTCTCATGAGTTATTTTTTTCTTTAAATTAAAAAAATTATATTATTTAATTTTTTTTAATATTTAAAAAAATTTAAAGCGCTAACAATTGATTTTTATTTAATAAAAAAAAAAAATACTTTTTAAATTTTTTATTTCCCCTTAGTCGGCAATATCGTCGTCAATTTTAAAGCAGCTACACTCGATATCATTACTGTTATTATTTATTATGTGCAGGAATGGAACCTGCACCCCATACTAGCCGGCAACATTTCAATTATAATTTTGTATTTCTTAACACTATCATGGCAACTTGATGATTTACCAATAATTTCAACTCACATGCCTAATATTTCAGACGGCTGTCTTGTATGTAAGTTGTCGCCGAGTAGAAATGATAGTGACGATATAAAAATCATATTAAAAAAGTCGCCGTTGAGAGTAATCGATTACTTTTGACGCTTGTGCAGTCTTATATGAGATGTATTTAAGTCGCCACTTAAGACACACTTAAGCGACTCAAAGGCTTTAAATTCTGCAAAAGGAAATTTTTTAAAATTAAACATGAAAAACTCTAAAAATTAAAAGTGAATAGTATTTAAAATTATTAAAAAATTAAAATAACAATTGTAAAGTGATTTGAATGAAATGCTGAACAAGTAAGCAAGCAAAGTTTATCGAGATGGTTTTATAGAAGTGAAAACCCCAGCAATTTTAAAGCCGACTGGAAGAAAATCACCACAATAAAAAATTTGAGTTGTTCCCTAATACAAAATTTTAAGGTCTTTCAAAAAAACTTTAATAAAAAGTACAGCTTGAAAGAGTTTTTAAGCACTTGCTATCCTGAAAATAAAAAATGTCTGACTTAAGACTTTTCTTTGCAGCCTTAGATTTTTTCTTTATTATCAGAATTTTCACTTTCTCACATAAAGACATGTTTTATTTTAAATTTAATACGAAACTAAGAAACACATAGGGATGGTGTATAGAGATGACACTTATTTCTTACAAATTATTAATAAAGTGTTTTCAGAAACACAACATAGAATTTCAGCGACTAGACGACAGTATTGTCGCTTTAATACGACAGTGACAATAAAGTCAACAAAAAATCGCCAGCGACTTACATAATGGGGGTGATTTTTTTTGGCATATTTAAAGCAGTCGTTCTTACATAATATCAAATTAGTGTCGACAGCCATCAATATATACCAATATTGAGAAATGTAATACCGACTTAATATAAATTATAAAAATTGACATCGTTTTTTGTCCATGACACAAAAGTAGCTTCTGTAATACGTCACTAATTTTTTTTAATTAAAAAAGCTTCTTAAAATATTTTTTTTCCAACATATAAATTAAAAAAAATACTTTTTTTTTAAAGATTTAAAACATTTAAAAATAAAATTACGGTAGAGTCGTAAAATTGAGTTCAAATATATTTAAGTTACAAATTTATTCCATATTTAGTACTTCGTTAAACATTAAAATTTAAAAAAATTAGTAAAAATGTAAATAAAATTTAAAAGAAGTATTTCATTTCTTATACAGTCCAACTTAAATTAGAGCGGCAAGCATAATGTGTTCAGCGCGCAGACTTTATTTTAAAGCATCATACCTAAATAAGAGCACTGGCGCTGCGTAGAGTTAAAAACTTTAACTTAAAAAACTAGATAAAATGTCTTTACGAGTCAACTATAACAAAACAAAAATAAAAAAACCTATTGTTTTGCAGCCAACTTCACTACAAAATAAGCTGTCAAAATTTAATTTTTCAACTGCTCAACAAAAACAAACAGAGTCTATGTCAGACGTATTTGTACATGTCGTTTGAAACCAATAATTATAAATGAAAACATTTGACAGACATAATGAAAAAAATACATGTAAAAACATCTCGTTTATTAATAACTTTAGACTAGCTTGCTTGAAAAGAATTCATTTATGTCAGTTACTGCTGTAATTACAGCCTACCCAAAGGAGCTCTTATTGACTTTAATATTATAAATAAATTATATATTTTCGCTTTTAAAGCTGCCCTGTTGAAAACAAAACACTAAAAAAAAAAACAACTGGCCAACTGACCATTTATTGATCTATTAGTATGTTTATTTGCCTCTTTAAAATAATAAAATCTATTGATTTTTTAAGATACCCTATGACTACACAAATCATAACTCGTAAACTGTACTAGAAAATATGTTTTTTAAACTAACAGCTTTTTTTCTTTTTTAATTTTAAATGTGTGTTCTATTACATTCTTCTTTTTTCTATTTTCTTTTGTGTCATTTAAAGTTAGACGTTTTTAAAACAGATTTTCGTTATTATTGCTATTATTATTTTGTTTGTATTATTTGTGTTATTGTTGCAACAACTAGTTTATTTTATATTGCAAACTATAATGCTGCAATTAAAGGTTATAAATGTTATGAAAGGTTTAATTTTAATAAAAATTTATCTTGTTTAGCTTTTTATAGCTCAGTTAGTCAGTCAATTTGACATTGTGATGTCCTATTTAGGAGAAGGGGGGCTGAGTCCAGCCTGATGCTAAGAAGCTAGTACGAGACATAAAATTAAGCACATTGGTATTAGTTACGTGATTAGTTATTTTTTCGCTAGTGACGATATAAGCACACTAATACTAGTTACATGATAAATTCCCTTATCTTTTGCAATAAGTTAATACGGGGCTGCCTTTAATATTTCGGGATTTGGCAACCCTGGTGTTGCAATCTGGTAACTGACAGCTGTATCGTAAAGTTGCATATTTTTGGGGTTATACGTACTCAGAACGTTTTGACATACGAGCGCTATTTGTGTTGTTTACAGTAACTTAAAAAATTCATCTCGGAATTAAATTGTGAACATTTTCGTGCTATTATTTTTTACAACTTTCGACTTGGATTAACTGAGCAACAGTGCATGGATGAACTTAATTCAATTTTTGGCGATGAAGCTCCATCAAGGACCAGTGTTTATCGATGATATGGTGAATTCAATAGTGGTCGTAGTTCACTCCACGACGAGTTTCGTGAAGGTCGTCCAAAATCAGTTGTTGTTCATTGATGCTATGCGCGAACTGATATTGCAAGATCGTCATGTGTCCTATCGTTAGATTGAGACAACCTCAGGCATTAGTGGGACCAGCATACATTCAATATTGCATAAACATTTGACTGTCAAAAAAATTTGTTCGCCTTGGATCCCACACAATTTGTCAATCGCTCAAAAAAAGGCTCGTGTCAGATGGCAAAAGTGCTTCGACAATTGCTTCAAACGCATGCAAGAGTGTATAGATCTTCATGGGGAATATTTAGAAAAACAATAAAGTGATTTTCGATGGTTAATATTTGTTTTTGTTCTCTAGTCCCGAAATATAAAAGGCAATCCTCGTATTTTTACCATTTATACTGGAAGATTTGTTAAGAACTTTCAGATTTGATTTAAATAAAAACCCATAAAATTTAGAGAAATTTATGAAATCTTAATTTGAGTCGATAGAATGTTTAAATATGATTTCATGTAAATGTTGACTGTGGCTACGCCTCATCCAGTTTTGACATACATTCTCCAACATATCAGTCCGTTTCTCACGAATAAATTCTTTAATATTGGCTGCCATAACCTCACAAAAATAGTCTAACCCTTTAAGTCCCAAGGAATTGCAAAATTGTTTAATTTTAATAAAAATTTCTTCATATGATAATTCGTTTTAAAATAACACAAAAATGTCTTTAGAAACAGAACATACACATAGGGCACACATGTGCCTTATATACAAATATATAAAAATTAGACATTTATGCCTAAACTGCTTTCTTCAAAATACGTAAAATTTACCCACACGTTTGTGTAGGCGGGGACGGAAAGCGCTAAAGCCTTTAAATCGTATGACTTAGGCCAATTGACCGACCCCAAACGTGAGTTTTGAGTTCTGTATAGCATAAAGCCCCGTCTTGCTAAGATTACATTTCAGCCAAATCTAGCTCTTCCATTTTGGGCAAAAAAAATGTGTAATAATTGCACGATAGTGCTCGCCATTTACAGTAACCTTCCTGCATTCGTCGTCTTTGAAAATGTACGGTTCAATGATGTCATTGGCCCATAATAATGTACACCGAACAGCGCATTTTTGGAAATGCATTGCCAATTCTTACAATGCTTCTGTGTGCTCTTTACACCAAATACGACAATTTTGCTTGTGCGCGTATCCATTCAACCAGAAATGAGCTTCGTCGCTGAACACAGTTTTCTACTTTTTGCACTTTCTTAACCGAGCTTGAATTTTGATAATAAAATTCCATAATCTGCAAGCCTTGTTCATTTGTAAGTCAATAGAGCAAACTGAACTTGTTTAATACTAACATGTTATAGTAAAAAAGCTGAGTTGCCAAAAATAGTGTTGCTAAAAAATTACCTTTTGGACAGGTTCTCAAGCAAATTCTTTTGGAACAATTGATCTAACATTTTCTATTTTTAGTTTATCAGAGGTTGGTAAAATACCTTAAACTTGTTTTAGATGTTTTTATGTTTCTACTCTTTAGAGTATAGACGTACAAGCTGCTTAAAGTTATAATGCGTGAGTTTTTATTCTAGTATTTTGTGTCTAAAAAAGCTTAAAAGCAGCAATTAAGAAAGTGCTTGTATAATAGTCAAACAATATTATTATTTTTTTTTCTTAGCTTCTTGTCTTGTCCAAACAATAAAAATAAGCTACAAGACTTAAATCTTAAATGTGAAAGCACATTAAGTCGTTTTGCTCTGGAAAACTTACAAAGCACACCTTTACAATGGCTGCTTATTTTTGCTAATTAAAAAATATAAAAAAAGGTGTCTTTCTCAACAATACAATTTCAAAGAGATAAAAGTTTCGTTGAAGAAAAAAATCATTTTATAGTTTTAATTAAGGCGAGGGTATTAAATTGCTACAAAGTGTGTGTGTTAAAATGTTAGGTTAAATGCAGGACCTTAAGACAGTTGAGGTGTACTAGAAATTAAAAAAGTTTTTTTTCTATTTTAAATTTTAGTACGTGAGTTGAAGGCAAAATTAAAAGTAATAAAAATAATGGTCACATTAAAGTCGGTATTTTTAAAAACGATTTTAAGTTCATGAAAGTCTTATTAACAAAAGTCAGCTCTTAATAAAAGTGTACTTTTTTGTGACTATGATTATGGCCCAATAAGTTTAATTAAAGTTAAACTTAAAAAAAGAATATTGATGAACTAAGCGTTTAATAAATATAAATTTTTTATACTAAATGCCCTGTAGTTTATTGGGTAGCACGTTAAGCTATAAACCTGGGGCTTGCAGGTTCGATTCCTGATTAAAAAAATTTTATTTTAGCATTTGTGCCTACTATCAAATAATAATCATATTTTATATAAAATTTTTTTTCTTTTTAAATTAACTTTTTTTTTAATTTGATTTTGTTAATTTTTTTAAACCCGAAACAAGTGAAACAAAATTTTTAAGTCCGCAAATTGCTCATACAGTATTTATGAGATGCTACAGTTTTCACTTCTTAATAAAATATTATTATTCAGAATCCAGAACTGTATTTACTGTATACGAGTATATTTAGGCATACTTATCTGACATTTTACGATTTAAACTATTTTATTTAATACATAAAAAATAAATAAAAGTTTTACTTTCTAACAGCATAATTAGATTTATAATTTCCATAAAAATATTCCTAAGCTACAGCTATTAAATCTAGTAGTTATTGCTTTGCATTACTTCAAAAAAATAAATTTTTTCTTTCTTCATTAAGCCTTTTATTTTATATAAATTGTCCAGTTTCTTTTGTCTCGCTTTCATCAACTTGAAAATATTTTACTAATTTAATTATTAATTTAAATCTGCTAAAAGTATGTCAGCCCCAACTAAATTTTTTAGTGCCACAGTTAATTAGTATTACTGTAGCATGCTTCAAGCCTGTTTTTTTACATTAATTTTGTTTAAATTTCTACCTTTACTGCTTTAATAGATGATTATATTAAATCCTTAAAATGAGTAATAAAAACATTTTGTTATACAATTTGTGACTTTATTGGCATGTTTGAAATTTATTGCCACTGTAATAGCCTAAAAGTCTGCCACATATTTGTATGCCATAATTAATAATTTGTGATTAAGGTGTTGCTAAGGAGAATAGAACGGAAACGCTAGGTGTATTAAATGAAATACATGCCAAAACATAACAGAAATGGTATGTCGTGATATTTTAGCTTAAGCCGAATTAACTTTTTTTGTTTGTTCCTTTTTTCTTAATTAAAGATAATTAAAATTAGTAAAGTAAGACTTTAGACTATTTTCGTATAAACTATTTGTTCCAAATATACAATTTATATATTAGAGTGTATGTTTTTATATAGAATTTAAAATTTTTAAAATAATATATTTATTAAATACTTATTTATATTATGGAAACAGTCGGCTGTGTGCTGCAAATCGAAGCACTTAAATAAAATTTTTTTAAACCATAAAAATGACTATTTTATGTTCTGCACAACATTATTGCTGCTACCATTCGAAGTTTGAATTTTTAGTTTTTGTGTTAAAAACATTAACAAAAATCACTCTATTCTTGATATTTAATTTCAAATATGTTAGTTTGCTAAATGAACCAATAAAACATTAATTTTTCTTAAACTTTTCGATCCCATATGACATATTATTGTAGCATTTTTTGCTTTTATCGGAACATGGTTTTTGTTGTGATTCCACAAAAATTTTATCAAAAACTTTTTATTCATCAAACTAATTTCGAAAAAATTTTAGAATTTTTTTAAATTCATCTTTTTACTTCAATGTATTAAAATGTAAGTAATTTTATTAAAACGATTAAAAAAAGACTTAAAATTTTATGTGTTAATTGCTTTTTACCATGTTATTTAATATTTGTTGAAATAAGTCTAACTACTGCCTTAAGACAGAATTTTTTTAGTCTAACATGACTTGTATTATATAAAATTAATTAAAATTATATGTTAAGGCAAGCATGTTGCATTTTAATAATAAATTTAATTAATCTTATTTAATCACCGTTATACCATTTGGTGTCATCGACACAAAACGACATCAATTTTTGTAAGTCTGAATGAAAATTCTCAATATTGATAAATATTGATGACTGTTGACACTTATTTGTTATTATATAATGACGTTTGTTATCAATATTGCTGCGTGTTTTTTCATTAAATAGACTTCAAAAACATTTTTTTTTATTAAAAATGACAGCTGTTAGAAAATACCAAATTATAAGTGAATTGATGTCGACGACGACAAAAGCTGATGTTGCTTTAAAATTGATGACGATGTTGCTGACACCAAATGGAATAAGGCTGATTATTTTTCAAAATATGTAAACTATATCCAGATTAACCCCCTTATCAAAAAAAAAAAAAAAATTAACGTAGATTTTAAAGTCATTTTTCATATAAATTTTAAATACATTTTACTTTGAAGTCTACGTCAACTTTTTGATTAAGAGGGTATATATGTATATAGTATATACTCTTATTTCGACAAATATTTGTGTAATGTGACCGTAGCTTTAGTCATTATGGATAAGTTTATTTAGTCCATTTGGAAACATATAAAATTATGTGAACTCGTTTTAGAGACCATCAAAAACAGTGCATTCATTTTCAAACGAGATATATATATATATACATATATATTAGGGCGGGTCTATTTAAAAATCGCACAAATTACAAGGGAAATTGTATTTTAGGGATCAAAATAAGAAACTTTGCCGAAGGAACCATACCTCTAAAATGTATTTTGTGTCCCGACTTTTGATCCGAAGGGTCAAATTTTTAAAAATTTTACTTTGACCCATTTAGAGTGCCTCAATCGAGTCAAAACTTTGGAGAGCCGACCCACCTATGCCAGTGGCACACCCCCTGGAACCACCCCTGGTGGGTTCCCCATGCAAACATTTCAAAACATCACCATTTTTGGCACTTTACAAGAAGAAATCAGCGAAATGGTTATGTTTTTCTTATTTTTGGAGTTTATTTTTCTCTTTAGAAATTTATTTAGTCAAAATGAAATGAAAAAATGAATTTTACGTAGTAATAGAAAGAAAAAAAAAATTATTGACCCTTTGGGTCAAAAGTCGGGGCATCAAAATACATTGTAGAGGTATATTTCCTTCGGCAAAGTTTCTTACTTTGATCAATAGAATACGATTTTCCTTGTAATTTGCTCGATTTTTTTACCTCCATACAAATCGATCCGCCCTAATATATATATTATATATTTCTTTTAAATATAGAACAGGGCCAAATATAAAATTTAAAGAAAGATATTTTCGGTTTTTTTCGGCTTTTTACTTTTGTACAATTCCTTAAAATATGCAATGGTCTCCTTAAAGTAGGTGACACTGTTAAAAAATATTTCGTAAAATAAAATTTAGTTCATAAAGCAATTTACTAAATACTTTAAAAAATTTTAATTTTTCTTTTCATTTATTTAATTATTAATTTAATTTATGTGTATGAATTCATGAAAATAGATTTTTTCATGTTTTTAGTTTTTCATGTAGTAGTTCCTTGAAGTATGCAATAAAATATTTTAATATTTGTCGCCTTAAAGTAGGCTTTATTTTTATTGAAACAATTATAATACGAAATAGAAGTATTAGTTTAATCATTATAAAGTTTAGAATTAATGTTTGTTTTCTTTATTTTTGTTGTTCCTATGCATAGCAAAACAAAAACAAAATTTAATTAATTAATAATTTTTTTTAGTTAAATGCATGGAAGTGTGACAATCTATAAATTTTAAAATTATTTCTTTTTAAGGTCCTTTTCAATTTTATTTTCATACTTTATCTTAAGAAATCGACTTTCTTGTTTTAAATTTTTAATTGCGAGCTCTAGTATGCTTTTTTTAATTTGCTCTTTGAAAGTAGCCTAGAAGAATGCTTTGTTTAATTATTAACAATTTTTTCTCTTGTGTTTTGCTTGTTTTTTTTAAAGAAGTGGCACATGAAAATTTGATTTTGTTTTAAAGGAAAGAAAAAATCTTTTTCTAAGACTCTTTTATAATTTCAAATGCATTAAAAATTAGCCAAAGGCTTTTATATCTTCCTTTCGCTTTTTCTTTTTTGCCTATCTGAAGAGTGTAAGCATTTTTAATTGAAATATTTTTTTCTCTTTTTTTTTATTATTTATAACTTACTTTGACTTATTTGCCTACATTAATTTTAACCATATAAAAGACCTACTATGAAACATTAACACTGTTCATAGACATAATGGGAGCCTGCCTGTAGTTGCTACTTATTGGTTTTTTTTTTTTTTCAGTAAGAGCCAACAAGAGCCTGAACCTACATTTTCTTAGGAAAAAATTATGGTTTTGTGTAACAAAATTGCAAATATTTAAATGTTTGTTTGGGTTTCCATAACAATATTTTTCATTATAGTGGTGGGCAGTATTTGAAAGCAAAAAATATGTTTTAAATTTTGTGGGCGGTATTGGTAGTTGTGAGATTACAGGATGTTGTTACACATGCTTAAATTTTTTTGTTTAAATACTTTTTGGGTAGGTAAGGTGCTTTTATGGGTCACATAAAATAGCTTTCTATAGCATTTAGTTTTGGCATTAAAACATTGTTACTATAATTTAAAATTAATAAGAAAATAAAGATTTATTTAGCAAGATTTGGGGAGTGTTAAATAACCAACAATACGTGTTGCTTTAATATAGAATTACAAGTAGTTTTATTTCATACTCTCCGTCCTCTAAAGGATAAAAACCACAAGACTGTTGGCCTCATAAAACGACTTACTTAAACAATAATAAAGCACAAATATGTAAAGGAAAGGGAAAAAAGCCGGCTGAATACAAAATTAAGAGAAATAAAAATTCTAAAAAGAAAAAGCCTGTAAATAAAACTGTCATCTACTTTTTCCTGTGTGTGCATGTGTGTTCTTTTGTGTGTGCTCTTTTCTTTTGCAATAAAAATCAGAAAAAAATCCTGCAACGTATTTATTTCTTTGTTTTTTTATATTTTATATAAACAGTTACTACAGCTGTTTTTATGACGTCATATTATATGTTTTTTGTTGTCCTGCTTTATCCATTAAGTTGAAAGGGAAGTCAGCACAAGCGTTATACATACAACAAGAATAATCGGTATGCCTGTGTATTGATTGTTGTCATAAACAAAACAAAATAAAATTTAATGATAAGGGTGTCTGCCTGTCTGTCTGTCTGTTTGCCAGGAAAGTAAAGGGGTGGGTGCTGCTACAGCTAAGCAGTTGGCATTTATTTTATACAAAAATTTTATGTTGAAAGGATATCAAAAGACAAATTAATTTAATTACAGACAAAAATTAAATTAAGTTACTATTTACTAACCACATGCAAGTGGGAAATTTTTCTTTTTAAAATGAAAACAATAATTTTTTAATGAATTCAAAAAAAAAAAAAATAAAAACATTTTAAACAACAAAATTCTTGGTGTTCAATAGAAAATTTAAATTTTTTAGAAAATGTACTAAACCTAAGCCTAGTCAGTGATTTATAGCAAATATCTTTTTTTCTTTTAAGGTACATATGACTCCTTTACTTCAATAGTGTTTTAACGCAAAAAATTTATTTTTTTTTAATTAATAAGTTAATTTTTTTTCTTATTTTAAAATAAAAATAAAATTTTTAAAATGGTAAACTTTAAATTACTTTCCTGTAAGAAAATTTCTACGATTTAATTAAACTTTATCTCTGTATCTATAAATAAAATTAAATCCAGTTCTTCTTAAAAAAAAAAAACAAACAAACAAACCAACCAACAGCTGCTCAAAACTTTTATGCTACCAATGGAACAGAAGTATTTAAAAAAAACCATTAATTTATGCTGGAAAAATAATGGCATGTTAAATAGTGTTTAAAATTTGTAGGCATACATGTAAAAACCTTAATGCAAATTTTCGTTTTATGGACTGCAATATGCATGTCATTTATGTTTACCTTTTTTTTTTTTTTTTTTTTTTTTTAAATCGTCTTTAGGGCATACAATTCCAAATGCACATTATTCAATTACCCTTGAAGTGCATTTCTTTTTTTCTGTTTGCAATAAGCAAACACAAAACTTTACAGCCATTGCGTTGTATACAAAATGAGGGTGGTTGAAATTTGCATTTTACTCTTATATGAACGATTCCAGGGAGCAATTTTATATAGTTTACTAGCACAAAAACAACAAAAAGAGCTAATGAAACAATTTATGTTTGCTGTTTGTCCTGAAAGTTCACAATAAAATTTTACCATAACCTACTTTAAGGCGGCTCTAAATAATTTCAATTATTTCTAGGAATTATTCAAAAGTGTTATAAATTCTAAGAATTCTTTTAACGTGTATAAGTGTGCCGTTTGAAAATGAAAGTGGAGAGCATATTTAAAAAAACAAAATAAAAACAAATTGCCATAATCACAGTTACTAAAAAATAGCTTTCATTAAGAGCTGACTTTTGCTCATAAGAATTTTATGCATTTAAAGTCGTTTTTAAAAAGATACCGACTTTTTTGGGTCACTGATTCTGGGCTTATATATTTTAATACAATTATGTTGGCCTTCTAAAAAAAAAAAAAAAGTGTGAAGGAAATTTTTGTGAAAAAATTTTAGAACAAACAACTTTACTAAGAAATTTTTAATGAAAATATTTATTTAGAAGTCTTCAAAAAAAAAAAAAAAAAAAAATTAACCCTTATTTTACGTCCTAAAATATTTTTCTATTCGTATTACTAAAATGTGTTTGCCTTTGGGTTACGCCTTGGAAGGTGGCGCTGCAGTAGGTATCTGACTTCTATGTCTACTACCTGTTTTTACCCGGTCTTTTTTTTAAATTTTCATTAAAACGCAACTTGAATTTCTATAGAAATTAAAACAGACCCATCCCACCCTTAAAAGTTTTCTCAGATCAGAGAACTTCTAGACCGATTTGGCAAATTTATATTTTAATGAAAAAAAATTATCACGCCAATTGGTACGCCTGCTTTTACAATTTTTCTCAAATCGGAGAACCTCTAAGACTGATTTGGCTAATTTTTTTTTATTATATGTTCAACATAACTGAACTTATATTTTTCTTTTCTTTTTAATTAATTTTCAATATAAATAAAATTTTAAGGCAAAACAATGTTTGCGGGGTCAGCTAGTTTTTATATAAAAACTTTTAGTACAAAAAATGTTGGTCTATGAATTGTTTACAAACAATTAAAAAAAAAAACTAAAAATTTGTGAATGCTTCTTTAGACTTCTTAAGTTAGATAAAGAGCAATATAGTTTCACCTTCTCTCTTTTATGAAATTCTTAAAACATTTTTCGTAATTAACTTTGGATTATATAATTTCAATTAATATAATGCCTTTCTAGAAGGATACTCAAACAAGTTATTTATTTGTTTAGCAACTGCAAAATTAATATCAATATCATTATTGAAACATAATAGTTAAACAATTTTCTTTCTTTAAACATTCTTGAAGATAATTCAAACAACGTAATAAAATAATCAAAAAAATTTAACTGAATTTTATAAATTTGTATTCTTAAAGCAATAAACATCCTGTTGCTCTTCAGACTGCCTAAGCTGGCTGTATTTGGCTTGTTTATATATTCAGTTATAGCATGTGTTTGTATATTTTTTATGGCCTTTTACATTTCAAATAAATATTTTATTTGTTAGGTGCTTCATACATAGAGTTTCTGTCTATTTTATATAAAAACAAATGCTACGTTAGGGAATTTCGAATTTTTTTATTATACGAGTATTTTTTTTGTACTTTCTTTTCTACTATTTTTTCACAAATTCGATTGGTATATTTCTTTTAAACAATTTTTTTTTACTTTTTTTTTACTTTTTTTGGTTTGTTTTGGCAGCTGTAAGTAAAGAAAAGTGTAGAAGATAGTCAATAAATTAGTCTCTGGTGTAGACAAAAACGCAGCATGAATTTTTATTTAAACACAAAGTCTATTTTAAGCGTAGACAGTATTATTTAAACGTTTCAGTCTGAAAATATGCTTTAAAATAAAGAAGAATGTGTAGCCTTAATATATGCTAAAGATTTTTGACAAATTTATAAATCATTTATAGTGTTGTGTTAGTGATGTAGCTGATATAATTATTTTATTTATGTTATAAAATATATATAAATCACAAAGCTAAATTTATTCATCAATCTTAAGATCATACACAGCTTGGGTATTTAATTTAATTTTGTTTTTGTTGTACCAAACAAAAAAGAAAAGAGAATATTTTGCTTTTGCTACTTTATAAAAAAACTTCTCAGACGCTTTCAAGGATATTAGTCTATAATCATAGTCAGTATTTTTTTTAAATCGATTTTAAATTCATTAAACTTTTTTGTGACTATGATTATGGCCCATTATATGTATAATATATTTCTCCTTTACTACATACATATATAATAAACGAAAATACATAACCAAGAATTGAAAAGAAATTTTATTTTCTGTTTGTTTGTTAGTTCCAACGGATTTGTCTGTAATTTGGTAAATATAGTTACTATACTACAAGGAAAGTTTTCATATACTTTTAGAGCAACCATGCCCATTTTTACGCCCACTTTTTTTAACGATTTTCACTCGAGACTTCACACGTACTTAATTTAAGCCTAAAATCATGCTTTGAACTATTTTATTTACCACTTAAGTTGGCGCCTCCGCTAATAATTCTAGCAAAGGCATAATCCAATTTATAAAGTAGTCACTGACTATTTATTTGGGTGGTTGCTTGACGATTAAAATTCTATTTGTAAACGGATTTCTCTAAAAATTTTAACATACGTTCTCTATCCTGTAGCGATGCCAACTCATGTAATAAAAAACAGGCCGGGCGAGACCGAGCAAAAACATCTAATATTAAATAAAACTCTCAAAATACCTAACCAAGAAAAAATATAATACTAGATATATATATACATATAAGTCTTTCCATTAAATTACTGTTTATTGTGAAACATTTATTATGAAAAATAAAATCAAGTACACATTTTTTTACTTAATCATTGAACATTAATACCATTTCTATCGGTATAATCGTTGCTATACCCTAAAAAATTCTTATATATTTTTATATATATTTATTTCACCCATTTTTTTTTAAATTTACTGTACAGAATCATTTTTACTAAAAATTTTAAAAATGTTTACCTAATTTGTGTGCTAAATGTATGCAAAATTGCTTGTATGTATTCGCAAATTTTCTAAAGAATTTTTTATAAAATTTTTGTACTAAAAGCTGTTTAAAAAAATCTGTCGTAAAATAGTCTTGTGCAATATAACTTAAAAAATGTTTTTTTTAAAGCTTTGTACTAAAAATTTTCAAAGTTTTTTTTGTATTAAAATTTTTCCTTTAAATTTTCATATTATATTTTACTGAAAGTTTTTTATAGAAATATTTTGTGCCATAAGTTTATTAAACATTTTTTTTAATTTTTTTATAATATCTTTTACTAACATTTTTCTTTAAACTTACATTAACTAATTTTGTACTATAATTTTTCTTATCACTGTCAAAAAAGAAGTTAATAATTTTTTTAATTTTAAAAACTCTGTACTAAATTTTTTTTACTAAAAATTTTCTGTACTAAAATTTTTGTGTACTAAAAATTTTTTGTACTAAAAATGTTCTACAAAAATATTTTTTACTCAGAATTTTCTATTAATGTCATAAGTTGTTACATAAACTAGTACAAATAATTTCTTAGAAGAAAAAAAATTATCGTTTTAAAGCTTTAATTTTTTTTTAACTTTTTTCGTTGCATGTTCTTTATGGCCTAACAATTTTGATTCACAAATTATAGTGAGTGTTTTTGTTCTTAAAGCTTTGCTTCAATAATTTATTCAATTTTAAATTTTTTTCTAGAGCATTTTGTGTTACTTTAAATTTCCGGTTTTGGTTTAGCTGCTTTACATAATCGATCTTTTATTTTAAAATTATTTCATGTTCAATTTGTTGAAAAATAAAGTAATTTTTGTGGGCTAATTAGCCAAAACTGCTTTATAACAACAGTTCATTATGTGGCGCTTCTGTACATCAAATATTTGTAAGTCCTGGTATTTGTTTTCTTTTTTAAGTTTTGGTTTTGGTTTTCTTCTTTCCTTCGTCTTGAAAATAATTGCATGTTAATCGAAATTGCCTTTCCTGGTGTCTTAGTTTTATTTTTCCGCCATTATAAGAAAACAGTGAGACAATAAATTAAGTGCTTTTAGAGACGCCCATTCCAACCGCCTCCCTTCAAAATATCCCGAGACATTTTGTTTGGTTTTTTGTTTGCTTATATGGGCTTCCATCTAGATGGAACGATTATGGGGTGGTCTTTTTCAGTTTTATTAAAGACAAATTTTAATGAAAATTATTGCTAGTCTTGTACTTGTTGTACAACAAGTACCAGTATTTATTGTTTGTTTTATTTTTTGTTGTTGTTTTGTGTTCCATTTTAGTCCTTTTTTGCTGTTACTGTTATATCTTGCTTAACTTTACTTTATTTCGAGTTCATTGCTCTTAAATTAAGCGTTTTAATTATTGTTTTATTTTATTACTGCGTAAAATACGATTTCGTTTCATGTAAGGAAAAAGAAAGCCAAAAGCAAAATAAATTTTGTTTAAAGAAAACCTAAAAAATATGCCGCAAATGAAGCGAAAATTTTTGTTAAGTTGTGCGGTGTAAGGTGGTACGAATGTTGGCTGTATGTATTTGATTAATGCATCCTGTCGTTTTATGTTGTGAGTAAATGAAATTAAATTCTTTTACCTTCTGTTTAGATGTGCGTGGGTGGGCAAAGATTAATTCTTTAATTTTATACTTATTTAATTAAATATAAAACAACCGTTTTTTGTTCTAAATCAGCTATTGGCAAAACATAATCACGGAGAATTTTTCTATTTTACTAAATTTATTTAAAATTTAATTTCTCTGCTTGCCAGGACCATTTCTCACACACCTGCAGTCAAGTTATTGATTTAGAAAAAAGAAATTTTTTAGTTAAAAACTAAACCAAATTTTTTAGGAATTTCATTGTTTTCCATTTATTTCATGTTGTTGTTGAGGAGTATTACAAAATCTTTAAAAATAATTAATTCGGGGCCATATGTTTTATATTCATGCTTATTACGAGTGTCGTTATCATAGTCGACAAACTAGCTAAAACAAAATATACGCCCGGATTTGCTACCGTTCACACAACAGACCTATTATTATTCGCTTATTAGATTGCAAAAGGGCTCAATAAATATTTTCTTTTAATTATTTAAATACACTGAGAGAATTTTGCTAATTAATCCAATGCAAAAATAAATTATTTTTCAACTAATGACAATATGTCATTGAACTAATGAACTATTTGTTGAGTTAATGAAGTATTTTATTGAATCAATGCAAGATATGTATGGAATGTAATCAAACGTTGGAAAATTATACGTAATTTTTTCAGTGTAACTAATACAAAATAAAGATTGGCTTTGCCAAGCGGCTGGTTGGTTGGTTTACATGGCGGCTTGATGGCCTTCAAATAGAATCGCAGGATTCCGGCTTGAACCACATACTCACCAAGACTATTAAGCAATAAAGTGGCTTAGATTAACCCCGCGACATTAAAATATATGAGAAGGTCCTTTAACCTCACTCTCGATATCTCAGGTAGCCCGCCCATCAAATGTATATCGAGAAATCTGTGGCTCCAAGCCATAAGATCCGGTTGAAAGACTGTCTGCTAACTCTCATGTTCCCGCGCAGTTTTATTTGAAGCGTACTGGCGAGCTTGCCGATCGTCCAGTGAACAGTTATCACAGTCACCAGTGTAGAAATAACTCTTCTATTCCTGTTATTGCGGGGCCACAACTGCCGCATAACCTTAGATGTTTCTAGACTCTAGACTAGATAACCTGATACTACTAAGCAATACAGAGACTGTCACTGACATAGCAGTTTCCATGTTAGAGCCAGCCTTAGCCAATTTGGTATGCTAGTTACTTCATGCTTTTGCTATTCTGCAGATTAGCCATAAGAGCCATCTCCTTACTGCCTTTTTACTCTCAGGTGCCCAGCAGCTGCGGCAGTTTTCATTAAAGGGCCAGCCTGCTGGCGCGCTTTCCGATCGTTCAGTGACTAGTTATCACAGCCATTAGTCTAGAAATATCTCTTTTATTCTTGCTCCCCAGCTGAGTAAAGCGCTTACCATTAAAGTGGGGCTATAATTGACTCGAAATTTTCGACGTTTCTAGACTCCAGCATCTGGTATCCGCCTTTTCCTGATAGCAATCAAGAATGCCGCTCTTGATACTACTAAGCGATACAGCGTCTGTCACTGACATAGACGCCTCCATGTTAGAGGCATCTTTCGCCAATTCATCAGCCAGTTCATTGCGAATAAAGCTGCTGTGTGCAGGACAAAGACACTCCTAGTCAAAGGCTAAATCGCGCTACTTTTAACGTAATTTGTGTACAAAGAATATAAAATATCATACGATAGGCTTCAGATCTATTAGGTTAGGTTAAATGGGTGCTTTTTTTTAACTTAACTAAATATAGAGACATACACTCAATGATTCTACGTAATTACAGTATTTTTTCCACTTTAGTATATGTCGAATGAGAGAGGAGTTCAAATTTACATGTAAAATTTAACAAAAAGCAATTAAACATACCAAAACCCATTAAGCTGTCAATCAAGGTAATTAAGGGGGTAATAAAAAGTGATTTATGGGTTTTTTTTAGGGTCATTAAAAAGGGTAATAAAAAATGTAATAAAAAAAGGTCGTTAAAGGTGCAGGTGTTCATTTGGATGCGTGAGAAAAATGTATAACAAAGGGATCATGCTGGTGAAGTTTGAAAAAGGTCGTTAAGGATGCATTTGTGCATTTGAGTGCGTGGGAAAAATGTATAATAAAGGGATCATGCTGGTGAAGTTTGAAAAAGGTCATTAATATTTGATAAGGGTGTAATACACATGTGCATTTCAAGTGGATAGATTTGTTGTGAATGCAGTTTGTGTATTTGAGTTTGGTTGAGTATAAAGATCAGTTTAGTTGACAACGATATTTGGGTATAAAAAAAAGGCCATAGAATTTTAGGTGGTGAATGTCATTTGTGTATTTGAGTTTTGTTAGTAAAGGGATCATGCTGGTGAAGTTTGAAAAATTTCGTTAAGGATGCATTTGTGCATTTGAGTGCGTGGGAAAAATGTATAATAAAGGGATCATGCTGGTGAAGTTTGAAAAAGGTCATTAATATTTGATAAGGGTGTAATACACATGTGCATTTCAAGTGGATAGATTTGTTGATATTGTTATAGTGGTGCATTTGAGTTTGATGATCAAGTATTGAAAGTATAAAGATCAGTTTGTTGGAATTTAGTATTTTACGAGTGAAAAGAAAGTCGTAAAGTGTTTGATTGGGATATGACAGGTTGTCTAACTAAGGGATACAATTGCATATGAGAGTATGCATGTACATCTAAGTTGTAGCGATGGATAGATGTGAACAAAAAAGGTACAGATGTATAGAGAAGTGTACGATAGTTAGTGAAAAACAAAACAAAAGGTCAAAAAGTAATTGATAAGGGTGTATCTCAAGAGATGCTAGTGCACGTATGCATTCAAGTACTGAGAATTGTTTATATTGTTATAGTGGTGCATTACAGTTTGTTTTGATGTAATGATCAAAGGCATGTGTATTGATAGTATGAAGATTACTTTTATTTGGATTTTTTTTTCTTATATTTTGTGACTGCTAAGAAAAGCCATAAAGTATTTGATAAGGGTGTAACAGGTTGTCTAACTAAAGGAGTCTAACTAAGTGATCAGTTGCACATGAGAGCAGTAGCGACGTTTGTATGTTTCTAGTATACTTATGAATATATACAAATGTTTGTGTATAGTTAAACTAAATGATTGTGTATAGCTAAACTAAATGTTTGTGTACAGTTAAACTAAAACAAAAATTTAATACACTACTATGTGTTAAGAATAAACACAACAACAACAACAACAAGAAAACAACAAGGTATCTTTTCAATACGTATACATTGAGAAAATGTTCTTAATCTATTGTTCTTATTCAAATCACTATATATTTTTATTTAAATATAATACTATCTACGTCTATGTGTGAGTGTGTGTGTGTGTTTTGTATTTAGTATAAATACACAGAGTGAATTACATTTGATATTATTCAAAGTGTTATACCATTCGGTAGTCATCAAAAATTAAATTTGTTAAATAATAAAATTAAAAAATTAAAAAATGGCTGGATTTTTAGTTTCAAGTACACCTGAAGATCAGGCAGAAGTTGATATAAGCCTCCTATCATTCCAAATGGATGAATCTGATGAGGATGTTAACTTCATAATGAATGGGAGCTTCGACATCTTTGAAGAAGAAGAGGAGGACGAACCAATACCCAACAATCAGTTGGGTTACTTTAAGGATGAGATCCTCATATTCATGCTGGAAGAGGAGGGTGAGGAGTTTAGGGAGTTTGATGAAGTTCTTCACTTCCTCGCCGATGATGATGGCGATAAAATTATTAAAGAAGTAAGACTCTGATTTATTTAATAATTGCTGGAAACAACAACACTTAAAACAAAATTAAAAATAAAAATAAGATTATTCACCAATAAATAAAATAAAATAATAACAAATTTGCATGTTTCAATAATATATTTTTATCTTTTATTTTATTCTTTAATATATATAATTATATAAGCAAATATGAATATAATATTAAAATTATTTCAAGTCAGGCACTTCTTTTGCAAGTAAAAGCGCATTTTTCAAGGCACAGACTCCTCTTTTATGGTAACTGCAATAGGTGCAATCGGGGTGTTTTATTTGAAGTTGTTTAAACTTAACACAACCAAATTCTTCAACATTGGTTACACTTTGCTCTATAATTTTCTCTAACCATTTTCCTTTTTCATGACCTTTAACATAAACCTTGCGGTCTTTCAAATTGCGTTTTAAAAATTTGCAAACACTCTTATAAGAAAAGGTACCATCGTTCCACTTTAGATGATGATGATTCCGCATTAACCATTTCGCTTCTTTTTGCTTCGCCAATGACAAAAATTTGAATTTAAAAGGTGGTTTCACAATGAAATTTATATGTATATTAGAATCAAATACAACAGCAATTTCTTTCAAAATGAATGTATTTCCACTCAATTTAAATCCTTGTATATCGATGAAAATGCAATCGATAGTTGTCATGCTGCACCAGATAAGATTTAATTATTTATGCTATATATTTCAATGTGTTCAACCTGAAAGCTGTTAATTTTATTCAACTTTTATTAATACGTCTTCCACTTTTATTTACTTCTAAAGAATTCTGAGCGCGCATTGACTCTATTATTATATAGCTACTATCTCTTTCTAAAATTTTGGGCAGAGCAAAATAAAGTTGAAAATTATTTAATTGGGGTATGACAGGTTATGTAAATAAGGCATTCAGCTGCACACGAGAGTGTACATGTACATCTGAGTAGTAGCTTGTCAAACTAAAGGATTCAGTTGCCCAAGAGAGCAGTAGCGATGAAATAAATACATAATATATATTAATGTGTGTATATTTCTAATATACTTGTGAATATATAAATGATTGTATATACTTAAACTATATTTGCTGAGAGCTCAGCGATTGTATTATATAGCTACCTCTTTCTTATAAAGACTCAAAATTGTTTTGTTTCATTTAAAATTTTTAATGTAATCCAAAATAGTTTTCTATAAATAGTCAATTAATTGAGTAATATTCATAGTTTATTTAAAATCATTAAATCATGAGCATTACCACGGAAATTATATCTGTTTTTAATAAATTAAACTCAAGGCAGAATATAAGTATAAAGGACATGGTCGTTGGAGAGGATTATCATATTACTGGTGCTGAACGTTTAAATACAAAGTATGGAGAAACTATCGTTTTGGAATTGGGATCAAATATACTTCACCTTCCTAAGAGATTCAATTTGTTAGCTGATAAATATATTGAAAGTTTATCCACCGGAGCATATGTAATTACAAAAATTCCTTTTAACGATGACGGAGATAGCTCATTCTGCAAATTAGAACTGAAGCCACTTCCTCCTATAAGAAATTATTACTCATTCAATACTTTTAAACAATAAAGTTTATTATTTCTTTAAACTCAACTCAAAGTATATTAACTCAATTTTAATATATTATATACTCATTTTAAACCATACTTTTAATCTATAAACATGGAGAATATTGATGATTTTCTGCAGAAATTTACAAATATTGCTTTTGAAGAACATTTGGAATTAATACATTCATTTAAAGCTGAATATGAGCATTTTGATTATAACAAGCCTTGTAACCACTCTGATGATAATTCTAATGAAGATGTAGTGGGTATGTGTAGCTGCTACTTTTTTTATGTGAAGAGAGAAAAAATTATGAAGATTATTGAAAAGTATAAAAATTTGTTTAAGTATTTACAATCGCAGCTGCCCACCGAAAAGAAAACTAATAAAAATACATAAATGTTTAAAAGTATTCTCTATGTGTATTATTTACAATATTTTTATATAAGGCGACCAATTTAAAATATAAACATCAGTTAATTTTACAATTTCTTAGAGCATGGATACTTTAATGAAAAACTATCTTCTACGTAATAAGGTGCACCAACCTCAAATATATGACGTTGTTTTTGATATGGATTACTTTTTAAATTTAAAATTGAAAGTGTCCTGTGGCTTTTCAACCATATGCGGGTTTAAGCCAATGATATGGCTACATTTTAAAGATAGAGATTTTATTGGCCTTGATCGCGAAGGATGGCTACACTTGATGAGCTACAAGGAATATATTAGCAATGTGCTTTCTCAGCGCGAATTTCTAAACTCTATTAATTTAATTGAGAAAACAGGAGAAGAAGACATTGATTACAGTTTTAAATGTAAAAGTGGTGTGTGCTACTTGATAATGCGACAAGGAAACTATAAAATAAAAATTGATCCTGAAACGTGGAAGTCTCTAATCCGGATTGGAACATTTCTTACTACAATAATATGTTGGAATGGAATTTTACGACAACAGATTTTACACTTTTACTACGAATATTTCATTCCAACATGCTCCGCACTGAAGAAGACGAAAATTCAATTGAGCGAAATAAAAGGGGTTGATATTAATGATAGAAATATAAATATTGATTTAACCCGTTTATGCTATGAAATTGGGAAAAAAATGCAAGCTAAAATAGTAACCGATGTAAAAATTCATAAATTATACTTAAGAATGGAAAATAAATGAGAAAAGCAATTATTTATGGTGTTATTATTTCTTTATTTTAAAATTGATTAAAAACATTACACATAAGTGACCACAATTAAAAGAATTAAGTTTCTGATATCTTTTATAGTTATATTTAATATTTATTCCTAAATATTTTAAAACTTCTATTGGTGGTTGGAGATTTCCAAAGCTGTCAAAGTATTGAACATTATCATTATTTTTATAATAGGCTACCCAATGTGTACCATCTCCACTATTATTATCCAAATTGATTATACCACATTCTATTTTGTTTGGGTTTTTAGGTAGTTTATCTCTCATATAAACTCCTCTAAAATGAGGAATATGCATCTTTCCAAACATTTTCAAGTCTACATCTGTTAGTGGTCTATTGGGTAACTGCTTAATTAGTTTTTTGATGTATTATTTAAATTAAATAATCCATATCCCTTTTTATAAGGTTTGAGGTAGAAACCTTTTCCCATTGCGATTGCTTCTAATGTTTTATTATGTCGTTTACTTTCCTCAAGTTGTTCTCTACCATTTTTTGCAGCATTAATAGCCTTGGCGATTGCTGATCCTCCAGATGATAGTGCACCTAGCGCTCCAAGTGCGGTTAGTACAGGAACAAGAGGTAAAAAACCTCCATATTTAGGAACACTAATTACTCTTGGAATTTTAACTTGTGATTTTTTTCCATGGAGTGAACGTTCAATAGATTTTCTTGCTGTTTTTATAGCTGTTTTAACATCTATAGGCTTTTCTTTTTTTAAAATAAAAGTTGCAGCCTTAACTGCGTTATGAAAAAGGTTTCGCTTAACATTCTTTTTAGATTTTTTGATTTTTACGCCTAAACCAAATTTTACTTTAGATTTCATGGCGTTTGTGACAAGATAAGCATTTATTTTTTCTCCAAGTGTACTATCGCTAGATTTTACTCTCTGCCAGGCTTTATCAGCTAATTCAGAGTCGGCTTGATGTCGTTTATTAATATCAGTATATTGTGAATAAGCAATATCATGTGCTTGACAAGCTTCATCCAAGGGATTGATTCCTTTATCTCCTCTCTGTAAACGTTTCTGTAATTTTGTTCCAGGACCACAAAATTGATAACCAGGTAGGTGTAGCTCAAATGGTAATGAATTAATTATATTGTTAACTAGTCCTTTTCCATGAACTTTCGGTTTACCACTAAATTTATTCTTCGTATACACAATCATTTATACATAGACACAAATATATATTTATTCCCCTGTTGAAAGAAAATAAAAATTTTTAAACTGTCAGTTGCAAATATGCGTTTGATTAAGCAACACCATTCAAATATTTTAGTAAGAAATTTAGATTTCAATGACAAAAGTAAAGTAACAAAACACAGTTGTCTATTACCAAACTCTATAAGAGGATTAATAGTAGGACCATCTAGTTGCGGAAAGACAAATGTAATGCTTAGTCTGATTGAAAGCCCTCATGGATTAAAATTTAAAAATTTATACTTGTATTCAAAATCGCTACATCAACCCAAATACCAATACTTAAAAAAATTAATTTCATCAGTGAAAGGGATGGGTTTCTTTACGTTTTCAGAAAATGAAGCAGTAATTTCACCTAATGATGCTAAAACAAATTCAGTAATGATATTTGATGATGTTGCATGTGAAAAACAAAATAATATAAGATCATACTTTTGCATGGGAAGACATAAAGATATTGATTCTTTTTATTTATGTCAAACATATACACATATTCCAAAACACTTGATACGTGATAATGCTAATTTTATAATAGCATTTAAGCAAGATGACTTGAATTTGAAACATATTTATAAAGATCATGTGGGAAGCGATATGAGTCTGGATATATTTCATCAAATATGCAAGGAATGTTGGAAAGAAAAGTATGGTTTTCTCGTTATTAGCAAAAGTGATGAAATAGATAATGGGCGTTATAGAAAAGGATTTGATATCTTCATTCAAGTTTAGTCTTAACCAAACATTTAAATGCTTAAGACATATTCATCTAATTAAGAGCTCTTCCATTTAGCTACTAAGAAACTTTTTAATTGTTTTAAGAAACTCTTTAGCTGTTTACGTTTACCTGTTTGAGAAGCTGTTTACGTTTACCTGTTTGAGAAGCTGTTTACCTGTTTCCCTGTTTAAGAAGCTGTTTATCTATTCATTTATTCTTTTCTAATCATATAAATACAAAAACTACAAATACACCCATACAAACATGAAGGAAAATATATTAAGAGAATTAGTAAAATCCAAAAAAATTTTGAAAAAGAAATTTGAAGCCATCAAACAAGGGGAAGCAGAAACTATTGACAAATTAGAAAATACATTCAAACCATTAACAGAGCCATTAAAAAAACTTGTTAAGCTGTCTAGTGACAATGTTTCATTGAAACGAAAAGATGCAATGATCAAATTTGAATATAATAACAAAATTAAGAAAACTAGTGATGATGGTATTACTACTAGCACTCCTATGAAAAAAGTCCCTTTTGACTCATTATCAAACGCAAGTGGAAGTGATGAAGATAGTAATGGAATGAATAATGAGTCATTTTATACACAACATTCTAATTGGGAATTTAATTTAACAAATTTACATGAAAACAATAACCTTGATACAATATTCGGACCACACAAAAACGAAAATGATATTTGGAAGTTTGGAAATACAGACTTGGATATAACCGATGATAAAATAATAATAGGAAATAAGTCATGGGCCAACACTCCTGGTCTATTTTCATTGTTATTTCATAAAAAACCAGAGGATTTCAACTCAACAGAATTAGACATATATAAAAAAATCTTGCTTGATACAAATGCGCATAGAAGAAATTATGATCCAAATGGTCAAATAAATGGAAATAGAGGTTATAAGTATAAACAAATAATTAATAAACTGGTTGGTGATACTCACTCGGGCAAAGGTCTAATGCAACTAAGCTTAGATAAAGGTTTAATGCAAGTAAACCTCAATAAACCTAACTATATATACTGGGATGACCCGAATGAAATAGTAGATCGATTGAAGCTGTTGATAGCATCACAACAATCTGGAAATAATAATCACACTAATGAAATATTGTCAATAATTGAAGAATTAAAAGAAGCAAACATAATTGAATAATTTAAAAGTATTTATTATGAGTGTCGACAAATTTGGTCATTACTTCAATCAAAAATACAATAACGAAAAAAGAAGCAAACATTTCATGAAAATGTTTGATGTTGATATAAGCAATAACTGTTTAGATCTACATGGAAAAAGAATTAGTAATTTATTGGCACCTTCTGATCCAAAAGATGCTGTAACAAAAATTTATCTCATGAAAAAGTATGATGTTTTATCAAAAGACATAGACAAACTAAAAACAACGCTCAATTCACAAGTACAAAATGTGGACAGTAGAATAGAGAAATTAGAAACTTTGCTTATTAATAAAATTGAAAAACGATTAAATTTAATTGAAAATCACATATCTCAATCTATTGAAGCAGAAGAAAAACTAAAGAAAAAATATGAAAATCAAGTGAATAGTATTAAAACTGCTATAAAAAAATTGGAATCAATAATTTCCAAAGATGTTGAAGAAAATGTAAAAGTTATTGAAAAAGCTGTAAATGATCATATATACAAAGCAAATGCGAATTTTATGAATCATATCGAAGAACGATTTAGTAAAATTGAAGACTTCATTTTCAAAAATATTGGAAAAAATTCTACAAAGGATGATGTGAAAATACGAAAAGTTCCACCTCCACCTACAATTAAAGTAGCTAAATAAAAATGAATGTAATAAATAAAAACAACGCAGACTTATACTCACTAGCAAACAATATGATACTGAACACTGATAAGAGAGAAATAGTTAACGAACTTCATTCTCAAGCTCGAAAAAAATTTTTACGTCGCAGAGTTATTATGAAGGGAATTGATGATTTGTGGCAAGCTGATTTGGTAGAAATGGGCAATTATTCCTCTAGTAATAAGGGATATAAATATTTGCTGACTGTTATTGATACGTTTTCAAAATATGCATGGGCTAAATCAGTTAAAACAAAGACTGCTTTAGAAGTTACTAAAGCAATGAAAGAAATTTTCAACTTGGGGCGAATACCAAAGAATTTGCAGACTGATGATGGCAAAGAATTTTTTAATAAGGAGTTTGGAGCTTTAATGAAAAAATATTTCATTAATCACTATTCTACATATAGTGTTATGAAAGCATCAATTGTCGAAAGATTTAATAGAACATTGAAAGGTATGATGTGGAAAGAGTTCAGCAACAATGGAACATACAATTGGATTAGTATTTATAATCATTTAATTGAGCGATATAATAAAAAGAAACACGGTACGATTAATATGGCACCTGCTGATGTAAAGAAGAAACATCAAAAACATCTCTTGCATACTGTATACAACCATTTGAAAATATTTAAACCATCAAAGTATAAAGTGGGCGAAAACGTACGGATTAGTAAATATAAACACGTTTTTGAAAAGGGGTATACACCGAATTGGACAACAGAAATATTTAAAATAAGATCTATACAGAATACTTATCCCGTTACATTTTTACTTGAAGACTATCAAGGAAATGAAGTAAAAGGTGCATTTTATAAGGAAGAAATACGACGTACACGTTTTCCAAATACGTATCTAGTTGAAAAAATTTTGAAAACTAAAGGAGATAAGGCATTTGTAAAGTGGCTAGGTTTTCCCAGCCAACACAATTCTTGGATAAGCAAAACTGATATATTGTAATATTAAAATTAAAATAATTGAATTTATTACATAAAAATTAAATAAAAAGGTAATAATAAAATAAAAAAACCTTTCTCTGCATTTTTATTTCATTTGCACATTGGAATTCACGATGTCCATAACATTGTCATTAAGCGGAAATTCTTCAATTTTGACAGCAAATTATTTTCCACCAATAGAATTAAAAGATGAATATGAATGTTGTCTGATTGATTTTCATTCATACAACTCTATTCCCAATGTAGATTACAACAATAATCTTTTTCACATTGGTGATAAAGTAATTGAAATTCCTATAGGATCGTATGAACTGGAAGATATTGCTGACTATTTGATTGCGCAATACAAAGCAAAAGAAAAAAATAATAATAAATCAATTTTGATTGAGGCTAATAACAATACTTTGGAAATTGAAATCACCTCTTCCCACGATTCTATTTCCTTTGATGAAAAGCGGTCTATTGGAAAATTACTTGGATATAGTGAAGGTGTGTTAAAAGCTGGTATAAAACATTTTTCAAATGAACCCGTAAATATTATGAAAGTTAATGCTATACAAGTGCAATGTAATATTGTAAGAGGAGCATATATGAATAATTCTCCAGCTCATATACTCCATGAATTTGCGTTAAATGTTCCTCCAGGCTATAAATTAGACGTTATACCCCATAACCTGATTTATTTGCCGGTGAACGTAAAAGAAATAACATGTTTAAAAGTTTTTATAGTTGATCAGGAAGGTCGATTAATAAACTTTAGAGGTGAAGAAATAACGCTTAGACTACATTTGAGACCAATAGAAAAATGATAATCTATTATAAAAATCAAAACAAAAAAATTTATACAGACACTCTTGCAAATACTTTCAAAGCTACAAGACCAAAATTAACCAAAGAAAATAAGATATTTTTAAAACTACTTAAACTAAAATTAAAAAATAATAATGAGTGATATCCTAAATGTTACTGAAAAACCATTTTCGGATGAAAACATAATAAAAAAAGATTATCACAGCTATGTTCCTTATGTTCAATCGTTTAAAAATAATGATGAAATTCGAATCACTCTTCAAAATCAAGACTTATATGTGCTCCCCTCTGAGAGCTACCTGTATATAGAGGGAAACATAAAAAACGATAAAGGAGAGACATCTAAAAACACTAGATTAAGAAATAATTGTGCTACCTTTTTATTTGATGAAATTCGTTATGAGATAAATGGTGTTGAGATTGATCGTACTCGATACTTGGGAATGGCTAGTACAATTAAGAGTTATGTTTCTTTGAATGAGTTTGAAAGCAATATGATGCTGAATGCTGGATGGTCTGTTTCTGGGGACTTATCGTTGAATTCATTTAACTTTTATTTACCGCTAAAACTACTACTGGGATTTGCTGAAGATTTCAATAAAATCATATTAAATAGTAAACATGAGCTTATTCTGCTACGGAGTGCAACTGATAAGAATGCATTTTATTCAACTGATGTAAATGAAAGTCTTCAACTAACAATCACAAATATTACATGGAGAATTCCACACGTTCAACTTTCTGATATTAAGAAACTACAAATAATGAAGATAATTAAGGATGGAACATCTTTACCCATAGCGTTTCGTAGTTGGGACTGCTACTTTAATCCCACGTTTTCTGGCAGAAAAAATCATAGTTGGAATGTGAAGTTATCCATGAACAGAGAAAGACCAAGATTTATTATATTAGTAATGGAAAATAACAATAAATACATTCACTCTGATTTGAAAAATGTAAAAGTACACTTAAATTCAGATTCTTATCCATATGATGATTTGAATTTGAAGTTTGAGGATAATCGCTATGCCATTTTATATGACATGTATGCAAAATTTCAACAAAATTTTTATATGAGGGATCCACAACCACTTCTCTCTTGCGATAATTTCAAAAACACCCCCATTGTTGTTATTGATGTAAGCCATCAAAATGAAATGATTAAAACCGGACCTGTTGATGTAAAAATTGAATTTGAGACGGGAAAAGCTGTTCCTGAAAATACAAATGCTTATTGTTTAGTTCTCTACGATCGCTTAGTGAAGTACACACCATTAACTGGAATTGTTCAAAAAGTTATTTAATAATTTTAATATAATATGTATACTTACTTTTTCAATTTATATTATTAAAAAAATAATAAAGAGTATGTTTTTCAAATTTAAAGTCTTTTAATTTATTTTTATTTTTTTTTTTTTTAAACGTTATAATACGTATTTAGTAAACCAATATTTAGCTTATCTTTGGTTAACTTCAACAGGAATAATAATAATATTACAAATACATTTTGTTTTCTCATTTTCATATACTATGTACAAGTATGTATGTGTTATTACTATTCTATTTTATTTATATTTTCTATTTCATTCAATAGCCATTCTAATTCTGATTCACCATTTCCTGTATCCAATTGATGTGAAGTATTTTCTATTTCATTCAATAACATTTCTAATTCTAATTCACCATTACCTGTATCCAATTGATAATGATGCCAAGCATATGTATTTATACCATTATTCATAATTTTACTCTTAGTATCATTAAAACTTAAAGCTACCTTATTAACTTCATTGGTTAAAATATTATGAAGTTTTGATGTAAATGTATACATAGATGCTAAAACAGGTTCTTTAGTTAATAAAACCTTTTTATAAATTTCTATATTATAACTATTAACTACACATTTCTTAACTCCCTTAGCCTTTTTTACATCTTCTTCACCAGAAATTGAGAAGGAGTATACTTTTGGCGCTAAACCTACAAACTCTGTAATAATTTTTCCTGCTGTTTCATCCTTCATCATACCAATAACTTTTTCATTGCAGCGAGAAATACCAAAAATGTTTTCTTCTGGGTATGATGAAGTGTCGAAATGATTTTCTATGTCATTTTTAATGTCAGCATAGAAATCATCTGTCTCAATAGAATAAATAAAAGAATCAGTATCCATATAATTCAAACTGATTTTTTTATCGTATTTTGGCTTCATGTATGAGTAGTGGAAATCATACATTTTCCATTTTGACAATTCTAAGACACAGAAGCCTAAATAAATTGGCTTGTTGTAATATGTCAGAGTTTTATTCATTTGCACAGCCCATAATGATTCATTAAATTGTGCAATGCTGTGAAAATTTGGTTTTGAGATTAATTCTCCTATACCCATATGATTGCGATTAGTACGATCCCAGTCACTAAGCAAGTAAATATCTTTTCTTTTTTCCACATTTTCCATGGTTTTACCATATACCGCATTATTAAGCAGCTTGTATAAATCTTTTTCAAATGCATTTTTTGCTCTAGTTCTACACTGCGTATTAAAATCTATATATGTCTTTAACCATGGCTTTTGCTTAAATTGAAGAATCCTATGAACTTTTCCCAAGACTAATCCATTATTTAAACACTGTTCTAATGTTTTATAATGAATAATATATCTTTCCTTATTAGAAAGATCCGCTACTAATTTTGCTTGCTTACTTCCACCAATTATTTTATTTTCAGCACAGAAGGGTAAATCATTATGCCTATCATGACAATTAATTGGGTAAGACATATCCACTTCATAGATATAACCTACTTCAGAGTTAGATGGAATATCTCTTGGATGAATAAAAGCATTTGTCCAAGTAAAGCCACCGTAAGGAAGTGATTCTGACATAGCCCAACCATAAAGATTATTTGCATCTAAATAAACAATATACTCTGAAGGTTTTGTTGGATCATAATTGGATAAATAAAAATGATTCGCCTTACTATATCTCTTACTACATTGTGTAAGCCCACCGCGAATGCCACGTTTTACAAAATTATACATTTCTAAGTCTGTAAGCAAATCAAGCTCTATTTTTGTATATTTTAACATGGCATCCCATGAGAGACCTGGAAGAGTATAATAGTGGCAAGGGTCCAAGTTATAATTTTTCTTACAAGCTTTTCTAAAATTTTCAAAAATATCTGTAAGCAGAAGAACATCAGCTTGTAAGTATAACTTCATATAGTCTCTAAGAGATCTACAATTAAATTTTTCCCAAATTGTTTTAGCAAACAGATATTCTTCTTCTGAACATTCTTTGTCATTCAGTTTACTATAAAAGTCTTCAATAGGAGGGAGTTGTTTTTCATTTAATTTTTCGAATGAATTTATATATTCATAAGGAAAAATACCCTTTTGCCTCATTAATCTAAATTCTTCAGAATTTGGAAAATGTTTTTGGATTACTTTTAAATCGCAATCACTTAAATTTCTTGCTAAAGTGTCTAAACTGGAAGCCATAAATCTAAAAGAGTCTAAAAACCTTAACTCTAATCTTTTTTGTGCTTTTTCTTTTCGTACTTCTGACAGTTGCTTTTCAATAATATTATTGGGGATATTTTGTTTCTTTTTCTTTAGACGCAACTCTTCTACATACTCATCAATTTCTTTATCACTGTACACTCGTACTGTGTGAGATACTGAAATATATAATTCTTTATTTAAAGGTATTATGGTTGTTTTACCTTCAATTTTATGTAATTCTTTCACAAATAAATGAGAATCATATGACGAAAAATTGTGAAAAAAAATTGGAATAAAAGCAGGTATTTTGAAATTTAAATTGCAAGAATTATGTGCTGCTCCCCGATATTTCCCTGATACGTGACAATGATCCCTTACCGGAGTTTCATCACCTAAAGATTGACCACAAATATGACAATCTTTAGCCTTAGCAAAATTTTCTTCTTCTAAGGGAGTTAAGGGATGCATAGGTACAATATTATCTAAATGATGCTTGTACACATCAATGCACTCCCTACTTAAACTTTTTATAAAATCTTCACCTACATTACTATCCCTATTACTATCTACCATTATTCTAAACCTATCTAAATCATCATTATAATGACATTTTATGTTATAAGCATAACCGGACGGCTTATGCTGCTTAATGGGTAAATTATTATTACTTACTCCATCCTCAAGCACACATTCAAAATCCGCGTATGCTGCAAACGGCACATTCATCTGCCTTTCAAAGTGTGTATACTTCAGGATCGCCTTTGCTTCTTCAGGCATCTTCGATATGCAGCGCCCACACTCTTTGACATTTATATCCAACCACTTTAATTTTATTAGCGTCCAGCCTGAATCTCTTTCTTGAAATTCTGACATCTTGATTTGTAAAGCTTCTATATGCGTTCTCAAAGCATTGCTTACATCATCTTCTCTCATTAATCGTTTCATTTCAGTTATATGAAAGATGTCAGTTTTTCTTTGTAAAGCCGTAGCAGGTAGCGTATATTCAGCTGTTAGCTCCAAATTGAATTTTATGATCATATGATCTGCTAAGCTGTTGTTTAGTATTTTTTTAAACAGCTTATAACCTTCTTCTAAGTAACTACCAACATTCAGTTTGTCATCTCCTTTATTAAAGCGGAATGTTGACAGACGCGATCTAAATTTATTTCTCAGCACTACCACACTGCTGCCAAGCGATTTCTGAACATTCGCCTTATGTCCATCTTTTGCGCAATGGTTAAACCATTGTATGGATGGAACTTTCTCTTCACAATCCTCACATTCTTCAAAAGATCCTTGATGAAGAATTTTAGCAGGAATCTCAGAAAACTCATCCGTATTTTTCCTTTTTAGTTTTCTACCGTCTGTTAATGTTGATGCTGATGTTGTTGTTGTTGTTGTTGTTGATGTTGATGTTGTTGTTGTGGTTGATGCTGATGGAGTAACACTCTGATGCAGTTTAGCATGCTCCTTCTTTTCCATAGAAGTTGCTGATACATGCGAACACACAACACACGGAGCATGAATTTCAAAATGCATTTTCAGTCGTTGTTTTGTGGAATATGTGTTTCCGCAAGATTCACAAATAAAAATTCCAGCCATTTTTTAATTTTTAAATCTTCTTAATTTTTAAATGATGTTTAGTTTAGACGATGTACACTATGTAGTGGTGTAACACTTTGAATAATATCAAATGTAATTCACTCTGTGTATTTATACTAAATACAAAACACACACACACACTCACACATAGACGTAGATAGTATTATATTTAAATAAAAATATAGAGTGATTTGAATAAGAACAATAGATTAAGAACATTTTCTCAATGTATACGTATTGAAAAGATACCTTGTTGTTTTCTTGTTGTTGTTGTTGTTGTGTTTATTCTTAACACATAGTAGTGTATTAAATTTTTGTTTTAGTTTAACTGTACACAAACATTTAGTTTAGCTATACACAATCATTTAGTTTAACTATACACAAACATTTGTATATATTCATAAGTATACTAGAAACATACAAACGTCGCTACTGCTCTCATGTGCAACTGATCACTTAGTTAGACTCCTTTAGTTAGACAACCTGTTACACCCTTATCAAATACTTTATGGCTTTTCTTAGCAGTCACAAAATATAAGAAAAAAAATCCAAATAAAAGTAATCTTCATACTATCAATACACATGCCTTTGATCATTACATTAAAACAAACTGTAATGCACCACTATAACAATATAAACAATTCTCAGTACTTGAATGCATACGTGCACTAGCATCTCTTGAGATACACCCTTATCAATTACTTTTTGACCTTTTGTTTTGTTTTTCACTAACTATCGTACACTTCTCTATACATCTGTACCTTTTTTGTTCACATCTATCCATCGCTACAACTTAGATGTACATGCATACTCTCATATGCAATTGTATCCCTTAGTTAGACAACCTGTCATATCCCAATCAAACACTTTACGACTTTCTTTTCACTCGTAAAATACTAAATTCCAACAAACTGATCTTTATACTTTCAATACTTGATCATCAAACTCAAATGCACCACTATAACAATATCAACAAATCTACCCACTTGAAATGCACATGTGTATTACACCCTTATCAAATATTAATGACCTTTTTCAAACTTCACCAGCATGATCCCTTTATTATACATTTTTCCCACGCACTCAAATGCACAAATGCATCCTTAACGACCTTTTTCAAACTTCACCAGCATGATCCCTTTACTAACAAAACTCAAATACACAAATGACATTCACCACCTAAAATTCTATGGCCTTTTTTCTATACCCAAATATCGTTGTCAACTAAACTGATCTTTATACTCAACCAAACTCAAATACACAAACTGCATTCACAACAAATCTATCCACTTGAAATGCACATGTGTATTACACCCTTATCAAATATTAATGACCTTTTTCAAACTTCACCAGCATGATCCCTTTATTATACATTTTTCCCACGCACTCAAATGCACAAATGCATCCTTAACGACCTTTTTCAAACTTCACCAGCATGATCCCTTTACTAACAAAACTCAAATACACAAATGACATTCACCACCTAAAATTCTATGGCCTTTTTTTTATACCCAAATATCGTTGTCAACTAAACTGATCTTTATACTCAACCAAACTCAAATACACAAACTGCATTCACAACAAATCTATCCACTTGAAATGCACATGTGTATTACACCCTTATCAAATATTAATGACCTTTTTCAAACTTCACCAGCATGATCCCTTTATTATACATTTTTCCCACGCACTCAAATGCACAAATGCATCCTTAACGACCTTTTTCAAACTTCACCAGCATGATCCCTTTGTTATACATTTTTCTCACGCATCCAAATGAACACCTGCACCTTTAACGACCTTTTTTTATTACATTTTTTATTACCCTTTTTAATGACCCTAAAAAAAACCCATAAATCACTTTTTATTACCCCCTTAATTACCTTGATTGACAGCTTAATGGGTTTTGGTATGTTTAATTGCTTTTTGTTAAATTTTACATGTAAATTTGAACTCCTCTCTCATTCGACATATACTCACTTTCCCTCTGCTCTATACCCGCAGTAATGATGCATTATTCACTCAAGATCATTTTTTAATAAAATTTAAACGGTGCTGTGGGCTCAGCTAACATTAACCAGTAAAACCTTTTACAACAGCAAAGTGTCAAAGACTTTGTTCTACATTCAGCTAACAAGCCTTGAAAATTCATAAATTCGTTTCCGTTAAATGTAAAATGTTTTTAAGTTGCTCTTTTCATAGCATACTTTTGAGAGCATTATTTCAAGTATTACTAAAGCATACCTTTAGCAGTTGAAACCTTCACATACGAGTATAAGCATACATGCATATCTAAATAAGTTTTTATGGATGTACATGCATTTGTACATATGTAAACGTATATAAATATAATTGTTGTGCAGGCTTGTTATATATTTTTCTTTTATAATGGCTTTTGCAAATAAATTTTTTTTCTTTTAACAAGAATTTATTTTATAGTTTTTGTTATTTAAAAACCAAATCAATAGCAACAGTAGCATCAGCTAGCAGCATCATAAAAACAATAGCAACAAAAAAAAGTGCACAAGTATTGATTTATATGAATGAAACACTCCTACTACTTGCTACACCCATGTGTCTCTACAACTAAAATACGCTTACAACTATATACATGAAGGCATGCAATTTAGCTGTAAAAAATTTTTTGTTACAACTTTATATGATGCTGATTGCTGCTAGTGCTGACTGTTGGTTTTGGCACATCATACAAACTTACATATTTTGTTTGGAAACTTTATAACAAACTTGACCTTTACCTTTACAAGGTGCTGTGCTGATGGAAAAATCATTTTTAAATGGAACCCTTGGTAGGTGGTAATAAATTAATGTGGAATTTAATTAACTAACACGTTTTTTTCTTCAACTTTTTTTTCTTAAACATAAAAAAATTTGATTTTTTCTAGCTTTGAATTGAATAATTTTTTAAACTTTACTATGTAGCCTTTAAATATGCAATGCTTTTTGTTTTTCACTAGTTGTTAGCCCAAACAAACTGCTGCTTATACACAGGCTACCATTTATTATTTCACTATTCCATGCAGACATTTCACATCATAAGACTTTATTTAAATATTTACCCAAAAGGTTAAAGCACTTCTTGCCAACAACATAAAGAAAAATAATTATTTACACTCTTTTAATTCTTTTTAACAAGCTGATGCTTGTTTTCCTTTAAAAAAGCATTTCGTTTTCTTGGCACACAAAAGGACACTTAAATTTTTTTAAAATTTTTTAATATCATTTCTTTCATTTCTTTATTAAAAATTTAAATTTCATTTCGCGTATATAATTTGGTTTTTTTAGATTTTTAATTATTATTTTTTTTGATTGATTTTGTTTAATATTTCTCGTTTTATTTATTTATTTTTTTTATTTCACTCAGCTTAAAACATTTTTGCGTCCGCATCAATTGAAAGTCAAAATACGTTTTCAGGGTGGTTTCCTTCGTCAACAAATGTTATTGTCCAATCTTCGAAAATACAGTAAATATAAGAACTTTTTCATGTTTAGTTTCGTTTCAAAAAGAGAAAAAGCTTTTAGTGAGTAAAAAAACTAATAAAACCAAAGAGTAGAGAGCCAGAGAAAAAAGTGACTTGGAGGTGAATTTTGTTCAGTTACAGCTTTTTCATACGAATACTGAGAGAGTTTTGTTAAAAAACAAACAGCTGGCTCGTTTGAAGTTGAATTCACAAGCTGGTATGGGAGTCGTACGTTTAACAATTTGTATTGAAAGTATTTTGTTTAGAAACATTCTTAAAAATTGCCTTTATACCATTACCCAGCAAACCAGGTCTTCAAAGCAATATACAAGGATTTTATTTAACTTTTAAAGGCATGTAGTGAACCAAGGCTTAACTCGTCTGGAAATTTTATATGAATATTGAGTATTTTTCATAAAATTTTTTTTTAGACAGAAAAACTTAAATTATCCTTCATTCTGTAATTAAAATCTTAAAAAAAAAACTATAAAAAATTTTATAACAAAAAGTTATCGATTTCAAACCAGAATTATTCGTTTATTATCTACACTGGAAGAATTATGTTCATATATCCTCAGAATTTCGTCGTTAATCCTATGTGTTTCCTTGTTCTAATGCCTTGCGCAGGCAGGTAAAGTTGGCAGCTGTTTAATATAAATATGACTTGCCTGTCCAATAAGCCTTGTATCTAAGCTTCATTGGAGTGTCAATCATAAGATCCTAGCTTACAAACGAGGATTTTTGTTTGAAAAATCGGCCTTTTTCTTTCGAACCGGGACTTATTTGAATTAACCCACAGTAACTATATATCACGGTTCACTTTATTATGGGAGATTATAAGCCTATCGACAGGGTAATTTTAATTTTAGGCTGCTGACGTTAAGCTCATGCAGAGGTAAGTAACATTCCTGCAATTAGAACTTTCACCCACGAAATTAAACTCTGCACTGCTACATTTACTTGTATTTAGAACATGAAAAAAAATTTATTTAGTTTTACCAACTTCACTAAAGTCTATGACTTTGTGATTTTAGTTTTTTTTTCGACTACACTTTTGTAAAATTCTATGTCAAGTTTTAGATTTTTTCATTGGCATGCGCACATGCAGAAACTCCTCAAGCAAACATTATTAGAATGAACTTTACATACACAAGTTTAAGAATAGTTGGGCAATGTCATGTAACATTAACTGTCTTTAAAAGCTTTTCAAAAATGCTAAATAGCAAATCAGCTACCACTAGCAAAATTTTATTAGATGGCAGCAACAACAATCATAACAATTTAAATGAGAAACCTTATTTTAGGGTATTGAAGAATTTCAACAAAAGCAACAATTAGTTTTTTGCTTTTTCTGAAACGTAATAAAATAAAGCATTTTCTAGTTCTCATTTCGAAATTCTGTAGGCTGCTTTTTTTTTATATTTGTTATGGCTTTAATAATTTTTTCATTCATTAAAAATTTTTAAATTTTGTTGTGTTGAATAAAAAACTTGTTTAAGTTTTTTTTTTTTATTGAATAAAAATTTTTACTATCAAAGGCGTTTGTGTTTTTACAAGTGCTTGTTGCTTACAAGTGTTCATTTGGCGTTTTCCATAAAAAAAATTAATGAAAAGCGAAACTTGTTGCACAAATTCCTATGATTTCTTGCTTGTGTTTTTATTATTGGCTTTTAATTTATTTTTACTGTAGGAAGTTTTTCTTTAGATAATATTGACACCTAAACACAGTAAATTTAAAAGCATTAACAAGTTTTAAAATTTTTTTGAAGCCTAGCCTCTCTTTTTCTTTGGCGAAAAAACCCTTGCGCCTAAAAATAATTTTTAAATACACAAATTGATTTTTTTGTTCATTTTTAAACATAAAAATAAACTCATATCAGTCATTTCAAATCAATAATACAACACATTTGAGACGTCAAACTATTGACAGGCGAACACATCAAAAACAATAAAATAATAATGTAGCAAGAAAAAAATCTCTTGCTTTAAATAGATTTCATGGCAACAAAAAGCAAAAAGTTTTTTATTAAACACTACACCACACCAGAGAGCTGCACTTAACAGAGTGTTATAAAAATTGTATGATTTAAGAAAAAAAATCAAATGAAATGAAATTGCAAAATAAAAAATCAATTCAACTCTTAACCATTGTAAATTTAATAACTCGTATGAAAGGCTATGATTTTATGAAATTATTACATTGTGTAGTGTGAGTACATGCGTGTGTGTGTGTGTGCCTAAGTGTACGTTTGTGCTAGCCTTCTCTGTGTTTACTTGTTTCTATTAGTATCAGTATGTGGCAATAACAAACTCTTAATACCATGAAACGCCTACACAAATAATAAAAGACCTGGTGCTGTGCACTTTTCAGTAAATTTAAATTCAAACACATTTTATAAATAAGTATGTGTGTGTGTGTACTCATATATTAGCATCATTGCAACGCAGTATTATTTAAAATTTTATAAATTACATTAAATTATTACAGCACAGAAAAGCAAAAATCAAAGATGATCTCATCTCCCCCTTTTTTTTTCTTTTAGTAAATTAAGGAGTGTGTAGATAATAATTTACAAGACAATTAAAGAGTTGTGACAAATAACGCTTAATTCAGTAACATGTCACAAGTTATGTTAAAAGCACAAATTGAAAACAACTTTGGTTTTGAGAACTTAATTTGTTTACCAAAAAAAAAAAAAAAAAAAAAAAAAAAAAAAAAAAAAAAAAAAAAAAAAAAAAAAACACATTCAGGTATGGTAATCAAGTATTTTAGTTGTAGCAAACACAATCCAAAAATTTGTGTTCTCAAAAATATTTCGTGTCATGATGGCAACTGAACTTTTGATTGGAAACAAATTCAGTTCTGACAACCAAAGTGGTTTTCTCTATGCAGCAAATGTTTTTATTATCCACCAACTGAAAGTAAGTGGTCTATAACAAATAAATGATAATATTTAAGCTTTACTTTAAACTGGTAACTAAAGAGTGATTTTTTTGCTATTATCTTTTTGGCAACACTAGTTTTGACAGCTCACGCACGTTTTGTATCTTGTGTTACTGTCAAACATCTTCAGTTTGGTCTATAATTTAATCATGAATCGTCTTACAAACGAACAACGCTTGCAAATTATTGAATTTTATTACCAAAATGCGTGCTCTGTTAAGAAAGTTCATCGCGCGCTTCTTCCATTTTATGGTCAGTTTAATCGACCTAGTGAGGCTTCTATTCGGGCTATTGTAACAAAATTTCGCACCAAATTTACATTGTTGGACATTAAACCACCAACACGCTTACGTAGATTGCGAACTGAAGAAAATATCGCAGCCGTATCGGCCAGTGTTGGTGATGACCGTGAATTATCGATTCGGCGCCGTTCGCAGCAATTGGGCCTCTGTTACTCCACTACGTGGAAAATTTTGCGAAAGGATTTGGGTGTGAAGCCTTATAAGATACAACTGGTGCAAGAATTGAAGCCAAACGACCTACCACAACGCCAAATTTTTGGTGAATGGGCTCTTGAAAAGTTAGATGAAGATCCACTTTTTTATCGAAGAATTGTGTTCAGCGACGAGGCTCATTTCTGGTTGAATGGATACGTGAACAAGCAAAACTGCCGTATTTGGAGTGAAGAGCAGCCAGAAGCATTGCAAGAGCTACCAATGCATCCACAAAAAACAACCGTTTGGTGCGGATTATGGGCTGGCGGCATCATTGGGCCGTATTTCTTCAAAGATGATGCGAATCACAACGTTACTGTGAATGGTGAGCGCTACCGTGCGATGATAACAAACTTTTTTTTGCCCAAAATGGAAGAGCTTGACTTGCATGACATGTGGTTTCAACAAGACGGTGCCACATGCCACACAGCACGCGAAACAATGGACCAATTGAGAGGCGAGTTCGGTGAACAGTTTATTTCACGATTGGGACCAGTCAATTGGCCGCCCAGATCGTGCGATTTAACGCCTCTAGACTATTTTTTGTGGGGCTATGTTAAGGCTAATGTCTATAGGGACAAGCCCGCTTCGATTGACGCACTGGAAGCCAACATTGCCAACATTATTCGTGAGATACCGGCCGAAATGTTGGAAAGAGTATGCCAAAATTGGACTAAGCGGATGGACCATTTGAGGCGCAGCCGCGGCCAACATTTGCATGAAATAATCTTCAAACATTAAATTATATCGACCCAACTATCGATCCAAATAAATATTTCATGCATTTTTCTGAATTTTATGTGTTTTTTTTTTTTTTTAATTTCCGATAGTTCTTATAAAATCACCTTTTATTAGAGTAGAAAACCAGCACGGTGACATATCGTATTAAAAGTTAATTTTCCTTAATATTTTTATGCAAGATCAAAAAAAAAATTCTAATTTATATAAGAAGATATTTTTTAAAGTGCTTTAAAAGAATTTTGTTTTTGTTAAGTAACGCTTTTAGACTAGTTCGGTGACATGTCACAAAATATTTTAAAAATATAACTTAGTTCTCTTCTTAGAAATCATCTAATGGAAGTACTATAACATAGAAATAATAAGATCAATAACTATATCTTAAGAATGCGCTGATTCTTAGGAGACATAATCTACTGCAACTTAATTTTTATTTTTTTTAGTGAAACTTTTATGTCCACTTAAGTCTTTAGTTATTTAAAAGATAAGTCAGTTCTTTTAGCATTGTTTTTAGTGCTTTTTAAAGTTTTCTACGATGAAATTTTTCGACCTTTTGCTTTTTCTACTCGCCGATAATACTATTAACCACGTTCTGATAAACGCTCTTTTCATAAAACCGTTTCGTTTGAAAACGACAAATTTATTCAACCATTTTCTGCAAATCGTGTGTTTTGCTTACGTTTTTTCAAAGAATGTAAATGTTTTTTTTATTTATTTATAATTTATTTAATCAATAGAATAAATTCTAAGACTAAATGTAAATGTAAAAATGCCAGTTTATAAGTAAATAATTGATACACACAATTGAAAAAATTAAAAAGTAAATTTTTTTTATGTTCTATTTTTTTATCAAAAAAGCAATTTTTTTTCTATTTTTGATTAAAATGAAATGAAAACATATTTAATTTGAATTGTGCATCATTTTATCTTCTCTTCCACTTTTAGTTAAGGCCAAATTCATCAGTTCACTTCAGTGTATGATTGCACTTTGAAAACGCCATGTTTTGCGGAGTCAAATCAAAATCAAAAAAGCTAAGAGTTTTTCAGAAAAAGCATAATTGTTTTTTAAATTTTAAAATTGACTCTTCAAAGCTAAATAGAAGAGTCTCTCCCTGCAGAATTTTTTTTTTCCAAAACATTCTTTTTGTAAACACTATTTTTTTAATCAAAGCTAATACTTAAATACACTTTCTTTTTTTTATAAAAAAAAAATATTTTATTCTTAGTAAAATATTAGTTTAAAAAAAATTGTGGGCCCAAAAAATTTCGAAAAATTTTAGCGTTTTTGAATCTCATATCTTTGACTTTGAAAAAAAAAATTGCTTGAGCACTAATGTAGGGCTAAAACAAATCAGCAATACACACTTGTTTGGTATTTTATGTGTTTCATTTCTTATATTTTTTTTAAGACGACTCACTAACTAACTGACTGACTAGACTGTCTAAATGGCAGAACTGACTTTTCTTAGTTACCATGAATTGAATATTTGTGCCATATTTTAAATTGAACAAAGAAAGAGAGAGAGACACGACACAAAACTAAAATACTGACTTGTATAACAAATTATAAAATTATGAAAAAAATTATAAATAAATAATAATGTAATTACCAAGCATACATACATATACGAGTATGTATGTGCTTCTATCTATTTTTTTGTCTTTGCCTGGGTTTAATACATTTAATTAGAATTATTCCCAGACATAAGCAGGCTTTTGAATAAAATTTTTAATATTAATTTTTTAAGGCTTTTTTTTAAGAACTTTGAGCAGATGTTGCCAAAGAAAACTATTTACAAAAAGTCTTTTGATTTGTATATTTTTCTTTCTTAATATATTTTACATATTTATTTGTTGCTCCAATATTTAAAAAGTTTTAGTATTTTTATTTCCTCTAAACTTAAAAAAGTGCTTGGGTGCATTTTGCACATCACTGCTGCACTGCCAGCTTAATGTAATTCAAAACTTTTGTTTATTAAGTGCTTTCCTATTTTGTAAAGAATATAAATTAACTTTATTTATGACAGTTTATTAGTTTTTTTTAGTGAACAAAAAATTTTAGAACTACGAGTATGTAATTCTATAAACTTTGTTTATCCCTTGTTAGTAATCAATGGAAAGTTAGAATTTTTGTTATATTCTTTTTTTTAATTATTTATTTACAATCTATTTTTTCAAATTAAGATAATAAGCAAATTTAATCAAACTTAAATAAGCATTTTAAGTTGTACATATAAAAATGGGTACAACTATAAAATTAGAAATAATATCTATTTAACAAAAGTGTAAACTATAAATTTCTATAATTTATAAAAAAAAATCGATTTTAAAAGGATTCAGGCTTATTAAAATAAAAAATAAAAAATAAAAATAATAATAATTAAATAAAATAAAATAAAAAAAATTTAACAAAATATTAATCTCTTCTTTTTTTTTTTTTTTTTTTTTTTTTATTATATAACAATTTAAACTATAATAAACACTAGTTAACAATAATAAGTTTGTGCTTAGTTCCAGAAATTGTGTTGGCTTTAAAATTTATTCTTTTATTCGTGATATTCTCATGAGTTATTTATTCAGTACATATTAATAAGTACAATAATACAAATAGAAATTATTACATAAAAAAAAATTAGTAGCAAAAATAATAATATTAGTACATAAACAAAAAATATTAAAATTAAATAAATATTTTTTTTTATATTAATTCTTATTTCTAAAAGGTAGATCTAACACATGACTTTTTTTTAATCTTCTAATTTTATCGGAGTCATCTAATAGGATAATAGTTAAAGGATTCACATGACTGCTTAGCCTTTCTAAATAAAAGATATTTGTATTAATTACATTCTTCACTGTATTAATATTGAGATAATTAATTATGTACTGCATCGTTTGAAATGTACCAAGGAGATTGATCAATGAACCTCAATGTTTTTGACTGATATCTTTGTAAAATTTCTATATTTGAAACACTTGCAGTGCCTCAAAGTTGGATTCCATAAGTCCATTCAGGCTTTAAAATAGATTTATAAAGTTTCAATTTATTTTGTAGATTGAGTTGAGATTTTGGTCCAATTAACCAATTAAGTTTTTTATTTTTGATGCTTAATTGTTGCGTTTTATTTATTATACTTAACATAATTATTTTTTAATAAAGTAAAGCTACGGTAATATAAAAAAGAATCTCTATATCCCTTGGTCCCGCCATCACGCGTGAACGGCTGGACCGATTTCACTATTTTTTTTGTTGTGTTTGTTATTGTCAGCAGAAGATTCTTATAACAGAAAAAATTTAAAAAATTGCCCGAAAAATTAGAAAATTTAAGAATCCTTATTTAAAACCACTTTTTACATTTTAAAAGTATTAAATAAATAAAATTCATGTTTTGTACATATGGTATTCTACCCGGCAGGTGGTGCTACAGTCGGTATTTGGCTTATTTTTGTACTACCTCTTTTTACCCGATCATTTACTCTATGATTACGATCGATTATAAAAAAATTTTAAGGCAAGATAACGTTTGCGGGGTCATCTAGTATTACATAAATATTTGTCTAAATTAGCGTAACTACTATTTTTTGTTTTACAGGCTAACATGACTTGTATTACATAAAATTAATGCAAATAATAAAATAATGCCAGTATTTTGTATATTAATTCAAAATTTAACTAATCTAAGCGAACATCTCTTCAAAATATATAAACGTATACGAGTATGTATATGACATATTAGTTATGCTGATTTCGACAAATATTTGTTTAATGTGGCCATAGCTAAAGTTTAAATGAGCAAAGCAAACATACACCTAATTCTCTTTTTACACGATTTTTTAACACGAATTAAAAAGAAAAACAAATTATTTTATTTTAACACGATTTTTACGCACAAGATGATGAACAAAATTATTCTGGTGATGGCACTAATATTCCTTTTTTTTAATTTTATTTATTTTTTATAATATAATTAATGAATTAAAATGTTTAAGCACTAAATAAATGAAGTATGGTCTAACAATATTTTTTTATACGAATTTTTTCGGAACGTATCTATGGTGTAAAAAGAGAATTAGGTGTATTAAAAGCTGATTTGCATACTTTAAGGTCACAAGATTAAGAATTTGTAAATAAATCAGAGTTGGCAAAGAAACAAAACGAAACTTTTGCATTCGTTTCGTTTTGTAGTTTTCAGAAAATAAAACATAAAGAAATTATTTTGTATTTGTCTTTGCACTTCAAAAAACAATACGAATTATTTAAAAGTAGGCAGTCGCAAAACAAATGAATGAAAATAAAAACAAGCTAAATTTAACAAGGCTGAGACAGACATACACACGACTGTCTGGTTTCTTGTGTGAACACACAACATTACACACATGTTTATCATTTTCTTTTTGAAAATTATTTTTGAAGTTAATAATTCTTTGCACTAGGCTTTGTGGTATAGTCTTGCTAGCAAGTTAACTAACTAATGAGTTGTTCATTCACTCAAAAAATGCGTTACTGTTTTTAAGCAAATGTATTAGTATATAAAATTAAGAAGACGGAACGTAAAGCCAATCGTTTTGTTTGTGGCACTAATGCTTAATTTGTTTTTTTTTTTAAACTATAGAAAAAGGATTTAAGAATTTTGAAAGATTTGTGCTTTTTCAGCAAACGCTTATAAAATGTTTCGTTTGTTTTCATACCCTGAGACAAATACGTATCTTTCATATTGATAATGCTTAAAAATATTCACACACAAACAGCTAAAGTCATAGAAAAATATTTTTGCTTAATAAGCGCTTATTAAATTAATTCATCATGGAAAATTTACTTAATAAGCTTTTATAAAACAAAATGTTTTTTATGAATTTGCACATTACTTTTTAAGTTCAATCATCAAAATATTTACATTTTTCTTTTTTTTTAAATATTATAACTTTTCCAAGTCTGCTTCATTCAACCCAACAACTTCTCTTTATTTTTAGTTGTAAGTTTTATTTTCTTCTCTTAAATTATTATGCTTTATTGTTACAGAGTGTCTAAGCTAAAAGCATATAAAAGCACTAGGTGGTGAATTTATTTTAGACTTTTTTGTAGCTACACTATCAAACGCTAGATGGAACTTTAAATAATATAAAATGAGACGGAAAAAATTGGAGCAAAGAACTCTTAGAACATCCTTTTATTTATTTTTTTCATAAATTTTATGTTTGACTTTCCTTAAAATTTATTTAAAAGCAACGACTTTTTAGTTGTTAAATTCTAGCTACTTTTGGGTTCGTTCTCTAAGGCCAGTTTGTTAATTTTTATTAAAAAAAATTAATAAGCAAATATTTTAGCCATGATGACACTGTGTCACAAAAAAATAGCTGGGAAGTGATATTATTTTTCTGATAGGTGCTGGCGACAACAACAAGACTTATTCTTTGGAATTTGCCAAATACCTCCAAAATCATGAGTTAAGGGTAAAAAAGCCGGTTTATCAACCTTTTTTTAAGAGTCTCGATGGATTTAGAAAGAAAACATTGAGGCTGTTTGATTATTTTATGTACTATTTAAGTAAACTTGGGGAATTTGTGCGTATTTTTACAGCAAGCTATTTTTTTTTTAATATTTCTTAATTTTTAAAGTTTGGAGAGGTTTTTACACAGTATTTTGTAAAGGAACCGTACAAATTTTGAATTGCTTTTTCAAGTTTAAAAATTTACGAAGTTATTAAACTTTTTATTAAAACAAAAAGTTTGCTTGGCCGTTTTTTTTTCCTTTTTATTAAGCATCATGAAGTGACCAGCAATATTCTGAAATCATTTTTATTTAATTTTTTCTGTCAAAATGTTTTTCTATTTTCTTGGTGAAAATTATAATTTCTCTTTATTCGCGATAGACTTAAGGCCTTGCGAATCACTAGATCTACAATGTAGTAAAATTTTAAATTTTAAAAAGCAGTGAACTCAAGAAAAACCCCTTATTTTTACACAAAATTATTAACAAAGAAGCACTAGCTTAATAAAGTCAATACATTTAAAAAGAACTAAAAACGCTGATAAAAGCATTATAATTTATTGGTTTTCTAAAAAAAGAATTTAATAATTTAAATTTTCTCTATTTCAAGCTATCAACACGTGCTCAATTTTTGTATAAAAACCATTAATTTTTTCGAATATTTTTCATGCGAGTCTTGTATTTTTTATTTTTTTATTTTAAATATTCATTGAAATGTATTACAATAATTTTGTATTTTGCTTCAGCGCCTTGAACACTGGGAAAACAACTTCCATTGTGACACCTAGTTTTTTTTAAATCAAACAATAAGTTATGATAGCCAATAAAAAATCGATCTTATTAAAAAATATGATTATCACAATTGAATTTTTGATTGGAAACAAAATTGTTTTTTGTAGAAGCCAAAAACACATCAATTTCTTTTTGCTGATTGTTCAAGCTAGTTGAACAATAATATTTTTTTTTAATTATCATTATTATTGAATTATTACTGTGAGGGAAAATTTATTTGTAAAATTTCCCATCTTTTTTATCTTACTACAAATCTACTATTTATGAATAATGTTGTTGTTAAGTTGGTCAAATCAAAGAATATTGTAAATTTTTAAGGCACTTTTTCCTCATCCTTGAAACCTAAAGGTTTAATTAATTCTTTCCAAATTTTATATTGAAGTAAATAAATATTGTTACATCAACGCAACTTTAATTCATCAACTGCATCTATAAATTTTATAATATTTTTCCCCAAAATATTCACTGGTTATTTCGACTTTATTAGTCTTTTTACAAAATCTGGGGCTTAAGTACCGCATTCGACGGCGAATAACATTTCGTTACGTGTCGAGTGAGCAAATCCCCGTATACGATTTCTACGGAATTTTAATTTTTTCCAAATTGTAATAGATTTAAAAAAAATGTTTTTCAAATGCAAGGAGATAAAAAAGAACTGGAGCATGAATTTGTACAACAATTGTGAAAAAAGAATCTTTGATAATATGGATGAACAATTCATATTTCCGGTATTTATTTCTACAAATTCAAATTCTTAAAATGTATTGAAAATTGTAATAACTAATTGTTTTAATTTAAAACTAAAAAAACTTATTTTTTTTGTACTTTTGTTAACTCTATAGTTTGCTTTGGTTACGGTAGCTAGTTTACTGTCGAATGATATTTACTAAGATTATACTGGATCGAGGACTCGCTCTCGACTGCTATCATCTCAAATTACGATACATTTTACTCGATATTGAGTGGCATGATACCAAAATTAAGAACTTCGAATAGTTTTACCCGATATCGTTGAAGTAATCAACTAGTTAGGATTGTGTCTTTCTTATACTTAATTCAAATATTAAAGTAACAAGACTCTTTCATAAAAAATCAAAGGAACTTGTTCGCTGATATGCTCTGTACAAACTGGAAGTAAATTTCTTTATAAAAAAATTTATTTTTATATTTTTATATTTTTCAATATTTTAAATAACAAAAATATAAAAAACTTGCTTTAAATACAATCACTATCTAATCAAGGACGCAAAATTTTCTTAAAAAAATAAATAACAATGACTGAATTGCTATTTAGTAACTTCACAAATCCCATTTTTGAGTCTAAAAAAATTTTTTTTTTAATTTTCTTTTTATTAAATTAAATCAAAATCTGTCTTTGGTTAGGTTCAACCAATAGCCTGTTCTTAGTGTATTTTGATTTTTGTCAATATTTAATTTAATTTGAAATGAACAAAAGCACAAAATTACAATAACATGAAATTAACAGTCCATTGACTGCCTTAAACAATAAGGGAAGCACGAAAAAAGAAATAAAATAATGCCCGGTTTGAGGTGTGAAGAAACCAGGCATAAATTTTTTTTTTTGACACTTTTTACTGAAAACAGTAATAAAAAACAATAGAGCGTTGAGTTTTACTTCTGTTTTCCATTTAAATACATTTTATGTAGAATTAATCTAATCGAAATAAAAGGAAAAATCCGTTCGTGTATTCATGGTCATGTTCAAATGCATGGTTATGCATGAATGAGCAGGAAATAATTCGCTTTTGCAAAACAAAAGAAGCAAAAAGTAAAGTAAATCAGAGTGAGAGGGGACTAAATGAGATTAAAGTGAATTATATTTTTACATAATCAAACAGTAAAATTGGCAAATAAAAACGTGTAATGAAAAAATATTAATAATTATTTTATTAAATTATTCGATCTTACAAATTTAATAATAATAATTAATTTTACTGAAGAAAACATCCAAAAGAAAGTAGAAATATTGGAATATTAAAATAAAATCAATTATGTGTCAATAAAAAATATTAATTATATTTTTAACTTATAAGGTCTGTTTCATTGTTTAAAATTTTTTTGAAAGTTATAGAATTCCGAGGCTTTTTATTTTCTTTTTTGTAAATTAAAATAGTAACACTAACATATTTGCCAGTATATTAAATAACTCATGAGAATATCATGAGTAAAAGAAAAAATTTTAAAACTAACACAATTTCTGGAATTAAGCACAAATAAAGATTAAATTTTAAATTTTTTAGCGAAGAGTTAGCAAAAAAGAAGTATAAATTATTGTACAAGTATTTTAGTGCATACATTCATATTTTTTTTAAATAAAAATCGATTGATTGCAATTTTAATCTTCTGCGCTAAAAGTCCTTTTTTTAATTTTTCTTTTCTTTTCTCTACATTTTTTATAAATGAAAAATCATTTCAATCAAAATATTTTTATTCTATTTAGCTACTTGTATTTAACTCCTTCTTTTCTTAACAGCAACTCTTTACAAAGTCTACATCTGTCGTCTGGTTCTATTGAATATAACATGTTGAGCAATTGTCACCTGTCAAAGTACTTTACTGGGTACTTAAAAATGTCATTGCCACAATTGTCTCTTAAGTGGAGTCATAAAAACTACTTCAGCCACATCACACAAAAAGATAATATTTTATGCTGCTTTGAACTACAAAGCAAAACATTGAAGTGTTTTGACAGTTATAAGAATTATCTAGTTTTGATTATGTTGCATGAGCAAAGATAATAGAGAAAAAGAGTAAAAGAAATTTTTCAAATTATTTTTTCAAGTTTCTTTCTAATTCATAAAAATCTTTTCATTAAGGATTTTATTTTTTTGTTTAATGAAATTTTTGAAATGCGATATGTCCTTTAATACAATTTTTTTTGTTTGTGTGTTTTTATTAAACTATTTTTTTTTTGTTATCACTAAAAAAAACCGTTTTTTAATTATCATTTTAAAATATTTTTAAAATGGTTTTAAAATTACCAGCTAAAAGCTGTTTGCCTTAACTAAATCATAATTAATATTAATAATACGTCACCTACACCAAAAATTCACGGCCGGGCCTTATAAAAGCAAACCGTAGTTCGTGTCGTATATACGCCAGAAGCTATCGCTTGCTTTTATGAAGCCCAGCGCAGCCGTTAATTTTAAGAAAAAAAGGGTTATTAAAAAAAAAAATTCATGGCCTTTTTTATGGAAATATTTATATTTTAGAAAGTCCTATTTCCACTTAATTGCTTTTTAAAAGGGGTTTTTTAACAAAGAAAAAAATTTTAATCTTTTTCGCTTTTTTTTCTTTTCTTTTGCTTTGAACAGCATGAGGTATTATTGTATTGTGTATTCCAGAATTATCTAAACCATTTTTGATATTTGGTTTAACATTTAGAAAGCCATAACTTATTTTATACAAAAGAAAATATTTTCAAAAAATCTAAAATAAAAACATTTTAAAATCATATTTTAAGGCGCGTAACAAACAGAGCATAAGCATGTTATGTTATGGCTTTTGTATTAAAACGTACACACTTGGTGGGTAATGTAACGGAAACGGAAGTTTCTTGAGACGTTAGAAACATGCATTTACCTCCATAAATCATAGAATATTTTTTCTTCTTTGTTAATATTTCTTTGAAAAAAACAGGAAGAAAAAAATTGTAAGGGATTATTTTAATACAAAGCAGAATAGAAACAGAAACCCACAGCATCATCCACATATACTCGTAGTATGTAAGTAAGTGGTCAGCTAGTAGAAGTGAAATGTTTTAAGAACTGTTTAGACACCGTAAAATAAGATGCGATACTGATGTTGTTTTTTAAACTGCCAAGGCGTGCCTGGTGTTTAAACCATTCAATGGCATTTACATGACCAAACATTGCAAAATAAGCGATAGACCCACAGACAGTTTGTCTGTTAAGAAAAGTGTCTGCATGTCTATCTCAGATTAAAATAAATTTTGCTATAAATTCTTTCACAGATAAAATTATTATTTATTACACACATTTAACACAATCTCATTATTGGCCCTATAAAAAAGTGTTTAACGCATTTAATATCCTGTACCTAAAAAAAGAAGAAAGTAGGAAGTAGAAAGAAAGTGAGTGAATGAAACATGTTAAATAAATCATGTTTTAAAATTATTTTCTTCGTTTGCTTGCAGAAAAGAAAGCAAAAGTAAAGGTTAGCATCAGGGCAAAGGACTTCATGCAAATGCATATTTGTTGTCGTTACTCTGAGACCCACCTAAAATTTATATTTTTGCGCATTACAATGGCATACATTTTTTAAAGCATATATTTGTATATTTTGTTATAAATGCATATTCTTAAGACTAAATAGAATGAGTTTTACATTTGATAATTAAAACAAAATTATCCATTAAATAAATACATTTTTATCTACTAAAACTTTTGAAACTATGTTTTCACATTTTAAGACTGAATGGATTTAATTATTTTTTTACGTTTTTATGTATTAATAAACGGTTAAATAAATAAATTTTGAATGCATTTTTATAGTTTTATTTTTTAATATTTTGTTATTTTATTGCATGTTTTATGTGTATATTTTGCGTTTTTAAGTGCCTGAATTTCCTTGTCCTGGTTATCATATTTTACTTTTGATTTTACCAAAGTCTGTGTGTATAGTTAAAATTCAATTACTTTGTGTCCTGTAGTTACACGTCCGCAGTTAATGTAATCCAATAGATGTTAGCTAACACAGACATGCAATAGATAAAACTAACGGAACGTGTTAGCATTTTTTATTACTTAAAAATAGAAAGTAATAAAAAGGAATGCAAAAAAAATTTATAGCATACTTCAGGGATTACCGTAACATAATTTATTTTGCATATTTTTTCTTGTGGTAAAATTTAAAATCAAAAATAAAATTTTAGTTGATTAAGTAGTTTAAAATTAAAACACGTGGATGGAATATTTTATTAATTAAAAGATAAGAAAAACTTAATTTGAAATATTTTAAAGAAAACTGTAAATTGACGCGTAGCATATGATAAACTACTGCTCACAAGAAATTTATATTTAAATTATTATTGAATTCACTACTTCGTTAGAAAAGTAGCATTTCAATACTTTTGTAAAAAGCTTAGTCTCATAGTATAGGTCCGTTAATATTAAAAATAAAAGTTTTACCCTGTAATGATCTTTTTGCTTTGTTCAAAAGCGAAGCATTTAAGCCCAGTCTAGGGTTGTTAATATTAAAAATTCAAAAAGTACCATTAAAATCAATAAAAAGTACCAAAATGCCCCTTTTACGATATCTTCTTCAGTACTGTTAATCCCAAGGATTTTGGCAGCTTCCATTCTGCAAAATACTTCCAGAAAGTTTAGAACCTACACGTCGTCTAAATTTGTAATCTACCGCCCAAATACTCAGAAGTTACTTTGGACTATTTTGAAATTTTTGCCGTTGCCTTGAGGGATTTTTACCATTCCCCACTTTGCTGAGGTATCGTTGCCGATTTTGCCCATGAAAATTACCAAAATCGTAAAGGAATTTAATTTGTAGGTTCTAAACTTTCTGAGAGTGTTTTAATATTTTCGGATAATTTTGTAGTTTTTATTTTATGATGAAAAACGGAAACTGCCAAAATCCTTGAGAACAACAGTATTGGGGTATATGGAAATGTCAAAAAAAAATTTTTTAAATAGTTCAAAGTAATTTCTGAGTATTTGGGCGGTAGATTACAAATGTAGACAACCTTCCCTTTACAGTTATATGTGTTCCATCCTGTAATCTTCTTGCAAAATCAACGTTTTCACGCATATTTGTACTATCTCCTAAACATATTTATAAATATGTTAGAAATTTTTAATAACGTAAGACGTATTTGATTAATATGCCATAAATACTAAAAATATATTTACAAATACTAAAAACGTAACATGTTACGTTAAAACATATTTAACTTGGCAGATTTATTTTCACTCACTTAAATTATATTAGCATTAATATGGTATTTTGCTGACGAAGTAGCGAGTTAAATGCTAGTTAGATAAATATAAACTAAAGTCCGTCAACCATTACAATTGAGATAATATCAAAATCATTTAGATTTTCTGCAATTAATTGATTAATCAACAAAAACAATAGAGGCCAGAGGCTGCTGTAATTTTACACTAAAATTGCATTAAATTTGGTTGTGTATGGGCCGCATTAAAATAACTTGAAAATTAAAAAAAAATTTAAACAAAATTTGTGTGTCTTGCAAATGATTTATAAGTAAAAAAAAAAACAAAATATATCAATTAACCCTGGGGTCAATTCTTTTAAAGAAATGATTAGTTTTAGTAAGATGGCGTCTGCAACTTACTAAAACTAAAACTTATAATTTTTTTTAGGTTGACTTATAACACTTTAAAAAATAACAGATCAATTAGCAAACTTAAAAGAACTGGGGGCTAATCATCGCATTCTATAGCGAGTAATACTTCAATACGTGTAGACTAAGCAAATCACCTCATATGATATCTATCGAATTGTAATATTTTTCCAAATTGTAAGAGATTTGTACACAAATATTTGTCAAATGCCAGCAAATAAAAAGAACTGTAGCATTAATTTAGGCGACAATTGTGCCAAAAGAATTTTTGATAATATAGATGACCAATTGCTTCTTTTGACATCTTTTTCTTCAAATTCAAAAATTTGTTTTGATTACGAAAGCTGGTTTGCTATCGAGTGGTGTTTATTGCGATTAGACTCTCTTCCGAATGCTATCATCTCAAATTACGGTACATTTTACTCCATATGAAATGCCATGATACCAAAATGAAAATTTCCAATCAAGCTTACTAGATATCGAATGCGGTGATTAGACCCCTGTTCTGTGTTTCACATATAATTAAAAATTTGTCTGCTTATTGAATGAATCTTTTTTTTTTTTAAATACAGAATGGTTATGAGATGATACATTTTTCACTTCCGAATAATATATTCGGATTCGGAACTCAGAACTCTAAACTCAAAATACTGTTTTTTTTTTTATTTTTTCTTACATATTTGTAGATGAGTTTTAAAAAAAATTCTTTTTATGTGTTAAAGATACACTCCAATTCATTTCTTCGTGAATTGTTTTTGCTAAATGTGTAGACGCGAATTGTGAGTTACAGTTAATTAAATTGTATGCCACAATGACACAATTAGAATGCGTAATGTGTTCATACAAATACTGACTGATACTAACGACCAAAAAAAGATAAAAAGATAAGTAGAAAAATATAAATAAAACAAACGTACAAAAATGCAAGCGTATACAGCAAGATTGCTGAAAAAAAATAAATAAAAAAATGTTTAAATGAGATTCAAAGGATTACGAAAACAAAACAACAGAAAAAAAATTTATTTACAAGAAAGATTGAATTAACATATCAAGACAGTGATTTTTAAATAGTGTACAAGTATTATGAATTGTCAAAAAAGAAAAAGTTTTTGCTTAAAAAAATTATTTAAAAAATTTGTGAGATATTTTTTTTATTTTCATTTCAATCTCATTTCAATTTGTTGCAAAATTGATTTAAAAAATTCTTAAAAAAAGTTTGTGTTTCCCTGACTTCTTCTTTCGTTTTATATTAATTTAAACAAACTTATCAAAGAAACAAACAATAAATTTATCAAGGCGATGATTCATTTGAAAATTTCTTTTACATTCCAAATCTCTGCTTGCGGTGGCAGGAATGCAAACAAGCTTTTGCGTAAAAGTAAATGATTCATCAGCAATAAGAAAAATAAAAAAAAAAAAAAAAAACACTTACCGCTCTTCAATAGTTGTTGGCAATTGTGTTCTTGTGCGCATCATACTCAAAAAATGTTTGCCATGTGTTGTTGTATGACCACTACTGCTGCCCTCTGACAGATATCCATTGTCGATGTCCTGAAAACGTGTTGAGCTCTGCAGTGATGTTTGATGGCCCAGGCGTGAATTGCTAAATCTAAAAGAGTCACCATCACTACAATAGCCCTGATTAATGTCATTCTCACAAAAATCTGCCACGTAATGATGAGTGCCTCTAGAGCCTCTGGTGGGTAAAGTGACATGAGAGTTATAACCTCTTAACAGAGGACGCATGGGCTGTACATTCACTGGTTTATCCTCTTCGTATATGGTGCCCACTATTTTAGTGGGAACAGTGTGAAATTTATTGTTTGCTGCTGCTGTGTTGCTTAAAGAGCTGGCAGGTTGTGTGGTGGGCGTTACAGGTTGTGAATGAGTGGTGGCTGGTGTTGTTAAATTTCTTAAAGGTGAATGTTGTTGCGGTTGTAAAACACCAGGTCCAGAATTATATTCCAATTTGCGCACCATTGAAGGTGTAGGCAAGCCCGCCACAGTTTTTGGTGGTGGCAATCTGCTGTAAAGGGGCTCTTGCATGTGGCCTATTGTTTGATGTTGCAACTGATGTTGATGTTGTAAATGGCTTGTTTGTTGTGGACTGTTGGCATAAAACGGGGTTGATGTAATTTTATGTTGTGCTTCTGCCATCAAGGGCACTGGCTTAACGATATGTGTGAGATGTTGCTGTGTATTGTTTGCTTGAAGCGATATGTTATGTTGCAGTTGCTGTTGCTGGTTATTTGATATGTCACTCTTTTCTCTTTTCATCTGTATATCTTGTGTAGAGTTGGAATTGGGCAAACGATTTTTATTTTCTCCTGTTGTTTGCAATTTACTAGTCCCTTTAATGGCTGCTATAGGTTTCGGTAGAGCTGTGCCGTTAGGACTATTTAGGGTTTTGGTAGGTGGCATTATTAAAGACGTCTTTGAATCGGATTTATTGTTTAAAGATGTTTTGCTGGAGGTTTTTGATTTATCACTGCCCATGCCAGTTCTGGTTAAAGAATTTTTACTTCTATTCAAAGTAGAAGATCTGCTCTCCAAGCCGGCTGTTTCTTCTTTATGTAATGAACGCGCAGGACTTTTTTCTTTTTTATCTAATTTGCTGGAATTTTTCACTTGCTCTTTTTTGCTTTGTTGTTTCATTAAACTCGCTTGCTTGGCTTTTGTGTCCTGGCGATTTTTATTGGCTGAAGTAAGTGAAACTGTGGGTGGTTTAATTTGCGATATGTGGCCATCATTAAGACTCAAGCTAGAATCTGATCTTTCTGAGCGTGCCGATGAAAAGCCGGAAGAAGAGGAGGTTCTTTTTGATTGCATTTGATTTTTGTTGGCTTGATTTAAGGTGGTTTGTTGTTGTTGTGAAGATGATGTTTTCTCTTTGTTGAACAGTTTAAGTTTGTCCAACATGGAGTGTTTCTGTTGGCCATTAACGGTGGGTGTGATGGTTGTACCAGGTGCCGGTATACCCGACTTGACGCTAGGTGCTCGTAAAGCATTGTTATTGCCGCTTTTCAAACTTTGTACGCTGTGATTACTAGAAGGTGGACTATTTGGGCGACTGCTATTAAAATCGCTGCCGCTTTTACCTAAGCCGGGAATGGCTGCAAATACAAAGAAATTTTTTAATTTTCCCAGTTAATCACTTTTGCCTTTTAACAGATTTTTTAATTTTGTTTGTTTTTTTTTTCTTGCTAAAATATGCCTTAATTAATGTGCCTTTACACGTGCGCCTACACAGTTTACATTCTGTTGAGAAATTGCTTATGAGGCGTGAGCTAACTAAACAGCAAGAAAAATAAAAACAAAATGTTTGCTCTTTTTGTGTTGTAATAAATAAAACTCACAGTTTGATTTAGCATTTAAAGCAATTAATTATGGCTGTGATATGTTGAAAGTTGTTGCATCAGCCAATACAGCAACAACAACAATAAAATAAGGAAATAAGGCAACATGTGGCAGATTAAGCTGCTGCAAAAACAAAAAAAAGCTAACAGACTTTGTTTTACTTTATTTAAAAAAAATAATGAACAATTTTAATAAGGAAAAATGTCTAGAGTTCAACATGGATGTGTAGTAACAAAGATTTGCCTCAAATTACAGAAAAGTTTTTAATTATTGAGGCCGGATTACCAAATGCTAGAAGAGTATTAAAAAAAAATTTTAATTGCAATAAAAACAAAAGAGATATAAAAAGAAAAATGAAAGATAATAGAGAACTAAAGAAGATTTGCCAGGTTTGGTGATTTAAAAGCGCTGTTGTTAATTAAGTTATGCTGTAGAACAAACTTTAGCTTGGAGTTCGATGGCTACACAAATAGATGTAACTAAAAGGCCCTTACATGAAGACAGCATGCTGACGCAATCAAATGATTGCGCTAGCCGATTGACCGTGTATGGTCTTGCGGTGTGATTGTACCAGCATGCTGTTCTCGTGTATGGGGCCCTTAAGCCATAAGTTAACTTGGCAGTACTTTTGCTTTTCTGCAGAAATTTTTTGAAAAAAGCCATCCGTTCCATTTTATAGGAAGAAGTCACTGTAGGCTACATTAGTCCATGACTAATTAAAATAACACGAGTTATGATCAACTGAAAACAAATTCCATTACATTAGTGAGCTCTAATTTTAAATCTGCACTGGTACAAAAATACGTAAATTTCTTTAAAAGATTACGGGATGAGACACACGTTATTTTTAAGGAGAGGTCTTCTAGATTTGTAACCTGTCTCCCAATTACTCAGAAATTACTTTGGATTATTTATAAAAAAAACTTGAAATTCCCTTATTCCCCAGTTCTATTGCTCTGAGGAATTTGTACGAGTTCAGGAAGAACCATAAAAGTTTACGAGATAGCACATACACCCTTTTAAAGGGGGGAGGAGGTCCCATTACTCAGATATTTCTTTGAGGTAATTAAATTTTTTTTTTTAAATTCTCTCATAACCCAGTAACGGTACTAGTTTCCGAAGGAACCATAAAAGAGTACGGGATGGGACGTACACCTCTTTAAAGGAAAGGTCCTTCGAATTCGTAATCTGCTTTCCAATTACTAAGAAATTACTTTAGAATATTTAAACAAAAAATTTTAAATTCCCTCATACCCTAGTAATCTTGTTAAGAATGCTTACAATTTCTGCAAGAAATATAAAAGATTATGGGATGCGACACATGGTCTTTTATAGGGCAGGTCCTTAAGATTTGTAATCTGTGACTACTTTAAAATACTTTTACTCTGGTACAAAAGTTTACTTTAATTCATAAACTTGTGTAATTTATTATAATTAATTTTTAAAAAGGTGCAATTGATACTGCCAGTCGCTTTAATTTTGGCTATGCTATTTACCATCTCTGACTTAAGCCCTTCTACTACCAAGAATTAACAAATTAATAGAGACTTAAGCTTCAGCGAAACAAAAACACTTGATGACAATTTTAGAAATCCCTTTTATGAAAAATATATAACCCCTTTTAGATATGCATTCATTAATTTGCCGCAGCAACCCTTAAATTTGTTCTGTATGTATTTGATGAAATCTCGGTCAGTTTTGGGGTTTTGTGACAAATTCTCCAAGGATTTTTCACTTTAAAATATTTTCCTTGTCAGTCACATAATGAGAGAAATTCATTTTATTAATCATCTAAAGGGAGGTTTTTAAATCATTTATATTTTTTTTCTTTACACTAATGATTCCAATACATTTTATTTTTGCATTTTTAACTTACTTGGTGTATGATTTGGTGTGGGTGGCAAAGGTCTTACTTTGTCTGGGGGACAACGTCTTTGTACCATAACCGTTGCCGGTAATGGTATGGCAGTGCCATTGGCTTTGGTATAAGCTTGTGGTATTTGTCTGTAAATACATAAAAAACAACATAAATCTATTACTGAATTGTAGAAACTTACTAACTAATTAAAATAAATAGTTAATGTTAATTTTAAAATAGGATTTCTTTACATTTCATTTGTTAATAAAATATAAATGCAGTTTGTTTTATTATAAAAATAGCATTTTAATTTATGCTTCACTTCCTTTTTGTTTAAATCACAAAACTTAAGACACAAGGCAAGCCAAGCCTTTACGTGTGAAAGCATTAAAATTTATAGCCTGACTCCTAAAGACTTTGTCTGCCATTTAACTAATAAAAGTAATAATAATTACAATTTAATACCTTAAGCAAGTTATAATTATGTTAATTTGTCATAAATACAAACGTACATCGCAAAATTGTTAGATACCTGTAGACAAACGTTTGTGACAATTACAGCAATCAGGGATTTCTAATAAAACAAAAACAAGGAAAGCCTTATTAAGAATAAATACTCGTAACTTGTTATAGAAATAAATCAAATATAAAGTCTATTAATTTAGCCTTAAAGCAAAGGCTTTCGAAAATAATAAAAGTATTCAGTGATTGAAGCATAAGCTCAATTTATGGGAATAATAAACTTAATATGAATATAATTTAGTCTTTTGTGATAGGTTATTCGTTTTCCAGTAAAATTATTTTTATTAAGCATCTGTTTTACAGGCCATAATTTCGCAGCTTTACGGTAAGGCTTAACACTATAATATTTAGTAAGGTGACTTGTGAAAAATTAAAATAAAATGAAACAGTACAATAGTGTGAAAACAATAAATCAAAAAATACAGATATAAATTTGACAGTCGTATGGCTCTCACCATTTTTAGAAATCTTTTTTTAAATGTTTATACTTTCCATTTTTCCATACGAACAAAGACATACCAAAAACAGCTGACAAAATCCAATGAAAATGTTAAAGTTTGTATTATAGTGTGAAACCTGCATTAGTAAGAGTTTGCTTGGCTACTTCGCTTAAAAGAAAATGTGCCATAAGTAGAATGAAACAATTTCATCAAAATTGTTTTATTTATTTAAAGAATGTTTTGTGAATTAGTGAAAAATATTTAATAAATTAATGAAATTATTTCGTTGAAGGAATTAATATTTCCTTACATTAATGAAACATTTCATTTAGACTAATGAAACTTGTCAATATTTGAAATCATGTAAAATCGTAATTTTTGAATTGAAGTGAATGAGCCATATATATGTACGAGTATGTAGTCGTATATTGTGTTAAGAACTTTAAAACGTTTATTAGACGATCATAAACGTTATGATGAGAGAGAATGAAAATACCAAAAAAATTTTTAAGCCATTCACGGTATGTTAAACACCATTTTTCGCTATTATACGAGCATAATGTCATTTCATCATACCGTGCTGACATGCCACGTATGATCGTCTAATAGGTTCTTTATATTTTAATATATTCGTACCCGTTCTTTAAGCCGAATATTTATTTTATTTTTATTGTTTTTAAACAACACAAATCCGCGAAGTTTTTTGGCTTGTCGGCAGAAAACACCCAAGGTCTAGGCAGGTATCGAACCTGCGAACCCCAGATTGATAGGTTAGTACGCTACCTACTAGTCTTCGGGGGCGCTCGTTATAAAATGAGTGTAGATTTTTTCAGGTTCTCTAAGCCGATTTAATGTAATTTTATTCCTTTTAAAACCAAATAAAGAAACTTGTCGAAAGTAAATCGAATAGCTTTTTTTATTGTAGTAAACCTGGCACCTAATCAATAACAGGTTTCATTTGCTTGAATAGGTTCATTGGCCCAGAACGATTTTGTGAACTGTCTTAGAGCCCTATTAAGCTCAGTTTTAGGAAGTGACTGCAAAAAGAGAACCCACACAATACTAGCTATAAACAAAAGGTATCAGGGTAACGAAAAAATTCATGACATTCCTATCTTTTAAGATACCACGTCAGAGGACCCAACTGAGCCCAGCTTTAGTTTTCTTTTTCGGGCGCAATGTTTAACCTAACCTAACTTAAACTATCTTTTAAGAGAACGAATCAATTACTTGGTCTGACCCCTCGCATTGTCCTGGGATACATGACTGAACTTTGCAGGGTATTGAAACACTTGACAAATATGAAGATCAATCAAAACGACCTCTGCAGGTTATTTAACGAAGATGATGTGACAGCAGAGCACATATTGTGTCTCGGTAATGGTCTAATTGGGAATCGTCATTAGCTAAAATCATCAGATATAGGACATGAATCACCTGAGAAAGTCTGAATTCTTAATGAATACTAAAACCAGGGAGAATTTAGAACTTGACAGGAGTATCACAATAAGTCTATTTTGACCGCAGTGACCAGGTGACTTGTTCCCGCTCCTCATTCTAATTTTATTTCAATAAATTATAAAAAAAACCTTTTTATTGATTCTAGTAAACTTCATTACTCAAGCTACGGTCACATTAGACAAATATTTGTCGAAATAAGCGTAACCACTATTTTTGCCAAATATTTTTATAGTCTAACAAGACTTGTATTACATAAAATTAATTCAACTAATATAATAATGTAAGTATGTTGCCTTTTAATAAAAAATTAAACTAATATAAGCGAATATTTCTTCATAAGATATAAACGTATATGTAGATGACATAGTGGTTATGCTTTTTTCGACAAATATTTGTCTAATGTGACCGTAGCTTTATAAATTATAAAGATATGAATTTGAAAAAGACTAAATTTTCTTCAAATTTTCACTTCAAATATGAAGGAAAGGCAAAATACCAACTTTTTGGTTAAATTTTATGCACATTATGGCTACAAGAACCGATAATAACAAAAAATGTCTGTAATTTTATAACATAAAAACTTAACTTTGGCGTTTAAAAAAAAAATATTAACACAACTTCAATTTTAACTCGAGTCTTCTGCAAATGCCATTTTTGTAATTCGATTTTAATAATAATTATAATTTATTTTAATTATGTTTTTCGTATGTATTATAATCCGCGCTTTTAAGCTCAGTATATATACTTTTATCAATAATATTTCAATTCCCTATTATTGAAGGTACATAATATTTTTTATTTGTTATTTAATTTTTTGATAATTTGATATTATTTGAAATGCAGATTTATTTATTTTAATTAATTCTTATTTTTTCTTTCTATTTTACAGGTAAGTGAATAAGTTTTTTCATAATTGTAAGTACATACTCATTTATCTTCTTGAATATAAAATTTTTTGTCAGCAATATTTTTTACCTGAATAAAGTTTTCATACAAGATTTTGTGAAATAATTAAAATTTACCAATACAGTCTATTTTTGATAGTTTGATTACAAAAAATCAGAAGATTAAAAAATTTTGCAAGTAGAAAACTAAATTTTCCAGAAAAATATCAAAAAAATATCCCTTAAAGTCGTGAAATTTTGTATGACTTGACATAACGTAATATGACATGAGATGACTAAACGTGACATAACAAATGTATAAAAAAAAAAATAAAAAAAACTCTCTCTTTTACATAACTCTCGAATATTTTAACTTTTTCTCCGGTTCCTTAAAATCCACACTAACGATTATCGAGTGTCATGACATGATATGACGTGAGATAACTAAGCATGACATGATAACTTTGTAAAAAAAATTTTAAATTAACTGTTTCTCTCTCTCTCTCTCCCCTAATATAACTTTCAGTTATTTTAGCTTTTTCTCCGGTTCCTTAAAATCCACACTAACCATTGTCGAGTGTCATGACATGATTTGACGTGAGATGATTAAAAATGAAATGATAACTTTGTAAAAAAAATTTTTAAATTAAATGTATCTCTATCTCTCTCTCTCTCTCTCTCCCTAATATAACTTTCGGTTATTTTAGCTTTTTCTCCGATTCCTTAAATTTCATACTAAGGATTGTCGACTATATTTGAAAAAAAATTATTTCAATTTTTTATATTTAAAAAAATTGGCTAAAGATTTGGAATTTTTTTTAAATTTAAATTAATTATTTTTGCCTTTAGAAAATTTATCATCCTTTAGCTTAGAAAAAATAAAAAAAAATTTAATCTAGAATCTGCTTTATCATTACTCGTTTTTTATTTATTAAACTTAAAAGGAAGGACGGTTCTGTCTGTAGGTGTAGTTTTGAAGTGTTGCTGTTCTGGCTGCTGTTTTTAATTAAAATTCATGACTTAAGAAGTGCGTTACATTTTTATTTACAACAAGTTGTTGTTACCTTGACAAATAGTCATACAGACTTTTTAATTTACCACCAGACAAAACAGTTTACACATTTTGACACGCACAAATACAGGAGCAGAGCAAAAGAAAAAAAAAAGCGATGACAATTATAATAAAAGAGAACATCAACAACATTAACAGCCATGAATAACTGACAACAATTTTTTTTCAAACTCCCTCCAGGCAACCGGGACAATATAAAAAAGAGCTAACCAAAAAATAGTAGCTAGAAATTAAGCTTTTAAGTTGTGGTAAATAAAAAAAATAAAACGCATTGTGTGTGGCATATAGCCTCCAGTTGCATCAAACTTTTTTTGCTTAAGGTTTTAGCCACTTCATCATACCTGCAGTTGGCAAAAAATATATTTTTAGCTGTTTTAACTTGGCAGTAGTTAAGTTAAAGCTACTGATGATACAGTGGCTGTTTTGAGGCAAAAGTGGATGGCTTCAAAAGTACTACTCCAGCCCTCGACAGTCTTTATTTTATATTATTTATTTTTTTTTTTTTTGCATTTGCTATTTATATCACAACTCAAGTGTCATAAAGGTGTGGAGAGATGAAATGATTTAGTTGTGAACGCACATACTCCTTCATTCGCTTTTCTTGACTTCTGTGTGTGTGTGTGTGTTGTTTGTTGCAACATCTTTTGTTAAAAATTTTTTGTAGCACATTTTATTTTATTTCTATTTATTTATTTTAAATGCTTATACTCGTACGTACAAATATTTTTATGGAAGTTAAAAGAGACAACAAAAAAAAGAATAATAGAGCGACATTATGGCAAAAGTAATTTAAGCTAAAAGCACGGAAATGTGCAACTTTTGTTTTTTATTCATATTGTTTGTTGATTTGTTTGCAACAAGTCATACTCGGTAACATATTTGTTTTATTTTTATATTGAAATGGCTTGTTTGGGCCATAAAACAAATACGACAACTACAAAAAAAAAAAAAAAAAAAAAATAACAACAGCACAAATGGCAATAGCAACCGGCAGCAACAAAAAGGTTAATGACTTTTTAGAACGTGATCAGCAGCAAGCAACTTTTCTGAACGCAATTTTGTTCAATCTTGTTTTTCAAATTGTTATTGCTGTTGTGTTTACTTGAATTTCTTTAGAAAAATTTAAATGATTTTCATTTAATAACTGCCGTTTAGCAGTTGAGTTTGCTTTTCAAGCTGACAAAAATTGGAAACTAAAAAATGACTTTTGAAATGTTTTTGCTTAAAGAAAACAATTCCTTGAAAATTAAATGAAATTAATAGCAGGTTTTGTGGGTTGGGAAAATACAAAATAAGTTGAATATTAAGGTAAATTACAAATCAGAAAATGTGGGATTAATTTAGTAGCAGAGTGGAAAAAATGCAGCTAAGGAATTGTATTTTAGCTTTTAAAAGTTTCTCAATTTTGTGTAGAACATTTTGGTGCATATTTTTTTTAAATTTCTCTGCTATAGACAACATTTACCATATATTAAAGAAATTTTGTACAGGCATACCTCGATTAACTCTAGTCTTTTGAATTTTTGAAAGAAAAAATTATTTTAACTTTAAATTAAAGTTTTTTTTTCTAATTTGCTATGATAATTGATAAAACTTAATTTACAGTTCTTGGCATCCTTGTTTTTGAAAAGAAAAAAAGTATCAAAAATAATTTTGATTCCCAAAATGTGAAATTTCGCTTTAAATTGTTCATTAGAAATACGGATATGGCTTGATATAGACCTCAGTAATTTTGATTAAATAAATAAAATTCATTAAATAAAAAATTTAATTGAAACACAGACACATGTTAATTAGCAATGAAGAAAAAAGCTTGACGTTTGAAGATGAGAACGGTGAATGACAGTCTAAAGAGTCTTAGTTAGGAAAGTAATCCCATATTTTACTGTAAAAAGCACCTCTTTTATCACTCTTTTTGCTACCGCTCAATTTTCATGAACGCAGTATGAGATAGCGAATTTGTCGAAAAGAAAAATTTCAATGATTTCTGTTTCTGTGCACTTTTGTAATTTCATCTCAGTGAAATATTTTATTTTATAATATTTATTTATATTTCAAATTAAAAAAAAATCCTTAAAACTTAAATGTTTAATTTAGTTAAATGTAATTGATCATTCTTGTTTTTGAATATATTTTTAAACAGTTTAAAAAAATCCCTTGTCTCGAATCAATTAATTCTAGAGAAATTTTTAGTTTAATTGAGAGTTTTATAATTTTGCTTAAAAAAGGGTTAATTTAGCTCAAGCCAATTTTTCTTTTCTTAAAATAGAATATTTTATTTAAAAAAAATTTTTTTTTAATAAAAAAATGTGAAAAAATGAAAAATTTTTAGCTTTTTAAAGCTTTAATTTAACTTGCTTTGTATATATGTGAAGGTGGAATTTTGCAAATTTAACTTTGTCCCACTTCCCGGTGTCCGACTGAGCTGAAAATTTACATACTAGTCCAGTCCCGATGACAATGCATGTTAATGATAACATGACCTGATGCTGCTGCAAGGGTATGCTCCAGACGAGGGAGCTCCTTAACGGCTAACAGTAGGGACTTGAAATTTTGTACACCTATTGGGGCATTAATGACAGTTAGTGGGTTCACCATGAAACTGCTGCCACCTCGGATATGATCACCGTCGACCATGTCAGAGTCGTTCAGAGCATTAATGGGACTACAGATCAGGAATCTCCTAGACAACGAATAACCATAAGAGGCATACCATGACTTCTGTAATTTTTTTATAAGTATCCTAGCCTTTATGCTTAAAAATTATAATATTTTTAATCCTATTTGTTTGATTATTTTTTCTTATATTTTATTACAGTTTTATTTATTTGTTTTATTCTTAAAACAAATTTTTTTAAGGCCTGTTCAGCGATGTCACAAGAAAACCTAAGCGAACGAAAGCAAATGGCATTTGTATTAAAAACAAAAACAAATTTTCGTATATTGTTTTTGTTTTTAATACAAATGTACTTTGCTTTCCTTCGCTTAGGTTTTCTTGTGACATGGCTGAACAGGCCATTAATTTCCCTTAATTTAGAAAAAAAAATATGTTTTGAGAAACTTTTAGTTTACTGAAAATCTCCAAATAATAAAAAAAAATTTCCTTGTCTAGAAAAATCTGTTTTTATTTAGAAAATATGTTTAAAAATATCCTTGAAAAGGAAAATATTTTTTAAGACATTTTTGCTAAATACTTAGAACTTTTAATATTTTTTAAAATGAGTATTATTCAGTTCATTTTTGACTTATTCAATAATAACAATTCCTTCAGTTGATGACACAAATGCTGCCAATGAGGAAAAAGGGATTTTTTCGAAAGCGTCGCTCCAGCAATTCAGTGTTTGGGAGTAATATTAATTTTTCTGTTTATTTCAAACTTGATTGACTTTCAATAAAAGAAGTGTTGTGGGATTATTGAACAAGTCAAAAATGAACTAAAGCGTGAATAATAAATTACTCATTAACGTAAATTTACAGTTCGATTAATATACACTTAGAATTATTCATATTTTAAAATTTCAATTACAGAAGTCGAAATGGCCCCTGCAAGTTATGTAACGAAGACGAAGAGACAACATATTATGTCACTGTGCTGGTCTAATTAGAGCACGACTACCAACAAACAGCTGACATGCCAAACAAATCACCCAAGAAAGTCTTGATATAATGAGAATAGTATCAGAAAATATTTATATTTTGGCCTCAGGGGTCATATGACTCCTTTGAAAATTTCCCATCCTAATGTCAATTCTAATTTGTTTTCATATTAAAATTATTTTCTAATTTTCTAAAGCTTAAAAAAGCATTTTGTTTTTTGAAAAAGTTTTATTTTTTAATTTCTTAAATTTTTTTTTTTTAGTGTACCAGTAAGAGTGCACTTTTTCATTTAAAAAAACAGACATTTTTCAAATAAGTATGAAATAAAATATGCGCACCAGCAATTCCTTTAAGTCAATGCTAATTTTTCAAAAAAAAAAATTCTTCGCGATGGAGCGCATTTTCATCTGAATGGCTTCATGTATTTACTAACTTGTTGCATTTGGGGCTAAGAAAAGCCTCATAAAGTCCCACAACGAGCAACTGTCTCGTTTGGTGCGGATTTTGGTGAGGCCGGTAACATGATAACGAAATTCTTGTATAATCAACTAGACAGCAAGGATCTGGACATGTGGTTACAGCCACCCGCCACATAGCGCCTGTAGCAATCGATTTATTGCACATGAAATGAAAAAGTCCATTTTATTGTGGTTGCAAATAGTGTAAACGAAGTAAATGAGTGCAAAAGTTCCTTCAGTTTACTTAACACAACAACCAAATAAACACATTTGAATTTTGCTTGAGCAAACATTGCTGGGCATAATTGCTCAAATGTCAGTAAGCTGAAAACAAGAAACACCTACATATACAATTGACAGATAAAATTAAAGCTGCCAGATTTTTTCGGAATTTTTGTGACCTGGTAGCACTAGTTTTTGTGTTTGCCAGCAAAAATTTTTTAAATGGACCCTCATATTTTGAAAAATGCAAATTTGCAAAGATTTTGACATGGTTACCCTTAATATTTTTTAAAGTTTTTTTTTTAAATTTTTTTTCCAATAAAAATTTTTTTTTTGCATTAAAAAATTTTTTTTAAGAAAATTTATTGTGTAAAGTTTTGAAAATGTTTTTAATTCAAGTTTTTATGTATTGAAAATTATAATTAATGGTACGGGTGTTACTTTCTTTAAAAAGTTGTGCACATTCCACTTGTTTTCAAATATATTTCTTCTTTCTGCCACAATTTCATTTTAATCATATATAAATGTTAGGTTTTTATTTTGCTTGTTAACATAGTCTCTTACGTTAAAAAAAAATTTCCCAAACTAGAAATTATTTTCCATACAAAAACGAAACTTTTTAATTATCCACAAATAAAAACAGCAATAAAGATAAAAAAAAGTGAATGTATCCCACACCACCTTTAATTGCTTGTTACATACTGAAAACACAATTTAAAAGAAATAAAAAATAAAATAGCTTCCCTATTCCTTTTCCCTTTTGCCCCAACCATTCCTTTTCCGCTTCCTTGCAATATTTATATCTTAATTTTCTTGATATTTTTGTTGCCTTGACAGCGAAATAAAAAGAAAAAAAAAAACTGAGAAAAGTTGTTAAAGAAAATTAAATCCTTAACAAAATAAAGGAAAGTATCTAAAGTAGTATATGATTTCAACTAGAGAAAGTGTGGAGTGAGAAGAGAAAAGTGCAAATAGTCATGTTGTTTTGTCTGCGTTGTTATAATTTTTTCTTTTTCCTTTTGCATATTTATTTCAAAATTACTTTTTATACTTATTGTTTGAGTTTTTTATTTGGCTACAAAAGTTACTTAAGAAAAGTCATAACAATAAGAAAATAAAACAGGAATGCAAGTAAAGTTCTTTTGTCTAGTATTGGTAAATGTGTGTACCATATCCACTGGTGTCTACAAGGATATGCAACAAATGTTACCATGTTACTTTAGAATCTTTATTTATCTTAACATTTGTGTCTCTGCGTAAGACGGCAAACAGTGCGAGCTTAAGTTTAACTGTTGGCATTGTACTAGGGGAAATTAAATTCCACCAAATTGTTCTTGCTGTTTTTTAATATAATTGTAGTCATTCATTTATATTTGCGCATAGACAATATTTCAAGTTACGATTTGTAAGCTTTTTGTAATTTAAGACTCTTTTGAAAGAACAACAAAATAATGATTGAATTTTTCACTTTTAAATGTTATGCGCCATGTACGAGAACAAACAATAAACAATGACACACCAATAAACCAGATGAACTGCTTAGGAAACGTAAATACAGCAGCAGATATGTAGTCAAGAAAATAATAATAATAATTGCAAAAGTTTGAAATAAATTAATTAATACTTGTAGCTGAGAAACACAATAACAAAGTGAATGTTAACGTTTTAATGGTTTTATGTTTTGAAGCAATTTTTCACACGAACAAATAAAGATTTAATTAATTGAAGGGTGTTTATTCTAAAACTCAATTCAATTCATGATTTTTAAAAGTCAATTTGTTCAAAATGTCTATGAAATAATTTGATTTTATTTTTAATTATCTTGAATATTAAAGGTATTTTTTAAAAATATTTAGTGAAATATGTCGAGATAAATATGTTTTAACGTAACCCCTTACGTTTTTTAGTATTTGTAAATATCTTATTAATCAAGTACGTCTTACATCAATAAATACTTCTAAATAAGTGTAGGATGTGGTACTCACCACCGGCCATAATAATAAATGTTCCGCGCACTTCTCACATTTTAATTAGTTTATTAATTCATAATGTTAAATTAAGATCTAAAGTTTATTATTATTTAATTTGCGTCAAGTCCCTGCATTCGGTTAGGTGGTTTATACCAAACTCTACTCTTCTTCTTTTATATATCAGGTATCAGATTTTGTCTATTTACTCGTTGTTTTCGTTGTTATGTCTCTTGTTATTATTGTAATGGATGTTGTTGTGATTTTAGTGATTGCCCGCTCTTTTTTTATGTTTGCTGTATATTGATTTCTATGTGGACGAAGATAATTCCAACAGTCGTGGTAGGACCGATCGTACATATGTTTAGGAGAAATGCAAGTGCTTAGGTACAAATGAAAATAAATACATACATTTCTCTAAGAGATTTTTAAAATTTCCAAGCAAAGCATAGAAGATTACGGTATAGGACCCCCACGGTTTTCAAGGGGAGCTCTTCTAATTTTATAATCTACAGCCCAATTGCTCATAAAATACTTTGAAGTCTTTAAAAAAAAATTTAATTCTCTCACACCCCAGTACTGTTGCTTTAAGGGTTTTTTGTCAATTTCCAGACAAAATATAAAAGATTACAGGATCGTACACACACCATTTTAAAGAGAAGATCGTCCAGAAATTTAGTCTATCACCCAATTACTCATAAATTACTTTGGAGTATTTAAAAAATTTTTTTAAATTCTTTCACACCTCAGTACTGTTGCTTTGAGGGCTTTTGTCAATTTCCGAACGAACCACAAAAGATTACATGATGAGACATACATCGTTTTAAAGACGAGGCCTTATACATTAGGATTCTGCTACTCAATTATTCAGAAATTACTTTTGAGTATTTTAAAAAATTTAACTTCACTCACTTAAAAAAAAAAGAAATTGTTTTTATTGATTTATGACAGCAGTGTATTAAATGAGAGATATACCTTTCTTGTCGTAAAATTTTTGGAAATTTGGCTAAAGGCCAGCTACAATATTCTCTTCACACATATTCTCTACCCACATTCCTTCGACATGTTGATGTTATTTTATAATTTAGAAAGCATGTGCTATGAAATCTATTCGGAGTATAACGATTGGCTTGCTTAGATACACCACATGGCATAAAAATCAGAAATTCATCTACATATCTATGGTAATAACGAAAATACGTTTTACTATGTCATTATAGAGGACTGATTACAAGTTTTAAAGCTTTAAAGTTTTTTTTTTATAAAATTATTTAGAATCAAGTCAATTGTATTGTTTTGGGATCTCGTTTATAATAAAAATTATTGAGTTAATAGCGACTTAAGTTAACTTATGCGGCCCATGCACTCTCAATTTCATTAGAATTTAAATAATAAAGTTGAAGTAATATGAAAATACCTTTTATTTCTTCAATTAATTGATCTTTCAAGAAAAGCAGATACATACACTACACAAACCTAAAAGAAGCTGCCGTGTTTTTGCATTAAACTTGAGGGTGTATGGGCCGCACTAAGAGATTCTTTCATATAAGCACAGATATAAATTGCCTCAATGACTTTCAGAGAAAAATTGGGTGGCATTCTTAAAGCGTCAAACTAAAACAACCTGATTTGCCAAAAAATGAGCCTAGTATAAAAAGTCCGTAAGTTGTTAAGTTATATTGGGTGTTAAAAAACACTTTGTTACTTTGTTTTTAGTGATTTTAACAGATTCTTTTTTAAGTATAATATTTTCTCTGTGTATTAATTTTATCACTTAAATTTCCAATTAAGTGTTTAAAATCTGTGATTTGCAACCCATGAAATTCAAAATAGTTTTTTCCTTGCCTGTTGCTATTCTACTCACTAGGTACTTTTTATAACTTGTTTGTCTTTTAAGATTTTTTCTAAACACCCACAAGCTTTTTCTTAAACCTTAACAAAATTATTTTTCTCAAATAAAGAGTTTGCTTTTACAAACTAAACATTACTTGACTTTTGATTAACCTAATAAATTCTTTTTTGTTAAAAGGAAAAAAATTAAATGGCAAAACTGCTTGCTCTATAACTGTCAATTTAATATAAACATTCACCAAAATGGAGACAAAATTAAAAAAAATATATAAATCCTTGAAATGCAAATTAAAATTAAAAAAAAAAAGTTTTTGTTAAAAAAAAAATTAGTCACGGTCTTAAACCAGACGCCAGCTAACCAGGATGATGATGATCTTACATTTTGCTTTAACTTGTCTTCTACAAGAAATTTTTATGCACTTTGCTGTTTTTTTCTCTTTGTTGAAATTGTTAGTAGGTGTTGAATAAATGATTATTTATACCTAAATATTATGTGTTCATAAATAATACCCATACAAGTAGAAGTATAAAGAAAAGCTTCAAAAGGCCTCTAAGTTTCATAAACCAGTTTTCTTGTTTTTTTCCTTGGTTTTCAACTTTGTAAAAAATCTTTAAATATACTGCTTTTAGCATATTAAATATTTATGATGTTTGTTTTTTTTTTAGCTAAAAATTCCTGTTGATATTCCATGAATATGTAATATAAAATGAGTGCCTTTCATATGATGTTTAACATCGTTATCATATTTAAGCTTCCTACACCCATCATTCTTATTTTGCATTAAATTTTCGGTTTTTATTACGGTGAAAACTTCTTAAAAGGAACTCAAGTTTTTGAAGCAAAATTGAAATGTCAATTTTTTTAAAGAAAACAAGGAAGTTTCTTTAGAGTTGTAAAATCATTTTGTCACCTGAAAAGACTTATTCGACAGTCCTTTCGCTCATACTTAAGTAGCAAATTGTCTAACTTGGTAAGTGAATCAGTTTCTGTAAGCATCACTGCTCATTCCTTAAAATTAATTGAGCTGTTTTTGAAAATGGTGTAAGTCCACTCTTTTAAAAAAATGAAATAGTAGTAATTTTAGTAAGATGGCGTCTACATCTTACTAAAGGGAGTTTTTTATAGACGTATAGAACTTTAAGTTGGCATTACTGTTCAAGATGGCGACCGATTTAACAGCTGTCAAGTGATTTATTCTCAGTTTGGCTTGGCAATTCATCATGAATAGACTCACGCCTGAACAACGCTTGTAAATAGTGAAATTTTATTTCGAAAACGAGATTGCCGTTGTTCCCGATTTTCATAAGCGAATTTTGTTTAGCGATGAAGCGCACTTCTGGTTGAATGGCTACGTCAACAAACAAAACTGACTGTTTGGTGCGCTTTATGGGCTGGTGGAATCATTGGTCCGTACTTCTGCAAAAACGATGATGGCCAGAACGTTACAGTCAATGGCGATCGGTATAGAGACATGATTACTAACTTTTTCATTCCTGAATTGAACAACCGTGATGTCCAGGAGCTGTGGTTCCAACAAGACGGCGCAACATGTCACACATCTCGTACCACAATCGATTTATTGAAAAACACGTTTGGTGACCGCCTAATTTCACGTTTTGGTCCTGTGAATTGGCCTCCAAGATCTTGTGATTTAATACCGCTAGACTACTTTCTGTGGGTCTATGTAAAGTCATTGGTCTATGCGGATAAACCACAACTTGACCATTTGGAAGACAACATTCGCCATGTTATACGGCCACAAATGTTGGAAAAAGTCATCGAAAATTGGACGTCCAGATTGGACTACATCCGAGCCAGCCGTGGCGGTCATATGCCAGAAATCATATTTAAAATGTAATGCCACACGATTCCCTTTCGGATAAATAAAATTCATGTCAATCGAATAATCCATCGTTGTTTTATTGCAATTTAAAATTCTATACGTCTATAAAAAACACCCTTTAAAACTGACACTTACAATTTTTTTTAGGTCGACTTATAACATTTTAAAAAACAACAGCTCAATTATCGAAGCAAACTTTTCACAAAAAAGAAATATTCGATATAAAGTAGACTATCGCATTGAATAATATTTCGATACATGTCGGGTAAGCAAATCACCACATAAAATATCTACCGAATCGTAAGTTTTTTAAAATTGTACTATTTATACACAAATATTTGTTAAATGAAAGTAAATAAAAAGGAACTGCAGCATGAATTTAGGCAACAATTGTTAAAAAAAAATTTTTGATAATATGGCTGACCAAATTGCATCTTCCGATATCTTTTTCTTCAAATTCAAAAAATAAAAATTTATTAAAAATGTTGATAACTATTTTTTGTAGCCTAAAACTAAAAAAAAACTTAAATTTTTTTAACTTCTTGCTGACCGCTCTAGTTAAAGAAGTAATTTGGGTTGGTGACGATAACAAATTTGCTATCAAATGATATTTACTAAGATATTTACTCGATCGAATGCCATGATACCAAAATGAAAATTTTTAATCAATTTTAATCGATATCGAATACCGTGATTAGACCCATGAATACTTTCGTGTCTAGTATCTTAATATCAAACATATTTTTCACTGCTGGAATACATTTACATCATTAATACTAAATATTAATCACTAGTACGGTTTATACGAGTATATAAACATAGAATAGAAATATAACTCTAATTACTGTTTCTATTGCCAATACTATTCGGATCTAGCACTAGCCATCTCTAACCATCAAACTTTCGTTCATTCGTTTAAATCGCCTTTTCACTTAATTTGTTAATTCATTTATAGGACGTTCACTTAATATGAAGAGGAAACAAATGAATGTAAAATAAGTACTAGTTCGTTCAGTTCAATGGGAGCATTCTTTCATGGATTACCCAAGCCTAATTCTGTTAACATTTTGAATAGACAATTTCAAATAAAAGTTACCATAACTTAACTAACACTTTTGTAAAGCTTTACTTAAGCTAAAAAAGCTTTTTGCTTGCTTGCCTTCTAAGAAATTTTTTCTTTGACAAGAAAGCGTTTGTTTTTAATTCTGTGTAAGTGGGTGTTTACTGTAGTCTAACTCGGTTCCATTAAATATTCTTTTCAGATGTTGATTTATTTTTTCTGTTTGAGTTTGGTTTGGTTTCATGTTGTTTATATCATAATTTCAACATGTTTTCAATACAAAAAAAAAAAAAAAAGGAAGAATAAATATTAAGTCAATTGTGAATATTTAAATTTGTAATGCGACACGTTTCTCTGGAGCAAGTAATAGAAGTTTAAAAAGAATGCTTAAAACATTTCTAAAAAAAAGATATCCTTGCATACAAAGTATTGTTTCCTTGTGGATTCATATTTTTTAACATGCGGCAAAAAAATAAAATGAACCAAAATAGAAGTTTGAGTTTGACATCTCAACACAATTGTTGTGTTTTAAGAAATATTTGTTTCTTATTTTATTTCTTTTGTTTTTTTTTTTTTTTTAATAGTTAATGCTACTACACCGGTAAAGAAACCAACCAGCCAACCAACACTGGCAAACAGACTGCACAATTCCATAATAAATAATTTGCTTTGTATGACATAAAGTCACGATCTTTGTTGTATTTATCTGTCTGTTTCTTTTGCTTTTTGTAGAAGATGTTTGGTTTGAGGAAAGGCTAGAAATGATTTTTGTGCTTGAGCTAATGTCCCAGACAGAAATGTGAAACAACGACTTTATTAATTTTTTTTCTTTCTTTCAGATTGTTAGTGGGAGTGAATAGCTTATCACAAATAAGTGATGTTAAAATGAATACTTAACAATAGAAAGTTAATTTAATAAAAGTTTCTTAAGCTTTTTTGTTTCTTTAATCCGCTGCAAATGTCATGGCTCAAAAATTGTTTAGATTTTATTGTCATGAAAGGACTTAAAGTAAAAAAATCTCAAGCTCAACCTGCAGCATTAGTTGCTCAATAAGATTTCAACGGTAAAGGCACCAGACACGGCAATTTTAGTAGCACATTTCCTGATTTTGTAGGTGAGAGAGCAAGGAAGAATGGAAAGGGGTACAAACTTGCCCTTTTTTCTCTTTGACTGTTAAAGCTGTACAAAATAAGACAAGTAGTTTGAGTACTGAATGAGTAAGAATGCTAAGATTGCCGAAACAAAATTGCTGCGTTATAGACACAGCGGCAATTTTAAAAGAGAATTAAGGAAAAGTCTTGTCTAAAAAAACTTTCATATGTAATTTATTTACTCTTTGAGTGGCTATTGTGTCTGGATGTATCCAATATTAGTTCTTGAATATTATGTGATCATTTTCGATTTAGTTCTCTGGCAAACAATATCAGGCTTATAATTTCATTTCACCTCATGCGGTCCATACATACTAAAGTTCAATAGTACGGCAGCTTCTGCCAATATGGTGTAGATAATTAAAATCATTCTGATATTACTGCAACTTTGACAGTGAGTGAGTCTTACTAAGCCAATAAATAGATCGCATGATGATGAAAAATTTTATTGTTCTTTAAAGAATTGCTTTTTTTTTGAGCAGCAATTGTGATTGTGTTTTTCCAAAAGTGTATTTTGTGCACAAAATGTTCGATATATTGTCAAAGCAAACTTTATACAAAATGTATTCATTTTTTAAATAATTCTTAGCGAGCTGGCATATGCCTTCATTTGTTAAAAATGTCAACAGCGCTTGATAGATGACATGCGACATTCTTCTATTGAAATTTAATCTCAGCAAAATGAACGCCTTCCAATTGAGTTACAGAAAACTTTACCATTAGCTGTAACATGTACTGGACCATTGACATCTATAAATTTCATTCTTAAAGCTCTCTCGATGAGTTAGTAGTGCTTGTTTTACTATAAAATAAATTGTATATTTACCGGCTTTCCATAAAAAAGTTTTCGTGAGACAGACATCCATAAATCCATATAAAGTGGTGTTTCCTTTTGTAACAAAGTTGTGCAACACAATATTTTCTTGTTAATAAAATTCTATATTTATTCAAACAGAAACTTGTTTATTCAAAAAATAATTTTCCATTTTTACTTTATTCTCTATTGCCATAATGATTGCTTTGTAATTAATCTTGTCTGTTAGGAAAACATGATGTTACAGTGGCACATGGGTGGTTTAAAACGAAAAAACATAATAATTCTAACGATTGAGAAAGAAATAAATGTAATCTTAGTCACAAGAAACGGAAGCTGCTGTGAGTATTCTCGCAAACTTGTGTCTACGTCTAGATGACAAACAGCTGATTTTTAGAAACAATAAAAGAAAATAAAAATGTCTATTCACCTGATTTGTAAAATATAATTGAAAATAAAAAAGTTTATTTAATTAAATATTTAATCAACATGATCGCAAAAAATATTTACATTGATTAAAACATTTAATTGATTCAATTAAAAATTTAATCAAGTCAAATAAAAATTTTATCAATTCTTTAAATTACATTGATTAAACATTTAATTGGCAAATAATTATTTTCTGCACTATGACAAATAGTGTTATTTCTCAAAACATAAAACAAACTTTTTGAAACACTGTGCTCAACACCGGTTCCCTAGTTTGTCATAGATTACGAGTACAAAAAAAAAAAAAAACAAAACAAAACAAAAACACAGCAATGTAAAACATCGTCTCTTATATTTTTTTTTGTTTTTTGTATTTGAAACAATATTTGTTTGCCTTAACAAACTCTAATGAAAATGAAATGTAAAATAAATACCATTTAAAAAGATACATCACAGAAGTTATGGAGATGCTTTTGAATGACGAGTAGTTTATTGTAAACTTACATAAAACAACAACACCAGGCAACAACACCAACAAACACACGTCCTTATCTCTATTTATATTTTCTTTTACTCACTTCTGTTTTTACATTCTAAGATTTTTTTTCTGCTCCACGTTAACGTTATAAATATTCATATGCTCTTGTTCTGTAATGAAAACGTGGAGGGAGGGTGGGGTGTTAGGTTAAGACAAGTAACATCATCAACAAACAGCAATATTATAAAATAGAATTTACATATAAATGTATATGGCCCCAGCAGTGTAACCATTTCGTCATTTTTTTAGCTTTTCAGCCTTTCAGTTTTTAACTAAATTTCAGTTTTATAGTGAATTTGTTAAATGTCGGTATTAATAGGAGAGTTCTTATTTATGACAAAGCTGTTTTAATGACAAAACTAATGTTGTTTTCTATTCTCAAGAAACATTCTGCCTTTAAGTTATATAATATTTTAAAAAGGTTGCCTAAAACTGCACAAAGTGTTTCCTTATTTATAAATTCAATAGAACAAAAATAAGTTTTTCATGTAACATTTAAAGCTTTTAAAGCGATTCAGAAATCTGATTACATTAACATCACTGATTACCAGTTGACATAAAAAAACTTTGCGTATAAAATACAATAAAAATAAATTTTACTTTAAAAGTGACGAATATCTTGACGAAAAACATGTTGAATCTCCTATTTCATACAAATACACAGCTGACAAAATTGTAAAAATGCAGTATCTTACCCTCACTTATAAATTGAGGGCAAAACATGTACAATGTTTGCATTTTTTATATGCAACATATTGAGAACAAAATGCGTTTTTGATATTAAATTTTTTTGACAATAAATAGAACACAAACATTCTTCGACGGCAGAATATATGAAATGTTTTTGTTAGAAAAGAAAACGCCGTAAAAAACCTTCAAATGTTTGCAAAAAGAACTCTATAGGCCTCTTTTTTCATTTTGTAAGACAAAGCTATACCCAGTGTATAGACAATAATCGAACAGACGACTTCCTAATTGACACTCGTATGTGTTTTTACTAATCACAATTTATGGGGGCGTATTTTCTGCTGTTGTCACGCAACAATATCATATGTTGCTAAATCCAACTGTAAAAATTTGTTGTAACCTTTTTGGTCACTGGTAACATAAGTGGTTATTATTGCAGAGACCTAGAGAGACCAGCTGGGAAATGTTGTAGCAGTTTTGGCAACCATGCTAGAAGAATGTGTTTGCCATCAAATTACTACTGTAGTAGTTATTGAGGAAGAGGAGTAAACTCTAGAACACCTCCTCTACCTTTGCCCTGTCCTGTAAAAGCGGCGCAAGCACTTTCTTGGGGAGCACCACCTGCGAGATCTTCTCGCACTGTCGAATATTAGAAGCAGTAATTTGTTTAGATGACGAACTCAATTTATTCTTCTTCTCTATCTCCCTACTTCCTTTCACTTTCTTTACTGCCCTCTTATGCAGGTATTACAAAGGGACCACATCAGAATTAGTTCTCCTTCTGCTTTTATTGTTGGAGGGCCCTGTGTAACCTAACCTACCATAGCTAAACACAAATAAGGTCTCAGTTGAATTGCCAATGCTTTTGGTTTTTCTTTGCTGTGAAGCTAATGGTATCATCAGTAGCATTTTTATTATCAAGTTTGGGTTTTCTTTTCTTTACAATTTTTTATAAATCTAGTCTTTTAACAGCTGCCGCTGAAAATCAATTTTGTATTAAAATATTTTGTGGAAAACTGGTCACACTGTTGGCAGCATAAATAAGTTTGTGTGTGTCTGTTGCGTGTAAGATTTGTTTAGCTACAATGTAAAATGGAGAGTTGCTTTTTACTTGTTTCTGTTGTTGTCATTTACTTTTGTTGACATTACACAAACAGAAACATTCACAAACAAACGCAAGTAAGCAAACAGTGCATTGGAATATTTTTTTCTTTTTTTGGATTGAGAAGATTGTATGTAAAATCCTTTAGCTTGAGAAATATAAAAAAAGCATATGAACACCTGAAAAATATTCGCTAAAGTGAAAATGAATACAATTTTTAAAAGCTCAAACACGAATACATCTTGCCAGTCACAAGTAAGTGTGTTTGTATTTTTTTTTCTTTATTAAAAAGTGTTGAAAGATTCTAATGGCTGCTGCTACTGCTACTGCTGTTGCTGGTGACTGATGTAGCTGTTATTTTTTGAAGTGACTTTTTCTATAAATGTACATAAAGAGGATTTATTTTTAACCATGTCTTCAGTTAGTCACTCACTCACTCAGCCTGTCTCTCTGTCTTACTTTGTTTTGTTTGTTAGTGCTTCCATAATACTCCACATGTATGAATGTTGACATCTATAAGCTAAAAAATGAGTGTTTAAAAGGATACAAAACACTTATTGTTTGTTGTTTTACATAAAACGCAAACTTAGGAAACTAGTATTTTGCAGAGTTAAACAAAGATTTTACGCTTTTAGGCATTCTCCTTCCTCGCAATAAAGTTACAATGTAGCCAAAGAAAATTTTGAAAACGTAAGCAAGTTTTAAGAAATTTTGAAAGCAACTCAAAAAAAAATTCTAAAATTATTTTTTTTATATTAAAAAAAAAAAAATTTAAATTCAGCAGCTCTTAAAGCGTTTTTACAAGTTTTTGTAAAGAAATTTGGCTAAAAATTTATTTAGAGATACACTGAGCCAAAACTGGCGCTGCAATATCAACCCGTTGCCTATTTAATTGACAACCAGTGTTTTCAATATTTTAGCAAGCGTGTACAAATCAACAACGATTGGTTTTCAGCTTAAAAAAACTACAATGTTGCTTTTTGATAACGCACATTGTCAACTTTTTAACGAACGTTGTGGAATTGACAACAATATGTTGTCAAATTTCCAACTTATTAGAAATTGTTGTCAAATCGATAAAGCATGTTGTCATTTCAACAACCGTATGGTATCATTTCGTCAGCAGTAGTGTGTCAATTGGACGATGTCAATTCTGCAAAGATATGTTATCAATAATGCGTTGTTAAAATGACACCATGCTTTGTCAAACGTGTTTTATACATTATTATGGCAGTTTGATAACGGATGGTGTAATTTTTTCTCTAGGTGTAGATAACCCAGACTAATTGAGAGAATACTAGTTCACATTTGTATTAACTGGCATTCAGAGTAGACTTGAATTAAAAATATATATAAATTTTTATGAATTTCTTTATTATTAATGCCACCCATAAGCACTCAATTTCGATACTAAATATTAAAGTAGGGCAACGTTTGAAATTGAAGTAGTATCAAAATAATTTTCATTTTCTTCAGCTAACAAATCAATCAAGAAAAAAAGTTTCACACACTACACAAATGCACCAGAGGCTGCCATACTTTCCGAGTAAAAGCTTCATTGAATTTGAGCGTGCATAATTTTGACTGTAAGTCTTAATACTTATCACGATTTGTTTTTCTTTTTCTTTTCTATTACGGGGAGCTACTTGTTTTCTACCTCTTTTTCTCTCCCTAACTCTGTAAAATTTAAGGATATTTATTTTAAATTTACTTTCAATAAATGAAATCATTTAAACTTGTTATTTTATCAAATAATTTTCACTTGCTTGCGCGGGTAGTTGTGTTTTTAAATGATAAGAAGAGACTCGTAATTTTTATAACACACACACAAACAACCCTCTTTAAATAAAAAGTGTCCAAAAACTACCACCAAACCAAATCAAATGTTATAAAAATCAAAAAGTATTGTAAAAGATTTTTTTTAAGTCAAAATACAGCATGACATAAATTATGAAACATCAGCCTGAATTTATGAGATTTTATTTTACGCTGTCACATTTTAAATACCAAGAGCAAGAGAGAAAGCTAAAGTGTAAATGACAGAGAGCTAAGAAAGAACTGAAATAGGGGTGTAAGTAAGGCACCCAGTAATATAAAATATGTATTTCAAAATAACGCTTCTTTTTCATTAAAAAAGTAATGCATAGATTATTTTCTATTGTAATAGAGAGTTCGAGAGTTGTTTAACAATTCAGTCAGTATCTTTTAAAAATATTCAAGGGTAAATTTGATTTGCATCCCTGACCACACTTTAATTTCAATTTCATTCATTTGTTTGTTTTGGATTTTGTTGTTATTTAATTTTCACAATTTTTATGTCATTTTTAATTTATTATGACAGCTGTGAGATATAACAAATAATTCTCTTATTAAATAAAGGGGAATCACAGCATTGGCTGAGCAGATTTTTTAATGCCTACAAAACATTAGATTATTTAAAAGTAACAATAGAATTAAGGGAAATTACTTCTTCCTTAAATATATCAGAAAAGCCTGGTGAGATTTCTGGGAGTATTTCTATAGCCTTAGACCAATGTCATAATAATTGAAAAACAATACAATTATTATTAACTATTATATTTAAAAAATTTCTGCAATTGTGCCTAGCAAATAAATACATATCAACTACAAAATCACCCTTTTTTTACTCTAAATAAAAGTAAATGTAGTCATAGTCTTGAAAACTCTTCATTATAAACAAAACAAAATAAAAAAGAAAAATTGGCATTTTGCCCACTTTTAAACATGACCTCTAATCATGTAAAAATGAAACTATTCCAGTGCAAATTTAAACTCCTTTAAAAACTTTACAGAAAAAATAAGAAAAATATTGAAACACATGTTGCCCATCTATCAACTTTTCATTGAGCATTAAGATGATACCAACAACAATCGCTTTTAAAAAGAAAAAAGCAAATGTTTTTTTTTTTTAATAAAATAGACCATAATTTTTCTCAAGTCATTTGGAACAACAAAATAAACCAACTTTGTTCACCAGGAAAAAAAAAATTAAACTGCCAGTATTAATTAACCACAAATCTGATTCAGTGTTAAATACTAAAGTTTTCAAAAGTTGAGGCATAAAAAAAATAAATAAATCTATGGGGCGACTGACATTTAGTTTTATTTACGGTTTAGTTAAAACAAAAACAACAGGTCCTCTTCTAATTTATTAGAAAATTTAGAAGTTTTAAAAAAAAATATTACGTAGACTTTAAAGTAAAATTTATAAAAAAAAAATTACATACAAAATTTCAATAACGCTGACTTTAAAGTCTACGTTAAAAAATTAATAATTAATTTTTTTACCTTCTGACATCTGGTGAATTGGGTAGACTTCGGCATTTCCTACTACTTTTGCTACCATGCGATGAAGATGAATTACCCATTTTGTTTTATATATTTTTTTTCCACAAAAGTAGCAATGCAAGCGTAATTATTTGCTTAATGGCAAAATTAATACATATTTGCAAGATATTTATTGATGTTTCAGATTTCTGCAGTCTACTTTAGGGCTTTTAATTTCGCTAACAAAATACAGCCAGCCATAAAGAGCATTTTTTACATACATTTTTTAATGAAAAAAATTATCTATAATTTTATTCACATATTAAACACTCAAGCCTTTCTTTATTCAGACAAACAATTTTTTTTTAAGATATGTATGTGTATATATCTATCCGACTTTTATAAAATCATCTAAAAAATATTGTTTTAAAACATTTTTGATTTATTTCTCTTTCTTTTTATTTTGTAATTTTTATGATATGAAATTCATAGTTTGAAACCGTATTTTAAACTTTTCCGTTTATTATTATTTTTATAGTGCTTTTGGTTTTTATTTAAAAATTTTATTTGAAATAAATATTAAAAGCCCACAAATTTTTTGCTTAAGTTTAGTTTTTAATATTTTAATATGTTTTTTTTTTTAAATTTTTTTTAAGTATTAATTTTTTTTAAAAGATTTCACTTATCAGCCATCTTAAAACATGACGTTTTATTTAATTTTAATTAAATATGTGTTTTGTAAGTTTTCACTTTTTTTGAGGCTCTACTTACAGCCTTTAGTTTTATTTACCTTTCATGTTGTGTTAAATTTGTGCCTATTATTAGGCTTTAGTCATTTATTTTTATTACAGACATTTTTTTAATTAAAGCATAATTTCCTGTGAACTTCTTTTTCACTCTTTCAAAAAACTTTCTTTAAAATTTTAAAAATCTTAAAAAGTTTACAAATTTAGTTTATTATTCAAAAAATAAATTAATAAATAAAACTAAATTGTGGCAAATTTTATAAGAAAAGTTTCTGTTGCGTTTTATGTGGCCGTTTCTTTTCTACAAATTTTAAGCAAAGAAAAATTAAAAAAGGACCCAAATTACTTTTCTTAAAAATTTTCAATAAACTCTACTTTTTTGGCTTGTTTACAGAAAACACCTAGTTTCTAAGCTGAAATCGAACCTGGAATCCTCAGCTTGACAAGTTACTACTCTACCTACTAACCTATGGGGGCATCCAAACCGTGTTTCCTAAATATTTTGTGAATGCAATGTCTTTTTAAAAAATTTTTTAAATAAAAATGATTTGTAGTAGCTTTAAAACTTTTTATTTAAATCTGTTGTAAATCCATTGAAAATTTGCTTAATTTCTCTGTACATTTGGTATACCTATTATATTTCTCTTGCCTAGTTTAAGGCTTACATTTAAAATCTTTTAAAAGCATATCTATTAATGCTGTGTTATATAAATAACCAATTAGTCTTCATAATGCTTACGTTTACTTGCTTACTTGCTTGCTTATTGTAATCTTTTAATTGTTATTTTAAGCAAAAATTACTTATTATCTCCCTTAAGCTGTATACAAATGTACTCCTCTATACTTTCTATTTAATTAAGAGTTTTTGTTTATTTATGTGTAAGTATTTATGCAGTGTATTTTGATATACTTCTCTACTTGAATACAAAAGCAACTACAACTAGATGTGATTTTATTTTCCATTAAGTCCTTAAAAACATATTGAAAATTGCATTAAATGTCTGTAGGAGGCTTGAATTATTTTTGTGTCCTTAAGCCTAAAACTGAAACTACATCTTTAGCATTTTTATTTTTTTTTTTTCAATTCCTTTACTTGTTGTAGTTTGATATTTTGTAAACTTTATTTGCACAAGAAATATTGTTTTCATTGGCTGGGTTTTAGGGGAAGAACGTTTAGCAAAAAAAAACCCTAAAGGGCAGTGATTCTAATGCAATTATGTAGATGTAAAACATATTCTATTTAACACAAGTACGTGCCTCTTTGTATTTAATTTACATCCAACTAATAAGAACTAAAGGGAAACATGTGGTTTCAATATGAATTTGTTGAGTTTTAAAATGGGAGAAGAAACATACTAATTTCTTTTGCTATAACAAGTTGCGCCAGGTACAATTTTATTCAGATCAATTGGCAAAATTATAACCCAAAAATAGCTATTCGAATTTTAAAAATTCTTGGACTCTTGCTCTAGCAATAGAACTTGTTATATATTGAGTCTGTATGCTTACCAAAACTGACGGCAGCCGCTTGAAACACAATTTAATAAGAACAATATTTTACTTTTAGAAAGTAAAATATTCAGAGATAAGCTTACTTCCCAACCGTTTTAGAGCTAGCGGTTTCAATGACTGCTGTCGTCTTCATATCGGTGTAGAGGCAATCGTTTTTCAGTAGATACTACTCATCTCCCCTTGTGGGAAATATTTAATCTTGTACTTTTGCAGTACCAGAACGTGACAAAATGTTCATTACAAAAAGAATACCGTCTTATTCTTAATTAAAATTTCAGAATTTAAATATTCTTTAAAAAATATATAGTTTTCTTGAAAGGATTTTATAAAGTGACAATTTTGAACCCGAGTTTAAAATTGCATTAGGAAAAAATATAGAATTTTTTTCTTACTATTTTCTATTTTAAACTTTATTTATTCTCAAAACTTTAAAAGATTTTAATATCATAAATTTTCTTAGTCTCAAAGAAGTTAAATTTTAAGCCACGTTTTACTTCGTAGTGTAAAATAAAATTTTTATTAAGTGATTAAGTTAAATTTTAGTTTTTAGGCTTTTAATGCATGTTGTGTTTCTGTAAATCAACCCATCAAATTGTCTAGAAAACTTGTATGAAAGACACACAATTTTTAAATAATTTCAGCAAGTTATTCTTTGCGAAGGACAGGCAAATTTTCTCATTCAGACTTTTATAGGGTCCACCTATATCTATATTTACACAATTTAATCAGTTGGCTTACAGAAATAGCACACAAATGAAATTTTTGTAAAGATTTAATTCTTTTTTTTTTTGCTTAAATCTCTCTACTAAAATTGTTGATTAAAAAATTTGTAGCATACTGTAAGGATTTTTTATTTTTAAAATATGCTGCATACTTTCAAGAATTTTTTTCTTTTTTAAATTTATTTATTTCCAATATTTTTGTTAAACAGTTTTCTTCTTTTGACTATGTTTTTTTGTTATTATTTCGATACAATAAAAACCAGTCTGCTTGTCGCTGTAGGAACCTTGACCAACGATGCCTATATGTTTGTATGTATAAAGTGCAAATATTAAGTTTGTTTCTCTATAAATTTACAGTTGTATTCCGAAGATTTATGGCCCAAAAAACAATATGGCCAACAACAAAAAGCTTTATTTTTTTATTATTTTGTTACCATTATAACTTTATTGAACAATGACAGAAAAATAACAAAAATAACAACAAAGACTATAATAAGAACCTGACAAACAAAAACAAAAGAATACTTTTTTGGCATAAGCAAAAAACAACCAAACAAAAAAATTCTTGCAAAATATTTTGCAAAATTTTTACAGTTAAAAAGAATATTTGTTTTTCAGACAAACAAAATATTTCAACAAAAAATTTCTGGCAAGAAGTACTCAGACCAAAAGTTTTTATTTTTTATTTTTTTAATATAAAAAAAAATTTCTTTGGTGTGTTTCAACTTCCGTTTGTCCGAATAAGGTGATTTAAACATGAGCAAGAGTGAAAAAAAAACTGCGTTTAAACGAAACCCACAAGCAAAAAAGACAAAGACATTTTATATGTCAAAGTTAATCACCAATTTGTCAATATGTTTGACAGCTTAGCTAGTGCTGTTTTTAAAGCCCTGCAAAACCACAGTAGGGATTCTAAGTTAACGGTACGGTACGTTATTGTACAACCAAACTCAAATACAAAACAACTTGAAAACAGTTAAATGTCAATAACATTTGCCCAAGAAAACTTAAAATAATATTAAGTGACAAACAAAAGCACACACAGACAGTTTGATGATTAAAATGGGTGCAGCAAAAAAGACACTAACAATATGTATGTATCCATCAAGCCAAATTAAAAACTCGTTCCCAACATAAATTATTTTGTGCGCTTGAGAAAAAAAAACGAAAACCTTTAATATTAAGTACGAGTACATTAAAGCAAAATTATATTTCATATATTTACCTGCTTATACACATGAATTTACAACTTTAAATCTCTAAAAATGTTGTTTACAACCCACAACAATATTTTCAAAATGCATGCATGCTGCAGCATACAATTTTGTGATTTATCTTTAGTCCCCATAGTAACATTTATCATCATGCCCATTTTTACAAAATTGTAAAAATAGCCACCCTTAATTTGTGCAAACTAAATACTTTATTTGTGGTTGAAAAAAATAACTCATTAATTTTTACGACAAATTGATTAACCATTAGTACTTTGAAGAAAAAAAGGTAGCAGGCAGGCAGAAAGAGAGTAGCTTTGGTACCTTTTGGCGTTATTTATTACCAGTTAATGTATTGGATATTTAGCAGCCCATAACAGGCAAATAAATACGAGCAATAAAGATTTTTCTCATTTTTTGCCTTAAGCCAAATGCATACATACATGAAACACGTGTCCAAACGTGTGCTTTAACTTGACATGAACATTAAAAAAATGTTTAAAGAAACAAGAACTTCAAAAACAAAGATTTATTGATTTTTTTTCTTTTTATCAAAATTGCTATGAAAAATTATAAAAATTTCGCAAGAAACCAAGCATTTAAATAAATTAAATTACGCAACTGATATAATTTTGGGGAAATAAGTTTTTTTTTCTAATGGATTGATTCCTACTTTTTTTATTTTTAGTTATTATTATCATTGAGATAATTTAATTTGTATTTGTCCAAAGTCATCGACAGCTGTCTTTTGTTCAGTTTTAGCATAATTTGATCTGTTAATATCCTTGTAATACTTTTTGTTTGAGTCCTATTTGTGCAGTTCAAAAATTAGATTGGATGGGTTTTCTGAAAGTTTTATAAGATTTTGGATATAAATTTAATTTCAAAAAATATATCCTTTTTAGTCTTTTATAACATAAAAATTATTGCAGGTTAAACGAAATAGCTTTTAGAGCTTTATACTACTTGACTTTTTTTTATAAAATAAACATTATTGCATACTTAAATCGTATAAAATTTGACTTCTAGAGCTGCATACTTTTGGTTTTTTATTACACAAAAACTATTGCATACTTTGATGCTAAAAATAATTATTTTATTACTGCATACCTTTTTACTTATTAATTAAACTAAAATTAAATAATTTTTAGACCTGCATACTTTTTGACCTTTTGTTAAATAAAAGAATATTGTATACTTTGAGGTTAAAAAAAACTTTCAGAACTGCATACTTTTCGACCTTTTATTAAATAAAAATAGTTGCTCACTTTCATGATAAAAAATGGTTATTAAACTAAAATTAAATAATTTTCAGAAGTGCATACTTTTTGACCTTTTATTTAATAAAACTTATTGCATTCTTTGAGGTTAATAAAAAATGTATGAATTGCATACTTTTTGGCGGCTTATTTAAAATATAAAAGTATTGCATACTTTAACAGCTTGTTTTTATTTATTTAAATTTAGTTTTTAAAATTGTTTTTATTAAAAGCAAATTTTAATATTACTTTTGTTACCATTTTAAAATAAAATTAAAAACTTTTGTTAACAAAAAAAGTGTAGCAGATTTTAAGATTTTTTTTTTTAAATCTTTTACCAGAATATTTGTATTCAATTTCTTTAAAAAAAAGTTATTAACTAAAACCTGCTGTATACTTTAGGGATTTAAAATTTTTTTTTTTAATTTATTTATTTCTTTTATATTATACGATTTTGCCTTCCCTGCGTTTCTTTTTAATTTAATCATTGACTACAAATTATTGCATACTTTCTTTGCTCTTGTTTTTTATTTTTTTGTTTGTTTGTTAATTTTTGTATTCTTGAAAACTCACAGTACAATAATTCTGAAAAATATAAACGAAATGTTGGTAAATAATTGAATATTTTTACAAGTACCTTTACTGCTAATAAATAAATTTAAATTATTAATTCAATGCAATTATTTATTAAACCTTAAAAAAGAGCAAACATTTTAGCCCTTTATGTTTTTTTTTTCAACTGAAAGGTGCTCAATATTGAATGTACTTTAGCAGCAAGTATTGTAGTATGAAAGATTTTTCTATAAATACAGCCAACCATAAAAAAAGAATATTTTTGGTTTGATTATGAGCAGCATATAAAAACTAGCTGGTTTTTGTTTTAATTTTTTCTTTATTAAGTGGTTCTCTTCTATAAGAATTTTTTTCTTTGTGGTACAGACAGGTATCTGTAACCTTTTCATAATTTTTGTTTTTCCATAAATTAATCAATTAACTTTCTTTTATGGTTGTCTCTCACATTTTTATGCCCATATTTGCTCTGTTCTGTTGATTGCCAATTTGTTTTATATTGAAGTTGTTTTTTATATAAAATTATTTTAGTGCAAAAAATATCGCTTTATGACACATGTCAAAATCATAATGCTAAAATATACATTGAGCATTTTTATTTTTTTTTATTTTTAAAGTCTTCTATAGAGGACTCGACCACACATGTTGATTGTGCAATTTTATTTTCTTTTATTTATGGCGTTGATGATGACGACCAACAGTTTTTGTTTTATTTTATATGCGAGAGTAGAACAACTCTCTACACTTGACTGCATTTATTTCATAAGTTTGTTAAAGTGAAGTTTAGTTTCTACTTTTATTTTTTGTGATGATCAAAAACAGTCAATAGGTTTTTTAATATGAAAAAAAAAAAAAAAATATTCACAAACAGCAGCTGTCAAAATGACAAGTTTTATTATTGCTAAACTATTGAGTATAAACGAATATTTTTTTCTTCTTTGATTTATTTTGCTATTGAAACACACGTACTGCTGGCTTTGCTACTGGTTGGCTAACCCAAACAAACGTTCTATTCTCTAGCTATTGCTTAGTTTTTTTTATTTTTTATTTATGTTTAATAAACCATAGTGTTGTGACATTCATGATTCTCTTTTTATCGCAGCAAAAGCTTTTTTGATTACTGGGAATTTACGTTTTGCATGAATGCCTTCCAACAGGAAATCTAATTGTTTGATAGTGTTAGGATAAGAATGAACACACATTTTCTCTTTTTTATTTTTTGTAAATAAATTTTATTAGAAATTTTTTATGTGTAATTTATTAAATTGCGTAACATAACTTGGTATTAACCAAGACCTCCTACATTTAATGGCTGTTTCTTTTAACTTAATATTAAATTATACACTCGAAAAGTAATAGAAAAAATTGTCAAGCAAATTTCCCATAAAATCATATGGTTTGAAAGAAGAATTTATTTCATTTTTTTTTAGTTATCACTATAAAGTGTGACAAATTTATGTTTATAAAGCTTTATATTTTAACTAAAAAAAATAACAAACAGTATATTATAAAATTACAGTGTGCCACAAAAAGTACGCTTGGGCCCAACTGGTTAAGCTGATTTCAAATTATAGCAAACAAACGATCTCAACTGTTTTTAAAGAAAATTAGGCCAGTAAGTTAGGAAAAAAATTAAGTTTCACAGACCAACTTAAATCAATATGTCAAGCGCTTAAGGGTTGACCTAGTGCATTTAATAGTTATGAATGTTGACTTAACTTGTTTAAATGTTTTTTTTTTTTTTTTTTTTTTTGTGAGATGGTTTGACATTTCCATTTTTTAGTTTACTGAAAATATTTATGCAATTTTATTTGTGGTTATTGATTAACTTTTGTTGCCCACTTCTATTTTTGCATGACATTAACTTGCCTAGCCGAGAAATCACAAGACAATTTATCTGTTTTCGATACTATGGTGCATAATAATGAATTGCAAGCAAACCAAACAAACGAAAAAAAAACTTTTCAAAATGCATATGAAAAAAAAATTAAAAAAAAAAAGGCTGAAGTGAACTGAATTAAATCTACAGCAAGAAAGATAGAAAGAGCGAGTGAGTGAGTGAGCAATTCAGTGAGTAAGTGAGTTAGTGAGTGTAAGTGTAAGTGCGTATATGGAAATAAATGTGTATCAACAATTACAGGCGTCAGCTTGACGCTTGACATGAGCTTGTCATGGCAATCGCTCTAAACTGTATACAAAAAAAACAACAAATCTGGCTGGCTAGCTAGCTGGCTGACTTGCCTGTCTAACTGACAGACTGACTTGTTGTTGCGGCAGCAGCAGTAATTTTTGCAGCCGCCATAGTTATAGTTAAATCTGACAGTCAGTTAGTTTGAAATTAAAATTTTTTTCCTCTCTCTCGCTCTCTGTAATTATTTTTTTTAAATAAAAATTTGCAGGCATTGTTATGTGTTTATCATCATCCAGAATAAAATAAAAAAATAAAATCAAATCAAATAAAAAAAAAAAAACAACATTTGCAATGCAGTGTTAAGTTGCATGCCAACATGCAACTGAAATTTCATATCTTTTAAGAATTTTAAACAGTTGATTGCTTAAGTTGTTATAAATATTTTGGTAACAAAGTTGTAGTTTTCGTTTATTTAAACTGATTTACTTAGGAATCTCGATTTAATTAAGATGTGTGAAGTAAGTAGTGTGAGAATTAAGAGAAACAATTATGAAATAAAAACCTTGAGTTATTTTTAGTAACAAACGAGTAAATAAATTTTTCTAAAATTACGGTTTTTATTTAAAGTAACTTCTTTGCTAAATGTGTCACACTGAAAAAAATTGCTTGCCTTAATAGTTGATTTTCATCCTTCGTAACTCTGATGTATCTCTATCTATATTTTTCTTCTATTTATAAATAAATTAAATTTATTTTTCCTTTGTGTCTATGAATGTTTTTTTTTTAGTAAAAAATTTTTACTTTTCTAGCGGTATTCAATGAAATCTTCACATATAGTTTTACGAATTATTTTCGACAGAGCAAGTTGAATTGGTTTTTTAAAGAATAAAATTCTATTTTCAAAATTTAATGCATATGGTCTCCAAATTTCCATGCCCCCTTTTAACAAAGAAATTGAAGCTGGTGTTTTATTGATTAAAAATATAATTTTACGGTACATACGTTCTCTTTACTCTAACTCATCAATCTCGAGAAGTAAATAATCGGGTGGGACCGAGTGAAATAAGTAAAATAAATAATCAAATAGATAGTCCAGCAAACGTTGTTTTGCCTTCAAATCTTATTTATATTAAAAAATAATGAAAAAGAGAAGAAATAACGCAATTTTGAATGATCATTTATTTGCATTCCCATTTAAACTGACAAAAAGAGACTGGAAATTGGGTACATCCAGTCGAAATTGCTAATGTACAGCAATTGCTTTGAAAATACTTCTCCAGCTTATTCGCTCTGCAGCGTGCATGTCTGTAGTTACTTTATATTTCTTGACGTGTTTTCACAAAACGAACGACTTCAAACATACATTAAGTTCATTAGCTGGGGCTGACCATGGAATTACTGGCCATGTTTTGCTGAAAATCATTATCCGACAGAATTATATATTTGCTTTGTTGCAAAACTTTGGTCATTGTACTGTTCTTGGAGTTGTTGTAAATTAGATTTTAATTTTTTTTAATATTCAAAGAGTAGTTTGACAATGTAGCTGCAATTCGTAATGAAGTAACCTAAAGTGCTGTATCAATAAGACTAAAAAGTTGTTCCAGTTCCCTTAGGAGCATCCAACAAAGTATCCCTTCAATCGCCTGCTTAAGAAGGGGGCGTAAAATGGGTGTGGTAAATTTTTATTTTCATAAAAACCTAATTTGGGTTATGACGAACATTTAAAAGAAAAACAAATTGATACGTCCGTTTTCCCATTAGAGACAAATTAAAGAATAGGTGTGGTCAATTTTTATTTCTATTGAAATTAAGTTGGGCTCTGCCGAACATATAAAAATAAATTGGCCAAATCATTCTAGTCGTTCTCCGATTTTAGATAAATTGCAAAAGTGGGCCTGGCAAATTTTTCTCTCCATAAAAACCTCAGTGTCATTATGACAAACATATAAAAAAAAATTGCCAAATCGGTCGAAAAGTTCTAAAATTTTAAAAAGTGGGCGTAATCATGGGCGTATCTAATATTCTTTCTATTAAAAATTAGTCAATTTGGTGCAGGCGTACTCAGGAAACAAAATCCCTTCTTTTTAAAAAGATGTATTGTCATCTACCATGAAGGGTATCCTACAAGTTACAACTTTTACATACACTTTTGGCTTCCTTCTCTCGATAGCTGTATATAATAATAACAGCATTTTTAGATAACTGACATTTCTCCAAGACTTTCAAAAATTATTTTATAAAAAAATAGTTTAAATTTTATATTTGAAGAGGCAAACAATAATTAAAAAATTTTTTTTATACTTTTTAATCAAAGAACAAAATTTTTATGTAACATAATTATTGACATGTTTTACTACTAACATTACTGAATTTTCCATCCCTGTTATTTAGCAAATTACAAATCTTTGAAACTTTATAAAAATCACGTTTAAAACGTTTAGCTTAAAAAAAGCCACCCCATTGGTTCTTATGGGTCTTGGGCCCTGCCAATTGACAATTACAATGAGCAAGTAACACTGGTTTGCCTGCTTTTCTATGCTTTCAAAAACTAATATTGTAAATTATCCGTAGGCATTAGCAAAAAACCCACAAAGAAATTTCAATAATGAAATAGTTTGGGCAAATTCCTTTTAAATCATTAAAAAAAAGATTAAAAAGATTTGAATCTCGTTAGAAGGTTGTGTATGTGCTTGAAAAACAATATGAAAATTTGCAGCACTTTGGCTCTAACAGCTAAAATACTTAAATAAATAAAAATTTAAACAAAATGACAAAATAATAGCGAAAGCCTAGCTGGATAAAAATTATGATTTGGTCACGTTTCTGTTTAAGACTGGCTGACAAAAAATTAAAAAAAAAAAAAATGAAGAAGAAAAGAAAGCAAGAAATGTAAATGGGAATCGTCTAAAAGAAATTCATATTTATTATGCGTTTAACTTTGTAGCAAGTTTTACCAAAAACTGAAAAAAATCTTATGGTAAATTTATGCAGGCACTTGTTAAACGTTGTGAATGAAATGTTGTTGATTTGATGGTGGTGGTTTGGCTGTTCAACAAAACCGCAAGTGACTGAGCCCAAACCCCAAAAACCTTTTAAAGAAGGAAGTCTTAATATTTTGATTCGTTAAACGTATGAAAGGCACGCTTTATTTCATACCTTTTTTTATTTTTGTGTTCTTTTTGAACGTTTTATCAAAAATTTTTTTTGTTCTTTTTTGCCTTAAAAAAACCCCTCCCAAAGGTCGTAAATCACTAATAATTTAGTTGTTCATTTTTCCAAATTTATTTTAAACAAAACAAAAGCAAAATACAAAAAAAAATATGAACTTCAACTCTGAATAAAGTTTTTAGAATTTTTTTTTAGGGAAACGGAAGCAATTATTTGACAATTATATTTTATGTTTGTTCATTTTTAAAGACTGTTAGCAGCGCGAGACATGTAAGCTGTGGTTGACAGGTATGTTGACACGTTTTTGAGTGTCGAATTAAAATTACTTTAAATAGCGGTTGTAAGTATTTCTAATGAAATTCTTCAAATTTGATTTAATCTGTTTTTTGTAAGCAACAAGTTGTAATTGATTAATTTCTAACAAAACCTGTTGGAAATATTAATAACTAATTTGCCAGTAAATATTTAAGAAAACGGATATTTGTTTAATTTTATGAAGACAATTTCTAAGAAAAATTTAGTTAAAAAAATGTACGTAAATAAAAACACGGAATTGATTTATTTAAAGTTTTAAGTATCACACAAAATTAAAAAAGTACTTAAAGCAAGTTAATTTAGTTTTTATCTTAGCTAAGGTTGAATAGAGAGTCCCAAGCAACAAAATGAAAGGGGACTCTTTTGGGTTCTTCAAAGTGTAATACGTAGAAAAAGGCAGAGGCTACAGGGATAGAGTTAGAATTAAATATAAAATCAACAACAAAAGGGTAAAAAATTTAACATCAAAAAGGGAAGAGAAAATAACGACCCAGGGTACACAGAGTAGTAAGATTTGACAGACAATTTTTAAAATATCAGTTTTTTTTTTAAATAAGACGGAGACAGATATAGGTACTCTGTCTGTCGGCAATAAAATACGAATACAAGGGAATGAAGAAATAGAAATTAATTAAATTCTTGTACAACTCTGTTTATTTTTAGGTTTTGAACAAATTCAAATTGAAATTATAAAAAAAAAGTAAAAGTTTTGTTTTGTGTTTAAGGATATGTGTGCTGTAAAAAATAGTGCCAAGAATGGATAAGCTTTCCTGTGAAATAACCACATTAAATATACGAATTATTGTAAATTTTAATAATATAAATCGAAAAAAATAAAAAAATAATTAAATTTAAGCAAAAGTTTATATGTTTTGCAAATTGCTGTTCGTTACTTTAAATATTTGTGCTTTTTATCACTTTTCGCTTTGAAAATTTCTTGAATTTTTGCAAAATTTTAAATTGGTGGCTCATGGAAAAATGCAACAGATATATCTGCTGTCTCGTTTTTTCTTTGACACCTCTGTGATAACGATGATAAACAGCCCGCTGGTTCCTACAGTTGACAGCGCAGCAAGTACATGTAAGTAATGTATACAAAAAGTGGAATTCAGGCAGATGTTTCAGATTTGAAAAAGCACAAGGAGGATCTAGCTTTAGTAAAACGTTAAAAAAGGAAAAAGAAGCAGACAAAGAAAAAAATTGATCTGGGAAAATAGAAAAGAGAATAACGAAAACAAATAGCCATCAATTCCTGCAGCTTATGGCTTAAAAAGGCCCCACAGGTAGTGCTGCGCAGACATTGGAATTCAGACTAATCTTTTGTGCTAGCCAAACATAGAGAAGCTGTTTCTCAGTGTTCTTTTTCGTAATTGTCTTCGGCTGGATAACTTTTGCGTTTGTTATTTAATGACAAACTTATCCCTCTCGCATAAGCCTTATCTTACCTATAAAAATTCTCTTTTTCTGTTCAAAAACAATAGCCTATGTCACATTTTTTACACGTCAAATCACTTTAACCACTTTAGAAAAATATACTTTTAATTCATACAGCAGAAAAAGACAAGACTTTTAATGTCACTTTATTTTACTTTTACCTTTTTCATAGTGAAAAAAAAACAAAAAAATTTTAATTTCTTTTTTGAAGGTAACGTAAAAGTAAAAGACTTTTATTATGATAAGTTTTCACAACTAGCAAGCTTAATAGATACTCATATATTATTATTATCTGTGTCTCTCTGGATATCTACTTATTTAACTGCCTGTCTGTCTGCCTGATATGTATCTTACTTATTTGCAGCGAGCGTTTTTTGCATTCATTTGGAAAACCAGAAATTTAATCCCTTTTAAAGTACATACTTCAAATAATGTTCTCTGCATACTCATATAAACATACATTGTCAAAGCTTAAAAAGGCATAAAATTAAAAAGTGCCTGCCTGCCTGCCTTTTAACTACATGCTACTAATAAACTTGTACAAAAAAGGAAAATAAGAAAAGAAGAGGAATGAATAAAAGGGTTTGAAATAACAACACAATCAAGAGTCTAAAAAACACTAAACGTATTAAAGACAAATGTTAGTAAGTTGGCCAAAGTCTTTAAAGCACAAAGATTTATACAGATAACTCTAAATGGCAATCTCTACCACTACCACTAACACGGCCACTGTACTTGAATACTTCCTCTCCTAACATTTAGGCTTTGTGGGCTACACTTTTTGTCTGTTTGCTTGAATGAGTATTAAAAGATTAATTAAAGACACGCGCTATTGTTGAAACCGGTTAGCAAGAGGCTTGAAAATGTTTAAAGATTAAGAAATTTCAAATTATTAAAGATGACTTTAAATGATTGGCAGCTCAGCGTTCAGGTGTTTGGCTTAAACCTTCTTTAACAGATTTTGCAGCTGATAATCAAACAGATATTTGTTACAAGTTTTTATTGACTATTTTATACTTAAAGTAAAAATACAAACTACAAAAACTACATACTTTGAAAAAAGGTTACCATTTAGTAAAACATTAATTTAGAAATTCAAAAATATTAATTAATTTTAAAAATTTTAATTTCAAACCTTTTTTTGCTGTTCTTTAATATGTATGAGTAATCGAGCTTATATTCCTCATGATTTTTCTCAAAATAATGTTCTCATTGAAATTTTTTTAAATATGCTTTTAGAATTAGAATGAAGAGCGGGAACAATTCACCTGGTCACTGCGGCCAAAACAGAACTATTGTGACAAATCCTCCCAGAGTCTAGTATTCATTAAGAATTCAGAAACTTCTTTGGGTTATTTTGTCCGACATGTCCGACGGTTGTAGGTAGTGTTGTCCTAAGTAGCAAAATCGGGTCCAAATTACACCATTACAGTGACACAATATGTGTTCTGCTCTCTCTTCATCTTCGTTACACAACCTGCAGAGGTCATTTTGACTGATCGTTATATTCGCCAAGTGTTTCAATACTCTGCAATGTCCAGTCAGGAATCCCGTGACAATGCGAAAAATGTTTTTATATAATATATGTATAATATTAAGTGCTCGGTGCCCTGTAGATTGATCCTGCCCGGACCCTAGGAGCCGATGGTCAAAGCTATTCTTAGAATTAATTACTGATATTAAATAATAATAAAAAAATGATATTATAAATTAAGCTAGCATTGCAAATGTTAATTACAATATGTAACCAATCTACTATTTAATTAGCTCTCTTAACTTAGATTATTTTTTAAATTGACCACAGTAACATTGACAATTAATTGAGAAAAAATTTATCACTCCAAAGAAAACTTATACTCACTTTATAAAAAATTTTTTAATCATTAACATTTTTCAATTAATTAATTTTGAATATTTTAGCGCTGTTTTCCTGTAAATTTGTTGTAATTTGCGCACATATCACATATATACGAGTATCACATTGTATAATTTGTAAAGGTCATAAATTTGGGTCTTATCTTAATGGAGATTTTTTTGGTGTCTGCCTTTAAGCCATTAACCTCCAACAAACAAAGGCATCATGCTGCATTTCTAATAATAATATCTACATACTACACACATATTTGCAACCTTTTTAGTGACTATAAAAGTTTATTGTTTTACAGCAAATTGTTTGAACAAAATTCCCAACTATTCTGTTTTGGAATGTAAGATATTTTTTTAAATATGATAAAAGCATGAAATACTTTTGAACTCTTTTAAAACTTTTGATGGCTGTGAAATCCCATAATTAATTATCCTAACTATTGCTTACCAAGCAGTTATCTTCCTTTTTATACCCTTCACAAAAAGTGAGAAGCACATACATATATAAATGTGTGATTACGTTTGTAGTTTCTACGCCGTAATGTGACACACTAGATTGTTACAAAAAGTGGAGTCCGTCTGGCTGTCTGTCTGTGTAGTCGTTGAAGACGACTTTATGAAGTCTCTAGGCAACATACAGAAAAGTTTGGCATCAGAATCTGTCATCTGTTGCTGTCTTTAGATTGCTTTTGAAATTCTCTATTTTTTGACCATTTTTCTAAGTGCGCTTTTTGGGCATTTTGTCTGAAACACAAAATGGACCAAAAAAAAAAACGTGGTATGCAGTTTTGACAAAAAGTGCTGTTCGTTATGTCTGTGAAAAATGAAAGCATAAGAAACGCAACTGAAATTTTGGTTTTTATTAATTTCTGTTTTTGTTTTTTATGGAAATTTTTAAGTTGTACATGTGCAAGCATATATGTGCGTACTGTGTTTTTTTTTTCAAAAATCATTTTTATGAATCCTATTTGATCACTTTTTTGATCAAAAACTGATTAAATATTTACACGTTTAGGAAAACACTCGAAAAGGATTCACGCTTATGTTTTATTTAAAAATTGGTCATCCAGAAAAAGGTCGAAAATGAATAATCAAACAGAGAAAGAAATAATAAATGACTCATCAGAAAAAGTTGGGGGTAGGGTACCATTTTCTCCCGACACAAGTATCTTTAATGAACAGAAAATAAAAGCATATTCGTCAAAGTCTGAATTTGATTAAAAATTAAAAAAAAATCTACAAAATAAAACTTCAAAAACAGAAATCTTATTAAAAATTTTTTTTTGATTTTTGACGTTAATTTGAATTTCTTTATTTTGGTATTAAATAATTATTTAAAAAATGTTTGCAAGCATTTTTCATTCTTATTGCATATCTTTCTTAAATTTTTTTATATTTAAAAATAAAGTACCAACAGACATTTTATTGCTTTTAAAATTAAAAATCTCAGAAGAAAATTTTTCGTAAGATCTCGTTAATTTGAATTTCTTTAATTGAAATTAATTATTTATTTTAAGATTAGTAAGAAAATTATTTTAACCAATATTTGCTATTTTTTTCATTTTTGTTTCGAATATTTAAGAAGAATGTACAAAATTAAAAATATGAATATTTGGCTACCAAAGCGAAGGGTATACAAAGACTCGTATTTAGCTTGTTTGGCTTCACTTTGATAAACTTTCAAGTTTCTCTTATGAGCAAAACGTTTACAACTTATAAAATATGTGTCGAAGCATTATTAACTCTGTTGTGGCTATTGAATAAAATAAATATCATTTTGCGATCTGCTGGGCCATTGTGCAAATAAAAAGGGCTTGTTATTATGTGTGCATAAAATGTAGTTTTGTCTTTTATGTGTTACATTTCGAGATGTGGGTAAAATTAACATTAATTCGTTATCATAACATGAGAGAGAATTTATTTATCCTTTTTTTATCTGTGTAAAGTTAGATAAGCACACACATGCACACATACATAAATTAAATAGTTGCTGTTGCAGAAACGTTAAAAACAAAACTATAATTAAAAATTACATATTAAAGTAACTATATTTATGATAATGACTTTAGTATTTTAAATTTAAAATCATTGAAAACGACTGAAAATATTTAAGTCTAATTTTGAAATGTTTTTAATGAAGTTAACTTTTAACATTTTTGAAATAGCAAAGCTAATTGCTATGACTTAAAATAAAGACAATGTCGATAACTTAAAAAAACTTTTGTAAATTAATAATTTTGTATAAAACTCTAAGCAAACGACAAGAATGAATCGTTTTCAGACTTGGGCTGAATTAACCAACTCGTTCCCGAAATAACTTTTGTCGGCAGAAATTTGTCGCCTTTGATTCAACTTTGAAATTTATTTTTGTTAAAGGGACATTAACATTTTGTCCGGACAAAAATTTTGTGCGAAATATTTTATCGAATTCATCCTTGGTTAACTATAGACTGCAGTTAAAGCAATTCACCGACTTGTTTCGAACAAAAATTTTGTCCGTACAAAATTGTTTTTTTTTTTTATATTTGACATTTCTCTTTGTGAGAGATATCTTAAAATACATATAAAATTTTTTTTGCGAACAAAAAACAAGTTGATATTTATAGCCGCCCAAACCACTTTAATTTTCTCTTCTATAAAAAAAAAAATATGCTTAGTCTTTGTTAACTTTTAATTATTTTTTCTTTTATAACATCCCTTCTCTAATACTCCATTTAACTTTAAGCATTTTTCACTGTGATATTCAAATAGCTAATTATTTATTATGTTCAAGGATATCAAGTAACAAGCAAGTAAATGACACTTTGTTAAATTATTTGTAAGCCAAAGGAACACCCACTTTTTTTCAGTGTCAATGGAATTTCTAACATAATTTCGAATTGGAAAAATAAAAATAGAAATTAACACAGTTTTCCAATTCATAAAAAAAATCACCCTGATTTAGGCAGCTGTTTAGAACACAAATAAAAAAATTTTTTCTATTGTTAGTTTTTCTTAGGCCAAAAACAACATCTGCTAGACATGCACACAAACAAACCAATATATAGACGCTATACGTGCAAGTTTTTTTTTAGTTCTTAAAACGGGGCAAAAACTTTAATAAACTTGACAATAATTATTTTTTAAATGCAATTGAACACAAAGAATAATAAGCAGGCGTAACTAAATCAACACATACTGCAGTACTTAGACCAGACAGGGATTTATATGATATTTTGACAGATTGTCAATGACAGTTGATTTGTTTGAAAAAAATTAAATAACAACGAAATGAAAAAAAAAATTCTAGTTGCTATCGAATTACTACGGGTGGTGGTGTTATTATGGTGCACTGGCGAGTAAAATATTTTAATTTCAGTTGACATTTTTTATTTAAAAAAAAACAGACGACAAAATTCAATGTCAAGAATGTCAATGAGATAAGCGAATGTCAAAGAAACGGTAAAAGATTAATTCTTAAATAAGTTTTAGAGAGGGTTACTTTTAGTTTCCCTTTCAAAATAATATGTAACAAATTAAATAAAAATATAATTATATCCTGGAGAAGCTACACAAATTGGAGCGAAATATCGATAAAAAAAAAACAAAAAAAATAAATAAATTTTTTTAAAATAAGACCTTAACAAAATAGCCATATTCTTTTAGCTGCTATTCTTGTAATAAATAAAATCTTAATAAAAAATGTTTTATTTGTTTATTAAATATAATCAGTCCCATAAATTATTATACATTTATTTTTATATCAATATTTCGCTCTGATTTGCGTAGCTTCTTCAGGAAATAATTATAAATTAGTTAAATTATTTTATAATTATTTTATATATTATATTAATTTATAATTACATCCTAAAAAACGCTAAGCAAGTTGGAGTGAAATATTGATTTAAAATCAAATTCATAAGCTAATCGTCTTAAAACGAAATAAACCAACAAATAAATAATCAGTACCCAGAATTCTTAGGGTCTTGGCTACCAATCATACAAATTTATGATCCATAAATTATGTTGTCTGTGAAACATAAACAACTTTCAAAAAGACTTTTATGCCGCATATTAGTTCACAAGAAGCAATCACGCTGAGAAAACAATTTTTTAACAATCAAAAAATTCAGTTGTGATAGCCGATTTAATTTTTTTTTGACAATAGAAAATCGGTAGAAATATATTTAATTTGACTAATACAGTCTATTCTATTCCAGTTTCTACAACTAAAAAAATTTTATTAGCTCAACTGAATTTTTGAGTGATAGCAAATTTTGTTCTCACTGCCGAAATTTGTTTTCTCAGTTCAGTACCAGTAGCAACACAGCTAGCCAATGCTCAAAATATTTTATTTTATTATTTATAATTCTTGAATTAAACATTTTATAAACCTAAAAAAATTTTAAACTTTTCTGTGCAAGTAATCGTAATTCATTAATAGAAAAGACAGTTGAACTTTCTTAATTAATTTTTAAATAATAATTTTAATTGAATAATATAAAAAAATTTTCACTGGAACGAGTTCATATATTTTTTTTCAAAATCACAAGATTTTGAACATTGATATTTACGCCCTATGTCTTATAAGACGGGAATATTTTTTTTAACCCTATGAGTATTTAATTACGAGGGCTTTTTGTTTGCTATAAAAAAAAGTACGAAATGAGTTGAGTTTAAAGAGTCAAAATGTTCTACAAAAAATTTTCTCCAAAAATTCTACTATAACTGTTTGAACACATCAATAACGAAAACTTGACTTTAACACCAGAAATGAGCAAAATAAATTACTTTTTTAACGAGCACGGTCAACAAAGCTAAAAATTAAGTGTTGTTTTGTTTCAGATTAAAACAATAATGCTCTTATCCAAAAAAAAAATTAACGTAAAATTTTTTAAAAAATTATAGGAAAAATTTCGTTAACGTTGACATTAAAGACAACGTTAATTTTTTTGGGTTAGTTATTAACATTTTTAATAGGATTTCATCCCTTCCAAAGATTTCAGAAGAAGCAATACTTTTGGCACAATTGTTGCCTAATAACTTGCATTTGACAAACATTTTGCTATAAGTCTATTAGAACTAGATATCAAATTATTCGATACGATAGTCTACTTGCTAAGGAATAAGTTGATTAGACCCCTGAATTTTACATTATATTTTTTTGTGTTGTCCAGTGTAATTCCAAAAATTAGTAATACTTTTTTTTTAACTTTTCATTTTTGCAATATTCAAAGCAGTAATTATTTTAGTTTTATTTAAAAATTATTTTATTTATATTTTTTATAAAATTTGCCACAACTTTAATTATTTTGTTTGTTAAAACAAAATTTTTTTTAAACAACCTTTAACTTAACTGCTGATAGTCTTGAACCAGAGCCTTTTCATTCATACTTATTATACATTTTTACAATTTCATTAATTCTTTTAAAATGAGTAATTTTTTTATTTATAATTTAAAAACTTTATTTAAGATGTAGATACTGAATGAAAAGTACGTATATTTTATTAAGGTAACACTTGTTTTCATTCGTGTTTACTATTTCTTTCATTTTATTTCATGGTATTAGAGAAGAAATGATCCTTATAAAAACTTTTATTGTAACCAATTTATTTTTTACTTTTTGTACTGCCACTGATATGCTTTTAAGTAACCACTTGTCATATGTGTGTAAAACGTTTAGGTAAAGATTGTCTTTATTTGATTTTTTTTATTATTATTTTTTTTTTTTTTTTTTTGATTTGTGTGCAAAAAATTTAAATTTCTAGATAAAAGTAATCGGTAACGAATTGTTTTGTTGTTATATTAATATATCCATTTATATGTACTTTTATAATTTTTAAAAATTTGTTTTTCTAGTGTGACATACATGTAACTGATGTATCTTGCATTTAACATAAAAATGAATTCATACAAACGTGTTTTCAATTTAAAATTAAACCTTCACTTTTTTCAAATTGATTTATTATTTCAATATTTTTTTATATTTCAATGTTGGTCCCCACTTTTTTTTCTTGTATTTAAAAATTAATTTATGAAATTTACATTTTAGATATGTTTTCTAGATATTAAAGTAATTAATTATGGCAGTGACAGCAACGCATGTAACAATTTCCAGAAATTCACGTTTACTTTTTAATTTCACCCAGATTTTCAAGTACCAACTTTTTATTAAAAAATACATATTTTTTTAAATTTTTTACTCAACAATTTGAAAAAAAATTTTAAATTATTTTTAAAAACCGCTTAACATTTGTTTGGTGTTTCCCCGCCATTTTTGCTTTGCGAAAGTCATTCCAAAAACGTACACCATTTACAAAATCCACACGACAACTGAATGTTTTACCGGCTTTACAACTTCTATAAGGGAGTTTGTTAATAACATTAACAAAAGCGAACGTGTAAGAAAGTGTTTACATGCAACCTCATTATTAAAACTGGCATGATGACGAATAAGTTGATATCAAACAACTTGATAATTGGTTGTAAGCAAACAGCAAGACATTGGCAGCACATGCAACAATAATTCAAACATTATATATAGTAAAACGACATACTCAAATTACACTTTTTAACGGTTAGTAAAGACCGGACCAAATATATATAATACGTCGTATGTACGTTGTACTTTGCTTTTTTCAACTCATAGTAGCGTATTGACAGAGAAGGTTGACACAATGAGTACTTGGTTAACGAATATTAAGTTCATGTGTTTTTAAAAAAATTTTTAAAAATCAATGAATTTCCACAAAAATAAAAAAAAAAAACTTACAAAAAGGCAGCCAGGCTCTCTATGAAGAAAAGTATAGTTCACTTCTACTTCAGACGACAAGCAGCTGATTTGCTGCTCACAAAAAATTTTTAAACAACAATTATTATGAAAAGAAAAACGAACAATAGTGTAAGCATTTCTATATGTGACCTCTAAATAGAAATATTCCTTCAGTGTCCTTTAGTCGTCCCAGCTAATATTGAGGTAAAAAGAATTTATTTATATTCTTCATATATTGGGAACAGATAGCAAACTAAGTATCCAGCTTATTAGACCTTTGCCTTCATTGTAGCATACCAACGCAAATAACCGGTTGCACAAAACAAAAACAGCTGTATAAATAAACCACAGAAAGAGAGTTTTTTATTCAAACCAGTTTGAAGCAACATTGAGTTAGCACGACTTTTAGTTCGCTAAGGCTAGACAACAAGAGTGATGTTGTGTTTTGTCTGAAGCGGCATAATAATTCAGATAATGATGATGATTATGATGACAATGTTTATTTAAGTTCTCTTTTTTTTATCAAACAATTTGTTGTTACTTTTTGTTTCTTATTAAAAGTCGTTTTTCCAATTTTGTGTTGCGCTGTTGCTTATTATTTTCATGCCATTTATGAATAAGTTTTTGTTGTTGTTAGCTTTTTTCTTCTTCTTCTTTATTTTTATGATGAAAATATTAAATGTTTTATGGTCTTGTTGCTGCTATTTGTAGTAAGTTGTTGTTTCTGCTATGTTTGCCAGCTATAAATAGCGAAAAGAAGGCATGAACTCTCAATGTAATTCTAAAAAAATGCTTGTGATGTTGCGTTTATCTAACAAGTGAAAAGGTTTTTCACGTTTTTGTGCGTTTCAGAATATTTGTTAGATTTCCTTTTGGTTATGCAATTCCTCTAGTAGTTCAATAAACTTAAATTTTGTGTATGGGTGTTTGGGACAAATTTGTAAAAAAAGTATTTTGTGTATGTGCAAAATATTATTGACGCCAAAAGAAATAAAATCAAGGTGCATACACGTTTTTATGCAAAATAAAATTGTGCGCTATAAATTTTACAGCTTTTACTTTTACATAAAAAAATTAAAAGGACTAAAAAAATAGCAGAATATGGGGAACATTTTCTTAATTCAGTAATTAAGCATTGATGACATTTAAACTAATTCTCCTAAAATGTAAGCAATTTACTTTTTTTAAGTTTTTAATAAAATACGTCAGTTTCGTAGGAAGTAGTCATTTAAAGTACCGGTTGCCTTTTCTAATAACCAACTCCGAATAATAATAATGAATAATAAAATTTCAGAAATAAATTTAAATCAATTAATCACATGTTGGTAGTCGGTTACTTTTTTTAATAACCAACTCTGAAAAATAATAATGAATTATAAAATCTCAGTTTAAAATTATAAATCAAAATTTTTTAAGTCACCAGTTACTTAAAAGAAATTTTAATTTTAGATGATTTTAGATTGTGTTCTTTAGCTACACTAGAAATAATTTTATTGTTAGCTTTGATATAAAAAAAATTTCATTAAATAATTTTTTTTTCAGAAATAACTATTACACGTACCGATTACTTTTTCGAATATTGCATTAATTTCAATTTATAATTAAATCAGTTAATTACATTATTATGGACTAGAAAATAGTTTTATAGTTAATTTTAGTATATAAAAAAATTTTAAGTAATTTTTGGTTTTGATAGCCGGTGTTTTAGGGATGCAGTTATTCTACAATATAAGCTGATCTAGTGTATCTACTACGGTGAGGGTTTCTTTTAATACAAAAGAAAGAAAAACTTAAAATATAATACAATTTTTGTCGCTAAATTATATTAAGTAATCGAATAGTTTTAGTTCATAAAACATAAACAATTTAAATTTAAAATTATTCTTTAGTGGTTTCTATCATCAATTCAAAAAATGTAGGGTGGCTGGACTTCAAAGTACACGCCAGCATCAAGCGAATACAACATTTGTCTGCTTAGAAATCGATTAAAATTTTTATTTATTACATGTTAGATGTCTGTTAATACTAATAATAGCAAAACCATAAATATCAATATTAATTGCTTAATTTTCTTTAAAACATTTGAACACACAGACGAATGCTGAACTCTACATAAATTTCATAGTCATAGATGTCATCTAGTTAAAAGCACTCTGCACTATAAAATATTTCACAGCCATTAAAAAAAAAAAAAAACATATAATTCGAGTAGACATACGAGTACAATCCGTTTGAATGGCGTATCAGTGCTGTAAATTGAAAAATAAATAGCAATAAAAATTAGAAGAAAAAAAAAACTGTTTTTTTAATTTCAAGCTTAATGGTCGAACGCTGCTGACACCATTGGCTTGCCTGGTTGGTTTTTTATGCGATTAACAAGTTAAGTTAAGCTGCACAAACCACTGAACTTGTGAATTTTTTTATTGAAAAAATTAAAAAAAAAAAATGCAGCAATTTGCTTCATGGACTTCAATTGTTTTTTAGTTTAATTGTTTACATGTATATTTTTTTTTTTGTAATAAACAAATATTTAATATTATTTTCTTTACAACTGCGGAGTAGAGAGGCCTTGAATTACCAACCTGTTTGTTTATTTTATTTTTTTAATGAATTAATTCACTTGATTATTTTTTACACAAAATAAATTCAACTGTGTGTTCAATTGTATTGATTTTTTTAACTGCCAAATACTCGTACTCATAGTCTAAATTGATATTGAAATGGATTTAGAGAAATGTATGTGTAAAAAATGAATGTCTAAACGTAAAGTGGTTTAACTACTTTTCTTTTAGATACAAACGTGTAATAGAAAGAAATATCAAAATTAGAGCTTAAAGATATTAAATTGTATGCTTTTTTTTAATTTCTGGTAAGCGTTTATGACTTTGCAGAAATTTTCAAACACCTGGTTTACGTACCCACAGCAATATTTACTGAGTAAGTCGGGTGGTTTAGTTTTTTCCCTATAAAAATCAGTATTTGCACAAAAGAATCATGAGTGAAAGATCTTCAATTGCCAACGTTTTCAAACACTTTCATTTTACACAGCAAAAATCTAAATGAAAGCGATGAAACTTCCATAAGTTAAATACAAAAAAAATATATATATATATATATATATATATAAAAACTTAGGAGTTTCCACTAGTTACTATGAAAGTACTCAAAAATATTGACAACAATGTTTATTTCTTTAATTAATAAAATTTTAATATCAGTGTTAGTAACCGGTTTTTTTAGTAGTTTTGGTAAATGCTTAAATGCAATGTTTATTTTTAAATATGGATTTACATTTAATTATTCATTTAAAATTATCTTCAATTTAATTATGTTAATCTTATTTCCTTTTTCTTATTTTTTCTTAAGAAAAAATAGTATTTAACCGGTCTAAACACAGTTCGACAAAAAGATTTATTTAAACATCAACTAGTTAAATAAATTTGTTTACCTGCCAACTTGTTAATTTAAATAAAATTCATTTACTTTTATTACTAATGAGAAATCTGGTCTTAAACCGAAAAAAAAAACCGTAGTTGGTATTGACGCTGCAATCTTTTTTGTATAATTTTTGAAGATAGTGTTAAGTTTGTAATAGTTAAATATATTTATATTTAATAAATAATAGTTGTACAAATACAAGTTTTTTAAATAAAACCGATTAATTATATTTTTGGTAACCGGTTACTTTTATTTTACTTTTGTAGGGAATATCTTTGTGAAATGCAAGTTATTTTAAAATTAATTGCTTTTTAAAAAAACCGATTACCCATACTTTTAGTAACCGGTTAATTTTTTTTCATATACTTTGTTTTAAAAATAAATTATAATTATTTATTATATTACATATAAATAAGCAACTAAAAACTGTTTCTAAATATTTTCGATTGATGATTTCCAATATGTAATTTTTTTTGTAATTTAATATCCCAAACATACGGTTATTTTCTAAATTCCAAATTTGCTTTCAAATTGGCTCACTAGTTTCAAGGATATCTTAAAATTGTAACGAAAACAAACAATGGTTTTGTGCAAAATTTAGAAATTTTTAATTTTCAAAAATTATATAAAATAAACTGACTTAAAAATTGACCATTTTTTCTATATTCCTTTAGCCTCCTAAGTTCTAAATAAAATTAAATCGATGCCCAACTTTTAATTTTATTTTCTGGTAGTATCTTTTTACTGTGTGATAAATTCACCTCTATCGTGATTAAAAGTGAAATTCTTCCAAAGGAAAATTGCTACAGTTAATTTCACATGAAGTTTTGCTTATGTTATCAGTGCAGAGTGAATGTAAAAAAAATATATTAGATTTTCACAGTTTTTAAGATGAAAAAAAAATTAAAATTTATGTTATTGGATGAACTATTGTGGTGAAGGTGTCAACTTTTGTGAATAAATAATTTTCTCGGATATAATTCAGTGCTCAGTGTATGTTAAATAAAGAATTCCTAATATTTCCAAATTTTGAAAAGAACAACATTGCAATTATATTACTACAGGAATTGACGAATGGTTTTAGTAGTAAAGATGTAAACTTTTATGGATAAACGATTTTGTCAGGAAATAATTTAATTTGTTTCGAAATATGCAAGCTAAATGCTAAGAGTTGAAACCTTTATTGAGTTGCAAGCAGAGTAAGTGCAAGAAAATAGATCGATTTGTCGGACTTTGCGATATTCTTCTACTCCTTTAGATACCTTAATACAATATATTTTATTTGTTCTCCAAATAACTTTTGATTTAGGCTTTTTTTTACAAGCATTCGGATATTTTTTTTAATAAATTAGGAATATTCACTTTTTACATTTAACAAATACCGCAATACCTTAGATATTAAAAAAAAAATAAAAAATAACGAAGTGTAGCTAGAAAATAGCGCTTCAAAGTAAAGGGTGGTTAAATTTTAAGGGCCGATGTTGATATTGAATAAAACGCAAATTATTTAGGAAATTTTTGTCATTTCTTTTTATTATGATAATATGGTATGGTTCAATAATGCATGAAACAAAATATCGGCCAAATGGCACAATTGAGGTTCGATATTGTGACAAATTTGTATGAAAAATTTGTCATAATTTATACTTGAAGTCGTTATTAGTCTCTCTGAATACCAGCCTAAGTATATGGGAAAATTTGATTAAAAAGTAACTAATAGACCTGGTTAGAAATATTATGTTTCTATAAGAAAAATATCATTTGGAAAACTTATTCACTCGAGTGAAAGTACCTACACAATAACTTCTTTGACTTAATTTAACAGTTTCTTATTGCATGAGTCGGTATCCTTAGAGAGCATATGTAACAATTTGTAGAAAAATCCGCTTACAAATATAATTTTAATTGTTAAAAAAAACTCCTCCAGTTCAGCCTCACTACCTTATAAACTGGCTCATGTTTTTGCTAGCATTATTAAATATCAGAGGCGCCAACCAAATTGCTAAATAAAATATTTCAAAGCATAATTTTAGGATTAACTTAAGTACGAGCATACGTCTTTTGGAACAATGGGGAGGGAAAATCATTGAAAAGTTTGCTTAAAAATGGGCGTGGCCATTTCAAAAGCTTATAGTGAACTTTTTGAGGGTATAGAAACTATATGAACAAAATTGCAGACAAATCCGTTGGAAAACAAAAAAAAACAGAAAATGAATTTTATTTATATTTTTGGGTTAAAAATTTTTTTTTTATTTATTTTCTGCTGTTTTGATTAAATTGTTTTCATTTAATTTTTTTTAACTAACGTGTAAAAAATTTAAAGTTAAATTAATTTTAGGCTAGTAAATTTTATCACTTGCTTAAGCAATTCAAGAATTTTCCTCTATGAAATAATCGATTACTTTAATACAATGTAGATAACAATTTTTTTCACTGGTTTTAGTTAAGGATGTAATGAAAACAATAAGTTAATGCCTTTAGCTGAAATTGCATGGCATTTATTCCAGTCATTGCGTTAATTTTTTTCTTTTACTATTTCTGTGGTTGAGTACTAATTATGTTTGCAAGTGATATATAATTTTTTTGTTAAATTATATTGTTAAAAAAAATATATAAAATTTGTTTTAAAACCATAAAACTCTTTCTTAAATGCTGGTTTATGACCAGCCATTAAAAACAAATTTAAAGTTTTTCAATTGTTTTGTGGAAAGAAAAAAATTAAATTTAATTTTCAATTCAATTACGTTTGTGTTTTTCCAACATACACACACATTGTTTCATGCACTTCAATGACCCCAACTATAAAACACCCCAACTGCTGCTCTTTTATACAAATTAAGATTACAAATGGGGTTCATCATCAATAAATCTTATTTGATAGCTTTAACATGGCAATGAAACTGAAAATGGATGTAAAAACACAACAGCAACAATAATAAAACAATTTTTCTGGCCAATAGTTTGGACTATAACTTTCCCATAGCTGTGAGAGTATAAAACAAAAAGAAAGACAACTAGTAAATGGAAAAAATATATTGTTTATTTTACATTCCATTTCAATTCGATATGAAATTGACTGGCGATCTATTTAACTGTGTATTTGTTTCACTGTCTGTCCTTTTGCTTGTTTCATATGTAAATATTTATTTTTTATTTATTTCATGCTTTTGTTGTGAATGTGCTGCTCTTTTAAGGATAAAATAAAAAATAAACATTTTTTTTCCAATAATTTGCGTTCATATTTATACACGAGTATGTATTTATTTACTTTTACATTCAGCAATAACAAAAAAAAAAATGTTTAAACAACGGCATGTGCTAAACGGAAATTAAACTCACTCATACAAATGAGAACAAGATTTCTTCTTTTCAAAGTGATGGTGATAATGGTGGCTTCTACGAGTATTTTTAATGGGGTGTTTTAATCTCAATAATGATGCGTTAAAGTTATAATTTTCATGGTCAGTATTTTTAACAAGTCTGGGAGCTATATGTCTTCATGGGAATTTATTTAATCAGCTGTAATAGTTTGCAGTATTTGTTTTTGTATTTAAATATGAGAAATTGAGAATATATTTTTATTTGAAAATAAATAAAAGGGCTGTGAGGAATTTTACATACCCTTCTCTTAGTACACACACGTTCACAAATATAAATTTACATTACATAAGGCAAGTTATATCCATATGTATTTATGTACTCACTATGAGTATATAAAACTAAAAAAAGATTGATATTCGTGCAATCTAGGGAAGTTGTAGAAAAATAATAATCTTATCTTAAATATCTATCAAAAAAAAAAAAAAACAAAAGTGAAATGCAGATAAAACAACTTCGATTGTGAGAACTAAGTTTGCCATCAGACTAAAAAAATCAGTTGTGTTAATTGATTTTTTTTAGTTGTGTTAATATAAATTTGGTATTACAACTCAAAATATTATTGAGAACATGAAATCTTGGACTGTATTCATTATCTAATTTCGTTTTTTTTACAACTGATTTTGTTACTGTTGAAAAAGTCAGTTCACATAACCGAAGTTGTTTTTGTGTGTATGTTAAACATACGAGTAAATTGCCACATTCAATATCAAATGAAATTAATTTAAAGTTGCATTAAAAATTTTGGTACAAGTTGCTGACAAGGTGATATCAGGAAAGAAGCTGTATGTTTCAATTTTTTTCCCCGATTTATCAAAATTGTTAAATTTATATTTATGGAGTTCATAAACTTGATGGTTTCACCTTGTATGAATTTGTTTGTTAACTGCTTAATAAGGGCGGTGATTGGGGTCTCACCTTTGTGACCACAGCTGACTATAGAAGTTGTCGGGCTCTATGGCTGCATGAGAAGCACAGTTAGAAAACATTATCGGTTGTGAGAACGAAATTTGTTATTAATGACAAATTATGTTATGATAACCCAATGTTTTAGTTGTGACAATAAAAAATCGGTGTTACAACTCGAAATATGTTTAAGAGAAGTTAATGTTGAACTGTATTATGCAATTATGGCTCCTTGAAATAAAAAAGTTCGATTATCACAACTGAATTGATAAGCAAACGTTGTTTTCTGTGTACAGCAATTGTTCTTCTTTTTCATTTTCTTTTTGCTCTTTTTTAAATTTTTAATTTCTTCCCTTTTGCCTTCTCTTTTTGACGTTTTTTCATCGCCATCTCTATAGCTAGCACGAAGAGACCAATTCAGAGGCCGGCGTTGACCCTCTCTCTTCTTGTAATTTTTGTTATTGTTATCATAAAACAAAGTTTTAATACTTGCCTTTAGGAACCGTAATAATTTCTATAATTCATTTTATAAAGAAAATTGAAATGAAGGATCTAAATGAATAAAATTTATATAACGATTGTGTGTTGGTGTGTTCCATATAAAAATTTTTGTTTTCCAAAAAATTTCTTTGAAATTAAATAAATTTTTTAAACTCCAAGGAAGATCACCCGCTACTTCCATTTTTTAATGATTTCTTTCAAATTTGATACTAAAGGACCCGGCGAGGATGGGTAAAAGACAGCTAGTCTTAATATATAAAATTCGACTGTATGTGCGTTTGACTTCTATTAAATGGCTAAGCCACTTTAATTGAATTTCTGCATATACCTTGGAAGCTTTAGAGTCACAAAACCGCCCGGCAGGTGGTGCTGTAGTCAGTATCTGGCTTATTTATGTACTATTTTTACCCGGTCTTGCACGGTACTTTACTCTATGAGTACGATTTCCTAGAGTTCTTGCAATTTCGATTATACAAAATTTATATTTTCCTCAAAACCTAATTTATTTTTCTAAGAAAATAAAAATAAAATACGCCCACTTTTTAAATTTATCTAAAAACGGAGAACAACTGGACTGATTTGGCTAATTTTTTTTATATGTTCGGCATAACCCAACTTATATTTTAATAAAAAAAAATTTACCACGCCTATTGGTACGGCTACTTTTAAAATTTTTCTCAAATCGGAGAACGGCTAAGACTCATTTGGCTAATTTTTTTATTATACGAGTATATTCAGCATAACTGAACTATAGGAATTTTGAGCGCAGTTGCTTTTCGTTTTTTAAAAAGAATGGCGTCTTTTATTACAGTTCAGTTTGAAGTCAAAAATACGAATGAATATAATATGAGAAAATATGATTATGTATAAAACACCGCTACTAATACTAATGTAAAATATAGCAGAGTTGTATTCGAAACACTTCGCCCTCTGACATGATAGCATGTTCACACGACGAGTTTCAATGCTGGTTTCGCTGTCTGAACCTCGATTGTGAAAATTTGCGTTCAGACGACACATAATGAGTTTCATTTGACAGTTGCTTTGTTTTGTTTTTTGTTGTTTCGCATTTGCCCGCGTTTGTTTTTTAGTTTTGAAATGGATAAAAAAGGTAAATTTTAATATATAAATATATGTATTTTTAGAAAAAATAATAATTTATAAAAAATTTATTTATTATTTCAAATAATTTAATATGTTGTGTTATTTATTATGTTTATTTTTATATTTAAGCAATTTAACACTCTTTCCTTTGTTTCTTACTAATACATTGAAATGCTTGCAAAACAATAATATTTCTTTGTTTACAATTTGTTTTGTTGGACAGCTAGTTAAGATAAACTAGCGATAGAAACTAGGGATGATACTAAATTTTCATGGTTTCGGCAAGAGTTTCAAAATGAAACCTGCAGATTCGCTCACTTAATTTTGTATGGCGAATCTTCCTGTTTCATTCGAGATTGGGATGTGAACCCTCGAAAGAGAGCGAACCTTGTCTCGTCTGAACATACTATGAACTTACAATTTTCTTCTCTTTTTAAATAATTTTCAATATAAATAAAATTTGAAGGCAAAACAACGTTTGCCGGGTCAGCTAGTAAATAAAACATTTTTTAAAAATTATTAATTAAGCTTAATTTCATTATTATTTAAATTTTAAAACTCTCTCTTCTTCAATAAGCAAATTGTTTACAACTTTCTTTATTAACTTGTTATTTCTACTGTTTGATGATTAATAAAAAAAAAGCCTAGAGGCATCATAAACAGGATTAAAGTTATTTTAAAATTATTACTTCATTTCACAGTCTTAAACAACATGAATGAATGAATGAAGCAGATCACTGGCTTCAAAAAAAGGGTTGGCTGGTTGCTTGGTGTGGGTAGAAGGTGTTGATTAAGGGTAAAAGCTGTCATAAAAATTTTTCAATTATAAATACATCTTGAATAGCTGCAACAGGCAATTTATGTTAAAAACTAAAATGAAATTTCCTAAGAGAGTTAATTAAGCCAATAATAATAATAATATTTTCATTATTATTTGAAACAACTACTCGTTACGCTTTTTCTTCTTTTTAATCCCTTTCATGTACAAAAAGTACTCGTATTCATTAGAATAATAATTTTGGTTTGAAAATAAATTTGGCTTACAGCAAAAGTTTTCAGTCATTGTTTATTTAAAACACAGTAAAACATGATTAAATAGGCTGTAGCAGCAGCAAGCACAGCAGGTACTAAACATTAAATGAAAGAAATTAATAATTTGAGGGGTGAAATGTAAGCGGCATATGCTCGTACTCGCACATTTTTCATGCTTGATTTCTGTGGAACATTTGTAGACGACATTGTAAATAATTCTAGAATGTAAAAAAAGAAACTTTTACTTTGCAAATTTCATACATTTTTTCTCTAGTTTTTTTTTTGTAAAAGAAAAAAGAGATTTTAACCAAAATCACACAGAGAAAATAAAGGAAATATTTTGTTAAATTAAAATAAATTTTTTTTAAACCAAAAATCACTGCAAATCAAAAAACCATAAATTTTACATAAATTAATATGCTGTTTCTGATCAATTTGTTTCGCAATTTTGTACTTAAACAATTGAGTGTGTTTTATAAAAATTTTCTAGAGAAGTTCCAGCAATCAACAGGAAAAAAATGTATATAAATTTTATTTAGAACTTTGTTGCATATCTTAAGGTTTTTGTAATTCTTTTAATTTTCCTCAGTGTTTTTGGAAGAGTGAGTTTGTGTGTGTTTGAAATAACGTTAAAGAAAGAAGTTTTATTGCCATTGTTTACATTATTTCTCTTTTCTAGTCCTTGAAATATTGAATCAACTACTTATGATTGAGTAGTTTTTTGTGGTTTTGACAGTTTGTGTTGACAAAGTAATATTAATAAACTTAGTGTATTAAAAAAAAAAGCCAAATTGAAAACGCCTGGTGCAGGAGTCCAGTCAAAATATACTTCAATTGAATATATTTTTTAGAAGTTTTTTTTTACCCTAAATCTTTGATTGAAATTGAAGTTTTCAAAAAAATAAATAGATGAAAAATGACGTAATTTTTTTATAAAAAGCATTTTTTCTAGGAAATGTTATTTCAAACTTTAACTCAGGTTTCCGTTTCATAAATTAAATATGACTGTTTAGCACTACAATGATGATATGTAGGATAAACTCTTTAGGCCCAACCAAAAACCGGATAAGGAAAAGTCTTTTGTCAACGAAAAATCTTCTATTTGATATGTTAAACAACGTTTTCGCTTAGAAAAATTTTTTGTTAGCTGTTTCCTCGAAAAAATCTAAAATGCTGAACTATTTTCGTCTATAAGGCTTAGTAAGCAACCCCATTATTGAACATACATAGCTCATGATGAGCTGTTATGAGCACCAGTGAAATGTGTCCAAAGCCATAATTAATTACAAGTTTTGTTTTTAGTACAACAACTTTTCTTTAATAAAATAAAACAAAGAAAAAATGTTATTGTAACAACTTTTTTTGCAATCAGGGGTGCCCCAAAAATTACCTTCAAACATACTTCAAAGCAACAAATAATTGTTAAAAAAATGGTTTAGAAAAGTCTTACAACAATAAACATTTAGTCGCATACTATTTATTGAAATTTAAATCAAGCAACAGTCGAACATGGTTCACACGAAAATATGCGGTACGTGTCCCATAGTAACAGTATTTTGCGTACAGCATAAAATTATAAGAGAGAGGGTTTCACTGGTTTATATTAAAAGAAGCTCTTTGGAAAAATAAATTTATTTTTCATCTGAAGCAATAATTTTTTTATTACAAAATAAATATATTCCCTTATTTTAAATATAGGGAGTCCCATTAAGAGTTTTCTTTTCATTTCATTCTTCAATAAATCGATTGTTTGCTGAGGCCACATGATGTCCAGTTGAGACCACAAGAATTTCGTTATCATGTTCCTGCTCACATTATACACCGTTCATAATCACATCAACAGATAGCTGCTTGTTTGTGTCTCATAGATTTCATAATTATCCTCTGAGGGTCAAATTCGAGTATTTATTAAGGTTAATCACGTTAGGGCTTGCAAACAGTGAAAAGGCTGCAAGTAGAGGAAAAATGCTTCGGCTTGCTCAACACAACAATAAAATGTATAGGTTTGAATTTTGCTTCATTTTTCTACGTTTGCACTGAAAATCGAGCAAACGTCGCTGTGCAAATGTCAGTAAGCCGAAAACAACAAACAGATAAAATTAAACTTGCCAGATTTTTACAGGCGTTTTGTGATCTGGTTTCATTCATGTTGGTGTTTGCAAAAAAAAAATTAGAGAAATTTATAAAGTAAAATGCAAATTTGCACATATATTGAGGTGATTACCCTTAATTCATGCAGCCATGTTCTCCATCTGAGAAGATGATTTTTTTTAAAAAGTTAGATTTGATTTCACTTTGCTCCATCACAATTATAAAGCGTTGTTCTCTCGTAAAGCGCTAAATTAATAATAATCGGAATAAGTATGTGTGACAGTTGACAAAATTCAAAGTTACCACTTGCACCAAAAAAGAGTGACACTAAATTTAAAAAGTGCCCTTTTACTCTGACGCCCTTTTAATAAAATTCAAACCAAATAATTTTTTTTTTTCATTCTAAACCCATAACCAACAATGGGCCTTAATCAGAAAACTGCTTTAGGATGAGGCTAAACATAACCATCACCGCATTTGCTATAGAAAATAAAATTCTTTTAAAGCACAAGAAAAACCTTAGCAAAATTCAGAATGAGCAAAAAAAAACCAAACAAGCGTTAAAAATTGTCAACAATAAATGATAATTGCCAGTGATTTATTGAAACGTGTATAGAAAAAGACAAAGATGAGTAAATCCTTTTCAATGGTGGATGTTTTATATCAGTTTAAGAAGAAAAATGTCCGGAAATGCGAGGAAGTTTCATACACGGGCACTTGTCATTCAGGCATTTTTGACACATTGAGTGGCTGACACATGCTGCATTAAAGTAACAGTAACAGCATAACCTGCTGCCAGCAGACTTTATTACTAGTGGACTTTAGCAGGCAGTACAAAGAACACACAGAAAAAAACGTATTCCTTTTGTTAGAAACCTTATAAACACCCATTTAATTTGAGTGAGTGTAGGATTGTACATCAAAGGATTTTTTGCTTTCATGGCAGACAATTTTGTTGTTGTTGTTGCTTCAACAAAAAAAGAAAGGGTTTCATTATTTCATTTGTTATATTGAGTTACTTTTTTTTCTACATCAATTATTGTTATTAAAAATATGATATGTTGCAAAGTTGATGTGGTCCATCATGTATAAATTTACACATGTGAGCATGAAGGATGAAGAAATAAAAGAGCAGGAGACAAGACAAGAACAAATGCTAGTGATTTGTGATGGATGGCTAATAAAAGCAGATTAAAAATATTTGTTATTTAAAAGGTTTTAAATATAAAAAATTAATTTGAAAATAAATTTATGAAAAAGAAGTAAATATTAAAAAAAGTTCAAGGATCTATATCAAAAAAATTGCACAACTCAACAGCAGTTTTATACTAAAATAAAAACTTGTGGTGGGATTCCTTCTATACAGATTATCTGGAGTCAATACTTCATGTACGATATAAGGAGCTCATTTGCCTATCGCTGAACAAAGACCCGGAATGAAGAAACTAAAAAATATTTTAAAAGAATATTTGTTGACTTTTGTAAAAAAAACCGGTTATTTCTTAAAAAAAATCAGATATTTTCATTGTGCATAAAAGCCTAAATTTTGCTGCAAAAATGTTAAATAAAGGGTGATCCAAATATAGTGCATGATGTTAATTGTAAGTCAGACCTTAACGTCAAGTTTTTTGCTCAACTTAATTTGACATTTCTTTGTTTCAGTGTTTTGACAAATTCAAGCATTGAGCAGCGCGTTAAGACTGTTAAAGTCTTTTAAGAAAATAGGTGTTTAAATCAAAATGTATTGCGTGCACTTCGTGATTTTTTTGGTCAGCATAATCAAGCAAATGTGTCCACAATCGGAAGACTTGTGCTTACATTCCAGAAAACCGGGTCTGAAAAAAATGTGAAAACTCCTTCGCATAATTACCCAGTGCATTCTGTTTTTCGCCATATTGTAGCAGAAGAACCGTCAAGCAGTTACAGTGAATGGAGATGATAACAGAGTTGAGGATATGAACCTAGACTATATGAGGTTCCAACAGGATGGTGCCACTTACCACACAGCCAGAGAAACAATGGCTCTTTTGTGCGACAAATTCAAAGGCCCTGTTATTTCATGTCGTGGCGATGTTAATTGGCAGCCACGATCATGTGATTTGACACCGTTGGACTTCTTTCTTTAAAGATATTTAAAAGAAAAAGTGTCGTCAATATGCCAAAAATATTTCAACAGCTAATAAAGAGTGATTTTTTTGCTATTATCTTTTTGGCAACACTAGTTTTGGCAGCTCACGCACGTTTTGTATCTTGTGTCACTGTCAAACATCTTCAGTTTGGTCTATAATTTAATCATGAATCGTCTTACAAACGAACAACGCTTGCAAATTATTGAATTTTATTACCAAAATGCGTGCTCTGTTAAGAAAGTTCATCGCGCGCTTCTTCCATTTTATGGTCAGTTTAATCGACCTACTGAGGCTTCTATTCGGGCTATTGTAACAAAATTTCGCACCAAATTTACATTGTTGGACATTAAACCACCAACACGCTTACGTAGAGTGCGAACTGAAGAAAATATCGCAGCCGTATCGGCCAGTGTTGGTGATGACCGTGAATTATCGATTCGGCGCCGTTCGCAGCAATTGGGCCTCTGTTACTCCACTACGTGGAAAATTTTGCGGAAGGATTTGGGTGTGAAGCCTTATAAGATACAACTGGTGCAAGAATTGAAGCCAAACGACCTACCACAACGCCAAATTTTTGGTGAATGGGCTCTTGAAAAGTTAGATGAAGATCCACTCTTTTATCGAAGAATTGTGTTCAGCGACGAGGCTCATTTCTGGTTGAATGGATACGTGAACAAGCAAAACTGCCGTATTTTGAGTGAAGAGCAGCCAGAAGCATTGCAAGAACTACCAATGCATCCACAAAAAACAGCCGTTTGGTGCGGATTATGGGCTGGCGGCATCATTGGGCCGTATTTCTTCAAAGATGATGCGAATCACAACGTTACTGTGAATGGTGAGCGCTACCGTGCGATGATAACAAACTTTTTTTTGCCCAAGACGGTGCCACATGCCACACAGCACGCGAAACAATGGACCAATTGAGAGGCGAGTTCGGTGAACAGTTTATTTCACGCTTGGGACCAGTCAATTGGCCGCCCAGATCGTGCGATTTAACGCCTCTAGACTATTTTTTGGGGGCTATGTTAAGGCTAATGTCCATAGGGACAAGCCCGCTTCGATTGACGCACTGGAAGCCAACATTGCCAACATTATTCGTGAGATACCGGCCGAAATGTTGGAAAGAGTATGCCAAAATTGGACTAAGCGGATGGACCATTTGAGGCGCAGCCGCGGCCAACATTTGCATGAAATAATCTTCAAACATTAAATTATATCGACCCAACTATCGATCCAAATAAATATTTCATGCATTTTTCTGAATTTTATGTGTTTTTTTTTTTTTTTAATTTCCGATAGTTCTTATAAAATCACCTTTTATGTGTATAACTTCGTTATGAATAACCGGTTACATTATAAATAGCAGCTTTTTTTTTAAAGAAAAACCTTAAATTTCTTGCAATAATATTACAAATTTTTAGACAATATTTATTGATTTTCGTTATACATAATCGATGTTTTTAACAAAATAACAGCTTACCAGAAAAAAAGAGCTGGAAGGTGTTTCTCTAAGCATATTTGGTTACTAAAAAAGTTTTTTTAATTGTCATTCAATTTTCCCGTTAAATTCTTTTTAGAAAATTTTATAAAAGCTGTTGTTTATGCACAGCTCGCGTAAGTGGATAAAAAATCACTCCAGAAAGTCTTTGAATTTTTAATAAATACTAGACTCAAGGAGATTTGTAACTTGAGAGAAGTTTCTATTTTTGCTGAAGTGAGCAGATGGCTTGTTCATTGTAATTCTAATGAGTCGAGATATAAACTGCCTTCTTCAAGGTTTTATGCTTTGCACTTGACAATTTAAAGCATTACGCAACTAAGCCTCCATTAGTTTAAAACGTAATCATGCGATTCTAATTGAAGGCCCTCAGACCGCCATGTAAGCCACTTATGTTGTTAAGGCTATTTATTTTCCCCTGGAAAAGCTGACATTGTGTAAACACCAAACATTTTCCAACTTCGAATTGGCCTTCTGCAAATTTTGCAGTTAATTTTTGTTCTTTTTATTTTCTATTTCATGTCAAAATTGTGTTTTAATTAAAAAACATAAATTTGTTCTTAAATGTTTGATTTATGCTTGAGAAATTCATAACAAATTCGTAAAGTTAAGAAACTTATGTGAGTTTTTTGTTGCTTTTTTTGGGATTTGAAAAATTATTTTTTGCTACCCTTATTTTTAGTCTCTTCAAATTTAAACTGCAAACGTTAAACCAAAAATCAACAAGCCCTGCATATCAAACCTTCAGCATAAAAATTTTACATACATTTAAAAATAAAATTACTAAATATGAACAATGAAATGAGTATTCGGAAAGTCGCTGAGGGTGCTGGAACAAAAACGTAAAAAACAAAAAATATTGGATTAGAAATAATGTTGGAAAAATTTTTTTTGTTGGCTTTTTAAACAATAAAAAACAGCTGATGACAATGGACATTTTTTTTAACAAATAATATTTTCTTATGAAGCTCCTCTTAAAAAACCTAACAAAAATACCATTTTGTTATTTCCACACCATAAAGGTTTATGGTTATGGTAAATCAACTAAAGATAATAACTTTAAAACAGGGTTTCCTTTTGTACTTGAGTTTTATTTTTTGTTTTGTTCTACAGCTGCTTTAGCTTATTCAGTTAAAAGTAAGTAAAGTAAAAGTAAAGCAAGCACATGGCTGTTATTTAAATACAAACCTTATTATCTCCTCCTCAATTTAAACCAGCACTAAAGCTAAGCACAAAAGCAGCAATTGATGCCAGGAGGAAGGGGGGAGGGGAGGGGTTTAACTGATAAACACACAACAGAGTCTCTGCTTTAACTCCAACTTTTCAATATTCTAGCCTTGCAATACAATTGCTTGGGGAAACAGATGTACAAACATGGCTGACTAAATGGATGGATGGATGGATGGATTTATAACAACTAAAATATTCGTACGTACCACTTGTGTCACAAAACAGCCATTATTAAGTAGCATGTGGGGAACATTATTATTAGAGTCCTTAAAATTTAAAGGCATTTCCTTCTCCTTTTTTTAACGCACACAGAGATTGTATAGCTTTTCAACTATCCATTTTGTTTTAATATCTGTACTCCACTTAATGCCCTTAAAAATATATTCAATGCGTAGCACAGTTGAGCTCTTGTGGCTTGAAAGTTTATTACAGATAGAATACGAGCAAGTAGATGAATTGGGAAAATACCAACGCTTATAAAATATTATTATAAATTTTTGAATTTTGAATAACATATTGTTAATAGGGGAAATGGAAATGTGAAAACAAGTAGTAATCGTCCCTTACTTCCCTTCTTGCTAACAATTTTGTAGGCTTGTTTATGTAATGTAGCTTATAAGGCAACCAAGTGTTTAATTAGTGTTTGTTAAGTGTTAAAATATAAACAGTTTTTTAGTATTTTATAAAAATTTTGTTTATTCAAGACTTTTTTTGTTAAAAAAAAATTTTTTTAAATCCTGCAGGCATGACAATATCATACTATAACATTTTAATGACATCAGCATCATCATTATCGATATTTATTGAGCACTATGTTCTGCAGTCTTTGAGAAATTTTATTTAGCTAATAAGTTTAGTACAGAGAAATGCAAATATTGTATTTTGAGTTGAACGGGCATGATTAAAAATTTTGCGTACTTTTATTTTTAGTTGATGATGATTGAAAATAATCATTCAAATCACACAAAGGGATCATTTGAGTAAAAATTTTGCACAATATTTGATTAAATCATGTTCGATAAACGATTATAAACTGATTGTTTTTTATGTTGTTCGACACGATAAAACTAAAAGGCAAATTCAAGCACAGGCATTATTTTACATATGCTTCGAGTAAAACATGCAACAATGCAAAGCCGCCTTTCAATACAAATACACACAAGCAAATCAAAATTATCTTTATGCTGTAGTTTACCCAAAAATGTATGTGTGATGGTTGGTTTAATGTTTGTGGTTTTAAATGATTGCATTTTTCTTTTTAAGTTCAATCGTGTGGAGCAGCAAAAAAAAACAATAAAAAAATTTTAATCGTGCCTTGAACATGATTTAATCACATGTTGGGCACGACTTTTTTGTACATTAAATAATTCACAAACACCGGTTTCAGCTCTCTAATTCACTACTTAAGATTTAGATTTTGTGTAAAGGCAATTCTTTTATTCAGTTAGAGCTCTTTTTTTTTTGTTGTAAAAACACATAGAGCCTTTAGCTCCGAGTTTCTTATATATAAGCCACAGAATATATATTGGCTGATTCTAATATATTTTATTTTGCACTAGTGATATTTGTGGTGTACAATGTTCTTAAGGCATCCCGTTAAGAGCCTTAGGTCACTACAGTTGAGTTTCAAAGCCTTCCTAATAGTCTGAGGTTATTTCAGTTAAGTTTCAGTGATTTTTTATTAGTCTAAGGTCAATCTAGTTGAGTGCAAATGGATTTTTATTAGTTGGAGGTGAGTCCAGAAGAGTGCTTTCTTAGTAGTCTGAGGTCGCTCTTGTTAATTTCGGTGTTTTCTTAGTAGTCTGAGTACAGGGATGTTGACTTCCAGTGCCTTGTTAGTAGTCTAACGTCATTATCTTCTTAATAAATTTAGGGCACTTTTGCTTGGGTTCAGGGCTTTCATAGTAAGTAGTTTGGATTTACTTTGGTTGTGTTTCAGTCTGTTTTTAGTAGTCTGAGGTCACTCCAAATGAGTTTCAGTATTTTCTTAGTAGTCTGACGTCACTCTTGTTAAGTGCTAGTAGTCTAAGATCAATCCAGTAAAGTTCCATTGTCTTTCTTAGTAGTCTTAACTCAGTCTTATTGAGTGTCAATGGTCTGTTAGTAGCCACACGTTATTCTTTCTTAGCATCAGTACCCTCCTAATAATCTGCGGTTATTCTAGTTGAGTTTCAGTGCTTTTTTTTAGCTGTCTGAGGTCACTCTTGTTGAGTGTGAGTGATTCCAGGGATATGCTCAGTGCTAACGTGATAGAGCATTATTCTTGTGAGCTCAGTCAGTGATTTTCAATATTTTAAGAATAGTCTCTGGGCATGTATATATGATTTCTGCAAGTAGAGAAATGCTAACCATATGCATATGTTCTTACAGAGCATTTGTGCTTCCTACTAGTTTTGACACTACTTTTAGTTGAGACGCTTATTTGTATGCCATTATGCCAGTTTGCGTATTTTCATGTCATATCATGGTATCATTTCGACAACATATGGCGTCATTTTGGTGGTGTCGATTTATCACCGGTATAGTGTCATTTCATTTATTTTGTCAATAATGCGTTGTCAAAGTGAGCACAAACGTGGTTGATAATATGGTGTCATATTTCCTCTCTGTCAAAGACTCTGTAGTAAAGAAACTCCCACTTTTCCTTGGATTATTAAGTTTCTTATGTATGCCTGTACTAAGGGGCTGCACAAGCATACTTGAAATGGCTTTGAAAATACATACTTTCTTTCTAGTATATTTATGCAGCCCTTTAGTATGTATCCCATAGAAGAATTTCAGTTCTACTATAAAGTATCGCTATTTCGTGGTATTTAAATGAAGTTGATAGAGTCAAATTTATTCTATCAAATTAGATTTAAAAAATATCAGGCTTATGAAAAATTATTTTTTTCTTAAGACATACAAAATATGTAAATGTTGTATTTAATTTAAATTATTTTATTAAATCTTCATATGTTGCAATTAAATTTTAAAACATAAAAAATATAAAAATGCCTTTTAGTACTTTTTGTTTGTGGCTTAACTTTTCATTACCCAAGGATCTTTCTACTACCTACCGCTCTCTCTACTCTACTTTAATCACTCATTCATTGGCTTGTCGTAATAAAAACTTGTATTTCATTTGGACCTAAAGCTATTTTTCTACTTTGTGTTTGGTTTTAATTTTGTTTTAATACAAATTGAATTTATTTCAATTTTATTGTGTTTTAAAACTTCTAAATGAAACTGTATGTGGTCGTAGAATGCCAAAAAATGTGCACATGACTGAGCAAAATTTGTGTAATTTGTGACAATTACATGCACACATTCATATAAAAGTATGTAAATTTTTCTATATAAAAAAGGGTTAAAATCTCTTTTGATATGTTAATGTGCTGAATAAATTTGTTTGTTAAATGTTTTAAAATTGTTATAGAATTATTGTCATACAAATTACAGAAAAACAGAAAAGTAAGAATCTGTTAGAATTAAGCAAAATTTTAAAGGGATTAAATGGTATGAAATGATCAAGCAAACAGACACTTGATTATGGAAATTTTTTAGGATTTAAGAAGTAAAGTTTGTTCAAAAAATTTTTGGAAACATTTTTAATAAATTTTTTGTTTGTTCATTATGAATTTTTAATTTTTTAGAAAATTTATATTTTGAATAATAAGCAAAATTAACAAATTAACCCTGAAAACACATGTTAAGTTTTGAGTTATTACTGGTCTTAAAATTGAATTCTCATTATTGGTGTGGTTAGAAACTTATAGTTGGATTTCAAGACGAATACGTTTTTTTGTAAAAGATTTGAATCCTTTAAATCTTCAACTTTTTCTTTCTTTTTTTTTTAAATAGGATTAAAAAGGTCCCGTTTATTGAAGAGCTAAAAGTTTAAAATGTTCCACAGAACATGTGTTTCATATTTTATGTAAATAGTGCAGAATACGTCCTTTTGTTGCAATGGTTTCTTATCCATTAAATTATATTTTTTATTTTTTAATATATAAAATTCGACTGTACGTGTGTTGTACATTATACTCCTCTTAAGCTTCTGAACCGATTTAATTGAATTTCTGTGTATGCTTTTGAGTTATGCCTTGGAAGGTTTTGTGTCACAAATCTGCCCGGCAGGTGGCGCTGGCTTATTTATCTACTACCTGTTTCTACCCAGTCTTGCACGGTCTGTTACTCTATAAGTAAAGTTTTTGGAGTAAGAAAGTCGAATATACAAAAGTTTTCTCAGATCAAAGAGCTTCTAGACCGATTTGGCAAACTTTGTTTTTTATATGTTCGGCATAACCCAACTTATATTTTAATGACAAAAAAAAAAAAAAAAAAAATACTACGCCCATTGGTACGCTTACTTTTAAAACTTCTCTAATCAGAGAACAGCTGGACCGATTTGACAATTTTGTTGCCTATATGTTCAGAACAACGTAACATAGGTTTTTATGAGAATAAAAATAGACGAAGTAAATTTTTCTCAAATCGGAGAACGGCTAAGACTCATTTGGCTAATTTTTTTATTATACGAGTATATTCAGCATAACTGAACTTACAATTTTCTTCTCTTTTTAATTAATTTTCAATATAAATAAAATTTGAAGACAAAACAAGGTTTGCCGGGTCAGCTAGTATTGTATATTAAATTATAATCAATTCTACTACAAGTCAGCCAACCTGGCAATATTATCGTCCAGAGTCATATTGAATAAAATAGTTATTCTAACTGAGAACACATTTTTAATCAAGTGTTGCTTAAGTTTTCCTGGTTTTTCCATAATTTGATATGACAAACTGCAATAATTCCATTATATAGAATTTACGTTATCTGACAATTGTGACATACCAATCATTTGGTAATACTTTAAAAATTTTATAAGGATCTTAGGTCACTAGTTGGTGAAATGTTCAACGTTTGTGCAATTAAAACATTGAACATCTTTTATTCCATCAATTCAAATTCACTTATCTGAAATCCGCTTGCAATCTCTTGCATACTCAACACATATTGAAGCAAATTTTCAGTATATAAATTGCAGGAATATCTTGCTCTTTGTGGAACTCTAGAAATAAGAAGGTTTTAAACTTCTCTCTGTTACACACCGACAATATACGCACACAGCTTTGCACCTGCGGTAACAATTCGACGACCAAAAAGTAATTTTGAATTAATATCACACCCATGCGTGATATATTCAAAATTTGAGAATTGTAATAATCGTATGCACTAAAGTTTTGCAGTGCGTCTTCAACATCATTGAAATTAAAGGAAGACTTACTTAAATTTTCTGCAAACAGAAATGAAGACGTTGCATCATTTTGTCTTTGATTTGATCCAAATTATTTGCTTCAACTAATATTTTATCTGCCTTATCATGATCACCAATAGTCTGCTTAATTAGGTTTTTTAATTTTACGAAAGTAGCTCTTTCAAGAAATGTCATTTCCAGTTCTCTTAATTTAATAAAAATAATTTTGGGAATGAGAATTTTTTTATATTCTTTTTCACCCTACAGCTGATTTGTAGAATAATTCAATGGTTTCTTATCAATTAAATTAAATTCAATGTCCACTACAGCGGCTAAAATGGAAGGCTGCCTACCTATCCTTTACAATAAAATTAAAAAAAAAAGAAGACTTTAAGCTCTTAAGAGACATAAGACCAAACGTTAACTAATTTAATTTACGAAAATAAGTCGAGATTAAGAATACTATTCTCAGCAAAATATTAATCTTTATTTGTGCTTAATTCCAGAAATTGTGTTGGATTATTTTAAATTTATTCGTTTACTTATGATACACTCATAAGTTATTCATCAAGTACGGAAGGAACTAGCATATCTATATGGACCATTTCATTAGACGCTAGTCGGAATCCTCAGTAGATTACTCTCAACTTTTGTTACAAACATTAGTACCTTGTAAAAGCAATTGACTAATTAAGAATTATTTGTCAATAGTTCCAAAAAGAATCAATTTGAATACTATTTTCCAAACAAGATGTTAGACGCTACCACTTCTTAAAATTTTTTTTTTGTTTTTGGCGATAAGAAAATCGTGGAAATTTAAATGTCTTTTTTTAAAAACTTTTTTAATTGATTATTTACTTTTTTTTGCATTAATTGCAATACAAAATATGTAGTTGCTTTCCTATTTTACATTTTAAAATTTATATATTCTAAATATTGACTAAATTTTAGTCCATTAATTTATTATTTGTGATACGACACCACCAAAATCTCAATAGTAATTATTTCTATATTTATCTTACGCATGAACAATGAGTTAGATATTTGCGAAATAATTTTATTTGCAAATAGCTGCCGTATAAACGTAGTGATAGATTGGCATGCTGCTCACTTATTTAAAAACAAATTTTGCACTTTAGCTGACATCGCGCTTTATTTTATTTAAAACTCAGCAATTTATTTTTATTTACTTTCTCTTTTTTCTATGAATGTATGTAATCACCACCTCAATTTAATTTTCTACAAATCAAATATAAAATACCATGAAATTAGAGCAGTTTTCCCTATTCTACTTCTTTTCAATGCCATGTGCCACACTTGATCAAATCACAAATTTAATACAATTTATAACACTGTTTAACGGAAATTATTCAGCATTCTAAAACTCCTACAACCCCCCAAAGAAAAAAAAAAAAAAAAAAAAGAAAAACAAATAAATAAAATATTGTTTTTTATTTTCCCCAAAAATTTCAAACACAATTCAAAAAGTTTTCATTGTCATTCGCATAAAAGGAAAGTAAACAATAAAAAAAAATAAACATCTTGTTGCTGAAATTAGAAAACTTGTACAACATAAAGCTTGCAAATAGAAATAATAAAAAAACACGCACACACAGACTAAAAAAAAGAAAATACAAACAAATTTCGGTACTGCTTCTTACACCACATACTTCTAACAAAAAAAAAAAAAAAAAAAACAGCTTTAGCCAGTAAACCGGCAAAGTTGTGAAGAACAGTTTTTCTAGTACCAGTGTGGCTACTTAGTGTTTTTGACATAAACAATTTTCGACTTAGCTCTTTCTTTCCTAGTTGGTGATGGTATTTTAGGTTGGGTTAAACAATGTGCTCCGCATAAAGGAAAACAGAAGGGCACTCACTTGGGTCCTAGATAGTAAAGTAGAGTAGATAGAGGTTGAATGAAGATATATAGTTTCCGACACGACAGTATATTAAGACCCTTCAAATAGAGCTAGTGTCGATCCAGGGCATGAGAAAGGCAAAGAAGTTTTCCACAGTGTCCTCTTTTTCCTCGTCTTGACAACTTTTATAGTTGGTGATGGTAAATTTTGTTTACAATTTTTTTAAAACGTATTTTTTCTTCCTCTTGTTGCTTCTTAAAATTTAAAAGTTGACAACACTAAATTTTAGCGTCCCCTTTTACACTGAAATTTCAAACTTCTCATTGAAAGCAAGAAAAAACGCTTGGTTAAAAAAATATATATATTCTCGTATAACCATTGAAGGTAAAAAAAACACTAATTCAAAAATGTTTAAAATAGACAACTTTAAAAAGCACTAAAACAGTGCTAAAAGCACCAACTTGCTTACATTGCTATTTTTAGGGTGCACAACTTGGCTGTGTGCAAAAGAGATTAAATTTATATAAAAGAGCCCAAGAATGAGAGAGCAGCAAGAGGACAGAGCAAAGAACTCAATGTGTGTTTATGATTTTGCGAAAGTAAAATGAATTCCCAGTAGACAGGAACAGGAAGTTGTTTTTACGGTTTCTAGTTCTGTATGTGTGTTTGCTTAAAAATCTAAATTGCTTGACAATGTTTGCGGCTTTTATGATATTAAGGATAGATTGCATACCGAAACGATGTTAAGCGCAGAGACGAAGAAAGTCAAGATATGAAATGTTGGCTGGCTGTATGTTTGTTTGAATGGAGGTCGTTAATAACAGTAGCAAAAACGTTTAACTTTCATTTTTCACTATTTATAGAGTTTCAAGTTATTTTTTGTGTTAAATATTATTTTTTTTTTATTCATCAAAAAAAGGAAGTTTCATTTCAGCTTGCTGATTTTCAAAAGTAGAATTTTATCATCATTAGCACCAACAACTTTTATCAAAGCAACAGCTATTGCTTTTTTCCCCAAAGAAGTAATGATGAATTTGTGGGTTTGAAAAAGCAACAGAAAGAAAAAACACTTGTATAAAATAGGGGGAAAGATACAGATTTATGTTAATAAATGTTGTTTACTGCAAAAAAAATGGCTTTTTTTAATGTGAAACGGAAATCTTTGTTGTTTTTTTTTTTTTTTTTTTTTTTTTTTTTTTTTTTTGTTATCGAAAAGAAACAAGTTGCTGTGTTATTTGTTATAAAAAGTAAGCGGGTGTAATGCGATGAATAGCAGTTTATTAATATTGCAAATGAGCTTTCGCAGGATGTCACAAAAATAAAATAGAATTTTGGTTTTTTTTTGTTTCTTAAAAAAAAATACGTTTTCAAAAGTTTTTGCTTTTATGAAAAATAGAAATAATTAGAAAAAATTTTTATAAATAAGTGAGTAAAGTTTTTCGCCTTATAAATCAAAATCCATATTTAGCTTAATTTGGAAAGCATTTAAATATAAATTAAAATTTTCATTGAAGCCATTTAATTTAATAGCTAAAACCAATTTTAAATGAGACTGGTCACTCTAAATTTTGTTTCTGGCCCATACCCAGGTAGCATTTTCTCTCGTAGAAAAATCTATTGTGAATATTATAAAGAATATTTCTGAGCGATAAAGAAAGTATTTTTTTTATCGCAGAAGAACTTTTTTTGCTGATTTCTCTGGAAAAAAATATAAATAAAAATTTTTGTTATTCGGATAATTATTTTTATTTATTTTGTGACTTTTTCCAATAGTCCTATAAGAATTCCTTTTTGAAAAAAAAAGTATCGTCTAAAGTGAATTATATTTAAATTTAATGTAAACTATTTATTTTATATAAACAATCACCTGAAATGCAATTTTGTGCAATATTTACCCATTTTTATATAAGTACGAATTAACCCTTTAATAAATTTTAGGTTTTGACTAATTTCTGGCATTTAAGTTAAGCTTTTATCTTTGATATATTCAGAGGCTTATAAAATAATTTTATGAGGAATGTTTTTGCCGAAAATTTTAATTCTCTAGCTCTTCAATTTAGGGGTGCTTATAGTCCTTTTTTAATTAGCAGCCAAAAAAGTTCCATTAATTGAAGAGTTAGAGTGTTGAAAGGTTCCAAAAAATATTCTTCATAGTGTTTTACATAAGTTTTCAGAACATTACATGTACCTAAAATGGTAGATCCGCATGGATAGCTATGCTAATTCACAATTAAACATTTAAAAAAAGTTGAAAATTTTAAGCCTCATTTTGACATAGAACCAGATGTAAATTTTTAAAATGTCGATACACGTGTACATTTCTTTGGTCCCCTCTGTTATAATCAGTTGTCAGATCTTTGTTGTTTAAAAAAAAAATTAAATTTTTCGATTGCTGGAGAAACGCTTTCTGAAAAATGTTTTTTTCCTCATCAACAGTATATGTGTTACTAATATAGAATACCCATAGATTTTTAAGCCTTTGAACGAAGGAGAACGTGGATACAAAAGCACACAGGAAACATAGCGCCCATGCAAGAGATTATTTTTGAACGGGAAACTATGCAAGCCTGGCAGGAAAGGTGGAACAATGAAACAAAAGGCAGATAAATGGCGAAACTGTTACCAAAAAGAGAGGAAGTGGGTAACACGCATTTGGATCATGGGTGCTTCCGAAAGTACCTGTACAGAAGAGGTAAATGTGAATCACCTCTTCTATTGTGTATAGGAAGATGAGGATGAATAAATGACGATTGAAGAAAGCAGAGAACTTAGTTGTTGAAATAACTAATTAAAATTTTGGGGAGATCATGACGGCGAATGTATCAAACTGGCACGCTCTGTCTCAAGGCAAAGAAACCTAAACTGAATGACGGGGGCTAGACAAACAAGAAAAGAAGGAGGAAATGAATCAAAATATAGGGGAGAGAAAGATAGAAAATGATAGGATGAACAGACTACACGGAATCTACCCTAAAGTAATGCGGCTAGAAAAATTTCAATTTCAAAGAGATAAAGGGGCTTTTTATTGGTATGCCAACATGGTGAACCCGATATTTCCCGCGCGGTGATGACCAACTATTTGTTTTTGTAAATCTTCAGAAGATCCTTTTAGACATTTTATATTAAACACAATCGTCTAACGAACAGGTTTTCTTAGCTGGATACAAGGAGCTTTTAAAATTATGTACTAAAAATCAAATGCTATTTTTTCAGTCATTAATTTTTCAATATGTTTGACTTTTAACCTTTAATCTTTACCAAATTTGATTTCGTTTAATAAATACTTTTTTTTTGTTTCACTTGTTATTTTAATTTTAAATCACTTTTTCCTGTAAATAAATAAAAAAAATTTATGTACGTGCAAGTGGGTACATGTGCTCTTACATTCCTAAACAAATTAAAAAAAAATTCTCCATAACTCTGTATGACCTTTCCCAGAATTTTGCTATTTTTCTATGACTTTTTTTTTTTTGCTTTGAGTGTTTGTTGCTTTAAAACAGCAATAACAACAACAAACATTAGCAAACAAAATCATGATACTTTCAAACATGTCTCCTGGTATGTTTATTACGTCTACTGTGGCTAAAAACTCATACCCCAGCCAATTTGAACAGCAACAGCAGCCCAGAATTACGTTACTGGGAAAACAATAAAAAAAATATGCCCCAACAACAACAAAACAAATCTAGGCCCAGTCTGAGTTTAACAAACAAATGGCATCATACCACAAACAAAAACGGCAAGAAGGATATGCTGCAGGCACAGACTAACTAAATAAAACGCACAAAAAAAAATTCGTAAAACATTTAAAGTTGTAGCCCAAGAAATTTATTTATCAGAATTCTTTAAAATGTTTAAAGTTTTCTGGCTCCCCAGTCCTGACTCCATGCAGGCACAGCAACTTTTGCAAAATTTTTATGTATAAAAGCAACCCTCATATTGTGGGGAATAACAAACATTAAATACATTTTCAACAAAGTTACTCCCCCTCCCCTATTATCAAGCTCTTGTCCTATAAAAAAAAAGTGGACATTGTTTTGCCAACATGAACTACACAGCAAACTGAACCAACTGAAAAATGCCTACAATAAATATTTGGCAGCTTTAACAACGAGAACATTATCAACACAGCCACATGGCAAAATACTAGGAGCTGAGCATGAGTAGCAACAAAGCAGTGGGGCATCTACACAATATTTGTAGAAATTACTTAAATTCATTCTTCAGTCTTGTTGGCCATTAAGGGGCGTAGTTGGATAATTCAGCACAGATGTGTGTGTGGTTCATAAAGCATTAGGCTCTAGATTTTCAAATGTGGAGGGTGTAAAACATGTTGACAAGTTTCTGTTGTGTCTTTTTTTTTTACTGTCACAACTTTCACTGAATTAAAGTGTAAAATGTGTAGGCTTCATAGCCAAACAAGAATTTATTATTTAAATTACATTTCTTGTCCAGAGTAGTTTTGTTTTTGTTGCTGTTAGTGGAGCAAAAAAGTGTCAGAAAAAACTGTTTACCAATTATCAAGGGAGTTTTTAATTTTATTTCTATTTTTTTTTCAATTTCATTTTCTTGTTCTGTTTTTTTAAGGCACATGTTGTTATGAAATGTTAAATCGTTTTTTATGTAATTAGCGAAGAAAGTCGGAACAAATAACCACAAAAAATACTGGAACAATTCTGAAATTCTGAAAATGTTTTTATCAGGGTATGAAAAGAAATTAACTGTTTCATAAACATTTGCTGCAGTCACAAATTTTTCAACATTTTTAAATCATCTGTAAAGTGGATAACGAAGAGGTAAATGAGACTGTAGAGCATCTTCTCTGTCGGTGTCCTGCCCTGAAAGAACGTCGCAAGTTCCACTTTGGATGCCTCGATGGAGTAACAATTTGTTTGAGTGACGGACTCATCTTCTCTATCTGTCTTCTTATTTTTATTCCTTTCCTTTCATTCTTCTATCTCCACTTCCTCTTATACATTTATCACAAAGGAACCACATCAGAGTACCTAAATGAGGCCCGCTTCTGTTTTTTTTTTTTATTGGGTCGCCCTTTGTAACCTAACCTAACCTAAATCGTCTTTTAAACAGTTAATAACGAGAAAACAAAATGATTTAAGCAACAATGTCGCAAACAAAACGATTGGCTTTGCTCTCCGTCTTTTGTTTTTTATGTACCACTGCAATCGTACGTTTGCTCATAAAATAAAAGGGCAAACACATTTTTTAAGTAAATGCAAGTTGCACTCCACAATGCCTCGTGCAAAAAAATTATTTACTGCGTATGTATTTTATCTAAATTAATTAATTTCTTTCTTGGCTGTATACGTTTCAACGAATCGTACTGTTTATTTACAAAAGCAAAAACAGATACCAAATAAAGCAATAAAAATTTTTGCATTGTGTTTTGTTTGATTTTATTTTATTCACTGAAAACTAAAAAAAAAACTTTCGTTTTCATTTTACGTTTTGTTTATTTTTCAGCTCTGTAGTGTGATTCAGTAAATTTTAGCTTTTTCGACATGGTGTTATTTTTAACTCCATATTTTTCTGTTTGTAGTAACGACTGTGTGATTCAGTAATTTTCGTTTAAATTTTAAAGTTAAAAATTCACCGCTAATATGAACACAAAGTACAACAACCAAAAAGGCTACAAATTACCATTATTTGACAGCGCAGTGAGACCCCGCAGACAGCGCTTTCCAAAATGAATTATGCTCCTCTCTTCCAGGGCTGAACACCGGTGTTCTACAGTCTCCTCTTCCTCTTCGTCTCGAGAACTTTTCCAGTAGCTGTTAAATGGCAAACCCATCCCCTTAGCGTGGTTGCCAAAATTACAGTGGCCTGTTACTACAGCCACCACATTTCTCAACCGGGCTCTTTGGAGTTCCAAGAAATCCCTACTGCGATTGCTATCTAACCTAGGCCAGATCATCCTCGCCGTATTACACGTCGGTTTTTCTCTCCAAAAATATGCTGTCGATCTGCTCTTTACAGAGCGATTGCAGGGCGCGTTGGCACATTGCTCTGGCAGCCCCGATCCTTCCCTTGCCAGGTTATCCGCCTTAAAGTTCCCTAATGTAGTCCCATGTTCCACAAGCTCTTTAATTTTTAGGTTAACTTTTTATAACCAAATATTTTTCTTTAAAATTGAATAGTGAATCGGACTACTGGTAATTTTTACTGAGAAAACTATTAAACATTTTTTACTGAAAATGTTTTTGTCAACTAGTAAATTTTCAGTAAATATTTACTGTTTTCTGAAAGCATTTTCGCATTACATAGTTAATGTAGTCTGTTCCTGTATGATATTTACTAGGTCATTCACCATAAATGGGTCACATCAAAAAATCCAATTTTTGAGTGCAAGACATGCATAGAAGAAGGTTAAAGCTCATCTTGCCTAGTGTCCACCTCAACTCTGCATATTTTGCATTTACATTAATAGATATATAAATCAGAAAATTAAATAATAATTCTTAACGCTCATTATAGAATTCAAAATTGCTCTTATATTTAAGAGCGTTAGCAAAATTAGTAACTTTAAATGATTATTCTAAGAGACTATGCAAGTGAACAAGCGACATGTTTAAAAAACTGCCAAGCAGTTCTTTGCCGCATAATTTTTTGGTTTGTTAAGTAAAGACAAATACCAAAATAATGTACTCACCTGTTCACCATTGTATCGTTGCCGTTTTGTATAGATTGCACGTGTTGATGTTGCTGCTGTTGCTGTTGTTGAGCAATGCTACCCACTACCACATTGGCATTTTGTATAGTGGATGTGGAATTGGCTGAGCTTGTCTTATCATCCCCAACACTACTACTGCTGTTAGTGACACTGCTGGTAATGTTGTTAGTGGTTGTGGTATTGGCTGGTTGTTGGTGTATATCCGCCTTTATTGATAGGGCTGCAGTAGCATTATTACATTTACTTTGTTTGGTTTGTTGTTTGTAGCGGCTTAAAGCAAAAAATAAGGCCAATACAGCTTTCAAACGGCCACAACAGATGTCATTAGTGGTGATATTATCCAAGCCGGAAACCGTTTGGGAACGTAAAACATTTAAACAGGAATTGACGTTGTCGTACTGTAAGCCAAAGAGAACAGAAAAAAACAATTTTTAGTTTTTAAAAAAAATGTAGGGTGTTTGTGTTGTATTGTTTACGTTTTCTTAGAGAAAGAGTAATTGATGTATCAAATTTCTTTGGAAAGTGCTTTTCAGTTACTTTAATTTATTTATGAGGGTGTTTTTTTGTTGATTTTGTTGCAAAGAAATTTTAATATATTTTGTTTTTGATGTTTTTATAATTAAGTGTTTATGAGTATTTAATTGATTTTTAAACAAGTTTTTTGAGTTTAAAAATAGATTTTCAGATCAGTTTGAAAACTTCACAGGCATGTGAAGTTCATCAGCTTGGTTAAAAAGAGATAAAATTAAAATTGCCTCTTAATTAGGAAAATAAAAATGAAGTTCAATGATGTTTAATTAGTAAGAAAAAGTACAAGTATTTTATGCACAAAAAAAATTTACTATAAAGCCTTAATTTGCTAACTTGCCTAAAATTTTATCTTCAAACTTAACACTTTCAGGGCTAAGTAATTTTTCTATTTAAATTTTGTACAAAAATAATTTCAGCAGACACTCATCACTATTAAATATAAAATATTTCTCACAGAAAATCTTTTTAAAATCGATTTACTTTTGTTTTTGTTGTTTTTAACAAATTTCATTTTTCTTTTTGTTTTGTTTTAATGACCAAACCCATAATTTCACACACTTAATTAAAAAAGTTTGCTGTTTGTTTTTTCTTCTGTCTCAGAAATATGTTGCAGTATTTTCTTTGCTAAGAATAATATTTCTTTTAAAAATTAACTTTAAAAAAATTAAAAACAAATAATAAAAATATTCATTCAAGGTTATCAATCACAATCACATAAAAAAAGAAAAAAGTTAACAAAGAATTCAATAGCATAAAATGAAAGAAAACACGAAAGTAATTAATTAGATAAAACAAAAACGGCAACAGTAAACTAAAAACAAAGTTAAGAAAGTGTTGAGAAAAATAAAATTTTTTTAAAAAGTTTTTTTTTAAAACATAATTAAAACTATAATCTTATCATTTGTTATTGAATAATTTTTGATTAAAAAATAGTAAAACTTACACATAAACTTTGCTAGTGGCAATATTTTATGTAAATTTCTGAAGCAGCATCGTATATTATTTTTAATGTTTTTATTTATTAAATGTAGGAAGTATTCAACTGAAATTTTCGTTATGAATAAAACTTTTTTTGATTTGAGGACTTTTCCAAAAAACGAAATTTTTCCTAAGAATATTTAATAGTTATTACTACAGTGATAGAGACAGTAGTAGCAAAAGCACTAAAAGCAAATGTGTAGAAGTTTTAAATCTTTAGTTTTATTTTTGTATTTAAAATTGAATACAAATTTATGCTAACTTAATGACTGAAATTGAAGTAATAAGTAGAGACTGAATATCAAAATAGTGAATTAAAAAAAAAGAATTGTGTTACAAGTAGTAGCACTTTATAATTTAATTGGCTGTTCAGCGATGCCACATGAAAATTAAAGCGGACGAAACACATTTGTACTGAAAACAAACACAAATGTTCGTATGTTGTTTTTGTTTTTCATACAAATGTGCTTTGTTTTCGTTCGTTTAGTTTTTCTTGCGACATCAGTAAACAGGCCATAAATAATTTGTTAAATAGTAAAAATAGTAACAGTAGCAATAATATTGGTAGCATATTTGCCTCAAAAAATCCTAACTTTAACTACCGAAACTTGTAATAAAAGGCCTTAGAAAGAAAAATGATAGTAGCAGTCATAATATTCATAGTAGCAATAAAAGTATTAGTGGTATTAGCAGCAGTATCAATAGCAGTTATTGTGTTCGCAGCATCAGCTTCACAATAGAACTTAAAGGTCACGGTCCGATCATAGCCGCTAGTGATAACAATTCGCAGTAGCATTCAAAGTAATACTGTTAGGTGTAGTAATAATTTTATTATTATATTATAGGGAATTAGTGTAGCATTAGTTATGCCATAATCTCCAATGATCAATTATAAATATTCAACAGATATTTTTTCCAAAATAGTGTTAGTAGTAGCAGAGGTAATATAATGTAAAAATCAGTAGTAATGCTAGTAGCAAAAATTAAATCAGTAGTAATACTAGTAGCAAAAATAAAATCTAATTAATTTTGCAATTCTTTGATTGAATTGCATAGAAGAAAAGCTTCAAAAAATATGATATGAAGAGACATTAAATAAAATAATAAACAATATGCATGACAGTGTGTTCAAATTAAAACAATTTCTGTGAAAAAATTAATTTTTTATGCAATAAAAATTTCAATGTTTTAAATGACACTAAAATTTCTTTTATTTTAAAATTTATTCACATGATAGTTTTTCTGGCTAACAAGAAGAGCAAAAGGAAGGGAATGATTTAAAGAACAACAATAAATTTGTATAAAGAATTTTACTTATAAAAAAATAATTTTTATTTTTTTATATTTTTATTTTAAATTCCATGTGATATTTAAGACTAAGATCTATATTGTAACAATGCAAATAGTCCAACTCTAACCCAGTTTTTTTTTTGCTTGCCGCAATAATAAAATTCATAATCTCTAAATAGAATCTATAAAACAATAACACAAAAAACGCTATGGAAAAAAAAAAATGCAAAATAAAATGTTTATAGTCTCTGGTTGCAGTGATAACAAACAAAAAAAAGTATTAAAATCAAAACTGAAATACAAGAGCACGACGACCACACAGTCTTATTTAAAATGTTAAATTGTCAATGATTGTAATGACGATTAAATGATAAATTTCATAAAAATAAATAGAAACCAAATAAAAAACAAAAATTAACCAAATGGAAGATACCATGACATAAAAGCAACACACAATTTAATATGAAACCTACAAAAAAAAAAAAAATCATAAGCCAACATGGTTTTAAAGAAAGATGAACATTTGGAAAAGCAAAAGATAAAATAAACACGATTTATTTTTATAAATTTTAAACAGATAAAATAAATATTGAATTGTAGCACAAGTAACACACGAGCAACAAAACTCTAAAAGGTGGCCGATACAAACGAACACACACACACTTCGACCCAAAATAGTAACCACAAATGGCTGGCATAAGTAGTCATATTGGCCATACACTTACATTTAAATAAATGCAAGTACTTGCTCTGGCTAGTATTATAACATTTACGACTGCTACTGCTATAGCTGCTACAGTAGCTTTAGCGCCTCCTAACCATATACTCGTATATTGTAATTTAAAAAACAAAATATAATATGTTGGAAAACCACTAAAAAAATTACTCTCCAATGATGCAGCAGAAATACAATCAAGATAACCTCAAACTGCAGCAAAAATTTACTATTTTTATTTCAGCAAAATGTTTATTAAATAAAACGAAAAACGATAAAAATGAAAAACGGAAATAAATTTCATTTCAAATAAAATAAAATATTTTAAAATTTATTTAACAGAAGAACATGTTTTTCTTACATGCAAAATGAATTGCTTTTTGATTGGGTGGGTTTCTGGTCATCAACAAACACCATCTTTGTAGCGTGTGATGGTTGCAAAAAGCAGCATAAATTTTTATAACAGATACTTTTATATGTTTGTAGCAAACTTTAATTGTATTTAAAAAAGTTGTGCAATAATTCTTTTAGAAATTACATGATTTGTGAATAATAATAAACTGAAAGAAAAATCAAAAAAATATTTCATAAATTATGTGAATTAATGAACTATTTTTAATGTATTAATGAAATTATTTCTTTATGAAAATATTCAGAGAATGTATTAAAAACATTTTTTTCGTATAGAGCTTTTTAGAATTAGTCCATTTAATTAAGCTGTTTGTAGTTTCATTTGAGTCACAGCTTAGCTTTGATATGATTTTTTCCAAAACAAACGCCAGCGAGAGCAAAATGAATGAAATTCCTAGTGTGTATCATTTTCTAAAGCACCCTTTTTTGTGTAATTAAGGTTGATTAGCCATTTTTTAATGAAAACATAAATCTGGAAGGCTTCTTGGCTTGTCTGCAGAAAACATCCAGGCCTTAGTCAGAAATCGATTGATAAATAGGTTTTTACACTACCCGTCAATTTACAGGGTCGTCTATTGGTGGTTAGGTTGCCATCAATTAAAACCATAATATTCCGTTATGCTCATCGTAATCGCCTACACACAGAAAACCAATTCGGTTGTGAGAACTAAATTTATCACCAGCCGAAAATTCAGTTGTGACAATAGAATTTATTAATTGTAACAATCGACATTCCATTATACGAACTAAAATTTACTTCCATCAACAATATTTTGAGCTGGATCAGTGGATATATATTTTCACAATTAAAATATCTGATAGTCAGAACTGAATTTTTGGTTGGTTACAAGTGCAGTTGTTACAATCAAAGTTGTTTTCTCAGTGTAAAGAGCAAACGCCTTTTAATGTATCATTAAACCGGAGTAGAAACGTGCACCAGCCCCTGAAGTTGTTAAGAACACACACAGAAAACCACTTCGGTTGTGAGAAATAAATTTGTTTTCAATCAAAAATTTAGCTGTGATAATCAAAGTTTTTAGTTGTGGCAACCAGTACTCGATAATGCTGTCCAAAATTTAGTTCTCTCAAAAATATTTTAAGCTGTATAACCGATATTATATTGCCGCAATTAAAAAATTCGATTATCGCAACTGAATTTTTGATTGGCAACAAATTTAATTCTCACAAGCGAATTTGTTTTCTAAGTACATGGCAACCGGTAGCCCCACGGAGATAGATTCATTGGATTGTTGGGTCATTGGATTGATGCTCACAATGCTGAACAATAAGTGTTAGGGTTCTAGGGACCGAACTTCGTTCTAATCTTGATATTCTGGGGTTGAAATCCTGGTTCGTTGGTCCGTTTGCTGGAATTTGTGAACACCCAGCATGAAGATGAGGCGGAATCTGTATCCAGTTACATGGTGGCTGTGGTTGCTACCTAAAGATACGAAAGAAAAAAGGATTTGTTGCCTTTGCAGGGAAATTTGTACTCTTATATACAAAGTCGCTCTGCGACATGGGTTTTAGGTCGGCCCAACTCCCTCAACAAAGAGGGTGTGTTTAACTTAACTTTACATACATAATGTGCTACCTCAGTTCTTTATTGCTCACAGGGGCAGCATTTGTTAGGCCCATGGTGGAATTAGGCTCTGACAATGCTAGCCGTAATCATTTACTTGTATTGTCCGAACGCCTTAATATATTTAAGAAGGTTACTCGTTTAGTTTTTGTTAATCCATCCATTAAATGTGCATCGAAAAATCTCTGTCTCGCAACAAGAAGAGCCAGATAACTATGGAGAAGGTAAAAATCAGTCTTCTCTTTGTCGGGTACCTGACAATCAGTGTAGTCAACTAAGTGATTTTAACACTATTTTTAGTGCTTTTTACAATTTTCAACAAGGATATTTTTTTAGTTAGTCCTTCTTCTACTGAACAGCTCGTGTTGTCTATTCTTAAAAAAAATATAGACTTTTTTTTAGGTTTCAGCACTTTTAAAAAATCCAAATTTGACAAAGCTGCCAACAACTGCGGATGTATGCTTTATATAAACGAGGTATTTAGTGATCGTCTAGTAACCCTTCCTATTTCTATTTAAAAAAATAAGTGTGAAGCTGTGAGGCCAACGAAACTTTGCCCAATTCGAGCTTCTATAATGTGACCTCTCAAAGATTTTACTGATGTATGGCGACTGATATTGATATAAAAGCCGCTCTAGCTAGTTTATTCACTGCCTTGTGTTACTTAAATCACCCTTAAAAGAAAAGTGTAACCAAATTGTTTGCTCTGGGAAATATTTTTATTCTTATTTGAACTCATTACTAGAAATTTCTATTATCAAAAAATATCTATAATCTCAATACAATGTGAAATTCAATAGTGAATAGAAACAGAAAATCAGCAGCAGCTGTGAAATTCTCACGATTCTTATTGAAATAGAAACTCTTAGAATTAAAAGACACAAGAGAATGAGAGGGTTGTAAATAGAGGAAGTCTTAATTTCCAGCATCATAACAAGCCACAATAACCAACCAACCAACCAACCAACTAACCAACCTCTTTTTTTTATAAGACAAAATTTGCTGACCATAATGGGCATTGTCATTGTAAAGTAAAGTAAGGAAAAGCTAAAGAAAAAAAATAAAGAAAAACTCAACAAAAGGAGTCACTTCTCAAAGTGGCAAAAAAAAAAAAAAATAATAAAATAATAAAAACAGAAATGCAGAAATATAAAGACATTTATTTGTTTGGTTGACTAATTCAATAAGGACGGTTTTCAAGCTGTTGCTGCTGTTAGTGTCACTGACCAGAAATATTGTAGTTTCGTTTAGATCATATTCATATGATTGGAATTCTTTTAACGAGTTGTGGTGGCCGACATTAAGCTTTAAACATACTTGTACCAAATGGAATGTCACATTTAATGTGCTATTCTCCAGTACTAATCTTTACCGTTTTTTTATTTTTTATTTTGAAGCAACCATGTGTTTGCCTGCTCTTTTGGTCCTTTCTCAGCTTATCATTGTTGGTGGTCAGGTTTATTACTACTTTTTGATGCGGTTCTTTTCAAGTCACAGTAGTGATTGTGTTGTGCTAAGCTGTATTATTTTGTTGGTCTGGCCTGCTCTGTTGTTAATGACAACAACTGGAAACGTGTGTAATAAGAGGCGCTAAAACTGTCTTGTTCAGTTCACTTAAGTTGTCTTGTTTATTTTGTTTGACTTTTTTTTTTAGTTTTTTAATTTGATCTGTTATCGGTTGCTTATTTTCACATTTCATTAACTTTTAGTTGACTCTTCAAGTTTAGATAATAAAATCATAAAACTGTGTTAGTTGAAACTGTGATTTCTTCTTAATACTGACTTGACTGACTGTATTGACCAAATATTTGGCGTTTGTTAGAAACTTTTTCTTAAAAGTATTCAATTCAGTTCTTAAGAATTTTTATTGCTAGCTAGAAAAAAAATTGTTTTAAACAAGTGACCACAGCAAAGTTTAGACTATAAAGATGCTTTTTTCATCTTCTATTCAAATAAAATTAATTTTCTAGTTATTTCTTTGTTCGCTAAAGAAGCTTTTTTTTGTTTGAAATTTGATATGTGTAATCTATACACTTTAAGCAAAGTCGCCATATGTTTTTGTATGGCATACGCTCATTTTTACACCCACTTTATAATAGAACCATTTAGACAGGTTGTTTTTAATAAATAAAATTCTATTTTTCTATACTTCAAGAAAGGTTTGCATATAATTTTGGACCAGCTAATGCTCACTTTTTAACAAAATAATTATTTTTTTTAATGATTAAAATTCTATTTGTCAACGGATTTCTCTGAAACGAAGATCGCCATATATCAAGCACGAGTACGTTTTTATTAGAATAAATTAGGTGGATTTTTTAACGATACCGACCAACATTGAAATATATTTTTGTATTAGGCGCGCACACCTTTATAGCCACTTTTAAATAAAAGAATTCAGATTTGCTCTTCAAATGTTTTCTTGGAAGTGTTATGCAAACACTCCAAGTACATTTGTACCAGCCACGCACACTTTCTAAAAACGATTTTTAAAATTTGTGTTTCAATAATTGAAAGACTATTTCTGCTTAACCTAAGAGTTTCAGCTCATTGTGTAAAGAAGTAAGATCGAGTAAAAACAGCTGGTATTACATAAAAGGTAGTCGAAAAACATACACAAGAATTTTATTAATTGAAATACAACTAGAATTCCTTTTGTTAAGTTATTTGGCTTGATTAGAAATGATGTTACTTTGCTGTGATAAAAACATTGAAACAAATTTCCTACGAGATTTTGGTCCCGTAATAAAAAGAATTATTTGTTTGGCCACTAAAAATATTCTTATTAATTATTATGCAGCTGATTCAATTTTCCAAAATTTTGTTGACATTTTCTAGCGAGTTATCTAGTGAATAGCTCAGCATACTTTGAATGTTAAAGTTTTTTAGTGTCTTTTGCAGTTTTATATTCTTTAACAAGAAAAAAAGTAAATATTTTTTCATTTTATTAATAATTTTGTGCACATTTTCGAGACTTGATTATTCACACTTAAGTTATTTTAATGAAATTTTTGTCCAAGAATTTTCAAGCCAAAGTGATAAAATATAAACTTCTGGCACACTCGACACTGAAATGAAATGAAACTATCAAATTGGTTTTCAAGTTATTTTTTTTACATTTTTAAATGACTAGTGTTTGATGTTGCCAACACAATAATTTGCCAACAGCAGAAACAACACACGAGTGCGCTAAAATTAATTTCTTTTTCTTTACTTTTTTTCTTTATTTTTTGTGTGTAACATTTGCAGTTTCCTTTACATTTCTCTACACAACGGAAACGTTAAGATAACGCAAAAATGCAATTTAAAAAGCAAGTGTTAATAGAATTTTCTTCTCTAAACTTCTTAAAAAAAAAGAAAGACAACAGCAACAACATCAAACATTTTCATATGGGAAAATTTCATAAATTTATAGACAGACCGAGACTTGTTATAAATGAAAAGGAAGTCAAGGCAAGAAATGTAAAAAAATAAACAGAAAAATTTCAAAAACACAACATGACTTTTAGCAACCACAAAACGACCTTAAAAAATATTTTTTTTTTTAATAAAGAAGTTGAAAACAAGTATAAATAAAATAGAGAAGCTGAGTGTTAAGAGAAAATTTAAAAATAATCAATTTCTTCAATTGAGCAAAGCATTCCTCAAGGAAACTGTGAACAGAAAAGCAAAAATGTGGTCAATTTGCCAAACTTTTTTCCACAGAACAACAACAACAAAAATGAAAAAAGAAAAAAAAATTATGAAAAAGCACATCCATACGAAAAGCTGGCTTTGGCCATTATAAACCCTTTAAAATGAAAAGTCAAGTACTTCAATCGTCATGTAAACAGTGAAAAGCAAAATTATTAAGACTTTAGAATTTTTACATTTTGTTGGGTAGTTAAAGTAAACACCTTTTCCCTCTAATTTATATTTTTTGATTTCTAAAATAGATAATTTTAAACAAAAGGCAATAACCCAAATTTCTTATTTTTAAAAATATAAAAATTCTTTCATCAAAAAGAATTTTTTATTTTTATTTGAAAAAAGCCACTTAAAGCAGTTACTCAATACTTTTGAAATAAAACTAATGATAACTTACTAGCAAATGCTAGCATTTGCCACTAACGACTAATATCTACTGCAGTGCGCCAATGAAAAGTAGACAAAATATTTGGTCTACAATAAAAGAAAAGTCCTCGTGACTTCTTAGTAGGCCCAAAATATAATCCTTCAGTTCCCATTCATGCAAATTATTGGTATAATTGTGATTGAAAGTATGTAGAAATTCCTGAATACCCGGTATTATAGTTCCCGAAATCATATAATTTCTTTGAAGAAATCTATTTCAAAGGCTTCTCAATACGAATCGTTAACGTCTGAAAAGGCTGCACAGAGAGTATATACAACCAGCTGTAATATATTTGGTTCAGTTTTGTTTCACCCAAAGCACTACACCCAGAGAAAAAATGATACCATCCGTTCACAAAATCGCCACAAACGATGCCAATAATGTATTAACCACATTTTTACTCACTTTGAGAATGCATTTTGTCATTTTAATAACGCATTATTGACAACATAGCGTTGCATAATTGACAACGAATTGTATCAAATTGACATCATACTGGTGTCAAAATGACAACATTTGGTGTCAAAATGACAACATTTGGTGTTAAAATGACAACATTTGGTGTCGCAATGATAAAATACGGTTGTATAAATGACAACATGTGTTGCTCACTTGATAACGTTTGCTAATAAGTTTTTCTAAGTTGATAACCAACCGTTGTCGATTTGTAAACGCTTGTTCAAATATTGAAAAAACAGGTTGTCAATAAAATAGACAACTGGATGATGTCAACATGACCACATACGTTGTTGATATTGCAACGCCTCAGTGTAGAAATTCTATAGCGAGAAAACACCTTCTATTGTGAGAATCCTATTTGCTGCCTATAAAATTCACTCTTCTCTGATGATATATTTATACCCTTATCAAATAAAAAAATCCAACTGAAAAAGGTTTCTGAAACAAAAAAAAAAACATAACTTTTTTCTGAGACTTATTTTTTCCACCACTGTATTTCATTGTGATATTTTTTTTTTTTTTTGGAAAAAGCTAGAAAGAAAGATAACGAAAAGGCTTTAAGTGTCTGTATAAAATAGTTATTGAGAAGTAATTGAAATGTTATGGTATTTTAGGGAATAGAAAACGAATATTAAACCCAACCAGTGTAATATAGTTTAGGTTAAGGAGTGTGGCGATTGTCTAGCATCTGTTCATAATTTAAAAATGCTCTAGATTATGCTGCTGTATAACGTAGTGATTATTGCTTTATTGAGTTGTTTTCAATTTAATTTTTTTTTTGCTTACACACACAGATGAACGTATTTATGGTTTATATTATTGCAATAAGAATTTTATCAATATAAACTTTTTAAAAGACATGCTCGTACTCATATAAAAGGATGTGGTCAACCAGGAAGAAGAAATTGTTTGCTTGGGTTAGACAAGTAATAAAGTAACAAGTGTTGTAATGAAAGAATTGAATTTTAAAAGGATTTTTTGGCAAGCATGAAATAAAAGCGTTCATTTCATTAGAAATTTATGATTTTTTTTTGGTTATTTGATATGTTTATTAAAACTCCTATAAATAAAATGTCAAGTAAAAGCTGAGAAACTGCCTATTTGAAGGCATTTAAAAAATTTTACAAGAGTAAAGCATATTTTCAGGAATTTTTAAAATTTTTCAAGTAAAAGAAGAAAGCCTATTTACAGGATTTTAAATTATTTACTTAAAAAATAACAGCTTACTTAGAAGAATATACAATTAATTATAAAAAGTGCAGTATATTTTAAATTAAAAGAAAATAAATTAAAATATTGTATAAAAGCTTTCAAACTAACTAGAAAAAAGGAAGGCATATTTGAAGGATTTTAAAAGCTTATAAATAAAGCCTGTACATAGGATTTTAAGCCAATTACAAAAGTAAACATATTTTAAGGGATTAAAAAAATAAAATTTAAAGCTTTTACAAACTTAAGACTGTATTGCAATAGTATATTTCAAGGAATTTAAAATTATTAAAATTAACTGCCAGGCTAATTATTTCAATGCGAATCGAAAGCGAAAGAAACCCAATTCTTCAAATTTTACTGAAAAGGGGGCTCACTAATTTCTGCCTTATCGTTCATTTGGCTTTATCTTTTTAATGTAATCGTTCTTAATAAACCACTGGAAACAACAACAGTTTTATAAAGAAAACCGGTGTAAACTAAAAATTTACTACTTAAACTCTCAACGAAAGGGAGCATAATATAAAACACAAATATTCGCAAAAAAAAAAAAAAAATTATAAACATAAAGCTTCAAATTTAATATGTTTAATAAAAAGAAAATTTTGTGCTGATTGTGAAAAAATCAATACTAGAAAATTGAAAAAAGTTTTAGTGTTAAATTAAGTGAGTTCTGGGCAGTTTGTATTGATTTTGTATGCAAATACATTCTAACGATAATAAGCTGAGCCGCAATTTTATACAGAAATGTTCGACATTCTTTTCATAAGAATTTTTAGGGAGCCGTTAATCATCTGCTTGTCGTCTGAAGTAGAAGCGAACAATAGTTTCCTTCATAGGAAGCTGGCTATAGTATTTGACAGAAATATTGGCATTTAGGTCCTTGGTGTCTATTCGACATCCCATCTGGTCGGAGAATGCCGGCCACCGTTAAATAGGATGACGGAACATTCGGTGGTCGTATAGACATGGGATCACAGTAGCGAACTGTAGGGCGGATAACCTAGCAAGAGAAGGGTCTTTTGCGAAGAGCACAGTCCAGATGAAGAAATGAATGGACCTGCAATACGTCGAGAATTATCTGGCTTAAACTAGATATCAATCGCAGCAGAGATTTGTTGGGACTTTAGAAAGCTCAGTTGAGAAATGTGGTGGCTGTAGTAATAGGCCACCGCAGTTTCGGCAGAGATGCTAATCGTATGGGTTTACCATGAAGTGGTTAAGACAAGGAAGATAAAGAAGGAGACTGTAGAACACCTTCTCTGTCGGTATCCTGCCCTGGAGGAACGGCGCAAGATCCACTTTAGAGAGTGCTACCTGCAGGGTCTCACTGCGCTGCCGATTATAAATGTCGACATGCTATATGGCTTCATTAGGAATAGTAATTCGTTGAAGTGACGGACTCATCGTCTTCTTCTATTTCTCTTGCTGTAATTTCTTTTTACTTTTCTATCTCTATTACTAATCTTCTTCACTTCCTCTTATATATTTATCACAAATGGAACCCAAATGAGCCCAGCATCGGTTTTTTTTTATTTGATTGCCCTGTGTAACCTAACCTAAGACTGGCTTTAAATATAAAATTTATCTAAACCTTTTAAAACTAAGCACAAAAATAAAGCATATTTTAAGGATTTTTAAGAAAAGGATGTCCAATTAATTAAAATATTACAGAATGCTTGAAGGAGTTAATTTTTTTTTTTTAACCAAAGCAAATTTTTAAGAATGTAAAAATAAATGTTTACCCCCAAATTCATAAAAAATATTATGTGCTTATTAAGGGCTTATTTGACAGACTTCTATGCAGTATTTGTCAAATAACCCCTTATTAAGCACATAATATTTTTTATGAATTTGGGGGTTAGAATTTATTGCAAAAGCTTATCATTTATTTACTTAATTCACTAAATATAATTCATATAAAAATTAAAGCCTACTTAACGGCTGCGAAACTAAATTTGTATGTAAAGCATATTTAAATGAGTTGTAAAACTAATTACAAAATTAGGGCATATTCTAGGGATTTTAAAAACCTAAAAATATCTTTTAAAACTATTATATTTTTATAAATTCATTAATTTTATTTGTTATATAAATTATACATTTAATATTTTATAATGTAAAAAAAAATGTTTTTGCCAATTGAATAACATTTAAATTACCATTGATAGCTTTAACTATTATAAACAAACAAACGAAAAATATATAATTAAAAAATCCTATTAAAAATATACACATATCTGTAATTTTTTTCTATTTACATTTTTATTATAAAATAAAACAAATCAAGTATATTTACATAAATTTAAATATACATTTAATACAATATATAAAGAACTGATTAAAAACTATACAATATCAATAATAAAATGTAAAATATTAAATAAAAATCAGCAGCTATAGCAAAAATAAACTATAAATTTTAATTGTATAAAAAACATTAAAGCATTCTAAAAAAAAAACAATATGAATAATTAAAAAGGCATTTAATACTTGTTGGGTTTTTTGTCTACATTTGCATTAAGTCACAAAGTGTGTATTCAACAATTATATTAAAAGTCACTGATTAAGTTAATCAACAAACATAAAAAAGGATACTTGTTTTAATAGACGTAAAAAATAATAAAAACATTAAAATTTTACTTATTAAAATAATAAAATAAACTGATGTTGTGAAAGTAAAACATATTTTAAAGGGTTTACTAAATAGTTTATATATATGAATTTACAAAATTTGGCAGAAAAAGAGACAAGGTATGAGGATTTTAAGGGTTGATTTTTAAAACATTTGTGTTTTGCAGAATTTTATTTAAAAAAAATTATGAAACAAATCTTTTAAAGAAATAGAAGCCAGAAGAAACAAAGAAGTAGAGAAATAATAAGAAAAGAGAAAGAAGATAAGTCCGTCAACTAAACTAATTGCTATTTCAAAGGAAGCCAGAGAGCATGCCGACCCATATAATCGACGGTAGAGTCAGTGCCTGCAGCTGATGATTCTTGAAGTTAAGAGCACTCTGTTTCTTCAGTACCAGACAAAGGCTGAGAACGTTTTCTAAAGTGCGCTACTCCTCTCTGTCTTGACAACTTCTCCAGTCAGCATTTGATGGCAAGCCCATTCTGCTCGGATGGTTGCGTTATTACTATTGTGTTACCCTAATTTATTTTAGTTTTTTGAACTTCCCCTTAGCAAAAATTTTGATCTTAAATCATAAACTTTATGTGGTACTTATCTATTAAAATTATTCTTTTACTCTTCAGTAAGAATTGCAAAATTTTGTAACATATTTAACGCCTACCAATGAAGCACGTGCTGCTTTTGTAAATCTTTGCCAATTTGCTGTTCAAGTCCTCCTCTTAAAAGCTGATGTAATCATTTTTTTTTTTTTTTTTTTTTTTTTTATTATTACAAAAATTTATTCATATTTTATTTTATTTTATTTTTTTCTTAGTACAGGAGGTACACTTTTGTTGGCTTCTCTTAACTTAACAAACAATTCATGTCTATTAGTGTTGAAAATATCAAATAAAAATCATAAAAAGGTAGGCGCTTTAAATATACGAGAGCTGGCTGGCAAATAAGCCAGGAAACAAGATGGCAAAAAAAGAAGAAAAAAATAGAAAAAGAAAAATTGAATAGAAAGAATTGTTTAACATAAGCCCAAGATTTTTTCTTATTTTTACGAGAGATTGTATGAATGAGTAAGTAAAGCTTCCTTCAGTCAGACAAATATTTAAATTGCCAGCATTTTGCTTTTTTCTTGCTTTAACTTGAGAATGTGTCTAACTAACAGTGTGAACGTCTGTTTTTTTATGTTTTATTTTTGTGTGTTAGCACTTCCTTTAATAATTTCAATTTGTTTTACTTAACTAGCTTATGAGCTGTTAAGTTTTCATAAACTTAATTCTCTCTGTTGTTTGTATTCAATTGAATAACTTTTGGCTACATCAACTGCCACTAAACTAAACATTTTCTTTTTGTATTAAACCTACTTAAAATGAAAATATTTTTAATTTAAATCCATTATTGTTGTTAGTCTATTTTGTAATTATTTTAAAATATTTAAATGTTTTTCTTTTGCTACATTAATTATTAGTGCTGATTTAAACAAAATTTCATTCTACATTTATTATTATAATAAATAAATGATTATAGATTACCTGGCATTAGAAATTCCCATATTTATTATTTTTTTTTATTTTTAATTAAAATGCTTGCATGGGCAGATGCCACAAAATTAAATTTAAAATTTTTTAGGTGTGAACATGAAAACATAAAATTTTGGTTTTGAAATACAAAACTATTGGCAGAGGAGAGTTTTGTAATTTATTTCAATTGTTGTTTATTTAGCTTAATAAAATTGTAGCGAAGTGAACAATAACTGTTTACGAAGCTAAAGGTAATAAAATATTTAGTTCTCTTGAAAACCAACACATAAAAATTAAATAAATTAATAAAAATGTTTTTTTTTTAAAGAGTCGATAGTAAACTTAATATGGCCTATTACTACAAGTTACAAGTCTACCTGACGCTTTATTTTATTTGGCGACATCGACACAACTAGGCCCGTTATCATTTAAAGTTAGGGTTTTATGGGGCAAATAATCGGTTTTTAACTAAAACTAAATTTAGTTGGATGGTTAAGGATATACTCGTACACATTATTTAATTTATCGTTATTTGTAATTTAATGTCCTACCAAAAGCTTGATATTTGACTTGTAAACTATTAGCGCCTATTCAGCGATTTTGAAGGAACATTTTCGTTCGCATGCTAAGCCAAAGAAATTTGATTTGGGTTCAACTAACTTACTTCCACACAAATGGTCATGCGAACGACAACAAGAAAGACAACGTAAGTACTTTCATACGAAATCCGATTCAGCGATGTCGAAAGCAATGACGCCATTGCGAATGCAAATGCCAAAATCAGTCATTTGTTATTTTGTTGTCGCATACATACCAAAATGGTTAAAAATAGTTTTAACAAAAAACTTTAAATATTCAAAGCAATAAAATTTAAAAAAATGTGTGTATAAATAAGCAATTATATAGAAAAAATGGTTTTTCGCACATACGAGTACACTTCAGTGTAAATAATAATTCAAAAATTTTATTTATTTATTAATTTCATCTACAGAATAAAATTCTTACAGATTACTAATTATAATATTTAAATAAAAGTAACTTAAATAAACTATAACTTAAATTAAAATTTAAAATGGGCTTAAAGCTATTACATAGGTGCAAACACCGTGTAATAGGCTCATTTAAGGAGTAATTTGATTTATGAATACGTTCCTCAAACATGCGATTATTTCGCAAAACTCTTGGAGGGCATTATAATGAAAAAAAATCTATTATTTCAGGACAGTTTATATTCCCAGATATTACATTCGCTTAACAACTGAAGACCAAGTAATTTTCTTTTGATGTTGTACGATGGTAGTTCACAAGGCCATATTAACTTTAAAGCAGTTCTGGTAAACAGTTTTTGAATGGCATGCATAATACGGACTCCATACAATCGAACAATATTCAAGGACACTCCTTACTAAAGATATATACAATGATTTCAAAGTGTAAGCATCTCTAAACTCGATAGAATTTAGACATGAATTTGGTTATGAATATGTGCACATGTATTCAAATACTTTTTTTTTTCATACTATACATGCCCAAACAAATTAGTAGTGCCTATTTCTAAAAATTTCACTCAAAATCATAACAAAAACTGAAATTTGTCGACTTGGCGGCATCTGACAAACGAAAGAAAGCTGTCTTTATCGCTGAACTCAAATTTATTCGAATAAGAGTGCTTTGCTTTCGTTCGCTTAGGATTTCTCGTGACATCGCTGAATCGGCAGTTAATTTTAGCTATCGGTAGCTTATAATTAATTGTTTATTGTATGTAAATGTCAATAATGTTTTAATATTATTAAAAGTCAATTTTAGCTGCCAAAGAATACTTTTTTTATACAATCTATTAAAAATTGCTTATTTCTCTTTTCGAATGTAATTTATACTAATCAGAGAAGCATTAACTCGCCACTCAGTCATTTCAGGTACAAAGCTCTGTTGGCCTTATACCTATAAAACCAAAATAGTGTCGGTTACTTAATTGTGAATAAAATCAGTTTTACGATTTTAATAAAATAAAAGCAGCTTTGTTTGAGACTTATGTATGAGACTATAAGTTTGCAGAAAAAAACGGCGAGTTGTCATCTTTTTATATTTTTTTAACAATTAAAAAAATTTTTTTTTTACTAAAAAACCTTTTATTCCAGCACATCCTTTACAATATTTATAAAGCTACTGCACTACATTTAAAACAATGTAGGTACCAGCGTTGCCATTTTAGCCTTTTTAAGACTAGATTTAGAATGTTTTTCTCGCATTTAGTGTCAAAATTTATGATTTAGTCTCTAGCTTTTTCTTAGTCTCTTTTGTTTTTAAAAATAGCCTTGAATAGCCTTTTTTGGAAAAATGAAAACAAATCATACATAAACAAACTGAGACTGAAACCGAATTAGTTAAAGTAATATTTTCGCTAAGACTTTGATATGTAAATTGATAAATTGATCGAATGAAAGTGATTTCATAAGAAGAGAAAAGTAGTAGGCTTCTAACTTGTAAAATTAAAAGGCACTTTATTCCTAATTTATTAATTAATTGCTTCATTTAGTATTTAGTTGTCGAGTACTACCCTTAGTAAAGCTGAGGTTGCTCGCTTTTGAGGACTATAAAGCAAGCGAAATTGCATTAAAAATCGAAAAATAAATAGTTACTTAAATAAATTTTATATATTATTTTTTATTTTTTAACATTGAAGTGGAAAAATAATTCGCTTATAAATATTTAAAGGCATGTGGAAAACGAAGTTATTTTCTTTAGTTTTTGATATTTCATATGTTTTTTGGTGGTTTTTATTTAAACTATAATTAATGTTTTTAATGTAATAAAAAATTAAGAAAATTTTACATTTTAAGCTGAAGGTTTCTAACTTTTTTCTAGATTAATATTTGTTGGAGTAATTTAACCTTTTCTAGCATATTTTTTAAGGAAATATAGTTTATTTTTTTTCTAGCTCTTGGCAATGCGAATTAAAGGAATTGTTTTTAATATATGTTCTTTAAAATATATCCTGATAAGCTACTCATTCAATTGATAAACTTCTTTATAAACAAAATTTTTATGGATTTTTATCTTCGTCTTAGAGAAAGTGTTAGCATGTTTTTTGATTTAAGTTTATTTTTTTGGTGATTACGTTTCTAATACATACACCATACATGTGTCGAATAAGCGATGCTCATCTGTCCATCTGCCTATCCACCTCTTTGTCTGTCCGTTTAGTCGTTGCAGTCCACTTTCTGAAATCCTTTGGCAACGTACAGAAAAACTTAATATACCAATCTATCATTTGTTGCTGTCTTCAGATTGCTATTAAAATTCAGCCCGATGGGTTCATTATTAGCAGGGCTATGAGTCAAAGCCTTTTTTACTATTTTTTTGAATGGGGTTTTTTTAGCGTTTATTGTCTAAATTACAAAACCAAAAAAAAAACATATCATCCATTTGAAATAGAACTCAAAATACAGGTGGAATTTTAGTATTTTATTAATTTCTATTTGTTTGTATATAATTTATAGCATTTGACCACCATTCTTAAAAAAATTTTCTAAACGTTTATACTTTTTATTTTATCAGAGCTTTATTTTTGAACACGAGTATAGAAATAATAAAAACAGCTGAGAAAATCCAATTAAAATTTTAAAGATTGTAATATAGTGTAAAAGCCCGGTACGATTTTTCGATATTCGCATCAAATACCATTTGATTTTGCTATTTCAAAATTTAAATATAATAAAAATCAAACTAAAAAGATTTGTAAGGAGAAAATACGACTGTTACTTTTATATTTTACTTTTTTACTTTTTCGTGTTATTTCTTTCGAGACCTAGAACTATAGCACTATATTTGATCGGTTCTAATTGAAGAATTAATCATAAATAGTACAATAAAAGGGTGTCCCAATAAGGATGCAAGATTTAAATTTTAAATAAATGACTGATGCAACAATTGAATAGTTTCTGTGGCTGTATGACATGTGGCGCTGTCTTGTTGAAACCACAAGCCCTCCACATTCATTTCTTCAATTCTAGGCAAGAAAAAACTGGTTATCATTTCACGATACCGAATACCATTGACTGTTTGCGCTTGACCTGCCTCATTTTCATAAAAAAAGGTACAATGATTCCTCCAGCCCAAAAACCACATCACACAGTGACACGTTGAGGATGCATTTGCTTCTCGTGAATCACTCGAGGATTTCCCTCACCCCAAATGCGACAATTCTGCCTATTGACGAAGCCATCAAGATGGAAATGGACCTTGTCACTGAAGATGATTTTATCGGCAAAATCAGCTTTTCATGTTGTCTCTCCTATACCCAATTAACGAACTCCCTTCGCTGTCCATGGTCATTTTTTACTAACCTCGTACCTTCTACTAGCAAACAATAACAATTGTTCAAATGTCAAACAATGACACTTCGAATGGCGCCAAATTTAAATCTTGCGTTCTTGTTGGGACACCCTTTATATACTTTTGAGTTAATGAAATCGTAATGTAACTTTGCGAACACATGAAACCAGACAAACGGTCCTATACAAACTTGTGTATGATTGTGTCTCTTTTAAATACCTTTTGTGTAGTATAACTATGAATACAGAAATCTTATTGAAAGATAGTTCTGATCTTTATCTGAAATTAAATGTTTCAGCATTTTGTTTGGCTTTAAAAATGTTTGCAAACATTTTAAATTAAATTTCATTTAAAGTATTTTTTTTTTTCTTAAAATTTTTGTTTAATATTTAAAAACTTAGTACCCACCGACATTTTAATGGTTTCAAAATCAAGGATTCTAGAATGTATTTTTTTGTGAATGCTGTTAATATGAATTTCTTTAACTGAAATAATTATTTATTTTAGAATTAACAAAAAGCACGCAAAGAAAATTATTTTAATCCATATTTGCCATTTCATTAAAAAACCTTTTTTTTTATTTTATATATTGTGGGATATTTAGGAAGAAAGTGCCAAATTAAAAATATGAATTTTAGGTATAAGACTCGGCACAGCCGTATTTATTTTTTATTTAACTTTAGCTTTTTTCTAGTTTACTTATCAGGTTTGTTCTGGTACTTACCTGCAAATAGAGAAAAATAATACAACAAAAATCAAATTTTTTTAATTGAAATAATTTTTATACGGAAAAAATAAAACGACTGCAATATATTTTATTTTAATTCTATATTTTTCTAATTATAAACTTAGCAAACGAAAGTACGTACTCATACTCGTATGTATGAGTATGTGCTTGTACAGTGTGCACTGACTGCTGCTGCACTGCAGTAATAAATTAAACTTCATTCATTCAATGTTTTTATTTATTTATTTTTTTTTTTATAGAATTTTTTTCTTGTATGAACAACAGCAACTCATATTGAATATTTATTATGAAATCTGCTACTGCTTGTTGTTTTTTTTTTCACATAAAAAGTTTGGTTGGTTAGTCAATATGTGCAGCAAAACGTTTTGCTACTCTTTTTTTAAGGACTACAATAGTTTTTGGTGAAATTGCTTGCTTAGCAAACATTTTGCTTTAAAAAAAAAGAAGTTCTATTGCTTTGCTCTGGCTAATAAATTACTGCATCTTTTTAAAAGATTTAATGAGAGATTCATTCCCGACATTGAAAGAGAAATTTAACATACAGTTAAGGGAAAGACAGTATTAAAATTGTTTCATTAATTAATAACGATATGGTGTTGGCCGATCGAAGAGTAAAAGTGCGTGATACTGTTGATGCCATAGGCATTTGATATGGCAGTGTGGTTTCAATTTTAAAAGATCAGCAGGGTTTAATAAAATTGTCTGCAAGACGGGTGCCGCGTTTGCTCTCAATGGACCATAAACGTAAGCGTATGAAGTGTGCAGTCACAATGGCAAAACTCTATGAATTGGGTTATGAATTGGTACCTCATCTACCATGTTCTTTGGATTTAGCCCTTAGTGACTACTTACTATTTCCAAACTTAAAGAAATGGCTCGGTAGAAAGAGATTTAGCTCCAAAGATGAAATTATTGACCAAGCAAATGCCTATTTTATAGAAATCGGAAAATCCTATTTTTTGGAAGGGATACAAAAACTTGAGAAACGTTGGAGTTATTGATCCGCCCTCGTATTATTATTATTTTTAATCAGGGCCTATAAACCGCCGATCTAAAGAATATTTTGTACAGCCCTTCAGTGCTGTGTTCAAATTCCAGTATTTCAGTATTCAAAAATTGTCTGCTGGGCCCTCATTGATGCTTTTTTTTTTATTATAAAATAAATGTAGTTACAGTGTGTTTAAAATATTTTTGTGTGTTGTTGTTTTTTAATTTTTTTTTAAATTTCAATGATTTATTGCTCAAGTAGCGCTAAATAAAAACCCAACAGCATATTGTTCTAGAAGCATAAAAATGTATTTCATATTAAAAAAAAAAGATATTTTATTTTAAATATTTTTCTCTTTAGCTTTAGGTTTTAGCCAGAATTATATTTGCTGTTAAAAAAAGCCACTGTTTGCTTGCTCTTCTGTTAAACATTTGTAACACTTTTTGTGTCATAAACAAAATAATTAAAAAAACAAACAAACATTGATATATATTCTATTTTACACAAATAATTGATATGTCATGTTATTTTTCTTTTTGTAAATTTCTCTTTTTCATTACAATTTATGGTTTTTTCACACTCAATTGATAAGAAAAAAATTTTAACTTTTTTAAATAAAAATTATTCACTTGTAAAAATTTTTCAAAAATAATTGACAAATGAAATTACATATATTTATATATTTATATACAAACATACATACATATAACTGCAGGTGAGTAATTTGTTATATTATTCAAAATGATAGAAAGTTAGGTTGAGTTAAACCGGTAGAGGCCTAAATGGTGCTTTTTCAATGCCCTCCTACACATTTGCTTAGTCAAATACAACTTTCACAACCTCCCTGTTTCTATACAAGTCCCTTTGTGAGTGCACCACGCAAACTAGTTTTTTAAATTTTGTTTTGTGACCCATTTGTTACTCAAAAACGTAACAAAAATAATTTTGCTTATCACATGGACCATAGTGAAATATTTTCCATTAAATAGTTAATTGCTATAGTTTATAAGAAAAAAACCCTCTCTAAGTTTTATAGAAATATGAATCACATGTGTCTTATGAATTTATTTCAATACACAATGAAGTCGGTAAATTTTTTCTTATTGAGAAAATTTGATTCGTAAAGCCTATAATATTTTTTTTTATTATTAGTTAGTTTTATTTAACCATTTTCTTTTAAATAATATGACTATTTTGTTAAGCTTGAGGTCTTATTTTTCAAAAAATTTGTTTTTATATCGATATTTCGCTCCAATTTGTGGAGCTTCTTCAGGATATAAAAATAAATTTTTGAAAAATAAAACCTCAAGCTTAACATAATAGTCATATTATTTTTTGTTTATTTTGCAATTAATTAAACGTTTCATTAAAGTTTTTTATGAATTTTATGTTTTTATTTAATCTTTCTATAAGAAAATTACAATAAGTATCCAAATCTTAACTATAAAAAAAGAAAAAACTTAGTTTCCTGTACTCAAATCTTAAGAATAAAAAAAAATTGATTACGTATAAATAAAAAAGTTAGATGTCTTTTTTCTCACTAGGCTCAAGGTATCACTTCTCTTAAGGCTCCTGTGTTCCTCAATTTTCTACCGAACCGTTAAAATTTCTAAATCTCTGTGGATATTCTCATTTCTTATATACTAGGGGGCGCAGACTATTGTCCGTAAAATATTCGACTGTCTTATTTGTAACATTTGGATGTTAGATGCTCACAAAGTGCCACATAGCTGAATGCGGTATATCTAAATTGAATTAATAATAGAACTTTATATTCCAAAGAAAGAGATGAATATGGACCTATGAGCCACATTAATTGAGCTGTTTTTATAATAGACTTATACCTGAGATTTTGGCCTCAATGTGACGTGACCCTGTTTGGCGTCTGTCTAGATGGATTCCTAGATATTTAAATTGGGTTTATACCTGAACAATGACGTTATTTACTTTTATTGGCGGACAAATTTCATTCAATGGATTTACTTTTATTTTCCATTTATTTAGCCAACCTTCCAGCTCGTTTGTATGAGCTTGTAAGTGCTCAGATGCATTTCCTGGATCTTTGTTCAAACTTAAAAATGCCGTGTCATGTGCAAATGTTGACGTGATAGTGTTTCGATTTGTAGGCATATCGGATGTATAGATGATGTATAAAAGCGGGCCAAGTGTACTTACTTAGGGAACGCCTGCACAAATCTTCTTAACTGGTGCAAATCATAAGTAAGTAATTAAATTTTTCATTAACTTAATGAAATTCATTCACTTTCTTTTGCTAAAAAAACTCCTGAAACTAGGATTTTCCATAAATCTATTAAAATTTTTCAGAAGTTTTCTCTCTGACAGAAAGTTTAGAATAGAAATGACTATTCTGGTAGAAGACCTCAAGCTTAGTAAACTAGTCCTTTTAATTATATCTTATTTTATTTTGCATTCCAAATTGTAAGTAAACTTGAGTGAAATTGTTGTCAATTGTCAACAATAATTTCAACTTTATTTGATTATAGTCATTTGGACACATTAAGTCTCCTAATTTTAAATTCCATCAATCACGATATTTTAACTCACTTTATGTCACAGCCCAAATTTGAATATTCGATAGTAAATATAAACATTTTTTTTATTTTTTTTATATTAGAAAATTACAATTTGATGATTTTTCATGGCCACACCTGCCGAAATTCCATTTTTTAAAATTCACAGCATAACACTGAACCCTAGTAGCGCTAGATCAAGCTCATATCGTTTAAGTCCTTATCATTCGTTCTATAACAAGCAACAGATTTCTTTCTGCCTCGCCTTTTATTTATGAAAACCAAAATTAAACATTATGGTCACGTTTCCTTCAAAACAAAAGCATTTTTTGTCTTCAAATAATTAGTAAGAAATTCAACAATAGCCGTTGCTCTCAAAAATAAAAATAAAATATCCCACAGCCAACTATTTATTAATAAAACTCTAATTAAAATGTTAATCCCAAGAAACATTTTTCTTTTTGTATGTTAGAAGACTTTCAATTACTGAAAGCTAAAACCACACAAAAATAAATGGCATTTAGAATATTTAAATAAAATCATTTCAATAAGTGTAAAAATAAAATGTGTTTGAAATATTAATTCTCTTTTAAAAGGGCTTTAAAAGTAAAAGTTTAGGAAATGAAATTGTGAACAAAAATTCATTGAGCCTATTAATTTTAATAAACATTTAAAGCACCAAAAACAAAAAAAAAAAAAATAATAAAAAAAGCCGTCAAAAATAAACGGTAGAACAGTCAGTTACTGGTGTTGATGGATTTAAATAAGCGGAAGCTTATTTTTGAAAGTAATAAAACAACAACAATTTGAAATATATTTATTTCCAATTTTATTTACTTTTAAGTAAATAAAATAATTTATAATTTTCAATGATTTTTTTATTTTTTTTTTGTAATTTTAAAAATGATTTGAATTTAATTTAAATGAATTCAAAATAGAACACATTATTGAGCCACTAGAAAATAATTTTAAAATTTTTTAAATTTAAATTTGAAAACTGAAATGAAAAATATGAGGCAAAAAAATGAATATAAAAAATTTTTTCTTTATTTATTTTGCTGTTCAAAGACATCTGTTGATAAATCAAACGATTTACGATGTCTTTTTATGCAGAATTATAACAACGAACATACGTACCAAATGAATATGGTCTTTCTTTACTTGGGAGACGTTAGCAAAATTTTTGCATAAATTAAAATAAGAAAAAAAAGTTAAATTAAAATAAACAAAAAATTCTTCAAACTGTCCAGTGCCAAATGAAATGAATGAACGAATGAATGAAATAAAATCATACGCACTCATGACAGCAAGATAGACGACAACTTAAACATTTTTACGGACTTGAGTCAAATAAGCAAACCAGGCAAACAAACAGTAATGATATTCACTTTGAATATAAATAAATAAATAAATTAAAAAAATAAATTTTTTTTTAGTTGATCAATTTTGTTAATTTTTTTTTTAATTATGTTCTTCAGTTAAACAAAAATTTTACTTTATTCGTTAATCAAATTGTGGCAGCATATCTACCTTAAATGTTTGTTTGTTGTATTACTCGTATCTTATATTGGTTTGATTAAATCAACTCAAAAATACTTAAGATATTGAAACGTCTGAATGCAAGTATTAAAATTACAACACGTACGCGTTTAAAAGAAGTTAAAAAGGCATACAATTATAATAAAATAAAAATGAAGCATAATTTTGAGTTCCTTTAAAATAATAAAAACAAAAGAAAAAATCGTGAAATTATAAAATTTATTACAAGAATGTTTAACAATTTGTTAACATGAACAGTAAAGCCCCCTTTATTTTTTGAAAGCATGCCTTAAATTAATGACAATTTAAGAGTCTATTAAACAGAATACGTTTTATTATTTTATTTTTTTAAGGTTTTTATATTATAATTCAAGAAAGAAAGCTTTCAAAGTTTGTATTGTATAGATTTTATGTTGTGATAAATATTAACCAATAAATTTTAAATAGGCAAAATTTCTAAATTAACAAACTTTTTTTAAAGTAAGAAATCAAGGTAAAATTTTATTCATAATTGGAGTGACTAAGAAGTAAAAACAAGAATGTCGATCAGTGCGTCAAGCATGACGCTTACTCTCAAAAGACCTTCGTTGGGATCAGAAACAAAAAACTTTAAGGTTTTATAATTTTCTTTAAGTTCACTAATTTACTAATATTTATTATTACCCAAGTATAAATGAAAACTTTTTGCAAGTTTCCGAGATACACTATTAATTCCTCAAAACGATGTGTCATATTTGAATACATATAAAGAAAATTCGAAATTCAGAACTAAAATTTTTTTAAGTCTAGAATAGATCGTTTTTAAATTGTCTCACTTCAGATACTAAAAAGTTGTGACGGAAAAAAATTTTTTTATGCCAAATTTTTAATTAAAAAAAATTATTTAAAATAAAGTAAAGTAAAAATTCTAGCCTACTCTACTGAAATCGACATACAACTTCTAATTTTATTTCCATTAATTGACGCCAATTCATTACTTCAAAAATTGTCAAGCCATAGTCTGTCAAATACTTGAGACACGTCAATGTAATATTTTTTTTCTTCAAAGGTGGTGCTAATAACATTTATGAGTTTGTTCGATTGTGCTATCTTTTCTTTAAAAGCCAAATTGATGGCTTGGAATATATCCATTTTCGTTTAGTATGAGATTTAGCTTACCCATCAATAATTTTTCAAAGAGTTTAGACATGTTAGACAAGAGACTTAAAATTCTATAAGAGTCTACTTTTGTGTGATCTCTACTGGGGTTTGATATCATGGTAATCAATGAAACCTTCCACTGAGCTGGATAGTATTCAAGCCTTAATAAAGCATTGATGATGAAAAGCAGGAGCTTTTTTGTGGTTAAAATATTAATGATATTTTCAACGTCATATATACTGAACGTGAATGGTGCAGCTGCACTAATTACTAAGCGCGGGAACTCAGCCGTATTATTAAATATTTTTGGAGCAAATACTTTTTTTCAAATGGCTTACAAAAAGAACCCCTGTTGTAGAATCATTTCTTGCCCATTCGCCGTTAGAATCCCCCAAGCGCGGCTTACGAATTACAGGTCTTTTAAGATTTTTAGTTCCTCGCCATAATAAATAGCGGTTTTGTAGAAAAATTTTCAAAAGATGCAATTCGTTGGGACTCTAGGAGCTGTCATAGCTGTTTTGTGAGTTGCTTTAACAATTTTTTTAATTGTGGTTTTTAAATGCTCACTTTAAAAGAAAAATAATTAATACACTTTGTTGCGATTTGGTTTAAGTAGGATAGAAATTTGTCATGTAACAGGGTTAAGTTAAGATACGCAGAGCGCCCTAAGAAAGACCATAGAATTAAAAAAAATAGCTATAGAGAGTCAAACAGAGGAACCAGAGAAAAGCAAGATAAAAAAAGAAGAAGAAAAACTAAAAAAGAAGAAGAGTTCATCACTTGCTGTTGCTCATGAAGCCAGATAGCTTATGATCCTGTGGGCTGCCACAGTACAGAAAGCCGTGCAGATAGAGTTGCTATATTAGCGCTCGAGATTTAACTACATCTTTGTTAAAGTTTTAAACAAAATGCTGATGCCATTTCAATTCTCTTTCTTTCACTGAGATGATTTAAAAAAAAAATTATTTCTTTAAAGAAATTATTGATTTTAATGTTCTGCGCCAACCGTAGTTATGGGCCTTGAGCTTGGCATTTCAAGCAAATTGCTAACAATTTTGTTAACAGCCGTTTCTTTTAATAAATTTATTATAAATTATAGTTTCCATAAAATTTTTGCTACGCTAGTCACATAAATATTTTTCATGTGAAATAATTAATAATAAATTGCACATACATACATACTTTTAATTTAATAATTAAATATAATTGCTTTTTCGCTTGTTAAAATATTTTATTATTTCGTATGAAAATTAATTGTTTGCTGACAGCAAATATCGAAGGAAACGTATCATTAATCATTGCAAGGGTTTATTGCAAATAGAACAAAATTAAAAAAAAAATATTTTTCTATGCAGTCGATTGTTTTGTATAGTGTCATAACTCAAAAAACATGATTCAACATCTGTTGTTTGATATCTAGTAATTCTGGCATCTAGGCATTCTGAGAGCACAAATCTCCAGCAAAAACTTTATATGAAGTACATTTTAACATTTTTCAAGGTGTGATCTATTTTTCTTTTAATTTGAAACAAATTTTTGTTCTCTCTTTGCGTATTAAATCATTTGGATATGAAATTGAATTTAAAATATTTAACAAACATTTAGTTTTCGCTTACTGAGGTCAGTTATTATCTTAAAATATAATTTAAGCACAAAATTCTTATTAAGTGTTAAGTCAATAAATAATTAAAAATTGATAATAAGTGAATTTTTTTTTGCACTTGTTAGATAAATTTTGCTATTAAAAAGTAAATTTTTTAATGATTTAAAAGTTTATTTAAAAAAATTTTTTTAAATAGTACAAAACTTATAAATTAATTAATTAAATTTATGTAATTATTTATCTAAACTTTTATTTTTATATATAATTATTGATTATTGATTTTTAGTCTTGTTTTTTATAAAAATATTTATTATTTTAATTAAAGTGATAATAAAAATGTATTAAAAAATCAAGGTAAATTAGTTTTATATTTTACTGTGTCATCAGTTATTTTAATTTCTGTTAAATTACCTTTAAAGCACTTAAATAGTCATTACAAATCAAATTAGATACTCTTACTTTAATAGAAAATACTTTCTAGCCCTTAAATAAAACTAGAAACCTAAATATATTTGGTTTGAAATTACTGAAACTAAAAGTCAAATTAACTAATCATCGATTAGTTTTGCCTTATGCCGCTTATTGTGCGGATTAGCAACCTAAACTGCACTTCCGCAAAATACCCAATTAACTTTGAATAATAAAAAAAAAAAAAAAAACAAATAAACACTTGACTTACAAACATATTTAAATTTCTATTGACAAAGAAAAAAAAGAAAAAAAAAAGACGGACTCTTAATAAAACAAAAAAGTTAAAAACCGCAGCTGTTAAAAAAAAGCACAGAAAAATAATTCGTGTAAATTTAAATAAATTCATTTAAAATTTTACTACTGCCCAGTGTCAAGTTCAATTATGGAAATAAATAACTATTAAGCACCTGCCCTGTCTGTTTATCTGTCTGTCTGTGTATCGGCTTGTGTGTTTCACACACTTTTGGTTGAGTGCTAACAAATAATGGGCAAGTAAACGGACACACGCAAAAAGTTTTTAGCCAAATAACTATTTGTTTATTTTTTCCAATTGAAATTGCAAATCAGGAGTAAATATATGACAAATAATTGATTGAAAACCTGTAGAAACCGTTTCACTTGCAAGCACTTAGAGAAAAACTTGTCTGCATGCATTATGCGGGTCTTAGACTAGGTATAATACAAGCTTTAAGATTTCCATTATATATTGAAAGAGCAAAATCAAATCTGTCGGAAAATCATACGGGGTTTTTACACTATAATACACGCTTTAAGATTTTAGTTTGATTTTGTCAACTGTTTTTGTTATTTCTTTGTTAGTGTGCAAAAATGCAACTCTAATACTATGAAAAGTATAGTAAACGTTTAAAAAATTTTGTAAAAATGCCGAGAGCCATACGACTGTCAAATTTTTATCCGTTTTTGATTTATTGTTTTCAAACTATTCTACTTTTTTATTTTATTGAAATTTTTGACAAGTTCTTTTACTTTCAATAAGTAGGACTTAATATAGGCATTATGAAAGTTAAAAAATACTTGACTTAAAATTAAAAACTACAAAAAAATTTAAAGTAAAAATTAAAATTAAAATACCTATAAAAGTTAAAAATTTTTTCTCAGTGTAACCCTAAAAATTTAAAATAATAAAAATACTTAGAATTCTTACTTTATTTTTTTTTAAATGTATCTTTAAAAATTTAAGCTAAAATATTTTTCCAATTTGAACTTTATTTTTTCAGTGTATTCCTAAAAATTAATATTTATAAATTTTAACTTAATTTTTATTCAATGTGTTTCCAAAATTTTTATTTAAAATATTCTTTATACTGTATTTTTTCAGTGTAATTTCTAAAATTTTAACTTTAATTTTTGTCAGTATATTTTCAAAACTTTTAATTAAAATGAATTTAAAACTTTAACTTCCAAAAATTGAAATTAAAGTATTTTTGTAATTTTAATTTTATTTTCTGTCAATGTAGGCCCAAAACTTATAATTAAAATATATTTAGAACTTAAGCTTTAGTTTCTTTCAGTGTTTCCCTGTTATTTTATAATCAATCTACAGGTGTTGCTCATCAGTTTTTTGTGTCTTTAAATTTTTTCGTTTGACCTAATTAGAATATTTTTTTTTCAAGCCACGTACTTTGCAAATTATTTAACAGCAAAAGAAAAAAGATTTTATAAATTAAAATTACAAAATGGTTTTCTGTTTAAATATGTTAATTAACGATGTTAGATGTTACAAAAAAATTCCCTCTTCTTGTTATTGATTCATTTGATTTTTATTAAAATTTTTGCAAGTGTTTAACAAACCATTAAATTATGTTTACTATTTAACAAAGCATTTAAAATTGAAAATCGTAAAACTGCTAAAGTCATAAAAGAAACTGAAAAACAAGCGGCGCCTACTTAGGCAAACAGGCAGTTTTTTATTTTTTATTTTTTTAATACAAAAATAAAATTAATTTTACAGCATGTATGTACGAATAATAAACAGAAAACCACGCATTCTCACGCATTTTATTAATAGTTTATGGGTAAAGAAAACAAATTTAAAACTAAAAAAATAACAACAATATATTTTATTATTGCGCAGGCGCAGCCCTATCAGAAAAGTATAAAAAAAACTAAATAATTCTTAAGAAATAACTAGGTAGGGACATTTTCAATTTATTGTAGGCATTTATGCACATTTACAGGGATAGACTGCAAAAGAGAGAGAGAGACAGAGAGAGAGAGAAAGAAATTTATATAATTAATTTGAAGTCTTATGAAAATAAATTCATTTTAAACAAACTCTACATCATTTGTAAGTTGATTTGTGAGGTGTAAGGAAAACTTTAATTTATATTGCTGCCAGGAAAACAAAATGCAGAAAAAATGCTTTAAGCTGTCTGTTGCAAAGTACCAGCATAATTTTTTTTTTGTCTTAAAAAACAATGTGCCATAATCATAGTAACAAAAAATTAGGCTTTTATTTATAAGAACTTTTGTTAATAAAAATTTTTTAAAAATAAAATCGTTTTTAGAAAGATACCGACTTTAGGGTGGCTATGATTATGGGCCAAAGTAGTAGGGATTTAGTAGATATAGAGACAGAAATAGCGACCTTACGTAATGTAGCCTATTGCTGTTACTGTTGTAAGTAATGTGTGCAGGACCTTAAGCGTAGCAAACCAAACCGAAATGTGTCACTGATTATTTATTTTAAAGCTGATACACACATGTGATTTGTGCGTGAGATTTTTGATTTGTTGCATATGTATGGAGCTGTTTGCGAATATATTAGAATGAGTTTCAAAATTTTAAATTACAGTTGATTTGTTCGATGTTAATGGGCATTCGCCGTTTTTTTTTTTTTTTCATTTTAGTGTTCTACGAGACGTCAGTGTGTGTATCGCAGAGATGGCTAGCAGACAAAAGGGAAATTGCATTGTTCGCTTTGCAATTCATGTCTACTCCTCGTAATATTTGTAATTTTGATTTGTTCGATGTTAGTGGGTGGTATATTCTCAACAAATCCGTGCAAACAAATCACATGTGTTATAAGATCAGATAAAATGATCCATCTATCTGGGACGGAGATCACTTTTTTTCCCTGTGACTCACGTATAGAGTTTATTTTTTTTTATTTTTTATTGTTGGTAGGCACTTCCAAGTAGAGATCTGATTCCTTCCGGAAGTTAGGCTACAAAGAAATGAATATTCTCTCATAAGAAGAGAGAAAACAATTTGGTTTTTTTTTCTGTAAAATGAATTCATCATATTAAAGCTCATGGTAATAAAAATCATTCAACACCATTTTCACAAACGTGATTTCAATAAATTTAAATTTGGTTAATTTATAATTCGTAATAACCTAAATTAAATATTAATATCCGATAGCAATTTTTGTAAAAAGCGAAAATGACAAATTAATTCGATTTATTGAAAAGTGTCTTTTAAGCACAAAACCATTTATAGCAAAACTATTAAAATATTTAAGATTTTTTTCGTCTCACTTCTTATGACAATTTGCTGAAATTCTGCACAAATTTTTTTTTCATTCATCATAAATTGTTCTTTTCAAATGAGTTTTGTTTTGCAGCCAAGTTACCTTTTTTTGTTTTCGTTTTTTTGCAACCATTGGCGCCTTAATGCACTCAATTTTGTTGCTTTTGATACGATTGCGCTTAAGGCATCTACTTTTGACAGCTAATTAACCATTATTTAAGTTATTTCTAATAACTAAAAAAAACTACAAAGCTTGTCATGGTGTCTGTGTGTGTGATTAAAAACAAAATGTGCCAAATTTTGCACTTAAAAGAATATTTAACTTTAACAAACTTTAAAAAGGCAGGGTTTTTCTTAAGTAATCTTTTTTACAACTGAATTGCAATTAAGCGCAACTAAGAATTTGTTAATTTTTTTTGGTTACAGTATTGCAAAACATTTAAGGAGATAGCATTTTTACTAGGCATTATATTCGGAGATTCTAATTTCTCATGGCTGAACATTCTAATATAGAACCTTCACTCTCTTGGTCGTACAGCTTCAAACTGGGTTAACTACGGTTAAATTAACTAATCCGTTTAGAACTTCTTTGACGGCTGGGAAAATGTGCACGGGTGGCAGCAGCTTTATGTGAAATTAATTATTTAAATTTAAGTCAATAATCTGTAACTTTTACTTTTTATAGAAAAGTATATGAATCTAAATCGCGATGGAAGAATTTTAATAAAAATGCTTTTTCCGCTTCGATCAACTCGTATAAAAATTTTATATGAAAAGTACTCAAAAAAGTACCCAAAATTGCGGTCACTTTTATTTGTTATTGAATGTGATGATTATGGTGTGGATAATTAAAGAAACAAGTCAAATTTTTTCAAAATATTTCTTAAATAAAACAAAATACTGAAACAATTATTTATTCCATATAAATTTAATTTATTTTCAGTTTATTGTTTTTCTTATTTGTTAGTTTTCCGACGGATTATTCCAAGGATGGTCGCCACATACTTTTGGACTGACCAAACTTTTTAATAAAACCATTTAGATGTTTGTTTGAAAAAATAATAATTTATTTTTCAACGGATTTTTCTGAAATTTAGTACAGAAGGTGGGCATAATCTTTTGGACCGACCATGCCCACTTTTACGCCTACTTATCAAACAAAATCATTCAAATTTGTTATTTAATTATTGAATTTCTCTTTCTACCGGTTCATACGTTCTCTAACAAGGAACCATGACTAACCATGATCACGTTTACACCTACTTTTTAAACAAAACATTTAAAATTTGTTTTTTTTCTTAATTAAAATCCTATTTTTGTTGGATTTCTCTGAAGTTTTGGAAATATGTTTTCTATATTTCACTGGCCACTTACACACTTAACTTGAATAGTATCCTAAAGACAGCAACAATTGATAGATCAATATACTAATCTGTTCTTTATGCTGTCTAAGGACTTCAAAAGTTGATTTCAACGATTACACCGACAGCCAGACGGACATTGTCAAATTCTCTGTGATATTTATACGGATCGGAAATCTATACATTTTCTAGACTTCATATTTTTTTTTTTGCATAAACCACCCAGGGTCTAGGCAAGAATCGAAAAGAAGCGGAATCACAAACTTATATATACTTTTTTTGCTTACAGTGAAGGTTATGAAAATTTCATGAAAAGTTAATAAATAAAACTGTTTTCTTAATCCAGTTTTAAATGACGAATTTGCTGGTGGTGATATTTTATTATTTAAAAATCATAAAATTAATTTTCTTTTAAAAGTTTTTTAACAAACTAGTAATAGTAATTAGTAAGATCTTCCTCCAGCCCCTCCTGATTTAAACACACGTTTTAAGCTGGTTTTTTTTGTAATAAAATCTGAAAAAAAAAATTTTCCAGTACCACCCATTAATTATAGACAACAACGTTAGCAACATTTCTCATTCATTTTAAAACAAATATTAAGAAACAATATAGTAACCACCCTAAACAGTTGCATGCTATGCTATCTGTCTGTGCTGTCCGTAGTTGCGTTCATTCACATTCCCTATATAATACTTCCACTCTGGTGGGTATCTGCCAATATATATGTATGTACGTATGTACATGAAGCTCAGCAGGCGTTAATAACATTAAAGCAAATTAAAAATAAAATATAAAACAACAACAGTCATAATAAATTTATAAATAAACAAAACACACCTATAAAGATGTCTAATTAGGCCGCCGCTTAAATTTACTTAAAAAAAAAAAACTAAAATTGGAATCAAGTAGATTCGTAATATTTTTAAGAAATTAATTTTATTTTATTTTAAGGAAACACATGTTTTTTTTTAAGAAAAAAAGAGAAGCAAGTACACCTACTACTGCTCGTGCTGTGTGCGTCTGTACTCTCGAGTACAATTTCCTCAGTAAAAAAGAAAGAATTTTAATTAATTCAAAAAAGTAATAAAAAAATTCTACTAAAATAAAATTATGACACAAGTTACGTTGTTAAATAAATATTTCCGTTTTGAAAAGATCATTCATACAGATAGTGCTGCAAAAAAAAATTATTTAAACAGAAAAAAAAGGAAATCTTTTTAGCAAAAGAAAACGGAAGTTTAAGTTTGTTGGGATAGGCAACTACAAGCAAGTCACAAGACATCTTATACTGAAAAACTCTTACATGGTCCACTTGTAATACCTGCCAGGTGTGAAAAACTAAACACAAATTTTTAAAATACAAACCTATACAGAACTTACAAAACGATTTAAATATTATGAAATTAATTGCCATAAATACTATTCTCCTTTTTTGTCATCCTATATGATCATGATGAATAGATTAATGTGCTTTTTCAAAACTAAATTGTCTGAATAACCGTGTTTAACATACCGAAATAACTCGACAACAGCGGTGAACGGTTGGATAATCCAATTTTGTTAGCGCGTTTTGCAGTTAAGTTGGCTGCAAAACAATTTCTTGTCTTTATTTTTGGTTTAATATTAACCAGTAATGACATTTTAGCTAGTTTTTGTTTAATTAGGCGTTTGTAAATTTATTTTTGTTTATTTTTAGTGGGTTTTATTAAACAAGTTAATTAACATGAATGTAGAGAATACGCACTGCCAGGACACTTTACCATAAATGCTGGGCCCTAAAAAACACTACGCTTGCCGCTCTAATATAATTTGGACTATATAGGAAACGAGCTATCTAGTTGCCTAAATAATTTTATGAAAAACTTTTTAAATTATTTTATTTTTCATAAAAATTGTACAGATTTTTTTTTTTAAATCAATTCAAGCAACTTATAAGTGGCTTCGTGATTTTCATGGTGGGCATGGTTCTCCATTTTCAAAATTGGAATTTTGTAAAAATTTCTACTTGATATCCATCATGCATTTCATCAACATTTCGCTCTTTTCTTATTATTAAAATATTAATTTCCAAATAAATCCCCTTATCCGAAAAATTTATGTAAAATTGAAGCAAATCTAATTAAAAATTTTATGTAAAATTTATTACATCGTTTGGACGATGGACAGCGCGACTGATACCATCCCTGCATGTGTGGATGGATAGGAATTTTGGCGAGGTAAACTATTACCTAACTCAATTTCTATCAGGACATGGGTATTTCCGCAAGTACCTCCATAGAATGGGAAAGGCGAGCGGTCCTGGGTGCATATATGGTGATTCAGATGCGGATGACGCTGAGCAGTGTTTATGTGCGAGAGATGGCGACAGGAAAGGGCAGAATTTAAGCAATATACTGGCCCACTCACAGTTGAGAATATCATACAGATCATGGTGACACGGGAAGACAGCTGGAATCTCGTATCTCGGTACGTGGAAAGAATACTGCGGAGGAAGAGAGATTTGGATGAAGAACAGTCCACCACAGAGGGCGGTAGAGGATATTAAAAGGATGGGGCCTGACGAGGCATGATAACAGATAAGGGCAAGGATGCCAAAGAAGGGGGCCATCCCGAAGTAATGCGATGAGTAGTTCCGGGAAGGCGTTTTTATGCGGAGTCCAACATAACCTGTCGATGAGTGACGACCGGGCAGGTATGCGTAACAGCATTCCCACCTTCCCAGCCCAAAAAAAAAAAAAATTATATTGTTTACTTAAATTTTTTTTCATAAATCTGGCAGAAGATCACAAACTTTAAATGTTTTTTCTGAATAATAATAATTTTTAAAGTAAACGAGAAAATAACTCGTTATATAATAATGACATTTATTAGTTTTGATTAATAAAATGTAAGTTTTTTTTCTTTTTTTTACAAAAAAAAACAAAACAAACAAAGAAAAAGTTAAAATAAATATTGAAGTAGAAAGTTTAAAAGCTACATTTCCAAGTTAGCTGGTTTGTCTTTTTTTAATATAAAAAAGGCATGTGATGATTTAATTTTTTTTACTTCTCATTTTGACACTTGTGTCGAACTTTTCTTGCTTACTGTAATTCAATGTTTTCTGTTTTTTTTTTATTTTTTTTTGCAAAATAAGTACGTCTTGCTGCTACATACGTTGCATCAGAGTGTATTTAATATAATTTAATTGGTTATATGTACTCGTCCAACAAATTTATATATTAATTCCAAGAAAACTGAATTATAAACACACCAGCCAGCCAGTTAAATAAACAAAACAACAAATAAACACGTCAAGCAATCAGTCACACAGTAAATCAGCCAGTCAGTCAGTCATTCAAGTGTATCAGAATTTAGTTTTTCCAAATAATTGCAACAAATTTTCAATTGAAACCATGTCTGTGAGTAGGTGGTGTGGCAATAGAATCAAATTTAAACGTAACACCACCACAATAATTCATTCTTACAGAAAGAAATAGCAACAACAACATCAACTGTAAGTTGTTTTTTTGTTTAGTTTTTTGCGGCTGTTTTCTTTACAAAACTTAATAAACAAACAAACAAAAAAGTGGGTGTCTTTGAAAGTGTTTTAAATTACAAATTACAAAATCTAACACACACACATACGAGTAAATACAGCGAATAGCTTTTGTGTTGGTTAAAATAAAATTCTATTTAAATGTCTCATTTCCTTTATGTGTGTCACAGATTCTTGGTGTTGTTGTTGCTGTGGTGGTGGTGATGGTTTCATGATTATATACCACATTTAACTAATGCCAGCAGATAATAAGTGCTAATGACTGCCGCCAACAAAAGTCTTATCAAGGCAAAGTGGTTTTTAGTTTTATTCATAAACAAGAATTTTTAAAAAAAGGCTTATTAGTTAATTTTAGTTTTATTTAATGAAAGAAAAGAACAGAGAAGCAGAAGTGAACTGTGGTCTGTAAGTTCTTTAGATAACTCTTAAACCATTAACATTAAAGTAAATCCATAACTAGCAAACAACTATTGTTACTCTGTCTGATGTGTATTGTTTCCAGTAGAAAGAAAGCGGAAACCACTTAAATTAAAATTCTTGGTTACTGTGTGACTGACTTGTACTTGTGACTGGCTGCTACTTGGCTTTTGTAAACCTTGACCTTTTAAATGGCAGCTTTCAATAAAGCATGATGATTCACTTTATTTAAAGGCATTAAAAGTTATAAACGATTAACAAAGGATTAAAAAAATACTCAAATACATATAAAGAAAATTTTTTTGAGTTTTAATAACAAAAAATTTTATCGACAAAATTATTTCCAGACATTTCTTTTTTAATTTTTATGCATTAAAAAAATTTATTTACAAAAGAAATTTTTTACACAAAAAACTTTTTTATTTACATTTTTAGTCATAAAATTTTTTGTATTTAATTTTTAATCATAAAAAATTACAAAAATACAAAACAATTTGAAAGAAACTTTTTTAATTAATATTTTTTTTAATAATTTTTTTAAGCAATTTTTTTTATTCTTAATTATAAAAAAACGTTATCTAATTTGTTTTTTAATTTTATATAGTAAAACTTGTTTTATTTGAAATAAAGTTTCTCAGAAATATTTCCTCCAGTTTTTTTTTTTAATTTTTAATTATAAAAAATTGTAACTATAATAAATAAAATTTTTTTAAATTTTATTTATAAAAACATTTACTTACAAAAAATTTTGTAAACCCAAAAATTTTTTTTGAAGTTTTAGTCATAAAAATTTTTTAAAAAAATTCTTAAAATTTTGTATAAAATTATAGTTATAAATTTTTATTTATTTAATTTTTTTATTCAAATTTTTTTAATCAAAAAAAAATTTTTTTTAACTTTTTTTTTGTAGAAGAATTTCTTACAAATAATTTACTCAGTATTATTTTCCAACACTATTTTACTCAGTTTTTCTTTAATTTTTAATTTATTAAAAATTTATATTTACAAAAAAATTAAAAAGTTTTATACTTTAATTTTTTTTTATCAATAATCATAAAAAATTTTTTATTTAAATTATATAATATATTTTATTTTATTATAATTTTAAATGATAAACTTTTTTTTATTTATAAAAAAATTATTCAGAAATATTGTACTTGCTTTTTTTTTAATTTTTAATTATAAAAAATTTTATCTAATAAATTATTTCTCAGAAATTTATAAAAAAATTTTATATAATACCAAATAATTCCCAGAATTAAAAACATTTTTTTTTGTAATTTTAAATGATAATTTTTATTTTAAGTAGAACTTCCCAGAAGTATATCACTGTTTTTTTATTTATAAAATATTTTTTATTTACAACACAATTTTCCAAATATTTTTTTACTAAAATTTTTTTTTTAATTTGTAATCGTAACAAAATTTAATCTATTATACAAAACAATTCCCAGACATACTCGTATTTGTATTAACTTTTTTTTCAATCATAAAAAAATTTTATTTCAATTTGAAATTATTTTTAATGGAATTTTCCAGAAAAATTTTACTGTATTTTTTTTTTTAAATTTTATTTTCAAAAAAACGTACAAAGCAATTTTCCACATTTAGTTTTTAAATTGTAATTATGAAAAAATTTTAATAACAGAAACCGTTTTTCCAAAATATCTTTTCGTTCTTTTTAAATAAATTTTTGCTTACAAAAAAATTTCCTAGAAATTTTTTTTATTAAAAAATATTTAATCGTTATTTCACAAAAATATTGTATATTTATAAAAAAATATCGTCTTTTTTTTACAAGAAACTTTTTCAAATTTTTTTTAATTAAAATTTTTTTTTAGTTTTAATTAATTTTTTTTATTTACTTACAAACCAAAAACCAACCCTAAAAGTTCTAATTAAAAAATCCATAAAATTTCTATAAAATTATTTGCTGAAATGTATTTCCAACATTTTCTCTAGTTGATAACCCAATTATTTAGCCACCAGGTACAGACATATTCATACATAATGCTAATAATTTAAATTCATAACATATTCGCCATTACGAATCCCCCATACTTACTTCTCTGCCTTCTCTGTCTGCTTTTCCCCACAAGTCATAATTATTAAACATTATTTTTCATACAAAATAATGTGTTAACATGACAACATTTTGTTGTAACAACATTATAGGTTGACAATATTGTTGCAACTGCATATTAAACATAAAATTATGGTTTTAGAACTAAAATTCAATTAACAATTGTCATCGTTTATGAGTACAAGCAAGCAAGCAAGCAAAATTACTAAAATGAAGTATCAGTTTCATGTACTATTTCTGCATCATGTGGCAGAGTAATACAGTGAAAACTAAAACAACTTATAAAAAAATTAATTTTTTTAAGAAATAAATAATTTGATAAAAAAAATTTATATGAAAATTTGCTTTAGTTAAATTTTTTTTATGAATATGGCAGCAAAACATTTTTTGCTTAGTCTTTAATTTGCATGTGTCACACATTTAGTTTTATTTTATTTTTTGGAAAAATATAAATTTCTCTGCTTTAAATAAATTTTTGTTTATAAATGATTGTCATTGTTATTGTAGGATAAGAGAGCATAACAAGCAGTGACATTTTCAGTTTGAAACAATCAGCTAAAACCAAATATGGAGTTGTTAAATATGGTTAAAGGCCACAACTAAACAAATCTATTGGGAGATGTAGACATTCATATAACAGCCAGATAACAGCAATAGCCGAAGTTTGTATGCACGTATAGTTGTAGGAAATTAGCCAACATTTATTTAATAAAATTTATACACTTGTGGCTGTATCTGTGTGTGTATGCCTGTGAATGAGTTAGTAAAAGTAGCTGTGTTGGGTTTGGATGTTTTTGAACGACATTTGGGAAACTGGCCAAAATTAAAGTAAAAGCTTAAATTAAAATTCTATAAAGACAAATTTCATTTATTGTGCTTTTTAAACTTTTTCAGAAAAAAAAAACTGTGCAGACACAACGATTTTTTTTATAAAAAAATTAAGGTTTTACTTACAGATTTTGGCGTTAGACTAACAAATTTTATTATTGAAATTGATTGGATTTTGTAATTCAACACGGTAGTTTGATTTTTCTTGTCTATTCCTGCTTTTGTATCACCAACATCAAATTAATAATTGATAGTTATTTCGTGTTAAGCGCAAAAAAAATTTCAAACTATGAAACAAATACTTCAAACGCATTTTTAACCGCCATCAGTGAGCGTTAAATATTAATTGCTACACAAAATAACTACAACAACAATATAAGACGCATGTTTACCAATAAAAGTCGTAATCCGACAACCACATGTTTGTCTGTCTGTTTTTGTATGTTTAACCCACAAGAAAAAAAACGTAATTCGACTACAGCGAGTACATGTCATATATGAAGAAAGGTTTTTGAACTGTAACTTAATACCAGCCATAAATCTACTTATGAAAACCAACATTTTCATATTTTTTTCTCTTTTATCTGTTTTGTTTTCAATTGTTACATTCAGATATTCAACAAGAAGCTAAAAAGTTAGCAATAGCAGTACAAGAAATGTGTTTCTTAAGCAGACATACAGGCAGGCGGAAAAATGGTCAAAAAATATTTTTTTTTTTTGGTTAAATATGACTCATGTGAGTGAAACACAAAATTATTTTTTTTTATTTTAGGCTCTGGGGGCATATTTACAAAAAGTAAAAACAAGCACGTAAATAGAACACATATTGAATTGTAATATAGGCCACGAGGTTGGTTCTAAATGTCATTAAAACCAATTGTAATAAAAATAAATTATTAAATTAAATTAAATTGAAAAAAAGTAAATTAAATGAGTTCAGCATATACAGCTTCGGTCAAAAAAATAGCACTAAATTAATGAAATATAACACAGAAAAAAATTAGGAACCAATTAAAAATTTTAATTAAAAAATTTGTTAAGTCAATTAAATTTTTAATTGATTCAGTTAAATATTTAATTAATTTTTTATATTTTTCAGTTTAATTAAATATTTAATTGACTCAATTAAAAATTTAATTGATTTAACAAATATTTTAATTCTTTCTGAGAACTTCAGAATTGCCATCATTTCTCAAAGTTGCTTTTAGGAATATATGCTGCTGTCAACAAATAGCTTCCCCTTTCTTCATTTATATTACCTTCATTTGCTTGTTGATACAAACTCTCGACAATAATTAAAATAGGTAAAAAAAATTGTCAAGTTTATTGACTTTTATGGAAATACGAGTGTTTAACACTCAAAATTTGACCGGTAAACAAATAGCATTATTTTTGATAAAACATTTTAAACTAAGCAAAATTCAAAATTTTCAATACAATTCAATTAGCTACAGCCCAAAACTGTTCCTTTGTGGGTGGTTTTGTTTTACACACGTTTTTTTATATTGGGTTAAGGTCTGCCGACTCCGCAAGCCAGTCTATAACTTAATTATTAAATAATAACTAAAAACTGCTAAATGTCAACTGACGAGCATTTTTGTTAGTATTATTCGAGTCAGTGTCCTGTTGGATGATAACAGTGGAAGCAAATCTTCTTCTGAATTAGGAGTATCACTTTTTTTAATATAGCAACGTAAATATTTGGTCCACTGTTGATTTGTGTAATAGATTGTTATCACTGCATAATGTAAAATACATGCATGCACTATTATGTTTGAAACTCTGTGAATTATGTACTTGGACGTTTTCTAATATAAGAACGAAAAGCTTTGCTACCATAAAAAACAACTTTACTCTCATGCGTTCATGTGCTCACTTAAATCGTTCATAACTAAATTTTAAACGTTTGCTGTTATGCTTTGCGCTACACAATGGAAACTTTCAAGGATTACCAACTTCTATATTGTGTTCTGAATATGCTTGCTCTTAATATGGCTAGTCAATAGGTGTACCAATAAACGGGACATTACCGTTTTCTCCTGCGACCTTAAACTCTTTTAGAGCACGTTTTTATATTACGTATCATTTTATTTTAGAAATTGGATAATTGTCATACTTCTGCATAACATTTGACTTCTAAAAACATTATTTAAATAGACACAGTTATGACAAAAACTAAAAACACAACCCGATATATTTTACATGGCAGTAAAGAAATTGTTTCATATAAGCAGACCCGCTAACTTTATTAAAATAAAATGAACTCCTTTAGAGAGGCTTCATATTACTTTATATCACAGTGCAATCTAAAAACATCAAGTAATAGGAATTTTGTTTGGTAGTAAATAAAATAGCTGTAGTCAGTGCTATTATTTTTACTGAAATATTTTTTATAAGATTCATTTGAGTTAATATTTTAGTTAAGAGCAGCTTAAATTTTTACATCCACTTAATCATTATTTGAATGAGTATAAGTAATTAGTAAAAGTGTCAACACTGGATATAAATTTTCTGTGAAAATGTGTTTTATTTTTATAAAACTAAAAATAATTAAAAAAAAATTATACAAATTTGCTACAAGCCCCTTATAAAAATTTTATTAAACCTTTTTCAACTTACAATACTTTTTACTGTTACAATATGTTTTATAAAACTCCTATAAAATTTGTAATAAGCCAAATTTCTTTATAAATGTACCTTATATTTGCTTTTTATGATTAAGTTTGTTTTATATACATCTTATAAAATACTTGCTAGTTTTTTTGGCATAAAAGTAAAATGTTGATTAAATAATATTTTTAAATTATTTAATTTTAAAAATTGGTTATGAAATTAAAAAAAAATATATATTTTCAAAGTATTATAACTGAGGCTTGTTTATAAATATTAAAGAAAAAAATTTTTTTTGAATTTTTTTTAGGTTAATAAATAAAAAAAAAAATTTTCTATAAACCTTTTATGAAATGTTTATTAAACAAATTTGCTAAAGTTTTTTTATTAAAAATTATTTAATAAGCCTTTTATAAAACGCTTAATATTATAATTTTCTTCTAAATTTGTCTTATAAACTCTTTGTAAAATAGAAATAATTAAAAAAAATATTTAAAGTTTGTTTTATAGGCTTCTTATAAAATCTTTATTAAACAATTTTTCTTGGTAATTGTTTTATAATCTTTATATAAAAGTAAAATAGTTTTTCTGCATTTTTTAATGGTTTACTTCCTTTAACTTTTACAAACATTTCTTAGTAATTAATGATTGAGCAGAAAATTTTCTAGTTACCCTCGTGCCACATTGAAAAGCTGACAAGGTCATTCAGATAAATATTTTTTTAAATCGATATGTTATGCCGCTTATTTTTCATTTTGTGTGTTTTTTTTTTGCTTCCCCCGAAAAAATAATTTAAAAAAACACCAAACATTTTAATTTCCACTTAAAATCATAAATTTGTCAGTTGGGTTTCATTCGATTTTATACTTTATAAAAATAAATTTCTTTGTTGAAAAAGTTTATTAAACAAAAAGAAAAAAACTTTTGGTTCTGTAAACAAAAACGTGAGCAAAAAAATAAAAATTTTAAAAGAACTTAATTGATGCGAACCCATAAAAAAGGTGTCGCATAAACAACAAAGACCGCACAGGATGTTTTCTGTGAATAAAGAATATTTTATGTATATGTTTTGTTGTTGTCATGGTCCAATTGTGGTGTGAATGGAACACAAAAACTATAAAAAAGAAATGATAAAAGTTTTGTTCAACGAATGTACTCGTATATGGGCGAGTTACAAATTAACACCATTGTGTTTATGCAATTTAAATGTTTTTTTTTTTAATATCTCCTTTTCAGTTTTGCGGTTTTTTGTGGTCGAGTTGTTGGGAATATAATTTAAAATATAATTGAAAAACTGCTCTAAATTAACGTTTTTTGTTTAAATATTTACTTTTAAATTTTTTATTTAATTATTGTAAACAAAATCCAAAAATATTGATTTCAGTGATTAAAAATAAATAAAAATTTTAAAATATTAATTCTCATAAAATAAGGAAAGCCAGCAGCATCAAAATTGCGGGACTCAGTACACAGACCTACAATGATTCGGTTGTTACCAAAACTAATATTAATTTCTAGTATACTCGATACCCTGATTCAAACTGTATTTCTATTTTTTAATGCTATGTATGTCCACTGTATTTTTATGTATAACGATACACACATAGGATTAAAAATGTTTTTAAAAGAGATTGAGTATTTAATGTGACCATTTTGTAGGCTTGTGTTATCGATCGAAATTTGCAAGGAATCGATCGATATGGAACGTTTGTTTTACTTAATTGTGAGTAAAACACATACATATTTGTCTTGTACATTTTTATAAAACACAGCTTGTTTTATTCTTAATTTAGCTGACTTTATGGCCAATGAAAAAAATAAATTTTTTTTATAGGTTTTATTTTTATATAAATTTTCAAAAAATTAAAACTTGAAAAAAATAATTTTTAAAAAAAAAATTTTTTTTTGTTTGCTAGCAATTTCTGAACAATTCTGAAAAAAATTTTTTTTATTGTAAAAAATATATAAAAAAAAATTAAATTAAAAAAAAATATTTTTTATAAAAAATATTTTTTATAAAAAAAATTTTTTTTTTTTGCTAGCCATTTCTGAACGATTCTGAAAAAAAAAATTGGAGCGAAATATCGATATAAAAATAAATTTTTGAAAAATAAGACCTCAAGCTTAACAAAATAGCCATATTATTTAAAATATTTAAAAAAAATTTAAATTAAAAAACAAAAAAATTTTTTTCTAGGTTTTATTTTTTTATAAATTTTCAAAAAATTGAAACTTAAAAAAAATAATTTTTAAAAAAAAAAATTTTTTTTGTTTGCAATTTCTGAACAATTCTTAATACGATTTAAAAAAAGGAGTAATAAGAAATGAAAAGGATCTTTAAAGGAGCCATTAATTTTCAAAATTTATTTTTTGACAGCTAGTGTTATTTGTTTTTATTTTTATACTTCAATTAACACATACTCTGTTTATGGTACTCAAAAATTACTTCCCTAAATTGTTTCTTCTACTTAAAATTGCTTGTTGTAACAGTTGTTTGCTTTATTACACTAAAAGAAAAATGTGACATAAATTCAATGAAACGATTTCATTAAAATTTTTTTATTTATTCAAAGAAATATTTCAGAGGTGTTATAATTATTTTCTATGAATTAATGTTATTTCATTATATGAATGAATATTTCATTGAGCTAATGAAATATTTAATTAGTGTTCGTTACACTAATTAGTTGAGAAGTAATCAGTGCTGTTCTAAGTTTCAAACGAAAGTAATAAATGTGGAATAAAAAAATTTTTTTTTAATTTCTTTGTAAAGCAAAAAAATTATTTTCAAAAATTATCAAATGAAGTGATAAAATTTTCACTTGTTCTTCTTAAAAGGCTTCTTAAAAACTGTCTTCTTCCAAGCCGAGGTCAGAATGGCTCTACATGCGTTTCGATCTTCTACACATTTTTATAATTTTTGACATTCAGATCGGTGAGATGTTGTTGGACCTGATCTTTCTTTCGGAATTGTACGTCAACATTTTTCTCGCCAGAGCATTTTAGTTCATATGTACAACATGACCCACCTAGTCACGCAATCTTTACTCTTTTATGGGCTTCACCAAATCAATATCGCAGTACAGCTCATACAACTGTAGTAGTCCACATATTTTATGAAGAATTTTTCACTCTAAAACACCAAGTACAGCTTAATCTTTTGAGCCGTACAAGAACACGGGTAATATGAGTGTCTTGTAGAGTGGAATTTTCGGTTTTCTTGAGAGCGTTTTGGATATAAATTGCCTGATTAGCCCAAAGTAGTACTTATTTGCTGGTGTAGTTCTTTTTCCTATTTCTAGGCTGATGTTATTATTTTTATTGATGGTAGAACCCAAGGCATACAAACTCCTCCACAACTTTGAAGTTGGATTTTCTGTTTGATGAAACCATTAACTTTGTTTTTGTTTCATTAACTGCCAAATACATTTTTCGATTCTTGCAAAGGCAGCAGTTATGTCTCTCAATGCCTTTCGATTATATCAATATAATCTTCGATTTACTGCGTCGTTCGGTGTGATCTTCTCCGTATTATTAATACAGAAAAACACTGAATGAATTTTCCATTGGGTATTGTAACAAAATTATCGTAGTGTATTAAACAAATTGTAATTTGAAAAACATAAAAACCAACCAAGTGTCCAATTGACATTGTTTTTTTTTTCATGCATTAAAATTGATTATGGCAAAATGTTGTGATTAAAATTACTTGCTGGTGTTAAATAAAAACAATTTAAACACTTAAAAAAGAAAACCCAGAAACAAAAAACCCCGCAAAGAAATCATAATCATGCAAAAGTATGCCACTAAAATACATAAAATTATAACTTAAAAAGGAAATCATGAATGTAGACAACAAACAAAAAACATAAAAGACAATTGCGATTTGCTAAAAAAAAAAAAAAAAAAAAAAATTGAAAAAAATACAAGTGCCATAATAAAATAATTGGGCAAAAATTCTTAAAACTTAAACATGACGGAGTGTAAAGAAGATTGAGGGTCTGAGCTCATGAACACAGAAATTATGATATATTTTTTTTAAATTCCTAGAAATCTGAAAATTTTAACTGATAGCAAATTATTGAATTAATTAATTATATGTTTGCCATTATTATTATTATTCTTTGTTTTTTTCAAATAGCGCACGATCATATCTTAGTTAACAATCACGTAAATTTAGCAGCTTAAGCTTCATGTTAGAAGCATAAGGAAAAAAAACAAGAAAAAGTTTATTTTTATAAAAAGTGTAGATATTTTTCGGGTAATTTAGACAACAACAAAATAAATAAAAAGATTTATTTTTTTTAATAAAAAGATTTTGGTCACTTTGCAGCTATCAGAAGTATTTTTTGAACTAAAGAGTGAAAATTAATATGCTGAGATATATATATTTTAACGTAACCCCTTACGATTCTTAGTATTTGGAAATATCTTTATAGTTTTTATGGCATATTAATCAAATACGTCTTGTGTCATTAAAATTTTGTAAATATGTTTTTTAGTATTCATGGCATAATTGAAATAAGTGAATAGGTGATTTCTCTAAGTGATTTTTACAATTTCGGGAGTAAACCATAAAAGATTACGGAATGAGACTTACACCGTTTTAAAAGGTAGGTCTCTAGGTTTGTAATCAGTCCTCAAATTTTTTACTTTGGAGTATTTTTAATAAAATGTTTAAATTACCTCATACCGCAGTGTGTACACGCAAAGAAAGAAGCAAGCAAACAAAGTTTGTTATTCACAAAAATAGTATTATTAATATATTAATATAATTAATACCATCTGCAGTTGAAAGCAATTTTTAATATCTTTGATTGAAAAATATATATGGTTAGATGCAATCATAAATCTAACCATACTATGTTTCCACTAGAATATGGTTGCCTCGTGGATAGCTTTAATGTACTAGCTCAGTTGAGATGCCTACAGCCTTATGCATTTTTATTCTTTAATCTTCCAATATTATTTCACGAATTTTATCATCCATTTCTAGCATGATGACACGCCAGATATCGTTCTCGAGGTTTGTAACCCAATTTATACATTTTTGCCATATCGGCTATACACGTAAACACTCATGCACTACCTTGATGGAACAGCAACTTTTGTTAAGATATAACGAAACACATACAAAAAGCTCTAACTAGCAAACACTAACTTCTTTTTGTACGTTTATTTTAAGAACGAACACATTTTTTCATTTTACAAAAACAGGCCGTCAACCTTAAGTTTTAAAGAACTGTCTTCTTGCTTGTTTGATTTTTCAATTTTGATGATCTTTTTTAAATAAATATGATTGTAACACATTTAACGATTGTCTGAATCTTGTCAATTTCAATAAAATAAAATTTTTTTGTTTTGTTTTCTGAATTTCATTTTGTAATTGTAGTTTTAGCAACGATTTAAAGTGCATTAAAGAAAATTGTTTATAAAATACGTTGTTGTTTTTTACAGCACGTAAATCTGAGATCATTCAATAACGTGTTAAGAACTCACTTTGCAAGGGTTTTTTTTTGTGTCTGTAAACGCACCACGCAAAGATTGAAGATTAAGAAATTAAACTTGATTGAAGTGAAATTTACTTAAAAAAAAAAAACAACAACAATAAGAAATATTTGTGTTTATAGAAAAAAAGCAAAATAAAGCGGTCAAAAAACTGTTTCAAGGTTGTTGAAGTTCGTATTAAAAAAAAGGAGTAGTAAAAACATAATATGACGTTTTTTTTCTTATTAATTAAACATTACTTTAACATGTGTTATAAATGTATGGAAATACTTGCTGTGATAAATAATTTTAATGTAGAGTTTAACATACCTGCAAAGAAAATAAAAAATAATTAAATTAATTTCTAAATATTATAAAAAAAATTTTAATCTTCTAATTAAAATTAAAAAAAAGTTTTTTCAATAAATTTTATTTTATTAATATTTCATAATTTTGTACACAGTTTCTTTCTCTTTCTTTCCCTCTCTCTCACCATCTTTCTCCCTCTTTCACTTATATCTCTCAATAATGTGAGTTTTTTCTAATTAATTATTTCATTTTTCTTTTGTATCTTTTCAGGTAAGTCTGAATATTCGAAAAAATGCAGGAAAAAAAATTAAAAAAAAGGTAAATAAAAATAAATTTTTGAAAAATAAGACCTCAAGCTTAAAAAATTTTAATTAAAAAGAAAAAGGTTAAATAAAACTAACTAATAAACTTGAAATTTTAAGCTTCTTCTTTGAATGTCAGCTTTAGTAATTAAAAGCAAACAAAAAAGAGAAAAGCTCATTTAGTGGGAAATGTCAATTTGAATCTTTCCTGTTTTTTAATTCTTCAGAAAAATTATGATATAATATAAGCCCATAGTGGTAAGACCTTTTGAATTCGTATAGTGTATAGATCAAGATCGCCATATCCACTGTAACGAGTACTTGGAACTGATAATTCACTCTGGATATTCATAAACATGCTGTTGGTGAATAAAAGGATGTAGATTACTAAAGTTAGTTGGCAAGCATTTACAATGCCTTGTGCTTGCGTGTTAAAGTAAATCCATTTTCCACACACCATTACCATAATCGCTATTTTTAGATTAAAATTGTATATAACTTTAAATAGATAGAAATAATAAAAATAGAAATGATAATAAACAAGAACTAATGACAATACACTGAGCCAAAAACCGCGTTGCAATATCAACAACGTATGTGATCATTTTGACACCAATCCGTTGTCCATTTTATTGACAACGAGTGTTTTCAATTTTTTACCAAGCTGTACCAATCGATAACAATTGCTTGTCAGCTGAGGAAAAAAGGTGCGCTTTTATTTTTTTGACAACGCATGTTATCAACTTGTTAACGAACGTTGCGGAATTTACAACAATATGTTGTCAAATTTTCAACTTATTAACAATCGTTGTCATTTCAACAACCGTATGGTATCATTTCGACAAATGGTGTCATTTTCATACTAGATAGAGTCGACTTATCACCGGTGTGGTGTCCAATTGACACCATATTAGTGTAAATTATGCAACACTGTGTTGTCCATAATGCGTTGTCAAAATGTGCACAAACGTGATTGATACAATATTGAAACTGTTTGTGGTCATTTTGACAACGATTGATGTCATTTTTTCACTGACTGCACCGTTTGCCTGCTTAAAAACACACATCATTACAAACATGTGTAATATTTTATACTTTAAAATGCTTGCAAAGGCATTTCAAGTATGCTTGTGCAGCTCTTTAGTATAGACAAATTACGATATCGCTTGAACACAATAGAAATTTTGGTCTTTTTGTATGAAATAATTTGATATAAATCGCTCGATATTGAGTGAAGTGATTTGGTCCCAAAGACCAAATTGCCGCACTTAATAGTGATCGAAATTTCAATAAAATTTAATGGAAATTTTGTTTAATATCGAATTTTGTAATTTGGACCCAGGTTGGAGTTGATATTAAATTTTTCTTTTAAACTGAAAACAAACATTCGAATTCAATTAAATATGAAACGTTCAATCTATCACCTTTTTGAATTCCAATTCTTTCTTCAAATATTTTTTTTAATTAAAACAAACCCAGATGAAAATATCGTCATCTTACCGCACATGTGCTGGCATTTCGGCATTCAAGCAAGAAAATTTTCTTTATTTAATTTATTTTTTCGTATTTAATTAGTAAAACGAGAAAGATAAATTTGTTTGTCATTACAGACATTTCTCAAGAAAGTTATACACATTCTGCACACACAACTCCAACAACTAAATGTCATCAACGACCTCTAATTGAATTCTTTAGATTTTCCAAGCAATTAATTTCATTTTATTTTTATTTAGTTTTTTGTTTTGTGTCAAATAATATTTTATGCCTATTTTTGGGGAAATTTTAAAATTTTAGTACCTAAACATCCAAAACTACTACACACACACACAATTTACATAAACAGAAAACAATTGCCAAACAAATTTGTTATCAAAGCACATTAGTTGAGTCTAGTACCTAAAGAAAACTCCATTTAACAGCTGTCATTTGTAAACTTAAAAATCTACAAATAGGCAACAGCAACATTGGTAAACCACTGACGCCAACTTGGTTGTCAACACAAATTTTAAGACAATTTTAACTAAGAGAGCTCCAGCCACAAAGTAACACACACACACACCCAACATATTTCCAAGCACATTTACTTTCTTACTTCTTTAAACAAACTATAGTTAGGCTGTTATGCATAAAAAAAAATTTAATTTCTTGCCAGTAAAGACTCTATTTTGGCTTATAAAAATATCATCTTTACTCGTACTAAGCTGATGTTGAAAATGAAAATGATTTTGGCGTAAGAATATGAAAATCAACAACCTGAGACTAAGCCAAAGAGTTTGACGTCAAAAACTGTGAATCGAATGGTGTGTTAATAAAGTTAAACTTTTAAAATTTAATAGTCGATTAAATTCAATAGTGCGTTAAAACATTTTTTTTGTTCTTTCATAAAACTTAATAAACTTAATTTTAGCTTCAAGACAAGTCTAGTCTGTTTGTGTTGGCAGATCTTAATGCCGCCACACGCTGTTTTTTATGTTCTTCTTTTCAAGTGACAAATTATTATTTTTAAAACTGAAATATTAAAGTTTAACAACACCAAAACCATCTCATGGGGGTTAAGCAAAGGAATGCCTGACACATTACGAGTATTTAAGGCTCATTAACTTGATTAAATGTTCAAGGATCAAATAGCTAAGGGTAACAAGAAAAAAAAACGCTGAATCAATTTTTGAATTAAAATTTAAAAAAGAAAACCTCTATTTTATAATTGGCCTTAACAAATTTATAAAAATTATTTTTATTCAACTTTTAAAATAAAATGTAATCATTATTTAAAGTATTTATTTATATTTTAGCATATTTGAAAATAAAAATAAAAAAGCATTAACTCTTCAACATATATTAACCCGAGAATGATAAAAATACCAGATTACGCCATCCTAGAAATTATTATTCATAAAAATCCCTAAAAACTTTTTTTTTTATTTAAACAAAAAGGACCACCCATCCTTTATATTTGATTTTCCTACTCGATTTTTATCTATTTGCTCAAGTGTTTTCTATTGTTTTCTTTTGTGCGTGTGTGTATTTGTAATAAATGGAAACAAGAAATTCATAATTTGTTTTATTAATTGACAGCTGTCACATTACAATGTTCAAGTCATGGTGTTAGCAATTACCAAACAAAAGCTGTGTGTGTGTGGCAAAAAAATATAAACACTTTAATAAAAAAGTTGTTTCTATAATAAACAAAAGCGAATATAAACAACAATTGCCTTAAATGTTTGAAACAAACATTCATTTTATTAATAAAAAGAAAAAAAAACAATAGAAAAATATGACTCAAATTAAAATGTTGGCTAGATAATATTCTGGTGGGTTTTTGTACTTGTGGCTGTCTGTGTTTTGTAACCAAAGAATCATAAGCAAATAAAAACAAAAAACATTTCTCATTTATACAATTTATGTACATTTGGTGTGATGATGATGATAATAATAATAATTGGTGATTATCAATGTTGGTACAATAGAAAAACATGACAAAGAATTATTAAGAAATTATGTTAATTAAATTGTTATAGGGAAAATAAAGTATTCTCACAGACAAAAGAAATTATAAGTAGGCAGGTAAATTTTATTGAAGCATTTTTTGTAGATTTAACTCCAGTAAAAGTTTTTTCTTTTAGAGGTCATTTCATGGCCAATAGCTATAATTTTTTTTAATAATAAAAATTTTTATTTCTGGTAGTTTTAGTTTAAGTTGGGAAACATTAAAAATTTTCTTTTTGATCCTTATTTTCTTTTATTTTGTCTAACGTTGGTATCAAATTTACCATAAGAAATTTATAAATTTAGTGAGCCATTAAGAAATCTTTTATTTATTAACTACAGTTGATTGCATGTGGCTACTTAAGTAGTTAATATTAAGATTGTAATAATAAAATTAAATAAAAAAGTACACAAAGTGCTTAACTTAAAAAAACCAGATGTTCATGACAACATAATATTTTTACACATAAAAAAACAATTTCGATTCCAATATGTTTAATAGTGCATTTACATTGAACCGAAATCTATTAGATTTGATATGAAATCTCTTTTTAAATCTATACCGTTTATTACATTCTTTTTGACATATATCAAGATTTCATTTTCGGAACAAGAACAAACTGCACTAAATTTCATATTAATATAATAAATAACACTTATCATTTTTTGTGTATGTATTTCCATTTAGTTTAAAATATTTTTTTTTTATTTTAATGTGTTTAATTTAATTTTTTTTTTTTTTTTTTTTGTTTTTTTTTTCATCCAAATGTCAAATTTTCTTTTTTTTTGGCGTATTAATAACAAAACTATAGATGTATGACTAAGTACACCAGGATTTTGACTAGATTTTGGTAAAATCTAGTAACAAACTAGATTTTCTTTTGTATGGGAAATCTAGTCAAAATAAACTAGATTTCGATTTAAATCTCGTATGAACTAGATTTGGTTTCAGTTTAAATTGCCTATAAGAGAAAACATTTAGCTGTATATAATGGAATTGTGGTCACAATCACCATTTTAAAACTTCGATTATTGCAACTGATCTTTTCAATGCTAATAAATTTTTCCCTCACATCCAAAGTTGTTTTATGTGTGTAGTAGTAAAAAATTTTGCAGAAACATTTAAATTTATACGGTTAGATATCGAAATTTTGCTTCCTTGCTTGTTAGCCAAATATTTATATTTTTCACTTTCCACATTCTTCTTAATGAAAAAAGATAAAAAAAAATAAAAAATTATATAATTGAAACGGCTAGTGCTTGTTTATGTGTACAAATATTACGCAAACAGTCAAACAGGGAGTCGATTCTCATTCTGTGATAATGTGAAATGAAAAAAAAAAATATTGATTCTCGTAGTCATATTATAAATAAGATGAACAAAAAGGTTTTCAAAACTATTTTCAAGAGTGGCAATTGATGCCAAAGTAATTTTTTCTACTGTTAAATCTCGGGAGACCCCAACAAGTTCATGACAATGGTTGATTTTAGCTTAGGTGAGCATAACTTACTGCCTTACATATAATACACATTTAATTTTTCCCTTGTCCTTATCTTCAATTATTAATTAAAACATATGAGGACGGCGCAAAATTCCGCCAAAAATTTAAGTAAATAGTTTACATTATGAGGAAAAAAAAATTATATATAAAATTAACGTTAGGAGTTTTGACGAAGATTAAAGAAAAAAATGGTTTTTTCTACAATTTTCTTATGCACCATCAGCCATTACAAACCTATAAAAAATGAGCTAGATGAGTGTAATTTCCTGTATATAAAAGATATTAACTATTTGTTTTTTTTTTTAATTTCACTGAAGCGTTTTTCTCTGTTATCATTTGCTTTTTCACGTACAAATTCTAAAAATGGGGAAAAGCAGAAGTAGTTGCAGTTTTTGACTCAAAGCTCCTCTATTTATTAACCGATCCGGCTTAATATTAGAAGCAACTGACAAATTTATTTATTTATTTATTTATTTACCATCTACAGAATTAAATTTTTACAGACTACCTAATTATAATATTTGCATAAGGATATTTTAAACAATGTATAGCTTAAATTAAAATTTAAAATTGGTCTACAGCTATTTATTAGTTGCAAACACCGTGCTTCTATGGAAGTCTTCTTCAACTATACGATTATTCCTTAAGAATCTTGAAGGGCAATATTAAGAGAAATAATGTGTAATTTCATTACAGTTTATATTCCCAGATATTAGGTTATAAGAAAACATTATTGACAAATAAGATCTCCTGTCACTCAATGATTGAAGGCCGATTAACTTTCTTCTAACATTGTAGGATGGTAGGTCATAAGACCAAATTAGCTTTAAGACAGTTCTGGTAAATAGTTTTTGTACTCGTTCGATGCGATTGGAATGTCTGGTATAATACGGATTCCATATAATCGAACAATACTCCAACTCACTCCTTACTAAAGATATATACAAAGATTTAAGAGTGTAAGCGTCGGTAAACTCAGTAGAATTTCTTCTTAAAAAACCAAGCATACTGTAAGCTTTAGAAACTATATTCAAAATAGGATTCAAAATATGAGAATAAGTCACTACAGAGCATTTAGATATGTTAATTTTTATACAATTTTTGGAGCACCACTCCGATAGCTTAACTAAATCGGCTTGCAGTTTTATGCAATCGTGATAATGTGAGATTTTAGCAAATAATTTTAAATCGTCAGCAAATAAAAGACATTTTGCAAAATCAAATATTGGTGGCGAATCGTTGATAAATATTATGAAAAGCAGTGGACCTATATGAGTTCCCTGCGGTATGCCAGAATAAACATTAATTAAAGAAGAGGAGAAAGTACTCCCAATTTTTACTCTAAATTTTCTGGCAGAAAGAAAACTTTTGAAAAATTAGTATGCCAAACTTTACTTTTATGTATGTTATGTTACTTAGAGGCTTCAGAAAGTTGATTTCAATGATTACACAGATAGAGGAACATCACTTATTTGTCTCCCCTATTTATAAAGATCCAAAACATAAATACTTTTTAGGGTGCCCATGTACGGTGTTGAAATTACACACGAAATCTTAAACGTATATACTCGTATACCCTTCTTACTTATGTAGAGTGAAGGTTATAAAAACATTGTACCTTTCAAGTGCTTAAAGCACACTGAGAGAATTTTGTTCACATATCCTCTAAAATTTTTTTCCACTAAACCAATGAAACATTAATTATTTTTCAAACAATGACACATTTCATTTGATTAATAAAGAAAAATTATATTAATAAATTGTTTATTCAAATAATGAAATAATTTCATTAACACAATGAAAATATCATGAAATAGTTTCAATAATTCCAAGAAATATTAATTTATTCAATGAAATAATTGCATTAATTTATTGAAAATTTTTCCTTAATTCATATATTTTATGAAATATTTTATTGTATTAATGAAAAAACATTAATACAATCTTTTCATTGACATTTATGTTAATAAGAAATTTTCTTAATGAAATTTTAAAATTTTTTTATTTTTTATTTATTTATTTATTTAATGTCTATGGATTTAAGATCCTTACAGACTAAAAAATATCACAATGAATTATTTAAAAATACAATATCAATATTTAACGAATAATCATCATGTTTTTAAAATTTATTAAATTGATTGCAAATTCTTAAAAGAGGTTCGGAATTGGCATAATTTTCTAATATTTTTTTTTACATTATTAAATAAAATAATTATTTTAATTAATTAGAAAAACTATAAAAAAATCTAATTTGGAATAATTCTATTTTAAAAACTTTGCGATTACTTTTTGAGCGTACTAAATTTGTAAAACTTCATTTTCATTTGCGTTTCCAATTACCTGTTATGAGGGTTGTCTCTTAAGTATGTAAAAACAATTTAAAAATATCTGTGAAACTCATTATGAGTTTTATTTGGATTATTTTTATTTTTTAACAGACAACCGGCTGTTTTTTTAAGTTAATGGAAAATTTCATCCACAGAATAAAATAATAAGTAATCAGTCCCTATGGCAATGACAATCTCTTCAAAATAAATAAATAACTAATTCCGGCTGTTTTAACTAGCTACCAACAACATGCTCATTACGAGTAAAATATTTCTAAATTTCAACACCTAAAAAGATGCATTGACATCAAGGATATTAACAAAGCATTGACAAATGGTTTGGTATATAAAACGAAATAATTTGTTGTCTCTCTTTTTGTTTTGCTGTAAAAGTTAAAAAAACCCACACACACATAAATAAAAGACACCAGAAAAACAACATGAAAAGAAAAAAGTTAAAATTAAAGCAACACACACGCCCTTAAGTAAAAATAGTAATAAAGATAATGATAATAAGGATAACATAAATACCTAAGCACAAACACAGCTACAGAAGACCCATTTATACTGTAAAAAAATACACACACACATAATTTATACATACAGGACTTTATCTAAATGGTAAGTCCTTAATAATATTTGCTTGTCTGTTTCTTTAATGTGTCCTGTTAACTACATTCATTTATAATAACAAAAATCACCGGACATGGTAGATGACCACCTTTTGAAGACCACCTTATGTTCTGTTTGTCTACTTTTTATTTATTTCCTTTTTTTATTATTTTTTCAGTCTTGTTTGTTTTTTTTTTTTTTTGCTAGCTTTTTTACCTTTTGCCGGTATTTCGTTTTCCTACTCATTAGCCAAAGGTATCTTATCTTCTTGCATGTGGTTGTACGAGTATGCGTGTATGTTTTCTAGATTTGATTTATTTTGGTTTTCTGTTTGATGTCTTACTTCATTTAATTCTTTTATTAATATCCTTGATGTTTACTTATCTTTAAGGGCAAAGTTTTTAAACAGGTGAATTTGTTATACTTAAATTTTTGTTTGTCCATCTTTTTTGTGCAAAAAGAAAACAAAACACTTTATTTTTCGAGCTTGTAAACAGACCTAGTGAAATTAATACTGCAGTGAAAATTTTTTCTTAAGTCTAGTCTTAAAAATGTTACAACGTTTATAAAAAATGAAAACATTTTTAGTTAATTTGACGGTTGATAGCTTATGACCTATTTCTTGATCAGATTTCGTTATTGATAAATCAGCTGAAATTGACGTCTATAAACACTCAAATTGAATATTTTTTAATTAACAAAATAAAAAATTAACTTATTTATCAAGGAAAAATTAGTTAAAAAATTAAATTTGGCTGCAACGCATTAGAGTTTTATATATAATTTTTTTCTTCCTAGAATCCTTTATTCATGCTTCTATATTTTTTCGAAGACTAACCAACACTGCACAATATATCTTAAAAGTCGCGGTGCCATTATAGCCCATATTGATAATAATAAAAAAGCACTGTTTGGTTGATTTACGTGACGGCCATCAATTGGAACGTCAAGATTCTGTTTTATTTTAGAAAAATACGTAACGAAATTGCTTAAATCATTTAAATCATGATTTAAAATTAAGTTTTTAAGTGTGCTTAATTCTAATTCATGTTGGTGTGCAAAATACTTTATATTCTATAATATTCTCATGAAAAATTTGCTATTCCATCAGACGCTACTCTGAGTGAACTATTTCCACGTCTTGTTAAATTCTCGGCCAAACATTTGAATACTTATTTTCTTATACCAATCGACCAAATGAGAATTTCACTCAATACGGAAACAAAATGTTTCCAAAAATATTGCATTTTGCACAGCAACATAAATTGGAATTAAGCACGAATAGACATTATATTTTGTTAAGCTTTATGATTCCAAATAATTCAATATGTTGAAAATTTTTTCTACAACTTTTTAAAAGTTGGCTTTAAGAGCAACTAAACCGCAACTAAAAACAAAGACTGTTTTTCTAAAACAAAAATTACACACAGAACAACAAATTTGATTATGAGAATTGAATTTGATAAAATTTAGTTGTGATAGTCGAATTTTGTACTTTTAACAACAAAAATTTAAAACTGTAAATTTAGTTCTTTTCAAAATATTTCGCGTTAAAAGACCGATTTACAACAGAATTTTAGATTAGTATACAATTTCTTTTCAATATACACCCAAAAAAAATTTTGGTTATGAGAACTAAATTTATTGACAATTAAAGTTCAGTTGGTGTAATCGATTTTTGTAGTTGAAGCAACCAACCATCGCTAATGGAATTCAAAATTTAGTTTTCTTTAAAAATATTTTGCGCTGAAAGTCCAATTTTCTGTTGTCACAATTAAAAGACAAAGTCGAATTAAAATTGAATTTTAGAGTGGTAACAAATTTAATTCTCACAACAGAATTAATTTTTTCAGTATAGTTAAAGTTTTTTTATATCTAGATATTGACAAAAAAAGAAGTTTTTTACGTGTAGAAGCAATAAATGAGAGTTTTTTAAAAGGGCGTTTTCTATTCTCAAAAAATATTCTGCCTTTAAGTTATGTAATATTTCAAACATGTTGCCCAAAACTGTACAAGGTGATGCCTTTGAAACGATAAATCAATAGAACAAAATTAAGTTTTTATGTAACATTTATGTAACGTTAGCACCACTGATAAGCAGTTGACACAAAAAAAATTTTGCGCCTGAAATAAAATAAAACAAAATTTTGCTTTAAAAGCGATCAATAATGAATTTTTTTATTAATAATTTCTTGACGAAGAACATGCTGAGTCTTCTATTTCATTTCAAATTAAATAATTTGTTTACTTGAAAAAAGGGTAGTATATCACCCTCATTTATAAATTGCGTGCAAAGCATGTACCATTTTTGCATCTTTTATATGCAACATGTTGAGAAGAGAACACGATTTTAATTTTAACTTTTAAATTTGTTTTGACAATGGAACGCAAATATTCTTGGAGGACAAAATATAGGCAACATTTTTGTTAGAAAAGAAAATGCCATAAACGATAATTGAGGTTATAACCTTCTTCAGCTAAATTAGGTTTTTGTCGGTCATTTAAAAAATTTTCCAAAAGTTAAAGAGTTATAGAATTATAATGTTCTGCAAAAATATTCCTCGCAAAAATTCTGCTTTAAGTCTGTGAAGGCACCAATAATGAACATTTTACTTTACTAGCCCAAATAATAGAGATTACAATATTTTTTTAAAAAATTTTGTTTTCAATGAAAATAAAATTTGTTTTTAATAAAAAATTGGTTTTCAATAAAAAAATTTTTTTTTAAATAAAAAAATATTTCCCTTAACTAATAACTTCTGGTTTAAATATTTTTTTTAAATAAAATATTTGTATTTACTAATACTGGTTATGAGCATTTTTTTTTATTTTGGAAGTTAGTTAGGGCAGTAAAAGCCTGCGTTAATCCTTAAATAAACATAAAAAATATTGCTTTTGTACATTTCTTGTGTAAAAATATTTTTTAAAAATTCTTTTTAATTGTTTTAAATACTTTTTTTATTATTTAGTTTACCTTTTTTTTAAAGCTGCTTGCCCACTTGACCTAAATGGTTTTTTTTTTAATTTTTATTAATTTGTTTTTACTATTAAACGAATTTTCTTCTTTTTTTTTATAACGAAATAAAATAAATAAATAAATAACACAAAACATCAATTTCATGTGGAATATAAAAAAAGAAAAACACTTGAAAACTTAACTTTACGAATATAAATATTAAACAAGCGACTGAATAACATGTGTTCACATTGAAAATAAAAAAAAAAACATTCAATTAAACAATTATATTAAAATTTATAAAGAATGTTCTTTTAAAAAAATATTTCTTAATTTGTTTTTAAATGATTAAATGATTTATGTAGTTGAAAGCATATGATTTTTTTTAAATAATTTCTTTATTAATTAAAGACTTGAAAACAATATTTTTTGTTGTTTGCTACTCCAATTAAAATTATGAAATATTTGCTATTTTTAGCAAATTTAAAGGAATAGCAAATAAAATGAACTCATGCTTTAATTACTAAATTTATATAAAAAAAGAAAAAGTTTTTGCTTGCTTAGCTAAATAACAACAAATAGTTCTTTATTTCGAAGAAAAAAAAATTTGCTCATACTTTTTTGTAAAGATTCACTTAATTTTTTGTTTGCACTTTCAATTTTAATTTAGTGGTTGCTGTAAAAATGATTATTCAATTAAGATTTCTTTTGGCACACATACATAATTATCTTTATTTAAGAGTTGAACTCTTTATTAGTGTTTAAAAAAAAATTCTTTAGTTCGCCCTTTAGCTCTACGTAATTTGCCGCTTGATTAGTTAGTAAAAACCGCTGCGTTCGTTTTAAGCGCGTCTTCAAATGTCAACAGTTGGTTGACTACTAAACGTACAATGTTTATTCATTGTTTATAAAATGTTTAACAAGTTTTTTCTTTTTCATATTATTAGTTTATCTTTCAATTCCATAGTGGATACAATGAACAGCTGTTTTGTGTATCAGTAGTGTGATCACTAAATGTTTTAATCTCTCAAAATTTCTCTCCTTCTCTCTATTTCTCACATAAAAACACCCACAATCACTGTTACCATATTTAATTAGTTTTTCATTACACATTTTGTTGAAATACAACAAAATTATTAAAGAAATAAAAATTTTAGAAATTTGGCGATTTTGCAATTGTTAAAACTACTAGAAATTTTAATTAAATGATTTTATTATTTTATTATCACCATTACTATAATCGCAACTCAACCTTTAAGATCTGTTGTGCACGCCAGTTCCTAACTACAATCCGAGACTCCTTAGGATTACTGTGAATTTTTATATAAAATTTCTCTAGCTTAACTTTTTTTCTAAGAAAACTTCTCTCACTGGAAATTTTTCTTAAGAAAATTTGTCAAAAGAACAAAGAACAAACTTTGAGAGCTTAAAGTACAAGTAAGAAAAAACGAAATATCTAGCAAGAGTGCTATGCCTTGTTTTCTTGGGCTTTCTCCCTGAATCAAGGTTTTGAATTTTAAAGGCAACGCTGTAAGGAAATTCAATTTTAAATCATAGATTAAAAATCAGGCAATTTTTCAATAATTTTGTGCGTTGTTTTATTTTTCTCTTTTTGCCTCACTAAATAGAATATAACTGTCGACATGGTATATGGCTTCGTTAGAAGTAGCGGTAGGTTTGGGTGACGGACTCACTTTCTTTCTCTATCTGTCTTTTCAGTCTCATTTATCTTCTATTCCTTCTTCTTCTTAATTTTCTTCTATACAGGTATCACAAAGGGACCACGTCAGAGGCCCAGCGCCCTTTTTAACCCAACCTAACCTAACCTCAATAAATAGAAAATAAGAACATTTCTTTTCCCGAATTGTCAACAATTTTGTTTTTTAATTTATAATAAATAAGAGTTTTAGAATTCTTTTCAAAATAAAATGGACGATTTTTCAAAAAAAAAAACTCTGGCAATCCTGGCCTTAACAAACAATTTGAGAAAATTATTGGATTTTGCCGGCTATAACACCAGTTTGAAAACGACTGCTGTATATGTAAACAAAATCTTTACTAAATTTCATTCTTGTTTGTTTTTTTCACTGATTTTAGTACAACTTAAAATATGAATTTCTTATCAATTCAAACCAATAATTTCAGATCTTTTTTAAAATAAAAGAATAACAATTCAAGGACTTCTTTAGGTTGAGTGTGTATTCGTGTTCGTGTGGGGGCATATGTTCTCTTAATAATTTTTACGTGTGCCTGAGTAATCCATTTTTAAAAAGAAATCTCAATAAGTCATCATGAGCATTATGTGGGATATGTGACAGGTACGGGAACATACCTAAATTACTACATGAAATTTTATTGATTTTTTTAAAGCGGAAAGTAGGTTGTAATAAAGTTAATCTTTCAAACTATCATTCCGAAAAGGCATTGAAGTGAAATATTAAGTTGAGCTGACAATAATAATTGGAAAGAAGTGGATTGGACCATTTCAATTAACATGTTCTTTGAAAATTTTTTACTCCTACATTTTTAACTCCTACAATTATAAATATCAATCTAAAGTTGAAACAAGTTGAAAAAAAATTTATTTTTAATTTTAGCTAATATTTAAAATGTAACTCAGAGCTTTCTGAAAACCATATGACGATAGGTTGGGTATAGAAAAAGTTGTACTTTAGTGCTAGTGTAGATTTTGTATTCAATAACAAAATATTAAATTTGTTTGTATAAAAGCTAAAGCGTTCAATACACGACAGCAGCATATATGCGGCAACAAGTGTCTGGGCAAGTGGTTTCGTTAGTATATGGGAATTTTATGTGATGGTGTTGTGTATTTCAAAATTAGTCACAACTAAGTAAAGTTGTCAAAGAGCAACATCTAGATACTACTCATTAAAAATGTTATTTGAGCTGTTATTTACAAAAAATTAGTTAAAGGCAATTTTAATAAAATATAGACACCACCTTACTAAAATTACCACTGTCTCATTATTTTAAGTAACACCTTATTTATTGAAAATTAAAGCATTGCTTCATTCATACAAATGTGTTTTTACTTTAAATTTTTTTAGTTTCCTTTTTGTTTTATAGCACAGAAATTGTAATTGCAGCATAAAATTTGTCACTATTTATAAGGCATCCACAAGTAATTTTTTTTAAACAAAATTAATATAATAAATGACTTTTTTTCTGAGCACCTTTAGTTAGATAGTCACATTGGAATAACCAAATATCTAAAGAAGAGAACTACCTTTCATCAATTCAATCAGTATGATGGGTTTAGAGCTGATTGAAGTGGCCCACAAACGACAGCAGCCAGTTTGTGGCTCGAGTTTATCAGATTAATTCCTTGATTGCATACATTATCGTATATGGACCGCTTAACTCATTTTAGTTAAAGAGTTTTCAATCACATTTTTGTAAGTCAAATATTGCATTAATATGAATTTTCATTAGATTTTAAAATATCAAAAAATCTTGGAGAAAATCTTCTCATTGTATTTTGGTTCTAAACATTTGAAGAAACTAGTGTCATAATAAGTCATTTTTACCCATATAACAAAATACCATTATTTGTAGCCATAAAAGTGTATTTATAAAGAAAAGGCGATTCTCTTAACTTTTATATTATTTGTTTTAACCGATTTATAACCGAACGTTTGTATGGGGCACTTGTTAGACCAATTTTAGAGTACGGTTCAGTCATTTAGGATCCATACTATAACGTTCATATTATTCGTATCAAATCGTTTCAAAAACAATTTTTGATGCTCTATTTGAAACACGTATAACGAGATCGTCTTAAACTTCCCTCATATACAATAAGACTAGCAGAGATTAATCTAACAAATCTAAAAAGTCGAAGAACTATGCTGAATGTGTCTTTTGTGATGCATATAATTAATGGAAGTATCTACTCAGAATTTTTGTTAAGTAATTTATTTATTAATGTTCCACAGCGTTCTCTACGATCACATAACATTTCGCACAATCTTTGCTTTGGCGGATCTGTTCAGAAAATTATGTTGTTGTTTTAATGAGATGTCTTTGTATATTGATTTTAACTTAAATATTAATGTCATAAAACGCAATATAATAGCGTATTTCAACCGTTAATTCTTTTCATATAGTATCCCTATACTTTGATTATACCATATATAGCTATTTGAATCGAATAATTGTTCTAATGTAATTAGTTTTATAGTATTTAATGTTATAAATATTGTAATATAGTCTGTAAGGATATTGTCTATAGACTTAACTAAATAAATATCATCGCGTACAAAATATGTACAGATTCATTGAAGTCGACTCCTTGAAGTTCATGAATATAAATCAAATACAATTTTTATAGTAAAATATTTGTTGTAATATCTGATATTATTGAAAATTTAGTATTAGCCAACGATAGTAATTCGCCTAAATAAATGTTTTCTTTAGTTTCTTTGACACTTCTCAAACAAAAAACTTAAAAAATATTAACAAATATATTTCAAGCTCTTAATAAAATCTAAATAAGAATTTTTTTTTTTTTTTATTGAATCTTCATAAGAAAATTGCAATAAATATCCAAACCTTAAATATAAAAAGAAAATAAAAATTGTTTTTATTTTATTTGTCCAATATTCCGACTTTCATTTATAATTAATTGCCCTGAAGAAGACATTAAAAAAAGTCAAAATACGATGGCGGATCCATAAGTCTGTGACTTTTCGAACTTCCCGCATAGTTATATGAAATGCAACGCTGTTCCCATTAAGTACCACCTATTAATAGACTACTGTTAAATTTTGAGCAAGTGTCGTCATTTACTTTGCGTTTAACAGCTGTTCGTGTATTTTTCTAAAAATTGAAAAAAAGGGAATTTCGAGTGTTCATTAAACATTATTTTTTGCGAAAAAAAACCATCAATCAAACCAAGGAAAAGCTTGATAAATACTATGGGGACTCTGTACCACCGATTTCAATGGTAAAAAAGTGGTTTACTGACTTTCGTTGTGGTCGCACAAGTACAAATGATGCTGAACGTTCTGGACTGCCAATTGAGGTCAGTACACCCGAAAATGTCGAAAAAATCCACGATATGGTGTTGGCCGATCGAAGAGTAAAAGTGCGTGAGATTGTTGATGCCATAGGCATTTTATATGGCAGTGTGATTTTGATTTTAAAAGATCAACTGGGTTTAAGAAAGGTTTTTGCAAGATGGGTGCCGCATTTGCTCTCAATTAACCATAAACGTAAACGTATGACGTCTACAGTCTCAATGGCAAAACTCTATGACTTGGGTTATGAATTGGTACCTCATCTACCATGTTCTTTGGATTTAGCCCTTAGTGACTACTTACTATTTCCAAACTTAAAGAAATGGCTCGGTGGAAAGAGATTTAGCTCCAACGATGAAATTATTGACCAAACAAATGGCTATTTTAAGGACCTCGAAAAATCAAATTTTTTTGGAAGGGATACAAGAAATGAAGAAACGTTGGACTAAGTGTATTGAGTTAAAAATAGATTATGTTGAAAAATAAATTTTTGTTTTGCAAAAAAAAAAAAAAACTGTGTTTTATTCAAAAAGTCACGGAGTTATAGATCCGCCCTCGTATTGAAAAATTAAAATAAAAACTTTTTTATTAAGATCTTATGCTTGAAAGATAATTGATAATATTTGAATATAAATGTATATAAAATAAAATAAAGAATTTGAAAAAAATTAGCGGCAAAATGTAAGCCTGTTAAATAAAGCTTTATAATGTACATTAAATGTTTTTAGACAGAAAAAATTCCATCTCATTTGTTGAGTTTCCTGGACTAAGGCTACGGAAAATAATTAAGGAATGGCCAAGCAAGAAATTTAATGTGGGCGGTAAAAAGGAGGTTAAGTTTTATTTTTAAATACGATAGTACATGCAATCGTCAGAATTCGGCTGACGAATACGAGTATCACAGCAGAAGTTGATTGTCAAATTTTTATCAATATTTACTGACATAGTGTTCCACATTATCATACTTTCTCTAGCCAACAAAAATTATGCTTAGACTTGTTCATGTTATGGACATAATAAACTTTAATAAAAAATCAGATTTTTAGCTGCTTTATTTACTCAACAATCAAGAAAATTAAAATTAAAAAAAAATAGAAAAGAAGGCATGTAGTAAATTAATGAATTAAAACAATTCCTATTCTTTATTTACCGCTAAAGAAAATTAGAACACTTTGTTCTAATTTTCAGTTTGTAAGTTTTTTTGTATGTGTTTTCATACGTTTGTTTAACAAAAAAAATAAAAAATTTACAGCTTATGAAATACACCTTTTATTTATTATTTTGTAATTGAAACACACAGCAGCATAAAAAATATAAAATTTATAGATTCTTTTTTCAAGCTAAAAAAAAAATTATAAAATTTTTATAGGAGCCCACAGATAAAAAAAAGTGTGTTTTTTATTGTGTTAAAACTGCATATTTGAAAATGTTGTTGCTTTTTAAGGCTTCATTTTCATGTTGTTTTATTTAGAACAAAATATTTTTTTTTAATTCTGCTGCGCGAGTGTGTGTTTCTATATTTTTATTTTGAAAAGTTGTTTGAAAAATTGTTTCTGTTCATTCATGTTTTGTGCTTTTGTTATTTGGTTTTACATTTTGCTCAAAATTCATGAAAAAACATCAACACAGATGCAGAAATTTTGTGAATCATTTTACTTATGCTGCTTTTTTCCCACTGTTGTGTGCTTGTGCTGGCATAAATTTTATCGAACATGAAATATTTCTTTTTTTTTTTTTAGTAATTTTTTCTTCAAAAAATGTTGCTGTGCTGGGAGACTCATTTTTCAATTGTCTGCTGTTTTGGCAAGTAAATAAAATTGTGTTTTATTTAAGAATATCAAGTTTAATTAAGGAAAACAATAAAATTTTGTGTTTTAGGGAAATTTCTGTTTTAAATATTTTTTCTTAAATGAAAATGCGGGGCTACCCCACCTAATTATTTATTTTTAATATTTGGAGCACTCGATAACGATCGAAATTTCAAAAAATTTGAAATGAAAATTTGCCACTGATTTTATTGATCCAGCTTAAGGTTTTGGGTTAGATAGAAAAATTCTGAATTATGGAATCATCGAAAATCTGTGCTCACATTAATATTAATATAAAACAATTTATTTAAAAAAATTATTTTATTTCACAAAAGTAATTTAATATTTTCTGATTGAAAAAATATTTAAAAATAGTAGTTCTGTTTATTAAAATTTTTTAGCTCAAAAACACAGAATTTATTTCTAAAGTTTATTTTCAGGCGTTTAATACAGTTTATTACCAAATAAATGTGTCCAATTGGAAGTTTAATTGCCAGCTTATGTAAAATCAATTTGTTTACAAATATTTTCTTGCTTCTTAAGTGATAAGAAATTTTGATATTTAAAGTGTGTTGTAATAAATATTTAATAACATTTTAAGTATAAATATTTGTAGATAAAATAAATAACAAGTTGTGTCTCTCTTTTTTCATAAGTTCTATACAAACATAAAACTAAACTTAAACAATTTTTTTAATTACTTGGCTTGATTTGTTTGTTTTTGTTTTTTTTTTATAAAATTGCTTTTTCTCTATCTAAATTTATTCAAATAAATAAGCAATTTCTCTACAATTAAATTAATGCCTGACTAAATGACTAAATTTTTTTTGAGAACATGTACTATAAAAAAAATGTAAAACAATTGAAGTATTTTCTTAACTACATAAGAGAAGTCTTGCAGCCCAGCCCTCTTACTGCTACTGCTGACTTGTCTATCTTGTAAAAGCCTTAAAAAATAATCTTTTACATGCCACATGTTGTGTGTCTGCTGCATGTATGTATTTTCCTTATAAAAATGGTCAGTCGAGAGTCTTTATAAATGAAGAAAAATGTAAATTTTATTAAACAAACAATATTCTTTAGTAAATTTACTAAACAAAGCCAATAGAATTTATTGTAAGTTTGATAGTATGTTCGCTTAAGAAAACTGTTTACGTTTGCAAGAAAATATGGCAAGAGAAAGTGCAAACGAACAGTGGAGGGAAATTAATTATGAACAGAAAGGTTATTTTTTTAACTAAAATTTTTTTAATCAAAACAAAAAGTAAAATTTTTATCTGTTTTACTATATTCAAATGAGACATTTTGAACCCAGTTAAAAAAAAAAACTTCATAGTGTATTTTTCCAAACTTCTAAGAGTGTGCAAAATAAATGGAAAAACAGGCACAATTCAGTTGTGTATTAAAAAAAATTAAATGTTATTTAGTTTTAGGTTAAAACAATTAGTTATTGCAATTTTTAATATATTTTCTTCTTTTGAGTTTGAAGAAAAAGAGGTCAGAAGAAGCAGTAGCTTATCCATATTATCAAAAAATTCTTTTGTCACAATTGTTACCTAAATTCATGCTACAGTTCTTTTTTATTTATTTACACTTCACAAACATTGGTGTATAAATCTATTACAATTTGAACAAAATTTCTATTCGATAGATATGGTATGCGTTGATTTGCTTACTCGACACGTATCGAAATTAGATTAGACCCCTCGGCACGTATCGAAATGCTATCGAATACGATGATTAGACTCCTGATTTATGCAAAAATAAATTAATGTAATAATTTTATTTGGAATTCAAAAGCTTAACAAAATATTAATAAGATTAGCATTTTCCAAGCTTTTAGGTCTTTTTATATATTTTTATTTATTATTAAATAAGTTTCCAATATTTCAACTCGCCTTCGTGTGTCTTTCTCAAGGAAAATAATTTTATTTACTTTCAGATAAAAAGGTTAAATAATCAATATTTATATTAATATTTTCCTTCTTTAAGCGGTATTTTCAAAATTTTTTCAAATATATTTCGTGGTTTACCATTTATATATTTTTTTTTAATTCAGAAAAAGAAGTTATGCAACAAAAAATGCCGACTTGCTGCATTAAAGTGGGGCTTTTGATATTTGCAGTTAGTGTTTTTATCGCTTTTTGTCTTTTCACTTTCTGCTATGCGTTTGTTTCCTTTGCAACTGAGCAGTAAATCATTTAAGGCTGATATCTTAATATATAAATATTAGTAGTTTTTATAATTTGACATTATTTTTATTTCGGAAAGAGTACAAATTGACTATCTTTAGTTTTACAAAAATGAGCCTCAATTGAAATGGTGTGGTTCATCGACTAAAGGGTTCGAAAGCTACTGAAACAGAAATTTCAAAACTATCAGTTCCGTTCTGTATTCTAAATCCGCATTATATTTTTTGAAAATGAAAAAATCTGTTCTGTATTATACTTCCGAATTTTTTTTTTATTTTATTTCATTTAAAAAAAAATGTTGATGGAATGTAATTTATTGTTTAATTATTTTTTCAAAACGTTGAAAGGTAAATTAGAAAATATGTGAAATTCAGAACTGCTAATTTCCGAATATTTTCATAATTCCACTCGTTCTGATTTCACACGGAACACAGAACAGCGACGTATATAGTTTATATTCCGAAAGTGTACGGATTTTGAGAAATTTCCCTTAGAATGAAAGATTTTTAAAGGTAAATATTTTGAGTATACTTACTCAAAATCTGTACACATGCGGAATGCAAACTATATAGTTCTGAAGTCTATATTCCAGTAGCTTTCAGTTTTATTTGCTTTTTTCCATAATTTTTTACGAGATTATTGAAAATATTTCAGTTATATTAACATAAAAGAGCTGCCTTTCGCAGCTAACTTCACTGATTTATTTGGTTGTATCTTCATACTTTAAAAAGGTCTTGTAGCTTTTTACGCTTTTCTGACCAAAAAATTTACTTTTTAAAAATAATTATGAGCTTTTCCTTTTAAAAAAGTTGTAAAACTTTGTTTTTCAGCTTAACTCTCAAACTGTGACTTCTTTTTCAAAAGATATTACAAATATAAATTCTTTAGAATAGTTAAAAATATAAAAATTATGAATATAAAATTATAATTTTACTGAAGATACTTCTCAGTATATAGCGCAATATTGAAAACTTATAAATTTAATATAAAATTTTTTTTACAAACAATTATTTAATATTAATACATTTTTAAAGGTCTGTATAAATAATTATATAAATTTTAAAAACTTGTTACACTTTTGTGGCACGATTCCTATGAATGAAACGGTTATGAGTACGGTATACAACAACCTAAAATAACTACGCATACAGCGTACAACAACATAAAGCATAAACGTACAAAATATTTATAGCTCACGTTAAAAATTAACTATGAGAAAAAGTGGCATTCGGATGCTTTTTGTTCAAGTTTATTTGTAATGTTAGAAAACTATTTATTTGAACGATAATTTATTTAATGGCCATTACTGTTAATAAAACACAAACATAATTGAGTTGTTTAGTTTACAACTAAATGTGTTTGTGTTTTTAAAACAATTTAATTTTGTTTCTTTATTGTATAAAAAAAAATATTTTAAGAAAATTAATTTCTTTTATACCTTCCACTGTAAGTAAGAAGGAAAGGTTATTCTATAAAAACATTTTTTTTCCTTTAAAATGCTTAACTGTATAAAATAAAGTGCGTAAAAAAGCAATAGAGATGCTAGGAAAAATCCTAATATTATTTGCTTTATTGTAGGTAAGAAGAGTATATAGAACTTTGTGATTTCGTTTGCAGTTTTTACGCTATACAAATGTTAACCTATAAAGTAGATATATTCTGGATTCTTAAGAAAGCAAAGTCTATGTAGCGATATCCGTCTGTCTATCGTCTGTCTGTCCATGTAGTCGTTGAAATCAACTTTCGCTAAGCAACAGAAGAGCTTAGCATCCGTCTGTCAGTTATTGTTGTTTTCAAGTTGCTACAGATATTTATTCAGACCGATCGGTTCGTAAATGGCGGAGCTATTAGTCAAAAGCCGCTACTAGCTCTGGTATAAAATTTTATCAAATATGACGGTCACAATGTCTGTTTAAAAACTCAACACAATCGGCTCACAAATGGCCCAGAAATATAAAAAACATGTGAAATTTTACTTTTATATTAATTCTGTTTTGGTTTTTATATGTGCACATTTCAACTTATTAACGAAAGCAAACATGCATTCACGAACATACAAAATCAGGCAATCGGTGTTATACAAACGTGTGTATATACGAGTGTCTTTTAAAAGCATTGTGTGTGATAAATAGAAGTACGAATTAAGAAAACTTATTGAAAAATAATTTTGCATTTAATTTGAATTTTTTTGAACTGAAATTAATTTTAGGATTAACAACTAAATTAGAATTCAAAGAAAATTATTTTAACGAATACTTGCTATTTAATTAAAAACTTTTTAATAAATTTTTTTGTTAAGTAGAAAGTGCAGAATTAAAAGTATTAATATTTAAATACTACAGTGAAGGCTATATACAACTCGGTACATAAGAACTTAACTTGTGCTTTTTTTAACAATGAACTTTTGAAATTGTGTAACGTACAGTCGCTCGGTCTGTACAGGGTCCTTTGTATTTACGTCACCACAGTTGTTTAATACTTCCTCGGTATACGAATAAAATACTCCGTCTAGTTGAATGCTCTAGCCTCTACAAACTAATTTCCATTTTTTAAAAATAAAGTTAAATAACTAGATCCGAACGGAAGTAAAATGCTAGGGACCCCGAACACTAATTAAAATATAAAATAATACACGTTATAACTGCGGCAGTGTTCTTTAATTAATTACAAAAATCCATATTGATTTCAAAATTGCGTTATTATAAAATAGAAATTTACAATCAAAACTTGGAATGGAGGTTCGGCCAATTAGCTAATATTTTTATTTACATATACATACGAGCTTTTCTTTTGTCTCTTTCGCCGTTTTCCCTTTCTAATAATAGTGTTTAATCATTGCACGAAATTCACTTTTTTCTATTTTTCAAGAAACACAAAAGTTGCTTGCTTCAAAGGACTACAACAAATAAACTAATCGATGAATTTGGGTGAAATTTTAACAGCTAACGTTTGACATCGCAATTTCCAAAAAAAATAAATTTAGTTTTTGTGCTGCCATCTAGCGCTAGGTAGCTTCAATATCAATCCGCCCTCGTATTTGTGTGAACTTTGCCTCAGTATTATGCCTTTAAATTAAACATCCATTCAGAGGCATACAATTAAGCTTTGATTGGTGGAGAATTACATCGTTATTAAAAGTAATAGATTCACACGTTTGTCTACAGTAATTAAATGTTATGTGAACTCATTTCTGTTCATTCACTTTCATCTTTACATCAAAAATATGTATGTTTTATAAAATTAAAAAAATAATTTTAAATTGAATAGAAGAAACGTATGTAATGAAATATTTATATGAACGATAAGAGCAAGATGTTTCTACCTGATTCTTTTATGTATGAGTAAGATATCTTAGACTAAGGATATCGTAAGTAAGAAATCTCAGAGCAATTTGCTTAAAATGTGATTTTTGCTTAGCTGTTTCTGTTTTTACTCACTTTCTTATGGTCAATACAAATTGACGGTGGAGTAAAATCAGCTATGATCAGAGATCATTTGGAAAATTAAACTTAGCATTTTTAAATTTCAGAGTTGATATATTAAAGTTAGAATATTCGAAAAATGTGTTATCTTTTTGTTATGAGCAAGGCTTCATAACTGCAATATACGAGTATATATTAACATTAATTTAAGAAACTAAAAACCTATACGAGTATGTAATGTAATTAACATTAGAGTGGTGTAAAGTGCATAAGATTCTACATGGACGGTGGTAACACTTAATTAATATTATCAGGCAAGTTTAAGGCAAACAAAATGAATATGAAATTATTTTTAAATATTTTAAAAAGATACGTAAAAGAACAAGCTATTCTGCAGCATTTCTTAACTTTCCTAAAATAAAATGTTTCACATATTTTTTTTAATTTATGGCTTTGTAACATATTCTTTTTATTTTGTGAAAAATATTTCCAAACATAATTTTAAAAAGAAATGTCAGCGATGTGAAATATGTGTTAGTTGTTAAAATGTTAATCAAATATATAATTTGGTGTTAAGTTGTCAAAACATCAAAAAAAAAAAAAAATTATTTTGAAATGTGTGTTCACACTTAGTTTGTTTTATAATAAAATAAATTAGGAAAATGACTTCTATAATTATTACAGCCAAAAACGTGAAAAATGATAAACTTCAGGCTTAAAAATTCTCAGCACAACCCTTACCCTCTTATCTAAAAAATGTAAAGTAAATAGACTTAAAGGTCAATTATTGAAATTTTTTTATTTAATTTGTTCATAAATTTTACCTCATTTTATTATGAAAGCATTAATGTTTAAGTTCTATCAAAAATTGTTTGTAAACTCAGTACTTTGTAGCTTTCTTCACCCCTACTAGATAGAAAGTTATATGAAACTCTTCTAGAAATTGCCTGTACAGAATATAAGACTTTTAAAATTTTACTTATTTATTTTTTCAATTGTACCTATAAGCTACAGGGCAATTAGTAAAGCATAGGATCGGTATATTTTTAACTCGCTATGATGAATAACATTTGTTTTATATTAGCTTTTCACAAATTTGTATGCGACTACAACTTTCGCAATACGGCCGTTTATTTTATAAAAAAATCTTTAACGCTGAATTTCTTAAAACTTGTTTACTTAATTAAAACTCTTTTTAAATGTTTATTTATTGTTCAAATACTATTCTTATCTTGGCATTTCAATTTCAATTTACTTTTTTGTTTTTCTCTCTGATACACTCTAAATATTTGTCCGTCTGAGGATTGGGTCGGCAAGTCTGCTCCAGCCAGCCAGCCAGCTATTCTGCTATATTAGCTGATATTTTCTTTAAATAAATTTTAATTGCAAAAACGTGCACTTTATTAACACCATTTAAAGTAAACGAAAACCAATCTAAGATGCCAACTTACACACAAATATATTTTTGTTGTTGTTCGTTGTATCTACAGTCTGTTTGCAAATTGCGGAATAAGTAGGTTACACAATATTTATGACAATTATTTAACATGAATTGGGAATTGGAAATAAATTTTTCTTAGCAAAAAATAAACAATTAGTTATTTTATCAATCTAACTAATTTCAAACTAATTCCCTAGGCCTTGCTGTAAACTAAAACCGTTTAAATTATCCCAAAGCTTAGCATAAGGTAAATTGAAAAACTCATTGACCAAAAAAAAAAGTATCATTTTACAAAAGCTAGTCACTAGCTAATGCATTGATTCATTCTTTTTCCTCTACTTTATCTAATTCAATTGAAAACTCATTGTGGCATATGGCTGTTTTTATGTTTCTATTGTTGTTTTGCTTTAAATGAAAATGATGATGCGAATATATTTTTTTTTGTACTGCATGCAAATCATAAAATCTTGCTTGTGTACGAGTGAGTATTTTTTTAAAATAAAATGAATATCAATTTCAAGGAAATTGCACGAAATACAAAAAATAAAAAAATAAACAAACAGATCGTGATTTTTCTAAATTCTCCTTAGTGGAGCAAACAATAAATGATATTGATCTACGACAGTTTAAATTGATGGCTGTTGACCCTGGGGCCAATGAGCAAAAATGTTACAAAAACATTAATAAATGTAAGAGATTAAAAAAAATAAGTTTTAATATCCTAAAAGAAAACCAAAGCAGTTAAAAAAATTTTTTAAAGAAAAATTTTATCATTGGCTCTCTGAAAAAAAAAACAAATAAAACTGAGTTGTGTTTCACTTTATGCAAAAAAAAAAAAAAAATAATAATAAGGCATTTCGATAAACATGTACTAGGCCAACTATATGATGTTATGCTAGATATATGGTTACAACCATTAATAAAACTTCAGGAGGCTGTATGCGAGATTTCAAATTCTATTTTTGGGCTTATTGTATGAAACTGTGTACCTAAAGTGCAATTAAGTGATTGAACTAATAATGTCGAACCACATGAGATACCATCACACTGCCTACTGTCTGGTGGGCCGCTTTGAGCAGCTCTTAATGCATTCCAATGGTTGAATTGGTTTTAGATTTGTACCTTGCTTTTTTAAAAGAAAGAAATTCGATTTTCAAATGTGGCAAGCTGAAAAGTGCCAACAAAAAAGCCAATTAAAAATTTAATAAATTTTTCAATTTCACTTTTAAATTAGCCCAAATAGAAATTTTAAACTAGTTTTTTGTAAAGCCAACAATTCTATTTAAGCCAAAGGGCGGTATAAACTTACTTACGTAAACTTGGCATACGAAGCACTAAGTTATATTTTTAAAAAATGTACAAAAGAAAAAAACTCTAAAAACAAACAAGCTAAATTCGGCTGCACCGAGTATTATATACCCTTCACTCGTATAGCTAAATATTCATACTTTAAATTTTGCACATTCTTCTTAAGTATTAAAAAAAAAAGAAAAAATTAAATAATTAATTAATTTCAGTCAAAGAAATCCAATAAAATAACTGTAGCTACTAACTCCCTTATCCAAAAAAATTAACGCAGACTTTAAAGTCAACGTTATTGAAATTTTTCATTAATTTTACGTTAAAGTCTAAGTCAACTTGTTTTGGATAAGAGCATAAATTTCTATACACAAAAAAGTAAATTCTAACTGCTAGCCTCCCTATTTCGATGCGAAGCGAAAGAAAACTGGAAGAAAACCAGTCACTCATTTGCGACTGAAAACGGGGCTCAAAAACTTTTGACTTATCGTTCGCTTGGCCTTACGTTGTTTACAGCAAACCTTCTCAATATACTATGTTGTCACAACAACAGTTTCATAAATTAATCGTCAGTTTTAAAGAAATGTACTTTAAAAAACACTTTATGATACACTATTTAAACTCTCAACGAAAGAGAGCAGAAAGAAAAAAGACGCATAAAGGGTGGTTAAATTTTAAGGGACGATGTTGATTGTGAACCACACCTAAACGTCAAGTTTTTTTCTGCATTTCATTTTCAGTGATGAGGCACATTTTCACCTCAGTGGATTCGTCAATAAGCAGAATTGCCGCATTTAGGTGAATGATAATCCAAGAGTGATTGTCGAAGAACCAATGCACCCACAAAGAGTGACTGTTTAGTGCGGTTTATGGGCTGGCGGCATCATCGGGCTGTATTTTTTCCAAAGTGAGGCCGGTCAGGCAGTTACTGTGAATGGTGTTCGCTATCGTGAGATGATAACGAACTTTTTATGGCCCGAATTTGAAGATATGGATGTGGCGATGTTAATTGGCCGCCAAGATCATGTGATTTGACACCGTTGGACTTCTTTCGTTGGGGGTTATTTGAAAGAAAACGTGTACGTCGATAGGCCAGCAACAATTCAAAAGCTTAAGGATGAGATAATTCGGCACATTTCATAGAACCTCAATTATGCCTCAGCGTCATCGAAAATTTAACCATCGGATGAAGGGCGTGCCGCCATTTAGCCGATATTTTGTTTCATACATAATTGAACCATATTATATTATCATAATAAAAAGAAATGACAATAATTTTATAAATAATTTGTGTTTTATTCAAAATCAACATCGGCCCTTAAAATTTAACCATCCTGTGGAAGGCAAAATATTGAAAATAATAAATAATATTATAAAAAACAAGATTAAAGCTCAATAATCATTAATTGTATATAAAAATAAAAGTCAAATAAATAATTATATAAATTTAAACAAAAAAGAGAGCACGGAATAAAATAAAAATTTGTGTGAATAAAAATTCACCCTAAAAGCAATGATTTTTCATCATGCGATTTCAAAATAAGAAGATTTCGAATAACACCTAGAAGCTGTATATTAATAGCTTTTTCGGATACCACTGTTTAACTACTGGCTAGTGCGCTAAGTTATCACTTCAGGGTTACAGGTTTGATGCCTATGAGATTTTTTTGTATTGCTTCCTTCTAGCTCATTTAATAATCAAATCCACTAAATATAATGAAATTGAATTAATGCTAAATCTTAAAACTGGAAATTAAATGAACGAATTAATGCCTTGTTTTATGTGTTTTCTGTGTATTTTTGTATTTTTTTTTTTATATATAAATAAATATTAATACACTTTTGATTAAAATATTTAGAGACTTTAACATTTTATTGTTCTTATTTGTTATTTTGCGCTGCAAAACTAGAAAGAAACAAAAGCCAAAAGCATCCAACCAATACAATGTAAGTTTCCAATCTTAATGAAAATATTTTCTAGAACAAAATGTTGTCTGTTTTTCATTTCCCATTGTTTCCAATATGTACTGTATTCTACACTGAAAAATTAATGTTAAATTTTTAATAATAATTTTAGTTATATTAGCCAACATTGAATTGGACTTAATAAATTTTTTTTTGATTTATTGGCACTAAAATATTTATTTATTTATTGTAGTTTGTAAACATAGATTCCTTACAGACTAGAGAATAGTATAAATTGATTATAGGTTCTAGGTTTAATTGCTAATTTAATTTATATACATGATTTAATTACTAATTCAAATTAAATTGTACAAAAGAAAGTTTTTGACTCATTGAATTTTATTTTTTGATGTTAATTTATGGCGTTTAAATAAGTTAAAGATCTACCCCCTTATCCAAAAAAATTAACGTAGACTTTAAAGTCAACGTTATCGAAATTTTTCATATAATTTTTTCATAAATTTTACTTTAAATTCTACTTCAACTTTTTTTTTGGATAAGAGCATTAATCAATTGACTATTTGAATAATAACTTCTACGACATAATGGAAGATGAAACATATTTATATGTAGAAGTAATATCCTATCGCTTTAATATGTTATTCAAAAGCTTGGAGCAATCAAAGTTGCCGTTTACTAAATGGATTATAAACTACATTGATTGAACTTTAAATCTGTTTTCCAACCTGATCATGAATAAGTGAAGACAATAAGACGGTACAGGTTGAATTAAGTTCCATAACGAATGAAGCGTCGTGATATGTGAATAACATAGTTAGGGATCCAAATTGTAACCCTATGCCTTCATGCTCGCTTAATAGCAATTCTGTCAAACACTGTACAAATTTCAAAACACTCTCTCTCTCAGCATACAGCGCTGAAATACCGAGAATGAAAAATGATAGCAGTGGGACAACAGCATGAATTTTCTTAACAATATCATGCTCGATGCGGTACAACGTAGTTAACGGTTTTTAATGTCTTGTGGTAAGTACACATTTACCAAGATTAAAATTGATCTGATTAGTTAAACAAAAATGAACCAGTTTACCAAAGTCGGATTGTAGTTTCCTATCAAAGGAAAATTGGCATATGTAAAGCCACTTGATATGTCCCTGATAAAATCATTAAAAAATAAGGGTTCCAGCTCACTACTCTGCGGAACACCAGCCGTTTGAATGTGAGGTTGTGCGATCTTATTTGAACAATGAAAACTCTATCCAACAAATGAGAAGACAGTTATTTATAGAAGGTCGAATGAATACCTAAGTCCAACAATTTTTTAAATCTAACAAGAAATTCGATTTTAAAAATTCAGTTTTAAAAAGCGAAAATCATATCTTTTGCTTTAACACTAAATATTTGTGTTTTGCTTACGCTGCTCATACACACTAAGGTTGCATACAAATTCAAATTAAAAGAACATCAACCTCTGGAAGAATGCAATTTTATTCTGCTGCGTGCACATTTGACTGCTCAATTAATTGAAGAAAATTAAAATCATTTTGATATTCAGTGTATTCCGAATACGAATATTTTATTCGAAATTGAAAAATTCAGCACCCCAGAACTACTCTGTGGTCTATTTTAAGATTTTAAAAATTTTGCTTTTACTTTATTTTGAGTGCGAAATTATTAGTAGAATGAAAAAAAACAAAAAAGTTTTCATTTTATAAGAAGAAAAAAAAATTAATTCCACATTTTTTCAAATCCGTGTGGAATACAGAACATGCACGATTGCTTCAATTTTTTAAAGTCGCTGGACTGAAGCATTTACTTTGTATTGAACTTAAGTTTGTATGGGTAATTATTTCCATCAAAGTTTTTTTCTCAGTGTATGTAAGGATAGTAATTTTTTTAGTATTTATTTCTAATAGGAAAAAATTTCATTTATCAACTTTTTACTTTTTTTTTGCTGGTGCGCAAAAATATTTAACTTGTCATTTTCAGTTACACATACCATAACATTTAAATCCTTTCTACTAATACATTTGTATAACAATTTAAACATTGTCAAAAAATTGGTAAGACAGACAGACAGTTACACAACAGCAATAATAGCAGCAGTTGATAATTCAACAAGAACAACAACAACAACAAATTTCTTTTCTTTTATTTTATTTTTTCCAGTTTGAACTAAAGCTTTAATTATAAATGAAAATCCCCGGAAATATATGAGTGAGTGAATGAGTCGAGTTTTTACATTGTACATGAATATGTCACGGTGACAATAGAGAAATCCTTAAAAAAAATACTAAACAAAAATTATCTATGTTTGTATGAAAATGATTCGAAGGATATACAAGATAGACAAGAATAAAATACAAGTATAAAAATAACGACATAACAACAACAAGTAAGCATATAAATTTGCGAATATTTATGCTTGTAGTGGTATAAACAAATGCAAGTATTGTATAAAAGTGTGTATGTGTGCGTGAACATGTGTGTGTTTATTTGTTAAAGAAAATTGTTTGTAAGTTCAGTTATTTTTTTTTTATTTAAACTTCCTTTTTTGGGTGTACAAGTATAAATATGTTGGAGTATGTGCATATTTCGCTAAACGTATATGTATGTATGAGTATTTGTAGCTATTTGTTTGTTTGTTTGCATTTTGAGCTGGCAAGTAATAGTTTTAGTATGAAGAGAAGTCTTTCAAATGTGAAAATGTGTTTTAATATGTTTTTGTCGGTTTAATATGTTTTTGATAATGTTACACACGAGCAAACATATAACCCAGCAAACATTTTTAGATTTAATTTTAAAGTGAATTTTAAATTTCTTACTGTGTTGATAGATAAGATGAGAATGAGGTCTCCTTTAATTAAAAAAAGTTAAGTCCAGGGTCAAATTATAAATTATATCCAACTAAAAAATTTTTATATATTCGATCTTCTTACACTAAGAAATCGTACTCATAGCGTAAAGAACCGTGAGAGACCGGGTAAAAACAGGTAGTAGGCAAATAAGCCATATACCGACTATAGCGCTACCGGCCGGGCGGATTTGTGACGTTAAACCCTCCAAGATTATACATATAAACCTTCCTCTTGAATTACTCTATCTATTAAAAAAAAACTGAATCAAAACCGGTTGTGTAGTTTTAAAGATCTAAACATACATACAGACATAGGGACAGACGCGGGAAGCGACTTTGCTTTATACTATGTAGTGATGTAGGAATATTTCCTACAAAAGGATTATGCACTTGTTGGTTCTATAAAAAAAGTTTTTAATACCTTTTTAAGATGGGAAATCTCTTATTTTTCCTAAGAAGCTATGCCCTGTCGAAGCCTTAAGTTTAAAAACACAATCAAACTTAACTTTAATTAGAAAAAGGAACTTTTAAAAGATCTTTTTTATATGACTTTCCATTACAAATGCTTTATTAAAATTTTTTTAGATTGAATTTTGAGATTGTTTTTAAAGAGAAATCGCTTTAAATTTTTTGCTGGGTATGTTTTTTTAGCCTGAAAGCATTTTAACTCTACTACACGTTTCATACATGTTTTTACCTATGACACGTGTAAGTTGCATAAGTTGTTGTTATTGTATGTTCAAATACAATGTTGTATCTACGACTATTATTTGTTTGAAAAAGTATTTTCTTTTCTTTTTTTTTTTTAATTTTAAACCAGTTTAGGGTGTGCTTGTGCAGAAATAGGAAAAGCTACAATAATAACAAACCAAGTTCAACGAGTCAACAGTTTGTTTACAAAATGTATATTTAATTGAAAATGTTACAGCTTACATTCTACTCGTATTTATGTACATTTGAATGTTATTTTTATCAGACACAATTTACAAAATATACATTGAATGTAATTTTCCAAATGGAAATTTAGTTGTAAATGTTCCCAAATGCCAACAGGCAAATCTACAGAACCAAACAAATGACAGGTTATTATTATTCATCTATGTATTGGTATGTACTCGCATATACATTGTTTATACAAACACTTTTTTGTATTTAATCTGCTGTTCCATTTTGTGTTATCTATAAAACTAAAAATTTGTTTTGTTTAAAAAAACGATAAGTTTTTAGTTGATAATTTCATTCCATGAATAATTAAATATCAATTATGTAAACATAACTATCATTTAGCTAAGCTAAATTACGCTTAAATTGAAATTGTTTTATGCATGAATTTTTGGCTTTAACAAATTCAATTTAGCAGAGTTTAATTACGTTTTACGTATAATTTTAAAATTTGCTATATTTGCTTGAAATATGCAAACAAACGACAGCACTTTTAGGTCTACACAGGAAAAAATTGTATTCCTCAATTAAAATATTGTTAAAACTAATTTAATTGTATTCGTAAGCAATTCATTGTTATCTTTTATAGTCTATAAGGATCTTGAATCCATAGATCCACAAATTCATTAAATCACAAGATCCAAGTCAGCACATTTCCAACAACATAAACTTAACCTAATCTATATTGATTAAATTTTTAATTGATTTAATTCTTCCATTTCCATTTTAAAATTTTAATAAAACATTTTATCTATAATACATTGATTTGATAAAAATGTATTTAACGTGACACTTTTTTAATTAAATTTAACCATAGTTTTACTGGTGATTATATTATCACTAAGCGCACCTTTTGGTTAGGCCAGACCACAACTAAAGTTATAGAAAAATCTTATTAAAAAAAAAGAACAGAAAGTATTTGTTATAACTGTTTTTTTTTTTGTTATTAAATTTATAATATTTTATTTTATTACTATTTATTAGTTAGTTTTTTTATTAAGCTTGAGGTCTTATTTTTCAAAAATTTATTTTTATATCGATATTTCGCTCCAATTTGTGTAGCTTCTTCAGGATATAATTATAAATTTAAATTTTATTACTATTTTTAATTTATGACTTTGCTGTTTCTATTATTTTGTTTAATAATTGATTTTGCACGGAAAGAAATATCGATCGATATGTAAATTGCTATTGTTCATTCCTGCAGAATTATCTTTCTATTTTGAATTGTTTCATTTAATGGTGAATTAAAAAGGTGTCTATTGTGAATGAATTGTGTTCATTTTTCAGCTGTTGGTCATAAGAAAACACTTTATCAAAATAAATTTTATATAAGCAAAAAGAAAATTAATTTTCAATAAATAAAACGAAATAATTTTTGAAAAAAAAATAATAAAAAATTTTATATATATTTTGTTAGATTATTGATCTTTTGAAATTTATCTGCAATGCGGAATCAATAACTGCAAGTTTCGCTTCTGTACAAAAAAATACTTTACGCAACAGAATAAATAAATACACCCATTACTTTGCTAGCATATATTTTTTCTGATTTATATTATTTTTGTTGTTAACGTATAGTATACGAATAATTTGAAGATGATGAAAAACATGCATTTTCTAATTGGTTTTGGTCATGTTCAAATTGGTATTAAATGTTGAGTTCTGAATATTTAGAAAGTTTCATTCCTCATACGTATCATGATATGAAATATATATGTCTGACGTTCATTTGATTTATTAAAAGACTATGACACAAGTTTTTCGTGGAAAGGAAACAAGTACAAGACTCATATATGTCAAATTTTTAGAGAATTTCAAAATTATTAAAATAATTTATTATACTACAATAGGGCGAGGATGATCTGGCCTAGGCTGGATAACAGTCGCAGTAGGGATTTGTTGGGGCTGCAAAGAGCCCGATTGAGAAATGGGGTGGCTGTAGTAACGGAACACTGCAATTTTGGCAACCATGCTAGGAGAATGGGTTTCTGTTATAATGACTACTGTAGAAGTTGTCAGGACGAGGAGGAGGAGGAAACTGTGGAACACTTTCTCTGCCAGTGTCCGGCCTTGGAAGAGTGGGGCATGATCCACTTCGGTGAGCGACGTCTGCAGGGTCTCACTGCGCTGTCGAATGCAAGTGTCGACATGCTATATGGCTTCATTAGAAGCAGTGGTTGGTTTTTGTGACGGACTCACTCACTTTCTTTCTTTCTTTCTCTATCTTCTTTCCTCCCCTTCACTCGTCTGCTACTATCCTTCCTCTTCTTTATTTTCCTCTATACAGGTATCACAAAGGGACTACGTCAGAGGACCCAAGTAAGCCCAGCTCTTGTTTTCTTTCTTTTCGGGCGACCTGTTTAACCTAACCTACACTACAATATCATAAAAGGTCTATTTTGGCCGCAGTGACCAGGGAAGTTGTTACCGCTCTTCATTTAATTATAATTCTATTACAATACAAAGTATAACCTGTACAAAAATATATTAATTTTAATTGCATTACAATTATTTCCTCTTAGCTAATTTCTCGAACTCCATAAATTTGGTTCTTTCTTTGATTAATATACTAATTTAGATAATTTTGATACACATTTGTCAAAAAAGTACCTTATGGTCCAGTAAATTCAAGAGGTATATTTAACGGAAACATTTTTTTAAATGTAATTGGACCGCAAAACCTGGCATTAATTGCCTCGAAATTTGCTGCACTCGATTAACTATACTTTATTTGCAGAATTCACGTACTTCGTTTTTAGGATTTTGTATATTGCAGCCAAAGATAAATTAAGTTTGTACAGTAAGGTACAGTAAGTTTTAATTAAATATGTACTGCATAATTTTTTTGTTGGTGTATACACGCTTGCAATTTCCTAAATATTTGTCCAAAACTAATTATTCAGTCAGAGTCAGTGAATGTGTTTTATGAGGGAAATTAAAAATTAATATAAAATAATTATTATTATATTAAAATATTTTTTTCAAAATTTTAAAGTAGGAAAATTCAGTCATTTTGGTGTTTGTTTTTTTTAAACATATTTTCATAATAAATACAAAAAATATCGCAGTAGCCCCCCATTATATTTTCAAAATTTATTTCTCTGAAGAGCCTGACTGAAAGTGGATTCATCTATCCACCTATTTCGAACCAAGTTTATGTTTTGGACAAACTTTTTTCTTCAGACGAAAATTTTTGTTTTGGTAAAAAATTTTTTTTCAAACATAAAAATTCTTTTTTCTTTAAATTTTACAAAATAGTTACATTCAATATCGAATAAAATATATTTTTTATCTATCAAAAATTCTCATGCCCATACAAAATTTTCATCCCCATAAAAATAATCTCTACGACAGAGCTGAGCGATTAGAAAAAAAAATTTTGATATGTAGCACTTTTTGTAGTGAAGTTGGCTGCAAAAAAATTGTTTTTTTTTTTTGTTTTGTTATTGTTCACCAGTAACAGCATTTTAGCTTTTTTTTATTTTAGCGTGTTTAACTCTATTTTTTAGCCTTTATTGGGTTTTATTAAACAAGATGTTTATATTACAGAGAATACGCACTGCCAGGGCTCTTATTTAGGTATGACTTTATAACATAATGCTGGGCATTAAAAAAGGCTTCGCTTACGCTCCAATTTAGATTCAACTGTTAGTCTTTTTTCTGAAAATAATGAAAAATTTGTTAGAAGTTGCTTGATGTCTCTTAAGTTATCGTTAAAAAAGAGAACGTGCGAAAACAATGTGTGAATTCACTTTGAGTGCTTGTTGGAAAACTTGAATAGAAGATTAAGTACGAGAGTAGATTATATTACACAGGGCGCCCAAATGAGAAAAACAAAAGCTGACTCATTTGCGTCTTCTTATGTAGTCCTATTGTGATACCTGTATAAGAGGAAATGAAGAAAATAAATTAAAACTAATTTCTAAACGAAGCCATGTGCATGTCACAGTCGAAAGCGTAGTGAGACCCTGCAGCTAGCACTCTCGAAAATGGAATTTGCACCGCTCCAGAAGGTTTTTTTTCAGTTTCCTCATCTTGACAACTTCTACTTGATGGCAAAATCCATTCTCTTAGCCGTTTACCAAAATTGCAGAGGCCTGTCATAACATTTCTAAACTGGGCTCTCTGGAGTTCCAGTAAATCTCTGCTGCGACTGCTATCTAGCCTATTCCATATCCTCCTCACCATATTACACGTTCGTCTCTCCATCTGAACTTTGACCTTTTGAATGCAAAGCAACTTGCGCCTGTAAATAATGTATAAACTAATTTTCTTTTGATGCTTTAAATATACAATATTCATAAAAATATACTTTTAAACTAATTTTTCTTTTAATTTATAAATGTAAAATCAAAAAATTAAAATTCTACAATTGATAATTATCAATGACAATTTTTACATAAATCAAATTTATCTACTCAACCCAGTAAACGCACACATACTTAATTAATTTAAATAGACTTCTTGCTTTTACACAGCTATTTTTTTTTTACTTAATTATGTATTTGTCTGGTAACCCAGTTAAGTATTTAAACTGACTTAAGTATTAGTTTTTCCATTTTGATTATATAAATTCTCCTGCAATTTTTTTTTATTTATTTAACTGACAGACATTTTCAATTGAAGCAGCTGTAGTGATTTATTACGCTTAATAAAATAATATTTGTAGTTTTCTTCTTTTCAAATCATAAAATGTCAATTATATGTTTTGCTTTTATAATGTCGTTGCCGCCTTGTTTGCCAAAGGGCCTCATTCCTGTTTGACTTAAGTCAAGAAAAACAACATTTATTTTCTTTGCTTGCATTTATGAAAAAGAGTAAAACGATTTTTCCAACTGTTATAAATTTCCACAAAATTAACCGCAAAAAATATTTTTTCAACATTTTCCAGTACGCGCTCGTTGGTATTTTCATTTGTTTGTTGTTACAATGAGTTTGTCAAGCGAATTAAGCCATTTAACTGCTACTTATACAAAATGATATGAACTTGTGCGCTCATTGACTTTTGCGGTACAAAAGTTTTTTGTGTAAAAAATAAGAAAAAAAAAGTAATAAATTTCCCAAACAATAATTAATTGTTAGTCATTTGTTACTTGTACTCAACTAACATGAAAAATAACAAAAAATTATTAACACAAAGTACATACAGCAGGAGAAAGGTCATAAAGTCACGTAACTTTCCGCAAAAGTGCCAAGCTTGTCTGGGAGTTGTGTTTAAAAAAAAAAAAACATAAATTTTAAAAGCCTCAATCAATTTGACTAATCCCTAACAAAATTTTTGTGTTAAAAAATTCCCGGCTGTTCCATAATCCTGATTTTCTTCCTTTTCTCCCCCTCTCTCTCTCTTTTTATCACTCTCTCTCTCTCATTCTCTTGCTTTATATTATTCTCTGTTAAGTATGCATAAATTATGCACTGGTTGGTAATTATTCTTAAATGCGCTTCGCTTGTGCATACAACGGAAACGGAAATAGTTTGGCTGGTTGGGGTTTTCTGTTGGGTGGTATTATTTGCAAACAATGAGTGCTTGTTGCACAGGCACAACTTTATTTTTATTACCATTTGGTATGTGTGTATGGCTGTATGTGTTAGTAAATGCTTGTATTTAAGTATTTATAATTTTTGTTGGTTTCCAATAAAATGCAAAAGGCTTCAAGCATAAATCTTGCCAACGGAAATATTTTATGATGGTGGTGGTGCTTTTTATTTTTTGGCTTGCCAAATGGGATAAATAATAAGAAGTATTTGTTTTGTATTTGGTTGCAAATATTGCTATGCCATTAAATATAACAGGTGCAAGTGAAGCTGGTAACTTAAATGGTTGTGGTGCAAGTATTAAAAAAATGTTGAAAATATTAAGTATTTTTTAGGTTTTATTTACATAAACGTTGCTATAAAAAGAAATTTTTGTTTTTACTTATTTAAATATTTAAAAAGGTTTTAATTTTTTTTAATTATGTAAAATTCTTTCTTAAAAAAAACTGGTTAAGGAGTATGAAATGTAAGAAAACAGTTTCAAAGTATTTATTTCTGCAAGCTTCGTGTAAAGTAATAAAAAATTAGCTTAATTCAGTTCAGCTACATGTAATATTTTCTAAATGCACTTTAGATGAATTTACTGTTTAGCTATTATTTTTGAATGTGATATAAGTCCACTTTATAAAAAAAATGAGCAAGTAGTATTTTTGGTAACATATAGACACCATCTATATTCATATTTATACTCACACATGTAAAGGAGTACGATTTTTTCATATAGTAAACAAATGTTATCGTAAAAACATTTTTTTTGAGAGTGGAATAAGTCCCTTCCTTAAATAATTATAATTATAATTAAAACAGATTTATTATTATTGAGTATTATGAGTTCAGTTGTCACTCAGTTGAAACTTTTTCTTTTTTTTTATCAAAAACGGAAAAAAGATCTTTGTGAATTTCAAAGTGGGCTATTTAAAAAAAAAAATTCTTATTATAAAATCTGCAAATTGAATTATTTTTTATTGAAAAATAAAAATCATAAAAAACATATTTCGTTTAATTAACCAAAATATAAAAAATTTTACGACCTCACTTTTTTTCGCTTCACATGAAATGACTCTTTAGTTAAATTGCTTAATATTTTGCCTCCCAAAGCAAATTTAAAATTTTTTTATATAAACAATGTGACTTTTTTTTTTTTAAATATATACCTAATTCGCTCTACCGGCGCAAATATCACAATTGTAGATCGGCACACAATTCAAATCTTGGCACGAAATAATTTTGGATATTCATATTATCGTCGCTCATTGTGACAATATTTTTCGGTTAATATCGGTGACACTATCGGGCTTTATTGTGAAAACTCTTTAAATTTTTCCAATTTTTTTTTTTTAATTTTAAAATTGTGTAAAGTACTTTTCGGTTAAAAATATTGAAATGGTCTAATTAAAGCAAATAATTAAATATGAAAACACTAAAAGAGAAAATACTTGGATCAGTATATCGGTGTCAATCGTTAACATTGATAAAATTTTGCATGGCCTTACAAAACGTCCTGTGTGGCATTATTAAAAACGATGCTTAAATATTATCCCATTTTGTTTTGCATTCTACTATCCCATGCTGTGGAAAAAGCGCTACAATATTTTACCAGGCTTTGACTCTCTTGACTCGTTCCATGTAATCTGTGGAAGAATATTCCTAGATGAACGGGAAGGGCTCGATAGCCTTTGCATACCTGAAACCCACCTGTTTGGGGTGTTAAATTTGCAATTTTTGTAAATGCAAAAAAATGCTTTTGTCTTTGTGAATAATTTTTTCTATTTTATAGAAAAATGTTGTCTAATTAATTTTACTAATTTCTCTTCTTGGATTTTTTCAACTTTTAAAGTTTTTTCCGCGTTGTTTCCTGGGTGAGTTATAAGTTTGTACATGTTAAACAGAAAATTATTATTTCAGATCTAGTACTTGTATTCAGAATATATTTATATCATTTTTAGTTATTAACAACAAAAACGTATTAATTATTATAAATTATTTGGTTTATGTAAGGTAATGCTTAACACAAATTAGTATTTACAATACGAGTATATGCACCACCATCTGGTTTTTAGCAGATTTCTCACTTCAGTATACATGTAGCATCTTTTCAAAAAGAGTATGTAGTTTTTTGTAATTTTTTTTTATTATATATTTACGTAACATGAAAATTTTGCATTAAAAACAAATAATAGACCCATCTGGGTGGGTTTGGGGCTTGGCGTTTAAAAGAAATTTATCGGGAATGCAAAGGATAGCTTGTGGACTTATTTTTCCACAATGAAATAATATGTGGTTTATTTCTCTTCTTTTCAGGGGATGGTAAAATACTTTCTTTACTAACATAAATTTAATTAAAGATAAAAGAAATCTCATCCATAGACTCCATTGTAGTAGTTTATGGGTATATTTATTTATTTTTATGGAAAGCTTAATTGTAATAATTTCTACAGGGTGGGCCAATAGAAAACAAGGGGTGTAAAAGTTTAATAACTTTTTTGTTTATTAACTTTTTTTTATTTTTTCTTTCAGATTATATAATATACAAAATGGAAATTTTTTTACACTAAGTATGAAAAATGATGTCTCTTAAATGACCACCGTTTTCAGCTTCGCACTGATGGGCTCTTTTTAGAGCATTTTCCATAACATCTTTCAAAACTTGTGGCTGTAGCGTTCGAATTTCTGCAACGATGTTTGCCTTGAGTTCAAGGATTGTCTCTGGCTTGTTCACATACACTCGCTCCTTCAAAAAACCCCAAAGAAAATAGTCGGGTGCTGTCAAATCTGGCGATCGCGCTGGCCAAATAATTTCCGAATTTCGAGAAATTATTCGCTCTCCAAAAATTTGACTTAAAAGTGCCATTGTGTCTCGGGCAGTATGGGCAGTGGCTCCGTCCTGCTGAAACCACATACCAGGTCTGTTTTCAAGAGCAGGACGTAAAAAATTTTCTATCATAAAACGATACCGCTCTCCATTTACGGTTACAGCACTTCCATCTTCATTCTCGAAGAAGTAGGGCCCAATGACATTTTCAGATGTGATCCCACACCATACTGTACACCTGATGGGGTGCAATTGGCGTTGATGAATGGCTCTTGGATTTTGAGAACCCCAGAACCTACAGTTCTGCTTGTTAACAAAGCCATTCAAATGTAAATGAGCTTCATCACTCATAATCAAATTTTCAATAAAGTTGATTTCATTTCTGGCCAACTCTTGAAATTTAACTGCAAAATTTAGACGTTGCCGATGATCTGCGGGTTTTAATTCTTGGACCAATTGCACCTTATATGGGTATAACTGTAAATATTTTTTTAAAATGCGCCGTAGTGACGTACGAGACATTTCTAGCTGAGCAGAACGCCTTCTGCCAGATGTTTCTGGTGCTTCGTTAACACTTTGCTGTACTCGTTCAATATTTTCCGCAGTGCGACTTAAACGTGGTCTACCGGTTCGAGGCAAATCTCTTACGCTGCCATGTTGGTGATGACGATTAACTAAGCAACGAATCATCGCTTCAGAGGGCGAAATTCTGACGTTAAAATGTCGACGATATGCTCTTTGCGTTAAAATAATTGATCTCTGGTTTAAATAATAAAATTCTATTGTTCTGGTTCTCTGTTCAGTTGTGAACCTCTCCATTATAAATTCTCCAAGTGTTGTCTATATAATCTGAAAGAAAAAATAAAAAAAATTAATAAACAAAAAAGTTATTAAACTTTTACACCCCTTGGTTTCTTTTTGCCCACCCTGTATTTGGAATTTAAAAGTTTAACAAAATAATAATCTTTAAAAATGATAGTGGGATCTCAGTTTAAGGGAGACAAAATATAAATTCAATCCAGTTCAAGGTCGAAGTTCACAGAATAAACTCATTAGGTTCATAAATTTTTTTCAACCTTAGTTTGTGTATGTGTGATATTTTTGATTTTTCAAAAAAAATCTATTTAAGACCATTTTGAAAACGAAAGAAAATTCTAGCTAAAGAGGATAAATATGAAAAAAGGCTAAATCTAGCCTCAAAAAGGCAACTTTGTAATAAGTAATGATTTTTAATATTACAATTACAAATCCTAATTCCAATCTGAATGGCTGTTTTTAAGGATGTTACTCAAAAAATATAATTTTAAGAGTTGCAAAATGTTATTCAGCCTAAAAAAATTTCTGTACGCTTGGCTGTTTCTTTCGATATTTTATGAAATAAAAAAAAAACTACCATTTGATTTTGCTGAATATTTCTTTATTAAATTCCATTTAAACTATTGTTTGATTAAATAGATTTAATAGATTTTTAAAATTCGTTTTGTTTCTTTGTTTTGTTATTAAAGGGGGGAAAGAAAAATGTCTTTCATTTGTTTTCATTTTCCAAATTATTACTATCTTTCCGTTTTCCTAATGTTTTTTCAATGTCTCCATTGTTTTGTCTTTCAACTATTGTTCAAATACTTTAAACAATTTGCAACGAATGAATGAATGAATTCATATACAAAGAAAAATGAAAATAAATATAAAAAATTCATAAACATTTATAAAAGTAAAGTATGTGTGTATACAGTAAAACGAAAAAGGGGTAAAAATAATTTCATTGTTTAATGTTGCTCAAGTGAAAAAGTAAGTAAAATTGTTTTACTCAACTTTTAAAAGTTTAAAAAGGTTGTTTTAGTTTTCTTTCGTTTTAAGTTTTTTGCTCGTTAATACAATTTGTTTAAAAAGGGGTTTGGTGACTGCTAACAAATATTTAAAAATAATTTTTTTTTTAATTTATTTATTATAATAAAATTTTTTTTAATAAGACTTAAAACTTTTCTTTTTCAGTTTTTCTTTTTTTTTCTACTTAAATTTCAACACTTTTTATTTTAATATTTTTCTTTGCTAAAACAATGACATCTTTTGACACGTTTTTATGTTGTACGCACACGTACCAGAAATTTTTGAGAAAATTTTGTTGAACTATATAAAAAGTGTAGAGCACGTAGTTGTGTCAAGCAAAATCAACAACAAAAAAAGAAAAGAAAGGTTGAAAAGTTGGAACATTAAATAAGCTTAACATTATTTAAACACAATTAAAACGTTAAGCGAATAAATAAATACAAGTTCTTAGAACATTAATGTGGTATGAATTTTTAATATTTCATGCACCAAAAAATTTATTAGAGATAAAACGAAAAATTGCAATATTTCGCTTTAATAACAATTTGTTTTTAGCTTCCTGTTGCAATCACAAGGAAACATTTTTTTCTTTATATTTATTATATTTAAATGTAATTTCCTTTTCAACAATATTTCCAGCAAATCTTTAGGCGTTTTGTAATAAAAGTATGTCATGGTATATGTACGAGCATTTATGTAACTACGTTTGGGTATCTTTGACAATGAACTTGAGCCTATATAGTTTCATTCTATGTGGACTTGTATGAATGAGTAAAATATTTTAAGCAAATAAAATATGGCTATGGCTTGTGTTGAAAGAAAATAATCCTAATTTTCTTGCTTCATACTGCAGTATATTTTGGTACGTGTTTAAATACTTTTCGATTATGTGTACGAATCATTTGTTACTCACGTACCAGACAACAAGTCTAGTCTACTCTAAAGCAAAACCATTTTTGCCAAAAAAAAAAAAAAAACAAAATTTTCTGCAGCTCAACACTTTCTTATTCAGCACTTTTTTCTAAGAAATAATACTAATTTAAAAATTGTAAGCAAAAAAACAACAGCTACTGCTTGATTTTTAATAAAAAAAAACCAAAGGAAAGATTAAGATGAGCTGAGAAAGAGATTTTATAAAATTCATTTTGCTAAGCAGGGAGTGACTTTAATGCTAAATAAAACAATTTACTTAATTAGATTTAAAGCTTAAAATTCAGTTTAACAAAAGATTGTTTAATATTTAATTGATTTTCATTTAATTTGTATCAACAAAGAGCAGTTAAACCTGTTTCGTTATGCCTGGTAATTTCTCTTCTTGAACTAAGCCCTGCTTATTTAACATTATTGGCGGATAAAAAACACTTGTTACTTTAAATTTATTTTTTTATTTTCTTCCTTTTATTTAACGCAATCAGACACAACCATTACATCAAATTATATTAAACTTGTTATAGCAACTCAAGTAAAAAGACACACAAATTTAAATAGAAACATACAAATATAAAAACAGTTTTTGGGTTTGATTTTTTTCATAAAAAAAAAACTTTTTAATAAACTTAAAAAAATCTCAAACTTGCAACAGTTTTCTAATGAATGACTGAGTCGATAGTAACACAAAACAACTTCAAACTTAATTTTTTTCACTTAAAAAAAACTCGCTTAAAAAGTTAAAAGCATAAAAGGGAATTCAGCAAAACAAAAAATAAAAATGAAAAACGAGTTTGCTGGAAATAAATTGCTTTTGTAATCTTTTTTTTGTTTTGCTCTTGAAGAAAGCGATAAAAAATAAACTTTTATTTTAACGAAAAATATCAGCGAAACGTAAAAGTGTTTAAAGTCAACTTTACTTTTGTTCAAATAAAAAAGCTTACATATAAAACACAAAAAATCACTCTCCTGTTTAGCAGCAAAAAAAGTTAAAAAAATGTTTTCTGTCATGCTATTCAAATGTTGATTTAAGTCTAGAGTTTTTTTATTCATTTTTGCTTTCAGTTTTCTGTGTCGCTTTTATGTTAGGCTTCGATAAGTAGTGGGGCGTTAAAACAGTTTTTTTCTAAGCTGTTTTACAAATTTTTCCTGTTTTTCACAACTTTTTTTCTGCTTGGTCCTTTACTGCTTTAACACTTGCACTACATATACACACACTCGTTCATTTATATAAATTTGTTAGCTAGACTTAATTTCTGTTTTGATTTTTTTTTTTTTTTTTTTTTTTGTAAACAACTTAAAGCTTAAAAGGAGAATTAGATTAAAATGTTATTTTCAAGGATGACTGACTGGCTTACATAAAAAACCACAAAAGACTTTAAAAAAAACGGAAACCAATATTATGTTTTGCAGTCTGATTACATTTAGGATAAAATGTAATACATGCATACTCATCATACATACACACAATTTGAAAAATAAAAAAATTCTTTAAATTTATATAAACCATACAAAGAGATACTCGTATTTAAAATAAATGATTCCTGTTCTAAGCAAGCCCAGGCTAAATAATAATTACATACATATGAAATCGCTTGTATTTTTTATTTTTCTCGCTCAAAATAATTATTTTTTTTTTTTTACAAAAATAATTTCTGTCAGTGCGAAAAAAATTTTAGTTTTGTTCGTTTTGAATTAAGGGCAAAAAATAAAAAAAAACCCAATCACAAAAATTATCAAAAAATGTCATTGTTTTCCCAAGCTGAGTAATTTAAGAATGGATTGGTCTGAATTTGAATAGCAACCTGCTCGCAGGACCAAATTCAAATACTTAACTTCTCTGCAGGTATTTTAGGAACTTCAGAAAGTTGATTTCAACATCCACACGGACAGACCAACGAACATTGCTTATTCGACCCTAGAAAATATATCCTGTGTGTGGTGTAAAAATTATGAACAGATTCAGGAATTTATAAATACCCTTCTTACGTATAGTAAATTGTATAAAAATTATAATATTATAAAAGTATAAAAAAATTAAATTATAAAAGTATAAACTTATAAAGTTATAAAAATGTAAAATTATAAAGATACGTAAGCTCAAATTTTAAAAGTATCGTAATTTACAAACTTAAAAGATTAAAAAAAGTAATATAAAGTTATGAAAAAATAAACTTCTAAAATGGTATCTCGTAGATTGATGGTTACTACACTATTAACCTACCAAAACGGAGGGGCTTGAGAGCCAATGGTCAAAGTAACCAGTGCTCGTTAAAAATTATAATCTTAGAATTGATTTATAATATTAAATAAATAAAATTATTAAAGTATAATAATATAAAAGAAAGACAGTTTAGTAGCAAAAAAACTACAATAGTAATTTAAACTTTTACTTAAATTTCTAACAAATTATTAATTAAAATTAAATTATTAGTAGTTTTTAGTTTAATTAATTTCATTCCTGCATTTCTGATTTTAAAAAATCATTAATCAATTATCAAAAACATTCACTCAAATAAAAACCATCCACGATTTTATGTGATTTACAACAGTCAAATCAACTAAATTTTAAATAGAGAAAACAAAACGAAGAAAAAAAAAACAGTCAACCACAGAAATAAAATATTCTCTAAATGCCAAGGAAACCACAATCATTTGCACTTTTTAATAACAAACAAAAGCGAGAAAAAACTAAACTTGAAAAGGAAGAAAAGAATAACTGCAAAAAAAATATTTTACCGGCTTTGGATTTGTCAACCTTGTTTGATGATCTTTTTATTTCTTTTTCACCACTCCACCTTCGGCTACTATTCCTTCGGTGTAAGTATTCTATGCAATTATTTTATTCTACATTATGTGACGCCATTTTTATGTTCAACTGAATTCAGTACAAAAAAGGACTCAATTTTTTTCTTCAGTTTATTTTCACAACTGATGAAGTGGTTGAACGAATAGAAACAAAGAAATTTGAAGAAGAGACTTTTTTTTTTAAATAAATGTATGATTCTTATGAAAAACATAAAAAAGCTTTGAAGCATTTTCAACATCATGATGTAAAATCATCAACATAATCATCCAACTCATAATCGTCATTATTGTCGTCACCAGTATTTGGAAAATGAAATAATAAAAACTTAAAATTGTTATGAGAATGACAAATAAAATGCTTTCATACTTGTGCTGCTTGTAATATGGGTGTACGAGTATAAAAATATGAATGACTGAATATTAACTGATGACGATATCTACTTTTTGTCGCGTGTGTAAAAGAAAATTCAGTTTGTTGCTTTTTTTTTTTTGTTTTTTTTTTGCTTTCAGCATTAAACGAGACATATTTTCACGTTACATACCCATACAGATGTGTATGGATGAGTGTGTAGTTATCTATGTCTGTGTAGGGGGGGTTTGTAATACGTTTTTCTTGTATATGAAGAAAAACAATTAAAGAGTTTTTCGTGGAATGAAAACTTACCCGGTTGACTCATTAGGTTTTTCTGTTTTGTTTTCTTTTCTTCTCTCTGTTTTCATGTGTATTTGTTTTGTTATTCGGTGTGCACTATTTTCTTTTGGTACACTTTGCGCTTTAAGGTGGCATAATCAACATCGTTCGTTATAAATAAAATATTAGAGTAAAAAAAAAAAAATTTTGTAAGAGCATCAACGACTTTCAGATAGCTTACACTAAATATTGTTCATTTAAAAAAGGAAAATTTTTTCAAGCTAAAGATTGACTAAAAGTTAAATATTTTTATTTCGATATTTCACAGAACATGCGAAGAAAAGTGATAATAAATATAGAACTTTAAAACTAATGTACGGATGAAACTGAGTCAAAGAAGAGGACTCATACTTAAAGACCTCTATATTTTAAAGCACCCTTTGCACCAAAGTCGCCAAGCTCGGATTTTGATAACCTTTTGTAGCTTCTACTTTTGTAAATCAGTAAATTAAATTTAATTTAAATTAATTTTAATACTAAATTGATTAATATCATTTAGCACACATTTATTATTTCTTCATTATTCTTCTGTAGGGCAGCAGCAGCTTTAGAAATTTTCTGTCGAATTTTATTTTCAGTTTTTATTTGCAGTCTTTCACGTTTTTTTTTTTCTTTTTCTTTTAACTGTTCGCAGAGAAATTATTAATGACTTTTTTTTTAAACTTATGTGTACGTGTTTATGTTTCTTTTTTTTTTTTTTTTGTCAGAAGTTTTTAATTAAATTTAAAATCTCTTTTGCGAATTTTCTGTTAATCTTTCTTACTTTTATACATGAGCTTTATATTTTTAAAAGCAATCTTCCTTAAGATTAAACTAAATTTAATTTGAAAGCAAGTAAGACTGAAAAGGAGAAAGAGGGAAAGAGAGTGTGAAAATTATTTCGTATAGACTTACCATTTGTTGTTGATTTTTGGGCTTTTTGTGTAGGTCTGGCACCTTAAAAGAGGTTACTGCTTCTATTACTTCAGCCAACAAAAGCCCATCACGGCAATCGGAGGAGAGATCGGTAACCTTCTTTTTGGATTTGCTGCGTTCCAAATAGTAGTTGGCCCAATCTGTGTAGATCTAAAAATAAAATACAAAAATGTTATATTGAGATTAAGTTCACAATCGTTTGCAAGAACACAGTTATAGAAATTTTCCATTGCAAAGCATATCGGCTAATATTGAAAATTTAGTTATGAACACTTAAACTTAAAAATGTTTTTTATGGTGGAAAAGGTTATCTTTCGTAGATTAGATTACCTACAAGTGCAGAGTACAACTCAAAAACACAAAAAATCACAGAGTTCAAAGCACAAAGTCATGTGCTAATTCATTTTATAAAGCAACAATCAATTAAATGCTACGTTGAAATTTTATAAAAATTATGCTGCCTTATTCAGAAAAAGAACAATGACTCGAAAAATACTAACAAAAAAGTTCGTCAGTTGACAGTTGGGAGTTTTTAGCTAATAATTTTATATAAAATATTTAAGCTGCAGTTAAGAAAAATGTGTACGAAAAAACAACAATCCAAAATCAAGCAACTTTGGGCTGTAATTAAGAAGCCGTGTAAAAGGATTCGCAAGACAGGACAGAAGCCGAAACGCCAACTACCGTTTTGTCATCAAAGGTCATGCTAAAATATATTTTCATGAGGAAACAATTGTTTTTTTAGAAACTTGGAATTTAGTTTAGTTTAAAATGTTTTATCAAAAAAATTTAATTTTTTAATGAACTATTTCCATAAAAGCCAATAAATTTGACAATATTTTTTCAATGCATAGACACACCTTATACCTATTTATTTTAATTATTATCTAGAGTTTGTATCGACAAGTATAATACATTTTGAACAAAAAATCGGTTGTCATCTTTGCAAATACGAACTTAATTTTTATTGACTGAAACCCGGGCAGTATGAATTTTTTGTATTGTCATACTGGAATTTCCACTGTAACCTTCCGAAAATTTTCTGTAAGTGAGGAAACGCTTCTTGTACCACTCCAATATAGTAATTAGCGTTCATAGTGCTGGATAAAAATTTCAGCTTGTAGGTATCATAATATTATAGTATAGGGCTCATCACATCATAACTCCTCCCACTCTGCTATGCATAGGGTTCATATGATTCAGAGATCGTAAAAACAATAAAGGAAGCCATTAAGTCCTTCTAAATTAAATTATTTTTCATCAGTAAAAACGACACTATGCCACTGATTAGTCAACGTCATGCGAGTTCAACAAAAACCAAGTGCATATTTTTCGAAGTGTCTTATTAACATTTTTGAAAGCTTGTAGTAGACATCTAGCACGACAATGGAAAAAATTCAAGTGGTAAAGTCATGGCTGCACAATCAAAATGTTAATATGCTCCATAGGCCTCTTTACTGGTCAAAACGTAAGATCAATTAAAATGTTTGGTAATGGCTACCTCATGAAGTATATGCTTATTTGCAATTTATAATTTAAATAATTTTTTTTTTTTTAGCTAGAGATAATTTTTATAATTTTTTATAATATATAATTTTATTATTTTTATTTTAATATTTCCTGAAGATGCTACATTAAGAGGTAGCAGAATATCGAAATAAAAATAATAAAATTATAAAATATTCTAAAAAAAATAAAAAATTTATAAAAATTATCTCAAATAAATTTATTTAAATTATAAATTGCAAATAAGAAGTTTGATATTATGATTAAAAAATGTTATTGAAAGCTATACATAAATTGTTTTTAATAGGGTATATGGATACATTCAACAAGTTTTTTGACCTTTAAATAGAGAAAAAATTAATTTTTTAGAAAGTATAGCCTTTAAAGGAAAACGTGTTGAGGCATCCTATTCATGTGGCAAGGAGTGTATCTTTAATTTAATAATCTGAGTTTTTATTTTTTTTAAATCAGTTGTTTTTAAAATGAAAAATTTTTGTTTTCTTAAAATAAAATTAAAAATATATATAATTAATTATTATTGAGCTTTAGCATTTTTTATAAAAATTATTTATTATTTTCTTTTTTTAACAAAATATTAATCTTTATTTGTGTTGGTTTTTAAATTTATTCTTTTACTCATGATATTCTCATGAGTTATTTATTCAGTACAACAATTACTGAAGGGGACCATTTCATCAGACGCTACTCTGAATCCTCAGCAGATTACTCCCAACGTTTCTTGCAAACATTAGAACCTTTATATTGTAAAAGCAATTGACTAAATAAGAATTATTTGTCAATAGTTACAAAAAGATTCAAATATTCAAACAAACAATTCAGTAAGCATTGAACTGAATAAGTAAATAAATTTCCCAACCAACATTTTAATATTGAAAACTATATATTCTATTTTTATTCTTCTCTTCTCTTTTACATTCGAATGCCAGCTGGGTATTACTGAATGTAATTAAAGAGTATATGAAAAACAAAAACAAAAAATTATAAAAAATAATAAGAAAAACATAAGGTCTATCTACAATGAGCACTTGCATTTGTATATGTAATAATTTCTATTTGGAACTTAAAATAAAGATTAATATTTTGTTAAACTTTTAAATTCCAAATAGAATTTATTATATATTTTCTTTTTTTATTATTTTTTTTTATTTATATATTTTTTTTAAATAATAAATAATTTTTATAAAAAAAGATTAAATCTCATTAATAACTAATTATATATATATAAAATTATATAAATTTAAAATTAAAAAATTTTTATATAATACATAAACTGTTTTTTTTATAGTAGAGTTCTATAGTAGAGTGTATATATTGAACCAATTTTTATAGTATTCAATAGCAACTTAATTATTTTTAAATTGAAATAAAAAATAATTTCGTAAAATTTTTGAGAAAATAGTGTCGTATTCATGTGGCAGCGAATGTATTTCAGATTTAAAAATCTGATTTTTTTTAAATCTGTTGTTTTTAAATTCAAAATTCTTGTTTTCTCAAAAGTCTTTCTATTTTCAGACTGAGAAACAGGCTCCTTAGTAAACGAAATCCGGGTTTTGAGAAGCAAACCTGAACTTTTTTTTGAGTATTTCATATTATTAACAAGCTTAAGTTCATATTTTGAGTTTCAATAGTCAGATAACAATTCCATGTATGAATTATCGCTTTTTATTTAAAGTATAGAAAAATTTAAATCAATTATTAAAAAAATTTTTATTTCAATGTAAACTCATCACATTTTTCTTAAGATTCTGTTGAACTGATTCGTTCTTCTTACTTGCTTTTAAGCTATTAGAAACTCATTAGGAGAGTCTTAGCTTCACAACACAATTGTAATTTTTCATAGGCAGCATATGTAAAATATTACGTAGACTCACATATAAACATACATATTCAGCCATTAAAGATTTACAAAACAAGTAAATTCAAGCAAGTAAACTAAATTTTAAGGAAAACTAACTAAAACTTATGAATTTTCTTAAAATTTTTTTAATACCGTAGTTGCTCTAAAAAAGAAAAAAAAAAGAAAACTCAATTAGTTTTAATATTTCAATATTAAAATTTTTCTTAAGAGTTTATGAGTTGAATACAAAACACTTACTTAGTTTTTGTTGAAAGTTAGACACTGATGTGCTTTTTCTGGCTAAAGGAGAAACAGGCATGAGTTGGTTATTAGTTCAAATGGCCTTTAGTGGCCCTTAAAAGCAAATATCTTAATTATGTTGTACAAGTCAAGTAAATTTATTTTATTTGCTTGATTAATAAAGAGAAGAAAAAACCGAACAGAAAAACAATTTTATTTATAGGAAAATGGTTTTGATCAGTTCGTTTAAGGTCAAATAGTTTTGTTAGCCATTAAAGTAAGTATAGTTCTGTTTTTAGTAGATACGAGTACATACATACATAGATATTTTAATCCTTTCTAAATGTTTGCAAACTTTTATTTTGTAAATCATTTAAATGAAAAGATTTATGGGGAAAGTGACAGGGTTTATGATGCAAACAGGAAACTGTTTGTCAAGTGTAATTCCTTTTTGTCGGAAAAATAAAATAAAAGATAACTAGTTTAGGGTATGTAAACAATATCTTTGTATTTGAAATATTGTTAGACATAAATTTTATTATTAACGAAGTAAAAACTTAATTATTCAAATTGAATTTTTAGTTAAAAGTTTTGGTGTATAAAAACTTATTTACTTTTAACAAAATTTATGTCTATAGATTAAGCTTCTTTTCTTAACATGCATCTAATTGAAATAAACTTTGTTTGACAATGACAACAAACCTTGGCATAATCTGCTATATTGTCACAAGATCCTTGATAGCTAACGCAGCGTCCCAGCATATTTATTAGTTTTTTTTTTTAATTGATTCACTTAAAAAGCTTGAAAAGATTTTTATATAGCCATATTTTTGTTTTTTATTTAACTTCTAAAAGAAGACTTTTTTTAATATTATTTTTGACAGAAGTTGTAGTTGTAGACTTTATTATCTGTTTGTTTAGATTTTTTTTTAAATACATCTTTTATTTTTCTTCGAAGCCTAAGAGTAGAATTTTTTAATGTTATTCCAAATAAGCTGTAATGTAGGCTTAACTTTTTGCAACAATTATAAACAAATTTATTTAATTTTTATAAAATCTTTATTTTTAAAACTTTTTATGTAAGAAGCTGTAATGTAGGCTTTACTTTTATATTGTTTTTTTGCTTTTAAACACAATTTTATTTTAGCTTTAAGGCCTGAAAGAAGGTGTTTTTAATATTATTTTAAGCTGTAATGTAGTCTTTATTTCTTTTCACCAAGTGTAAACAAATTTAAAAAATTTTATTTTCTCTTCATAACAATTTTGTGAATTTTCAATTTATTTAAAGCAAATCACTAAGACAAGAATATTCATTAAGTAACTGATTCTGATCAAATACTTTTCCGAATTCGAGAATTTATTGAAAAATTGCATCAATTTCTTTTTGAATATTTTTGCTTGCTTTATTATAAATACATATTTTTGCTTATTTTGATATAAATTCGTACTTTTTGTATACACTTTGTATTCATTTTTATATTTTTAATACTCAGAAGTATTCAATTACTGATAACCTAGAAAGTATTTCAGAAAAAAATCACCCAATTGGCAATATTTTAGTGTACCACATTCTTCTTCTACTCTTTGTATGTACTTGAATTGTGTATGGATTTAAAAAGCATATACGTATTTTGTCCTTCCAGTTCACTACTTCACAATAATGTTGTCAGATGAATGCTATTGAACAATTTTCGAATATTCATCAAAACTGCCAACACGCAAAAGTCTCGATTGAACAATTTTCGATTATTCATCAAAACCACCAAATCGCAAAAGTCTCGATTTTGGCATTTGTGTCAATTTTGCGGCTGCTTCAATCTTAAAATGAAAAACACTAGTTTTCTTCTCTATTTCAACACAAATTTTCTAGACGATTTAACAGTTTGTAAAAGGAAAAGAGGCAATTTTTTTAATTTTACGCAATAATTAATTAATGATGTTAGAGACGTAAGCATTGTCAAGCAACATAGTCTTGTAACGTATGGCAACATATTTGCATATTTTCAGATTTTACGTATGAATCATTTACTCAATCTAAAAAAAAATTATAATAGTATTTTTGAAAAAGTAATTTTACGATTATTTATCTATCTGAATTTAAACTTTAAATAAATTAATCTGAAGAATATGTCATAAGAAAAATAAAGTTTTTTTTTTCAAAAGAGCATTAGTGCATATTTTGTATTTTTAAGGGCATGTTTTATGCATATTTTCGTTTTATTAGTGCATGAAATTCCTTGCCCTGCAAATAACTTTTAAATGAAATTAAACGACAATGGGCCATAATCATAGTCACAATAAAATAGGCTGACTTTTGTTCATACGAATCTAATGAACTTAAAGTTGTTTTTAAAACGATACCGATATGATTATGGGCTATTATTTTTATTTTTAATATTTTTATTTTTAATATTTTTATTTTTATTGAATATTTTTTTATCAGATTTTTTTTAATAATTTTCTTTCTTTTTTTCAGACTAAGGTAAGACCCACATATTTTTATTACATTTAATTTTTTTATATATTTGTATGTATTGGTTTTACAAAAAGATAGTTAAGCAATTTATTTATAGAACTTTGAATTCCCTATGAAAATTTGTTTAATAAGAGTTTCTTGTAAATCATTAGATTTTTTACGAATTTGTAATCCATTGTTTTACAGAGCAATTTTTTGAAAAATATTAGAAAATGTTTTTTATTTCTCCAGGAATAAATCCCACGGTTAAACGAAACAATTTTAAAGAACTAAATTATTTGCTTGTAGAGAAGTAGCAGTTCATTCTGACATATCTTTATATATTTTGTAATATCAAAAGGTTTTCAATGTTTTAATAGAAATTATGAAATATTTTTCATATTGCTTTGTCCCAAAATTTTTTTCAAGTCTTCTGTATTTTTCTTTAAGTAAGTCCCTTAGGGCATACCAAAATTTAAAATTCTTGTTGCTTTTGCATTTGTCTCCTTACATTTTTCACTTTCAATTACTTTATATCATCACCTGGTTGTTTGTAGTTCATCTAAAAACATCTTTAAGGTTGAACTTGTTCCAATTTAGTTTTATTTTATTGTGCTTATTTGTACACAATTTTCTCTACAACAAATCAATCAATTGCTCTTTTCCTACAGTTTATTTGTAAAAATATTAAAGGGAAAGCTTAACAAACTTTAGCAAACACCCTTCTCTGCATAGCAAAAGTTAACATTTAATGTCATTAAAATCATTAGAGAAATCAAAGCCTACATTTAGGTTTCTCTAAAATTGTCTTAATATCACCTTTCATTATACTTATTTGGCATTTAGTAATACAAGCAGAAGCAGAAATTTTAAGCAGCTTTTATGCTGATTAAACATTAAAAGGGAAGGCAAGTAATAAAAAATGAGTCTTGCCAATGTAGTTGTGTACAAGAAACCCATTAATTCTAGAAATTTAAAGCATCCTTTACACATTTTAGTTTGCAGGCTAGCTGGCTGGTTTTGGTTATGTGCTTGATAAATTGTGTTTTTCAAATTTAACATTTTGCTGTTGACAAGGGTAAATAACTATTTCACCAAGTAAGCAATTATGCAAAAAGCTTTGGTCATCTAAATACTTGTAAGTTAAATGAAGGCGTTTACAAAAAACCAGCACCCCCTTGTCTGGAAAAAAAAAACAAATCTTAAGCATTTTTTTCAATTAGCCTGCCAGGCGTTTCAAGTTGACGCCTCAAAATAGAAGCCCAGAAAATGTCTTATCAGTTGTTTAAGCTGTTTTGTTTTTTTTTTCTAAGAAAAGAAAAGGGTTGTTCTTTATGTCATTATAAATATAAATTTGTTGTAGAAAAGGTTGTTTTTTGTTATTTTTATTTTATTTTAGATAAATTGCAAAAAAGAAAGTCTTTAAAGTTTTTGACATACTTTTCGGTGTTTCATAAAAAAAATAATGTTCATAAATATTTATTTTTATTGCCTATAACGTGTTGTTTTTTAAGGGTTGGAGGAGCGCCTGTTGACTTCAGATAGCTTGATGATAAACTTTTATGTATTTAAAGTAAATTATTTTTTTATTTATATGTTCGAGTACAAAAAAGGTTTGAAAGTTAAAATTGTTATTACTTTTCATAGTCATTATTGGGGTAATATATTTTATATACTAAAGCCAGAATAGGTTTTATGGCTAAGGTATTTTCGTTTAAAAAAAATAAAATAAAAAAATAAAATATATAAATCAAGCACTCAACAAAACTGTTTTCGGCCGTTACGGTGTCGATCTAGATTCGACGAATAGATAATTAAAAACTAATCTTGCCACGTAAATCGTTAAAAAAAATACTTCTGCTAAAAATTTTTGGTATTTGTCAAAAATCATGTTTTTCATTGCTTGTTGCCAAGATGCCTAAAAAAAAATCTCAAAAAAAAAAAATCGATTTCTCAATCTTTGATTTTTTTTTCGAGATTTTTTTTTATTTTTGCAGATTATGAAAGTTCAGATAATTTCCAACAACTTTTATTATGATCAATTTTTTTGTTTTCGAACTCCTTTTTGTAGGAAAATCGATCTGAAAAATTCAAAATTTTCAAGGTTTCAACCAAAAAATACTATTTTTACATTTTTAATCCAATTTTTTTTTTAATATTATTCTCGACCTTTCAAACAAGCGCAGATTGAGAAATCTACTATAATTCTATCCGATTTTATGACGAATTAAATTAAATTATTTTATGTATATATGGAAAAATATCTATTTTGAAATTTTGGGAGGCTCCAAATCCGACTTAGAGCTATGGCCTCTTGAGCAAAATTTCTCAGAATCACCTATAGATTACGTTTTTGCTATACGTCATCAAAAAAAATCGTGCCATACAATTTGATCTACCCTATATATATATATATAAAAACAAATAAAATTCTAAGTCAGTCAGATCTGTGCTTACAATTTTCTGCCTTTTTGTGAAGAAGGCATCTAATTTCTTTTTGAGCTCTGTTACAAGTTGTTGATAAGTGAAGAAAGCATTTTTAATACCCTCTCTTGCTTTCAGTTATAGTGGGCAAATATATTTGAAAACTTAGAGCTGCAAGTAATTTCGGAAAATCACCGTCTTGAAATAGAAGAGCGCTAAACCAAAACAGAGTTAAACGGGATCTTTCTGTATTAGTAAAATATCTTTATAGAATTAAATAAATTTAAACAAAAAATTTTTTTTATTTTTAATAAAATTTATTACCTAAGAAATAAATTTTTATTAAAAAAAAGTAAAGCATACTTTGAAAAATAATTTTTTTACATAAAGTGCTAAATTCAATTGCCTACCTTAAGGCGTACCAAAAAAAAATTTATTTAAATTGTTCTAACTTATCTAGTGCTTTTATTCATTGGTGTTTTATGGGAATTTTTTCATGTTTCTTTTTATTCAAATACTTTATATTGCTTATTATAGCTTTTAGTTTTACATACAATATAAAGTATAAGTGAGTGTATTTCAATATTTCATGCATAAATAAAAAAATTTTTTTTTGAATTCCAAGTGCCTGCCAAAATCAATTTGCTTAAAAGGTGCATACACAACAATTTTGACGTGTTTTGCATTTGTCTGCTTTTCTCTCAATTACTAATGGCAAAGAAGAAAACATGAAATGAAGGTTTATTTGGTGTAGCTTGGTTTGCTTCTGCCATTTTTGGCAACTCACAATATTTTATAAAACATGTTGGTTGGTAGTCAATTGTGATAGCTTAAAAAAAAAACGAAAACTTATACAAGCTTACATGTGCCCGAAATTTTAAAATACTCTATGGAATATCAAATATCTATAAAATTTGTTTTTATTAAAAAGACGTGGCAAATGCAAAAGAGCAAAGTCTTGTATAAACTTAAATTACTTCCTCCACATTCATTTGAAATGCTGCCGATAGAAGACACAAATAAATTGGCAAAAAGTTTATTTATTTATACTTTTTCTCTTTCATTTTCATATTTGCTAGCAAATATCTTTTATTTCCCATTTTGATAATGTTTTCAACATTTAAATTTAAATTGATGTCGCAGGGTGGCTGTGCTCGTTTTGCCACAAGTGGGTCACATTAAATTTTGATGAAGTGAACAAAAAAAACCTTTCTAAGAACTGGAAATTTTTTTTTTTTTTCAAAATTATCTTTCATATATTCCTTATTTTAATATACGTAAAAATAGTTTTTTTTTTAAATTTTTTAAAATTCTTAAAAAATATTGCTTAATTTTGCTTATTTATATTTTACTTATTATTTTGTGTTTTAACATTTTAAGAGAGTTTTTTAGAATCTTTTTAAATATATATGAGAAATCAACAACAAAGCCTACCAAAACATTTTTGTTATTTTCTTCTTCTTTCGTTAACAAAATAGACTTTGTTTGTGTAATTCTTTTTGAATACCTGTTTACCTAACTTTTTTTTTAGAATCTTTCTTTTCTGCTTTATTATTTGTTCGTTCTACTTCTAATTGATTAGGTTTTTGTTGCGTTTTTAAGTGGATAAATGATGTTTGACAGTTTTGACAATCAATGAACAGGTTGCTAATGTTACAAGTACTCGTATGTTCTTGCAAACCAAAAAAACAGAAAAAAATTTATATAAAAAAAGGAAAATAACATAACCGAAAACAAGTTAAATAGGTGTATTTTAAAAAAATTTTGTAAAAGAAAATATTATTTTCCTTTTGAAAAGTTGTATAGCGTATTTTTAAGGTATTTCTCATAAATATTTTCTTCCTTTAAAGTATGCTTTAAATTATTAATGCTCAGAATTGTATGCAATGTTTCAAAGAAAACAAAAAAATTAATAAAATATTCAAGTTATGTAAACTCGTGAAAAATATTGTATTTTGGAGACTTGTATCATGCCTGGCGCCAAATTGCGGCACTCGATATAAATCGAAATATCAGGAGAATTTAAATGAAAATTTTAATCGATATCAAATGCCGCAAATTGTTTTGAGAAATTAGTAAAGAGAAAAAGTCACCAGGTCACGGCACCCAGAATATAACTATTGTGACATTAGTCTCAAGTTACAAATTCTCACTAAATCTAGCTTATTTTAATAATAGAAACACTTCTTTGGATGAGAAATATTTATGTTAATACTTTGGAATCTATTTTGTTTTTAATTTTAGGCAAAGAAAAGCACAAGAAAACCCACTATCTTTTAATTTGTTGTGTGTCTGTCTTTAAATTTTTTAAAATAAGTCATATCAATGTCACAACAATAGTTTCAAAAATTAGTCGTGAATTGAAAAAAATTCACTACTTAAACTGGCAATGAATGTCCGTAAAAACAAAAAAAAATTAAAACAAAAAAATTCAAACTTAATTTTTTATTGTGGCTGCTAAAAAATAAATTTTAGATGATAAAAAATTTTAATTGCACATGTAATAGTTTTCTGAAAGTCTTGTGTTAGTTTTATAAAATAATAAAATTCCAACGACCATAAACTAACAAGTAACTGCTTTTGAGATTTGTATTAGTACAAAGAAAAAGTAGTGGTCAGCTTGGAGAAACGGTAAAATAATATTGAACCAGAATGGACAATTATGGTATATTGATAAGTCCAAAATGGGACGGAAGTGCTGGTTCAGGAATTGGAGGACCACATAGTTGAAATGGGAAAAACAGCTTCCATTTTTTAGGCGAAAGTCCACGCCTTAGAGCTATGTGCTAAAGAATGTCTACGAATACAGTCAAGCAGCAATAAGTGCTTGGGCAAGTTCTTCCTTTCGATCAAGATAGACTAAGAATTGCTACAAATTTATCAATGCTTTGACAGAGAAGAGCACATTTACCTTATTATGGATAAGCATAAAGGGCATGTGGACAATAAAATGGTGGCCTATCACCCTATCACCCTATCAGGGATACTCTGTCAGAGTTTATCACCTGTTTGTCGCTAATAAGGGAAGAATTTGAAATAAATTATAAAGTAAAGGTTATATCCTTGACTCATCATCTCTAATATGTTACGCTGTTTGTACACTTTTTCAAATTACTAATAGCTGAACTTAGCCTTGAAGTATGCAAGTTTTTTTTAATATTTATTAAAATCAAGTGTTGAATGGAGTTGCAATTTCAAGAGAAAGAGGACAAGGGAAAATTAACTTTCTTAAATGAAGATAAGACTGAGTAATAATTGGTTAATTTTAAAAGAATAAAATACTATTTCGTCTTCGAAACCTTTAGTTTCACACGCTTCTGCTTTGGTTACATATAAGAATCAATGAAAATATTACTTTGTATTAAGAATCGAAATCAAATAGTTTTGTTTTATATCCTAATTCTAAATATTCTCATTTGCTGATTTTTTTAAAATTAATTTTGTCATATGATATTTTGGTTGGAAAAAATTAAATAAATAAATAAAAAAGAAAGTTTAAAAAGACAATTCTTTTAACTCGTTTGGAATGTAGAGCAGAAATTAATATTTAATTTTTTCAATTAATTATTAAATCCCAAAAAAATTGTTTTTTAATAACATCCCAGCTGCTGCAGCTAAGCAGCCACCTTTCCAATAAAATTAGTTTGAAAATATAATTTCTTTATTGTAATTAAAAATTATATAAGCTAAAGTTTAAATAACTTTAAACCCAAAGTCCTTCAAATATAACCTAATTTTTTATAGCGCCTCAAAATTTTTCTTATTGTTTTGAAGGCAGAGAAAAACACAAAAAGAATTAATTTTAAAAGATTTTTTCTATTATGGAAGAAGAAAAAAATTATAAGCAGCCCCAAACATACAACAAACTTACAAACATAATCAGGAAGAAAAACAACTGTAGCCTTGAGCATATTTAACTCATTTTCATAAAAACCAAAGAAGCTCTAAGCAAATGCTAGGAACTCTTTTAGGCTTTAACATGAAGTTTCTCCAAATACAAGCAACAATAACAGCTGTTGGCTGTCGGTGTTTCAGTATTTTCTTGGATGAAAAACAGCCGCCTTAAGCCTTAATAATGAACACAATAAGACTTTTAAATTAAAGAAAAAGTTGCTAAAATAAAACAATAACATAAAGAAAAGCAAAAGCAAAAACAAAATAAATTACTCATACTCTTTTCCCTGCTTTTGTTGTTCGAGTATTTTGCTTGGCGGGGGCTACAACTTGAACTAATTAAATTAATGTAATTTTCAAACATGTGAATATAAGGGTGGGTGGGTGTCTCAAAAAACATGAGATAAACTGTCATAAATAATTCATTACTCTTGTTTGTTTGTTTCATTGTTGCTTATTCCTTACAAACAAACAATGTTGTAAGGTATTTTGAATATTTTTAGACTAAATGTTTTAATATATTTAAAAGCTCCTGATGTTGATGGAAAGAAAACAGGTGGGAAAAATCAAAGTACAATTACACAGGTTAAAAATGTAGGCTTTTGAATACAAAGAATTTATTAATAAACGCAGGTCTATTAAGCATATTTTAAATGCTTTTAAATTATGCTAAATAATTTATTGTACCCCTTTAGGTTGTTGAGTAGAATGCCAACTTTTTTCAATAATATTTAAATAGCTAAAAACTGCGAAAAAAATTTTTTGTTTTATAAGAATGAAAGGAAGAGCCAACAAAATTGTGCAGGAAATACTTATTATGATACTGAATACCGTGATTTGTGTTCTGTAAAATAAACTAAAATTTACTGATTTTCTTTTTCATTTCCTATTTGGTCTTTCCACCCATCTTGACCACTAAAAATCCAATTATCATATAATTGATTTAAGCAATTGATCACATCTGTTCAACAAATAAAAAAAAGGAAAAAAATTGAAAACAAAAATTAACGACATGCTTATGTGGCAAAATTGAGACAAGAAATCACTACAGCAGTATTCAATGAACCGTGAAAATGATGATGACAATGTTGATATTGATGGTTAGCAGTTTATTTTATTTTTACTGCATGCATACGGCAAATGTAACAAATAGTTACTTACACAAGCAATTTAGTCAATACTTGAACGTATGTAAAAATGGAAATGTATTATAGTAAAGTAAGTTAGAGAGCGAGAGATAGAAAAGTGAGAAGCATCTGTTACAAGGCGTTTACCATTATAAACACCAGGCGTCATTGTAATTTATAGAGTATGATAACGATAAAAAAAAGACAATCATTATTGATAACGTTAATAATTATATGAGTTGGTATTTGTTGCTTCATAAAATTCGTGTACCGTAAAGGTTTTTTTTTTGTTTAATAAGAAAAGGTGTAATTTTAAGAAAAGTTACATTAAAGGCTTTTTGCTTAAACTTAAAATTAAATTTAAGTGTGTAAACTTTGAGAATGTATGACATTTTAGGAGTCATTTGTTGCACAACCGGCAATGCAAATGAACATAACGAAGACATATAGAAAAGAGTAACATTAGTGACTGATTGATTAGCTGACTGACTGACTGGTCGGCTGAGACATAATGGTACTTTTTGTTTGTTTCAAAGGTACTTTTTTAATTTTTAATAATAACTAACTTGGGTTGCAAAAGGCGCTTCGAATAGAGAAAAACATAGTGAGGCTCACTTAAATAATCTGACTTGGTCCCTTTGTAATATATAAGAGGAAAGACGGATAGCAATAGAGCTAGAAAAGTGGAAGGAAGTAAGAAGATAGTAAGGGAAAGAATAATATTACGAAGAAAATGAGTCCATCATCTGAACTAGTTGCTACTCCTACTGAAGTCATATAGCACGCCGACCCCTATAGTCGACAGTGCAGTAAGTAGTGCTCTCCGAAATAGAGTTTGTGTTGATCTCGAGTCGATGTTATATAGTTTTCTCCCCTTCTTCGTCTTGCCAACTTCTACAGTAGACATTCGATAGTAAACCCATTCTCCATGCAAGATTACTTAAACTGCAGTGACCTGTTAATGTGGTGACGGCAATAACTGGACCCTGTAGTTTTGGTAATCAAGTAAATATATTAGGTTAACTATCGAATAACTAGCTCAGAACTATTAGAACCAGGAAACTGAGATATTAAACGGATCTGAGTCGAAGTGGTTACATTCGATATCGAACAACTTCAATCCAAAATTTTAAAATTATTCCATTAAAAAAAATTTTAATTTCAATAGATTTCAGTCGATATCTAATGCTTCCATATGAGAGCAGTATGTCATTTTAAGAAAAAAATTTGTTTGTAATAAAATCTGCGACTCTAAGATTACTAGTTTTGTTTTAAAGAATTTGTGGCAGTTAAATGTTTTATTTTTTGCTCTTCACTAGAAATCATTCCCAAGAAATCATTCTTAAGACTTTTAAAAATTCAGCAAACATTTAATGTTTTCAATAAGATTATTTTACAGAAAGTTTTTGATAAAATAAATTATTTGGAAGGTTGTTTTTTATTACTTTTATTTATTAAGTTTTATGTTTTTAGTGTACGAATTTTCTTTTAAATTTTATTTCATTTCACTTTGTTATTTCTACTCTAAAATAATTAATTCAATTTATTTTAATGGTCAGTTTATTAAATTTAAATTATCACTTTAATTAAATTAGTTTTGTTTTCACATAAATTCTGGATTTATTAACCCCATTTTCTTAAGTTAATTTTCTATTAATTTATTTGTTTTCTATTTTCTGTTTTTTTTTACAAACCATACAAATACTTTTTAATTACTTCAAAATATTTTTTTTTATTAGATTTAGATACACACACAACGCAACACAAGGAAATTTTTTTATTTTTCTTTATTTATTTAATTATCTTAAAACAAATGCTTTCAATACAATTTTATTATAGTTTTTCTATTTTCAAAAAAAAAAAAAATATTTATAGACTAAACACACGCACATAGAGCCCACTGCTACTGCCGCCAAAGGCAATTAATTCATTAAAGCTAGAAATTACAAAAGAAAAAACTAACAACAACTAAATGAACTTCTGTAAGTTTTCATAAAATTTACAAACAAACTTTATAATTTTCAATTATTTACTGAATTGAATTTTTCTTTTCGTTTTATTTACAAAATTGAAAAAAAAAACACGATTTGAAAAAAAGATTTTTTTATATATTCTACACGATATGAGCAGCAGAGTGATATTGTGATCACTCTTTAACGAGCGTTTTTAGACTAAAAGCCACAATTTTGTTTGTTTGTTTGTTAAGTTACAGAAGGTGTACGTAGTGCGTGTATAGAACATTTAATGAGAGCAAATTTATAGGAAGTCTTAAAACAGGCTGATGCTGTCTGACTCCCCTTAAGTTATTTTTAACAAAAATTTAATTTGTTTTTTCGTTTTTGTCTTTAGATTTGACACCAAAACATAATGTTTTACAGTTTGAGATCAAAAACAGAATTTATGGTCTGAACAGTCATAAAACTACAATTTTTTATATAAAATGAATTTTTATTGGTTGTGTCGAGTAGTGAAAAATTAAAATAAAAATCAGATTTATTTTTAAAATAAACTTGAAGCCAAAAATTATGTGAAGCTGTTAGTGGGTCATAATTTATGGTTTAATTAATTTTAAAATTTATAACATAAATAAAAAACACCTAAATTGAAAAAAGGGGGCTCACAAAAGTTTATTCTCAAATTTATTGCAAGACCTTAAACACATACGACAGCTCTTAAATATCATGAATTATTTTCAATTAAAAAAAATGTGCCAATTCTTTTATACAAACACCCTTTAAAATATTTATTGAATTATTTAAATTTAGCCATACACTTTTTTTTAGCAATTTAAATGGGGGTGTAGGAATGAGTTCTTAGAAATTAATTATATTGTTAAACACCTCTACTTCATCTCAGTTCCTGTTTTATTTACGTCACGTATTTGAGCACTTGAAAGTAAATGCGTTACATTACATTCTAGACAAAAAAATGTCTAGTTATTATTTCATTTCTTTTGTGGCTGTAATTTCAAATACATTTTTCAATTACCCAGTCTTCTGCAATATCGTAACAAAAAGTAAAAATAAAATATTAAAGAAATTTGAAATAAAATTTATTTCAAGAATAAAACATGAAAAAAATTTAAGAAATTTTTTAAGGAATATTAAGGTAGCTTAATTTCACAACTTTTATTTTTGGATATTGTCAAAAGTTATGCTAAGTCGGGGAAGAGGTATTGGTTGTGGACTTCTAAATAAGTTTAATGATGACATTTGCCATCTTTCATCGATACTCCGATATAAACATTCAACTTCAACGTGTTACGGAACTACTCGTATCTGATGTTGAGATTAATATTTTCAAAACTTCCCAAAAAACGCAAACATTTTTAAAATTGTTAGTGTGCTTGTGGAGGAGATTAATTTTTTTTTGCTACGTCGGAGTAGTCGTTACAAAATTAAACGGTTCAGGTGCAGATATTGCCAATCGAATAGAAAACACGTCTCAAGCCTACTGCCAACTTAATAAGATCTTCAACTATCACCCGCCGTGTTAAGCTAAATATCTTCAACTCCAATGTTGGATTTAGATTATTGTATGGATACGAAATACGTTATGCATTCCCTGCAAGCTTTTATAAACAAATGACTTAGACTTTTGGCTACAATACACATCAAACAACAGATTATAGCATCAAATGAACCAGTCTCCCAATACTATTTAAATTCAACTGGATTGGTCACACCATACGACTATCGATCACAGATGTTGCTAGAACAGTGATCCTATGGAATTTTCAAGCCAGCTGAAGACCAGTTTACACATTTCGAAAACAAATTGAAATCGAAGTATTATATATGCAGACTAACAGGAATGAAAAGAACAGATCCCGATAGAAACATTTTGTTGAGCCCCTATGCTCGTTATAAGAACGACGAGAACATCTATAATTGGAAATAAGTTATACCTGAAGCCAACTGCAATATGAGTATTGAGTCAAATTATCTAGGCTTCCAAATTTGATTTACAGTAGCTCAAATAATTTTTCTAGAATTCCTTATAGACTATTCAGACATACACGTTAATTGAGCAATTAAGCATTTTACGCAATTATCGCCTTTATTGAGCTCAATTTACCATATAAATTTCCATTCAATAATTGCTCAATTTAAAATTGATTGCACGTTAATGAAGTCAAAATCAAAATACAACTCTTTGTTGTGCCCTTAAATATCAACTCAAAAGTGAGAAAAGTTGATATTTTTAGTATCAAAAAAAAGAAAACGTAAATAAATTTAAAAATAAATATCATAAAAAGGAAATGGCAGCCGAAGTTACCGGTAAATAAATTTTATAAAATTGTTATTAAACATAATTTTTAAATAACTAGTTTCTTTTAATCAATAGCTTGCCTTCAAAACTGGATTGCACAGATCGGAATAGTTGAATATTTTTAGTATAAGCTACCAACATTTTTTTAAAATTTGACTTTCTTTTAATTTTTTATTTTATAAATATTTAAAAAAAAAAAAAATTCACAATATTTTCAGTTGTCACATGCTTAATTGCGTAAACTTAATTGAATGTGTGAACACCCAAATCAGTCACATAATTTAAAACTTAATTGACTTCATTAACTTTTACGTCTGAACAGGCTATTACACTCACAGAAAAATGGCGAAAATGAGTCCATCTACAAAAGTATCAGGTTGTTGAAACACAAATGGTTTTTTAAATCATGGCTAATTTTGAAAATAATTAAATTTGTTGCCCAAAATATTAGCTTTCAATCTCTTAAGCTGATACCACCAAAACAGCCTAACAAAACAAACTGTGCTCTCTTTTTTACAGTGAATTTGATTCTGCAAAAAAGGCATTGCACTATTTCGTTATATTCTAAAAAACATTGTGCACGTTAATTCTTTGTTTTTAAAGGCCGAAAGAGACCTTCAAATTGTTATATTAATATGCATATATTTCATAAGGATATAAAAATAGAGTAACGCATTTTTTGACAATCGAAAACGTTTGTAGTTGTTTTAGTTATTTGTAAGTTTATGGGACCTTTTACTCTTTTATTAAAATGGTTAGTTTTTTAAGCATATAATATGTTGATTTTGGTAACAATATTTCGCTTTATAGCTTCTGCAGGATATAAATTATAAATGAAATTACTTAGTTGGAGTCAAATACAAAGCTAAGCTGGAAGATTTTGTTTTGTAGTGAAGCCCATTTTTTGTCTCGATGGCTATGTTAGTCGTAAAACTCACATACCATTAAAAAAACCATTGAGGAGCTCCCTCCTCTGTCTTATCAGTCATAAACTTTTAAAGTCATATTAATTTATGGAAGGTTAAAAGAATTGTTGTTATGCTGCAAACAAAAAGTCCTAAAATAACAAAACTTTTTTTACTGTGTTTAATATTTTGTCATAAGTGCGCAATAGACTCAGCTGATGTAAATTTTAATAGCACACTAAATTATGAGGGGTTGCTCACAACAGTCATAGCTTTTTGTTTTTTAGTCATAATGGGTCAATCCCCTATATTTTTGTTCCTTTTACTTTTCTGATAAGTAAAGGGTGTTTTTTATAGACGTATATAACTTTAAGTTGGCATTACTGTTCAAGATGGCGACCGATTTAACAGCTATCAAGTGATTTATTCTCAGTTTGGCTTGGCAATTCATCGTGAATAGCCAAACGATCAAGTAAGGCGTAAATTCGTCGAATGGGCCCAAAACGAGATTGCCGTTGTTCCCGATTTTCTTAAGCGGATTTTGTTTAACGATGAAGCGCACTTCTGGTTGAATGGCTACGTCAACAAACAAAACTGCCGCATTTGGAGTGAAGCTAATCCTCAAGTGTATGTCGAAACATCGTTAATCCAGAAAAACTGACTGTTTGGTGCGCTTTATGGGCTAGTGGAATCATTGGTCCGTACTTCTTCAAAAACGATGATGGCCAGAACGTTAAAGTCAATGGCGATCGGTAACTTTTTCATTCCTGAATTGAACAACCATGATGTCCAGGAGCTGTGGTTCCAACAAGACGGCGCAACATGTCACACATCTCGTGCCACAATCGATTTATTGAAAGACAAGTTTGGTGACCGCCTAATTTCACGTTTTGGACCTGTGAATTGGCCTCCAAGATCTTGTGATTTAATACCGCTAGACTACTGTGGGGCATATGCCAGAAATCATATTTAAAATGTAATGCCACAAGATTATCTTTCGGATAAATAAAATTCATGTCAATCGAATAATCCATCGTTGTTTTATTTCAATTTAAAGTTCTATACGTCTATAAAAAACACCCTTTATAACAAGATTTCCTAATGATCAGATATAAATGTTTGTGAAATCTGTATAGAAATCGGCAAACTAACATAAAAAAAAAATATTTTTTTACTTTAATTTGGTCATGGCAAAATTGAAAGTTTAAATTTATTTTAAACTTTATTTGGCTTTAGTTATATTAATATTATCCTTAATTATTTAAGCAGATGAAACAAGCAAAAAGCTCTTTTCACCAGAAACTTTGTAGACTTGACTGGTTGGTTAATGTTTGTTTGATTGTTGTTGTTTTCATTAAGTTTGCTTAGAATTGCCAACAAACTACCATTTGCTGGTTAAAACTACTTTTAGCTGGCCGCAATTTAAAATAAAATTAAACCAAGCAGAAAGTAAGCAAAAGGTGAAAAAATTAAAAGTTAAAAGAGAAAAGAAAAATGAAACCAACAAATGCTGCTAGAAGAATTATAAAAAAGCCAAAAGGTGTGAAATAAACAGGACCAAAAGGACTTTCAGTCAGCCCAACTACTTATAAAGAAGTTTAAGTTAAAAAAAAAAATTATAAAAAATAAAACTTTTTCTGTAACAATTTTTTGCTTTAGCACATTTCGCAGCATTGTTACCTTAAATGGGCGGCAGCTCAATTCTTTTTCTTTGTATAAATATATATGTTTGTGAGTATTTGTTAGTTTGTTAATGTTAGTTTATGATAATTTTGTTTTTTAATTTTCGTACTTTTTCCCTTTTCATTTTCTTTTTTTTTTTAAGAAAACAAAATTTTCTACTCATTTGACAGTTGACAAGTACAACATTGAACTAAATGAAAGTCACAATAACAAAAAGTGCTTTCGTTCGAAATTTTGTTTAACGTCTTGCCTTCGGTTGCTTTCTGTATACAAAAAGCTAGAAATAGTCTGAGATACTTTTAGTTTTTAACTCAATTTTTGTTAAGAAAAACAAAATACTAAAAATTGAGAAAATAAAAAATAAATAGAAGGCATGTGAAGAAACAGTAGCAGCAACACTAAGGCCCTTTAAAACGAGTATACGAGTATAATAAATAACAGTGGTCAACACTGAAAAACTTTCCACAGTGTTGTTATTCGTTTTCGATTAAGTAAACTGTGGTGAATACGATAATAACACTGGTTTTTTTTTCTCGAAAACACATGCAAACTATTTGAAAATTTTATAAAGTGGCCTTTTTTCCTCTGTGTAATTATTAAATTCATAAAGAAATTTCTTGTGAAACCTTTTTTATAAAATTTTTTTAAAATAAATTTCGCAATAGCATTTTAGTAAAATTTATTTTCAAAATTATAAACAAGAGTGTAAATTCAGCCTTACGCTCATGAAAACTTTAAACTTTTTAATATTTTACTTTTAAAGCAGCGAGATAAACGGATGATCTGGTCTTAGCTGGATAGCAATCGCAGCAGGCATTTATTGTGACTCCATAGAACTCAGTTCTAAATGTGGTGGCAAGATAACTGGTCACAGCAGATTTGGCAACCATGCTAGAATAATGGGAATGCCATTAAATGACTACTGCAGAAGTTGTCAAGACGAGGAACAGAAGGAAACTGTGTAAAATCTCCTCTGCCTTTGTCGTACTCTTGAGAAGCGACTCAGGCTCTATCTTGGGGAGCGCCACTTGCAGGGTCTCACCGCACTGTTGGCTATAAGGGTCGGCATGGTGTATGGTCTAATTCGTTCATTTTTTTTTGTACTATCTCCCTACTTCCTTTCATTCTTATATCCTTACATTTACCTCTTAAGCAGGTACCGCAAAGGGACCAAAAAGAGTACCTAGTTAGGCCCCTTTCTGTTTTCTTGTTAGGACACGCTGTGCAACATAACCTAACCTACCTTTAAAGCATATAATTTTAGTGTCAACAGGAATAATTGGGAAAACTTGAAAATTCACAGCCTTAAATTTAAATCTTTTATTTTTCAACAACACCGTTAATAGAGGCTTTACTTCCATTATTTTTTTTTTTTCAATTTTATTTCCAACAATTTGAAATGGGGAGTTTTTTTAAATAATTTTATTTTCTCTAATGGGAAGGGTTGGTGGCAATAAACCAGCTCGCTTTAAAGTTGCCAGCTAACAGGGAATAAGAAACAAATGTTTATAGACAAGTGTGTTTAGTTTTATAGTAAATAAAAATATTTTTCTTTTAAATCTAAGTGTTTATGATAAGCAGCCATTACATTAAGTAGCTATAGTACGTACGGCTAAAAGCTGTTGATAATTTTACATCAATCACCAGAAGGGTAAGCGAAAGATGGATGAGAGAAATTGTGGCAGATGACAGTTTACAACAATAAAAACAAACATGTTTACTTGCTGCAAGTATTTAAAAAAATATTTATAAATATTTACTATTTATGCAATAATGTTTTTACATGTAAATGCTACATTTACCTCAAGTAGTAGTAGCAGCCAGTGTTTAGAGTACAGTCGTTTTATAAAAAAACAATATAAAAACCAAAAGAGGAACATGCACTAGTGAATCATTTACAAATGTCAAGCAAATTAAATGCAATGACAGTTTAAATTTAGAATGAAGTGAAAGGAACGAAAAAAAAATTATAGAGCATTTGAACAAAACAAACTAGCACAGACAAGGTGTCAATTGTGTGAGGCGTCAGAAATTGTCAAACAATTGAAATGTACAAAAAAAGAAAAATTACAGAACTAAACAAGTACAAAGTTCATTTTTATCTTTTTTATTAATTCAACATAGAAATAAGAGTTCAAGAAACTGGCTTAAAAGAAAAGCAATTTTTTTGCAAAAGAAAAAAATTAAAAACAAAAGTTCTTTATTCTGTTAGTTGTTATGTCCTCCGTATGCATGCATTTCAGAGTTTTCATTTAGTTTTTCCTTTAATGATGCCTCATGATCATAAATTACGTCAAGTTCAAAGTCAACAGAGTATTTATGCGAAAATGGGAGCAAACAACAATTATGTGTTTTATTTTGTTTTTAAGTAAACTTACTCACTTCGCTCACTTATACACTCAGTCAATCACACAGGCACTCACTTATTTATTGAGCTAAAGCTACATGCAACCCCTTAAATTTTTGCTTTAGAAAGTTATTTTTTTTATATACTGGCGTATGCATTTTTTAATTAATTATTTGCTGTAGATGCTTTTTTAGCTTAGCTGCTGGTGGGGGAGCTTATCAGTTTCTTATTTATTTTTTTTTTGGACAAATTTAAAGCCTGGCAAAATATAAATGAGTGTGTTAAAAATTTCTGAAACATCTACTAAATTGACTGATCACATACGGAAGCAAACATATTTTAATTTAAACAAAAATGTCAACCATATTTCAACTACATTCCACCAAACATTAGGAGTAATCACAGCACATTATGCTTTTTATACCTTTCGTAAAAAGTGTCAAGTGTGAAGTCAATTTAGCGATGTCCGTGTGTTCTTCAGTCCTTGTGAATGTTGAAATAAATTTTTTGAAGTCCCTAGAAGACCTACAGAAAATTTCAGAATGAGAATTTGTTGAAAGTCCCTGCGCGTAAGTTGCTAGTTAAATTCAGGCTGATCCCTCCATAAATGGCTTTGAGCTTTGAAACACAGAAAATTTAGTACGTAGTTTTATCAGAAAAAACAAAACAATTTATTCTGATATGGCCCAAAAAAATCCAGTAAAATTTTAGATTTTCATTAATTTTTGAAATGTTTTAAGCTGTGTATGTGAGCAATGTTTGCGTACACAAACACGAAACTATTCAATGTGTATTTTAAATGCCTTAAGTGTAATAGGATTACGAATAGAGAAATCATTATGAAAGAGCATTTTTTGATGTTTGCCATTAATTGTTCATCAGGGTTTTCAACGTAAGCTGAGTGCCGTTGCAAAGGCGTGGTTAGTTTATATATCGAAATATTATAATAAAAAATCCGACTTTCCACTGAAGATTGTGAGTTGGTAATCCTTAAATTCTAACGAGTTTAAAAACTCGGGTCCTGGAAAGTAACGGAGGCTACCAATTTGTATATCACAAATTCGCTTTCAATTTCACTTTAAAATTCAATTAATATTTAATTCCTATTTTTATTTATCGCCAAAATTACATACAAAATTAATTATTTTGAAAACTGTGTAAATTTTGAACTTCTTTAATATCATAACAAAGTAAATGAAAATGAAATGCAGATATTAATTGTTCGTATTGAAATTTATGGTATTAACGTCATACTTTAATTTTTTTATTTGACAATGAAATTTGTACATGAATTTCCTAGACTTAAATTGGTTGCGAACAATTTCTCTTTTCATACAAACATTAAAAAAATTAGCCAAATCGATCTAGCCGTTCTCCGTTGTAGATAAATATAAAAAAGTGGAGCTAAACATGGGCGCAGTGAATTTTTTTAAATAAAAAGATAAATATTATTATGCCGAACTTATAAGAAAAGAATCGGGATTTTTAGAGATTTTACATAATAGATATTTAAGACATAATGGGTCTTTTCATATTGCAACAGAAATATTGAAAGCATTTTGCATTCCAATTTTGAAATTTTGTACTAAAAATTTAATTATTCAGATACTAAATTTTAATATACTTTAAAATAAAGATTTTTGTACTAAATTTTTTAGTAAATAAATTTATATTTTAAGTATTATTATTCAAGCTTAATATCTCAATGAAAAAATTATTTTTATTTTAATTTCCGAATATTTCGTTTTTTTCTTTGAAAGTATTCTTCAAGGAAATTTATTTTTATAAAAATAAATTTATAAGATCGAGTAATTTATTAAAATTATTTAACAATAATTACATATTCACATTTGAATCAACTATTTCAATAGGTTGTAAAAGCAACAAATTCTTTAATATTTGTATGTGAATTTAAGGTCTGTGAAGGTCCCTAAAATTTAGTAACAAGCTAGCAAGTGTTGACAGTATACTCGCGTTAATATCATTTTTTTTCTTACTCTACAGAATATTTATAACTCCTCTTTTGTTTTCTTGGTTTTATTACGTTTTTTTTTAAGTACGAGTATTGTGTTATTCCTGGCAACGACACTAAAAAAATAAGCAAAACTTATACTCGCAAGGGGGTTTACTCCCACAAAAGTTTGGTTGCTCACTATTGCAGTATAGAATTTTAATCTCTTTTATGCAGACACTAATTATGAGTTTCTTGTTGACGAGGTCATGATGCAGTCGTATATCATGTGGCAGTTCTTTTTTTTCTTCTTTATTTTCCTGCTGTTCATTATAAAAAGATACATATTATTTTGCCATAACACTGTTTATTATGCAGACTTATATGAAATGCTCGTGTGGTTTAGGTATACAATTCTGGGGTTTTTATGGTTACGTGGTTGCTGTTGCAAATATACACAACCAATTAAATATTAATAAAATCTGTTCTGTAACGAAGAAGTGAATTGAAAAATATGCAAGTAAATATAATATTTAGCATACCAAATGAGTTGGAAACTGAAACTTAAATGTCAGAAAGTGCTATGAATAATTTTCAAATTAAATATTTTGTAATTTATACCACAAGTGACATATTAACTATTAAATGCAAGATTTATTTTATTTAGCACAAGTAAGGATTGAACACTCTAAAAAGGATTTAAGTTTAATTTAGTTTGTAAGACAGGTTTTAATAAGGGATAAGCGAAAATAATTGTACAAGATTAATTAGTGGTGTAATTTAAGTGAAAATTTGTTTTCTTGAATGTGAATTTAGAATTTATTATTTGGCATAATCAATTTTTTTTATTTATTTTGTTATAATAGTAAAAGTATTGCCGTATGTTTACATACAGAAAATATCTGAGAGCCCGGTTCGATTCTAGAATAGTCGCTGGGAGCCAATTTTCTTATTAAAAAATGTAGTCTTTGAATTAATTTCTTATATTAAATTAACAAATAAGTACAGGCATACCTCCATTAACGATTTTTCTCTATAGCTCTGTTTTGAAGTTTTGAAACAAAATTATTTTAACTTTAAAATATTTTTTAAAAGGTTACCTTTTTTATTTTATATAAAAATTAATAATATTTGTTTTACAGTTCTTGAAATACTTGTTTTTAAAAACAAAACAAAAAAAATTATCAAAAACAATTTAAATTCGGTTAGTGCCAAAAAATTTAATTTTATATAAAATTCTTCATTCGCAATACTGATGTAATTTTGTTTAAATGGATAAAATTTATTAAATAAAAATATTAATTGAACCACAAGCACATTCTTAAGCAAACAAAAAAAAAATTGATGTTGCAGATGCAAATGAATATTATTATACAAATTGAAAACGGTGAACGACAGTCTTAGTTAGGAAAGTAACCTCTTTTAACGCTGTTTCCGATAAGCAATTTTTGGTGAACGCGCTAAACTAGGTAGCCCTGTAATATTATGCTAATAATCAATGGCATCTTAATATTTCAGTATGTCCAAACTCCATTTGGACAATAAAAATATAAAAAAAAAATTTATAATTATATTGAATCATTATTGAAATTCTATATAAGATTATTATTTGAATTATTGTAACTATTTAATGAATTGAATTATTTAAATGTCTGAGAAACCTTAAGTTTATCTGAAGCTACAATTCATATGTAGTTGAGGCATGAGAAATTGAGAGTAATGAAGTTAACGAAAGATAAAAAATCGCTGCTCAACTTCTCATGCAAGGCTGATAAGGAAGAGAGAAAAAAAAAGAAGATATTCTATTTCTTACCTTTTGATAGCCAACAACGGCACAGGTTTAACATCAGTTTGTTTTATGAAACCTTTTAATTCTAAACCATCATTACATCAACAATCAACCTCAGTCTATATATAATTTGTGAGCCACCAACCTAGGCAGTTGCGCAATGTTATATTAACCAGATTTTCCTTGGCTGACCAACATACACGGAAACATCGTAAGTACCCTGAACCCTTATTATAATCGCTAAAAGAAACTAATTCAATTGTTTCTTACCCTTTCTCTTCTCCCGCCCAAATATAATTAATAATTTCTTATTGCTGGAAAGCATAAGAAATTTTAAATAAAACCACAAGGTTTTTATTCACAGTATAAAGTCGACAAATAAAAAAAACTCAAGAAGTTTATATCCTGATTTTAAAATTTTTAAAATTTTTCACTTTATTTCATTCCATTTCTTTCATTTCATTTCATTTCATTTCTTTCATTTCGTTCATTTCATTTCAATTCATTTCATTTCATTTCATTTCATTTCATTTCATTTCATTACAATTCATTTCATTTCATTTCATTTCATTTCAATTCATTTCAATTCATTTCATTTCATTTCCTTCCCTGTCACTTCAATTCATTTCATTTCATTTTATTTTATTGAAATTATTTTGAATAATTAATATTTTGTGATTGTGGGAACGATTTCCATTTCATCTTTTTTCTGTGTGTAGTAGCTCTTTTTTCTATATTGCCAATTATTATTTTAATTTTTTTGAGGTTATTGCGAATGATTAATAAATATATTTCAATTCTCACTTAAATTAACAGAAACACTTTTAATAACTAGTATGTAGCAGTTAAACTAGATGAATGACTTTGAACACAGTAAAGTGTTTAAAAAAAAGTTTTATATATAACCACTTTAAAATAATTTTTTTATTTTCTTTAATTTATTTCTATGAATATTCAATTCTACATATTTTTGCTTAATTTTCTCTTAATATTATCTACTCTTTACTTTTAAAAACTATTTCTTTTGCTTCCACTGTACCTGCATCCCTATATTTCAACTACTCGAAATTTGTGCTCTATATTATTTTACATTCCATAAAATGTTGCATACTTTTGTGGTGTTATGCTTTTACTGTAGCATTTTCGTATTGTTATATTTAACAAAGTTATTTGCACAACAAATAAAAAAAATATTTTTACCCCTAAAGAAATACCACAAGTAAATGAGACTTAGAAAAATAGTAAAATAAAAATTCCACTTGTATTGTGCACTTTTAGTAGAATTAAGAGTGAAATATACAATAAACCTAAAAATATGCACAACAAGAATTTCTATAAAATAAAATGAATTTGCAAAGGAATGTTGTACTAGATTTGAACAAATGATTTTTAAGGGAATATTTTTAGCTAATTGAAAAACATATACTGTAAACATTACAAGAATTTAATAAAATAAAAGAATTTAAAATTAAAGAAAATTTAGGTGCATACTTTTAGGTAGACTTTGTAAGCTTAATTAAGATTTTAGTTGGTGTTAAAGGACCTTTTTTTACCTTTACTTTTTCTATTTTAATTAGAAATTAGATTGTTTTTGTAACATGTAAGGTATTTTGATATTTAATTTGCCTTTAAATTTATATGATTTTTTTTAAATTTTACTTAAAAAGATTTTACTTAGCTCTTGTTAAACATTTACTATTTGTACAATTTTTTTTTGTTATTTGTGTGTTTTTCTCCATCTCTTTGTTATACCATTATCCTTATGTCAACTTGACCTGACATGTGCAAGTGGTTGTCAAGGATTTCAATTTCTTGTGCCAAAGGAAAACTATTTTATTTTGCGTTTTATGCTTAAATATGCTAAGGTGTCCTATTTTGTTTCGTATACATGCTTGTGTATGTGTGTAACTTGGTTTGATTTTTGGCTAATATCCTTTTTGCGTATTCTATGGCATTATTTGATCCTTTTTTATGTAAATAAGTTTGTTATTGGATTTTGTTGATTGTGTTAGTTTTCTTTTTGGACATGATTTCCATTTTGCTTTTTCTCCTTTTTTGTTCAAGATATAAAATTTTGATATTTTTATTGAAATTCTTGGCATATTTAAAGGCTTAACGAATTATTCAAGAGTGAAATATGTGATTTCTGATTTAAATTAGATTTTAAAAATTTTTTTTAAGTGGCAGGTGTAACTAATAAAATATTTGAAAAAAATAGGAATTTAATCTAAAAAGATTTTTTGTTAAAATAAAAAGAAAAAATATAAAATTCACGTACTGATTTTAAGCAGCATTTTTATTTTATTATTAAAATTTTAACTAAAGAGACCAAGTCACTAAGCAAAAATTAGCAAAAAAGAAATGAGTTGCTATTTTTAAAAGTGTTATAAGTTATTTTGTTAGTCAAATACGCGTATTTGAAAAAAAAGTTGAAACGGCTAAATTCTTAAGCCGTATTACAAAAGATTATTTATTGATTACTAGAGCGAAATATCGTCATAAAAAATTATTTTTTTAATACGACCTTTAGCTTAACAAGGTCAAATAAACTTAGAAATAAAACATTATATATAAACAAAAAAAAATTGACAAATATTGATGAAAAAATATAGTTTTCTTTGAATTTTTATTATTAATTCTGAAATAAAATATTAATTTCAGTTGAAGAAACTGAACACGTTACAGTTTTAAGTATTCTTTTTATTAATTGATTTTATTTTGTTTAAAATTAAAATAATGAAATGTATGAAAAAAAAATATCTCAATAAAACTTTAGCTTCCCGATACTGAAATTAACGAGTTCTATTTTTAAAAGCAATAAAATATCTTTAGGCACTGAATTTTTAAATAAAAAAAAAAAATTCTAAGAAAGATATTTAATAGAAATGCAAAGTAAAAATAATTTAATTGTTTAATTTTGGAAACATGAATAAAAAACTTATCAAATTAAAGCAAAAATCTAAAAATTATCTTTCATTAAGGTGTTTGCATATACATATTTGTATAAAACCAATTGCCTGGCTTCGTGATTCTGTGTACAAACATTACGAACAAGTGCAGCTTTTAAAACTTCCATAAAAAATTAAAACAATACTGAATGAAAGTCAAAATTTCGGTTAAATTTTTTATTTTTCTCGATCAATCGTTAACCGATTGCTCTAATTTTTTGCATAGACTATCATTTCTGACAAAGCTGCATTCCACATTTTTTTTCTGCTTTGTAATTTAAGCAAAATATGGAAGAAAAAGAAAGCAGAAATTAATGAAAATCTAAAATTTCTGATGTATTTTTGGTATTTCTCAGCCATTTCTGATACGATTACTCTAATTTTTTGCACAGATATTGCAACTATCATTTCTGACAAAAGTGCGTACCACGAAAAAACACGCAACAAAGCCACTGAAAAATATTAAAATAGTCAAAAATATAAGTAGTCGCAGCTTTTTACTCATAGCTCCTTTATTTGTGTACCGATCCAGCAGAATTTTAATAGTAATTGAAAGACAGAATCCATTAACAGATTGTTATGCGTAACACTTCTGTACGTTGCTTAGGGACTGCAGAAAGTTGATTCAACTGACAGACATCATTTATTCGACACCGCTATTTATAAGGATCCAGAATACATATATATAGGGTAGACCTTGTACGGTGTAAAAATTACAAATGAAATTATAAACATGTGTAGTATTCAAGTATGCTTGTGCAGCCCTTTAGTATATACTAGGGCAGGTCAAATGGACGATATTTTTTGATGAAGCGTATAGCAAAAACATAATCTATAGGTGATTCTGAGAAATTTTGCTCAAGAGACCATAGCTCTAAGTCGGATTTGGAGCCCCCCAAAATTTCAAAATAGATATTTTTCCATATATACATAGAATAATTTAATTAAATTCGTCAAAAAATCGGATAGAAATATAGTAGATTTCTCAATCTGGACTTGTTTGAAAGGTCGAGAATAATATTTAAAAAAAAATTTAATTAAAAATGTAAAAATAGTGTTTTTTGGTTGAAACCTTGAAAATATTGATTTTTTTTATATCAATTTTCCTACAAAAAGGAGTTCGAAAACAAAAAAATTTATCGTAATAAAAGTTGTTGGAAATTATCTGAACTTTCATAATCTGCACAAAAAAAATCTCGAAAAAAATCGAAGATTGAGAAATCGATTTTATGACGAATTTAATTAAATTATTCTATGTATATATGGAAATATATCTATTTTAAAATTTTGGGTGGCCCCAAATCCGACTTAGAGCTATGGTCTCTTGAGCAAAATTTCTCAGAATCACCTATAGATTACGTTTTTGCTATGCGCTTCATCAAAAAAAAAATATACCCTTCTCAATTACAATAGAAATATAGAAATATGATTTATTTTTAAAATTACTAAAAAATGGACTAATAAAACTTTTAAAAATAAAATTTAAGTACAACAGAAGTTTTATTTTCTTTAAAAATTTACTTTCCTTCTAAAGTTTTCGTTAAATTAATTAAAAAAACAAAGCTTTTTACTTCCATAGTATCGTAACATAAAAAAAAAGTTTTAAGATAATAAGTAAAATTTATTAAATATCGTGCTTTGTATTCTATAAAAATATGAAATATTAAAAATTTGAAGTAAGTCAACGACACGTTGCCTATTTTTAATTATGATGAAGTCATAAAATTTAATTTTTTATTTTCTTTTTCTTATATTAATTTTAAAATTTCAATAAATGTCATCTTGCACTTAAATTACCTCTTACTTGCCTTAAAGTTATTTTATTTATTTGTATGTTGTTGAGTTACTTTGTGTTCAGCATAAAATTTTATAAGCTGTTTTTACATGAGCAAGCACGTATAAAGGCTTAAAAGTCTATTAAATGCTTACACATACACGCACGCATACTATTTTTAATAAATACCCAAATGTACCAAAAATATTTGCAGCTTTACTGCCTTAAACCGCTCGTTTGTTTTACTTGTTTTCTTTTTTTTTCTTTTAATGTTGTTTTATTAAAATGAAATTAATAAAAGTAGAATGCCAGAGAAAAAAAATTGTTTGTATTTTTAACAGCAACAGCAACCCAAAATGTTACAATGTCAACACAAATATTAATGCTGAAAAAATATATTAAAACAAATAAAGCATATTTTCAGGGGTAGCTAGTGAAATGAAAGCATGAATTATAAAGATATAAAGGCAGGCAAAACATTTTTATAATTTTTTTCTCTCTCTTTTGGCCTAAAATTATGTTTATTTATTTTTAAGCTTTTGTTATGGCAACTGTATATTTAGGTATGTGTTTGTATTTGCATTGGTATTTGTGTGTCATTATCATTTGCCATTAAAAACACTTGTGGTTGTGTTTTTAGACTCTGTTCCTTAAAACATTTTAAGTAAAAGCAAAAAAAGTATAATTATTTTTTTTTCTTTTTGTTTTACAAAAATAAACATATTGCGTGTGTTTGTTTTGTATTCAATACTTGTTTGTAATTGTGTTGTTTTTGTTGTTAATGTTTGTAATCAAAAATTCTGAGATTGTCAACAAATAATTAACTGTTCGACAAAATAAAGGAAAAAAAGACCAGTTAACTTAAAGCACTTGCTTCATAACATGTTTTAATAAGGGCTTGCTGTCAAGTATTTAAATGGTAATACTGATTGTTTGCTCTTAAATACACCAAATTTGAGAAATGTTATACAGAAGCTATTCTTTTTTTCATGACATTTTCTGCATTGCTGGATTAATTTTAAAATATTTTTTTTTCAAAAGCAGCTCCACTAAATCGCAAACATTTTTATGTTATTTTGAAAGACAGATTACATACATAATACAGTTAATTAGTGTATAATTTTATATAATTTTATGATTGATTGCTTAAGTACTTATTTTATACATTTAAAATTCTTACTTGAACTCATAAGTTTACTACTTTAGTTAACTTTATTAAGCTAAAACATAAATTGTGCGTAATTCACTCAAATATTTTACTTAAGGGACTGTTTTTCTAAAACAAAACAAAAATTTCGTTCTTATATGCACTTTAACACAAATTCAGTTTTTTTTGTGTGTTTGTTTTTTTTTTTTTCAAGAAAAGTATAGAAAAGTATAGCTACACAACATTAAAATATTAATTAAATAATTATGTTTCTACAGGGTTGGCCATTTTCGATTGACTAACACAGTGCAACATTTTTGAGGTCATCTAGTGCAAAGTTCTTCTAAGCTGGAATTAAATCCCAGCAATATTTTAGAGATTTCCAATTTAGTATTTGGTATGTCCTCAATTAAACTCAACTGGATCTTTCTTAAATTATTATCAAATTATAAAAAAATTCACATTAACAATTTTATTTTTTATCACATTGCAATACAGAGTAACCCCCATGGTATGTTACCTGCTGAGCCTTAAATTTCTGCTTGGGTAATTAAGAATAAGAATGTGTTATGATTAATAAGTTAAACTTTTTATTATAGAAAATATTCTGCTTTTGGGAATTTTTTTTTCAAAAAAACATAATTTTCCCTCGGTTAACATTAGCGAAAAATGTTCATAGTTGGGAGCTACAAAACTACAGAAAGTTAATAAGACAAGAAAAATTGGTTTTTTAAAAGCGCTAAGAAATTAACTTTCACGCAAAAAAGAAAAGCAACACTAACAACAAAATTTTACACCGTCAAAGCTCTTAAAAGCGCTAAAAATTAAAACCAAAATTTTTACTGATCATAGTTAAATTGAAAGTTATTGCAGTTTTAAAATATGTTGTGTTATTTTCTTTATAGCGTTACTAGCTGTTCTTACTTGGTCTCGGTTGAAAGAGAAAAAGTATATTGTGGACAGAATTTAAATGGATCAAATTTTAGAAAAATCCATTGGAAGACAGAGTTTTAATTCTTAAATCATTCATAAGTTTATCTAAAAGTAGGCGTGGCCTAGTCGCTTTAAATTAGTAAAAAAAGTTTAAGCCAGTTTAGTAGTTATAAAAAAGTTTGTTGATTGCAAACCAAAAACTTTTTATAACATTAAGTACAGACAAGTGTTTTCCGGAATCTATATAAATGAAATTCATTTTCTGTATGTTTGTTTGTTCGCTATAAAAAGGATTGGCCTATATTTTCGCACTAGCCACGCCCATTGTTAAGCCCGCTTTTCAACGATTTTCTCTTGCCACCGTTAAAATAAATGTTTTGCCCGAACTTAATTTAAACCTGAAATTAATATTTTATTTATCACATTGATTGGCGCCTCTGATAATAATTCTAGAAAAAAACATGAGCCGCTTTATAAAATATTAAATGATTTTTAATGGTTAAAACTCTATATGTAAACGGATTTCATTAAAAATTAGTATTTACGCTTTCAAAGGATACCGACTTATGTACTAAAGGATCTTGTCAAAAACATTTAGTAATAACATAAAATTTTTAACCGTTCTAGCAATGAGTACTTGCAGAAAAAAAATAAAGAACGTTTTAAATAGTTGGTTTACCCTGTATTTTCTTTGCAATAGTTCTTCAAAAGGTTTTAGAAATTTGCTTTAGAGTTTCAGACACACACACACACACACACACACAATTTAAATTAAGCATTGTCCCTAAACAGAGCAACATTTGTATAGCATATTTCTAGGCATTAGTGTTATTATATAAATATTACGAAAAACAAAAAAAACAAAAAACAAGAGCAAACAAAAGTTTTTATTTAATTTATTTTGTTTGTTTTAGTTACTGGCTGCTTTTCTTAACAAACAAAACAATTATCTAGGGAAATTATATTTTAGCACGCTGCTGGATTAAGATGGCCAAGTTTTTCCTGAAAAAGAAAACAATTTATGTTTGTCTTCTACTTATGATTGTCAAACAAAACTTTACAAGAAAAATAAAGACTGGCAACAAGACATGTTTGAGAGTTTTTTATTATTAAAAAGTAATATGAATAAGAAAAAAAATTTTTCTTGGGCAACAGTAGTTATTTATAAGAATATTCAAATTAAATAGTTCAAACAGAATAAAAGAGAAATTTTCTTTACTTTAAAATTGTAACAGATAATAGGAATGTAAACTATATTTAAATTTTAGAGATTTTTTTAAGTATAGAAAAAGTATTTACAAAAATATTTTTTTTGGAATATATTACTGTTTAATATAAATATTTAAAAAATTTAATTTTTTATAAAAAAGATCGACCTAGATTTATGTGCTGGTTTTATAACACAGCGATCAACTCGTCTTTCACACAAATTTTTAAGATGAGTTGATCGCACATTAATTAATTTTATTTTTTGGTTTTCACTGATTTTATATTTATTTGAATTTTTTATAAAATTTTATAAAAAATGTATTTATGTATTTTTTTCGTTAAAGAGTTAATAATTTATAATTAAATTAAGGCTTAGTATTTATAATTCAATTAGTTTAAAAATTTATTTTATTTTATTTAAAATAATTGAAAATTACAATTTAAATTTTGACTTTAAGTATATAACTCAAAAGCGAGAAAGGTAAATAAAATTCGAGTCGAGTTTAAGGTTGCTAAAAAAAATTATTATTTGGCGATTTTTTCAATTTAAAAATTCTAGTTCAATGTAACGGTCAAATTCAAGTAAAATAAAAAATAAGATTAATTTAATTTAAAAAAAAATTTTATACGTTTCTTCTATATGAACACTAATGCATATTATAAAAGTAAATGGTTAACAAATCAGCGAAGGAAGTCTTTAAATTCGTAATAAACACTAGATTCATGAGAGTAGTGCCACAATTGGTCTATTCTGACCTGAATGAGCAGTGCTTCCCGCTTTTGATTCAAATTCAAATTAAAAAAAAAAAAATTTACTAATACAACATATCACCACGCCCACTTTTTATTAATTTAATTAATAAAATTTAATATATATAATTAATTATTATTGAGCTTTAGTCTATTTTATAAAAATTATTTATTATTTTCAATATTTCGCTTTTATAATTAATATTTATAATTTTCCTGACGAAGCTTTGCACAGGAAAACGAAATATTGAAAATAATAAATAATTTTTATAAAAAAGACTAAATCTCAATAATAATTAATTATATATACAAAATCAAAAGCCTAATGCTCTTATCCAAAAAAAATAATAAAATAAAATAGACTTTAAAGTAAAATTTTTAAAAAAATTATTTGAAAAATTTCGTTGACATTAAAGTCTACGTTAATTTTTTTGGATAAGGGGGTAAATAAATAATTATATAAATTTAATAAAATTTAATTGCAAATGGAAATTTATAAAATTTAGCCCAAGAGGAAAACACAATATAATTTTTCTTAAAATAATTTAAATGAGATTTTTTAACAAATAACTTTTGGGCGAATTATGAATAAAAATTCTTCAGGAGTTTTTAATTTTTCTATTTAATCTAATTACATATTAATAAAATTTCGGCTTTTTTGTTCATACAAATTCTTCTGAATTTTCATAATTTTCATTTCTGGGGGGTGAGAAATTCCAAGTCAGGGTGATGGTACTAGGTCAGTATAGTAAAACCCTCAAAGGGTTTGGCGTTCGTATGTGTCAGTTTTTTTTATGACCTTTTAAATTTTTTCCTTATCTTGATGTTTTTTCGGTTAGTTGTAACATTTTGGCAAAAAAAAAAAAACAGATTGGCTGTTGTACTGTGTTATGATTACTTTTAAACCTACTTTCTATTTCTCCATGGATTTAGTATATTTCACAGTCATATCAAAATTGTCACGTCAAGTGTTTTTTATCTCTCAAAAATTCTCATGCCCATACAAAATGTATGAAACATACCAAAATAACTCGACGCTAGCCCTGAGTGCTTGGAAAATAAAATTTTGATAGTATGTTTTGTAGTGAAGTTGGCTACAAAACAATTTTTGTTTTGTTTTGTTTTGCTATTGCTGATTAGTAGTGACATTTTAGCTATTTTTTTTAATATAACGTTTTTAACACTATTTTTGTTTATCTTTAGAGAGTTTTATTAAACAAGGCGTTTTACACTATTGTAGATAATACGTTCCGACAGGGCTGTTATTTAGGTATGACGTTTTAACATAAATGCTGGACGCTAAAAAAAACGGTACGCTAGCCATACCAATTTAGATTGGACTGTTAGAGTAAATAAATTTTAAATTAGCCAAGCCCATTTTACGCCTACTGCTAAGCTATTTAACCATTAAAACTATTTTTAACGATTTTTTTTTTTAATTGGGTACATACGCTCTTTCTTACTTTAAGGATTCCAACTAATAAAGTAGAGGATCGTTCTCCGTACTCTGACAAATGAGGGTTTTGCAAAGCGCTTGCCGTTTTGAAAACTACAAATTAATTTAAGCGAGTTCTGGAAACCAATCATTTTGCTTACGATTTTTTCAATAAAATGTTAATATGAAACCACTTATAATTAATTATTATAATTATTTATAATTAAATAATTGACAATCGCCAATCAACATTTTTTTTTTTTAATTTTGTTTTAAAGAAAAAACAAGAATATGAAGTTTTAGTTGTGCAATATTTTTTTTTTTATCTTTAACTTCCAGCTTGTGCAAAATTCATCAGTTCGCTTCAGTGTATGCTTGCGGCTTTAAAACGCTAAAATTATAGCGTTTACATTTTTCAGGAAAGATATTTTGCGATTTCTTGTTTTAAAAAGTTTTTTGTTTCAACATTTAAAAGCAACCTTATATGCAGCAATTTTATTTCCAGAATTCCTTATTCACCATTTTTTTTATTTACATTTTTTCACAATCTTTTTGTAAGACTCTCTTTTTTATTTTGTTATACCAGTTTTGCCCCAAAACATATTTACATATAAATTTTGCTTTGTAATTTTCATTTTATGTTATTCCGTTTTGAATTTTTTCTTTGAACAAAAGGATATTTCAGTACGGATTTTTTCTGTAGCATGATGCTAATACTTGCAATAATAATATTTTTGGCATAAAGAAAAGAAATACATACTTTTGCCATTGGCTTGAATTTTACATTTGTAAAGATTATCAAATATAATAAAGGCGATATTAAAGGACATATTTTCTTTTTAAATAAGAGATTTGAATACATAAATTTTGTAATAGTTAAAGCAACATGTGTTGCTAGTAAATTTAAGGCTTAAATTCGAACAGGTTTTTGACAAAAGAATAAAAAAGAAAAATTTCATTTGAAATTTAACTTTTCATGTGAATTTAAAAAATCTATTTTTTTCTTTTTCATCTTAAGGTGAGAAATGCATTAGAAAGAGTAGAAACTGTGTAATGCTAGAATTAAAGATTTAAATATGACATTCGTAAGTTTGTTTTGCAAATTTTTTAAAATCTATTTTATAAAAAAGTTTTAGATAATTTTTTTCTTAATACAGTTTATAAAAAAGAAATGACTTACTGTTTTCAGGACAAAAGACAGTTTTATTACCTGCAAGAGAAAAATAAAAAAGTTAGAATTTAATTTAATAATAAGAAAAGCATTTATTCAGTATTTGATAAAAATAGTCTAGGGAAAACTCACAACTTCGGTTGGAAGAACTGTATCAAAAATTCAGTTGTGATAACTAAATTTTTTAGTTGTGAAAATAGAAACTCAGTAATACAGCTCAAAATATTATTTAAAATACTTAAATTTCTATCAGCTTTACAAGGTTCAAAGATTTGATTGCATAGGAATTAACGGGTGTTGGCGTACCAGTTCATCAGAGGCTGTAAATTCAGTACTACACCTCATTCTTACAGATTTGCATATTTCAGATAGCAGACCAACTAGGTTGTCTGCATTTGGCTGGTGGACTAATAGAACGTATCTTAAGATCTCCATCAACTACATAAGTTTTTTAAGGTAGTCATCCACACTAGCAGGAAGTGGAAACGGGAAACATATGTATGGCACTACAGTGTACACTAACGGATCTAATATGATCTACTGTGTGAACTCTGGAGCTTATTACAGAGAACTTGACATACAATTTTCATTTCAACTTCCCCGGATAAGTCTAGTGTTTTGCATTGCAGGTAGAGATACCGGCGATCAAGAAGGTATTCGAGCTTCGGTATGATAGGAAGATCAGGGGACGTATAGACATTTTTGTAGATAACCAATCGGCTCTCCAGGCCTTTCTATCAATTTTTACTTCCTTTACTGTAGTTGGCTGATGCAGGACTGTGTTTTTCAATCTGGCACGTCATACTGACGTATTTTTGGTATGGATATCTGCACAAAGTGGTAAACGAATTTGCCAGGGCTGGCTCTGACATAGAAACCAAACTAGCAGAACACCAAAAACAAAATTCTAATACCACATGGCGGGGGCTTTGAATCGTTTAAGATTATAATTCAATTAAGACCTTCTTATTTTGATAAACGCTTTGCTTACCTGGTGAGCAAGAATAAAAAGGATATTTCGAAGCTGGTGGATGTGAGATCCGATTAAAGCATACGCCAACATACTGAGATTAACTTTCAACGAAAACTGTCGCTGATGCTTTGCTCCTGAGAACAAGCCGACAGTCTTTTACTTTCTCTGCGAGTGTCCGGGTCTTCTGGCTTCGAGACATACATTTCTTGGTACACATTTTATTGACGGACTACTTCAGATATCGGGGATAAAGCTAGGGATTTTCTCGGATTTCTCTAGGTCACTTACCACTTTGGTGGCTTGAATGTCGCCACGTAAAACAACCCCACCAAATAAATTTTTGCATGCTTATTTAAAAAATTTGATTACCCAACTGAATTCTCAGCTGATGATAAAAAAAATTCCCACAATCGAAGTGACCTTGCTATGCTTTGTATTCTTGGAACTAGAATAAAATTTAAAATTTACAGTGTTTTAAGACCGTTTGCCTTTAACATTGAAACACCCCAACAATTTAAAACATTTTTAATCAGTTTCCTTTATATCTAAAATATAAATCATAGTGTAGGTAAAAATTGTTTATTACTTTTGCTTTTTTTCTAATCAGATGCGTGCTCAGGAGGAGAGAAAGAGAAATTTGGTCTATTAAAGTAGTAAAGAATTTGTTTTCTTATTTGACTACAAAAAATACATAAAATTTTCGTTAATATGGAAAAATCACTGAAAATGATTTAAACAAAACTTGAACTCAATAACTTTATAATTGTGATTCCGACGAGGACTTATTCTACAATTAACAAAATTACTGGAGTTGAAATAAGGCTTTTAAAATTGTAGTAATTTATAATAAAATTATAATAAAATTTTATGGCAAAAATATTATTTTGCTTAGAATTTCTTCATTTAAAGTTTAACCTCAGTAAGCATACTGCTTGAACCATGATACTCTCTACCATTCGCACAATTACAATTAGATAGAATCGGAAGCGGGAGTAAGGGCCTGCTCAGTGTGACCGAAATAAACCTATTGTGTCACTACTTTCATGTTACAAACAGTCTTGTATTCATTAAGAATTTAAAAAGTTTCCTGACCTAAAAAAACAAACAAATTAATTACTTTACTGTAACTACTTGAAATATTTTACAAATGAAAAGCCCAAAGAAGTCTTTTAAGTTGTAGAAATTTTATTAATTAAACACCATGACTACTGGCAAACTAATGAGAAAAAACATAACAACCGCCTTTCCCTCTTCATATACATTTTTAGTAACTAAAAGCAGCAACGTTTGCTAAGCACCAGTAACCTTTTTCAGGCAAATTATTTATAGTTACAAAATATGTAATTTTAGTGCTTCTAATAAACACACACACATATACCATTTGACTATTTAACAACAAACATGTAAACAAAAAACTGTTATATTTAAAATGCAAAATTTTATGTGAAACAAAAAAGAAAAGAATTGGTTTTCTAATACAAATTAATCCCCATTTGGGTAGTCAACAACAACGACATGATGATAAAAACAATTCATCACTTTGAATTTTTATGATCTCAAAACAAAATAGAAAAAAGTTTTAGTTTTTTCTTACTCTCTCTTTCTACCAAAAAGTATAAAATTTCTTTTTATTTGTTATTTATGATGGTAAAATTTACAAAATGAGTTTTATACAAAGAATTTATGCATTACAACTCAAAAACGCAGCAATTATTCATGAAAATGTTTAAATTTAAAAATCTGTCAGAACTACAATGTTTAGGCTACAGTAGCGCTTAAAACATTTCAAACTTGAGTTTTATTTTTATTTCATTTGAGCAATAGATCTGAACTTTATCTCATTCTTTTGGAGAATTCTGTTTTCTCTAGACTGTATTGTCGCTTGTAATGGTTTTAGTCCTTGATTCATCATCTGAACTTTATCTCATTCTTTTGAAGAATTCTGTTTTCTCTAGACTGTACTGTCGCTTGTAATGGTCTTAATCCTTGATGCATCATCTGAACTTTATCTCATTCTTTTGAAGAATTCTGTTTTCTCTAAACTGTACTGTCGTTTGTAATGGTTTTAATCTTCGATTCATCAAAAAAAAAGTCCACAAATAAATATTTTAATTGAAACAAAAAATTTCCCTCTATTAAATTATGAATTGTTTTAATGAAAAATTTCATCAAACAAAATTTATTAATTTTTCTCATCATTATCTGTTTTAATTAAATTTTTAACTGAACAAAAAAATTATCATATTGTTTAAACGTAAAATTAATTCTATAATTAAATCTATTAAATAATTTTTTTAATATAAAAACTTTTTTTTAATTAAAATGTGTCAGTCATCCCATTTGCCAAAACACGCCATTGGCCAAGCAAATAATTTTAAATGAAAATTTCGTGTTGATTAACCTTCACCTCACGTTGCTCGCTCTCATGTGTTGTTTTTTAGTTTTCTTGATTAATGGCAAAGCAAAGCACATTTGTATTGAAAACTAAAACAAATTTTCGTACACTGTTTTTGCTTTTAATACAAATGGGCTTTTCTTTCGTTCACTTCGGTTTTCTTGTGACATCGCTGAAAAAGCCATAAATGTCGCTTTTGATAACAAATTCGCTACTGTTTTTTATTTATTTAATTTTTGTATGCTGAAATGAAATTTCAATTTTTTTATGAAATAATTTGAAAATTTGCGATACAATTTGTTTGGACGATTCGCTTCATTCCTTTTTTTTTTTTTTGCTAGTATTTCAGCCACGACTGTCATATGGGGAGCCTGTGAAGCAGAAAATTATACGAAATTAGCTTTTTTACACCCATTACACACTCTTTAAAATTGGATAGTGAAAATATAACACACACCCCCAAAAAATTTCTATGCACATTTCAAAATCCCAAAAGGGATTAAAGCCATAATTTAATTTCTATGTTTAACTCGTATGAATAAACAGCCTTTTTTAATATTTTATTTATTTCTGTTTTTGCTCTCCCTCAAAAACAAAAACAAAAAAAAAAAGAGAAAACATATAATGAAAATTTATTAGCATAAATTAACAATTATTTTAGTGAACCGCTTCCCCCTGGAAGCATGAGATTATTAAAACAAACTAAAAATTTTTAAATGAAACTCAACTAACTTCAGCCTTTTTTTTAACTCTTCCTTTAGGTTTCATTATAACTTTAATTTATTATGATGTTGTCGACGTACTTTCCGTTTATAAAATTTGTTTAAAGTTAAGCTTAGACTAATTATAAAAACCAAAAACAAAGCAAACAATAAGAAAAACTAATCGTTAAAGTTTCATTTTAATGTTGCAACTTTTAGTTAGAGTTTTGGTAAAAGAAAAGAGATATTGCGGCTTAATTTCTTTAGACACCTAAAATTATGCAACGAAGTTGTGTATGGGTGTGTGTATTTGTGTATTAGGTTCATTTAGCAGGGATTATGAATTTTAGGCTTAAAACTAGAAGATACATAAAAGTCATAGAAAAAAAGGTTAACAGCTTTAAAACTTTAACTTAAACTTTGACTAAAAAGTTGCTTAGTTAATATGAATATAGAAAGTAAATACGAATTAAATTTAAAGTAATAGATTTAATAAAAAAAAAAAAATAAAATAGAAAATATAGGAAGAATTATAAACTAAAATTTTTTCCCTTAAGAAACTATGTTGGACTATGAGTAGCTTCATAGATTGATGAGTAGTGTGGGCAATGTAGTCAATTCCTGCCCAGCGCCTTGAGTGCTTAGAGTCTTAGTATCCTCAGCGGCTTCTTTAGTATTAAATTATAAATCTAATAAAGAAAAGTTATAAAAATAACAATAAAATTTTTATAGACTAAATCGGTGCATACTTTTAGCTTTATTAAAGGAAAAAATCACCCTGCTTACGGGCAAAATATACAAAAATGCTTTTTAACTTTTTTTTTTAATTTATCATCAATTTGTAATTATAATACTCAATCAAACATTATTTTTAACACCCCTTTACACTATGAATAAAAAAGTGTGCAATTGAGACGAGATTTTTCGTTAACTAAGCAAATAAAGGGTGTTTGTCTAATGTTGCCTTGTTACAAACACAGTATTTTCTCCCTCTCAAAATGCAAACAAACAATTTTGTTTTATTGCTTGTTGTTTGAATAGCAACAAAAAGGCACGTGGTTTGTTGAAATACTTTTACAAAACTTTTACTTTTATGGTGGTTGTACAAATAAAACACGCAAAAATATTTTCAAACCGGCATTATATGTTGTAAAAGATAAACCAAAAAAAAAAAAAAATAAATCTAAAACAATTATAAAATACCAAATAAAAAAGGGAGATTTTTCTTTTCTATAAAAAGTACATGTTTTATTGCTTTGTAAATCTAAAAAAATTATAACTTTTTATACTCCCTTTTAAGTTTTATACTTATTTACCTAGAACATCATGTGTCTCAATTATTTTCGGATTTTTCTCAAAACTTCAAGATAAAATTTGCTTTATTGGTTTAAAAAAAGAAAAACCAAAAATGTTCGTTTGCATTTAAAAAAGAAAATACTTTTTTTTTTAATCAGTAAAACCAAAAAAAAACCTTTCATGATGTGTGTGTCATCATATTAACATGAAAGGTATGATGAGTTTTTAGTAAATGTTTTTCATTTTTTGTTTCTAGTTTAAACAGAAATGAAAAATTATTTATTTTTCTCAAAAAAGAAAAAAAAACATTTATCATTTTCTCTTTACAAAATGCGAAATGAATAACCAAAAAATGAATTTTACTTTTGCCAACCAAAAAGATTATAAGCTTTTGTTTGTTTGGTTACAGAGCATTTTCAAATAAGATTTATGAGCCAGTTGTTGTTCTAAATCAAGAATTATATTTTTGCCAACAGAATGTAAAAACACGTTACAGGAAACAGCAAAACATTTTGTAATTTAAAAAAGGAAAATAACAAATTTCTTGGTTCGTTTACTTTATAAATTGATTTTGTTACTTCAGCTTTAGATCTCGTTAATAAAATAAAGTAATTGAAGTTTAAATAATTTAAAAGCGACAAATTACTTTGTCAAACTTTAAATGTTAAGGGAAATTATTAAGCAGAGAAGAAAATTCCTGTTAAAAAAAATGTCTTCTAATGGAGGGTTCTAAGAAAATAACTTGGAAATTTCAGTACTAGACTTGGGCATAATCGTTTATTTCACTGAATCATTCAGATTTTTCAAGTCATTTAAATGAACTTTGTAATTTTTCTCATGTACACTGTACGATGACTTTGTTCTAATGATATGTAATTACTGAGTAACTGATAAGTGACTTCAACCAAATGTGTTTTTAAATTAACTTTGAATTTTTGAAATGATTTAAATTTTTATTAATTTAATATTTCAAATAAAATTTTTTATGTTTTAATCCTAAACAGTAAAAATTGGTATATGAACGAAATAATTTAAAATTGCAAGTGTTGTTCATTTTGTTGAATTAGGTTAGACATGAACGGCACAAGCCTATTCAGTACTATTAAGCTTTTTTATTTTACTCATTCCAATTATGTAAGTCGCCGGCGACTGTCATAAAATAACCACAATACTGGTGGCTCGATGTTAAAATGATATCATCAAAGAGAGTTGTATTGAGCTTAATACATTACCGATAAATTAAAAGACTGAATCAATATATATTTTGTGGCTGTTTTGTAATTTTTTATTAAACTTAAATTAAAAGGTTTTTTATATTGGAAAGTAAAAGTTCTATTGATGAAGAGTATAAAAAAATCGTAAGCTGCAAAGCATAGTCTTAAACTAATTTGTCGGATAGCAAGTGTGTAAAGATTATCAGGATAGTATCATATATTTTTAAATAAAGTTTTGAAACTCACTTTTTACTAACCATTAGCATTGCTTATTATTGAACAAATCTTATTTAATTTAGTTGTGTTTTAAAATTGTTGTAAGCTACTTTTTTATAGAACCCTCTTGCTAAGCTTTGCTTACTCTGAAATAATTTTTTTAATTTTGAATATTATTCACTTTTAATTTATAGAACTTTTCACTTTTAATTTGAAATAATATTTTTCCATCAATTCCTAAAACATTTTGTTGACTTTTAGTCGATTTAAAAAAAATATATGGAGTCAAATATGTATGTGGCTTTTTCGGCGACTTTATATCGTTTTTCATAATACTGAATAACAGTCAACTATTATCAAGAGCGACTTCGGTATTATTATTTGTAGGATGCACGAGTATTATTGTAAAAAGTTGAAATTTGCCACACATATTCAGTTTGATAAAACATTATTAAATGCAAAATTTCAAAAGTTTCGGAACAAGGATTCATATCCTTCTCATATATCCTGAAATTAAAAACTGACTTAAAAGTAAGAAAACAGCTTCCAGCTCATGAAATCTTTAACAGTCGTTGGCTATGATGTTTTTAACGGTTTGATAAAAATTTGATCCAAATCAGATTAAGGACACGCCAAGCGCAAAAATTTCCTTTTTCAAAAAATTGAAAAAAAAAGTAAATTTCCTTAACCCTAGAACATCTTCCTTCGTCAAAATGACAACGGTCAATCTTATTTTTGAATTAAAACCTGTTTTTTCTGTTTGTTTCGATCTTATTTTTCGTATAGCGTTAGTCGCTTGCAAGCTGTTGGTGGACAAAGACGTGCAGCGAAGTAAGTGTTTTTTTTCGCTTTTTATTTTTTTGCCGTAGTCAAAATGACGAATTATGATGTGTCGTATTCTATAACTTTTATGTTATATCCTTTGTTTAAAAAACAATGCTTATTGAAAGAAGGCTATACAATGTTAATTTTACGTTTAAGAATTAAGAAAAAATATATGAATTTCTTTATTGATTAAAAAACAACTAAATATGAATAATAAATCTATTTTGGTATATATTTTCGCTTACGACATATTTTATAGTTTCTTGAAATAGGTCGTAGTCAAAATGATATAGGATGACATTAGTGTATAAAAAATAAGGATGAAATTGTAGGGTTAAATAAAATCGCAAAAAAAAAAAAAAACAGAAATTAAGGAAATTCTAAAATTTCGGTTGTATTTTTAATATATGTCGGTCATTATAATATCACTTATAATAGGCTTTTAGTAAAAGCTGTTCGTAAATATTTTACGAATTTAAAATCGTTTTTAAAAGGATACCCACTATGATTATGGACCAATGTGTGTCTCTACAAAATTTTTTCCAATTCGATGCAAAGATACGGCCACATTTTAAAATTAGCTAATAAAATGGTTACTATTTTATATATTTGACCACAAAGATGTGAGAAAACTTTAGGTTCCTTATTTGTAAGGACATATTTTGTAAGGACACAATTTTGTTTAGAACCTACTTTTAATACTTATTTTTAAAAGCTTGAACTTTCACTTTTTTTCTTTGTCTGAAAGCATTCTTAGAACACCATTTTCTATAAATTTTATAGCCAAATGCAGCACTATGGTGTATTATTTTTCTTAAGCTGCATCCACTGCTGAAAAATATTACGGATATGTAATGGAGTTGACACTAAAAAATAATTATAAAACCCAAAAGAACACTTAGGAGCAGCTTAAATTTATTATGTAAAATATCAAAAAATTACAAAAGTGTTACTGGAAGTTTTTTTTTTTTTTAATTTACCAACAAAGTTGGATTATGTAAAAAAATATGGTTTTACTAATGAGTTGTCTTTGCGCTAACCGTATGTCACATATGATAAATATATATAAAAGAATATTGTGTTGCATTTAAGCGTACATAGCTTTCTGACAATGCTACTGCTAATATATCAGCCGTATTCAAAATTTATTTAAATTTCAATTACAACAAGCATACATAAAATTTAAAATTTTTCTACTATACTGCTTTGGTGCAGAGAAACCTTAAATTTGAGGTACAATAACTAAAAAGCTATTTAAAATTTTGGCATAATATTTTACATATATTTTAATAGAGATATTTTCTATAAAAAAAATTAAAAAAAGAGATTAAATTTTCAACATCTGTTTTACAAACTTATGGTTAAGCTCGAGATAGTTTGCAACGCTGATGTGGTTTGAATAGGCTGAATAAGTTTTAAAACTTTTTGTTAGCCTGAAAAGTGTATCTCAAAAATCTTATTATTTTAAAAACTTTTTTCTGTTGTTGATTTAAGACATCCAGATCGTGGGTTAGCTTAGTATTTTTCATCACTCTAAACTTTCATTTATTTTGAGAATAATAAGAAACAATTATTTAAATTTTGATTTCTATTTATTGTACTCGTATATTTATTTTTTTTATTTTATTTATTTAGTTAAGTCTATGGACAATTTTCTTACAGACTAAATTACAATGTTACATACAAAAATCTATAATTGGAACTATTATAAAGTACTAAGGAAATATTTAATCAACGTATAAGGACATTATATAAAAATAATTAGCAATTTAAATTAACTATTATATTTCTTTTTATGACATTAATGTTTATATTAAAATCAATATACAAAGACATTTCGTTAAAACAGCAACATAATTTTCTGAAAGGATCAACCATAGCAAAGTTTGTACGAAATGTTTGTACGTGTAGAAAATTGTGTGACCGCAAGGAACGTTGTGAAACATTTATACATAAATTACTCAATAAAAACTCGGTATAAGTGTTTCCATTGATTAAATTCAAAACAAAAGATACATTCAGCATAACTCTTCGGCTTTTCAAAGTTGGTAAGTTCACCTCCGCTAATCTTATTGTGTATGAGGGAAGTGTAAGACGATCACGGTACACATGTCTCAAACAGAACATCAAAAATTGTTTTTGAACGGATTCGATGCGATCAGTATGAACATTATAGTATGGATCCCATATGACTGAACCGTACTCTAGGACTGGTCTAACAAGTGCCATATACAAACGCTTAGTAATATGTGGATCACTGAATTCCTTTGCCCAGCGTTTCACAAAGGCCAATGTACTGCGTGCCTTGTTAATATTCAACGTGATATCTTGAACAAAGCTTAATCCTGAATCCAATAATATTTCTAGATCCAAGAACGAGTTCACAAGTTCCAAGTTATGTTCATGAAGAGTGTAGTGGTACAATACATTGTTACCTTGGATTTAATTGGTTATGTTAGAAACCACATTTTTTTTAATTCAATAAAAAAAAATTAAAAAAAAAACAAAATGGTTGCTTAATAAAAAACTTCCCATGCCTTAATTAATTATTTATAAAAATTTCTTCTTAAATATCCTAAGCTTAGGCGCTTGATAAAATATACATTTCAACTGCATAATTTAAGGCTTTTATTTTATAGACTGCTTTTTCTGTTAATATTTATTTATTTATGTGTCATAGTTGTTTTATATATTTAATGATTTTTTTTTAAACACTTGTAACATTTATGGCAACAAACTCTTTAGCATTTTTAGCATTTTTTTCTCTTTAGCATTTTTAGCATATATTTTTTTTTTTTTTTTTTTAAATATTTTTTCTTTGTTTTGATTATTATTAATAAAAAATATAATCAAGCAACCTCAACGACAACAATTTTATAGTAATAATTTTAGTAACCACAAAAAAGATTCATTTCATTCATAGAATCATATATACGTATGAATTTTTATGACAAACATGCTCATAATTTAGTATTCTTTTCTGAAATTATTTATTTCTACTTCACTTCAACTCCATCTCTTGCTTTACTTCATTCATTCATTTTGAATGACTTCTGGTGACACAACATGCAAAGGCAATTTTTCAATATTTTTTTTCTACTTTTGCGTGCCATGCAGCAACTCTAAAAAAAAGGTTTCCGTTTGTTTTTCTGCTCTATTTCTTGGTATATGTTACCCAGAATATTGTGGCATCTAAGAATCTAAGTTTTGTGTGTGAGCATGTATGTGTTTGTTTACTTGATTTCCGCTGACTTGACAAATCATAAAATGTTAGAAAATTTTATATAAATATAAAATTACTAGGGCAACAGCCAGCTATTTACATAACTACACACATACATTTACTTGCAAAATGGAAACATTTCTGCAGCAACAGACCTCTAAAAACAAAATCACAGAAATTATATTTAAAAAAAAAATCACTACGTTTTTTTACATTAAAAAAAAATATATTTACAAACAAGCAGCATGTTAAAATAGAATCCAGAAGCTAAGAAGACAACAAACTAAATAACACCATGAACGTGACTTTCAAAATAGGCGCCAGTTCAAGAGATTGTTATGGTAGACCAAAAGAAACGAGGATAGTAAGAGAAAGTGATAAGTGTTATGGGATTAATTATTAATTTACTTAATTTAGCAGGTTTTTTTAATCTTTTCATTTCTAGTTAAAACGGCTATTATATTTTTTATTTCGCTGCAGGTTGTAATTTATATAAATAAAATTCTTTTTCTGCTTGTTTGTTTGTTTGTTTACTATACAAATTTTTGTTTTCCAATAGATTTGTCTAAAATATGGTATAAATAGTTCTTATACTCACCGGCCACTCTCATTTCTACGCCCACTTTCTGAAAATTTTCCCTCGCCACTGGTCAAAAACTTAATCCTAAAACTATGCTTTGAAATATTTTATGTACTATTTTGCTGAGCGTCTCTAATAATAATGCTAGCAAAAACCTGAGCCACTTTATTATAAAGTAGTGCATCGGGCATGTTCTGAAAATAGCTTTCTCTCAAAGTGATTTCAAATCACTAAAAAGTGTTCTTCTGCGCACAAAATCATTTGACATCTCGTGACTTAAAACCGGCCAGCTAACTGCCTTACGATATCAAATCACTTGGTGAATTTTAAGCATTTTGCTTTGAATACCTTAACAAAATGATTAATCACACTTGACTTGAATTGTTTTTTATTAGTTTTTTTCAAAAAATTAATTATTTTTCACAGCGGAAACGTTAATTTATTAATTTTAAATTACGCTTTATATTGTGAGGAGAATTGTTTTTTCTTTGTTTATATTTTTCGGGATTTTCAGTTCATGTTCTTCTTTTTCTGAGCAAATTTTATTGCAAACAAAGCAAAAGACCTCGTGAACAGTAAAAATCACTAATCCAAAGCTAAAATCTCGTGATTTCCAGAACACCAAAAAATCACGAAGGTGATTTTAAAATCTTTCATGGTTTAAAATTACCATGATTTCAGAACATGCCTGATAGTAAGAATAAACAGAAATTTTCAATAAAAAGTTGACTGATTAGGATAAACAATGACAGAAAACCCCTAAAGTGTGGCCAACACAATCGGTATCAGAATTTATACCGTGGCAAATTTGGCAGGACCGATTGGAAATTCACTTTGTTGAAACAAAGTGTACAGATGACAATATCAAAAAAAACTATTTTGGTGAAATCAATTGGGTCTGGAGTCTTGTATAGTTTACGTAGCCCAGATTCATCTGTATCCGAAACGTATAAGATACTGTGAGCTAGTTTAAAAGGACTTTATACACCATTCATTATAATTATTGAAGAATGAAAGCGATTCCATAGTAGCACTATGATCATAAAAAATATGTAGCATCATGATTTTCCAGGGTTGAAAAATTAGAATTAAACTGTATGTTTGGGGCTACCCCCTAGATTATTTGAGAGACTTCAGAAAACGCTTCAAAGAAGATTTAATATGAGAAACTTTTTTCTGCTACATAATTTAAATAATTTATTCAAAATATTTCAAATTTTTAGCATTGATTTGTTTGACTAGAATATTCTTAATGCAAATTTAATGCCTTTCTATAAATTTAAAAGCTTTTTACTTTTTATATTATGGAAATTATAACATTTGTGTTGAGAAGAATTTCAGCAATTTTAGAATTTTTACAATCAAAATAAATTGCTTTTATTTTAAATCTTTGTTAAATAAGGCTTTTGGTTAGGCACTAAATTAAAAATATCGATATTTCGTTCTTAATTATGCACCCAAATTTGAATCCAAAGTTTTAACCCAAAACCGGTTATATGACTCACAAAGTCTTAACTTTAACTATTGAAAGTTTTAATAACGAGCCCAAAGCTTTTATCACAGCCCTCGTAATAACGTGAACAGCAACAGCAGTATGTACAAAATGGTACCCCTAGGGCATTATTAAGTTTGCTGCTTGTAACTAGTAGTTGTGATTTTATTTTTAACACTGACAAAAAAAATTTATATTTTTTAACTACAAGAGGTATAGGTATTACCTTTATAAAAATTATATAAAAAAAAAAACTTGTGAGCTTAACTAATAAATTAAATTAAGAAAAAAAGGTAATAAATACACTAAGAGTATAAAAAAAGGCCAAATAGTTTGGTCATGTTGGGTTTAGCATTTTTTATATTAGTTGGGTCATCCGTTCATTAAGCTTGAGATCCGTTAACAATGACCAACCGTTTCCGCCTTTAGGTTGCTCTTACATTTTTCACTCACTCCCTTAATGAATTTAAAAACAATAGGATTTAGTATTGTACACATGCTGCTATGTGTGCACATATTGTTAAATTCTGCCTGTCAGTTTTTATTTTATTTTGTTGTTTTTTGTAAAGAAAATAAAATCTTTAGCGTTTTCTTTTATTTTTATTTTTATAATAAGATGAATGATGTTGATGTCTTGTTTTTTTGAAAAGTCATGCATCAAATATCAATTTGACATGGTGGATTTTTATTATATTGATGATTGTTGCCTGTCATGGTAAAAAGCCAAAAATGAAAAAAATTACTTAAACAATATTATGGTAACTAACTGGTGGTTGGCTGGTTAGTGTGTCTGTCAGCAGGTGGCATCCAAGTCATTTTTTATTTTTTTTTTTCTTTACTTATACTAGACTTGGCCAAACAAATTTCAGGCAATGATTTGTAAAATCATTTAAAAAATGAAATTTCATATTATTTTAATTTTGATCCCTAAAGTATGCCAAGTAATTTAACTAAATGAAAAATAACTTTCTTTGTCGAAAATTATATTAAAGCTATTGTGTTGACAGCATATATAAGAAATTGTTTTAATAAATCAACTAAAACTAATTAAAATAAATTTAAATTAAATTTAAAAAGTACTTGCTTTTATAGAGCCCCTTTTGCATATGCTATAAAATAAATTGTCAAAAAAATTTTCCCTCGCCATATACACCATAAAATGTTGTTTTAATTAAACCATAGGAATTTCCTAATTTCTGTGTTTCATACTTTCTGTGTGTCAATAAGTTTTTTAATTTCAAGCCCAAATTAAAAAAAACAGTTTGCCTACTTTTAAAATTTTTTACCTGTAAAAGCCTAGTCTGTCTCTATGGATTTTTAAAACTCATTCTTGTTTGTTTGTTGGTAATATTTTTTCATAATTTTTATTTTCATAAACTGCAATTAATTGTACTGCTTTCAGGAGTTTAGCAGTATATTTGCCAATGCCGAGTAGCATCATATTTCCCCAAAGACTAGCAACATAAATAATTGCGTTATTACATAGACAGCCATTTGGGACTTGTAAATAACTGCAATTATTTACCTGAGTTGTTGGATTTTATATTCTCTTCTTCCAATTTTTTTTCGTTTATAAACTTTATAAACGTTGTGAAACAAGACTGAAAACTGAACAGCAACTAAGCGACGGCAAGCAGCAAACACTACATTTGTCATCACATTCGTTTTTAAATTTTATTTTAAGCAGGATGTTGCTTTTATTCAAGAATATTAAATGAAAGCAATTTTTTAAATTGAAAATGAAAAATCTACAACGTTTATAATAAAAGAGTGAGAAAAATAATATTAAAAAAATTGTAATCGTTTACAGTTTGTTAAATGGCATAAACTTGTCAGCAACTATGAGCAATTTCTGTTTATAGTTTTATGAAAATTTAAAAAAAAACCCGAAACTACCACAAACAATAAAGTTAGTGAAAAGGTTAAAGGACTAAATTCACACCAAAGTCTCTGAAGTGAAGGTCTTTTTTTATGATATTAAAATTTTTAAATATTTTTCAATTGTTGTTTAAGGTTTTGGTATACTAAAGCACAAATTTTGAGGTCAAAGCTTTGAATTCAGCCTAGACCTTTGCTTTTCTCTACATAAGACAAAAAGCTTTGTAGGCTTATGTGGTCTTCATATTAAAGGAGTTTTAATTAGTTTGTTAGTTCAGATATCCAACAGCAGTCATCAATTAAAACCAAAATATTTCATTTTGAACCACATATCGCTGAATGATAAAGACATTTAATCCCACTTCCTAACTTTGCGATATCTGAGAAGGTCTGCTAACCTTATTGCCTATGACTTCGATAAATCATTCATTAAATGTTGGCCGAAAGAACTGTGTCTCTAAGCTAAAAGATCCCAGTGCTCACATAGAAAGTGAAAAATGATCTCCCCAATCTCGGGTGCCAATGCAAAATATAAAGCAGAGCTATACCAGTGTATTGCTATGACCATTGACCAGTAATTAGAGTCAGAAATCTACAAATACAATTCCTCTTACTGCTTTAACAGCGTAGCGTAAAGCATTATATCAAGCACACACCGATCGCGTAGCCTAACTCGATTTGAGACCGTGCTACTACCCTCTTTTACACACAAGTTAATTCTAAATGTCATAGAAACTGTTACTAACTTAGAAACTACTTATCTATGTTAGAGTCGGACTTCTGCCTACACAAGAGCTTGTCTATCCTTGTGTAAAGGAATGCATGCTAGCAATATGTAAGCTTGACGCCCCAGAATGTAAAGAGTGATTTTTTTGCTATTATCTTTTTGGCAACACTAGTTTTGACAGGTCACGCACGTTTTGTATCTTGTGTCACTGTCAAACATCTTCAGTTTGGTCTATAATTTAATCATGAATCGTCTTACAAACGAACAACGCTTGCAAATTATTGAATTTTATTACCAAAATGCGTGCTCTGTTAAGAAAGTTCATCGCGCGCTTCTTCCATTTTATGGTCAGTTTAATCGACCTACTGAGGCTTCTATTCGGGCTATTGTAACAAAATTTCGCACCAAATTTACATTGTTGGACATTAAACCACCAACACGCTTGTTGAGATCAAGGAAACTAATTTTTAATAGCACTAATACCTTTAATTAAAACCTTTCTTTTTATTTATTTTTATTTTTTATTATAATAATGTATTTCACAATTAATAAATTATAAAAGGTAAATTAGAGGTAGAGGTAGAGCTTTAAAATTTATTAGTTATTTGCCTCGCTTTTGAAACTCAACTAAATTTCAATATTAAGATTTCTTCTTGTCTACTTATTTTTTGTCAAACGGTAAGTGACCGTTAGCTTATGCACATATTTATTTATGTACTTGGCTGAGGCAAAAAACTAAAGCTGTAAAAACATACGATGTACGTATGTATGTACGTATATAATAATATATGTATGTTATACGAAATTGAAAAATATTAAAGAGAAATGATTGCTGGAATTAACCCTTTGTTGACGGCGGCAACATTCCCCGACCCGTAAGCGAGTTGTATTCGAGCTTGCACTTATTCATTGCCGACGTTTAGAACAGCTATTTTTGTTATTGGCCTTTGCATTACACCAAACTGTGTCTTGACTGTGGCACTTCGCGCTTGACCATCTTTTGCCATCATGACGTCAATAACTTTACCCTTAGGCCAGCATCTTCGAGGTAAATTTTCATCGGCGATAATTACTATGGCGCCAATCGATACGGGTGGTACCTTTTCGAACCACTTAGTTCTGCGAGAAATTATAGGGATGTATTCCTTCAACCAGCGTTGCCAAAAGAGATCTGCAAATGATTGCGTCTGATGCCATCGCTGACGTAGATTATCATATTCATTGAAAAAGGGTTTGTAGCCATCGCAGGAGCCGAGTAACAAGTGGTTAGGAGTTATGGCATCATCATCTTCGTGGTCTACTGAGACAAATGTTAACGGCCGAGAATTAATTATCGATTCTATCTCGCACAGTGCACTTTTTAGGGTTTCGTCATTAAATTTAAGACTGGGGTACAAGCTGTACAAAACGTTTTTTACTGATCTTATGAGTCTTTCCCAGGCTCCGCCCATATGGGGGGCACTAGGTGGGTTAAATATCCATTTTATTTCGTCGAAAGCTGAGGATATGTTTGAATATTTTATATGATTTATATTTTCATTTAGGATCTTTGCAGCTGCTTTAAAGTTCGTGCCGTTGTCCGTGTATATTTCTCGAGGCGTTCCACGCCTGGCGACAAAGTTTCGTATGCACAAAATACACGAGCTTGTGTCCAAACTGTGTGATACTTCTATATGGATGGCACGCACAGTAAGGCAAGTGAATACCACGCCCCACCTTTTTTCGCGCCTTCTTCCAACAGATACCAGTAAAGGACCGAAATAATCAATGCCGACGAACGTAAAAGGGCGTTGAAATGCCCCCAAGCGAGCTGCAGGAAGTGGGGCCATTTGTGGCGGTTGCGGAATAGCCGAATTATTTTTGCATATTTGGCATGATGCACGTACTTTCTTGTATAATACGCGTAAACGAAATATGTAATATTGACATTTTATTTTGTTTATTATGGCTTCGTGAAATTGATGGTGAAATTCTTCGTGAAATGAACGCACTATAAGAAAGGTGACGTGGTGGTCAGTTGGCAAAACTATTTCATTTTCGTGATTGTTGAGGCGTGTAATTCGATTGCGACACCTTATAATTCCGTATTCGTCTAAATATACATTTAATGGGTGCAACTTACTTGTCTTTTCGACGTTTTGACGATGCCTCAGAGTGACGATTTCTTGATGAAACTCGCTTTGCTGTGTTATTGTGATAACGAAGCGCTGTGCTTGTTGAATCATCTCATAATTGATGCTGCATGGAGCTACTACTTGTTGCTTTGCGCATCTTAGTTTAGTTATATATAAAATGAACGTTGCCACTGCTCTATAAAGTCGTTTCCATTTTGAAAAGTATTCTACATTCAAACAATCGTAATGTTTGTTTCTTGCGTCAACTATTAGTACGTGGCGTCTTACTTCAGTAGTGTCAGGCGGACCTAGGTCATCACATTTAGGCCATTCACATTTGTCGTTACGCAGAAACTCAGGGCCACTAAGCCATAAATCAATATCTTTTTTTGCGGTCGTTTTCGTGGCAATATCAGCCGGGTTTATTTTTGTAGGTATCCACCTCCATTCGTCAACGTTTGAATGCTCCAAAATCTCGCCTACGCGGTACATAACGAATTGTTGCAATTTTCTTGGATCCATGTGGAGCCACTGTAACACGGTCTTAGAGTCTGACCACCAAAGATTTGAACTTATGGGTAGACGACGGATTTGTTTTATTTTACTTGCCAGTCGGACGCCAAGTAGTGCTGCTTGTAATTCCATCCTCGGTATTGACAGAGGTTTAAGGGGCGCTACTTTGGATTTAGCGGCTATGAGGGTGACTGTTGCAACGCCATCCCTTTTTACGAGCAGATAGCTTACGGCGGAGTAAGCATATTCACTGGCGTCGACAAATGTATGCAGTTCGACACTTTCAGCATTGTGCAGTAATGGAGAATAGCAACGTGGGATTGCGGCATCCATGATGAGAGGTATTGTGGCTTTCCATTGACGCCACCTTGTGTCCAGGACTTCGCTTAATTGCTCGTCCCACCCGATACTTGAACGCCAAACTTCTTGGAGCAGGATTTTAAGACCAATAGTGTGACACGACAGGAAGCCTAATGGGTCAAAGATGGACATCAAGACTTGAAGGCACTCTCGTTTGGTTGGTACAATATCTTCGGCAATTACATTTCGTCTTAGGCGTGCAAATCTGCATAGATATTTGAAAACATCATTAACTGGGTCCCAATACATACCCAAAACCTTTTCTGTGGCTCCCCATTGTTTGGCATCTTGAGATTCTTTAGATATGTTGGACAACTGGCTTAAAACGTAACTTGAATTAGAAGCCCAATTGCGTATGTTAAAGCCCGCAGCTGCGTGAATTGCTGCTACTTCTTTTGCGAGATAGGCGGCACTTTCTTCGGTATCTTCACTGTCAATGAAGTCATCGACGTAGTGGTAGTTTTGAATTGCTTCTACAGCTCGAGGAAATTGTGTTTTAAACTTTTCTGCATTAACGTCACGAATATAATGAGCGATGCAGGGAGCACAATTTATGCCAAAGGTTAACGCTCGCATAACGTATGTGCTTGGCTGATATAAGTCGTCGTCTTTGTCCCACCATAGAAACCGCTGGGCGTGCATATCGCTTTCCCGGACATTGATTCTGTGGAACATTTCGCTGATATCCCCACAAATTGCAACTTTTCCTATGCGGAATGCGAGGAGAATATCGACTAGAGGCTTGAGTAAATCTGGACCAGTGTACATAAAATCGTTCAGTGAGGTGCCATTTGTCTTAGCGGCAGCATCCCACACGAGGCGTATTTTATTGGGCTTATTAGGATTTAGGGTGATAAAGATCGGTAAGTACCATACCTTTTTCCTAGGAAGCGCTATTTCTGCAGGGCTTAGCTTTTTAGCATAGCCTTTTTGTAACAAATTGTCTATTTGAGTTTGCATTTTTTGTTGAAGTGATGAATTTGTACCGAATTTTCTGCGGAGGCACATTAGCCGACTCAGTGCGGTGTCGTAGCTTTCGGGTAGTTGCACGTCGTTATTTTTCCATATTAAGCCAACTTCGTATTGTCCATCTATGTACTGGCATGAAGATTTAAGTGTATCAAGTGCACCAGAATTAGCAATGTCATGTGGACTTGCTGAAGTAGGCGTCTCCAATTTAAAGTAATCTTTTACAACATCGTGTAACTCTTCATAGCGTTTTTGACAGGTACACGTGTGTATATTCAAAATATGTTGCATTGGAGTACTCACTTCGCCGCCTTGTATTGCCCATCCGAGCCTTGTCTTAGTGGCTATTGGCTGTTGTCCACTACCTTCGCGTATTTTTATTGGGACGGCCAATTTCCAATTATTTACACCAATTAAAATCATGGGCTTTGCATTATTATAAGATTGTATAGGAATATTTCTTAAATACGGAAATTTCTTCGCCATTTCGGACATATTTACAGATTGAGTTGGTAGCTCTAAACGGTTGACGGTGTGTACATTTGAAAGCGTAAACTTAGCGTTGTTGTAAATATTGGATACTTTTAAAGATATTCTGATCGAATCATTTTCTACACGGGTGGTGCCACCTGTCCATTGCAGACAAAGAGGGTCAGATGTTCCTTCGAGAGACATGTTATTAAATATGCTACGGTCCACTAAAGTGACGGAGGAACCTTCGTCTAAAAAGGCAAAGGTATTAATAATGTTTTCCTTTAGGTGAATGCGGATTGGCAATATACGAAAAAATGGATTATCATTAGCATCATATTGGTGCGTGTTAATTTGTACGTTCCGCTGTATATCATAAATTCGGTTTGTACTTACAGTTTGTGAGGCTGACTGGTCGTTGCACTCTCTATGTAGCAGTGGATGGTGTTTATACTTGCATCCCAATATGCCACATTCTTTGTTTTTATGGCATTTACCTTTATGTGTGTTTAGACACTGACGGCACAAATTGTTGATCTTTACGATGTCCCATTTTCTATTTAACTGCAAGCTTTTAAAGTGGTCACAATGCTGGACTTTATGTGAGTTAATTTTGCAAACGATGCACATTTTATTGTCGTGAGTTTTGACTTTTGCGTGAGTATACACGGTGGCGTTGCTTTTACCAAAGCTTGGTGTTACGACTTTGCTGGCTGCTTCCGCAATTTGATAAAGCCAGTCACTAAATCCTTTTATAACTGGAACTTTTTCATCTATCTGCTGCATGGCCCAATTTAGCTTATGCTGATTTGGTAGTTTATCCACGAGTTCCTTTACTAGTAAAGGATTGTTGAGGTGAGATTGTAGTCCACATGATTCCATTGTCGCGCATATATTTTGGACGCTCAGAGCGAACTCAATTATTGATTCGAGTCTTTCTCGGGGACGTGGCATAGCTCTTGCTTTGTTTATTACACGCTCCAAAATATATTCTGGGCGGCCAAAACACATACGAAGCGTCTCAATTATATTCGGGACAAGTGCTGGTAAAAGCAATTTACTTTTGACCATCTCTCTCGCTTTTCCTCTTAAAGCGTTCTGAAGGCGTACCAAATTTTCAGCATTAGAAAACCCGGCAATAGCTGTGCTATTCTGGAAACTATTAATAAAAATTGGCCAGTCATCTGGGTCGCCATTGAAAATAGGGAGTTCGCGTGGTATTGAGCCTCTAGCTGCTAGTTGTGAAGGTGTAGGGTTAAACTCTTGCATACTGTATGATGGCTCACTATTTACAAAGCGACTTGTGGGCATTATTGGTGTATTATTTATCATCCCACCTGGATATAGTATATGCGTATTATTTACCACGCCACTTGCCGGCAGTATTTGTGCAGTACTTGTCGAACCACTTGCAGAGTGTACATGTGCACTCGTTTGATGATTAACACCAAAACCATAGGGGCTAATTTGCTCCATAGGCGAGTCGATATTTTTAGCTAATATTTCGTACTTACGTTCCAAAAACTGTTGTTGGATTTTCCTTTCTTCTTCTAAGCGCTGTAGTTGTAGCATTTTTTGCAGTTGTGAATAGTCAGAGTTATCCTTCGTGCTTATTGAACTTTGTGCGTGATTGTTCACCATCACTTGTTCTTGCTGTGAAGTAATAGGCAATGTAACTGGCTGTCTTACACGTGCATATTGAGCTATTGATGCTGGAGCTGTATGCATTTGTTGCCTTTGTAAAGCGTCAATTTTATTCATCGTACTTTGGACGTAGGTACTCATTCGAGTTTGTTGCTGTAAAGTGTTGAATAAATTTGTTGACGGCGATGCCGTATATGTGAACAGCGGTGCATTTACAGATGTGATCGCACTTGTTGTAAAGGCATCATGAGGATGTATACCTGTGACGTTTACCATATTTTGTGTCGGCTGTGACATGCCTGGGGATAGACTGCTTGTGGCACTTATAGCAAACGCTGTAGTGACTGTTGGAATTATGACGGGTGATGAAGATGAGCTCGGAAGAGTCTGACCTACAGTATTGTTTGAAGTGGTAGTGGTGGCTGTTATGGGTTCGCATAAATCGCAGTTCCAACTATAATTAGCCACATTATTATCCACTCCTACACAGGTGTAGTGATACCATTTATCACATGTGTCACACATTACCATTTGGTCATTATCCAACTGGACACACTTATTGCAGCTGTGGCCTATGATGGTTTTCTCCATTTCCATATTTTAATATGGTTAACAACTTTATGTTTTTACTTTAAAGATTAATAAATTTTAAAGACTTGTTGAGATCAAGGAAACTAATTTTTAATAGCACTAATACCTTTAATTAAAACCTTTCTTTTTATTTATTTTTATTTTTTATTATAATAATGTATTTCACAATTAATAAATTATAAAAGGTAAATTAGAGGTAGAGGTAGAGCTTTAAAATTTATTAGTTATTTGCCTCGCTTTTGAAACTCAACTAAATTTCAATATTAAGATTTCTTCTTGTCTACTTATTTTTTGTCAAACGGTAAGTGACCGTTAGCTTATGCACATATTTATTTATGTACTTGGCTGAGGCAAAAAACTAAAGCTGTAAAAACATACGATGTACGTATGTATGTACGTATATAATAATATATGTATGTTATACGAAATTGAAAAATATTAAAGAGAAATGATTGCTGGAATTAACCCTTTGTTGACGGCGGCAACAACGCTTACGTAGAGTGCGAACTGAAGAAAATATCGCAGCCGTATCGGCCAGTGTTGGTGATGACCGTGAATTATCGATTCGGCGCCGTTCGCAGCAATTGGGCCTCTGTTACTCCACTACGTGGAAAATTTTGCGGAAGGATTTGGGTGTGAAGCCTTATAAGATACAACTGGTGCAAGAATTGAAGCCAAACGACCTACCACAACGCCAAATTTTTGGTGAATGGGCTCTTGAAAAGTTAGATGAAGATCCACTTTTTTATCGAAGAATTGTGTTCAGCGACGAGGCTCATTTCTGGTTGAATGGATACGTGAACAAGCAAAACTGCCGTATTTGGAGTGAAGAGCAGCCAGAAGCATTGCAAGAGCTACCAATGCATCCACAAAAAACAACCGTTTGGTGCGGATTATGGGCTGGCGGCATCATTGGGCCGTATTTCTTCAAAGATGATGCGAATCACAACGTTACTGTGAATGGTGAGCGCTACCGTGCGATGATAACAAACTTTTTTTTGCCCAAAATGGAAGAGCTTGACTTGCATGACATGTGGTTTCAACAAGACGGTGCCACATGCCACACAGCACGCGAAACAATGGACCAATTGAGAGGCGAGTTCGGTGAACAGTTTATTTCACGCTTGGGACCAGTCAATTGGCCGCCCAGATCGTGCGATTTAACGCCTCTAGACTATTTTTTGTGGGGCTATGTTAAGGCTAATGTCTATAGGGACAAGCCCGCTTCGATTGACGCACTGGAAGCCAACATTGCCAACATTATTCGTGAGATACCGGCCGAAATGTTGGAAAGAGTATGCCAAAATTGGACTAAGCGGATGGACCATTTGAGGCGCAGCCGCGGCCAACATTTGCATGAAATAATCTTCAAACATTAAATTATATCGACCCAACTATCGATCCAAATAAATATTTCATGCATTTTTCTGAATTTTATGTGTTTTTTTTTTTTAAATTTCCGATAGTTCTTATAAAATCACCTTTTATAATACGGCACTAGATTGACAAACCAGCCTGAACATGTATCATGCGATTGAAACGCTTGGTGACATATAGTTCCTTTAATACCTATATTGCATAGAGAGAGGCTTTCTTTCCTAATACCCAGCACAACAGCCTGAAAGAAAAAGAGTGTTGTAAAGCAAGTTTCCTGTAGTTAATTACTGAGCCTGAAATACGAACCTCAGTTACCTTAAGTTGGTAATAGCCTCCTCGTAATATTATAATATTTGAGCAAAAACTTTTAATTGAGTTTTACCTCTCTAATTTAAAAAACAAAATTAAACTTTTCTTAAATCAAAGTCTAGTTTTAGACAATAAAAATAAATAGAAGTACCAAAAATTCAAATATTTACCAGCATTGGTTTATTGTCTTTGTCTTAAAGTCTGATGTTATATTGTCATACGTTATGTTAGGCACTTTAGTTTATTTCTTTTCTCTCCCTCTTATACAATAACCAAAAGTTTTAATAATTTTTTCTTTCATTTTAAGATTCCTAGTCAAAAATATTTGTTATAGAAAAATTATTATTAAAAAAAGAAGAAGAAATAAATAGCAAATTAACAAACTTTTTACTACAACTTCTTCAGCGCTTCAAAATAGGCTATTTTTTGCTGTTATTTAGTACCCCAAAAGTATGCAAAGCTTAGAAAAATACATTTAAAATTTATATTTTTGATAATTTATGATTTTTAAGCAAATAAACTTTTGCTTACTTGAATAATTTTTCGTATTATTAAAACATTTATGGTATTATGGTTTAAAATAAATTCATAATTCCATTTCGAATAGTAAGAGGGTGTTAAATACATCATTTTTAAGGGGGTGAGGCACGGATAGGTGGAAAGAGACTGATAGAAGTAGTAGAAATAGTCCAGGAAGTTGCTAAACACAAATTGCCAGCAAACCACTTGTATTTTTAGCAAACACATTTTAAAAATTGCTTTCCATTGAGTGAAATCAAATTAAAAAATTCAAAAAAGTGCTAAAAACATAGGCTGGGGAGCTATAAGGAAATACAACAAAATAAAAACAAAATGTAAACAACATATACAAAAATCCATCAGCTAAACAAATAGACTACAAAGCACAAACTGTGTGCAGTAAATGAAAATAGAATTTTACAAAAGTAGTGGTAGATTCTTATACTCTTTTTTCTCTTTTTGCTCTATGAATTTGTTTGGTAAAGACAGTTTAGATAGCAAAAATCATCATCAGCAACAACATCAGCCCAGCCCCCAAGTCTTAACTTGAACAGTTAGACCAGTTGAAACGTCACCATCATCTCCACTCAACAAACATTTAATACACAAAACAATGAAGCAAACAAGCAAATGTGCATTAATAGCATGAAAGCCATAAAATAAGAATTAAATTTTACAATTGTTAGTATAACCCAGCAAGCAATATAAAACCAGTTAAATTCTGCTGTAGCCAAATATTCTTATTTTTAATTTAATTATTCAACAAAAAATTATAATAAGAATTTTTAAAGAGATGGCATTTGTTATGAAATAATTTTCTTTTAATATCTATTTTTTTAGTCCTTAAATAAATAAAAAATTCAAATTGACAGCATTCACAAAAAATTACGTTCCTTTGTTTTGAAAGCAATGAAATATTACCTACAGACATTTTTTAATTAAATTTTTAAATATAAAAAAAGACATTTTAGACCTTTAATTTAATTTAGAATTTAAACATTGGGCTGAAATTTATATTTAATATTCACAAAAAAAATTTTAAATTAAAGGCAAAAATCAAAAACTATCATTCGGTAAGATTTCTGTATTCGTAGTATTAGTAGACATTTAAAAGACACCTATACTTACATTCACAAGTTTGTATATAACCGATTGCCTCGTTTCGTATGTTCGCAGAGACACATTACGCATATGTATGTTTGGTTAATACCAGTATGTACGAGAACACAGACTTTTAGCAACAAAATTGAAATTTATAAAAAAAAAAAAAAATAAATTTTCCGTAGTATTTTCGATATCTATTTATTAACAGATAGTGTTGAATTTTTGAACAAACATTACCACTATCATTTCTGATAAGACTGAGTATAACGTTCTTTTATCCGTTTTATATTTTAGACACAATACGAAAAAATTCACTAGATGAAGCTGAATTTAAGTAGCAACTTGAAGGCAGTAAGAACTGATAGTTTAGTATACTAAACTTTTCTATATGTTGACTAGGGACTTCAGAAAGTTGACTTCAACTACTATATAGACAGATGAACATCGCTTAATCTACTCCGATATTTATAAGAATAGTCCTTCTTCCTTCCAGTGAAAGGTATAAAAATGTTCATTTCATTTCACTTTGTAGTATTCAGTGGGTTATGTTTTATAACTATCACCCCATTTTTAAAACTCCCTTGTCTGCAAATTTGGAAACTTAAACAAAAGTTTGACATGTTTGGAACAAAATGTTTTTTTTGTATCATAATAAAGGGAATCAAGAAAATTTCTGTTTGTAAATTGTATATCTATGTCTGACATCCACCGGTTGCTTAAGGCCGAGTAAAAACCACCAAAAGTAACATTGTATACCCTGATAATAAATAGTTTGCTGTTAATAAGAATTTTAAGTGTATGCAACGCTTAAGGGCTTAATTCATGTGACTGCTGCAGACACGTTTCATTTACAAAAATGATATTTAAATTATACACTTCTGTCGTTGTGTGATATTTTTATTTCTTTGCCATGTTTTGCAATCTATTTGCAGGCTGTAATTATTATAAAGTAAAATTTGACAACGCCAACAAATAGAGAACTCAATACATGGAGAATTCTTTACAAGTCTGAAGTTATAGACATTTTTAATTTTTTTAATAAAAAGAAATTTTATTAATTTAAAAAAAAAAATATTATTTGTTGTTTTTTTTTTTTTTTTAATTTTAAATTGGAATTTCACTAATAAAAGGTGTCTCAGTAAGAGTGCACTTTTTAAATTTAGTGCAATTTTTTTTATACACATGGCAAGTTCCTTGCCTTTATACCAATTATTAAAAATAGAGGTCTTTACGAACAACCATTGTAATTATAATGGATCAAAGTGAAGTCATCTTCATCGACAAAGTGCATTTTTATCTGAGTACCTTCGAGCATACACAAACTTGTCTTAATTTGGACTCAGAAATAGTTCGTGCAAACCAAGAGAAGCAAACTAATGTACAACGATCAACTCTCTAGTGCCAATTTTGGTCAGGTCTTACTTTTTGAACATGAGGTCGAAATTTCGGTGATTGCGAACGGCATTCCTTACAGGAACATGTTAACAGAGTTCTTGTAACCTCAAATGGACGGCCTGAATCTGAACGACATGTGGTTTCAGCAAAACAGCGCCACCTGCCACACAGCGTGTGAAACAATTGATTTCTTGCAGCATGAAATTAAAAAGTTCACTCTTACAAGGACACTTTTTACATCTTATCTTTTTTGCATAAGAATTTATGGCTTTAACAAAATTAACCGACTATACCGTGACTATAATTATGGTCTAATATTAATAGAAAACAGTTTGAATTGTCAATTGGTAGAAAATATGGTTTACCATTCAATAACAACCAATTTCAAAATTAATTTTATAAAATTTTTATCCCCTTATACAAAAAAATTAACGTGGACTTTAAAGTCAACATTATCGAAATTTTTCATAAATTTTACTTTCAAGTCTACGTCAACTTTTTTTGGATAAGAGGATTAATCTTTAATTTTAACCAAGGCTAAATTAGGGCATTCGATATCCAACACAATTGCCATTAAAATTTTTCCTGCAGATAAGCCAAGATTTTCGTTATTTAAAAAAGATTTAAAAAAAATTGCATTGAATTTTTATGTGATATCGAATGCCGTAATTTTTCTTCTGATTTGAGCTTCTGTAAATAAGTATCCTAAACAAATTTCCATGTGAGTAACGAGTAAATTTCTTTTTCTTAAATTTACTATTGAAATAATAGAATTGGGCACAAGGTTGAATTTGCCCACTCTTAACGTCAATATTCTTTTTATAGTATGTGATTATAGTTCTCGCGCTCTCTCTCCCGCTGTATGTATAATATATATAAAAAATTTGGGTGCACAAAAATTTTGTTCGGAACACGTATTTATAATTATATCTTGAAGAAGCTACAAAAATTGGAGCGAAATATATAAAATTAAAAAATTTTTTGAAAAATAAGACCTCAAGCTTAACAAAATAGCAATTTTAATTATTTAAAAAAAATATAAAAGGCAAACATTGTTTTGCCTTCAAATTTTGTTTATATTAAAAAATAATTAAAAAAAAGAGAAGAAAAATATAAGTTGGGCTATACCGAACATATAATAAAAAAAATTAGCCATATTGGTCCCGCTGTTTTTCGACTTGAGAAAAATTTTAAAAGTAAGCGTGGTTTTTTTATTTTTATAAAACCTATGTTGCGTTGTTCTGAACATATAAGGCAAAAATTAGCCAATGTTATTTTGGCGTTCTCCGTTTTGAAATACATTAAAAAGCGGGCATGTCAATGGGCGTGATCTATTTCAATTTTCATAAAAATTTAAGTTAGGTTTTGATGAAAATATAACATTTTTGTATATTCGTACTCATAGAGTAAAGGACCGTGCAAGACCGTGTAAAAACAGGCATAAACAAAATTTCAATTAAATTGGTCAAGCCGTTTAAGAAGAGTACAATATCGAAGACATGTACAGTCGAATTTTATATATTAAGATTAGAATAAATTAATTTTTGAAAAAGTTTCAGTAAAATCAGTGGAATATTGCCTTTTAGTTACTAAAAGTATGCAAAACTTTTTAGTTAAAAGGTTTTAATTTTTTGGCTTCGCAAATTATATATATTTAAGAGGCTTTCAAAAAACCTTCATTAACTATTAGTTAAAAATATTTCTAAAGAAACTTAAAATAATTTTACTTAAGCAAAACCAACAAAATTAATTAATTTTTCTGGAACAATATTTATGCAAACGAAAACTACTATTTATGCAGAGATTCTTAGCAATTTATGAGATATTAAGCTGTTGAACAATTTAATTAAATTGCTTCTAAATCTCATCTGTTTGAAATATAAATCTCATGTTATTTCTTTGTTTTAAGATAAAAACATTTTAAACAAACAAACAAGCAAACAAATGAGAAATGCCAAACAATCAAATTTCTAATTTCTCACACTTGAAACTCAGAACGTAAACATAAATTTTTAAAAACAACACACAGCATCTCATCAGACAGAAATGTTTATTTTTTTTTAATAAGATTTTTCGTATGTATTTTAAAAAGACTTAAAGAAGTCTCGCTTGTTCAAAGAATTTGTCTTTTTATTTCTGTAAGCAAAAGTTAAACAAAAACTAAAAAAAAAATCAACTAAATTAAAGTAGGACAGCTGAAATATAAAAGCAAGTACTCGTAATTGGCCATACCTTGATTTCAGCAAAAATTTTATTAAAAGGAAAGTTTTTCTTAGAGAAAGTTTATTTAGTTTTAAGTATATTTTATTTGTATTTTGTAATAGTAAAAGCCAGTTTTTCGATACTTAAGACCTAATTATAAATTTTTAGTTGTATAGTTACGAATATATATCTAATCAAAAGTCAAATCATTGGTAGCGAATTTTCATTTAAATTACTTTGAAATTTCAACCCACATCGAATATTGAAATTTGCCTTTTGATTTAAGATTAAGGAAACCAACCATTTAAAACTTTTGTATTTATGTGGGGCGTTTCACTTGAAGTGTGCATCTAAAAAAAAAATTGAGATCGTAGAATTTGTTTATATTTGGGTTAATATTTTTTTTTATTTAAAAAAATTAATCTAATTGAAATTCAAATTTTTTTGAAGTATAATTTTTAATAAAAAAAAATTTTTTTTTTAAATATCAGGCTTCATTATACGCACAAATATTTCTTTTCCCTTTTTGATAAAAAAATTACATTTGAAAAAACAAAAAATTAACTCCTAAACCGGAAGTAAAAATTCCAAATGAGTTTTTAAAAAACTTGACCAAATTTTTTTTCACACATAATTGTCACAGATCCTTTTATCATAATAAAAATATTAAGATAATTATCTGAAAACTTTTTGTTTTATTTACAATTATCTGACCCGGCAAGCGTTATCTTGCCTTAAAATTTTTGAATATTCGATGTTCTTGCTCTAAGAAATCGTACTCATAAAGTAAAGGACCGTGCAAGACCGTGCAATGAGAAAGATACAGACTGCAGCCCCACCTGTCGGTCCGTTTTGTGACGCTAAACCTTCTAAGGATAAACCCAAAATCGTACACAGAAATTTAATTAAATTAGTCCGGCCATTTAGGAGGATTACAATGTCAAACACACGTACAGTCGAGTTTTATATATTATGATTTACATTGTGAGTTTTGGTTAGACCACCCTATATTTCATATAAAATTTATTATTTAAAATATAAAGAATGACTCGCTGTCTTCAAAACGTTTTTAGTTATTATTATTTTTGGTATTCAAAATGACTAATAACGACTTCAAGTATAAATTATGACAAATTTTTCATACAAATTTATCACAATATCTATTTCAAGTCTACTTTAATTTTCTTTTAATACAAGCATAAGTGCTCATATACTTAAAGAAAAAATGTTCTGTTCATTATTTAATAATTTATTTTTATACAAAGTTAATTAAAAAAAAAAAAAAACCCTTTATGGCTTAAAATTTGTTCTTAGAATTTTGTTGAAATATTTCTCTAAATAATTTTTTTAAAAGTAAATTTATTTTTAACTTATTATGTCTCTTTTTTATTAAAAACTCAAGTTTTATTTAAATATATATTTCACGCACTTTTCATTTTCATTTATTTTATTGTACAAAAACAAAGTACATAATTTTCAGCAAACATAAAATAAAAGAACCAAGAGTTAGTTGACTAAGCGAGTAGATATGTCATAAATGTGATAAAATAATAGTGAATTTTTTTATTTTTAATTTATATAAGTTTTTATTTACGCTTCGTTAGCATTTACATTTAAAATTATTACTAGTTCATGTTAGTTTTTCTTGTTGATTCTCTGTGTTTGATGCTGAAGAACATCTCTTCTACTTATATGCACTAAGAGTGATAGTTAATGCCAGCAACTTTTATTATTTAACATGACAGCTATAAAGTGCATTTATTTTCTTGTTTCCTTTTTAATTTTATTTTAGTTTATTTTATTTTTTTCTTTCATTATTAATTTTTGTGTTTGCTTGTTTTTATTTAAGCACATTTAAAGTAAGAATGTTTTAAATGCTGGCTGAGTTTTGCCAACAAAAAAAGAAAGTTTGAATTATATTACAAGTTAGAAAAGTAAATAAAGCAAATGAAAAAGATATTAACTTAAAAATGAAAGTAGACTACAAGAAACATTTTAAGGTGTATGCAAGGGGCTGTAATATACATTTTCTTACTCTTTGTTTTGTTTTTATAAAAGACAATTTTACTTAAATGAAACTCGTATTAAATAATTTAAGATATATTTTGCAGCAGGTAGACAATATTAAAAACAAGACACAAGATCTAGGCCTTATTACGAGTGCACTTTTGCTTGTCGCATGTCTGACAACCGCACTGATAAAATTGTGAGTAAAATTTTTCCTAACAAACTTTTGTTTAAGCTTATGTTTTATTCTATTATTTTTTTGTGCAAGTCTAAAATTGTTTTTTTTTTTTTTTGATATTTTGCTTCTGTTCATGTTTGTTGTGACAATGATTTTTTTCTACTACGTAAATATTAATTGCGTGTTTGGTTTTACGAGTTCTGTGATAGGTCCTTTTTCAGTTAAAAAATTAAATATTCTTATGAATTTCGTAATTAAATATGATTTTTAGTTTTTTGTTATTATTTAAATTATTTTAAACAAGTTAAATTCGGCTGTGCCCTTCACTGTGTTAGCGAAATATTAATATTTTTCACTTTCTACATTCTTCTATAATATAATATCAAAACCAAAAAAAGAAATAAAATGAGTGAAGATAAATATACTGCGTTAAATATGTTTTAACGTACCCCATTACATTTTTTAGTATTTTTAAATATATTTTCAGTATTACATATTAAATTTCTTTAGTAGCAGTTTAGCAGAGATCATCTATATTTGTAACCTGCCAACCAAATATTCATATAGATATTACTTTGGATAATTAAAAAAATTTTTTTGCTTGAAGTGTTTTTGGCGATTTCCGTTTTGCATCATAGAATAAAAACTACGAATTAAATTCCTTTAGATTTTGGTAATTTTCATGCCCAAAATCGGGAATAATACCTCTACAAATGTGGTAAATTGTAAAAATTCCTAAGAAGAAGAGTACTGGTGTGTGATGGAATTTCAAAATTTTTTTTTTAATAATCCACAGATTTTTCTGAGTAATTGGGCGATAGATTACAAATCTCTATAAAAATTTTACTTTAGTTTAATACTTTGCTAATTATTTTTTTAAGTTTCTTTAAAGGATCAATCACCCTTATTCTATATGGTGTCAGCCACATTACTTTGTATCGTCTTCGACATCAATTCAACTATACAGTGCTGTTCTGTATTCCGAATCCGAATATTTTGTTCGGAATTGAAAAATTCAGCACCTCATAACTCAGTGGTACATTTTATGATCTTTAAAATTTTGAATTTGCTTTATTTTGGGTGCGAAATTATTGGTAGAATTAAAAAACCATAAAAGTTTTCATATAAATTTAATTTAAAATTTTTTTCAAATCCGTGTGGAATACAGAACATGCACGATAGTTTATAATTTAGTATTTCCTAAAACCTCACTTAAAAAATCGTTTTATCCATCAAATAAAATTAAGAAAAAGTCTTAATAAATAAAAAATATGGTTTTTTTTAAGTATTACCAATTTTTCTGTTTGTGTCAACTCGTTGTTAACTCGGTACAATATTGATAGCAAATATTCTAACATATGTAATAAAAAATTAGTATCGACAATATTGATATACAGTTCTACGACTTAAAATAAACTATAAAAAGTGGAGTCGTTTTGTGTCGATGAAGCCAAACGGAATAAGTTTGATTATAATATTTTTTTTTTATAAACAGCCAAATTAGTAAAAAAAAACTTCATATAGTTTTTTTTTTATTTTCTTCTTTCTTTTATTATTACTAAAATTTCTTCCATAATAAAAAATGCCAGAATTTTTCTCCTAAAATTTCTCTGATTCGAAAACATTTTATTTGGGTAAAAAAATTTCCAACGCTGAAAATAAAAGGTATTTTGCACTTTTTTTATTTTTTTTTATTTTTTATTTTTTTTAAACTATAGGCAGAAGTTGGACTTTTTGAACTGAGAACTAGTTCTTTTATTGCTTCCAATTTAAAGGTTTTTAATTATAAAGAGCTTAAAAACTTTTTTATTAACTAAAAAGAAAGAAATTAAAGAAATTAAAACTGCTTTATGTATTAACTAGTTAACCCGGCAAACGTTGTCTTGCCTTACAATTTTTATATATTCGATCTTCTTACACTAAGAAATCGTACTCATAGAGTGAAGAACCGTGCGAGACCGCGTAAAAACAGGTAGTAGGCACATAAGCCAGATACCGACTATAGCCCTACCTGCCGGGCGGATTTGTGACGTTAAACCTTCCAAGATTATACATATAAACCTTCCTCTTGAATTACTATCTTTTAAAAAAAACTGCATCAAAATCCGTTGGGTAGTTTTAAAGATTTAAGCATACATAGGGATATAGGGACAGAGAAATCGACTTTGTTTTATACTATGTAGTGAAGCGAAAATAAATTTAAATAAAAGTGTTTTACTTTAAAGTAAAAAATCAATGCATTTTCAATAAAATTAATTTTTTCTTTTGTTTTTGTATTTATAACATAATAATTGAAAAGCTCACTTAGTGATTTCTTTCAATAGATGGGCTTGCCTTTTCAATAAATTCGTGTACACTTTTCAATTACACGAAACATTTTCTTTAAATCAATTGTTGAGTTTGTAGAATTCCATGAACTCATTATTAGTTTACATAAAATATTTGTTAATAAAACCACAATTAAAGTGAATAGCATTCATGCTTACAACACATTATCCTGAACCTTTACTTCTGAGAAGTTGTGCACTCAAGCTTAAAAATTACCATGTTTAACAGAGAAAAACATAAAAAACAAACCTTTTTGACAAAACTTTTTTAATTTCAAGCAAAAAATAAAAAATACAATAACGCGCACAGTGCAATAAAAAAAACATAAACTGGGTTCCATTACGAGTCATAAATCATAAAGTCACACGACAATAATAACCAGGATTACCTCATACACTCTTTCCTTACGTTCCTCTATTAAATTAAAATCTAGAATTCAAAAAATTATAAACAAATTTTTGTGACACATAAAAATATAAAAACAGTTTTTCTAATTTGGAAGCAAAAGGGGAGGAATGTGTGTACAAGTATTTTTCTTTCATTATTAAACACCCACTTTTACAAAAAGGAAAATTCAGTCATACGTACATTTAATCAAACATAACAGAAACAGGAAAATTAAGGACCTTTGGGTAAATGCTTATTTTAAGGGGTTCTTTGAAACAAAAAACAACACTCTTAATGCAGTTTTCCAAATAACGCGATTGTCACAAACATGCCTGACAACATTTAAGGCAGTTTTGAAAAATTAAAATGAAAAACTTTATTTTAGGAATACTAACTCCAACCCACCCTTAAATGTTTTACTTTTGGTATATTTGCCACTTGATTATTGGCAGCTTAAATAAAGCCTTTTGTAAGCAACAACAACTCTGCCCTTAGCTTTACAGCATTTACTTGACAAAATGTTTTTTTTTTTTTTGTTGTAAAAACTTAGTATCAGAGGTTTTACGAGGTTTTCTAATAGTTAATTTATTGTTTTCCATAAATGTTTCAACATTTCCTTATTGCTATGAGAATTAACTGCAATTTTGGGTTGTTTGCTTGGGAAGGGGGGAGGAGGAGGGAGTATTTGTTGCTTAGAACTAATTTGAAATTTGTACACTTCGTGTGAGTCTTAATATTGTGTTTCCGTATTTAAAACTCTAGTTTATTTTTGTTGAAAATTTTTTACAATATGAAATGTTGCAAATTCGTTTGTGCTGTTCACATTGTGGTGTGCTCAACACGTGACAATTACGATTTCCATTACGAATTTGGGCATGTGGAAAATATTGGAAATGCATTAGTGCATTTTTACTCTGTGTAAGAGAACAAAAAAAAAAACCTATTTGCCAAAACTGTTTCTACAAAATTTATTATTATTATGTATAATTAAAATATTGTATTTTTTAACCGCTTCTGTCTACTCTTTAGCTTAATAGGAGTATAAAGAGCAAAAAATTAAGTGAGATTTCATTAAAATATTTATTTTCTTTTATATTTAGTTTCGCACTATTATTTTGTATTTACCTTTTTGTTTTTGCATACACATGCCCATGTAATTATGCTTAATAGCCTTAAAGTAGGCATCCTGTTACTACCACTTTTACAAAATTTGTGCATTACTCTTGTTTTTGTTGTTTTGTTTTCTGAACTGTTTACCGTATGTTCTGTATAATATGTAGTTTAAAAGCTCATTATATTAAAATAATCTGCCAGCATTAATTGCATTTATATTAAAAAACATGTTTTTATTCTTATCCGTACAAGCATCTCTTTTTCCCTCGTATCGCATATCACTGTCTATTATTATTAAATAAAATTTTATTTGTGTCATTTATTCAAGTTTTTTCTCACTTTTCTGCATAAATAATGCTGTCCATTCCATATAATTATTCTTTCCCTACAGGCAGATTTAATTTCATTTTCTGATGGATTTTTAATTTTGGAAATTATTTCTCTCTTCTTTTGTTTTGGATTTCCTTTTTTTTTTGTATTGTTTTGAAACACATTGGAGAGTGTACAGTATGCACAACATTTAAAATGAAGCAGCTTTTCTTTTATTGAAATAAAAGGAGCACTGAAAATTTTTTTAATAAAAAAGATTTAAAATAAGCAATTTTCTCATTTTTGAGAAAAATTGTTTTATCTACAATATATTTTTTATTTATATTTTTTTACATAAACTACATACTATAAAAGAATTTTGTGTGGACAAAAATTATGTTCGAAACAAGTAGTTGATTTTATAATATATAGTCAATAGATAACTAAAAATTAATTCGCTCAGTTGTTCGGAACAAAATTTTTGTCCGCACAAAATTTTTTAATGGTCTGTTTCACAGAGAGGAGTATAAAAAATATTACGTAAAAAAATTTTGTTCGGAACAAAAAATTTTGCTCGGAAGAGAAAGTCAAAGAAAACCCATTTTCGATATACTTTCTGACTTTACATTTGGCTTTATGTTTTTTAATATAAGCCTTGTTAATATACCATATTGTCACAACAGCAGTTTCTTAAAGAAAACCCAATGTAAACTAGAATTGTACTTTAAAAAAAACTAGATGATAAACTAATTCAATTCTCAACGATAGAGAGCAAAATATAAAACACGCACACACATATTCACAAAAAACAAATTGTTAACAAAAAGCTCCAAGATTTATTTTTTAATTAAAAAGAAAATTTAATGTTGATTGAAAAAAATCAATATTAGAATATTGAAAAAAATTTTATTGCTAGTTTTAAATGGTTTCTGTGAGTCTTGTGCTGGTTTTGTAAGAAAAAATATCGTAACGGCAACAAGCGAACAAGTGAGTGATTTTGACATTTACGAGGCATGATCAAAATATAACCGTTATTTTCAATTTTTTCAAAAAGTATTTATTTATTCATCAATAACTATCTTGTCCCCTTCAAAGTATTCCCCCTCAGATACAATACACTTATGCCAGCGTTTTTTCCAATCCTCGAAACACTTCTGAAACGCGCTTTTTGGTATCGCCAAGAACTCCTGTTTTGATTTTTCTTTTCGTATATTCGCACAAAGAGAAAAAATATTGTTTAGTGAGCCGCAAACAAATTTCTATATTCCTTCTCTTTTGCTCTCTAAATTAACTCACTAACCACTGCTAGTTGGTAGAAGTATCAAGTGTCTGCCAGATTTCATATAGAAATTTTCTTATTTACTTCCCAAGTGAACAAATAAATAAATAAAAAAAGAAATTAAAAGTATAGTAAATTTAATATTTTTATCTCATTATAAAGGCTAACGAGAAATATTTATTTTATGCTAAAAGAAATATAATGCAAGTACAGCAATATTTAAATGATTTATGAAAGCCTAAAGCTAGGCAACAATATAAGAAATATTTATATAAGAAAATAATGAAACTTTTCATACAAATAAAATTATACAGACAGGCATATTTAGAAAATGATAAGCACTAGTGCCTCCGTATAGTGCAGGTGCAATTCCTGCCTGTGCGAATTAATACGATTTTTAGCGAAAGAAAAAAGCTGTTTTCCTTCCTAAGTAAAACTAAGCAAATTATGTGTTTGTATGCCTTTCCTTAATAGTCATACCTAAATAGGGCGCCGGCAAAGCTTAGCAATCGGAAAATCCCATTTTGGCAGCGCGTTTTGTAGTGAATTTTGATGCAAAATAATTTTTTTATTTTAGTTTAGTTAGTTTTTTTTATTTAGCGTTTTTAACTCTCGTTTTGTTTGTCTTTAGTGGGTTTTAGTAAACAAGATGATTGACATTACTGCCTGCGCTATTATTTAGTGATGACGCTTTAATATAAATATAGGGCGCTAAGAAAACCCTCCGCTTGTCGCTCAAATTTAGGTTGGACTGTAAGTCATTTGTTTTGCTACAGACAACACAAATAAGTATAGTTAAAGCATCTTTTTAATGGGCAATATTTTTTATTGGCAATTTTTTGTGTTTTAAATAATGCGTTCTTTGAGAATTAAGACTTTCCAAAGACATTTTTCTCTGTTAATTATTATGAAATGTATGTCACTTAACATTAATGATACTCAAGCCTAGATAATAAAATATATTTTACATTATTTGGAATGATAAAGTTTAACAAAGTGTAATCTTTATTCGTGCTTAATTCTTCCAAACAAATTTTGCTTACAAAAGTTATTTTAAAAATTTTTTTGACTTCACTTTAATTTTTAGCAATTGCAACAATAAAATTTTAAGTTAATGCAATTTCTTTGTCAACTGAACTGCAGCATTGATAAGCAAGTGTGTTACGAGTACACATTCACTTTGCCAAAATGTAAAAACGCAATTTTCTTTAAACTAGAAAACTTTTAGAAAATGAAGCATTTGATGCTTTGACAGTACCCTTTCACAAACTCTTTTTCTTTTAAAAGAAAAATTATAAAAAAAAGCCAAGTATCATTAACACTTCGGTAACATAATACTAAACATTTATGTCAATTGCATTTGACACCCACTATTACCACTTAAGCTTTGTGACATTATTGTTGTCAAATATACTCAAACAAACACAAAGCAAGAGAGAGAGAGAGAGGAACATAACGAACGCATATTGAGCAATGGCTTCAGTAACATGTCATCAGCAATTTGGTTTCAACAATAAAATACAAAAGAAACAGAAAAGTATCATCGACAACAGCAACATAATCATCACAAGCAGGCTATAACAGTAGAACAAACTAACAGGAATTTGCTGACAAAGCAAGGAATATTACTGCTTTTAAAAGCTTTTTTTGTAACTGTCTCTCTCTTTCTAGCTCGTACACACAAATTTGCTCATTTTTGCAGCACAAGTGGCTGTCATTATGCGTTCGTTCACTTAATGGCAATTGCGAATTTTCATCAAAATAAATTTTAATTCAATTTTGCTCTTTATTTTCTGTCCTGTTCCTAAAATGCATTTATTTTTATACATTTTTTTTTTAAGAATATAACTTCTTTGTCAATAAATAGAAAATTGAAAAATTATATTTTAAGTGGGTGTTGCTCACAAAAAAAGCCAAGAAAACCCTAAGAAAAGCACACATCTGTGCTGAAAAAAGAACAACAATAACAAAATGTTTTAAAAAATTAGACATTATTGAGTAGAAGTTCTATTGCTTTTAATTTTTTTCTTTTGTTTTTTCCTTTAAGGAATACTCTCGGGATTACACATGTGCCTTCACTGTAATGTGTCAACGTGTTTTATTTTTGTACTCCGCCGTGTTGCCTGCTAAAAACGTTGTTGATAAATAACAAGTCATTGAAAGTAAAATAACAAATTTAAGGTTTTTTTTTTTTTTTTTTTTTTTTTTTTTTGAGAAAACACAATCAAAATACTATGAAAACACCTCTCTGAAAAAACAAAGAAAAAGGAAAATAAAAGACTCTGAGCGAATTTACTGAAATGTTAACAAACTAATGAAGCACGTTGCTAAGGAAAATTGAAATACACTGAAAGAACTATTTAAATTCAATAATAAAAATTCAAAAATTTAAATTCTCATATAGAAAACATATAGAAATTTTTTAACACAAATGAGTCTACTTGTTAACATTCTAAAATGTGTAATTTAAACATCATACATTAAGTTCCACACCAATTCCACACCATTTTGTAATTCTTACAATTATTTATTTATTTCTTTCTTAAAAATTTTAAATTTTTCAGCCAAATTATGAATAAAAATTTCTTAGGCAGTTTTTCACTTTATAAATAAAATTCATTTTCTGTTTGTTTGCTTGGTCGCTTTACAAATGTTTTGTTTTCCAACGGATTTGTCTGAAATTTTTTCTTTAATTCAAGAAAAGTCATGGCCATGCCCATTTTTACGCCCACTTTTCAACGATTTTCACTCGCCACTCTTCATAAAGATATGTACCCGTACTTAATTTAAGTCTGAAAGTATTTGAAATATTTTATTTACCACTTTGGTTGGTGCCTCTGATAATAATGCTAACAAAAACAGGAACCACTTTATAAAGTAGTGAATGACTGCATTAATTTGGATGTATTTTTTTTTTTAATTAAAATTCTATTTATAAAGCGATTTTTCTTAAAATTGATACTTAGGCCTCTAAAGATACCGACTCACGTAATAAACTACCGGTCTAGGTGAGACGGGCAAAGACTACTAGTTATAAATAAAATTGTTAGCTTTTTTTTTGCGTTAATCATTAATTAGGAAATGTACACCCTAATCAGCTTGATTACACTGGTCAACAAAATTTTTTAACAAGAAAGGTACTTACCAATTTGGAATTACCTAAATACCCTCATTTTATCACCGTATTTATTTTGATTCCATCAGCTCTAGTTTTCGTGTTACAGCTACTACCCGTAAAATTTAAAATTAACCATTTTTGTTCCACTTTTGCATTCAGAGATTTTATTTATGTGAATAGTATAGTGTTTTTTTTCTATTTATTGAGTTAAGCGACTGTTAAATAATGTCAAGAAAGGGCAAAAATGATCCTGACAGGTTTTGTTATATTTGTGGTAACATTACTTTTAAAACTGCTGTGTTACATGTGTGGGTCTTCTTACTGGATGGGCGAGGAGATCTCGATCTATGCCATTTGCAATACCCATAATTTGGACAGAACCAACGAATCACTCATCTGATTGTTATTTTTGTGTTACTGGTACGAAAGGTATCACAATTAAAACAAAAATAAAATAACATATCCTGACCTGCCATCTGCTAAAAGACCGATCCCTCATAGTGAGGAACTACCTGTACCAGAACCACCAGAAAGTTATGGACAGGAGTGGTGACGGCTTTTTATATTTGAAGGAAAAGTTTCCTAAGTTGAGTGAGGCAAAAATTAAAGAGGGTATATTTGTTGGCCCACAAATCAGACAATTGATGAAAGACGACATATTTAAAGAAAAGCTCAGTGATTTGGAAAAATCTGCTTGGGAATCTTTCATGAAAGTAACTTTCAATTTTCTAGGAAATCACTATTGTCGCGGAGCTGCTATCTGCTTATAAGGCTTTGGGTTGTAATATGTCATTGAAAATACACTTCCTTCATTCACATTTAGACTTTTTTCCTGAAAATTTGGGCGCCGTCAGCGATGAACATGGTGAAAGATTCCACCAAGACATTTCTACCATGGAAAAACGATACCAGGGCAAGTGGAGTCCACGTATGCTAGTGGATTACTGTTGGACATTACAACGAGATGTACGTGAAGCAAAATACAGCAGAAAATCATAAAATTTTATTTAAATTAATACTGTAACATAATAAAATAACTTACTTTTGTTAAAAAAATCTCAAATTTTCTAAATTTATATAACATCTAATTACAAAAAAACTATTCGTATTGGAAGCATTCTAATTTTATTTATATTATCCGTATCCTTGTCCTAAACAGAGCAAGACAAAAGTTTTCATGTTACACACAAAAAGTTTTTTTTTGTCGACCAGTGTTATTTAAGTGTGAGTCATTGAACTAAAACAAAATCTGTCATTTTATTTTATTAACTTTTATTTAATTATATTTTGTGTATTTTGTGATACCCAACGTTGTAAAATTGAAACGTTACAATTGAACTATCTACTCGTACCTACATTCAATTCTATATGGTTTCGTTCCATTTTAAAAGCGTTCCTTGACTGTTATCGTTGGAAAACTGTTTTGTTGCACAGCGTTTTAAATATATTTTGTTTTTGTTCAGAATTTTAGAATTAAAATGAGAAGCGGGAATAACACACCTGGTCAGTGCGGCTAAAATAGACTTATTGTGAAAATATATTGTGTTATAAATTTTAAGAATTAAAAATCTTATTTATGTGATTTATTCACCATGTTCGACAGGATCATAAGAATCAATTATATGATTTGTATCGCTCAGATTTAGAATAAAGAGCGGGCACTCTCTAAGTCTATCAATCATTAAAAATTCAAAGACTTTCTTGGCTGATTTGTTCGTCATGTCCGACGGTTGCCCTAAGTAGCTAGAACGACTTCAAATTAAGCCATTGCCGTGACACAGTATTTGCTCTGCTGTCTCTTCATCCTCGTTACATAACCTGCAGAAGTCGTTTTGACTTATCCTCATATTTGCCAAGTGTTTCAATACTCTGCAATGTCCAGTCATGAATCTCCTGACAATGCGAATTCCTGAACAGGTCAGGTTCTAAGTTCTCTTCCGAGATCGAAGTGTCATGAATATTTTCGCTGCCTTTATACCCTTTATTTCTAACCAAGATTGCTGCGATTCCCTTTATATGAACTCCTCAGAACTGAACTTAATAGAGCTGCAAGACAATTCACAGAAAGTCTTAGGACCAATGAATCCATTAACCACGCATTTTCTTGCAAATTTCTCTGTCTTCTCATTGCCTACACGTCTACTATTCCGTAATCCATTTGTTAAGACACTAAAATTTTACACCCATCTTATTCAACACCAAGTCTACAACATTTTGTGAGTCTTTACCTACACTTTCTTAAAATTTTTAATTTTTTTCAACTAAATTATGAATACAAATTTTTTAAAGAGTGTTTTTCACTTTTCCCCTTTCTCAAATTAAGAATATAAAATTTTCTTATATTTTTTGTTGTTGTTGTTAAAAACAAAATTTTCTTTTGGAAAAAGTCTACGAGAAATATTTATATGGTGTAAGTAAGCCAGGTGACACTGAGATGACTGCTGAACACTTAATGATTGAGGGTTATCCTGACAAAAATGAAGAGAGATCAAAAACGGAAACAAATTGTTTGTTTTGTTCTAGCACACTTCTTGATATCAAACACCGGAAAAACCTTTTGACAGAAGGGGCCTCAAAAGCAATAACAAAATTTATTAGCTTTTTGTAATGTGTGGTTGAAGTCACCTGATTTTCTTACACCATGATAATTGAAAAAAAAAATATTGTCAAAAACTTTTTTTTTAATTGAACAAAGTTTTTTCTTTAAGTGTTTAATTACACTGTTTAACTTTTATTGCCAGCATATTTGTGTACAAAATAAGTAAATGCGAATGTGAATGCGAATGCCAACATTCAACACAGATCCTTCTGTAATTCGCGAGAACTTGTGTGTGGGTGCATGGGAACAAGTGTTAAAAAGGTTTGTCTCAAGTTACATAACGAAAACAAGAATTGATTGCTCCCTGGAGATAAAGTTACACAATTCGCCTAGAAAAATAAAAACAAAAAGCACACACACACTCAAGCACACATTCACACGAACAAAAAAATAATGCACAATTACAATTTACACTTGCACAAGTTGTGAGACAACAAAACAGGGACAACATCCAGCAAGTGTTTACTTTTACCAAATACCTTTTTACTCAATGAGCGCAATACAACGAGGGTGGGTCTTAATGCAACCTTGTGTGTCATTTATTAATGGTGAAAGAAAGAAAAACAGAAACATACAACATCACATCTTCACATTTTCAAATTCATGCAATCATCAGCATATCACCACCCTTTTTGGTTTTTTGCTTAAGTAAAAAGCATGTAAAATGGGAAACACATGGTGTTTTTACAGCCCTTAATCATAAGAGTTAGTCCTGTTGAAAGTTTTGACATTGTTCTTACAGTTTTCTTTTTCCTTTTTGAAAAATAATATTTTTTTTATCTTAATTCTAACTGCTACTAAACGCTGCACTTTCATGGGTTATAATAATTTATTGATAAAAAATAATAGTTGAGGTCTTTTAAAGGACTGATGCTTCTTTTTAAATATTTTACAACAAAAATAAAAAACAGTGTCACTTAAGCTGCTTAGTTTTGGTAACAAGATGTTTTTTTAGATAATCTTCTAGTTAGCATTTTGTAACAACTTCCTTATGGATTTATTTCAGTGTAAATGTATGTGGCATGTTTAACCCCTGTCTCTTTTTTTTCATCTTTTTCTTAAATTTTTTTTTTAAGTAGAACCATTAAGATTATAAGTTCTGGATCATAAAGAGAATATTTATGTAGTTATTGATAAATTTACTTAAATATTGTTCTTTGGGTCTCCTCAGGGAATAGCGATAACAAAAAAAAAACTTTTTAGAAAAAACATACTCAGTTCAAAGTGACCCTCGTTACATGATTTTTAGCTTAAAGAATTTTTTTTTGCAAACAATATTGCAAAAAAAAGGTGGTTGTAGTCGCTGTGGAGGTTACTTGTTTTGAAATTTTTTAAAGTTAAAATGTGGACAATCTAAGAAAAACTAAGTTTGATTTTGAGATCACAATTCTTTTCTTAAATTATTGCTCATCAAAGTGATATCTTAGTTGCTAAATATCCAATAGCTGACTTTAGGCAAGATAAAGTTTCTCAGTTGAGTTGCATTTGGGTTCATGTGAAGCAGCTACACTGTAACGCAACAGACGTTAAGGGAGGCAGTTTTTTTTTTCTTTTTCAAAAAATCATATTAATTCGATCCAATTTTTCAAACAACTGAACAACTTTTGTTCAAACTACCCCAAAAAAAAGTTATAGAAAAGGGACTCACTTGAGCCTTTTGGTGTTTTCTCTTTATGTTAAAAACAACTTGAATAAAATCATAAATATAATAAGAAACTCACCTCAATATATCCCTGCACACTGTCACACTGCTGTAGCACCAATAAGGCAGGATTAAATTTCATTGCTGAAAACTCATCTGGCGAACAGGGACTCAAAAAGCCACTGTCTGCATCACTGTGAGATGATAATGGTCGCGGTTTACGTATTTTATATTGAACATTACGACTTGGTACCGGTCCCGGATTAAATAAAACATAATTTAATTCGATATTTTCATTAATGGGACGCGTGTCATTTAAAACGTTATCAGCGCTTAAGAGCATGCGCTGTAAATGAAACATATGCTCCGAGGTAACCAACTCTGACATGGCACGCTCTTGTTTAGGTTGAGAGTTAACACTTGCAGCTGATGATTTTTCTTTGTCTTTGTCTCTATCTGGTTTGTTTGAACGAAATGGTGAAAGACTTAGAAAAGTTAGTCTTTTCTTGGTTCTTTGCAGGGTGGTTTGAGATGATGTGTTAGAGGTGGTTGAAGTATTGGAATTAGTGGAGGTAGAGGATTCTTCTAGAGCGGTGGAAGTGGTAAGTGTGGTATCCTTGCTCTCCTGACTATTGGTCATAGAGGGTGCTGTTTCAAAAGCTTGTAATAGTTTTTCCAAAGACTCGGAAGCTTTAAACTTTTCCGGATTATTTGCATAAGTGTGTTGTGTATGAGCCACCAGATTTGCTTGGACTAGTTGCTCGTTGGTAAAAGGATTTGGTATACCTATATCTAATCGCGGCTCTTCTTCAAAATCATCGGGATCTATAACGAAGTAGTTGTGATGATCAAAATTGCGCTGCTCTATCATTTGCACCACCAATTCCTCCTCATCATCGGCTTGTTTTTCCTCATCGTATATCACCTCTGGCACCAGTTCTTCTTCACTGAAATCTAAATTTTGTCTTGAACTAAATAAAGGATCTCGCAAACCTTGTTGCTGTTGGGGTAGCGGCAAATCCATGTTGAGGGACTCATGAGTTCTTCTTCTCAGGGCTTTTTCATTAACAAAATCCAGGGGATCGAAGAGACAGTAGTTGTCCATATGCGAAGTATGAGCTTTTCTTTGTCTTACTGGTAAGTTTTTTAGTTTTTCTGTGTAATCAGAATCGTTGTTGTTAGAGGCATTAGAACCAGGCGGACTAAAGTCCGGAGCTGGTGGTGGTGGGGAGATTTCATTAGATGAAGAAGTTGTTGGCTCTTCTGGAGTTTGCGTTTGGCTGTTATTTAATGCAGATTTGTGGGAATTTCTGTGCAAAGAGGCAAATAAGCCTTTAGAATTTATGCGTGCTATGCAATTTTTCAAATCCGTGACACGGCCTTTATAGGGACTTGATTGAGCACTTGCGGCTGGTGATTCACCAGACTCAAAACCTGCTCTTCTATCTCTTATATTAGAGGTGGAGTTGGAGCAATTGGTGTCTTGCAATTTATTCAATTTGCTTAGCTCTTTGCGTTCTTTTTTGCTTAAAACCACTTTGCCACGAAAAGGCGTTGAAGGGCAGGATTGTGTATTCTCATTGTTTTGCATATTTCGCGAGGGCAGCTGTGAAAGGGGAGGAGGTGTAGGTGGTGTTGATTCCCGAAAGGTAGCAGGCTTGGCGGGCAATGTGGAAGATTGTGAGTTTAAAGTAGTGGTCTCATAACTCACTGGAAAATCCCTAAACAATTCAGTGAATTGAGGCCTCTGGCGATTGGGTACCTCTTTTTCGAAGAATTCAAATTCCATATAATTTTCATCTTGATATAGATAAACTCCTGTTTCTCGGCCATTAGAGTGATTACCGCTATTATTAGTATACTTGGATCTTTTGTGTGAAGTTTTGCGTATGGTGCCACCTTGGGCTGTTGTTGTAGAACAGCCAGCCAAAGTTGAACCAAGGTGGACATGGTGGGTTGGTGAATTTGAGGTAGAGTTGGCATTACGATCTGATGTTTTACTCAAACGTAATTTTTGTGGCTTTTCTTTATTGTGTGAAGACTTTTGCATATTTGAAGCAATGCTGGCAAAATGGCTTTTGCTGTGAAGTGTACTAACAGTTATGAATGTGGATGGAGACGGTGGTGATTGTTTAATTGCTGTTACGTTAGGAATGCTTATACAACCGGCTGTTTGTTGTGGTGGCGTTTGTTTGCGAAAATTTGATGCGACATTATTGTTTGTGATTTCATTTGTTGCTGTAAGGTTAAGTTTGTCAGTGGTTTTTCTATTCGTTTCGCTGCACTCAAAATTGGCTATTGTATGCGGCCTTCTTTTAACAGTGCCCGTACTAGAACTTGGTGAATCCCAATCATAAATGGAAACTTTCAATGAGTTATCAAGCTGCTGGTTAGCTGGCGCATGTTGTGCTTTATCATTGGATTCTTTTATTTTAAAATTATTATTTTCTATTGTTGTTGATATAGTTTTGTGTTTGTCACACATATTTTTCCATAGAAATCAACATTTTTATTGTGTTGATTTTTTATTTTTTAAATGAAAATTTTTTTCAAAAATTAAATAAAATTCATTTTGTACTTAAAAAGAAGGAACACTAGATTTTGTTGAAATGCATAACAAAGTCGAACACACTTCTTAGCAAGTTTTATTATTTCAGTTGTCTGTTGTTATGCTTTTCCAATACTTTTCATTAAATTAATTGTTTTCATAAATCTTTAGCTGTTTCAAAAGCCGCAAAATCTCATATAAAACTCAAAGAAAAGAAAAATATACAACAACAAAAAGCTGCAGTTATTATATTAAAACATAAAAAAATTTAATGAGTTTTTCTGTTTGCATACAGCAACCATCCAACCATTTGCTTGTTTCATAGTTTGTCTTTATACCATTTTTCAGTGCAAAGCTTGTTAATATTACTTTTTGCTGTTGCTTGTTTTCATATGGTTTTCTTTCACATCAAATTGCCTTTGACCAACAGTTTTATTTTTTAATTCTTTTACACATTTGCCTTTCAACTAAGGGGGTTGAGTGAAATTATTTTTAAAATGGTTTGTTTGTTTTGAAAATGAAATTTTGGTTTTGACTTTTACATTTAAAGTTATAGCTGCCACATTAAAATTAGTCTTCTTTTTTTTAAACAAATTTGTATATTCCTAGGTAAACAAACAGCCTTTAAGTATGCAATTGCAGCAAATTATTTTCAACATTTAAGCAAATTTAATGCATAAAATTTAAAACGGAAACTTGTAAATTTGAAAAAAAAAATATGCAGGAAGATTGAAAACAATATTTTTTTAAATTTGTTTTTGATACAAATGAATTTCTTAATGCAATAATATTAGAAGAAATTAAGAAACTTTTAATATTAAAAAATTCTACAGAACTGTCTTTTGTCGCTTGTGCTCAAACTAGTATTAGATTTGTAACTTATTGGAATCTTATAAATAATAATAATATTTTTATTCTTTTTTATTAATTAATTAATTTAATATTTGCCCATATCATTTTAAAAATGATTTTAAACTCTTAAAATTCTTATGAACAAAAGTCAGTTCTTATTAAGAACTTATTTAAGCCTACTTTTTTGGTTGCAATAATAGCTTTAAGCAGTTAGGCAAATTCCCTGAATTCAAGCTAAAGTAAATTCTTTTAATATTAAAAAAAACTTATCTAAAGCAGGAACAAAATATTCTCATTTTCTTATTTTTTTTTTAACTAAGCCAATAAGTCATCTATTAGCAGGTAAAGAACTAAGCCAATATTGACAGACGACTAATAGATAGGATTTTCGAAAAGTACCCAGACACATCTCAAGATCTTAAGTTATACAAAACTAACTGACCCGCCAAAACTTTGTTTTGCCTTAAAATTTTTTGTATATTCGATCTTCTTACTCTAAGAAATCGTACTCATAGAGTAAAGGACGGTGCAAGACCGGTTAAAAACAGGTAGTAGATAAATGAGGCAGATCCTGACTGCAGCGCCACCTTCCAAGGCGTAACCCAAAAGTATACAAAGAAATTTAATTAAATCGGTCCAGTCGCTTAGGAGGAGTACAATGTCAAACATACGTACAGTCGAATTTTATATATTAAGATAAGAACTTGAAAAAAGCCTTCGACTTTCCACAAAGATTTTCGACTGGCTTTTTAATTAGAATTTTTAATCAGAAACTACTTAGAGTTCTTCTTATTGAGCAAACACACAGATTCAGACCTTCACTGTTCAATATATTAAAACTGTTTGCCTGGCTAGCTCAGCTTTACAACGTCTGCAAAGACATTACAGAAGTAGGCTTATGAAATTTTTTAACAGAATAAAGGATTTTTTGTTTGTTTTTACCTCGAATAGAATTTTTATTAAAATAGACAAATTTATCACTATGTATCTAGGGGAGTTATTCTGCACTGCGATGCAAAAAAATGCATTTGATCGTTTACCTTACGTATTTTTCCTATAGTACCGCACTGTAATATTAATACTAATATTTTGCGATAACCAAAAAGCAAACGCTAAATATTTAGTTTTCACATGGAAAATACTTGCACATCGTAATACAGGTCCTAATAAGTTAATTTGTGGTTTTCTTTTAAATAAAATAAGTAATTATATGTGCTACCCTTTTGATAATAGTTTTCATAATAATAATTAAGCTATTCTAACCAATTATGTTTTTAAATTTGTTGTTTTCTGCTTTAAGTTGAAAAGTTCATTTGAAATCAATATCAAACTTATTTTATTCTCTTTTACAATTTTCTTTAGTTGCTGATTTCTTACATAAAATTAATTGAAAATGTAAGTTTTCCCTTAGTAAAGTGCTGCTGCCTGCCTTGCCTGGTTAGTTATAATTAATAGAAACGTTATGTTTGATTCTAACAATTTCTTTTTTCTTTTTTGTATTTACTCTTTCATACCCTTATTACTATTCGTTTGCAATTTGTTTTAATGACCCAATTTTATTTTAAACACATTTTATAAGCTTCGCTATAAAGAAGAAAAGCAACGATGGGAAAAACACAAACAAAAAAAAAAGTCAGCTAACAAAACTCTTTTAATATTTATATTAAATTATTTGCATAATTTAAAACTTGAAGTAAATAGTTAAAGAGAAGAAAAACTGAAACTTTGAGAGAAATGATTGCTTAGTGATGTTAAATAAACTAATAAAACTAATAACTTCATTACAAAAAAATGCAAAAGTTTTAAAAAAAGAAAAAATGGCTGCTACAAAAACAAGATGTAGAAAACAAGCTGAGGTTATAAAAGTTTTAGTAATTCACAATTAAAATGATAATTAATTAAATTCAACACTTAAAATCCACTCCACGGTCTTTCAAAGCAAAAGAAAAGTTAATAAAAAAAAGTATTAAAGAAAACCAACTTAGCTTTACTTTTATGTAAATTGTCTAATTTTGTTCTCCAAGAAAAAAGTTATTATACTTAAAATAAGCGTGAGAACTGGGTAAAGCATTTGGTTTTAGCTAAGTATTTAATTAGGTGCAGAGGCAATATTTGCAATTAGTAAATTGTTAATGGGAAAAGCAAAATGTGCCTTCAAAAATTTAAAATTATAATAAACTAGAGTTTTTATCCAATTTCTTCTGATCTCAGCAGCTCCTCTTTTCTAGTGTAGGAATTTTTAAACTAAGGAGATTGTATACATAAGAATTCAGGCAATCTTTTTTTAAATCTGGTTTTCTAATAGCTATTTTTACAGCCCCGCGTAAAAGTCAGCGTAGTCGATCCCAGAGTTTATAAAGAGTATTCTTAGAATACGAGGTATGATCAAAAAATAACCGTTATTTTCAATTTTCGTGAGGTACGTATGTTCGATTTTCGCATTTTTTTTTATGTTGGTACACATGTCTGTTATTTATGTTGACAATATCAGCCATTTTGGATTATCAGTTTGTTTTTGACAGATAAAAAGGTTAGTCGTGTTTTGGTGTGCTCTTCGATTTTTTACTATTTCAAAAAATGGATCAAAGAAACTGTATTAAGTTTTGCGTAAAAAATGAAATTAAATGTGCAACGACATTTGAAATGTTGACTGTGGCGTTTGGCGAGTCTACAATTAGCAGAACACGAGTTCAATTGTGGTATAAACGGTTTAAGGAAGGCCGAGAAGATGTCAATGACAATGCTCGTCCTGGTCGCCCGAGCACATTAACAACCGATGAAAACATTGAAGCAGTGAAGAAAATGATTTTGGAGAATCGTCAAATCACTACTAGACAGGTATCTGATGATGTTGGCATATCGTTCCGCTCATGCCAAGCAATTTTTACGGATGTTTTAGGTATGAAACGTGTGGCAGCGATCATGGACTTTGCACCATGATAACGCACCAGCTCATACGTCGATGCTTGTGCGTGAGTTTTTGGCCAAAATCAAAACCACCGTATTCACCGGACTTGGCTCCCGCTGACTTTTTCCTCTTCCCAAAGCTGAAGACACCGATGAAAGGCAAGCGTTTTGCTACGATTGAGGGGATAAAAGAAAAATCGAAACAGGAGCTGTTGGCGATACCAAAAAGCACGTTTCGAGGATTGGAAAAAACGCTGGCATAAGTGTATTATATCTGAGGGGGAATACTTTGAAGGGGACAAGATAGTTATTGATGAATAAATAAATACTTTTTGAAAAAATTGAAAATAACGGTTGTTTTTTGATCATACCTCGTGTATTGCTTTTATGTACCAAATTTTAGAGAAAATCTGTTTGAAAAATTGAATTTTAATGGACAAATTATTAAATAAATTACCTAAAGTAGGCGTACCGTTATGTTAATGTTGCTTTGTAACGGTAAAATAATTTTTTATATTAATGCGATAGTTCTAGAGTTTATTCTGCAACATCTGCCGGGCCACCCAAACACGTTCAAAAAAAATTATTAAAATCCGTCCAGCCGTTTAGGAGTAGTTCAGTGATATACACACGTACAGTAGAATTATATATAAAAAGATTAAATTTAGAAAACTAATTTTTATACAATTTGCTTGGCCTATCATTAAGGATTAACATAACTCAAAATCTATTGCCTACTTTACTGGTCAAACTAATTTTTTTAAATAAAAAACTAAAACAAAATTGGAAATTGCTTAAAACCAACAAAATGAAACTAAAGATAAATACAGGGTAAACCAAAAGTCACGCCATTGTGTAAAGGTGGCCGAATAGTCACGCGTGTGTTTAAAAATTTAATAACTTTTTTGTTAATTGTTAAACAAAAAAGTTATTCACATTTTACATGCATACTAGACTTTAGCCTACCCTGTATATGTATTATTTTGCTTATAAAGATAATTTGAAGCTTAAAAATTATTTAAACAAGCCTTAAGCTCTTAAAAAGCGTAACTCAATTTAATTCAGTTGTATAAAAAAAAATTTAATTATAAAAAGCCAGAGTTGACTCCTAATTAACACTCAAAAACAAAAAAAATAAATCATAATTATTATTAAGCACTTTTAATAAAAATTATTGTTAAGTTGAATATTAAAATTGTAAATCAAATTTATGTTTACTAAACTCCATAAAATTCTATTTAGAAAACACTCCATCAAATTTAATTTTATTAAATTTTTGATCATCTTACAAAAAAAAAAAAAAAAAAAACCTCTAAAAACTATTTGCCAAACTAAAAATTGTTTTTCACTCCTTCTATTGGTGTTTTAATATAATAATTTTTTTAATGAAGTTTCGCGTTTTTAGGCTTCATTTGTTTAAAAACAATTTGATTGACACTGCTCGAGGTGATTTTTAATAATATTCATGTGATGTGCATGTGTTTCGTAAAGTAAACTAGAAAATAAACTGATTGTATACAGAGAGAAATTTTAAATGAAAGCTTTAGTTTGAATGGTTTAGCAAATATGTCAGTTGCACTTTGCAAATGAAATAATTTTTTCAAAATTTTTCAACATATTGGCAGGGGCTAAAAGGCAACAAAACAAAATGAACAGCAACAGCAGCAATAGCAATAGGCTTAATGTATCTCTCTATTAAAATTTAAGTGATTAGTTACTTGAGTTTTAAATAAAGATTTTTAAAATTATGGTTTTGGACATATTACCCAAACTGTACACATTCTTGATACACTGATATAACATACACAGTCCTAATTATTATAGCTGCTATGGAAACTTAGTAAGATCAAATCCAAAATAGCTGAGCTCTGATGGTCTATTCAAGTAAATGTGAACAATATACGGAAATTTGTTCTCATTTTCAATTACGAGTAAGGAAAAATAATTTAATTTTTTTTTTTAGAATTTTTTAATTTCTTTTCTTTTTGTTTAACAAAATGATGACTTTTTTTATCTACACACATTTTGTTATTCCACAAATTTTGTTATACTTTTTGCTTTTAGTAAACATTTCTATGGCACAATTTTAAGCCTGAAGAAATACTTAACCCAAAAATGTTTAAAGTTTTTCAAACTTGTCAAACTAATAGCATTTTTAAAAGCAACAAACAAAGTACTTTTAACAGCAAACTATACTTTTAACCAGTTTTTTCTGCTTTTTAATAAAAAATTTACACGTGACACACATACGATAAAAAAGTAAAGCATACTTAAAGGCAGCTATAAAATAATAAAATGCTGCATATGCCCACAAACTTTGGCTCTCTCTTTTTTTTGACTGGTATTGAGTACAAATAGGTTAATTAATTCTTGATTTTTGTATATGTGTCTTTTTCTTTTGAAAAACTTATTTTTAACTGGCTTAAATAGTAAAATCATTTAAAAATACATTTTATTATTGCTGTTATTTAGAAATTTTTTGTCAAGATTCTTTGTTTTTTCTATCTTACAATTCTTGTTTTTTCTTTAAAAAAAATTTCTAATCTGAGTTTCCATATCCCGTTTTGACTTGATTGTGTTTAAAAGCAAATAACTTCAGATTTTTTTAAAGTTAAAAGTCTCTCAAACAAATATTATACACACATGCAATTTCATGTAGGTAAAGTATTTTTATTTTTCTGCTTTTATTTGCTATACTGAGATTTCTTAGTGATTTTTAATTTTTTTTTCGTAATGCATGTGCATGAATGAGTGTCAGTTTTTTTTTTTGTTCTTCTACTTCTATCATTTAAAAGTGGTTTCGTGTCATACAAGAGTTTTACAATTGAAGTTGGTTTCGAGTTTTATTTTTATTGCAAATAGTTATGTTGGTGTGTGTAGTATGTCTGCTGGCTGTGTGCATTTTCCTGTTTTTAGTGCTTAGTTAGTGCTGTCCTTATAGAGTTTACTCTCTCTCTCTCTCTGTCTCTTTCTTTTTATTTCATAATCATGTCAATGACGAGTTGTTTGTCATTTCATTGTATTACATTTGTTTATATTTTAACTTTATTTAAAGTTCCACTCAAGTGGCAAATGGAAAGTTCAATGTGTTTTATTTATTTCTGTTCTTTTTTTGTTTTATTTTTCTAAAGTATGGGTTTTGTTAAGAGAGAATAACAGATTTAATAGAGTTAGCACAAAAAAAGAGAGCGAGAGAGAAAGAAAAAATTTTTTTTTTCAAGTTTGCTTAAGTTTAAATGCAATTCTTTTTATGGTTAGAAAACTTTTTATATTAAATAGTTGTGTTTTTAAGTTTCTTTAGCGAAAACAAAAACAAATAAAAAAAATTATTTAAAATGCACTTAGATTAAAAACAAAAGCATTAAACATTTGTTTAAATAGTTTTATAAAACTATGTTGCTGCGAAGAGTAAAGAAAAATAGAAAAGACAGTAAAAAACAAAATCTTTTACAATAATTTAAAGTAACAGAAATTAAACAAAGTAATTTAATTTAAGAATTCATTTAAAAAGTTTTAATTCTTAAAAGTGAGTGACAAAAAAAATCATTTAACAAAAAATTTTTAATAATACGGATTAGATTGGTTGGTTGGTTTTACTTCAATTATAATCACGAAATTCCATTTTGAACCATCTACTCACGAAGAAAATATAGCAGTAAAGTGACCCTTGACATTAAAATATATGAGAAGGCCCCCTAACCTCCCTCTCGATATCTCAGGTTGTTCGTCCATCAAATGTGCACCGAGAAATCTGTGTCTCGAAGACATAAAAGCCGGGCACTTACAAAGAAGGTGAAAAACTCTCTCCTTACTCTCGAAGGGCAGTCCCAGCCTGCTGGCGTACTTGCCGATCGTCCAGTGAACAGTTATCGCAGCTACCAGTCTGGAAATATATTTTGTATTCCTGTTCACCAACTGAGCAAAGCGCTTACTATCAGAGCGGGGCCATAATTGATGCGTAAACTTACATGTTTCTAGATTCCGTCTTTCTCTGGTAGTGATCACAAGCTCAGCTCCTGATACTACTAAGCGATATAGAGACTGTCACTTCCATAGAAGCCTTCATGTTAAAGGTAGCTTTAGCCAATTCATTCGCCTGCTGTGTGCATGAATTCATACCACAGAAACGTAAGCCTGAGGTTCCAGATTAGATAACACAATAGGGATTAATATATTTATGTTGTGAGTTGAAAAGAAAAACCAAGATTTACAGAATCACTGAAAATGTTCATGCTTCTGCCAAACACACTTAATATACGAGCATTAAGACAGAGGCTATTCTGAAACTCAGCAGAAATTACTTAGAATTAGGCTGGTATTCAAAGAAAAAAATGAAGACTTGAAGTAAATATTAACACGAATTTATTGAAAAATATGCCAAAATTTCTATATGAAGCCTTCATTAGTCATCTCGACTGAAAAAACTAAGCTGTTAAAAGACCATTGTAGACTCATTTACCACATGCGTACAATTTGTGTTTAATTTGGTGTCCCTGCTAAGAGCTAAGAAAATTTCGCAACTAAGCTGATCTGAGAAAACGCAGAAGGATCTGTTTAGAAGGTGGAAAATATTTTAGCTCACAAAGATTATGGATTCGTGACTTATACGGTAAACCTTAATTACATTTTGCAAAGGTTGCTTCCAAAAAATGTACTTTTTAAAAAGTATACTTTGAAAAATACTTTTATAAGGCTGAAAAGTAGTTTCTGGAAATGTATTTTTAAAATTAATTTCTAAAAAAGGTAATTTTTGCATATTAATTTTTGGAAAAAGAAGTTTTTGATACTTTTTTAAAGTAATTTTTAAAAGGGGTACTTTCCAAAAAGTACCTGTTTTTAAAAATAATTACTTTAAAATGCTGCAAAATTTAGTTAAAATACCTAAATTTTTTAATGAATTTATTTGAATATTGTTAGAAAATTAAATAAATAAAAAAAGAAAACTAGATAGAGAGAGAAAGAGACAGTAGAAAAAGTAAATAGGAAATAATATCGTTTATGTTCTAAGTGTTATTTTCCTTTTTCAGAAAATAAAAAGTATCATTTGCACTTAAATTTGTTGTTTTCCTTTCTGTGTTTATTTTGCTTATGATTTTATTTATTTTAAAATTTTCATTTGCTGATATGCAAGTTCGAAGGATTTTTTTTATTTTTGTATGACTAAGCATTTCTGTACTACATATTTATTTACTAAGGTCTTGAATACTTTTATTTAAATATGTTCCATACTTTAAGACATGTTTTACAGTTAGATAAACTGTTGTTTGTAAATAAAGAATTTGTAAGCAAATCAAGTGGGAGTGCGGTATACAAGCAAGCAATACTAAAAAAAACTAAAACTTATTGCAAAAAAATATGTTCATGATGATAAATTTTGAGTTGCTTAAAACCTTTGAGTTGTGGATAAGAAGCTAACTTAACAAGTTCGGAAATTGCAAGTTGGATTCCTGCTAAAAGCATAACTGTGTCTTATCAGTAGTTAACTAAAAAACCCTGATTTAAGGTTTAATGGATTTCAATTTCTGAGTTTTCTGTGTAATTAAAAATATATATACCATTTTCATTCTTGTAAAGCTTGACTTTTTATAATTTTTATGTTTGCTGGGTGGTTTTCTTAACTTCCGCTTTACTGTGCAATTTTTATTATTGTATTTCAATTGTTTATCTTGCCTTCTTCCGTGTACTCTCAGATTGTTATTACAGTGGATTTAAAGGAGCCTCATATACTTCCACGTCAATGTGATGTGTTTGTTTGTTATATTAATCGCTATTTGAAGGGTATTTTTTTAACTTTATTACGAAAATAATTTCCTTTATTGTTTTGTTTTGAAGGGTAACATAATTTTTTTTTAATATATAAACAGAAAGTTAAATAAAAAAAAGTAATAAAATGTGAGGAGAGAAAAACATTAAATTGCCTTTAGACTTTAAATGAAAATTAAATGCTTGGAAATGATTAAATTTTAAATGGAATTTTTATTTTTTTAGTGTCATTATATGGTTACGAATATTTATCGTTTAAACATAAAAACTAAATTTTTTTTTGATTTTTCTCCGTCATTGGGCCGATTGCTTAGTTTTTCACAGACATTGTCAATGGGATTTCTGACAAAACTGCATAATGCGTTTTTTATCCGTTTTGTATATGTTAGACAAAATACACTAAAGTTTACTTTAAAGTCTACTGCTCTTATCCAAAAAAAATTAACGTAGACTTTAAAGTAAAATTTTTTTTAAAAATTATATGAAAAATTTAGTTAACGTTGACATTAAAGTCTACGTTAATTTTTTAGAATAAGGGGGTAAAAGTCAATAAGAGGTTAAACACTCGTATTTATTTAATTAAAATTTTTTAATGGACAAAACAAAATTATTTTGTAAGTCAAATCATTTTGAAAAATTAGAAATTTTTGAAACCGTAAAAATGGCTATTTAATGTTCTGCAAAACATTTGTTTTAATATCATGCGCAGTTAAAGTTTGAATTTTTATTTAAACGTCAAAATCAAGTTTTTGTTATAAAACTAACAGACAATGGTACAGAAATATATTAAAAAAATATAGGTAGTCGCGGTTCAGGCTGAATTTCAATAACAATCTGAAAACACCAACAATTGACAGATTGGTATGCTAAACTACTCTGTACTTCGGAAAGTTCATTTCAACGACTACATACCAGACAGACAGGCAGACATCGCTAAATCTACTCCACCTTTTTTAAGGATCAAGAATATATATATATGTATTTTAGAGGGTGGCACATGTATATTATAGAAATTACAAATGGATTCAGATTCTTATTTCAATGAAGGGTTAAAAAATTTAGTTTTTTATATAAAATTTCTAGACGAGTTGATTGTTTGTGTTATGGAAACAGCACATAAGAAAGCAATAACTAAAAGAAATTGTCTTATAAAAGCAAGAAGAAAATACTTTTTTCATTAATTCCAAATAATGGGCTTTCTCAAAGCCCTCAAAATAGACATTTATAAATATAATAAGCTCTTCCTTCTCTTAGAGCAGTTTACAACTTTGCAAGTGACTTGCGCAAGTATTTAGGTTTTTAATATTTTTATATTTCATTTTGAACTTGCCAACCGTTTTCTTTTGCTTAAAAAATTCTCAATTTTTGTTTTTAATTTCTTATATGTTGTTTCACTCACTCACTCACAAAACAATACAAAATACAATAGATCAGAAAAATAAACAAATTCCTGAAACACACACAAAGAATGAAATAACAAAACGAACTGCCTAGTACTGAAAGAGTAAAACTTCGATCATGTACAAACTCAAGAGTTGTGCAAGAGACTAGCGCAAGTCACCTGTCATTTCTTCAAGTTTGGAAAAAGCAAATAGCATCTGGAACATCATCAAATAACTATGAGCAAGGGCGGCGCAAATGCTGCAATCATCTCGCGGATAGCTTTGAGATTGCTACAGCCTCAGTAACCTCAAGCATTTTTTTCTCTGATTTTCCAACATTATTCCATGAATTTTTTTTACCATTTCTCACTTGATGACATATCAGATATCGGTAATGTCTGCCGAACATCATGCTCAAAATGTGAGAGCAGTTTACTAAAAGAAAGTGTTTGAATCTAGCAGTGTTGCATTTAAAGTTACTCTTAAGGAAATTCAAAAAGTCAAGTAGTTATCAAACAGCCCTCGTCTTCTTTAAATTACTAACTATTTATTCAAAATTCAGTTCTTAATTGAATAATTTAAATTCAAAACTGCCATAAATTAAATAATTTTTTAAACAAAAATATAATTTTAAACCTTTTGAAAAAAAAATTTACTTTGAAAAGATTATTCAGAAAAAATTTCTTTAGATTAATGTTGTTATTCTTGCTTCAATTTCATGTCATACTTGAATTTTTAAATGAATAAAAAAAGTAGTTCCAACATGTTAAAAGAATTTATGCGTTTCGTGCGTGACCATACCTCAAACTATTAAACCTCTGAACAAGAGCCTTTAAACAAAAGAAGTGAAGGGAGAGAGTATACAATTCATACGATTGTATTTTTAAGAAAAAAAAAAAAGAGTTATGGCTAAAAATATTTGCTACAATGGCTGAGTTTAGTTAATGGTTTCTCAGAGGAAAAGTGTCAGTTTAAAAAATGACTTTTCAGTACATGAACACGAGTAAACACGTAGATATATATGTAGGTATGGATGTAAGACTAAAACCTTTGCAATAAAATTTTAAATTAGTTGAAAAGCCTAGTAGTATGCAATTGTTTTTAATTTAACAGCTTGCAAGAGTTTATTGGGGAAAACAAGCAAAATATTTAATACAAAAAGGCTTAAGCAAAAAAAAAAATAAAAAATTTGAAAAGCAAAATCATAGTATTAATTAATTTACCACATATTAAATTATTTAGAATCATAAAGTTTAACAAAATTTAATCACAAATAATAATTTTAAGAACAAATAAAGATTAAATTTTATTGAAATTAAAAAATTACAATTTTAATTTAACTTATATTTTATATTTTCATTTTAAAAATTTTAAATACAAACATATAATTTACTGTCTGTGTGGTATGCTGTAAATACTTCTTCAAGCCGTTTTTTATTTTCTTTGTTATATTTTTATAACATTTCTATTTTTTATATATTTTTTATTAGTTTAGAAACAGTTTGCTGCTAATTTCTTGGTGGTAACCAAAGAAATTTACATATCTGCTTAATGCAGTGAGAAACCCCATAGACTGTGCTTTATTTTCTAATATTTTTATTTCACTGCCTAAACTAATGCTACTAAGTATGTTATTTTTTTACTGCTGCTGTTATTGCTCGAATTTTCTGTATGTTCACATAAGTATTTTCATCATTACATAAAATATTAAAAAAAAAAAAATTTCAAAGGTCATAAACTTGAACATTAGAGTCTTGTTGTTACAATCAAGCAGGCAGGCCTGTAAATCAAGTAACTTGTTAAATATGTAAATATAAATTAAGCAATTAAGTCTTTAAAATATTTTTGTAACTTTTTCTTATCAAATGCTTGGCATAAAAACTTTAATAAAACAAAAATCTACTTTTTGGCAGTAAGAACAGAGTGAAGTATACTTTTGGGATTTTTTTATAATTAAATTTTTACTTAAGTTTTTCTTTATTTAATTAACAATATTATTTAGCACATGCTTAAGAATATAAAAAAAACTAATTTTCCCTTTAAAAGCAAAAACTTTTTCTGCTTTTTAATACAATTAGTCAACTTGCCCTACAGCGATTTAAGGTATTTTTTTTTTCAAACAAAACACAAATAGAAACTTTTGTAACTTTATGTAGTTTTCTGCAGAAACTTTTTTCAAATCATAGAGAAATATTTCTCGTATTGGAATAGGCACGTAGCCTAGTTAGCTGCTACTACCTGCTTGATGATAAAAAAATCATTCAATCTTATTTTTTTTTTTTTTTGCTATTCTTTTATGGCCACAAAAGCCTTATATTAGGCAGCTACTATAATTTGAATAAGTTGGCAGTCAAGTCAAACAAACGTGATCATTTAATAATAACAAAAACCAGAGCGTTCAGTAAAATATATTGCAGTAGCGAAAGGAATCACATAGAATTAGCACGTAATTTTTCAACACACTATAAAGAAAAGCACCACCCAAAGCCTAAAAGTAAGCACGTATTTTCTTGTAAAGCAAACTAAATACTAAATGCAAACGAAATATGAAAATTATTACAAGTAAAAATAAAAAATATATATAAAAACATATGAAGGTATATTTAATATTGTTTTGATAAAATTTCTAAAAGCCTTTAGGCTTACAAAAAATATTAATTTTGTAATAGAAGAAAAAAAAAAACAAGTGCTAAAAAAGCTTAATGAAATTTCTAAATAATATTTGGAAACATTTTTAAGATTTCTATATCTTGTAATTTTTATTAATAAAAAATTAATAAATTTTACGAGACATTTAAAATTAAATATAAAATATATTTAACAATAAAAATTAAGCTTTAAAATAATAATTTAAAGAAATATTACTTAAAATATATTTTTAAAATTTTTTATTGCTCCGGAACTTTTAATTTGCAAAATAAAATATTTAAAATCAAAATCAAAATGTAAAATTTGTGCTAAAAACTGTTAGAATTATAATTTTAAAAAGATTACTTGAAATAACTAAAATTTTATATGAAAAAAAAACGAAATTAAAATTTTTAAAACATAGAAAAATTTTGTACAAAAACTAAAATCATAATTTAAAAAATCACTTGAAATACAGAAAAATTTTTTACTAGAAAAACAAGTTGGACTAAATTTTAATATATAAAATTTTCTGATATGTGCTGAAAACCATAATGCTTAAAAAATACCACTTGAAATAAGGACCTTATGCTACTGGAATATTTTATTTGAAAAAAAAAAAAAAATATTAATATAATAATTATTTATTATTTGATCTTCTTATATGTATTTTGTAATTTAAAGAAATTTATTCGAGCTTCAAGTCCTTTTTTTTACATATTAAATGGTTTTACAAAACTTAATCACTATTTGCGCTTAATTCCAATTATGTTTTTCTCATTGAAAAAAAATCAAAAAGTGACTTAGTTAACATAATAAGTACTAAAAGGAAAAGTTTATTTATATGGCCCATTTCATCAAACTCTACTCTGAATCATCAGTCTTTTTAAATTCCAAACATATGAATACTTATATTGTTACACACATTGACTAAACGAGAATTGATTCAACAGGTAGAGAGAAATAAAAAAAAAATATATAGTTTTCAATATTAAAAATGTTGGTTGGGAAATTTATTTGTTTATTCGGTTCAATGCTTACTGAGTTTTTTGTTTGAATATTTGAATCTTTTTGTGACTTTTGATTAATAATTCTTATTTAGTCAATTGCTTTTACAATATAAAGGTTCTAATGTTTGCAAGAAACGTTGGGAGTAACCTACTGAGGATTCGGAGTAGCGTCTGATGAAATGGTCCATATAGGTATGCTCTCCCCTTCAGTACTTATTGTACTGAATAAATAACTCATGAGAATATCATGAGTAAAAGAATAAATTTTAAAACCAACACATTTTCTGGAATTAAGCACAAATAAAGATTAATATTTTGTTAAACTTTTAAATTCCAAATAGAAATTATTACATATAAAAATAAATTTATTTAAAATATAAAATATAAATGAGAAGATCAAATAATAAATAATTATGACTAAAATCACTAGCAGTTATAAGAAATGTTAAAGGTAAAACGTTCAATAGACTCTAGATGGACTAAAGATTACATAATTATTGCTTATGAGCTAAAAAATAATAATATTTTATTATTGTAAGAAATATGCAACCTTATTAACAACCCAAATGCATACAACTCTGACTTGTATTACACAACTAGTAATGCACCTATTTATTCTTCTCTTTTCTCTTCTAACCTTTGTGTGAATAATACGTTTAATAAATGAATTAATTGTATTGAATTTATAAATGAAGCAATACAAGAACCAATTCAACTCGACTCAAAAATTTAAAAATTTTTCATACAAAAGCACGAAAATTACGATTGTTTTCATTCGATGCGGTGATTTCTGCCCACACAAATATTATCAATTACATATTTCTTTAAGATGCTACATAAACAGTTAGCGAAAAACTTCAAAATAAAATTATATTTTAAAAAAATAATTTTAAAAAATTATCTAGAGCCAGGGATTGCAAACAACAGTTACCGATAACAAAAAATTATTTTTGCAACAATTATTTTGAGAATTAAAAAAAAAATCATCTGCAAAAGTTTTTTTAAAAGGTAAAAATAAAAGCTCAGATGAAACTCTGAGTTTTATCTGAAAGTGAGTTTTATTTTTCTAGTTATAAAACAAAACTCTTTTATAGAGTTTTATTTTGCCCCTCAGAAAATAAAAGTAATGCAAATTGTCACCCAATATAATCACGTTGCATTGCAATTGAATAAATTTCCTTAAAATAAAAACATATTGATTTTTAATTGTTTATTGTTTGATTCTTATTATTAAATTGTTATTATTTTATTTCTTATATTTTTATTTATTTTATCATAAAACATATTGTGACTGCATAAAAAATAAAAAATAAGGCAACAACAATTTATACAGAAAAAATAAAACTCTTAAAAAAAAAATAATAATAATAAAATAAATAAATAAATATTTTTTAAGCTTTTAGGTCTTTTTATATATTTTAATTATTATTAAATTAATTTCCAAGGAAAATAATTTTCTTAAGGAAAATAATTTTATAATGAAATGAAAAATTATTTTGATATGTAAATAAAAATTATGATACTAAAAACTTTTTTCAAATTTTTTAAAAAACATATACAAAAACAATAACAACATTAATAACAATTTTATACAAAACACAATTTAACAAAAAACAATATATATTATCTATATATATTATATTCTATCTCTTTCTTACTAAATATCTATAATTTTGTGGTATATTATCTGTATCCATTTTAAAATTAATTCTACAATCATTTGATACATTTATTATTTCTAACATTTCTAATAAATAACGACGTTTATAATTATTTTCTCTATCTAATATTGAAACATCTTCAAATATCGGATAATGATTCAATCTTGCACAATGAGATGACAAAGCTGTTTTTTGTGGATTAATATTTCTATATCTTTGATCAGATATATGCCCAGCTATTCTAGTTTTAAGTTTGTTTTTAGTTGTACATACATATATTTTATTAAAATTTTCTGTGCTATTTCCACCACAATAATAATAATAATAAAATATGTTTATCTTCTGACGGAAAAAAATAAGATCCTCAAAAGGTTTTTATTTTGTGACTGAAAAAAGAAAACTTCTTAAATATTTTTATTAAACTAATTATTTATAATTTGATAAGCCGGAAGCATATTCAAATGTATATTTATATAATTAAAATAATACTTTATAGTTTTAAGTTTTCGAAAATTTTATGTTAGTATAAATCTTGCAATATGGAAAAAAGAAGTTTCAATAATAACTTTACTACTACTACTACTACTACTACTACTACTACTACTACTACTACTACTACTACTACTACTACTACTAATTATTTATAAAAATAATTACTTAATAATAATGGTCAATAATTTTTAATAAATTAAATTATTTTTGAAACAATTAAAAAGTTTTATTTTAAGAGACAGAGCAAACTGAAACTCTCTTTTAAAGAATTTCATTTGAGCTTTTAGTTTTACGTAATTTTTTCTGAAAGAGCTCGTAAATACGAATCTATTAGTATATGACAACATATGTAGATCTCCATTGACTTTAACACAGAGAGTTTTGAGTCAATTTTTTTTCGATAACTAGAGCTCGAATAAAGTTATTTAAATTACAAAATTTAATAATTTAAAATTTTTCTTACTTATAAAAATCACTTCATTAAAATTTTTTATTAAAAAAATAATTAAAAATTTTTTTTTGAAAAATTACTCAAACCATGATTTTAAAAAAGGTTAATGGAAATTAGATTCAAACTGGAATTAAAAAAATTCAAAGACGCTTTAGTCGTTTTACTCTACCATACTTATACTTTATTCAACCATCAATTTCTTACGAGTCACGCTGTCTACACTTAGGCATGATCACCCTTGAAAAGAGACGTAAAGTTCAATTAATGATGTTTATATTTGACTTAGTTAATATTAATATTGAATGCACTGAACTTTTAAATTCTCCCGATTTGTGTACCAGGTAGACTATTACTTGGACACAGAAATATGTTTTATGTTCCATTAAGTCGAAGAAATTATGATACAAATAGTCCATTGACTAGACCGATAATTTATCTTAATGTCATAAAGGAGCATTAAATGGTAAAATTTAGCGTTTTTAAAACGTACTTTAAGATCTTTATCCTCCATAATTTAAATTGAATTGTATTTCAGTAAATTTAGAAATTGAACTAAGAATCCATCATCAATTTATATTATTTTACAGTCTGTAAGGAATCAATGTTCATAGACTATAATAACTAAATAAATAAATAAAATGTTTTATTGTACTAAAATTGTTTTTAAGTCAAAAAGATTTTCACGTTTATAAAAAAATTTGTTTAGTGAAATCAGTTGGCGAAACATATTTTTCGTTTTAACTTCTGTTAAAGAAATCAGTGTTAGAAAAATTTAAATAAAAATAACTTATCAATTTCAAATTCTTGCTTTTAACGTGATTGAAAACAACGAATTTTATTTATTTTCATTATTTATTACCGATATTTTGGCTTTCATATAAATCCATTGCATACTTTTTGCTGCTGCTTATTAAAAACAATAACTATAGTTTATGTTAGGGATTGTGTGAGATTGTTAGTTTATACCCAACCACATATAAAATTTCTTTATTTTGTGTGTGTGTGTAAATTTTGTTATTTACTTTCTTTTGCTTAAGAATCTATAATAGGAAAAGATCACGATTTTCTAATGCATGACATTATTTGCCAACACTCTTAAAAGAAGTAAACAAAAATCAGAAATAGGACATACATACAATGTAATAGATTGCAAATGTTGTTTTATATTTTGAAGTTTCTTTTAGGACTAGAATTACTTACAATAAAAAGCCATCATTTATACAAAAACCTTATTTTTATATAAACACACACACACACACACACCCATGCTAAAGGAGGGTCTGGCTGTCTATTACATTATTTTTATTATACATTTGGGCTTATTAACGAAACACAAACAGTTCATATTATTTGTTTCTTTTCTTGCTTTTCAGGTTTTTTCTGTTTATTTATTTTTATTTGAACTTTTGTTTGTTTGTTGTTGCTGATAATAGCCAACAAGGAATTTCAATGCCATTTTTATTTTATATCAAAACCAAACCATTGAAACAAAATCTTTTCTTGAAGTAAAATAAAAAACAAAAACATTGTATTTATAACAGAGGCTTTTTTGCTGTATTGAAAACACACAAACAGTTTTCATATTCCTACAATTTCTTTGTTTTTTGTTTACTTAAATTGTTGGTTTTGTGAGTTCCTTTTTAAAAGACATATCTTTAGTTCATTTTAAGAAAGGAAACCGTTTTTAAACGGAAACGGGAAATGCAAGTCGTTTTTCTTTCTGCTTTATTTTTGTAAAGCATATTTTATGGCGTCACCAGACTTTGTTGTGTCTCTTATTTAACAGTCATTTATGATACGCCAGTCATGTTGATTATTATGATTATCATTATTATGTGTATGAGGACGAGTGTGTACGTTGCTGCACTGTATAGTTACAATATGTTGCTGCTTTATTTAAGCCATTTGGCTTATATATAACGAAATCATTATTCAGACCTATTACTTTGAGCTGCTTTTACTTTTTGTTTAATTTTTCTTTTATTTTTTTAACATTTATAAGTATTTATTTTTTTGGCTCTTTGCTTGAGTGTTTACTTTTAAAAACCACTTTATTTTATACTTAACTGTGTGTTAAAATATTTCATAGCATATGTTAAGGTGTTTATACGGGTGCAAAGACATTTTTCTTTTGCTCTTTTTTCACATTTATATTTACTTGAGCACATTTTTTATGGCGGGTAGATTTACAAAAGTATTTTATGTTTTTTAAACATTTACCAGCTTATTTTCATATTTTTGTGTGCAGTACATTAAACAAAACACAACAACAAAATATATTTAAAAAAATTTTAATAAATAAAATAAAGTTTGTAATTTATATTTTAAAGCATAATATGAGAGGCATGAAAACTGTTAATCATATAGAATAAATTTATATATAAAAAAAAATTATTTTCTGCTTGTTTGTTCGCTATAAAAATTTTTGCTTTCCAACCGAATTGTCTGAAATTTGGTTCCAAGGCACTGGCCACTCCCATTTTACGCCCAATTTTCAATGATTTTCACTAGCACTCTTAAAATAGATGAGTGCCCGTATTCAAATTAAGCCTGAAAGTTGTGAAAATATTCCTAGCAAAAACATGAGCCACTTTATAAATTATTAAATGGCTGTATTTAGTTTTTAGCAATTAAAGTTGTATTTGTGAAAAAATTTCTCTAAAAATTTCTCTAAAAATTGCTACATACTGACTCATAAAATAAAAACATTTAGTAATCAAATAAAATTTTAAGCACATAAAGCTAAATTTATAAAAAGAATAGAATAATTTTTTTTTTTTTTAAAAAAGAAAGAAATTTATAAAATTTGATTTTTTATTTAATTAAAAAAAAAACTTATAAAAAAAACAAGCAGTTTTTTAATAAAAAAAAAGTAAATGTCAAAATGTTTTATTTGCAACATGTTGTACGTATGAAGTTCTTAATAAACTAACATATTTAAAACAATATTTTTAATTAATGTGATACTTGGAAGATGTCTTTAAGGCCTGGAGTCAAATTATCATATCGATAACAAGCATATACAATAAAAATTTTGTAATTATTTCATACATTATTCGACATCAATTGCGACGATTTGGACCCATAGGACATACTTTCACTTAGCAAGACAAGCCCTTTTTAAATCTTTTACAGGAATTCACTTAAATTATTTTGGAATTCCTTTTTTTCATGAAGAAAAAAAATCTTAAAATGAAAAGATATATTTCATAAGCTTAAGTAATCTTTTAAATCTTGTTTTTTACTCCAAATATATTTTAGTTTTATCTTAATGTAAAAATATGGCAACTGGATTTATTTTTGTTTATTTGTTCACAGGGGACTTGTTTAATTCATGTCCCCTACTGGCAGCAGCTTATCATATTTTAGGACAAGAACTTCAAACTGCTGGCCATAAAGATAATTAGGCAAAGCAACAGTGTTATACACTTTGAATTATTAGGTTTTTATTTTATTGATAAATAGATATTTTTTTAGTTCTTCAGAAAGAATCTTAAAAAAAAACAGTTTGCTTTTTTTTAATAATTATTATTTAAAATTTTCAGATTTTTTTTAAATAAAAAAAAAATTCTCTTTTTATCAACTGCCAATTTTGTTAAGCAATTTTCTTCAAAGTTATTCAATAATTAATTTCAATAAAATGCCTAATTTTCAACACTTGTTATGTACAAATTTATTATTTTTAATTTAATTAAATTCAATTACTACTAACTGTCAAATGCAATTTATTTGTTTAAGTTTGTTAGTTTTGTTGGTAAAGTTTGCATATGAAAAAGTTTTTCTTGCTTAATAAATAAATCCAAATCATTGATAACTTTCATATTTTCCAAGCAAAGAAATAAATAATAGGAAATTAAACGCCTGCCAGCCACTATCCATAAAACACTTGCACACACATAGAATTATGCTTTATATATAATAACAACACAATAGCTCACAAAAGTATGCTTTATATTAAATGATTTAAGAAATTTTGTATGATTTATTTGCTTGATTTATATCGCACAATTTATTTTTTGCCATGATATTTTATGTGTAAAAATAATAATTCTTGCTACACTTTAAATCTCTGCTAATACTTTTGCATTAATTGAATGCTATTCAGGCAAAACAGAAATAACTTTTTACATCACATTTAATTTTCAATTAAAAGCAATACATGTTTTGATTTTTGATTATGAAATCATAATTAATTTTCCTTTTCGTTTGTTTTTACATTCCAGATAAGATTTATATGAGATTTTTTGGTTTTTACGATTTTTTTTTATAATTTAATGAAAATTCTCTTATTTTTTAAGTGTGTGTAGTATAATGAATTTTATTAATTTGTGTGTAAGCCTTAATATGTTATGCTCTCAATTTAACATTATTATTTTTTTTAAAGATTGAGGGTCGTTCCAGGTTTTTTTTTATATTTTTTATAATTAAATGTTGTTATCATTTTTTCAGCTTAAGTTTAAACTTAAAAAAATTCACATTTTATTTATTTTTTTTATTTAAAGGCTAAAAAAAGGCATGCTCTTTAATGAATATATAAAAAAGTACTATACCCTTTTAAGAAATGAAAATAGTTTTACTTTAAGGTAAAAAAACAAATAGTTTTAGAGTATCAGGTTTTTTTATTAAACTCAAAACTTTTTCAAAACAAATTAGTTTTCATATTTTTTATTTACTTTGTTTTTAAATATTTATTAATTTTTTTACGTTTTGACACTTTCAACAAGTCAACGTGAGTTTAGTTGAATTTAAAAAGACGACATTCAGAAGATGAGATAATTTTTTTAACAAAAACTAAAAATAATGGTTCATCATCATAGTCACACTAAAGTCAGTAATTTTTTAAAAACGATTTTATTTTCAATAAATTCTTATTAAATTCAGCCTACTTTTTTTTAATTATTCTGTTTCTTAGACCTTTTAAATTGAGAAAAAATTATTTTAATTTTTATAAATTTATTTTTCAAATTTATTATTATTATTTATTTAAATTTTTTTATTTTCAAATTTAATTTTTTTGGATACTGACTTAATTGATATATAAAACACTTAACACTCACTTAATTGATAACTAATGCTTTTGACTGGGCTCTTTACTAAATAGAAAATTCCTTAATCCAAAGGATTTTATTAAAAAATTATATTCTTATAGATTTTTTTCTATTTAATATTGCGTTTTTAATTTTTTTTTTTTACTATTTCTCTTAATTTAACAACACGCGCCCAATTTTTTTTCTTTCGTTAGATTTTTCTCAAAATATTGAAGAAAAGAAAAATTGTTTTCTTGTATTTTGCGTTACGTATTTTATGCTTCATAGACAACCGGCAACTGAAACATACTTTTCACAATTTTCGCCAATTTTAGTAAATGTATTTTAAAAAAAGGATATTTTTATGTCGTTTTGAATAGTAAACTCTCCTGGTTTTTTCCCTCTTTCTCTCTATCTCTCTTAATACTTGGGCTCTTTAAAATTCCAGTGGGAAAAATTTCCTTTTAGAGTTTCTCTGTGATTGTTTCTCCTTATGAGCTCACACATACCTAAACGCAGTTAAAGTTTTAGCAATCTTGTTGACCTTAGCCTTCGTTTGCTTAAGAGAAGAGTTCGTTAAACTTGTATGCTTTTAGGGTTGTTTTGTTAAATACAGAGAAAACAACTAAACAGGATATTTCCGGTATTTTGGCTTATAAATAAAACACATGATTTTGACTAACAGGTTGCTTTTTAAGTAACCATGACGTCATTGTGTGTTTCAAAATTTAGGAAATTATTCCAAAAGAGGGGAATAAATGAAAAGGTCTTATTTTTTGTTTAAGGAAATATAGTTTAAAAAATAAGAAAAGGAATTTAAAAGGATATTTTTCTCCTTTTGGTAATTTATAAAAGGGAATCGACTAGTGGTTATGTTGGTCAATCACACGTTTTGTATTTAATATTGGAAGACAATTTTACTTGGGAAAACCAAAAAAATAAACAGCTTGTTTGATATGACAAAAGAAAAAGAAAAAATGTATTATATGAATGTTACTTGTAGGAAAACATTTTTTCTACAAAGAGTAAAGGAATTAATCTTAAATTAAATTCTTACTTGATTTGCATAAGTTGCAACACTTTAAGTAGACACTAATAAAATGTGCACATCAACTCAATGTAATTTTAAATTTTGTTAATGTTAGTAAATAAATTTAATTTAATAATAATAATAATAATTATAAGAAAACACTTTTTTTATTTATTATATTTGAAATGCAATAAAAGTGTTGAAATTTATTTTTAAAATAACAAAAAAAAAATTCTTTTCAAGCTGAGTACTTACACTTTAGCGGTAATAAAATCAATATTTACAGATGAATTTTGATGTTTTATTCTTCCAATTATTTTCATAATTTTTTTTTTTAATTAACATGTAATGTTTTCTTTATTGAGAAACATTTTTTGTACGAGTTTATAAGAGAAATTTGCAAACAGGTTTGAATAAAAATTTAATAAAAATTTAGTTACCCCAAGGCATTTGTTAAAAATTCGAAAAAAAATTAATGCAGTCAGCCTAATCGCTGCTTCCGTAATCGAGTCATATTGATCAAAGAATTTTCATTTGGCACCATTGCATTCGATAACGTATAAAAGTAAACAAAATTTGACATGAAAACTTAGCAAGTTATGACCAAAAGGTAATATTTGGCCGGAAAGAGGGAGTAGCAAAAACTGGTTACCTTTTTGGTGATAACTTACTTAGTTTTCTAGATATCGACTTGTTTTCTATTGCGTTGGATAGCTACCGTATTGGCTTTAATTAAATTTTTTTTTTGGCGCATAATGCGAAGCTATACTGTTTATTTACTTATATTTAGCATCGTAATTATTTGAAAAATAATTACGATTCGATAGATATCGTATGCGGTGATTTGCTTACTTCAACCGTATCGCAATTGTAAACGATACGCTAGTTTGTGCGATACCGAAAGTGGCGATTAGACCCCTTATTAAAAATAAAATGTAGAAAATATATGCAAATATTATATATAATTTTACATTAAAGAGATATTTTTTAAAGTCAAAAATAAAATACTTAAATAAAATTCAGGCTGAATTCACCCGCTTGTTTCAAATAAAATTTCTTGTCCGTACAAAATATTTTTTATATTAAGTTCAAAGTGCTTCTCACAAAAACTGAAAGCTCACACTGCGTATAAAAAATTTTGTACCTACAATTTTTTTTTTTGCAAAGAGTGGCTGTATACAACTCAACTCTGTTTCTTCTTTTTTTTTGATTCTTTTAATTTAAGCAAACGATAAGTTTTATTTTGTTGATAAACTGTAAATGTAAATCTTTAAATCATTGGGGAATTTGCAATATAAAAGACCCGTTTTTCTAATTGCTAAACTCAACTAAAAAATGTTTAAAATTATGGGCAAAGAAAAACAACAGACAAAGATTTCATTAAGACTTAAATGTAATTACTCGTACAAGTACCAAAAGGAAAGTTCTGTAAAACTCATTCTAAAAATTTTACAAAAACGTAAACACATTTTAATTTGATCATCATCGTCATCATCAGTTTCGTGCTTAACACCCAATATTGTAGTGTAAAATGTACAAAAAAGGGACACTTATCTCTTTTAAATAATCTCAATATGCATTTTCACATGGACTTTTAACACCGCATAAGGGACCAAAATGAAACAGCAAACAAACAAACAAACAAACCAGCAAGTAAAAATTATAAAGTCTACACAAACAGTCAAAACAACCAACTAACCAGTCAACCAGCCAACCGATTTATCCATTCATTCAACACATGTAAATGTCATGAATGAAACACGAGTCATATCAAACTGCAGACACACTTTCTGCGCTCCACAGAGACCAACACAGACAACAAATACATACTCAAAGCAATGTAACACTTTTGGATTGGAAGGGGTTAAAGGATTCAAACTATAAACAGTTTTAATGTATTTCTCTATATAAAGTGTATCAAAATGTGTGTGTTTTCATGATAATTTATGCAAAATATCTTTCGTTTTTTTTTTGCTTAATTCTCACTCGTTTTTATTTAAATTTTTGTTTTGTTTCATATTTCTTCCACCACATCATTGTGCGAATTGTTCAAATGTTGCAGAAATTGTGTATTGTGTGAAACAAAAATATTTTGATTTTTGTTGAATTTATAAATAAACAAGAACCACAAAAAAATTTTCGGAAAAACATATTTTGGCACAGCACAGTTTTCCTTTGTTCACTCACTGCCTTTTTTGTACTTAATTTTTTGTGGCACTCACTATTCAATCTTTGCTGCTCCTGCTGCTACCATTGTTTTTATCAAACTAAGTAATGACGGTTGGTTTGAAAGTGTTGTGATTTGGCGAACACCAAAAAAAAAAAAAACATTTTATAAAAAATAATTACTTTTTTATGTTATAAAAAAAAAGAGTTGTATGTAACTTAATCCTCATTGTCAAGGATTTGAATGAGTGGTTTTTTCTTTATACATTTGAATGTGGCAACTAGTTTAATTTATGAGTAAAAAGATTTGATTTTTCAAAGATCATGATAACAATAATTTGTCTGGCAAAAGCTAAACAAAAGAAAACTAGGTATTTAGGCATAAGAAAAATTTTCAAAATTTAATTAAAAATTTAAAAAAAGTTAAAGTAAATAAATTTTAAAATAAAAAAGGTAGCAAATTCACATTAAAAAAAACAATTTTAAATTTATAGAAATAAAATACTCTATACAATTTTTGAAATTCGGTACATAAAAATCGCTCTTTTGCTGCACTTGTGTCATAATTCAAGAAATAAGAATTTAGAAAAGAACAATTTAAAGTTTTGCAATTTCTTGGCTATCTCATTATAAATATTTTCAATATTTTGTTTTGAAAAGACGAGCATGTGAAATATTTTTTTAATATTTTTTGCAAAATATAAAGAAGGAAATTGAAAAGAAAAAACTAAACTCATTGACTAAGGAGCTCTTTCTTTATAAAACCTAATTTACATTTTTCTAGTCAAATTTTTTTGTTTTCTAGTGAAAGACAAATTACAATTGCAGACATGGAAATGTAAAATAAAAATTAATTGATTTGAAATTATAAAAATATAACAAAAAATTAATATTTTTTTGTGCTTATTGCAAAATTGTGTTCGGTTATTTTAAATTTATTGTTTTCTTCAAAATATTTTCAAAAGCTATTTATTCAGTACAATAAATTAATCAAACGCTACTCTGAGTCCTGAGAATAAGAATAACCAAAAATAAAGACGGTTTTTTTCTAAACCTTGAACGTGAAAACTTTTAAAAACATGTCAATGAACGACAGAACGAACGTATGAGCAAACGAAAGAGCAAATGATCAAACGAACGAATGATCGAGTATATGACTAGATTTTAATAAAAGGAACAAATCATTTGGCTCAATTGAGTGACTTATTTTATTTAATCTATTCGGCCATAACAGTCTAAGATAAATTATTCAACAATTTAAACAATTTGGAGTCAGAGTAAATATTTTAAAAGCTGGTATAGGGAACAACGGCTTTGTACACAGAAAATGTTTGTCTTCGCAGGCCTCTAGGGCTAACACTAAGATTTCTGCACTAAGCTTTTCTAGTATATATATAGTACCCATTCGATTTGGAAGTGCTTTCACAAAGTCACTTTAAGTCAAAAACATTTATTTCTCAATATCTTACTTTACATTCCATAACATTATCAAAAAAAAAATTATCAAAATTTAATCTTTATTCTTGCTTTATTCCAATTTATGTTGGTGTGCAAAATGCATTATTTTCCATGAAAAATCCTAGAAAAATTTTTTATTTAGTACAATAAGCACTAAGAGGGAAAGCATATTCATACAGCTCTTTCATTAGATGCTACTCTGAATCTTCAGTGGATTACTTTCAAGTCTTATTAAGTTCCTGCCCAAACATTTTAATACTTATTTCGTTATAGGAGTACCAATCGACTTAATGAGAATTTTAAATTGGAATTAAGGACGAATAAAGATTTTATTAAGCTTTATGATTTAAAATAACTGAACATTTAGTATATATAAATATGTTTTAAGAGCTCTTTTTTACTGAATAAAATATTTCCCTTAAATTAGTCAAGAAATTTCAAACTTGAAAATTTTATAATTAAGACTCTTTTCAAGTAAACTAGCGATATGTACTTGGGTATGTAGATACATATTAATTTTTACGTTTTAAAAAGTCAACAGCAGCTGGTGTATGTCTGTACTAAGTACGGAATTTTTTTTCGTTATTGTGATTTGTTTTGTAAATAGTGAAAGAAAAAAAGAATGTCCTTTGCTTGTTTGCTTCTTTTTGCAAGTCAATAAAATATAAAGAGCAAGAGTTTTTAACATGAAAATACAATTTTTTTTGGTATATTTAAAACTCGTATATTAAACCAAGAATAATGAATATAAGATTAGGCCACGCGTATGATTTCCCCTTAGATGACGTAGATTTTTCACTGTTTGAAGAAAAATTAACACATTTCCATCTCTCGCTTTTATTAAGCTGTAAATTATTAGCCAATAGGAATACAGCGCTTAACGTCATTTGTTATACATCAGCAAAAAATTTCAATTTTATAAGCGTGATGGCATAATCTGGTATTTCTATCATTCTTGTTTTCAACATTGGCCCTATACTCAGAAGCATACTAAAGTCTATGTTTCTTCACAATCTATTTTAAATCCGTAAGTTCTTAAGGACAAAAGTAAGTCCTTAACAAAAGCGTACTTCTTTCTTACTATAATTATGGCATATTTTGTTTGAATGTTTTAACTATTCAGATATTCGTTTTTAGTCCTTTTAAGCAAATTATGCACAAGATAAAGAGCCATAAAACAAAGAACTTTATTTTATGAATTTTTATTATTTTATTATAGCTTTTTGTTCAATAATTCGAACTTTCAATTTCGAATGTGTTAGAATTATTATTCGTCAACTGAGAAATTTTTCGAAAATATTTTCATGTGCTTTTATTTAACAATTTCGATTTTAATATTATCCATGCCAAGGTAGTTGGTTACACTTAACGTAGTATAGTGTTTTCTGTTGTAAATATTAGCTTAAACAATAATGGCATAAAATCATAGTCAAACACTAGAGTCAATTTGTTTTAAAAATTTCTTTAAGGCTAAAAGCTCTTTTGAACAAAAGTAAGCTTTTCATAAAAGTCTACTTTTTTGTGACGAAAGTTATGAAACTCTTAAACTTTGGTTACTTTACACATACACTTGTCGCAGTAATCGCAACCACTACATTTTGGCAAATATTTTTAAAGTCTAACATGACTTACCTTAGATAATAGTAATTTAAATAATATAATAATTCAAAATTCTAAATGAATATATTTTCAAAATAAATAAGCGCTGTTTTTCACCCGGTCTCGCCCTGTTTTTTCCCCTATGAGTGGGATTTCTTAGAGGATTTTATATAGTATTTTTTGGAAAGTCAACATGTAAAGTATATGGAGACCTTTCTTTGAGTGTTGCAGCTGTATTTCAAAATAGATTTCGAGTACGATGTTTAGAATTGATACATTTTACGTATGTATGTTAGAGCCTTCGAAGTATTTACAATATTTTAAATATTTTTTGTTGCGGGTAGGCGACTTATAACTAATTATTGTGACATAACGATAATAGTTGGACATATGGTATCGCGAAGTAGATTTTGATGTGTTCTTTAATATTGTAGAACATACTTTTGTTCTATCATCAATAGTTTCCGCAAAACATGCGAAGAAAGACTTTTTACTGCACTTTTTTATATCTTGGGTTACGTTACTTAAGTTTTAGTAAGGATCCCTAAACTTTTCTAGCAATAAATATGTTACTCAGGGGTATGTAGTTTTTAATGGGAAAGAATTTCTGAAATCGGCACAGTTGTTTTTGGGTTTTTTTATTACAAACATACACACACAAAAATTAAAGATTTTCTTCTTTATAATATTAGTATAGATATGTGTATTTGACATACTGTTTATGCCTATTTCGACAAATATTTGTTTAATGTAACTGTAGCTTTAGTTGCGTTATTACGACCTTCGATAGTTAAATTTTGTGGGATAAATAACCGGTCTTTGGATAAAATTTTTAAGCTAATTTGACACACTATGGGATATTTACTTTATCGATATTTCTAATTAAATGTCCAACCAAAAATTTGATATTTGACTTACAAGATTTTAATTTTAACTATCGGTAACTTGTAATAATGGACCTTCTTCAATTTTCAATTTTTACGTGTTAACTTTTTCAGAAAAGATTTTTAGCAAAACCTTTTTAATTTAATTAAATATTATTTTGTAATTTTTAGTACAAAAAATAATTAAAAGAATATTTAATTGTAAAAAACAAACAAAATGTTTAATTTTATTATAGAAAAGAAGAGATATTTTTGGAAAATATGAGAGTAAAAAAAAGTGAAAAAAAACTACCCAAGAAATAATTGGGGAAATAATTGGGCTGACTTAGAAAACTATTCATATTAAAAAAATTCTTTTGACAATACCCACAGTCTCTCTCATTTTCTTATTAATAAATTTTATATCTACAGTTTATAGTTAAATTTAATGCATAATATTTTTTTTATTTAAACAACCACCTGAAATGCAGTTTTCTTAAATATTTTTGAGCCATCTCTAGATAAGAACAAAGTAACACTTAAACACATTTAAAGTTTTGACTTGGCATTTAAATTAAATTTTCATTAATGGTATGTTCAGAGACTTACCGTAGAATTTTAGGAGGAGTATTTTTTAAATAAGTTTAACCTCCTAACTTTTCAAATTATAGAAATTTATTGCAATTTCGTAATTAGAAGTCAAAAAACTCCTTTAATTGAAGAGTTAGAGGGTTAAAAAGTTGAACAAATATATTCTTCGTAGCGTTTTGCATAACTTTACTAACCATTTCGTGTACCTAAAATGGAGAATTCGGACAGTTTTTCATTTATAATTAAAATTAAAAAAAAAGAAAACTTTAAGGCCCAACTTGACATAAGGCCAGATGTCATCTTTCAAAACATCCATACACATGTATGGTCTTTCGGGGTATGTGAGAGAATACCAGAACTGAATGCTTTCTTTAAAACAACTAACTAAACTTGCTTTACTCATTATTCATTGAAAAAAAAAAATTATTTAAAAAAAATTTTGGCCATAATCATTTCACAAAAAAGCAGGCTTTTGTTAAGAGCTGACTTTTGTTTATAGTATTTACATGAATTTTAAGTCATTTTTAAAAAGATACTGACCTTAGTGTGTCTATGATTATAGCCCATTATTTTTTACTTAAAAAATTATATTTTTTTTTTATTTTCAATTAATTTTTTACTTCTTAAGACTAAAAATTTTTTTCTAAAAAAAAATTATTTATTTATTTTATTCCTTAAATTTTCTGAACAAAAAATTAATATTAATGACGTTATGTACTTATAAAAAATATAAAAATAAAATTATTTCGTAAATAATGCCCAAAAAAAAAAATTTAAGTAAAAATAAATTATTAAAATTAAATTTATAAAGGTCACGATCCTTTTATCTAAATCGTAGAGATTTAAATATCAAACAAATTAATATCTCTCAAAAGTGGTTCATTAAAAGCAATAACAATTCAAAGGTGCTTAAGGAAGTATAATAGGTAATGAAACAGAACAGAGCTTTTGCTTGATTAAGCAAAAAAAAAATCAACTCCCTGAAGCAAATAACGGCTGTAAAGGCAGCTTCAAGCAATAGAAATAGAATGGGAAAATGAATACTTTCGTATGAGGATTATTTTTATAAAATATGAATAAAAAATTTATTTATTTTTATATATAGCAAAATTGGTTAAATTAATAGAATACACACCTCGTATACATATGTTGGAGGTAGAAATAAAAAAAAAATAAATAGTCACTTTTTAGCGACAACAAATACCAACCAAAAAAAAAGGTAAACAAAGAAAACAAATAAACATGTTGTGTACAAGAAGATTTTGTTAACAAAAATAAATAAAAACAAAAATAAAACCTAAAATGCGTATGGAAATAATAAATAAAAAGAAAAACAATAACAAATATAAAATACAATGATATGCAAAAGCTTGATGAAAGCCTGCATGAGTAACAATAATGCGACACAAAAAAAAAAAAAAATAAGTATCAGGATAACCAGATGAAATTTTAAGGAACTTTTAAAAATTTGCTAGACATTGTTGAATACAAGTATATGAGGCAGGTCTTTGGCAAAGTCTATAACCATTTATTTGCATTTGCATTCCTTTCAGACTTAGCTTAATCGCTGAGGTCTGATTCGGAAGGCAATTTACAGGTTACTACAAAAGGGGTTCTTTGAGAATAATTATGAGGCCAAAATTATTGACAATATATGATTTAAAGGGAAGTATACTCAAAAAAATGTTCAGGCTTGAAAGGGTCTTAAATTAAAATTCTAGAGTTATTTCCAACAGACAATTTCTATAATAGAATCCGTTCTTATTTAATTTCTGAATCGAGGATCATGGGTTATAGCAACCTTTTCAGATTATTAACTTTTCAGCCATAGAAGTGTTTGAAATAACGTCAAGTTGATCAGGGATGTACTTAAGGCAGTTTAGGCTTATAACTTGGGGTCTGCACAGAAAAATATGAGAAATAAATTTTTGTTAAAGTTTAGGTTTTATTTTAATATTGTTTTGCTTAAGTCTTTGTTTTTGTTTAATATTTTCTTTCTGTACATGTTCGTTATAAAAATGATTTTTTTGTTTGGTCCTTTTTCAGTTAAAAAAATTAAAAGTGTTTATGAATTTTCTAATTGAGTATGATTTTTAATTTTTTCTGTGTGATCAGTCTCTTTCTATAACTTAAAAGTTGGGAAAATATTTCACTTTAGGGAAACATTCCTCCTTTTTTTTATTTATAATTTTTTTTTTAATTTTCAACACAGCAACGTTAATTTATAACTATGCGTAGAATCAGTCTTTTTTGAATTTTTTGTAACTTAGGGCTTTTTTGAAATTGCATGACGATATTAAAACAAAAAATTTAATAGCAAAAACTTTCATAAATCGAGTAAAAAAATCTTTCAATTGAATTAAATGTTTGCATGAAAGACAAAATTATTCTATAATTTAAAAGCAGATTTTTGTTAATCTTGAATAGTGAATGAAGAAATGAGTGACTAAATTCGTAGCATGCAGATTTTTTGAATTCTTCTTCCAATTTGTAGCAGTAGCATAATTTAGAACAAAATATATATTCGAACAAAATTTTTGTCCCAACAAAATATTTGTCCGAACAAAATTGTTTTTATGTAGATTAAATTTAACTTTGTGAAATACCCTTCAAACTTCAAATAAAAAAATTTTATTCGGAAGAAATCGGTGAATTCAGGGGTCTAGTCATCAAATGAAAAAGCGAGTAGACTATTGTATCAAATAATATATCGAGTAAGCAAATCACCATCTATCGAATCGTATTTTTTTTTATTATCAAAGATTTATCTACAAATTCTTGTCACAGCAACTAAATAAATAAGAAATGTAGCATGAATTTAGGCAACAATTGTGCAAAAACAATTTTTGATAACATGCATGAACAATTGCTTCTACTGACATCTTTTTCTTCAAATTCAAAAGAAGAAAATTTATTAAAAAAATGCAATAACTAATTTTTTTAAGCTAAAACTAAATAAAACTTAAATTTTAAAATTTTTTTGTTGACTGTGCTCTTAAAAAAGTAATTTATTTTGGTTACAGCAGTTAGTTTGCTATCAAGGGATATTTACTAAGATTATATCCGATCGAAGAGTTCCCGGTTCAAAGCTATAGTCTGCGACTCATTACGAATTGTTGTAGAATACTTAATTGCTCCCAGGTCTTTTAGGACTTATTTTTTTCTTCTTTAAAATAATCAAGTTTGTTTTAAATTAAAATTTTGATTAAAAAAATATATATAATTTATTTAGCTTTACAATGGTATTTAAAATGTTATAATCAAATCATTGTAGTTGAATTGAATTGTATTAACTTGTTTTGGCCACAGTAGAAAACATAATTTTACAACCAATTTATATTAATTTTTCTTTAAATGGAACCTGTTAACAGCAATTAGTTTTCTTTTCTTGTTTTTGTGCTTTCCATGAAAATATTTTTATTTTTGTTGTCTACTTTCTATAGTCTTTTTAATAAGTGTAGCATACTTTTAAAAGCTTTGATTTTTTTCTTCATTTTTTCAGAAGAGATTTAAGATTTTCAGACCACAATATTCAATTAAACATGTTCCTTTTTTTTACTTCAAATAGCATGTCAATACAACGTAGAATATAAAATAAGGCTTTTGAAATCTATACTGAAAACAAGAAAAAATATACTGTTGATATATTATGATAGTCAAACAAATAAACCGTATACTTTAGGGCGCCATGTATGAATATAAATATTGTAATGCTTTTCTGTTTTATTTTAGAGCTGTTTCTGTTATTTGAATTCAATATTTTCTAGTGACATTTTCAATTAGGTTTTTGTTGCTGCACCACCCAACCAACCAACTAAATTTCTTTCACTTTTACAACCATTGTGTGTATTTGTACTTGTCTAGTATTTTTATGTAGCAAACAAATTTCTTCATAGACAATTGCTGGTAAACTATAGATTTTGTGTTGCAAAACAAATTTTGTAAAACAATTTAAAAAAGAGTTCAAAAGGCCAAGGCAAATACATATAGTTAATAGTATGTGTTTATATATGTGTGTGTGTGATTGTACTAGTAAAATAAATGTTATTATAACAATGCATAGGAGCACATACATATGTAATATGTGTGTATTTTTATACTAGCTAGTTTTATGCCAATGGCAAGGACAGCAGACAAATTTAAACTTTTGCTTGGTTTTCATTTGGAAAATTATATGAAAACAATTTTAGTTTTTAGTTAGAAGAAATAGTTTTATATTGGAATTATAAATTGTTTGTGGTTGTTAAGAAAAATCAATTGATTTCCAGTTTTATTTAGTAGAAATAAATAAAGAACCACAAAAATATAAAAAACAAAAAAAAAAACATTTTTAAGTGCCTAAAAGTCTACCACATTTTTTTGCGAAAAGATTTTTCTTTAAGTATGCAGTGTAAATTACAACACTAGAGTTTAAATTTACCTGAGTAATAGACAATGACAGCTATTTTATTCAAAAGAAATTTTTTAATAAAAATTAGGTTAGAGCACCCCAAGAAAGAAATCTGAAGAAGGGTGACATGGGTCTGTTCATATGATCCCTTTTCGACACTTGTATAAAAAGAAAAAGGAAAAAGTAGCAACAGAAAAATGTCAAAGAGAAAAAAGAAGAAGACTAAAGCAAAAGGTAGTACAAAAAGGAAGATAGCAAGAAAACGTGTCCGTCTTGACCTAAGCTAATTGAAATTTCTCAGGAAGCCAGACAATTCAGTGCGGTCTTAAAAGTAGCGCTCCCCGAAATAGAGCTCTCTCTAATACTTCACTGCTGAGCAAAGGTAGAAAAAGTCTCTGCCTTCTCGTCTTGACAATTTTTACAGTAGTCATTTGATGGCAGCGTCATTCTTCATGCATGATGGCTCGTTACTACTGCTACCACAAACATATTTAACAAATTGGAAATTTTATACACAAAACTTTAGCGAAAGTTTAAAAAAATTTCATAACGGTTCATTTTCAAATTATTGAGAAAATCATATTACATACAAGGGTTTTCTTACTTTTAGCAAATATTTTTAAAGGGTTTTGAAAACCATTTCAATTCAAATTAACGAGTTTCAAGTTATCAACCGTTATGTATTTTTTTTTAACTTGATTTTTATTAAATCCAGCTGCCAAATGAAGGCACATAAAATTGTCTAGCCTTAATCTTAGTTAAATGTGTACTGGTATGTACACTAAAAGAAAAATATTGCATAAAACCAGTGAAAAATGATTTCATTAAAATCGTTTCATTAATTCAATGAAATATTTCGTAAGTCTTGTAAATAAGTATTTACAAAATATTTATTTCTTAAATTAATGAAATATTTTACTAATTGAATGAATATTTTATTGAATAAATGAAAGTGTTGCATTAAATGAATAAATCATTTATGCACCTTGGCTGTTTGGCTTTACAGAAGATTCTTTGGGTTGCGGTATATTGATCTATTTAAAAACAAAACAATTACAAACTCCATCAACAGACACATATATGAAGGAAATTCTCTCAGTGTGGGCACTATCAAAAATTCTATTTTAACATATTATACATTTAGGCTTAGGAAAATTATTACAATTTGAAATGCAAGCGTTTAAGCTAAAGAAATAGTAAAAATAAATTATACATCCTTTTTGCCCCCACTCCGTAAAGTAATTTTATTTCTTCTCTAACCACAAAAACCAAAAATCGTAACGAAAAAAAAAAAAAAGAAAACAAAAACGATTTAAAGAAATTTATTGTAGCCACAATCCCAAAGAGTTGGTTTGGAGTAAAGAAAATTATACTTTTTAGAATTTTTTTTTATTACATGAGTGTAAAAAGTTATTTTTTTAAGGAGAAATACAAAATCTATTGGTTTCTTTTATTGGTTAAGGTTAAGTTTTACAGGTTTTTTTTTTTGGTAGTTGGAAAGTAAAATAATATTTTTGAATGTTTGTTATACCAGAATTTCTTTAGTTTACCATTCAAGCATAAAAAGGTTTATTGGGGAAAAGTAATAAACATGATTTGGATTTCGGAAAAAAACTCATTACAACGTTATTAGGAAAAATGTTTTTATACAAAATAAAAATAAAACTTTATTAGTTAAACTTTTGTGTGCGATAACTTTATTTAAATTTAGTGTCTTCTGAAGAACTTTGAATGTTTTTTATTTTAGTGATTTAATTTATTATTTTTAAAGCGATAATTTTTAAGCCAATTTTGGACAGATAATAAAAATGAAAAGAAATTACAGAAAATTAAAAAGAAACACTAAATTACTAAAAAGTAATTTTTTTTCTAAAACTCTTTCAGATTGTGAGGACAATAAAATTCTTCAACTAATTTTTATTAAATTGAAGCCGAAAAGTATGCCTTCAATATTAATAATTTATAGCAGCTTACCTTAGGCAATATGTTTTTCTTTTGTAGTTGAGTTGCAATTGAAAAAAACTACTTTTGATGAGTTTTAATTTTTTTATGTTTTTGTCAATAATAAAAAAAGTTTAATATTAAATTTATATAATTATTTATTTAGACTTTTATTTTTATATATATTTAATGATTATTGAGCTTTAGTCTTGTTTGTTATAAAATTATTTATTATTTTCAATATTTCGCTTTCCTATGGAAAGCTTCTTCAGGAAAATTGAAAAATGAAAATTATAAATAATTTTATAACAAACAGGACTAAAGCTCATTAATCATTAACTACAGTTTAATATTAAAAATTTTAACTAAAATAGTATTAAGTTGTAATCCTTAAAGAAACTTTTCTTTTTGTAAATGAGTAATACTGTAAGACCCATTATAATCACAAGTTTTACATAATTAGAGTTGGAATTGTGTGAGCTAAATAATCTAGTTTTGGCTAGACATTACAATTTAATAATTGTATTTAGTAAGTAATACACCATTTGTTCTTCAGTAACTTATTGTGACACTACTCCAAAGTTACAAATCTGCCCTAAGTTTAGTTAGTATTCATTAAGAATACAAAGAATTTTATACACTTTTTGGTAGTGATGCCAAGTTAGATCACTAAATTGACACAATATATGTATATTCTGTTGTCTCTTCATCTTCGTTATATAACCTGTAGTGGTAATTTCTTTGACAAATGTTTCAATACTCTCCAATTATTATTCATAAATCCCGCAACAATGCAAACTCCTGAGCAATTCAAGCCCAGTAAGTCATTTGTTCTCTTCCAGGAACGTAAAGGCTTGAATGTTTTCGATTTCTTGATATCACTTATCTCCAACCAATATTGTTGCGAGTCCAGATACAGTCTTATAAAACTAAATATTTATAATTATAATCCAAATTAAAGCACTTAATTTCAGTAGAGTTTAAATGGAAATTTCAAAAGATTTGGCTTCAGACCGTAAGAAGGGAAAACTACCCATTTTAATTAATAAAAGGTAAAATAAACTTGAAATAAACAGCTTTTCGTTTCTTAAAAAAAATGGTCAAAGAATTGAGTTAGAACTTCTTCAAAATCCACATTCTTCTTGCTAATAATTTAATTTAAAATTTTTAATTATTAATTTTTTTTAACTAAAAAAAATATATGCAGCTTGTTTTGGTAGTCATTAAAAATAAAATTGTTTTAAAACACAAGTTCGCTACAAAAAATTTTTTTTTTTACAAAATATTAGGCGTGATAAAGCAGTTGACTGAAAGAATACAAAAATAACAGCATTACAAAGAGCCCGTATATTTTGTTAATGCTTTTCAGACCACTCTTGTCAATAGTGTCAAGAAGTGTGCTAGAGCGAAAACCAAAATCTTTTTCTGCTATTGATCTCTCTCCAACTTTTGACAGTAGGGGCATTCAGCATTCAGCTAACGTCTCAGTGTCACAATGCGCAACAAAATCAGAGATACATAGCAAGGCTTGTCGTGAATTCGACTGCGACGACAACACTCGTAATAATGCTGATTATCTATTAATTCGAAAATTAAATTTTATAACGAGTACTGTTTACTTGGACCATCGGCTTTGCAAGAATCAAACCTTAGAACCCCAAATTGACAGATGAGTACACCACTATATTTCTAAAGCAAAACTTTATGGAAATTTATAAAGGGGATTTTGTTTTTCTTTTTTCCTTTATTTTTGTAATTTTAAGGGATTACAAATTGTATCCTTTTTTTAGTTTAATTTTATCTGTCTTTATTATAGAAAAGAGTTGGTTAAGCCTTTATATAAAAAAAAAAAAAATGAATGATGTATTTGGCTTCTTTTTTTTTTTTTTTGATTTATTCTTCTATTTATTGGTTTATCTAATAAAATATTCATATTCTCGTTTTTAAAAATCCATTTCAACTGGTGTATAAAAATTCAATTAAAAACTCATTCAAAGAAAGAATAACTAACATAAAGGTCATGAACTGTTAGGGGCAAAATTATGAATTCAAAAGGAGCAAAAACAATAATAATAACAAATTCCAAATGTGTATGGAGTAGCCAGCCTTGCTGTTACAAATAAAAGGAAATGCAAAATAGGAATTAAACAAAAATATTAAAACCCAAAACGTGTATGTATGAAAAAAAAACGGAAACAAACAAAAAGGACACAAATAAAACAGACAAACCAGCACAACAAAATAAAAATTCATACAGCCAATGAACCTTAAGGCTACAAAAACGCATAGAGAAATATAATTTTAAAAATAAACACAGACACAAACACACGCACACAGCCAAACAAACTTATAGAAATTAATGGGTTTAAACTTGTAAAAACTCCAGTTGTTATGATTCCCGCACTTGACATAAAAAAGCATTAAGTAAACTAAAGTAAAATAAACTGGCTGAATTTTACCACCTTCACCATCTTCATTCAACTTCTGGCTAACTAACAGACTTTGAACTTTTTTGCTTGTCTTCTTGAAGCTAAGCAAAACTGTTAAAAAGCCACTTTAGCTTTTTATATAAAAAAATAAGAAAAAAATACTAACTATACAACAGCAAGTCCCTTAACACTTTGTTGTAGCATAGAACACAAAAACAAAAGCAAAAGTAATAATTGCAAGGACTAAAACCAAGATATTGCAGTGTATGAGTACAACAATATTTTAGCATAAACACTCAAAGCTTTTTTTACTTTTGCTGCAGCACGCAGGAAAAAATACAATTGACATTTGTTTTGTGTCAATAAATAAGTAAGAAACTACTGACAAACAAAAAAATTTTACCTTTTTTATAAATTAATAGGACGTCTCTTTTTGTTTTTGAGTATGTAGTTTGCTGGGCTTTACATTTTTTGTTTTGGTATGAAGAGTAAAAGGGCTTTCTAATATAGCCTTGGGCTAAATGTCTGCTAAGGACTTTACTCTGTTAGACAAATATTAGTTTGTTTTTGTTAACAACGGTTAGACACACTCGTACATACACAAAAATACATACCAAGAGTCACAACAAAATCAGACATAGTTTTAATCAAAATATTGGTTAAGGGTAATTAACCCCTAAACGTGCATTAAGAGAGAAAAAGAACAAAAATCAATTCTTGCATAATTTAAAAACAATTTGATTTAAATGAAATTTAGAAACAATTTTTTTAAATTTCCGTATTAATTTTTCATTTACTTTATTTTCTTTTCAATATGGTCCTACATAACACCGGCTAACAAAAATTACTTTTTTCTGGTGCTCTGAAATTTCATAATCAATTTGATCGCACATTAAATGCTCAGCTTCAATCGCTATTCATTATTTTTTTTTTTTTGGCTACGTGTTGTTGTGGAGACTTACTGCAGGTTATGCCAATTAAGCTTCGATTAAATTATTAAAAAGGAATGAATAAAATAACCTTTCTAAATAACATTCTTGTAACTGCTTATTTCTTAGCATGCGAACGATAGCTTCTTTCCTACATTTGTATTGAAAACAAAAACAAATTTTCGTATTTTGTTTTTATTTTCAATACAAATGTACGAAAGAAGCTATCGCTCGCATGCCAAGAAATAGACAGTAATAAGTTTTTTACTACTCTTATAAATTTGCTTAATATACAAAACAAAGCCGGATTTGTTCAAATACTTATAACTCGAGAACGGCTGGACCGATTTTCTTGGCCTTTAATGGGTAGAATTTGTTTCCATCCAGAACAGAAGAAAAACTATTATAACCACGCCCATTTTTTAAGTTTACCTCAAATAGAAAAGAAGCTGGACGAGCTTGATAATTTTTTTTTTTAATTTTCGTCAAAACCTAACTTAGAATAAATTTTTATGCAAAGAAAAATTGTTCTCTACCAATTCTACGCCTATTTTTTTTAAATCCCCGGGTAAATTCGTATAGAAGCTTAACTGTCCAATAAAAAAAAAAACACTTCAAGAGCATAAATTTCAATACGAACAATGAAATTTTAATTTTTGTATGACTGACAGAATGTGTCGGTGCTTAACGTGAGTCCCTGCCCGAAGGCCCTAACTCACGGCGCTCTTAACGCACGGGTGAATACAATTCGTTTACCAATGCCCCCATATGCAACACATATGAGTACCAATTTGAAACCATGTTATTTGGACATGGCCTCCCCCTTGGGTAGGGGCGGAGCCTATCTAACACTCCTTCCGATCTATGGGTCACGGCACCAATCCACCACGTTACTCCCCGAAGGGCCTCACCATCGCCAGGGCAGAACCAAAGTTCTGTGGGCCTCCTATCAAGCCGTTATTTAATTTATATTTCAAACATTGTGGAAGAAAACCAGGTGACACTGAGACGCCAGCTGAATCGTGCATGACTGAAGCTCGTTCTGTTAAAAATTAAGAGATATCAAAAGCGGAAACAAATTTTTTGTTTCACTCTAGCACACTTCTTGATATCAACTACCGGAAATAGTTTTTGAGAGGAGGAGCCTCAAAAGCAATAATAAAAATTATGGGCTTCTTGTAATGTTGTTATTTTTGTATTTTTTAAGTTACCTGGTTTTATTTTACCATGATTTCAAATTAAATATATTTTCTAACAAACGCAAATGTTCATTAACTGCAAACTATAGACAAAATTAATAGGCTGATGAAAAATAATAATAGTAAATTTAATAATTAATTGTGTATTAAAAAGTTTAGTGTTTCCAAGAAGTTCTTTTTTTAATGTTGATACATTTTTAATAGATTCACGAAAAAAAAAAATTGTGAGTTAAAGCGTTTACAGGACAACTGATTATACTACAGACCATTCCTCTGCTATTGAAATGCATTGTAATATTCAAATAACCCTCTTAGATTGTGTGGCATTAGTGCTATAGTGAAATTGCCAGCCGTGATTCTATCACCAGAGGCATTGTACTCTGGGACTGGAACCATTTCCAAATATCCAGAACTTCAACAATTTTTTGCAAATGACATCGATTTGGCGCAACATATGTCTTTGGGGATAATTTGATGCTTACTTTCAAAATGATTGCAATAGAATCACTTATAAAATAATTATATATAGCGAAGTCGATTTATTCATGTCTGTCTATCCGTCTATCCGTCTAATCATTTAAATCAACTTTCTGAAGTTTTTAGGCAACATAAAAAAAATTTTAGCATAGCAATCTGTTAGTTGTTTCCGTTCCTCAGTTGCTATTAAAATTCAATTCAATTGGTTTAATAAATGGCGGAGCTATGAGTCAAAAACCACGACCATTTTGCTGAGTGGGCTTTTCTTTCTTTGCACATTTTGTCTAACATACAAAATGAACAAAAAAAAACGTGTTACGCAGTTTTATCAAAAGTGACAGTCATAATGTCTGTGTAAAATTTTAGAGCAATCGGTCTACAAATGACCAAGAAAAATCAAAAATACAACTGAAATTTAAAATTTTCATTAATTTCTGCTTTATTTTTTAGGAATTTTTGTGGACACAAGCACAAAACCAGTCAGTCGGTCTTTTACCAATGTGTGTATGTATGGGTGTTTTTTAAATGGCTTGTGCAATTTATGAATACAGAAATCTTATTGAAATAGGATTTTTGATTTTTGCTGTCATTTTCAATTTTTTAATCCATAAAAATTCACGTTGACTTTAAAATCAACGTTATCGAAATTTTTCATATAATTTTTTTTAAAAATTGTGCTTTAAAGTCTACGTCAATATTAGAATGTTGGTTGGGAAATTTATTTATTTATTCAGTTCAATTCTTATTGAGTTTTTTGTTTGAATATTTGAATTTTTTTGTAACTATTGATTAATAATTCTTATTTAGTCCATTGCTTTTACAATAAAAAGGCTCTAATGTTTTCAAAAAACGTTGGGAGTAATCTACTGAGGAATCAGAGTATCGTCTGACGAAATGATCCATATAGATATGCTATACCCTTCAGTACTTATTGTACTGAATAAATAACTCATGAGAATATCATGAGTAAAAGAATAAATTTAAAAACCAACACAATTTCTGGAATTAAGCACAAATAAAGATTAATGTTTTGTTAAGCTTTTAATTTCCAAATAGAAATTATTACATATTTATTTCAATAATTTTTACAAAATTTAATTAAATTAAATTTATTTTCCATTCATACTGGATATTTTTTTTAAAAATTAATTTTTTATACCCTTCACTGTAAGTAAGAAGGGTGATTCCGTTTGTAATTTCTACACCGTACATGGGCCAATCTATAAAGTATATTTTTATTATATATACTGGATCCTTATAAATAGCGCAGTCGACCCTCTTTCTGTCTGCGACTACAGGAATATACTCAAGCAAGCGTTTTCTGCCAGCTAATTTGTTTTTTGAAAGGTTAAAGAAAATTTTCTTTTATAATTTTTGTTTATCCTTCTGTTAGTTTTCTGTGAGCAAAATAAAAAAAGCAAAAAGTTTGTTATAAAATTATCATTATCAATTTGCGTTTTGTCGCAGAAATAGTAATACAAAAAACACTCTCACTCACTTGAAATACAAAGGACATAAGCTATAAGTTATTGTTGTTTAAAGTCGAAAACTCTTTTCGGAAATCCGTTTTGCTTTAAAAGCAATAAAAAGTAATAGGAGCCTTGAAAATTTTTTCTCGTCTCTCATGCCATGACTTTCTCTTTATTGTTTTGACAAAATAATTTAATTTACAATATCTTAATTATTCAATCTTCTTATTTTCATTTTATGTAAACTTTATTTGAGCTTAAGATTTTTTTTATTAATTATTTTTATTTTTTTTAATAATATTTTATTATTTTTATTTCGATACACAAAGATGTAGCAAAATATCGAAATAAAAATAATAAAATATTATTAAAAAAAAATAAAAATAATTAATAAAAAAGATCTTAAGCTCAAATAAATTTTACATAAAATAATTTAATTTACTTTTGTCAGACAGAAAAATCAACAAATACATAATATACTATTAATAGTTTAAGGCAAATGTTTTTGCAAATATGATATTCTGATACTTATATTTGGATGTTGTGTTTTACAAGCTTTAACATTTTTTATCTGTTAAGTTGCGAGACACTTGAATTCAAACCGGTAGTAGCAGTCTAATAAAAAAAAATTATAAAAATTATTAAAAGACGTGCAACATTGAATGATGCCTGCCAAAAGCTTCAGCTTTTGACAAAAAAAATAAATCTTTAAGAAACAACATAATAATATAAATAAAAAGAAAACTCTGTAAATGAGAGCAAGCGAGAGTGGCTGCAGTTAAAACATGCGCATGATAACCAAAAAAAGGAACACTTTTATAATGAAACAAATTGTAAACAAAATTTTTATTTGAAATTTAATATGGTTTTCTTTTTATTTTGCTGTCTATGCTGTTTACAAGTTGCCAGCAAAAGGTCAAATCATATTTGACATTAAATAATTGAGACTTTTCGTAATGGAAAGGTTAGACAGTAGCAAGTGGTTGTTGGTTTTTGAAAAATGATTTGTTTTCGTTAGAGTTTGCAATGAAGTGTTGATTAAGAATTTTACTTTATACATAAATAAGTAGGAAAGTGCAGGAAATATTGTTAGAAACTTTAAGTGCCAAAATAGTACCGTTAAGATTTGGATACTTATTGTAATTTTCTTATAGAAAGTTTCAATAATAATAAATAATTAAAAAAAAATAGATAGGAATTAGATTAATTTTCTTTAAGTAGCGAAAACAATTTGTGGATGCAGTATGCAATCAAGTGTCAAATTGGCTCTGGTTTCCGATATAAAATGAAATTCTCCTAAATTTAGGCGGTAACATGACATATACTCGTATGTGAGCATATTTTATTTGATTATGAAGAAAATATGTTCCATTCCCAATAGGAAAAAGAAAAAATGTATAGGAAGGTTCAATTACGGCTTACTTATAACCGATATAGTGCTGGATAATTGAAGCCAGCTCATACCCGGGCCTAGAATATAAAACTGTCAGTAAATCATTACAAACTTATGGCTTGCAGCTACATATCAGCTTTATATCAGCTTTCAGCAGCATACGCTTAAATATTTGTTTCTACGAATATTTAAATCTTTTTATCAGCGGGAATTTAATCACCGCCTTTTATATCTAGTCATTTTAATCGAATAATTTTTGTGTGAAAACACCGCAAATCATATCGCACAAAAGCGTAAAAGAAATTGAAGAGACTGACTTTCAATAGCGAGTCATTGATTGAATCAATCTTAACAAAAATTGTACGCGAATTGCAAAAATTATGCTGTCCTCTTTTTTCTTACAGCAAAAGAACAAAACAAAAAAATTCTATTGTGAACTTTGCAAAGAAAAAAATTTTCCTTAAATTAACTTTCTCTTGGGAAGCTCTGTGTGTGTTGCTTAATTAGTTCTTGATAAGCGGGGTTTAATAAAGCAATTTTATTGAAAGGTTTCAAGTATCTATCATTTTTCTTGGTTCGGCATTTCTTCTGGCTTAGAAGGTCACCCAGAAAACAACTCCAGTTGTGAGAACTAAATTTGTTTCCAATCAAAAATTCTTTTGTGATAATGAAATTTTTTAGTTAGTGCAACTAGAATTCGATAATACAGGCTAAAAATTAGTTCTGTTAGAAATATTTCGAGCTGTAAGACCGAATTTCTACTGTCCAGATTAAAAATTTCGATTATAACAATTGCATTTTTGATTGGAAACAAATTTAGTTCTCACAACCGAAGTTTTTTTCTTTGTGTAAGTGTGTACGTAAGAATATGAATAATTTCTGCTTTTCTATATCTGACTGCATCCCAACATATTTTATTTGAGAATTATTTTGTACATTTGAAGCTTATAATTAAATTTTAATGTAAAGTTTCATCTTATAAGCCAACTTAGCTTGAGATTTTCTTTTGGTTTCATTTCAGTCAGTCTAACTTATGATTTTTCCCAATTAATAGCCTGTCATGATCCATAGCAACATATTTAACTTCCGAGTGATTAATTGTTATGAAAATGAGCCTCGAAATAAAATAATTTTCTCATACGAATACAATTAATCGTAATTATAGTCACATTAAAGTCGGTACATTTTTAAAAATGACTTTAAATATCCAAAAGTTCAGATAAAGGACAAATGAATGTGCAATACGGGAAAGATGATCTGGCCCAAGATAGATAGCAATCACAGCAGGTACTTACTTTGATGTAGTCGCAGTAGTAACAGGCCACTAAAGTTTTGGCAACCATACTAGGAAAATGGTTTTGTCATCATATAACTACTGTATAGTTGTCAAGACGAGGAAGCAGAGAAAACTGTTTAACACCCTGCTTTGGAGGAGCGGTGGAATCTCTTCCTAGAGGAGCGCTACCTGCAGGGTCTCACAACGATATCGACTATAGGAGTCGGTCTTCATTAAAAATATCAATTGGTTTAGGTGACGAACTCATTTTTCTCTTCTTTTCTTATAATAATATCCCCTTACTTATTTCCACTTTTCTATCTCTTTCCTGTTCTTCACTTTCCTGTTTTACAGGTATCACATCAGAGGAGCCTCTTCTGTGTTTCTTGTTGGGGCGTCCTGTGCAACCTAGCCTAACGATATCTATAAATTTTTATAAATTAAAGTATGTTTTGATTATGGTTATAGTGACATATTTTTGTAATGTTTTCTATTCGTGTATCTTATTTTCTGACACCATTGCGAAAATTATTGTTTAAAAAAAAAACTCTTTTATTAAGCTACTGTTTCCATAGCACAAACGATCAAGAATCTAAGAATTTCATATGAAATACTTTAAAGTTTTTTTTTTTTTTTATTTTCTAGGCAAAAGTGATCTAGTGTTAAAGAAGCAGATCTTTAGAAACAAATTTTTGGAAGCTATTACGTTTAAATAAGGATTTTCAGACTTTTCTAATAAATATTGTTTTATTTGAATTTTATTTTAAAGAAAGCAGATCTGGGGTCTAATTACCGCATTCGATAGTAGACTACAGTATCGAATAGTATTTCGATACGAGTCAAGTAAGCAAATTATCTTATTCGATATCTATCGAAATTGTAGTAGATTTATACACAAATTTTCGTCAAATGTAAATAAATAAAAAAGAACGGTAGCATGAATTTAGACAACAATTATGCAAAAAGAATTTTGGACAATATGGCTGAGCAATTGCTTCTACTGACAACTTTTTCTTTAAATTAAAAAGAACAAAATATGTTAAAAATTGCAATAACTAATTGTTTTAACCTAGAACTACATAAAACTTAAATTTTTTTCTGACTTTTTGTTAAACATGCGGTTACGATAGCTAGTTTTTTTACTAAGATTATAATACTCGATCGAAGACTCGCTCTCGAATGCTATCATCTCAAATTACGTTACAATTGGTTCCATGATACCAAAATAAAAAATTTTTAAACAATTTTACTCCATATATTTGCAGTCTGACCGTTTCTTTTATTTACAAAAAATTTTTTTTAATTCATTTTCCCTTTCAAGTGTAACTTTTTATTAAAACAAAATCTTTAATTTGAGAGCCTTTTTCTTTTGACATACATTTTCTTAAATATTATTTCTTTTTCAATATTTATTTGACTGTGGCTTTATTATTTTTTTTGTATATTTATCCTTAAATTAAGAAAATATTTTCTACTCTAATTACTGCAACTGAAAGTCTTGTAACTCATATTCCTGCCCTCTAAGGCAGAAGAAATGCACAACTAACAAAAACGATAGATACTTGAAACCTTTTAATAAAATTGCTTTGTTAAACCCCGCTTATCAAGAACTAATTAAGCAACACACACACAGCTTCCAAAGAGAAAGTTAATTTAAGGAAACATTTTTTCTTTGCAAAGTTCACAATAGAATTTTTTATTTCGTTCTTTTGCTATAACAAAAAGCAGGGCAGCATAATTTTTGCAATACGACAAATTACAGTCACTTAAAATTCTTAAAGCATAAAAATGTTCATGGGGAATGTCAACAATTTTAACACTTTTTTTTAACAGCAACAAAAAGAAATTGAGTATAAATTTAACAAAAACTTAAATAACAGCTACAATGAATAAAAGCCAAGGATAACAAATAAAAAAATAAACCCTTTAGACTACTATAGATCTTAACACAAACACACAAATGCCACTTAATCAACACCAGCAACAAACCAACACACACACTTTTTAAGAAAAATACAGCGGCATCTACAAGTCTTTCGCAGATGTTGCTTAAACAATGTCTTTATTTGGTGGCAATATAAATTTTTTTCCCTCTCTTTGTTTTGTGTAACATGAAAATAATACAGTTTTCATTTTATTTTATCTCTAGAAAAATCAACTAGAATTTTTTTCCTTCATCATTATGTGTATTGTAGACAATTTTATCCTTTACATCATTTCAAACGGCACACCAGAAGGGCTCAAAACTTAGTGTTACAGCTTCTCAAGTGTTTGATATTTGAAAGGAACACAAAAACAAGAAAAATTTGTAATCTTAAATACTTTTCCTTAGAGTGATATAAAGACAAGCGTCGCATAAAATGAAAATTACATAATAAAATGTTGCAGTATAATGAAATCATTTTTAAAAAAATAAAAGCAACAAAAAAAAAACTTTCAAAAAGTCACAAATTAGCTAAAAATTTGTTTTAGATTGTCCGTCCTCCGTTGAGGTTAAATATGACAACTGAAATTTTGGGGGTAATAGCAATTTTCGTAAGTTTTATTAAGCAAATAAATATTTTGTTTTTAATTTAAAGAAACATTTTTTTGTAATGAAGACATTAATTTTGTAAAATAACAAGATGTCTTTACCCGGTCTCTACCGGTCTTGCCCCGTCTTTTGGATTAGCTGTTTTTACCGTGTCTCAAGACTTCGAACTGACTCGCGTAAAATATATTACAGCCATGAAATTGTCACATTGATGTTTGCACTTGAACTGCGCACATTTGCTCAAATGGCACACATACACATATATACAAATGGCTGATATTATTAAAGTTGCCAGATTTTGTCGGGGGTTTTGTGATCGGGTAATATTGTTTACAATATTTGCAAGCAATATTTAATAAATTTAAAAATTACACTCACGTAAGTAAGTGTAGGGGTTTAAGCACCCACAGTTTACCCCCATTCACCATAGAGTAAAAAAAACCCTAGATTACTCAAAAACAACAAAAATTTCACAAATTTTCTAAAATAAAAAACAAAATTAAGAAAAAAAAAATTGAACAATAACTAAATAAAATTAAAAAATAAATGCTGTAAAAATCGTTTTGCCGCATTATTATTTGGCTTGATTCAGACATTTTTTTTAATATGAGAATTTTTGGGTGAACAAAACAAGCTAGTCGAGCAAATGTAGTTTTCTCTGTTACATATTTTTGTTATGAGAAAGGAATGTTACTGGCATAACATTGACATTAGCCGTAACGTTATTGTAATGTAAACATTTTGTTAACATAACTCAAAACATTATTTTGGTATGACATTTATGTTGAAAGCCATAACAATATACAAGGTGGGGCAAAAGTCCCGCTACCATTTTGATTGAGCGAAATCTTCGTTATGTGACGTTTAGCTCAGTTTCGCTTTAACTATTGTGTTGTGTAGAAGTCCATATTTTATTATGGATAAACAAACGCCACAAGAACAAGCAGAATTATTCACAATGTTTATTGAAAATAATTGTTTCGGTATTGCCACTCAGCAAAAATTGCGTCAAAATATCCTGATTGCCCAATGAATCACAAAACCACAATTTATCGTTTACATGTGAAAACATTACGCTGGAAGACAAAGGACGTCTCGTAACTTTGAAAATGTGTCTCTGGAAAGCGATAGTGTTGCAAAGTCTCCAGAAACATCTATTCGGAAACGTGGTTCCCAGTTACACATTTCTGCACGCAGCTTAAGGCGAATTTTGAAAACAAATTTAAGTATTCCGAAAATTGCTACCGAGAGATCGAAATCAACAAGCTGAGTACAGTAAGGTAATCCTAAGGCTGTCTGGTGAAATTGAAGATTTTTCTTCTAAATTGATAATGAGCGATGAAACCCATTTTCAATAAACAGAACAGTCAATTGTGGGAAATACAGAATCTTTAATTAATCCATGAAAAATCATTGAATCCACTAAAAACAAACTGTATTCTGTGGTATTCATGCTGTAAACATCATTGGTCGCTTAAAATGCCTAATAAAGAGCCGAAAGTTGTATAGCGAATCGTGGTCACAATTTAGCCGATATAATTTTCTAATCATAACGGGAAAAAAAATGTAAAGACCAAATAAACTTTTTATGAAAACCAAACTTTGATCAAAGTTATAGGCTTTTGCCCCAGCCTTTATAATACTGGTTATACTGTTAATGTTAAAGTCATTGACTATTTTAACCTCAAATTCATCTGCCTATTATGAAAGTGCTCATCCACTGTAAAGAATTAGCGCTTACCCGAGTTCGCAGCTGGGGTATGCTTAGTCCCATCCAAGTTTCGATTACATATGTTATGTTCTCACCTTTAGACTCTGGGTTTTATGGAAATCCAACCCTTTTCTACCGTAGCTGAGATAAATATCTGAGAAATAATTGCTGACTTTTTACCAATTCCCTACAATATTGACTATTAACCAATTTTCAAACAAATAAAAATAAATGTAAATGGGATTGATATGAATCAAAAAAACCTGAAAAAAATTAAAAGACTCGGGCAGCTGGCGCTACAATGTTAGCCGATTTTGTATAAGCCAACTTCCTATCAACAATTGAAAATAAAATCTAGATTGATATGAATCAACCTAATTAGTTTTGAAATGGAGATGATTACCTCTCAGTGTTAGTACAAAATATGTGACTGGTTTTCGCACTACAACTTTAAACTAATTTTCTTTTTTATAAACTTAGCGCCAGTTCAAAGACTTTTTACTTTTACTCTTCCCTAATCTTTACACTTATTTAACCAATTAAAGCAATTTTTTACGCTTTTATACAACCCTTTAATTATACTTAACAATTTCCGCCTATAAAATTCTTATAATAATGACTTTGAAAGCACACTGCTCAAGGCACGTGTCTAAAAAAATTAACAACAATAACCATAATACTAGAAGCAGCGCGAGGTGACCATTACAAATGTTTTCAAGAAAATACAAGCACAAGATATTTCCTGTTACTAATTCTAATTAACTTACCCTGAAAAACAAAAATAAAAATGAAAGGAATTTAGGGTAATAAATAAAAATAGAAAAAAGTTATGAAAAAGCAAATAAAAATTTTATTTTATTAACTTCTTTTTTACTCTTAATATAGTCATCATAATTTAGTTCTTTTCGTTTTTATGATGATAAATGGTCAAGCAACATTTATTTTGAAAATAACAATTCTAAGTACTAACAAGCGGAAGGAAACCTCTTGAAAAAAATTACAATAACTTTAAGTATTAAAAATAAAACACTTACCTGTATTGTTTCCTGGGCTGTGTACTTGCGATTATAATCGACATAATGTAAATTCGGCATATTGATTGGTTGTAGGTGTAGAGAGAGGGGGGTACCATAAAAGGTTGTAGGATTTTAAATTTATTAAAAAGAAAACATATAAAGGAAATTATAAAGAATTTCTATTTGTTATCTCTTTTGCTCTAAATTCATATTCTCTGGTGGCTTTACAATTTTATACTAAAATAGAAGAAAAAAGAAAATAAAATAAAATTTATTAGAGATTTAAAGTAAATGCAAAATCCTTTAAAAATTTTGGTTATCATAAACTCAAAGAGAATTTTTTAATGTATATTTTATAATGCCTGTCTTGCTTTCATTTTTTCTGAAATAAATAGAAATTAAAAGAAAGAGAAATGTCATGACTATGAATTTATTGACTTTGGAGACACAAAGTCCCTTAAGAAAGCTGTCAACAAGGGGATTTTCTTGTTTGGGTTTTTGTGTTTTTCTTCGTACTGTGAATCTCTTTTGGCACAATACTACCAGTTCTATGGTCAATGAGTTTTTCCTTTTTTTTTTTTTTTTTTTGAGAAATAAAATTATAGATTTTTAATCATGTACGAGTAACAGTAAATTTCCAAAAACAGTCAGCTCTTGATATTTAACACATGCTGGTGCAATCAAGTGATTGTGCTAGCCGATTGACCGTGTATAGCCTTGTGGTGTGATTGTACCAGCTGCTGGTGTAAAATCAAAATGAGTTTGATATTTTTATGATTGCACCAGCATGCTGGTATAGTGTATTATAAAAAAATGTTTGGGATGAATTCTTCTTTTTGTATGATTCGATGGAAAATAAAAAGCGAAGATTATTGCAATCGTGACCTAAAAATTAAATGCTACAACAAAATGGTAGAAAATTTAAAAATAGATCCAGCGCCAAATAGAGAAAAGGTTGTTAAAAAAATTAATGTGTTCCGCACAAACTCCATCATCAATTATATTGACGATTTAGAAAAAATAAAGATTGCACCAGCAGGCCAAAAAAAAGTCATCCGACGTTGTTTGACTCTCATTTTTTTTTTCTGAATGAAAATGAGATGTTGGAACCACATGGCCTCCAGTCATAATTCGTTCAATTGCGGCAGAAAAAACTCGGTTAACATGGCAATCTAGCGCGCACCGTCCACTGTTGTCGTTTGACCAGTCCGATGACTCCTCTAGCGTGAACAGCGCACTTCGTGCATCACTCGTAGATTTTCGGTGCCCCAGAAGCGATAGCTTTGCTTGCTCACGTACCCGCTGAGGTATAAATGAGCCTTGTCGCTCATTATGATTTTGGTCGAAAAATCGTCCACTTCGATCATTCCGCGTTCTTGGGGAGTGTATCGCTCCATGGCTTGTTCACTTGTATTCTACATCTGTTTAGTTTAAAAATACCAAAACAGATTTGACATTGGCCACCATTTGCAAAAATAAGAGCATCTGCCAATAGGGTGATTTCTTTTAGCCCACCTTGTATATGTTTGCGTTTGATGGTGCAATCACTTCGTTGCCCCAGCATACTGACATCGTGTATTTGGCCTTCATGTCTTAAAAGTATTTTAAATAATGTCAAGATTATCATGGAAATAATTAAATAAGTTTGAGCTTATAACTTTTGTTCCGATCAGTCTTCTTTTTATAACTTCAGAGTTAGGAAAAATATTTCACTTAAAGGAAACATTTCTCCTTTTGTAGTTTAAATTGTTTTTTTCATTAATAAACTTTTTTGTTTTAATTTTGCTTACAGCAACTTTTGCATCATAATCAGTCTTTTTTGAAATTATATGACGACATTAAAACAAAAATTAAATAGCAAAAAAAACGATAAATCGGTTAAAAAAATTTTTCAGTTGAATTAATTCTTTCATGAAAAACAAAATCCTTCTATAATTTAAAGATACACTTCGACTTAACTTGAATAGATAATGAAGAAGTGAGTGGCTAAATTCGTAACGTGTAGGTTTGTTGAATCCTTCTTCCAAATTTTAGTATTAGTAGCATAATTTACAACAAAATTCTTGTTCGAACAAATTTTTTATGTAGTTTGAATGTAACTTAATGCAATATACTTTAAACTAGATATAAAATAGTTTTTGGTCTTTAGAACTCGGTAAATTCAGAGGTGTAATCACCACATTCGCCCGCGATAGCTAGTAGACTATCGTATTGAATAATACTTCGAGTAAGCAAATCACCGCATACGATATATATCGAATCGTAATTTTCTTCAAATTGTAATAGACTTAAACACAAATGTTTGTCAAAAGCAAGTAAATAAAATAGAACTATAGCATGAATAAAGGCAAAAATTACGCAAAAAGTATTTTTGATAATATGGATGAATAATTTTCTTAAAATTTAAAAATACACTCGAAAATTTATACTTTTCATTTCTGTTTTGTGTTTTTATGGAAATGTTTCAGATAGATATGTGAGTAATGTGTACACACACTCGTATTAATGAAAACAAGCATACAAGCGAGACCAGCCAATCGGTTTAATATAAATATGTATGGTCATGTGTGTCTTTTAAATGCTTTGAGTGAAATGGAATGCCGAATACAGAAATCTTATAGGAAGTTGTTGGTTTTTGCCGTTTATTTAAATTACTTTATTTGATATTAAGTGTTTCAAATAAAAAGTTTGCTTTAAGAAATGTGTGCCATCATAGTAAATGGAATTTAATTTGCATTCGTATTGTTTTTATTTCTCAAAATATATTTTTTATATTTAAAAATTGGATCTCAGAGCCGAATTTTTCATGAATGTCATTAACTTGAATTTTTTTTATTTTATGATTAACAAAAAGTAAGACGAAAAATATTAAAAGAAAATTATTTTAATCAATATTTGCCATTTAATTAAAAATCATTTTTATTAATTTTATTATTATTTTTAACTTTTTTTGTTGCATATTCTCAAAATGAAAAATATGAATAATTGGCTACTACAGTGCAGGGTAATATAAGACTCGGCACAGCTGATTTTAACTTGTTTTAATATTGATTGTTATTTGTCACTCACTAATGATTTTTAATCTCCATGTTAAAAGTTTTCTAATAACTTTAACAATTAATCAGCTGGAAACACAAAGAAACTTCATTCTTTTTTCGATTTATAATACAACAAACTGTTAACTAATCATTTAACTTGAAAAGAAAAAGAAAACAAACAAACAAATAAATAAATACACTCGATTAGAAACAGATGTGAGTAAAATGTTTGCAAAACAAAACTTACTTTATATGGAGCACCCAACATACGAATACCCGGATTAAATACCGCATGGATTAAACTAAACGTTTCAATGAACAAACATTAAGTATTCTGGTCACTAAATGGTGGGCATTAGGAATTGTTGGTATAAACACCAGGCAAAAGGATCAATAAAATATAATACAATTGCTGATTAAAAAAAGCACGCCATCATAGAAAAGGAATTTACGCTGCCTACATTTTTTTTAACGGATGTAGAAAGAGAGTAGAGTATGAATGAAATAAAAGCAAAGCTTATGGTGCATAAAAAAATTGGGCCATCGTACATTTATTGTGCTATAAAATTTTTTTGGGTTTATTGAACGTGACTGTCTGTTGTCTTTTTTTTTTTTTTTTTTTTCTTTATAAAAAAATTTAATCAAATTCCTAAGAATAACTGAAATTTAAGAAATATTTTGTTAGTGTTTTTTTAAATTTCATTGATTTTCTCAAGGGTTTTGTGCTTTGTATTAGTGCTCTTTGACATTTTAAGCTTCTGACCTCATATGTGTTACCATTTTCGTTTTTATTATTTTATTTTTGGAATTTTTGTTTAAAACTGTGCTCGTTTTTAATTTTATAGTCAGCCAAAACACCTAGAAATATACTCACTTTGCTTAAAATTCATAAACTTGATTGTGTTTTATAACAACACACACATACACACACTGTTAAACCATCAACCATAATAACGTAAGCGTAACGAACTTTACAAGCGAAAAAAAACATCACTTTTTGCAACAGCTGCTAACTTTATTTTTAAATGTTGAGAATAATGTTAAAGTGTGTGTGCATGTACGTATACTACGTGCTTGTGTAGGCCCCAGCAATTTCAAAAATTAAACTTTATGGCTTGTTCAAGTTACTTCGGATCTCTTGTTTCACAGTTCACACCGCTTAAGTTTTGTGGCAAGAGCAATCTTGCTTGCTTTACTTAGAACTCAGAATAGTCATCAGTTAGAATCAGTGTTGTCAACTTAGTGCTTTTTAAAGAATTCGACATTTAAGGTTTTTGAGTTGTTGCTTTTTTGTTGTCAGTGTTACTAAAATTGTGTGCAGTTTTATTTTTAAGAGCTTTTCCTTAATAAGAATATATATCTTGATGTAGATGATTTTTGAAATTTAAAAGTTAACAGCACCGATTAGAATCTTTATCACAATTCTTGATTTTGTAGCAGAGACAGGAAAGAGGAATGGGAAGGGGTACAAACTTGCTCGTACTAGTAATTCTTTTTTTTCTCTCGTCGTATCTTTTATAAAGATGTAAAAAAAGAAGACGGGTAGCTTGAAAGCTGAATGAATAACTGCATAACAATGCTAAAATTGCCGAAACACAAAATTTGTGTATGGACAAAACGACAATTTTAAAAGAGAATTGAGAAAGAATTGCCCAACTAAGCTTGCTGTATGTGGTCCTGGTCTTATAGATAGAAAGCAGTATAGAGAGTTTCTCAATTTTTGTCTATTTATTTATTTTTTGCTGCATTTATCTTCAGAATTATCGGCAAAATTCTAAAATAATGTAAATTGTATTTATATGACTGAATTATTTGAATTCGAATAACAATTTCTCCACCACTCCACTTTAAAGACTCGGCATTTTTCTTTAACTTTAACTAAACTTCAAAACTGCTGGGATCTGTTTTACTTTCCCCATTTAACTGTTAACTGTATATGTATGTGTAAAACATACAGATAAAATTCTCAAGTCAATGTCCTTTTTATTTCTTTCTCTCTCTTGCTTTTATTTATATTTTTTAAATATGTTTTTTCATTCCTTCTGTGCTTACTTTAAGTTTATATTCTCTCTTTTACTGGACACATGCTTTCCATGCCAAACATAAAAATAACGCAATTATTATGCAAGTAGTTGAACACAATATTGTTTTGTGAAGAATCAGCAGTACGACTATACTTACATTTAAGTTTACTGAACCAGAAAACGAGCTAATTTACGCTTCAAATAAACTATTTAAAATTGATTTCTCTTATGTTGACAAAAATTGGAATATATTAATCATAATCATGGCAACGTGAGGCGCACGTGATGGTTTACTTTAGCTAGAATTTTAATTTTCCTTTTAGATACCCAAAAGTTTTAAATATTTTGTTATTAATGGCATCTATCTTGGTAATAATACACGTTATATGCAAAAGTTTTTATTTTATTTAAAAAAACAAAAAAGAAACTGAAAAGCCGAAACTCATTCCCGTAAAATAGTTTACAGTGTCAAAAACTAACAAAAATCTAAATCGAACCATATAAGTGATGTTAGATAATTTTGTTTGGGTGTTGGTTCTACACCATAGCCCATACCATAATCATCAAAAAATAGTATTTTTCTTGTTGTAGTTGTTTAATATTTATCAAAGGCACTCAGTCCTGCTTAATTCTTTTCAAATAAAAATTTTAGACGAGTTTATTGTTTGTGTTGTGGAAACAGCAAGTTACTCCAAATAAACATTTTTTTATAATTTAAAAAAATATTAATCAATTTTGTAACTGAGTTTGAGAGAATTTTGTCATTAACACAATAAAGTATTTATTATACAATGAAACAAAAGCGAATGAAGTGCAAATAAATGGAAAGTGATATTATTTTTTGGTAGGTCCTGTTGAGTACAATAAAAATCTGTTTTTGGAATTTGCCAAACACCCCAAAAATCTTGGGTTACGGGTAAAAAACCGATTTTTCGCACTTTTATACTCTTATAAACCAGTAACTTATTTGAATATCAATCAATTTTAAGTTCCTCAGCGTATGTAGAAAGGAAACATTGGGGCCATTTGAATGGTATATATTTATCATTTAAGTAAAGCGCGACTTGTGATAATGTTCTTGGAAATAACAAAAGCGAGGATTATGTCGCGGTTGTTAATGAATTTTTAAGTGGGTATGGTGAAATGGGCTGCAAATTGTAAATAAAAATTCGTTATTATTTTTTACGTTTATATTTACATACAAACTAACACAAATAAATAAAATATTATTGAAGGAAGCCCTTTTATATTCTTCATTGCACAAAAATTTTTCGTGCCTAAATTCATGCTTTTCTTTTTATTTTTTGCATTTTGCAGTCATTTGTGTGTGTAAAAGTCTATTGCGATTTGAACCAAAAATCGTATGCGGTGATTCGCTTACTCAACACATATCGAAATATTTTTCGACACAAGAGTCTAGACGATATTGATGAATGTGGTGATTAGACCCTTTTCATCTTTTTCTGTATAGTTTTACTAGGCTTTTAGCCCTATTCTTTATCAACACAACTCAACCAATTTAAGAAAATTTAAAATGGAAAATTTATTTGAGCTCAAATACTATTATTTCTAAAAAAAAAAACTACAAGGGCGTTGGCCAAGTGAAACAAAAAACTTGTACAATTATAAAGGTAATCTGGGCTAAACTTAGACATCAAGCAATACTAAGGCTACTAGACACTGAAAATTAGCCAATTTTACCAAGAGATGAGTCCTGTAGAAGTTATCTAACTGAATGAGAAACTGTTAAACACCATTTGAGCTTGTACTTCCGTCAAGCGCTTAAAAATCATAAAATTCATTTTAGTGAACGCTTTCTTCAATACATTGGAGGGTACAGCAATCTTTTAATAAACATTTTTTAATGAACCTATTATAGTTTACAACTCATCTCAGTTGAGTTCAAATTGAAACAACTGCTAGTGTGTTAAGTTGTACAGGGAATCCCAATAAAAAAAGAAGAAAGAGAAAAACAGTAGGGGTTGAAAACAACTGCTATTGATGAGCTGCAATTTTTATGTTTTTGTCGACCGCACTAAAATAGAGTTTAAAAAAAAAAAAACAAAAACTTCATTATAATTCAATGAAATATTCATTAATTTCATAAAATAAAATTATTAATTAATTGAACGTATAATTAAAAAAACTTTCCTTGAATCATTGAAACAATTTAAATGAAATCATTGCTTTGGATTTGATGTAAAGAAATGTTCACATTGATAAAACTTTTAATAAAATTGATTAAATATTTAATCAATATAAAATTTTTCTTAATTTAATTGTTTTATTGGTGCATTATTTATTTTTAAATTTCTTTCAAACTAAATTTTCTTTTTATTCATACATAAATATCGCTCATTTATTTTTTGTGAAAAAGAAAGGCCTTAAAAAATTCCTTTTTAATGTCCGTTAATTTCTTAAAAGAAAACATATTTTGATTTATGGCACTATTGGCGTATACGTACATACATACAACTTTTAATAATATGTTTTTTTTTCGTGTTTAATAGTTCTAATGCAATTTCTTCTTGCTTGCTTTTTCACTATTTTGTATTTGAAGCGTATCCGTACAAAATTTTTTTTAATAAAAAAAATTTATAAACCCCCCTCTTCCTCCAAAATAAAAAGCAACAACAAAAATAAAATAAAACAATATTAGAAACGTGAATGGGTTTCAAAATGTAAAAAACAACAACAAGAAATTTTATTAAAAAAAACAAACGTGAGCTTAAAGCGAAAGACCAAATACGACTAGAAGAAACACGTACATACTCTTTCATATAAAGACACATCTTAAGATACTTTCTTTTATAAATACAAAGAAATAATCTTAATAGAAAAGAACCATTAAATATTACCCAACGAACTACAACTTCACAATGGCACCACCCCCACCCTGCCCGTAGCACATCAACAATGAGTTGTGTTGTAGGTGAAACATAAAAAAAAACAAAAAATATTTTATTTCCTCGTCTTTTTTGGTGTTTAAATTGCCAATAAAAATTCGCATTCATATAGAAATTTATAGGAATTAAAGAATAACATAAGAAATCCACATACAAACACATGCAAAGAAATATTATGTTAAAGGAAGGAACATAAAAGTTTAGATGGCGGCAAAACAACACACAATAGCACAAATAAGAATAACATCAGCCAGGAAGAGGAATGTATAAAATCAGACAAATAAAACAGGCAGTGGCAGCAGCAGCATTAGAACCAAAATCAGCAGCATATCAGCATCATCAACAACAGTTGTTTAAACACACAAATTTCTTACTAACAACAGCCAAGCAATATGAAAAGTAAATGAATTCCATTTGGGTGGGAAGGTGGCCGGGTAAAGACAGCAGTTTATATATAGTTCATGAAAGCAGCGGTTACTTGGTTTGACTTCCTGTTTCACAGGAATCTACTGAACCACAGAGTTTCAAAAGTATTTAAAAAAGGATAAACCAATTAGTTAGAAATGAAAAACAGATTGAATTCAAAAATTTCTTACAAAATTCTTTTCTGAACAAATATTTATGTATTTTTTTTTCTAAATTAATTGCTTAAGCTGGTTAATTAGTTCGTTTTGTTTTGTAACTTTCAATAATCTCATAATAATTTCTTATAGATCATTCGATATCGGGTAAAATTTTACAAACAAGTGCCTCGATAGCGAAAAAAATTTTGAAATTGTTTCATAAAACCAAAAAGTAAATTTCAAACAATATCGAATGCAAAGGTTTGGGTCTAGCCTTAGTAGTACGAAAAACACTTATTTATTTTTCTTTAATTCTCACAATATATCGCTTATTTATTTTAAAAGTACCATGATTGAAACAAAATTGTTTTACAGGAGAAACATTTGAAAAGTCTTAAGCTACGTTCACATTACGCAAATATTTGTCAAAATAAGCGTAACCACTACTTTTTGGCAAATATTTTTATAGTCTAACACGACTTTTACTACAAAAAATTAATTCAAATAATAAAATAATGCAAGCAAGTTGTATTTTAATAAAAAATATAATGAAACTTATTTAATATGTCTTCAAAAAATATAAAATTCTATGTAAAAGACAAATATTTGTTTAATATGACCGTAGCTTTAGACACAGAAAAATTTGTAAATATTTTATTCTGAAAATTAAAGCTTTTAAAATATTGGTGTGACATATAGAATAAAATAATAAAAAAAAATTATTTAGTCACTTAAAAAATATTACTGAAGTACATGAGCAATATGACTTCAACTTTTATGTTTTCATTTTCACTTCATGTTACTTAAAATAAATGAAAAACTTTTTCAAAGAATTTACTCTTTTTTTTTGGTGTCTTACTAACACCAAAAACAAAACTCATTTCGCTAAAAACCCACTAGTTAAATAAACAGCAGACATATTTAATGACATTATTTTAACAGCAACAACTACAACAGCAGCAGCAGCTGCAACACAAAAAAAGTGAAAGTTTTCTAAGTGAAGGAATTTGTTGTTGCTTAAAAGCAACACAAACAAAGATAAAAAAACATTGCCAAGATGAAAAAAAAATTTATAATTTTCTAAAAACAAATTACCAACCACCCAACTCTTTAACAGTCACTTAAAGTAGTTAAAATTCATGTTTCAAATGTTGAAAACAATTACAAAAACATTTTCATATTTTTTTGCGTGGCTTAAGTTGCACAACAAGAAGAAGTTACAATTCTAATAGATGAAACAATTTAAATACATAAAAGTAAATACCTACTTTCACTGTTTGTTTTAGAAAGAAAATATATTCTGAAATTTTTAATTAAAACATTAACGGCCTGGCCTGTTCACGTAAATGCAAACGACAACTTCTTTCGTTTATTGGAAAAAAAAGTGGAAGCTATTGTTCGGAATTACGTGTCTAAAAGAAAATATAAAATTAAATTTAAATGCCAAATATGAAATTTCAGTAAAAATGTAATCTCAACCTTGATGTTGTTTAATTAAAGATTTCTTGAACTTTTTAATTTACAGTACACCGTAGTGATGGGTATATTTTACTTAAAACATAAACATGATCAAACAGAATTCTAAAATCGAAAAACCAAATACAAACTGTAGGCAAAAAATTAAAAGATGCTTTCAGTTATTAAATGGAACAAGAGAGAAGCGGTTGTTTTTGAAAGTGGTTGAATATTTTAGAAAAAATTATTAACGTATGTGAACCAATTTAAATTATATGAGACAAATTTTGTTTATTTAATTAATAAATGAAGAATAAGATTTTTTCGATACATTAAGTTTTTTTGTGGTAATAAAAAAAGAGGGATTCGTATACACTAATTTCCCTTACAGTAATAATTTAATAATATGAATTTCTTTTCACCTGAATACATTTTATTAAAAAAAATTAATTTAATGTTCAATTAGCTTGAACAGTGGCATAAGCCTACTTTTTCAAAAAATTAGTTAACGGTAATTTTAGTATGACATAAACATCATCTTACAAATATATATTTAAAAAGTGGACTTATACCACTTTCAAAAATAACAGCTTTAATATATTTTTTTTCCAGTATTGTTCGATCATTTTCAGTTTTTATATGCAGTTACTGCTTTCATATTCCTATTATTAGGTTGTGGTGGTCACCCAGCCTATACATTTAAATAAAAAGACGAATCACCCCCATCATGAATAATTTTTCCCTCGTAATGTTTTTACATGAAAAATAAATTTTTTAAGTAATTCAATTGAGAATGATAACATGAAAAAAACTTTTACTTGAAAACAATTTTTCACTTTTCGCCAAAAAATTTTTTTTTTAATTTTTGCTGGAGAATTGTTTTCAATTTGTTGGTACAATATTAATATAAGTACCGTCAATACGTTTCACCACAGCAGATATTCAAATTTTGCGATCAGCCGCATTATCAAAATTCCCCAGTTATTTTTTCTAAGGAAAACTTTGTTTTTTGGGAAAAAATTTCTTAATCAAAGAACTTTTTATGTTAAAAAAGGCAAAAATTTTATTAATAATAAAAGAAAAGGAAAAAGTAAAAGTCTGCCACTGAATTTTCATTGTAAGTCTACACACAGAAAAAAGATTTAATGGAAATCGATTACACTCACAAAATATTATTTATTATAACTTATATTTTGTTCTAATTATTATATTTTGACCCATTAGCAGATTATCATTATTTGTAACCATAAAATTATGTTCGCGAAGAAAATGCGGTTCTGACAACTTTAATATTGTTTGGTTGAACATATTATTAATTTAAAAAAAAATATACAGATTCTTTGAAGATAATACTTGATATACATGTAGAGGAATTAAATAAGAACCATACAAAACACCCTTGTCCTTTATTTCCATTAGTTGCCTGCTAAGCTAACGCAATCGTATCACTGAATTGAGAATAAAATCCGCATTTGTTAATCGATTTATGCCTTATTTTATTCTTGAGGTACTTAGCTCTCAAAAAAATGTGCAAAATAGAAAATTTTTGCTTTTCCTTTTTTTTTATTGCATTTTTAAACTGAAAAAAAAAAGAATTTTGCAAGAAAAAAATTTTTTCCTTCCAAAATTTTTTAATAATTACAAAACGATAAAATATATAATAGAAAAAAATTTTATGAAGTTAAATTAAATATAATTTTGTGACGCATTTTTTGGTGTTTTGTTTATGAAAATCGGATGAGTCGTTCTCGAGTTAGGCTGAAAAATGTCTTCGTACCTGACTAATTTAGGTGAAGAAAACTGCCACGTTCATAAAAAAAATCCCTACGTGACTTAGAAAAACCAAGAACGGCTTTGAGTTTGGCGCATCAAAATCCATATAGTTCATATAGTTTTGTTTAAAGGAGAGCCAAAAAGTAATTTTTTGCAGATCAGTGTAATTAATATGTAGCTGGAAAACGTAAGAAACTGAGAAGCGAGATAAATGAAGTTAACGAAAAGATAAGAAAAAAAATGTCACTTCTCAATTTCTCATCAACCTTCAGCTACCTGTGGAGTTAATCTTAGTTCGATACTTATTGAACTGCATCTTATAAAAATAAAATAAAATAAAATTTAAGCCTAAATCTTAATTAAATTTAAATAAAAGGCAAGAGCTGTGACGTGTAAGATTGGTCGTCAATTATAACCAACATTGCCGTTTTAGCCTTTTTAGGCTAGCTTTTTTCTTAGTCTTTTTTTATTTTCAAGATAACCTTAAATAGCCTTTTTCCTTTTTCGTAATTTTTTTGCGGATAGTGCGAAAAAAAATTTTTATAATTTTTTTTAAAAAAAGCAAACGGTAATTCTTGACGACAAAAGTTGTTTTCGCACTATCCGCAAATTTGTAATCAAAGGCAATACTCTTAGCTATTCAACGTATTAGAAATCAAGCCCATATGTTGAAAACTAAGCAAGCTATAACCAAAAAGATAAAAGGTAAAAGGCCACTTTTTAGTAGAACTGGTTACCTTTTTTGTCATAACTTGCTTAGTTTTCAAGAATTTTTATAAAAATCATAATTATTATTTTGAATTTTAAACCAACATTTTTTTTAACTTTTCTAGCCTTTTCAAAAAAACATTTTTTAATTATCACAAAATAAAAGAAGTCACTTTTATTTACTAAGATTATCTTACTTCTTGGTAATGACTTTGTTTTTTGCTTGTATGTGTCTAATCTCTTATCGAGTATGAAACATTTATCATGTCAGATGAAATTTTTTTTCTGTCTAATTTTCTAAACCAATAAAAATGAGACTGATTTATTGTTAATGTTCAACTTACAGACATTTGACAATAAAATCAGCTGATAGTCATGATTATACAAAAAACTTATTTCCCTTAAATATTTTTCCTTCTAAAAATTTTCTTATAAGAAAACAAAGAGAGACAGTCACGTGTGCAAGTTAGTAATAAAAACAAGCAAACACCCTTTTAATTCTTCTTATTTTATAGATAGACTAACGTATGTATGATGTTTACTTAAACAGAAATTGATCTATTTTCTATTGAATACCCAAATACAAATTCAGAAAAAAAAATATTAAAGCTCCTCACACTTGAGTAGTGTTGTTTGTTTTGTGCTAAAAATAATTTGGGAAGACGGTAAAGAGGGAGTATTTTTATACGATTTTCAGTTTTATTTCTTTTTAGATTACACACATTCACATGTGTTTTGTAGTGTCTTTAGACTTATTAGGATTTTTCTCTATTTTTGCTCCAACATGTTTAAAATACGTGTTTTTGGTCCATCTAACATGGTTGCATGTGCACGTCAAATTTTACTTACAAGAAAAAAACAGTCAGTGTGTATTGTCATGGGAATGAGACATTTCAGTATCATTGTGTTTCTGCCACACGAAACTTTTTATTTGCCATTTTTTCTGACATCAGTGTGAGTGTGTAAATTTGGTTTTGAAAGTGAGTGTTAAAATACTTTTACTGAATTTTACTTACATACATACGATTCGATTGAACAGTGGTTTTGAAAGTAGAAAAATACCTAATTAAAAAAAATTTTTTAGTTATAACAGGTAACTTTCACAGCCAGTAAAATGGAATGTTACTTTCTTCGTACGTACCAAAGAATGTTTTCCTTTAATTTAAATATTTTCTTTCTCTAAAAAAATATCTTAATATATAAAATTCGACTGTACGTGAGCTTGACTCATCCTAGACCAATTTAATTGAATTCCTGTGTATGCCTTGGAAGGCTTAGAATCACAAAACTGGCCCGCAGGAGGCACTGCAGTCGGTATTTGTCTTTTTTGTACTCTTTTTACCCGGTCTTGCAAGGTCCTTTACTCTATGTGTACGATTTCTTAGAGTAAGAAGATCGAATATAAAAAAATTTTATATTTTAGTCAAAACCCAACTTAAATGCTTGTGAAAATGAAAATGCTCCACTCAGCTTACCAACTTCTACACCGATTTGGCCAATTCTTTTATTATATTTATGTTCCGCATAAGCCAACTTATATTTTTCTAAGTTGGACCCAGCATATTAACCATTTGAAGCATAGCCGCGGTCAACATATATTTACATGAAATCATCTTTAAACATTGAATTATATAAATCGTTTTATCGACTCAAATAGAGCTTTCATTCATTTCTCTAAATTTAATTTGCTTTTTTTTTATCAAATCCGAAAGTTCTTAAAGAATTTAAATATTTGGATAGAAACTTAACGAAATTTGGGAATAATTTACTAAGGATTCAGAGTAGCGTCTGATGTAATTTTCCATATGGATATGGAGGGATTCTTAATACTTATTGCACCAAGTAAACAATGTTTGGATTTGCCATGAGAATATTAAATCCAACATAATCGGATATAATCACTAAAAAATATAAATTTTTTAAAGATTTTTTTTAATCTTTATCCTACACGAAACAAAAAATGATTTAAGAAAATACGCAAATGCGGCACAGCGTAAGTATGAGGTGATGAGAATTTCACTTCCAAATAATATATAAAATTAGAAGGCACTCACTATCGATCAAAATTTCAATATTATTTGAATGATTCGCAAAAAAAGGAATAATTTAAATTTTGATTTAAATTTTTTCAAACATTTTATTTGATTAAATATTGAATTTTTTGTACCACTGTTCAATATTAATGGAAAAAAGTATATATACCACCCCCCTACAATACGAAATAATACACTGAATTTAATACAATGGTATTTTATTACATCTATTGTAAAAAACATCCACTTGTATTCGTCACCCACTAGTACTCGAACTTTTTTTCAAGCGCACACGTACCTCAGTGTACATAAATGTGTATGAAAATTCAAAAGAGCTCCTTTTAAAATACCAACAACACAACACCATCACATCACCCGCACAGAAACATAATCACTTTATAAAAACCGAGAAAAAAACATATTTTTCAATTGAAAATTGAACTGGTTAACTAGTGAAGGAAACACAGACAGACAGATATATAGACGGGCAGGACAGTCTCCTGAGCAAACTGGCTGGCCAACACATACATAAATAAATTTATTTGAATATGTGTTTGTATGCATGTGACTAGACAGATAAGGAGACTAAAAAAGGTTACAATGAAAAAGAATCGTGCGTACGCCTTATATTCTTCTCGTATGTATTGATTTCCCCTACAAATGTTATGATTCACTTAACACAAGTGACATTAATGTTGCACAAGTGAAAGCTTGAGGTAGAAAAATGTCTTACAATGAAGGTGTAACTAGATTTGCGAAGCTTCAATTTGTAGGGTTAGCTCACTTGGCTTAAGAAACACTTACAACTAACAAACAACTTTGGTAGTGACCTTAGCCTTTTCTGCTTTCAAACAAAAATTTAGTTGTGTTACACACATTTTTTCTGAAGCAGTAAATTTGTTACTCACATGTATTATTTTTGTCTAAACATGAAATGCTTCTAGCATTTTAATTTAGGTTTAGCTAAACTCAGAACTTGGTAGCAAAAAATTCAAAAAAATTCAAAAAAATTTTAAAAAATTTTTAAGAACTGAAGTCACTTTATATGGAGCAGCTTCAATTCAAATTGTATAATTAAGAATGTGTTATTTAACACTTGCCTGTAAATTTTATAGGAGAAGTAGTCAAAAAATGATTTGTCTTTCAAAGAAATTTTCTAGACATAATTGATCACATCGATCGTCATTGAATGCTACAATTTATGTAATAAAATGAACCACATGGTTGAGGGTATCTTATAAATATGCCATCATCCTTGGTGGTCAATTAGAATTTCAAGATTTTGCTTTAAATAATGTTGTGCTATGATAAAGGCATCTGCACTTACCACCTTGTATTAACCCTACAATAACAGTGACCAGCATTGCCATTTTAGTCTTTTTTAGCCTTTTTTCTCGCACTTAGCTTTGAAATTTATGATTTAGCTTCTAGCTTTTTCCCCAGCCTTTCTTCAATTTCAAAATAGCCTTAAATAGAATTTTTTATTTTTTTAAGTTTTGGAAAAATTAAACCAAATCACCCATAAAGAAACTAAGGCCGAAGACAATTCCTGAACAAAAAATTTGTTGTATAAACTTGAGTTGGATTAAATTTATATTTAGTCTGCATAATGTTCAGTTAAGTTGCTGTTATTTTTAAAATCAACTAAAATAACATTTTGCATAAAATTTTGATTTGTGCGGATTATACGAAAAAAATTTTTTTCATTAAAAAAAAACAAAGGGTTACCTTTTTAATCATAACTTGCTAAGCTTTCCATATATCGACTTGAATTCTCTTACGTTGCATAGCTAAACGTATTGGCTTTAATTGCAAATTTTTTTTCTTGAGAAAAAAAAAGTTATGACCAAAAAGGAAAGCATGTTTAAGCAACCTTATTTTCTTTAGTTTTTATCATTGTATGTTCTCTTTTTGATTTTTTATAAAAATCATAACATTTTCATAGCTTTTTTTTCAAGAGTGATTTAGCTTTTACCAGCCTTTTTTAGAGAAATTTAGCTTATTCTTTGAGTTGATAGAAATATCTATCACAGCGTAGAAGAAAGTTTCTATTAATTTCTTGAAAGTATTGTGAAAAATGTGATATAAAATTTGTGTGCGTGTGATTTTGTATCTCACTCTGAAGATGTAAAAGTATTAGTAAAAGTTTCTATCACATATTTCTCGAAGTTAAATTCTCTAAAAAGATCCTCTAATTAATTGCCATGAACTCAGATAGGTCGTTCATAAATTGTGCATTTGAAAACTTTGTGAATCGAGGGCAGAAGAGCTAAAAGTCACAGTACAAATTACAGACTCCTCCTCGCTCTAGGGTGCCTGCATTGAGAAAAAATAACTTTGGTTGTGAGAACTAAATTTGTTTCCAATCAAAAATACAGTTGTGATAGTCGACTTTTTTTAACAGTCACAATAAAAAATCAGTCTTACAGCTAGAAATATTTTTACTAGAATTTATTTTTGAATTGTAGTATCGCACTGTGGTTGCTGCAACTAAAAAATTCGATTATCACAACCGAATTTTTGATGGAAAAGAAATTTAGGTCTCAACTAAGCCAGAATGTGAAGTGTTATATATGAAAGTGTTATAAGTCCACTTAAAACAAATCTGAGTTAAAGATAATTTTAGTAAGATAAGGACACCATCTAACTAGAATTATAGCTGACTACTTAAAAAAAAATGTGGACTTGTATCACTTTCAAATGTAACAACTCATGTGTCACAGCCACAAGCCTTATGCTCTTATCCAAAAAAAAAAAAAAAAAAAAAAAAAATTAACGTATACTTTAAAGTAAAATTTAAAAAAAAAATTATAGTTAACGTTAACATTAAAGTCTACGTTATTTTTTTTGGGAAATAATATTTAAAATAAGGACGCTTGTACTCATATGAAAGTTACAGTTAAAGTTAACTGCAGGAGCATCATTGATTTGGACAAAATAAGAATTGACATATTTCGTAATTTAATTTGGCAAAAACGGTCATAAAACCAACACATTTTTATTTGAGTGGCCAAGTAAAATTGGCGACTTGAGACTCGAGCGTGTGTGTGTTGATGCAGGGGGGTTGATGACGATAATGGATTTTGGCAGCAAATATTTATGGTGGTGGTGGTGGTGGTAGTGATGTAACTAAAGCTGTGTTTTTTTTATAACGCCTACCTAGTAATTGTAACATTTCCTGAAATCACTCCTTTTTTACTTGTAGTTGTAAAAGTGCAAATTGCAAAATGATGCAGGGTTTGTTTTCTTTTGATTTTACTTAAGGGTAAAAAGTTTAGCAAGAGGGTGCTCTAGGGTTAGTCTATCGTTGTGGATCAAATTATTTATAACAAAAACATGTTCAACTTAAGACAGTCAATCTTTATATTGCTTAGCTTTTGTTTTTGTAATTTTTTTGCTTTTGCCAGTAAGAAGTTTATTTGCTGTAATAAGAAAAGAAATAGCAAAAACATACTAAGCAGGAAAATAAATTTCAACATGTTGAGAAAGAAAAAAATAAAAGTTTGTATTTGAACAATGAAATTTAATGAAAGTTTGTTTATTAAACAAATATGTATTTCGAAAATTTACCAACAACTAAATGAATTATAATGAAATGAAGCGAAAGTAAAGTAAGAAATAAAATACACAGAAACACATGCATACTTATGAGATTTATGTTTGTATTTGTTTATATAAAATATAAACTGCTAAGCAGGATTATTTTTGGCTGCAGCTAAGTAGTTACTTTAGTTACAACTCTTACATTTTGAAAACGTTTCCACTTAATCTCATTATATAAATTGTAATGAGAACAAAGTCCAGTTTAAGCCCCCTACACCTTCCCATGCTTCCTTAGTAGAGATTAAAATTGAACATTTTAATTTTAGACTTTAAACTGCCAATAATTTATGAAAAGACATTAAGAGTTTCATTATAGCCTCAAGAGCTTTTTGTAATTAAAAATAAACATTTCAGGCAATTGATACATAATTTAAATTTATCAATCAAAAACTACACAAAGTGGTCCTTTAGGCCTCTTCAAATATATTTGTAAATTAAATGCGGTGGAATACAGCATGCATGCATGTACAAGCATGTAACAAAAACAGTCAAGACCATAATAATAAAACGATTTATTAATGTTAATTAAAAGCCTGTCAGTCACCACACAAAACTATTTATTACTTCATTTTGCTCTAAAGCAAAACTTGAATTTAATAATTCAAAAACAGCAAAAGAGATGAAACAAATAATTTTGTTTCCTTTTTCTTTTTTTATTTTCATTTTAAAACTGAAACGGCAAAGCTTTTAAGATACTTTTTTTTGTAGTTATTATGGCACCACAGTGATTTAAACATTAACATGTTTTCAATTTAGTGATAAACGGGACACATACTCACTCTCCCTTGTCTAGTCGTACATATCGTCCTGCACAAAAATTCATAAAAGCCTTAAGGTGCATTTAAAAAAATTAAAAAAATTTTTTTAACTCAAGCTTCATTTGAAAAATGTAATTTTTTTAATTTTAAAATTAACAAATTTTGCATCATTATCATTAAAAAAATAGTATGTGAATTTTTTGTAACTTAAGGCTTTTTTAAAATCATCATAATGTAAAGAAAAATATCGAATTTAATTTTTTAACTTGGGCCTTTTTTTGAAATCATATTTATATTTCCACTTTAATGATAAAGAATTTCCCATCATAAATATTAAAAAGTGGAATTAGAATTTTTTTGCAACTTAAGGCTTTTTTAAAATCATATAACGATATGTAACTTAATGCTACATATTTTGAACATAAAAACTTATTGTTATAACAACAATAATAATAAAATAATATGAAGCAAATAAAATGAAAGGACTTTGAAATAATATTTATAAACACAAATATCCTACTGCAAACAAAATATTTAATGAGTTTTTAAAGCCATTTTATGAGCACAATATTTAACTACAAAACAGTTAGACAGCCAGCCAGTCAGCCACTCTGTTATACAATAAGATGTTGTTGTGTGTTTGTGGCTTATTAACTAAAGATTTTCTAGCTGACTCTATTTGAATTTAGGGTCTCAGAGTTCAAAAAGGGATAATATTATTTGTAAAATTAAAATTTATGCAGATTGTATAATAAAACACTGAAAAACATGTCCCTAGCAAACACAAAAATTGAGTGAAATATTAAAAAAAACAAGAAAACTTCAGGCATAAATAATAACTTTTAAATTACTTAAATTAGATTTGCAAATTTAAAAGATCTTTCGAACTTTAAAAGCGGTATTATTTGTCATTTATTCAGACTGTTTTGCCAAATTGTTATTATCAAAAAAAGTGTTTAATTTTTTAAACTCTTCAATAATTAAAAAAAGAGATTAATTGCATTATTAAATAATGAAACTTTAGTTCACAATTAAAATTCTTCTGCTGACTTCTCAAACATTAAGTGAATCCATAAATAATTTCACAATATTTTCGTTTCTCTTTTAAAAAGGAAAAAGTTGTAACACAACATAATTTATTATTATAGCAGCCAGTAAAATGATGTTTAAAATTTCCATATGAGCTTTTAATGGTGTTTTTTAAACTTTGTAAAATATTTATTTGCAACATAAAATTTTAACCACACAAATAAAGTTACTCCAACACAGCCGCAACCTCATAAATTAATTTGTTACAACACTTAATCACATTTTCACACATGTACCTAAACGATAAAGTATCACGAATGAGCAAACAAACCTCAAAAAATTACATCAAATGGGGAAAAAAACAATTAAGAACCGTTTAGACTTTTTGAAGCTCCGGAAATGATTGCAAACGTTAATTACTGAAAAAATTTTCAAGAAAATATTGTGGCTGAATTCACTTACCCGTTTCGAAGTTGTAGCTCTCTCTTTATGGGGACAAAAAATTTTTTAGACAAAGAATTTGTTCAAACAAAATATTTGTTCGAAGAAAAATTTCTTGTTTAAAAATATTTTGTTTGGAAGAATAATATTGTGCAAATAAAAATAAAGAAAAATTTTGTGCAAATAAAATATTTCTTATTACGAAAAATTTTGTTAGGACCAAGTTGATAAATTCAGCCTAAACTACCACTAAAATTCTTCTTATGTCGAATACTTGCATCATACAATAAACACAAAAACGTTATAACTTTTTATTGAAGAAAAAGCAGTCTTTTTGAATTTTTTTGTGGTCTTGCTGCCAAAAACATAAATAGATAAAACTATTTCACAAATTAAATTATTGCTAAGAGTGTACAAATATGATAAGCTAACCGCAAAACTTTAAATACAACTTAAGCATTTACAACCATGTAAACCTTGTATTTGCTGTTGTAAATAAATCCCACAAAAAGCATAATTTACAAGTGTGTGCTCCTTTATTTCTTATTACATTTTATTGTACAAAACATAAAAAAAAAATTAAAAATGTACTAAATCAACTGCAATGAAAAACCTCAACCTTGAATACGAGCCCATGCATATAAAGTAGAATTCATTCATAAATGAAGATGAGCTAAAACACTTCTCATTTTGACGAGTGGAGGAGTGAGTACAATAAAAAAATTTTCATGTTAAGAGGAGTAACACACAACATAAGTGTCATTTGCATTATTGTAGTGGTTGTGGCAAAAGTTAAGTTTTTCACTACTTGTAGTTTATTTTTCGTCTTTTTATATACTTCACTGTAGGTAATGGGTAAGAAGAGTATATATATTATAAGTTTGTGTTTCCGTTTGTAATTTCTGCAATGTTCAGCTGCCACTCTACAAAGTATATGTGTGTAGTCGTTGAAATCAACTTTCTCAAGTCCATAGTCAACGTAAAGAAAAATTTTGTATACAAATCTGGCAGTCGTTTCTGCCTTCAAGTATTTTTTAAAATTCAATTTGATCGGTTAATAAATGACGGAGCTATAACTCAAAAAACGCGACTACCTTTATTTTTCACCATTTTTCTGAGTGGTATTTTTGGCCATTTTATCTAAACTACAAAGCGAACAAGGAAAAATGTAGTTCTCAGTTTCTCCTGAAATAATATTATCAATCATATTATCTGTTAAAAAAATCAGAAGAATAGGTTCAAAAATGTTCGAAAAAAATCTAAAATACAACTGTAATGTTAGCTTTTCATTAATTTCTGCTTTCCTTTTTTATGGAAATTTTTAAGATATACATGTGAGTAATGCTTGAGCACACAATTACGAAACCAATTAATCGGTTTTATACAAACAAATGTATGTGTGTAAAGCTACGGTCACATTACACAAACATTTGTCGAAATAAGCTACTTTTTGGCAAATATTTTTATAGTCTAACATGACTTAAAATTATTAAAAATAATATAATAAATCAAGTATGTTGTGCTTTAATAAAAATTTTAATTAATCTAAGCAAATATTTCTTCAAAATATGTAAATGTATGTGTAGATAATGTAGTACATAGTTATGCTTATTTCCACAAGTATTTGTTTAATGTGACCGTAGCTTTAGTCTTTTAAATGCTAGGTACACACCATGTTTCATATGAAAATATTTTAATATTTTCTGGTGGTTTAATTGTTGGTTGCAGTGTTTATATCAAAATATGCAACCTGAACGAAAAACATGCTACATAGTCTATACCTAGTATAATTAAACTACGAATACAGAAATGTTATTGAAAGATAAGTATTTTTTGACTATTGCTTTTAATTTGAAATTCTTTATTTGATATTAAATATTTAATTAAATCTATTTGGTTTAGAAAATGTTTACAAACATTTTAAATTAAATTAAATTTAGTTTAATTTATTTTGTATTCTTCTGTGCTGTTAATACGAAAAGAACCATTTAATCGTCTACAAAAATTTTATGAAGAACAAAATAAAATATTTTAAAAAGTTTTTCGGTAAAATTTAAATTCAAATTTCTTAGAAGTTCCTTTTTTTATATATAAAAATTTATTTTCAAAGAACGTATTTTATCGTTAATGTCTCTTTAAATTGAATTTCTTTAATTGAAATTAATTTACTATTTTAGGGTTAAAAAATAGGTATTTAAAAGGAAGTTATTTAAATCAATATTGGCCATGTCATTAAAAATCTTATTTATAATTTTTTTTTTTTTTTGGAAAATTTAGAATGTGCACAACTAAAAGTATGACTATTTCACTGCAACAGTGAAGGGTATGTAAGACTCGGTACCACCGATTTTAGCTTGTTTTCTTTGTAATATTTTTGCTTATTCACAGCGTCCTATTACCCACCTAAGGGGGCAGTTACTTTCATTAAAACTTTATGTTGTTGTGAAAATCTTATTATTGTAGTTGTTGTGGGTTGATTTTGTAAGTTGAAATAGCATCTACTTATTATTAAAGCTTGTACAGCAACTTCACTAGCTCTTCTACATTATGATTTCTCTCAAAATGAGTGATGAAGTTAAAGTTGCACTTAAGCAACAGACTTTTTAAGGAATAAAATCTAAAAAAAACCTTTTTTAAGTTTAATCATTATATAATTATTTATTGCAATTATTAGATTTTTATAAATTTTATAATCATAAATATTTTTCAAACTTAATAAATAGAAATTTCTTTTTATTTTCCAACATTTCGACTTTTCTTTGGATGTCGTTTTCTTCTCTTATATTTATGTACAACAACAAATCAACTGTTATTTGCGAAAGTGCTACAAGAAAAACTTGTTTACGGTAATTTTAGTTTATTTGACAAAATTATGTACACAAAAAATTCCTGTTCTCTAATTATAAAACCTTATCTTGTTGTGTATGGAGACAGTAAATAAATAAATGAATTTAGTGAAATTGTGTCGGTTTTTGAAAAATTAGACTTATACCACTTTAAAAAAAGAGCTCAAATATCGGTTGGCTTTAGCGATTTGAATTGCAAGATTTGCTGACTCCCCCAGAAATAGGAATAAGATAATTGACTTCATTCAAGGCCTCAACTTATGAACTAAAAAAACAAGTTCCACAGGGTCACCATACAAAGGCTTAATCTATATTGGATAAAACTAATAAGTCTGTTTATAAACTTTGTTTAATTTAAATTTTAATAGAAAAAAGAGTTAATGAAAAACCAAAAACTGATACCAAGCGGTACATAAGATATCAGCGTACAGAATACCATTGCGATCACAGAAAGTTTGAAGGAATTACTTGGCCTGACCCAGTCACAGGATTCATTACTGGACAATGCTGAGTATTGAAACACTTGGAAAATATGACAATCAGTCAAAATGACCTCAACAGGTTATATAACGAAGATGAAGAGCACATATTGTGTCTCTGCAATAGTCTAATTAGGACCCGTTTTCGTTATTTAGGCATCACTACCTACAACCGCTGCACATTGTGGACAAATCGCCCAAGAAAAACTTTGAATTATTATTAAATACTACAGGGAGAATATTATAGTGTAATTAAATATAATTAAATTTAAATGAGAAAATAATTCTAGCTTCTTATTTAGGTTTTTTAATATACCTTTAAAATTGTGAAAAAGAATTTGCTTAAGATAAAAATATACAAATGTTTTCTTCTGATAAAAAATTTTGTTCGAACAAAACATTTGTTGGGACAAAAAAATTGTTCGGACAAAAAATTTGTTAAAAAAAAATTTACGGACAAAATTAAAATAAGAAATTTATTTTGTTTAGAAAATAATCCATTAAAATTGTAGTGTCTATTTTGGCCGCAGTGCCCAGGTGACTTGTTCCCGCTTCTCATTGTAATTCTAAGCAATACAAATCGTATAATTGATTTTTATAATTATAAAAAATTTTTAAATTTTTTTAATATAAATCTTGATTATCTGAAAATAAATAAATAAATAAATATTTTTTAAGCTTTTAAGTCATTTAATATATTTGAATTATTATTAAATTAATTTCCAATATTTCGACACGTCTTCGTGTGTTTTTCTCAAGGAAAATAATTGTTTAATTTAATTAAAAATTTTTTTTGTTAGTTTTATTTTTGACCTTTTTCTATTAAATAATATGACTACTTTATTAAGCTTGAGGTCTTATTTTAAAAAATTTATTTTTGTATAGATATTTCGCTCCAATTTGAGTAGCTTCTTTAGGATATAATTATAAAATATAAAATATCGATATAAAAATAAATTTTTTTAAAATAAGACCTCAAGCTTAATAAAGTAGTCATATTATTTAATTTAAGATTTTGTACCGTTTTTCAAAAATAGTTCCATCTAAATGAAATAATACTTTGCCATCTTTTTAAAAGGAAATTTTGTTATGAAACATAATTATAGCTACACAAACAACTTAGAAGGACTTTAACATGTTTTTCTCATACTTTAGTGGTAAAGTGCTGTCATAAATATACACACAGGCACACAAACAAACACATATGCAGAGTATGCAAGTATAAGTAGCTCATGTTATACGTAGTAGTTAGTTGCCTTTTATATAAATTTTTAGCTGGTATCACCATATATATGCGAGGTGTGTTCAATAAATAAAATAAAATTTGTTATCAGCTGATGTATTAGCCATCTTTATAATATATAGCAACAAAATGTAATTGACTACCCTTGCGTATATAGTAAATGTGGCTCAAAAGTGCCCAATACAAAAATTTATTATAGTAAACGAATTTTGTTTTCAACAAAAGTAAAACAAATGAAAATGATGTTATACACGGCTATACACTTGTGTTTTGATTTTAGAAGTCTATAACCAGAAGAAATTATTGCGCTGCTTATGATATCTGATTTAGAAGATGAAACACCAAATGATACAACAAGTGAAGATGAAGAAAATCTTGTTTCTGAAGTTGAATCTATTTATGATTTCAGTTTAGCGTCAAGCGCAGAAGTAGAAAAAGACTGCGGAAGTGGTGATAGAACTAAAATATGTCAGAAAATATATGTGGTCAAAAGCATCCGAATATCAGGGAGAATGTTATGAACCTGATTTAACTTGTTCTGACAGCATAAAAACATTAACTGGCTTATACCGCTCTTCTGGCATCCTTATTTGATGATCATAAAAGGCTACCATTATTCAACTCAACAAGATTTGCTAAAAATTCAAAATATATTATGAGTGCTACGATTTGATAAAAAGTCTGAGAGAACCAATGACAAACTAGCAATAAGTTATCTTCTTTTAGAGATTTTTGATCAGTTGGGAATAAAATTTACGAAATATTTTCAATCAAGGTGAATGTAGTTAGTAACATATTGAAGATATTCTCAGAGCCAGAAAGTGTGGTTTCAAAATCTGGGCACTGTGCGATGCTGAAACAAGCTATGCTTGGTCAATACAAGTATCCACTGGTAAATATATAAATTGCATTCCCTAGAAGAATCGGAGGCAATGCCTTGTTTTAGAGTTATATGGTCCGGCCCTAAGGCATTGTAATGTTACAAAGACCATTTGTTTTTTTCATACAATTCGAGTAACTTTGGAGTAGAGCTGTTCCTTTCTGGACTAGGCTAATTTTTTATGATAAAAATAAAGACTTTTTTTGTGAATACATTAACGGCCAGGCCCCGCCGTAAAATTGGTTATATTTATTGAACGCACCTCATACAAAATGTTTACACATTCACTTATTAAAACAAGAGAAAATATTTTTTGTTATGGCTGTTGTTGACATTTGGTTGTGACTTGAAAATATCTTTTTAATAGGGCCAAAACTACAACAAACTACTACATACATTACACAGCATGTGTACATAAAACTTACTATCACTAACAATATTTATAGAAGGACAAAAGGACTTCATAATTAGGTTTATCAACATAATCATCATCATCCTTTTATATTCATACTTGTATGTGAGTATGTTAATCAGTTTTTAGTTTCTGATCGTAAAGACGTACATTCATACATAAATTTTCTTAGAAACAAAAAATTATTTGGGCGTTTGTCTTGCTTTTATGCATGTTTTGGTTTTTAGAAAATATTTTCAAATGCCATGGAATATGTCAACTGATTTGAGGTTGATGAGACTGATGATGATGATGACATTTACTGTCTTAACGTTTCGTTTAACTCTATATGATGTTATTTTCCTATTAGACAAATAAAGCTAATGAATATTGTGGTGTAATAAGAATAATAATGATTTTTGTTACCATTTTGACAAGATAATAATGATGTAGGTATTAAAACTAAACATTTGTTGGTTGGAAATGAACATTAAAGTAGCATACTTCTTTGTATTACATAAAAATTGATATTAATTGTTGGGTTAAAGAAGATAACAAATTTAACTTTATCACTGTAAATATATTTTCAAGTGATTTATTAAAAACAAATAGCTTAACTTAGCAAAATATTACAGTGTAATGAAATTTAAATGAGAAAATTCTATTTAGCTTCCTATTTAGGTTTTTTAATAGACCTTTAAAATTGTGAAAAAGAATTTGTTTAAGATAAAAATATACAAAAAAATTTGTTGGAACAAAAAAATTTTTTCAGACAAAAAATTTGTTGGGATAAAAAAATTTGTTCGGACAAAACATTTGTTAAAACAAAAAATATTTTCGGACAAATTTAAAATAAGAAATTTAGTTTGTTTAGAAAATAATCCATTAAAATTTTGAAAAACATTTTATTTAAGATTAAAACACAAATATTTCTGCTGATAAAAAATTTGTGTGAGTAAAAATTTTGTTCGGACAAAGTATCAGTGTGAACAAAAAATTATTGCGGACAATTATAAAATAATTCTTCAGTCGAAAATTTGTGCTGTCAAAAGTTTTGTTCGGACAAAAAATTTGTTGAGACAAAAAAAATTTCGGACAAAAAATTTTTTCAGACAAAAATTTAGTGCCAACAAAAAATATGTGCACACTATTATAAAATAATTCTTGTTTCAATTGTTTAGAAAATAATGCTTTACAATTTAGAAAAACAACGATTCATAATCATAAAAAAGTAATATTTTATTAAGAGCTGACTTTTGTTCGCAAGAATTTTATAAACCTAAAATTATTATTGAAAGGATACCAACTATGTGACTATGATTATGGCCCAATTTGTTTAAGATGAAAACATACAAACATTTTCCACGGTCGAAAATTTGTGCGGTCAATTATAAAATTAATCTTGTTTCTTATTTAGGTTGATTAGAAAATACTTCGTTAAAATTTTGAAAAACACTTTGTTTAAGATAAAAACATACAAACATACTTCAAAATAGCTTCTTACTCCATGAAAAAATTTACTTTTGGGCTTGAAAAACTTTTGCTAAAAACACATTTCATCTAACTTAAAAAAATTAAAAAAAAAAAAAACATAAAAACTTGTTTAAAAAAATATGTTAAAATAATGACCACCGTAAGCACCTTTCTTTACAAAGTACAAAAACAAAATAAAAAAAGTTAATGTTCAACAGGACGATAATAATATTCGACATGGTGCTTAACTACAGGCCCACCATCATACAAAAATATTTATCTCATATAAGAATTGAAATACATACCGTGGCAAAAACCACAAAAAGCAAAAAGAAACTTTTTCAGCTAAAACTTTTTTGTGGTTAATCAAATGAGGGAGAAACAAAATCTTTAACAAGCTTTACTAAATCACCTTTTTAGTACATAGAAGGCGGGCTCAACAGGGTGGGTATTTGGTTGGTCGATGGCTATGAAAAAGGCTGTACAACAACAGTTTTGTTTCAGCAAATAATCCTTAATGATAATCAAATAAAGCAACAATAACAATCAAAAGCAAACAAGCAAAATAGACAGAGGATATCCTATGAACTAGCATACACGAAAGTCCTAATAAATATAATTTTTTTTTATAATTGCGCTTCTGCAATCTCATCCACCTTAAACCTAAGCTTTTATTTCATTTTAACCTAAATCTATTTTGGGTGGTTGAGGAAGAAGAGAGGAGAGATAAACGGCTGTTGGCAAACTAAAAGTGTTTTAATTTTTGTGATTAAACTTTTAAAAGAGCAAATCAACGAAATGAAAAAAAGTTTCACTTAAAGTTTTTTGCAACATGCCTTTTTAAAGATTTAAAAAAGGTGAAAGAAAAAAATTTTACAGCATTTTATAATAAGAAAATAGAATAATAAAGGCAACACACGGAATTAAATACACACAATGGTGAAAATGGGGAAAAAGTGAAAGTTAGTACGTACGCACGTACAAACTTATGTATAATACTTATACCTTAAAGGCATTTACGTTGTGTACTTAACAACACAAAATTTTCAAATGCTCTATAAGTATTTTTTTAATCAAAGCTTAAAAAACATTTAATAAACTTTTGCCTGCTGCCATCTAATATCCACTTGTAATATTCATTTAATATTTTATTTAGTTTGTAGTTAGTTTAGTAGCAGTTAGTTGCCTTACCAAGCCTGCTCAGTCTAGACTCTAGGCCATTTTGTTTGTATACAAAAAATAAAAACAGAAAACTCTTTAAAGTATGTTTGTTTTCATTTACAAAACACAAATCCTCTACTTTATTAGAGAACGATAGAAAAAAATTAGCAAAAGCAAGTTTATTTAATTTTGTTGTCTTTTTCTTTTTAAAATTCTACTTTTGAACAATTTCTAAAGGCTGCTTTTCTTTATTTTCTTTTTAATAAGAACTTTTACTTTAAAGTTTAAACACATGTTGTTTGTTTGTGTGTGTGCGTAACTGAGTATTAGTTGGGATAATAGGATTATTGTAATTGTTGTAAATTGACGATTATGTTTTTTTTTTTTCAAAATAAACACTTTTGCATGTGTGTGTAATGTTGTCTTGTCATTGCTTTGTGTCAGATTTTCAAAAATATTTTGATTATATTTTCATGTATGAATGAATACAGCCCAAGCAAATCGAGATTATGTTCCTTTAAGTATTTTTAAAACAGCAAGGAAAAAATAAAAAACTTAATTTACTTTAGAATCATGAATTTAATGTGGAATATACTCGTATCTGAATTCATTTATGTACATAATAAAATTTTTGATTTGTAATAAATTGTAATTAAAATTTCAATTGAATATTTGGAAACATTTTACACAAAAAAATATTATTTAAAATAGATGGTTTTGCAAAATCAACAATGATTTTTCGTTTTACATTATTTTTACGTATTTAAAGTTTTTAATTTTATCTTTATCTAGATGTGTTTGCCCGGCCCTGTCCTGTCCTTTATTACGTGAGTCAGTATAATTATAGTATAGAGAGTGTATGTACTAATGGGCTGCACAAGCATACTTGAAAGCCACACATCACTACAAACATGTGTAATATTTTATATCAAAAAGTGCTTGTAAGCCATTCCAAGTATGCTTGTGCAGCCCTTTAGTATTTACCAACTTTAAGAGATATTCGTTTACAAATAGAATTTTAATTTATAAAAAATCCATCCAAATAAATACAGCCATTTACTACTTTCTCAAGTGGATTATGGTTTTGCTGACACTATTGGCAGAGGCGCCAACCAGAGTATCAAATAAAATTATTTCAAAGCATATTTTCAGGCTTAAATCAAGTACGGGCACACATCTCTTTGAACAGTGGCGAGTGAAAATCGTTGAAAAAGTATAATAAAAATGGGTGTGGTGGAAAAATATAAGGGAACCTCCTTGAGGTATAGAGGATATATGTAAAAAATTTCAGACAAATCCATTTAAAAACAAAAATTTTCATAGCGAACTAACAGAGAGAAAAAAAATTATATTTAACAAAGCTGGAAGTGCACCCAAATATACTGGCCCGCAATATTTTGAACGAGAGAGGATACATTCGCTTGAAACGGAAGGATGTTGCTGCACTTGTTCGAACACAAGATAGATGAGAGATAGAGTATTTTGTTTAGCACTGGCTGGACTCAATAATTAATTTTTAGACTTTAAGATTTGAGTACTTATTGTTAGTTCAGAAAAATTTCTAAGATACAATAAATAAAAAAAAGAATCGAAAAAAAAATTTTATATAGAAGTTGGCCCTTAGTCAGTTTTATGATTCTCAGTAATACATATGAATAAAATTGTTTATTTTACTTTAACTTCCTGCAGCTTGGTGGGAATGATATCAGCTGTAAGAAGATCTTAATTATAATTGGCTCGCGGGTATGGAGCAATTCTAATTAAGTAAGTGTTATGGGATAAAGAAATAAACAAGAGAATTAATTTATTCTTATTAAGTTGTTGCTACAAGTTGTATGATACTTACAGGTTGATTGCAGGGTGTTATGGGCAACAAATCACTTTTATTTTGGGTTTATACACAGGTTATTTTTATTTTAATTTTAGGTTGATTTTCCTTATAATATAATAATTTTTTCTTTTACTTTTATTGACAATAAATGACTTCCTTTATTTAAATTAATAAATGATCTCCGTTATGTAAATTTTTACAAAAAAAGGGAGAGAAAAATTTGTGCCTTGTTGGCTCTTTAAGTGGTTTCTAAAGGATTACCTCAATTTAAACTTTAAATTTAACAATTAGCTGAGGGTTTTGTGAGAAATTGAGAAGCTACATTTTATCTTTTCTTTCAATTCAGTAATCTCGCTTCTCAATTTCTCACGTTTCTCAGTTACAATTCAATCGTTGGCCTACACAAAATAAACATTAAAGGAATTAATTCAATTTCAATGCTGAATAAAAAAAAATTACAAATAATATCCAATTGAATTTGGACAACATACTTTCTGTATTTCACATAATAATTCTTTTTTCTATTCTTAATAAATTTCAGACTCTCTCTTTCTCTTTCTCTTTCTCTTTCTCTTTCTCTTTCTCTTTCTCTTTCTCTTTCTTTTTCTCTCTCTCTCTTTCTCTCTCTCTCTCTCTCTCTCTCTCTCTCTATCAGATTGTGTAATAGAAATATGTTTCTGAAAAAAATGATATTTAAACCAAAACAAATGCCTCTATTATGGTTCACAATTTTTATAAAAATTTGGTGGTGTTTGAAAAATTGTCATTACTTTTCTCAGCTCAAATAATTTTGAAAATGAACAAAGCCAACAAATTAATGTAGCTCAGACTGACAATGCTAATTTTTCAAAAACTACCAAATTTTCATAAAAGTTGTGAGCCATCCTAGCAAGACTTAGTGCTAGCCTAGAAGTAATTTTATAAATACAGGGATAAGGAATCACTTACAACAGATTATTTATAAGGCATGCTTTTTGTTTGCGATAAGCCACCTAGAAGCTATAGTTTTAGCTGCCAAATAATGCTTATTTGTTTAATTCTATGATGCATTAAATTGATGTTCTATAGAAAAAAGAAAAAACTACTTGATATAATTTTATCGAATTTAATTCATAGCGCTAATAGGATTTAAACCAGTTAAGAAACATAAACTTGCCACTCAATCACAAAGCTCTGTTGAGTATGAAAGATTGAGTTTTTGTTTTTTGCTTTATTTGTCCCTATTTAGACGAAGAAACATTCAGAAGGGAAACATTTCGTTTGTAGGCTAATTACGGGTGGAGAAGAGAGAATTATTTTTGTGTTCGATACTCGGCGATACGCTTTGTTCACATATTCTTTGTTGATATTTGCTTTACTTTTCTTTTCTTTCATTGTTTTGTGTGCAAATAATAACAATAATAATGGAATGTTGCTGCGAACATGTTCGTCTGTGTGACCGCGAAAGAAAAAGCAAAAGAGAATTAAAGATGTTTTTCTTCCAAATATTTCCTCGTCTAAATAGGGACTTTAATGAAATAAATTCTGCTCAATAAATATAAGGAGTGCATAATGTGTGTGCGCAAATACACACGAAAGCAGACAGTCGGCAATGCACATATTTTACGTGTTGCCTTACATTAGTGCTTTTCGGAAGCAATAAATTAAAATTTTTTTATTCTTAGCAAGAGAGCATATGTTTTGAAGCTTACTGCCCTAAGCTTTTGCACCGCAAAATGCAATACGTTACTTCTAATCGACGCTATTACTTTTAAATCAAGATTTTAGAAAAAGATCGTCTAGAAAAAGTCCGTTTAGAGAAAGTTCTTTTTGAGTGATGTTTTGCCCTTAAAATAGCTATTTTTTATTAAGTAATTTTTTTTAAGTCTGTTTTGCACAGAATTTTTTTACTAAATTTACTTCGATTTTTTTCTACTTATCTTTTGTTTTTCAGTCGAAACGTCTCTTCACTAACTCGTTATTTGAAAGATTTTTTTCCCAAAAATAATACGCACACAAGCTCAATAACGTATAAAAATATGTAAACGATTAATGGTGTACGAGTATTTGAGTTTTCAATAAATAAAACTCCTGAAACGTTGAGCGCAAGATAAAAAAAAAGCGAAGGACATAAGACATACTATGCGGTTTTATTGTATTTTCTTGACCATTTAATAGCAATAGGCAAACCCTTAATAGTAGTACTTTCTGTTGCATACTTTTTCTTTAAAAAAAGTCCTTTTTTTCTTAGAAATTTTTTTCTCAAAAATGTTAAGTACTTATTTTCTTCATATTAAAGTACTCTTTTACACAGCTAAAATTATTTTTTTTTTTATTCTGAAACAATTTTTTTAAGTGCTGAATTTTACATAAAACATGTTGTGCTTCTGTAATTCAGCCGATCCACTTGTCTTCAAATTTTCTAAAAAAAAATTTTAAAATCAGTTTTCTTTATAAACATTTACTAGAGGACTTGCTTGATAGCTTGTAATAAACAAACAGCAAATTAGAGTTTTGTTTTGTATGAAAACAAATTATTTCAAAATAATGAGATTAAATTTTTACAACATGTTAATTTTTCACAAAGAGTACTGATAGAGCTACAATAAACTTCTTTGCTTTTAAAGGTGCTTTAAAAACACATATATTTCGGGAAAATTAAGAAAGACTGCTATTTTCAAACTTTAAACAAAACATTTCTTTATTATTTAAATGCACATAAATCAGAGTTTAATGTTTTGTCATGCAATAAAAAAATTAATGGATCACAGATTTATCTTCATGTACTAGTATTCTGATTAATGTGTCACCCATTGAAAAAAATTTTAAAACTGAAACTCAATCTTTTGAAGAAATTGACACAAGCAAAAATGCTAAAAAAACAAATAAAAATATCATTCTTTGTAAAAAATTACTCTGTTTATATGCTTGATTTCCAGCTTCATAATTTTTACCTTTAGGTTTAGTGGGCAAATAAAAAATTTTACAGACAACAAACAAGAAAGGGAGAAGCAGAGAAACAGGGGAGTTCTAGCGAAGTTGTAAAGAAAATACCTTAACAAAAATAAAAACAAAACTGTAAATGAAAAATGTTACACTTTAATTTTATGAAAAAAAAAAAACGAACCAACAACATTAAGACAAATTGAATTTCTTTTATGCTTTATGTGTGTTTTATGTATGTTTTGCTCTTTTATTTTATAAAATAAATAAACAACACCAACAAAACAAAAAAAAGCACGTGCAAAAATATAAAAAAATGTAAATAATCCAAAGCAAAGCAACCAAGCTGTAATGACACCCTCTATAGTTTTAAGGGCTCTATTGGCCGTATCCTGCCAAAGCCTTATTAAATTCAACCTCTGCACAACCCAACCCTCTTTTTAAATTTTATGAATTTATATGTGTATATTGCACAGCCTCATTCATAAAAAGTTATTTGATTTCGAAAAAAAAACAAACAGAAAACAAGGAAAACTAAGTAGAAATAACAAGAAAAAATTTTAATACGGGTGCGTTTGCATGTATGAGTATGTAATGCAAAGGAAAATATTTTTCTTTTTTCAAATTCCTTGAGGGGAACAACGTGAAATTGAAATATTTTCAAAACATATGGTGAAGAGAAAGTGAGATTTTATACATGAAAGCTTGAAAAAAGTAATAGAAACATTTAAATTTAAAGCATATGTAAAAGGGCATATTCCAAAATTCGGATTCGAGCTTCTGCTTTCAGTCTAATTTTTTTTTAAAGCATCGCTGAGTAGTGAAGCTTAGTAATAAGCCACTTGTTACACAAAATCATCGATTTGCTGCATGATTATACTCAAAAAATCATATGGTTAAGGCAACCATATTTTGGTGGAAACATATTATAGTATGATTAGATATTTGATTCTAATAATTATAAATGTGTTTTCTTACAAACATATTGCTCTATAATCATAATCATACTAAAGTATTTTTTTAAAAACGATTTTAAATTTATAAAATTATGAACAAGTCAGTTCTTAATAAAAGGGTACTTTTTTGTGACTATGATTGTGGTCCATTATTTTTAAGTGTAACAATAAAATCTGGCCGCTTTACTAAAAGTTTTTACAATATCCTAGTTCCAACACTTGAAATTAAAATAAAAAAAATTTTTTCTAAAAATAATCACTATTATTTTGTAAAAAAAATCAAAATAGAAAAATTCTTCAAAATCTGACAAGGACGGATGCAGTGATTGCAAAACAATAAGGTTTTAATAAGATACTCGTATAACCAAAAGTTAAACACAGATCACAAGCTAAAAAAAAAAGAAAAAAGTTGCTAAACGAAATCCAGGGCTTATAAAATTTATAATACCCTCAATGGAACAAAATCTGCATGTCTTCGACAATTATTAAGCAAAAAGAAATAATACAACACTTGTGTAAGTACCACAAGAAGAAGAATGGATGCTGGCTATAAAAGGTATTGTGCAATAAAATATCCAAAACGCCATGAAAATTTGACTACCGTTGCAATAAAAGGGGCAAGCATTCTTTACGATAAAGTGTTAACAAAATTCAACAACTGCCTTGTTCTGGACGATGAATCTTACCTCAAAATGGACTTAAAACAGCTGCGAGGTCAAAAATTTCATGTTGCAACGATGGCGATTTAAAATACAAACACACGAAAGGGGATAAATTTTATAAAAAAAAAATAATGATTTGGTAAGCAATTTGCAGTGGTTGTCTAAAAAGCACGTCTTTTATTGTCTCTTGAACAATGACAACAGAAATTTATGTAAAAAAATGCCTGCAGAAAATTTTGCTGCCTGTAATTAAGCGCCACTCTCCAGCAAAATTTTGGCTTCATTTAACATCTTGTCATTATTTCTAAGCTGCAATGGAGTGGTATCAAAGACATCAGGTCGATATAGTGGGAAAGAACTTGAACCTTCCTAACTGTTTACAGCTTCGGACAATTGAACAATACTGGACTCTTGTCAAAGGCACATTAAAAAAAAGTGGTACTTTTAATCCTGACGCCAAAAATGAGTTGAAAATTTGGAAGAAATATGCAGCGCAGGTAAATCAAAATGTGCAGAATATTTTCTGAAAAAAGTTAGTATTTATGAATAATAATTTTTTAATAACGTTTTTCTTTAATTACATATTAAATTGCTTAATCGATTAGATTTTTTGTGAACAGCACTTTGATATGATTGCAATTAACCAGATGTATTTTTAAATGAAGAATATTAAAAATATCTTTTAACTTCAATCACAGGTCAGGGCTAAAAAAATTGTTTATTTCAATTTGTTTACACAATTTTTATAAAAAGTCTTAAATTACATTTTTATATACCATTTTAATATCACTTTTTTAAAATAAAGTTTTCATGTTAACAAAAATTTTTTATTCTATTTATGGTGTAAGAAAACCAGGTGACATTGAGACGCCAGCTGAATCCTGCATGATTGAAGCTCGTTCTGTCAAAAACTAAAGAGAGATCAAAATCGGAAACAAATTTTTTGTTTCACTCTAGCACACTTCTTTATATGAACTACCGGAAATAATTTTTGACAGGAGGAGCCTCAAAAGCAATAACAAAATATATGGGCTTTTTGTAATGTTATTTTTGTATTTTTGAAGTTACCTGGTTTTATTGTACCATGATTCTATTAGTTTTTTCATGTCTGTCCATTAATTTTTATTTATTTATGTATTACATTCTCTGGCTGGTTCAATTTTCTTTCCAAATTTATTTGACTACATCAGGATTCGAACTGAGGCATATGCAGCTAAGAAGCATTCAGAAAGGAATTTTTAATAAAAAAAAATTTGTTTATAATAAATAAGCTCCATTTTGTAAAAAAAATAAATTAATTTTGAAGCATGAGTTTCTCAAAATATAATTTGAATAGAGATTTGTCTGACACACATTTCATAATTTTATTGCCAGTTTAATACACAAATTTACGGTTATTTAATGCCATCTCTCTACTTTTATCCTTCTATTCTTTTCTCTTTAATTATCTCTTATATCTTTCATTAATGTGCAATTTTTCTAATAACTTATTTTATTTTTCTTTTCAGGTTAGTCACAATATTCATACATCGATTTTACATACGGTGGGGGGTAAGTGCCATTTAGAGAAATATCAATTTGATATATTATAGTCCTTTGCATAAAAAATTATACAGACAAAAAATTCTATTCGAAACAAGAAGATTTCAGTACCTTTAAAATTTTATTTTCTTATGATGAAAGTATAAAATTGCCTTAAACTTATAATCAAACAACTCCATAAAAAAAAAGGTGGAAAGGTTTTCCGGTAAGAGTGCCTTTTTTCATTTCATGCTGCAATAAATTGATTTTTTTATTCACTGTGTGGCAAGTGTTCGTTATCAATCAATTCAACGGAAGGATCAAGGCTGCCAGAGCAGAATGTTGACACCCCCGCTTCATGTCTAGAGCATATTTTTGCGAAGAGCACAGACCAGATGGAGAGATGAACAGACGTACAATACGGTGCGGATGATCTGGCTAAGGCTAGATAGCAATCGCAGCAAAGATCTACGGGGACTCCAGAGAGATCAGTTGAAAGATGTGGTCGATATATTAACAGGCCACTACAATTTTGGCAACCATGCTAGGAAAATTGGTTTGCCATCGAATGACTACTGTATAAGTTGTTAAGACGAAGAGGAAGAAAAGACTCTATAACACCTTCTCTGCCGGTGTCCTGCCCTAGAGGAGTGGCGCAAGCTTTATCTTGGGGAGCGCCGCCTGCAGGATTTCAGCGCACTGTCGATTATAAGGGTTGGCATATTGTATGGCTTCCTTGGTTTAAGTCTTCTTTTTTCTGTCTTCCTATTTATTTCCTTTCACTTTCCTATCTATTGCTTCTCCCTCTTTACTTCCTCTTATACTGATATCATAAAGGAACCACATCAAAGGACCCAAGCGAGCGTAGTTTCTGTTTACTTATTTGGGCGCCCTGTGTAACCTAACATAACCTTATGAATTTGTTTCTCAAAGATTGCATGAGGATTTTCTGAGCCTCAAATTCGACAATTTTGTATATTAACGAAACCATTCAGATGGAATTGAGATTCATTGTAGAAGATGACTTTTTTTTCGAAAAATTGGCATTAACTTAACTGTGCTCCATTAAGCACCGAACAAATTTGTGTTGCGAATATTATGTTTCATACTTAATCGGAACATGTCTTTCACTACAATCTAATAATACAATCATAACTCTTTTAAAAAAAATACGTGTTTTTATTTTAAAATGAAAAAGCGCACTCTTACTGAGACCAGAAAATTTTTGTATAAAAGCTTTATTTATTTGTTCAAGCTTACAAAAGCAATTTTTATTACAGCATTTCTGTAAAATTTTTGTTTGAAATTGCCTCTGTGCACTGTTTATTGCTGCAATTTGACATTCACATTTAAATACCCTTCTTTTGATAGTTCTAAAATTAATGAATAGAAAACAAAAAAGAAAATAGAGAATACGAATAGATAAGTCGGTACCACTTTTCAATCTGATGTCCTCCTTTTTAAGTTAAGAATTCTTACATCACGCTATTTTCAGGTAGACATAATTGGCCTTCCTTTATTAATATCATTTAAAAGAAACAGTTCTCTCTCTAGCTTGCTACTTTATTTATTCGTGGTTGAGACCCAGCTTGTATTTGTAGAGACAAGTAAAAATTTTTCAGTTTTCAACACCTTATTTTCTACTACCAGTAATACCTTTTAAATTTTGTTACCTTAGAAAAATAGCACAGAGTTTTTCATTACCGATCTTCTGATTATTTTTTTTTTTGAATCTACCACCAAGTAAATGTAAAACGGATCATCTAAATTTAATTTTAAAAATCATAGGTCGAATTACGGTATTCGGTATCGCTCGAAATTTTTAATTTTAATTTTATTGCAATTTTGATTAATAACGACTGCCTTTATTTGGCTTCAAGTTCACTGTTGGTCATTTCAGTATACACTTGCTTATGTTGCCAAGCAACTTCAACGGTTTACGGATTTTTTTCTCATTGCTGTGTTGCAAGGAGACTGGTTGTCTCCTTGTGTTAATAAATAAATTGCCATGATTCATTAAAAAGTTTGTGTTTATCTTGTTTGTAATATTTTTCTTTTTCTGTAATACGTTCTTATAGAGTTTTAATGGTCTTTTTTTATAAAATGAGTCATGTGAAGAAAATCATTCTTTTCCCCCGTCTCATTTCTGAAATTTAATATTCTCAGTAAGTTTAGTGCAACTGCAAGTGAATGTTAAAAAAAAACTATTTACACAGAAAAAAAAAATTATGTGGAAATTTAAAATTTCAATTAAAATTTTTTTTTAAATTAAATTTTTAATAGAATCAATTAAATCATGTAAAATAATTTAAAGTTTAGTTGTAAAGCTTATCACATTAATAAAATATTAAATTGATTTAATGAGAAATTTAATCATTTATTTTAATAGTTGAGCTGAAGGCTTAAGATGCCATTACTCCCCCTTTTTTCTTCTTACCTTATAATTTATACTCGTAATTATAATTTAAGAGAAGTAATATTATAAATAAATAATAAAATATTTTAGTAACCCCGTAACTTCAAAAATATTTTCTCTTTTTAATTAACAAGTTATTTTTTTTTCTCAATTTCATACTTGATATTTTATAAAAATATTTAAAAAAAAAAATATAAAGAGTCTTGTTTTCATTAATATTTTTCACATAAAAATATTTAGTTTTTTCTCTTCAAAATAAAATTTAAATTTTTTTTTATCACAAATTGTAAGCTTTAAATGGCCCTCTTGTAAAAATATGAAGTAAATGAGCGATATTAAAAAAATTTTTCAATTAAAAAATTTTATTGGCGCATATCCTTTTTTTATGTAGAATTTTTTTTATATTTTTCTTGTATTTCAGGTTGGTTTTAGAAATTACTTGTATCCATTATTTTCCTATGGAGAATGAATTTCTATTTCGTCCTGTGATCTATTCACATGTTCCCGCAAAATGTCTTACTGCTGCAATTAAAAATGATGTTCTTCAACTGAAGCTTAATTTTTTTTTGTGTAATCTTTGGTAAATCTTTCAAATTTATTAAAGAGATTTGTTGCTTCTCCTTTAAAATTTGCTTAAACGCAACTTAGGGCTGATCAAAGCACCGTACTACAAGTTGAATTGATGGCAATAAGAAAAGCAGCAGACTAGCTGCGGTTCCATGAACTATTTGGCAGGAATATTCGCCTTTATACTGAGAGTCGAACCGCAATTAGGTAATTTGTGGGTGTCTATTCGCTATCCGATTTTGTCCGAGACTGGCAATCAGCCTTAAATATGATGGCAAAACATTCAAAGAAAATGTGCTTGTCAGCAAATGACTACCATAGAAGTTGTCTAGACTAGGAAGAGAAGGTAACTGTGGAACACCTTCTGTGCACATAGAAAAGAACTTCGATTGTTAGAACTTAATTCCATTCTAATCAAAAATTTATTTGCGATTAGCAAATTTTTTAGTTGTAGCAACTAGAAATCGTTAAGACAGATCAAAAATTAACTCTTGTTAAAAATATTTCAAGTTGTAAGATCGATTTTCTATTGTCAAGGTTAAATAATTTGACTGTCACAACTGAATTTTTGATTGGAAACAATTTTAGTTCTCACAAGCGAAGTTGTTTTTTCTGTGTGTCTTAAGCCTGGAGAATCACCACAAGCTTTACTTTGGTAAGCGCTACGTGCAGGATCTCACTGCGCTATCAACTATAGGGGTCGGAACCGTTTTCTTCTTCTTTTCCTACTATCTTCCAACTTCCTTTCATTCGTATACCTCCTATTCCTTTGACATATTTCTATTGCTACCCTTCTTCATTTTTCTCTTATACAGGTATCACAAAGGGACAACATCAAAAAACCCAAGTGAGCCACCTTCTGGGTTTTCTTATTAGAACGCCCTGTGCAACCTAACCAAACATAAGGGCCTTATGAATTTGTATGACATCTGACATTTTATTTTGATATAAAAAGAAACCTTTAACGGTCTTAGCAACATGTAGATGCATTTTTTTTTTGGGAACACAACAACTAGTTAATTTATCTTTAACACCAGAAAACAGCTTTGCTTGTGAAACTCTTATAGACCCAATTACCATTCAAACAATAAGTTGAGGTACTTAAAATTTGTATGAAGAATGATAATAGAAATTCTGTAAGTAAGCCCAAAAAAAATTATTAAAACCGTAATTCACTAACCTTTAGTTAACAAACGTAAGAGGCTTAGCCAATATGTGCCTAAACTTAAGCCAGTAAAGAGCATCAAAGCTATATTTTAGACTGCATTTTAACTAAAGCTCTTTGTCTCTTACAAACGAACTTGTTTTTCTCTGTCTAGACAATATTTTATTTGCCATTTTAAAGGCCACAAAATTATTATTTTTATTTTTGCAAAAGAATATTTTATATTTTTATTATTGTTATTATTTATTATTATTTGCTTTGTTTTGGCTATAAAATATTTTTTTATAGCAGAATGTGTTGTAGAACCATTTTAGATTTCAAAAAAAATTTGTTTGGGAGTACGCATGATGGTGGTGGCTGTACGATTTTTTATCATCTTTTTGTATGAATTAATATCCTTTGGGTGTTAAATTAAATTAAGTTCTTACTGATTGAATGTTAGTTGTACTGTCGGGAGTGCTGTGGAGTGGAGTACAATTCTTTTGTTCTCTTTTCTATTACAAAGTAAATCTCAAATAACTTGTGACATTAAGAAACTCTGCTGTGTGGTAAAGATTATGTTGGAGTATTTCTAATTGGATTATATTGACTGAAAGAAAGCTTAGACCAGCAAACAGGGAATTTATTAAAAATAAAAATGTAAAAGGAAATTTAGAAAATAACAATTTATTGAAAAACACTTTTAATGAAAAGAAGGATATACAGATTTTGTTTGCACTTTTGTGTTTGGTTACAAGCTTTTAAATAGTTGGCTTAGAAGTTTCGTAGAATTTTGAAATTAAGAAAAAATTTTTTTTTATATTTTAAACTAAATTTCTATTTAAATTAAAATTAACTTATAAAATAGTAACGTAATGCTTTAAAATTTTCTCTATTTTTTTTTTTACTTAACCTCATGGTAATAAGAGCAAATAATTTTTAGGTTAGGTTAGGTGGAACAAGGTGGCTTAGGGAAAAAGGGCAGGTGAATAATTATCAGAAGGCCTTCTGTAGAAGCTTTAAAACCTTTTTGATACATAATCTGTTCTGTAATATATTAAACAAGGACTTCACAAAAAGGTATATGGGAATGCTTATACACCCAGAGAAAAAATGACAACGGATGTTTGTCAAAGTGACCACAAACGTTGTCAATAGTGTATAAATCACATTTGTACGCACTTTGACAACGCTTGGTGTGATTTTAACAAGGCATTATTGTCAACATAGCGTTGGAGAATTGAGAACGTATGGTATCAAATTAACACCATATTGGGATCGAAATGACACTATACCGGTAATAAATAGACACCATTTGGTGTCAAAATTATACCATACGGTTGTTGAAATGACAACATACGTTGTCAATTTGACAACGATGGCTAATTGGTTGGAAATCTTAGAACATGTTGTTGTCAATTCCACAACGTTCGTCAACAAGTTGAAAACGTGCGTTGTCGGGATGGTGTGTAACAACCTTGTTGATTTCGCAACGAGATTATTGGTTCAGTGTACCTAATGAAAGTGTCATAAGAAGATCTTTTAATTAAAAAAATACTTACCGCCAAAACAGTTTTCCAGGTTTTAGTATCCTTGTGAAATATTTCCTTTTAACTAATAAAATCCTTCTTTGGGCTTAGAATATATTAAATGTGATAAACTCCTGTTACATTTATTTCTTAACTTTTATTTAATCTAATAATCCACTTAAGGGTTTTGGTTATAAAACATTTTTTATTTTTTGTTTTCTTAAACTTTATCACTGATAATGTCATCATAAAAATAAAACAAACAACCGTACAAAACGATTTACAAATTGCAACATGCTTGTTGCACAAACACTTATTTACATACTTGCTGCTATTTTACTATTAAAGAGTTACACATGTAAGGGTGAACAGAGAAATACACACACGAATTTTGCTCTCATATGCTTTATTCAAAATATTTTCATTTATGGACATAAATCACTTGTGTGAGTTTTACTGCCAAACACCCACTCAGGCACACGCAAACAGTTGCGGGTGGTAAAACAATAATAATAAATAGATGACGGCAGCAGATATTGCACTTTTGTTAATTTTAGTATAAAACATGTTTAAAATAGAAAAGGGATAAACATGAGAAATTTTTTTACAGCTTGTCGTAGATAATTTTTTTTTATAATAAAAAGCTATTAAAAAGCCATTAATTCAAAAAGGCAGTTAACAACATATTTGTTGTCGGTGTTTGTAATCATTTTATATTTTTTTACTGCTACTATCTCGGTTATTTTAATCATTGCACCACATTGTTTGGCTTTTTTTAATGTTATAGTAAAAAATGGGTTGATTTTTTGTTTTATTTAACTGACAATTACTTGAGTGGGGAGACAGGAATATTATTTGCTTTAAATTCAAGGAACTTTGCAATAGCTAAAAGCGATTGTAGCAATAAATGGCATATCTCTGCTGTCGAAAGCTTTTTATTTACTTTTTTTTAAATTTATTTATGTAAATCTATTATTTTCTTTTAATTTGAAATTAAATTAAAACATTTTCTTTTAAAAAAACTTTCAACATCACTAAAATTCACTACAATTTTCTATTTTTATGTTTTAAACTCTAGTCCACTTTTCAAACTCTTTTTTAATTTTTATTTTATGTTTATTAAACTTGTATCTTTTTTATATTTTACTTCATTTTTATTTTCAAGTGCACAATGTAACTTTTGATACTCTTTTTTTAATTTAATTTTTTACGTTCCCCTTGTAATTTTTAATATTCTAATTATTTATTTTTCTTTTTACTTCACGAGTGTTGTATTTTTATATTTTAGGGTCAATTATTTTTGTATTTTTTTCACGCTGCTCTTGTAACCTTTAATATTTTTTTATTTTATTATTATTAATTTTTTTTTTGTAATTTAATATTTTAATTATTTTATTTTATATTAATTTTTATTGTCACTCCTATTGCACTTTTAATTTTAAAATCGTTTTAAATTTTCATTTACTTAAGTGAATCATTAATTATTTAATTTCCGTTTCCTTTTCATTATTTGTAATAAAAAAAAATTTTTATTTTATTTTTTTTTTTTAACCTTTTCTATGTGTTAAAATATTTTTACGTTTATTGAGTTATTGCCACAATTTTCTTATCGACATTTCCGACCTTACAACCTGTCAACGCTATAAACAAAACGGAACTAAAAGAAAGACCGTTTCTGTTTCACTTGTTCCTATTTTATTTTACACATTTCTTTACTCCTTGCCTCTGGCTGTTGTATTTGAATTTTTAACGGTGTTAACAAGTCAGTGCTTTTTAGCACTATTGTTAGTGCCGTTCAGAGTTGCTTACTTCATTTCATTATCTTTTAGGGTCATTATTACAGGTAAATGATAGTTAAAGTAAAGATTTTATTAATCAAATACCACGTTTTTGTTTAGACATTAAATTGAAAATATCAATAAGCTAAATGTCTTACAAAATTTCCTTAATTATTAACACGAAATTTGGTTAAAAAGTTTTAGCCAAAAATCGGTTATTTGCCCCACACAAAATGCTAAACTTAACATTCGAAAGTTATAATAACGGGCCTTAGTCAAGTAAAAAATATTTCAAGGCAAAGTTTTTGAATAGAAAACAGCACTATTTACCGTCTTACTTGTTATATAACCAATCAGATTTTATTAATACTTCAGTACCAGTTACCAAATAGTAAATATGATATCTTCCTCTATCCAGCAGTAGAGAATTAGCGGGGATTCTGCTTTTAGAAGTCCTAAATTCAGTTTCTTTCTAAGCTGTCGATTGCCATTGTTCTTTGTTATATGGGGGCATTCATTTCACGTGAAGCGGACAGCGAAGAAAATGTGAGGTCGTAAAATTTGTATATACTTGGCTTAATTATATATCGATTCGGTATGAAAGCAAGTACGTAATATTTTTTTTTATAATGTTTATTTTTCAAGTCATGGTCCTTTGAAAAAATAGTGCTAATTAAAATTTCAATTATTTTTTGAGTAGAGTTTCTAATAAATAGAACAAAAATTAAAAAAAATATCACGCTTCACAATTCACATAAATCTTTCTTTTCCTTCTTGATAAAAAAAGTATTATTTTTAATGTTTTTTATCAAGTAAATTTACGCTTTTAAAAATGTTAAAGTATACAACTCTTAAACTAACTGTTATTACTTTCATACTCATGCTTCATATTATTGTGAGCATACACATTCTTGAATCAAAGAGAGCGAGCTACCATTACATCTCCATCATTAATTGAAAGAATAATGGGGAATAGAACGGAAGTTATTTGTCTTGATTAATTTGCGCTTTTCATTGTTGTGACGAGAATTTTAAATTTGTTTAGTGAAATAACAAATTGTGTATAAACTCTTTACAAATTGTATGGATGGCCACACGCTAGTAAAAACTGTTTAACATAAAAATATAATAAATTTTAATTTTGAATTTAATGTGCATTTAGAACGGTGTCTTATATTTTTATTTGACTTTAGAAAACAGAAACCTTATTAGGGAATAATTTTTTTTTTGTAATATTAAATTCGGAGAAGTGTGGAATCAACATGTTGTTGCAATTTGGTAGATAATTCCTATCATAATTAAAGTCATTTTTATAACTATTTTCTATTAATCCTAAAGTAGATATATTTTCTTTCAGTCTGTTTTAGAGTTCTTCTCTATAGCTGGGGAATTACATTACTTTAACATTTTATATTCATTAGCTGTCTTGATACTATCAGTTTCCGTTCATTATAAAAAGTATTGATCTTCCCTTACTTTATGTCTTTTTGTAATTGTCATTATTAGGACTTATTACGAGTGTGGTTGTCGTGACTAAAACATTAATATATGGCAACGGCGGCCATATGTTTTATGTTGGATTGTGAATTCGAAACGACACCCGTAATAAAGCTGATTACTCTCATAACACTTAAAATTAATTTTTTCTGGGTCTAATACTAACAAGCTCTTGATATTCGGGCACAAAATACATTCTTAAACAATCCCGCAAGTTTTCTGTTTCCCTCACACAAGTGATACCTTGCGCCTAGTTAGAAGAGAAATTTAACTTTTTTATTTATACGTAGTCTATTACTTTTATTCCTAAGATTTGAGCACAAGAAACTAGTTATTACATTGGTAATAATTATTTAAGTTTTTCTCTTTTTTATATTTAAGATTTGGATACTTATTGTAATTTTCTTATAAAAGGTGATTTTATAAGAACTATCGGAAATTTAAAAAAAAAAAACATAAAATTCAGAAAAATGCATGAAATATTTATTTGGATCGATAGTTGGGTCGATATAATTTAATGTTTGAAGATTATTTCATGCAAATGTTGGCCGCGGCTGCGTCTCAAATGGTCCATCCGCTTAGTCCAATTTTGGCATACTCTTTCCAACATTTCGGCCGGTATCTCACGAATAATGTTGGCAATGTTGGCTTCCAGTGCGTCAATCGAAGCGGGCTTGTCCCTATAGACATTAGCCTTAACATAGCCCCACAAAAAATAGTCTAGAGGCGTTAAATCGCACGATATGGGCGGCCAATTGACTGATCCCAAGCGTGAAATAAACTGTTCACCGAACTCGCCTCTCAATTGGTCCATTGTTTCGCGTGCTGTGTGGCATGTGGCACCGTCTTGTTGAAACCACATGTCATGCAAGTCAAGCTCTTCCATTTTGGGCAAAAAAAAGTTTGTTATCATCGCACGGTAGCGCTCACCATTCACAGTAACGTTGTGATTCGCATCATCTTTGAAGAAATACGGCCCAATGATGCCGCCAGCCCATAATCCGCACCAAACGGTTGTTTTTTGTGGATGCATTGGTAGCTCTTGCAATGCTTCTGGCTGCTCTTCACTCCAAATACGGCAGTTTTGCTTGTTCACGTATCCATAAAACCAGAAATGAGCCTCGTCGCTGAACACAATTTTTCGATAAAAAAGTGGATCTTCATCTAACTTTTCAAGAGCCCATTCACCAAAAATTTGGCGTTGTGGTAGGTCGTTTGGCTTCAATTCTTGCACCAGTTGTATCTTATAAGGCTTCACACCCAAATCCTTCCGCAAAATTTTCCACGTAGTGGAGTAACAGAGGCCCAATTGCTGCGAACGGCGCCGAATCGATAATTCACGGTCATCACCAACACTGGCCGATACGGCTGCGATATTTTCTTCAGTTCGCACTCTACGTAAGCGTGTTGGTGGTTTAATGTCCAACAATGTAAATTTGGTGCGAAATTTTGTTACAATAGCCCGAATAGAAGCCTCAGTAGGTCGATTAAACTGACCATAAAATGGAAGAAGCGCGCGATGAACTTTCTTAACAGAGCACGCATTTTGGTAATAAAATTCAATAATTTGCAAGCGTTGTTCGTTTGTAAGACGATTCATGATTAAATTATAGACCAAACTGAAGATGTTTGATAGTGACACAATATACAAAACGTGCGTGAGCTGTCAAAACTAGTGTTGCCAAAAAGATAATAGCAAAAAAATCACTCTTTAGAAAGATTCAATAAAAAAAAAAAAAATTAAATAAATAAAAAAATATTTTTGCCGATATTTTACTTGCAGCAACATTTAGTACTTACTCGGCTTTCCCTACTCGACTGTAGTATCTTGTAAGGCTTTATAGTTCGTGTCGCAGCTTTCTGATTTTCTTATCTCTTGCTAGGCTTTAAAGATCATTTTATATTAGATCCTTTCGGTTTCTTTAAATAAAGAGTCAAAGGGAAATACAAAAACATAACGACATGTTGTTGACCTATAGAGAGCCCCATATACTAGGTTAATTATCTTTAAAGAAGATATAGACGTACCACAGAGTGCGCTTACTAAAATTAAGCTGCTAATTTACCAAACACCGACCAGAGCTGATATGCCAGATTAATCAATTTAAAACGAGAGATCGCTTGCTTTCTAGAGACTGAGTACTAGAACTAAAATGCGTGCTAGCCTCAAAACAAATTGATATATGGAGAGGCCATATGCTACATAAATGGACCTGTTTCCAGAGTTTTCATACTAAAATCAATCTGTCTCTTAAGCAAGAATTAATTGGAGTTGATATATGCAGATTCTCATATGCTAGACAAATCATTTTTAAACAAGACGTCTATTTGTTTTTAGACTTTGCATACTAAAATTAAGCTGCCTGACATCAAGAGACCGTTTACTAAAACCAAGTTGTCTTTCTGCCAAGCAGCAACTAGAGTGGATAAATATTTAATTCCGTATATGATGATTCATTCACTCTAAACAGATTTATTCACTCTAAGCTGACTCTCATCCAGAGTTCGTGTATTAAAGTCAAGCTATTTCTTATTATATCGTAGCTTAGATGAAAGTTTTTTACTTTTTCCATCTGATTGCTCTTGCTAACTCCCATTAAGAGTTCACATGCTAATATCAAGCTGTTTCTTATTCTATCGAAGTTTAGCTGGATTTTTTAACGCTTTCCATCGCTTTCCATCAGTTCTGTAATATGACCATCCGAAAGCCAACGGTGAATGTATGTGTGTGTGTGTGTGTGTTTTTAACTATTATCTGCACAATTTTTGCTAAAACAACACTTTAACTCTATTAAGCAATTATTTTTAATTTTAGTAAAACATTAAATATTCCTTTTGACCAAAATAACTCTGTTAAAAATAACTTAAAATCCTTTCACTCTATGACCTTTATTTTTAAAATCAACAACAAAAAATATTGTTTTATACATTTAAATCAAACACTGTACTCTCTGTCTCTTCAGCCTCCTTCTTCACTCAAACAATTTGTGATTTTTGTAAAAACAAAAGCAGTGAAATTTAAAATTTTTGTAACAAAATACCACTTAACCAGGGTTTATAGTGGTAAAAACCACAATTTATGCATTTTTCACAGGATTTACATGCATTTTAACAACAGCTTACCGGTCTGGTATACGTGTGAATATCCTGCACACACACATATTTACATTTACACTTTACATAATAGATAGACTAGAGAACGCAAAAGCTTTAAATTGGCGCGACATTTTGGTGTCTCACTTGAAATTTTTCTACAAAATATTTCTTTTTTTAATTTGTTTATTGTAACCTTTTGTCTGCAAAAATTTGTGTTGCAATATTTAAATTGGCCTGTATGTCATTGGACAAAGGAAAGGGCCAACAATTAAAATCTGGCAAAAGTGAAATTTTTTCTATGACTTTCAACATGCTAATGAATACATAAAGAATTTTATAATTTTCAATTGTTGTTTTTATATTTTCTTCAAAGATTTTTTCTTTTACTCAAAGGCAAGACATGGATATAATTTAATTGTTGTGCAAACGAAGATAAAATGAAGGATTTACTTTTATTTTTTTGAAAATTAATATTTAATTATTGAATCTTTCTAAAAGAAATTTACAATAAGTATTTAAGTTGTCATTAAAATTTCAACGTTATATTCTCAGAATTTTTTTAATGTTTTTGAGACATCTGTGTCCCTTAAATAAAAGTAAATTTCTTGCAAGGGGATTAGGATTAAAGGAAACTTTCATCTTGTAGTTGATGCTTGTCTTTTTGATCTCCTCTCGAACAGTGAAAATGTTGAGTTCCTTATGGATGTTTATATTTTTTTTGGGTACCATGAAGCACCCGTTATTATTTATTCTTAAAAAGTTTTACAGTATTCTTTGTAGTTTTTCTACTTTACATGGTTATGCTGTTGCCATTAGCTGGACTCCATAGAGCCATATAGGTTCGACAAATGTCTTGTACAGAAGCAAATTGAAATCTAAGTCCAGCGCTGACCTTGGAGCGATAAGGTGCAAAGCTGGGCAGATTTAAATTATAGTTTTTGCTGCTACATAATGAGTTCCTGTTAGTCATCGGTCGAGGTGAATGCTAAGATATCTAACGTCGTGCTGTTGGGGTACAATAGCACCATTTATAATAACGTGAGGACAAGTGTCTCTTCTTAGAGCAAAAGTTATGTGAACATATTCTATAACATTCACTTTTATCTTCCAATTTTGTAGCCATTTTTTTAATTGCTTTAAGTGAGCCTAAAATTGATTAAAGTTGATACAACTGCTTGATCTTTATGAATGCTCACAAAGGCTGTGTCATCAGCAACTCGTTGGTCTTATAATACTTCCCTGTGTAACACCAGCACATAATTGTTTGATGGAAGAGATGACTTTTTTGGGTTTAATATGAAATGTTCTATCTGCCATACAACTTTTAAATAATTTATGCATGTTATCTTTTAGATACCTTGTAATTTTATGTAACAACCCACTATGCCACACCTTGTCGAATACCTGCGAAATATCAGTAAAAAAAAGCATAACAATACTGTTTATTCTCAAAGTCTCCTTTTCTATTGTATTATGATTTTTTCTAAAGCCAAATTGATGTTTGGGCATGCTAACGAAAACTTACTTGATTTGCAAAATATAAAAATGACACTTTAAGTCGAGGCATTTCTAAAGAAGAAGTAAATTTTCATGTTTTCACTTTTTTTTTCATATTCTGTTATTTAATATAAGAAGGCTGTCCGGCTATATCAGCTAATAAAATATTTTTCTTGATTCTTGGCGTTAAACTAAGTTACAATGGACAGATTTTCGTAAGGCAGGGACTCCGCCTGCTTTTTAAATTTTTTTTTAATATGTAATAATTTCTATTTGGAATTTAGAAGTTTAACAAAATAAGCACAAATAAAGATTAATATTTTGTTTTTCTTATTTTATTTTGGAAATTTTAGACGGATAGGCTAGTTTGATTTCATAATTTGCTTTACTTCTTGTAAATTTCATCTCTAAATATTTAAAAATTGAAATTTTCTGAAAATGATTACCCTCCTTATTCCCTCGTTTCTACACCCATTTTCAATTTAATGTTTATTTACATTTTACAAACTCAAAAATGCTTTTTTGTTGTTAAAACTTAAGAGAAAATTAGTACTAAAATTCTATTTGTATCTGCTTTAACTTCAAATATAAAAGAAATCAAAAGATTGTTATTTAAACCCAATTCCTTTAAGCACACTTTCATAGATACGTGCATGTAAGCCCCCTCGAACTCGCAACACTTTACCACATCTATTACTATAATTTACATGTATTAAATGTAATTTTATTCAAGTATTGGTATGCCTTACACGTAAACTTTAGCACATTGTCATCTCCTACCCCATGCCTCAGAACGAAAAAAAGGAAATGAAAAAGGGAACACTAACTACAACACATTTACATATTTTTTCTTTCGTTTATTATGTTGCTATGTAGGTGTGAATGTACCATATACGAGTATGCAGGCGTGGTTATAATTTAAAGTCTTAGGGGGGCTGGCAACAATTTTATAGAAAAAAGTATGCGATTTTTAATTTAGAAGAAAAATTTCTGGTAATGAATTGAAAGCTTAAAGTTTTTTTTTATGAAGGAAATGTTTCCCACTTTTTTTCTACCCACCTGTGTGATTGTATGTGTGTCTAAAGTATTATGCAAAAATATTTATTTCAAAAATATATTTTTTTTTCTAAGTAAACAAACAATATGTTGCAGGGGCAAAACAACAACAACAACTTGCTGGCCATAAGGGAGAGAAATGAAACTTTAAAGAAATGCGCCTTTTGTTATGTTATACTATGAAAACATCAGCGTTTAGCATATTTTTCGCACAATAGCATATTTTATTCTTCTATAAAAGGTAAACAAACAATATCAGCTGATGCAGGTGTAGTAAACCATTTAAAATGGAATGAAAGGCAAGCAATTTCAAAAGAAACAACAAAATTTAATAATAATTTAGCTAAAAATACAAATAAAACAAAATATGAGTAAAAGTATAATTTTCTTTAAAGTTTTTTTTGTTCCTCTTACCAGCAAAATAAGAATATGATTTGAAACATTTTATGGATTAAAACAAACTCTTTTCAAATTTTTTTCTAAAATGTTTTGAATTGTAGGTATTTTTCCAGCAAGAAATTAGCTTTTATATAGTCATGAGTATCATAAAAAAATGTTTGAAATGCTTCCCACAAGCAGAAAGAATCTATTTTCAACAAGCACTTCTTAACGACATGTTTTTTTAGCCCAAGCGGCTAAAGCTACAGATTTGAAATTCGGTAAGCATCTCACAATGTGTAAGATATTTGATAAAGGGGTTAAAAAGCGTAAAATCGTTTAAAATCGGACTTCTTTTATCTCCGGAACTGTTAAAAAATAAGTAAATAAGTGCTTGGTACTTTTTTAATAACTGTACATTTGTGAAATAAAAAGGGTAAAACACTTATGTTGGCATGTGTTTTTAACCCCATTTACCTTTCAAAGTAACAATCACAGCAACAAATTGTAAATTGTATTCTCTTCTACTTAAAAAAGTCTCCCATATTTATTGACACTTTTTTAAAATTAGAGCAAATAAAGATTAAAATATTTACCGCTTTTTACTACTATTTTTAAATATGTGTTCTATGTTAATTGATGCAACATATACGAGTAAGCGTTTTATTAACATTTTGTAACACAAAATAAAAATTAATTAAAAAAAAAATTTCAATTAAGGAAAAAAGTACCAAAAGGCAGATATACGATTGGTACTTTATATTTAAAAAAATTTAGTGGTGTTTTTAGGTTATGTGCAAACCTAGAATTAAACAGTATTAAACATATTAAAAAAATTGGTATCTTTTATTGATTTTAATGATATTTTTTTATTTTTTAATACTAACAACGCCAGAAAGATAAAAATAGGTTCAAACGCTTCTAAGAAAAGTAAAAAATATTACTTTTTACACATTTTAAGGGTAATTTTTGGGCTTACAAAATGGGTCTTAAATGATGCTAAGTAAATTAAAAAATTGTTAAACAGACAAAATGGTGCTTTTTATTATTTTTATTGGTTTTTTAATATTTATGAATCTACAACAACGGTCTTTAGCAAAGTAGTGGTACCTTTTTTATCTTAATGGTACCTTTATATTTTTTTAATATGTACTAACAAATTTAGAATTATGAGACTAGACTCAAATGCTTCTGAGCAAAAGGAACTTTTTGATTTAATATTAACGGATATAGAAATGTGAGACTGAGGTCTTCAAAAAAATAAGAAATAAGAAACTATAGAGAGAACAATATGGTACCTAGCTAATGAAGTAGCGAATTCAATGCTGGTTTTTAATAAAATTGAAGAATAAATAAATAATATTGAAAATCTCAAAAGCCAATACTTTAAATCTCGTTGTAATTTTCTCATAAATTAAAAATATCGGGTAAAAGTATTAAGGCATTTGCCAAACCAACTTTTGTCTCTTCCTTCCTTGTGTATTATGTGTAAAAGGATAAAAAAAATTTTAAAAATTAAAATCACTGTCAAGTGTGCTGTTGTTTTGTTGTTGTTGTTATTGCTGCGGCTACATTATGTCTCGGCACTTAACATTCGCAAGCATACAACAAAAGGATACACACGCACTGTACCATTATTAATTTATTTAGTCATTACCAGGAATGAAAACAAGGAAACTCTTTTTTTTTTATAAACAAAAATGCAGGCATAATACTTACATACATAATTATAAATACAGGCAAACATGCTTTCAATGTATTTACATGTGTATGTGTGTTAATTCATGTTTAATTTTTATATACTTGTCCAAACATCAGTTTGCCCAGAACGATGACTTTTTATTTTATTGCCCACATTTTCTGCTGATACATTTTTATAAACTTTAAGCTAAAATGCTGTTGTTTTTCCATATTTATCTAAAATAATTTTCATTCTTTACTCGTATAATTGTAAATATTGAAGTGACTGTCTTCTCACTTTTCGGTGCCTGATAGTATGCATGGATAAACAGTCCCAGTTTGTTTGGCGTCCTTGAAGTGCCTTACAAGCACATTTTATTACAAAATATTACACAAGTTTGTAGTAATGTGTGGCTTTCAAGTATGCTTGTGCAGCTCTTTAATGTATTCCAATCGCCCAGTAACCATGAACAGCAGCGTCAAGCCTAGTAACATAAAGGGTGTTTTTATACACGTATAGAACTTTAAGTTGGCATTACTGTTCAAGATGGCGACCGATTTAACAGCTGTCAAGTGATTTATTCTCAGTTTGGCTTGGCAATTCATCATGAATAGACTCACGCCTGAACAGCGCTTGCAAATAGTGCAATTTTATTTCCAACGAGATTGCCGTTGTTCCCGATTTTCATAAGCGAATTTTGTTTAGCGATGAAGCGCACTTCTGGTTGAATGGCTACGTCAACAAACAAAACTCCCGCACTTGGAGTGAAGCTAATCCTCAAGTGTATGTCGAAACACCGTTATATCCAGAAAAACTGACTGTTTGGTGCGCTTTATGGGCCGGTGGAATCATTGGTCCGTACTTCTTCAAAAACGATGATGGCCAGAACGTTACATTCAATGGTGATCGGTATAGAACCATGATTACTAACTTTTTCATTCCTGAATTGAACAACCATGATGTCCAGGAGCTGTGGTTCCAACAAGACTGCGCAACATGTCACACAGCTCGTGCCACAATCGATTTATTGAAAGACACGTTTGGTGACCACCTAATTTCACGTTTTGGACCTGTGCATTGGCCTCCAAGATCTTGTGATTTAACACCGCTAGACTACTTTCTGTGGGGCTTTGTAAAGTCATTGGTCTATGCGGATAAGCCACAAATGCTTGACCATTTGGAAGACAACATTTGCCGTGTTATTGCCGATATACGGCCACAAATGTTGGAAAAAGTCATCGAAAATTGGACGTCCAGCTTGGACTAAATCCGAGCCAGCCGTGGCGGTCATATGCCAGAAATCATATTTAAAATGTAATGCCACAAGATTATCTTTCGAATAAATAAAATTCATGTCAATCGAATATACCATCGTTGTTTTATTGCAATTTAAAGTTATATACGTCTATAAAAAACACCCTTTATTTGACGTTGCTGCTCAAGAACACAATCTTACACGTTTTGTAATACTGAAAAATACCGCTCCCGTTGTCTTGGCGATTAGGTGATTCCAATCTTAATTGATGGCCGTTAAACCAGACATCCTACTATTTAAAGAAAAGACATATCGTCCGTCACTAATGCCTTAATTGTCAGTTGCCAAACAGATGATATTTGGCATGCCATATATTGTCAAAGTTGACATTATCGTAGATGCTTAGAAAAATACCCAGGGTTACTTAAATTAGAACTGCCCACATTTGGCAGATATAATTGAGTACCATAATAAATTTATTCATGTTCTCAATGAGTCAATAACCAAAAATGAAACCATAACTGTTAAGTTTTTCTATTTATTTCCATCAAAAATAATGTTAATGCTCATTTTTCGTTATCACTTTTTCCATATATATTTTTTAAATTGGTTTTTTTTTTATTTCTTGATATCCTTTTTTCTCATTTCAACCACATTTATTAATGCTTTAATTAAAATCCTTTTGTTTGTTATTTTTTTACATACTTTTCCTTTGCCCGCAACGTGTTTTATAATTTTCCAAATGAGTTAATGTCCACGACAACACACTAATATTTTAATATTTTTTCCACTCACACTTTACATGTGACGAGTCATCAGTAATGACCAATTAGTGTTAATTTAATGGTAATTATTTTATTGTGTGTAAAACCTAAAACTAGTTGCTAAAGCGAAGCATTTGTTATCTAATAAAATGAATAAAAAAAGTTTTTAAATAAAAATAATTTGAAATTTTCATAAGTTATCTAAAAAGCATGTGTACAAGCCAGAATTTATTTTTTTTTTTTTTTAAATAACTTTGTTTTTATGCCAACACTTTTTAAGCTAGTTAGCATCACTGTGTTTAACTATGTCTGATAATTTTTTTATGTAAATAAACTTTACTTTTATTTTCTACCTACTTTTCTATAATATATTTATTTTTTGGGGTAGAATTTTATGGTCGCATTATGTGTCTACATACATCTGATATGTCAATTTAACAAAGTCTGTATTTTGACACCCAGTCAGTCATACGGCACCATCAACAAGCCAAGCTACCCAATTGCTGCTGTTGTATTTGACATACATGTGTACAAGTCACATAAAGTATATTTACTACATGCTGCTTGCACCAGTTGAACTCATTTAATATAAATTAAAAAAAACGAGACCAACTTTAAAAGTTAGAATAGCAAGCAAAAGTTGGAGTAGCAATAGATTAGCAACGAACAGAGTAGCTTTAGGGGTAGTAGTAGCAATAAATGTAGCAATAGTACTAAAGTATTAGTTGTGGTAGTAGCTGTAGGAATTACATCAGTATATTTAGCAGCAGCAGGAGCAGTAGAAGTAGGAGTAGCAGCAGTAGAGTAGCAGCGAACAGTATTAAAAGAAGTGGAATAGTCGTAGTCTAAGTAATAGCAATAAGTGTAGCAGTAGACTAGTATTAGTTGTGGTATTATAGTTTATTATTATTTAATTTTACACTTGTTGATTTATTAGTTTTTAAAAAAGATTGTTTTACATTAAAAGTCAAAATAAGTGAGTTCCAAAACAAATTAAAATCCTGATGGGTACAACATAATGCGAATGCGTTGACCCAGAGTGTGACCAGGTAAATTTCTGTTAAAACGAGCACGTACATCCGCTGTTACCATGGTTTTTTTTGGCCAAAAATATTTTTTTTGCACTATCTTCAAAAAACCTAATTTTCGATATCTACAAAAGTAAGCAAGTTATGACCAAAAAGGTAAGTAGTTCTACTACTGCTTCTTTCCAGCCAAACGGCACGTACGCGGTTTTTGCGATCAGTATGCTTTGGTAAACACTTCTTAGTCTCAGCTTTGTACACATAAACACAACGTTTGCCACCATAAAATTGTTCGTCATCTTTTCTGCAGCCACCCTGAATCTTCAAGATAGCTTGATTTTCATATTGATTTCTCACACCACGTTTGTAGCCATTAAACACAGACTTAACGAACAAGCAACCTTGACGTTTGTATTTGAGTGCTGATTTAACAGCGGCAGCTTTTTCAGTTTTGGTGGCTTTGGGTGCTTTAGTGGTATTTTTGACTTTGGTAGGAGCATCAGCGGGTGTAGCATGTGTGTCAGCCATAGTTAAAGGAAACTAGACAATAGCAATTAACAGCAGGAATAGGAGTAGCAACAGACAGTAGTAACAGGAGTAGAGGATTCGTAGTGGTATTTAGTAGTGGCAATAGGTGTAGCAACAGTCCTTCAGTATTACATGTGGTAGTAGCAGTAGATTAGCATCAATAGCAAATATAATAAAGTAGTGGTAATAATATTTAAGTAGAGCAGAATTCTTTCGTTAACAAGGAATACTTAATCCTTGTAAATTTTTATAAAGGGAGTCCGAACAAGAACGCAAGATTTAAATTTGGCGCCATTCGAAGTGTCATTGTTTGACATTTGAACAATTGTTATTGTTTGCTAGTAGAAGGTACGATGTTAGTAAAAAATGACCATCGACAGCGAAGTGAGTTCGTTAATTAGGTATTGGAGAGACAACATGAAAATGCTGATTTTGCCGATAAAATCATCTTCAGTGACCCATTCCATCTTGATGGCTTGGTCAATTGGCAGAATTGTCGCATTTGGGGTGAGGAAAATCCTCGAGTGATTCACGAGAAGCAAATGCATCCTCAACGTGTCACTGTGTGGTGTGGTTTTTGGGCTGGAGGAATCAGTGGACCTTTTTTTTATGAAAATGAGGCAGGCCAATCACAAACAGTCAATGGTGTTTGGTATCGTGAAATTATAACCAGTTTTTTCTTGCCTAGAATTGAAGAAATGAATGTGGAGGGCTTGTGGTTTCAACAAGACGGCGCCACATGTCATACAGCCAGAGAAACAATTCAATTGCTGCATCAGTCATTTATTTAAAATTTAAATCTTGCGTTCTTGTTGGGACACCCTTTACAACAAAACCTTGATATAATTCAATAAAATATCAAAGTAATGCTACAAAATATCAATACAAAATGAAATTGAAGCGAAATGTCGAAATTAAAATTAACAACTACAGTGTTTGCCAATAGTCATGCGTATAAATATTTAATAACTTTTTTCTTTAATATTGATTTTTATTTTATTTTCTTAGATTTTATTCCACGCTAAATTTAAAAAAAAAAAAAATATAATAAACAAAACAGTTATTCAACTTGTACATTCATGCTTGTGTTTTGGCCCACCTCCCTAAGTAGTCAACTTTATTTTATATTAAAATTGCTAGGAAACGAAATATTATTATTTTGAGATTTTTATCATTTCATATTTTTCTAGTTGGTCTCATTTTTCTTGAATTTGTTAATTCAAATATTGTAAAGAGAATAATTTTAATAAAGGCGTATGTATGTATCTCTTCCATTGTATATTCAGACATATTACAAATGTTAATAAACATTGATGGTGTTGATGATGTTGATAATGATGCAAATGATCATATCAATTTGGTTGAAAAATTATGACAAACATTTCTATTAATTATGCATCAAAATTACATGCTACTGAAAAGATTAAAAACAACAACAACAAAATTAATCTACATTTGGTCATAACGAATCATGTATACCCTTTAAAAATATTACAGAGGCATGTTTAAACTTTCATAAGCAAATAAATACACAACAGTAAGCTTTAATTATGATAATTTTGAAACGTAAGGTCCTCAGGTATATTAATCCAGCTTCTTATAGTCGTATTATAAAGTGGATAGTATTGATAATTTCCAATATCTGACTTAGAAAATCAATCTTTATCCAGTTAAATATTTACATACAACCAAAATAAAGCACACAGTTTTAACATAATTCTTTCAACGGCAGACGTTTTTAGTGTGTAATGAAAATTTTTTATAATTAAAAAGTGTTAAAGCGTTCTTTCTAGTTAAAATTTAAGCACGTGCCAATTACAATTAAACCCCTCTCAACAGCGAACCACCCCTCAAAAAAGCCTGCAATGAAATTTACATATTTATTAGATTCCTTAATGTCTGCCTCTTTGACAAACTGCCAGAAGAAAAAAACGAACAGCTTAATTTGTACTTACTTCATTGCGTTTTCTCAGTGGTATTTTACTTATTTAGCAATAGATTTGGCATTTGAACATCAACAATTACTTGACACACTTGACAAAAAATATGTCAATGTCAAAAATGTAAATAAAACTTGTGCTCATAAATTTACTATGTCAAGGGTCAGACTTCAAGACGTACAAGTAAAAAAGAAAAAAAAAACAGCAGACAAACCAACTCACACTCACCATCATTTGATTGCATTGCATGTCATAAAAATAACAAGTAGTTTTTGCGTGCGGGCTTAAATAAGAAATAATAATAAAAGAAAAAACAAAATAATAAACAAATAAATAGATTAAAGAAAAAGAAGAAAGATGAAGTGTTAACATGCAATTATATTTTTGTATTATTAAACAACAGGCAAAAATAAACTTTCTGCCAACTCATCATTAAAAGACCCTTAAGCGGTGAATTTATTTAATTATTTGAGTGTGTGTTTGATAAATTAAGGGTATAAATTGTTTGCTAAAATAAATAAATTTTCAAAAAATTTTGGGTTTTCATAATCTGCCAAATTAATTTTTCTTAGACTAAACATTTGGTTATCAAGATAAGGAGGTAGGTTGTAAAAGTAGTAAGTTTTTTATGATAAATCTGATACACAGCCATATACCAGCCCACTAATACTAATACACAGATAAAATGTTTAACAAATTAAATATCATCATATCGAAGAAATTTTTAATGTATTATGATGTACCTTATCAATTTATATGTTCCCACCAAATATTTCATTAATAAATTAAAAACAAAAAAACGTTCTTAACCCTGGAATACTAACGTTGTGTTGTAATACATAAATAGTAACGCAGTAAACTTAAATTTAGTAACTAAAAATGTTTTGTTTTTGCTTTTTCTTTTTATATAAAAGCTATTGTTGATGCACTTGTGGAATTTAGTACTATTAGTTACAATACACTGTTGTAGTCGCAATTAGTAAAAACCTATACGTAAATTTTACATACATTATTAGTAATCCGGGGGTAAACTGGAATATATTTTAAAGGTTTGGTTAATTTTAATATAAACCCTGAAATACTAACGCTATTTCGTTAGTAAATTTTACGATAACAGTTTATCTTATTGACATTAATCTCATCTCACTTTTAGGTAATTTTTCGTTCTATTTAATGTGTAAATTTAAGTGATATATTGTAACGGATTTTTGATAAAAATTTAAATTACAATAGAAAGGGGCAATTTATTTTTTTTGCTGGTAAATTCAATTGGTTTTTCTAATTATAACACGATAATGGTTTGTCATAGGGACATTAATCTATATTTTTAATTATTATATAAAAAATTAATCGCTATTTTTATTTAAAAAATGTTAAAAATAAAATATAATGCACAATAATTAAAATGTTTATACTAAACTTGCGCTCTTCTGAGTTAAAAAATGAAAGAAATGGTAGTTCTACGTTCATCTAGTTCACTTGATCTTTTGTCTCCCTTAAGAGGCCCATTCATGAGAGCAGCATGCATGAGCAATCAAGTGTATGATAAGTTAACATGAACTTTAAGCATATGAAGTTGCAATAAATATTTTTAGTGGAAAGTGCAATATCGCATACAAAAAAAAAAACAGTACAGTAACACATTAATATAATAAATATTAAAATAAAATTTCAAAAGTATCGAATTTCTTATTTATTTTAGTAATAATTGCCAGAAAAAAATGAAGCCGTTGCCACTAAATATGTAGTATAACAAAAAAAAAAAAGGAATAGGTAGTCGCAGCAGTGGTGCCTTGTTACAAATATTCGGCCTTATTACGAGTGTCGCTCTCATAGTCGTATTTACGACCGGCCGGCCGGCGCTACCACATAACACTGCTTTCGTCACAACAACAACACTCGTAATCAGGCAAATTATAATAGTCATTTTATTGGGAAGTAATACTGATTAAATTCGGCTGTGCCGAAAATTATATCACCTTCAACGAACTGGCCAAAAATTCAAATTTTAAATTCTGCACATATCTCTTACATATTAAACAAAAAGATTTGTAATGAAATGGCTAATATTGTCTAAAATAATTTTCTTTTTTAATTCTAAAATAAATAATTCATTTCAGTTAAAAAAATTCAAATTAACGATATTTACAAAAACTTATTATACGTTCTGGAATACTTTTAAAAGCAATAAAACGTCTATAGGTAGTAAATTTTTTTAATATAAAAAAAGAAATTTTAAGAATGCAAAATAAATTAAATTGACTTTTAATTTAAAATGATTGCTCACTATTTTTAAACCACACATAGTGCTTAAATAAATATATAGTTTCAGATGAAAAATTGCAAATAAATGGCAAAAATTAAAAACTTCTTTTTTTATTATTAAATCTTTCTGAACGAAATTTACAATAAGTATTCAAATTTTACCACTAAATTTTATTATTTTTATTACCAATGTATTAATTATCTATTGCATTCGAATCTTAAACTACTACTCGCTAGGCTTAAAGAGTCGATTCTTCTAAGACTCTGATAACCTTCGAATTGCAATAGGCCCCGGGCCAGAAGATTTTGATAGTTTTTTGAAGTACTTACTGGCATTCCTCTTTTAATAAGATTTCTATTTCGTAGTTCTATTACACACAAGGCATTTTAAAAACACACATACATACACACATATTAAGACCGATTGCCTGGTTTACACTGTTCGCGACCCCACTTTACGCACATGTATGTTTGTTTTCGTTAATACATATGTACAGCTTAAAAAATTTTAATAAAAAAACAAACAAAATTTATTTAAAAATTAAATGTCAGTTTTATTTTTGATTTTACATTTTGATGGACCGATTGTATTGATCTTTTCCACAGACATTTTAACTATTATTTCTGATAAAATTGAATTGTTTTGTATTTTAAACAAAATACGCAAAAACCCGACTCAAGAAATTGGTTAAATATAGAGCTAGTCGCTCTTTAAAACCCACGGCCTCATCAATTTTGGACCGATCAGACTGTATTTCAATAACAACTGGAAGACAGCAGTAGCTGATAGATTGCTATACTAAACTTTTCCGTACGCTGCCTAACGACTTCAGAAAGTGTATTTCAACGACTATATGAACAGACAGATAGACATTGCTTATTCGACTTTGTTATTTATAAGGTTCCAGAATATATACATTTTATAAGGAGGGCCATGTACGATGAAGAAATTGCAAACGGAATCATACTTACAGTGAAGGGTATAAAAAACTGAAGGTCCCTTTGGCATTCACTGTAACTAAAGTTAATTATAACTATTTGAGATCTTCTTAGTTCAGTATTTTATTAATATATTTTATTAATATATTATTCTACATATTTACTTATTTATTTATTAGTATTTTAAATACGTTTACAATTTATAGCAAACTATTTGTTGCTATTTATAACGACCCTTCCAGTATTTTTCTTTTTTTAATGAACTAAATATTGTAGCAATTTGATTATATGGTACTAGTTGACCCGGCAAACGTTGTCTTGCTTTTATATTTATATTCGATCTTCTTACACTAAGAAATCGTACTCATAGAGTAAAGAACCGTGCGAGACCGGATAAAAACAGGTAGTAGGCAAATAACCTAGATACCGACTATAGCGCTACCTGCCGGGCGGATTTGTGACGTTAAACCGTCCAAGATTATACATATAAACCTTCCTCTTGAATCACTATCTTTTAAAAAAAAACCGCATCAAAATCCGTTGTGTAGTTTTAAAGATTTAAGCATACATAGGGATATAGGGACAGAAAAAGCGACTTTGTTTTATACTATGTAGTGATGTGGAGCGAAGTTTTTATGATCAATCACTTGAATGCTCACGCTTGCTGTTCTCGTGTATGAGACGACATATGTGTTTTAAATACTCTTGATTGTAATTGAAGGTTCTTTATTATGTAAAATGATTGCAAAAAATCTATTTCGAAAAATCATACAATAAAATTTAGTTTCATGTGTAAATAATTTCATTAAAAATTAAAATATTGAATTTTTTTAGTGTACGTAGTTATATATTTTTCAAAGCAATCAATTATCTTCTTTTTCTGAAAGAAATCTGCTGGAGGCTTTATAAATCTTTCGATAGTTTGTTCATTTATAAATCGTTCAATTAAAATTAAGCACAAAAAAATGAACTAAGATAATGAAGCTCATTCAACTGAGGGAATAATACAATGAGAATAGTTTGTTCGTGTACTACCCAAGATTATTTAATACTGACGCTACATAGAATTCACTTTTAAATTTTATGCTCTTAACACTAATGCCTCGTAACTTTGCACTTTAAAAACAATTCAATGATTAAATTTGTTTTGTTTTTGTGGCTATTTAGAATCATCAAGAACCAAATGCTTTAAAATTTAGTACTAATATGTTTCTAAGCGCATGTGTAGCAACGTAAATTTCACTTACATAAATACTTCAGTGAAAAATTTTGATTAATTTTTCATATCAAGAGAGTTTTTGGTTCTTCTTTTTTTTTTAAATAAATCTTTGAAAGTATGGAGTAGCTTTATAAAAAAAGCCATGGCAAAACTATACACCGTAAAACTTTCAATTCAACAAACACTGCATTACAAATAAAAAAGTTAAATTCGGCAGTGCCGAGTCTTATTTATTTATTTATTTATTTATTTCTGTCTGTATGGATAATCCGCAGAGTCATCATAGTCAGCATCTGAATATGTTGTGGAGAAAAAGTCAGCAAACATGTTACTAATATGAAGGTTGTCGCAAGACTGTTGATCTCGAAAATGCATCACGGTTGGAAATTTGGCAGACTTCTTTTTTGAGTTAACAAAGTTGTAAAAAGATTTTGGGTTGGACTTAAAAATATTTCGCATTTTACTTAAATAGCGAGAGTAATAGATTTTATTTAAATAGATATAGTCAGCACGTGCAGTTGCATATTTTCTATAATCAATTAATTTACCAGATTTGTTATAGGCTCTATAGAATTTATTCTTCTTGTTTTTTATTCTGGATAAATGTTTTGTATTCCAAGGTGGGCCACTAAATTTATAAACAGTGCGTTTTGGAATACATAAATCCATCAGGGACCAAATTTTATCGTAAAACCGATGAACTATTTCATCCATTGTAGCATTCGAGCATAATAATAAATCGTTCCAGTTAGTACCGATTAAAAAACTTTTTAGTAGATTGTAGTTAGCATTCTTAAAGCAAAATACTTTTTCATTTGTATCAGGAACATCACGCACTAAATTTGAGTCTAAAAATATATGAACTTCTAAGGTTGGATGATAGCGATCTTCACAACAATATTTGATAAATCACTGACAAATAGCAAGTCCAGTAATTTCCCATGATCATTGAAAATACCATTTAGCTGGTTAAGAGATAGATCAAATAAGGTATTTAATAATTTCTCATGACCAAGATTGTTTCTTAAGATAGTTGGGATAAAGAAACCCTCTTCCAATGAAATTTCCCATTTTAAAAACGGCATATTGAAATCACCAACAACAATCATTAAGTCGTTAGGTTTAGTTTTACTGGTAATATATTTAATAGCATTAGCATGTTCAGTGTACACAAGATGAGATGATGACGGTGGAATATAGGAACAAGTAATGAACATGTTTTTGTTGTATAATTTTATTTGTACAGCAATGAATTCAATGTTTGATGAAATATCATGATTTAACAGCTCAGCTGGAAGACTATTCAGTACTGCAATCAGAACACCACCTGATTTTCTATTACCACCACGATCACATCTAAAAATTTGATAGTTGCCACAGAAAATTTCATTATCCAATACACTTTCAGTGAGCCAAGTTTCAGAAAAAATTATAACAGAATGATTAAAGCTGAAACTTTCGATGTACAGAGAAGATAGTTTACTGTGTTAGCGAAATATTAATATTTTTGACTTTCCACATTCTTTATTAATAGCAAAACCATAGAAAAAATTAAATGAGTGAAGATAAATATGCCGCGTTAAATATGTTTTAACGTAAAACCCGAAGGTTTTTAGTATTTGTTAATATTTTCAGTATTAATTAATTATCAAATACGTCTTAAGTCATTAAATATTAAATGTTTTAAGCAATAGTTTAGCGGAGATCATCTATATTTATAACCAACCAATCAAATATTCATATATTACTTTGGATATTTTAAAATTTTTTTTATTTTTTTTAATTTTCATATACTAAAGTGCTGTTGCTCTAAAGGGTTTAGGCAATTTCCGTTTTGCATCATAGAATAAAAATTACGAAATTTCAAGTAAATGTTAAAACACTTCCAGAAAGCGTAGAACTTATAAATTTCATTTCAGTTTAGTTTCAGTAAGTTTCTGTTTCCAAAATGAGGAATGATAATAATTCTTCAGAGTAGGAGGGAAATTAAAAAATTTTTAAAAATAATGTAAAGTTTTTTCTGAGTACTTAGAAGATAAATTACAAATCTAGACGACCTCCCTTTTAAAATGATATACATCTTATCTCGTAATCTTCTATCGTTCGTTCGGAAGTTACTTTGGATTATTTTTAAATTTCCATATACCCCAGTGCTGTTGCTCTAAGTGATTTTTAGGAACTTGCCGACGAACCATTAAATATTGTGAGATGAGACATATATCATTTTAAAGAGGAGACTGTCTAGATTTGTAGTCTACCGCCAAAAAACTTATATAGAGTTATTTTGGACTATTTTTAAATTTTTTTGAAATTTCCATACACCCCAGTACTGTTGAACTCAAGGATTTTGACAGTTTCTGTTTTGCATCATAAAAGAAAAACTACGAATTTTTCAGAAAATTTTAAAACACTTCCAGAAAGTTTAGAGCCTACAGATTTAATTCCTTTTTAATTTTAGTAATTTTCCTGCCCAAAAATCGCTCAGAAGAAGAGTACTGGGGTATGAGGGAATTTCATAAATTTTTTAAAAATAATGCAAAGATTTTTCTGAGTACTTGGGTGATTACAAATTTGGTGATGACCTCTTCTTTCAAATGATATGTGAACCAACCCGTAATATTCTATGGTTCGTTTGCAATCTATTAGAGAAATCAACGTATTTATGCACATTTGTATCTTAGTATGTCAAAAATACTGAAAAGATATTTACAAATACTAAAAAACAAGGAATTACATGAAAACATATTTAACTAACCATATTTATATTCACTCACTTCAAAAAATTATGTAACTGAAATGCATACTTTATTCAGCTTGAGGTCCTATTAAATATAAAAATTTATTTATTTATTATTGGAGCGAAATATCTATAAAAAATAAATTTTTATAATACGACTAAAATAAACGAGTTCTAAGAAACAATCCTTTCTGAGAACCTAATTTTTAAAACCAATAACCTGTCTGCAGGCACTCAATATTTAAATTAATAAAAAAAGAAATTCTTAGAAAGATATTAAATAGAAAACCAAAAAAATGTATAATTTTGCAATTTTTTTAAAAAAATTTTAAGCCAAACATATTTAATTAAATTATTGATTATAATTAAGTGACTAATTATCGAGAAAGATCTAATGCACTCTCTTTCATAAAGATGTCTGCATTCGTAATACTATTGTACTCAAGGCAATAAAAACCATACACACACACATACACTTTTTAGGTTTCGTGTTTGTGTGTACAAAGCATTACGCATATGACAGCTAAAAAAATTCCACAAAAAAAACAAAGCAAAAATAAAAATTAATGAAAATGTGAAATGCCGGTTGTATTTTTGATTTTTCTGGTCCATTTGTGGACCGATTTTCCTGGTTTTTTTGCACAGACATTACAATTATTATTTTTAATAATAGACAAAATAGGCAAAAAACCCACTCAAAAAATAGTCAAAAATCGAGGTAGTTTCGGTTTTTGACTCATAACTCCGTTATTTATAGACCAATCTGTCTGAATTTTAATAGCAATAGTCTTACAGAAACAACTAACCGTTGGGTATGCTATACTTTTCTGTATGTTGTCTAGGTTCTTCTGAAATTTGATTTCAACGACTACACGGACAGAGAGATGGACAGACGGCCATCGCTAAATCGACTCCGCTACTTATAAGTATCCAGAATATATATACTTTACAGGGTGTCCCATGTAGGGTGTATAAATTACAAACGGAATCACAAAGTTCTTACTTACAGTGAAGGGTATACAAAGAGGCACTTCAAAGTATATCCGGTTATGCACTTATGTATTATGAGCATAAAATCAATGGATGCTAAGGAAGCAAATGAATTTTGACAGCAATCGGAACCTAAACGAGGAGAGCAAAAAATGTACATCTGTGTTAAATGTTAGTTAGTTCTACCATGAAACCAACATTCGATACCTCATATCTAGCATTGTCATATTGTAAAATTTACCTTTTTTTGCAAGTTAAGTTTTTTTTTCAAATAAATTATTATCACTATGGGCTATAATCGCACCACGACCTTTAAGATTTATTTTGCAGCCCAGTTCCTAATTACAATCCAAGACTCCTTACGAATCTCGTAATTGCTGTAGGACTAATCTTGCCTAGATCTCCTGGGACCAATGCCCCACTACCCAAGCAGCTTATTCTGCGTCTTGCCACCGCTGGTCACTCGCGGAGAATGTGTTCCGACGTTTCCTTTGCTTCGCGACAGAAACGACAGGAGTCGTCTTGTACCACACCGATTTTATTTTCAAATAAAAGATTTCCGGAAACTATTTTTAGTACTTATAATAATTTTGCAAACCAACTTATTTAGGAATTAAGCACAAATACAAATTAAATTTTATTTTGTAAAACTATTTTTCGTTTATTTCAAAAACTATTCAGAGTAAAACGTTGTGACGGTTCTGGAGTTTTCCCGTTTTTAAAACAATTAGTTTATGCGGTTCTGTCTGTCCACACACAGCCAACGTGGAGCAAATATTTTAGCAAACTAATTTAAATAAAAGTAAAATAAAAAGTAATTTCATATTGAAAATTAAACAAACTGAATGTTTAATTTAATTTTTATAAACACATATTCTAATGTATGTTTGTTATTTATGTTACTTTTTTTAATAAAATAAAACTAAAAGCACACAAACAAGTATACTGCTTTTTAATGATTTGTTAGAAAACAAATTTTTGGCCGAAAAAAAAATTTCGCTCAGATATTTTAAGATTTACAAAAAAAAAAAACTATGACAACATTGTCATGAGAAAATATATATAGAATTAGACAAGAACCAATTTCTTTCGACTTGTTGTAAAGACTAAAACCTATTCGACGGGCATTAAGCAATTCGGTAATAACCGTTAAATATATTTCCCTATATTCCTATACAAGAAAACAACCTCAAAGCAAATCACACAACCCTTGGGGACATTCTAAAAAGTAAAAAATAAATAAATTATACAATAATAAACGATTTGGTTATCTTACATGTGAATAGTTTATTCCAATGAATCAAAATACAGGTTTGTAGTTCAATATTTGTAGTTCTTTTTATTATTTTTAGAATAGGAATATTAGATTAATAGGTTTAATATATAATGGTAAGTATATAATTAATAAAATTCACTTGTTTCATACATAGGTTTTAGTTGTACAACGGTAACACTTTCAGTTTTGCACATAGAATTAGGTTCTTATAACAGTAAGTATTTATTCTTAAATTTGTTTTAAGTTAAATTAAGTAGGTATAGATTTTATAAATACACACTGGCACATTCAAATTTGTTCTTCGCGACAAAAGTTTTATTGTAATGTGTAGATTTACACACACATCAACCGCTCGTGATTCTCGGCTCGTTTACCACTTAGGTCTCATTACAACGTCTTTTCAATTGAATGGTCTCTCCTCAACTGATCTTACTTTTTTTGTGTTCGTCAATGTTCTTGCTTGTAGAGTATAGGTTTTGTCACTGAAAGAAATATGTGCATACAACAGCAACAATGTAAAGGGTGTTTTTTATAGACGTATAGAACTTTAAGTTGGCATTACTGTTCAAGATGGCGACCGATTTAACAGCTGTCAAGTGATTTATTCTCAGTTTGGCTTGGCAATTCATCATGAATAGACAAACGCCTGAACAATGCTTGCAAGTCGATATATTGAAAACTTAGCAAGTTATGATCAAAAAGGTAACCAGTTCTATTAAAAAGTGGCCGGAAAGAGGCAGTAGTAGAACTACTTACCTTTTTGGTCATAACTTGCTTACTTTTCTAGATATCGACTGTATTTCTACTGCGTTGAATAGAGAACCGCATTGGCTTTAATTCAAATTTTGTTTTTTGAAGATAGTGGAAAAAAAATATTTTTCGCCAAAAAAAACAATGGACTACCCCCTTTGCTTTTTTTTAAAAAATGATAAAAAACAATTTCTTCCCCTATCCATTAAAAAAAAAATTTGTAGTGAAGGCCAATACGGTTAGCTATCCAACGCAAAAGAAATCAAGTCGATATATTGAAAACTTTTCAAGTTATGGCCAAAAACGTAAATAGTTCTACTAAAAAGTGGCCGGAAATAGGCAGTAGTAGAACTACTTACCTTTTTGGTCATAACTTGCTTACTTTTCTAGATATCGACTTGATTTCTACTGCGTTGAATAGAGAACCGCATTGGCTTTAATTCAAATTTGGTTTTTTGAAGATAGTGGAAAAAAAATATTTTTCGCCAAAAAAAACAATGGACTACCCCCTTTGCTTTTTTTTAAAAAATGATAAAAAAATTTTCTTCCACTATCCATTAAAAAAAAATTTGTAGTTAAGGCCAATACGGTTAGCTATCCAACGCAAAAGAAATCAAGTCGATATATTGAAAACTTTTCAAGTTATGGCCAAAAACGTAAATAGTTCTACTAAAAAGTGGCCGGAAATAGGCAGTAGTAGAACTACTTACCTTTTTGGTCATAACTTGCTTACTTTTCTAGATATCGACTTGATTTCTACTGCGTTGAATAGAGAACCGCATTGGCTTTAATTCAAATTTGGTTTTTTGAAGATAGTGGAAAAAAAATATTTTTCGCCAAAAAAAACAAAGGACTACCCCCTTTGCTTTTTTTTAAAAATTAAAAAAAAAATTTCTTCGTCTATCCATTAAAAAAAAAATTTGTAGTGAAGGCCAATACGGTTAGCTATCCAACGCAAAAGAAATCAAGTCGATATATTGAAAACTTTTCAAGTTATGGCCAAAAACGTAAATAGTTCTACTAAAAAGTGGCCGGAAATAGGCAGTAGTAGAACTACTTACCTTTTTGGTCATAACTTGCTTACTTTTCTAGATATCGACTTGATTTCTACTGCGTTGAATAGAGAACCGCATTGGCTTTAATTCAAATTTGGTTTTTTGAAGATAGTGGAAAAAAAATATTTTTCGCCAAAAAAAACAATGGACTACCCCCTTTGCTTTTTTTTAAAAAATGATAAAAAAATTTTCTTCCACTATCCATTAAAAAAAAATTTGTAGTTAAGGCCAATACGGTTAGCTATCCAACGCAAAAGAAATCAAGTCGATATATTGAAAACTTTTCAAGTTATGGCCAAAAACGTAAATAGTTCTACTAAAAAGTGGCCGGAAATAAGCAGTAGTAGAACTACTTACCTTTTTGGTCATAACTTGCTTACTTTTCCAGATATCGACTTGATTTCTACTGCGTTGAATAGAGAACCGCATTGGCTTTAATTCAAATTTGGTTTTTTGAAGATAGTGGAAAAAAAAATATTTTTCGCCAAAAAAAACAATGGACTACCCCCTTTGCTTTTTTTTAAAAAATGATAAAAAAAATTTTCTTCCACTATCCATTAAAAAAAAATTTGATGTTAAGTCCAATACGGTTAGCTATCCAACGCAAAAGAAATCAAGTCGATATATTGAAAACTTTTCAAGTTATGGCCAAAAACGTAAATAGTTCTACTAAAAAGTGGCCGGAAATAGGCAGTAGTAGAACTACTTACCTTTTTGGTCATAACTTGCTTACTTTTCTAGATATCGACTTGATTTCTACTGCGTTGAATAGAGAACCGCATTGGCTTTAATTCAAATTTTGTTTTTTGAAGATAGTGGAAAAAAAATATTTTTCGCCAAAAAAAACAATGGACTACCCCCTTTGCTTTTTTTTAAAAAATGATAAAAAAAAATTTCTTCCCCTATCCAATAAAAAAAAAATTTGTAGTGAAGGCCAATACGGTTAGCTATCCAACGCAAAAGAAATCAAGTCGATATATTGAAAACTTTTCAAGTTATGGCCAAAAACGTAAATAGTTCTACTAAAAAGTGGCCGGAAATAGGCAGTAGTAGAACTACTTACCTTTTTGGTCATAACTTGCTTACTTTTCCAGATATCGACTTGATTTCTACTGCGTTGAATAGAGAACCGCATTGGCTTTAATTCAAATTTAGTTTTTTGAAGATAGTGGAAAAAAAATATTTTTCGCCAAAAAAAACAATGGACTACCCCCTTTGCTTTTTTTTTAAAAAATGATAAAAAAAAATTTTCTTCCACTATCCATTAAAAAAAATTTGTAGTTAAGGCCAATACGGTTAGCTATCTAACGCAAAAGAAATCAAGTCGATATATTGAAAACTTTTCAAGTTATGGCCAAAAACGTAAATAGTTCTACTAAAAAGTGGGCGGAAATAGGCAGTAGTAGAACTACTTACCTTTTTGGTCATAACTTGCTTACTTTTCCAGATATCGACTTGATTTCTACTGCGTTGAATAGAGAACCGCATTGGCTTTAATTCAAATTTGGTTTTTTGAAGATAGTGGAAAAAAAATATTTTTCGCCAAAAAAAACAATGGACTACCCCCTTTGCTTTTTTTTAAAAAATGATAAAAAAAATTTTCTTCCACTATCCATTAAAAAAAAATTTGATGTTAAGTCCAATACGGTTAGCTATCCAACGCAAAAGAAATCAAGTCGATATATTGAAAACTTTTCAAGTTATGGCCAAAAACGTAAATAGTTCTACTAAAAAGTGGCCGGAAATAGGCAGTAGTAGAACTACTTACCTTTTTGGTCATAACTTGCTTACTTTTCTAGATATCGACTTGATTTCTACTGCGTTGAATAGAGAACCGCATTGGCTTTAATTCAAATTTGGTTTTTTGAAGACAGTGGAAAAAAAATATGTTTCGCCAAAAAAAACAATGGACTACCCCCTTTGCTTTTTTTTTAAAAATGATAAAAAAAATTTTCTTCCACTATCCATTAAAAAAAAATTTGTAGTTAAGGCCAATACGGTTAGCTATCCAACGCAAAAGAAATCAAGTCGATATATTGAAAACTTTTCAAGTTATGGCCAAAAACGTAAATAGTTCTACTAAAAAGTGGCCGGAAATAAGCAGTAGTAGAACTACTTACCTTTTTGGTCATAACTTGCTTACTTGTCCAGATATCGACTTGATTTCTACTGCGTTGAATAGAGAACCGCATTGGCTTTAATTCAAATTTGGTTTTTTGAAGATAGTGGAAAAAAAATATTTTTCGCCAAAAAAAACAATGGACTACCCCCTTTGCTTTTTTTTAAAAAATGATAAAAAAAATTTTCTTCCACTATCCATTAAAAAAAAATTTGATGTTAAGTCCAATACGGTTAGCTATCCAACGCAAAAGAAATCAAGTCGATATATTGAAAACTTTTCAAGTTATGGCCAAAAACGTAAATAGTTCTACTAAAAAGTGGCCGGAAATAGGCAGTAGTAGAACTACTTACCTTTTTGGTCATAACTTGCTTACTTTTCTAGATATCGACTTGATTTCTACTGCGTTGAATAGAGAACCGCATTGGCTTTAATTCAAATTTGGTTTTTTGAAGATAGTGGAAAAAAAATATTTTTCGCCAAAAAAAACAATGGACTACCCCCTTTGCTTTTTTTTTAAAAATGATAAAAAAAATTTTCTTCCACTATCCATTAAACAAAAAATTTGTAGTTAAGGCCAATACGGTTAGCTATCCAACGCAAAAGAAATCAAGTCGATATATTGAAAACTTTTCAAGTTATGGCCAAAAACGTAAATAGTTCTACTAAAAAGTGGCCGGAAATAAGCAGTAGTAGAACTACTTACCTTTTTGGTCATAACTTGCTTACTTGTCCAGATATCGACTTGATTTCTACTGCGTTGAATAGAGAACCGCATTGGCTTTAATTCAAATTTGGTTTTTTGAAGATAGTGGAAAAAAAATATTTTTCGCCAAAAAAAACAATGGACTACCCCCTTTGCTTTTTTTTAAAAAATGATAAAAAAAATTTTCTTCCACTATCCATTAAAAAAAAATTTGATGTTAAGTCCAATACGGTTAGCTATCCAACGCAAAAGAAATCAAGTCGATATATTGAAAACTTTTCAAGTTATGGCCAAAAACGTAAATAGTTCTACTAAAAAGTGGCCGGAAATAGGCAGTAGTAGAACTACTTACCTTTTTGGTCATAACTTGCTTACTTTTCTAGATATCGACTTGATTTCTACTGCGTTGAATAGAGAACCGCATTGGCTTTAATTCAAATTTGGTTTTTTGAAGATAGTGGAAAAAAAATATTTTTCGCCAAAAAAAACAATGGACTACCCCCTTTGCTTTTTTTTTAAAAATGATAAAAAAAATTTTCTTCCACTATCCATTAAACAAAAAATTTGTAGTTAAGGCCAATACGGTTAGCTATCCAACGCAAAAGAAATCAAGTCGATATATTGAAAACTTTTCAAGTTATGGCCAAAAACGTAAATAGTTCTACTAAAAAGTGGCCGGAAATAGGCAGTAGTAGAACTACTTACCTTTTTGGACATAACTTGCTTACTTTTCCAGATATCGACTTGATTTCTACTGCGTTGAATAGAGAACCGCATTGGCTTTAATTCAAATTTAGTTTTTTGAAGATAGTGGAAAAAAAATATTTTTCGCCAAAAAAAACAATGGACTACCCCCTTTGCTTTTTTTTTAAAAATGATAAAAAAAAATTTTCTTCCACTATCCATTAAAAAAAAATTTGTAGTTAAGGCCAATACGGTTAGCTATCTAACGCAAAAGAAATCAAGTCGATATATTGAAAACTTTTCAAGTTACGGCCAAAAACGTAAATAGTTCTACTAAAAAGTGGCCGGAAATAGGCAGTAGTAGAACTACTTACCTTTTTGGTCATAACTTGCTTACTTTTCTAGATATCGACTTGATTTCTACTGCGTTGAATAGAGAACCGCATTGGCTTTAATTCAAATTTTGTTTTTTGAAGATAGTGGAAAAAAAATATTTTTCGCCAAAAAAAACAATGGACTACCCCCTTTGCTTTTTTTTAAAAAATGATAAAAAAAAATTTCTTCCCCTATCCAATAAAAAAAAAATTTGTAGTGAAGGCCAATACGGTTAGCTATCCAACGCAAAAGAAATCAAGTCGATATATTGAAAACTTTTCAAGTTATGGCCAAAAACGTAAATAGTTCTACTAAAAAGTGGCCGGAAATAGGCAGTAGTAGAACTACTTACCTTTTTGGTCATAACTTGCTTACTTTTCCAGATATCGACTTGATTTCTACTGCGTTGAATAGAGAACCGCATTGGCTTTAATTCAAATTTAGTTTTTTGAAGATAGTGGAAAAAAAATATTTTTCGCCAAAAAAAACAATGGACTACCCCCTTTGCTTTTTTTTTAAAAAATGATAAAAAAAAATTTTCTTCCACTATCCATTAAAAAAAAATTTGTAGTTAAGGCCAATACGGTTAGCTATCTAACGCAAAAGAAATCAAGTCGATATATTGAAAACTTTTCAAGTTATGGCCAAAAACGTAAATAGTTCTACTAAAAAGTGGGCGGAAATAGGCAGTAGTAGAACTACTTACCTTTTTGGTCATAACTTGCTTACTTTTCCAGATATCGACTTGATTTCTACTGCGTTGAATAGAGAACCGCATTGGCTTTAATTCAAATTTGGTTTTTTGAAGATAGTGGAAAAAAAATATTTTTCGCCAAAAAAAACAATGGACTACCCCCTTTGCTTTTTTTTAAAAAATGATAAAAAAAATTTTCTTCCACTATCCATTAAAAAAAATTTGATGTTAAGTCCAATACGGTTAGCTATCCAACGCAAAAGAAATCAAGTCGATATATTGAAAACTTTTCAAGTTATGGCCAAAAACGTAAATAGTTCTACTAAAAAGTGGCCGGAAATAGGCAGTAGTAGAACTACTTACCTTTTTGGTCATAACTTGCTTACTTTTCTAGATATCGACTTGATTTCTACTGCGTTGAATAGAGAACCGCATTGGCTTTAATTCAAATTTGGTTTTTTGAAGATAGTGGAAAAAAAATATGTTTCGCCAAAAAAAACAATGGACTACCCCCTTTGCTTTTTTTTTAAAAATGATAAAAAAAATTTTCTTCCACTATCCATTAAAAAAAAATTTGTAGTTAAGGCCAATACGGTTAGCTATCCAACGCAAAAGAAATCAAGTCGATATATTGAAAACTTTTCAAGTTATGGCCAAAAACGTAAATAGTTCTACTAAAAAGTGGCCGGAAATAAGCAGTAGTAGAACTACTTACCTTTTTGGTCATAACTTGCTTACTTGTCCAGATATCGACTTGATTTCTACTGCGTTGAATAGAGAACCGCATTGGCTTTAATTCAAATTTGGTTTTTTGAAGATAGTGGAAAAAAAATATTTTTCGCCAAAAAAAACAATGGACTACCCCCTTTGCTTTTTTTTAAAAAATGATAAAAAAAATTTTCTTCCACTATCCATTAAAAAAAAATTTGATGTTAAGTCCAATACGGTTAGCTATCCAACGCAAAAGAAATCAAGTCGATATATTGAAAACTTTTCAAGTTATGGCCAAAAACGTAAATAGTTCTACTAAAAAGTGGCCGGAAATAGGCAGTAGTAGAACTACTTACCTTTTTGGTCATAACTTGCTTACTTTTCTAGATATCGACTTGATTTCTACTGCGTTGAATAGAGAACCGCATTGGCTTTAATTCAAATTTGGTTTTTTGAAGATAGTGGAAAAAAAATATTTTTCGCCAAAAAAAACAATGGACTACCCCCTTTGCTTTTTTTTTAAAAATGATAAAAAAAATTTTCTTCCACTATCCATTAAACAAAAAATTTGTAGTTAAGGCCAATACGGTTAGCTATCCAACGCAAAAGAAATCAAGTCGATATATTGAAAACTTTTCAAGTTATGGCCAAAAACGTAAATAGTTCTACTAAAAAGTGGCCGGAAATAAGCAGTAGTAGAACTACTTACCTTTTTGGTCATAACTTGCTTACTTGTCCAGATATCGACTTGATTTCTACTGCGTTGAATAGAGAACCGCATTGGCTTTAATTCAAATTTGGTTTTTTGAAGATAGTGGAAAAAAAATATTTTTCGCCAAAAAAAACAATGGACTACCCCCTTTGCTTTTTTTTAAAAAATGATAAAAAAAATTTTCTTCCACTATCCATTAAAAAAAAATTTGATGTTAAGTCCAATACGGTTAGCTATCCAACGCAAAAGAAATCAAGTCGATATATTGAAAACTTTTCAAGTTATGGCCAAAAACGTAAATAGTTCTACTAAAAAGTGGCCGGAAATAGGCAGTAGTAGAACTACTTACCTTTTTGGACATAACTTGCTTACTTTTCCAGATATCGACTTGATTTCTACTGCGTTGAATAGAGAACCGCATTGGCTTTAATTCAAATTTAGTTTTTTGAAGATAGTGGAAAAAAAATATTTTTCGCCAAAAAAAACAATGGACTACCCCCTTTGCTTTTTTTTTAAAAATGATAAAAAAAAATTTTCTTCCACTATCCATTAAAAAAAAATTTGTAGTTAAGGCCAATACGGTTAGCTATCTAACGCAAAAGAAATCAAGTCGATATATTGAAAACTTTTCAAGTTACGGCCAAAAACGTAAATAGTTCTACTAAAAAGTGGCCGGAAATAGGCAGTAGTAGAACTACTTACCTTTTTGGTCATAACTTGCTTACTTTTCTAGATATCGACTTTATTTCTAATGCGTTGAATAGAGAACCGCATTGGCTTTAATTCAAATTTTGTTTTTTGAAGATAGTGGAAAAAAAATATTTTTCGCCAAAAAAAACAATGGACTACCCCCTTTGCTTTTTTTTAAAAAATGATAAAAAAAAATTTCTTCCCCTATCCAATAAAAAAAAAATTTGTAGTGAAGGCCAATACGGTTAGCTATCCAAAGCAAAAGAAACCAAGTCGATATATTGAAAACTTTTCAAGTTATGGCGAAAAACGTAAATAGTTCTACTAAAAAGTGGCCGGAAATAGGCAGTAGTAGAACTACTTACCTTTTTGGTCATAACTTGCTTACTTTTCCAGATATCGACTTGATTTCTACTGCGTTGAATAGAGAACCGCATTGGCTTTAATTCAAATTTAGTTTTTTGAAGATAGTGGAAAAAAAATATTTTTCGCCAAAAAAAACAATGGACTACCCCCTTTGCTTTTTTTTTAAAAATGATAAAAAAAAATTTTCTTCCACTATCCATTAAAAAAAAATTTGTAGTTAAGGCCAATACGGTTAGCTATCTAACGCAAAAGAAATCAAGTCGATATATTGAAAACTTTTCAAGTTACGGCCAAAAACGTAAATAGTTCTACTAAAAAGTGGCCGGAAATAGGCAGTAGTAGAACTACTTACCTTTTTGGTCATAACTTGCTTACTTTTCTAGATATCGACTTTATTTCTAATGCGTTGAATAGAGAACCGCATTGGCTTTAATTCAAATTTTGTTTTTTGAAGATAGTGGAAAAAAAATATTTTTCGCCAAAAAAAACAATGGACTACCCCCTTTGCTTTTTTTTAAAAAATGATAAAAAAAAATTTCTTCCCCTATCCAATAAAAAAAAAATTTGTAGTGAAGGCCAATACGGTTAGCTATCCAAAGCAAAAGAAACCAAGTCGATATATTGAAAACTTTTCAAGTTATGGCGAAAAACGTAAATAGTTCTACTAAAAAGTGGCCGGAAATAGGCAGTAGTAGAACTACTTACCTTTTTGGTCATAACTTGCTTACTTTTCTAGATATCGACTTGATTTCTACTGCGTTGAATAGAGAACCGCATTGGCTTTAATTCAAATTTGGTTTTTTGAAGATAGTGGAAAAAAAATATTTTTCGCCAAAAAAAACAATGGACTACCCCCTTTGCTTTTTTTTAAAAAATGATAAAAAAAATTTTCTTCCACTATCCATTAAAAAAAAATTTGATGTTAAGTCCAATACGGTTAGCTATCCAACGCAAAAGAAATCAAGTCGATATATTGAAAACTTTTCAAGTTATGGCCAAAAAAGTAAATAACTCTACTAAAAAGTGGCCGGAAATAGGCAGTAGTAGAACTACTTACCTTTTTGGTCATAACTTGCTTACTTTTCTAGATATCGACTTGATTTCTACTGCGTTGAATAGAGAACCGCATTGGCTTTAATTCAAATTTGGTTTTTTGAAGATAGTGGAAAAAAAATATTTTTCGCCAAAAAAAACAATGGACTACCCCCTTTGCTTTTTTTTAAAAAATGATAAAAAAAATTTTCTTCCACTATCCATTAAAAAAAAATTTGATGTTAAGTCCAATACGGTTAGCTATCCAACGCAAAAGAAATCAAGTCGATATATTGAAAACTTTTCAAGTTATGGCCAAAAACGTAAATAGTTCTACTAAAAAGTGGCCGGAAATAGGCAGTAGTAGAACTACTTACCTTTTTGGTCATAACTTGCTTACTTTTCTAGATATCGACTTGATTTCTACTGCGTTCAATAGAGAACCGCATTGGCTTTAATTCAAATTTGGTTTTTTGAAGATAGTGGAAAAAAAATATTTTTCGCCAAAAAAAACAATGGACTACCCCCTTTGCTTTTTTTTAAAAAATGATAAAAAAAATTTTCTTCCACTATCCATTAAAAAAAAATTTGATGTTAAGTCCAATACGGTTAGCTATCCAACGCAAAAGAAATCAAGTCGATATATTGAAAACTTTTCAAGTTATGGCCAAAAACGTAAATAGTTCTACTAAAAAGTGGCCGGAAATAGGCAGTAGTAGAACTACTTACCTTTTTGGTCATAACTTGCTTACTTTTCTAGATATCGACTTGATTTCTACTGCGTTCAATAGAGAACCGCATTGGCTTTAATTCAAATTTGGTTTTTTGAAGATAGTGGAAAAAAAATATTTTTCGCCAAAAAAAACAATGGACTACCCCCTTTGCTTTTTTTTAAAAAATGATAAAAAAAATTTTCTTCCACTATCCATTAAAAAAAAATTTGATGTTAAGTCCAATACGGTTAGCTATCCAACGCAAAAGAAATCAAGTCGATATATTGAAAACTTTTCAAGTTATGGCCAAAAACGTAAATAGTTCTACTAAAAAGTGGCCGGAAATAGGCAGTAGTAGAACTACTTACCTTTTTGGTCATAACTTGCTTACTTTTCTAGATATCGACTTGATTTCTACTGCGTTGAATAGAGAACCGCATTGGCTTTAATTCAAATTTGGTTTTTTGAAGATAGTGGAAAAAAAATATTTTTCGCCAAAAAAAACAATGGACTACCCCCTTTGCTTTTTTTTAAAAAATGATAAAAAAAATTTTCTTCCACTATCCATTAAAAAAAAATTTGTAGTTAAGGCCAATACGGTTAGCTATCTAACGCAAAAGAAATCAAGTCGATATATTGAAAACTTTTCAAGTTACGGCCAAAAACGTAAATAGTTCTACTAAAAAGTGGCCGAAAATAGGCAGTAGTAGAACTACTTACCTTTTTGGTCATAACTTGCTTACTTTTCTAGATATCGACTTTATTTCTAATGCGTTGAATAGAGAACCGCATTGGCTTTAATTCAAATTTTGTTTTTTGAAGATAGTGGAAAAAAAATATTTTTCGCCAAAAAAAACAATGGACTACCCCCTTTGCTTTTTTTTAAAAAATGATAAAAAAAAATTTCTTCCCCTATCCAATAAAAAAAAAATTTGTAGTGAAGGCCAATACGGTTAGCTATCCAAAGCAAAAGAAACCAAGTCGATATATTGAAAACTTTTCAAGTTATGGCGAAAAACGTAAATAGTTCTACTAAAAAGTGGCCGGAAATAGGCAGTAGTAGAACTACTTACCTTTTTGGTCATAACTTGCTTACTTTTCTAGATATCGACTTGATTTCTACTGCGTTGAATAGAGAACCGCATTGGCTTTAATTCAAATTTGGTTTTTTGAAGATAGTGGAAAAAAAATATTTTTCGCCAAAAAAAACAATGGACTACCCCCTTTGCTTTTTTTTAAAAAATGATAAAAAAAATTTTCTTCCACTATCCATTAAAAAAAAAATTTGATGTTAAGTCCAATACGGTTAGCTATCCAACGCAAAAGAAATCAAGTCGATATATTGAAAACTTTTCAAGTTATGGCCAAAAACGTAAATAGTTCTACTAAAAAGTGGCCGGAAATAGGCAGTAGTAGAACTACTTACCTTTTTGGTCATAACTTGCTTACTTTTCTAGATATCGACTTGATTTCTACTGCGTTCAATAGAGAACCGCATTGGCTTTAATTCAAATTTGGTTTTTTGAAGATAGTGGAAAAAAAATATTTTTCGCCAAAAAAAACAATGGACTACCCCCTTTGCTTTTTTTTAAAAAATGATAAAAAAAATTTTCTTCCACTATCCATTAAAAAAAAATTTGATGTTAAGTCCAATACGGTTAGCTATCCAACGCAAAAGAAATCAAGTCGATATATTGAAAACTTTTCAAGTTATGGCCAAAAACGTAAATAGTTCTACTAAAAAGTGGCCGGAAATAGGCAGTAGTAGAACTACTTACCTTTTTGGTCATAACTTGCTTACTTTTCTAGATATCGACTTGATTTCTACTGCGTTGAATAGAGAACCGCATTGGCTTTAATTCAAATTTGGTTTTTTGAAGATAGTGGAAAAAAAATATTTTTCGCCAAAAAAAACAATGGACTACCCCCTTTGCTTTTTTTTAAAAAATGATAAAAAAAATTTTCTTCCACTATCCATTAAAAAAAAATTTGATGTTAAGTCCAATACAGTTAGCTATCCAACGCAAAAGAAATCAAGTCGATATATTGAAAACTTTTCAAGTTATGGCCAAAAACGTAAATAGTTCTACTAAAAAGTGGCCGGAAATAGGCAGTAGTAGAACTACTTACCTTTTTGGTCATAACTTGCTTACTTTTCTAGATATCGACTTGATTTCTACTGCGTTGAATAGAGAACCGCATTGGCTTTAATTCAAATTTGGTTTTTTGAAGATAGTGGAAAAAAAATATTTTTCGCCAAAAAAAACAATGGACTACCCCCTTTGCTTTTTTTTAAAAAATGATAAAAAAAATTTTCTTCCACTATCCATTAAAAAAAAAATTTGATGTTAAGTCCAATACGGTTAGCTATCCAACGCAAAAGAAATCAAGTCGATATATTGAAAACTTTTCAAGTTATGGCCAAAAACGTAAATAGTTCTACTAAAAAGTGGCCGGAAATAGGCAGTAGTAGAACTACTTACCTTTTTGGTCATAACTTGCTTACTTTTCTAGTATCGACTTGATTTCTACTGCGTTGAATAGAGAACCGCATTGGCTTTAATTCAAATTTGGTTTTTTGAAGATAGTGGAAAAAAAATATTTTTCGCCAAAAAAAACAATGGACTACCCCCTTTGCTTTTTTTTAAAAAATGATAAAAAAAAATTTCTTCCACTATCCATTAAAAAAAAATTTGATGTTAAGTCCAATACGGTTAGCTATCCAACGCAAAAGAAATCAAGTCGATATATTGAAAACTTTTCAAGTTATGGCCAAAAACGTAAATAGTTCTACTAAAAAGTGGCCGGAAATAGGCAGTAGTAGAACTACTTACCTTTTTGGTCATAACTTGCTTACTTTTCTAGATATCGACTTGATTTCTACTGCGTTGAATAGAGAACCGCATTGGCTTTAATTCAAATTTGGTTTTTTGAAGATAGTGGAAAAAAAATATTTTTCGCCAAAAAAAACAATGGACTACCCCCTTTGCTTTTTTTTTAAAAATGATAAAAAAAATTTTCTTCCACTATCCATTAAAAAAAAATTTGTAGTTAAGGCCAATACGGTTAGCTATCCAACGCAAAAGAAATCAAGTCGATATATTGAAAACTTTTCAAGTTATGGCAAAAAACGTAAATAGTTCTACTAAAAAGTGGCCGGAAATAGGCAGTAGTAGAACTACTTACCTTTTTGGTCATAACTTGCTTACTTTTCCAGATATCGACTTGATTTCTACTGCGTTGAATAGAGAACCGCATTGGCTTTAATTCAAATTTAGTTTTTTGAAGATAGTGGAAAAAAAATATTTTTCGCCAAAAAAAACAATGGACTACCCCCTTTGCTTTTTTTTAAAAAATGATAAAAAAAAATTTTCTTCCACTATCCATTAAAAAAAAATTTGTAGTTAAGGCCAATACGGTTAGCTATCTAACGCAAAAGAAATCAAGTCGATATATTGAAAACTTTTCAAGTTATGGCCAAAAACGTAAATAGTTCTACTAAAAAGTGGGGGGAAATAGGCAGTAGTAGAACTACTTACCTTTTTGGTCATAACTTGCTTACTTTTCTAGATATCGACTTGATTTCTACTGCGTTGAATAGAGAACCGCATTGGCTTTAATTCAAATTTGGTTTTTTGAAGATAGTGGAAAAAAAATATTTTTCGCCAAAAAAGACAATGGACTACCTCCTTTGCTTTTTTTTTAAAAATGATAAAAAAAATTTTCTTCCACTATCCATTAAAAAAAAATTTGATGTTAAGTCCAATACGGTTAGCTATCCAACGCAAAAGAAATCAAGTCGATATATTGAAAACTTTTCAAGTTATGGCTAAAAACGTAAATAGTTCTACTAAAAAGTGGCCGGAAATAGGCAGTAGTAGAACTACTTACCTTTTTGGTCATAACTTGCTTACTTTTCTAGATATCGACTTGATTTCTACTGCGTTGAATAGAGAACCGCATTGGCTTTAATTCAAATTTGGTTTTTTGAAGATAGTGGAAAAAAAATATTTTTCGCCAAAAAAAACAATGGACTACCCCCTTTGCTTTTTTTTAAAAAATGATAAAAAAAATTTTCTTCCACTATCCATTAAAAAAAAATTTGATGTTAAGTCCAATACGGTTAGCTATCCAACGCAAAAGAAATCAAGTCGATATATTGAAAACTTTTCAAGTTATGGCCAAAAACGTAAATAGTTCTACTAAAAAGTGGCCGGAAATAGGCAGTAGTAGAACTACTTACCTTTTTGGTCATAACTTGCTTACTTTTCTAGATATCGACTTGATTTCTACTGCGTTGAATAGAGAACCGCATTGGCTTTAATTCAAATTTGGTTTTTTGAAGATAGTGGAAAAAAAATATTTTTCGCCAAAAAAAACAATGGACTACCCCCTTTGCTTTTTTTTTAAAAATGATAAAAAAAATTTTCTTCCACTATCCATTAAAAAAAAATTTGTAGTTAAGGCCAATACGGTTAGCTATCCAACGCAAAAGAAAGCAAGTCGATATATTGAAAACTTTTCAAGTTATGGCCAAAAACGTAAATAGTTCTACTAAAAAGTGGCCGGAAATAGGCAGTAGTAGAACTACTTACCTTTTTGGTCATAACTTGCTTACTTTTCTAGATATCGACTTGATTTCTACTGCGTTGAATAGAGAACCGCATTGGCTTTAATTCAAATTTGGTTTTTTGAAGATAGTGGAAAAAAAATATTTTTCGCCAAAAAAAACAATGGACTACCCCCTTTGCTTTTTTTTAAAAAATGATAAAAAAAAATTTCTTCCACTATCCATTAAAAAAAAATTTGATGTTAAGTCCAATACGGTTAGCTATCCAACGCAAAAGAAATCAAGTCGATATATTGAAAACTTTTCAAGTTATGGCCAAAAACGTAAATAGTTCTACTAAAAAGTGGCCGGAAATAGGCAGTAGTAGAACTACTTACCTTTTTGGTCATAACTTGCTTACTTTTCCAGATATCGACTTGATTTCTACTGCGTTGAATAGAGAACCGCATTGGCTTTAATTCAAATTTAGTTTTTTGAAGATAGTGGAAAAAAAATATTTTTCGCCAAAAAAAACAATGGACTACCTCCTTTGCTTTTTTTTTAAAAATGATAAAAAAAATTTTCTTCCACTATCCATTAAAAAAAAATTTGATGTTAAGTCCAATACGGTTAGCTATCCAACGCAAAAGAAATCAAGTCGATATATTGAAAACTTTTCAAGTTATGGCTAAAAACGTAAATAGTTCTACTAAAAAGTGGCCGGAAATAGGCAGTAGTAGAACTACTTACCTTTTTGGTCATAACTTGCTTACTTTTCTAGATATCGACTTGATTTCTACTGCGTTGAATAGAGAACCGCATTGGCTTTAATTCAAATTTGGTTTTTTGAAGATAGTGGAAAAAAAATATTTTTCGCCAAAAAAAACAATGGACTACCCCCTTTGCTTTTTTTTTAAAAATGATAAAAAAAATTTTCTTCCACTATCCATTAAAAAAAAATTTGTAGTTAAGGCCAATACGGTTAGCTATCCAACGCACAAGAAATCAAGTCGATATATTGAAAACTTTTCAAGTTATGGCCAAAAACGTAAATAGTTCTACTAAAAAGTGGCCGGAAATAGGCAGTAGTAGAACTACTTACCTTTTTGGTCATAACTTGCTTACTTTTCCAGATATCGACTTGATTTCTACTGCGTTGAATAGAGAACCGCATTGGCTTTAATTCAAATTTGGTTTTTTGAAGATAGTGGAAAAAAATATTTTTCGCCAAAAAAAACAATGGACTACCCCCTTTGCTTTTTTTTAAAAAATGATAAAAAAAATTTTCTTCCACTATCCATTAAAAAAAAATTTGATGTTAAGTCCAATACGGTTAGCTATCCAACGCAAAAGAAATCAAGTCGATATATTGAAAACTTTTCAAGTTATGGCCAAAAACGTAAATAGTTCTACTAAAAAGTGGCCGGAAATAGGCAGTAGTAGAACTACTTACCTTTTTGGTCATAACTTGCTTACTTTTCTAGATATCGACTTGATTTCTACTGCGTTGAATAGAGAACCGCATTGGCTTTAATTCAAATTTGGTTTTTTGAAGATAGTGGAAAAAAAATATTTTTCGCCAAAAAAAACAATGGACTACCCCCTTTGCTTTTTTTTAAAAAATGATAAAAAAAAATTTCTTCCACTATCCATTAAAAAAAAATTTGATGTTAAGTCCAATACGGTTAGCTATCAAACGCAAAAGAAATCAAGTCGATATATTGAAAACTTTTCAAGTTATGGCCAAAAACGTAAATAGTTCTACTAAAAAGTGGCCGGAAATAGGCAGTAGTAGAACTACTTACCTTTTTGGTCATAACTTGCTTACTTTTCTAGATATCGACTTGATTTCTACTGCGTTGAATAGAGAACCGCATTGGCTTTAATTCAAATTTGGTTTTTTGAAGATAGTGGAAAAAAAATATTTTTCGCCAAAAAAACAATGGACTACCCCCTTTGCTTTTTTTTAAAAAATGATAAAAAAAATTTTCTTCCACTATCCATTAAAAAAAAATTTGATGTTAAGTCCAATACGGTTAGCTATCCAACGCAAAAGAAATCAAGTCGATATATTGAAAACTTTTCAAGTTATGGCCAAAAACGTAAATAGTTCTACTAAAAAGTGGCCGGAAATAGGCAGTAGTAGAACTACTTACCTTTTTGGTCATAACTTGCTTACTTTTCCAGATATCGACTTGATTTCTACTGCGTTGAATAGAGAACCGCATTGGCTTTAATTCAAATTTGGTTTTTTGAAGATAGTGGAAAAAAATATTTTTCGCCAAAAAAAACAATGGACTACCCCCTTTGCTTTTTTTTAAAAAATGATAAAAAAAATTTTCTTCCACTATCCATTAAAAAAAAATTTGATGTTAAGTCCAATACGGTTATCTATCCAACGCAAAAGAAATCAAGTCGATATATTGAAAACTTTTCAAGTTATGGCCAAAAACGTAAATAGTTCTACTAAAAAGTGGCCGGAAATAGGCAGTAGTAGAACTACTTACCTTTTTGGTCATAACTTGCTTACTTTTCTAGATATCGACTTGATTTCTACTGCGTTGAATAGAGAACCGCATTGGCTTTAATTCAAATTTGGTTTTTTGAAGATAGTGGAAAAAAATATTTTTCGCCAAAAAAAACAATGGACTACCCCCTTTGCTTTTTTTTAAAAAATGATAAAAAAAATTTTCTTCCACTATCCATTAAAAAAAAATTTGATGTTAAGTCCAATACGGTTAGCTATCCAACGCAAAAGAAATCAAGTCGATATATTGAAAACTTTTCAAGTTATGGCCAAAAACGTAAATAGTTCTACTAAAAAGTGGCCGGAAATAGGCAGTAGTAGAACTACTTACCTTTTTGGTCATAACTTGCTTACTTTTCTAGATATCGACTTGATTTCTACTGCGTTGAATAGAGAACCGCATTGGCTTTAATTCAAATTTGGTTTTTTGAAGATAGTGGAAAAAAAATATTTTTCGCCAAAAAAAACAATGGATTACCCCCTTTGCTTTTTTTTAAAAAATGATAAAAAAAATTTTCTTCCACTATCCATTAAAAAAAAATTTGTAGTTAAGGCCAATACGGGTAGCTATCCAACGCAAAAGAAATCAAGTCGATATATTGAAAACTTTTCAAGTTATGGCCAAAAACGTAAATAGTTCTACTAAAAAGTGGCCGGAAATAGGCAGTAGTAGAACTACTTACCTTTTTGGTCATAATTTGCTTACTTTTCTAGATATCGACTTGATTTCTACTGCGTTGAATAGAGAACCGCATTGGCTTTAATTCAAATTTAGTTTTTTGAAGATAGTGGAAAAAAAATATTTTTCGCCAAAAAAAACAATGGACTACCCCCTTTGCTTTTTTTTTAAAAATGATAAAAAAAATTTTCTTCCACTATCCATTAAAAAAAAATTTGTAGTTAAGGCCAATACGGTTAGCTATCCAACGCAAAAGAAATCAAGTCGATATATTGAAAACTTTTCAAGTTATGGCCAAAAACGTAAATAGTTCTACTAAAAAGTGGCCGGAAATAGGCAGTAGTAGAACTACTTACCTTTTTGGTCATAACTTGCTTACTTTTCCAGATATCGACTTGATTTCTACTGCGTTGAATAGAGAACCGCATTGGCTTTAATTCAAATTTGGTTTTTTGAAGATAGTGGAAAAAAATATTTTTCGCCAAAAAAAACAATGGACTACCCCCTTTGCTTTTTTTTAAAAAATGATAAAAAAAATTTTCTTCCACTATCCATTAAAAAAAAATTTGTAGTTAAGGCCAATACGGGTAGCTATCCAACGCAAAAGAAATCAAGTCGATATATTGAAAACTTTTCAAGTTATGGCCAAAAACGTAAATAGTTCTACTAAAAAGTGGCCGGAAATAGGCAGTAGTAGAACTACTTACCTTTTTGGTCATAACTTGCTTACTTTTCCAGATATCGACTTGATTTCTACTGCGTTGAATAGAGAACCGCATTGGCTTTAATTCAAATTTGGTTTTTTGAAGATAGTGGAAAAAAATATTTTTCGCCAAAAAAAACAATGGACTACCCCCTTTCCTTTTTTTTAAAAAATGATAAAAAAAATTTTCTTCCACTATCCATTAAAAAAAAATTTGATGTTAAGTCCAATACGGTTAGCTATCCAACGCAAAAGAAATCAAGTCGATATATTGAAAACTTTTCAAGTTATGGCCAAAAACGTAAATAGTTCTACTAAAAAGTGGCCGGAAATAGGCAGTAGTAGAACTACTTACCTTTTTGGTCATAACTTGCTTACTTTTCTAGATATCGACTTGATTTCTACTGCGTTGAATAGAGAACCGCATTGGCTTTAATTCAAATTTGGTTTTTTGAAGATAGTGGAAAAAAAATATTTTTCGCCAAAAAAAACAATGGACTACCCCCTTTGCTTTTTTTTTAAAAATGATAAAAAAAATTTTCTTCCACTATCCATTAAAAAAAAATTTGTAGTTAAGGCCAATACGGTTAGCTATCCAACGCAAAAGAAATCAAGTCGATATATTGAAAACTTTTCAAGTTATGGCAAAAAACGTAAATAGTTCTACTAAAAAGTGGCCGGAAATAGGCAGTAGTAGAACTACTTACCTTTTTGGTCATAACTTGCTTACTTTTCCAGATATCGACTTGATTTCTACTGCGTTGAATAGAGAACCGCATTGGCTTTAATTCAAATTTGGTTTTTTGAAGATAGTGGAAAAAAATATTTTTCGCCAAAAAAAACAATGGACTACCCCCTTTGCTTTTTTTTAAAAAATGATAAAAAAAATTTTCTTCCACTATCCATTAAAAAAAAATTTGATGTTAAGTCCAATACGGTTAGCTATCCAACGCAAAAGAAATCAAGTCGATATATTGAAAACTTTTCAAGTTATGGCCAAAAACGTAAATAGTTCTACTAAAAAGTGGCCGGAAATAGGCAGTAGTAGAACTACTTACCTTTTTGGTCATAACTTGCTTACTTTTCTAGATATCGACTTGATTTCTACTGCGTTGAATAGAGAACCGCATTGGCTTTAATTCAAATTTGGTTTTTTGAAGATAGTGGAAAAAAAATATTTTTCGCCAAAAAAAACAATGGACTACCCCCTTTGCTTTTTTTTTAAAAATGATAAAAAAAATTTTCTTCCACTATCCATTAAAAAAAAATTTGTAGTTAAGGCCAATACGGTTAGCTATCCAACGCAAAAGAAATCAAGTCGATATATTGAAAACTTTTCAAGTTATGGCAAAAAACGTAAATAGTTCTACTAAAAAGTGGCCGGAAATAGGCAGTAGTAGAACTACTTACCTTTTTGGTCATAACTTGCTTACTTTTCCAGATATCGACTTGATTTCTACTGCGTTGAATAGAGAACCGCATTGGCTTTAATTCAAGATTAGGTTTTTGAAGATAGTGGAAAAAAAATATTTTTCGCCAAAAAAAACAATGGACTACCCCCTTTGCTTTTTTTTAAAAAATGATAAAAAAAAATTTTCTTCCACTATCCATTAAAAAAAAATTTGTAGTTAAGGCCAATACGGTTAGCTATCTAACGCAAAAGAAATCAAGTCGATATATTGAAAACTTTTCAAGTTATGGCCAAAAACGTAAATAGTTCTACTAAAAAGTGGCCGGAAATAGGCAGTAGTAGAACTACTTACCTTTTTGGTCATAACTTGCTTACTTTTCTAGATATCGACTTGATTTCTACTGCGTTGAATAGAGAACCGCATTGGCTTTAATTCAAATTTGGTTTTTTGAAGATAGTGGAAAAAAAATATTTTTCGCCAAAAAAAACAATGGACTACCCCCTTTGCTTTTTTTTTTAAAATGATAAAAAAAATTTTCTTCCACTATCCATTAAAAAAAAATTTGTAGTTAAGGCCAATACGGGTAGCTATCCAACGCAAAAGAAATCAAGTCGATATATTGAAAACTTTTCAAGTTATGGCCAAAAACGTAAATAGTTCTACTAAAAAGTGGCCGGAAATAGGCAGTAGTAGAACTACTTACCTTTTTGGTCATAACTTGCTTACTTTTCCAGATATCGACTTGATTTCTACTGCGTTGAATAGAGAACCGCATTGGCTTTAATTCAAATTTGGTTTTTTGAAGATAGTGGAAAAAAATATTTTTCGCCAAAAAAAACAATGGACTACCCCCTTTGCTTTTTTTTAAAAAATGATAAAAAAAATTTTCTTCCACTATCCATTAAAAAAAAATTTGATGTTAAGTCCAATACGGTTAGCTATCCAACGCAAAAGAAATCAAGTCGATATATTGAAAACTTTTCAAGTTATGGCCAAAAACGTAAATAGTTCTACTAAAAAGTGGCCGGAAATAGGCAGTAGTAGAACTACTTACCTTTTTGGTCATAACTTGCTTACTTTTCTAGATATCGACTTGATTTCTACTGCGTTGAATAGAGAACCGCATTGGCTTTAATTCAATTTTGGTTTTTTGAAGATAGTGGAAAAAAAATATTTTTCGCCAAAAAAAACAATGGACTACCCCCTTTGCTTTTTTTTAAAAAATGATAAAAAAAATTTTCTTCCACTATCCATTAAAAAAAAATTTGATGTTAAGTCCAATACGGTTAGCTATCCAACGCAAAAGAAATCAAGTCGATATATTGAAAACTTTTCAAGTTATGGCCAAAAACGTAAATAGTTCTACTAAAAAGTGGCCGGAAATAGGCAGTAGTAGAACTACTTACCTTTTTGGTCATAACTTGCTTACTTTTCCAGATATCGACTTGATTTCTACTGCGTTGAATAGAGAACCGCATTGGCTTTAATTCAAATTTGGTTTTTTGAAGATAGTGGAAAAAAAATATTTTTCGCCAAAAAAAACAATGGACTACCCCCTTTGCTTTTTTTTTAAAAATGATAAAAAAAATTTTCTTCCACTATCCATTAAAAAAAAATTTGTAGTTAAGGCCAATACGGTTAGCTATCCAACGCAAAAGAAATCAAGTCGATATATTGAAAACTTTTCAAGTTATGGCCAAAAACGTAAATAGTTCTACTAAAAAGTGGCCGGAAATAGGCAGTAGTAGAACTACTTACCTTTTTGGTCATAACTTGCTTACTTTTCCAGATATCGACTTGATTTCTACTGCGTTGAATAGAGAACCGCATTGGCTTTAATTCAAATTTGGTTTTTTGAAGATAGTGGAAAAAAATATTTTTCGCCAAAAAAAACAATGGACTACCCCCTTTGCTTTTTTTTAAAAAATGATAAAAAAAATTTTCTTCCACTATCCATTAAAAAAAAATTTGATGTTAAGTCCAATACGGTTAGCTATCCAACGCAAAAGAAATCAAGTCGATATATTGAAAACTTTTCAAGTTATGGCCAAAAACGTAAATAGTTCTACTAAAAAGTGGCCGGAAATAGGCAGTAGTAGAACTACTTACCTTTTTGGTCATAACTTGCTTACTTTTCCAGATATCGACTTGATTTCTACTGCGTTGAATAGAGAACCGCATTGGCTTTAATTCAAATTTAGTTTTTTGAAGATAGTGGAAAAAAAATATTTTTCGCCAAAAAAAACAATGGACTACCCCCTTTGCTTTTTTTTAAAAAATGATAAAAAAAAATTTTCTTCCACTATCCATTAAAAAAAAATTTGTAGTTAAGGCCAATACGGTTAGCTATCCAACGCAAAAGAAATCAAGTCGATATATTGAAAACTTTTCAAGTTATGGCCAAAAACGTAAATAGTTCTACTAAAAAGTGGCCGGAAATAGGCAGTAGTAGAACTACTTACCTTTTTGGTCATAACTTGCTTACTTTTCCAGATATCGACTTGATTTCTACTGCGTTGAATAGAGAACCGCATTGGCTTTAATTCAAATTTAGTTTTTTGAAGATAGTGGAAAAAAAATATTTTTCGCCAAAAAAAACAATGGACTACCCCCTTTGCTTTTTTTTTAAAAATGATAAAAAAAATTTTCTTCCACTATCCATTAAAAAAAAATTTGTAGTTAAGGCCAATACGGTTAGCTATCCAACGCAAAAGAAATCAAGTCGATATATTGAAAACTTTTCAAGTTATGGCAAAAAACGTAAATAGTTCTACTAAAAAGTGGCCGGAAATAGGCAGTAGTAGAACTACTTACCTTTTTGGTCATAACTTGCTTACTTTTCCAGATATCGACTTGATTTCTACTGCGTTGAATAGAGAACCGCATTGGCTTTAATTAAAATTTAGTTTTTTGAAGATAGTGGAAAAAAAATATTTTTCGCCAAAAAAAACAATGGACTACCCCCTTTGCTTTTTTTTAAAAAATGATAAAAAAAAATTTTCTTCCACTATCCATTAAAAAAAAATTTGTAGTTAAGGCCAATACGGTTAGCTATCTAACGCAAAAGAAATCAAGTCGATATATTGAAAACTTTTCAAGTTATGGCCAAAAACGTAAATAGTTCTACTAAAAAGTGGCCGGAAATAGGCAGTAGTAGAACTACTTACCTTTTTGGTCATAACTTGCTTACTTTTCTAGATATCGACTTGATTTCTACTGCGTTGAATAGAGAACCGCATTGGCTTTAATTCAAATTTGGTTTTTTGAAGATAGTGGAAAAAAAATATTTTTCGCCAAAAAAAACAATGGACTACCCCCTTTGCTTTTTTTTTTAAAATGATAAAAAAAATTTTCTTCCACTATCCATTAAAAAAAAATTTGTAGTTAAGGCCAATACGGGTAGCTATCCAACGCAAAAGAAATCAAGTCGATATATTGAAAACTTTTCAAGTTATGGCCAAAAACGTAAATAGTTCTACTAAAAAGTGGCCGGAAATAGGCAGTAGTAGAACTACTTACCTTTTTGGTCATAACTTGCTTACTTTTCCAGATATCGACTTGATTTCTACTGCGTTGAATAGAGAACCGCATTGGCTTTAATTCAAATTTAGTTTTTTGAAGATAGTGGAAAAAAAATATTTTTCGCCAAAAAAAACAATGGACTACCCCCTTTGCTTTTTTTTAAAAAATGATAAAAAAAAATTTTCTTCCACTATCCATTAAAAAAAAATTTGTAGTTAAGGCCAATACGGTTAGCTATCTAACGCAAAAGAAATCAAGTCGATATATTGAAAACTTTTCAAGTTATGGCCAAAAACGTAAATAGTTCTACTAAAAAGTGGCCGGAAATAGGCAGTAGTAGAACTACTTACCTTTTTGGTCATAACTTGCTTACTTTTCTAGATATCGACTTGATTTCTACTGCGTTGAATAGAGAACCGCATTGGCTTTAATTCAAATTTGGTTTTTTGAAGATAGTGGAAAAAAAATATTTTTCGCCAAAAAAAACAATGGACTTACCCCCTTTGCTTTTTTTTAAAAAATGATAAAAAAAAATTTTCTTCCACTATCCATTAAAAAAAAATTTGTAGTTAAGGCCAATACGGGTAGCTATCCAACGCAAAAGAAATCAAGTCGATATATTGAAAACTTTTCAAGTTATGGCCAAAAACGTAAATAGTTCTACTAAAAAGTGGCCGGAAATAGGCAGTAGTAGAACTACTTACCTTTTTGGTCATAACTTGCTTACTTTTCCAGATATCGACTTGATTTCTACTGCGTTGAATAGAGAACCGCATTGGCTTTAATTCAAATTTAGTTTTTTGAAGATAGTGGAAAAAAAATATTTTTCGCCAAAAAAAACAATGGACTACCCCCTTTGCTTTTTTTTAAAAAATGATAAAAAAAAATTTTCTTCCACTATCCATTAAAAAAAATTGTGTAGTTAAGGCCAATACGGGTAGCTATCCAACGCAAAAGAAATCAAGTCGATATATTGAAAACTTTTCAAGTTATGGCCAAAAACGTAAATAGTTCTACTAAAAAGTGGCCGGAAATAGGCAGTAGTAGAACTACTTACCTTTTTGGTCATAACTTGCTTACTTTTCCAGATATCGACTTGATTTCTACTGCGTTGAATAGAGAACCGCATTGGCTTTAATTCAAATTTAGTTTTTTGAAGATAGTGGAAAAAAAATATTTTTCGCCAAAAAAAACAATGGACTACCCCCTTTGCTTTTTTTTTTAAAATGATAAAAAAAATTTTCTTCCACTATCCATTAAAAAAAAATTTGTAGTTAAGGCCAATACGGGTAGCTATCCAACGCAAAAGAAATCAAGTCGATATATTGAAAACTTTTCAAGTTATGGCCAAAAACGTAAATAGTTCTACTAAAAAGTGGCCGGAAATAGGCAGTAGTAGAACTACTTACCTTTTTGGTCATAACTTGCTTACTTTTCCAGATATCGACTTGATTTCTACTGCGTTGAATAGAGAACCGCATTGGCTTTAATTCAAATTTAGTTTTTTGAAGATAGTGGAAAAAAAATATTTTTCGCCAAAAAAAACAATGGACTACCCCCTTTGCTTTTTTTTAAAAAATGATAAAAAAAAATTTTCTTCCACTATCCATTAAAAAAAAATTTGTAGTTAAGGCCAATACGGTTAGCTATCCAACGCAAAAGAAATCAAGTCGATATATTGAAAACTTTTCAAGTTATGGCCAAAAACGTAAATAGTTCTACTAAAAAGTGGCCGGAAATAGGCAGTAGTAGAACTACTTACCTTTTTGGTCATAACTTGCTTACTTTTCCAGATATCGACTTGATTTCTACTGCGTTGAATAGAGAACCGCATTGGCTTTAATTCAAATTTAGTTTTTTGAAGATAGTGGAAAAAAAATATTTTTCGCCAAAAAAAACAATGGACTACCCCCTTTGCTTTTTTTTTAAAAATGATAAAAAAAATTTTCTTCCACTATCCATTAAAAAAAAATTTGTAGTTAAGGCCAATACGGTTAGCTATCCAACGCAAAAGAAATCAAGTCGATATATTGAAAACTTTTCAAGTTATGGCAAAAAACGTAAATAGTTCTACTAAAAAGTGGCCGGAAATAGGCAGTAGTAGAACTACTTACCTTTTTGGTCATAACTTGCTTACTTTTCCAGATATCGACTTGATTTCTACTGCGTTGAATAGAGAACCGCATTGGCTTTAATTCAAATTTAGTTTTTTGAAGATAGTGGAAAAAAAATATTTTTCGCCAAAAAAAACAATGGACTACCCCCTTTGCTTTTTTTTAAAAAATGATAAAAAAAAATTTTCTTCCACTATCCATTAAAAAAAAATTTGTAGTTAAGGCCAATACGGTTAGCTATCTAACGCAAAAGAAATCAAGTCGATATATTGAAAACTTTTCAAGTTATGGCCAAAAACGTAAATAGTTCTACTAAAAAGTGGCCGGAAATAGGCAGTAGTAGAACTACTTACCTTTTTGGTCATAACTTGCTTACTTTTCTAGATATCGACTTGATTTCTACTGCGTTGAATAGAGAACCGCATTGGCTTTAATTCAAATTTGGTTTTTTGAAGATAGTGGAAAAAAAATATTTTTCGCCAAAAAAAACAATGGACTACCCCCTTTGCTTTTTTTTTTAAAATGATAAAAAAAATTTTCTTCCACTATCCATTAAAAAAAAATTTGTAGTTAAGGCCAATACGGGTAGCTATCCAACGCAAAAGAAATCAAGTCGATATATTGAAAACTTTTCAAGTTATGGCCAAAAACGTAAATAGTTCTACTAAAAAGTGGCCGGAAATAGGCAGTAGTAGAACTACTTACCTTTTTGGTCATAACTTGCTTACTTTTCCAGATATCGACTTGATTTCTACTGCGTTGAATAGAGAACCGCATTGGCTTTAATTCAAATTTGGTTTTTTGAAGATAGTGGAAAAAAATATTTTTCGCCAAAAAAAACAATGGACTACCCCCTTTGCTTTTTTTTAAAAAATGATAAAAAAAATTTTCTTCCACTATCCATTAAAAAAAAATTTGATGTTAAGTCCAATACGGTTAGCTATCCAACGCAAAAGAAATCAAGTCGATATATTGAAAACTTTTCAAGTTATGGCCAAAAACGTAAATAGTTCTACTAAAAAGTGGCCGGAAATAGGCAGTAGTAGAACTACTTACCTTTTTGGTCATAACTTGCTTACTTTTCTAGATATCGACTTGATTTCTACTGCGTTGAATAGAGAACCGCATTGGCTTTAATTCAAATTTGGTTTTTTGAAGATAGTGGAAAAAAAATATTTTTCGCCAAAAAAAACAATGGACTACCCCCTTTGCTTTTTTTTAAAAAATGATAAAAAAAATTTTCTTCCACTATCCATTAAAAAAAAATTTGATGTTAAGTCCAATACGGTTAGCTATCCAACGCAAAAGAAATCAAGTCGATATATTGAAAACTTTTCAAGTTATGGCCAAAAACGTAAATAGTTCTACTAAAAAGTGGCCGGAAATAGGCAGTAGTAGAACTACTTACCTTTTTGGTCATAACTTGCTTACTTTTCCAGATATCGACTTGATTTCTACTGCGTTGAATAGAGAACCGCATTGGCTTTAATTCAAATTTGGTTTTTTGAAGATAGTGGAAAAAAATATTTTTCGCCAAAAAAAACAATGGACTACCCCCTTTGCTTTTTTTTAAAAAATGATAAAAAAAATTTTCTTCCACTATCCATTAAAAAAAAATTTGATGTTAAGTCCAATACGGTTAGCTATCCAACGCAAAAGAAATCAAGTCGATATATTGAAAACTTTTCAAGTTATGGCCAAAAACGTAAATAGTTCTACTAAAAAGTGGCCGGAAATAGGCAGTAGTAGAACTACTTACCTTTTTGGTCATAACTTGCTTACTTTTCTAGATATCGACTTGATTTCTACTGCGTTGAAAAGAGAACCGCATTGGCTTTAATTCAAATTTGGTTTTTTGAAGATAGTGGAAAAAAAATATTTTTCGCCAAAAAAAACAATGGACTACCCCCTTTGCTTTTTTTTTAAAAATGATGAAAAAAATTTTCTTCCACTATCCATTAAAAAAAAATTTGTAGTTAAGGCCAATACGGTTAGCTATCCAAAGCAAAAGAAATCAAGTCGATATATTGAAAACTTTTCAAGTTATGGCAAAAAACGTAAATAGTTCTACTAAAAAGTGGCCGGAAATAGGCAGTAGTAGAACTACTTACCTTTTTGGTCATAACTTGCTTACTTTTCCAGATATCGACTTGATTTCTACTGCGTTGAATAGAGAACCGCATTGGCTTTAATTCAAATTTAGTTTTTTGAAGATAGTGGAAAAAAAATATTTTTCGCCAAAAAAAACAATGGACTACCCCCTTTGCTTTTTTTTAAAAAATGATAAAAAAAAATTTTCTTCCACTATCCATTAAAAAAAAATTTGTAGTTAAGGCCAATACGGTTAGCTATCTAACGCAAAAGAAATCAAGTCGATATATTGAAAACTTTTCAAGTTATGGCCAAAAACGTAAATAGTTCTACTAAAAAGTGGCCGGAAATAGGCAGTAGTAGAACTACTTACCTTTTTGGTCATAACTTGCTTACTTTTCTAGATATCGACTTGATTTTTACTGCGTTGAATAGAGAACCGCATTGGCTTTAATTCAAATTTGGTTTTTTGAAGATAGTGGAAAAAAAATATTTTTCGCCAAAAAAAACAATGGACTACCCCCTTTGCTTTTTTTTTAAAAATGATAAAAAAAATTTTCTTCCACTATCCATTAAAAAAAAATTTGATGTTAAGTCCAATACGGTTAGCTATCCAACGCAAAAGAAATCAAGTCGATATATTGAAAACTTTTCAAGTTATGGCCAAAAACGTAAATAGTTCTACTAAAAAGTGGCCGGAAATAGGCAGTAGTAGAACTACTTACCTTTTTGGTCATAACTTGCTTACTTTTCTAGATATCGACTTGATTTCTACTGCGTTGAATAGAGAACCGCATTGGCTTTAATTCAAATTTGGTTTTTTGAAGATAGTGGAAAAAAAATATTTTTCGCCAAAAAAAACAATGGACTACCCCCTTTGCTTTTTTTTTAAAAATGATAAAAAAAATTTTCTTCCACTATCCATTAAAAAAAAATTTGTAGTTAAGGCCAATTCGGTTAGCTATCCAACGCAAAAGAAATCAAGTCGATATATTGAAAACTTTTCAAGTTATGGCAAAAAACGTAAATAGTTCTACTAAAAAGTGGCCGGAAATAGGCAGTAGTAGAACTACTTACCTTTTTGGTCATAACTTGCTTACTTTTCCAGATATCGACTTGATTTCTACTGCGTTGAATAGAGAACCGCATTGGCTTTAATTCAAATTTAGTTTTTTGAAGATAGTGGAAAAAAAATATTTTTCGCCAAAAAAAACAATGGACTACCCCCTTTGCTTTTTTTTAAAAAATGATAAAAAAAAATTTTCTTCCACTATCCATTAAAAAAAAATTTGTAGTTAAGGCCAATACGGTTAGCTATCTAACGCAAAAGAAATCAAGTCGATATATTGAAAACTTTTCAAGTTATGGCCAAAAACGTAAATAGTTCTACTAAAAAGTGGCCGGAAATAGGCAGTAGTAGAACTACTTACCTTTTTGGTCATAACTTGCTTACTTTTCTAGATATCGACTTGATTTCTACTGCGTTGAATAGAGAACCGCATTGGCTTTAATTCAAATTTGGTTTTTTGAAGATAGTGGAAAAAAAATATTTTTCGCCAAAAAAAACAATGGACTACCCCCTTTGCTTTTTTTTTAAAAATGATAAAAAAAATTTTCTTCCACTATCCATTAAAAAAAAATTTTATGTTAAGTCCAATACGGTTAGCTATCCAACGCAAAAGAAATCAAGTCGATATATTGAAAACTTTTCAAGTTATGGCTAAAAACGTAAATAGTTCTACTAAAAAGTGGCCGGAAATAGGCAGTAGTAGAACTACTTACCTTTTTGGTCATAACTTGCTTACTTTTCTAGATATCGACTTGATTTCTACTGCGTTGAATAGAGAACCGCATTGGCTTTAATTCAAATTTGGTTTTTTGAAGATAGTGGAAAAAAAATATTTTTCGCCAAAAAAAACAATGGACTACCCCCTTTGCTTTTTTTTAAAAAATGATAAAAAAAATTTTCTTCCACTATCCATTAAAAAAAAATTTGTTGTTAAATCCAATACGGTTAGCTATCCAACGCAAAAGAAATCAAGTCGATATATTGAAAACTTTTCAAGTTATGGCCAAAAACGTAAATAGTTCTACTAAAAAGTGGCCGGAAATAGGCAGTAGTAGAACTACTTACCTTTTTGGTCATAACTTGCTTACTTTTCTAGATATCGACTTGATTTCTACTGCGTTGAATAGAGAACCGCATTGGCTTTAATTCAAATTTGGTTTTTTGAAGATAGTGGAAAAAAAATATTTTTCGCCAAAAAAAACAATGGACTACCCCCTTTGCTTTTTTTTTAAAAATGATAAAAAAAATTTTCTTCCACTATCCATTAAAAAAAAATTTGTAGTTAAGGCCAATACGGTTAGCTATCCAACGCAAAAGAAATCAAGTCGATATATTGAAAACTTTTCAAGTTATGGCCAAAAACGTAAATAGTTCTACTAAAAAGTGGCCGGAAATAGGCAGTAGTAGAACTACTTACCTTTTTGGTCATAACTTGCTTACTTTTCCAGATATCGACTTGATTTCTACTGCGTTGAATAGAGAACCGCATTGGCTTTAATTCAAATTTGGTTTTTTGAAGATAGTGGAAAAAAATATTTTTCGCCAAAAAAAACAATGGACTACCCCCTTTGCTTTTTTTTAAAAAATGATAAAAAAAAATTTCTTCCACTATCCATTAAAAAAAAATTTGATGTTAAGTCCAATACGGTTAGCTATCAAACGCAAAAGAAATCAAGTCGATATATTGAAAACTTTTCAAGTTATGGCCAAAAACGTAAATAGTTCTACTAAAAAGTGGCCGGAAATAGGCAGTAGTAGAACTACTTACCTTTTTGGTCATAACTTGCTTACTTTTCTAGATATCGACTTGATTTCTACTGCGTTGAATAGAGAACCGCATTGGCTTTAATTCAAATTTGGTTTTTTGAAGATAGTGGAAAAAAAATATTTTTCGCCAAAAAAAACAATGGACTACCCCCTTTGCTTTTTTTTAAAAAATGATAAAAAAAATTTTCTTCCACTATCCATTAAAAAAAAATTTGATGTTAAGTCCAATACGGTTAGCTATCCAACGCAAAAGAAATCAAGTCGATATATTGAAAACTTTTCAAGTTATGGCCAAAAACGTAAATAGTTCTACTAAAAAGTGGCCGGAAATAGGCAGTAGTAGAACTACTTACCTTTTTGGTCATAACTTGCTTACTTTTCTAGATATCGACTTGATTTCTACTGCGTTGAATAGAGAACCGCATTGGCTTTAATTCAAATTTGGTTTTTTGAAGATAGCGGAAAAAAAATATTTTTCGCCAAAAAAAACAATGGACTACCCCCTTTGCTTTTTTTTAAAAAATGATAAAAAAAATTTTCTTCCACTATCCATTAAAAAAAAAACTTGATGTTAAGTCCAATACGGTTAGCTATCCAACGCAAAAGAAATCAAGTCGATAAATTGAAAACTTTTCAAGTTATGGCCAAAAACGTAAATAGTTCTACTAAAAAGTGGCCGGAAATAGGCAGTAGTAGAACTACTTACCTTTTTGGTCATAACTTGCTTACTTTTCTAGATATCGACTTGATTTCTACTGCGTTGAATAGAGAACCGCATTGGCTTTAATTCAAATTTGGTTTTTTGAAGATAGTGGAAAAAAATATTTTTCGCCAAAAAAAACAATGGACTACCCCCTTTGCTTTTTTTTAAAAAATGATAAAAAAAAATTTCTTCCACTATCCATTAAAAAAAAATTTGATGTTAAGTCCAATACGGTTAGCTATCCAACGCAAAAGAAATCAAGTCGATATATTGAAAACTTTTCAAGTTATGGCCAAAAACGTAAATAGTTCTACTAAAAAGTGGCCGGAAATAGGCAGTAGTAGAACTACTTACCTTTTTGGTCATAACTTGCTTACTTTTCCAGATATCGACTTGATTTCTACTGCGTTGAATAGAGAACCGCATTGGCTTTAATTCAAATTTGGTTTTTTGAAGATAGTGGAAAAAAAATATTTTTCGCCAAAAAAAACAATGGACTACCCCCTTTGCTTTTTTTTAAAAAATGATAAAAAAAATTTTCTTCCACTATCCATTAAAAAAAAATTTGATGTTAAGTCCAATACGGTTAGCTATCCAACGCAAAAGAAATCAAGTCGATATATTGAAAACTTTTCAAGTTATGGCCAAAAACGTAAATAGTTCTACTAAAAAGTGGCCGGAAATAGGCAGTAGTAGAACTACTTACCTTTTTGGTCATAACTTGCTTACTTTTCTAGATATCGACTTGATTTCTACTGCGTTAAATAGAGAACCGCATTGGCTTTAATTCAAATTTGGTTTTTTGAAGATAGTGGAAAAAAAATATTTTTCGCCAAAAAAAACAATGGACTACCCCCTTTGCTTTTTTTTAAAAAATGATAAAAAAAATTTTCTTCCACTATCCATTAAAAAAAAATTTGATGTTAAGTCCAATACGGTTAGCTATCCAACGCAAAAGAAATCAAGTCGATATATTGAAAACTTTTCAAGTTATGGCCAAAAACGTAAATAGTTCTACTAAAAAGTGGCCGGAAATAGGCAGTAGTAGAACTACTTACCTTTTTGGTCATAACTTGCTTACTTTTCTAGATATCGACTTGATTTCTACTGCGTTGAATAGAGAACCGCATTGGCTTTAATTCAAATTTAGTTTTTTGAAGATAGTGGAAAAAAAATATTTTTCGCCAAAAAAAACAATGGACTACCCCCTTTGCTTTTTTTTAAAAAATGATAAAAAAAATTTTCTTCCACTATCCATTAAAAAAAAATTTGTAGTTAAGGCCAATACGGTTAGCTATCCAACGCAAAAGAAATCAAGTCGATATATTGAAAACTTTTCAAGTTATGGCCAAAAACATAAATAGTTCTACTAAAAAGTGGCCGGAAATAGGCAGTAGTAGAACTACTTACCTTTTTGGTCATAACTTGCTTACTTTTCTAGATATCGACTTGATTTCTACTGTGTTGAATAGAGAACCGCATTGGCTTTAATTCAAATTTGGTTTTTTGAAGATAGTGGAAAAAAAATATTTTTCGCCAAAAAAAACAATGGACTACCCCCTTTGCTTTTTTTTTAAAAATTATAAAAAAAATTTTCTTCCACTATCCATTAAAAAAAAATTTGTAGTTAAGGCCAATACGGTTAGCTATCCAACGCAAAAGAAATCAAGTCGATATATTGAAAACTTTTCAAGTTATGGCAAAAAACGTAAATAGTTCTACTAAAAAGTGGCCGGAAATAGGCAGTAGTAGAACTACTTACCTTTTTGGTCATAACTTGCTTACTTTTCCAGATATCGACTTGATTTCTACTGCTTTGAATAGAGAACCGCATTGGCTTTAATTCAAATTTAGTTTTTTGAAGATAGTGGAAAAAAAATATTTTTCGCAAAAAAAACAATGTACTACCCCCTTTGCTTTTTTTTAAAAAATGATAAAAAAAAATTTTCTTCCACTATCCATTAAAAAAAAATTTGTAGTTAAGGCCAATACGGTTAGCTATCTAACGCAGAAGAAATCAAGTCGATATATTGAAAACTTTTCAAGTTATGGCCAAAAACGTAAATAGTTCTACTAAAAAGTGGCCGGAAATAGGCAGTAGTAGAACTACTTACCTTTTTGGTCATAACTTGCTTACTTTTCTAGATATCGACTTGATTTCTACTGCGTTGAATAGAGAACCGCATTGGCTTTAATTCAAATTTGGTTTTTTGAAGATAGTGGAAAAAAAATATTTTTCGCCAAAAAAAACAATGGACTACCCCCTTTGCTTTTTTTTAAAAAATGATAAAAAAAATTTTCTTCCACTATCCATTAAAAAAAAATTTGTAGTTAAGGCCAATACGGTTAGCTATCCAACGCAAAAGAAATCAAGTCGATATATTGAAAACTTTTCAAGTTATGGCCAAAAACGTAAATAGTTCTACTAAAAAGTGGCCGGAAATAGGCAGTAGTAGAACTACTTACCTTTTTGGTCATAACTTGCTTACTTTTCCAGATATCGACTTGATTTCTACTGCGTTGAATAGAGAACCGCATTGGCTTTAATTCAAATTTGGTTTTTTGAAGATAGTGGAAAAAAATATTTTTCGCCAAAAAAAACAATGGACTACCCCCTTTGCTTTTTTTTAAAAAATGATAAAAAAAATTTTCTTCCACTATCCATTAAAAAAAAATTTGATGTTAAGTCCAATACGGTTAGCTATCCAACGCAAAAGAAATCAAGTCGATATATTGAAAACTTTTCAAGTTATGGCCAAAAACGTAAATAGTTCTACTAAAAAGTGGCCGGAAATAGGCAGTAGTAGAACTACTTACCTTTTTGGTCATAACTTGCTTACTTTTCCAGATATCGACTTGATTTCTACTGCTTTGAATAGAGAACCGCATTGGCTTTAATTCAAATTTAGTTTTTTGAAGATAGTGGAAAAAAAATATTTTTCGCAAAAAAAACAATGTACTACCCCCTTTGCTTTTTTTTAAAAAATGATAAAAAAAAATTTTCTTCCACTATCCATTAAAAAAAAATTTGTAGTTAAGGCCAATACGGTTAGCTATCTAACGCAGAAGAAATCAAGTCGATATATTGAAAACTTTTCAAGTTATGGCCAAAAACGTAAATAGTTCTACTAAAAAGTGGCCGGAAATAGGCAGTAGTAGAACTACTTACCTTTTTGGTCATAACTTGCTTACTTTTCTAGATATCGACTTGATTTCTACTGCGTTGAATAGAGAACCGCATTGGCTTTAATTCAAATTTGGTTTTTTGAAGATAGTGGAAAAAAAATATTTTTCGCCAAAAAAAACAATGGACTACCCCCTTTGCTTTTTTTTAAAAAATGATAAAAAAAATTTTCTTCCACTATCCATTAAAAAAAAATTTGTAGTTAAGGCCAATACGGTTAGCTATCCAACGCAAAAGAAATCAAGTCGATATATTGAAAACTTTTCAAGTTATGGCCAAAAACGTAAATAGTTCTACTAAAAAGTGGCCGGAAATAGGCAGTAGTAGAACTACTTACCTTTTTGGTCATAACTTGCTTACTTTTCCAGATATCGACTTGATTTCTACTGCGTTGAATAGAGAACCGCATTGGCTTTAATTCAAATTTGGTTTTTTGAAGATAGTGGAAAAAAATATTTTTCGCCAAAAAAAACAATGGACTACCCCCTTTGCTTTTTTTTAAAAAATGATAAAAAAAATTTTCTTCCACTATCCATTAAAAAAAAATTTGATGTTAAGTCCAATACGGTTAGCTATCCAACGCAAAAGAAATCAAGTCGATATATTGAAAACTTTTCAAGTTATGGCCAAAAACGTAAATAGTTCTACTAAAAAGTGGCCGGAAATAGGCAGTAGTAGAACTACTTACCTTTTTGGTCATAACTTGCTTACTTTTCTAGATATCGACTTGATTTCTACTGCGTTGAATAGAGAACCGCATTGGCTTTAATTCAAATTTGGTTTTTTGAAGATAGTGGAAAAAAAATATTTTTCGCCAAAAAAAACAATGGACTACCCCCTTTGCTTTTTTTTAAAAAATGATAAAAAAAATTTTCTTCAACTATCCATTAAAAAAAAATTTGATGTTAAGTCCAATACGGTTAGCTATCCAACGCAAAAGAAATCAAGTCGATATATTGAAAACTTTTCAAGTTATGGCCAAAAACGTAAATAGTTCTACTAAAAAGTGGCCGGAAATAGGCAGTAGTAGAACTACTTACCTTTTTGGTCATAACTTGCTTACTTTTCTAGATATCGACTTGATTTCTACTGCGTTGAATAGAGAACCGCATTGGCTTTAATTCAAATTTGGTTTTTTGAAGATAGTGGAAAAAAAATATTTTTCGCCAAAAAAAACAATGGACTACCCCCTTTGCTTTTTTTTAAAAAATGATAAAAAAAATTTTCTTCCACTATCCATTAAAAAAAAATTTGATGTTAAGTCCAATACGGTTAGCTATCCAACGCAAAAGAAATCAAGTCGATATATTGAAAACTTTTCAAGTTATGGCCAAAAACGTAAATAGTTCTACTAAAAAGTGGCCGGAAATAGGCAGTAGTAGAACTACTTACCTTTTTGGTCATAACTTGCTTACTTTTCTAGATATCGACTTGATTTCTACTGCGTTGAATAGAGAACCGCATTGGCTTTAATTCAAATTTGGTTTTTTGAAGATAGTGGAAAAAAAATATTTTTCGCCAAAAAAAACAATGGACTACCCCCTTTGCTTTTTTTTAAAAAATGATAAAAAAAAATTTCTTCCACTATCCATTAAAAAAAAATTTGATGTTAAGTCCAATACGGTTAGCTATCCAACGCAAAAGAAATCAAGTCGATATATTGAAAACTTTTCAAGTTATGGCCAAAAACGTAAATAGTTCTACTAAAAAGTGGCCGGAAATAGGCAGTAGTAGAACTACTTACCTTTTTGGTCATAACTTGCTTACTTTTCTAGATATCGACTTGATTTTTACTGCGTTGAATAGAGAACCGCATTGGCTTTAATTCAAATTTGGTTTTTTGAAGATAGTGGAAAAAAAATATTTTTCGCCAAAAAAAACAATGGACTACCCCCTTTGCTTTTTTTTTAAAAATGATAAAAAAAATTTTCTTCCACTATCCATTAAAAAAAAATTTGTAGTTAAGGGCAATACGGTTAGCTATCCAACGCAAAAGAAATCAAGTCGATATATTGAAAACTTTTCAAGTTATGGCAAAAAACGTAAATAGTTCTACTAAAAAGTGGCCGGAAATAGGCAGTAGTAGAACTACTTACCTTTTTGGTCATAACTTGCTTACTTTTCCAGATATCGACTTGATTTCTACTGCGTTGAATAGAGAACCGCATTGGCTTTAATTCAAATTTGGTTTTTTGAAGATAGTGGAAAAAAATATTTTTCGCCAAAAAAAACAATGGACTACCCCCTTTGCTTTTTTTTAAAAAATGATAAAAAAAAATTTTCTTCCACTATCCATTAAAAAAAAATTTGTAGTTAAGGCCAATACGGTTAGCTATCTAACGCAAAAGAAATCAAGTCGATATATTGAAAACTTTTGAAGTTATGGCCAAAAACGTAAATAGTTCTACTAAAAAGTGGCCGGAAATAGGCAGTAGTAGAACTACTTACCTTTTTGGTCATAACTTGCTTACTTTTCTAGATATCGACTTGATTTTTACTGCGTTGAATAGAGAACCGCATTGGCTTTAATTCAAATTTGGTTTTTTGAAGATAGTGGAAAAAAAATATTTTTCGCCAAAAAAAACAATGGACTACCCCCTTTGCTTTTTTTTTAAAAATGATAAAAAAAATTTTCTTCCACTATCCATTAAAAAAAAATTTGTAGTTAAGGCCAATACGGTTAGCTATCCAACGCAAAAGAAATCAAGTCGATATATTGAAAACTTTTCAAGTTATGGCCAAAAACGTAAATAGTTCTACTAAAAAGTGGCCGGAAATAGGCAGTAGTAGAACTACTTACCTTTTTGGTCATAACTTGCTTACTTTTCCAGATATCGACTTGATTTCTACTGCGTTGAATAGAGAACCGCATTGGCTTTAATTCAAATTTGGTTTTTTGAAGATAGTGGAAAAAAATATTTTTCGCCAAAAAAAACAATGGACTACCCCCTTTGCTTTTTTTTTAAAAATGATAAAAAAAATTTTCTTCCACTATCCATTAAAAAAAAATTTGTAGTTAAGGCCAATACGGTTAGCTATCCAACGCAAAAGAAATCAAGTCGATATATTGAAAACTTTTCAAGTTATGGCCAAAAACGTAAATAGTTCTACTAAAAAGTGGCCGGAAATAGGCAGTAGTAGAACTACTTACCTTTTTGGTCATAACTTGCTTACTTTTCCAGATATCGACTTGATTTCTACTGCGTTGAATAGAGAACCGCATTGGCTTTAATTCAAATTTGGTTTTTTGAAGATAGTGGAAAAAAAATATTTTTCGCCAAAAAAAACAATGGACTACCCCCTTTGCTTTTTTTTAAAAAATGATAAAAAAAATTTTCTTCCACTATCCATTAAAAAAAAATTTGTAGTTAAGGCCAATACGGTTAGCTATCTAACGCAAAAGAAATCAAGTCGATATATTGAAAACTTTTCAAGTTATGGCCAAAAACGTAAATAGTTCTACTAAAAAGTGGCCGGAAATAGGCAGTAGTAGAACTACTTACCTTTTTGGTCATAACTTGCTTACTTTTCTAGATATCGACTTGATTTCTACTGCGTTGAATAGAGAACCGCATTGGCTTTAATTCAAATTTGGTTTTTTGAAGATAGTGGAAAAAAAATATTTTTCGCCAAAAAAAAACAATGGACTACCCCCTTTGCTTTTTTTAAAAAATGATAAAAAAAATTTTCTTCCACTATCCATTAAAAAAAAATTTGATGTTAAGTCCAATACGGTTAGCTATCCAACGCAAAAGAAATCAAGTCGATATATTGAAAACTTTTCAAGTTATGGCCAAAAACGTAAATAGTTCTACTAAAAAGTGGCCGGAAATAGGCAGTAGTAGAACTACTTACCTTTTTGGTCATAACTTGCTTACTTTTCTAGATATCGACTTGATTTCTACTGCGTTGAATAGAGAACCGCATTGGCTTTAATTCAAATTTAGTTTTTTGAAGATAGTGGAAAAAAATATTTTTCGCCAAAAAAAACAATGGACTACCCCCTTTGCTTTTTTTTTAAAAATGATAAAAAAAATTTTCTTCCACTATCCATTAAAAAAAAATTTGTAGTTAAGGCCAATACGGTTAGCTATCCAACGCAAAAGAAATCAAGTCGATATATTGAAAACTTTTCAAGTTATGGCCAAAAACGTAAATAGTTCTACTAAAAAGTGGCCGGAAATAGGCAGTAGTAGAACTACTTACCTTTTTGGTCATAACTTGCTTACTTTTCCAGATATCGACTTGATTTCTACTGCGTTGAATAGAGAACCGCATTGGCTTTAATTCAAATTTGGTTTTTTGAAGATAGTGGAAAAAAATATTTTTCGCCAAAAAAAACAATGGACTACCCCCTTTGCTTTTTTTTAAAAAATGATAAAAAAAATTTTCTTCCACTATCCATTAAAAAAAAATTTGATGTTAAGTCCAATACGGTTAGCTATCCAACGCAAAAGAAATCAAGTCGATATATTGAAAACTTTTCAAGTTATGGCCAAAAACGTAAATAGTTCTACTAAAAAGTGGCCGGAAATAGGCAGTAGTAGAACTACTTACCTTTTTGGTCATAACTTGCTTACTTTTCTAGATATCGACTTGATTTCTACTGCGTTGAATAGAGAACCGCATTGGCTTTAATTCAAATTTGGTTTTTTGAAGATAGTGGAAAAAAAATATTTTTCGCCAAAAAAAACAATGGACTACCCCCTTTGCTTTTTTTTTAAAAATGATAAAAAAAATTTTCTTCCACTATCCATTAAAAAAAAATTTGTAGTTAAGGCCAATACGGCTAGCTATCCAACGCAAAAGAAGTCAAGTCGATATATTGAAAACTTTTCAAGTTATGGCCAAAAACGTAAATAGTTCTACTAAAAAGTGGCCGGAAATAGGCAGTAGTAGAACTACTTACCTTTTTGGTCATAACTTGCTTACTTTTCTAGATATCGACTTGATTTCTACTGCGTTGAATAGAGAACCGCATTGGCTTTAATTCAAATTTGGTTTTTTGAAGATAGTGGAAAAAAAATATTTTTCGCCAAAAAAAACAATGGACTACCCCCTTTGCTTTTTTTTAAAAAATGATAAAAAAAATTTTCTTCCACTATCCATTAAAAAAAAATTTGATGTTAAGTCCAATACGGTTAGCTATCCAACGCAAAAGAAATCAAGTCGATATATTGAAAACTTTTCAAGTTATGGCCAAAAACGTAAATAGTTCTACTAAAAAGTGGCCGGAAATAGGCAGTAGTAGAACTACTTACCTTTTTGGTCATAACTTGCTTACTTTTCTAGATATCGACTTGATTTCTACTGCGTTGAATAGAGAACCGCATTGGCTTTAATTCAAATTTGGTTTTTTGAAGATAGTGGAAAAAAAATATTTTTCGCCAAAAAAAACAATGGACTACCCCCTTTGCTTTTTTTTAAAAAATGATAAAAAAAATTTTCTTCCACTATCCATTAAAAAAAAATTTGATGTTAAGTCCAATACGGTTAGCTATCCAACGCAAAAGAAATCAAGTCGATATATTGAAAACTTTTCAAGTTATGGCCAAAAACGTAAATAGTTCTACTAAAAAGTGGCCGGAAATAGGCAGTAGTAGAACTACTTACCTTTTTGGTCATAACTTGCTTACTTTTCTAGATATCGACTTGATTTCTACTGCGTTGAATAGAGAACCGCATTGGCTTTAATTCAAATTTGGTTTTTTGAAGATAGTGGAAAAAAAATATTTTTCGCCAAAAAAAACAATGGACTACCCCCTTTGCTTTTTTTTAAAAAATGATAAAAAAAATTTTCTTCCACTATCTATTAAAAAAAAATTTGATGTTAAGTCCAATACGGTTAGCTATCCAACGCAAAAGAAATCAAGTCGATATATTGAAAACTTTTCAAGTTATGGCCAAAAACGTAAATAGTTCTACTAAAAAGTGGCCGGAAATAGGCAGTAGTAGAACTACTTACCTTTTTGGTCATAACTTGCTTACTTTTCTAGATATCGACTTGATTTCTACTGCGTTGAATAGAGAACCGCATTGGCTTTAATTCAAATTTAGTTTTTTGAAGATAGTGGAAAAAAAATATTTTTCGCCAAAAAAAACAATGGACTACCCCCTTTGCTTTTTTTTAAAAAATGATAAAAAAAAATTTCTTCCACTATCCATTAAAAAAAAATTTGATGTTAAGTCCAATACGGTTAGCTATCCAACGCAAAAGAAATCAAGTCGATATATTGAAAACTTTTCAAGTTATGGCCAAAAACGTAAATAGTTCTACTAAAAAGTGGCCGGAAATAGGCAGTAGTAGAACTACTTACCTTTTTGGTCATAACTTGCTTACTTTTCTAGATATCGACTTGATTTCTACTGCGTTGAATAGAGAACCGCATTGGCTTTAATTCAAATTTGGTTTTTTGAAGATAGTGGAAAAAAAATATTTTTCGCCAAAAAAAACAATGGACCCTTTGCTTTTTTTTTAAAAATGATAAAAAAAATTTTCTTCCACTATCCATTAAAAAAAAATTTGTAGTTAAGGCCAATACGGTTAGCTATCCAACGCAAAAGAAATCAAGTCGATATATTGAAAACTTTTCAAGTTATGGCAAAAAACGTAAATAGTTCTACTAAAAAGTGGCCGGAAATAGGCAGTAGTAGAACTACTTACCTTTTTGGTCATAACTTGCTTACTTTTCCAGATATCGACTTGATTTCTACTGCGTTGAATAGAGAACCGCATTGGCTTTAATTCAAATTTGGTTTTTTGAAGATAGTGGAAAAAAATATTTTTCGCCAAAAAAAACAATGGACTACCCCCTTTGCTTTTTTTTTAAAAATGATAAAAAAAATTTTCTTCCACTATCCATTAAAAAAAAATTTGTAGTTAAGGCCAATACGGTTAGCTATCCAACGCAAAAGAAATCAAGTCGATATATTGAAAACTTTTCAAGTTATGGCCAAAAACGTAAATAGTTCTACTAAAAAGTGGCCGGAAATAGGCAGTAGTAGAACTACTTACCTTTTTGGTCATAACTTGCTTACTTTTCCAGATATCGACTTGATTTCTACTGCGTTGAATAGAGAACCGCATTGGCTTTAATTCAAATTTGGTTTTTTGAAGATAGTGGAAAAAAATATTTTTCGCCAAAAAAAACAATGGACTACCCCCTTTGCTTTTTTTTAAAAAATGATAAAAAAAATTTTCTTCCACTATCCATTAAAAAAAAATTTGATGTTAAGTCCAATACGGTTAGCTATCCAACGCAAAAGAAATCAAGTCGATATATTGAAAACTTTTCAAGTTATGGCCAAAAACGTAAATAGTTCTACTAAAAAGTGGCCGGAAATAGGCAGTAGTAGAACTACTTACCTTTTTGGTCATAACTTGCTTACTTTTCCAGATATCGACTTGATTTCTACTGCGTTGAATAGAGAACCGCATTGGCTTTAATTCAAATTTGGTTTTTTGAAGATAGTGGAAAAAAATATTTTTCGCCAAAAAAAACAATGGACTACCCCCTTTGCTTTTTTTTTAAAAATGATAAAAAAAATTTTCTTCCACTATCCATTAAAAAAAAATTTGTAGTTAAGGCCAATACGGTTAGCTATCCAACGCAAAAGAAATCAAGTCGATATATTGAAAACTTTTCAAGTTATGGCCAAAAACGTAAATAGTTCTACTAAAAAGTGGCCGGAAATAGGCAGTAGTAGAACTACTTACCTTTTTGGTCATAACTTGCTTACTTTTCCAGATATCGACTTGATTTCTACTGCGTTGAATAGAGAACCGCATTGGCTTTAATTCAAATTTGGTTTTTTGAAGATAGTGGAAAAAAATATTTTTCGCCAAAAAAAACAATGGACTACCCCCTTTGCTTTTTTTTAAAAAATGATAAAAAAAATTTTCTTCCACTATCCATTAAAAAAAAATTTGATGTTAAGTCCAATACGGTTAGCTATCCAACGCAAAAGAAATCAAGTCGATATATTGAAAACTTTTCAAGTTATGGCCAAAAACGTAAATAGTTCTACTAAAAAGTGGCCGGAAATAGGCAGTAGTAGAACTACTTACCTTTTTGGTCATAACTTGCTTACTTTTCCAGATATCAACTTGATTTCTACTGCGTTGAATAGAGAACCGCATTGGCTTTAATTCAAATTTGGTTTTTTGAAGATAGTGGAAAAAAATATTTTTCGCCAAAAAAAACAATGGACTACCCCCTTTGCTTTTTTTTTAAAAATGATAAAAAAAATTTTCTTCCACTATCCATTAAAAAAAAATTTTTAGTTAAGGCCAATACGGTTAGCTATCCAACGCAAAAGAAATCAAGTCGATATATTGAAAACTTTTCAAGTTATGGCCAAAAACGTAAATAGTTCTACTAAAAAGTGGCCGGAAATAGGCAGTAGTAGAACTACTTACCTTTTTGGTCATAACTTGCTTACTTTTCCAGATATCGACTTGATTTCTACTGCGTTGAATAGAGAACCGCATTGGCTTTAATTCAAATTTGGTTTTTTGAAGATAGTGGAAAAAAAATATTTTTCGCCAAAAAAAACAATGGACTACCCCCTTTGCTTTTTTTTAAAAAATGATAAAAAAAATTTTCTTCCACTATCCATTAAAAAAAAATTTGATGTTAAGTCCAATACGGGTAGCTATCCAACGCAAAAGAAATCAAGTCGATATATTGAAAACTTTTCAAGTTATGGCCAAAAACGTAAATAGTTCTACTAAAAAGTGGCCGGAAATAGGCAGTAGTAGAACTACTTACCTTTTTGGTCATAACTTGCTTACTTTTCCAGATATCGACTTGATTTCTACTGCGTTGAATAGAGAACCGCATTGGCTTTAATTCAAATTTGGTTTTTTGAAGATAGTGGAAAAAAAATATTTTTCGCCAAAAAAAACAATGGACTACCCCCTTTGCTTTTTTTTAAAAAATGATAAAAAAAAATTTCTTACACTATCCATTAAAAAAAAATTTGATGTTAAGTCCAATACGGTTAGCTATCCAACGCAAAAGAAATCAAGTCGATATATTGAAAACTTTTCAAGTTATGGCCAAAAACGTAAATAGTTCTACTAAAAAGTGGCCGGAAATAGGCTGTAGTAGAACTACTTACCTTTTTGGTCATAACTTGCTTACTTTTCTAGATATCGACTTGATTTCTACTGCGTTGAATAGAGAACCGCATTGGCTTTAATTCAAATTTGGTTTTTTGAAGATAGTGGAAAAAAAATATTTTTCGCCAAAAAAAACAATGGACTACCCCCTTTGCTTTTTTTTTAAAAATGATAAAAAAAATTTTCTTCCACTATCCATTAAAAAAAAATTTGTAGTTAAGGCCAATACGGTTAGCTATCCAACGCAAAAGAAATCAAGTCGATATATTGAAAACTTTTCAAGTTATGGCAAAAAACGTAAATAGTTCTACTAAAAAGTGGCCGGAAATAGGCAGTAGTAGAACTACTTACCTTTTTGGTCATAACTTGCTTACTTTTCCAGATATCGACTTGATTTCTACTGCGTTGAATAGACAACCGCATTGGCTTTAATTCAAATTTAGTTTTTTGAAGATAGTGGAAAAAAAATATTTTTCGCCAAAAAAAACAATGGACTACCCCCTTTGCTTTTTTTTTAAAAATGATAAAAAAAATTTTCTTCCACTATCCATTAAAAAAAAATTTGTAGTTAAGGCCAATACGGCTAGCTATCCAACGCAAAAGAAGTCAAGTCGATATATTGAAAACTTTTCAAGTTATGGCCAAAAACGTAAATAGTTCTACTAAAAAGTGGCCGGAAATAGGCAGTAGTAGAACTACTTACCTTTTTGGTCATAACTTGCTTACTTTTCTAGATATCGACTTGATTTCTACTGCGTTGAATAGAGAACCGCATTGGCTTTAATTCAAATTTGGTTTTTTGAAGATAGTGGAAAAAAAATATTTTTCGCCAAAAAAAACAATGGACTACCCCCTTTGCTTTTTTTTAAAAAATGATAAAAAAAATTTTCTTCCACTATCCATTAAAAAAAAATTTGATGTTAAGTCCAATACGGTTAGCTATCCAACGCAAAAGAAATCAAGTCGATATATTGAAAACTTTTCAAGTTATGGCCAAAAACGTAAATAGTTCTACTAAAAAGTGGCCGGAAATAGGCAGTAGTAGAACTACTTACCTTTTTGGTCATAACTTGCTTACTTTTCTAGATATCGACTTGATTTCTACTGCGTTGAATAGAGAACCGCATTGGCTTTAATTCAAATTTGGTTTTTTGAAGATAGTGGAAAAAAAATATTTTTCGCCAAAAAAAACAATGGACTACCCCCTTTGCTTTTTTTTAAAAAATGATAAAAAAAATTTTCTTCCACTATCCATTAAAAAAAAATTTGATGTTAAGTCCAATACGGTTAGCTATCCAACGCAAAAGAAATCAAGTCGATATATTGAAAACTTTTCAAGTTATGGCCAAAAACGTAAATAGTTCTACTAAAAAGTGGCCGGAAATAGGCAGTAGTAGAACTACTTACCTTTTTGGTCATAACTTGCTTACTTTTCTAGATATCGACTTGATTTCTACTGCGTTGAATAGAGAACCGCATTGGCTTTAATTCAAATTTAGTTTTTTGAAGATAGTGGAAAAAAAATATTTTTCGCCAAAAAAAACAATGGACTACCCCCTTTGCTTTTTTTTAAAAAATGATAAAAAAAAATTTCTTCCACTATCCATTAAAAAAAAATTTGATGTTAAGTCCAATACGGTTAGCTATCCAACGCAAAAGAAATCAAGTCGATATATTGAAAACTTTTCAAGTTATGGCCAAAAACGTAAATAGTTCTACTAAAAAGTGGCCGGAAATAGGCAGTAGTAGAACTACTTACCTTTTTGGTCATAACTTGCTTACTTTTCCAGATATCGACTTGATTTCTACTGCGTTGAATAGAGAACCGCATTGGCTTTAATTCAAATTTAGTTTTTTGAAGATAGTGGAAAAAAAATATTTTTCGCCAAAAAAAACAATGGACTACCCCCTTTGCTTTTTTTTAAAAAATGATAAAAAAAAATTTTCTTCCACTATCCATTAAAAAAAAATTTGTAGTTAAGGCCAATACGGTTAGCTATCTAACGCAAAAGAAATCAAGTCGATATATTGAAAACTTTTCAAGTTATGGCCAAAAACGTAAATAGTTCTACTAAAAAGTGGCCGGAAATAGGCAGTAGTAGAACTACTTACCTTTTTGGTCATAACTTGCTTACTTTTCCAGATATCGACTTGATTTCTACTGCGTTGAATAGAGAACCGCATTGGCTTTAATTCAAATTTAGTTTTTTGAAGATAGTGGAAAAAAAATATTTTTCGCCAAAAAAAACAATGGACTACCCCCTTTGCTTTTTTTTAAAAAATGATAAAAAAAAATTTTCTTCCACTATCCATTAAAAAAAAATTTGTAGTTAAGGCCAATACGGTTAGCTATCTAACGCAAAAGAAATCAAGTCGATATATTGAAAACTTTTCAAGTTATGGCCAAAAACGTAAATAGTTCTACTAAAAAGTGGCCGGAAATAGGCAGTAGTAGAACTACTTACCTTTTTGGTCATAACTTGCTTACTTTTCTAGATATCGACTTGATTTCTACTGCGTTGAATAGAGAACCGTATTGGCTTTAATTCAAATTTTGTTTTTTGAAGATAGTGGAAAAAAAATATTTTTCGCCAAAAAAAACAATGGACTACCCCCTTTGCTTTTTTTTAAAAAATTATAAAAAAAAATTTCTTCCCCTATCCATTAAAAAAAAATTTATAGTGAAGGCCAATGCGGTTAGCTATCCAACGCAAAAGAAATCAAGTCGATATATTGAAAACTTTTCAAGTTATGGCCAAAAACGTAAATAGTTCTACTAAAAAGTGGCCGGAAATAGGCAGTAGTAGAACTACTTACCTTTTTGGTCATAACTTGCTTACTTTTCTAGATATCGACTTGATTTCTACTGCGTTGAATAGAGAACCGCATTGGCTTTAATTCAAATTTGGTTTTTTGAAGATAGTGGAAAAAAAATATTTTTCGCCAAAAAAAACAATGGACTACCCCCTTTGCTTTTTTTTTAAAAATGATAAAAAAAATTTTCTTCCACTATCCATTAAAAAAAAATTTGTAGTTAAGGCCAATACGGTTAGCTATCTAACGCAAAAGAAATCAAGTCGATATATTGAAAACTTTTCAAGTTATGGCCAAAAACGTAAATAGTTCTACTAAAAAGTGGCCGGAAATAGGCAGTAGTAGAACTACTTACCTTTTTGGTCATAACTTGCTTACTTTTCTAGATATCGACTTGATTTCTACTGCGTTGAATAGAGAACCGTATTGGCTTTAATTCAAATTTTGTTTTTTGAAGATAGTGGAAAAAAAATATTTTTCGCCAAAAAAAACAATGGACTACCTCCTTTGCTTTTTTTTAAAAAATTATAAAAAAAAATTTCTTCCCCTATCCATTAAAAAAAAATTTATAGTGAAGGCCAATACGGTTAGCTATCCAACGCAAAAGAAATCAAGTCGATATATTGAAAACTTTTCAAGTTATGGCCAAAAACGTAAATAGTTCTACTAAAAAGTGGCCGGAAATAGGCAGTAGTAGAACTACTTACCTTTTTGGTCATAACTTGCTTACTTTTCCAGATATCGACTTGATTTCTACTGCGTTGAATAGAGAACCGCATTGGCTTTAATTCAAATTTTGTTTTTTGAAGATAGTGGAAAAAAAATATTTTTCGCCAAAAAAAACAATGGACTACCCCCTTTGCTTTTTTTTTAAAAAATGATAAAAAAAATTTTCTTCCACTATCCATTAAAAAAAAATTTGTAGTTAAGGCCAATACGGTTAGCTATCCAACGCAAAAGAAATCAAGTCGATATATTGAAAACATTTCAAGTTATGGCCAAAAACGTAAATAGTTCTACTAAAAAGTGGCCGGAAATAGGCAGTAGTATAACTACTTATGTTTTTTTTCATAACTTGCTTACTTTTCTAGATATCGACTTTATTTCTACTGCGTTGAATAGAGAACCGCATTGGCTTTAATTCAAATTTTGTTTTTTGAAGATAGTGGAAAAAAAATATTTTTCGCCAAAAAAAACAATGGACTACCCCCTTTGCTTTTTTTTAAAAAATGATAAAAAAAATTTTCTTCCACTATCCATTAAAAAAAAATTTGATGTTAAGTCCAATACGGTTAGCTATCCAACGCAAAAGAAATCAAGTCGATATATTGAAAACTTTTCAAGTTATGGCCAAAAACGTAAATAGTTCTACTAAAAAGTGGCCGGAAATAGGCAGTAGTCTAACTACTTACCTTTTTGGTCATAACTTGCTTACTTTTCTAGATATCGACTTGATTTCTACTGCGTTGAATAGAGAACCGCATTGGCTTTAATTCAAATTTGGTTCTTTGAAGATAGTGGAAAAAAAATATTTTTCGCCAAAAAAAACAATGGACTACCCCCTTTGCTTTTTTTTAAAAAATGATAAAAAAAATTTTCTTCCACTATCCATTAAAAAAAAATTTGTAGTTAAGGCCAATACGGTTAGCTATCCAACGCAAAAGAAATCAAGTCGATATATTGAAAACATTTCAAGTTATGGCCAAAAACGTAAATAGTTCTACTAAAAAGTTCCCGGAAATAGGCAGTAGTAGAACTACTTACCTTTTTGGTCATAACTTGCTTACTTTTCTAGATATCGACTTTATTTCTACTGCGTTGAATAGAGAACCGCATTGGCTTTAATTCAAATTTGGTTTTTTGAAGATAGTGGAAAAAAAATATTTTTCGCCAAAAAAAACAATGGACTACCCCCTTTGCTTTTTTTTTAAAAAATGATAAAAAAAAATTTCTTCCACTATCCATTAAAAAAAAATTTGTAGTTAAGGCCAATACGGTTAGCTATCCAACGCAAAAGAAATCAAGTCGATATATTGAAAACTTTTCAAGTTATGGCCAAAAACGTAAATAGTTCTACTAAAAAGTGGCCGGAAATAGGCAGTAGTATAACTACTTATGTTTTTTTTCATAACTTGCTTACTTTTCTAGATATCGACTTGATTTCTACTGCGTTGAATAGAGAACCGCATTGGCTTTAATTCAAATTTAGTTTTTTGAAGATAGTGGAAAAAAAATATTTTTCGCCAAAAAAAACAATGGACTACCCCCTTTGCTTTTTTTTAAAAAATGATAAAAAAAATTTTCTTCCACTATCCATTAAAAAAAAATTTGTAGTTAAGGCCAATACGGTTAGCTATCCAACGCAAAAGAAATCAAGTCGATATATTGAAAACATTTGAAGTTATGGCCAAAAACGTAAATAGTTCTACTAAAAAGTTCCCGGAAATAGGCAGTAGTAGAACTACTTACCTTTTTGGTCATAACTTGCTTACTTTTCTAGATATCGACTTTATTTCTACTGCGTTGAATAGAGAACCGCATTGGCTTTAATTCAAATTTGGTTTTTTGAAGATAGTGGAAAAAAAATATTTTTCGCCAAAAAAAACAATGGACTACCCCCTTTGCTTTTTTTTTAAAAAATGATAAAAAAAAATTTCTTCCCCTATCCATTAAAAAAAAATTTATAGTGAAGGCCAATACGGTTAGCTATCCAACGCAAAAGAAATCAAGTCGATATATTGAAAACTTTTCAAGTTATGGCCAAAAACGTAAATAGTTCTACTAAAAAGTGGCCGGAAATAGGCAGTAGTAGAACTACTTACCTTTTTGGTCATAACTTGCTTACTTTTCCAGATATCGACTTGATTTCTACTGCGTTGAATAGAGAACCGCATTGGCTTTAATTCAAATTTGGTTTTTTGAAGATAGTGGAAAAAAAATATTTTTCGCCAAAAAAAACAATGGACTACCCCCTTTGCTTTTTTTTTAAAAATGATAAAAAAAATTTTCTTCCACTATCCATTAAAAAAAAATTTGTAGTTAAGGCCAATACGGTTAGCTATCCAACGCAAAAGAAATCAAGTCGATATATTGAAAACTTTTCAAGTTATGGCCAAAAACGTAAATAGTTCTACTAAAAAGTGGCCGGAAATAGGCAGTAGTAGAACTACTTACCTTTTTGGTCATAACTTGCTTACTTTTCTAGATATCGACTTGATTTCTACTGCGTTGAATAGAGAACCGCATTGGCTTTAATTCAAATTTAGTTTTTTGAAGATAGTGGAAAAAAAATATTTTTCGCCAAAAAAAACAATGGACTACCCCCTTTGCTTTTTTTTAAAATATGATAAAAAAAAATTTTCTTCCACTATCCATTAAAAAAAAATTTGTAGTTAAGGCCAATACGGTTAGCTATCTAACGCAAAAGAAATCAAGTCGATATATTGAAAACTTTTCAAGTTATGGCCAAAAACGTAAATAGTTCTACTAAAAAGTGGCCGGAAATAGGCAGTAGTAGAACTACTTACCTTTTTGGTCATAACTTGCTTACTTTTCTAGATATCGACTTGATTTCTACTGCGTTGAATAGAGAACCGCATTGGCTTTAATTCAAATTTGGTTTTTTGAAGATAGTGGAAAAAAAATATTTTTCGCCAAAAAAAACAATGGACTACCCCCTTTGCTTTTTTTTAAAAAATGATAAAAAAAATTTTCTTCCACTATCCATTAAAAAAAAATTTGATGTTAAGTCCAATACGGTTCGCTATCCAACGCAAAAGAAATCAAGTCGATATATTGAAAACTTTTCAAGTTATGGCCAAAAACGTAAATAGTTCTACTAAAAAGTGGCCGGAAATAGGCAGTAGTAGAACTACTTACCTTTTTGGTCATAACTTGCTTACTTTTCTAGATATCGACTTGATTTCTACTGCGTTGAATAGAGAACCGCATTGGCTTTAATTCAAATTTTGTTTTTTGAAGATAGTGGAAAAAAAATATTTTTCGCCAAAAAAAAACAATGGACTACCCCCTTTGCTTTTTTTTAAAAAATGATAAAAAAAATTTTCTTCCACTATCCATTAAAAAAAAATTTGTAGTTAAGGCCAATACGGTTAGCTATCCAACGCAAAAGAAATCAAGTCGATATATTGAAAACTTTTCAAGTTATGGCCAAAAACGTAAATAGTTCTACTAAAAAGTGGCCGGAAATAGGCAGTAGTAGAACTACTTACCTTTTTGGTCATAACTTGCTTACTTTTCTAGATATCGACTTGATTTCTACTGCGTTGAATAGAGAACCGCATTGGCTTTAATTGAAATTTAGTTTTTTGAAGATAGTGGAAAAAAAATATTTTTCGCCAAAAAAAACAATGGACTACCCCCTTTGCTTTTTTTTAAAAAATGATAAAAAAAATTTTCTTCCACTATCCATTAAAAAAAAATTTGTAGTTAAGGCCAATACGGTTAGCTATCCAACGCAAAAGAAATCAAGTCGATATATTGAAAACTTTTCAAGTTATGGCCAAAAACGTAAATAGTTCTACTAAAAAGTGGCCGGAAATAGGCAGTAGTAGAACTACTTACCTTTTTGGTCATAACTTGCTTACTTTTCTAGATATCGACTTGATTTCTACTGCGTTGAATAGAGAACCGCATTGGCTTTAATTGAAATTTAGTTTTTTGAAGATAGTGGAAAAAAAATATTTTTCGCCAAAAAAAACAATGGACTACCCCCTTTGCTTTTTTTTAAAAAATGATAAAAAAAATTTTCTTCCACTATCCATTAAAAAAAAATTTGTAGTTAAGGCCAATACGGTTAGCTATCTAACGCAAAAGAAATCAAGTCGATATATTGAAAACTTTTCAAGTTATGGCCAAAAACGTAAATAGTTCTACTAAAAAGTGGCCGGAAATAGGCAGTAGTAGAACTACTTACCTTTTTGGTCATAACTTGCTTACTTTTCTAGATATCGACTTGATTTCTACTGCGTTGAATAGAGAACCGCATTGGCTTTAATTGAAATTTAGTTTTTTGAAGATAGTGGAAAAAAAATATTTTTCGCCAAAAAAAACAATGGACTACCCCCTTTGCTTTTTTTTAAAAAATGATAAAAAAAATTTTCTTCCACTATCCATTAAAAAAAAATTTGATGTTAAGTCCAATACGGTTAGCTATCCAACGCAAAAGAAATCAAGTCGATATATTGAAAACTTTTCAAGTTATGGCCAAAAACGTAAATAGTTCTACTAAAAAGTGGCCGGAAATAGGCAGTAGTAGAACTACTTACCTTTTTGGTCATAACTTGCTTACTTTTCTAGATATCGACTTGATTTCTACTGCGTTGAATAGAGAACCGCATTGGCTTTAATTCAAATTTTGTTTTTTGAAGATAGTGGAAAAAAAATATTTTTCGCCAAAAAAAAACAATGGACTACCCCCTTTGCTTTTTTTTAAAAAATGATAAAAAAAATTTTCTTCCACTATCCATTAAAAAAAAATTTCTAGTTAAGGCCAATACGGTTAGCTATCCAACGCAAAAGAAATCAAGTCGATATATTGAAAACTTTTCAAGTTATGGCCAAAAACGTAAATAGTTCTACTAAAAAGTGGCCGGAAATAGGCAGTAGTAGAACTACTTACCTTTTTGGTCATAACTTGCTTACTTTTCTAGATATCGACTTGATTTCTACTGCGTTGAATAGAGAACCGCATTGGCTTTAATTCAAATTTGGTTTTTTGAAGATAGTGGAAAAAAATTATTTTTCGCCAAAAAAAACAATGGACTACCGCCTTTGCTTTTTTTTAAAAAATGATAAAAAAAATTTTCTTCGACTATCCATTAAAAAAAAATTTGTAGTTAAGGCCAATACGGTTAGCTATCCAACGCAAAAGAAATCAAGTCGATATATTGAAAACTTTTCAAGTTATGGCCAAAAACGTAAATAGTTCTACTAAAAAGTGGCCGGAAATAGGCAGTAGTAGAACTACTTACCTTTTTGGTCATAACTTGCTTACTTTTCTAGATATCGACTTGATTTCTACTGCGTTGAATAGAGAACAGCATTGGCTTTAATTGAAATTTAGTTTTTTGAAGATAGTGGAAAAAAATATTTTTCGCCAAAAAAAACAATGGACTACCCCCTTTGCTTTTTTTTAAAAAATGATAAAAAAAATTTTCTTCCACTATCCATTAAAAAAAAATTTGTAGTTAAGGCCAATACGGTTAGCTATCCAACGCAAAAGAAATCAAGTCGATATATTGAAAACTTTTCAAGTTATGGCCAAAAACGTAAATAGTTCTACTAAAAAGTGGCCGGAAATAGGCAGTAGTAGAACTACTTACCTTTTTGGTCATAACTTGCTTACTTTTCTAGATATCGACTTGATTTCTACTGCGTTGAATAGAGAACCGCATTGGCTTTAATTGAAATTTAGTTTTTTGAAGATAGTGGAAAAAAAATATTTTTCGCCAAAAAAAACAATGGACTACCCCCTTTGCTTTTTTTTAAAAAATGATAAAAAAAATTTTCTTCCACTATCCATTAAAAAAAAATTTGTAGTTAAGGCCAATACGGTTAGCTATCCAACGCAAAAGAAATCAAGTCGATATATTGATAACTTTTCAAGTTATGGCCAAAAACGTAAATAGTTCTACTAAAAAGTGGCCGGAAATAGGCAGTAGTAGAACTACTTACCTTTTTGGTCATAACTTGCTTACTTTTCTAGATATCGACTTGATTTCTACTGCGTTGAATAGAGAACCGCATTGGCTTTAATTGAAATTTAGTTTTTTGAAGATAGTGGAAAAAAAATATTTTTCGCCAAAAAAAACAATGGACTACCCCCTTTGCTTTTTTTTTAAAATGATAAAAAAAATTTTCTTCCACTATCCATTAAAAAAAAATTTGTAGTTAAGGCCAATACGGTTAGCTATCCAACGCAAAAGAAATCAAGTCGATATATTGAAAACTTTTCAAGTTATGGCCAAAAACGTAAATAGTTCTACTAAAAAGTGGCCGGAAATAGGCAGTAGTAGAACTACTTACCTTTTTGGTCATAACTTGCTTACTTTTCTAGATATCGACTTGATTTCTACTGCGTTGAATAGAGAACCGCATTGGCTTTAATTGAAATTTAGTTTTTTGAAGATAGTGGAAAAAAAATATTTTTCGCCAAAAAAAACAATGGACTACCCCCTTTGCTTTTTTTTAAAAAATGATAAAAAAAATTTTCTTCCACTATCCATTAAAAAAAAATTTGTAGTTAAGGCCAATACGGTTAGCTATCTAACGCAAAAGAAATCAAGTCGATATATTGAAAACTTTTCAAGTTATGACCAAAAACGTAAATAGTTCTACTAAAAAGTGGCCGGAAATAGGCAGTAGTAGAACTACTTACCTTTTTGGTCATAACTTGCTTACTTTTCTAGATATCAACTTGATTTCTACTGCGTTGAATAGAGAACCGCATTGGCTTTAATTGAAATTTAGTTTTTTGAAGATAGTGGAAAAAAAATATTTTTCGCCAAAAAAAACAATGGACTACCCCCTTTGCTTTTTTTTAAAAAATGATAAAAAAAATTTTCTTCCACTATCCATTAAAAAAAAATTTGTAGTTAAGGCCAATACGGTTAGCTATCTAACGCAAAAGAAATCAAGTCGATATATTGAAAACTTTTCAAGTTATGGCCAAAAACGTAAATAGTTCTACTAAAAAGTGGCCGGAAATAGGCAGTAGTAGAACTACTTACCTTTTTGGTCATAACTTGCTTACTTTTCTAGATATCGACTTGATTTCTACTGCGTTGAATAGAGAACCGCATTGGCTTTAATTAAAATTTAGTTTATTGAAGATAGTGGAAAAAAAATATTTTTCGCCAAAACAAACAATGGACTACCCCCTTTGCTTTTTTTTAAAAAATGATAAAAAAAATTTTCTTCCACTATCCATTAAAAAAAATTTGTAGTTAAGGCCAATACGGTTAGCTATCCAACGCAAAAGAAATCAAGTCGATATATTGAAAACTTTTCAAGTTATGGCCAAAAACGTAAATAGTTCTACTAAAAAGTGGCCGGAAATAGGCAGTAGTAGAACTACTTACCTTTTTGGTCATAACTTGCTTACTTTTCTAGATATCGACTTGATTTCTACTGCGTTGAATAGAGAACCGCATTGGCTTTAATTCAAATTTGGTTTTTTGAATATAGTGGAAAAAAAATATTTTTCGCCAAAAAAAACAATGGACTACCCCCTTTGCTTTTTTTTAAAAAATGATAAAAAAAATTTTCTTCCACTATCCATTAAAAAAAAATTTGTAGTTAAGGCCAATACGGTTAGCTATCCAACGCAAAAGAAATCAAGTCGATATATTGAAAACTTTTCAAGTTATGGCCAAAAACGTAAATAGTTCTACTAAAAAGTGGCCGGAAATAGGCAGTAGTAGAACTACTTACCTTTTTGGTCATAACTTGCTTACTTTTCTAGATATCGACTTGATTTCTACTGCGTTGAATAGAGAACCGCATTGGCTTTAATTGAAATTTAGTTTTTTGAAGATAGTGGAAAAAAAATATTTTTCGCCAAAAAAACAATGGACTACCCCCTTTGCTTTTTTTTTAAAAAATGATAAAAAAAATTTTCTTCCACTATCCAATAAAAAAAAATTTGTAGTTAAGGCCAATACGGTTAGCTATCCAACGCAAAAGAAATCAAGTCGATATATTGAAAACTTTTCAAGTTATGGCCAAAAACGTAAATAGTTCTACTAAAAAGTGGCCGGAAATAGGCAGTAGTAGAACTACTTACCTTTTTGGTCATAACTTGCTTACTTTTCTAGATATCGACTTTATTTCTACTGCGTTGAATAGAGAACCGCATTGGCTTTAATTCAAATTTTGTTTTTTGAAGATAGTGGAAAAAAAATATTTTTCGCCAAAAAAAACCATGGACTACCCCCTTTGCTTTTTTTTGAAAAAATGTTAAAAAAGTTTTCTTCCACTATCCATCAGAAAAAAATTTGTAATTAGGGCCAATACGGTTAGCTACCCAACGCAAAAGAAATCAAGTCGATATATTGAAAACTTTTCAAGTTATGGCCAAAAACGTAAATAGTTCTACTAAAAAGTGGCCGGAAATAGGCAGTAGTAGAACTACTTACCTTTTTGGTCATAACTTGCTTACTTTTCTAGATATCGACTTTATTTCTACTGCGTTGAATAGAGAACCGCATTGGCTTTAATTCAAATTTGGTTTTTTGAAGATAGTGGAAAAAAAATATTTTTCGCCAAAAAAAACAATGGACTACCCCCTTTGCTTTTTTTTGAAAAAATGATAAAAAAATTTTCTTGCACTATCCATCAGAAAAAAATTTGTAATTAAGGCCAATACGGTTAGCTATCCAACGCAAAAGAAATCAAGTCGATATATTGAAAACTTAGCAAGTTATGACCAAAAAGGTAACCAGTTCTACTAAAAAGTGGCCGGAAAGAGGCAGTAGTAGAACTTCTTACCTTTTTGGTCATAACTTGCTTACTTCTCGAGATATCGACTTGATTTCTATTGCGTTGAATAGAGAACCGTATTGGCTTTAACTCAAATTTGGTTTTTTTCAGATAGTGCAAACAAAATATTTTTCGCCAAAAAAAACCATGGACTACCCCCTTTGCTTTTTTTTGAAAAAATGATAAAAAATTTTCTTGCACTATCCATCAGAAAAAAATTTGTAGGTACGGCCAATGCGGTTAGCTATCCAACGCAAAAGAAATCAAGTCGATATATTGAAAACTTAGGAAGTTATGTCCAAAAAGGTAACCAGATCTACCAAAAAGTGGCCGGAAAGAGGCTGTAGTAGAACTGGTTACCTTTTTGGTCATAACTTGCTTAGTTTTCAAGCTATCGACTTGATTTCTATTGCGTTGAATAGATAATCGCATTGACTTTAATAAGAATTTTTTTGGTGCTGATAGTGGGAAATAAATTTTTTTTGCCAAAAATTACCATGGACTACCCCCTTTGCTTTTTTTGAAAAAATGATAAAAAAAATTGTTTGGCACTATTTTGTTTAATGTTTTAAATTTCCAAAACATTCTAAATGTCAGACAATTAAGAACGTAAAAAGAAGTTAATACTGTCGCAGGTAATAATTTATGAAAGAAAAAATTGTTCTGCAAGTAGCAGGTACGCAAACAAATAAAACATTAAACATTTTCTCTGGGTGGTTGGTTACAAACAGTCAGCAGAGTTTTCTTTTAATAAAAGTACCTGTGAATGGTACTTTCTTGTGGTGCAATAAAATTTTTCATCAACTTTGCTGTGGCCTGATCAGCAAATAAAATATTTTAGAGTTAAAATTTGAGACATGCAATAACAGGATAAAAATTTTAGGTAAAATGCTGAGGTACAAATTTAGAAGGGATTATAAACTTCAGTCAGTAGGTACTAGTCATCCCAAAAGGATTAGATTCTTGTGCAGGTAAAAGGTACCAGGTACGCAATTGCATTAGAATTTGGTTTTTACAAACGTCGAGAAGAGTGGCTTTTTGGAAATATTACCTGTAACTGAAAGGTATATATTTGGTGTTTCTTGAAACACTCAGTCAATACCTTGCAAGCAGTCATAGCGCATTGTAACAAGAGAATCGTTGAAAAATAACAGAGATGGCACCGAAAAAGTTTAATTCAAAAAAACGCCAAATATCTTTGGAGAAACATCAATAACAGATTGATATACTGTCCGCACTTTTCTCCAGTAGCAGAAATACACTATCTTGTGCTACACAAAAGCCACAGAACAAAAACTGTACAAAAGCGAAGAAACATGCTGATACAGTAAGTGGGATTGGAAGTACAACACCAGCAGCAACGGCAGTTCCACCATCCACATCATCTTGGTCTGGTTTATTTGCCACATCCAAACATACTTCCTTGAGCGACCAACAGTTACAACGCCCTTCTATAGTAAAGCCCTACCAAACTGATTACTCGTTAAAATTTGCAGAGCTTTTAGCGAAATACAAGTACGATGGAGCCAATACTAATCTTGTGCCTAGAGGACTCAGAAACCAGGCAACATTTTGTTATATAAATTCAGTTTTGCAAGCTCTTCTTGGATGTTCGCCCCTATGCCAATTAATGAGATCTGTGCCAGAGGAAGCCTTAGAATTTTGTGCAGCCAATACACCCGCAATCAATGCCATGTAAGTCATTCATTTTACTCACGCCAAATTTGTTTTTGCTTTTGTTTTCACACATGTTTTTTTTTTTTTTGTGAATTAAAAATTAATTGTTTGTTTTTATTCCCTTTTCTTTATAGGGCCACGTTTATGTCGAAATTTTCTATTTTATCTCACGCATCACATGACGTACGAGTACAGTGCGATCCAACCTTTGAGCCAACTGAGGTATACAAGGTATGTAGTCAAAGTCGTATAGAAGATGTTGTGGGCCAACAAGAAGATGCTGAAGAGTTTCTGAGTTTCATTCTGAATAAATTACACGATGAAATGCAACAGGTAAGATCATTATTAACGTTTTAATATTCACTTTTCATTAAAAGAAAATTTGAATTTGTTTTGTTTTTGTTTTGTTTTGCAGGTGCTAGAAATGACGAACAGGCCAGTTCATGCAGAGAAAGAGAATGAAGAAAACTCAAAGTTAAAGCCAAAAGAGGATGGTGATGTCTGGCAGATGATTTTAAATAATTGTAATGAAGGTACTCCTTTGAGTGAAATATTTGGTGGCTCATTGCTTTCGCGTTTGGAACGAGAGGGTGAACGTTCAACTAGTGTTAGGCAACCGTTCTTTACCCTACAATTAAATATTGAGGTAAGTGATGAGTTTTTGTTTTTTTTAGCTTAAACTAATCGTAACTTAAATTTTATTTACAGAAAGCAGCCTCAGTTAGGGAAGCTTTGGAAGTATTGGTGGGTCGTCAGCAAGTGGACGGTGTTACCAGCAGCAACAGCAGCAAGAGAGTGTTCGCTTGGCAGCAAACGACTTTGGAGGAATTGCCCCCAATTTTAATTTTACATCTAAAATGTTTTGCCTATCGCTCGGGTCGCATAACAAAGATTTTGAAGAGAATTGAATTTCCTGTTAATCTTCAAATTGATGCAAGTAAGTATTCAAGTAATTTATTTAAACAAACAAGCACACCATCAACTCGTCTAGAAATTTTATATGAAAATTATTAAAAATATTGAGTTCTTTACCTACAAATTTTCTTAATGAGTTGATTGGTTGTGTTATGGAATTTAATTTCATTTAATTTAAAAACTAAATTCTCTTCTTTCTAACACAGAAATTTTAACATCCACAAATCATTGCCAGAACCAACGGGCTTACCGCCTTTTTGCCGTTGTTTATCATGATGGAAGGGATGCTACGAGAGGGCACTACATTACAGATGCTTATCACACCGGCTTTAACAGTTGGCTGCGTTGCGATGATAGATCGGTTCAGCCAGTTAGTGAAAGCGAAGTGTTACACCCACCAACACCCCGCGTGCCTTATTTGCTCTTCTATAGACGTCTATAGACGATGCGAGCAAAAATTAGAAAATGACTAGATTTTTTTAAGAAATCAATTTTTTATTTTAATTTTTGTTGTATAAATCTGATTATTTAACCTTTTCTATCTGAAAATAAACAAATACTCGTATTGTTAAAAAGACCAAAAATTTTTATATGTTTTCATTTATTAAATTAATTTCCAATAGTTCGACACGCCTTCGTGTGTCTCTCTCAATTAAAACATTTTATAAATGTTGTTGTAAAAATTAATGTTGCTTGCGGTTTTTGTTTTAAAACGAATATAATATTTATTTCAAAAATATGTAATAATTTCTATTTGGAATTTAAAAGTTTAACAAAATATTAATCTTTATTTGTGCTTAATTCCAGAAATTGTGTTGGTTTTAAAATTTATTCTTTTACTCATGATATTCTCATGAGTTATTTATTCAGTACAATAAGTACTGAAGGGGAGAGCATACCTATATGGACCATTTCATCAGACGCTACTCCGAATCCTCAGTAGGTTACTCCCAACGTTTCTTGCAAACATTAGAACCTTTATATTGTAAAAGCAATTGACTAAATAAGAATTATTAATCAAAAGTCACAAAAAGATTCAAATATTCAAACAAAAAACTCAGTAAGCATTGAACTGAATAAACAAATAAATTTCCCAACCAACATTTTTAATATTGAAAACTATATATTCTATTTTTATTCTTCTCTTCTCTTTTACATTTGAATGCCCGTTGGGTATTACTGAATGTAATTAAAGAGTATATGAAAAACAAAAACAAAAAATTATATAAAAAATAATAAGAAAAACATAGGGTTTTCCTACAATGAGCACTTGTATTTGTATATGTAATAATTTCTATTTGGAATTTAAAAGTTTAACAAAATATTAATCTTTATTTGTGCTTAATTCCAGAAAATGTGTTGGTTTTAAAATTTATTCTTTTACTCATGATATTCTCATGAGTTATTTATTCAGTACAATAAGTACTGAAGGGGAGAGCATACCTATATGGACCATTTCATCAGACGCTACTCCGAATCCTCAGTAGGTTACTCCCAACGTTTCTTGCAAACATTAGAACCTTTATATTGTAAAAGCAATTGACTAAATAAGAATTATTAATCAAAAGTCACAAAAAGATTCAAATATTCAAACAAAAAACTCAGTAAGCATTGAACCGAATAAACAAATAAATTTCCCAACCAACATTTTTAATATTGAAAACTATATATTTTTTTTTTATTTCTCTCTACCTGTTGAATCAATTCTCGTTTAGTCAATGTGTGTAACAATATAAGTATTCATATGTTTGGAATTTAAAAAGACTGACGATTCAGAGTAGAGTTTGATGAAATGGGCCATATAAATAAACTTTTCCTTTTAGTACTTATTATGTTAACTAAGTCACTTTTTGATTTTTTTTCAATGAGAAAAACATAATTGGAATTAAGCACAAATAGTGATTAAGTTTTGTAAAACCATTTAATATGTAAAAAAAAGGACTTGAAGCTCGAATAAATTTCTTTAAATTACAAAATACATATAAGAAGATCAAATAATAAATAATTATTATATTAATATTTTTTTTTTTTTTCAAATAAAATATTCCAGTAGCATAAGGTCCTTATTTCAAGTGGTATTTTTTAAGCATTATGGTTTTCAGCACATATCAGAAAATTTTATATATTAAAATTTAGTCCAACTTGTTTTTCTAGTAAAAAATTTTTCTGTATTTCAAGTGATTTTTTAAATTATGATTTTAGTTTTTGTACAAAATTTTTCTATGTTTTAAAAATTTTAATTTCGTTTTTTTTCATATAAAATTTTAGTTATTTCAAGTAATCTTTTTAAAATTATAATTCTAACAGTTTTTACCACAAATTTTACATTTTTATTTTGATTTTAAATATTTTATTTTGCAAATTAAAAGTTCCGGAGCAATAAAAAATTTTAAAATTATATTTTAAGTAATATTTTTTTAAATTATTATTTTAAAGCTTAATTTTTATTGTTAAATATATTTTATATATAATTTTAAGTGTCTCGTAAAATTTATTAATTTTTTATTAATAAAAATTACAAGATATAGAAATCTTAAAAATGTATCCAAATATTATTTAGAAATTTCATTAAGCTTTTTTAGCACTTGTTTTTTTTTTCTTCTATTACAAAATTAATATTTTTTGTAAGCCTAAAGGCTTTTAGAAATTTTATCAAAACAATATTAAATATACCTTCATATGTTTTTATATATATTTTTTATTTTTACTTGTAATAATTTTCATATTTCGTTTGCATTTAGTATTTAGTTTGCTTTACAAGAAAATACGTGCTTACTTTTAGGCTTTGGGTGGTGCTTTTCTTTATAGTGTGTTGAAAAATTACGTGCTAATTCTATGTGATTCCTTTCGCTACTGCAATATATTTTACTGAAAGCTCTGCTTTTTGTTATTATTAAATGATCACGTTTGTTTGACTTGACTGCCAACTTATTCAAATTATAGTAGCTGCCTAATATAAGGCTTTTGTGGCCATAAAAGAATAGCAAAAAAAAAAAAAAAAAATAAGATTGAATGATTTTTTTATCATCAAGCAGGTAGTAGCAGCTAACTAGGCTACGTGCCTATTCCAATACGAGAAATATATCTCTATGATTAAGATTAATATTTTGTTAAACTTTTAAATTCCAAATAGAAATTATTACATATACAAATACAAGTGCTCATTGTAGGAAAACCCTATGTTTTTCTTATTATTTTTTATATAATTTTTTGTTTTTGTTTTTCATATACTCTTTAATTACATTCAGTAATACCCAACGGGCATTCAAATGTAAAAGAGAAGAGAAGAATAAAAATAGAATATATAGTTTTCAATATTAAAAATGTTGGTTGGGAAATTTATTTGTTTATTCAGTTCAATGCTTACTGAGTTTTTTGTTTGAATATTTGAATCTTTTTGTGACTTTTGATTAATAATTCTTATTTAGTCAATTGCTTTTAAAAAATATTTTTTTAATTTAGAAGCATAATTGATTAGAGCCACTAATCATTGTATAGGTCATATGGTGCTCAAAAAGTGCCGGAAGCAAGAGCTTTTACGAATGACACCCAGAAGAAGGAAAGATGAAAAAGTTCTTTGAAAAGAAATTGAAAAATCTGAATAATTCATTGAAGTAAACGATGACCAAGTCCAATATTAATTATCATTTCTTTTCTTTTATTAATCTTAATATATTAATGCCCAAATATTTATGAATCCATATTTAAATCAGTTAAAAAACATTCTTAAGTGTCCTCTTAATTTCTAAACTCATTAAACATTTTTCATTTCATGTTGTTATTGACTCGAATTAAGGCCAATACGTTTTCTATCCAACGCAGTAGCAATCAAGTCGATATATGGAAAACCTAACAAGTTATGACCAAAAAGGTAACCAGATCTACCAAAAAGTGGACGGAAAGAGGCAGTAGTAGAACTACTTACCTTTTTGCTCATAACTTGCTTACTTTTCTAGATATCGACTTCATTTCTATTGCGTTGAATAGAGAACCGTATTGGCCTTAATTACAAATTTTTTTCTGATGGATAGTGCAAGACAATTTTTTTATCATTTTTTCAAAAAAAAGCAAAGGGGGTAGTCTATTGTTTTTTTTGGCGAAAAATATTTTTTTTCCACTATCTTCAAAAAACCAAATTTGAATTAAAGCCAATGCGGTTCTCCATTGAACGCAATAGAAATCAAGTCGATATCTAGAAAAGTAAGCAGGTTATGACCAAAAAGCTAAGTAGTTCTACTATTGCCTCTTTCCGGCCACTTTTTAGTAGAACTGGTTACCTTTTTAGTCATAACTTGCTCAGTTTCCAATATATCGACTTGATTTCTTTTGCGATGGATAGCTAACCGTATTGGCCTTAATTAAAAATTTTTTTCAGATGGATAGTGCAAGACAATTTTTTTATCATTTTTTCAAAAAAAAGCAAAGGGGTAGTCCATGGTTTTTTTTGGCGAAAAATATTTTGTTTGCACTATCTGCAAAAAATCAAATTTGCGTTAAAGCCAATACGGTTCTCCATTGAACGCAATAGAAATCAAGTCAATAACTAGAAAAGTAAGCAAGTTATGACCAAAAAGCTAAGTAGTTCTACTATTGCCTCTTTCCGGCCACTTTTTAGTAGAACTGGTTACCTTTTTAGTCATAACTTGCTCAGTTTCCAATATATCGACTTCATTTCTATTGCGTTGAATAGCTAACCGTATTGGCCTTAATTAAAAATTTTTTTCAGATGGATAGTGCAAGACAATTTTTTTATCATTTTTTCAAAAAAAAGCAAAGGGGGTAGTCCATGGTTTTTTTTGGCGAAAAATATTTTGTTTGCACTATCTGCAAAAAATCAAATTTGCGTTAAAGCCAATACGGTTCTCCATTGAACGCAATAGAAATCAAGTCAATAACTAGAAAAGTAAGCAAGTTATGACCAAAAAGCTAAGTAGTTCTACTATTGCCTCTTTCCGGCCACTTTTTAGTAGAACTGGTTACCTTTTTAGTCATAACTTGCTCAGTTTCCAATATATCGACTTGATTTCTTTTGCGATGGATAGCTAACCGTATTGGCCTTAATTAAAAATTTTTTTCAGATGGATAGTGCAAGACAATTTTTTTATCATTTTTTCAAAAAAAAGCAAAGGGGTAGTCCATGGTTTTTTTTGGCGAAAAATATTTTGTTTGCACTATCTGCAAAAAATCAAATTTGCGTTAAAGCCAATACGGTTCTCCATTGAACGCAATAGAAATCAAGTCAATAACTAGAAAAGTAAGCAAGTTATGACCAAAAAGCTAAGTAGTTCTACTATTGCCTCTTTCCGGCCACTTTTTAGTAGAACTGGTTACCTTTTTAGTCATAACTTGCTCAGTTTCCAATATATCGACTTGATTTCTTTTGCGATGGATAGCTAACCGTATTGGCCTTAATTAAAAATTTTTTTCAGATGGATAGTGCAAGACAATTTTTTTATCATTTTTTCAAAAAAAAGCAAAGGGGGTAGTCCATGGTTTTTTTTGGCGAAAAATATTTTGTTTGCACTATCTGCAAAAAACCAAATTTGAGTTAAAGCCAATACGGTTCTCCATTGAACGCAATAGAAATCAAGTCAATAACTAGAAAAGTAAGCAAGTTATGACCAAAAAGCTAAGTAGTTCTACTATTGCCTCTTTCCGGCCACTTTTTAGTAGAACTGGTTACCTTTTTAGTCATAACTTGCTCAGTTTCCAATATATCGACTTGATTTCTTTTGCGATGGATAGCTAACCGTATTGGCCTTAATTAAAAATTTTTTTCAGATGGATAGTGCAAGACAATTTTTTTATCATTTTTTCAAAAAAAAGCAAAGGGGGTAGTCCATGGTTTTTTTTGGCGAAAAATATTTTGTTTGCACTATCTGCAAAAAACAAAATTTGAGTTAAAGCCAATACGGTTCTCCATTGAACGCAATAGAAATCAAGCCGATAACTAGAGAAGTAAGCAAGTTATGACCAAAAAGCAAAGTAGTTCTACTATTGCCTCTTTCCGGCCACTTTTTAGTAGAACTGGTTACCTTTTTAGTCATAACTTGCTCAGTTTCCAATATATCGACTTGATTTCTTTTGCGATGGATAGCTAACCGTATTGGCCTTAATTAAAAATTTTTTTCAGATGGATAGTGCAAGACAATTTTTTTTATCATTTTTTCAAAAAAAAGCAAAGGGGGTAGTCCATGGTTTTTTTTGGCGAAAAATATTTTGTTTGCACTATCTGCAAAAAATCAAATTTGCGTTAAAGCCAATACGGTTCTCCATTGAACGCAATAGAAATCAAATCGATATCTAGAAAAGTAAGCAAGTTATGACCAAAAAGCTAAGTAGTTCTACTATTGCCTCTTTCCGGCCACTTTTTAGTAGAACTGGTTACCTTTTTAGTCATAACTTGCTCAGTTTCCAATATATCGACTTGATTTCTTTTGCGATGGATAGCTAACCGTATTGGCCTTAATTAAAAATTTTTTTCAGATGGATAGTGCAAGACAATTTTTTTTATCATTTTTTCAAAAAAAAAGCAAAGGGGGTAGTCCATGGTTTTTTTTGGCGAAAAATATTTTGTTTGCACTATCTGCAAAAAACCAAATTTGAGTTAAAGCCAATACGGTTCTCCATTGAACGCAATAGAAATCAAGTCGATATCTAGAAAAGTAAGCAGGTTATGACCAAAAAGCTAAGTAGTTCTACTATTGCCTCTTTCCGGCCACTTTTTAGTAGAACTGGTTACCTTTTTAGTCATAACTTGCTCAGTTTCCAATATATCGACTTGATTTCTTTTGCGATGGATAGCTAACCGTATTGGCCTTAATTAAAAATTTTTTTCAGATGGATAGTGCAAGACAATTTTTTTATCATTTTTTCAAAAAAAAAGCAAAGGGGGTAGTCCATGGTTTTTTTTGGCGAAAAATATTTTGTTTGCACTATCTGCAAAAAACCAAATTTGCGTTAAAGCCAATACGGTTCTCCATTGAACGCAATAGAAATCAATTAGATATCTAGAAAAGTAAGCAAGTTATGACCAAAAAGCTAAGTAGTTCTACTACTGCCTCTTTCCGGCCACTTTTTAGTAGAACTGGTTACCTTTTTAGTCATAACTTGCTCAGTTTCCAATATATCGACTTGATTTCTTTTGCGATGGATAGCTAACCGTATTGGCCTTAATTAAAAATTTTTTTCAGATGGATAGTGCAAGACAATTTTTTTATCATTTTTTCAAAAAAAAAGCAAAGGGGGTAGTCCATGGTTTTTTTGGCGAAAAATATTTTGTTTGCACTATCTGCAAAAAACCAAATTTGAGTTAAAGCCAATACGGTTCTCCATTGAACGCAATAGAAATCAAGTCGATAACTAGAAAAGTAAGCAAGTTATGACCAAAAAGCTAAGTAGTTCTACTATTGCCTCTTTCCGGCCACTTTTTAGTAGAACTGGTTACCTTTTTGGTCATAACTTGCTAAGTTTTCAATATATTGACTTGATTTCTTTTGCGTTGGATAGCTAACCGTATTGGCCTTAATTAAAAATTTTTTTCAGATGGATAGTGCAAGACAATTTTTTTATCATTTTTTAAAAAAAAAGCAAAGGGGGTAGTCCATGGTTTTTTTTGGCGAAAAATATTTTGTTTGCACTATCTGCAAAAAACCAAATTTGAGTTAAAGCCAATACGGTTCTCCATTGAACGCAATAGAAATCAAGTCAATAACTAGAAAAGTAAGCAAGTTATGACCAAAAAGCTAAGTAGTTCTACTATTGCCTCTTTCCGGCCACTTTTTAGTAGAACTGGTTACCTTTTTAGTCATAACTTGCTCAGTTTCCAATATATCGACTTGATTTCTTTTGCGATGGATAGCTAACCGTATTTGCCTTAATTAAAAATTTTTTTCAGATGGATAGTGCAAGACAATTTTTTTATCATTTTTTCAAAAAAAAGCAAAGGGGGTAGTCCATGGTTTTTTTTGGCGAAAAATATTTTGTTTGCACTATCTGCAAAAAACCAAATTTGAGTTAAAGCCAATACGGTTCTCCATTGAACGCAATAGAAATCAAGTCGATATCTAGAAAAGTAAGCAGGTTATGACCAAAAAGCTAAGTAGTTCTACTATTGCCTCTTTCCGGCCACTTTTTAGTAGAACTGGTTACCTTTTTGGTCATAACTTGCTAAGTTTTCAATATATTGACTTGATTTCTTTTGCGTTGGATAGCTAACCGTATTGGCCTTAATTAAAAATTTTTTTCAGATGGATAGTGCAAGACAATTTTTTTATCATTTTTTCAAAAAAAAGCAAAGGGGGTAGTCCATGGTTTTTTTTGGCGAAAAATATTTTGTTTGCACTATCTGCAAAAAACCAAATTTGAGTTAAAGCCAATACGGTTCTCCATTGAACGCAATAGAAATCAAGTCGATAACTAGAAAAGTAAGCAAGTTATGACCAAAAAGCTAAGTAGTTCTACTATTGCCTCTTTCCGGCCACTTTTTAGTAGAACTGGTTACCTTTTTAGTCATAACTTGCTCAGTTTCCAATATATCGACTTGATTTCTTTTGCGATAGATAGCTAACCGTATTGGCCTTAATTAAAAATTTTTTTCAGATGGATAGTGCAAGACAATTTTTTTATCATTTTTTCAAAAAAAAGCAAAGGGGGTAGTCCATGGTTTTTTTTGGCGAAAAATATTTTGTTTGCACTATCTGCAAAAAACCAAATTTGAGTTAAAGCCAATACGGTTCTCCATTGAACGCAATAGAAATCAAGTCGATATCTAGAAAAGTAAGCAGGTTATGACCAAAAAGCTAAGTAGTTCTACTATTGCCTCTTTCCGGCCACTTTTTAGTAGAACTGGTTACCTTTTTAGTCATAACTTGCTCAGTTTCCAATATATCGACTTGATTTCTTTTGCGATGGATAGCTAACCGTATTGGCCTTAATTAAAAATTTTTTTCAGATGGATAGTGCAAGACAATTTTTTTATCATTTTTTCAAAAAAAAGCAAAGGGGGTAGTCCATGGTTTTTTTTGGCGAAAAATATTTTGTTTGCACTATCTGCAAAAAACCAAATTTGAGTTAAAGCCAATACGGTTCTCCATTGAACGCAATAGAAATCAAGGCGATAACTAGAAAAGTAAGCAAGTTATGACCAAAAAGCTAAGTAGTTCTTCTATTGCCTCTTTCCGGCCACTTTTTAGTAGAACTGGTTACCTTTTTAGTCATAACTTGCTCAGTTTCCAATATATCGACTTGATTTCTTTTGCGATGGATAGCTAACCGTATTGGCCTTAATTACAAATTTTTTTCAGATGGATAGTGCAAGACAATTTTTTTATCATTTTTTCAAAAAAAAGCAAAGGGGGTAGTCCATGGTTTTTTTTGGCGAAAAATATTTTGTTTGCACTATCTGCAAAAAACTAAGTTTGAGTTAAAGCCAATACGGTTCTCTATTCAACGCAATAGAAATCAAGTCGATATCTAGAAAAGTAAGCAAGTTATGAGCAAAAAGGTAAGTAGTTCTACTACTGCCTCTTTCCGGCCACTTTTTAGTAGAACTGGTTACCTTTTTGGTCATAACTTGCTAAGTTTTCAATATATCGACTTGATTTCTTTTGCGTTGGATAGCTAACCGTATTGGCCTTAATTACAAATTTTTTTCTGATGGACAGTGCAAGAAAATTTTTTTATCATTTTTTCAAAAAAAAGCAAAAGGGGTAGTCCATGGTTTTTTTTGGCGAAAAATATTTTGTTTGCACTATCTGCAAAAAACTAAATTTGAGTTAAAGCCAATACGGTTCTCTATTCAACGCAATAGAAATCAAGTCGATATCTAGGAAAGTAAGCAAGTTATGACCAAAAAGGTAAGTAGTTCTACTACTGCCTCTTTCCGGACACTTTTTAGTAGAACTGGTTACCTTTTTGGTCATAACTTGCTAAGTTTTCAATATATCGACTTGATTTCTTTTGCGTTGGATAGCTAACCGTATTGGCCTTAATTACAAATTTTTTTCTGATGGACAGTGCAAGAAAATTTTTTTATCATTTTTTCAAAAAAAAGCAAAGGGGGTAGTCTATGGTTTTTTTTGGCGAAAAATATTTTGTTTGCACTATCTGCAAAATACCAAATTTGAGTTAAAGCCAATACGGTTCTCTATTCAACTCAATAGAAATCAAGTCGATATCTAGGAAAGTAAGCAAGTTATGAGCAAAAAGGTAAGTAGTTCTACTACTGCCTCTTTCCGGCCACTTTTTAGTAGAACTGGTTACCTTTTTGGTCATAACTTGCTAAGTTTTCAATATATCGACTTGATTTCTTTTGCGTTGGATAGCTAACCGTATTGGCCTTAATTACAAATTTTTTTCTGATGGACAGTGCAAGAAAATTTTTTTATCATTTTTTCAAAAAAAAGCAAAGGGGGTAGTCCATGGTTTTTTTTGGCGAAAAATATTTTGTTTGCACTATCTGCAAAAAACTAAATTTGAGTTAAAGCCAATACGGTTCTCTATTTAACGCAATAGAAATCAAGTCGATATCTAGGAAAGTAAGCAAGTTATGAGCAAAAAGGTAAGTAGTTCTACTACTGCCTCTTTCCGGCCACTTTTTAGTAGAACTGGTTACCTTTTTGGTCATAACTTGCTAAGTTTTCAATATATCGACTTGATTTCTTTTGCGTTGGATAGCTAACCGTATTGGCCTTAATTGCAAATTTTTTTCTGATGGATAGTGCAAGAAAATTTTTTTATCATTTGTTCAAAAAAAAGCAAAGGGGGTAGTCCATGGTTTTTTTTGGCGAAAAATATTTTGTTTGCACTATCTGCAAAAAACCAAATTTGAGTTAAAGCCAATACGGTTCTCTATTCAACGCAAAAGAAATCAAGTCGATATCTAGAAAAGTAAGCAAGTTATGAGGAAAAAGGTAAATAGTTCTACTACTGCCTCTTTCCGGCCACTTTTTAGTAGAACTGGTTACCTTTTTGGTCATAACTTGCTAAGTTTTCAATATATCGACTTGATTTCTTTTGCGTTGGATAGCTAACCGTATTGGCCTTAATTACAAATTTTTTTCTGATGGATAGTGCAAGAAAATTTTTTTATCATTTTTTCAAAAAAAAGCAAAGGGGGTAGTCCATGGTTTTTTTTGGCGAAAAATATTTTGTTTGCACTATCTGCAAAAAACCAAATTTGAGTTAAAGCCAATACGGTTCTCTATTCAACGCAATAGAAATCAAGTCGATATCTAGAAAAGTAAGCAAGTTATGAGCAAAAAGGTTAGTAGTTCTACTACTGCCTCTTTCCGGCCACTTTTTAGTAGAACTGGTTACCTTTTTGGTCATAACTTGCTAAGTTTTCAATTTATCGACTTGATTTATTTTGCGTTGGGTAGCTAACCGTATTGGCCCTAATTACAAATTTTTTTCTGATGGATAGTGCAAGAAAACTTTTTTAACATTTTTTCAAAAAAAAGCAAAGGGGGTAGTCCATGGTTTTTTTTTGGCGAAAAATATTTTGTTTGCACTATCTGCAAAAAACCAAATTTGAGTGAAAGCCAATACGGTTCTCTATTCAACGCAATAGAAATCAAGTCGATATCTAGAAAAGTAAGCAAGTTATGAGCAAAAAGGTAAGTAGTTCTACTACTGCCTCTTTCCGGCCACTTTTTAGTAGAACTGGTTACCTTTTTGGTCATAACTTGCTAAGTTTTCAATATATCGACTTGATTTATTTTGCGTTGGGTAGCTAACCGTATTGGCCCTAATTACAAATTTTTTTCTGATGGATAGTGCAAGAAAACTTTTTTAACATTTTTTCAAAAAAAAGCAAAGGGGGTAGTCCATGGTTTTTTTTTGGCGAAAAATATTTTGTTTGCACTATCTGCAAAAAACCAAATTTGAGTGAAAGCCAATACGGTTCTCTATTCAACTCAATAGAAATCAAGTCGATATCTAGGAAAGTAAGCAAGTTATGAGCAAAAAGGTAAGTAGTTCTACTACTGCCTCTTTCCGGCCACTTTTTAGTAGAACTGGTTACCTTTTTGGTCATAACTTGCTAAGTTTTCAATATATCGACTTGATTTCTTTTGCGTTGGGTAGCTAACCGTATTGGCCTTAATTACAAATTTTTTTCTGATGGATAGTGCAAGAAAATTTTTTTATCATTTTTTCAAAAAAAAAGCAAAGGGGGTAGTCCATTGTTTTTTTTGGCGAAAAATATTTTGTTTGCACTATCTGCAAAAAACCAAATTTGAGTTAAAGCCAATACGGTTCTCTATTCAACGCAATAGAAATCAAGTCGATATCTAGGAAAGTAAGCAAGTTATGACCAAAAAGGTAAGTAGTTATACTACTGCCTATTTCCGGCCACTTTTTAGTAGAACTATTTACCTTTTTGGTCATAACTTGCTAAGTTTTCAATATATCGACTTGATTTCTTTTGCGTTGGATAGCTAACCGTATTGGCCTTAATTAAAAATTTTTTTCTGATGGATAGTGCAAGAAAATTTTTTTATCATTTTTTCAAAAAAAAGCAAAGGGGGTAGTCCATGGTTTTTTTTGGCGAAAAATATTTTGTTTGCACTATCTGCAAAAAACCAAATTTGAGTTAAAGCCAATACGGTTCTCTATTCAACGCAAAAGAAATCAAGTCGATATCTAGAAAAGTAAGCAAGTTATGACCAAAAAGGTAAGTAGTTATACTACTGCCTATTTCCGGCCACTTTTTAGTAGAACTATTTACCTTTTTGGTCATAACTTGCTAAGTTTTCAATATATCGACTTGATTTCTTTTGCGTTGGATAGCTAACCGTATTGGCTTTAACTGCAAATTTTTTTTTTATGGATAGTGGAAGAAATTTTTTTTATCATTTCTTAAAAAAAAGCAAAGGGGGTAGTCCATTGTTTTTTTTGGCGAAAAATATTTTTTTTCCACTATCTTCAAAAAACCAAATTTGAATTAAAGCCCATGCGGTTCTCTATTCAACGCAGTAGAAATCAAGTCGATATCTAGAAAAGTAAGCAAGTTATGACCAAAAAGGTAAGTAGTTATACTACTGCCTATTTCCGGCCACTTTTTAGTAGAACTATTTACGTTTTTGGTCATAACTTGAAAAGTTTTCAATTTATCGACTTGATTTCTTTTGCGTTGGATAGCTAACCGTATTGGCCTTAACTGAAATTTTTTTTTTAATGGATAGTGGAAGAAAATTTTTTTTATCATTTTTTAAAAAAAAGCAAAGGGGGTAGTACATTGTTTTTTTTGGCGAAAAATATTTTTTTTCCACTATCTTCAAAAAACTAAATTTGAATTAAAGCCAATGCGGTTCTTTATTCAACGCAGTAGAAATCAAGTCGATATTTAGAAAAGTAAGCAAGTTATGACCAAAAAGGTAAGTAGTTATACTACTGCCTATTTCCGGCCACTTTTTAGTAGAACTATTTACGTTTTTGGCCATAACTTGAAAAGTTTTCAATATATCGACTTGATTTCTTTTGCGTTGGATAGCTAACCGTATTGGCCTTAATTAAAAATTTTTTTCTGATGGATAGTGCAAGAAAATTTTTTTATAATTTTTTCAAAAAAAGCAAAGGGGGTAGTCCAGGGTTTTTTTTGGCGAAAAATATTTTGTTTGCACTATCTGCAAAAAACCAAATTAGAGTTAAAGCCCATGCGGTTCTCTATTCAACGCAGTAGAAATCAAGTCGATATCTAGAAAAGTAAGCAAGTTATGAGCAAAAAGGTAAGTAGTTCTACTACTGCCTCTTTCCGGCCACTTTTTAGTAGAACTGGTTACCTTTTTGGTCATAACTTGCTAAGTTTTCAATTTATCGACTTGATTTATTTTGCGTTGGGTAGCTAACCGTATTGGCCCTAATTACAAATTTTTTTCTGATGGATAGTGCAAGAAAACGTTTTTAACATTTTTTCAAAAAAAAGCAAAGGGGGTAGTCCATGGTTTTTTTTGGCGAAAAATATTTTTTTTCCACTATCTTCAAAAAACCAAATTTGAATTAAAGCCCATGCGGTTCTCTATTCAACGCAGTAGAAATCAAGTCGATATCTAGAAAAGTAAGCAAGTTATGACCAAAAAGGTAAGTAGTTATACTACTGCTTATTTCCGGCCACTTTTTAGTAGAACTATTTACGTTTTTGGTCATAACTTGAAAAGTTTTCAATTTATCGACTTGATTTCTTTTGCGTTGGATAGCTAACCGTATTGGCCTTAACTAAAAATTTTTTTTTAATGGATAGTGGAAGAAAATTTTTTTTATCATTTTTTAAAAAAAAGCAAAGGGGGTAGTACATGGTTTTTTTTGGCGAAAAATATTTTGTTTGCACTATCTGCAAAAAACCAAATTTGAGTTAAAGCCAATACGGTTCTCTATTCAACGCAAAAGAAATCAAGTCGATATCTAGAAAAGTAAGCAAGTTATGAGGAAAAAGGTAAATAGTTCTACTACTGCCTCTTTCCGGCCACTTTTTAGTAGAACTGGTTACCTTTTTGGTCATAACTTGCTAAGTTTTCAATATATCGACTTGATTTCTTTTGCGTTGGATAGCTAACCGTATTGGCCCTAATTACAAATTTTTTTCTGATGGATAGTGCAAGAAAACTTTTTTAACATTTTTTCAAAAAAAAGCAAAGGGGGTAGTCCATGGTTTTTTTTTGGCGAAAAATATTTTGTTTGCACTATCTGCAAAAAACCAAATTTGAGTGAAAGCCAATACGGTTCTCTATTCAACGCAATAGAAATCAAGTCGATATCTAGAAAAGTAAGCAAGTTATGAGCAAAAAGGTAAGTAGTTCTACTACTGCCTCTTTCCGGCCACTTTTTAGTAGAACTGGTTATCTTTTTGGTCATAACTTGCTAAGTTTTCAATATATCGACTTGATTTCTTTTGCGTTGGGTAGCTAACCGTATTGGCCTTAATTACAAATTTTTTTCTGATGGATAGTGCAAGAAAATTTTTTTATCATTTTTTCAAAAAAAAAGCAAAGGGGGTAGTCCATTGTTTTTTTTGGCGAAAAATATTTTGTTTGCACTATCTGCAAAAAACCAAATTTGAGTTAAAGCCAATACGGTTCTCTATTCAACGCAATAGAAATCAAGTCGATATCTAGGAAAGTAAGCAAGTTATGACCAAAAAGGTAAGTAGTTATACTACTGCCTATTTCCGGCCACTTTTTAGTAGAACTATTTACCTTTTTGGTCATAACTTGCTAAGTTTTCAATATATCGACTTGATTTCTTTTGCGTTGGATAGCTAACCGTATTGGCCTTAATTAAAAATTTTTTTCTGATGGATAGTGCAAGAAAATTTTTTTATCATTTTTTCAAAAAAAAGCAAAGGGGGTAGTCCATGGTTTTTTTTGGCGAAAAATATTTTGTTTGCACTATCTGCAAAAAACCAAATTTGAGTTAAAGCCAATATGGTTCTCTATTCAGCGCAATAGAAATCAAGTCGATATCTAGAAAAGTAAGCAAGTTATGAGCAAAAAGGTAAGTAGTTCTACTACTGCCTATTTCCGGCCACTTTTTAGTAGAACTATTTACGTTTTTGGTCATAACTTGAAAAGTTTTCAATTTATCGACTTGATTTCTTTTGCGTTGGATAGCTAACCGTATTGGCTTTAACTGCAAATTTTTTTTTTATGGATAGTGGAAGAAATTTTTTTTTATCATTTCTTAAAAAAAAGCAAAGGGGGCAGTCCATTGTTTTTTTTGGCGAAAAATATTTTTTTTCCACTATCTTCAAAAAACCAAATTTGAATTAAAGCCCATGCGGTTCTCTATTCAACGCAGTAGAAATCAAGTCGATATCTAGAAAAGTAAGCAAGTTATGACCAAAAAGGTAAGTAGTTATACTACTGCCTATTTCCGGCCACTTTTTAGTAGAACTATTTACGTTTTTGGCCATAACTTGAAAAGTTTTCAATATATCGACTTGATTTCTTTTGCGTTGGATAGCTAACCGTATTGGCCTTAATTAAAAATTTTTTTCTGATGGATAGTGCAAGAAAATTTTTTTATAATTTTTTCAAAAAAAGCAAAGGGGGTAGTCCATGGTTTTTTTTGGCGAAAAATATTTTGTTTGCACTATCTGCAAAAAACCAAATTAGAGTTAAAGCCCATGCGGTTCTCTATTCAACGCAGTAGAAATCAAGTCGATATCTAGAAAAGTAAGCAAGTTATGAGCAAAAAGGTAAGTAGTTCTACTACTGCCTCTTTCCGGCCACTTTTTAGTAGAACTATTTACGTTTTTGGTCATAACTTGAAAAGTTTTCAATTTATCGACTTGATTTCTTTTGCGTTGGATAGCTAACCGTATTGGCCTTAACTAAAAATTTTTTTTTAATGGATAGTGGAAGAAAATTTTTTTTATCATTTTTTAAAAAAAAGCAAAGGGGGTAGTACATTGTTTTTTTTGGCGAAAAATATTTTTTTTCCACTATCTTCAAAAAACTAAATTTGAATTAAAGCCAATGCGGTTCTTTATTCAACGCAGTAGAAATCAAGTCGATATTTAGAAAAGTAAGCAAGTTATGACCAAAAAGGTAAGTAGTTATACTACTGCCTATTTCCGGCCACTTTTTAGTAGAACTATTTACGTTTTTGGCCATAACTTGAAAAGTTTTCAATATATCGACTTGATTTCTTTTGCGTTGGATAGCTAACCGTATTGGCCTTAATTAAAAATTTTTTTCTGATGGATAGTGCAAGAAAATTTTTTTATAATTTTTTCAAAAAAAGCAAAGGGGGTAGTCCATGGTTTTTTTTGGCGAAAAATATTTTGTTTGCACTATCTGCAAAAAACCAAATTTGAGTTAAAGCCCATGCGGTTCTCTATTCAACGCAGTAGAAATCAAGTCGATATCTAGAAAAGTAAGCAAGTTATGAGCAAAAAGGTAAGTAGTTCTACTACTGCCTCTTTCCGGCCACTTTTTAGTAGAACTGGTTACCTTTTTGGTCATAACTTGCTAAGTTTTCAATTTATCGACTTGATTTATTTTGCGTTGGGTAGCTAACCGTATTGGCCCTAATTACAAATTTTTTTCTGATGGATAGTGCAAGAAAACTTTTTTAACATTTTTTCAAAAAAAAGCAAAGGGGGTAGTCCATGGTTTTTTTTGGCGAAAAATATTTTGTTTGCACTATCTGCAAAAAACCAAATTTGAGTGAAAGCCAATACGGTTCTCTATTCAACGCAATAGAAATCAAGTCGATATCTAGAAAAGTAAGCAAGTTATGAGCAAAAAGGTAAGTAGTTCTACTACTGCCTCTTTCCGGCCACTTTTTAGTAGAACTGGTTATCTTTTTGGTCATAACTTGCTAAGTTTTCAATATATCGACTTGATTTCTTTTGCGTTGGGTAGCTAACCGTATTGGCCTTAATTACAAATTTTTTTCTGATGGATAGTGCAAGAAAATTTTTTTATCATTTTTTCAAAAAAAAGCAAAGGGGGTAGTACATTGTTTTTTTTGGCGAAAAATATTTTTTTTCCACTATCTTCAAAAAACTAAATTTGAATTAAAGCCAATGCGGTTCTTTATTCAACGCAGTAGAAATCAAGTCGATATTTAGAAAAGTAAGCAAGTTATGACCAAAAAGGTAAGTAGTTATACTACTGCCTATTTCCGGCCACTTTTTAGTAGAACTATTTACGTTTTTGGCCATAACTTGAAAAGTTTTCAATATATCGACTTGATTTCTTTTGCGTTGGATAGCTAACCGTATTGGCCTTAATTAAAAATTTTTTTCTGATGGATAGTGCAAGAAAATTTTTTTATAATTTTTTCAAAAAAAGCAAAGGGGGTAGTCCATGGTTTTTTTTGGCGAAAAATATTTTGTTTGCACTATCTGCAAAAAACCAAATTTGAGTGAAAGCCAATACGGTTCTCTATTCAACGCAATAGAAATCAAGTCGATATCTAGAAAAGTAAGCAAGTTATGAGCAAAAAGGTAAGTAGTTCTACTACTGCCTCTTTCCGGCCACTTTTTAGTAGAACTGGTTATCTTTTTGGTCATAACTTGCTAAGTTTTCAATATATCGACTTGATTTCTTTTGCGTTGGGTAGCTAACCGTATTGGCCTTAATTACAAATTTTTTTCTGATGGATAGTGCAAGAAAATTTTTTTATCATTTTTTAAAAAAAAAGCAAAGGGGGTAGTACATTGTTTTTTTTTGGCGAAAAATATTTTTTTTCCACTATCTTCAAAAAACTAAATTTGAATTAAAGCCAATGCGGTTCTTTATTCAACGCAGTAGAAATCAAGTCGATATTTAGAAAAGTAAGCAAGTTATGACCAAAAAGGTAAGTAGTTATACTACTGCCTATTTCCGGCCACTTTTTAGTAGAACTATTTACGTTTTTGGCCATAACTTGAAAAGTTTTCAATATATCGACTTGATTTCTTTTGCGTTGGATAGCTAACCGTATTGGCCTTAATTAAAAATTTTTTTCTGATGGATAGTGCAAGAAAATTTTTTTATAATTTTTTCAAAAAAAGCAAAGGGGGTAGTCCATGGTTTTTTTTGGCGAAAAATATTTTGTTTGCACTATCTGCAAAAAACCAAATTTGAGTTAAAGCCAATATGGTTCTCTATTCAGCGCAATAGAAATCAAGTCGATATCTAGAAAAGTAAGCAAGTTATGAGCAAAAAGGTAAGTAGTTCTACTACTGCCTATTTCCGGCCACTTTTTAGTAGAACTATTTACGTTTTTGGTCATAACTTGAAAAGTTTTCAATTTATCGACTTGATTTCTTTTGCGTTGGATAGCTAACCGTATTGGCTTTAACTGCAAATTTTTTTTTTATGGATAGTGGAAGAAATTTTTTTTATCATTTCTTAAAAAAAAGCAAAGGGGGTAGTCCATTGTTTTTTTTGGCGAAAAATATTTTTTTTCCACTATCTTCAAAAAACCAAATTTGAATTAAAGCCCATGCGGTTCTCTATTCAACGCAGTAGAAATCAAGTCGATATCTAGAAAAGTAAGCAAGTTATGACCAAAAAGGTAAGTAGTTATACTACTGCCTATTTCCGGCCACTTTTTAGTAGAACTATTTACGTTTTTGGCCATAACTTGAAAAGTTTTCAATATATCGACTTGATTTCTTTTGCGTTGGATAGCTAACCGTATTGGCCTTAATCAAAAATTTTTTTCTGATGGATAGTGCAAGAAAATTTTTTTATAATTTTTTCAAAAAAAGCAAAGGGGGTAGTCCATGGTTTTCTTTGGCGAAAAATATTTTGTTTGCACTATCTGCAAAAAACCAAATTTGAGTTAAAGCCCATGCGGTTCTCTATTCAACGCAGTAGAAATCAAGTCGATATCTAGAAAAGTAAGCAAGTTATGACTAAAAAGGTAAGTAGTTATACTACTGCCTATTTCCGGCCACTTTTTAGTAGAACTATTTACGTTTTTGGTCATAACTTGAAAAGTTTTCAATTTATCGACTTGATTTCTTTTGCGTTGGATAGCTAACCGTATTGGCTTTAACTACAAATTTTTCTTTTTATGGATAGTGGAAGAAATTTTTTTTATCATTTCTTAAAAAAAAGCAAAGGGGGTAGTCCATTGTTTTTTTTGGCGAAAAATATTTTTTTTCCACTATCTTCAAAAAACCAAATTTGAGTTAAAGCCCATGCGGTTCTCTATTCAACGCAGTAGAAATCAAGTCGATATCTAGAAAAGTAAGCAAGTTATGACTAAAAAGGTAAGTAGTTATACTACTGCCTATTTCCGGCCACTTTTTAGTAGAACTATTTACGTTTTTGGTCATAACTTGAAAAGTTTTCAATTTATCGACTTGATTTCTTTTGCGTTGGATAGCTAACCGTATTGGCTTTAACTACAAATTTTTTTTTTTATGGATAGTGGAAGAAATTTTTTTTATCATTTCTTAAAAAAAAGCAAAGGGGGTAGTCCATTGTTTTTTTTGGCGAAAAATATTTTTTTTCCACTATCTTCAAAAAACCAAATTTGAATTAAAGCCCATGCGGTTCTCTATTCAACGCAGTAGAAATCAAGTCGATATCTAGAAAAGTAAGCAAGTTATGACCAAAAAGGTAAGTAGTTATACTACTGCCTATTTCCGGCCACTTTTTAGTAGAACTATTTACGTTTTTGGTCATAACTTGAAAAGTTTTCAATTTATCGACTTGATTTCTTTTGCGTTGGATAGCTAACCGTATTGGCCTTAACTACAAATTTTTTTTTAATGGATAGTGGAAGAAAATTTTTTTTATAATTTTTTAAAAAAAAGCAAAGGGGGTAGTACATTGTTTTTTTTGGCGAAAAATATTTTTTTTCCACTATCTTCAAAAAACCAAATTTGAATTAAAGCCAATGCGGTTCTCTATTCAACGCAGTAGAAATGAAGTCGATATCTAGAAAAGTAAGCAAGTTATGACCAAAAAGGTAAGTAGTTATACTACTGCCTATTTCCGGCCACTTTTTAGTAGAACTATTTACGTTTTTGGTCATAACTTGAAAAGTTTTCAATTTATCGACTTGATTTCTTTTGCGTTGGATAGCTAACCGTATTGGCCTTAACTACAAATTTTTTTTTAATGGATAGTGGAAGAAAATTTTTTTTATAATTTTTTAAAAAAAAGCAAAGGGGGTAGTACATTGTTTTTTTTGGCGAAAAATATTTTTTTTCCACTATCTTCAAAAAACCAAATTTGAATTAAAGCCAATGCGGTTCTCTATTCAACGCAGTAGAAATCAAGTCGATATCTAGAAAAGTAAGCAAGTTATGACCAAAAAGGTAAGTAGTTATACTACTGCCTATTTCCGGCCACTTTTTAGTAGAACTATTTACGTTTTTGGCCATAACTTGAAAAGTTTTCAATATATCGACTTGATTTCTTTTGCGTTGGATAGCTAACCGTATTGGCCTTAATTAAAAATTTTTTTCTGATGGATAGTGCAAGAAAATTTTTTTATAATTTTTTCAAAAAAAGCAAAGGGGGTAGTCCATGGTTTTTTTTGGCGAAAAATATTTTGTTTGCACTATCTTCAAAAAACCAAATTTGAATTAAAGCCCATGCGGTTCTCTATTCAACGCAGTAGAAATCAAGTCGATATCTAGAAAAGTAAGCAAGTTATGACCAAAAAGGTAAGTAATTATACTACTGCCTATTTCCGGCCACTTTTTAGTAGAACTATTTACGTTTTTGGTCATAACTTGAAAAGTTTTCAATTTATCGACTTGATTTCTTTTGCGTTGGATAGCTAACCGTATTGGCCTTAACTACAAATTTTTTTTTAATGGATAGTGGAAGAAAATTTTTTTTATAATTTTTTAAAAAAAAGCAAAGGGGGTAGTCCATTGTTTTTTTTGGCGAAAAATATTTTTTTTCCACTATCTTCAAAAAACCAAATTTGAATTAAAGCCCATGCGGTTCTCTATTCAACGCAGTAGAAATCAAGTCGATATCTAGAAAAGTAAGCAAGTTATGACCAAAAAGGTAAGTAGTTATACTACTGCCTATTTCCGGCCACTTTTTAGTAGAACTATTTACGTTTTTGGTCATAACTTGAAAAGTTTTCAATTTATCGACTTGATTTCTTTTGCGTTGGATAGCTAACCGTATTGGCCTTAACTACAAATTTTTTTTTAATGGATAGTGGAAGAAAATTTTTTTTATAATTTTTTAAAAAAAAGCAAAGGGGGTAGTCCATTGTTTTTTTTGGCGAAAAATATTTTTTTTCCACTATCTTCAAAAAACCAAATTTGAATTAAAGCCAATGCGGTTCTCTATTCAACGCAGTAGAAATCAAGTCGATATCTAGAAAAGTAAGCAAGTTATGACCAAAAAGGTAAGTAGTTATACTACTGCCTATTTCCGGCCACTTTTTAGTAGAACTATTTACGTTTTTGGCCATAACTTGAAAAGTTTTCAATATATCGACTTGATTTCTTTTGCGTTGGATAGCTAAAAGTACTGGCCTTAACTGCAAATTTTTTTTTAATGGATAGTGGAAGAAATTTTTTTTATCATTTTTTAAAAAAAAGCAAAGGGGGTAGTACATTGTTTTTTTTGCGAAAAATATTTTTTTTCCACTATCTTCAAAAATTTAAATTTGAATTAAAGCCAATGCGGTTCTCTATTTAACACAGTAGAAATCAAGTCGATATCTAGAAAAGTAAGCAAGTTATGACCAAAAAGGTAAGTAGTTATACTACTGCCTATTTCCGGCCACTTTTTAGTAGAACTATTTACGTTTTTGGCCATAACTTGAAAAGTTTACAATATATCGACTTGATTTCTTTTGCGTTGGATAGCTAACCGTATTGGCCTTAACTACAAATTTTTTTTTAATGGATAGTGGAAGAAAATTTTTTTATCATTTTTTAAAAAAAAGCAAAGGGGGTAGTACATTGTTTTTTTTTGGCGAAAAATATTTTTTTTCCACTATCTTCAAAAAACCAAATTTGAATTAAAGCCAATGCGGTTCTCTATTCAACGCAGTAGAAATCAAGTCGATATCTAGGAAAGTAAGCAAGTTATGACCAAAAAGGTAAGTAGTTCTACTACTGCCTATTTCCGGCCACTTTTTAGTAGAACTATTTACGTTTTTGGCCATAACTTGAAAAGTTTTCAATATATCGACTTGATTTCTTTTGCGTTGGATAGCTAACCGTATTGGCCTTAACTACAAATTTTTTTTTAATGGATAGTGGAAGAAAATTTTTTTATCATTTTTTAAAAAAAAGCAAAGGGGGTAGTACATTGTTTTTTTTGGCGAAAAATTTTTTTTTTTCCACTATCTTCAAAAAACTAAATTTGAATTAAAGCCAATGCGGTTCTCTATTCAACGCAGTAGAAATCAAGTCGATATCTAGAAAAGTAAGCAAGTTATGACCAAAAAGGTAAGTAGTTCTACTACTGCCTATTTCCGGCCACTTTTTAGTAGAACTATTTACGTTTTTGGCCATAACTTGAAAAGTTTTCAATATATCGACTTGATTTCTCTTGCGTTGGATAGCTAACCGTATTGGCCTTAACTACAAATTTTTTTTTATGGATAGTGGAAGAAATTTTTTTTTATCATTTCTTAAAAAAAAGCAAAGGGGGTAGTACATTGTTTTTTTTTGGCGAAAAATATTTTTTTTCCACTATCTTCAAAAAACTAAATTTGAATTAAAGCCAATGCGGTTCTCTATTCAACGCAGTAGAAATCAAGTCGATATCTAGAAAAGTAAGCAAGTTATGAAAAAAAACATAAGTAGTTATACTACTGCCTATTTCCGGCCACTTTTTAGTAGAACTATTTACGTTTTTGGCCATAACTTGAAAAGTTTTCAATATATCGACTTGATTTCTTTTGCGTTGGATAGCTAACCGTATTGGCCTTAACTACAAATTTTTTTTTAATGGATAGTGGAAGAAAATTTTTTTTATCATTTTTAAAAAAAAGCAAAAGGGGTAGTTCATTGTTTTTTTTTTCGAAAAATATTTTTTTTTCCACTATCTTCAAAAAACTAAATTTGAATTAAATCCAATGCGGTTCTCTATGCAACGCAGTAGAAATCAAGTCGATATCTAGAAAAGTAAGCAAGTTATGAAAAAAAACATAAGTAGTTATACTACTGCCTATTTCCGGCCACTTTTTAGTAGAACTATTTACGTTTTTGGCCATAACTTGAAAAGTTTTCAATATATCGACTTGATTTCTTTTGCGTTGGATAGCTAACCGTATTGGCCTTAACTACAAATTTTTTTTTAATGGATAGTGGAAGAAATTTTTTTTTATCATTTCTTAAAAAAAGCAAAGGGGGTAGTCCATTGTTTTTTTTGGCGAAAAATATTTTTTTTCCACTATCTTCAAAAAACCAAATTTGAATTAAAGCCAATGCGGTTCTCTATTCAACGCAGTAGAAATCAAGTCGATATCTAGAAAAGTAAGCAAGTTATGACCAAAAAGGTAAGTAGTTATACTACTGCCTATTTCCGGCCACTTTTTAGTAGAACTATTTACGTTTTTGGCCATAACTTGAAAAGTTTTCAATATATCGACTTGATTTCTTTTGCGTTGGATAGCTAACCGTATTGGCCTTAACTACAAATTTTTTTCTGATGGATAGTGCAAGAAAACGTTTTTAACATTTTTTAAAAAAAAGCAAAGGGGGTAGTACATTGTTTTTTTGGCGAAAAATATTTTTTTTCCACTATCTTCAAAAAACTAAATTTCAATTAAAGCCAATGCGGTTCTCTATTCAACGCAGTAGAAATCAAGTCGATATCTAGAAAAGTAAGCAAGTTATGACCAAAAAGGTAAGTAGTTATACTACTGCCTATTTCCGGCCACTTTTTAGTAGAACTATTTACGTTTTTGGCCATAACTTGAAAAGTTTTCAATATATCGACTTGATTTCTTTTGCGTTGGATAGCTAACCGTATTGGCCTTAACTACAATTTTTTTTTTAATGGATAGTGTAAGAAAATTTTTTTTATCATTTTTAAAAAAAAGCAAAGGGGGTAGTTCATTGTTTTTTTTGGCGAAAAATATTTTTTTTCCACTATCTTCAAAAAACTAAATTTGAATTAAAGCCAATGCGGTTCTCTATTCAACGCAGTAGAAATCAAGTCGATATCTAGAAAAGTAAGCAAGTTAGGAAAAAAAACATAAGTAGTTATACTACTGCCTATTTCCGGCCACTTTTTAGTAGAACTATTTACGTTTTTGGCCATAACTTGAAAAGTTTTCAATATATCGACTTGATTTCTTTTGCGTTGGATAGCTAACCGTATTGGCCTTAACTAAAAATTTTTTTTTAATGGATAGTGTAAGAAAATTTTTTTTATCATTTTTAAAAAAAAGCAAAGGGGGTAGTTCATTGTTTTTTTTGGCGAAAAATATTTTTTTTCCACTATCTTCAAAAAACCAAATTTGAATTAAAGCCAATGCGGTTCTCTATTCAACGCAGTAGAAATCAAGTCGATATTTAGAAAAGTAAGCAAGTTATGACCAAAAAGGTAAGTAGTTATACTACTGACTATTTCCGGCTACTTTTTAGTAGAACTATTTACGTTTTTGGCCATAACTTGAAAAGTTTTCAATATATCGACTTGATTTCTCTTGCGTTGGATAGCTAACCGTTTTGGCTTTAACTACAAATTTTTTTTTAATGGATAGTGGAAGAAATTTTTTTTATCATATCTTAAAAAAAAGCAAAGGGGGTAGTCCATTGTTTTTTTGGCGAAAAATATTTTTTTTCCACTATCTTCAAAAAACTAAATTTGAATTAAAGCCAATGCGGTTCTTTATTCAACGCAGTAGAAATCAAGTCGATATTTAGAAAAGTAAGCAAGTTATGACCAAAAAGGTAAGTAGTTATACTACTGCCTATTTCCGGCCACTTTTTAGTAGAACTATTTACGTTTTTGGCCATAACTTGAAAAGTTTACAATATATCGACTTGATTTTTTTTTGCGTTGGATAGCTAACCGTATTGGCCTTAACTACAAATTTTTTTTTAATGGATAGTGGAAGAAATTTTTTTTATCATTTTTTAAAAAAAAGCAAAGGGGGTAGTACATTTTTTTTTTGCGAAAAATATTTTTTTTTCACTATCTTCAAAAAACCAAATTTGAATTAAAGCCAATGCGGTTCTCTATTTAACGCAGTAGAAATCAAGTCGATATCTAGAAAAGGAAGCAAGTTATGACCAAAAACATAAGTAGTTATACTACTGCCTGTTTCCGGCCACTTTTTAGTAGAACTATTTACGTTTTTGGCCAAACCTTAAAAAGTTTTCAATATATCGACTTGATTTCTTTTGCGTTGGATAGCTAACCGTATTGGCCTTAACTACAAATTTTTTTTTAATGGATAGTGGAAGAAATTTTTTTTATCATTTTTTAAAAAAAAGCAAAGGGGGTAGTACATTGTTTTTTTTGCGAAAAATATTTTTTTTTCACTATCTTCAAAAATTTAAATTTGAATTAAAGCCAATGCGGTTCTCTATTTAACACAGTAGAAATCAAGTCGATATCTAGAAAAGTAAGCAAGTTATGAAAAAAACATAAGTAGTTATACTACTGCCTGTTTCCGGCCACTTTTTAGTAGAACTATTTACGTTTTTGGCCATAACTTGAAAAGTTTTCAATATATCGACTTGATTTCTTTTGCGTTGGATAGCTAACCGTATTGGCCTTAACTACAAATTTTTTTTAATGCATAGTGGAAGAAAATTTTTTTTTTATCATTTTTTAAAAAAAAGCAAAGGGGGTAGTCCATTGTTTTTTTTTGGCGAAAAATATTTTTTTTCCACTATCTTCAAAAAACCAAATTTGAATTAAAGCCAATGCGGTTCTCTATTCAACGCAAAAGAAATCAAGTCGATATCTAGAAAAGTAAGCAAGTTATGAAAAAAAACATAAGTAGTTATACTACTGCCTATTTCCGGCCACTTTTTAGTAGAACTATTTACGTTTTTGGCCATAACTTGAAAAGTTTTCAATATATCGACTTGATTTCTTTTGCGTTGGATAGCTAACCGTATTGGCCTTAACTACAAATTTTTTTTAATGCATAGTGGAAGAAAATTTTTTTTTTATCATTTTTTAAAAAAAAGCAAAGGGGGTAGTCCATTGTTTTTTTTTGGCGAAAAATATTTTTTTTCCACTATCTTCAAAAAACCAAATTTGAATTAAAGCCAATGCGGTTCTCTATTCAACGCAGTAGAAATCAAGTCGATATTTAGAAAAGTAAGCAAGTTATGACCAAAAAGGTAAGTAGTTATACTACTGACTATTTCCGGCTACTTTTTAGTAGAACTATTTACGTTTTTGGCCATAACTTGAAAAGTTTTCAATATATCGACTTGATTTCTCTTGCGTTGGATAGCTAACCGTATTGGCTTTAACTACAAATTTTTTTTTAATGGATAGTGGAAGAAATTTTTTTTTATCATTTCTTAAAAAAAAGCAAAGGGGGTAGTCCATTGTTTTTTTTGGCGAAAAATATTTTTTTTCCACTATCTTCAAAAAACCAAATTTGAATTAAAGCCAATGCGGTTCTTTATTCAACGCAGTAAAAATCAAGTCGATATCTAGAAAAGTAAGCAAGTTATGACCAAAAAGGTAAGTAGTTATACTACTGCCTATTTCCGGCCACTTTTTAGTAGAACTATTTACGTTTTTGGCCATAACTTGAAAAGTTTTCAATATATCGACTTGATTTCTCTTGCGTTGGATAGCTAACCGTATTGGCTTTAACTACAAATTTTTTTTAATGGATAGTGGAAGAAATTTTTTTTTATCATTTCTTAAAAAAAGCAAAGGGGGTAGTCCATTGTTTTTTTTGGCGAAAAATATTTTTTTTCCACTATCTTCAAAAAACCAAATTTGAATTAAAGCCAATGCGGTTCTCTATTCAACGCAGTAGAAATCAAGTCGATATCTAGAAAAGTAAGCAAGTTATGACCAAAAAGGTAAGTAGTTATACTACTGCTTATTTCCGGCCACTTTTTAGTAGAACTATTTACGTTTTTGGCCATAACTTGAAAAGTTTTCAATATATCGACTTGATTTTTTTTTGCGTTGGATAGCTAACCGTATTGGCCTTAACTACAAATTTTTTTTTAATGGATAGTGGAAGAAAATTTTTTTTATCATTTTTTAAAAAAAAGCAAAGGGGGTAGTACATTGTTTTTTTTGGCGAAAAATATTTTTTTTCCACTATCTTCAAAAAACCAAATTTGAATTAAAGCCAATGCGGTTCTCTATTCAACGCAGTAGAAATCAAGTCGATATTTAGAAAAGTAAGCAAGTTATGACCAAAAAGGTAAGTAGTTATACTACTGACTATTTCCGGCTACTTTTTAGTAGAACTATTTACGTTTTTGGCCATAACTTGAAAAGTTTTCAATATATCGACTTGATTTCTCTTGCGTTGGATAGCTAACCGTTTTGGCTTTAACTACAAATTTTTTTTTTAATGGATAGTGGAAGAAATTTTTTTTATCATTTCTTAAAAAAAAGCAAAGGGGGTAGTCCATTGTTTTTTTTGGCGAAAAATATTTTTTTTCCACTATCTTCAAAAAACTAAATTTGAATTAAAGCCAATGCGGTTCTTTATTCAACGCAGTAGAAATCAAGTCGATATTTAGAAAAGTAAGCAAGTTATGACCAAAAAGGTAAGTAGTTATACTACTGCCTATTTCCGGCCACTTTTTAGTAGAACTATTTACGTTTTTGGCCATAACTTGAAAAGTTTACAATATATCGACTTGATTTTTTTTTGCGTTGGATAGCTAACCGTATTGGCCTTAACTACAAATTTTTTTTTAATGGATAGTGGAAGAAATTTTTTTTATCATTTTTTAAAAAAAAGCAAAGGGGGTAGTACATTGTTTTTTTTGCGAAAAATATTTTTTTTTCACTATCTTCAAAAAACCAAATTTGAATTAAAGCCAATGCGGTTCTCTATTCAACGCAGTAGAAATCAAGTCGATATCTAGAAAAGTAAGCAAGTTATGACCAAAAACATAAGTAGTTATACTACTGCCTGTTTCCGGCCACTTTTTAGTAGAACTATTTACGTTTTTGGCCATAACTTGAAAAGTTTACAATATATCGACTTGATTTTTTTTTGCGTTGGATAGCTAACCGTATTGGCCTTAACTACAATTTTTTTTTTAATGGATAGTGGAAGAAATTTTTTTTATCATTTTTTAAAAAAAAGCAAAGGGGGTAGTACATTGTTTTTTTTGCGAAAAATATTTTTTTTTCACTATCTTCAAAAATTTAAATTTGAATTAAAGCCAATGCGGTTCTCTATTTAACACAGTAGAAATCAAGTCGATATCTAGAAAAGTAAGCAAGTTATGACCAAAAAGGTAAGTAGTTATACTACTGCCTATTTCCGGCTACTTTTTAGTAGAACTATTTACGTTTTTGGCCATAACTTGAAAAGTTTTCAATATATCGACTTGATTTCTCTTGCGTTGGATAGCTAACCGTATTGGCTTTAACTACAAATTTTTTTTTAATGGATAGTGGAAGAAATTTTTTTTTATCATTTCTTAAAAAAAAGCAAAGGGGGTAGTCCATTGTTTTTTTTGGCGAAAAATATTTTTTTTCCACTATCTTCAAAAAACCAAATTTGAATTAAAGCCAATGCGGTTCTTTATTCAACGCAGTAAAAATCAAGTCGATATCTAGAAAAGTAAGCAAGTTATGACCAAAAAGGTAAGTAGTTATACTACTGCCTATTTCCGGCCACTTTTTAGTAGAACTATTTACGTTTTTGGCCATAACTTGAAAAGTTTTCAATATATCGACTTGATTTCTCTTGCGTTGGATAGCTAACCGTTTTGGCTTTAACTACAAATTTTTTTTTAATGGATAGTGGAAGAAATTTTTTTTTATCATTTCTTAAAAAAAAGCAAAGGGGGTAGTCCATTGTTTTTTTTTGGCGAAAAATATTTTTTTTCCACTATCTTCAAAAAACTAAATTTAAATTAAAGCCAATGCGGTTCTCTATTCAACACAGTAGAAATCAAGTCGCTATTTAGAAAAGTAAGCAAGTTATGACCAAAAAGGTAAGTAGTTATACTACTGCCTATTTCCGGCCACTTTTTAGTAGAACTATTTACGTTTTTGGCCATAACTTGAAAAGTTTTCAATATATCGACTTGATTTCTCTTGCGTTGGATAGCTAACCGTATTGGCTTTAACTACAAATTTTTTTTTAATGGATAGTGGAAGAAATTTTTTTTTATCATTTCTTAAAAAAAAGCAAAGGGGGTAGTACATTGTTTTTTTTGCGAAAAATATTTTTTTTTCACTATCTTCAAAAATTTAAATTTGAATTAAAGCCAATGCGGTTCTCTATTTAACACAGTAGAAATCAAGTCGATATCTAGAAAAGTAAGCAAGTTTTAAAAAAAAACATAAGTAGTTATACTACTGCCTATTTCCGGCCACTTTTTAGTAGAACTATTTACGTTTTTGGCCATAACTTGAAAAGTTTTCAATATATCGACTTGATTTCTTTTGCGTTGGATAGCTAACCGTATTGGCCTTAACTACAAATTTTTTTTAATGCATAGTGGAAGAAAATTTTTTTTTTATCATTTTTTAAAAAAAAGCAAAGGGGGTAGTCCATTGTTTTTTTTTGGCGAAAAATATTTTTTTTCCACTATCTTCAAAAAACCAAATTTGAATTAAAGCCAATGCGGTTCTCTATTCAACGCAGTAGAAATCAAGTCGATATTTAGAAAAGTAAGCAAGTTATGACCAAAAAGGTAAGTAGTTATACTACTGACTATTTCCGGCTACTTTTTAGGAGAACTATTTACGTTTTTGGCCATAACTTGAAAAGTTTTCAATATATCGACTTGATTTCTCTTGCGTTGGATAGCTAACCGTATTGGCTTTAACTACAAATTTTTTTTTAATGGATAGTGGAAGAAATTTTTTTTTATCATTTCTTAAAAAAAAGCAAAGGGGGTAGTCCATTGTTTTTTTTGGCGAAAAATATTTTTTTTCCACTATCTTCAAAAAACCAAATTTGAATTAAAGCCAATGCGGTTCTTTATTCAACGCAGTAAAAATCAAGTCGATATCTAGAAAAGTAAGCAAGTTATGACCAAAAAGGTAAGTAGTTATACTACTGCCTATTTCCGGCCACTTTTTAGTAGAACTATTTACGTTTTTGGCCATAACTTGAAAAGTTTTCAATATATCGACTTGATTTCTCTTGCGTTGGATAGCTAACCGTTTTGGCTTTAACTACAAATTTTTTTTTAATGGATAGTGGAAGAAATTTTTTTTTATCATTTCTTAAAAAAAAGCAAAGGGGGTAGTCCATTGTTTTTTTTTGGCAAAAAATATTTTTTTTCCACTATCTTCAAAAAACTAAATTTAAATTAAAGCCAATGCGGTTCTCTATTCAACACAGTAGAAATCAAGTCGCTATCTAGAAAAGTAAGCAAGTTATGACCAAAAAGGTAAGTAGTTATACTACTGCCTATTTCCGGCCACTTTTTAGTAGAACTATTTACGTTTTTGGCCATAACTTGAAAAGTTTTCAATATATCGACTTGATTTCTTTTGCGTTGGATAGCTAACCGTATTGGCCTTAATTGCAAATTTTTTTTTAATGGATAGTGGAAGAAAATTTTTTTTATCATTTTTTAAAAAAAAGCAAAGGGGGTAGTACATTGTTTTTTTTGGCGAAAAATATTTTTTTTCCACTATCTTCAAAAAACCAAATTTGAATTAAAGCCAATGCGGTTCTCTATTCAACGCAAAAGAAATCAAGTCGATATCTAGAAAAGTAAGCAAGTTATGAAAAAAAACATAAGTAGTTATACTACTGCCTATTTCCGGCCACTTTTTAGTAGAACTATTTACGTTTTTGGCCATAACTTGAAAAGTTTTCAATATATCGACTTGATTTCTTTTGCGTTGGATAGCTAACCGTATTGGCCTTAACTACAAATTTTTTTTTAATGGATAGTGGAAGAAAATTTTTTTTATCATTTTTTAAAAAAAAGCAAAGGGGGTAGTACATTGTTTTTTTTGGCGAAAAATATTTTTTTTCCACTATCTTCAAAAAACTAAATTTGAATTAAAGCCAATGCGGTTCTCTATTCAACGCAGTAGAAATCAAGTCGATATTTAGAAAAGTAAGCAAGTTATGACCAAAAAGGTAAGTAGTTATACTACTGCCTATTTCCGGCCACTTTTTAGTAGAACTATTTACGTTTTTGGCCATAACTTGAAAAGTTTTCAATATATCGACTTGATTTGTTTTGCGTTAGATAGCTAACCGTATTGGCCTTAACTGAAAATTTTTTTTTAATGGATAGTGGAAGAAATTTTTTTTTATCATTTTTTAAAAAAAAGCAAAGGGGTAGTCCATTGTTTTTTTTGGCGAAAAATATTTTTTTTCCACTATCTTCAAAAAACTAAATTTGAATTAAAGCCAATGCGGTTCTCTATTCAACGCAGTAGAAATCAAGTCGATATCTAGAAAAGTAAGCAAGTTATTACCAAAAAGGTAAGTAGTTCTACTACTGCCTATTTCCGGCCACTTTTTAGTAGAACTATTTACGTTTTTAGCCATAACTTGAAAAGTTTTCAATATATCGACTTGATTTGTTTTGCGTTAGATAGCTAACCGTATTGGCCTTAACTAAAAATTTTTTTTTAATGGATAGTGGAAGAAATTTTTTTTTATCATTTTTTAAAAAAAAGCAAAGGGGTAGTCCATTGTTTTTTTTGGCGAAAAATATTTTTTTTCCACTATCTTCAAAAAACTAAATTTGAATTAAAGCCAATGCGGTTCTCTATTCAACGCAGTAGAAATCAAGTCGATATCTAGAAAAGTAAGCAAGTTATGACCAAAAAGGTAAGTAGTTCTACTACTGCCTATTTCCGGCCACTTTTTAGTAGAACTATTTACGTTTTTGGCCATAACTTGAAAAGTTTTCAATATATCGACTTGATTTCTTTTGCGTTGGATAGCTAACCGTATTAGCTTTAACTACAAATTTTTTTTTAATGGATAGTGGAAGAAAATTTTTTTTTAATTTAAAAAAAAAAAGCAAAGGGGGTAGTCCATTGTTTTTTTTTGGCGAAAAATATTTTTTTTCCACTATCTTCAAAAAACTAAATTTGAATTAAAGCCAATGCGGTTCTCTATTCAACGCAGTAGAAAAGTAAGCAAGTTATGACCAAAAAGGTAAGTAGTTCTACTACTGCCTATTTCCGGCCACTTTTTAGTAGAACTATTTACGTTTTTGGCCATAACTTGAAAAGTTTTCAATATATCGACTTGATTTCTTTTGCGTTGGATAGCTAACCGTATTGGCCTTAACTAAAAATTTTTTTTTTTAATGGATAGTGGAAGAAATTTTTTTTTATCATTTTTTAAAAAAAAGCAAAGGGGGTAGTCCATTGTTTTTTTTTGGCGAAAAATATTTTTTTTCCACTATCTTCAAAAAACTAAATTTGAATTAAAGCCAATGCGGTTCTCTATTCAACGCAGTAGAAATCAAGTCGATATCTAGAAAAGTAAGCAAGTTATGACCAAAAAGGTAAGTAGTTCTACTACTGCCTATTTCCGGCCACTTTTTAGTAGAACTATTTACGTTTTTGGCCATAACTTGAAAAGTTTTCAATATATCGACTTGATTTCTTTTGCGTTGGATAGCTAACCGTATTGGCCTTAACTACAATTTTTTTTTTAATGGATAGTGGAAGAAATTTTTTTTTATCATTTTTTAAAAAAAAGCAAAGGCGGTAGTCCATTGTTTTTTTTGGCGAAAAATATTTTTTTTCCACTATCTTCAAAAAACTAAATTTGAATTAAAGCCAATGCGGTTCTCTATTCAACGCAGTAGAAATCAAGTCGATATCTAGAAAAGTAAGCAAGTTATGACCAAAAAGGTAAGTAGTTCTACTACTGCCTATTTCCGGCCACTTTTTAGTAGAACTATTTACGTTTTTGGCCATAACTTGAAAAGTTTTCAATATATCGACTTGATTTCTTTTGCGTTGGATAGCTAACCGTATTGGCCTTAACTACAAATTTTTTTTTAATGGATAGTGGAAGAAATTTTTTTTTATCATTTTTTAAAAAAAAGCAAAGGCGGTAGTCCATTGTTTTTTTTGGCGAAAAATATTTTTTTTCCACTATCTTCAAAAAACTAAATTTGAATTAAAGCCAATGCGGTTCTCTATTCAACGCAGTAGAAATCAAGTCGATATCTAGAAAAGTAAGCAAGTTATGACCAAAAAGGTAAGTAGTTCTACTACTGCCTATTTCCGGCCACTTTTTAGTAGAACTATTTACGTTTTTAGCCATAACTTGAAAAGTTTTCAATATATCGACTTGATTTGTTTTGCGTTGGATAGCTAACCGTATTGGCCTTAACTAAAAATTTTTTTTTAATGGATAGTGGAAGAAATTTTTTTTTATCATTTTTTAAAAAAAAGCAAAGGGGTAGTCCATTGTTTTTTTTGGCGAAAAATATTTTTTTTCCACTATCTTCAAAAAACTAAATTTGAATTAAAGCCAATGCGGTTCTCTTTTCAACGCAGTAGAAATCAAGTCGATATCTAGAAAAGTAAGCAAGTTATGACCAAAAAGGTAAGTAGTTCTACTACTGCCTATTTCCGGCCACTTTTTAGTAGAACTATTTACGTTTTTGGCCATAACTTGAAAAGTTTTCAATATATCGACTTGATTTCTTTTGCGTTGGATAGCTAACCGTATTGGCCTTAACTACAAATTTTTTTTTAATGGATAGTGGAAGAAAATTTTTTTTTTAATTTAAAAAAAAAAAGCAAAGGGGGTAGTCCATTGTTTTTTTTTTGGCGAAAAATATTTTTTTTCCACTATCTTCAAAAAACTAAATTTGAATTAAAGCCAATGCGGTTCTCTATTCAACGCAGTAGAAAAGTAAGCAAGTTATGACCAAAAAGGTAAGTAGTTCTACTACTGCCTATTTCCGGCCACTTTTTAGTAGAACTATTTACGTTTTTGGCCATAACTTGAAAAGTTTTCAATATATCGACTTGATTTCTTTTGCGTTGGATAGCTAACCGTATTGGCCTTAACTACAAATTTTTTTTTTATGGATAGTGGAAGAAATTTTTTTTATCATTTTTTAAAAAAAAGCAAAGGGGGTAGTCCATTGTTTTTTTTGGCAAAAAATATTTTTTTTGCACTATCTTCAAAAAACCAAATTTGAATTAAAGCCAATGCGGTTCTCTATTCAACGCAGTAGAAATCAAGTCGATATCTAGAAAAGTAAGCAAGTTATGACCAAAAAGGTAAGTAGTTCTACTACTGCCTATTTCCGGCCACTTTTTAGTAGAACTATTTACGTTTTTGGCCATAACTTGAAAAGTTTTCAATATATCGACTTGATTTCTTTTGCGTTGGATAGCTAACCGTATTGGCCTTAACTACAAATTTTTTTTTAATGGATAGTGGAAGAAATTTTTTTTTATCATTTTTTAAAAAAAAGCAAAGGCGGTAGTCCATTGTTTTTTTTGGCAAAAAATATTTTTTTTCCACTATCTTCAAAAAACTAAATTTGAATTAAAGCCAATGCGGTTCTCTATTCAACGCAGTAGAAATAAAGTCGATATCTAGAAAAGTAAGCAAGTTATGACCAAAAAGGTAAGTAGTTCTACTACTGCCTATTTCCGGCCACTTTTTAGTAGAACTATTTACGTTTTTGGCCATAACTTGAAAAGTTTTCAATATATCGACTTGATTTCTTTTGCGTTGGATAGCTAACCGTATTGGCCTTAACTACAAATTTTTTTTTAATGGATAGTGGAAGAAATTTTTTTTTATCATTTTTTAAAAAAAAGCAAAGGGGGTAGTCCATTGTTTTTTTTTTTTGGCGAAAAATATTTTTTTTCCACTATCTTCAAAAAACTAAATTTGAATTAAAGCCAATGCGGTTCTCTATTCAACGCAGTAGAAATCAAGTCGATATCTAGAAAAGTAAGCAAGTTATGACCAAAAAGGTAAGTAGTTCTACTACTGCCTATTTCCGGCCACTTTTTAGTAGAACTATTTACGTTTTTGGCCATAACTTGAAAAGTTTTCAATATATCGACTTGATTTCTTTTGCGTTAGATAGCTAACCGTATTGGCCTTAACTACAAATTTTTTTTTAATGGATAGTGGAAGAAATTTTTTTTTATCATTTTTTAAAAAAAAGCAAAGGGGGTAGTCCATTGTTTTTTTTTTTTGGCGAAAAATATTTTTTTTCCACTATCTTCAAAAAACTAAATTTGAATTAAAGCCAATGCGGTTCTCTATTCAACGCAGTAGAAATCAAGTCGATATCTAGAAAAGTAAGCAAGTTATGACCAAAAAGGTAAGTAGTTCTACTACTGCCTATTTCCGGCCACTTTTTAGTAGAACTATTTACGTTTTTGGCCATAACTTGAAAAGTTTTCAATATATCGACTTGATTTCTTTTGCGTTGGACAGCTAACCGTATTGGCCTTAACTACAAATTTTTTTTTAATGGATAGTGGAAGAAAATTTTTTTTTTAATTTAAAAAAAAAAAGCAAAGGGGGTAGTCCATTGTTTTTTTTTTTGGCGAAAAATATTTTTTTTCCACTATCTTCAAAAAACTAAATTTGAATTAAAGCCAATGCGGTTCTCTATTCAACGCAGTAGAAAAGTAAGCAAGTTATGACCAAAAAGGTAAGTAGTTCTACTACTGCCTATTTCCGGCCACTTTTTAGTAGAACTATTTACGTTTTTGGCCATAACTTGAAAAGTTTTCAATATATCGACTTGATTTCTTTTGCGTTGGATAGCTAACCGTATTGGCCTTAACTACAAATTTTTTTTTAATGGATAGTGGAAGAAATTTTTTTTATCATTTTTTAAAAAAAAGCAAAGGCGGTAGTCCATTGTTTTTTTTGGCAAAAAATATTTTTTTTCCACTATCTTCAAAAAACTAAATTTGAATTAAAGCCAATGCGGTTCTTTATTCAACGCAGTAGAAATCAAGTCGATATCTAGAAAAGTAAGCAAGTTATGACCAAAAAGGTAAGTAGTTCTACTACTGCCTATTTCCGGCCACTTTTTAGTAGAACTATTTACGTTTTTGGCCATAACTTGAAAAGTTTTCAATATATCGACTTGATTTCTTTTGCGTTGGATAGCTAACCGTATTGGCCTTAACTACAATTTTTTTTTAATGGATAGTGGAAGAAAATTTTTTTTATCATTTTTAAAAAAAAAGCAAAGGGGGTAGTCCATTGTTTTTTTTGGCAAAAAATATTTTTTTTGCACTATCTTCAAAAAACTAAATTTGAATTAAAGCCAATGCGGTTCTCTATTCAACGCAGTAGAAATAAAGTCGATATCTAGAAAAGTAAGCAAGTTATGACCAAAAAGGTAAGTAGTTCTACTACTGCCTATTTCCGGCCACTTTTTAGTAGAACTATTTACGTTTTTGGCCATAACTTGAAAAGTTTTCAATATATCGACTTGATTTCTTTTGCGTTGGATAGCTAACCGTATTGGCCTTAACTACAAATTTTTTTTTAATGGATAGTGGAAGAAATTTTTTTTTATCATTTTTTAAAAAAAAGCAAAGGGGGTAGTCCATTGTTTTTTTTTTTGGCGAAAAATATTTTTTTTCCACTATCTTCAAAAAACTAAATTTGAATTAAATCCAATGCGGTTCTCTATTCAACGCAGTAGAAATCAAGTCGATATCTAGAAAAGTAAGCAAGTTATGACCAAAAAGGTAAGTAGTTCTACTACTGCCTATTTCCGGCCACTTTTTAGTAGAACTATTTACGTTTTTGGCCATAACTTGAAAAGTTTTCAATATATCGACTTGATTTCTTTTGCGTTGGATAGCTAACCGTATTGGCCTTAACTACAAATTTTTTTTTTATGGATAGTGGAAGAAATTTTTTTTATCATTTTTTAAAAAAAAGCAAAGGGGGTAGTCCATTGTTTTTTTTGGCAAAAAATATTTTTTTTGCACTATCTTCAAAAAACCAAATTTGAATTAAAGCCAATGCGGTTCTCTATTCAACGCAGTAGAAATCAAGTCGATATCTAGAAAAGTAAGCAAGTTATGACCAAAAAGGTAAGTAGTTCTACTACTGCCTATTTCCGGCCACTTTTTAGTAGAACTATTTACGTTTTTGGCCATAACTTGAAAAGTTTTCAATATATCGACTTGATTTCTTTTGCGTTGGATAGCTAACCGTATTGGCCTTAACTACAAATTTTTTTTTAATGGATAGTGGAAGAAATTTTTTTTTATCATTTTTTAAAAAAAAGCAAAGGCGGTAGTCCATTGTTTTTTTTGGCAAAAAATATTTTTTTTCCACTATCTTCAAAAAACTAAATTTGAATTAAAGCCAATGCGGTTCTCTATTCAACGCAGTAGAAATAAAGTCGATATCTAGAAAAGTAAGCAAGTTATGACCAAAAAGGTAAGTAGTTCTACTACTGCCTATTTCCGGCCACTTTTTAGTAGAACTATTTACGTTTTTGGCCATAACTTGAAAAGTTTTCAATATATCGACTTGATTTCTTTTGCGTTGGATAGCTAACCGTATTGGCCTTAACTACAAATTTTTTTTTAATGGATAGTGGAAGAAATTTTTTTTTATCATTTTTTAAAAAAAAGCAAAGGGGGTAGTCCATTGTTTTTTTTTTTTGGCGAAAAATATTTTTTTTCCACTATCTTCAAAAAACTAAATTTGAATTAAAGCCAATGCGGTTCTCTATTCAACGCAGTAGAAATCAAGTCGATATCTAGAAAAGTAAGCAAGTTATGACCAAAAAGGTAAGTAGTTCTACTACTGCCTATTTCCGGCCACTTTTTAGTAGAACTATTTACGTTTTTGGCCATAACTTGAAAAGTTTTCAATATATCGACTTGATTTCTTTTGCGTTAGATAGCTAATCGTATTGGCCTTAACTACAAATTTTTTTTTAATGGATAGTGGAAGAAATTTTTTTTTATCATTTTTTAAAAAAAAGCAAAGGGGGTAGTCCATTGTTTTTTTTTTTTGGCGAAAAATATTTTTTTTCCACTATCTTCAAAAAACTAAATTTGAATTAAAGCCAATGCGGTTCTCTATTCAACGCAGTAGAAATCAAGTCGATATCTAGAAAAGTAAGCAAGTTATGACCAAAAAGGTAAGTAGTTCTACTACTGCCTATTTCCGGCCACTTTTTAGTAGAACTATTTACGTTTTTGGCCATAACTTGAAAAGTTTTCAATATATCGACTTGATTTCTTTTGCGTTGGACAGCTAACCGTATTGGCCTTAACTACAAATTTTTTTTTAATGGATAGTGGAAGAAATTTTTTTTATCATTTTTTAAAAAAAAGCAAAGGGGGTAGTCCATTGTTTTTTTTGGCAAAAAATATTTTTTTTGCACTATCTTCAAAAAACCAAATTTGAATTAAAGCCAATGCGGTTCTCTATTCAACGCAGTAGAAATCAAGTCGATATCTAGAAAAGTAAGCACGTTATGACCAAAAAGGTAAGTAGTTATACTACTGCCTATTTCTGGCCACTTTTTAGTAGAACTATTTACGTTTTTGGCCAAACCTTAAAAAGTTTTCAATATATCGACTTGATTTCTTTTGCGTTGGATAGCTAACCGTATTGGCCTTAACTACAAATTTTTTTTTAATGGATAGTGGAAGAAAATTTTTTTTATCATTTTTTAAAAAAAAGCAAAGGGGGTAGTCCATTGTTTTTTTTTGGCGAAAAATATTTTTTTTCCACTATCTTCAAAAAACTAAATTTGAATTAAAGCCAATGCGGTTCTCTATTCAACGCAGTAGAAATCAAGTCGATATCTAGAAAAGTAAGCAAGTTATGACCAAAAAGGTAAGTAGTTCTACTACTGCCTATTTCCGGCCACTTTTTAGTAGAACTATTTACGTTTTTGGCCATAACTTGAAAAGTTTTCAATATATCGACTTGATTTCTTTTGCGTTGGATAGCTAACCGTATTGGCCTTAACTACAAATTTTTTTTTAATGGATAGTGGAAGAAATTTTTTTTATCATTTTTTAAAAAAAAGCAAAGGGGGTAGTCCATTGTTTTTTTTGGCAAAAAATATTTTTTTTGCACTATCTTCAAAAAACCAAATTTGAATTAAAGCCAATGCGGTTCTCTATTCAACGCAGTAGAAATCAAGTCGATATCTAGAAAAGTAAGCACGTTATGACCAAAAAGGTAAGTAGTTATACTACTGCCTATTTCTGGCCACTTTTTAGTAGAACTATTTACGTTTTTGGCCAAACCTTAAAAAGTTTTCAATATATCGACTTGATTTCTTTTGCGTTGGATAGCTAACCGTATTGGCCTTAACTACAAATTTTTTTTTAATGGATAGTGGAAGAAATTTTTTTTTATCATTTTTTAAAAAAAAGCAAAGGGGGTAGTCCATTGTTTTTTTTTGGCGAAAAATATTTTTTTTCCACTATCTTCAAAAAACTAAATTTGAATTAAAGCCAATGCGGTTCTCTATTCAACGCAGTAGAAATCAAGTCGATATCTAGAAAAGTAAGCAAGTTATGACCAAAAAGGTAAGTAGTTCTACTACTGCCTATTTCCGGCCACTTTTTAGTAGAACTATTTACGTTTTTGGCCATAACTTGAAAAGTTTTCAATATATCGACTTGATTTCTTTTGCGTTGGATAGCTAACCGTATTGGCCTTAACTACAAATTTTTTTTTTAATGGATAGTGGAGGAAAATTTTTTTTTAAATTTTAAAAAAAAAGCAAAGGGGGTAGTCCATTGTTTTTTTTGGCGAAAAATATTTTTTTTCCACTATCTTCAAAAAACTAAATTTGAATTAAAGCTAATGCGGTTCTCTATTCAACGCAGTAGAAATCAAGTCGATATCTAGAAAAGTAAGTAAGTTATGACCAAAAAGGTAAGTAGTTCTACTACTGCCTATTTCCGGCCACTTTTTAGTAGAACTATTTACGTTTTTGGCCATAACTTGAAAAGTTTTCAATATATCGACTTGATTTCTTTTGCGTTGGATAGCTAACCGTATTGGCCTTAACTACAAATTTTTTTTTAATGGATAGTGGAAGAAAATTTTTTTTATCATTTTTAAAAAAAAAGCAAAGGGGGTAGTCCATTGTTTTTTTTGGCAAAAAATATTTTTTTTGCACTATCTTCAAAAAACTAAATTTGAATTAAAGCCAATGCGGTTCTCTATTCAACGCAGTAGAAATAAAGTCGATATCTAGAAAAGTAAGCAAGTTATGACCAAAAAGGTAAGTAGTTCTACTACTGCCTATTTCCGGCCACTTTTTAGTAGAACTATTTACGTTTTTGGCCATAACTTGAAAAGTTTTCAATATATCGACTTGATTTCTTTTGCGTTGGATAGCTAACCGTATTGGCCTTAACTACAAATTTTTTTTTAATGGATAGTGGAAGAAATTTTTTTTTATCATTTTTTAAAAAAAAGCAAAGGGGGTAGTCCATTGTTTTTTTTTTTGGCGAAAAATATTTTTTTTCCACTATCTTCAAAAAACTAAATTTGAATTAAAGCCAATGCGGTTCTCTATTCAACGCAGTAGAAATCAAGTCGATATCTAGAAAAGTAAGCAAGTTATGACCAAAAAGGTAAGTAGTTCTACTACTGCCTATTTCCGGCCACTTTTTAGTAGAACTATTTACGTTTTTGGCCATAACTTGAAAAGTTTTCAATATATCGACTTGATTTCTTTTGCGTTGGATAGCTAACCGTATTGGCCTTAACTACAAATTTTTTTTTAATGGATAGTGGAAGAAATTTTTTTTTATCATTTTTTAAAAAAAAGCAAAGGGGGTAGTCCATTGTTTTTTTTTGGCGAAAAATATTTTTTTTCCACTATCTTCAAAAAACTAAATTTGAATTAAAGCCAATGCGGTTCTCTATTCAACGCAGTAGAAATCAAGTCGATATCTAGAAAAGTAAGCAAGTTATGACCAAAAAAGTAAGTAGTTATACTACTGCCTATTTCCGGCCACTTTTTAGTAGAACTATTTACGTTTTTGGCCATAACTTGAAAAGTTTTCAATATATCGACTTGATTTCTTTTGCGTTGGATAGCTAACCGTATTGGCCTTAACTACAAATTTTTTTTTTAATGGATAGTGGAGGAAAATTTTTTTTTAAATTTAAAAAAAAAAGCAAAGGGGGTAGTCCATTGTTTTTTTTGGCGAAAAATATTTTTTTTCCACTATCTTCAAAAAACTAAATTTGAATTAAAGCTAATGCGGTTCTCTATTCAACGCAGTAGAAATCAAGTCGATATCTAGAAAAGTAAGTAAGTTATGACCAAAAAGGTAAGTAGTTCTACTACTGCCTATTTCCGGCCACTTTTTAGTAGAACTATTTACGTTTTTGGCCATAACTTGAAAAGTTTTCAATATATCGACTTGATTTCTTTTGCGTTGGATAGCTAACCGTATTGGCCTTAACTACAAATTTTTTTTTAATGGATAGTGGAAGAAATTTTTTTTTATCATTTTTTAAAAAAAAGCAAAGGGGTAGTCCATTGTTTTTTTTGGCGAAAAATATTTTTTTTCCACTATCTTCAAAAAACTAAATTTGAATTAAAGCCAATGCGGTTCTCTATTCAACGCAGTAGAAATCAAGTCGATATCTAGAAAAGTAAGCAAGTTATGACCAAAAAGGTAAGTAGTTCTACTACTGCCTATTTCCGGCCACTTTTTAGTAGAACTATTTACGTTTTTGGCCATAACTTGAAAAGTTTTCAATATATCGACTTGATTTCTTTTGCGTTGGATAGCTAACCGTATTGGCCTTAACTACAAATTTTTTTTTAATGGATAGTGGAAGAAAATTTTTTTATCATTTTTTAAAAAAAAGCAAAGGGGGTAGTACATTGTTTTTTTTTGGCGAAAAATATTTTTTTTCCACTATCTTCAAAAAACCAAATTTGAATTAAAGCCAATGCGGTTCTCTATTCAACGCAGTAGAAATCAAGTCGATATCTAGGAAAGTAAGCAAGTTATGACCAAAAAGGTAAGTAGTTCTACTACTGCCTATTTCCGGCCACTTTTTAGTAGAACTATTTACGTTTTTGGCCATAACTTGAAAAGTTTTCAATATATCGACTTGATTTCTTTTGCGTTGGATAGCTAACCGTATTGGCCTTAACTACAAATTTTTTTTTAATGGATAGTGGAAGAAATTTTTTTTTATCATTTTTTAAAAAAAAGCAAAGGGGGTAGTCCATTGTTTTTTTTGGCGAAAAATATTTTTTTTCCACTATCTTCAAAAAACTAAATTTGAATTAAAGCCAATGCGGTTCTCTATTCAACGCAGTAGAAATAAAGTCGATATCTAGAAAAGTAAGCAAGTTATGACCAAAAAGGTAAGTAGTTCTACTACTGCCTATTTCCGGCCACTTTTTAGTAGAACTATTTACGTTTTTGGCCATAACTTGAAAAGTTTTCAATATATCGACTTGATTTCTTTTGCGTTGGATAGCTAACCGTATTGGCCTTAACTACAAATTTTTTTTTAATGGATAGTGGAAGAAATTTTTTTTTATCATTTTTTAAAAAAAAGCAAAGGGGTAGTCCATTGTTTTTTTTGGCGAAAAATATTTTTTTTCCACTATCTTCAAAAAACTAAATTTGAATTAAAGCCAATGCGGTTCTCTATTCAACGCAGTAGAAATCAAGTCGATATCTAGAAAAGTAAGCAAGTTATGACCAAAAAGGTAAGTAGTTCTACTACTGCCTATTTCCGGCCACTTTTTAGTAGAACTATTTACGTTTTTGGCCATAACTTGAAAAGTTTTCAATATATCGACTTGATTTCTTTTGCGTTGGATAGCTAACCGTATTGGCCTTAACTACAAATTTTTTTTTAATGGATAGTGGAAGAAATTTTTTTTTATCATTTTTTAAAAAAAAGCAAAGGGGGTAGTCCATTGTTTTTTTTGGCAAAAAATATTTTTTTTGCACTATCTTCAAAAAACTAAATTTGAATTAAAGCCAATGCGGTTCTCTATTCAACGCAGTAGAAATCAAGTCGATATCTAGAAAAGTAAGCAAGTTATGACCAAAAAGGTAAGTAGTTCTACTACTGCCTATTTCCGGCCACTTTTTAGTAGAACTATTTACGTTTTTGGCCATAACTTGAAAAGTTTTCAATATATCGACTTGATTTCTTTTGCGTTGGATAGCTAACCGTATTGGCCTTAACTACAAATTTTTTTTTAATGGATAGTGGAAGAAATTTTTTTTTATCATTTTTTAAAAAAAAGCAAAGGGGTAGTCCATTGTTTTTTTTGGCGAAAAATATTTTTTTTCCACTATCTTCAAAAAACTAAATTTGAATTAAAGCCAATGCGGTTCTCTATTCAACGCAGTAGAAATCAAGTCGATATCTAGAAAAGTAAGCAAGTTATGACCAAAAAGGTAAGTAGTTCTACTACTGCCTATTTCCGGCCACTTTTTAGTAGAACTATTTACGTTTTTGGCCATAACTTGAAAAGTTTTCAATATATCGACTTGATTTCTTTTGCGTTGGATAGCTAACCGTATTGGCCTTAACTACAAATTTTTTTTTAATGGATAGTGGAAGAAATTTTTTTTTATCATTTTTTAAAAAAAAGCAAAGGGGGTAGTCCATTGTTTTTTTTGGCAAAAAATATTTTTTTTGCACTATCTTCAAAAAACTAAATTTGAATTAAAGCCAATGCGGTTCTCTATTCAACGCAGTAGAAATCAAGTCGATATCTAGAAAAGTAAGCAAGTTATGACCAAAAAGGTAAGTAGTTCTACTACTGCCTATTTCCGGCCACTTTTTAGTAGAACTATTTACGTTTTTGGCCATAACTTGAAAAGTTTTCAATATATCGACTTGATTTCTTTTGCGTTGGATAGCTAACCGTATTGGCCTTAACTACAAATTTTTTTTTAATGGATAGTGGAAGAAAATTTTTTTTATCATTTTTAAAAAAAAAAGCAAAGGGGGTAGTCCATTGTTTTTTTTGGCAAAAAATATTTTTTTTGCACTATCTTCAAAAAACTAAATTTCAATTAAAGCCAATGCGGTTCTCTATTCAACGCAGTAGAAATCAAGTCGATATCTAGAAAAGTAAGCAAGTTATGACCAAAAAAGTAAGTAGTTATACTACTGCCTATTTCCGGCCACTTTTTAGTAGAACTATTTACGTTTTTGGCCATAGCTTGAAAAGTTTTCAATATATCGACTTGATTTCTTTTGCGTTGGATAGCTAACCGTATTGGCCTTAACTACAAATTTTTTTTTAATGGATAGTGGAAGAAATTTTTTTTATCATTTTTTAAAAAAAAGCAAAGGGGGTAGTCCATTGTTTTTTTTGGCAAAAAATATTTTTTTTGCACTATCTTCAAAAAACTAAATTTGAATTAAAGCCAATGCGGTTCTCTATTCAACGTAGTAGAAATCAAGTCGATATCTAGAAAAGTAAGCAAGTTATGACCAAAAAGGTAAGTAGTTCTACTACTGCCTATTTCCGGCCACTTTTTAGTAGAACTATTTACGTTTTTGGCCATAACTTGAAAAGTTTTCAATATATCGACTTGATTTCTTTTGCGTTGGATAGCTAACCGTATTGGCCTTAACTACAAATTTTTTTTTAATGGATAGTGGAAGAAATTTTTTTTTATCATTTTTTAAAAAAAAGCAAAGGGGGTAGTCCATTGTTTTTTTTTGGCGAAAAATATTTTTTTTCCACTATCTTCAAAAAACTAAATTTGAATTAAAGCCAATGCGGTTCTCTATTCAACGCAGTAGAAATCAAGTCGATATCTAGAAAAGTAAGCAAGTTATGACCAAAAAAGTAAGTAGTTATACTACTGCCTATTTCCGGCCACTTTTTAGTAGAACTATTTACGTTTTTGGCCATAACTTGAAAAGTTTTCAATATATCGACTTGATTTCTTTTGCGTTGGATAGCTAACCGTATTGGCCTTAACTACAAATTTTTTTTTTAATGGATAGTGGAGGAAAATTTTTTTTTAAATTTTAAAAAAAAAGCAAAGGGGGTAGTCCATTGTTTTTTTTGGCGAAAAATATTTTTTTTCCACTATCTTCAAAAAACTAAATTTGAATTAAAGCTAATGCGGTTCTCTATTCAACGCAGTAGAAATCAAGTCGATATCTAGAAAAGTAAGTAAGTTATGACCAAAAAGGTAAGTAGTTCTACTACTGCCTATTTCCGGCCACTTTTTAGTAGAACTATTTACGTTTTTGGCCATAACTTGAAAAGTTTTCAATATATCGACTTGATTTCTTTTGCGTTGGATAGCTAACCGTATTGGCCTTAACTACAAATTTTTTTTTAATGGATAGTGGAAGAAATTTTTTTTTATCATTTTTTAAAAAAAAGCAAAGGGGTAGTCCATTGTTTTTTTTGGCGAAAAATATTTTTTTTCCACTATCTTCAAAAAACTAAATTTGAATTAAAGCCAATGCGGTTCTCTATTCAACGCAGTAGAAATCAAGTCGATATCTAGAAAAGTAAGCAAGTTATGACCAAAAAGGTAAGTAGTTCTACTACTGCCTATTTCCGGCCACTTTTTAGTAGAACTATTTACGTTTTTGGCCATAACTTGAAAAGTTTTCAATATATCGACTTGATTTCTTTTGCGTTGGATAGCTAACCGTATTGGCCTTAACTACAAATTTTTTTTTAATGGATAGTGGAAGAAATTTTTTTTTATCATTTTTTAAAAAAAAGCAAAGGGGGTAGTCCATTGTTTTTTTTGGCGAAAAATATTTTTTTTCCACTATCTTCAAAAACCTAAATTTGAATTAAAGCCAATGCGGTTCTCTATTCAACGCAGTAGAAATCAAGTCGATATCTAGAAAAGTAAGCAAGTTATGACCAAAAAGGTAAGTAGTTCTACTACTGCCTATTTCCGGCCACTTTTTAGTAGAACTATTTACGTTTTTGGCCATAACTTGAAAAGTTTTCAATATATCGACTTGATTTCTTTTGCGTTGGATAGCTAACCGTATTGGCCTTAACTACAAATTTTTTTTTAATGGATAGTGGAAGAAATTTTTTTTTTATCATTTTTTAAAAAAAAGCAAAGGGGGTAGTCCATTGTTTTTTTTGGCGAAAAATATTTTTTTTCCACTATCTTCAAAAACCTAAATTTGAATTAAAGCCAATGCGGTTCTCTATTCAACGCAGTAGAAATCAAGTCGATATCTGGAAAAGTAAGCAAGTTATGACCAAAAAGGTAAGTAGTTCTACTACTGCCTATTTCCGGCCACTTTTTAGTAGAACTATTTACGTTTTTGGCCATAACTTGAAAAGTTTTCAATATATCGATTTGATTTCTTTTGCGTTGGATAGCTAACCGCATTGGCCTTAACTACAAATTTTTTTTTAATGGATAGTGGAAGAAAATTTTTTTTATCATTTTTAAAAAAAAAGCAAAGGGGTAGTCCATTGTTTTTTTTGGCGAAAAATATTTTTTTTCCACTATCTTCAAAAAACTAAATTTGAATTAAAGCCAATGCGGTTCTCTATTCAACGCAGTAGAAATAAAGTCGATATCTAGAAAAGTAAGCAAGTTATGACCAAAAAGGTAAGTAGTTCTACTACTGCCTATTTCCGGCCACTTTTTAGTAGAACTATTTACGTTTTTGGCCATAACTTGAAAAGTTTTCAATATATCGACTTGATTTCTTTTGCGTTGGATAGCTAACCGCATTGGCCTTAACTACAAATTTTTTTTTAATGGATAGTGGAAGAAAATTTTTTTTATCATTTTTTAAAAAAAAGCAAAGGGGTAGTCCATTGTTTTTTTTGGCGAAAAATATTTTTTTTCCACTATCTTCAAAAAACTAAATTTGAATTAAAGCCAATGCGGTTCTCTATTCAACGCAGTAGAAATAAAGTCGATATCTAGAAAAGTAAGCAAGTTATGACCAAAAAGGTAAGTAGTTCTACTACTGCCTATTCCGGCCAGTTTTTAGTAGAACTATTTACGTTTTTGGCCATAACTTGAAAAGTTTTCAATATATCGACTTGATTTCTTTTGCGTTGGATAGCTAACCGCATTGGCCTTAACTACAAGTTTTTTTTTAATGGATAGTGGAAGAAAATTTTTTTTATCATTTTTTTAAAAAAAGCAAAGGGGGTAGTCCATTGTTTTTTTTGGCGAAAAATATTTTTTTTCCACTATCTTCAAAAACCTAAATTTGAATTAAAGCCAATGCGGTTCTCTATTCAACGCAGTAGAAATCAAGTCGATATCTGGAAAAGTAAGCAAGTTATGACCAAAAAGGTAAGTAGTTCTACTACTGCCTATTTCCGGCCACTTTTTAGTAGAACTATTTACGTTTTTGGCCATAACTTGAAAAGTTTTCAATATATCGACTTGATTTCTTTTGCGTTGGATAGCTAACCGCATTGGCCTTAACTACAAATTTTTTTTTAATGGATAGTGGAAGAAAATTTTTTTTATCATTTTTTAAAAAAAAGCAAAAGGGTAGTCCATTGTTTTTTTTGGCGAAAAATATTTTTTTTCCACTATCTTCAAAAAACCAAATTTGAATTAAAGAGAATGCGGTTCTCTATTCAACGCAGTAGAAATCAAGTCGATATCTAGAAAAGTAAGCAAGTTATGACCAAAAAGGTAAGTAGTTCTACTACTGCCTATTTCCGGCCACTTTTTAGTAGAACTATTTACGTTTTTGGCCATAACTTGAAAAGTTTTCAATATAAAGACTTGATTTCTTTTGCGTTGGATAGCTAACCGTATTGGCCTTAACTACAAATTTTTTTTTAATGGATAGTGGAAGAAATTTTTTTTTATCATTTTTTAAAAAAAAGCAAAGGAGGTAGTCCATTGTTTTTTTTGGCGAAAAATATTTTTTTTCCACTATCTTCAAAAACCTAAATTTGAATTAAAGCCAATGCGGTTCTCTATTCAACGCAGTAGAAATCAAGTCGATATCTAGAAAAGTAAGCAAGTTATGACCAAAAAGGTAAGTAGTTTTACTACTGCCTATTTCCGGCCACTTTTTAGTAGAACTATTTACGTTTTTGGCCATAACTTGAAAAGTTTTCAATATATCGACTTGATTTCTTTTGCGTTGGATAGCTAACCGCATTGGCCTTAACTACAAATTTTTTTTTAATGGATAGTGGAAGAAAATTTTTTTTATCATTTTTTAAAAAAAGCAAAGGGGTAGTCCATTGTTTTTTTTGGCGAAAAATATTTTTTTTCCACTATCTTCAAAAAACCAAATTTGAATTAAAGAGAATGCGGTTCTCTATTCAACGCAGTAGAAATCAAGTCGATATCTAGAAAAGTAAGCAAGTTATGACCAAAAAGGTAAGTAGTTCTACTACTGCCTATTTCCGGCCACTTTTTAGTAGAACTATTTACGTTTTTGGCCATAACTTGAAAAGTTTTCAATATATCGACTTGATTTCTTTTGCGTTGGATAGCTAACCGCATTGGCCTTAACTACAAATTTTTTTTTAATGGATAGTGGAAGAAAATTTTTTTTATCATTTTTTAAAAAAAAGCAAAGGGGTAGTCCATTGTTTTTTTTGGCGAAAAATATTTTTTTTCCACTATCTTCAAAAACCTAATCTTGAATTAAAGCCAATGCGGTTCTCTATTCAACGCAGTAGAAATAAAGTCGATATCTAGAAAAGTAAGCAAGTTATGACCAAAAAGGTAAGTAGTTCTACTACTGCCTATTTCCGGCCACTTTTTAGTAGAACTATTTACGTTTTTGGCCATAACTTGAAAAGTTTTCAATATATCGACTTGATTTCTTTTGCGTTGGATAGCTAACCGTATTGGCCTTAATACAAATTTTTTTTTAATGGATAGTGGAAGAAATTTTTTCCTATCATTTTTTACAAAAAACCAAAGGGGGTAGTCCATTGTTTTTTTTGGCGAAAAATATTTTTTTTCCACTATCTTCAAAAAACTAAATTTGAATTAAAGCCAATGCGGTTCTCTATTCAACGCAGTAGAAATAAAGTCGATATCTAGAAAAGTAAGCAAGTTATGACCAAAAAGGTAAGTAGTTCTACTACTGCCTATTTCCGGCCACTTTTTAGTAGAACTATTTACGTTTTTGGCGATAACTTGAAAAGTTTTCAATATATCGACTTGATTTCTTTTGCGTTGGATAGCTAACTGTATTGGCCTTAATACAAATTTTTTTTTAATGGATAGTGGAAGAAATTTTTTTTTATCATTTTTTAAAAAAAAGCAAAGGGGGTAGTCCATTGTTTTTTTTGGCGAAAAATATTTTTTTTCCACTATCTTCAAAAACCTAATCTTGAATTAAAGCCAATGCGGTTCTCTATTCAACGCAGTAGAAATAAAGTCGATATCTAGAAAAGTAAGCAAGTTATGACCAAAAAGGTAAGTAGTTCTACTACTGCCTATTTCCGGCCACTTTTTAGTAGAACTATTTACGTTTTTGGCGATAACTTGAAAAGTTTTCAATATATCGACTTGATTTCTTTTGCGTTGGATAGCTAACTGTATTGGCCTTAATACAAATTTTTTTTTAATGGATAGTGGAAGAAATTTTTTTTTATCATTTTTTAAAAAAAAGCAAAGGGGGTAGTCCATTGTTTTTTTTGGCGAAAAATATTTTTTTTCCACTATCTTCAAAAACCTAATCTTGAATTAAAGCCAATGCGGTTCTCTATTCAACGCAGTAGAAATCAAGTCGATATCTAGAAAAGTAAGCAAGTTATGACCAAAAAGGTAAGTAGTTCTACTACTGCCTATTTCCGGCCACTTTTTAGTAGAACTATTTACGTTTTTGGCGATAACTTGAAAAGTTTTCAATATATCGACTTGATTTCTTTTGCGTTGGATAGCTAACTGTATTGGCCTTAACTACAAATTTTTTTTAATGGATAGTGGAAGAAATTTTTTTTTATCATTTTTTAAAAAAAAGCAAAGGGGGTAGTCCATTGTTTTTTCCACTATCTTCAAAAACCTAAATTTGAATTAAAGCCAATGCGGTTCTCTATTCAACGCAGTAGAAATAAAGTCGATATCTGGAAAAGTAAGCAAGTTATGACCAAAAAGGTAAGTAGTTCTACTACTGATTATTTCCGGCCACTTTTTAGTAGAACTATTTACGTTTTTGGCGATAACTTGAAAAGTTTTTAATATATCGACTTGATTTCTTTTGCGTTGGATAGCTAACCGTATTGGCCTTAACTACAAATTTTTTTTTAATGGATAGTGGAAGAAAATTTTTTTTATCATTTTTTAAAAAAAAGCAAAGGGGGTAGTCCATTGTTTTTTTTGGCGAAAAATATTTTTTTTCCACTATCTTCAAAAAATAAAATTTGAATTAAAGCCAATGCGGTTCTCTATTCAACGCAGTAGAAATCAAGTCGATATCTAGAAAAGTAAGCAAGTTATGACCAAAAAGGTAAGTAGTTCTACTACTGCCTATTTCCGGACACTTTTTAGTAGAACTTTTTACGTTTTTGGCCATAACTTGAAAAGTTTTCAATATATCGACTTGATTTCTTTTGCGTTGGATAGCTAACCGTATTGGCCTTAACTACAAATTTTTTTTTTAATGGATAGTGGAAGAAAATTTTTTTTATCATTTTTTAAAAAAAAGCAAAGGGGGTAGTCCATTGTTTTTTTTGGCGAAAAATATTTTTTTTCCACTATCTTCAAAAAACCAAATTTGAATTAAAGCCAATGCGGTTCTCTATTCAACGCAGTAGAAATCAAGTCGATATCTGGAAAAGTAAGTAAGTTATGACCAAAAAGGTAAGTAGTTCTACTACTGCCTATTTCCGGCCACTTTTTAGTAGAACTATTTACGTTTTTGGCCATAACTTGAAAAGTTTTCAATATATCGACTTGATTTCTTTTGCGTTGGATAGCTAACCGTATTGGCCTTAACTACAAATTTTTTTTTATTGGATAGTGGAAGAAATTTTTTTTTATCATTTTTTAAAAAAAAGCAAAGGGGGTAGTCCATTGTTTTTTTTGGCGAAAAATATTTTTTTTCCACTATCTTCAAAAAACTAAATTTGAATTAAAGCCAATGCGGTTCTCTATTCAACGCAGTAGAAATCAAGTCGATATCTAGAAAAGTAAGCAAGTTATGACCAAAAAGGTAAGTAGTTCTACTACTGCCTATTTCCGGCCACTTTTTAGTAGAACTATTTACGTTTTTGGCCATAACTTGAAAAGTTTTCAATATATCGACTTGATTTCTTTTGCGTTGGATAGCTAACCGCATTGGCCTTAACTAAAAATTTTTTTTTAATGGATAGTGGAAGAAATTTTTTTTTATAATTTTTTAAAAAAAAGCAAAGGGGGTAGTCCATTGTTTTTTTTGGCGAAAAATATTTTTTTTCTACTATCTTCAAAAACCTAAATTTGAATTAAAGCCAATGCGGTTCTCTATTCAACGCAGTAGAAATAAAGTCGATATCTGGAAAAGTAAGCAAGTTATGACCAAAAAGGTAAGTAGTTCTACTACTGCCTATTTCCGGCCACTTTTTAGTAGAACTATTTACGTTTTTGGCCATAACTTGAAAAGTTTTCAATATATCGACTTGATTTTTTTTGCGTTGGATAGCTAACCGTATTGGCCTTAACTACAAATTTTTGTTTAATGGATAGTGGAAGAAAATTTTTTTTATCATTTTTTAAAAAAAAGCAAAGGGGGTAGTCCATTGTTTTTTTTGGCGAAAAATATTTTTTTTCCACTATCTTCAAAAAACCAAATTTGAATTAAAGCCAATGCGGTTCTCTATTCAACGCAGTAGAAATCAAGTCGATATCTAGAAAAGTAAGCAAGTTATGACCAAAAAGGTAAGTAGTTCTACTACTGCCTATTTTTGGCCACTTTTTAGTAGAACTATTTACGTTTTTGGCCATAACTTGAAAAGTTTTCAATATATCGACTTGATTTCTTTTGCATTGGATAGCTAACCGTATTGGCCTTAATACAAAATTTTTTTTAATGGATAGTGGAAGAAAATTTTTTTTATCATTTTTTACAAAAAAGCAAAGGGGGTAGTCCATTGTTTTTTTTGGCGAAAACTATTTTTTTTCCACTATCTTCAAAAAACCAAATTTGAATTAAAGCCAATGCGGTTCTCTATTCAACGCAGTAGAAATCAAGTCGATATCTAGAAAAGTAAGCAAGTTATGACCAAAAAGGTAAGTAGTTCTACTACTGCCTATTTTTGGCCACTTTTTAGTAGAACTATTTACGTTTTTGGCCATAACTTGAAAAGTTTTCAATATATCGACTTGATTTCTTTTGCATTGGATAGCTAACCGTATTGGCCTTAATACAAATTTTTTTTTAATGGATAGTGGAAGAAAATTTTTTTTATCATTTTTTACAAAAAAGCAAAGGGGATAGTCCATTGTTTTTTTTGGCGAAAAATATTTTTTTTCCACTATCTTCAAAAAACCAAATTTGAATTAAAGCCAATGCGGTTCTCTATTCAACGCAGTAGAAATCAGGTCGATATCTAGAAAAGTAAGCAAGTTATGACCAAAAAGGTAAGTAGTTCTACTACTGCCTATTTCCGGCCACTTTTTAGTAGAACTATTTACGTTTTTGGCCATAACTTGAAAAGTTTTCAATATATCGACTTGATTTTTTTTGCGTTGGATAGCTAACCGTATTGGCCTTAACTACAAATTTTTTTTTAATGGATAGTGGAAGAAAATTTTTTTTATCATTTTTTTAAAAAAAGCAAAGGGGGTAGTCCATTGTTTTTTTTGGCGAAAAAAATTTTTTTTCCACTATCTTCAAAAACCTAAATTTGAATTAAAGCCAATGCGGTTCTCTATTCAACGCAGTAGAAATAAAGTGGATATCTAGAAAAGTAAGCAAGTTATGACCAAAAAGGTAAGTAGTTCTACTACTGCCTATTTCCGGCCACTTTTTAGTAGAACTATTTACGTTTTTGGCCATAACTTGAAAAGTTTTCAATATATCGACTTGATTTCTTTTGCATTGGATAGCTAACCGTATTGGCCTTAATACAAATTTTTTTTTAATGGATAGTGGAAGAAAATTTTTTTTATCATTTTTTACAAAAAAGCAAAGGGGATAGTCCATTGTTTTTTTTGGCGAAAAATATTTTTTTTCCACTATCTTCAAAAAACCAAATTTGAATTAAAGCCAATGCGGTTCTCTATTCAACGCAGTAGAAATCAAGTCGATATCTAGAAAAGTAAGCAAGTTATGACCAAAAAGGTAAGTAGTTCTACTACTGCCTATTTTTGGCCACTTTTTAGTAGAACTATTTACGTTTTTGGCCATAACTTGAAAAGTTTTCAATATATCGACTTGATTTCTTTTGCATTGGATAGCTAACCGTATTGGCCTTAACTACAAATTTTTTTTTAATGGATAGTGGAAGAAAATTTTTTTTATCATTTTTTACAAAAAAGCAAAGGGGGTAGTCCATTGTTTTTTTTTGGCGAAAAATATTTTTTTTCCACTATCTTCAAAAAACCAAATTTGAATTAAAGCCAATGCGGTTCTCTATTCAACGCAGTAGAAATCAAGTCGATATCTAGAAAAGTAAGCAAGTTATGACCAAAAAGGTAAGTAGTTCTACTACTGCCTATTTCCGGCCACTTTTTAGTAGAACTATTTACGTTTTTGGCCATAACTTGAAAAGTTTTCAATATATCGACTTGATTTCTTTTGCATTGGATAGCTAACCGTATTGGCCTTAATACAAATTTTTTTTTAATGGATAGTGGAAGAAAATTTTTTTTATCATTTTTTACAAAAAAGCAAAGGGGATAGTCCATTGTTTTTTTTGGCGAAAAATATTTTTTTTCCACTATCTTCAAAAAACCAAATTTGAATTAAAGCCAATGCGGTTCTCTATTCAACGCAGTAGAAATCAAGTCGATATCTAGAAAAGTAAGCAAGTTATGACCAAAAAGGTAAGTAGTTCTACTACTGCCTATTTTTGGCCACTTTTTAGTAGAACTATTTACGTTTTTGGCCATAACTTGAAAAGTTTTCAATATATCGACTTGATTTCTTTTGCATTGGATAGCTAACCGTATTGGCCTTAACTAAAAATTTTTTTTTAATGGATAGTGGAAGAAAATTTTTTTTATCATTTTTTACAAAAAAGCAAAGGGGGTAGTCCATTGTTTTTTTTTGGCGAAAAATATTTTTTTTCCACTATCTTCAAAAAACCAAATTTGAATTAAAGCCAATGCGGTTCTCTATTCAACGCAGTAGAAATCAAGTCGATATCTAGAAAAGTAAGCAAGTTATGACCAAAAAGGTAAGTAGTTCTACTACTGCCTATTTCCGGCCACTTTTTAGTAGAACTATTTACGTTTTTGGCCATAACTTGAAAAGTTTTCAATATATCGACTTGATTTCTTTTGCATTGGATAGCTAACCGTATTGGCCTTAATACAAAATTTTTTTTAATGGATAGTGGAAGAAAATTTTTTTTATCATTTTTTACAAAAAAGCAAAGGGGGTAGTCCATTGTTTTTTTTGGCGAAAACTATTTTTTTTCCACTATCTTCAAAAAACCAAATTTGAATTAAAGCCAATGCGGTTCTCTATTCAACGCAGTAGAAATCAAGTCGATATCTAGAAAAGTAAGCAAGTTATGACCAAAAAGGTAAGTAGTTCTACTACTGCCTATTTCCGGCCACTTTTTAGTAGAACTATTTACGTTTTTGGCCATAACTTGAAAAGTTTTCAATATATCGACTTGATTTCTTTTGCGTTGGATAGCTAACCGTATTGGCCTTAACTACAAATTTTTTTTTAATGGATAGTGGAATAAATTTTTTTTTATCATTTTTTAAAAAAAAGCAAAGGGGGTAGTCCATTGTTTTTTTTGGCGAAAAATATTTTTTTTCCACTATCTTCAAAAAACCAAATTTGAATTAAAGCCAATGCGGTTCTCTATTCAACGCAGTAGAAATCAAGTCGATATCTAGAAAAGTAAGCAAGTTATGACCAAAAAGGTAAGTAGTTCTACTACTGCCTATTTCCGGCCACTTTTTAGTAGAACTATTTACGTTTTTGGCCATAACTTGAAAAGTTTTCAATATATCGACTTGATTTCTTTTGCGTTGGATAGCTAACCGTATTGGCCTTAACTACAAATTTTTTTTTAATGGATAGTGGAAGAAATTTTTTTTTATCATTTTTTAAAAAAAGCAAAGGGGGTAGTCCATTGTTTTTTTGGCGAAAAATTTTTTTTTTTACTATCTTCAAAAACCTAAATTTGAATTAAAGCCAATGCGGTTCTCTATTCAACGCAGTAGAAATCAAGTCGATATCTAGAAAAGTAAGCAAGTTATGACCAAAAAGGTAAGTAGTTCTACTACTGCCTATTTCCGGCCACTTTTTAGTAGAACTATTTACGTTTTTGGCCATAACTTGAAAAGTTTTAAATATATCGCCTTGATTTCTTTTGCGTTGGATAGCTAACCGTATTGGCCTTAACTACAAATTTTTTTTTAATGGATAGTGGAATAAATTTTTTTTTATCATTTTTTAAAAAAAAGCAAAGGGGGTAGTCCATTGTTTTTTTTGGCGAAAAATATTTTTTTTCCACTATCTTAAAAAACCTAAATTTGAATTAAAGCCAATGCGGTTCTCTATTCAACGCAGTAGAAATAAAGTCGATATCTAGAAAAGTAAGCAAGTTATGACCAAAAAGGTAAGTAGTTCTACTACTGCCTATTTCCGGCCACTTTTTAGTAGAACTATTTACGTTTTTGGCCATAACTTGAAAAGTTTTCAATATATCGACTTGATTTCTTTTGCATTGGATAGCTAACCGTATTGGCCTTAATACAAATTTTTTTTTAATGGATAGTGGAAGAAAATTTTTTTTATCATTTTTTACAAAAAAGCAAAGGGGATAGTCCATTGTTTTTTTTGGCGAAAAATATTTTTTTTCCACTATCTTCAAAAAACCAAATTTGAATTAAAGCCAATGCGGTTCTCTATTCAACGCAGTAGAAATAAAGTGGATATCTAGAAAAGTAAGCAAGTTATGACCAAAAAGGTAAGTAGTTCTACTACTGCCTATTTCCGGCCACTTTTTAGTAGAACTATTTACGTTTTTGGCCATAACTTGAAAAGTTTTAAATATATCGCCTTGATTTCTTTTGCGTTGGATAGCTAACCGTATTGGCCTTAACTACAAATTTTTTTTTAATGGATAGTGGAATAAATTTTTTTTTATCATTTTTTAAAAAAAAGCAAAGGGGGTAGTCCATTGTTTTTTTTGGCGAAAAATATTTTTTTTCCACTATCTTCAAAAACCTAAATTTAAATTAAAGCCAATGCGGTTCTCTATTCAACGCAGTAGAAATAAAGTCGATATCTAGAAAAGTAAGCAAGTTATGACCAAAAAGGTAAGTAGTTCTACTACTGCCTATTTCCGGCCACTTTTTAGTAGAACTATTTACGTTTTTGGCCATAACTTAAAAAGTTTTAAATATATCGACTTGATTTCTTTTGCGTTGGATAGCTAACCGTATTGGCCTTAACTACAAATTTTTTTTTAATGGATAGTGGAATAAATTTTTTTTTATCATTTTTTAAAAAAAAGCAAAGGGGGTAGTCCATTGTTTTTTTTGGCGAAAAATATTTTTTTTCCACTATCTTCAAAAAACCAAATTTGAATTAAAGCCAATGCGGTTCTCTATTCAACGCAGTAGAAATCAAGTCGATATCTAGAAAAGTAAGCAAGTTATGACCAAAAAGGTAAGTAGTTCTACTACTGCCTATTTCCGGCCACTTTTTAGTAGAACTATTTACGTTTTTGGCCATAACTTGAAAAGTTTTCAATATATCGACTTGATTTCTTTTGCGTTGGATAGCTAACCGTATTGGCCTTAACTACAAATTTTTTTTTAATGGATAGTGGAAGAAATTTTTTTTTATCATTTTTTAAAAAAAGCAAAGGGGGTAGTCCATTGTTTTTTTGGCGAAAAATTTTTTTTTTTACTATCTTCAAAAACCTAAATTTGAATTAAAGCCAATGCGGTTCTCTATTCAACGCAGTAGAAATCAAGTCGATATCTAGAAAAGTAAGCAAGTTATGACCAAAAAGGTAAGTAGTTCTACTACTGCCTATTTCCGGCCACTTTTTAGTAGAACTATTTACGTTTTTGGCCATAACTTGAAAAGTTTTCAATATATCGACTTGATTTCTTTTGCATTGGATAGCTAACCGTATTGGCTTTAATACAAATTTTTTTTTAATGGATAGTGGAAGAAAATTTTTTTTATCATTTTTTACAAAAAAGCAAAGGGGATAGTCCATTGTTTTTTTTGGCGAAAAATATTTTTTTTCCACTATCTTCAAAAAACCAAATTTGAATTAAAGCCAATGCGGTTCTCTATTCAACGCAGTAGAAATCAAGTCGATATCTAGAAAAGTAAGCAAGTTATGACCAAAAAGGTAAGTAGTTCTACTACTGCCTATTTTTGGCCACTTTTTAGTAGAACTATTTACGTTTTTGGCCATAACTTGAAAAGTTTTCAATATATCGACTTGATTTCTTTTGCATTAGATAGCTAACCGTATTGGCCTTAACTACAAATTTTTTTTTAATGGATAGTGGAAGAAAATTTTTTTTATCATTTTTTACAAAAAAGCAAAGGGGGTAGTCCGTTGTTTTTTTTTGGCGAAAAATATTTTTTTTCCACTATCTTCAAAAACCTAAATTTGAATTAAAGCCAATGCGGTTCTCTATTCAACGCAGTAGAAATCAAGTCGATATCTAGAAAAGTAAGCAAGTTATGACCAAAAAGGTAAGTAGTTCTACTACTGCCTATTTTTGGCCACTTTTTAGTAGAACTATTTACGTTTTTGGCCATAACTTGAAAAGTTTTCAATATATCGACTTGATTGCTTTTGCATTGGATAGCTAACTGTATTGGCCTTAACTACAAATTTTTTTTTAATGGATAGTGGAAGAAAATTTTTTTTATCATTTTTTACAAAAAAGCAAAGGGGGTAGTCCATTGTTTTTTTTTGGCGAAAAATATTTTTTTTCCACTATCTTCAAAAACCTAAATTTGAATTAAAGCCAATGCGGTTCTCTATTCAACGCAGTAGAAATCAAGTCGATATCTAGAAAAGTAAGCAAGTTATGACCAAAAAGGTAAGTAGTTCTACTACTGCCTATTTTTGGCCACTTTTTAGTAGAACTATTTACGTTTTTGGCCATAACTTGAAAAGTTTTCAATATATCGACTTGATTTCTTTTGCATTGGATAGCTAACCGTATTGGCCTTAACTACAAATTTTTTTTTAATGGATAGTGGAAGAAAATTTTTTTTATCATTTTTTACAAAAAAGCAAAGGGGGTAGTCCATTGTTTTTTTTTGGCGAAAAATATTTTTTTTCCACTATCTTCAAAAAACCAAATTTGAATTAAAGCCAATGCGGTTCTCTATTCAACGCAGTAGAAATCAAGTCGATATCTAGAAAAGTAAGCAAGTTATGACCAAAAAGGTAAGTAGTTCTACTACTGCCTATTTCCGGCCACTTTTTAGTAGAACTATTTACGTTTTTGGCCATAACTTAAAAAGTTTTAAATATATCGCCTTGATTTCTTTTGCGTTGGATAGCTAACCGTATTGGCCTTAACTAGAAATTTTTTTTTAATGGATAGTGGAATAAATTTTTTTTTATCATTTTTTAAAAAAAAGCAAAGGGGGTAGTCCATTGTTTTTTTTGGCGAAAAATATTTTTTTTCCACTATCTTCAAAAAACCAAATTTGAATTAAAGCCAATGCGGTTCTCTATTCAACGCAGTAGAAATCAAGTCGATATCTAGAAAAGTAAGCAAGTTATGACCAAAAAGGTAAGTAGTTCTACTACTGCCTATTTCCGGCCACTTTTTAGTAGAACTATTTACGTTTTTGGCCATAACTTGAAAAGTTTTAAATATATCGCCTTGATTTTTTTGCGTTGGATAGCTAACCGTATTGGCCTTAACTACAAATTTTTTTTTAATGGATAGTGGAATAAATTTTTTTTTATCATTTTTTAAAAAAAAGCAAAGGGGGTAGTCCATTGTTTTTTTTGGCGAAAAATATTTTTTTTCCACTATCTTCAAAAACCTAAATTTAAATTAAAGCCAATGCGGTTCTCTATTCAACGCAGTAGAAATAAAGTCGATATCTAGAAAAGTAAGCAAGTTATGACCAAAAAGGTAAGTAGTTCTACTACTGCCTATTTCCGGCCACTTTTTAGTAGAACTATTTACGTTTTTGGCCATAACTTGAAAAGTTTTCAATATATCGACTTGATTTCTTTTGCATTGGATAGCTAACCGTATTGGCCTTAATACAAATTTTTTTTTAATGGATAGTGGAAGAAAATTTTTTTTATCATTTTTTACAAAAAAGCAAAGGGGGTAGTCCATTGTTTTTTTTTGGCGAAAAATATTTTTTTTCCACTATCTTCAAAAAACCAAATTTGAATTAAAGCCAATGCGGTTCTCTATTCAACGCAGTAGAAATCAAGTCGATATCTAGAAAAGTAAGCAAGTTATGACCAAAAAGGTAAGTAGTTCTACTACTGCCTATTTCCGGCCACTTTTTAGTAGAACTATTTACGTTTTTGGCCATAACTTAAAAAGTTTTAAATATATCGACTTGATTTCTTTTGCGTTGGATAGCTAACCGTATTGGCCTTAACTACAAATTTTTTTTTAATGGATAGTGGAATAAATTTTTTTTTATCATTTTTTAAAAAAAAGCAAAGGGGGTAGTCCATTGTTTTTTTTGGCGAAAAATATTTTTTTTCCACTATCTTCAAAAAACCAAATTTGAATTAAAGCCAATGCGGTTCTCTATTCAACGCAGTAGAAATCAAGTCGATATCTAGAAAAGTAAGCAAGTTATGACCAAAAAGGTAAGTAGTTCTACTACTGCCTATTTCCGGCCACTTTTTAGTAGAACTATTTACGTTTTTGGCCATAACTTGAAAAGTTTTCAATATATCGACTTGATTTCTTTTGCGTTGGATAGCTAACCGTATTGGCCTTAACTACAAATTTTTTTTTAATGGATAGTGGAAGAAATTTTTTTTTATCATTTTTTAAAAAAAGCAAAGGGGGTAGTCCATTGTTTTTTTGGCGAAAAATTTTTTTTTTTACTATCTTCAAAAACCTAAATTTGAATTAAAGCCAATGCGGTTCTCTATTCAACGCAGTAGAAATCAAGTCGATATCTAGAAAAGTAAGTAAGTTATGACCAAAAAGGTAAGTAGTTCTACTACTGCCTATTTCCGGCCACTTTTTAGTAGAACTATTTACGTTTTTGGCCATAACTTGAAAAGTTTTCAATATATCGACTTGATTTCTTTTGCATTGGATAGCTAACCGTATTGGCCTTAATACAAATTTTTTTTTAATGGATAGTGGAAGAAAATTTTTTTTATCATTTTTTACAAAAAAGCAAAGGGGATAGTCCATTGTTTTTTTTGGCGAAAAATATTTTTTTTCCACTATCTTCAAAAAACCAAATTTGAATTAAAGCCAATGCGGTTCTCTATTCAACGCAGTAGAAATCAAGTCGATATCTAGAAAAGTAAGCAAGTTATGACCAAAAAGGTAAGTAGTTCTACTACTGCCTATTTTTGGCCACTTTTTAGTAGAACTATTTACGTTTTTGGCCATAACTTGAAAAGTTTTCAATATATCGACTTGATTTCTTTTGCATTAGATAGCTAACCGTATTGGCCTTAACTACAAATTTTTTTTTAATGGATAGTGGAAGAAAATTTTTTTTATCATTTTTTACAAAAAAGCAAAGGGGGTAGTCCGTTGTTTTTTTTTGGCGAAAAATATTTTTTTTCCACTATCTTCAAAAACCTAAATTTGAATTAAAGCCAATGCGGTTCTCTATTCAACGCAGTAGAAATCAAGTCGATATCTAGAAAAGTAAGCAAGTTATGACCAAAAAGGTAAGTAGTTCTACTACTGCCTATTTTTGGCCACTTTTTAGTAGAACTATTTACGTTTTTGGCCATAACTTGAAAAGTTTTCAATATATCGACTTGATTTCTTTTGCATTGGATAGCTAACCGTATTGGCCTTAACTACAAATTTTTTTTTAATGGATAGTGGAAGAAAATTTTTTTTATCATTTTTTACAAAAAAGCAAAGGGGGTAGTCCATTGTTTTTTTTTGGCGAAAAATATTTTTTTTCCACTATCTTCAAAAACCTAAATTTGAATTAAAGCCAATGCGGTTCTCTATTCAACGCAGTAGAAATCAAGTCGATATCTAGAAAAGTAAGCAAGTTATGACCAAAAAGGTAAGTAGTTCTACTACTGCCTATTTTTGGCCACTTTTTAGTAGAACTATTTACGTTTTTGGCCATAACTTGAAAAGTTTTCAATATATCGACTTGATTTCTTTTGCGTTGGATAGCTAACCGTATTGGCCTTAACTACAAATTTTTTTTTAATGGATAGTGGAAGAAAATTTTTTTTATCATTTTTTACAAAAAAGCAAAGGGGGTAGTCCATTGTTTTTTTTTGGCGAAAAATATTTTTTTTCCACTATCTTCAAAAAACCAAATTTGAATTAAAGCCAATGCGGTTCTCTATTCAACGCAGTAGAAATCAAGTCGATATCTAGAAAAGTAAGCAAGTTATGACCAAAAAGGTAAGTAGTTCTACTACTGCCTATTTCCGGCCACTTTTTAGTAGAACTATTTACGTTTTTGGCCATAACTTGAAAAGTTTTAAATATATCGCCTTGATTTCTTTTGCGTTGGATAGCTAACCGTATTGGCCTTAACTACAAATTTTTTTTTAATGGATAGTGGAATAAATTTTTTTTTATCATTTTTTAAAAAAAAGCAAAGGGGGTAGTCCATTGTTTTTTTTGGCGAAAAATATTTTTTTTCCACTATCTTCAAAAACCTAAATTTGAATTAAAGCCAATGCGGTTCTCTATTCAACGCAGTAGAAATAAAGTCGATATCTAGAAAAGTAAGCAAGTTATGACCAAAAAGGTAAGTAGTTCTACTACTGCCTATTTCCGGCCACTTTTTAGTAGAACTATTTACGTTTTTGGCCATAACTTGAAAAGTTTTCAATATATCGACTTGATTTCTTTTGCATTGGATAGCTAACCGTATTGGCCTTAATACAAATTTTTTTTTAATGGATAGTGGAAGAAAATTTTTTTTATCATTTTTTACAAAAAAGCAAAGGGGATAGTCCATTGTTTTTTTTGGCGAAAAATATTTTTTTTTCACTATCTTCAAAAAACCAAATTTGAATTAAAGCCAATGCGGTTCTCTATTCAACGCAGTAGAAATAAAGTGGATATCTAGAAAAGTAAGCAAGTTATGACCAAAAAGGTAAGTAGTTCTACTACTGCCTATTTCCGGCCACTTTTTAGTAGAACTATTTACGTTTTTGGCCATAACTTGAAAAGTTTTAAATATATCGCCTTGATTTCTTTTGCGTTGGATAGCTAACCGTATTGGCCTTAACTACAAATTTTTTTTTAATGGATAGTGGAATAAATTTTTTTTTATCATTTTTTAAAAAAAAGCAAAGGGGGTAGTCCATTGTTTTTTTTGGCGAAAAATATTTTTTTTCCACTATCTTCAAAAACCTAAATTTGAATTAAAGCCAATGCGGTTCTCTATTCAACGCAGTAGAAATAAAGTCGATATCTAGAAAAGTAAGCAAGTTATGACCAAAAAGGTAAGTAGTTCTACTACTGCCTATTTCCGGCCACTTTTTAGTAGAACTATTTACGTTTTTGGCCATAACTTGAAAAGTTTTCAATATATCGACTTGATTTCTTTTGCATTGGATAGCTAACCGTATTGGCCTTAATACAAATTTTTTTTTAATGGATAGTGGAAGAAAATTTTTTTTATCATTTTTTACAAAAAAGCAAAGGGGATAGTCCATTGTTTTTTTTGGCGAAAAATATTTTTTTTCCACTATCTTCAAAAAACCAAATTTGAATTAAAGCCAATGCGGTTCTCTATTCAACGCAGTAGAAATCAAGTCGATATCTAGAAAAGTAAGCAAGTTATGACCAAAAAGGTAAGTAGTTCTACTACTGCCTATTTTTGGCCACTTTTTAGTAGAACTATTTACGTTTTTGGCCATAACTTGAAAAGTTTTCAATATATCGACTTGATTTCTTTTGCATTGGATAGCTAACCGTATTGGCCTTAACTACAAATTTTTTTTTAATGGATAGTGGAAGAAAATTTTTTTTATCATTTTTTACAAAAAAGCAAAGGGGGTAGTCCATTGTTTTTTTTTGGCGAAAAATATTTTTTTTCCACTATCTTCAAAAAACCAAATTTGAATTAAAGCCAATGCGGTTCTCTATTCAACGCAGTAGAAATCAAGTCGATATCTAGAAAAGTAAGCAAGTTATGACCAAAAAGGTAAGTAGTTCTACTACTGCCTATTTCCGGCCACTTTTTAGTAGAACTATTTACGTTTTTGGCCATAACTTAAAAAGTTTTAAATATATCGCCTTGATTTCTTTTGCGTTGGATAGCTAACCGTATTGGCCTTAACTACAAATTTTTTTTTAATGGATAGTGGAATAAATTTTTTTTTATCATTTTTTAAAAAAAAGCAAAGGGGGTAGTCCATTGTTTTTTTTGGCGAAAAATATTTTTTTTCCACTATCTTCAAAAAACCAAATTTGAATTAAAGCCAATGCGGTTCTCTATTCAACGCAGTAGAAATCAAGTCGATATCTAGAAAAGTAAGCAAGTTATGACCAAAAAGGTAAGTAGTTCTACTACTGCCTATTTCCGGCCACTTTTTAGTAGAACTATTTACGTTTTTGGCCATAACTTGCAAATTTTTCAATATATCGACTTGATTTCTTTTGCGTTGGATAGCTAACCGTATTGGCCTTAACTACAAATTTTTTTTTAATGGATAGTGGAAGAAATTTTTTTTTATCATTTTTTAAAAAAAGCAAAGGGGGTAGTCCATTGTTTTTTTTAGCGAAAAATTTTTTTTTTTACTATCTTCAAAAACCTAAATTTGAATTAAAGCCAATGCGGTTCTCTATTCAACGCAGTAGAAATCAAGTCGATATCTAGAAAAGTAAGCAAGTTATGACCAAAAAGGTAAGTAGTTCTACTACTGCCTATTTCCGGCCACTTTTTAGTAGAACTATTTACGTTTTTGGCCATAACTTGAAAAGTTTTAAATATATCGCCTTGATTTCTTTTGCGTTGGATAGCTAACCGTATTGGCCTTAACTACAAATTTTTTTTTAATGGATAGTGGAATAAATTTTTTTTTATCATTTTTTAAAAAAAAGCAAAGGGGGTAGTCCATTGTTTTTTTTGGCGAAAAATATTTTTTTTCCACTATCTTCAAAAACCTAAATTTGAATTAAAGCCAATGCGGTTCTCTATTCAACGCAATAGAAATAAAGTCGATATCTAGAAAAGTAAGCAAGTTATGACCAAAAAGGTAAGTAGTTCTACTACTGCCTATTTCCGGCCACTTTTTAGTAGAACTATTTACGTTTTTGGCCATAACTTGAAAAGTTTTCAATATATCGACTTGATTTCTTTTGCATTGGATAGCTAACCGTATTGGCCTTAATACAAATTTTTTTTTAATGGATAGTGGAAGAAAATTTTTTTTATCATTTTTTACAAAAAAGCAAAGGGGATAGTCCATTGTTTTTTTTGGCGAAAAATATTTTTTTTCCACTATCTTCAAAAAACCAAATTTGAATTAAAGCCAATGCGGTTCTCTATTCAACGCAGTAGAAATCAAGTCGATATCTAGAAAAGTAAGCAAGTTATGACCAAAAAGGTAAGTAGTTCTACTACTGCCTATTTTTGGCCACTTTTTAGTAGAACTATTTACGTTTTTGGCCATAACTTGAAAAGTTTTCAATATATCGACTTGATTTCTTTTGCATTGGATAGCTAACCGTATTGGCCTTAACTACAAATTTTTTTTTAATGGATAGTGGAAGAAAATTTTTTTTATCATTTTTTACAAAAAAGCAAAGGGGGTAGTCCATTGTTTTTTTTTGGCGAAAAATATTTTTTTTCCACTATCTTCAAAAAACCAAATTTGAATTAAAGCCAATGCGGTTCTCTATTCAACGCAGTAGAAATCAAGTCGATATCTAGAAAAGTAAGCAAGTTATGACCAAAAAGGTAAGTAGTTCTACTACTGCCTATTTCCGGCCACTTTTTAGTAGAACTATTTACGTTTTTGGCCATAACTTAAAAAGTTTTAAATATATCGCCTTGATTTCTTTTGCGTTGGATAGCTAACCGTATTGACCTTAACTACAAATTTTTTTTTAATGGATAGTGGAATAAATTTTTTTTTATCATTTTTTAAAAAAAAGCAAAGGGGGTAGTCCATTGTTTTTTTTTGGCGAAAAATATTTTTTTTCCACTATCTTCAAAAACCTAAATTTGAATTAAAGCCAATGCGGTTCTCTATTCAACGCAGTAGAAATCAAGTCGATATCTAGAAAAGTAAGCAAGTTATGACCAAAAAGGTAAGTAGTTCTACTACTGCCTATTTTTGGCCACTTTTTAGTAGAACTATTTACGTTTTTGGCCATAACTTGAAAAGTTTTCAATATATCGACTTGATTTCTTTTGCATTGGATAGCTAACCGTATTGGCCTTAACTACAAATTTTTTTTTAATGGATAGTGGAAGAAAATTTTTTTTATCATTTTTTACAAAAAAGCAAAGGGGGTAGTCCATTGTTTTTTTTTGGCGAAAAATATTTTTTTTCCACTATCTTCAAAAAACCAAATTTGAATTAAAGCCAATGCGGTTCTCTATTCAACGCAGTAGAAATCAAGTCGATATCTAGAAAAGTAAGCAAGTTATGACCAAAAAGGTAAGTAGTTCTACTACTGCCTATTTCCGGCCACTTTTTAGTAGAACTATTTACGTTTTTGGCCATAACTTAAAAAGTTTTAAATATATCGCCTTGATTTCTTTTGCGTTGGATAGCTAACCGTATTGACCTTAACTACAAATTTTTTTTTAATGGATAGTGGAATAAATTTTTTTTTATCATTTTTTAAAAAAAAGCAAAGGGGGTAGTCCATTGTTTTTTTTGGCGAAAAATATTTTTTTTCCACTATCTTCAAAAAACCAAATTTGAATTAAAGCCAATGCGGTTCTCTATTCAACGCAGTAGAAATCAAGTCGATATCTAGAAAAGTAAGCAAGTTATGACCAAAAAGGTAAGTAGTTCTACTACTGCCTATTTCCGGCCACTTTTTAGTAGAACTATTTACGTTTTTGGCCATAACTTAAAAAGTTTTAAATATATCGCCTTGATTTCTTTTGCGTTGGATAGCTAACCGTATTGACCTTAACTACAAATTTTTTTTTAATGGATAGTGGAATAAATTTTTTTTTATCATTTTTTAAAAAAAAGCAAAGGGGGTAGTCCATTGTTTTTTTTGGCGAAAAATATTTTTTTTCCACTATCTTCAAAAAACCAAATTTGAATTAAAGCCAATGCGGTTCTCTATTCAACGCAGTAGAAATCAAGTCGATATCTAGAAAAGTAAGCAAGTTATGACCAAAAAGGTAAGTAGTTCTACTACTGCCTATTTTTGGCCACTTTTTAGTAGAACTATTTACGTTTTTGGCCATAACTTGAAAAGTTTTCAATATATCGACTTGATTTCTTTTGCATTGGATAGCTAACCGTATTGGCCTTAACTACAAATTTTTTTTTAATGGATAGTGGAAGAAAATTTTTTTTATCATTTTTTACAAAAAAGCAAAGGGGGTAGTCCATTGTTTTTTTTTGGCGAAAAATATTTTTTTTCCACTATCTTCAAAAAACCAAATTTGAATTAAAGCCAATGCGGTTCTCTATTCAACGCAGTAGAAATCAAGTCGATATCTAGAAAAGTAAGCAAGTTATGACCAAAAAGGTAAGTAGTTCTACTACTGCCTATTTCCGGCCACTTTTTAGTAGAACTATTTACGTTTTTGGCCATAACTTAAAAAGTTTTAAATATATCGCCTTGATTTCTTTTGCGTTGGATAGCTAACCGTATTGACCTTAACTACAAATTTTTTTTTAATGGATAGTGGAATAAATTTTTTTTTATCATTTTTTACAAAAAAGCAAAGGGGGTAGTCCATTGTTTTTTTTTGGCGAAAAATATTTTTTTTCCACTATCTTCAAAAACCTAAATTTGAATTAAAGCCAATGCGGTTCTCTATTCAACGCAGTAGAAATCAAGTCGATATCTAGAAAAGTAAGCAAGTTATGACCAAAAAGGTAAGTAGTTCTACTACTGCCTATTTTTGGCCACTTTTTAGTAGAACTATTTACGTTTTTGGCCATAACTTGAAAAGTTTTCAATATATCGACTTGATTTCTTTTGCATTGGATAGCTAACCGTATTGGCCTTAACTACAAATTTTTTTTTAATGGATAGTGGAAGAAAATTTTTTTTATCATTTTTTACAAAAAAGCAAAGGGGGTAGTCCATTGTTTTTTTTTGGCGAAAAATATTTTTTTTCCACTATCTTCAAAAAACCAAATTTGAATTAAAGCCAATGCGGTTCTCTATTCAACGCAGTAGAAATCAAGTCGATATCTAAAAAAGTAAGCAAGTTATGACCAAAAAGGTAAGTAGTTCTACTACTGCCTATTTCCGGCCACTTTTTAGTAGAACTATTTACGTTTTTGGCCATAACTTAAAAAGTTTTAAATATATCGCCTTGATTTCTTTTGCGTTGGATAGCTAACCGTATTGACCTTAACTACAAATTTTTTTTTAATGGATAGTGGAATAAATTTTTTTTTATCATTTTTTAAAAAAAAGCAAAGGGGGTAGTCCATTGTTTTTTTTGGCGAAAAATATTTTTTTTCCACTATCTTCAAAAAACCAAATTTGAATTAAAGCCAATGCGGTTCTCTATTCAACGCAGTAGAAATCAAGTCGATATCTAGAAAAGTAAGCAAGTTATGACCAAAAAGGTAAGTAGTTCTACTACTGCCTATTTCCGGCCACTTTTTAGTAGAACTATTTACGTTTTTGGCCATAACTTGAAAAGTTTTCAATATATCGACTTGATTTCTTTTGCGTTGGATAGCTAACCGTATTGGCCTTAACTACAAATTTTTTTTTAATGGATAGTGGAATAAATTTTTTTTATCATTTTTTAAAAAAAAGCAAAGGGGGTAGTCCATTGTTTTTTTTGGCGAAAAATATTTTTTTTCCACTATCTTCAAAAACCTAAATTTGAATTAAAGCCAATGCGGTTCTCTATTCAACGCAGTAGAAATAAAGTCGATATCTAGAAAAGTAAGCAAGTTATGACCAAAAAGGTAAGTAGTTCTACTACTGCCTATTTCCGGCCACTTTTTAGTAGAACTATTTACGTTTTTGGCCATAACTTGAAAAGTTTTCAATATATCGACTTGATTTCTTTTGCGTTGGATAGCTAACCGTATTGGCCTTAACTACAAATTTTTTTTTAATGGATAGTGGAAGAAATTTTTTTTTATCATTTTTTACAAAAAAGCAAAGGGGGTAGTCCATTGTTTTTTTGGCGAAAAATTTTTTTTTTTACTATCTTCAAAAACCTAAATTTGAATTAAAGCCAATGCGGTTCTCTATTCAACGCAGTAGAAATCAAGTCGATATCTAGAAAAGTAAGCAAGTTATGACCAAAAAGGTAAGTAGTTCTACTACTGCCTATTTCCGGCCACTTTTTAGTAGAACTATTTACGTTTTTGGCCATAACTTGAAAAGTTTTAAATATATCGCCTTGATTTCTTTTGCGTTGGATAGCTAACCGTATTGGCCTTAACTACAAATTTTTTTTTAATGGATAGTGGAATAAATTTTTTTTTATCATTTTTTAAAAAAAAGCAAAGGGGGTAGTCCATTGTTTTTTTTGGCGAAAAATATTTTTTTTCCACTATCTTCAAAAAACCAAATTTGAATTAAAGCCAATGCGGTTCTCTATTCAACGCAGTAGAAATCAAGTCGATATCTAGAAAAGTAAGCAAGTTATGACCAAAAAGGTAAGTAGTTCTACTACTGCCTATTTCCGGCCACTTTTTAGTAGAACTATTTACGTTTTTGGCCATAACTTAAAAAGTTTTAAATATATCGCCTTGATTTCTTTTGCGTTGGATAGCTAACCGTATTGGCCTTAACTACAAATTTTTTTTTAATGGATAGTGGAATAAATTTTTTTTTATCATTTTTTAAAAAAAAGCAAAGGGGGTAGTCCATTGTTTTTTTTGGCGAAAAATATTTTTTTTCCACTATCTTCAAAAAACCAAATTTGAATTAAAGCCAATGCGGTTCTCTATTCAACGCAGTAGAAATCAAGTCGATATCTAGAAAAGTAAGCAAGTTATGACCAAAAAGGTAAGTAGTTCTACTACTGCCTATTTCCGGCCACTTTTTAGTACAACTATTTACGTTTTTGGCCATAACTTGAAAAGTTTTCAATATATCGCCTTGATTTCTTTTGCGTTGGATAGCTAACCGTATTGGCCTTAACTACAAATTTTTTTTTAATGGATAGTGGAAGAAATTTTTTTTTATCATTTTTTACAAAAAAGCAAAGGGGGTAGTCCATTGTTTTTTTGGCGAAAAATTTTTTTTTTTACTATCTTCAAAAACCTAAATTTGAATTAAAGCCAATGCGGTTCTCTATTCAACGCAGTAGAAATCAAGTCGATATCTGGAAAAGTAAGCAAGTTATGACCAAAAAGGTAAGTAGTTCTACTACTGCCTATTTTTGGCCACTTTTTAGTAGAACTATTTACGTTTTTGGCCATAACTTGAAAAGTTTTCAATATATCGACTTGATTTCTTTTGCATTGGATAGCTAACCGTATTGGCCTTAACTGCAAATTTTTTTTTAATGGATAGTGGAAGAAATTTTTTTTTATCATTTTTTACAAAAAAGCAAAGGGGGTAGTCCATTGTTTTTTTGGCGAAAAATTTTTTTTTTTACTATCTTCAAAAACCTAAATTTGAATTAAAGCCAATGCGGTTCTCTATTCAACGCAGTAGAAATCAAGTCGATATCTAGAAAAGTAAGCAAGTTATGACCAAAAAGGTAAGTAGTTCTACTACTGCCTATTTCCGGCCACTTTTTAGTAGAACTATTTACGTTTTTGGCCATAACTTGAAAAGTTTTCAATATATCGCCTTGATTTCTTTTGCGTTGGATAGCTAACCGTATTGGCCTTAACTACAAATTTTTTTTTAATGGATAGTGGAATAAATTTTTTTTTATCATTTTTTAAAAAAAAGCAAAGGGGGTAGTCCATTGTTTTTTTTGGCGAAAAATATTTTTTTTCCACTATCTTCAAAAAACCAAATTTGAATTAAAGCCAATGCGGTTCTCTATTCAACGCAGTAGAAATCAAGTCGATATCTAGAAAAGTAAGCAAGTTATGACCAAAAAGGTAAGTAGTTCTACTACTGCCTATTTCCGGCCACTTTTTAGTAGAACTATTTACGTTTTTGGCCATAACTTAAAAAGTTTTAAATATATCGCCTTGATTTCTTTTGCGTTGGATAGCTAACCGTATTGGCCTTAACTACAAATTTTTTTTTAATGGATAGTGGAATAAATTTTTTTTTATCATTTTTTAAAAAAAAGCAAAGGGGGTAGTCCATTGTTTTTTTTGGCGAAAAATATTTTTTTTCCACTATCTTCAAAAAACCAAATTTGAATTAAAGCCAATGCGGTTCTCTATTCAACGCAGTAGAAATCAAGTCGATATCTAGAAAAGTAAGCAAGTTATGACCAAAAAGGTAAGTAGTTCTACTACTGCCTATTTCCGGCCACTTTTTAGTACAACTATTTACGTTTTTGGCCATAACTTGAAAAGTTTTCAATATATCGCCTTGATTTCTTTTGCGTTGGATAGCTAACCGTATTGGCCTTAACTACAAATTTTTTTTTAATGGATAGTGGAAGAAATTTTTTTTTATCATTTTTTACAAAAAAGCAAAGGGGGTAGTCCATTGTTTTTTTGGCGAAAAATTTTTTTTTTTACTATCTTCAAAAACCTAAATTTGAATTAAAGCCAATGCGGTTCTCTATTCAACGCAGTAGAAATCAAGTCGATATCTGGAAAAGTAAGCAAGTTATGACCAAAAAGGTAAGTAGTTCTACTACTGCCTATTTTTGGCCACTTTTTAGTAGAACTATTTACGTTTTTGGCCATAACTTGAAAAGTTTTCAATATATCGACTTGATTTCTTTTGCATTGGATAGCTAACCGTATTGGCCTTAACTGCAAATTTTTTTTTAATGGATAGTGGAAGAAATTTTTTTTTATCATTTTTTACAAAAAAGCAAAGGGGATAGTCCATTGTTTTTTTTGGCGAAAAATATTTTTTTTCCACTATCTTCAAAAAACCAAATTTGAATTAAAGCCAATGCGGTTCTCTATTCAACGCAGTAGAAATCAAGTCGATATCTAGAAAAGTAAGCAAGTTATGACCAAAAAGGTAAGTAGTTCTACTACTGCCTATTTTTGGCCACTTTTTAGTAGAACTATTTACGTTTTTGGCCATAACTTGAAAAGTTTTCAATATATCGACTTGATTTCTTTTGCATTGGATAGCTAACCGTATTGGCCTTAATACAAATTTTTTTTTAATGGATAGTGGAAGAAAATTTTTTTTATCATTTTTTACAAAAAAGCAAAGGGGATAGTCCATTGTTTTTTTTGGCGAAAAATATTTTTTTTCCACTATCTTCAAAAAACCAAATTTGAATTAAAGCCAATGCGGTTCTCTATTCAACGCAGTAGAAATCAAGTCGATATCTAGAAAAGTAAGCAAGTTATGACCAAAAAGGTAAGTAGTTCTACTACTGCCTATTTCCGGCCACTTTTTAGTAGAACTATTTACGTTTTTGGCCATAACTTGAAAAGTTTTCAATATATCGACTTGATTTCTTTTGCATTGGATAGCTAACCGTATTGGCCTTAATACAAATTTTTTTTTAATGGATAGTGGAAGAAAATTTTTTTTATCATTTTTTACAAAAAAGCAAAGGGGATAGTCCATTGTTTTTTTTGGCGAAAAATATTTTTTTTCCACTATCTTCAAAAAACCAAATTTGAATTAAAGCCAATGCGGTTCTCTATTCAACGCAGTAGAAATAAAGTGGATATCTAGAAAAGTAAGCAAGTTATGACCAAAAAGGTAAGTAGTTCTACTACTGCCTATTTCCGGCCACTTTTTAGTAGAACTATTTACGTTTTTGGCCATAACTTGAAAAGTTTTAAATATATCGCCTTGATTTCTTTTGCGTTGGATAGCTAACCGTATTGGCCTTAACTACAAATTTTTTTTTAATGGATAGTGGAATAAATTTTTTTTTATCATTTTTTAAAAAAAAGCAAAGGGGGTAGTCCATTGTTTTTTTTGGCGAAAAATATTTTTTTTCCACTATCTTCAAAAACCTAAATTTGAATTAAAGCCAATGCGGTTCTCTATTCAACGCAGTAGAAATAAAGTCGATATCTAGAAAAGTAAGCAAGTTATGACCAAAAAGGTAAGTAGTTCTACTACTGCCTATTTCCGGCCACTTTTTAGTAGAACTATTTACGTTTTTGGCCATAACTTGAAAAGTTTTCAATATATCGACTTGATTTCTTTTGCGTTGGATAGCTAACCGTATTGGCCTTAACTACAAATTTTTTTTTAATGGATAGTGGAAGAAATTTTTTTTTATCATTTTTTACAAAAAAGCAAAGGGGGTAGTCCATTGTTTTTTTGGCGAAAAATTTTTTTTTTTACTATCTTCAAAAACCTAAATTTGAATTAAAGCCAATGCGGTTCTCTATTCAACGCAGTAGAAATCAAGTCGATATCTGGAAAAGTAAGCAAGTTATGACCAAAAAGGTAAGTAGTTCTACTACTGCCTATTTTTGGCCACTTTTTAGTAGAACTATTTACGTTTTTGGCCATAACTTGAAAAGTTTTCAATATATCGACTTGATTTCTTTTGCATTGGATAGCTAACCGTATTGGCCTTAACTGCAAATTTTTTTTTAATGGATAGTGGAAGAAATTTTTTTTTATCATTTTTTACAAAAAAGCAAAGGGGATAGTCCATTGTTTTTTTTGGCGAAAAATATTTTTTTTCCACTATCTTCAAAAAACCAAATTTGAATTAAAGCCAATGCGGTTCTCTATTCAACGCAGTAGAAATAAAGTGGATATCTAGAAAAGTAAGCAAGTTATGACCAAAAAGGTAAGTAGTTCTACTACTGCCTATTTCCGGCCACTTTTTAGTAGAACTATTTACGTTTTTGGCCATAACTTGAAAAGTTTTCAATATATCGACTTGATTTCTTTTGCATTGGATAGCTAACCGTATTGGCCTTAATACAAATTTTTTTTTAATGGATAGTGGAAGAAAATTTTTTTTATCATTTTTTACAAAAAAGCAAAGGGGATAGTCCATTGTTTTTTTTGGCGAAAAATATTTTTTTTCCACTATCTTCAAAAAACCAAATTTGAATTAAAGCCAATGCGGTTCTCTATTCAACGCAGTAGAAATAAAGTGGATATCTAGAAAAGTAAGCAAGTTATGACCAAAAAGGTAAGTAGTTCTACTACTGCCTATTTCCGGCCACTTTTTAGTAGAACTATTTACGTTTTTGGCCATAACTTGAAAAGTTTTAAATATATCGCCTTGATTTCTTTTGCGTTGGATAGCTAACCGTATTGGCCTTAACTACAAATTTTTTTTTAATGGATAGTGGAATAAATTTTTTTTTATCATTTTTTAAAAAAAAGCAAAGGGGGTAGTCCATTGTTTTTTTTGGCGAAAAATATTTTTTTTCCACTATCTTCAAAAACCTAAATTTGAATTAAAGCCAATGCGGTTCTCTATTCAACGCAGTAGAAATCAAGTCGATATCTAGAAAAGTAAGCAAGTTATGACCAAAAAGGTAAGTAGTTCTACTACTGCCTATTTCCGGCCACTTTTTAGTAGAACTATTTACGTTTTTGGCCATAACTTGAAAAGTTTTCAATATATCGACTTGATTTCTTTTGCATTGGATAGCTAACCGTATTGGCCTTAATACAAATTTTTTTTTAATGGATAGTGGAAGAAAATTTTTTTTATCATTTTTTACAAAAAAGCAAAGGGGATAGTCCATTGTTTTTTTTGGCGAAAAATATTTTTTTTCCACTATCTTCAAAAAACCAAATTTGAATTAAAGCCAATGCGGTTCTCTATTCAACGCAGTAGAAATCAAGTCGATATCTAGAAAAGTAAGCAAGTTATGACCAAAAAGGTAAGTAGTTCTACTACTGCCTATTTCCGGCCACTTTTTAGTAGAACTATTTACGTTTTTGGCCATAACTTGAAAAGTTTTAAATATATCGACTTGATTTCTTTTGCGTTGGATAGCTAACCGTATTGGCCTTAACTACAAATTTTTTTTTAATGGATAGTGGAAGAAATTTTTTTTTATCATTTTTTAAAAAAAGCAAAGGGGGTAGTCCATTGTTTTTTTGGCGAAAAATTTTTTTTTTTACTATCTTCAAAAACCTAAATTTGAATTAAAGCCAATGCGGTTCTCTATTCAACGCAGTAGAAATCAAGTCGATATCTAGAAAAGTAAGCAAGTTATGACCAAAAAGGTAAGTAGTTCTACTACTGCCTATTTCCGGCCACTTTTTAGTACAACTATTTACGTTTTTGGCCATAACTTGAAAAGTTTTCAATATATCGCCTTGATTTCTTTTGCGTTGGATAGCTAACCGTATTGGCCTTAACTACAAATTTTTTTTTAATGGATAGTGGAAGAAATTTTTTTTTATCATTTTTTACAAAAAAGCAAAGGGGGTAGTCCATTGTTTTTTTGGCGAAAAATTTTTTTTTTTACTATCTTCAAAAACCTAAATTTGAATTAAAGCCAATGCGGTTCTCTATTCAACGCAGTAGAAATCAAGTCGATATCTGGAAAAGTAAGCAAGTTATGACCAAAAAGGTAAGTAGTTCTACTACTGCCTATTTTTGGCCACTTTTTAGTAGAACTATTTACGTTTTTGGCCATAACTTGAAAAGTTTTCAATATATCGACTTGATTTCTTTTGCATTGGATAGCTAACCGTATTGGCCTTAACTACAAATTTTTTTTTAATGGATAGTGGAAGAAATTTTTTTATCATTTTTTACAAAAAAGCAAAGGGGGTAGTCCATTGTTTTTTTGGCGAAAAATTTTTTTTTTTACTATCTTCAAAAACCTAAATTTGAATTAAAGCCAATGCGGTTCTCTATTCAACGCAGTAGAAATAAAGTCGATATCTAGAAAAGTAAGCAAGTTATGACCAAAAAGGTAAGTAGTTCTACTACTGCCTATTTCCGGCCACTTTTTAGTAGAACTATTTACGTTTTTGGCCATAACTTGAAAATTTTTCAATATATCGACTTGATTTCTTTTGCATTGGATAGCTAACCGTATTGGCCTTAACTACAAATTTTTTTTTAATGGATAGTGGAAGAAAATATTTTTTATCATTTTTTACAAAAAAGCAAAGGGGATAGTCCATTGTTTTTTTTGGCGAAAAATATTTTTTTTCCACTATCTTCAAAAAACCAAATTTGAATTAAAGCCAATGCGGTTCTCTATTCAACGCAGTAGAAATAAAGTGGATATCTAGAAAAGTAAGCAAGTTATGACCAAAAAGGTAAGTAGTTCTACTACTGCCTATTTCCGGCCACTTTTTAGTAGAACTATTTACGTTTTTGGCCATAACTTGAAAAGTTTTCAATATATCGACTTGATTTCTTTTGCATTGGATAGCTAACCGTATTGGCCTTAATACAAATTTTTTTTTAATGGATAGTGGAAGAAAATTTTTTTTATCATTTTTTACAAAAAAGCAAAGGGGATAGTCCATTGTTTTTTTTGGCGAAAAATATTTTTTTTCCACTATCTTCAAAAAACCAAATTTGAATTAAAGCCAATGCGGTTCTCTATTCAACGCAGTAGAAATCAAGTCGATATCTAGAAAAGTAAGCAAGTTATGACCAAAAAGGTAAGTAGTTCTACTACTGCCTATTTCCGGCCACTTTTTAGTAGAACTATTTACGTTTTTGGCCATAACTTGAAAAGTTTTCAATATATCGACTTGATTTCTTTTGCATTGGATAGCTAACCGTATTGGCCTTAATACAAATTTTTTTTTAATGGATAGTGGAAGAAAATTTTTTTTATCATTTTTTAAAAAAAAGCAAAGGGGGTAGTCCATTGTTTTTTTTGGCGAAAAATATTTTTTTTCCACTATCTTCAAAAAACCAAATTTGAATTAAAGCCAATCCGGTTCTCTATTCAACGCAGTAGAAATAAAGTGGATATCTAGAAAAGTAAGCAAGTTATGACCAAAAAGGTAAGTAGTTCTACTACTGCCTATTTCCGGCCACTTTTTAGTAGAACTATTTACGTTTTTGGCCATAACTTGAAAAGTTTTAAATATATCGCCTTGATTTCTTTTGCGTTGGATAGCTAACCGTATTGGCCTTAACTACAAATTTTTTTTTAATGGATAGTGGAATAAATTTTTTTTTATCATTTTTTAAAAAAAAGCAAAGGGGGTAGTCCATTGTTTTTTTTGGCGAAAAATATTTTTTTTCCACTATCTTCAAAAACCTAAATTTGAATTAAAGCCAATGCGGTTCTCTATTCAACGCAGTAGAAATAAAGTCGATATCTAGAAAAGTAAGCAAGTTATGACCAAAAAGGTAAGTAGTTCTACTACTGCCTATTTCCGGCCACTTTTTAGTAGAACTATTTACGTTTTTGGCCATAACTTGAAAAGTTTTCAATATATCGACTTGATTTCTTTTGCATTGGATAGCTAACCGTATTGGCCTTAATACAAATTTTTTTTTAATGGATAGTGGAAGAAAATTTTTTTTATCATTTTTTACAAAAAAGCAAAGGGGATAGTCCATTGTTTTTTTTGGCGAAAAATATTTTTTTTCCACTATCTTCAAAAAACCAAATTTGAATTAAAGCCAATGCGGTTCTCTATTCAACGCAGTAGAAATCAAGTCGATATCTAGAAAAGTAAGCAAGTTATGACCAAAAAGGTAAGTAGTTCTACTACTGCCTATTTCCGGCCACTTTTTAGTAGAACTATTTACGTTTTTGGCCATAACTTGAAAAGTTTTAAATATATCGCCTTGATTTCTTTTGCGTTGGATAGCTAACCGTATTGGCCTTAACTACAAATTTTTTTTTAATGGATAGTGGAAGAAATTTTTTTTTATCATTTTTTAAAAAAAGCAAAGGGGGTAGTCCATTGTTTTTTTGGCGAAAAATTTTTTTTTTTACTATCTTCAAAAACCTAAATTTGAATTAAAGCCAATGCGGTTCTCTATTCAACGCAGTAGAAATCAAGTCGATATCTAGAAAAGTAAGCAAGTTATGACCAAAAAGGTAAGTAGTTCTACTACTGCCTATTTCCGGCCACTTTTTAGTAGAACTATTTACGTTTTTGGCCATAACTTGAAAAGTTTTAAATATATCGCCTTGATTTCTTTTGCGTTGGATAGCTAACCGTATTGGCCTTAACTACAAATTTTTTTTTAATGGATAGTGGAATAAATTTTTTTTTATCATTTTTTAAAAAAAAGCAAAGGGGGTAGTCCATTGTTTTTTTTGGCGAAAAATATTTTTTTTCCACTATCTTCATAAACCTAAATTTGAATTAAAGCCAATGCGGTTCTCTATTCAACGCAGTAGAAATAAAGTCGATATCTAGAAAAGTAAGCAAGTTATGACCAAAAAGGTAAGTAGTTCTACTACTGCCTATTTCCGGCCACTTTTTAGTAGAACTATTTACGTTTTTGGCCATAACTTGAAAAGTTTTCAATATATCGACTTGATTTCTTTTGCATTGGATAGATAACCGTATTGGCCTTAATACAAATTTTTTTTTAATGGATAGTGGAAGAAAATTTTTTTTATCATTTTTTACAAAAAAGCAAAGGGGATAGTCCATTGTTTTTTTTGGCGAAAAATATTTTTTTTCCACTATCTTCAAAAAACCAAATTTGAATTAAAGCCAATGCGGTTCTCTATTCAACGCAGTAGAAATCAAGTCGATATCTAGAAAAGTAAGCAAGTTATGACCAAAAAGGTAAGTAGTTCTACTACTGCCTATTTTTGGCCACTTTTTAGTAGAACTATTTACGTTTTTGGCCATAACTTGAAAAGTTTTCAATATATCGACTTGATTTCTTTTGCATTAGATAGCTAACCGTATTGGCCTTAACTACAAATTTTTTTTTAATGGATAGTGGAAGAAATTTTTTTTATCATTTTTTACAAAAAAGCAAAGGGGGTAGTCCATTGTTTTTTTTTGGCGAAAAATATTTTTTTTCCACTATCTTCAAAAACCTAAATTTGAATTAAAGCCAATGCGGTTCTCTATTCAACGCAGTAGAAATCAAGTCGATATCTAGAAAAGTAAGCAAGTTATGACCAAAAAGGTAAGTAGTTCTACTACTGCCTATTTCCGGCCACTTTTTAGTAGAACTATTTACGTTTTTGGCCATAACTTAAAAAGTTTTAAATATATCGCCTTGATTTCTTTTGCGTTGGATAGCTAACCGTATTGGCCTTAACTACAAATTTTTTTTTAATGGATAGTGGAATAAATTTTTTTTTATCATTTTTTAAAAAAAAGCAAAGGGGGTAGTCCATTGTTTTTTTTGGCGAAAAATATTTTTTTTCCACTATATTCAAAAACCTAAATTTGAATTAAAGCCAATGCGGTTCTCTATTCAACGCAGTAGAAATAAAGTCGATATCTAGAAAAGTAAGCAAGTTATGACCAAAAAGGTAAGTAGTTCTACTACTGCCTATTTCCGGCCACTTTTTAGTAGAACTATTTACGTTTTTGGCCATAACTTAAAAAGTTTTCAATATATCGACTTGATTTCTTTTGCGTTGGATAGCTAACCGTATTGGCCTTAACTACAAATTTTTTTTAATGGATAGTGGAAGAAATTTTTTTTTATCATTTTTTAAAAAAAGCAAAGGGGGTAGTCCATTGTTTGTTTTTGGCGAAAAATATTTTTTTTCCACTATCTTCAAAAAACTAAATTTGAATTAAAGCCAATGCGGTTCTCTATTCAACGCAGTAGAAATCAAGTCGATATCTAGAAAAGTAAGCAAGTTATGACCAAAAAGGTAAGTAGTTCTACTACTGCCTATTTCCGGCCACTTTTTAGTAGAACTATTTACGTTTTTGGCCATAACTTGAAAAGTTTTCAATATATCGACTTGATTTCTTTTGCGTTGGATAGCTAACCGTATTGGCCTTAACTACAAATTTTTTTTTAATGGATAGTGGAAGAAATTTTTTTTTATCATTTTTTAAAAAAGCAAAGGGGGTAGTCCATTGTTTTTTTGGCGAAAAATTTTTTTTTTTACTATCTTCAAAAACCTAAATTTGAATTAAAGCCAATGCGGTTCTCTATTCAACGCAGTAGAAATCAAGTCGATATCTAGAAAAGTAAGCAAGTTATGACCAAAAAGGTAAGTAGTTCTACTACTGCCTATTTCCGGCCACTTTTTAGTAGAACTATTTACGTTTTTGGCCATAACTTGAAAAGTTTTAAATATATCGCCTTGATTTCTTTTGCGTTGGATAGCTAACCGTATTGGCCTTAACTACAAATTTTTTTTTAATGGATAGTGGAATAAATTTTTTTTTATCATTTTTTAAAAAAAAGCAAAGTGGGTAGTCCATTGTTTTTTTTGGCGAAAAATATTTTTTTTCCACTATCTTCAAAAAACCAAATTTGAATTAAAGCCAATGCGGTTCTCTATTCAACGCAGTAGAAATAAAGTCGATATCTAGAAAAGTAAGCAAGTTATGACCAAAAAGGTAAGTAGTTCTACTACTGCCTATTTCCGGCCACTTTTTAGTAGAACTATTTACGTTTTTGGCCATAACTTGAAAAGTTTTAAATATATCGCCTTGATTTCTTTTGCGTTGGATAGCTAACCGTATTGGCCTTAACTACAAATTTTTTTTTAATGGATAGTGGAATAAATTTTTTTTTATCATTTTTTAAAAAAAAGCAAAGGGGGTAGTCCATTGTTTTTTTTGGCGAAAAATATTTTTTTTCCACTATCTTCAAAAACCTAAATTTGAATTAAAGCCAATGCGGTTCTCTATTCAACGCAGTAGAAATAAAGTCGATATCTAGAAAAGTAAGCAAGTTATGACCAAAAAGGTAAGTAGTTCTACTACTGCCTATTTCCGGCCACTTTTTAGTAGAACTATTTACGTTTTTGGCCATAACTTGAAAAGTTTTCAATATATCGACTTGATTTCTTTTGCGTTGGATAGCTAACCGTATTGGCCTTAACTACAAATTTTTTTTTAATGGATAGTGGAAGAAATTTTTTTTTATCATTTTTTAAAAAAAGCAAAGGGGGTAGTCCATTGTTTTTTTGGCGAAAAATTTTTTTTTTTACTATCTTCAAAAACCTAAATTTGAATTAAAGCCAATGCGGTTCTCTATTCAACGCAGTAGAAATCAAGTCGATATCTAGAAAAGTAAGCAAGTTATGACCAAAAAGGTAAGTAGTTCTACTACTGCCTATTTCCGGCCACTTTTTAGTAGAACTATTTACGTTTTTGGCCATAACTTGAAAAGTTTTAAATATATCGCCTTGATTTCTTTTGCGTTGGATAGCTAACCGTATTGGCCTTAACTACAAATTTTTTTTTAATGGATAGTGGAATAAATTTTTTTTTATCATTTTTTAAAAAAAAGCAAAGTGGGTAGTCCATTGTTTTTTTTGGCGAAAAATATTTTTTTTCCACTATCTTCAAAAAACCAAATTTGAATTAAAGCCAATGCGGTTCTCTATTCAACGCAGTAGAAATAAAGTCGATATCTAGAAAAGTAAGCAAGTTATGACCAAAAAGGTAAGTAGTTCTACTACTGCCTATTTCCGGCCACTTTTTAGTAGAACTATTTACGTTTTTGGCCATAACTTGAAAAGTTTTAAATATATCGCCTTGATTTCTTTTGCGTTGGATAGCTAACCGTATTGGCCTTAACTACAAATTTTTTTTTAATGGATAGTGGAATAAATTTTTTTTTATCATTTTTTAAAAAAAAGCAAAGGGGGTAGTCCATTGTTTTTTTTGGCGAAAAATATTTTTTTTCCACTATCTTCAAAAACCTAAATTTGAATTAAAGCCAATGCGGTTCTCTATTCAACGCAGTAGAAATAAAGTCGATATCTAGAAAAGTAAGCAAGTTATGACCAAAAAGGTAAGTAGTTCTACTACTGCCTATTTCCGGCCACTTTTTAGTAGAACTATTTACGTTTTTGGCCATAACTTGAAAAGTTTTCAATATATCGACTTGATTTCTTTTGCGTTGGATAGCTAACCGTATTGGCCTTAACTACAAATTTTTTTTTAATGGATAGTGGAAGAAATTTTTTTTTATCATTTTTTACAAAAAAGCAAAGGGGGTAGTCCATTGTTTTTTTGGCGAAAAATTTTTTTTTTTACTATCTTCAAAAACCTAAATTTGAATTAAAGCCAATGCGGTTCTCTATTCAACGCAGTAGAAATCAAGTCGATATCTAGAAAAGTAAGCAAGTTATGACCAAAAAGGTAAGTAGTTCTACTACTGCCTATTTCCGGCCACTTTTTAGTAGAACTATTTACGTTTTTGGCCATAACTTGAAAAGTTTTAAATATATCGCCTTGATTTCTTTTGCGTTGGATAGCTAACCGTATTGGCCTTAACTACAAATTTTTTTTTAATGGATAGTGGAATAAATTTTTTTTTATCATTTTTTAAAAAAAAGCAAAGGGGGTAGTCCATTGTTTTTTTTGGCGAAAAATATTTTTTTTCCACTATATTCAAAAACCTAAATTTGAATTAAAGCCAATGCGGTTCTCTATTCAACGCAGTAGAAATCAAGTCGATATCTAGAAAAGTAAGCAAGTTATGACCAAAAAGGTAAGTAGTTCTACTACTGCCTATTTCCGGCCACTTTTTAGTAGAACTATTTACGTTTTTGGCCATAACTTAAAAAGTTTTAAATATATCGCCTTGATTTCTTTTGCGTTGGATAGCTAACCGTATTGGCCTTAACTACAAATTTTTTTTTAATGGATAGTGGAATAAATTTTTTTTTATCATTTTTTAAAAAAAAGCAAAGGGGGTAGTCCATTGTTTTTTTTGGCGAAAAATATTTTTTTTCCACTATATTCAAAAACCTAAATTTGAATTAAAGCCAATGCGGTTCTCTATTCAACGCAGTAGAAATAAAGTCGATATCTAGAAAAGTAAGCAAGTTATGACCAAAAAGGTAAGTAGTTCTACTACTGCCTATTTCCGGCCACTTTTTAGTAGAACTATTTACGTTTTTGGCCATAACTTAAAAAGTTTTAAATATATCGCCTTGATTTCTTTTGCGTTGGATAGCTAACCGTATTGGCCTTAACTACAAATTTTTTTTTAATGGATAGTGGAATAAATTTTTTTTTATCATTTTTTAAAAAAAAGCAAAGGGGGTAGTCCATTGTTTTTTTTGGCGAAAAATATTTTTTTTCCACTATATTCAAAAACCTAAATTTGAATTAAAGCCAATGCGGTTCTCTATTCAACGCAGTAGAAATAAAGTCGATATCTAGAAAAGTAAGCAAGTTATGACCAAAAAGGTAAGTAGTTCTACTACTGCCTATTTCCGGCCACTTTTTAGTAGAACTATTTACGTTTTTGGCCATAACTTAAAAAGTTTTCAATATATCGACTTGATTTCTTTTGCATTGGATAGCTAACCGTATTGGCCTTAATACAAATTTTTTTTTAATGGATAGTGGAAGAAAATTTTTTTTATCATTTTTTACAAAAAAGCAAAGGGGATAGTCCATTGTTTTTTTTGGCGAAAAATATTTTTTTTCCACTATCTTCAAAAAACCAAATTTGAATTAAAGCCAATGCGGTTCTCTATTCAACGCAGTAGAAATCAAGTCGATATCTAGAAAAGTAAGCAAGTTATGACCAAAAAGGTAAGTAGTTATACTACTGCCTATTTCCGGCCACTTTTTAGTAGAACTATTTACGTTTTTGGCCATAACTTGAAAAGTTTTCAATATATCGACTTGATTTCTTTTGCGTTGGATAGCTAACCGTATTGGCCTTAACTACAAATTTTTTTTTAATGGATAGTGGAAGAAATTTTTTTTTATCATTTTTTAAAAAAAAGCAAAGGGAGTAGTCCATTGTTTTTTTTGGCGAAAAATATTTTTTTTCCACTATCTTCAAAAAACCAAATTTGAATTAAAGCCAATGCGGTTCTCTATTCAACGCAGTAGAAATCAAGTCGATATCTAGAAAAGTAAGCAAGTTATGACCAAAAAGGTAAGTAGTTCTACTACTGCCTATTTTTGGCCACTTTTTAGTAGAACTATTTACGTTTTTGGCCATAACTTGAAAAGTTTTCAATATATCGACTTGATTTTTTTTGCGTTGGATAGCTAACCGTATTGGCCTTAACTTCAAATTTTTTTTTAATGGATAGTGGAAGAAAATTTTTTTATCATTTTTTAAAAAAAGCATTGTTTTTTTTTGGCGAAAAATATTTTTTTTCCACTATCTTCAAAAAACCAAATTTGAATTAAAGCCAATGCGGTTCTCTATTCAACGCAGTAGAAATCAAGTCGATATCTAGAAAAGTAAGCAAGTTATGACCAAAAAGGTAAGTAGTTATACTACTGCCTATTTCCGGCCACTTTTTAGTAGAACTATTTACGTTTTTGGCCATAACTTGAAAAGTTTTCAATATATCGACTTGATTTCTTTTGCGTTGGATAGCTAACCGTATTGGCCTTAACTACAAATTTTTTTTTAATGGATAGTGGAAGAAAATTTTTTTTATCATTTTTTAAAAAAAAGCAAAGGGGGTAGTCCATTGTTTTTTTTGGCGAAAAATATTTTTTTTCCACTATCTTCAAAAAATCAAATTTGAATTAAAGCCAATGCGGTTCTCTATTCAACGCAGTAGAAATCAGGTCGATATCTAGAAAAGTAAGCAAGTTATGACCAAAAAGGTAAGTAGTTCTACTACTGCCTATTTCCGGCCAGTTTTTAGTAGAACTATTTACGTTTTTGGCCATAACTTGAAAAGTTTTCAATATATCGACTTGATTTCTTTTGCGTTGGATAGCTAACCGTATTGGCCTTAACTACAAATTTTTTTTTAATGGATAGTGGAAGAAAATTTTTTTTATCATTTTTTAAAAAAAAGCAAAGGGGGTAGTACATTGTTTTTTTTGGCGAAAAATATTTTTTTTCCACTATCTTCAAAAACCTAAATTTGAATTAAAGCCAATGCGGTTCTCTATTCAACGCAGTAGAAATCAAGTCGATATCTAGAAAAGTAAGCAAGTTATGACCAAAAAGGTAAGTAGTTCTACTACTGCCTATTCCGGCCAGTTTTTAGTAGAACTATTTACGTTTTTGGCCATAACTTGAAAAGTTTTCAATATATCGACTTGATTTCTTTTGCGTTGGATAGCTAACCGTATTGGCCTTAACTACAAATTTTTTTTTTAATGGATAGTGGAAGAAAATTTTTTTTATCATTTTTTACAAAAAAGCAAAGGGGGTAGTCCATTGTTTTTTTTTATCGAAAAAAATTTTTTTTCCACTATCTTCAAAAACCTAAATTTGAATTAAAGCCAATGCGGTTCTCTATTCAACGCAGTAGAAATCAAGTCGATATCTAGAAAAGTAAGCAAGTTATGACCAAAAAGGTAAGTAGTTCTACTACTGCCTATTCCGGCCAGTTTTTAGTAGAACTATTTACGTTTTTGGCCATAACTTGAAAAGTTTTCAATATATCGACTTGATTTCTTTTGCGTTGGATAGCTAACCGTATTGGCCTTAACTACAAATTTTTTTTTAATGGATAGTGGAATAAATTTTTTTTTATCATTTTTTAAAAAAAAGCAAAGGGGGTAGTCCATTGTTTTTTTTGGCGAAAAATATTTTTTTTCCACTATCTTCAAAAACTTAAATTTGAATTAAAGCAAATGCGGTTCTCTATTCAACGCAGTAGAAATCAAGTCGATATCTGGAAAAGTAAGCAAGTTATGACCAAAAAGGTAAGTAGTTCTACTACTGCCTATTTCCGGCCACTTTTTAGTAGAACTATTTACGTTTTTGGCCATAACTTGAAAAGTTTTCAATATATCGACTTGATTTCTTTTGCGTTGGATAGCTAACCGTATTGGCCTTAACTTCAAATTTTTTTTTAATGGATAGTGGAAGAAAATTTTTTTTATCATTTTTTACAAAAAAGCAAAGGGGGTAGTCCATTGTTTTTTTTGGCGAAAAATATTTTTTTTCCACTATCTTCAAAAACTTAAATTTGAATTAAAGCAAATGCGGTTCTCTATTCAACGCAGTAGAAATAAAGTCGATATCTAGAAAAGTAAGCAAGTTATGACCAAAAAGGTAAGTAGTTCTACTACTGCCTATTTCCGGCCACTTTTTAGTAGAACTATTTACGTTTTTGGCCATAACTTGAAAAGTTTTCAATATATCGACTTGATTTCTTTTGCGTTGGATAGCTAACCGTATTGGCCTTAACTTCAAATTTTTTTTAATGGATAGTGGAAGAAATTTTTTTTTATCATTTTTTACAAAAAAGCAAAGGGGGTAGTCCATTGTTTTTTTTGGCGAAAAATATTTTTTTTCCACTATCTTCAAAAACCTAAATTTGAATTAAAGCCAATGCGGTTCTCTATTCAACGCAGTAGAAATAAAGTCGATATCTAGAAAAGTAAGCAAGTTATGACCAAAAAGGTAAGTAGTTCTACTACTGCCTATTTCCGGCCACTTTTTAGTAGAACTATTTACGTTTTTGGCCATAACTTGAAAAGTTTTCAATATATCGACTTGATTTCTTTTGCGTTGGATAGCTAACCGTATTGGCCTTAACTTCAAATTTTTTTTAATGGATAGTGGAAGAAATTTTTTTTTATCATTTTTTAAAAAAAAGCAAAGGGGGTAGTCCATTGTTTTTTTGGCGAAAAATATTTTTTTTCCACTATCTTCAAAAAACTAAATTTTGATTAAAGCCAATGCGGTTGTCTATTCAACGCAGTAGAAATCAAGTCGATATCTAGAAAAGTAAGCAAGTTATGACCAAAAAGGTAAGTAGTTCTACTACTGCCTATTTCCGGCCACTTTTTAGTAGAACTATTTACGTTTTTGGCCATAACTTGAAAAGTTTTCAATATATCGACTTGATTTCTTTTGCGTTGGATAGCTAACCGTATTGGCCTTAACTACAAATTTTTTTTAATGGATAGCGGAAGAAATTTTTTTTTATCATTTTTTAAAAAAAAGCAAAGGGGGTAGTCCATTGTTTTTTGGCGAAAAATATTTTTTTTCCACTATCTTCAAAAAACTAAATTTGAATTAAAGCCAATGCGGTTCTCTATTCAACGCAGTAGAAAACAAGTCGATATCTGGAAAAGTAAGCAAGTTATGACCAAAAAGGTAAGTAGTTCTACTACTGCCTATTTCCGGCCACTTTTTAGTAGAACTATTTACGTTTTTGGCCATAACTTGAAAAGTTTTCAATATATCGACTTGATTTCTTTTGCGTTGTATAGCTAACCGTATTAGCCTTAACTAAAAATTTTTTTTTAATGGATAGTGGAAGAAATTTTTTTTTATCATTTTTTAAAAAAAAGCAAAGGGGGTAGTCCATTGTTTTTTTTGGCGAAAAATATTTTTTTTCCACTATCTTCAAAAACCTAAATTTGAATTAAAGCCAATGCGGTTCTCTATTCAACGCAGTAGAAATCAAGTCGATATCTAGAAAAGTAAGCAAGTTATGACCAAAAAGGTAAGTAGTTCTACTACTGCCTATTTCCGGCCACTTTTTAGTAGAACTATTTACGTTTTTGGCCATAACTTGAAAAGTTTTCAATATATCGACTTGATTTCTTTTGCGTTGGATAGCTAACCGTATTGGCCTTAACTACAAATTTTTTTTAATGGATAGCGGAAGAAATTTTTTTTATCATTTTTTAAAAAAAAGCAAAGGGGGTAGTCCATTGTTTTTTGGCGAAAAATATTTTTTTTCCACTATCTTCAAAAACCTAAATTTGAATTAAAGCCAATGCGGTTCTCTATTCAACGCAGTAGAAATCAAGTCGATATCTGGAAAAGTAAGCAAGTTATGACCAAAAAGGTAAGTAGTTCTACTACTGCCTATTTCCGGCCACTTTTTAGTAGAACTATTTACGTTTTTGGCCATAACTTGAAAAGTTTTCAATATATCGACTTGATTTCTTTTGCGTTGGATAGCTAACCGTATTGGCCTTAACTAAAAATTTTTTTTAATGGATAGTGGAAGAAATTTTTTTTTATCATTTTTTAAAAAAAAGCAAAGGGGGTAGTCCATTGTTTTTTTTGGCGAAAAATATTTTTTTTCCACAATCTTCAAAAACCTAAATTTGAATTAAAGCCAATGCGGTTCTCTATTCAACGCAGTAGAAATCAAGTCGATATCTGGAAAAGTAAGCAAGTTATGACCAAAAAGGTAAGTAGTTCTACTACTGCCTATTTCCGGCCACTTTTTAGTAGAACTATTTACGTTTCTGGCCATAACTTGAAAAGTTTTCAATATATCGACTTGATTTCTTTTGCGTTGGATAGCTAACCGTATTGGGCTTAACTAAAAATTTTTTTTTAATGGATAGTGGAAGAAATTTTTTTTTATCATTTTTTAAAAAAAAGCAAAGGGGGTAGTCCATTGTTTTTTTTGGCGAAAAATATTTTTTTTCCACTATCTTCAAAAACCTAAATTTGAATTAAAGCCAATGCGGTTCTCTATTCAACGCAGTAGAAATCAAGTCGATATCTAGAAAAGTAAGCAAGTTATGACCAAAAAGGTAAGTAGTTCTACTACTGCCTATTTCCGGCCACTTTTTAGTAGAACTATTTACGTTTCTGGCCATAACTTGAAAAGTTTTCAATATATCGACTTGATTTCTTTTGCGTTGGATAGCTAACCGTATTGGCTTTAACTGCAAATTTTTTTTTTATGGATAGTGGAAGAAATTTTTTTTATCATTTCTTAAAAAAAAGCAAAGGGGGTAGTCCATTGTTTTTTTTGGCGAAAAATATTTTTTTTCCACTATCTTCAAAAACCTAAATTTGAATTAAAGCCAATGCGGTTCTCTATTCAACGCAGTAGAAATCAAGTCGATATCTGGAAAAGTAAGCAAGTTATGACCAAAAAGGTAAGTAGTTCTACTACTGCCTATTTCCGGCCACTTTTTAGTAGAACTATTAACGTTTTTGGCCATAACTTGAAAAGTTTTCAATATATCGACTTGATTTCTTTTGCGTTGGATAGCTAACCGTATTGGCCTTAACTACAAATTTTTTTTAATGGATAGTGGAAGAAATTTTTTTTTATCATTTTTTAAAAAAAAGCAAATTGGGTAGTCCATTGTCTTTTTTGCGAAAAATATTTTTTTTCCACTATCTTCAAAAAACTAAATTTTGATTAAAGCCAATGCGGTTGTCTATTCAACGCAGTAGAAATCAAGTCGATATCTAGAAAAGTAAACAAGTTATGACCAAAAAGGTAAGTAGTTCTACTACTGCCTATTTCCGGCCACTTTTTAGTAGAACTATTTACGTTTTTGGCCATAACTTGAAAAGTTTTCAATATATCGACTTGATTTCTTTTGCGTTGGATAGCTAACCGCATTGGCCTTAAAAAAAAATTTTTTTTTAATGGATAGTGGAAGAAATTTTTTTTATCATTTTTTAAAAAAAAGCAAAGGGGGTAGTCCATTGTTTTTTTTGGCGAAAAATATTTTTTTTCCACTATCTTCAAAAACCTAAATTTGAATTAAAGCCAATGCGGTTCTCTATTCAACGCAGTAGAAATCAAGTCGATATCTAGAAAAGTAAGCAAGTTATGACCAAAAAGGTAAGTAGTTCTACTACTGCCTATTCCGGCCAGTTTTTAGTAGAACTATTTACGTTTTTGGCCATAACTTGAAAAGTTTTCAATATATCGACTTGATTTCTTTTGCGTTGGATAGCTAACCGTATTGGCCTTAACTACAAATTTTTTTTTAATGGATAGTGGAAGAAATTTTTTTTTATCATTTTTTAAAAAAAGCAAAGGAGGTAGTCCATTGTTTTTTTTGGCGAAAAATATTTTTTTTCCACTATCTTCAAAAAACCTAAATTTGAATTAAAGCCAATGCGGTTCTCTATTCAACGCAGTAGAAATCAAGTCGATATCTGGAAAAGTAAGCAAGTTATGACCAAAAAGGTAAGTAGTTCTACTACTGCCTATTTCCGGCCACTTTTTAGTAGAACTATTTACGTTTTTGGCCATAACTTGAAAAGTTTTCAATATATCGACTTGATTTCTTTTGCGTTGGATAGCTAACCGTATTGGCCTTAACTACAAATTTTTTTTTAATGGATAGTGGAAGAAAATTTTTTTTATCATTTTTTTAAAAAAAGCAAAGGGGGTAGTCCATTGTTTTTTTTGGCGAAAAATATTTTTTTTCCACTATCTTCAAAAACCTAAATTTTAATTAAAGCCAATGCGGTTCTCTATTCAACGCAGTAGAAATCAAGTCGATATCTGGAAAAGTAAGCAAGTTATGACCAAAAAGGTAAGTAGTTCTACTACTGCCTATTTCCGGCCACTTTTTAGTAGAACTATTTACGTTTTTGGCCATAACTTGAAAAGTTTTCAATATATCGACTTGATTTCTTTTGCGTTGGATAGCTAACCGTATTGGCCTTAACTAAAAATTTTTTTTTAATGGATAGTGGAAGAAATTTTTTTTTATCATTTTTTAAAAAAAGCAAAGGAGGTAGTCCATTGTTTTTTTTGGCGAAAAATATTTTTTTTCCACTATCTTCAAAAAACCTAAATTTGAATTAAAGCCAATGCGGTTCTCTATTCAACGCAGTAGAAATCAAGTCGATATCTAGAAAAGTAAGCAAGTTATGACCAAAAAGGTAAGTAGTTCTACTACTGCCTATTTGAGCCACTTTTTAGTAGAACTATTTACGTTTCTGGCCATAACTTGAAAAGTTTTCAATATATCGACTTGATTTCTTTTGCGTTGGCTAGCTAACCGTATTGGCTTTAACTAAAAATTTTTTTTTAATGGATAGTGGAAGAAAATTTTTTTTATCATTTTTAAAAAAAAAGCAAAGGGGGTAGTCCATTGTTTTTTTTGGCGAAAAATATTTTTTTTCCACTATCTTCAAAAACCTAAATTTGAATTAAAGCCAATGCGGTTCTCTATTCAACGCAGTAGAAATCAAGTCGATATCTAGAAAAGTAAGCAAGTTATGACCAAAAAGGTAAGTAGTTCTACTACTGCCTATTTCCGGCCACTTTTTAGTAGAACTATTTACGTTTTTGGCCATAACTTGAAAAGTTTTCAATATATCGACTTGATTTCTTTTGCGTTGGATAGCTAACCGTATTGGCCTTAACTACAAATTTTTTTTAATGGATAGCGGAAGAAATTTTTTTTTATCATTTTTTAAAAAAAAGCAAAGGGGGTAGTCCATTGTTTTTTGGCGAAAAATATTTTTTTTCCACTATCTTCAAAAACCTAAATTTGAATTAAAGCCAATGCGGTTCTCTATTCAACGCAGTAGAAATCAAGTCGATATCTGGAAAAGTAAGCAAGTTATGACCAAAAAGGTAAGTAGTTCTACTACTGCCTATTTCCGGCCACTTTTTAGTAGAACTATTTACGTTTTTGGCCATAACTTGAAAAGTTTTCAATATATCGACTTGATTTCTTTTGCGTTGGATAGCTAACCGTATTGGCCTTAACTACAAATTTTTTTTAATGGATAGTGGAAGAAATTTTTTTTTATCATTTTTTAAAAAAAAGCAAAGGGGGTAGTCCATTGTTTTTTTTGGCGAAAAATATTTTTTTTCCACAATCTTCAAAAACCTAAATTTGAATTAAAGCCAATGCGGTTCTCTATTCAACGCAGTAGAAATCAAGTCGATATCTGGAAAAGTAAGCAAGTTATGACCAAAAAGGTAAGTAGTTCTACTACTGCCTATTTCCGGCCACTTTTTAGTAGAACTATTTACGTTTTTGGCCATAACTTGAAAAGTTTTCAATATATCGACTTGATTTCTTTTGCGTTGGATAGCTAACCGTATTGGGCTTAACTAAAAATTTTTTTTTAATGGATAGTGGAAGAAATTTTTTTTTATCATTTTTTAAAAAAAGCAAAGGGGGTAGGTAGTCCATTGTTTTTTTTGGCGAAAAATATTTTTTTTCCACTATCTTCAAAAACCTAAATTTGAATTAAAGCCAATGCGGTTCTCTATTCAACGCAGTAGAAATCAAGTCGATATCTAGAAAAGTAAGCAAGTTATGACCAAAAAGGTAAGTAGTTCTACTACTGCCTATTTCCGGCCACTTTTTAGTAGAACTATTTACGTTTTTGGCCATAACTTGAAAAGTTTTCAATATATCGACTTGATTTCTTTTGCGTTGGATAGCTAACCGTATTGGCCTTAATACAAAATTTTTTTTAATGGATAGTGGAAGAAAATTTTTTTTTCATTTTTTAAAAAAAAGCAAAGAGGTAGTCCATTGTTTTTTTTGGCGAAAAATATTTTTTTTCCACTATCTTCAAAAAACCTAAATTTTAATTAAAGCCAATGCGGTTCTCTATTCAACGCAGTAGAAATCAAGTCGATATCTAGAAAAGTAAGCAAGTTATGACCAAAAAGGTAAGTAGTTCTACTACTGCCTATTTCCGGCCACTTTTTAGTAGAACTATTTACGTTTTTGGCCATAACTTGAAAAGTTTTCAATATATCGACTTGATTTCTTTTGCGTTGGATAGCTAACCGTATTGGCCTAAACTACAAATTTTTTTTAATGGATTGTGGAAGAAATTTTTTTTTATCATTTTTTAAAAAAAAGCAAATTGGGTAGTCCATTGTTTTTTTTGCGAAAAATATTTTTTTTCCACTATCTTCAAAAAACTAAATTTTGATTAAAGCCAATGCGGTTGTCTATTCAACGCAGTAGAAATCAAGTCGATATCTAGAAAAGTAAGCAAGTTATGACCAAAAAGGTAAGTAGTTATACTACTGCCTATTTCCGGCCACTTTTTAGTAGAACTATTTACGTTTTTGGCCATAACTTGAAAAGTTTTCAATATATCGACTTGATTTCTTTTGCGTTGGATAGCTAACCGTATTGGCCTTAACTACAAATTTTTTTTAATGGATAGTGGAAGAAAATTTTTTTTATCATTTTTTACAAAAAAGCAAAAGGGGGTAGTCCATTGTTTTTTTTGGCGAAAAATATTTTTTTTCCACTATCTTCAAAAACCTAAATTTGAATTAAAGCCAATGCGGTTCTCTATTCAACGCAGTAGAAATCAAGTCGATATCTAGAAAAGTAAACAAGTTATGACCAAAAAGGTAAGTAGTTCTACTACTGCCTATTCCGGCCAGTTTTTAGTAGAACTATTTACGTTTTTGGCCATAACTTGAAAAGTTTTCAATATATCGACTTGATTTCTTTTGCGTTGGATAGCTAACCGTATTGGCCTTAACTACAAATTTTTTTTTAATGGATAGTGGAAGAAAATTTTTTTTATCATTTTTTTAAAAAAAGCAAAGGGGGTAGTCCATTGTTTTTTTTGGCGAAAAATATTTTTTTTCCACTATCTTCAAAAACCTAAATTTTAATTAAAGCCAATGCGGTTCTCTATTCAACGCAGTAGAAATCAAGTCGATATCTGGAAAAGTAAGCAAGTTATGACCAAAAAGGTAAGTAGTTCTACTACTGCCTATTTCCGGCCACTTTTTAGTAGAACTATTTACGTTTTTGGCCATAACTTGAAAAGTTTTCAATATATCGACTTGATTTCTTTTGCGTTGGATAGCTAACCGTATTGGCCTTAACTACAAATTTTTTTTTAATGGATAGTGGAAGAAATTTTTTTTTATCATTTTTTAAAAAAAGCAAAGGAGGTAGTCCATTGTTTTTTTTGGCGAAAAATATTTTTTTTCCACTATCTTCAAAAACCTAAATTTTAATTAAAGCCAATGCGGTTCTCTATTCAACGCAGTAGAAATCAAGTCGATATCTGGAAAAGTAAGCAAGTTATGACCAAAAAGGTAAGTAGTTCTACTACTGCCTATTTCCGGCCACTTTTTAGTAGAACTATTTACGTTTTTGGCCATAACTTGAAAAGTTTTCAATATATCGACTTGATTTCTTTTGCGTTGGATAGCTAACCGTATTGGCCTTAACTACAAATTTTGTTTTAATGGATAGTGGAAGAAATTTTTTTTTATCATTTTTTAAAAAAAAGCAAAGGGGGTAGTCCATTGTTTTTTTTGGCGAAAAATATTTTTTTTCCACTATCTTCAAAAACCTAAATTTTAATTAAAGCCAATGCGGTTCTCTATTCAACGCAGTAGAAATCAAGTCGATATCTGGAAAAGTAAGCAAGTTATGACCAAAAAGGTAAGTAGTTCTACTACTGCCTATTTCCGGCCACTTTTTAGTAGAACTATTTACGTTTTTGGCCATAACTTGAAAAGTTTTCAATATATCGACTTGATTTCTTTTGCGTTGGATAGCTAACCGTATTGGCCTTAACTACAAATTTTGTTTTAATGGATAGTGGAAGAAATTTTTTTTTATCATTTTTTAAAAAAAAGCAAAGGGGGTAGTCCATTGTTTTTTTTGGCGAAAAATATTTTTTTTCCACTATCTTCAAAAACCTAAATTTGAATTAAAGCGAATGCGGTTTTCTATTCAACGCAGTAGAAATCAAGTCGATATCTGGAAAAGTAAGCAAGTTATGACCAAAAAGGTAAGTAGTTCTACTACTGCCTATTTCCGGCCACTTTTTAGTAGAACTATTTACGTTTTTGGCCATAACTTGAAAAGTTTTCAATATATCGACTTGATTTCTTTTGCGTTGGATAGCTAACCGTATTGGCCTTAACTACAAATTTTTTTTTAATGGATAGTGGAAGAAATTTTTTTTTATCATTTTTTAAAAAAAGCAAAGGAGGTAGTCCATTGTTTTTTTTGGCGAAAAATATTTTTTTTCCACTATCTTCAAAAAACCAAATTTGAATTAAAGCCAATGCGGTTCTCTATTCAACGCAGTAGAAATCAAGTCGATATCTGGAAAAGTAAGCAAGTTATGACCAAAAAGGTAAGTAGTTCTACTACTGCCTATTTCCGGCCACTTTTTAGTAGAACTATTTACGTTTTTGGCCATAACTTGAAAAGTTTTCAATATATCGACTTGATTTCTTTTGCGTTGGATAGCTAACCGTATTGGCCTTAATACAAAATTTTTTTTAATGGATAGTGGAAGAAAATTTTTTTTTCATTTTTTAAAAAAAAGCAAAGAGGTAGTCCATTGTTTTTTTTGGCGAAAAATATTTTTTTTCCACTATCTTCAAAAACCTAAATTTTAATTAAAGCCAATGCGGTTCTCTATTCAACGCAGTAGAAATCAAGTCGATATCTGGAAAAGTAAGCAAGTTATGACCAAAAAGGTAAGTAGTTCTACTACTGCCTATTTCCGGCCACTTTTTAGTAGAACTATTTACGTTTTTGGCCATAACTTGAAAAGTTTTCAATATATCGACTTGATTTCTTTTGCGTTGGATAGCTAACCGTATTGGCCTTAACTACAAATTTTGTTTTAATGGATAGTGGAAGAAATTTTTTTTTATCATTTTTTAAAAAAAAGCAAAGGGGGTAGTCCATTGTTTTTTTTGGCGAAAAATATTTTTTTTCCACTATCTTCAAAAACCTAAATTTGAATTAAAGCGAATGCGGTTTTCTATTCAACGCAGTAGAAATCAAGTCGATATCTAGAAAAGTAAGCAAGTTATGACCAAAAAAGTAAGTAGTTCTACTACTGCCTATTTCCGGCCACTTTTTAGTAGAACTATTTACGTTTTTGGCCATAACTTGAAAAGTTTTCAATATATCGACTTGATTTCTTTTGCGTTGGATAGCTAACCGTATTGGCCTTAACTACAAATTTTTTTTTAATGGATAGTGGAAGAAATTTTTTTTTATCATTTTTTAAAAAAAGCAAAGGAGGTAGTCCATTGTTTTTTTTGGCGAAAAATATTTTTTTTCCACTATCTTCAAAAAACCAAATTTGAATTAAAGCCAATGCGGTTCTCTATTCAACGCAGTAGAAATCAAGTCGATATCTGGAAAAGTAAGCAAGTTATGACCAAAAAGGTAAGTAGTTCTACTACTGCCTATTTCCGGCCACTTTTTAGTAGAACTATTTACGTTTTTGGCCATAACTTGAAAAGTTTTCAATATATCGACTTGATTTCTTTTGCGTTGGATAGCTAACCGTATTGGCCTTAACTACAAATTTTTTTTAATGGATAGTGGAAGAAAATTTTTTTTATCATTTTTTAAAAAAAAGCAAAGGGGGTAGTCCATTGTTTTTTTTGGCGAAAAATATTTTTTTTCCACTATCTTCAAAAAACCAAATTTGAATTAAAGCCAATGCGGTTCTCTATTCAACGCAGTAGAAATCAAGTCGATATCTAGAAAAGTAAGCAAGTTATGACCAAAAAGGTAAGTAGTTATACTACTGCCTATTTCCGGCCACTTTTTAGTAGAACTATTTACGTTTTTGGCCATAACTTGAAAAGTTTTCAATATATCGACTTGATTTCTTTTGCATTGGATAGCTAACCGTATTGGCCTTAATACAAATTTTTTTTTAATGGATAGTGGAAGAAAATTTTTTTTATCATTTTTTAAAAAAAAGCAAAGGGGGTAGTCCATTGTTTTTTTTGGCGAAAAATATTTTTTTTCCACTATCTTCAAAAAACCAAATTTGAATTAAAGCCAATGCGGTTCTCTATTCAACGCAGTAGAAATCAAGTCGATATCTAGAAAAGTAAGCAAGTTATGACCAAAAAGGTAAGTAGTTATACTACTGCCTATTTCCGGCCACTTTTTAGTAGAACTATTTACGTTTTTGGCCATAACTTGAAAAGTTTTCAATATATCGACTTGATTTCTTTTGCGTTGGATAGCTAACCGTATTGGCCTTAACTACAAATTTTTTTTTAATGGATAGTGGAAGAAAATTTTTTTTATCATTTTTTACAAAAAAGCAAAAGGGGGTAGTCCATTGTTTTTTTTGGCGAAAAACATTTTTTTTCCACTATCTTCAAAAACCTAAATTTGAATTAAAGCCAATGCGGTTCTCTATTCAACGCAGTAGAAATCAAGTCGATATCTAGAAAAGTAAACAAGTTATGACCAAAAAGGTAAGTAGTTCTACTACTGCCTATTCCGGCCAGTTTTTAGTAGAACTATTTACGTTTTTGGCCATAACTTGAAAAGTTTTCAATATATCGACTTGATTTCTTTTGCGTTGGATAGCTAACCGTATTGGCCTTAACTACAAATTTTTTTTAATGGATAGTGGAAGAAAATTTTTTTTATCATTTTTTACAAAAAAGCAAAAGGGGGTAGTCCATTGTTTTTTTTGGCGAAAAATATTTTTTTTCCACTATCTTCAAAAACCTAAATTTGAATTAAAGCCAATGCGGTTCTCTATTCAACGCAGTAGAAATCAAGTCGATATCTAGAAAAGTAAACAAGTTATGACCAAAAAGGTAAGTAGTTCTACTACTGCCTATTCCGGCCAGTTTTTAGTAGAACTATTTACGTTTTTGGCCATAACTTGAAAAGTTTTCAATATATCGACTTGATTTCTTTTGCGTTGGATAGCTAACCGTATTGGCCTTAACTACAAATTTTTTTTTAATGGATAGTGGAAGAAAATTTTTTTTATCATTTTTTTAAAAAAAGCAAAGGGGGTAGTCCATTGTTTTTTTTGGCGAAAAATATTTTTTTTCCACTATCTTCAAAAACCTAAATTTTAATTAAAGCCAATGCGGTTCTCTATTCAACGCAGTAGAAATCAAGTCGATATCTGGAAAAGTAAGCAAGTTATGACCAAAAAGGTAAGTAGTTCTACTACTGCCTATTTCCGGCCACTTTTTAGTAGAACTATTTACGTTTTTGGCCATAACTTGAAAAGTTTTCAATATATCGACTTGATTTCTTTTGCGTTGGATAGCTAACCGTATTGGCCTTAACTACAAATTTTGTTTTAATGGATAGTGGAAGAAATTTTTTTTTATCATTTTTTAAAAAAAAGCAAAGGGGGTAGTCCATTGTTTTTTTTGGCGAAAAATATTTTTTTTCCACTATCTTCAAAAACCTAAATTTGAATTAAAGCGAATGCGGTTTTCTATTCAACGCAGTAGAAATCAAGTCGATATCTAGAAAAGTAAGCAAGTTATGACCAAAAAAGTAAGTAGTTCTACTACTGCCTATTTCCGGCCACTTTTTAGTAGAACTATTTACGTTTTTGGCCATAACTTGAAAAGTTTTCAATATATCGACTTGATTTCTTTTGCGTTGGATAGCTAACCGTATTGGCCTTAACTACAAATTTTTTTTTAATGGATAGTGGAAGAAATTTTTTTTTATCATTTTTTAAAAAAAGCAAAGGAGGTAGTCCATTGTTTTTTTTGGCGAAAAATATTTTTTTTCCACTATCTTCAAAAAACCAAATTTGAATTAAAGCCAATGCGGTTCTCTATTCAACGCAGTAGAAATCAAGTCGATATCTGGAAAAGTAAGCAAGTTATGACCAAAAAGGTAAGTAGTTCTACTACTGCCTATTTCCGGCCACTTTTTAGTAGAACTATTTACGTTTTTGGCCATAACTTGAAAAGTTTTCAATATATCGACTTGATTTCTTTTGCGTTGGATAGCTAACCGTATTGGCCTTAACTACAAATTTTTTTTAATGGATAGTGGAAGAAAATTTTTTTTATCATTTTTTAAAAAAAGCAAAGGGGGTAGTCCATTGTTTTTTTTGGCGAAAAATATTTTTTTTCCACTATCTTCAAAAACCTAAATTTGAATTAAAGCGAATGCGGTTTTCTATTCAACGCAGTAGAAATCAAGTCGATATCTAGAAAAGTAAGCAAGTTATGACCAAAAAGGTAAGTAGTTCTACTACTGCCTATTTCCGGCCACTTTTTAGTAGAACTATTTACGTTTTTGGCCATAACTTGAAAAGTTTTCAATATATCGACTTGATTTCTTTTGCGTTGGATAGCTAACCGTATTGGCCTTAACTACAAATTTTTTTTAATGGATAGTGGAAGAAAATTTTTTTTATCATTTTTTAAAAAAAGCAAAGGGGGTAGTCCATTGTTTTTTTTGGCGAAAAATATTTTTTTTCCACTATCTTCAAAAACCTAAATTTGAATTAAAGCGAATGCGGTTTTCTATTCAACGCAGTAGAAATCAAGTCGATATCTAGAAAAGTAAGCAAGTTATGACCAAAAAGGTAAGTAGTTCTACTACTGCCTATTTCCGGCCACTTTTTAGTAGAACTATTTACGTTTTTGGCCATAACTTGAAAAGTTTTCAATATATCGACTTGATTTCTTTTGCGTTGGATAGCTAACCGTATTGGCCTTAACTACAAATTTTTTTTAATGGATAGTGGAAGAAAATTTTTTTTATCATTTTTTAAAAAAAGCAAAGGGGGTAGTCCATTGTTTTTTTTGGCGAAAAATATTTTTTTTCCACTATCTTCAAAAACCTAAATTTGAATTAAAGCGAATGCGGTTTTCTATTCAACGCAGTAGAAATCAAGTCGATATCTAGAAAAGTAAGCAAGTTATGACCAAAAAGGTAAGTAGTTCTACTACTGCCTATTTCCGGCCACTTTTTAGTAGAACTATTTACGTTTTTGGCCATAACTTGAAAAGTTTTCAATATATCGACTTGATTTCTTTTGCGTTGGATAGCTAACCGTATTGGCCTTAACTACAAATTTTTTTTAATGGATAGTGGAAGAAAATTTTTTTTATCATTTTTTAAAAAAAGCAAAGGGGGTAGTCCATTGTTTTTTTTGGCGAAAAATATTTTTTTTCCACTATCTTCAAAAACCTAAATTTGAATTAAAGCGAATGCGGTTTTCTATTCAACGCAGTAGAAATCAAGTCGATATCTAGAAAAGTAAGCAAGTTATGACCAAAAAGGTAAGTAGTTCTACTACTGCCTATTTCCGGCCACTTTTTAGTAGAACTATTTACGTTTTTGGCCATAACTTGAAAAGTTTTCAATATATCGACTTGATTTCTTTTGCGTTGGATAGCTAACCGTATTGGCCTTAACTACAAATTTTTTTTAATGGATAGTGGAAGAAAATTTTTTTTATCATTTTTTAAAAAAAAGCAAAGGGGGTAGTCCATTGTTTTTTTTGGCGAAAAATATTTTTTTTCCACTATCTTCAAAAAACCAAATTTGAATTAAAGCCAATGCGGTTCTCTATTCAACGCAGTAGAAATCAAGTCGATATCTAGAAAAGTAAGCAAGTTATGAACAAAAAGGTAAGTAGTTATACTACTGCCTATTTCCGGCCACTTTTTAGTAGAACTATTTACGTTTTTGGCCATAACTTGAAAAGTTTTCAATATATCGACTTGATTTCTTTTGCATTGGATAGCTAACCGTATTGGCCTTAATACAAATTTTTTTTTAATGGATAGTGGAAGAAAATTTTTTTTATCATTTTTTAAAAAAAAGCAAAGGGGGTAGTCCATTGTTTTTTTTGGCGAAAAATATTTTTTTTCCACTATCTTCAAAAACCTAAATTTTAATTAAAGCCAATGCGGTTCTCTATTCAACGCAGTAGAAATCAAGTCGATATCTAGAAAAGTAAACAAGTTATGACCAAAAAGGTAAGTAGTTCTACTACTGCCTATTCCGGCCAGTTTTTAGTAGAACTATTTACGTTTTTGGCCATAACTTGAAAAGTTTTCAATATATCGACTTGATTTCTTTTGCGTTGGATAGCTAACCGTATTGGCCTTAACTACAAATTTTTTTTAATGGATAGTGGAAGAAAATTTTTTTTATCATTTTTTACAAAAAAGCAAAAGGGGGTAGTCCATTGTTTTTTTTGGCGAAAAACATTTTTTTTCCACTATCTTCAAAAACCTAAATTTGAATTAAAGCCAATGCGGTTCTCTATTCAACGCAGTAGAAATCAAGTCGATATCTAGAAAAGTAAACAAGTTATGACCAAAAAGGTAAGTAGTTCTACTACTGCCTATTCCGGCCAGTTTTTAGTAGAACTATTTACGTTTTTGGCCATAACTTGAAAAGTTTTCAATATATCGACTTGATTTCTTTTGCGTTGGATAGCTAACCGTATTGGCCTTAACTACAAATTTTTTTTAATGGATAGTGGAAGAAAATTTTTTTTATCATTTTTTACAAAAAAGCAAAAGGGGGTAGTCCATTGTTTTTTTTGGCGAAAAATATTTTTTTTCCACTATCTTCAAAAACCTAAATTTGAATTAAAGCCAATGCGGTTCTCTATTCAACGCAGTAGAAATCAAGTCGATATCTAGAAAAGTAAACAAGTTATGACCAAAAAGGTAAGTAGTTCTACTACTGCCTATTCCGGCCAGTTTTTAGTAGAACTATTTACGTTTTTGGCCATAACTTGAAAAGTTTTCAATATATCGACTTGATTTCTTTTGCGTTGGATAGCTAACCGTATTGGCCTTAACTACAAATTTTTTTTTAATGGATAGTGGAAGAAAATTTTTTTTATCATTTTTTTAAAAAAAGCAAAGGGGGTAGTCCATTGTTTTTTTTGGCGAAAAATATTTTTTTTCCACTATCTTCAAAAACCTAAATTTTAATTAAAGCCAATGCGGTTCTCTATTCAACGCAGTAGAAATCAAGTCGATATCTGGAAAAGTAAGCAAGTTATGACCAAAAAGGTAAGTAGTTCTACTACTGCCTATTTCCGGCCACTTTTTAGTAGAACTATTTACGTTTTTGGCCATAACTTGAAAAGTTTTCAATATATCGACTTGATTTCTTTTGCGTTGGATAGCTAACCGTATTGGCCTTAACTACAAATTTTGTTTTAATGGATAGTGGAAGAAATTTTTTTTTATCATTTTTTAAAAAAAAGCAAAGGGGGTAGTCCATTGTTTTTTTGGCGAAAAATATTTTTTTTCCACTATCTTCAAAAACCTAAATTTGAATTAAAGCGAATGCGGTTTTCTATTCAACGCAGTAGAAATCAAGTCGATATCTAGAAAAGTAAGCAAGTTATGACCAAAAAAGTAAGTAGTTCTACTACTGCCTATTTCCGGCCACTTTTTAGTAGAACTATTTACGTTTTTGGCCATAACTTGAAAAGTTTTCAATATATCGACTTGATTTCTTTTGCGTTGGATAGCTAACCGTATTGGCCTTAACTACAAATTTTTTTTTAATGGATAGTGGAAGAAATTTTTTTTTATCATTTTTTAAAAAAAAGCAAAAGAGGTAGTCCATTGTTTTTTTTGGCGAAAAATATTTTTTTTCCACTATCTTCAAAAAACTAAATTTGAATTAAAGCCAATGCGGTTCTCTATTCAACGCAGTAGAAATCAAGTCGATATCTAGAAAAGTAAGCAAGTTATGACCAAAAAGGTAAGTAGTTATACTACTGCCTATTTCCGGCCACTTTTTAGTAGAACTATTTACGTTTTTGGCCATAACTTGAAAAGTTTTCAATATATCGACTTGATTTCTTTTGCGTTGGATAGCTAACCGTATTGGCCTTAACTACAAATTTTTTTTAATGGATAGTGGAAGAAAATTTTTTTATCATTTTTTAAAAAAAGCAAAGGGGGTAGTCCATTGTTTTTTTTGGCGAAAAATATTTTTTTTCCACTATCTTCAAAAACCTAAATTTGAATTAAAGCGAATGCGGTTTTCTATTCAACGCAGTAGAAATCAAGTCGATATCTAGAAAAGTAAGCAAGTTATGACCAAAAAGGTAAGTAGTTCTACTACTGCCTATTTCCGGCCACTTTTTAGTAGAACTATTTACGTTTTTGGCCATAACTTGAAAAGTTTTCAATATATCGACTTGATTTCTTTTGCGTTGGATAGCTAACCGTATTGGCCTTAACTACAAATTTTTTTTAATGGATAGTGGAAGAAAATTTTTTTTATCATTTTTTAAAAAAAAGCAAAGGGGGTAGTCCATTGTTTTTTTTGGCGAAAAATATTTTTTTTCCACTATCTTCAAAAAACCAAATTTGAATTAAAGCCAATGCGGTTCTCTATTCAACGCAGTAGAAATCAAGTCGATATCTAGAAAAGTAAGCAAGTTATGACCAAAAAGGTAAGTAGTTATACTACTGCCTATTTCCGGCCACTTTTTAGTAGAACTATTTACGTTTTTGGCCATAACTTGAAAAGTTTTCAATATATCGACTTGATTTCTTTTGCGTTGGATAGCTAACCGTATTGGCCTTAACTACAAATTTTTTTTAATGGATAGTGGAAGAAAATTTTTTTATCATTTTTTAAAAAAAGCAAAGGGGGTAGTCCATTGTTTTTTTTGGCGAAAAATATTTTTTTTCCACTATCTTCAAAAACCTAAATTTGAATTAAAGCGAATGCGGTTTTCTATTCAACGCAGTAGAAATCAAGTCGATATCTAGAAAAGTAAGCAAGTTATGACCAAAAAGGTAAGTAGTTCTACTACTGCCTATTTCCGGCCACTTTTTAGTAGAACTATTTACGTTTTTGGCCATAACTTGAAAAGTTTTCAATATATCGACTTGATTTCTTTTGCGTTGGATAGCTAACCGTATTGGCCTTAACTACAAATTTTTTTTAATGGATAGTGGAAGAAAATTTTTTTTATCATTTTTTAAAAAAAAGCAAAGGGGGTAGTCCATTGTTTTTTTTGGCGAAAAATATTTTTTTTCCACTATCTTCAAAAAACCAAATTTGAATTAAAGCCAATGCGGTTCTCTATTCAACGCAGTAGAAATCAAGTCGATATCTAGAAAAGTAAGCAAGTTATGACCAAAAAGGTAAGTAGTTATACTACTGCCTATTTCCGGCCACTTTTTAGTAGAACTATTTACGTTTTTGGCCATAACTTGAAAAGTTTTCAATATATCGACTTGATTTCTTTTGCATTGGATAGCTAACCGTATTGGCCTTAATACAAATTTTTTTTTAATGGATAGTGGAAGAAAATTTTTTTTATCATTTTTAAAAAAAAAGCAAAGGGGGTAGTCCATTGTTTTTTTTGGCGAAAAATATTTTTTTTCCACTATCTTCAAAAAACCAAATTTGAATTAAAGCCAATACGGTTCTCTATTCAACGCAGTAGAAATCAAGTCGATATCTAGAAAAGTAAGCAAGTTATGACCAAAAAGGTAAGTAGTTCTACTACTGCCTATTTCCGGCCACTTTTTAGTAGAACTATTTACGTTTTTGGCCATAACTTGAAAAGTTTTCAATATATCGACTTGATTTCTTTTGCGTTGGATAGCTAACCGTATTGGCCTTAACTACAAATTTTTTTTTAATGGATAGTGGAAGAAAATTTTTTTTATCATTTTTTAAAAAAAAGCAAAGGGGGTAGTCCATTGTTTTTTTTGGCGAAAAATATTTTTTTTCCACTATCTTCAAAAAACCAAATTTGAATTAAAGCCAATGCGGTTTTCTATTCAACGCAGTAGAAATCAAGTCGATATCTAGAAAAGTAAGCAAGTTATGACCAAAAAGGTAAGTAGTTCTACTACTGCCTATTTCCGGCCACTTTTTAGTAGAACTATTTACGTTTTTGGCCATAACTTGAAAAGTTTTCAATATATCGACTTGATTTCTTTTGCGTTGGATAGCTAACCGTATTGGCCTTAACTACAAATTTTTTTTAATGGATAGTGGAAGAAAATTTTTTTTATCATTTTTTAAAAAAAGCAAAGGGGGAAGTCCATTGTTTTTTTTGGCGAAAAATATTTTTTTTCCACTATCTTCAAAAAACCAAATTTGAATTATAGCCAATGCGGTTCTCTATTCAACGCAGTAGAAATCAAGTCGATATCTAGAAAAGTAAGCAAGTTAAGACCAAAAAGGTAAGTAGTTCTACTACTGCCTATTTCCGGCCACTTTTTAGTAGAACTATTTACGTTTTTGGCCATAACTTGAAAAGTTTTCAATATATCGACTTGATTTCTTTTGCGTTGGATAGCTAACCGTATTGGCCTTAATACAAATTTTTTTTTAATGGATAGTGGAAGAAAATTTTTTTTATCATTTTTTTAAAAAAAGCAAAGTGGGTAGTCCATTGTTTTTTTTGGCGAAAAATATTTTTTTTCCACTATCTTCAAAAAACCAAATTTGAATTATAGCCAATGCGGTTCTCTATTCAACGCAGTAGAAATCAAGTCGATATCTAGAAAAGTAAGCAAGTTAAGACCAAAAAGGTAAGTAGTTCTACTACTGCCTATTTCCGGCCACTTTTTAGTAGAACTATTTACGTTTTTGGCCATAACTTGAAAAGTTTTCAATATATCGACTTGATTTCTTTTGCATTGGATAGCTAACCGTATTGGCCTTAACACAAATTTTTTTTTAATGGATAGTGGAAGAAAATTTTTTTTATCATTTTTTTAAAAAAACAAAGGGGGTAGTCCATTGTTTGTTTTTGGCGAAAAATATTTTTTTTCCACTATCTTCAAAAAACCAAATTTGAATTAAAGCCAATGCGGTTCTCTATTCAACGCAGTAGAAATCAGGTCAATATCTAGAAAAGTAAGCAAGTTATGACCAAAAAGGTAAGTAGTTCTACTACTGCCTATTTCCGGCCACTTTTTAGTAGAACTATTTACGTTTATGGCCATAACTTGAAAAGTTTTCAATATATCGACTTGATTTCTTTTGCGTTGGATAGCTAACCGTATTGGCCTTAACTACAAATTTTTTTTTAATGGATAGTGGAAGAAAATTTTTTTTATCATTTTTTAAAAAAAAGCAAAGGGGGTAGTCCATTGTTTTTTTTGGCGAAAAATATTTTTTTTCCACTATCTTCAAAAATACAAATTTGAATTAAAGCCAATCCGGTTCTCTATTCAACGCAGTAGAAATCAGGTCAATATCTAGAAAAGTAAGCAAGTTATGACCAAAAAGGTAAGTAGTTCTACTACTGCCTATTTCCGGCCACTTTTTAGTAGAACTATTTACGTTTTTGGCCATAACTTGAAAAGTTTTCAATATATCGACTTGATTTCTTTTGCATTGGATAGCTAACCGTATTGGCCTTAATACAATTTTTTTTTTAATGGATAGTGGAAGAAAATTTTTTTATCATTTTTTAAAAAAAGCAAAGGGGGTAGTCCATTGTTTTTTTTGGCGAAAAATATTTTTTTTCCACTATCTTCAAAAAACCAAATTTGAATTATAGCCAATGCGGTTCTCTATTCAACGCAGTAGAAATCAAGTCGATATCTAGAAAAGTAAGCAAGTTATGACCAAAAAGGTAAGTAGTTCTACTACTGCCTATTTCCGGCCACTTTTTAGTAGAACTATTTACGTTTTTGGCCATAACTTGAAAAGTTTTCAATATATCGACTTGATTTCTTTTGCGTTGGATAGCTAACCGTATTGGCCTTAACTACAAATTTTTTTTTAATGGATAGTGGAAGAAATTTTTTTTTATCATTTTTTAAAAAAAGCAAAGGAGGTAGTCCATTGTTTTTTTTGGCGAAAAATATTTTTTTTCCACTATCTTCAAAAAACCTAAATTTGAATTAAAGCCAATGCGGTTCTCTATTCAACGCAGTAGAAATCAAGTCGATATCTAGAAAAGTAAGCAAGTTATGACCAAAAAGGTAAGTAGTTCTACTACTGCCTATTTGAGCCACTTTTTAGTAGAACTATTTACGTTTTTGGCCATAATTTGAAAAGTTTTCAATATATCGACTTGATTTCTTTTGCGTTGGATAGCTAACCGTATTGGCCTTAACTAAAAATTTTTTTTTAATGGATAGTGGAAGAAATTTTTTTTTATCATTTTTTAAAAAAAATCAAAGGGGGTAGTCCATTGTTTTTTTTGGCGAAAAATATTTTTTTTCCACTATCTTCAAAAACCTAAATTTGAATTAAAGCCAATGCGGTTCTCTATTCAACGCAGTAGAAATCAAGTCGATATCTAGAAAAGTAAGCAAGTTATGACCAAAAAGGTAAGTAGTTCTACTACTGCCTATTTGAGCCACTTTTTAGTAGAACTATTTACGTTTTTGGCCATAATTTGAAAAGTTTTCAATATATCGACTTGATTTCTTTTGCGTTGGATAGCTAACCGTATTGGCCTTAACTACAAATTTTTTTTTAATGGATAGTGGAAGAAATTTTTTTTTATCATTTTTTAAAAAAAGCAAAGGAGGTAGTCCATTGTTTTTTTTGGCGAAAAATATTTTTTTTCCACTATCTTCAAAAAACTAAATTTGAATTAAAGCCAATGCGGTTCTCTATTCAACGCAGTAGAAATCAAGTCGATATCTGGAAAAGTAAGCAAGTTATGACCAAAAAGGTAAGTAGTTCTACTACTGCCTATTCCGGCCAGTTTTAGTAGAACTATTTACGTTTTTGGCCATAACTTGAAAAGTTTTCAATATATCGACTTGATTTCTTTTGCGTTGGATAGCTAACCGTATTGGCCTTAACTACAAATTTTTTTTTAATGGATAGTGGAAGAAATTTTTTTTTATCATTTTTTAAAAAAAGCAAAGGAGGTAGTCCATTGTTTTTTTTGGCGAAAAATATTTTTTTTCCACTATCTTCAAAAAACCTAAATTTGAATTAAAGCCAATGCGGTTCTCTATTCAACGCAGTAGAAATCAAGTCGATATCTAGAAAAGTAAGCAAGTTATGACCAAAAAGGTAAGTAGTTCTACTACTGCCTATTTGAGCCACTTTTTAGTAGAACTATTTACGTTTTTGGCCATAATTTCAAAAGTTTTCAATATATCGACTTGATTTCTTTTGCGTTGGATAGCTAACCGTATTGGCCTTAACTAAAAATTTTTTTTTAATGGATAGTGGAAGAAATTTTTTTTTATCATTTTTTAAAAAAAATCAAAGGGGGTAGTCCATTGTTTTTTTTGGCGAAAAATATTTTTTTTCCACTATCTTCAAAAACCTAAATTTGAATTAAAGCCAATGCGGTTCTCTATTCAACGCAGTAGAAATCAAGTCGATATCTAGAAAAGTAAGCAAGTTATGACCAAAAAGGTAAGTAGTTCTACTACTGCCTATTTCCGGCCACTTTTTAGTAGAACTATTTACGTTTTTGGCCATAACTTGAAAAGTTTTCAATATATCGACTTGATTTCTTTTGCGTTGGATAGCTAACCGTATTGGCCTTAACTACAAATTTTGTTTTAATGGATAGTGGAATAAATTTTTTTTTATCATTTTTTAAAAAAAAGCAAAGGGGGTAGTCCATTGTTTTTTTTGGCGAAAAATATTTTTTTTCCACTATCTTCAAAAACCTAAATTTGAATTAAAGCGAATGCGGTTTTCTATTCAACGCAGTAGAAATCAAGTCGATATCTAGAAAAGTAAGCAAGTTATGACCAAAAAAGTAAGTAGTTCTACTACTGCCTATTTCCGGCCACTTTTTAGTAGAACTATTTACGTTTTTGGCCATAACTTGAAAAGTTTTCAATATATCGACTTGATTTCTTTTGCGTTGGATAGCTAACCGTATTGGCCTTAACTACAAATTTTTTTTTAATGGATAGTGGAAGAAATTTTTTTTTATCATTTTTTAAAAAAAAGCAAAAGAGGTAGTCCATTGTTTTTTTTGGCGAAAAATATTTTTTTTCCACTATCTTCAAAAAACCAAATTTGAATTAAAGCCAATGCGGTTCTCTATTCAACGCAGTAGAAATCAAGTCGATATCTGGAAAAGTAAGCAAGTTATGACCAAAAAGGTAAGTAGTTCTACTACTGCCTATTTCCGGCCACTTTTTAGTAGAACTATTTACGTTTTTGGCCATAACTTGAAAAGTTTTCAATATATCGACTTGATTTCTTTTGCGTTGGATAGCTAACCGTATTGGCCTTAACTGAAAATTTTTTTTTAATGGATAGTGGAAGAAATTTTTTTTTATCATTTTTTAAAAAAAAGCAAAAGAGGTAGTCCATTGTTTTTTTTGGCGAAAAATATTTTTTTTCCACTATCTTCAAAAAACTAAATTTGAATTAAAGCCAATGCGGTTCTCTATTCAACGCAGTAGAAATCAAGTCGATATCTAGAAAAGTAAGCAAGTTATGACCAAAAAGGTAAGTAGTTATACTACTGCCTATTTCCGGCCACTTTTTAGTAGAACTATTTACGTTTTTGGCCATAACTTGAAAAGTTTTCAATATATCGACTTGATTTCTTTTGCGTTGGATAGCTAACCGTATTGGCCTTAACTACAAATTTTTTTTAATGGATAGTGGAAGAAAATTTTTTTTATCATTTTTTAAAAAAAAGCAAAGGGGGTAGTCCATTGTTTTTTTTGGCGAAAAATATTTTTTTTCCACTATCTTCAAAAAACCAAATTTGAATTAAAGCCAATGCGGTTCTCTATTCAACGCAGTAGAAATCAAGTCGATATCTAGAAAAGTAAGCAAGTTATGACCAAAAAGGTAAGTAGTTATACTACTGCCTATTTCCGGCCACTTTTTAGTAGAACTATTTACGTTTTTGGCCATAACTTGAAAAGTTTTCAATATATCGACTTGATTTCTTTTGCATTGGATAGCTAACCGTATTGGCCTTAACTACAAATTTTTTTTTAATGGATAGTGGAAGAAAATTTTTTTTATCATTTTTTAAAAAAAAGCAAAGGGGGTAGTCCATTGTTTTTTTTGGCGAAAAATATTTTTTTTCCACTATCTTCAAAAAACCAAATTTGAATTAAAGCCAATACGGTTCTCTATTCAACGCAGTAGAAATCAAGTCGATATCTAGAAAAGTAAGCAAGTTATGACCAAAAAGGTAAGTAGTTCTACTACTGCCTATTTCCGGCCACTTTTTAGTAGAACTATTTACGTTTTTGGCCATAACTTGAAAAGTTTTCAATATATCGACTTGATTTCTTTTGCGTTGGATAGCTAACCGTATTGGCCTTAACTACAAATTTTTTTTTAATGGATAGTGGAAGAAAATTTTTTTTATCATTTTTTAAAAAAAAGCAAAGGGGGTAGTCCATTGTTTTTTTTGGCGAAAAATATTTTTTTTCCACTATCTTCAAAAAACCAAATTTGAATTAAAGCCAATGCGGTTTTCTATTCAACGCAGTAGAAATCAAGTCGATATCTAGAAAAGTAAGCAAGTTATGACCAAAAAGGTAAGTAGTTCTACTACTGCCTATTTCCGGCCACTTTTTAGTAGAACTATTTACGTTTTTGGCCATAACTTGAAAAGTTTTCAATATATCGACTTGATTTCTTTTGCGTTGGATAGCTAACCGTATTGGCCTTAACTACAAATTTTTTTTAATGGATAGTGGAAGAAATTTTTTTTTATCATTTTTTAAAAAAAAGCAAAGGGGGTAGTCCATTGTTTGTTTTTGGCGAAAAATATTTTTTTTCCACTATCTTCAAAAAACTAAATTTGAATTAAAGCCAATGCGGTTCTCTATTCAACGCAGTAGAAATCAAGTCGATATCTAGAAAAGTAAGCAAGTTATGACCAAAAAGGTAAGTAGTTCTACTACTGCCTATTTCCGGCCACTTTTTAGTAGAACTATTTACGTTTTTGGCCATAACTTGAAAAGTTTTCAATATATCGACTTGATTTCTTTTGCGTTGGATAGCTAACCGTATTGGCCTTAACTACAAATTTTTTTTTAATGGATAGTGGAAGAAATTTTTTTTTATCATTTTTTAAAAAAAAGCAAAGGGGGTAGTCCATTGTTTTTTTTGGCGAAAAATATTTTTTTTCCACTATCTTCAAAAACCTAAATTTGAATTAAAGCCAATGCGGTTTTCTATTCAACGCAGTAGAAATCAAGTCGATATCTAGAAAAGTAAGCAAGTTATGACCAAAAAGGTAAGTAGTTCTACTACTGCCTATTTCCGGCCACTTTTTAGTAGAACTATTTACGTTTTTGGCCATAACTTGAAAAGTTTTCAATATATCGACTTGATTTCTTTTGCATTGGATAGCTAACCGTATTGGCCTTAATACAATTTTTTTTTTTAATGGATAGTGGAAGAAAATTTTTTTATCATTTTTTAAAAAAAGCAAAGGGGGTAGTCCATTGTTTTTTTTGGCGAAAAATATTTTTTTTCCACTATCTTCAAAAAACCAAATTTGAATTATAGCCAATGCGGTTCTCTATTCAACGCAGTAGAAATCAAGTCGATATCTAGAAAAGTAAGCAAGTTATGACCAAAAAGGTAAGTAGTTCTACTACTGCCTATTTCCGGCCACTTTTTAGTAGAACTATTTACGTTTTTGGCCATAACTTGAAAAGTTTTCAATATATCGACTTGATTTCTTTTGCGTTGGATAGCTAACCGTATTGGCCTTAACTACAAATTTTTTTTTAATGGATAGTGGAATAAATTTTTTTTTATCATTTTTTAAAAAAAAGCAAAGGGGGTAGTCCATTGTTTTTTTTGGCGAAAAATATTTTTTTTCCACTATCTTCAAAAAACTAAATTTCAATTAAAGCCAATGCGGTTCTCTATTCAACGCAGTAGAAATCAAGTCGATATCTAGAAAAGTAAGCAAGTTATGACCAAAAAGGTAAGTAGTTCTACTACTGCCTATTTCCGGCCACTTTTTAGTAGAACTATTTACGTTTTTGGCCATAACTTGAAAAGTTTTCAATATATCGACTTGATTTCTTTTGCGTTGGATAGCTAACCGTATTGGCCTTAACTACAAATTTTTTTTTAATGGATAGTGGAATAAATTTTTTTTTATCATTTTTTAAAAAAAAGCAAAGGGGGTAGTCCATTGTTTTTTTTGGCGAAAAATATTTTTTTTCCACTATCTTCAAAAACCTAAATTTGAATTAAAGCCAATGCGGTTTTCTATTCAACGCAGTAGAAATCAAGTCGATATCTAGAAAAGTAAGCAAGTTATGACCAAAAAGGTAAGTAGTTCTACTACTGCCTATTCCGGCCAGTTTTTAGTAGAACTATTTACGTTTTTGGCCATAACTTGAAAAGTTTTCAATATATCGACTTGATTTCTTTTGCGTTGGATAGCTAACCGTATTGGCCTTAACTACAAATTTTTTTTTAATGGATAGTGGAATAAATTTTTTTTTATCATTTTTTAAAAAAAAGCAAAGGGGGTAGTCCATTGTTTTTTTTGGCGAAAAATATTTTTTTTCCACTATCTTCAAAAAACCAAATTTGAATTAAAGCCAATGCGGTTTTCTATTCAACGCAGTAGAAATCAAGTCGATATCTGGAAAAGTAAGCAAGTTATGACCAAAAAGGTAAGTAGTTCTACTACTGCCTATTTCCGGCCACTTTTTAGTAGAACTATTTACGTTTTTGGCCATAACTTGAAAAGTTTTCAATATATCGACTTGATTTCTTTTGCGTTGGATAGCTAACCGTATTGGCCTTAACGAAAAATTTTTTTTTAATGGATAGTGGAAGAAATTTTTTTTTATCATTTTTTAAAAAAAAGCAAAGGGGGTAGTCCATTGTTTTTTTTGGCGAAAAATATTTTTTTTCCACTATCTTCAAAAACCTAAATTTGAATTAAAGCCAATGCGGTTTTCTATTCAACGCAGTAGAAATCAAGTCGATATCTAGAAAAGTAAGCAAGTTATGACCAAAAAGGTAAGTAGTTCTACTACTGCCTATTTCCGGCCACTTTTTAGTAGAACTATTTACGTTTTTGGCCATAACTTGAAAAGTTTTCAATATATCGACTTGATTTATTTTGCGTTGGATAGCTAACCGTATTGGCCTTAACGAAAAATTTTTTTTTAATGGATAGTGGAAGAAATTTTTTTTTATCATTTTTTAAAAAAAAGCAAAGGGGGTAGTCCATTGTTTGTTTTTGGCGAAAAATATTTTTTTTCCACTATCTTCAAAAAACTAAATTTGAATTAAAGCCAATGCGGTTCTCTATTCAACGCAGTAGAAATCAAGTCGATATCTAGAAAAGTAAGCAAGTTAAGACCAAAAAGGTAAGTAGTTCTACTACTGCCTATTTCCGGCCACTTTTTAGTAGAACTATTTACGTTTTTGGCCATAACTTGAAAAGTTTTCAATATATCGACTTGATTTCTTTTGCATTGGATAGCTAACCGTATTGGCCTTAATACAAATTTTTTTTTAATGGATAGTGGAAGAAAATTTTTTTTATCATTTTTTAAAAAAAGCAAAGGGGGTAGTCCATTGTTTTTTTTGGCGAAAAATATTTTTTTTCCACTATCTTCAAAAAACCAAATTTGAATTATAGCCAATGCGGTTCTCTATTCAACGCAGTAGAAATCAAGTCGATATCTAGAAAAGTAAGCAAGTTATGACCAAAAAGGTAAGTAGTTCTACTACTGCCTATTTCCGGCCACTTTTTAGTAGAACTATTTACGTTTTTGGCCATAACTTGAAAAGTTTTCAATATATCGACTTGATTTCTTTTGCGTTGGATAGCTAACCGTATTGGCCTTAACTTCAAATTTTTTTTTAATGGATAGTGGAAGAAATTTTTTTTTATCATTTTTTACAAAAAAGCAAAGGGGGTAGTCCATTGTTTTTTTTGGCGAAAAATATTTTTTTTCCACTATCTTCAAAAAACCAAATTTGAATTAAAGCCAATGCGGTTCTCTATTCAACGCAGTAGAAATCAGGTCAATATCTATAAAAGTAAGCAAGTTATGACCAAAAAGGTAAGTAGTTCTACTACTGCCTATTTCCGGCCACTTTTTAGTAGAACTATTTACGTTTTTGGCCATAACTTGAAAAGTTTTCAATATATCGACTTGATTTCTTTTGCGTTGGATAGCTAACCGTATTGGCCTTAACTACAAATTTTTTTTAATGGATAGTGGAATAAATTTTTTTTTATCATTTTTTAAAAAAAAGCAAAGGGGGTAGTCCATTGTTTTTTTTGGCGAAAAATATTTTTTTTCCACTATCTTCAAAAAACCTAAATTTGAATTAAAGCCAATGCGGTTCTCTATTTAACGCAGTAGAAATCAAGTCGATATCTAGAAAAGTAAGCAAGTTATGACCAAAAAGGTAAGTAGTTCTACTACTGCCTATTTGAGCTACTTTTTAGTAGAACTATTTACGTTTTTGGCCATAACTTGAAAAGTTTTCAATATATCGACTTGATTTCTTTTGCGTTGGATAGCTAACCGTATTGGCCTTAACTACAAATTTTTTTTTAATAGATAGTGGAAGAAATTTTTTTTTATCATTTTTTAAAAAAAAGCAAAGGGGGTAGTCCATTGTTTTTTTTGGCGAAAAATATTTTTTTTCCACTATCTTCAAAAACCTAAATTTGAATTAAAGCCAATGCGGTTCTCTATTCAACGCAGTAGAAATCAAGTCGATATCTGGAAAAGTAAGCAAGTTATGACCAAAAAGGTAAGTAGTTCTACTACTGCCTATTTCCGGCCACTTTTTAGTAGAACTATTTACGTTTTTGGCCATAACTTGAAAAGTTTTCAATATATCGACTTGATTTCTTTTGCGTTGGATAGCTAACCGTATTGGCCTTAACTACAAATTTGTTTTTAATAGATAGTGGAAGAAATTTTTTTTTATCATTTTTTAAAAAAAAGCAAAGGGGGTAGTCCATTGTTTTTTTTGGCGAAAAATATTTTTTTTCCACTATCTTCAAAAACCTAAATTTGAATTAAAGCCAATGCGGTTCTCTATTCAACGCAGTAGAAATCAAGTCGATATCTGGAAAAGTAAGCAAGTTATGACCAAAAAGGTAAGTAGTTCTACTACTGCCTATTTCCGGCCACTTTTTAGTAGAACTATTTACGTTTTTGGCCATAACTTGAAAAGTTTTCAATATATCGACTTGATTTCTTTTGCGTTGGATAGCTAACCGTATTGGCCTTAACTAAAAATTTTTTTTTAATGGATAGTGGAAGAAATTTTTTTTTATCATTTTTTAAAAAAAAGCAAAGGGGGTAGTTCATTGTTTTTTTGGCGAAAAATATTTTTTTTCCACTATCTTCAAAAAACTAAATTTGAATTAAAGCCAATGCGGTTCTCTATTCAACGTAGTAGAAATCAAGTCGATATCTAGAAAAGTAAGCAAGTTATGACCAAAAAGGTAAGTAGTTATACTACTGCCTATTTCCGGCCACTTTTTAGTAGAACTATTTACGTTTTTGGCCATAACTTGAAAAGTTTTCAATATATCGACTTGATTTCTTTTGCGTTGGATAGCTAACCGTATTGGCCTTAACTAAAAATTTTTTTTAATGGATAGTGGAAGAAATTTTTTTTTTTCATTTTTTAAAAAAAAGCAAAGGGGGTAGTTCATTGTTTTTTTGGCGAAAAATATTTTTTTTCCACTATCTTCAAAAAACTAAATTTGAATTAAAGCCAATGCGGTTCTCTATTCAACGCAGTAGAAATCAAGTCGATATCTAGAAAAGTAAGCAAGTTATGACCAAAAAGGTAAGTAGTTATACTACTGCCTATTTCCGGCCACTTTTTAGTAGAACTATTTACGTTTTTGGCCATAACTTGAAAAGTTTTCAATATATCGACTTGATTTCTTTTGCGTTGGATAGCTAACCGTATTGGCCTTAACTACAAATTTTTTTTTAATGGATAGTGAAAGAAATTTTTTTTTATCATTTTTTTAAAAAAAAGCAAAGGGGGTAGTCCATTGTTTTTTTTGGCGAATAATATTTTTTTTCCACTATCTTCAAAAACCTAAATTTGAATTAAAGCCAATGCGGTTCTCTATTCAACGCAGTAGAAATCAAGTCGATATCTAGAAAAGTAAGCAAGTTATGACCAAAAAGGTAAGTAGTTCTACTACTGCCTATTTCCGGCCACTTTTTAGTAGAACTATTTACGTTTTTGGCCATAACTTGAAAAGTTTTCAATATATCGACTTGATTTCTTTTGCGTTGGATAGCTAACCGTATTGGCCTTAACGAAAAATTTTTTTTTAATGGATAGTGGAAGAAATTTTTTTTTATCATTTTTTAAAAAAAAGCAAAGGGGGTAGTCCATTGTTTTTTTTGGCGAAAAATATTTTTTTCCACTATCTTCAAAAACCTAAATTTGAATTAAAGCCAATGCGGTTTTCTATTCAACGCAGTAGAAATCAAGTCGATATCTAGAAAAGTAAGCAAGTTATGACCAAAAAGGTAAGTAGTTCTACTACTGCCTATTTCCGGCCACTTTTTAGTAGAACTATTTACGTTTTTGGCCATAACTTGAAAAGTTTTCAATATATCGACTTGATTTATTTTGCGTTGGATAGCTAACCGTATTGGCCTTAACTAAAAATTTTTTTTTAATGGATAGTGGAAGACATTTTTTTTTATCATTTTTTAAAAAAAAGCAAAGGGGGTAGTCCATTGTTTGTTTTTGGCGAAAAATATTTTTTTTCCACTATCTTCAAAAAACTAAATTTGAATTAAAGCCAATGCGGTTCTCTATTCAACGCAGTAGAAATCAAGTCGATATCTAGAAAAGTAAGCAAGTTAAGACCAAAAAGGTAAGTAGTTCTACTACTGCCTATTTCCGGCCACTTTTTAGTAGAACTATTTACGTTTTTGGCCATAACTTGAAAAGTTTTCAATATATCGACTTGATTTCTTTTGCATTGGATAGCTAACCGTATTGGCCTTAATACAAATTTTTTTTTAATGGATAGTGGAAGAAAATTTTTTTTATCATTTTTTAAAAAAAGCAAAGGGGGTAGTCCATTGTTTTTTTTGGCGAAAAATATTTTTTTTCCACTATCTTCAAAAAACCAAATTTGAATTATAGCCAATGCGGTTCTCTATTCAACGCAGTAGAAATCAAGTCGATATCTAGAAAAGTAAGCAAGTTATGACCAAAAAGGTAAGTAGTTCTACTACTGCCTATTTCCGGCCACTTTTTAGTAGAACTATTTACGTTTTTGGCCATAACTTGAAAAGTTTTCAATATATCGACTTGATTTCTTTTGCGTTGGATAGCTAACCGTATTGGCCTTAACTTCAAATTTTTTTTTAATGGATAGTGGAAGAAATTTTTTTTTATCATTTTTTACAAAAAAGCAAAGGGGGTAGTCCATTGTTTTTTTTGGCGAAAAATATTTTTTTTCCACTATCTTCAAAAAACCAAATTTGAATTAAAGCCAATGCGGTTCTCTATTCAACGCAGTAGAAATCAGGTCAATATCTAGAAAAGTAAGCAAGTTATGACCAAAAAGGTAAGTAGTTCTACTACTGCCTATTTCCGGCCACTTTTTAGTAGAACTATTTACGTTTTTGGCCATAACTTGAAAAGTTTTTAATATATCGACTTGATTTCTTTTGCGTTGGATAGCTAACCGTATTGGCCTTAACTACAAATTTTTTTTAATGGATAGTGGAATAAATTTTTTTTTATCATTTTTTAAAAAAAAGCAAAGGGGGTAGTCCATTGTTTTTTTTGGCGAAAAATATTTTTTTTCCACTATCTTCAAAAAACCTAAATTTGAATTAAAGCCAATGCGGTTCTCTATTTAACGCAGTAGAAATCAAGTCGATATCTAGAAAAGTAAGCAAGTTATGACCAAAAAGGTAAGTAGTTCTACTACTGCCTATTTGAGCTACTTTTTAGTAGAACTATTTACGTTTTTGGCCATAACTTGAAAAGTTTTCAATATATCGACTTGATTTCTTTTGCGTTGGATAGCTAACCGTATTGGCCTTAACTAAAAATTTTTTTTAATGGATAGTGGAAGAAATTTTTTTTTTTCATTTTTTAAAAAAAAGCAAAGGGGGTAGTTCATTGTTTTTTTGGCGAAAAATATTTTTTTTCCACTATCTTCAAAAAACTAAATTTGAATTAAAGCCAATGCGGTTCTCTATTCAACGCAGTAGAAATCAAGTCGATATCTAGAAAAGTAAGCAAGTTATGACCAAAAAGGTAAGTAGTTATACTACTGCCTATTTCCGGCCACTTTTTAGTAGAACTATTTACGTTTTTGGCCATAACTTGAAAAGTTTTCAATATATCGACTTGATTTCTTTTGCGTTGGATAGCTAACCGTATTGGCCTTAACTACAAATTTTTTTTTAATGGATAGTGAAAGAAATTTTTTTTTATCATTTTTTTAAAAAAAAGCAAAGGGGGTAGTCCATTGTTTTTTTTGGCGAATAATATTTTTTTTCCACTATCTTCAAAAACCTAAATTTGAATTAAAGCCAATGCGGTTCTCTATTCAACGCAGTAGAAATCAAGTCGATATCTAGAAAAGTAAGCAAGTTATGACCAAAAAGGTAAGTAGTTATACTACTGCCTATTTCCGGCCACTTTTTAGTAGAACTATTTACGTTTTTGGCCATAACTTGAAAAGTTTTCAATATATCGACTTGATTTCTTTTGCGTTGGATAGCTAACCGTATTGGCCTTAACAACAAATTTTGTTTTAATGGATAGTGGAATAAATTTTTTTTTATCATTTTTTAAAAAAAAGCAAAGGGGGTAGTCCATTGTTTTTTTTGGCGAAAAATATTTTTTTTCCACTATCTTCAAAAACCTAAATTTGAATTAAAGCGAATGCGGTTTTCTATTCAACGCAGTAGAAATCAAGTCGATATCTAGAAAAGTAAGCAAGTTATGACCAAAAAAGTAAGTAGTTCTACTACTGCCTATTTCCGGCCACTTTTTAGTAGAACTATTTACGTTTTTGGCCATAACTTGAAAAGTTTTCAATATATCGACTTGATTTCTTTTGCGTTGGATAGCTAACCGTATTGGCCTTAACTACAAATTTTTTTTTAATGGATAGTGGAAGAAATTTTTTTTTATCATTTTTTAAAAAAAAGCAAAAGAGGTAGTCCATTGTTTTTTTTGGCGAAAAATATTTTTTTTCCACTATCTTCAAAAAACCAAATTTGAATTAAAGCCAATGCGGTTCTCTATTCAACGCAGTAGAAATCAAGTCGATATCTGGAAAAGTAAGCAAGTTATGACCAAAAAGGTAAGTAGTTCTACTACTGCCTATTTCCGGCCACTTTTTAGTAGAACTATTTACGTTTTTGGCCATAACTTGAAAAGTTTTCAATATATCGACTTGATTTCTTTTGCGTTGGATAGCTAACCGTATTGGCCTTAACTAAAAATTTTTTTTTAATGGATAGTGGAAGAAATTTTTTTTTATCATTTTTTAAAAAAAAGCAAAAGAGGTAGTCCATTGTTTTTTTTGGCGAAAAATATTTTTTTTCCACTATCTTCAAAAAACTAAATTTGAATTAAAGCCAATGCGGTTCTCTATTCAACGCAGTAGAAATCAAGTCGATATCTAGAAAAGTAAGCAAGTTATGACCAAAAAGGTAAGTAGTTATACTACTGCCTATTTCCGGCCACTTTTTAGTAGAACTATTTACGTTTTTGGCCATAACTTGAAAAGTTTTCAATATATCGACTTGATTTCTTTTGCGTTGGATAGCTAACCGTATTGGCCTTAACTACAAATTTTTTTTAATGGATAGTGGAAGAAAATTTTTTTTATCATTTTTTAAAAAAAAGCAAAGGGGGTAGTCCATTGTTTTTTTTGGCGAAAAATATTTTTTTTCCACTATCTTCAAAAAACCAAATTTGAATTAAAGCCAATGCGGTTCTCTATTCAACGCAGTAGAAATCAAGTCGATATCTAGAAAAGTAAGCAAGTTATGACCAAAAAGGTAAGTAGTTATACTACTGCCTATTTCCGGCCACTTTTTAGTAGAACTATTTACGTTTTTGGCCATAACTTGAAAAGTTTTCAATATATCGACTTGATTTCTTTTGCATTGGATAGCTAACCGTATTGGCCTTAATACAAATTTTTTTTTAATGGATAGTGGAAGAAAATTTTTTTTATCATTTTTTAAAAAAAAGCAAAGGGGGTAGTCCATTGTTTTTTTTGGCGAAAAATATTTTTTTTCCACTATCTTCAAAAAACCAAATTTGAATTAAAGCCAATACGGTTCTCTATTCAACGCAGTAGAAATCAAGTCGATATCTAGAAAAGTAAGCAAGTTATGACCAAAAAGGTAAGTAGTTATACTACTGCCTATTTCCGGCCACTTTTTAGTAGAACTATTTACGTTTTTGGCCATAACTTGAAAAGTTTTCAATATATCGACTTGATTTCTTTTGCGTTGGATAGCTAACCGTATTGGCCTTAACTACAAATTTTTTTTTAATGGATAGTGGAAGAAAATTTTTTTTATCATTTTTTAAAAAAAAGCAAAGGGGGTAGTCCATTGTTTTTTTTGGCGAAAAATATTTTTTTTCCACTATCTTCAAAAAACCAAATTTGAATTAAAGCCAATGCGGTTTTCTATTCAACGCAGTAGAAATCAAGTCGATATCTAGAAAAGTAAGCAAGTTATGACCAAAAAGGTAAGTAGTTCTACTACTGCCTATTTCCGGCCACTTTTTAGTAGAACTATTTACGTTTTTGGCCATAACTTGAAAAGTTTTCAATATATCGACTTGATTTCTTTTGCGTTGGATAGCTAACCGTATTGGCCTTAATACAAATTTTTTTTTAATGGATAGTGGAAGAAAATTTTTTTTATCATTTTTTAAAAAAAAGCAAAGGGGGTAGTCCATTGTTTTTTTTGGCGAAAAATATTTTTTTTCCACTATCTTCAAAAAACCAAATTTGAATTAAAGCCAATGCGGTTCTCTATTCAACGCAGTAGAAATCAAGTCGATATCTAGAAAAGTAAGCAAGTTATGACCAAAAAGGTAAGTAGTTATACTACTGCCTATTTCCGGCCACTTTTTAGTAGAACTATTTACGTTTTTGGCCATAACTTGAAAAGTTTTCAATATATCGACTTGATTTCTTTTGCATTGGATAGCTAACCGTATTGGCCTTAATACAAATTTTTTTTTAATGGATAGTGGAAGAAAATTTTTTTTATCATTTTTTAAAAAAAAGCAAAGGGGGTAGTCCATTGTTTTTTTTGGCGAAAAATATTTTTTTTCCACTATCTTCAAAAAACCAAATTTGAATTAAAGCCAATACGGTTCTCTATTCAACGCAGTAGAAATCAAGTCGATATCTAGAAAAGTAAGCAAGTTATGACCAAAAAGGTAAGTAGTTATACTACTGCCTATTTCCGGCCACTTTTTAGTAGAACTATTTACGTTTTTGGCCATAACTTGAAAAGTTTTCAATATATCGACTTGATTTCTTTTGCGTTGGATAGCTAACCGTATTGGCCTTAACTACAAATTTTTTTTTAATGGATAGTGGAAGAAAATTTTTTTTATCATTTTTTAAAAAAAAGCAAAGGGGGTAGTCCATTGTTTTTTTTGGCGAAAAATATTTTTTTTCCACTATCTTCAAAAAACCAAATTTGAATTAAAGCCAATGCGGTTTTCTATTTAACGCAGTAGAAATCAAGTCGATATCTAGAAAAGTAAGCAAGTTATGACCAAAAAGGTAAGTAGTTCTACTACTGCCTATTTCCGGCCACTTTTTAGTAGAACTATTTACGTTTTTGGCCATAACTTGAAAAGTTTTCAATATATCGACTTGATTTCTTTTGCGTTGGATAGCTAACCGTATTGGCCTTAATACAAATTTTTTTTTAATGGATAGTGGAAGAAAATTTTTTTTATCATTTTTTAAAAAAAAGCAAAGGGGGTAGTCCATTGTTTTTTTTGGCGAAAAATATTTTTTTTCCACTATCTTCAAAAAACCAAATTTGAATTAAAGCCAATGCGGTTCTCTATTCAACGCAGTAGAAATCAAGTCGATATCTAGAAAAGTAAGCAAGTTATGACCAAAAAGGTAAGTAGTTATACTACTGCCTATTTCCGGCCACTTTTTAGTAGAACTATTTACGTTTTTGGCCATAACTTGAAAAGTTTTCAATATATCGACTTGATTTCTTTTGCATTGGATAGCTAACCGTATTGGCCTTAATACAAATTTTTTTTTAATGGATAGTGGAAGAAAATTTTTTTTATCATTTTTTAAAAAAAAGCAAAGGGGGTAGTCCATTGTTTTTTTTGGCGAAAAATATTTTTTTTCCACTATCTTCAAAAAACCAAATTTGAATTAAAGCCAATACGGTTCTCTATTCAACGCAGTAGAAATCAAGTCGATATCTAGAAAAGTAAGCAAGTTATGACCAAAAAGGTAAGTAGTTATACTACTGCCTATTTCCGGCCACTTTTTAGTAGAACTATTTACGTTTTTGGCCATAACTTGAAAAGTTTTCAATATATCGACTTGATTTCTTTTGCGTTGGATAGCTAACCGTATTGGCCTTAACTACAAATTTTTTTTTAATGGATAGTGGAAGAAAATTTTTTTTATCATTTTTTAAAAAAAAGCAAAGGGGGTAGTCCATTGTTTTTTTTGGCGAAAAATATTTTTTTTCCACTATCTTCAAAAAACCAAATTTGAATTAAAGCCAATGCGGTTTTCTATTCAACGCAGTAGAAATCAAGTCGATATCTAGAAAAGTAAGCAAGTTATGACCAAAAAGGTAAGTAGTTCTACTACTGCCTATTTCCGGCCACTTTTTAGTAGAACTATTTACGTTTTTGGCCATAACTTGAAAAGTTTTCAATATATCGACTTGATTTCTTTTGCGTTGGATAGCTAACCGTATTGGCCTTAACTACAAATTTTTTTTAATGGATAGTGCAAGAAATTTTTTTTTATCATTTTTTAAAAAAAAGCAAAGGGGGTAGTCCATTGTTTGTTTTTGGCGAAAAATATTTTTTTTCCACTATCTTCAAAAAACTAAATTTGAATTAAAGCCAATGCGGTTCTCTATTCAACGCAGTAGAAATCAAGTCGATATCTAGAAAAGTAAGCAAGTTAAGACCAAAAAGGTAAGTAGTTCTACTACTGCCTATTTCCGGCCACTTTTTAGTAGAACTATTTACGTTTTTGGCCATAACTTGAAAAGTTTTCAATATATCGACTTGATTTCTTTTGCGTTGGATAGCTAACCGTATTGGCCTTAACTACAAATTTTGTTTTAATGGATAGTGGAATAAATTTTTTTTTATCATTTTTTAAAAAAAAGCAAAGGGTCTAGTCCATTGTTTTTTTTGGCGAAAAATATTTTTTTTCCACTATCTTCAAAAACCTAAATTTGAATTAAAGCGAATGCGGTTTTCTATTCAACGCAGTAGAAATCAAGTCGATATCTAGAAAAGTAAGCAAGTTATGACCAAAAAAGTAAGTAGTTCTACTACTGCCTATTTCCGGCCACTTTTTAGTAGAACTATTTACGTTTTTGGCCATAACTTGAAAAGTTTTCAATATATCGACTTGATTTCTTTTGCGTTGGATAGCTAACCGTATTGGCCTTAACTACAAATTTTTTTTTAATGGATAGTGGAAGAAATTTTTTTTTATCATTTTTTAAAAAAAAGCAAAAGAGGTAGTCCATTGTTTTTTTTGGCGAAAAATATTTTTTTTCCACTATCTTCAAAAAACTAAATTTGAATTAAAGCCAATGCGGTTCTCTATTCAACGCAGTAGAAATCAAGTCGATATCTAGAAAAGTAAGCAAGTTATGACCAAAAAGGTAAGTAGTTATACTACTGCCTATTTCCGGCCACTTTTTAGTAGAACTATTTACGTTTTTGGCCATAACTTGAAAAGTTTTCAATATATCGACTTGATTTCTTTTGCATTGGATAGCTAACCGTATTGGCCTTAATACTATTTTTTTTTTAATGGATAGTGGAAGAAAATTTTTTTATCATTTTTTAAAAAAAGCAAAGGGGGTAGTCCATTGTTTTTTTTGGCGAAAAATATTTTTTTTCCACTATCTTCAAAAAACCAAATTTGAATTATAGCCAATGCGGTTCTCTATTCAACGCAGTAGAAATCAAGTCGATATCTAGAAAAGTAAGCAAGTTATGACCAAAAAGGTAAGTAGTTCTACTACTGCCTATTTCCGGCCACTTTTTAGTAGAACTATTTACGTTTTTGGCCATAACTTGAAAAGTTTTCAATATATCGACTTGATTTCTTTTGCGTTGGATAGCTAACCGTATTGGCCTTAACTACAAATTTTTTTTTAATGGATAGTGGAAGAAAATTTTTTTTATCATTTTTTAAAAAAAAGCAAAGGGGGTAGTCCATTGTTTTTTTTGGCGAAAAATATTTTTTTTCCACTATCTTCAAAAAACCAAATTTGAATTATAGCCAATGCGGTTCTCTATTCAACGCAGTAGAAATCAAGTCGATATCTAGAAAAGTAAGCAAGTTATGACCAAAAAGGTAAGAAGTTCTACTACTGCCTATTTCCGGCCACTTTTTAGTAGAACTATTTACGTTTTTGGCCATAACTTGAAAAGTTTTCAATATATCGACTTGATTTCTTTTGCGTTGGATAGCTAACCGTATTGGCCTTAATACAAATTTTTTTTTAATGGATAGTGGAAGAAAATTTTTTTTATCATTTTTTAAAAAAAGCAAAGGGGGTAGTCCATTGTTTTTTTTGGCGAAAAATATTTTTTTTCCACTATCTTCAAAAAACCAAATTTGAATTATAGCCAATGCGGTTCTCTATTCAACGCAGTAGAAATCAAGTCGATATCTAGAAAAGTAAGCAAGTTATGACCAAAAAGGTAAGAAGTTCTACTACTGCCTATTTCCGGCCACTTTTTAGTAGAACTATTTACGTTTTTGGCCATAACTTGAAAAGTTTTCAATATATCGACTTGATTTCTTTTGCGTTGGATAGCTAACCGTATTGGCCTTAACTTCAAATTTTTTTTTAATGGATAGTGGAAGAAATTTTTTTTTATCATTTTTTACAAAAAAGCAAAGGGGGTAGTCCATTGTTTTTTTTGGCGAAAAATATTTTTTTTCCACTATCTTCAAAAAACCAAATTTGAATTAAAGCCAATGCGGTTCTCTATTCAACGCAGTAGAAATCAGGTCAATATCTAGAAAAGTAAGCAAGTTATGATTAAAAAGGTAAGTAGTTCTACTACTGCCTATTTCCGGCCACTTTTTAGTAGAACTATTTACGTTTTTGGCCATAACTTGAAAAGTTTTCAATATATCGACTTGATTTCTTTTGCGTTGGATAGCTAACCGTATTGGCCTTAACTACAAATTTTTTTTAATGGATAGTGGAATAAATTTTTTTTTATCATTTTTTAAAAAAAAGCAAAGGGGGTAGTCCATTGTTTTTTTTGGCGAAAAATATTTTTTTTCCACTATCTTCAAAAAACCTAAATTTGAATTAAAGCCAATGCGGTTCTCTATTTAACGCAGTAGAAATCAAGTCGATATCTAGAAAAGTAAGCAAGTTATGACCAAAAAGGTAAGTAGTTCTACTACTGCCTATTTGAGCTACTTTTTAGTAGAACTATTTACGTTTTTGGCCATAACTTGAAAAGTTTTCAATATATCGACTTGATTTCTTTTGCGTTGGATAGCTAACCGTATTGGCCTTAACTACAAATTTTTTTTTAATAGATAGTGGAAGAAATTTTTTTTTATCATTTTTTAAAAAAAAGCAAAGGGGGTAGTCCATTGTTTTTTTTGGCGAAAAATATTTTTTTTCCACTATCTTCAAAAACCTAAATTTGAATTAAAGCCAATGCGGTTCTCTATTCAACGCAGTAGAAATCAAGTCGATATCTGGAAAAGTAAGCAAGTTATGACCAAAAAGGTAAGTAGTTCTACTACTGCCTATTTCCGGCCACTTTTTAGTAGAACTATTTACGTTTTTGGCCATAACTTGAAAAGTTTTCAATATATCGACTTGATTTCTTTTGCGTTGGATAGCTAACCGTATTGGCCTTAACTACAAATTTTTTTTTAATGGATAGTGAAAGAAATTTTTTTTTATCATTTTTTTAAAAAAAAACAAAGGGGGTAGTCCATTGTTTTTTTTGGCGAATAATATTTTTTTTCCACTATCTTCAAAAACCTAAATTTGAATTAAAGCCAATGCGGTTCTCTATTCAACGCAGTAGAAATCAAGTCGATATCTGGAAAAGTAAGCAAGTTATGACCAAAAAGGTAAGTAGTTCTACTACTGCCTATTTCCGGCCACTTTTTAGTAGAACTATTTACGTTTTTGGCCATAACTTGAAAAGTTTTCAATATATCGACTTGATTTCTTTTGCGTTGGATAGATAACCGTATTGGCCTTAACTACAAATTTTTTTTTAATAGATAGTGGAAGAAATTTTTTTTTATCATTTTTTAAAAAAAAGCAAAGGGGGTAGTCCATTGTTTTTTTTGGCGAAAAATATTTTTTTTCCACTATCTTCAAAAACCTAAATTTGAATTAAAGCCAATGCGGTTCTCTATTCAACGCAGTAGAAATCAAGTCGATATCTGGAAAAGTAAGCAAGTTATGACCAAAAAGGTAAGTAGTTCTACTACTGCCTATTTCCGGCCACTTTTTAGTAGAACTATTTACGTTTTTGGCCATAACTTGAAAAGTTTTCAATATATCGACTTGATTTCTTTTGCGTTGGATAGCTAACCGTATTGGCCTTAACTACAAATTTGTTTTTAATAGATAGTGGAAGAAATTTTTTTTTATCATTTTTTAAAAAAAAGCAAAGGGGGTAGTCCATTGTTTTTTTTGGCGAAAAATATTTTTTTTCCACTATCTTCAAAAACCTAAATTTGAATTAAAGCCAATGCGGTTCTCTATTCAACGCAGTAGAAATCAAGTCGATATCTGGAAAAGTAAGCAAGTTATGACCAAAAAGGTAAGTAGTTCTACTACTGCCTATTTCCGGCCACTTTTTAGTAGAACTATTTACGTTTTTGGCCATAACTTGAAAAGTTTTCAATATATCGACTTGATTTCTTTTGCGTTGGATAGCTAACCGTATTGGCCTTAACTAAAAATTTTTTTTTAATGGATAGTGGAAGAAATTTTTTTTTATCATTTTTTAAAAAAAAGCAAAGGGGGTAGTTCATTGTTTTTTTGGCGAAAAATATTTTTTTTCCACTATCTTCAAAAAACTAAATTTGAATTAAAGCCAATGCGGTTCTCTATTCAACGTAGTAGAAATCAAGTCGATATCTAGAAAAGTAAGCAAGTTATGACCAAAAAGGTAAGTAGTTATACTACTGCCTATTTCCGGCCACTTTTTAGTAGAACTATTTACGTTTTTGGCCATAACTTGAAAAGTTTTCAATATATCGACTTGATTTCTTTTGCGTTGGATAGCTAACCGTATTGGCCTTAACTACAAATTTTTTTTTAATGGATAGTGAAAGAAATTTTTTTTTATCATTTTTTTAAAAAAAAGCAAAGGGGGTAGTCCATTGTTTTTTTTGGCGAATAATATTTTTTTTCCACTATCTTCAAAAACCTAAATTTGAATTAAAGCCAATGCGGTTCTCTATTCAACGCAGTAGAAATCAAGTCGATATCTAGAAAAGTAAGCAAGTTATGACCAAAAAGGTAAGTAGTTCTACTACTGCCTATTTCCGGCCACTTTTTAGTAGAACTATTTACGTTTTTGGCCATAACTTGAAAAGTTTTCAATATATCGACTTGATTTCTTTTGCGTTGGATAGCTAACCGTATTGGCCTTAATACAAAATTTTTTTTTAATGGATAGTGGAAGAAATTTTTTTTTATCATTTTTAAAAAAAAAGCAAAGGGGGTAGTCCATTGTTTTTTTTGGCGAAAAATATTTTTTTTTCCACTATCTTCAAAAAACTAAATTTGAATTAAAGCCAATGCGGTTTTCTATTCAACGCAGTAGAAATCAAGTCGATATCTAGAAAAGTAAGCAAGTTATGACCAAAAAGGTAAGTAGTTCTACTACTGCCTATTTCCGGCCACTTTTTAGTAGAACTATTTACGTTTTTGGCCATAACTTGAAAAGTTTTCCATATATATCGACTTGATTTCTTTTGCGTTGGATAGCTAACCGTATTGGCCTTAACTACAAATTTTTTTTAATGGATAGTGGAAGAAAATTTTTTTTATCATTTTTTAAAAAAAAGCAAAGGGGGTAGTCCATTGTTTTTTTTGGCGAAAAATATTTTTTTTCCACTATCTTCAAAAAACTAAATTTTAATTAAAGAAAATGCGGTTCTCTATTCAACGCAGTAGAATTCAAGTCGATATCTAGAAAAGTAAGCAAGTTATGACCAAAAAGGTAAGTAGTTATACTACTGCCTATTTCCGGCCACTTTTTAGTAGAACTATTTACGTTTTTGGCCAAACCTTAAAAAGTTTTCAATATATCGACTTGATTTCTTTTGCGTTGGATAGCTAACCGTATTGGCCTTAACTACAAATTTTTTTTTAATGGATAGTGGAAGAAATTTTTTTTTATCATTTTTTAAAAAAAAGCAAAGGGGGTAGTTCATTGTTTTTTTGGCGAAAAATATTTTTTTTCCACCATCTTCAAAAAACTAAACTTGAATTACAGCCAATGCGGTTCTCTATTCAACGCAGTAGAAATAAAGTCGATATCTAGAAAAGTAAGCAAGTTATGACCAAAAAGGTAAGTAGTTATACTACTGCCTATTTCCGGCCACTTTTTAGTAGAACTATTTACGTTTTTGGCCAAACCTTAAAAAGTTTTCAATATATCGACTTGATTTCTTTTGCGTTGGATAGCTAACCGTATTGGCCTTAACTATAAATTTTTTTTTAATGGATAGTGGAAGAAAATTTTTTTTATCATTTTTTAAAAAAAAGCAAAGGGGGTAGTCCATTGTTTTTTTTGGCGAAAAATATTTTTTTTCCACTATCTTCAAAAAACTAAATTTGAATTAAAGCCAATGCGGTTCTCTATTCAACGCAGTAGAAATCAAGTCGATATCTAGAAAAGTAAGCAAGTTATGACCAAAAAGGTAAGTAGTTCTACTACTGCCTATTTCCGGCCACTTTTTAGTAGAACTATTTACGTTTTTGGCCATAACTTGAAAAGTTTTCAATATATCGACTTGATTTCTTTTGCGTTGGATAGCTAACCGTATTGGCCTTAACTACAAATTTTTTTTTAATGGATAGTGGAAGAAATTTTTTTTTATCATATTTTAAAAAAAAGCAAAGGGGGTAGTCCATTGTTTTTTTTGGCGAAAAATATTTTTTTTTCCACTATCTTCAAAAAACTAAATTTGAATTAAAGCCAATGCGGTTCTCTATTCAACGCAGTAGAAATCAAGTCGATATCTAGAAAAGTAAGCAAGTTATGACCAAAAAGGTAAGTAGTTATACTACTGCCTATTTCCGGCCACTTTTTAGTAGAACTATTTACGTTTTTGGCCAAACCTTAAAAAGTTTTCAATATATCGACTTGATTTCTTTTGCGTTGGATAGCTAACCGTATTGGCCTTAACTACAAATTTTTTTTTAATGGATAGTGGAAGAAAATTTTTTTTATCATATTTTAAAAAAAAGCAAAGGGGGTAGTCCATTGTTTTTTTTGGCGAAAAATATTTTTTTTCCACTATCTTCAAAAAACTAAAATTGAATTAAAGCCAATGCGGTTCTCTATTCAACGCAGTAGAAATCAAGTCGATATCTAGAAAAGTAAGCAAGTTATGACGAAAAAGGTAAGTAGTTCTACTACTGCCTATTTCCGGCCACTTTTTAGTAGAACTATTTACGTTTTTGGCCATAACTTGAAAAGTTTTCAATATATCGACTTGATTTCTTTTGCGTTGGATAGCTAACCGTATTGGCCTTAACTACAAATTTTTTTTTAATGGATAGTGGAAGAAAATTTTTTTTATCATTTTTTAAAAAAAAGCAAAGGGGGTAGTCCATTGTTTTTTTTGGCGAAAAATATTTTTTTTCCACTATCTTCAAAAAACTAAATTTGAATTAAAGCCAATGCGGTTCTCTATTCAACGCAGTAGAAATCAAGTCGATATCTAGAAAAGTAAGCAAGTTATGACCAAAAAGGTAAGTAGTTCTACTACTGCCTATTTCCGGCCACTTTTTAGTAGAACTATTTACGTTTTTGGCCATAACTTGAAAAGTTTTCAATATATCGACTTGATTTCTTTTGCGTTGGATAGCTAACCGTATTGGCCTTAACTACAAATTTTTTTTTAATGGATAGTGGAAGAAATTTTTTTTTATCATTTTTTAAAAAAAGCAAAGGGGGTAGTCCATTGTTTTTTTGGCGAAAAATATTTTTTTTCCACTATCTTCAAAAAACTAAATTTTGATTAAAGCCAATGCGGTTGTCTATTCAACGCAGTAGAAATCAAGTCGATATCTAGAAAAGTAAGCAAGTTATGACCAAAAAGGTAAGTAGTTATACTACTGCCTATTTCCGGCCACTTTTTAGTAGAACTATTTACGTTTTTGGCCATAACTTGAAAAGTTTTCAATATATCGACTTGATTTCTTTTGCGTTGGATAGCTAACCGTATTGGCCTTAACTACAAATTTTTTTTAATGGATAATGAAAGAAAATTTTTTTTTATCATTTTTTAAAAAAAAGCAAAGGGGGTAGTCCATTGTTTTTTTTGGCGAAAAATATTTTTTTTCCACTATCTTCAAAAAACTAAATTTTAATTAAAGCCAATGCGGTTGTCTATTCAACGCAGTCGAAATCAAGTCGATTTCTAGAAAAGTAAGCAAGTTATGACCAAAAAGGTCAGTAGTTATACTACTGCCTATTTTCGGCCACTTTTTAGTAGAACTATTTACGTTTTTGGCCATAACTTGAAAAGTTTTCAATATATCGACTTGATTTCTTTTGCGATGGATAGCTAACCGTATTGGCCTTAACTACAAATTTTTTTTTTAATGGATAGTGGAAGAAAATTTTTTTTATCATTTTTTAAAAAAAAGCAAAGGGGGTAGTCCATTGTTTTTTTTGGCGAAAAATATTTTTTTTCCACTATCTTCAAAAAACTAAATTTTAATTAAAGCCAATGCGGTTGTCTATTCAACGCAGTAGAAATCAAGTCGATATCTAGAAAAGTAAGCAAGTTATGACCAAAAAGGTAAGTAGTTATACTACTGCCTATTTCTGGCCACTTGTTAGTAGAACTATTTACGTTTTTGGCCAAACCTTAAAAAGTTTTCAATATATCGACTTGATTTCTTTTGCGATGGATAGCTAACCGTATTGGCCTTAACTACAAATTTTTTTTTTAATGGATAGTGGAAGAAAATTTTTTTTATCATTTTTTAAAAAAAAGCAAAGGGGGTAGTCCATTGTTTTTTTTGGCGAAAAATATTTTTTTTCCACTATCTTCAAAAAACTAAATTTCAATTAAAGCCAATGCGGTTCTCTATTCAACGCAGTAGAATCAAGTCGATATCTAGAAAAGTAAGCAAGTTATGACCAAAAAGGTAAGTAGTTCTACTACTGCCTATTTCCGGCCACTTTTTAGTAGAACTATTTACGTTTTTGGCCATAACTTGAAAAGTTTTCAATATATCGACTTGATTTCTTTTGCGTTGGATAGCTAACCGTATTGGCCTTAACTACAAATTTTTTTTTAATGGATAGTGGAAGAAAATTTTTTTTATCATTTTTTAAAAAAAAGCAAAGGGGGTAGTCCATTGTTTTTTTTGGCGAAAAATATTTTTTTTCCACTCTCTTCAAAAAACCAAATTTGAATTAAAGCCAATGCGGCTCTCTATTCAACGCAGTAGAAATCAAGTCGATATCTAGAAAAGTAAGCAAGTTATGACCAAAAAGGTAAGTAGTTCTACTACTGCCTATTTCCGGCCACTTTTTAGTAGAACTATTTACGTTTTTGGCCATAACTTGAAAAGTTTTCAATATATCGACTTGATTTCTTTTGCGTTGGATAGCTAACCGTATTGGCCTTAACTACAAATTTTTTTTAATGGATAGTGGAAGAAAATTTTTTTTATCATTTTTAAAAAAAAAGCAAAGGGGGTAGTCCATTGTTTGTTTTGGCGAAAAATATTTTTTTTACACTATCTTCAAAAAACTAAATTTGAATTAAAGCCAATGCGGTTCTCTATTCAACGCAGTAGAAATCAAGTCGATATCTAGAAAAGTAAGCAAGTTATGACCAAAAAGGTAAGTAGTTATACTACTGCCTATTTCCGGCCACTTTTTAGTAGAACTATTTACGTTTTTGGCCATAACTTGAAAAGTTTTCAATATATCGACTTGATTTCTTTTGCGTTGGATAGCTAATCGTATTGGCCTTAATTAGTTATACTACTGCCTATTTCCGGCCACTTTTTAGTAGAACTATTTACGTTTTTGGCCATAACTTGAAAAGTTTTCAATATATCGACTTGATTTCTTTTGTGTTGGATAGCTAATCGTATTGGCCTTAACTACAAATTTTTTTTTAATGGATAGTGGAAGAAAATTTTTTTGATCATTTTTTAAAAAAAAGCAAAGGGGGTAGTCCATTGTTTTTTTTGGCGAAAAATATTTTTTTTCCACTATCTTCAAAAAACTAAATTTGAATTAAAGCCAATGCGGTTCTCTATTCAACGCAGTAGAAATCAAGTCGATATCTAGAAAAGTAAGCAAGTTATGACCAAAAAGGTAAGTAGTTATACTACTGCCTATTTCCGGCCACTTTTTAGTAGAACTATTTACGTTTTTGGCCATAACTTGAAAAGTTTTCAATATATCGACTTGATTTCTTTTGCGTTGGATAGCTAACCGTATTGGCCTTAACTACAAATTTTTTTTTAATGGATAGTGGAAGAAAATTTTTTTTATCATTTTTTAAAAAAAAGCAAAGGGGGTAGTCCATTGTTTTTTTTGGCGAAAAATATTTTTTTTCCACTATCTTCAAAAAACTAAATTTGAATTAAAGCCAATGCGGTTCTCTATTCAACGCAGTAGAAATGAAGTCGATATCTAGAAAAGTAAGCAAGTTATGACCAAAAAGGTAAGTAGTTATACTACTGCCTATTTCCGGCCACTTTTTAGTAGAACTATTTACGTTTTTGGCCATAACTTGAAAAGTTTTCAATATATCGACTTGATTTCTTTTGCGTTGGATAGCTAACCTTATTGGCCTTAACTACAAATTTTTTTTTAATGGATAGTGGAAGGAAATTTTTTTTATCATTTTTTAAAAAAAAGCAAAGGGGGTAGTCCATTGTTTTTTTTGGCGAAAAATATTTTTTTTCCACTATCTTCAAAAACCTAAATTTGAATTAATGCCAATGCGGTTCTCTATTCAACGCAGTAGAAATCAAGTCGATATCTAGAAAAGTAAGCAAGTTATGACCAAAAAGGTAAGTAGTTCTACTACTGCCTATTTCCGGCCACTTTTTAGTAGAACTATTTACGTTTTTGGCCATAACTTGAAAAGTTTTCAATATATCGACTTGATTTCTTTTGCGTTGGATAGCTAACCTTATTGGCCTTAACTACAAATTTTTTTTTAATGGATAGTGGAAGAAAATTTTTTTTATCATTTTTAAAAAAAAAGCAAAGGGGGTAGTCCATTGTTTGTTTTGGCGAAAAATATTTTTTTTACACTATCTTCAAAAAACTAAATTTGAATTAAAGCCAATGCGGTTCTCTATTCAACGCAGTAGAAATCAAGTCGATATCTAGAAAAGTAAGCAAGTTATGACCAAAAAGGTAAGTAGTTATACTACTGCCTATTTCCGGCCACTTTTTAGTAGAACTATTTACGTTTTTGGCCATAACTTGAAAAGTTTTCAATATATCGACTTGATTTCTTTTGCGTTGGATAGCTAATCGTATTGGCCTTAATTAGTTATACTACTGCCTATTTCCGGCCACTTTTTAGTAGAACTATTTACGTTTTTGGCCATAACTTGAAAAGTTTTCAATATATCGACTTGATTTCTTTTGTGTTGGATAGCTAATCGTATTGGCCTTAACTACAAATTTTTTTTTAATGGATAGTGGAAGAAAATTTTTTTGATCATTTTTTAAAAAAAAGCAAAGGGGGTAGTCCATTGTTTTTTTTGGCGAAAAATATTTTTTTTCCACTATCTTCAAAAAACTAAATTTGAATTAAAGCCAATGCGGTTCTCTATTCAACGCAGTAGAAATCAAGTCGATATCTAGAAAAGTAAGCAAGTTATGACCAAAAAGGTAAGTAGTTATACTACTGCCTATTTCCGGCCACTTTTTAGTAGAACTATTTACGTTTTTGGCCATAACTTGAAAAGTTTTCAATATATCGACTTGATTTCTTTTGTGTTGGATAGCTAATCGTATTGGCCTTAACTACAAATTTTTTTTTAATGGATAGTGGAAGAAAATTTTTTTGATCATTTTTTAAAAAAAAGCAAAGGGGGTAGTCCATTGTTTTTTTTGGCGAAAAATATTTTTTTTCCACTATCTTCAAAAAACTAAATTTGAATTAAAGCCAATGCGGTTCTCTATTCAACGCAGTAGAAATCAAGTCGATATCTAGAAAAGTAAGCAAGTTATGACCAAAAAGGTAAGTAGTTATACTACTGCCTATTTCCGGCCACTTTTTAGTAGAACTATTTACGTTTTTGGCCATAACTTGAAAAGTTTTCAATATATCGACTTGATTTCTTTTGCGTTGGATAGCTAATCGTATTGGCCTTAATTAGTTATACTACTGCCTATTTCCGGCCACTTTTTAGTAGAACTATTTACGTTTTTAGCCATAACTTGAAAAGTTTTCAATATATCGACTTGATTTCTTTTGCGTTGGATAGCTAACCGTATTGGCCTTAACTACAAATTTTTTTTTAATGGATAGTGGAAGAAATTTTTTTTTATCATTTTTTAAAAAAAAGCAAAGGGGGTAGTCCATTGTTTTTTTTGGCGAAAAATATTTTTTTTCCACTATCTTCAAAAAACCAAATTTGAATTAAAGCCAATGCGGTTCTCTATTCAACGCAGTAGAAATCAAGTCGATATCTAGAAAAGTAAGCAAGTTATGACCAAAAAGGTAAGTAGTTCTACTACTGCCTATTTCCGGCCACTTTTTAGAAGAACTATTTACGTTTTTGGCCATAACTTGAAAAGTTTTCAATATATCGACTTGATTTCTTTTGCGTTGGATAGCTAACCGTATTGGCCTTAACTACAAATTTTTTTTTAATGGATAGTGGAAGAAAATTTTTTTTATCATTTTTTAAAAAAAAGCAAAGGGGGTAGTCCATTGTTTTTTTTGGCGAAAAATATTTTTTTTCCACTATCTTCAAAAACCTAAATCTAGAAAAGTAAGCAAGTTATGACCAAAAAGGTAAGTAGTTCTACTACTGCCTATTTCCGGCCACTTTTTAGTAGAACTATTTACGTTTTTGGCCATAACTTGAAAAGTTTTCAATATATCGACTTGATTTCTTTTGCGTTGGATAGCTAACCTTATTGGCCTTAACTACAAATTTTTTTTTAATGGATAGTGGAAGGAAATTTTTTTTATCATTTTTTAAAAAAAAGCAAAGGGGGTAGTCCATTGTTTTTTTTGGCGAAAAATATTTTTTTTCCACTATCTTCAAAAACCTAAATTTGAATTAATGCCAATGCGGTTCTCTATTCAACGCAGTAGAAATCAAGTCGATATCTAGAAAAGTAAGCAAGTTATGACCAAAAAGGTAAGTAGTTCTACTACTGCCTATTTCCGGCCACTTTTTAGTAGAACTATTTACGTTTTTGGCCATAACTTGAAAAGTTTTCAATATATCGACTTGATTTCTTTTGCGTTGGATAGCTAACCGTATTGGCCTTAACTACAAATTTTTTTTTAATGGATAGTGGAAGAAAATTTTTTTTATCATTTTTTAAAAAGAAGCAAAGGGGGTAGTCCATTGTTTTTTTTGGCGAAAAATATTTTTTTTTTACTATCTTCAAAAAACTAAATTTGAATTAAAGCCAATGCGGTTCTCTATTCAACGCAGTAGAAATCAAATCGATATCTAGAAAAGTAAGCACGTTATGACCAAAAAGGTAAGTAGTTATACTACTGCCTATTTCTGGCCACTTGTTAGTAGAACTACTTACGTTTTTGGCCAAACCTTAAAAAGTTTTCAATATATCGACTTGATTTCTTTTGCGTTGGATAGCTAACCGTATTGGCCTTAACTACAAATTTTTTTTTAATGGATAGTGGAAGAAAATTTTTTTTATCATTTTTTAAAAAGAAGCAAAGGGGGTAGTCCATTGTTTTTTTTGGCGAAAAATATTTTTTTTCCACTATCTTCAAAAACCTAAATTTGAATTAAAGCCAATGCGGTTCTCTATTCAACGCAGTAGAAATCAAGTCGATATCTAGAAAAGTAAGCAAGTTATGACCAAAAAGGTAAGTAGTTCTACTACTGCCTATTTCCGGCCACTTTTTAGTATAACTATTTACGTTTTTGGCCATAACTTGAAAAGTTTTCAATATATCGACTTGATTTCTTTTGCGTTGGATAGCTAACCGTATTGGCCTTAACTACAAATTTTTTTTTAATGGATAGTGGAAGAAAATTTTTTTTATCATTTTTTAAAAAAAAGCAAAGGGGGTAGTCCATTGTTTTTTTTGGCGAAAAATATTTTTTTTCCACTATCTTCAAAAACCTAAATTTGAATTAAAGCCAATGCGGTTCTCTATTCAACGCAGTAGAAATCAAGTCGATATCTAGAAAAGTAAGCAAGTTATGAGCAAAAAGGTAAGTAGTTCTACTACTGCCTATTTCCGGCCACTTTTTAGTAGAACTATTTACGTTTTTGGCCATAACTTGAAAAGTTTTCAATATATCGACTTGATTTCTTTTGCGTTGGATAGCTAACCTTATTGGCCTTAACTACAAATTTTTTTTTTAATGGATAGTGGAAGAAATTTTTTTTTATCATTTTTTAAAAAAAAGCAAAGGGGGTAGTCCATTGTTTTTTTTGGCGAAAAATATTTTTTTTCCACTATCTTCAAAAAACTAAATTTGAATTAAAGCCAATGCGGTTCTCTATTCAACGCAGTAGAAATCAAGTCGATATCTAGAAAAGTAAAGCAAGTTATGACCAAAAAGGTAAGTAGTTCTACTACTGCCTATTTCCGGCCACTTTTTAGTAGAACTATTTACGTTTTTGGCCATAACTTGAAAAGTTTTCAATATATCGACTTGATTTCTTTTGCGTTGGATAGCTAACCGTATTGGCCTTAACTACAAATTTTTTTTTAATGGATAGTGGAAGAAAATTTTTTTTATCATTTTTTAAAAAAAGCAAAGGGGGTAGTCCATTGTTTTTTTTGGCGAAAAATATTTTTTTTCCACTATCTTCAAAAACCTAAATCTAGAAAAGTAAGCAAGTTATGACCAAAAAGGTAAGTAGTTCTACTACTGCCTATTTCCGGCCACTTTTTAGTAGAACTATTTACGTTTTTGGCCATAACTTGAAAAGTTTTCAATATATCGACTTGATTTCTTTTGCGTTGGATAGCTAACCTTATTGGCCTTAACTAAAAATTTTTTTTTAATGGATAGTGGAAGAAATTTTTTTTTATCATTTTTTAAAAAAAAGCAAAGGGGGTAGTCCATTGTTTTTTTTGGCGAAAAATATTTTTTTTCCACTATCTTCAAAAACCTAAATCTAGAAAAGTAAGCAAGTTATGACCAAAAAGGTAAGTAGTTCTACTACTGCCTATTTCCGGCCACTTTTTAGTAGAACTATTTACGTTTTTGGCCATAACTTGAAAAGTTTTCAATATATCGACTTGATTTCTTTTGCGTTGGATAGCTAACCTTATTGGCCTTAACTACAAATTTTTTTTTAATGGATAGTGGAAGAAATTTTTTTTTATCATTTTTTAAAAAAAAGCAAAGGGGGTAGTCCATTGTTTTTTTTGGCGAAAAATATTTTTTTTCCACTATCTTCAAAAAACTAAATTTGAATTAAAGCCAATGCGGTTCTCTATTCAACGCAGTAGAAATCAAGTCGATATCTAGAAAAGTAAGCAAGTTATGACCAAAAAGGTAAGTAGTTCTACTACTGCCTATTTCCGGCCACTTTTTAGTAGAACTATTTACGTTTTTGGCCATAACTTGAAAAGTTTTCAATATATCGACTTGATTTCTTTTGCGTTGGATAGCTAACCGTATTGGCCTTAACTACAAATTTTTTTTTAATGGATAGTGGAAGAAAATTTTTTTTATCATTTTTTAAAAAAAAGCAAAGGGGGTAGTCCATTGTTTTTTTTGGCGAAAAATATTTTTTTTCCACTATCTTCAAAAAACTAAATTTGTATTAAAGCCAATGCGGTTCTCTATTCAACGCAGTAGAAATCAAGTCGATATCTAGAAAAGTAAGCAAGTTATGACCAAAAAGGTAAGTAGTTCTACTACTGCCTATTTCCGGCCACTTTTTAGTAGAACTATTTACGTTTTTGGCCATAACTTGAAAAGTTTTCAATATATCGACTTGATTTCTTTTGCGTTGGATAGCTAACCTTATTGGCCTTAACTACAAATTTTTTTTTAATGGATAGTGGAAGAAAATTTTTTTTATCATTTTTTAAAAAAAAGCAAAGGGGGTAGTCCATTGTTTTTTTTTGGCGAAAAATATTTTTTTTCCACTATCTTCAAAAAACTAAATTTGAATTAAAGCCAATGCGGTTCTCTATTCAACGCAGTAGAAATCAAGTCAATATCTAGAAAAGTAAGCAAGTTATGACCAAAAAGGTAAGTAGTTCTACTACTGCCTATTTCCGGCCACTTTTTAGTAGAACTATTTACGTTTTTGGCCATAACTTGAAAAGTTTTCAATATATCGACTTGATTTCTTTTGCGTTGGATAGCTAACCGTATTGGCCTTAACTACAAATTTTTTTTTAATGGATAGTGGAAGAAAATTTTTTTTATCATTTTTTAAAAAAAAGCAAAGGGGGTAGTCCATTGTTTTTTTTGGCGAAAAATATTTTTTTTCCACTATCTTCAAAAACCTAAATTTGAATTAAAGCCAATGCGGTTCTCTATTCAACGCAGTAGAAATCAAGTCGATATCTAGAAAAGTAAGCAAGTTATGACCAAAAAGGTAAGTAGTTCTACTACTGCCTATTTCCGGCCACTTTTTAGTAGAACTATTTACGTTTTTGGCCATAACTTGAAAAGTTTTCAATATATCGACTTGATTTCTTTTGCGTTGGATAGCTAACCGTATTGGCCTTAACTACAAATTTTTTTTTAATGGATAGTGGAAGAAAATTTTTTTTATCATTTTTTAAAAAAAAGCAAAGGGGGTAGTCCATTGTTTTTTTTGGCGAAAAATATTTTTTTTCCACTATCTTCAAAAAACTAAATTTGTATTAAAGCCAATGCGGTTCTCTATTCAACGCAGTAGAAATCAAGTCGATATCTAGAAAAGTAAGCAAGTTATGACCAAAAAGGTAAGTAGTTCTACTACTGCCTATTTCCGGCCACTTTTTAGTAGAACTATTTACGTTTTTGGCCATAACTTGAAAAGTTTTCAATATATCGACTTGATTTCTTTTGCGTTGGATAGCTAACCTTATTGGCCTTAACTACAAATTTTTTTTTAATGGATAGTGGAAGAAAATTTTTTTTATCATTTTTTAAAAAAAAGCAAAGGGGGTAGTCCATTGTTTTTTTTTGGCGAAAAATATTTTTTTTCCACTATCTTCAAAAAACTAAATTTGAATTAAAGCCAATGCGGTTCTCTATTCAACGCAGTAGAAATCAAGTCAATATCTAGAAAAGTAAGCAAGTTATGACCAAAAAGGTAAGTAGTTCTACTACTGCCTATTTCCGGCCACTTTTTAGTAGAACTATTTACGTTTTTGGCCATAACTTGAAAAGTTTTCAATATATCGACTTGATTTCTTTTGCGTTGGATAGCTAACCGTATTGGCCTTAACTACAAATTTTTTTTTAATGGATAGTGGAAGAAAATTTTTTTTATCATTTTTTAAAAAGAAGCAAAGGGGGTAGTCCATTGTTTTTTTGGCGAAAAATATTTTTTTCCACTATCTTCAAAAAACCAAATTTGAATTAAAGCCAATGCGGTTCTCTATTCAACGCAGTAGAAATCAAGTCAATATCTAGAAAAGTAAGCAAGTTATGACCAAAAAGGTAAGTAGTTCTACTACTGCCTATTTCCGGCCACTTTTTAGTAGAACTATTTACGTTTTTGGCCATAACTTGAAAAGTTTTCAATATATCGACTTGATTTCTTTTGCGTTGGATAGCTAACCGTATTGGCCTTAACTACAAATTTTTTTTTAATGGATAGTGGAAGAAAATTTTTTTTATCATTTTTTAAAAAAAAGCAAAGGGGGTAGTCCATTGTTTTTTTTGGCGAAAAATATTTTTTTTCCACTATCTTCAAAAAACCAAATTTGAATTAAAGCCAATGCGGTTGTCTATTTAACGCAGTAGAAATCAAGTCGATATCTAGAAAAGTAAGCAAGTTATGACCAAAAAGGTAAGTAGTTCTACTACTGCCTATTTCCGGCCACTTTTTAGTAGAACTATTTACGTTTTTGGCCATAACTTGAAAAGTTTTCAATATATCGACTTGATTTCTTTTGCGTTGGATAGCTAACCTTATTGGCCTTAACAACAAATTTTTTTTTAATGGATAGTGGAAGAAATTTTTTTTTATCATTTTTTAAAAAAAAGCAAAGGGGGTAGTCCATTGTTTTTTTTGGCGAAAAATATTTTTTTTCCACTATCTTCAAAAAACTAAATTTGAATTAAAGCCAATGCGGTTCTCTATTCAACGCAGTAGAAATCAAGTCGATATCTAGAAAAGTAAGCAAGTTATGACCAAAAAGGTAAGTAGTTCTACTACTGCCTATTTCCGACCACTTTTTAGTAGAACTATTTACGTTTTTGGCCATAACTTGAAAAGTTTTCAATATATCGACTTGATTTCTTTTGCGTTGGATAGCTAACCGTATTGGCCTTAACTACAAATTTTTTTTTAATGGATAGTGGAAGAAAATTTTTTTTATCATTTTTTAAAAAAAAGCAAAGGGGGTAGTCCATTGTTTTTTTTGGCGAAAAATATTTTTTTTCCACTATCTTCAAAAAACTAAATTTGAATTAAAGCCAATGCGGTTCTCTATTCAACGCAGTAGAAATCAAGTGGATATCTAGAAAAGTAAGCAAGTTATGACCAAAAAGGTAAGTAGTTCTACTACTGCCTATTTCCGGCCACTTTTTAGTAGAACTATTTACGTTTTTGGCCATAACTTGAAAAGTTTTCAATATATCGACTTGATTTCTTTTGCGTTGGATAGCTAACCGTATTGGCCTTAACTACAAATTTTTTTTTAATGGATAGTCGAAGAAAATTTTTTTTATCATTTTTTAAAAAAAAGCAAAGGGGGTAGTCCATTGTTTTTTTTGGCGAAAAATATTTTTTTTCCACTATCTTCAAAAAACTAAATTTGTATTAAAGCCAATGCGGTTCTCTATTCAACGCAGTAGAAATCAAGTCGATATCTAGAAAAGTAAGCAAGTTATGACCAAAAAGGTAAGTAGTTATACTACTGCCTATTTCCGGCCACTTTTTAGTAGAACTATTTACGTTTTTGGCCATAACTTGAAAAGTTTTCAATATATCGACTTGATTTCTTTTGCGTTGGGTAGCTAACCGTATTGGCCTTAACTACAAATTTTTTTTTAATGGATAGTGGAAGAAAATTTTTTTTATCATTTTTTAAAAAAAAGCAAAGGGGGTAGTCCATTGTTTTTTTTGGCGAAAAATATTTTTTTTCCACTATCTTCAAAAACCTAAATTTGAATTAAAGCCAATGCGGTTCTCTATTCAACGCAGTAGAAATCAAGTCGATATCTAGAAAAGTAAGCAAGTTATGACCAAAAAGGTAAGTAGTTCTACTACTGCCTATTTCCGGCCACTTTTTAGTAGAACTATTTACGTTTTTGGCCATAACTTGAAAAGTTTTCAATATATCGACTTGATTTCTTTTGCGTTGGATAGCTAACCTTATTGGCCTTAACTACAAATTTTTTTTTAATGGATAGTGGAAGAAATTTTTTTTTATCATTTTTTAAAAAAAAGCAAAGGGGGTAGTCCATTGTTTTTTTTGGCGAAAAATATTTTTTTTCCACTATCTTCAAAAAACTAAATTTGAATTAAAGCCAATGCGGTTCTCTATTCAACGCAGTAGAAATCAAGTCGATATCTAGAAAAGTAAGCAAGTTATGACCAAAAAGGTAAGTAGTTCTACTACTGCCTATTTCCGGCCACTTTTTAGTAGAACTATTTACGTTTTTGGCCATAACTTGAAAAGTTTTCAATATATCGACTTGATTTCTTTTGCGTTGGATAGCTAACCGTATTGGCCTTAACTACAAATTTTTTTTTAATGGATAGTGGAAGAAAATTTTTTTTATCATTTTTTAAAAAAAAGCAAAGGGGGTAGTCCATTGTTTTTTTTGGCGAAAAATATTTTTTTTCCACTATCTTCAAAAAACCAAATTTGAATTAAAGCCAATGCGGTTGTCTATTTAACGCAGTAGAAATCAAGTCGATATCTAGAAAAGTAAGCAAGTTATGACCAAAAAGGTAAGTAGTTCTACTACTGCCTATTTCCGGCCACTTTTTAGTAGAACTATTTACGTTTTTGGCCATAACTTGAAAAGTTTTCAATATATCGACTTGATTTCTTTTGCGTTGGATAGCTAACCTTATTGGCCTTAACTACAAATTTTTTTTTAATGGATAGTGGAAGAAATTTTTTTTTATCATTTTTTAAAAAAAAGCAAAGGGGGTAGTCCATTGTTTTTTTTGGCGAAAAATATTTTTTTTCCACTATCTTCAAAAAACTAAATTTGAATTAAAGCCAATGCGGTTCTCTATTCAACGCAGTAGAAATCAAGTCGATATCTAGAAAAGTAAGCAAGTTATGACCAAAAAGGTAAGTAGTTCTACTACTGCCTATTTCCGACCACTTTTTAGTAGAACTATTTACGTTTTTGGCCATAACTTGAAAAGTTTTCAATATATCGACTTGATTTCTTTTGCGTTGGATAGCTAACCGTATTGGCCTTAACTACAAATTTTTTTTTAATGGATAGTGGAAGAAAATTTTTTTTATCATTTTTTAAAAAAAAGCAAAGGGGGTAGTCCATTGTTTTTTTTGGCGAAAAATATTTTTTTTCCACTATCTTCAAAAAACTAAATTTGAATTAAAGCCAATGCGGTTCTCTATTCAACGCAGTAGAAATCAAGTCGATATCTAGAAAAGTAAGCAAGTTATGACCAAAAAGGTAAGTAGTTCTACTACTGCCTATTTCCGGCCACTTTTTAGTAGAACTATTTACGTTTTTGGCCATAACTTGAAAAGTTTTCAATATATCGACTTGATTTCTTTTGCGTTGGATAGCTAACCGTATTGGCCTTAACTACAAATTTTTTTTTAATGGATAGTCGAAGAAAATTTTTTTTATCATTTTTTAAAAAAAAGCAAAGGGGGTAGTCCATTGTTTTTTTTGGCGAAAAATATTTTTTTTCCACTATCTTCAAAAAACTAAATTTGTATTAAAGCCAATGCGGTTCTCTATTCAACGCAGTAGAAATCAAGTCGATATCTAGAAAAGTAAGCAAGTTATGACCAAAAAGGTAAGTAGTTATACTACTGCCTATTTCCGGCCACTTTTTAGTAGAACTATTTACGTTTTTGGCCATAACTTGAAAAGTTTTCAATATATCGACTTGATTTCTTTTGCGTTGGATAGCTAACCGTATTGGCCTTAACTACAAATTTTTTTTTAATGGATAGTGGAAGAAAATTTTTTTTATCATTTTTTAAAAAAAAGCAAAGGGGGTAGTCCATTGTTTTTTTTGGCGAAAAATATTTTTTTTCCACTATCTTCAAAAACCTAAATTTGAATTAAAGCCAATGCGGTTCTCTATTCAACGCAGTAGAAATCAAGTCGATATCTAAAAAAGTAAGCAAGTTATGACCAAAAAGGTAAGTAGTTCTACTACTGCCTATTTCCGGCCACTTTTTAGTAGAACTATTTACGTTTTTGGCCATAACTTGAAAAGTTTTCAATATATCGACTTGATTTCTTTTGCGTTGGATAGCTAACCTTATTGGCCTTAACTACAAATTTTTTTTTAATGGATAGTGGAAGAAATTTTTTTTTATCATTTTTTAAAAAAAAGCAAAGGGGGTAGTCCATTGTTTTTTTTGGCGAAAAATATTTTTTTTCCACTATCTTCAAAAAACTAAATTTGAATTAAAGCCAATGCGGTTCTCTATTCAACGCAGTAGAAATCAAGTCGATATCTAGAAAAGTAAGCAAGTTATGACCAAAAAGGTAAGTAGTTCTACTACTGCCTATTTCCGGCCACTTTTTAGTAGAACTATTTACGTTTTTGGCCATAACTTGAAAAGTTTTCAATATATCGACTTGATTTCTTTTGCGTTGGATAGCTAACCGTATTGGCCTTAACTACAAATTTTTTTTTAATGGATAGTGGAAGAAAATTTTTTTTATCATTTTTTAAGAAAAAGCAAAGGGGGTAGGTAGTCCATTGTTTTTTTTGGCGAAAAATATTTTTTTTCCACTATCTTCAAAAACCTAAATTTGAATTAAAGCCAATGCGGTTCTCTATTCAACGCAGTAGAAATCAAGTCGATATCTAGAAAAGTAAGCAAGTTATGACCAAAAAGGTAAGTAGTTCTACTACTGCCTATTTCCGGCCACTTTTTAGTAGAACTATTTACGTTTTTGGACATAACTTGAAAAATTTTCAATATATCGACTTGATTTCTTTTGCGTTGGATAGCTAACCTTATTGGCCTTAACTACAAATTTTTTTTTAATGGATAGTGGAAGAAAATTTTTTTTATCATTTTTTAAAAAAAAGCAAAGGGGGTAGTCCATTGTTTTTTTTTGGCGAAAAATATTTTTTTTCCACTATCTTCAAAAAACTAAATTTGAATTAAAGCCAATGCGGTTCTCTATTCAACGCAGTAGAAATCAAGTCAATATCTAGAAAAGTAAGCAAGTTATGACCAAAAAGGTAAGTAGTTCTACTACTGCCTATTTCCGGCCACTTTTTAGTAGAACTATTTACGTTTTTGGCCATAACTTGAAAAGTTTTCAATATATCGACTTGATTTCTTTTGCGTTGGATAGCTAACCGTATTGGCCTTAACTACAAATTTTTTTTTAATGGATAGTGGAAGAAAATTTTTTTTATCATTTTTTAAGAAAAAGCAAAGGGGGTAGGTAGTCCATTGTTTTTTTTGGCGAAAAATATTTTTTTTCCACTATCTTCAAAAAACCAAATTTGAATTAAAGCCAATGCGGTTCTCTATTTAACGCAGTAGAAATCAAGTCGATATCTAGAAAAGGAAGCAAGTTATGACCAAAAAGGTAAGTAGTTCTACTACTGCCTATTTCCGGCCACTTTTTAGTAGAACTATTTACGTTTTTGGCCATAACTTGAAAAGTTTTCAATATATCGACTTGATTTCTTTTGCGTTGGATAGCTAACCGTATTGGCCTTAACTACAAATTTTTTTTTAATGGATAGTGGAAGAAAATTTTTTTTATCATTTTTTAAAAAAAAGCAAAGGGGGTAGTCCATTGTTTTTTTTGGCGAAAAATATTTTTTTTCCACTATCTTCAAAAAACTAAATTCGAATTAAAGCCAATGCGGTTCTCTATTCAACGCAGTAGAAATCAAATCGATATCTAGAAAAGTAAGCAAGTTATGACCAAAAAGGTAAGTAGTTATACTACTGCCTATTTCTGGCCACTTGTTAGTAGAACTACTTACGTTTTTGGCCAAACCTTAAAAAGTTTTCAATATATCGACTTGATTTCTTTTGCGTTGGATAGCTAACCGTATTGGCCTTAACTACAAATTTTTTTTTAATGGATAGTGGAAGAAAATTTTTTTTATCATTTTTTAAAAAAAAGCAAAGGGGGTAGTCCATTGTTTTTTTTGGCGAAAAATATTTTTTTTCCACTATCTTCAAAAAACTAAATTCGAATTAAAGCCAATGCGGTTCTCTATTCAACGCAGTAGAAATCAAGTCGATATCTAGAAAAGTAAGCAAGTTATGACCAAAAAGGTAAGTAGTTATACTACTGCCTATTTCCGGCCACTTTTTAGTAGAACTATTTACGTTTTTGGCCATAACTTGAAAAGTTTTCAATATATCGACTTGATTTCTTTTGCGTTGGATAGCTAACCGTATTGGCCTTAACTACAAATTTTTTTTTAATGGATAGTGGAAGAAATTTTTTTTTATCATTTTTTAAAAAAAAGCAAAGGGGGTAGTCCATTGTTTTTTTTGGCGAAAAATATTTTTTTTCCACTATCTTCAAAAAACTAAATTTGAATTAAAGCCAATGCGGTTCTCTATTCAACGCAGTAGAAATCAAGTCGATATCTAGAAAAGTAAGCAAGTTATGACCAAAAAGGTAAGTAGTTCTACTACTGCCTATTTCCGACCACTTTTTAGTAGAACTATTTACGTTTTTGGCCATAACTTGAAAAGTTTTCAATATATCGACTTGATTTCTTTTGCGTTGGATAGCTAACCTTATTGGCCTTAACTACAAATTTTTTTTTAATGGATAGTGGAAGAAAATTTTTTTTATCATTTTTTAAAAAAAAGCAAAGGGGGTAGTCCATTGTTTTTTTTGGCGAAAAATATTTTTCCACTATCTTCAAAAACCTAAATCTAGAAAAGTAAGCAAGTTATGACCAAAATGTAAGTAGTTCTACTACTGCCTATTTCCGGCCACTTTTTAGTAGAACTATTTACGTTTTTGGCCATAGCTTGAAAAGTTTTCAATATATCGACTTGATTTCTTTTGCGTTGGATAGCTAACCTTATTGGCCTTAACTACAAATTTTTTTTTAATGGATAGTGGAAGAAAATTTTTTTTATCATTTTTTAAAAAAAAGCAAAGGGGGTAGTCCATTGTTTTTTTTGGCGAAAAATATTTTTTTTCCACTATCTTCAAAAAACTAAATTTGAATTAAAGCCAATGCGGTTCTCTATTCAACGCAGTAGAAATCAAGTCGATATCTAGAAAAGTAAGCAAGTTATGACCAAAAAGGTAAGTAGTTCTACTACTGCCTATTTCCGGCCACTTTTTAGTAGAACTATTTACGTTTTTGGCCATAACTTGAAAAGTTTTCAATATATCGACTTGATTTCTTTTGCGTTGGATAGCTAACCGTATTGGCCTTAACTACAAATTTTTTTTTATATATAGTGGAAGAAAACTTTTTTTTATCATTTTTTAAAAAAAAGCAAAGGGGGTAGTCCATTGTTTTTTTTGGCGAAAAATATTTTTTTTCCACTATCTTCAAAAAACTAAATTTGTATTAAAGCCAATGCGGTTCTCTATTCAACGCAGTAGAAATCAAGTCGATATCTAGAAAAGTAAGCAAGTTATGACCAAAAAGGTAAGTAGTTCTACTACTGCCTATTTCCGGCCACTTTTTAGTATAACTATTTACGTTTTTGGCCATAACTTGAAAAGTTTTCAATATATCGACTTGATTTCTTTTGCGTTGGATAGCTAACCGTATTGGCCTTAACTACAAATTTTTTTTTAATGGATAGTGGAAGAAAATTTTTTTTATCATTTTTTAAAAAAAAGCAAAGGGGGTAGTCCATTGTTTTTTTTGGCGAAAAATATTTTTTTTCCACTATCTTCAAAAACCTAAATTTGAATTAAAGCCAATGCGGTTCTCTATTCAACGCAGTAGAAATCAAGTCGATATCTAGAAAAGTAAGCAAGTTATGACCAAAAAGGTAAGTAGTTCTACTACTGCCTATTTCCGGCCACTTTTTAGTAGAACTATTTACGTTTTTGGCCATAACTTGAAAAGTTTACAATATATCGACTTGATTTCTTTTGCGTTGGATAGCTAACCGTATTGGCCTTAACTACAAATTTTTTTTTAATGGATAGTGGAAGAAATTTTTTTTTATCATTTTTTAAAAAAAAGCAAAGGGGGTAGTCCATTGTTTTTTTTGGCGAAAAATATTTTTTTTCCACTATCTTCAAAAAACCAAATTTGAATTAAAGCCAATGCGGTTTTCTAATCAACGCAGTAGAAATCAAGTCGATGTCTAGAAAAGTAAGCAAGTTATGACCAAAAAGGTAAGTAGTTCTACTACTGCCTATTTCCGGCCACTTTTTAGTAGAACTATTTACGTTTTTGGCCATAACTTGAAAAGTTTTCAATATATCGACTTGATTTCTTTTGCGTTGCATAGCTAACCGTATTGGCCTTAACTACAAATTTTTTTTTAATGGATAGTGGAAGAAAATTTTTTTTATCATTTTTTAAAAAAAAGCAAAGGGGGTAGTCCATTGTTTTTTTTGGCGAAAAATATTTTTTTTCCACTATCTTCAAAAAACTAAATTTGAATTAAAGCCAATGCGGTTCTCTATTCAACGCAGTAGCAATCAAGTCGATATCTAGAAAAGTAAGCAAGTTAAGACCAAAAAGGTAAGTAGTTCTACTACTGCCTATTTCCGGCCACTTTTTAGTAGAACTATTTACGTTTTTGGCCATAACTTGAAAAGTTTTCAATATATCGACTTGATTTTTTTTGCGTTGGATAGCTAACCGTATTGGCCTTAACTACAATTTTTTTTTTAATGGATAGTGGAAGAAAATTTTTTTTATCATTTTTTAAAAAAAAGCAAAGGGGGTAGTCCATTGTTTTTTTTGGCGAAAAATATTTTTTTTCCACTATCTTCAAAAAACTAAATTTGAATTAAAGCCAATGCGGTTCTCTATTCAACGCAGTAGCAATCAAGTCGATATCTAGAAAAGTAAGCAAGTTAAGACCAAAAAGGTAAGTAGTTCTACTACTGCCTATTTCCGGCCACTTTTTAGTAGAACTATTTACGTTTTTGGCCATAACTTGAAAAGTTTTCAATATATCGACTTGATTTCTTTTGCGTTGGATAGCTAACCGTATTGGCCTTAACTACAAATTTTTTTTTAATGGATAGTGGAAGAAAATTTTTTTTATCATTTTTTAAAAAAAAGCAAAGGGGGTAGTCCATTGTTTTTTTTGGCGAAAAATATTTTTTTTCCACTATCTTCAAAAAACTAAATTTGAATTAAAGCCAATGCGGTTCTCTATTCAACGCAGTAGAAATCAAGTCGATATCTAGAAAAGTAAGCAAGTTATGACCAAAAAGGTAAGTAGTTATACTACTGCCTATTCCGGCCACTTTTTAGTAGAACTATTTACGTTTTTGGCCATAACTTGAAAAGTTTTCAATATATCGACTTGATTTCTTTTGCGTTGGATAGCTAACCGTATTGGCCTTAACTACAAATTTTTTTTTAATGGATAGTGGAAGAAAATTTTTTTTATCATTTTTTAAAAAAAAGCAAAGGGGGTAGTCCATTGTTTTTTTTGGCGAAAAATATTTTTTTTCCACTATCTTCAAAAAACTAAATTTGAATGAAAGCCATTGCGGTTCTCTATTCAACGCAGTAGAAATCAAGTCGATATCTAGAAAAGTAAGCAAGTTATGACCAAAAAGGTAAGTAGTTATACTACTGCCTATTTCCGGCCACTTTTTAGTAGAACTATTTACGTTTTTGGCCATAACTTGAAAAGTTTTCAATATATCGACTTGATTTCTTTTGCGTTGGATAGCTAACCGTATTGGCCTTAACTACAAATTTTTTTTTAATGGATAGTGGAAGAAAATTTTTTTTATCATTTTTTAAAAAAAAGCAAAGGGGGTAGTACATTGTTTTTTTTGGCGAAAAATATTTTTTTTTTCCACTATCTTCAAAAAACTAAATTTTAATTAAAGCCAATGCGGTTCTCTATTCAACGCAGTAGCAATCAAGTCGATATCTAGAAAAGTAAGCAAGTTAAGACCAAAAAGGTAAGTAGTTATACTACTGCCTATTTCCGGCCACTTTTTAGTAGAACTATTTACGTTTTTGGCCATAACTTGAAAAGTTTTCAATATATCGACTTGATTTCTTTTGCGTTGGATAGCTAACCGTATTGGCCTTAACTACAAATTTTTTTTTAATGGATAGTGGAAGAAATTTTTTTTTATCATTTTTTAAAAAAAAGCAAAGGGGGTATCCATTGTTTTTTTTGGCGAAAAATATTTTTTTCCACTATCTTCAAAAAACCAAATTTGAATTAAAGCCAATGCGGTTCTCTATTCAACGCAGTAGAAATCAAGTCGATATCTAGAAAAGTAAGCAAGTTATGACCAAAAAGGTAAGTAGTTCTACTACTGCCTATTTCCGGCCACTTTTTAGTAGAACTATTTACGTTTTTGGCCATAACTTGAAAAGTTTTCAATATATCGACTTGATTTCTTTTGCGTTGGATAGCTAACCGTATTGGCCTTAACTACAATTTTTTTTTTAATGGATAGTGGAAGAAAATTTTTTTTATCATTTTTTAAAAAAAAGCAAAGGGGGTAGTCCATTGTTTTTTTTGGCGAAAAATATTTTTTTTCCACTATCTTCAAAAAACCAAATTTGAATTAAAGCCAATGCGGTTCTCTATTCAACGCAGTAGAAATCAAGTCGATATCTAGAAAAGTAAGCAAGTTATGACCAAAAAGGTAAGTAGTTCTACTACTGCCTATTTCCGGCCACTTTTTAGTAGAACTATTTACGTTTTTGGCCATAACTTGAAAAGTTTTCAATATATCGACTTGATTTCTTTTGCGTTGGATAGCTAACCGTATTGGCCTTAACTAAAAATTTTTTTTTAATGGATAGTGGAAGAAAATTTTTTTATCATTTTTTAAAAAAAAGCAAAGGGGGTAGTCCATTGTTTTTTTTGGCGAAAAATATTTTTTTTTCCACTATCTTCAAAAAACTAAATTTGAATTAAAGCCAATGCGGTTCTCTATTCAACGCAGTAGCAATCAAGTCGATATCTAGAAAAGTAAGCAAGTTAAGACCAAAAAGGTAAGTAGTTATACTACTGCCTATTTCCGGCCACTTTTTAGTAGAACTATTTACGTTTTTGGCCATAACTTGAAAAGTTTTCAATATATCGACTTGATTTTTTTTGCGTTGGATAGCTAACCGTATTGGCCTTAACTAAAAAATTTTTTTTAATGGATAGTGGAAGAAAATTTTTTTTATCATTTTTTAAAAAAAAGCAAAGGGGGTATCCATTGTTTTTTTTGGCGAAAAATATTTTTTTCCACTATCTTCAAAAAACCAAATTTGAATTAAAGCCAATGCGGTTCTCTATTCAACGCAGTAGAAATCAAGTCGATATCTAGAAAAGTAAGCAAGTTATGACCAAAAAGGTAAGTAGTTCTACTACTGCCTATTTCCGGCCACTTTTTAGTAGAACTATTTACGTTTTTGGCCATAACTTGAAAAGTTTTCAATATATCGACTTGATTTCTTTTGCGTTGGATAGCTAACCGTATTGGCCTTAACTACAAATTTTTTTTTAATGGATAGTGGAAGAAAATTTTTTTATCATTTTTTAAAAAAAAGCAAAGGGGGTAGTCCATTGTTTTTTTTGGCGAAAAATATTTTTTTTCCACTATCTTCAAAAAACTAAATTTGAATTAAAGCCAATGCGGTTCTCTATTCAACGCAGTAGAAATCAAGTCGATATCTAGAAAAGTAAGCAAGTTAAGACCAAAAAGGTAAGTAGTTCTACTACTGCCTATTTCCGGCCACTTTTTAGTAGAACTATTTACGTTTTTGGCCATAACTTGAAAAGTTTTCAATATATCGACTTGATTTTTTTTGCGTTGGATAGCTAACCGTATTGGCCTTAACTACAAATTTTTTTTTTAATGGATAGTGGAAGAAAATTTTTTTTATCATTTTTTAAAAAAAAGCAAAGGGGGTAGTCCATTGTTTTTTTTGGCGAAAAATATTTTTTTTCCACTATCTTCAAAAAACCAAATTTGAATTAAAGCCAATGCGGTTTTCTATTCAACGCAGTAGAAATCAAGTCGATGTCTAGAAAAGTAAGCAAGTTATGACCAAAAAGGTAAGTAGTTCTACTACTGCCTATTTCCGGCCACTGTTTAGTAGAACTATTTACGTTTTTGGCCATAACTTGAAAAGTTTTCAATATATCGACTTGATTTCTTTTGCGTTGCATAGCTAACCGTATTGGCCTTAACTAAAAAATTTTTTTTAATGGATAGTGGAAGAAAATTTTTTTTATCATTTTTTAAAAAAAAGCAAAGGGGGTAGTCCATTGTTTTTTTTTGGCGAAAAATATTTTTTTTCCACTATCTTCAAAAAACTAAATTTGAATTAAAGCCAATGCGGTTTTCTATTCAACGCAGTAGAAATCAAGTCGATGTCTAGAAAAGTAAGCAAGTTATGACCAAAAAGGTAAGTAGTTCTACTACTGCCTATTTCCGGCCACTTTTTAGTAGAACTATTTACGTTTTTGGCCATAACTTGAAAAGTTTTCAATATATCGACTTGATTTCTTTTGCGTTGGATAGCTAACCGTATTGGCCTTAACTAAAAATTTTTTTTTAATGGATAGTGGAAGAAAATTTTTTTTATCATTTTTTAAAAAAAAGCAAAGGGGGTAGTCCATTGTTTTTTTTGGCGAAAAATATTTTTTTTCCACTATCTTCAAAAAACTAAATTTGAATTAAAGCCAATGCGGTTCTCTATTCAACGCAGTAGCAATCAAGTCGATATCTAGAAAAGTAAGCAAGTTAAGACCAAAAAGGTAAGTAGTTCTACTACTGCCTATTTCCGGCCACTTTTTAGTAGAACTATTTACGTTTTTGGCCATAACTTGAAAAGTTTTCAATATATCGACTTGATTTCTTTTGCGTTGGATAGCTAACCGTATTGGCCTTAACTAAAATTTTTTTTTTAATGGATAGTGGAAGAAAATTTTTTTTATCATTTTTTAAAAAAAAGCAAAGGGGGTAGTCCATTGTTTTTTTTGGCGAAAAATATTTTTTTTCCACTATCTTCAAAAAACCAAATTTGAATTAAAGCCAATGCGGTTTTCTATTCAACGCAGTAGAAATCAAGTCGATATCTAGAAAAGTAAGCAAGTTATGACCAAAAAGGTAAGTAGTTCTACTACTGCCTATTTCCGGCCACTTTTTAGTAGAACTATTTACGTTTTTGGCCATAACTTGAAAAGTTTTCAATATATCGACTTGATTTCTTTTGCGTTGCATAGCTAACCGTATTGGCCTTAACTACAAATTTTTTTTTAATGGATAGTGGAAGAAAATTTTTTTATAATTTTTTAAAAAAAAAGCAAAGGGGGTAGTCCATTGTTTGTTTTGGCGAAAAATATTTTTTTTCCACTATCTTCAAAAAACTAAATTTGAATTAAAGCCAATGCGGTTCTCTATTCAACGCAGTAGAAATCAAGTCGATATCTAGAAAAGTAAGCAAGTTATGACCAAAAAGGTAAGTAGTTCTACTACTGCCTATTTCCGGCCACTTTTTAGTAGAACTATTTACGTTTTTGGCCATAACTTGAAAAGTTTTCATTTTCAATATATCGACTTGATTCTTTTGCGTTGGATAGCTAACCGTATTGGCCTTAACTACAAATTTTTTTTTAATGGATAGTGGAAGAAAATTTTTTTTATCATTTTTTACAAAAAAGCAAAGGGGGGTAGTCCATTGTTTTTTTTGGCGAAAAATATTTTTTTTCCACTATCTTCAAAAACCTAAATTTGAATTAAAGCCAATGCGGTTCTCTATTCAACGCAGTAGAAATCAAGTCGATATCTGGAAAAGTAAGCAAGTTATGACCAAAAAGGTAAGTAGCTTCTACTACTGCCTATTTCCGGCCACTTTTTAGTAGAACTATTACGTTTTTGGCCATAACTTGAAAAGTTTTCAATATATCGACTTGATTTCTTTTGCGTTGGATAGCTAACCGTATTGGCCTTAACTACAAATTTTTTTTTAATGGATAGTGGAAGAAAATTTTTTTTATCATTTTTTACAAAAAAGCAAAGGGGGTAGTCCATTGTTTTTTTGGCGAAAAATATTTTTTTTCCACTATCTTCAAAAACCTAAATTTGAATTAAAGCCAATGCGGTTCTCTATTCAACGCAGTAGAAATCAAGTCGATATCTGGAAAAGTAAGCAAGTTATGACCAAAAAGGTAAGTAGTTCTACTACTGCCTATTTCCGGCCACTTTTTAGTAGAACTATTTACGTTTTTGGCCATAACTTGAAAAGTTTTCAATATATCGACTTGATTTCTTTTGCGTTGGATAGCTAACCGTATTGGCCTTAACTACAAATTTTTTTTTAATGGATAGTGGAAGAAAATTTTTTTATCATTTTTTACAAAAAAGCAAAGGGGGTAGTCCATTGTTTTTTTGGCGAAAAATATTTTTTTTTCCACTATCTTCAAAAACCTAAATTTGAATTAAAGCCAATGCGGTTCTCTATTCAACGCAGTAGAAATCAAGTCGATATCTGGAAAAGTAAGCAAGTTATGACCAAAAAGGTAAGTAGTTCTACTACTGCCTATTTCCGGCCACTTTTTAGTAGAACTATTTACGTTTTTGGCCATAACTTGAAAAGTTTTCAATATATCGACTTGATTTCTTTTGCGTTGGATAGCTAACCGTATTGGCCTTAACTACAAATTTTTTTTAATGGATAGTGGAAGAAATTTTTTTTATCATTTTTTAAAAAAAAAGCAAAGGGGGTAGTCCATTGTTTTTTTGGCGAAAAATATTTTTTTTCCACTATCTTCAAAAACCTAAATTTGAATTAAAGCCAATGCGGTTCTCTATTCAACTCAGTAGAAATCAAGTCGATATCTGGAAAAGTAAGCAAGTTATGACCAAAAAGGTAAGTAGTTCTACTACTGCCTATTTCCGGCCACTTTTTAGTAGAACTATTTACGTTTTTGGCCATAACTTGAAAAGTTTTCAATATATCGACTTGATTTCTTTTGCGTTGGATAGCTAACCGTATTGGCCTTAACTACAAATTTTTTTTAATGGATAGTGGAAGAAATTTTTTTTATCATTTTTAAAAAAAAGCAAAGGGGGTAGTCCATTGTTTTTTTTGGCGAAAAATATTTTTTTTCCACTATCTTCAAAAACCTAAATTTGAATTAAAGCCAATGCGGTTCTCTATTCAACGCAGTAGGAAATCAAGTCGATATCTGGAAAAGTAAGCAAGTTATGACCAAAAAGGTAAGTAGTTCTACTACTGCCTATTTCCGGCCACTTTTTAGTAGAACTATTTACGTTTTTGGCCATAACTTGAAAAGTTTTCAATATATCGACTTGATTTCTTTTGCGTTGGATAGCTAACCGTATTGGCCTTAACTACAAATTTTTTTTAATGGATAGTGGAAGAAATTTTTTTTATCATTTTTTAAAAAAAGCAAAGGGGGTAGTCCATTGTTTTTTTTTTTTGGGCGAAAAATATTTTTTTTCCACTATCTTCAAAAACCTAAATTTGAATTAAAGCCAATGCGGTTCTCTATTCAACGCAGTAGAAATCAAGTCGATATCTAGAAAAGTAAGCAAGTTATGACCAAAAAGGTAAGTAGTTCTACTACTGCCTATTTCCGGCCACTTTTTAGTAGAACTATTTACGTTTTTGGCCATAACTTGAAAAGTTTTCAATATATCGACTTGATTTCTTTTGCGTTGGATAGCTAACCGTATTGGCCTTAACTACAAATTTTTTTTAATGGATAGTGGAAGAATTTTTTTTTTATCATTTTTAAAAAAAAAGCAAAGGGGTAGTCCATTGTTTTTTTTGGCGAAAAATATTTTTTTTCCACTATCTTCAAAAACCTAAATTTGAATTAAAGCCAATGCGGTTCTCTATTCAACGCAGTAGAAATCAAGTCGATATCTGGAAAAGTAAGCAAGTTATGACCAAAAAGGTAAGTAGTTCTACTACTGCCTATTTCCGGCCACTTTTTAGTAGAACTAATTTACGTTTTTGGCCATAACTTGAAAAGTTTTCAATATATCGACTTGATTTCTTTTGCGTTGGATAGCTAACCGTATTGGCCTTAACTACAAATTTTTTTTAATGGATAGTGGAAGAAATTTTTTTTATCATTTTTAAAAAAAGCAAAGGGGGTAGTCCATTGTTTTTTTTTTTGGGCGAAAAATATTTTTTTTCCACTATCTTCAAAAAACCTAAATTTGAATTAAAGCCAATGCGGTTCTCTATTCAACGCAGTAGAAATCAAGTCGATATCTGGCAAAGTAAGCAAGTTATGACCAAAAAGGTAAGTAGTTCTACTACTGCCTATTTCCGGCCACTTTTTAGTAGAACTATTTACGTTTTTGGCCATAACTTGAAAAGTTTTCAATATATCGACTTGATTTCTTTTGCGTTGGATAGCTAACCGTATTGGCCTTAACTACAAATTTTTTTTAATGGATAGTGGAAGAAATTTTTTTTATCATTTTTTAAAAAAAGCAAAGGGGGTAGTCCATTGTTTTTTTTTTTGGGCGAAAAATATTTTTTTTCCACTATCTTCAAAAAACCTAAATTTGAATTAAAGCCAATGCGGTTCTCTATTCAACGCAGTAGAAATCAAGTCGATATCTAGAAAAGTAAGCAAGTTATGACCAAAAAGGTAAGTAGTTCTACTACTGCCTATTTCCGGCCACTTTTTAGTAGAACTATTTACGTTTTTGGCCATAACTTGAAAAGTTTTCAATATATCGACTTGATTTCTTTTGCGTTGGATAGCTAACCGTATTGGCCTTAACTACAAATTTTTTTTAATGGATAGTGGAAGAAATTTTTTTTATCATTTTTTAAAAAAAGCAAAGGGGGTAGTCCATTGTTTTTTTTTTGGGCGAAAAATATTTTTTTTCCACTATCTTCAAAAAACCTAAATTTGAATTAAAGCCAATGCGGTTCTCTATTCAACGCAGTAGAAATCAAGTCGATATCTAGAAAAGTAAGCAAGTTATGACCAAAAAGGTAAGTAGTTCTACTACTGCCTATTTCCGGCCACTTTTTAGTAGAACTATTTACGTTTTTGGCCATAACTTGAAAAGTTTTCAATATATCGACTTGATTTCTTTTGCGTTGGATAGCTAACCGTATTGGCCTTAACTAAAAATTTTTTTTTAATGGATAGTGGAAGAAATTTTTTTTATAATTTTTTAAAAAAAAGCAAAGGGGGTAGTCCATTGTTTTTTTTGGCGAAAAATATTTTTTTTCCACTATCTTCAAAAACCTAAATTTGAATTAAAGCCAATGCGGTTCTCTATTCAACGCAGTAGAAATCAAGTCGATATCTGGAAAAGTAAGCAAGTTATGACCAAAAAGGTAAGTAGTTCTACTACTGCCTATTTCCGGCCACTTTTTAGTAGAACTATTTACGTTTTTGGCCATAACTTGAAAAGTTTTCAATATATGACTTGATTTCTTTTGCGTTGGATAGCTAACCGTATTGGCCTTAACTACAAATTTTTTTTAATGGATAGTGGAAGAAATTTTTTTTATCATTTTTTAAAAAAAAAGCAAAGGGGGTAGTCCATTGTTTTTTTTGGCGAAAAATATTTTTTTTCCACTATCTTCAAAAACCTAATTTTGAATTAAAGCCAATGCGGTTCTCTATTCAACGCAGTAGAAATCAAGTCGATATCTGGCAAAGTAAGCAAGTTATGACCAAAAAGGTAAGTAGTTCTACTACTGCCTATTTCCGGCCACTTTTTAGTAGAACTATTTACGTTTTTGGCCATAACTTGAAAAGTTTTCAATATATCGACTTGATTTCTTTTGCGTTGGATAGCTAACCGTATTGGCCTTAACTACAAATTTTTTTTAATGGATAGTGGAAGAAATTTTTTTTTATCATTTTTTAAAAAAAAGCAAAGGGGGTAGTCCATTGTTTGTTTTTGGCGAAAAATATTTTTTTTCCACTATCTTCAAAAACCTAAATTTGAATTAAAGCCAATGCGGTTCTCTATTCAACGCAGTAGAAATCAAGTCGATATATAGAACAGTAAGCAAGTTAAGACCAAAAAGGTAAGTAGTTATACTACTGCCTATTTCCGGCCACTTTTTAGTAGAACTATTTACGTTTTTGGCCATAACTTGAAAAGTTTTCAATATATCGACTTGATTTCTTTTGCGTTGGATAGCTAACCGTATTGGCCTTAACTACAAATTTTTTTTAATGGATAGTGGAAGAAATTTTTTTTTATCATTTTTTAAAAAAAAGCAAAGGGGGTAGTCCATTGTTTGTTTTTGGCGAAAAATATTTTTTTTCCACTATCTTCAAAAACCTAAATTTGAATTAAAGCCAATGCGGTTCTCTATTCAACGCAGTAGAAATCAGGTCGATATCTAGAAAAGTAAGCAAGTTAAGACCAAAAAGGTAAGTAGTTCTACTACTGCCTATTTCCGGCCACTTTTTAGTAGAACTATTTACGTTTTTGGCCATAACTTGAAAAGTTTTCAATATATCGACTTGATTTCTTTTGCGTTGGATAGCTAACCGCATTGGCCTTAAATAAAAATTTTTTTTTAATGGATACTGGAAGAAATTTTTTTTTATCATTTTTTAAAAAAAGCAAAGGGGGTAGTCCATTGTTTTTTTTTTTTGGCGAAAAATATTTTTTTTCCACTATCTTCAAAAACCTAAATTTGAATTAAAGCCAATGCGGTTCTCTATTCAACGCAGTAGAAATCAAGTCGATATATAGAACAGTAAGCAAGTTATGACCAAAAAGGTAAGTAGTTCTACTACTGCCTATTTCCGGCCACTTTTTAGTAGAACTATTTACGTTTTTGGCCATAACTTGAAAAGTTTTCAATATATCGACTTGATTTCTTTTGCGTTGGATAGCTAACCGTATTGGCCTTAACTACAAATTTTTTTTTAATGGATAGTGGAAGAAATTTTTTTTTATCATTTTTTAAAAAAAAGCAAAGGGGGTAGTCCATTGTTTTTTTTGGCGAAAAATATTTTTTTTCCACTATCTTCAAAAAACCAAATTTGAATTAAAGCCAATGCGGTTCTCTATTCAACGCAGTAGAAATCAAGTCGATATCTAGAAAAGTAAGCAAGTTATGACCAAAAAGGTAAGTAGTTCTACTACTGCCTATTTCCGGCCACTTTTTAGTAGAACTATTTACGTTTTTGGCCATAACTTGAAAAGTTTTCAATATATCGACTTGATTTCTTTTGCGTTGGATAGCTAACCGTATTGGCCTTAACTACAAATTTTTTTTTAATGGATAGTGGAAGAAAATTTTTTTTATCATTTTTAAAAAAAAAAACAAAGGGGGTAGTCCATTGTTTTTTTTGGCGAAAAATATTTTTTTTCCACTATCTTCAAAAAACCAAATTTGAATTAAAGCCAATGCGGTTCTCTATTCAACGCAGTAGAAATCAGGTCAATATCTAGAAAAGTAAGCAAGTTATGACCAAAAAGGTAAGTAGTTCTACTACTGCCTATTTCCGGCCACTTTTTAGTAGAACTATTTACGTTTTTGGCCATAACTTGAAAAGTTTTCAATATATCGACTTGATTTCTTTTGCGTTGGATAGCTAACCGTATTGGCCTTAACTACAAATTTTTTTTTAATGGATAGTGGAATAAATTTTTTTTTATCATTTTTAAAAAAAAGCAAAGGGGGTAGTCCATTGTTTTTTTTGGCGAAAAATATTTTTTTTCCACTATCTTCAAAAACCTAAATTTTAATTAAAGCCAATGCGGTTCTCTATTCAACTCAGTAGAAATCAAGTCGATATCTGGAAAAGTAAGCAAGTTATGACCAAAAAGGTAAGTAGTTCTACTACTGCCTATTTCCGGCCACTTTTAAGTAGAACTATTTACGTTTTTGGCCATAACTTGAAAAGTTTTCAATATATCGACTTGATTTCTTTTGCGTTGGATAGCTAACCGTATTGGCCTTAACTACAAATTTTTTTTTAATGGATAGTGGAAGAAAATTTTTTTTATCATTTTTTACAAAAAAGCAAAGGGGGTAGTCCATTGTTTTTTTGGCGAAAAATATTTTTTTTCCACTATCTTCAAAAACCTAAATTTGAATTAAAGCCAATGCGGTTCTCTATTCAACGCAGTAGAAATCAAGTCGATATCTGGAAAAGTAAGCAAGTTATGACCAAAAAGGTAAGTAGTTCTACTACTGCCTATTTCCGGCCACTTTTAAGTAGAACTATTTACGTTTTTGGCCATAACTTGAAAAGTTTTCAATATATCGACTTGATTTCTTTTGCGTTGGATAGCTAACCGTATTGGCCTTAACTACAAATTTTTTTTTAATGGATAGTGGAAGAAAATTTTTTTTATCATTTTTTACAAAAAAGCAAAGGGGGTAGTCCATTGTTTTTTTGGCGAAAAATATTTTTTTTCCACTATCTTCAAAAACCTAAATTTGAATTAAAGCCAATGCGGTTCTCTATTCAACGCAGTAGAAATCAAGTCGATATCTGGAAAAGTAAGCAAGTTATGACCAAAAAGGTAAGTAGTTCTACTACTGCCTATTTCCGGCCACTTTTTAGTAGAACTATTTACGTTTTTGGCCATAACTTGAAAAGTTTTCAATATATCGACTTGATTTCTTTTGCGTTGGATAGCTAACCGTATTGGCCTTAACTACAAATTTTTTTTTAATGGATAGTGGAAGAAAATTTTTTTTATCATTTTTTACAAAAAAGCAAAGGGGGTAGTCCATTGTTTTTTTGGCGAAAAATATTTTTTTTCCACTACCTTCAAAAACCTAAATTTGAATTAAAGCCAATGCGGTTCTCTATTCAACGCAGTAGAAATCAAGTCGATATGTGGAAAAGTAAGCAAGTTATGACCAAAAAGGTAAGTAGTTCTACTACTGCCTATTTCCGGCCACTTTTTAGTAGAACTATTTACGTTTTTGGCCATAACTTGAAAAGTTTTCAATATATCGACTTGATTTCTTTTGCGTTGGATAGCTAACCGTATTGGCCTTAACTACAAATTTTTTTTTAATGGATAGTGGAAGAAAATTTTTTTTATCATTTTTTACAAAAAAGCAAAGGGGGTAGTCCATTGTTTTTTTTGGCGAAAAATATTTTTTTTCCACTATCTTCAAAAACCTAAATTTGAATTAAAGCCAATGCGGTTCTCTATTCAACGCAGTAGAAATCAAGTCGATATCTGGAAAAGTAAGCAAGTTATGACCAAAAAGGTAAGTAGTTCTACTACTGCCTATTTCCGGCCACTTTTTAGTAGAACTATTTACGTTTTTGGCCATAACTTGAAAAGTTTTCAATATATCGACTTGATTTCTTTTGCGTTGGATAGCTAACCGTATTGGCCTTAACTACAAATTTTTTTTAATGGATAGTGGAAGAAATTTTTTTTATCATTTTTTAAAAAAAAGCAAAGGGGGTAGTCCATTGTTTTTTTGGCGAAAAATATTTTTTTTCCACTATCTTCAAAAACCTAAATTTGAATTAAAGCCAATGCGGTTCTCTATTCAACTCAGTAGAAATCAAGTCGATATCTGGAAAAGTAAGCAAGTTATGACCAAAAAGGTAAGTAGTTCTACTACTGCCTATTTCCGGCCACTTTTTAGTAGAACTATTTACGTTTTTGGCCATAACTTGAAAAGTTTTCAATATATCGACTTGATTTCTTTTGCGTTGGATAGCTAACCGTATTGGCCTTAACTACAAATTTTTTTTTAATGGATAGTGGAAGAAAATTTTTTTTATCATTTTTTACAAAAAAGCAAAGGGGGTAGTCAATTGTTTTTTTGGCGAAAAATATTTTTTTTCCACTATCTTCAAAAACCTAAATTTGAATTAAAGCCAATGCGGTTCTCTATTCAACGCAGTAGAAATCAAGTCGATATCTGGAAAAGTAAGCAAGTTATGACCAAAAAGGTAAGTAGTTCTACTACTGCCTATTTCCGGCCACTTTTTAGTAGAACTATTTACGTTTTTGGCCATAACTTGAAAAGTTTTCAATATATCGACTTGATTTCTTTTGCGTTGGATAGCTAACCGTATTGGCCTTAACTACAAATTTTTTTTTAATGGATAGTGGAAGAAAATTTTTTTTATCATTTTTTACAAAAAAGCAAAGGGGGTAGTCCATTGTTTTTTTGGCGAAAAATATTTTTTTTCCACTATCTTCAAAAACCTAAATTTGAATTAAAGCCAATGCGGTTCTCTATTCAACGCAGTAGAAATCAAGTCGATATCTGGAAAAGTAAGCAAGTTATGACCAAAAAGGTAAGTAGTTCTACTACTGCCTATTTCCGGCCACTTTTTAGTAGAACTATTTACGTTTTTGGCCATAACTTGAAAAGTTTTCAATATATCGACTTGATTTCTTTTGCGTTGGATAGCTAACCGTATTGGCCTTAACTACAAATTTTTTTTAATGGATAGTGGAAGAAATTTTTTTATCATTTTTTAAAAAAAAAGCAAAGGGGGTAGTCCATTGTTTTTTTGGCGAAAAATATTTTTTTTCCACTATCTTCAAAAACCTAAATTTGAATTAAAGCCAATGCGGTTCTCTATTCAACTCAGTAGAAATCAAGTCGATATCTGGAAAAGTAAGCAAGTTATGACCAAAAAGGTAAGTAGTTCTACTACTGCCTATTTCCGGCCACTTTTTAGTAGAACTATTTACGTTTTTGGCCATAACTTGAAAAGTTTTCAATATATCGACTTGATTTCTTTTGCGTTGGATAGCTAACCGTATTGGCCTTAACTACAAATTTTTTTTTAATGGATAGTGGAAGAAAATTTTTTTTATCATTTTTTACAAAAAAGCAAAGGGGGTAGTCCATTGTTTTTTTTGGCGAAAAATATTTTTTTTCCACTATCTTCAAAAACCTAAATTTGAATTAAAGCCAATGCGGTTCTCTATTCAACGCAGTAGAAATCAAGTCGATATCTGGAAAAGTAAGCAAGTTATGACCAAAAAGGTAAGTAGTTCTACTACTGCCTATTTCCGGCCACTTTTTAGTAGAACTATTTACGTTTTTGGCCATAACTTGAAAAGTTTTCAATATATCGACTTGATTTCTTTTGCGTTGGATAGCTAACCGTATTGGCCTTAACTACAAATTTTTTTTTAATGGATAGTGGAAGAAAATTTTTTTTATCATTTTTTACAAAAAAGCAAAGGGGGTAGTCCATTGTTTTTTTGGCGAAAAATATTTTTTTTCCACTATCTTCAAAAACCTAAATTTGAATTAAAGCCAATGCGGTTCTCTATTCAACGCAGTAGAAATCAAGTCGATATCTGGAAAAGTAAGCAAGTTATGACCAAAAAGGTAAGTAGTTCTACTACTGCCTATTTCCGGCCACTTTTTAGTAGAACTATTTACGTTTTTGGCCATAACTTGAAAAGTTTTCAATATATCGACTTGATTTCTTTTGCGTTGGATAGCTAACCGTATTGGCCTTAACTACAAATTTTTTTTTAATGGATAGTGGAAGAAAATTTTTTTTATCATTTTTTACAAAAAAGCAAAGGGGGTAGTCCATTGTTTTTTTGGCGAAAAATATTTTTTTTCCACTATCTTCAAAAACCTAAATTTGAATTAAAGCCAATGCGGTTCTCTATTCAACGCAGTAGAAATCAAGTCGATATCTGGAAAAGTAAGCAAGTTATGACCAAAAAGGTAAGTAGTTCTACTACTGCCTATTTCCGGCCACTTTTTAGTAGAACTATTTACGTTTTTGGCCATAACTTGAAAAGTTTTCAATATATCGACTTGATTTCTTTTGCGTTGGATAGCTAACCGTATTGGCCTTAACTACAAATTTTTTTTAATGGATAGTGGAAGAAATTTTTTTTATCATTTTTTAAAAAAAAAGCAAAGGGGGTAGTCCATTGTTTTTTTGGCGAAAAATATTTTTTTTCCACTATCTTCAAAAACCTAAATTTGAATTAAAGCCAATGCGGTTCTCTATTCAACGCAGTAGAAATCAAGTCGATATCTGGAAAAGTAAGCAAGTTATGACCAAAAAGGTAAGTAGTTCTACTACTGCCTATTTCCGGCCACTTTTTAGTAGAACTATTTACGTTTTTGGCCATAACTTGAAAAGTTTTCAATATATCGACTTGATTTCTTTTGCGTTGGATAGCTAACCGTATTGGCCTTAACTACAAATTTTTTTTTAATGGATAGTGGAAGAAAATTTTTTTTATCATTTTTTACAAAAAGCAAGTTTTTTTGGCGAAAAATATTTTTTTTCCACTATCTTCAAAAACCTAAATTTGAATTAAAGCCAATGCGGTTCTCTATTCAACGCAGTAGAAATCAAGACGATATCTAGAAAAGTAAGCAAGTTATGACCAAAAAGGTAAGTAGTTCTACTACTGCCTATTCCGGCCAGTTTTTAGTAGAACTATTTACGTTTTTGGCCATAACTTGAAAAGTTTTCAATATATCGACTTGATTTCTTTTGCGTTGGATAGCTAACCGTATTGGCCTTAACTACAAATTTTTTTTTAATGGATAGTGGAAGAAAATTTTTTTTATCATTTTTTACAAAAAAGCAAAGGGGGTAGTGCATTGTTTTTTTTGGCGAAAAATATTTTTTTTCCACTATCTTCAAAAACCTAAATTTGAATTATAGCCAATGCGGTTCTCTATTCAACGCAGTAGAAATCAAGTCGATATCTAGAAAAGTAAGCAAGTTATGACCAAAAAGGTAAGTAGTTCTACTACTGCCTATTTCCGGCCACTTTTTAGTAGAACTATTTACGTTTTTGGCCATAACTTGAAAAGTTTTCAATATATCGACTTGATTTCTTTTGCGTTGGATAGCTAACCGTATTGGCCTTAACTACAAATTTTTTTTAATGGATAGTGGAAGAAATTTTTTTTATCATTTTTTAAAAAAAGCAAAGGGGGTAGTCCATTGTTTTTTTTTTTGGGCGAAAAATATTTTTTTTCCACTATCTTCAAAAAACCTAAATTTGAATTAAAGCCAATGCGGTTCTCTATTCAACGCAGTAGAAATCAAGTCGATATCTAGAAAAGTAAGCAAGTTATGACCAAAAAGGTAAGTAGTTCTACTACTGCCTATTTCCGGCCACTTTTTAGTAGAACTATTTACGTTTTTGGCCATAACTTGAAAAGTTTTCAATATATCGACTTGATTTCTTTTGCGTTGGATAGCTAACCGTATTGGCCTTAACTACAAATTTTTTTTAATGGATAGTGGAAGAAATTTTTTTTATCATTTTTTAAAAAAAGCAAAGGGGGTAGTCCATTGTTTTTTTTTTTGGGCGAAAAATATTTTTTTTCCACTATCTTCAAAAAACCTAAATTTGAATTAAAGCCAATGCGGTTCTCTATTCAACGCAGTAGAAATCAAGTCGATATCTCTAAAAGTAAGCAAGTTATGACCAAAAAGGTAAGTAGTTCTACTACTGCCTATTTCCGGCCACTTTTTAGTAGAACTATTTACGTTTTTGGCCATAACTTGAAAAGTTTTCAATATATCGACTTGATTTCTTTTGCGTTGGATAGCTAACCGTATTGGCCTTAACTACAAATTTTTTTTAATGGATAGTGGAAGAAATTTTTTTTATCATTTTTAAAAAAAAAAGCAGTAGAAATCAAGTCGATATCTGGAAAAGTAAGCAAGTTATGACCAAAAAGGTAAGTAGTTCTACTACTGCCTATTTCCGGCCACTTTTTAGTAGAACTATTTACGTTTTTGGCCATAACTTGAAAAGTTTTCAATATATCGACTTGATTTCTTTTGCGTTGGATAGCTAACCGTATTGGCCTTAACTACAAATTTTTTTTTAATGGATAGTGGAAGAAAATTTTTTTTATAATTTTTTACAAAAAAGCAAAGGGGGTAGTCCATTGTTTTTTTGGCGAAAAATATTTTTTTTCCACTATCTTCAAAAACCTAAATTTGAATTAAAGCCAATGCGGTTCTCTATTCAACGCAGTAGAAATCAAGACGATATCTAGAAAAGTAAGCAAGTTATGACCAAAAAGGTAAGTAGTTCTACTACTGCCTATTCCGGCCAGTTTTTAGTAGAACTATTTACGTTTTTGGCCATAACTTGAAAAGTTTTCAATATATCGACTTGATTTCTTTTGCGTTGGATAGCTAACCGTATTGGCCTTAACTACAAATTTTCTTTTAATGGATAGTGGAAGAAATTTTTTTATCATTTTTTAAAAAAAAAGCAAAGGGGGTAGTCCATTGTTTTTTTGGCGAAAAATATTTTTTTTCCACTATCTTCAAAAACCTAAATTTGAATTAAAGCCAATGCGGTTCTCTATTCAACGCAGTAGAAATCAAGTCGATATCTGGAAAAGTAAGCAAGTTATGACCAAAAAGGTAAGTAGTTCAACTACTGTTTATTTCCGGCCACTTTTTAGTAGAACTATTTACGTTTTTGGCCATAACTTGAAAAGTTTTCAATATATCGACTTGATTTCTTTTGCGTTGGATAGCTAACCGTATTGGCCTTAACTACAAATTTTTTTTTAATGGATAGTGGAAGAAAATTTTTTTTATCATTTTTTACAAAAAAGCAAAGGGGGTAGTCCATTGTTTTTTTTGGCGAAAAATATTTTTTTTCCACTATCTTCAAAAACCTAAATTTGAATTAAAGCCAATGCGGTTCTCTATTCAACGCAGTAGAAATCAAAATATTTTTTTCCACTATCTTCAAAAACCTAAATTGAATTAAAGCCAATGCGGCTCTCTATTCAACGCAGTAGAAATCAAGTCGATATCTGGAAAAGTAAGCAAGTTATGACCAAAAAGGTAAGTAGTTCTACTACTGCCTATTTCCGGCCACTTTTTAGTAGAACTATTTACGTTTTTGGCCATAACTTGAAAAGTTTTCAATATATCGACTTGATTTCTTTTGCGTTGGATAGCTAACCGTATTGGCCTTAACTACAAATTTTTTTTTAATGGATAGTGGAAGAAAATTTTTTTTATCATTTTTTACAAAAAAGCAAAGGGGGTAGTCCATTTTTTTTTTGGCGAAAAATATTTTTTTTCCACTATCTTCAAAAACCTAAATTTGAATTAAAGCCAATGCGGTTCTCTATTCAACGCAGTAGAAATCAAGACGATATCTAGAAAAGTAAGCAAGTTATGACCAAAAAGGTAAGTAGTTCTACTACTGCCTATTTCCGGCCACTATCTTCAAAAACCTAAATTTGAATTAAAGCCAATGCGGTTCTCTATTCAACGCAGTAGAAATCAAGTCGATATCTGGAAAAGTAAGCAAGTTATGACCAAAAAGGTAAGTAGTTCTACTACTGCCTATTTCCGGCCACTATCTTCAAAAACCTAAATTTGAATTAAAGCCAATGAGGTTCTCTATTCAACGCAGTAGAAATCAAGACGATATCTAGAAAAGTAAGCAAGTTATGACCAAAAAGGTAAGTAGTTCTACTACTGCCTATTTCCGGCCACTTTTTAGTAGAACTATTTACGTTTTTGGCCATAACTTGAAAAGTTTTCAATATATCGACTTGATTTCTTTTGCGTTGGATAGCTAACCGTATTGGCCTTAACTACAAATTTTTTTTTAATGGATAGTGGAAGAAAATTTTTTTTATCATTTTTTACAAAAAAGCAAAGGGGGTAGTCCATTGTTTTTTTTGGCGAAAAATATTTTTTTCCACTATCTTCAAAAAACTAAATTTGAATTAAAGCCAATGCGGCTCTCTATTCAACGCAGTAGAAATCAAGTCGATATCTGGAAAAGTAAGCAAGTTATGACCAAAAAGGTAAGTAGTTCTACTACTGCCTATTTCCGGCCACTTTTTAGTAGAACTATTTACGTTTTTGGCCATAACTTGAAAAGTTTTCAATATATCGACTTGATTTCTTTTGCGTTGGATAGCTAACCGTATTGGCCTTAACTACAAATTTTTTTTTAATGGATAGTGGAAGAAAATTTTTTTTATCATTTTTTACAAAAAAGCAAAGGGGGTAGTCCATTTTTTTTTTGGCGAAAAATATTTTTTTTCCACTATCTTCAAAAACCTAAATTTGAATTAAAGCCAATGCGGTTCTCTATTCAACGCAGTAGAAATCAAGACGATATCTAGAAAAGTAAGCAAGTTATGACCAAAAAGGTAAGTAGTTCTACTACTGCCTATTTCCGGCCACTATCTTCAAAAACCTAAATTTGAATTAAAGCCAATGCGGTTCTCTATTCAACGCAGTAGAAATCAAGTCGATATCTGGAAAAGTAAGCAAGTTATGACCAAAAAGGTAAGTAGTTCTACTACTGCCTATTTCCGGCCACTATCTTCAAAAACCTAAATTTGAATTAAAGCCAATGCGGTTCTCTATTCAACGCAGTAGAAATCAAGACGATATCTAGAAAAGTAAGCAAGTTATGACCAAAAAGGTAAGTAGTTCTACTACTGCCTATTTCCGGCCACTATCTTCAAAAACCTAAATTTGAATTAAAGCCAATGCGGTTCTCTATTCAACGCAGTAGAAATCAAGACGATATCTAGAAAAGTAAGCAAGTTATGACCAAAAAGGTAAGTAGTTCTACTACTGCCTATTTCCGGCCACTTTTTAGTAGAACTATTTACGTTTTTGGCCATAACTTGAAAAGTTTTCAATATATCGACTTGATTTCTTTTGCGTTGGATAGCTAACCGTATTGGCCTTAACTACAATTTTTTTTTTAATGGATAGTGGAAGAAATTTTTTTTATCATTTTTTACAAAAAAGGAAAGGGGGTAGTCCATTGTTTTTTTTGGCGAAAAATATTTTTTTCCACTATCTTCAAAAACCTAAATTTGAATTAAAGCCAATGCGGTTCTCTATTCAACGCAGTAGAAATCAAGTCGATATCTGGAAAAGTAAGCAAGTTATGACCAAAATGGTAAGTAGTTCTACTACTGCCTATTTCCGGCCACTTTTTAGTAGAACTATTTACGTTTTTGGCCATAACTTGAAAAGTTTTCAATATATCGACTTGATTTCTTTTGCGTTGGATAGCTAACCGTATTGGCCTTAACCACAAATTTTTTTTTAATGGATAGTGGAAGAAATTTTTTTTTATCATTTTTTTAAAAAAAAGCAAAGGGGGTAGTCCATTGTTTTTTTTGGCGAAAAATATTTTTTTTCCACTATCTTCAAAAACCTAAATTTGAATTAAAGCCAATGCGGTTCTCTATTCAACGCAGTAGATATCAAGTCGATATCTAGAAAAGTAAGCAAGTTATGACCAAAAAGGTAAGTAGTTCTACTACTGCCTATTTCCGGCCACTTTTTAGTAGAACTATTTACGTTTTTGGCCATAACTTGAAAAGTTTTCAATATATCGACTTGATTTCTTTTGCGTTGGATAGCTAACCGTATTGGCCTTAACTACAAATTTTTTTTTAATGGATAGTGGAAGAAAATTTTTTTTTATCATTTTTTAAAAAAAAGAAAAGGGGGTAGTCCATTGTTTGTTTTGGCGAAAAATATTTTTTTTCCACTATCTTCAAAAACCTAAATTTGAATTAAAGCCAATGCGGTTCTCTATTCAACGCAGTAGATATCAAGTCGATATCTAGAAAAGTAAGCAAGTTATGACCAAAAAGGTAAGTAGTTATACTACTGCCTATTTCCGGCCACTTTTTAGTAGAACTATTTACGTTTTTGGCCATAACTTGAAAAGTTTTCAATATATCGACTTGATTTCTTTTGCGTTGGATAGCTAACCGTATTGGCCTTAACTACAAATTTTTTTTAATGGATAGTGGAAGAAAATTTTTTTTATCATTTTTTAAAAAAAGCAAAGGGGGTAGTCCATTGTTTTTTTTGGCGAAAAATATTTTTTTTACACTATCTTCAAAAAACTAAATTTGAATTAAAGCCAATGCGGTTCTCTATTCAACGCAGTAGAAATCAAGTCGATATCTAGAAAAGTAAGCAAGTTAAGACCAAAAAAGTAAGTAGTTCTACTACTGCCTATTTCCGGCCACTTTTTAGTAGAACTATTTACGTTTTTGGCCATAACTTGAAAAGTTTTCAATATATCGACTTGATTTCTTTTGCGTTGGATAGCTAACCGTATTGGCCTTAACTACAAATTTTTTTTTAATGGATAGTGGAAGAAAATTTTTTTTATCATTTTTAAAAAAAAAGCAAAGGGGGTAGTCTATTGTTTTTTTTGGCGAAAAATATTTTTTTTCCACTATCTTCAAAAAACTAAATTTGAATTAAAGTTAATGCGGTTCTCTATTCAACGCAGTAGAAATCAAGTCGATATCTAGAAAAGTAAGCAAGTTATGACCAAAAAGGTAAGTAGTTATACTACTGCCTATTTCCGGCCACTTTTTAGTAGAACTATTTACGTTTTTGGCCAAACCTTAAAAAGTTTTCAATATATCGACTTGATTTCTTTTGCGTTGGATAGCTAACCGTATTGGCCTTAACTACAAATTTTTTTTTTAATGGATAGTGGAAGAAATTTTTTTTTATCATTTTTTAAAAAAAAGCAAAGGGGGTAGTCCATTGTTTTTTTGGCGAAAAATATTTTTTTTCCACTATCTTCAAAAAACTAAATTTTAATTAAAGCCAATGCGGTTGTCTATTCAACGCAGTAGAAATCAAGTCGATATCTAGAAAAGTAAGCAAGTTATGACCAAAAAGGTAAGTAGTTATACTACTGCCTATTTCCGGCCACTTTTTAGTAGAACTATTTACGTTTTTGGCCATAACTTGAAAAGTTTTCAATATATCGACTTGATTTCTTTTGCGTTGGATAGCTAACCGTATTGGCCTTAACTACAAATTTTTTTTTAATGGATAGTGGAAGAAAATTTTTTTTATCATTTTTTAAAAAAAGCAAAGGGGGTAGTCCATTGTTTTTTTTGGCGAAAAATATTTTTTTTCCACTATCTTCAAAAACCTAAATTTGAATTAAAGCCAATGCGGTTCTCTATTCAACACAGTAGAAATCAAGTCGATATCTGGAAAAGTAAGCAAGTTATGACCAAAAAGGTAAGTAGTTCTACTACTGCCTATTTCCGGCCACTTTTTAGTAGAACTATTTACGTTTTTGGCCATAACTTGAAAAGTTTTCAATATATCGACTTGATTTCTTTTGCGTTGGATAGCTAACCGTATTGGCCTTAACCAAAAATTTTTTTTTAATGGATAGTGGAAGAAATTTTTTTTATCATTTTTTAAAAAAAAGCAAAGGGGGTAGTCCATTGTTTTTTTTGGCGAAAAATATTTTTTTTCCACTATCTTCAAAAACCTAAATTTGAATTAAAGCCAATGCGGTTCTCTATTCAACGCAGTAGAAATCAAGTCGATATCTAGAAAAGTAAGCAAGTTATGACCAAAAAGGTAAGTAGTTATACTACTGCCTATTTCCGGCCACTTTTTAGTAGAACTATTTACGTTTTTGGCCATAACTTGAAAAGTTTTCAATATATCGACTTGATCTCTTTTGCGTTGGATAGCTAACCGTATTGGCCTTAACCACAAATTTTTTTTTAATGGATAGTGGAAGAAATTTTTTTTTATCATTTTTTTAAAAAAAAGCAAAGGGGGTAATCCATTGTTTTTTTTGGCGAAAAATATTTTTTTTCCACTATCTTCAAAAACCTAAATTTAAATTAAAGTCAATGCGGTTCTCTATTCAACGCAGTAGAAATCAAGTCGATATCTAGAAAAGTAAGCAAGTTATGACCAAAAAGGTAAGTAGTTCTACTACTGCCTATTTCCGGCCACTTTTTAGTAGAACTATTTACGTTTTTGGCCATAACTTGAAAAGTTTTCAATATATCGACTTGATTTCTTTTGCGTTGGATAGCTAACCGTATTGGCCTTAACTATAAATTTTTTTTTTTAATGGATAGTGGAAGAAAATTATTTTTATCATTTTTTAAAAAAAAGCAAAGGGGGTAGTCCATTGTTTTTTTTGGCGAAAAATATTTTTTTTCCACTATCTTCAAAAAACCAAATTTGAATTAAAGCCAATGCGGTTCTCTATTCAACGCAGTAGAAATTAAGTCGATATCTAGAAAAGTAAGCAAGTTATGACCAAAAAGGTAAGTAGTTCTACTACTGCCTATTTCCGGCCACTTTTTAGTAGAACTATTTACGTTTTTGGCCATAACTTGAAAAGTTTTCAATATATCGACTTGATTTCTTTTGCGTTGGATAGCTAACCGTATTGGCCTTAACTACAAATTTTTTTTTAATGGATAGTGGAAGAAAATTTTTTTTATCATTTTTTAAAAAAAAGAAAAGGGGGTAGTCCATTGTTTGTTTTGGCGAAAAATATTTTTTTTACACTATCTTCAAAAAACTAAATTTGAATTAAAGCCAATGCGGTTCTCTATTCAACGCAGTAGAAATCAAGTCGATATCTAGAAAAGTAAGCAAGTTATGACCAAAAAGGTAAGTAGTTATACTACTGCCTATTTCCGGCCACTTTTTAATAGAACTATTTACGTTTTTGGCCAAACCTTAAAAAGTTTTCAATATATCGACTTGATTTCTTTTGCGTTGGATAGCTAACCGTATTGGCCTTAACTACAAATTTTTTTTTTAATGGATAGTGGAAGAAATTTTTTTTTATCATTTTTTAAAAAAAAGCAAAGGGGGTAGTCCATTGTTTTTTTGGCGAAAAATATTTTTTTTCCACTATCTTCAAAAAACTAAATTTTAATTAAAGCCAATGCGGTTGTCTATTCAACGCAGTAGAAATCAAGTCGATATCTAGAAAAGTAAGCAAGTTATGACCAAAAAGGTAAGTAGTTATACTACTGCCTATTTCCGGCCACTTTTTAGTAGAACTATTTACGTTTTTGGCCATAACTTGAAAAGTTTTCAATATATCGACTTGATTTCTTTTGCGTTGGATAGCTAACCGTATTGGCCTTAACTACAAATTTTTTTTTAATGGATAGTGGAAGAAAATTTTTTTTATCATTTTTTAAAAAAAGCAAAGGGGGTAGTCCATTGTTTTTTTTGGCGAAAAATATTTTTTTTCCACTATCTTCAAAAACCTAAATTTGAATTAAAGCCAATGCGGTTCTCTATTCAACACAGTAGAAATCAAGTCGATATCTGGAAAAGTAAGCAAGTTATGACCAAAAAGGTAAGTAGTTCTACTACTGCCTATTTCCGGCCACTTTTTAGTAGAACTATTTACGTTTTTGGCCATAACTTGAAAAGTTTTCAATATATCGACTTGATTTTTTTGCGTTGGATAGCTAACCGTATTATCCTTAACTACAAATTTTTTTTTAATGGATAGTGGAAGAAATTTTTTTTTATCATTTTTTAAAAAAAAGCAAAGGGGGTAGTCCATTGTTTTTTTTGGCGAAAAATATTTTTTTTCCACTATCTTCAAAAACCTAAATTTGAATTAAAGCCAATGCGGTTCTCTATTCAACGCAGTAGAAATCAAGTCGATATCTAGAAAAGTAAGCAAGTTATGACCAAAAAGGTAAGTAGTTCTACTACTGCCTATTTCCGGCCACTTTTTAGTAGAACTATTTACGTTTTTGGCCATAACTTGAAAAGTTTTCAATATATCGACTTGATTTCTTTTGCGTTGGATAGCTAACCGTATTGGCCTTAACCAAAAATTTTTTTTTAATGGATAGTGGAAGAAATTTTTTTTATCATTTTTTAAAAAAAAGCAAAGGGGGTAGTCCATTGTTTTTTTTGGCGAAAAATATTTTTTTTCCACTATCTTCAAAAACCTAAATTTGAATTAAAGCCAATGCGGTTCTCTATTCAACGCAGTAGAAATCAAGTCGATATCTAGAAAAGTAAGCAAGTTATGACCAAAAAGGTAAGTAGTTATACTACTGCCTATATCCGGCCACTTTTTAGTAGAACTATTTACGTTTTTGGCCATAACTTGAAAAGTTTTCAATATATCGACTTGATCTCTTTTGCGTTGGATAGCTAACCGTATTGGCCTTAACCACAAATTTTTTTTTAATGGATAGTGGAAGAAATTTTTTTTTATCATTTTTTTAAAAAAAAGCAAAGGGGGTAATCCATTGTTTTTTTTGGCGAAAAATATTTTTTTTCCACTATATTCAAAAACCTAAATTTAAATTAAAGTCAATGCGGTTCTCTATTCAACGCAGTAGAAATCAAGTCGATATCTAGAAAAGTAAGCAAGTTATGACCAAAAAGGTAAGTAGTTCTACTACTGCCTATTTCCGGCCACTTTTTAGTAGAACTATTTACGTTTTTGGCCATAACTTGAAAAGTTTTCAATATATCGACTTGATTTCTTTTGCGTTGGATAGCTAACCGTATTGGCCTTAACTATAAATTTTTTTTTTTAATGGATAGTGGAAGAAAATTATTTTTATCATTTTTTAAAAAAAAGCAAAGGGGGTAGTCCATTGTTTTTTTTGGCGAAAAATATTTTTTTTCCACTATCTTCAAAAAACCAAATTTGAATTAAAGCCAATGCGGTTCTCTATTCAACGCAGTAGAAATTAAGTCGATATCTAGAAAAGTAAGCAAGTTATGACCAAAAAGGTAAGTAGTTCTACTACTGCCTATTTCCGGCCACTTTTTAGTAGAACTATTTACGTTTTTGGCCATAACTTGAAAAGTTTTCAATATATCGACTTGATTTCTTTTGCGTTGGATAGCTAACCGTATTGGCCTTAACTACAAATTTTTTTTTAATGGATAGTGGAAGAAAATTTTTTTTATCATTTTTTAAAAAAAAGAAAAGGGGGTAGTCCATTGTTTTTTTTGGCGAAAAATATTTTTTTTCCACTATCTTCAAAAACCTAAATTTGAATTAAAGCCAATGCGGTTCTCTATTCAACGCAGTAGAAATCAAGTCGATATCTAGAAAAGTAAGCAAGTTATGACCAAAAAGGTAAGTAGTTATACTACTGCCTATTTCCGGCCACTTTTTAGTAGAACTATTTACGTTTTTGGCCATAACTTGAAAAGTTTTCAATATATCGACTTGATTTCTTTTGCGTTGGATAGCTAACCGTATTGGCCTTAACTATAAATTTTTTTTTTAATGGATAGTGGAAGAAAATTATTTTTATCATTTTTTAAAAAAAAGCAAAGGGGGTAGTCCATTGTTTTTTTTGGCGAAAAATATTTTTTTTCCACTATCTTCAAAAAACCAAATTTGAATTAAAGCCAATGCGGTTCTCTATTCAACGCAGTAGAAATTAAGTCGATATCTAGAAAAGTAAGCAAGTTATGACCAAAAAGGTAAGTAGTTCTACTACTGCCTATTTCCGGCCACTTTTTAGTAGAACTATTTACGTTTTTGGCCATAACTTGAAAAGTTTTCAATATATCGACTTGATTTCTTTTGCGTTGGATAGCTAACCGTATTGGCCTTAACTACAAATTTTTTTTTAATGGATAGTGGAAGAAAATTTTTTTTATCATTTTTTAAAAAAAAGAAAAGGGGGTAGTCCATTGTTTTTTTTGGCGAAAAATATTTTTTTTCCACTATCTTCAAAAACCTAAATTTGAATTAAAGCCAATGCGGTTCTCTATTCAACGCAGTAGAAATTAAGTCGATATCTAGAAAAGTAAGCAAGTTATGACCAAAAAGGTAAGTAGTTCTACTACTGCCTATTTCCGGCCACTTTTTAGTAGAACTATTTACGTTTTTGGCCATAACTTGAAAAGTTTTCAATATATCGACTTGATTTCTTTTGCGTTGGATAGCTAACCGTATTATCCTTAACTACAAATTTTTTTTTAATGGATAGTGGAAGAAATTTTTTTTTATCATTTTTTAAAAAAAAGCAAAGGGGGTAGTCCATTGTTTTTTTTGGCGAAAAATATTTTTTTTCCACTATCTTCAAAAACCTAAATTTGCATTAAAGCCAATGCGGTTCTCTATTCAACGCAGTAGAAATCAAGTCGATATCTAGAAAAGTAAGCAAGTTATGACCAAAAAGGTAAGTAGTTATACTACTGCCTATTTCCGGCCACTTTTTAGTAGAACTATTTACGTTTTTGGCCAAACCTTAAAAAGTTTTCAATATATCGACTTGATTTCTTTTGCGTTGGATAGCTAACCGTATTGGCCTTAACTACAAATTTTTTTTAATGGATAGTGGAAGAAATTTTTTTTTATCATTTTTTAAAAAAAAGCAAAGGGGGTAGTCCATTGTTTTTTTGGCGAAAAATATTTTTTTTCCACTATCTTCAAAAAACTAAATTTTAATTAAAGCCAATGCGGTTGTCTATTCAACGCAGTAGAAATCAAGTCGATATCTAGAAAAGTAAGCAAGTTATGACCAAAAAGGTAAGTAGTTATACTACTGCCTATTTCCGGCCACTTTTTAGTAGAACTATTTACGTTTTTGGCCATAACTTGAAAAGTTTTCAATATATCGACTTGATTTCTTTTGCGTTGGATAGCTAACCGTATTGGCCTTAACTACAAATTTTTTTTTAATGGATAGTGGAAGAAAATTTTTTTTATCATTTTTTAAAAAAAGCAAAGGGGGTAGTCCATTGTTTTTTTTGGCGAAAAATATTTTTTTTCCACTATCTTCAAAAACCTAAATTTGAATTAAAGCCAATGCGGTTCTCTATTCAACGCAGTAGAAATCAAGTCGATATCTGGAAAAGTAAGCAAGTTATGACCAAAAAGGTAAGTAGTTCTACTACTGCCTATTTCCGGCCACTTTTTAGTAGAACTATTTACGTTTTTGGCCATAACTTGAAAAGTTTTCAATATATCGACTTGATTTCTTTTGCGTTGGATAGCTAACCGTATTGGCCTTAACCAAAAAATTTTTTTTAATGGATAGTGGAAGAAATTTTTTTTATCATTTTTTAAAAAAAAGCAAAGGGGGTAGCCCATTGTTTTTTTTGGCGAAAAATATTTTTTTTCCACTATCTTCAAAAAACCAAATTTGAATTAAAGCCAATGCGGTTCTCTATTCAACGCAGTAGAAATCAAGTCGATATCTAGAAAAGTAAGCAAGTTATGACCAAAAAGGTAAGTAGTTCTACTACTGCCTATTTCCGGCCACTTTTTAGTAGAACTATTTACGTTTTTGGCCATAACTTGAAAATTTTTCAATATATCGACTTGATTTCTTTTGCGTTGGATAGCTAACCGTATTGGCCTTAAATACAAATTTTTTTTTAATGGATAGTGGAAGAAAATTTTTTTTATCATTTTTTAAAAAAAGCAAAGGGGGTAGTCCATTGTTTTTTTTGGCGAAAAATATTTTTTTTCCACTATCTTCAAAAAACCAAATTTGAATTAAAGCCAATGCGGTTCTTTATTCAACGCAGTAGAAATCAAGTCGATATCTAGAAAAGTAAGCAAGCTATGACCAAAAAGGTAAGTAGTTATACTACTGCCTATTTCCGGCCACTTTTTAGTAGAACTATTTACGTTTTTGGCCATAACTTGAAAAGTTTTCAATATATCGACTTGATTTCTTTTGCGTTGGATAGCTAACCGTATTGGCCTTAACTACAAATTTTTTTTTAATGGATAGTGGAAGAAAATTTTTTTTATCATTTTTTAAAAAAAAGCAAAGGGGGTAGTCCATTGTTTTTTTTGGCGAAAAATATTTTTTTTCCACTATCTTCAAAAAACCAAATTTGAATTAAAGCCAATGCGGTTCTCTATTCAACGCAGTAGAAATCAAGTCGATATCTAGAAAAGTAAGCAAGTTATGACCAAAAAGGTAAGTAGTTCTACTACTGCCTATTTCCGGCCACTTTTTAGTAGAACTATTTACGTTTTTGGCCATAACTTGAAAAGTTTTCAATATATCGACTTGATTTCTTTTGCGTTGGATAGCTAACCGTATTGGCCTTAACTACAAATTTTTTTTTAATGGATAGTGGAAGAAAATTTTTTTTATCATTTTTTAAAAAAAAGCAAAGGGGGTAGTCCATTGTTTGTTTTGGCGAAAAATATTTTTTTTACACTATCTTCAAAAAACTAAATTTGAATTAAAGCCAATGCGGTTCTCTATTCAACGCAGTAGAAATCAAGTCGATATCTAGAAAAGTAAGCAAGTTAAGACCAAAAAAGTAAGTAGTTCTACTACTGCCTATTTCCGGCCACTTTTTAGTAGAACTATTTACGTTTTTGGCCATAACTTGAAAAGTTTTCAATATATCGACTTGATTTCTTTTGCGTTGGATAGCTAACCGTATTGGCCTTAACTACAAATTTTTTTTTAATGGATAGTGGAAGAAATTTTTTTTTATCATTTTTTAAAAAAAGCAAAGGGGGTAGTCCATTGTTTTTTTTGGCGAAAAATATTTTTTTTCCACTATCTTCAAAAAACTAAATTTGAATTAAAGCCAATGCGGTTCTCTATTCAACGCAGTAGAAATCAAGTCGATATCTAGAAAAGTAAGCAAGTTATGACCAAAAAGGTAAGTAGTTATACTACTGCCTATTTCCGGCCACTTTTTAGTAGAACTATTTACGTTTTTGGCCAAACCTTAAAAAGTTTTCAATATATCGACTTGATTTCTTTTGCGTTGGCCAGCTAACCGTATTATCCTTAACTACAAATTTTTTTTTAATGGATAGTGGAAGAAATTTTTTTTTATCATTTTTTAAAAAAAAGCAAAGGGGGTAGTCCATTGTTTTTTTTGGCGAAAAATATTTTTTTTCCACTATCTTCAAAAACCTAAATTTGAATTAAAGCCAATGCGGTTCTCTATTCAACGCAGTAGAAATCAAGTCGATATCTAGAAAAGTAAGCAAGTTATGACCAAAAAGGTAAGTAGTTCTACTACTGCCTATTTCCGGCCACTTTTTAGTAGAACTATTTACGTTTTTGGCCATAACTTGAAAAGTTTTCAATATATCGACTTGATTTCTTTTGCGTTGGATAGCTAACCGTATTGGCCTTAACCAAAAATTTTTTTTTAATGGATAGTGGAAGAAATTTTTTTTATCATTTTTTAAAAAAAAGCAAAGGGGGTAGTCCATTGTTTTTTTTGGCGAAAAATATTTTTTTTCCACTATCTTCAAAAACCTAAATTTGAATTAAAGCCAATGCGGTTCTCTATTCAACGCAGTAGAAATCAAGTCGATATCTAGAAAAGTAAGCAAGTTATGACCAAAAAGGTAAGTAGTTATACTACTGCCTATTTCCGGCCACTTTTTAGTAGAACTATTTACGTTTTTGGCCATAAATTGAAAAGTTTTCAATATATCGACTTGATCTCTTTTGCGTTGGATAGCTAACCGTATTGGCCTTAACCACAAATTTTTTTTTAATGGATAGTGGAAGAAATTTTTTTTTATCATTTTTTTAAAAAAAAGCAAAGTGGTTAATCCATTGTTTTTTTTGGCGAAAAATATTTTTTTTCCACTATATTCAAAAACCTAAATTTAAATTAAAGTCAATGCGGTTCTCTATTCAACGCAGTAGAAATCAAGTCGATATCTAGAAAAGTAAGCAAGTTATGACCAAAAAGGTAAGTAGTTCTACTACTGCCTATTTCCGGCCACTTTTTAGTAGAACTATTTACGTTTTTGGCCATAACTTGAAAAGTTTTCAATATATCGACTTGATTTCTTTTGCGTTGGATAGCTAACCGTATTGGCCTTAACTATAAATTTTTTTTTTTAATGGATAGTGGAAGAAAATTATTTTTATCATTTTTTAAAAAAAAGCAAAGGGGGTAGTCCATTGTTTTTTTTGGCGAAAAATATTTTTTTTCCACTATCTTCAAAAAACCAAATTTGAATTAAAGCCAATGCGGTTCTCTATTCAACGCAGTAGAAATTAAGTCGATATCTAGAAAAGTAAGCAAGTTATGACCAAAAAGGTAAGTAGTTCTACTACTGCCTATTTCCGGCCACTTTTTAGTAGAACTATTTACGTTTTTGGCCATAACTTGAAAAGTTTTCAATATATCGACTTGATTTCTTTTGCGTTGGATAGCTAACCGTATTGGCCTTAACTACAAATTTTTTTTTAATGGATAGTGGAAGAAAATTTTTTTTATCATTTTTTAAAAAAAAGCAAAGGGGGTAGTCCATTGTTTTTTTTGGCGAAAAATATTTTTTTTCCACTATCTTCAAAAAACTAAATTTGAATTAAAGCCAATGCGGTTCTCTATTCAACGCAGTAGAAATCAAGTCGATATCTAGAAAAGTAAGCAAGTTATGACCAAAAAGGTAAGTAGTTCTACTACTGCCTATTTCCGGCCACTTTTTAGTAGAACTATTTACGTTTTTGGCCATAACTTGAAAAGTTTTCAATATATCGACTTGATTTCTTTTGCGTTGGATAGCTAACCGTATTGGCCTTAACTACAAATTTTTTTTTAATGGATAGTGGAAGAAAATTTTTTTTATCATTTTTTAAAAAAAAGCAAAGGGGGTAGTCCATTGTTTGTTTTGGCGAAAAATATTTTTTTTACACTATCTTCAAAAAACTAAATTTGAATTAAAGCCAATGCGGTTCTCTATTCAACGCAGTAGAAATCAAGTCGATATCTAGAAAAGTAAGCAAGTTAAGACCAAAAAAGTAAGTAGTTCTACTACTGCCTATTTCCGGCCACTTTTTAGTAGAACTATTTACGTTTTTGGCCATAACTTGAAAAGTTTTCAATATATCGACTTGATTTCTTTTGCGTTGGATAGCTAACCGTATTGGCCTTAACTACAAATTTTTTTTTAATGGATAGTGGAAGAAATTTTTTTTTATCATTTTTTAAAAAAAGCAAAGGGGGTAGTCCATTGTTTTTTTTGGCGAAAAATATTTTTTTTCCACTATCTTCAAAAAACTAAATTTGAATTAAAGCCAATGCGGTTCTCTATTCAACGCAGTAGAAATCAAGTCGATATCTGGAAAAGTAAGCAAGTTATGACCAAAAAGGTAAGTAGTTCTACTACTGCCTATTTCCGGCCACTTTTTAGTAGAACTATTTACGTTTTTGGCCATAACTTGAAAAGTTTTCAATATATCGACTTGATTTCTTTTGCGTTGGATAGCTAACCGTATTGGCCTTAACCACAAATTTTTTTTTAATGGATAGTGGAAGAAATTTTTTTTTATCATTTTTTTAAAAAAAAGCAAAGTGGTTAATCCATTGTTTTTTTTGGCGAAAAATATTTTTTTTCCACTATATTCAAAAACCTAAATTTAAATTAAAGTCAATGCGGTTCTCTATTCAACGCAGTAGAAATCAAGTCGATATCTAGAAAAGTAAGCAAGTTATGACCAAAAAGGTAAGTAGTTCTACTACTGCCTATTTCCGGCCACTTTTTAGTAGAACTATTTACGTTTTTGGCCATAACTTGAAAAGTTTTCAATATATCGACTTGATTTCTTTTGCGTTGGATAGCTAACCGTATTGGCCTTAACTACAAATTTTTTTTTAATGGATAGTGGAAGAAAATTATTTTTATCATTTTTTAAAAAAAAGCAAAGGGGGTAGTCCATTGTTTTTTTTGGCGAAAAATATTTTTTTTCCACTATCTTCAAAAAACCAAATTTGAATTAAAGCCAATGCGGTTCTCTATTCAACGCAGTAGAAATTAAGTCGATATCTAGAAAAGTAAGCAAGTTATGACCAAAAAGGTAAGTAGTTCTACTACTGCCTATTTCCGGCCACTTTTTAGTAGAACTATTTACGTTTTTGGCCATAACTTGAAAAGTTTTCAATATATCGACTTGATATCTTTTGCGTTGGATAGCTAACCGTATTGGCCTTAACTACAAATTTTTTTTTAATGGATAGTGGAAGAAAATTTTTTTTATCATTTTTTAAAAAAAAGAAAAGGGGGTAGTCCATTGTTTGTTTTGGCGAAAAATATTTTTTTTACACTATCTTCAAAAAACTAAATTTGAATTAAAGCCAATGCGGTTCTCTATTCAACGCAGTAGAAATCAAGTCGATATCTAGAAAAGTAAGCAAGTTATGACCAAAAAGGTAAGTAGTTATACTACTGCCTATTTCCGGCCACTTTTTAGTAGAACTATTTACGTTTTTGGCCAAACCTTAAAAAGTTTTCAATATATCGACTTGATTTCTTTTGCGTTGGATAGCTAACCGTATTGGCCTTAACTACAAATTTTTTTTAATGGATAGTGGAAGAAATTTTTTTTTATCATTTTTTAAAAAAAAGCAAAGGGGGTAGTCCATTGTTTTTTTGGCGAAAAATATTTTTTTTCCACTATCTTCAAAAAACTAAATTTTAATTAAAGCCAATGCGGTTGTCTATTCAACGCAGTAGAAATCAAGTCGATATCTAGAAAAGTAAGCAAGTTATGACCAAAAAGGTAAGTAGTTATACTACTGCCTATTTCCGGCCACTTTTTAGTAGAACTATTTACGTTTTTGGCCATAACTTGAAAAGTTTTCAATATATCGACTTGATTTCTTTTGCGTTGGATAGCTAACCGTATTGGCCTTAACTACAAATTTTTTTTTAATGGATAGTGGAAGAAAATTTTTTTTATCATTTTTTAAAAAAAGCAAAGGGGGTAGTCCATTGTTTTTTTTGGCGAAAAATATTTTTTTTCCACTATCTTCAAAAACCTAAATTTGAATTAAAGCCAATGCGGTTCTCTATTCAACGCAGTAGAAATCAAGTCGATATCTGGAAAAGTAAGCAAGTTATGACCAAAAAGGTAAGTAGTTCTACTACTGCCTATTTCCGGCCACTTTTTAGTAGAACTATTTACGTTTTTGGCCATAACTTGAAAAGTTTTCAATATATCGACTTGATTTCTTTTGCGTTGGATAGCTAACCGTATTGGCCTTAACCAAAAAATTTTTTTTAATGGATAGTGGAAGAAATTTTTTTTATCATTTTTTAAAAAAAAGCAAAGGGGGTAGCCCATTGTTTTTTTTGGCGAAAAATATTTTTTTTCCACTATCTTCAAAAAACCAAATTTGGATTAAAGCCAATGAGGTTCTCTATTCAACGCAGTAGAAATCAAGTCGATATCTAGAAAAGTAAGCAAGTTATGACCAAAAAGGTAAGTAGTTCTACTACTGCCTATTTCCGGCCACGTTTTAGTAGAACTATTTACGTTTTTGGCCATAACTTGAAAATTTTTCAATATATCGACTTGATTTCTTTTGCGTTGGATAGCTAACCGTATTGGCCTTAAATACAAATTTTTTTTTAATGGATAGTGGAAGAAAATTTTTTTTATCATTTTTTAAAAAAAGCAAAGGGGGTAGTCCATTGTTTTTTTTGGCGAAAAATATTTTTTTTCCACTATCTTCAAAAAACCAAATTTGAATTAAAGCCAATGCGGTTCTTTATTCAACGCAGTAGAAATCAAGTCGATATCTAGAAAAGTAAGCAAGCTATGACCAAAAAGGTAAGTAGTTATACTACTGCCTATTTCCGGCCACTTTTTAGTAGAACTATTTACGTTTTTGGCCATAACTTGAAAAGTTTTCAATATATCGACTTGATTTCTTTTGCGTTGGATAGCTAACCGTATTGGCCTTAACTACAAATTTTTTTTTAATGGATAGTGGAAGAAAATTTTTTTTATCATTTTTTAAAAAAAAGCAAAGGGGGTAGTCCATTGTTTTTTTTGGCGAAAAATATTTTTTTTCCACTATCTTCAAAAAACCAAATTTGAATTAAAGCCAATGCGGTTCTCTATTCAACGCAGTAGAAATCAAGTCGATATCTAGAAAAGTAAGCAAGTTATGACCAAAAAGGTAAGTAGTTCTACTACTGCCTATTTCCGGCCACTTTTTAGTAGAACTATTTACGTTTTTGGCCATAACTTGAAAAGTTTTCAATATATCGACTTGATTTCTTTTGCGTTGGATAGCTAACCGTATTGGCCTTAACTACAAATTTTTTTTTAATGGATAGTGGAAGAAAATTTTTTTTATCATTTTTTAAAAAAAAGCAAAGGGGGTAGTCCATTGTTTGTTTTGGCGAAAAATATTTTTTTTACACTATCTTCAAAAAACTAAATTTGAATTAAAGCCAATGCGGTTCTCTATTCAACGCAGTAGAAATCAAGTCGATATCTAGAAAAGTAAGCAAGTTAAGACCAAAAAAGTAAGTAGTTCTACTACTGCCTATTTCCGGCCACTTTTTAGTAGAACTATTTACGTTTTTGGCCATAACTTGAAAAGTTTTCAATATATCGACTTGATTTCTTTTGCGTTGGATAGCTAACCGTATTGGCCTTAACCAAAAAATTTTTTTTAATGGATAGTGGAAGAAATTTTTTTTATCATTTTTTAAAAAAAAGCAAAGGGGGTAGCCCATTGTTTTTTTTGGCGAAAAATATTTTTTTTCCACTATCTTCAAAAAACCAAATTTGGATTAAAGCCAATGAGGTTCTCTATTCAACGCAGTAGAAATCAAGTCGATATCTAGAAAAGTAAGCAAGTTATGACCAAAAAGGTAAGTAGTTCTACTACTGCCTATTTCCGGCCACGTTTTAGTAGAACTATTTACGTTTTTGGCCATAACTTGAAAATTTTTCAATATATCGACTTGATTTCTTTTGCGTTGGATAGCTAACCGTATTGGCCTTAAATACAAATTTTTTTTTAATGGATAGTGGAAGAAAATTTTTTTTATCATTTTTTAAAAAAAGCAAAGGGGGTAGTCCATTGTTTTTTTTGGCGAAAAATATTTTTTTTCCACTATCTTCAAAAAACCAAATTTGAATTAAAGCCAATGCGGTTCTTTATTCAACGCAGTAGAAATCAAGTCGATATCTAGAAAAGTAAGCAAGCTATGACCAAAAAGGTAAGTAGTTATACTACTGCCTATTTCCGGCCACTTTTTAGTAGAACTATTTACGTTTTTGGCCATAACTTGAAAAGTTTTCAATATATCGACTTGATTTCTTTTGCGTTGGATAGCTAACCGTATTGGCCTTAACTACAAATTTTTTTTTAATGGATAGTGGAAGAAAATTTTTTTTATCATTTTTTAAAAAAAAGCAAAGGGGGTAGTCCATTGTTTTTTTTGGCGAAAAATATTTTTTTTCCACTATCTTCAAAAAACCAAATTTGAATTAAAGCCAATGCGGTTCTCTATTCAACGCAGTAGAAATCAAGTCGATATCTAGAAAAGTAAGCAAGTTATGACCAAAAAGGTAAGTAGTTCTACTACTGCCTATTTCCGGCCACTTTTTAGTAGAACTATTTACGTTTTTGGCCATAACTTGAAAAGTTTTCAATATATCGACTTGATTTCTTTTGCGTTGGATAGCTAACCGTATTGGCCTTAACTACAAATTTTTTTTTAATGGATAGTGGAAGAAAATTTTTTTTATCATTTTTTAAAAAAAAGCAAAGGGGGTAGTCCATTGTTTGTTTTGGCGAAAAATATTTTTTTTACACTATCTTCAAAAAACTAAATTTGAATTAAAGCCAATGCGGTTCTCTATTCAACGCAGTAGAAATCAAGTCGATATCTAGAAAAGTAAGCAAGTTAAGACCAAAAAAGTAAGTAGTTCTACTACTGCCTATTTCCGGCCACTTTTTAGTAGAACTATTTACGTTTTTGGCCATAACTTGAAAAGTTTTCAATATATCGACTTGATTTCTTTTGCGTTGGATAGCTAACCGTATTGGCCTTAACTACAAATTTTTTTTTAATGGATAGTGGAAGAAATTTTTTTTTATCATTTTTTAAAAAAAGCAAAGGGGGTAGTCCATTGTTTTTTTTGGCGAAAAATATTTTTTTTCCACTATCTTCAAAAAACTAAATTTGAATTAAAGCCAATGCGGTTCTCTATTCAACGCAGTAGAAATCAAGTCGATATCTAGAAAAGTAAGCAAGTTATGACCAAAAAGGTAAGTAGTTATACTACTGCCTATTTCCGGCCACTTTTTAGTAGAACTATTTACGTTTTTGGCCAAACCTTAAAAAGTTTTCAATATATCGACTTGATTTCTTTTGCGTTGGCCAGCTAACCGTATTGGCCTTAACTACAAATTTTTTTTTATGGATAGTGGAAGAAATTTTTTTTTATAATTTTTTAAAAAAAAGAAAAGGGGGTAGTCCTTTGTTTTTTTGGCGAAAAATATTTTTTTTCCACTATCTTCAAAAAACTAAATTTTAATTAAAGCCAATGCGGTTGTCTATTCAACGCAGTAGAAATCAAGTCGATATCTAGAAAAGTAAGCAAGTTATGACCAAAAAGGTAAGTAGTTATACTACTGCCTATTTCCGGCCACTTTTTAGTAGAACTATTTACGTTTTTGGCCATAACTTGAAAAGTTTTCAATATATCGACTTGATTTCTTTTGCGTTGGATAGCTAACCGTATTGGCCTTAACTACAAATTTTTTTTTAATGGATAGTGGAAGAAAATTTTTTTTATCATTTTTTAAAAAAAAGCAAAGGGGGTAGTCCATTGTTTGTTTTGGCGAAAAATATTTTTTTAACACTATCTTCAAAAACCTAAATTTGAATTAAAGCCAATGCGGTTCTCTATTCAACGCAGTAGAAATCAAGTCGATATCTAGAAAAGTAAGCAAGTTATGACCAAAAAGGTAAGTAGTTATACTACTGCCTATTTCCGGCCACTTTTTAGTAGAACTATTTACGTTTTTGGCCATAACTTGAAAAGTTTTCAATATATCGACTTGATTTCTTTTGCGTTGGATAGCTAACCGTATTGGCCTTAACTACAAATTTTTTTTTAATGGATAGTGGAAGAAAATTTTTTTTATCATTTTTTAAAAAAAGCAAAGGGGGTAGTCCATTGTTTTTTTTTGGCGAAAAATATTTTTTTTCCACTATCTTCAAAAACCTAAATTTGAATTAAAGCCAATGCGGTTCTCTATTCAACGCAGTAGAAATCAAGTCGATATCTAGAAAAGTAAGCAAGTTATGACCAAAAAGGTAAGTAGTTATACTACTGCCTATTTCCGGCCACTTTTTAGTAGAACTATTTACGTTTTTGGCCATAACTTGAAAAGTTTTCAATATATCGACTTGATTTCTTTTGCGTTAGATAGCTAACCGTATTGGCCTTAACTACAAATTTTTTTTTAATGGATAGTGGAAGAAATTTTTTTTTTATCATTTTTTAAAAAAAGCAAAGGGGGTAGTCCATTGTTTTTTTTGGCGAAAAATATTTTTTTTCCACTATCTTCAAAAAACTAAATTTGAATTAAAGCCAATGCGGTTCTCTATTCAGCGCAGTAGAAATCAAGTCGATATCTAGAAAAGTAAGCAAGTTATGACCAAAAAGGTAAGTAGTTATACTACTGCCTATTTCCGGCCACTTTTTAGTAGAACTATTTACGTTTTTGGCCAAACCTTAAAAAGTTTTCAATATATCGACTTGATTTCTTTTGCGTTGGATAGCTAACCGTATTGGCCTTAACTACAAATTTTTTTTTAATGGATAGTGGAAGAAAATTTTTTTTATCATTTTTTAAAAAAAAGCAAAGGGGGTAGTCCATTGTTTGTTTTGGCGAAAAATATTTTTTTTACACTATCTTCAAAAACCTAAATTTGAATTAAAGCCAATGCGGTTCTCTATTCCACGCAGTAGAAATCAAGTCGATATCTAGAAAAGTAAGCAAGTTATGACCAAAAAGGTAAGTAGTTCTACTACTGCCTATTTCCGGCCACTTTTTAGTAGAACTATTTACGTTTTTGGCCATAACTTGAAAAGTTTTCAATATATCGACTTGATTTCTTTTGCGTTGGATAGCTAACCGTATTGGCCTTAACTACAAATTTTTTTTTAATGGATAATGGAAGAAAATTTTTTTTATCATTTTTTAAAAAAAAGCAAAGGGGGTAGTCCATTGTTTTTTTTGGCGAAAAATATTTTTTTTCCACTATCTTCAAAAAACTAAATTTTAATTAAAGCCAATGCGGTTGTCTATTCAACGCAGTAGAAATCAAGTCGATATCTAGAAAAGTAAGCAAGTTATGACCAAAAAGGTAAGTTGTTCTACTACTGCCTATTTCCGGCCACTTTTTAGTAGAACTATTTACGTTTTTGGCCATAACTTGAAAAGTTTTCAATATATCGACTTGATTTCTTTTGCGTTGGATAGCTAACCGTATTGGCCTTAACTACAAATTTTTTTTTAATGGATAGTGGAAGAAAATTTTTTTTATCATTTTTTAAAAAAAAGCAAAGGGGGTAGTCCATTGTTTTTTTTGGCGAAAAATATTTTTTTTCCACTATCTTCAAAAAACCAAATTTGAATTAAAGCCAATGCGGTTCTCTATTCAACGCAGTAGAAATTAAGTCGATATCTAGAAAAGTAAGCAAGTTATGACCAAAAAGGTAAGTAGTTCTACTACTGCCTATTTCCGGCCACTTTTTAGTAGAACTATTTACGTTTTTGGCCATAACTTGAAAAGTTTTCAATATATCGACTTGATTTCTTTTGCGTTGGATAGCTAACCGTATTGGCCTTAACTACAAATTTTTTTTTAATGGATAGTGGAAGAAAATTTTTTTTATCATTTTTAAAAAAAAAGCAAAGGGGGTAGTCTATTGTTTTTTTTGGCGAAAAATATTTTTTTTCCACTATCTTCAAAAAACCAAATTTGAATTAAAGCCAATGCGGTTCTCTATTCAACGCAGTAGAAATCAAGTCAATATCTAGAAAAGTAAGCAAGTTATGACCAAAAAGGTAAGTAGTTCTACTACTGCCTATTTCCGGCCACTTTTTAGTAGAACTATTTACGTTTTTGGCCATAACTTGAAAAGTTTTCAATATATCGACTTGATTTCTTTTGCGTTGGATAGCTAACCGTATTGGCCTTAACTACAAAATTTTTTTAATGGATAGTGGAAGAAAATTTTTTTTTATCATTTTTTAAAAAAAAGCAAAGGGGGTAGTCTATTGTTTTTTTTGGCGAAAAATATTTTTTTTCCACTATCTTCAAAAAACTAAATTTTAATTAAAGCCAATGCGGTTGTCTATTCAACGCAGTAGAAATCAAGTCAATATCTAGAAAAGTAAGCAAGTTATGACCAAAAAGGTAAGTAGTTATACTACTGCCTATTTCCGGCCACTTTTTAGTAGAACTATTTACGTTTTTGGCCAAACCTTAAAAAGTTTTCAATATATCGACTTGATTTCTTTTGCGTTGGATAGCTAACCGTATTGGCCTTAACTACAAATTTTTTTTTAATGGATAGTGGAAGAAAATTTTTTTTATCATATTTTAAAAAAAAGCAAAGGGGGTAGTCCATTGTTTTTTTTGGCGAAAAATATTTTTTTTCCACTATCTTCAAAAAACTAAATTTGAATTAAAGCCAATGCGGTTCTCTATTCAACGCAGTAGAAATCAAGTCGATATCTAGAAAAGTAAGCAAGTTATGACCAAAAAGGTAAGTAGTTCTACTACTGCCTATTTCCGGCCACTTTTTAGTAGAACTATTTACGTTTTTGGCCAAACCTTAAAAAGTTTTCAATATATCGACTTGAATTCTTTTGCGTTGGATAGCTAACCGTATTGGCCTTAACTACAAATTTTTTTTTAATGGATAGTGGAAGAAAATTTTTTTTATCATATTTTAAAAAAAAGCAAAGGGGGTAGTCCATTGTTTTTTTTGGCGAAAAATATTTTTTTTCCACTATCTTCAAAAAAATAAATTTTAATTAAAGAAAATGCGGTTCTCTATTCAACGCAGTAGAATTCAAGTCGATATCTAGAAAAGTAAGCAAGTTATGACCAAAAAGGTAAGTAGTTCTACTACTGCCTATTTCCGGCCACTTTTTAGTAGAACTATTTACGTTTTTGGCCATAACTTGAAAAGTTTTCAATATATCGACTTGATTTCTTTTGCGTTGGATAGCTAACCGTATTGGCCTTAACTAAAAATTTTTTTTTAATGGATAGTGGAAGAAAATTTTTTTTATCATATTTTAAAAAAAAGCAAAGGGGGTAGTCCATTGTTTTTTTTGGCGAAAAATATTTTTTTTCCACTATCTTCAAAAAACTAAATTTTAATTAAAGAAAATGCGGTTCTCTATTCAACGCAGTAGAATTCAAGTCGATATCTAGAAAAGTAAGCAAGTTATGACCAAAAAGGTAAGTAGTTCTACTACTGCCTATTTCCGGCCACTTTTTAGTAGAACTATTTACGTTTTTGGCCATAACTTGAAAAGTTTTCAATATATCGACTTGATTTCTTTTGCGTTGGATAGCTAACCGTATTGGCCTTAACTACAAGATTTTTTGTAATGGATAATGGAAGAAAATTTTTTTTATCATTTTTTAAAAAAAAGCAAAATGGGTAGTCCATTGTTTTTTTTGGCGAAAAATATTTTTTTTCCACTATCTTCAAAAAACTAAATTTGAATTAAAGCCAATGCGGTTCTCTATTCAACGCAGTAGAAATCAAGTCGATATCTAGAAAAGTAAGCAAGTTATGACCAAAAAGGTAAGTAGTTCTACCACTGCCTATTTCCGGCCACTTTTTAGTAGAACTATTTACGTTTTTGGCCATAACTTGAAAAGTTTTCAATATATCGACTTGATTTCTTTTGCGTTGGATAGCTAACCGTATTGGCCTTAACTACAAATTTTTTTTAATGGATAGTGGAAGAAAATTTTTTTTATCATTTTTTAAAAAAAAGCAAAGGGGGTAGTCCATTGTTTTTTTTGGCGAAAAATATTTTTTTTCCACTATCTTCAAAAAACTAAATTTTAATTAAAGAAAATGCGGTTCTCTATTCAACGCAGTAGAATTCAAGTCGATATCTAGAAAAGTAAGCAAGTTATGACCAAAAAGGTAAGTAGTTCTACTACTGCCTATTTCCGGCCACTTTTTAGTAGAACTATTTACGTTTTTGGCCATAACTTGAAAAGTTTTCAATATATCGACTTGATTTCTTTTGCGTTGGATAGCTAACCGTATTTGCCTTAACTACAAATTTTTTTTTAATGGATAGTGGAAGAAAATTTTTTTTATCATATTTTAAAAAAAAGCAAAGGGGGTAGTCCATTGTTTTTTTTGGCGAAAAATATTTTTTTTCCACTATCTTCAAAAAACTAAATTTTAATTAAAGAAAATGCGGTTCTCTATTCAACGCAGTAGAATTCAAGTCGATATCTAGAAAAGTAAGCAAGTTATGACCAAAAAGGTAAGTAGTTCTACTACTTCCTATTTCCGGCCACTTTTTAGTAGAACTATTTACGTTTTTGGCCATAACTTGAAAAGTTTTCAATATATCGACTTGATTTCTTTTGCGTTGGATAGCTAACCGTATTGGCCTTAACTACAAATTTTTTTTTAATGGATAGTGGAAGAAAATTTTTTTTATCATTTTTTAAAAAAAAGCAAAGGGGGTAGTCCATTGTTTTTTTTGGCGAAAAATATTTTTTTTCCACTATCTTCAAAAAACTAAATTTGAATTAAAGCCAATGCGGTTCTCTATTCAACGCAGTAGAAATCAAGTCGATATCTAGAAAAGTAAGCAAGTTAAGACCAAAAAGGTAAGTAGTTCTACTACTGCCTATTTCCGGCCACTTTTTAGTAGAACTATTTACGTTTTTGGCCAAACCTTAAAAAGTTTTCAATATATCGACTTGATTTCTTTTGCGTTGGATAGTTAACCGTATTGGCCTTAACTACAAATTTTTTTTTAATGGATAATGGAAGAAAATTTTTTTTATCATTTTTTAAAAAAAAGCAAAGCGGGTAGTCCATTGTTTTTTTTAGCGAAAAATATTTTTTTTCCACTATCTTCAAAAAACTAAATTTGAATTAAAGCCAATGCGGTTCTCTATTCAACGCAGTAGAAATCAAGTCGATATCTAGAAAAGTAAGCAAGTTATGACCAAAAAGGTAAGTAGTTCTACTACTGCCTATTTCCGGCCACTTTTTAGTAGAACTATTTACGTTTTTGGCCAAACCTTAAAAAGTTTTCAATATATCGACTTGATTTCTTTTGCGTTGGATAGCTAACCGTATTGGCCTTAACTACAAGATTTTTTGTAATGGATAATGGAAGAAAATTTTTTTTATCATTTTTTAAAAAAAAGCAAAATGGGTAGTCCATTGTTTTTTTTGGCGAAAAATATTTTTTTTCCACTATCTTCAAAAAACTAAATTTGAATTAAAGCCAATGCGGTTCTCTATTCAACGCAGTAGAAATCAAGTCGATATCTAGAAAAGTAAGCAAGTTAAGACCAAAAAGGTAAGTAGTTCTACTACTGCCTATTTCCGGCCACTTTTTAGTAGAACTATTTACGTTTTTGGCCAAACCTTAAAAAGTTTTCAATATATCGACTTGATTTCTTTTGCGTTGGATAGTTAACCGTATTGGCCTTAACTACAAATTTTTTTTTAATGGATAATGGAAGAAAATTTTTTTTATCATTTTTTAAAAAAAAGCAAAGCGGGTAGTCCATTGTTTTTTTTGGCGAAAAATATTTTTTTTCCACTATCTTCAAAAAACTAAATTTGAATTAAAGCCAATGCGGTTCTCTATTCAACGCAGTAGAAATCAAGTCGATATCTAGAAAAGTAAGCAAGTTATGACCAAAAAGGTAAGTAGTTCTACTACTGCCTATTTCCGGCCACTTTTTAGTAGAACTATTTACGTTTTTGGCCAAACCTTAAAAAGTTTTCAATATATCGACTTGATTTCTTTTGCGTTGGATAGCTAACCGTATTGGCCTTAACTACAAGATTTTTTGTAATGGATAATGGAAGAAAATTTTTTTTATCATTTTTTAAAAAAAAGCAAAATGGGTAGTCCATTGTTTTTTTTGGCGAAAAATATTTTTTTTCCACTATCTTCAAAAAACTAAATTTGAATTAAAGCCAATGCGGTTCTCTATTCAACGCAGTAGAAATCAAGTCGATATCTAGAAAAGTAAGCAAGTTATGACCAAAAAGGTAAGTAGTTCTACCACTGCCTATTTCCGGCCACTTTTTAGTAGAACTATTTACGTTTTTGGCCATAACTTGAAAAGTTTTCAATATATCGACTTGATTTCTTTTGCGTTGGATAGCTAACCGTATTGGCCTTAACTACAAATTTTTTTTAATGGATAGTGGAAGAAAATTTTTTTTATCATTTTTTAAAAAAAAGCAAAGGGGGTAGTCCATTGTTTTTTTTGGCGAAAAATATTTTTTTTCCACTATCTTCAAAAAACTAAATTTTAATTAAAGAAAATGCGGTTCTCTATTCAACGCAGTAGAATTCAAGTCGATATCTAGAAAAGTAAGCAAGTTATGACCAAAAAGGTAAGTAGTTCTACTACTGCCTATTTCCGGCCACTTTTTAGTAGAACTATTTACGTTTTTGGCCATAACTTGAAAAGTTTTCAATATATCGACTTGATTTCTTTTGCGTTGGATAGCTAACCGTATTTGCCTTAACTACAAATTTTTTTTTAATGGATAGTGGAAGAAAATTTTTTTTATCATATTTTAAAAAAAAGCAAAGGGGGTAGTCCATTGTTTTTTTTGGCGAAAAATATTTTTTTTCCACTATCTTCAAAAAACTAAATTTTAATTAAAGAAAATGCGGTTCTCTATTCAACGCAGTAGAATTCAAGTCGATATCTAGAAAAGTAAGCAAGTTATGACCAAAAAGGTAAGTAGTTCTACTACTTCCTATTTCCGGCCACTTTTTAGTAGAACTATTTACGTTTTTGGCCATAACTTGAAAAGTTTTCAATATATCGACTTGATTTCTTTTGCGTTGGATAGCTAACCGTATTGGCCTTAACTACAAATTTTTTTTTAATGGATAGTGGAAGAAAATTTTTTTTATCATTTTTTAAAAAAAAGCAAAGGGGGTAGTCCATTGTTTTTTTTGGCGAAAAATATTTTTTTTCCACTATCTTCAAAAAACTAAATTTGAATTAAAGCCAATGCGGTTCTCTATTCAACGCAGTAGAAATCAAGTCGATATCTAGAAAAGTAAGCAAGTTAAGACCAAAAAGGTAAGTAGTTCTACTACTGCCTATTTCCGGCCACTTTTTAGTAGAACTATTTACGTTTTTGGCCAAACCTTAAAAAGTTTTCAATATATCGACTTGATTTCTTTTGCGTTGGATAGTTAACCGTATTGGCCTTAACTACAAATTTTTTTTTAATGGATAATGGAAGAAAATTTTTTTTATCATTTTTAAAAAAAAAGCAAAGCGGGTAGTCCATTGTTTTTTTTGGCGAAAAATATTTTTTTTCCACTATCTTCAAAAAACTAAATTTGAATTAAAGCCAATGCGGTTCTCTATTCAACGCAGTAGAAATCAAGTCGATATCTAGAAAAGTAAGCAAGTTATGACCAAAAAGGTAAGTAGTTCTACTACTGCCTATTTCCGGCCACTTTTTAGTAGAACTATTTACGTTTTTGGCCATAACTTGAAAAGTTTTCAATATATCGACTTGATTTCTTTTGCGTTGGATAGCTAACCGTATTGGCCTTAACTACAAATTTTTTTTAATGGATAGTGGAAGAAAATTTTTTTTATCATTTTTTAAAAAAAAGCAAAGGGGGTAGTCCATTGTTTTTTTTGGCGAAAAATATTTTTTTTCCACTATCTTCAAAAAACCAAATTTGAATTAAAGCCAATGCGGTTTTCTATTCAACGCAGTAGAAATCAAGTCGATATCTAGAAAAGTAAGCAAGTTATGACCAAAAAGGTAAGTAGTTATACTACTGCCTATTTCCGGCCACTTTTTAGTAGAAATATTTACGTTTTTGGCCAAACCTTAAAAAGTTTTCAATATATCGACTTGATTTCTTTTGCGTTGGATAGCTAACCGTATTGGCCTTAACTACAAATTTTTTTTTAATGGATAGTGGAAGAAATTTTTTTTTATCATTTTTTAAAAAAAAGCAAAGGGGGTAGTCCATTGTTTTTTTGGCGAAAAATATATTTTTTCCACTATCTTCAAAAAACCTAAATTTTAATTAAAGCCAATGCGGTTGTCTATTCAACGCAGTAGAAATCAAGTCGATATCTAGAAAAGTAAGCAAGTTATGACCAAAAAGGTAAGTAGTTATACTACTGCCTATTTCCGGCCACTTTTTAGTAGAACTATTTACGTTTTTGGCCAAACCTTAAAAAGTTTTCAATATATCGACTTGATTTCTTTTGCGTTGGATAGCTAACCGTATTGGCCTTAACTACAAATTTTTTTTTAATGGATAGTGGAAGAAATTTTTTTTTATCATTTTTTAAAAAAAAGCAAAGGGGGTAGTCCATTGTTTTTTTTGGCGAAAAATATTTTTTTTCCACTATCTTCAAAAAACTAAATTTTAATTAAAGCCAATGCGGTTGTCTATTCAACGCAGTAGAAATCAAGTCGATATCTAGAAAAGTAAGCAAGTTATGACCAAAAAGGTAAGTAGTTATACTACTGCCTATTTCCGGCCACTTTTTAGTAGAACTATTTACGTTTTTGGCCATAACTTGAAAAGTTTTCAATATATCGACTTGATTTCTTTTGCGTTGGATAGCTAACCGTATTGGCCTTAACTACAAATTTTTTTTTAATGGATAGTGGAAGAAAATTTTTTTTATCATTTTTTAAAAAAAAGCAAAGGGGGTAGTCCATTGTTTGTTTTGGCGAAAAATATTTTTTTTCCACTATCTTCAAAAAACTAAATTTGAATTAAAGCCAATGCGGTTCTCTATTCAACGCAGTAGAAATCAAGTCGATATCTAGAAAAGTAAGCAAGTTATGACCAGAAAGGTAAGTAGTTATACTACTGCCTATTTCCGGCCACTTTTTAGTAGAACTATTTACGTTTTTGGCCATAACTTGAAAAGTTTTCAATATATCGACTTGATTTCTTTTGCGTTGGATAGCTAACCGTATTGGCCTTAACTATAAATTTTTTTTTAATGGATAGTGGAAGAAAATTTCTTTTATCATTTTTTAAAAAAAAGCAAAGGGGGTAGTCCATTGTATTTTTTGGCGAAAAATATTTTTTTTCCACTATCTTCAAAAAACTAAATTTGAATTAAAGCCAATGCGGTTCTCTATTCAACGCAGTAGAAATCAAATCGATATCTAGAAAAGGAAGCACGTTATGACCAAAAAGGTAAGTAGTTATACTACTGCCTATTTCCGGCCACTTGTTAGTAGAACTTCTTACGTTTTTGGCCAAACCTTAAAAAGTTTTCAATATATCGACTTGATTTCTTTTGCGTTGGATAGCTAACCGTATTGGCCTTAACTACAAATTTTTTTTTAATGGATAGTGGAAGAAAATTTTTTTTATCATTTTTTAAAAAAAAGCAAAGGGGGTAGTCCATTGTTTTTTTTGGCGAAAAATATTTTTTTTCCACTATCTTCAAAAAACTAAATTTGAATTAAAGCCAATACGGTTCTCTATTCAACGCAGTAGAAATCAAGTCGATATCTAGAAAAGTAAGCAAGTTATGACCAAAAAGGTAAGTAGTTCTACTACTGCCTATTTCCGGCCACTTTTTAGTAGAACTATTTACGTTTTTGGCCATAACTTGAAAAGTTTTCAATATATCGACTTGATTTCTTTTGCCTTGGATAGCTAACCGTATTGGCCTTAACTACAAATTTTTTTTAATGGATAGTGGAAGAAAATTTTTTTTATCATTTTTTAAAAAAAAGCAAAGGGGGTAGTCCATTGTTTTTTTTGGCGAAAAATATTTTTTTTCCACTATCTTCAAAAACCTAAAATTGAATTAAAGCCAATGCGGTTCTCTATTCAACGCAGTAGAAATCAAGTCGATATCTAGAAAAGTAAGCAAGTTATGACCAAAAAGGTAAGTAGTTCTACTACTGCCTATTTCCGGCCACTTTTTAGTAGAACTATTTACGTTTTTGGCCATAACTTGAAAAGTTTTCAATATATCGACTTGATTTCTTTTGCCTTGGATAGCTAACCGTATTGGCCTTAACTACAAATTTTTTTTTAATGGATAGTGGAAGAAATTTTTTTTTATCATTTTTTAAAAAAAGCAAAGGGGGTAGTCCATTGTTTTTTTTGGCGAAAAATATTTTTTTTCCACTATCTTCAAAAAACTAAATTTTAATTAAAGCCAATGCGGTTGTCTATTCAACGCAGTAGAAATCAAGTCGATATCTAGAAAAGTAAGCAAGTTATGACCAAAAAGGTAAGTAGTTATACTACTGCCTATTTCCGGCCACTTTTTAGTAGAACTATTTACGTTTTTGGCCATAACTTGAAAAGTTTTCAATATATCGACTTGATTTCTTTTGCGTTGGATAGCTAACCGTATTGGCCTTAACTACAAATTTTTTTTTAATGGATAGTGGAAGAAAATTTTTTTTATCATTTTTTAAAAAAAAGCAAAGGGGGTAGTCCATTGTTTGTTTTGGCGAAAAATATTTTTTTTCCACTATCTTCAAAAAACTAAATTTGAATTAAAGCCAATGCGGTTCTCTATTCAACGCAGTAGAAATCAAGTCGATATCTAGAAAAGTAAGCAAGTTATGACCAGAAAGGTAAGTAGTTATACTACTGCCTATTTCCGGCCACTTTTTAGTAGAACTATTTACGTTTTTGGCCATAACTTGAAAAGTTTTCAATATATCGACTTGATTTCTTTTGCGTTGGATAGCTAACCGTATTGGCCTTAACTATAAATTTTTTTTTAATGGATAGTGGAAGAAAATTTCTTTTATCATTTTTTAAAAAAAAGCAAAGGGGGTAGTCCATTGTATTTTTTGGCGAAAAATATTTTTTTTCCACTATCTTCAAAAAACTAAATTTGAATTAAAGCCAATGCGGTTCTCTATTCAACGCAGTAGAAATCAAGTCGATATCTAGAAAAGTAAGCAAGTTATGACCAAAAAGGTAAGTAGTTCTACTACTGCCTATTTCCGGCCACTTTTTAGTAGAACTATTTACGTTTTTGGCCATAACTTGAAAAGTTTTCAATATATCGACTTGATTTCTTTTGCGTTGGATAGCTAACCGTATTGGCCTTAACTACAAATTTTTTTAATGGATAGTGGAAGAAAATTTTTTTTATCATTTTTTAAAAAAAAGCAAAGGGGGTAGTCCATTGTTTTTTTGGCGAAAAATATTTTTTTTCCACTATCTTCAAAAAACCAAATTTGAATTAAAGCCAATGCGGTTCTCTATTCAACGCAGTAGAAATCAAGTCGATATCTAGAAAAGTAAGCAAGTTATGACCAAAAAGGTAAGTAGTTCTACTACTGCCTATTTCCGGCCACTTTTTAGTAGAACTATTTACGTTTTTGGCCATAACTTGAAAAGTTTTCAATATATCGACTTGATTTCTTTTGCGTTGGATAGCTAACCTTATTGGCCTTAACTAAAAATTTTTTTTTAATGGATAGTGGAAGAAAATTTTTTTTATCATTTTTAAAAAAAAAGCAAAGGGGGTAGTCCATTGTTTTTTTTGGCGAAAAATATTTTTTTTCCACTATCTTCAAAAAACTAAATTTGAATTAAAGCCAATGCGGTTCTCTATTCAACGCAGTAGAAATCAAATCGATATCTAGAAAAGGAAGCACGTTATGACCAAAAAGGTAAGTAGTTATACTACTGCCTATTTCCGGCCACTTGTTAGTAGAACTTCTTACGTTTTTGGCCAAACCTTAAAAAGTTTTCAATATATCGACTTGATTTCTTTTGCGTTGGATAGCTAACCGTATTGGCCTTAACTACAAATTTTTTTTTAATGGATAGTGGAAGAAAATTTTTTTTATCATTTTTTAAAAAAAAGCAAAGGGGGTAGTCCATTGTTTTTTTTGGCGAAAAATATTTTTTTTCCACTATCTTCAAAAAACTAAATTTGAATTAAAGCCAATACGGTTCTCTATTCAACGCAGTAGAAATCAAGTCGATATCTAGAAAAGTAAGCAAGTTATGACCAAAAAGGTAAGTAGTTCTACTACTGCCTATTTCCGGCCACTTTTTAGTAGAACTATTTACGTTTTTGGCCATAACTTGAAAAGTTTTCAATATATCGACTTGATTTCTTTTGCCTTGGATAGCTAACCGTATTGGCCTTAACTACAAATTTTTTTTAATGGATAGTGGAAGAAAATTTTTTTTATCATTTTTTAAAAAAAAGCAAAGGGGGTAGTCCATTGTTTTTTTTGGCGAAAAATATTTTTTTTCCACTATCTTCAAAAACCTAAAATTGAATTAAAGCCAATGCGGTTCTCTATTCAACGCAGTAGAAATCAAGTCGATATCTAGAAAAGTAAGCAAGTTATGACCAAAAAGGTAAGTAGTTCTACTACTGCCTATTTCCGGCCACTTTTTAGTAGAACTATTTACGTTTTTGGCCATAACTTGAAAAGTTTTCAATATATCGACTTGATTTCTTTTGCGTTGGATAGCTAACCGTATTGGCCTTAACTACAAATTTTTTTTTAATGGATAGTGGAAGAAAATTTTTTTTATAATTTTTTAAAAAAAAGCAAAGGGGGTAGTAGTCCATTGTTTTTTTTGGCGAAAAATATTTTTTTTCCACTATCTTCAAAAAACTAAATTTGAATTAAAGCCAATGCGGTTCTCTATTCAACGCAGTAGAAATCAAGTCGATATCTAGAAAAGTAAGCAAGTTATGACCTAAAAGGTAAGTAGTTATACTACTGCCTATTTCCGGCCACTTTTTAGTAGAACTATTTACGTTTTTGGCCATAACTTGAAAAGTTTTCAATATATCGACTTGATTTCTTTTGCGTTGGATAGCTAACCGTATTGGCCTTAACTACAAATTTTTTTTTTAATGGATAGTGGAAGAAAATTTTTTTTATCATTTTTTAAAAAAAAGCAAAGGGGGTAGTAGTCCATTGTGTTTTTTTGGCGAAAAATATTTTTTTTCCACTATCTTCAAAAAACTAAATTTGAATTAAAGCCAATGCGGTTCTCTATTCAACGCAGTAGAAATCAAATCGATATCTAGAAAAGTAAGCAAGTTATGACCAAAAAGGTAAGTAGTTCTACTACTGCCTATTTCCGGCCACTTTTTAGTAGAACTATTTACGTTTTTGGCCATAACTTGAAAAGTTTTCAATATATCGACTTGATTTCTTTTGCGTTGGATAGCTAAGCGTATTGGCCTTAACTACAAATTTGTTTTTAATGGATAGTGGAAGAAAATTTTTTTTATCATTTTTTAAAAAAAAGCAAAGGGGGTAGTCCATTGTTTTTTTTGACGAAAAATATTTTTTTTCCACTATCTTCAAAAAACTAAATTTGAATTAAAGCCAATGCGGTTCTCTATTCAACGCAGTAGAAATCAAGTCGATATCTAGAAAAGTAAGCAAGTTAAGACCAAAAAGGTAAGTAGTTCTACTACTGCCTATTTCCGGCCACTTTTTAGTAGAACTATTTACGTTTTTGGCCATAACTTGAAAAGTTTTCAATATATCGACTTGATTTCTTTTGCGTTGGATAGCTAACCGTATTGGCCTTAACTACAAATTTTTTTTTAATGGATAGTGGAAGAAAATTTTTTTTATCATTTTTTAAAAAAAAGCAAAATGGGTAGTCCATTGTTTTTTTTGGCGAAAAATATTTTTTTTCCACTATCTTCAAAAAACTAAATTTGAATTAAAGCCAATGCGGTTCTCTATTCAACGCAGTAGAAATCAAGTCGATATCTAGAAAAGTAAGCAAGTTATGACCAAAAAGGTAAGTAGTTCTACCACTGCCTATTTCCGGCCACTTTTTAGTAGAACTATTTACGTTTTTGGCCATAACTTGAAAAGTTTTCAATATATCGACTTGATTTCTTTTGCGTTGGATAGCTAACCGTATTGGCCTTAACTACAAATTTTTTTTAATGGATAGTGGAAGAAAATTTTTTTTATCATTTTTTAAAAAAAAACAAAGGGGGTAGTCCATTGTTTTTTTTGGCGAAAAATATTTTTTTTCCACTATCTTCAAAAAACTAAATTTTAATTAAAGAAAATGCGGTTCTCTATTCAACGCAGTAGAATTCAAGTCGATATCTAGAAAAGTAAGCAAGTTATGACCAAAAAGGTAAGTAGTTCTACTACTGCCTATTTCCGGCCACTTTTTAGTAGAACTATTTACGTTTTTGGCCATAACTTGAAAAGTTTTCAATATATCGACTTGATTTCTTTTGCGTTGGATAGCTAACCGTATTTGCCTTAACTACAAATTTTTTTTTAATGGATAGTGGAAGAAAATTTTTTTTATCATATTTTAAAAAAAAGCAAAGGGGGTAGTCCATTGTTTTTTTTGGCGAAAAATATTTTTTTTCCACTATCTTCAAAAAACTAAATTTTAATTAAAGAAAATGCGGTTCTCTATTCAACGCAGTAGAATTCAAGTCGATATCTAGAAAAGTAAGCAAGTTATGACCAAAAAGGTAAGTAGTTCTACTACTTCCTATTTCCGGCCACTTTTTAGTAGAACTATTTACGTTTTTGGCCATAACTTGAAAAGTTTTCAATATATCGACTTGATTTCTTTTGCGTTGGATAGCTAACCGTATTGGCCTTAACTACAAATTTTTTTTTAATGGATAGTGGAAGAAAATTTTTTTTATCATTTTTTAAAAAAAAGCAAAGGGGGTAGTCCATTGTTTTTTTTGGCGAAAAATATTTTTTTTCCACTATCTTCAAAAAACTAAATTTGAATTAAAGCCAATGCGGTTCTCTATTCAACGCAGTAGAAATCAAGTCGATATCTAGAAAAGTAAGCAAGTTAAGACCAAAAAGGTAAGTAGTTCTACTACTGCCTATTTCCGGCCACTTTTTAGTAGAACTATTTACGTTTTTGGCCAAACCTTAAAAAGTTTTCAATATATCGACTTGATTTCTTTTGCGTTGGATAGCTAACCATATTGGCCTTAACTACAAATTTTTTTTTAATGGATAATGGAAGAAAATTTTTTTTATCATTTTTTAAAAAAAAGCAAAGCGGGTAGTCCATTGTTTTTTTTGGCGAAAAATATTTTTTTTCCACTATCTTCAAAAAACTAAATTTGAATTAAAGCCAATGCGGTTCTCTATTCAACGCAGTAGAAATCAAGTCGATATCTAGAAAAGTAAGCAAGTTATGACCAAAAAGGTAAGTAGTTCTACTACTGCCTATTTCCGGCCACTTTTTAGTAGAACTATTTACGTTTTTGGCCATAACTTGAAAAGTTTTCAATATATCGACTTGATTTCTTTTGCGTTGGATAGCTAACCGTATTGGCCTTAACTACAAATTTTTTTTAATGGATAGTGGAAGAAAATTTTTTTTATCATTTTTTAAAAAAAAGCAAAGGGGGTAGTCCATTGTTTTTTTTGGCGAAAAATATTTTTTTTCCACTATCTTCAAAAAACCAAATTTGAATTAAAGCCAATGCGGTTTTCTATTCAACGCAGTAGAAATCAAGTCGATATCTAGAAAAGTAAGCAAGTTATGACCAAAAAGGTAAGTAGTTATACTACTGCCTATTTCCGGCCACTTTTTAGTAGAACTATTTACGTTTTTGGCCATAACTTGAAAAGTTTTCAATATATCGACTTGATTACTTTTGCGTTGGATAGCTAACCGTATTGGCCTTAACTACAAATTTTTTTTTAATGGATAATGAAAGAAAATTTTTTTTATCATTTTTTAAAAAAAAGCAAAGGGGGTAGTCCATTGTTTTTTTTGGCGAAAAATATTTTTTTTCCACTATCTTCAAAAAACTAAATTTTAATTAAAGCCAATGCGGTTGTCTATTCAACGCAGTAGAAATCAAGTCGATATCTAGAAAAGTAAGCAAGTTATGACCAAAAAGGTAAGTAGTTATACTACTGCCTATTTCCGGCCACTTTTTAGTAGAACTATTTACGTTTTTGGCCAAACCTTAAAAAGTTTTCAATATATCGACTTGATTTCTTTTGCGTTGGATAGCTAACCGTATTGGCCTTAACTACAAATTTTTTTTTAATGGATAGTGGAAGAAATTTTTTTTTATCATTTTTTAAAAAAAAGCAAAGGGGGTAGTCCATTGTTTTTTTTGGCGAAAAATATTTTTTTTCCACTATCTTCAAAAAACTAAATTTTAATTAAAGCCAATGCGGTTGTCTATTCAACGCAGTAGAAATCAAGTCGATATCTAGAAGAGTAAGCAAGTTATGACCAAAAAGGTAAGTAGTTATACTACTGCCTATTTCCGGCCACTTTTTAGTAGAACTATTTACGTTTTTGGCCATAACTTGAAAAGTTTTCAATATATCGACTTGATTTCTTTTGCGTTGGATAGCTAACCGTATTGGCCTTAACTACAAATTTTTTTTAATGGATAGTGGAAGAAAATTTTTTTTATCATTTTTTAAAAAAAAGCAAAGGGGGTAGTCCATTGTTTGTTTTGGCGAAAAATATTTTTTTTCCACTATCTTCAAAAAACTAAATTTGAATTAAAGCCAATGCGGTTCTCTATTCAACGCAGTAGAAATCAAGTCGATATCTAGAAAAGTAAGCAAGTTATGACCAGAAAGGTAAGTAGTTATACTACTGCCTATTTCCGGCCACTTTTTAGTAGAACTATTTACGTTTTTGGCCATAACTTGAAAAGTTTTCAATATATCGACTTGATTTCTTTTGCGTTGGATAGCTAACCGTATTGGCCTTAACTATAAATTTTTTTTTAATGGATAGTGGAAGAAAATTTCTTTTATCATTTTTTAAAAAAAAGCAAAGGGGGTAGTCCATTGTATTTTTTGGCGAAAAATATTTTTTTTCCACTATCTTCAAAAAACTAAATTTGAATTAAAGCCAATGCGGTTCTCTATTCAACGCAGTAGAAATCAAGTCGATATCTAGAAAAGTAAGCAAGTTATGACCAAAAAGGTAAGTAGTTCTACTACTGCCTATTTCCGGCCACTTTTTAGTAGAACTATTTACGTTTTTGGCCATAACTTGAAAAGTTTTCAATATATCGACTTGATTTCTTTTGCGTTGGATAGCTAACCGTATTGGCCTTAACTACAAATTTTTTTAATGGATAGTGGAAGAAAATTTTTTTTATCATTTTTTAAAAAAAAGCAAAGGGGGTAGTCCATTGTTTTTTTGGCGAAAAATATTTTTTTTCCACTATCTTCAAAAAACCAAATTTGAATTAAAGCCAATGCGGTTCTCTATTCAACGCAGTAGAAATCAAGTCGATATCTAGAAAAGTAAGCAAGTTATGACCAAAAAGGTAAGTAGTTCTACTACTGCCTATTTCCGGCCACTTTTTAGTAGAACTATTTACGTTTTTGGCCATAACTTGAAAAGTTTTCAATATATCGACTTGATTTCTTTTGCGTTGGATAGCTAACCTTATTGGCCTTAACTAAAAATTTTTTTTTAATGGATAGTGGAAGAAAATTTTTTTTATCATTTTTAAAAAAAAAGCAAAGGGGGTAGTCCATTGTTTTTTTTGGCGAAAAATATTTTTTTTCCACTATCTTCAAAAAACTAAATTTGAATTAAAGCCAATGCGGTTCTCTATTCAACGCAGTAGAAATCAAATCGATATCTAGAAAAGGAAGCACGTTATGACCAAAAAGGTAAGTAGTTATACTACTGCCTATTTCCGGCCACTTGTTAGTAGAACTACTTACGTTTTTGGCCAAACCTTAAAAAGTTTTCAATATATCGACTTGATTTCTTTTGCGTTGGATAGCTAACCGTAATGGCCTTAACTACAAATTTTTTTTTAATGGATAGTGGAAGAAAATTTTTTTTATCATTTTTTAAAAAAAAGCAAAGGGGGTAGTCCATTGTTTTTTTTGCCGAAAAATATTTTTTTTCCACTATCTTCAAAAAACTAAATTTGAATTAAAGCCAATACGGTTCTCTATTCAACGCAGTAGAAATCAAGTCGATATCTAGAAAAGTAAGCAAGTTATGACCAAAAAGGTAAGTAGTTCTACTACTGCCTATTTCCGGCCACTTTTTAGTAGAACTATTTACGTTTTTGGCCATAACTTGAAAAGTTTTCAATATATCGACTTGATTTCTTTTGCCTTGGATAGCTAACCGTATTGGCCTTAACTACAAATTTTTTTTAATGGATAGTGGAAGAAAATTTTTTTTATCATTTTTTAAAAAAAAGCAAAGGGGGTAGTCCATTGTTTTTTTTGGCGAAAAATATTTTTTTTCCACTATCTTCAAAAACCTAAAATTGAATTAAAGCCAATGCGGTTCCCTATTCAACGCAGTAGAAATCAAGTCGATATCTAGAAAAGTAAGCAAGTTATGACCAAAAAGGTAAGTAGTTCTACTACTGCCTATTTCCGGCCACTTTTTAGTAGAACTATTTACGTTTTTGGCCATAACTTGAAAAGTTTTCAATATATCGACTTGATTTCTTTTGCGTTGGATAGCTAACCGTATTGGCCTTAACTACAAATTTTTTTTTAATGGATAGTGGAAGAAAATTTTTTTTATAATTTTTTAAAAAAAAGCAAAGGGGGTAGTAGTCCATTGTTTTTTTTGGCGAAAAATATTTTTTTTCCACTATCTTCAAAAAACTAAATTTGAATTAAAGCCAATGCGGTTCTCTATTCAACGCAGTAGAAATCAAGTCGATATCTAGAAAAGTAAGCAAGTTATGACCAAAAAGGTAAGTAGTTCTACTACTGCCTATTTCCGGCCACTTTTTAGTAGAACTATTTACGTTTTTGGCCATAACTTGAAAAGTTTTCAATATATCGACTTGATTTCTTTTGCGTTGGATAGCTAACCGTATTGGCCTTAACTACAAATTTTTTTTTTAATGGATAGTGGAAGAAAATTTTTTTTATCATTTTTTAAAAAAAAGCAAAGGGGGTAGTAGTCCATTGTTTTTTTTTGGCGAAAAATATTTTTTTTCCACTATCTTCAAAAAACTAAATTTGAATTAAAGCCAATGCGGTTCTCTATTCAACGCAGTAGAAATCAAATCGATATCTAGAAAAGTAAGCAAGTTATGACCAAAAAGGTAAGTAGTTCTACTACTGCCTATTTCCGGCCACTTTTTAGTAGAACTATTTACGTTTTTGGCCATAACTTGAAAAGTTTTCAATATATCGACTTGATTTCTTTTGCGTTGGATAGCTAAGCGTATTGGCCTTAACTACAAATTTGTTTTTAATGGATAGTGGAAGAAAATTTTTTTTATCATTTTTTAAAAAAAAGCAAAGGGGGTAGTCCATTGTTTTTTTTGACGAAAAATATTTTTTTTCCACTATCTTCAAAAAACTAAATTTGAATTAAAGCCAATGCGGTTCTCTATTCAACGCAGTAGAAATCAAGTCGATATCTAGAAAAGTAAGCAAGTTAAGACCAAAAAGGTAAGTAGTTCTACTACTGCCTATTTCCGGCCACTTTTTAGTAGAACTATTTACGTTTTTGGCCATAACTTGAAAAGTTTTCAATATATCGACTTGATTTCTTTTGCGTTGGATAGCTAACCGTATTGGCCTTAACTACAAATTTTTTTTTAATGGATAGTGGAAGAAAATTTTTTTTTTCATTTTTTAAAAAAAAGCAAAGGGGGTAGTCCATTGTTTGTTTTGGCGAAAAATATTTTTTTTCCACTATCTTCAAAAAACTAAATTTGAATTAAAGCCAATGCGGTTGTCTATTCAACGCAGTAGAAATCAAGTCGATATCTGGAAAAGTAAGCAAGTTATGACCAAAAAGGTAAGTAGTTCTACTACTGCCTATTTCCGGCCACTTTTTAGTAGAACTATTTACGTTTTTGGCCATAACTTGAAAAGTTTTCAATATATCGACTTGATTTCTATTGCGTTGGATAGCTAACCGTATTGGCCTTAACTACAAATTTTTTTTTAATGGATAGTGGAAGAAAATTTTTTTTATCATTTTTTAAAAAAAAGCAAATGTTGTAGTCCATTGTTTGTTTTGGCGAAAAATATTTTTTTTCCACTATCTTCAAAAAACTAAATTTGAATTAAAGCCAATGCGGTTCTCTATTCAACGCAGTAGAAATCAAGTCGATATCTAGAAAAGTAAGCAAGTTATGACCAAAAAGATAAGTAGTTCTACTACTGCCTATTTCCGGCCACTTTTTAGTAGAACTATTTACGTTTTTGGCCATAACTTGAAAAGTTTTCAATATATCGACTTGATTTCTTTTGCGTTGGATAGCTAACCGTATTGGCCTTAACTACAAATTTTTTTTTAATGGATAGCGGAAGAAAATTTTTTTTATCATTTTTTAAAAAAAAGCAAAGGGGGTAGTCCATTGTTTGTTTTGGCGAAAAATATTTTTTTTACACTATCTTCAAAAAACTAAATTTTAATTAAAGCCAATGCGGTTCTCTATTCAACGCAGTAGAAATCAAGTCGATATCTAGAAAAGTAAGCAAGTTATGACCAAAAAGGTAAGTAGTTCTACTACTGCCTATTTCCGGCCACTTTTTAGTAGAACTATTTACGTTTTTGGCCATAACTTGAAAAGTTTTCAATATATCGACTTGATTTCTTTTGCGTTGGATAGCTAACCGTATTGGCCTTAACAACAAATTTTTTTTTTAATGGATAGTGGAAGAAAATTTTTTTTATCATTTTTTAAAAAAAAGCAAAGGGGGTAGTCCATTGTTTGTTTTGGCGAAAAATATTTTTTTTACACTATCTTCAAAAAACTAAATTTGAATTAAAGCCAATGCGGTTCTCTATTCAACGCAGTAGAAATCAAGTCGATATCTAGAAAAGTAAGCAAGTTATGACCAAAAAGGTAAGTAGTTCTACTACTGCCTATTTCCGGCCACTTTTTAGTAGAACTATTTACGTTTTTGGCCATAACTTGAAAAGTTTTCAATATATCGACTTGATTTCTTTTGCGTTGGATAGCTAACCGTATTGGCCTTAACCACAAATTTTTTTTTAATGGATAGTGGAAGACAACTTTTTTTATCATTTTTTAAAAAAAAGCAAAGGGGGTAGTCCATTGTTTTTTTTGGCGAAAAATATTTTTTTTACACTATCTTCAAAAAACAAAATTTGAATTAAAGCCAATGCGGTTCTCTATTCAACGCAGTAGAAATCAAATCGATATCTAGAAAAGTAAGCAAGTTATGACCAAAAAGGTAAGTAGTTCTACTACTGCCTATTTCCGGCCACTTTTTAGTAGAACTATTTACGTTTTTGGCCATAACTTGAAAAGTTTTCAATATATCGACTTGATTTCTTTTGCGTTGGATAGCTAAGCGTATTGGCCTTAACTACAAATTTGTTTTTAATGGATAGTGGAAGAAAATTTTTTTTATCATTTTTTAAAAAAAAGCAAAGGGGGTAGTCCATTGTTTTTTTTGACGAAAAATATTTTTTTTCCACTATCTTCAAAAAACTAAATTTGAATTAAAGCCAATGCGGTTCTCTATTCAACGCAGTAGAAATCAAGTCGATATCTAGAAAAGTAAGCAAGTTAAGACCAAAAAGGTAAGTAGTTCTACTACTGCCTATTTCCGGCCACTTTTTAGTAGAACTATTTACGTTTTTGGCCATAACTTGAAAAGTTTTCAATATATCGACTTGATTTCTTTTGCGTTGGATAGCTAACCGTATTGGCCTTAACTACAAATTTTTTTTTAATGGATAGTGGAAGAAAATTTTTTTTTTCATTTTTTAAAAAAAAGCAAAGGGGGTAGTCCATTGTTTGTTTTGGCGAAAAATATTTTTTTTCCACTATCTTCAAAAAACTAAATTTGAATTAAAGCCAATGCGGTTGTCTATTCAACGCAGTAGAAATCAAGTCGATATCTGGAAAAGTAAGCAAGTTATGACCAAAAAGGTAAGTAGTTCTACTACTGCCTATTTCCGGCCACTTTTTAGTAGAACTATTTACGTTTTTGGCCATAACTTGAAAAGTTTTCAATATATCGACTTGATTTCTATTGCGTTGGATAGCTAACCGTATTGGCCTTAACTACAAATTTTTTTTTAATGGATAGTGGAAGAAAATTTTTTTTATCATTTTTTAAAAAAAAGCAAATGGGGTAGTCCATTGTTTGTTTTGGCGAAAAATATTTTTTTTCCACTATCTTCAAAAAACTAAATTTGAATTAAAGCCAATGCGGTTCTCTATTCAACGCAGTAGAAATCAAGTCGATATCTAGAAAAGTAAGCAAGTTATGACCAAAAAGATAAGTAGTTCTACTACTGCCTATTTCCGGCCACTTTTTAGTAGAACTATTTACGTTTTTGGCCATAACTTGAAAAGTTTTCAATATATCGACTTGATTTCTTTTGCGTTGGATAGCTAACCGTATTGGCCTTAACTACAAATTTTTTTTTAATGGATAGCGGAAGAAAATTTTTTTTATCATTTTTTAAAAAAAAGCAAAGGGGGTAGTCCATTGTTTGTTTTGGCGAAAAATATTTTTTTTACACTATCTTCAAAAAACTAAATTTGAATTAAAGCCAATGCGGTTCTCTATTCAACGCAGTAGAAATCAAGTCGATATCTAGAAAAGTAAGCAAGTTATGACCAAAAAGGTAAGTAGTTCTACTACTGCCTATTTCCGGCCACTTTTTAGTAGAACTATTTACGTTTTTGGCCATAACTTGAAAAGTTTTCAATATATCGACTTGATTTCTTTTGCGTTGGATAGCTAACCGTATTGGCCTTAACTACAAATTTTTTTATAATGGATAGTGGAAGAAAATTTTTTTTATCATTTTAAAAAAAAAAGCAAAGGGGGTAGTCCATTGTTTTTTTGGCGAAAAATATTTTTTTTCCACTATCTTCAAAAAACAAAATTTGAATTAAAGCCAATGCGGTTCTCTATTCAACGCAGTAGAAATCAAGTCGATATCTAGAAAAGTAAGCAAGTTATGACCAAAAAGGTAAGTAGTTATACTACTGCCTATTTCCGGCCACTTTTTAGTAGAACTATTTACGTTTTTGGCCATAACTTGAAAAGTTTTCAATATATCGAGTTGATTTCTTCTGCGTTGGATAGCTAACCGTATTGGCCTTAACTACAAATTTTTTTTTAATGGATAGTGGAAGAAAATTTTTTTATAATTTTTTAAAAAAAAGCAAAGGGGGTAGTCCATTGTTTTTTTTGGCGAAAAATATTTTTTTTCCACTATCTTCAAAAAACCAAATTTGAATTAAAGCCAATGCGGTTCTCTATTCAACGCAGTAGAAATCAAATCGATATCTAGAAAAATAAGCAAGTTATGACCAAAAAGGTAAGTAGTTCTACTACTGCCTATTTCCGGCCACTTTTTAGTAGAACTATTTACGTTTTTGGCCATAACTTGAAAAGTTTTCAATATATCGACTTGATTTCTTTTGCGTTGGATAGCTAACCGTATTGGCCTTAACAACAAATTTTTTTTTAATGGATAGTGGAAGAAAATTTTTTTTTATCATTTTTTAAAAAAAAGCAAAGGGGGTAGTCCATTGTTTTTTTTGGCGAAAAATATTTTTTTTCCACTATCTTCAAAAAACCAAATTTGAATTAAAGCCAATGCGGTTCTCTATTCAACGCAGTAGAAATCAAATCGATATCTAGAAAAATAAGCAAGTTATGACCAAAAAGGTAAGTAGTTCTACTACTGCCTATTTCCGGCCACTTTTTAGTAGAACTATTTACGTTTTTGGCCATAACTTGAAAAGTTTTCAATATATCGACTTGATTTCTTTTGCGTTGGATAGCTAACCGTATTGGCCTTAACTACAAATTTTTTTTTAATGGATAGTGGAAGAAAATTTTTTTTATCATTTTTTAAAAAAAAGCAAAGGGGGTAGTCCATGGTTTTTTTTGGCGAAAAATATTTTTTTTCCACTATCTTCAAAAAACTAAATTTGAATTAAAGCCAATGCGGTTCTCTATTCAACGCAGTAGAAATCAAGTCGATATCTAGAAAAGTAAGCAAGTTAAGACCAAAAAGGTAAGTAGTTCTACTACTGCCTATTTCCGGCCACTTTTTAGTAGAACTATTTACGTTTTTAGCCATAACTTGAAAAGTTTTCAATATATCGACTTGATTTCTTTTGCGTTGGATAGCTAACCGTATTGGCCTTAACTACAAATTTTTTTTTTAATGGATAGTGGAAGAAAATTTTTTTTATCATTTTTTTAAAAAAAGCAAAGGGGGTAGTCCATTGTTTTTTTTGGCGAAAAATATTTTTTTTCCACTATCTTCAAAAAACCAAATTTGAATTAAAGCCAATGCGGTTCTCTATTCAACGCAGTAGAAATCAAGTCGATATCTAGAAAAGTAAGCAAGTTATGACCAAAAAGGTAAGTAGTTCTACTACTGCCTATTTCCGGCCACTTTTTAGTAGAACTATTTACGTTTTTGGCCATAACTTGAAAAGTTTTCAATATATCGACTTGATTTCTTTTGCGTTGGATAGCTACCGTATTGGCCTTAACTACAAATTTTTTTTTAATGGATAGTGGAAGAAAATTTTTTTTATCATTTTTTAAAAAAAGCAAAGGGGGTAGTCCATTGTTTGTTTTGGCGAAAAATATTTTTTTTACACTATCTTCAAAAAACTAAATTTCAATTAAAGCCAATGCGGTTCTCTATTCAACGCAGTAGAAATCAAGTCGATATCTAGAAAAGTAAGCAAGTTATGACCAAAAAGGTAAGTAGTTCTACTACTGCCTATTTCCGGCCACTTTTTAGTAGAACTATTTACGTTTTTGGCCATAACTTGAAAAGTTTTCAATATGTCGACTTGATTTCTTTTGCGTTGGATAGCTAACCGTATTGGCCTTAACTACAAATTTTTTTTAATGGATAGTGGAAGAAAATTTTTTTTATTATTTTTTAAAAAAAAGCAAAGGGGGTAGTCCATTGTTTTTTTTGGCGAAAAATATTTTTTTTCCACTATCTAAAAAAAAACCAAATTTTAATTAAAGCCAATGCGGTTCTCTATTCAACGCAGTAGAAATCAAGTCGATATCTAGAAAAGTAAGCAAGTTATTACCAAAAAGGTAAGTAGTTATACTACTGCCTATTTCCGGCCACTTTTTAGTAGAACTATTTACGTTTTTGGCCATAACTTGAAAAGTTTTCAATATATCGACTTCATTTCTTTTGCGTTGGATAGCTAACCGTATTGGCCTTAACTACAAATTTTTTTTAATGGATAGTGGAAGAAAATTTTTTTTATCATTTTTTAAAAAAAAGCAAAGGGGGTAGTCCATTGTTTTTTTTGGCGAAAAATATTTTTTTTCCACTATCTTCAAAAAACTAAATTTGAATTAAAGCCAATGCGGTTCTCTATTCAACGCAGTAGAAATCAAGTCGATATCTAGAAAAGTAAGCAAGTTATGACCAAAAAGGTAAGTAGTTATACTACTGCCTATTTCCGGCCACTTTTTAGTAGAACTATTTACGTTTTTGGCCATAACTTGAAAAGTTTTCAATATATCGACTTGATTTCTTTTGCGTTGGATAGCTAACCGTATTGGCCTTAACTACAAATTTTTTTTTAATGGATAGTGGAAGAAATTTTTTTTTATCATTTTTTAAAAAAAAGCAAAGGGGGTAGTCCATTGTTTGTTTTGGCGAAAAATATTTTTTTTCCACTATCTTCAAAAAACTAAATTTGAATTAAAGCCAATGCGGTTCTCTATTCAACGCAGTAGAAATCAAGTCGATATCTGGAAAAGTAAGCAAGTTATGACCAAAAAGGTAAGTAGTTATACTACTGCCTATTTCCGGCCACTTTTTAGTAGAACTATTTACGTTTTTGGCCATAACTTGAAAAGTTTTCAATATATCGACTTGATTTCTTTTGCGTTGGATAGCTAACCGTATTGGCCTTAACTACAAATTTTTTTTTAATGGATAGTGGAAGAAAATTTTTTTTATCATTTTTTAAAAAAAAGCAAAGGGGGTAGTCCATGGTTTTTTTTGGCGAAAAATATTTTTTTTCCACTATCTTCAAAAAACTAAATTTGAATTAAAGCCAATGCGGTTCTCTATTCAACGCAGTAGAAATCAAGTCGATATCTAGAAAAGTAAGCAAGTTAAGACCAAAAAGGTAAGTAGTTCTACTACTGCCTATTTCCGGCCACTTTTTAGTAGAACTATTTACGTTTTTAGCCATAACTTGAAAAGTTTTTAATATATCGACTTGATTTCTTTTGCGTTGGATAGCTAACCGTATTGGCCTTAACTACAAATTTTTTTTTTAATGGATAGTGGAAGAAAATTTTTTTTATCATTTTTTTAAAAAAAGCAAAGGGGGTAGTCCATTGTTTTTTTTGGCGAAAAATATTTTTTTTCCACTATCTTCAAAAAACCAAATTTGAATTAAAGCCAATGCGGTTCTCTATTCAACGCAGTAGAAATCAAGTCGATATCTAGAAAAGTAAGCAAGTTATGACCAAAAAGGTAAGTAGTTCTACTACTGCCTATTTCCGGCCACTTTTTAGTAGAACTATTTACGTTTTTGGCCATAACTTGAAAAGTTTTCAATATATCGACTTGATTTCTTTTGCGTTGGATAGCTACCGTATTGGCCTTAACTACAAATTTTTTTTTAATGGATAGTGGAAGAAAATTTTTTTTATCATTTTTTAAAAAAAAGCAAAGGGGGTAGTCCATTGTTTGTTTTGGCGAAAAATATTTTTTTTACACTATCTTCAAAAAACTAAATTTCAATTAAAGCCAATGCGGTTCTCTATTCAACGCAGTAGAAATCAAGTCGATATCTAGAAAAGTAAGCAAGTTATGACCAAAAAGGTAAGTAGTTCTACTACTGCCTATTTCCGGCCACTTTTTAGTAGAACTATTTACGTTTTTGGCCATAACTTGAAAAGTTTTCAATATGTCGACTTGATTTCTTTTGCGTTGGATAGCTAACCGTGTTGGCCTTAACTACAAATTTTTTTTAATGGATAGTGGAAGAAAATTTTTTTTATTATTTTTTAAAAAAAAGCAAAGGGGGTAGTCCATTGTTTTTTTTGGCGAAAAATATTTTTTTTCCACTATCTAAAAAAAAACCAAATTTTAATTAAAGCCAATGCGGTTCTCTATTCAACGCAGTAGAAATCAAGTCGATATCTAGAAAAGTAAGCAAGTTATTACCAAAAAGGTAAGTAGTTATACTACTGCCTATTTCCGGCCACTTTTTAGTAGAACTATTTACGTTTTTGGCCATAACTTGAAAAGTTTTCAATATATCGACTTCATTTCTTTTGCGTTGGATAGCTAACCGTATTGGCCTTAACTACAAATTTTTTTTAATGGATAGTGGAAGAAAATTTTTTTTATCATTTTTTAAAAAAAAGCAAAGGGGGTAGTCCATTGTTTTTTTTGGCGAAAAATATTTTTTTTCCACTATCTTCAAAAAAACAAAATTTGAATTAAAGCCAATGCGGTTCTCTATTCAACGCAGTAGAAATCAAGTCGATATCTAGAAAAGTAAGCAAGTTATGACCAAAAAGGTAAGTAGTTCTACTACTGCCTATTTCCGGCCACTTTTTAGTAGAACTATTTACGTTTTTGGCCATAACTTGAAAAGTTTTCAATATATCGACTTGATTTCTTTTGCGTTGGATAGCTAACCGTATTGGCCTTAACCACAAATTTTTTTTTAATGGATAGTGGAAGACAACTTTTTTTATCATTTTTTAAAAAAAAGCAAAGGGGGTAGTCCATTGTTTGTTTTGGCGAAAAATATTTTTTTTACACTATCTTCAAAAAACTAAATTTCAATTAAAGCCAATGCGGTTCTCTATTCAACGCAGTAGAAATCAAGTCGATATCTGGAAAAGTAAGCAAGTTATGACCAAAAAGGTAAGTAGTTCTACTACTGCCTATTTCCGGCCACTTTTTAGTAGAACTATTTACGATTTTGGCCATAACTTGAAAAGTTTTCAATATATCGACTTGATTTCTTTTGCGTTGGATAGCTAACCGTATTGGCCTTAACTACAAATTTTTTTTTAATGGATAGTGGAAGAAAATTTTTTTATAATTTTTAAAAAAAAACCAAAGGGGGTAGTCCATTGTTTTTTTTGGCGAAAAATATTTTTTTTCCACTATCTTCAAAAAACTAAATTTGAATTAAAGCCAATGCGGTTCTCTATTCAACGCAGTAGAAATCAAGTCGATATCTAGAAAAGTAAGCAAGTTATGACCAAAAAGGTAAGTAGTTCTACTACTGCCTATTTCCGGCCACTTTTTAGTAGAACTATTTACGATTTTGGCCATAACTTGAAAAGTTTTCAATATATCGACTTGATTTCTTTTGCGTTGGATAGCTAACCGTATTGGCCTTAACTACAAATTTTTTTTAATGGATAGTGGAAGAAAATTTTTTTATAATTTTTAAAAAAAAACCAAAGGGGGTAGTCCATTGTTTTTTTTGGCGAAAAATATTTTTTTTCCACTATCTTCAAAAAACTAAATTTGAATTAAAGCCAATGCGGTTCTCTATTCAACGCAGTAGAAATCAAGTCGATATCTAGAAAAGTAAGCAAGTTATGACCAAAAAGGTAAGTAGTTCTACTACTGCCTATTTCCGGCCACTTTTTAGTAGAACTATTTACGTTTTTGGCCAAACCTTGAAAAGTTTTCAATATATCGACTTGATTTCTTTTGCGTTGGATAGCTAACCGTATTGGCCTTAACTACAAATTTTTTTTTAATGGATAGTGGAAGAAAATTTTTTTTATCATTTTTTAAAAAAAAGCAAAGGGGGTAGTCCATTGTTTTTTTTGGCGAAAAATATTTTTTTTACACTATCTTCAAAAAAATAAATTTGAATTAAAGCCAATGCGGTTCTCTATTCAACGCAGTAGAAATCAAGTCGATATCTAGAAAAGTAAGCAAGTTATGACCAAAAAGGTAAGTAATTCTACTACTGCCTATTTCCGGCCACTTTTTAGTAGAACTATTTACGTTTTTGGCCATAACTTGAAAAGTTTTCAATATATCGACTTGATTTCTTTTTCGTTGGATAGCTAACCGTATTGGCCTTAACTACAAATTTTTTTTTAATGGATAGTGGAAGAAAATTTTTTTTATCATTTTTTAAAAAAAAGCAAAGGGGGTAGTCCATTGTTTTTTTTGGCGAAAAATATTTTTTTTACACTATCTTCAAAAAAATAAATTTGAATTAAAGCCAATGCGGTTCTCTATTCAACGCAGTAGAAATCAAGTCGATATTTAGAAAAGTAAGCAAGTTATGACCAAAAAGGTAAGTAGTTCTACTACTGCCTATTTCCGGCCACTTTTTAGTAGAACTATTTACGTTTTTGGCCAAACCTTGAAAAGTTTTCAATATATCGACTTGATTTCTTTTGCGTTGGATAGCTAACCGTATTGGCCTTAACTACAAATTTTTTTTTAATGGATAGTGGAAGAAAATTTTTTTTATCATTTTTTAAAAAAAAGCAAAGGGGGTAGTCCATTGTTTTTTTTGGCGAAAAATATTTTTTTTACACTATCTTCAAAAAAATAAATTTGAATTAAAGCCAATGCGGTTCTCTATTCAACGCAGTAGAAATCAAGTCGATATCTAGAAAAGTAAGCAAGTTATGACCAAAAAGGTAAGTAATTCTACTACTGCCTATTTCCGGCCACTTTTTAGTAGAACTATTTACGTTTTTGGCCATAACTTGAAAAGTTTTCAATATATCGACTTGATTTCTTTTGCGTTGGATAGCTAACCGTATTGGCCTTAACTAAAAATTTTTTTTTAATGGATAGTGGAAGAAAATTTTTTTTATCATTTTTTAAAAAAAAGCAAAGGGGGTAGTCCATTGTTTTTTTTGGCGAAAAATATTTTTTTTACACTATCTTCAAAAAAATAAATTTGAATTAAAGCCAATGCGGTTCTCTATTCAACGCAGTAGAAATCAAGTCGATATCTAGAAAAGTAAGCAAGTTATGACCAAAAAGGTAAGTAATTCTACTACTGCCTATTTCCGGCCACTTTTTAGTAGAACTATTTACGTTTTTGGCCATAACTTGAAAAGTTTTCAATATATCGACTTGATTTCTTTTGCGTTGGATAGCTAACCGTATTGGCCTTAATTAAAAATTTTTTTTTAATGGATAGTGGAAGAAAATTTTTTTTATCATTTTTTAAAAAAAAGCAAAGGGGGTAGTCCATTGTTTTTTTTGGCGAAAAATATTTTTTTTACACTATCTTCAAAAAAATAATATTGAATTAAAGCCAATGCGCTTCTCTATTCAACGCAATAGAAATCAAGTCGATATCTAGAAAAGTAAGCAAGTTATGACCAAAAAGGTAAGTAGTTCTACTACTGCCTATTTCCGGCCACTTTTTAGTAGAACTATTTACGTTTTTGGCCAAACCTTGAAAAGTTTTCAATATATCGACTTGATTTCTTTTGCGTTGGATAGCTAACCGTATTGGCCTTAACTACAAATTTTTTTTTAATGGATAGTGGAAGAAAATTTTTTTTATCATTTTTTAAAAAAAAGCAAAGGGGGTAGTCCATTGTTTTTTTTGGCGAAAAATATTTTTTTTCCACTATCTTCAAAAAAATAAATTTGAATTAAAGCCAATGCGGTTCTCTATTCAACGCAGTAGAAATCAAGTCGATATTTAGAAAAGTAAGCAAGTGATGACCAAAAAGGTAAGTAGTTCTATTACTGCCTATTTCCAGCCACTTTTTAGTAGAACTATTTACGATTTTGGCCATAACTTGAAAAGTTTTCAATATATCGACTTGATTTCTTTTGCGTTGGATAGCTAACCGTATTGGCCTTAACTAAAAATTTTTTTTTAATGGATAGTGGAAGAAAATTTTTTTATCATTTTTTAAAAAAAAGCAAAGGGGGTAGTCCATTGTTTTTTTTGGCGAAAAATATTTTTTTTCCACTATCTTCAAAAAACCAAATTTGAATTAAAGCCAATGCGGTTCTCTATTCAACGCAGTAGAAATCAAGTCGATATCTAGAAAAGTAAGCAAGTTATGACCAAAAAGGTAAGTAGTTCTACTACTGCCTATTTCCGGCCACTTTTTAGTAGAACTATTTACGTTTTTGGTCATAACTTGAAAAGTTTTCAATATATCGACTTGATTTCTTTTGCGTTGGATAGCTAACCGTATTGGCCTTAACTACAAATTTTTTTTTAATGGATAGTGGAAGAAAATTTTTTTTATCATTTTTTACAAAAAAGCAAAGGGGGTAGTCCATTGTTTTTTTTGGCGAAAAATATTTTTTTTCCACTATCTTCAAAAAACCAAATTCGAATTAAAGCCAATGCGGTTCTCTATTCAACGCAGTAGAAATCAAGTCGATATCTAGAAAAGTAAGCAAGTTATGACCAAAAAGGTAAGTAGTTCTACTACTGCCTATTTCCGGCCACTTTTTATTAGAACTATTTACGTTTTTGGCCATAACTTGAAAAGTTTTCAATATATCGACTTGATTTCTTTTGCGTTGGATAGCTAACCGTATTGGCCTTAACTACAAATTTTTTTTTTAATGGATAATGGAAGAAATTTTTTTTTTATCATTTTTTAAAAAAAAGCAAAGGGGGTAGTCCATTGTTTTTTTTGGCGAAAAATATTTTTTTTCCACTATCTTCAAAAAACTAAATTTGAATTAAAGCCAATGCGGTTCTCTATTCAACGCAGTAGAAATCAAGTCGATATCTAGAAAAGTAAGCAAGTTATGACCAAAAAGGTAAGTAGTTCTACTACTGCCTATTTCCGGCCACTTTTTAGTAGAACTATTTAGGTTTTTGCCATAACTTGAAAAGTTTTCAATATATCGACTTGATTTCTTTTGCGTTGGATAGCTAACCGTATTGGCCCTAACTAAAAATTTTTTTTTAATGGATAGTGGAAGAAAATTTTTTTTATCATTTTTTAAAAAAAAGCAAAGGGGGTAGTCCATTGTTTTTTTTGGCGAAAAATATTTTTTTTCCACTATCTTCAAAAAACTAAATTTGAATTAAAGCCAATGCGGTTCTCTATTCAACGCAGTAGAAATCAAGTCGATATCTAGAAAAGTAAGCAAGTTATGACCAAAAAGGTAAGTAATTCTACTACTGCCTATTTCCGGCCACTTTTTAGTAGAACTATTTACGTTTTTGGCCAAACCTTGAAAAGTTTTCAATATATCGACTTGATTTCTTTTGCGTTGGATAGCTAACCGTATTGGCCTTAACTACAAATTTTTTTTTAATGGATAGTGGAAGAAAATTTTTTTTATCATTTTTAAAAAAAAAGCAAAGGGGGTAGTCCATTGTTTTTTTTGGCGAAAAATATTTTTTTTACACTATCTTCAAAAAAATAAATTTGAATTAAAGCCAATGCGGTTCTCTATTCAACGCAGTAGAAATCAAGTCGATATTTAGAAAAGTAAGCAAGTTATGACCAAAAAGGTAAGTAGTTCTACTACTGCCTATATCCGGCCACTTTTTAGTAGAACTATTTACGTTTTTGGCCAAACCTTGAAAAGTTTTCAATATATCGACTTGATTTCTTTTGCGTTGGATAGCTAACCGTATTGGCCTTAACTACAAATTTTTTTTTAATGGATAGTGGAAGAAAATTTTTTTTATCATTTTTAAAAAAAAAGCAAAGGGGGTAGTCCATTGTTTTTTTTGGCGAAAAATATTTTTTTTACACTATCTTCAAAAAAATAAATTTGAATAAAAGCCAATGCGCTTCTCTATTCAACGCAGTAGAAATCAAGTCGATATCTAGAAAAGTAAGCAAGTTATGACCAAAAAGGTAAGTAATTCTACTACTGCCTATTTCCGGCCACTTTTTAGTAGAACTATTTACGTTTTTGGCCAAACCTTGAAAAGTTTTCAATATATCGACTTGATTTCTTTTGCGTTGGATAGCTAACCGTATTGGCCTTAACTACAAATTTTTTTTTAATGGATAGTGGAAGAAAATTTTTTTTATCATTTTTTAAAAAAAAGCAAAGGGGGTAGTCCATTGTTTTTTTTGGCGAAAAATATTTTTTTTCCACTATCTTCAAAAAACTAAATTTGAATTAAAGCCAATGCGGTTCTCTATTCAACGCAGTAGAAATCAAGTCGATATCTAGAAAAGTAAGCAAGTTATGACCAAAAAGGTAAGTAGTTCTACTACTGCCTATTTCCGGCCACTTTTTAGTAGAACTATTTACGTTTTTGGCCATAACTTGAAAAGTTTTCAATATATCGACTTGATTTCTTTTGCGTTGGATAGCTAACCGTATTGGCCTTAACCACAAATTTTTTTTTAATGGATAGTGGAAGACAACTTTTTTTATCATTTTTTAAAAAAAAGCAAAGGGGGTAGTCCATTGTTTTTTTTGGCGAAAAATATTTTTTTTACACTATCTTCAAAAAAATAAATTTGAATTAAAGCCAATGCGGTTCTCTATTCAACGCAGTAGAAATCAAGTCGATATCTAGAAAAGTAAGCAAGTTATGACCAAAAAGGTAAGTAATTCTACTACTGCCTATTTCCGGCCACTTTTTAGTAGAACTATTTACGTTTTTGGCCATAACTTGAAAAGTTTTCAATATATCGACTTGATTTCTTTTGCGTTGGATAGCTAACCGTATTGGCCTTAACTACAAATTTTTTTTTAATGGATAGTGGAAGAAAATTTTTTTTATCATTTTTTAAAAAAAAGCAAAGGGGGTAGTCCATTGTTTTTTTTGGCGAAAAATATTTTTTTTACACTATCTTCAAAAAAATAAATTTGAATTAAAGCCAATGCGGTTCTCTATTCAACGCAGTAGAAATCAAGTAGATATCTAGAAAAGTAAGCAAGTTATGACCAAAAAGGTAAGTAATTCTACTACTGCCTATTTCCGGCCACTTTTTAGTAGAACTATTTACGTTTTTGGCCATAACTTGAAAAGTTTTCAATATATCGACTTGATTTCTTTTGCGTTGGATAGCTAACCGTATTGGCCTTAACTAAAAATTTTTTTTTAATGGATAGTGGAAGAAAATTTTTTTTATCATTTTTTAAAAAAAAGCAAAGGGGGTAGTCCATTGTTTGTTTTGGCGAAAAATATTTTTTTTACACTATCTTCAAAAAACTAAATTTGAATTAAAGCCAATGCGGTTCTCTATTCAACGCAGTAGAAATCAAGTCGATATCTAGAAAAGTAAGCAAGTTATGACCAAAAAGGTAAGTAGTTCTACTACTGCCTATTTCCGGCCACTTTTTAGTAGAACTATTTACGTTTTTGGCCATAACTTGAAAAGTTTTCAATATATCGCCTTGATTTCTTTTGCGTTGGATAGCTAACCGTATTGGCCTTAACTACAAATTTTTTTTTAATGGATAGTGGAAGAAAATTTTTTTTATCATTTTTTAAAAAAAAGCAAAGGGGGTAGTCCATTGTTTTTTTTGGCGAAAAATATTTTTTTTCCACTATCTTCAAAAAACTAAATTTGAATTAAAGCCAATGCGGTTCTCTATTCAACGCAGTAGAAATCAAGTCGATATCTGGAAAAGTAAGCAAGTTATGACCAAAAAGGTAAGTAGTTCTACTACTGCCTATTTCCGGCCACTTTTTAGTAGAACTATTTAGGTTTTTGCCATAACTTGAAAAGTTTTCAATATATCGACTTGATTTCTTTTGCGTTGGATAGCTAACCGTATTGGCCTTAACTACAAATTTTTTTTTAATGGATAGTGGAAGAAAATTTTTTTTATCATTTTTTAAAAAAAGCAAAGGGGGTAGTCCATTGTTTTTTTTGGCGAAAAATATTTTTTTTACACTATCTTCAAAAAACTAAATTTGAATTAAAGCCAATGCGGTTCTCTATTCAACGCAGTAGAAATCAAGTCGATATCTAGAAAAGTAAGCAAGTTATGACCAAAAAGGTAAGTAGTTCTACTACTGCCTATTTCCGGCCACTTTTTAGTAGAACTATTTACGTTTTTGGCCATAACTTGAAAAGTTTTCAATATATCGACTTGATTTCTTTTGCGTTGGATAGCTAACCGTATTGGCCTTAACTACAAATTTTTTTTTAATGGATAGTGGAAGAAAATTTTTTTTATCATTTTTTAAAAAAAAGCAAAGGGGGTAGTCCATTGTTTTTTTTGGCGAAAAATATTTTTTTTCCACTATCTTCAAAAAACCAAATTTGAATTAAAGCCAATGCGGTTCTCTATTCAACGCAGTAGAAATCAAGTCGATATCTAGAAAAGTAAGCAAGTTATGACCAAAAAGGTAAGTAGTTCTACTACTGCCTATTTCCGGCCACTTTTTATTAGAACTATTTACGTTTTTGGCCATAACTTGAAAAGTTTTCAATATATCGACTTGATTTCTTTTGCGTTGGATAGCTAACCGTATTGGCCTTAACTACAAATTTTTTTTTTAATGGATAATGGAAGAAATTTTTTTTTTATCATTTTTTAAAAAAAAGCAAAGGGGGTAGTCCATTGTTTTTTTTGGCGAAAAATATTTTTTTTCCACTATCTTCAAAAAACTAAATTTGAATTAAAGCCAATGCGGTTCTCTATTCAACGCAGTAGAAATCAAGTCGATATCTAGAAAAGTAAGCAAGTTATGACCAAAAAGGTAAGTAGTTCTACTACTGCCTATTTCCGGCCACTTTTTAGTAGAACTATTTAGGTTTTTGCCATAACTTGAAAAGTTTTCAATATATCGACTTGATTTCTTTTGCGTTGGATAGCTAACCGTATTGGCCCTAACTAAAAATTTTTTTTTAATGGATAGTGGAAGAAAATTTTTTTTATCATTTTTTAAAAAAAAGCAAAGGGGGTAGTCCATTGTTTTTTTTGGCGAAAAATATTTTTTTTCCACTATCTTCAAAAAAATAAATTTGAATTAAAGCCAATGCGGTTCTCTATTCAACGCAGTAGAAATCAAGTAGATATCTAGAAAAGTAAGCAAGTTATGACCAAAAAGGTAAGTAATTCTACTACTGCCTATTTCCGGCCACTTTTTAGTAGAACTATTTACGTTTTTGGCCAAACCTTGAAAAGTTTTCAATATATCGACTTGATTTCTTTTGCGTTGGATAGCTAACCGTATTGGCCTTAACTACAAATTTTTTTTTAATGGATAGTGGAAGAAAATTTTTTTTATCATTTTTAAAAAAAAAGCAAAGGGGGTAGTCCATTGTTTTTTTTGGCGAAAAATATTTTTTTTACACTATCTTCAAAAAAATAAATTTGAATTAAAGCCAATGCGGTTCTCTATTCAACGCAGTAGAAATCAAGTCGATATTTAGAAAAGTAAGCAAGTTATGACCAAAAAGGTAAGTAGTTCTACTACTGCCTATATCCGGCCACTTTTTAGTAGAACTATTTACGTTTTTGGCCAAACCTTGAAAAGTTTTCAATATATCGACTTGATTTCTTTTGCGTTGGATAGCTAACCGTATTGGCCTTAACTACAAATTTTTTTTTAATGGATAGTGGAAGAAAATTTTTTTTATCATTTTTAAAAAAAAAGCAAAGGGGGTAGTCCATTGTTTTTTTTGGCGAAAAATATTTTTTTTACACTATCTTCAAAAAAATAAATTTGAATAAAAGCCAATGCGCTTCTCTATTCAACGCAGTAGAAATCAAGTCGATATCTAGAAAAGTAAGCAAGTTATGACCAAAAAGGTAAGTAATTCTACTACTGCCTATTTCCGGCCACTTTTTAGTAGAACTATTTACGTTTTTGGCCAAACCTTGAAAAGTTTTCAATATATCGACTTGATTTCTTTTGCGTTGGATAGCTAACCGTATTGGCCTTAACTACAAATTTTTTTTTAATGGATAGTGGAAGAAAATTTTTTTTATCATTTTTTAAAAAAAAGCAAAGGGGGTAGTCCATTGTTTTTTTTGGCGAAAAATATTTTTTTTCCACTATCTTCAAAAAACTAAATTTGAATTAAAGCCAATGCGGTTCTCTATTCAACGCAGTAGAAATCAAGTCGATATCTAGAAAAGTAAGCAAGTTATGACCAAAAAGGTAAGTAATTCTACTACTGCCTATTTCCGGCCACTTTTTAGTAGAACTATTTACGTTTTTGGCCAAACCTTGAAAAGTTTTCAATATATCGACTTGATTTCTTTTGCGTTGGATAGCTAACCGTATTGGCCTTAACTACAAATTTTTTTTTAATGGATAGTGGAAGAAAATTTTTTTTATCATTTTTTAAAAAAAAGCAAAGGGGGTAGTCCATTGTTTTTTTTGGCGAAAAATATTTTTTTTCCACTATCTTCAAAAAACTAAATTTGAATTAAAGCCAATGCGGTTCTCTATTCAACGCAGTAGAAATCAAGTCGATATCTAGAAAAGTAAGCAAGTTATGACCAAAAAGGTAAGTAGTTCTACTACTGCCTATTTCCGGCCACTTTTTAGTAGAACTATTTACGTTTTTGGCCATAACTTGAAAAGTTTTCAATATATCGACTTGATTTCTTTTGCGTTGGATAGCTAACCGTATTGGCCTTAACCACAAATTTTTTTTTAATGGATAGTGGAAGACAACTTTTTTTATCATTTTTTAAAAAAAAGCAAAGGGGGTAGTCCATTGTTTTTTTTGGCGAAAAATATTTTTTTTACACTATCTTCAAAAAAATAAATTTGAATTAAAGCCAATGCGGTTCTCTATTCAACGCAGTAGAAATCAAGTCGATATCTAGAAAAGTAAGCAAGTTATGACCAAAAAGGTAAGTAATTCTACTACTGCCTATTTCCGACCACTTTTTAGTAGAACTATTTACGTTTTTGGCCATAACTTGAAAAGTTTTCAATATATCGACTTGATTTCTTTTGCGTTGGATAGCTAACCGTATTGGCCTTAACTACGAATTTTTTTTTAATGGATAGTGGAAGAAAATTTTTTTTATCATTTTTTAAAAAAAAGCAAAGGGGGTAGTCCATTGTTTTTTTTGGCGAAAAATATTTTTTTTACACTATCTTCAAAAAAATAAATTTGAATTAAAGCCAATGCGGTTCTCTATTCAACGCAGTAGAAATCAAGTAGATATCTAGAAAAGTAAGCAAGTTATGACCAAAAAGGTAAGTAATTCTACTACTGCCTATTTCCGGCCACTTTTTAGTAGAACTATTTACGTTTTTGGCCATAACTTGAAAAGTTTTCAATATATCGACTTGATTTCTTTTGCGTTGGATAGCTAACCGTATTGGCCTTAACTAAAAATTTTTTTTTAATGGATAGTGGAAGAAAATTTTTTTTATCATTTTTTAAAAAAAAGCAAAGGGGGTAGTCCATTGTTTGTTTTGGCGAAAAATATTTTTTTTACACTATCTTCAAAAAACTAAATTTGAATTAAAGCCAATGCGGTTCTCTATTCAACGCAGTAGAAATCAAGTCGATATCTAGAAAAGTAAGCAAGTTATGACCAAAAAGGTAAGTAGTTCTACTACTGCCTATTTCCGGCCACTTTTTAGTAGAACTATTTACGTTTTTGGCCATAACTTGAAAAGTTTTCAATATATCGCCTTGATTTCTTTTGCGTTGGATAGCTAACCGTATTGGCCTTAACTACAAATTTTTTTTTAATGGATAGTGGAAGAAAATTTTTTTTATCATTTTTTAAAAAAAAGCAAAGGGGGTAGTCCATTGTTTTTTTTGGCGAAAAATATTTTTTTTCCACTATCTTCAAAAAACTAAATTTGAATTAAAGCCAATGCGGTTCTCTATTCAACGCAGTAGAAATCAAGTCGATATCTGGAAAAGTAAGCAAGTTATGACCAAAAAGGTAAGTAGTTCTACTACTGCCTATTTCCGGCCACTTTTTAGTAGAACTATTTAGGTTTTTGCCATAACTTGAAAAGTTTTCAATATATCGACTTGATTTCTTTTGCGTTGGATAGCTAACCGTATTGGCCTTAACTACAAATTTTTTTTTAATGGATAGTGGAAGAAAATTTTTTTTATCATTTTTTAAAAAAAGCAAAGGGGGTAGTCCATTGTTTTTTTTGGCGAAAAATATTTTTTTTACACTATCTTCAAAAAACTAAATTTGAATTAAAGCCAATGCGGTTCTCTATTCAACGCAGTAGAAATCAAGTCGATATCTAGAAAAGTAAGCAAGTTATGACCAAAAAGGTAAGTAGTTCTACTACTGCCTATTTCCGGCCACTTTTTAGTAGAACTATTTACGTTTTTGGCCATAACTTGAAAAGTTTTCAATATATCGACTTGATTTCTTTTGCGTTGGATAGCTAACCGTATTGGCCTTAACTACAAATTTTTTTTTAATGGATAGTGGAAGAAAATTTTTTTTATCATTTTTTAAAAAAAAGCAAAGGGGGTAGTCCATTGTTTTTTTTGGCGAAAAATATTTTTTTTCCACTATCTTCAAAAAACCAAATTTGAATTAAAGCCAATGCGGTTCTCTATTCAACGCAGTAGAAATCAAGTCGATATCTAGAAAAGTAAGCAAGTTATGACCAAAAAGGTAAGTAATTCTACTACTGCCTATTTCCGGCCACTTTTTAGTAGAACTATTTACGTTTTTGGCCATAACTTGAAAAGTTTTCAATATATCGACTTGATTTCTTTTGCGTTGGATAGCTAACCGTATTGGCCTTAACTACAAATTTTTTTTTTAAGGATAGTGGAAGAAAATTTTTTTTATCATTTTTTAAAAAAAAGCAAAGGGGGTAGTCCATTGTTTTTTTTGGCGAAAAATATTTTTTTTACACTATCTTCAAAAAAATAAATTTGAATTAAAGCCAATGCGGTTCTCTATTCAACGCAGTAGAAATCAAGTCGATATTTAGAAAAGTAAGCAAGTTATGACCAAAAAGGTAAGTAATTCTACTACTGCCTATTTCCGGCCACTTTTTAGTAGAACTATTTACGTTTTTGGCCATAACTTGAAAAGTTTTCAATATATCGACTTGATTTCTTTTGCGTTGGATAGCTAACCGTATTGGCCTTAACTACAAATTTTTTTTTAATGGATAGTGGAAGAAAATTTTTTTTATCATTTTTTAAAAAAAGCAAAGGGGGTAGTCCATTGTTTTTTTTGGCGAAAAATATTTTTTTTCCACTATCTTCAAAAAACCAAATTTGAATTAAAGCCAATGCGGTTCTCTATTCAACGCAGTAGAAATCAAGTCGATATCTAGAAAAGTAAGCAAGTTATGACCAAAAAGGTAAGTAATTCTACTACTGCCTATTTCCGGCCACTTTTTAGTAGAACTATTTACGTTTTTGGCCATAACTTGAAAAGTTTTCAATATATCGACTTGATTTCTTTTGCGTTGGATAGCTAACCGTATTGGCCTTAACTACAAATTTTTTTTTAATGGATAGTGGAAGAAAATTTTTTTTATCATTTTTTAAAAAAAAGCAAAGGGGGTAGTCCATTGTTTTTTTTGGCGAAAAATATTTTTTTTACACTATCTTCAAAAAAATAAATTTGAATTAAAGCCAATGCGGTTCTCTATTCAACGCAGTAGAAATAAAGTCGATATCTAGAAAAGTAAGCAAGTTATGACCAAAAAGGTAAGTAGTTCTACTACTGCCTATTTTTGGCCACTTTTTAGTAGAACTATTTACGTTTTTGGCCATAACTTGAAAAGTTTTCAATATATCGACTTGATTTCTTTTGCGTTGGATAGCTAACCGTATTGGCCTTAACTAGAATTTTTTTTTTTAATGGATAGTTAAAGAAAATTTTTTTTATCATTTTTTAAAAAAAAGCAAAGGGGGTAGCCCATTGTTTTTTTTGGCGAAAAATATTTTTTTTCCACTATCTTCAAAAACCTAAATTTAAATTAAAGCCAATGCGGTTCTCTGTTCAACGCAGTAGAAATCAAGTCGATATCTAGAAAAGTAAGCAAGTTATGACCAAAAAGGTAAGTAGTTCTACTACTGCCTATTTCCGGCCACTTTTTAGTAGAACTATTTACGTTTTTGGCCATAACTTGAAAAGTTTTCAATATATCGACTTGATTTCTTTTGCGTTGGATAGCTAACCGTATTGGCCTTAACTACAAATTTTTTTTTAATGGATAGTGGAAGAAAATTTTTTTTATCATTTTTTAAAAAAAAGCAAAGGGGGTAGTCCATTGTTTTTTTTGGCGAAAAATATTTTTTTTCCACTATCTTCAAAAAAATAAATTTGAATTAAAGCCAATGCGGTTCTCTATTCAACGCAGTAGAAATAAAGTCGATATCTAGAAAAGTAAGCAAGTTATGACCAAAAAGGTAAGTAGTTCTACTACTGCCTATTTTTGGCCACTTTTTAGTAGAACTATTTACGTTTTTGGCCATAACTTGAAAAGTTTTCAATATATCGACTTGATTTCTTTTGCGTTGGATAGCTAACCGTATTGGCCTTAACTAAAATTTTTTTTTTAATGGATAGTTAAAGAAAATTTTTTTTATCATTTTTTAAAAAAAAGCAAAGGGGGTAGTCCATTGTTTTTTTTGGCGAAAAATATTTTTTTTCCACTATCTTCAAAAACCTAAATTTAAATTAAAGCCAATGCGGTTCTCTGTTCAACGCAGTAGAAATCAAGTCGATATCTAGAAAAGTAAGCAAGTTATGACCAAAAAGGTAAGTAGTTCTACTACTGCCTATTTCCGGCCACTTTTTAGTAGAACTATTTACGTTTTTGGCCATAACTTGAAAAGTTTTCAATATATCGACTTGATTTCTTTTGCGTTGGATAGCTAACCGTATTGGCCTTAACTACAAATTTTTTTTAATGGATAGTAGAAGAAAATTTTTTTTATCATTTTTTAAAAAAAAGCAAAGGGGGTAGTCCATTGTTTTTTTTGGCGAAAAATATTTTTTTTCCACTATCTTCAAAAAACCAAATTTGAATTAAAGCCAATGCGGTTCTCTATTCAACGCAGTAGAAATAAAGTCGATATCTAGAAAAGTAAGCAAGTTATGACCAAAAAGGTAAGTAGTTCTACTACTGCCTATTTCCGGCCACTTTTTAGTAGAACTATTTACGTTTTTTGCCATAACTTGAAAAGTTTTCAATATATCGACTTGATTTCTTTTGCGTTGGATAGCTAACCGTATTGGCCTTAACTATTTTTTTTTTTTTTAATGGATAGTTAAAGAAAATTTTTTTTATCATTTTTTAAAAAAAAGCAAAGGGGGTAGTCCATTGTTTTTTTTGGCGAAAAATATTTTTTTTACACTATCTTCAAAAAACTAAATTTGAATTAAAGCCAATGCGGTTCTCTATTCAACGCAGTAGAAATCAAGTCGATATCTAGAAAAGTAAGCAAGCTATGACCAAAAAGGTAAGTAGTTATACTACTGCCTATTTCCGGCCACTTTTTAGTAGAACTATTTACGTTTTTGGCCATAACTTGAAAAGTTTTCAATATATCGACTTGATTTCTTTTGCGTTGGATAGCTAACCGTATTGGCCTTAACTACAAATTTTTTTTTAATGGATAGTGGAAGAAAATTTTTTTTATCATTTTTTAAAAAAAGCAAAGGGGGTAGTCCATTGTTTTTTTTGGCGAAAAATATTTTTTTTCCACTATCTTCAAAAAACCAAATTTGAATTAAAGCCAATGCGGTTCTCTATTCAACGCAGTAGAAATCAAGTCGATATCTAGAAAAGTAAGCAAGTTATGACCAAAAAGGTAAGTAATTCTACTACTGCCTATTTCCGGCCACTTTTTAGTAGAACTATTTACGTTTTTGGCCATAACTTGAAAAGTTTTCAATATATCGACTTGATTTCTTTTGCGTTGGATAGCTAACCGTATTGGCCTTAACTACAAATTTTTTTTTAATGGATAGTGGAAGAAAATTTTTTTTATCATTTTTTAAAAAAAAGCAAAGGGGGTAGTCCATTGTTTTTTTTGGCGAAAAATATTTTTTTTACACTATCTTCAAAAAAATAAATTTGAATTAAAGCCAATGCGGTTCTCTATTCAACGCAGTAGAAATCAAGTCGATATTTAGAAAAGTAAGCAAGTTATGACCAAAAAGGTAAGTAATTCTACTACTGCCTATTTCCGGCCACTTTTTAGTAGAACTATTTACGTTTTTGGCCATAACTTGAAAAGTTTTCAATATATCGACTTGATTTCTTTTGCGTTGGATAGCTAACCGTATTGGCCTTAACTACAAATTTTTTTTTAATGGATAGTGGAAGAAAATTTTTTTTATCATTTTTTAAAAAAAGCAAAGGGGGTAGTCCATTGTTTTTTTTGGCGAAAAATATTTTTTTTCCACTATCTTCAAAAAACCAAATTTGAATTAAAGCCAATGCGGTTCTCTATTCAACGCAGTAGAAATCAAGTCGATATCTAGAAAAGTAAGCAAGTTATGACCAAAAAGGTAAGTAATTCTACTACTGCCTATTTCCGGCCACTTTTTAGTAGAACTATTTACGTTTTTGGCCATAACTTGAAAAGTTTTCAATATATCGACTTGATTTCTTTTGCGTTGGATAGCTAACCGTATTGGCCTTAACTACAAATTTTTTTTTAATGGATAGTGGAAGAAAATTTTTTTTATCATTTTTTAAAAAAAAGCAAAGGGGGTAGTCCATTGTTTTTTTTGGCGAAAAATATTTTTTTTACACTATCTTCAAAAAAATAAATTTGAATTAAAGCCAATGCGGTTCTCTATTCAACGCAGTAGAAATAAAGTCGATATCTAGAAAAGTAAGCAAGTTATGACCAAAAAGGTAAGTAGTTCTACTACTGCCTATTTTTGGCCACTTTTTAGTAGAACTATTTACGTTTTTGGCCATAACTTGAAAAGTTTTCAATATATCGACTTGATTTCTTTTGCGTTGGATAGCTAACCGTATTGGCCTTAACTACAATTTTTTTTTTAATGGATAGTTAAAGAAAATTTTTTTTACCATTTTTTAAAAAAAAGCAAAGGGGGTAGTCCATTGTTTTTTTTGGCGAAAAATATTTTTTTTCCACTATCTTCAAAAACCTAAATTTAAATTAAAGCCAATGCGGTTCTCTGTTCAACGCAGTAGAAATCAAGTCGATATCTAGAAAAGTAAGCAAGTTATGACCAAAAAGGTAAGTAGTTCTACTACTGCCTATTTCCGGCCACTTTTTAGTAGAACTATTTACGTTTTTGGCCATAACTTGAAAAGTTTTCAATATATCGACTTGATTTCTTTTGCGTTGGATAGCTAACCGTATTGGCCTTAACTACAAATTTTTTTTTAATGGATAGTGGAAGAAAATTTTTTTTATCATTTTTTAAAAAAAAGCAAAGGGGGTAGTCCATTGTTTTTTTTGGCGAAAAATATTTTTTTTCCACTATCTTCAAAAAAATAAATTTGAATTAAAGCCAATGCGGTTCTCTATTCAACGCAGTAGAAATAAAGTCGATATCTAGAAAAGTAAGCAAGTTATGACCAAAAAGGTAAGTAGTTCTACTACTGCCTATTTTTGGCCACTTTTTAGTAGAACTATTTACGTTTTTGGCCATAACTTGAAAAGTTTTCAATATATCGACTTGATTTCTTTTGCGTTGGATAGCTAACCGTATTGGCCTTAACTAAAATTTTTTTTTTAATGGATAGTTAAAGAAAATTTTTTTTATCATTTTTTAAAAAAAAGCAAAGGGGGTAGTCCATTGTTTTTTTTTGGCGAAAAATATTTTTTTTCCACTATCTTCAAAAACCTAAATTTAAATTAAAGCCAATGCGGTTCTCTGTTCAACGCAGTAGAAATCAAGTCGATATCTAGAAAAGTAAGCAAGTTATGACCAAAAAGGTAAGTAGTTCTACTACTGCCTATTTCCGGCCACTTTTTAGTAGAACTATTTACGTTTTTGGCCATAACTTGAAAAGTTTTCAATATATCGACTTGATTTCTTTTGCGTTGGATAGCTAACCGTATTGGCCTTAACTTAAAATTTTTTTTTAATGGATAGTAGAAGAAAATTTTTTTTATCATTTTTTAAAAAAAAGCAAAGGGGGTAGTCCATTGTTTTTTTTGGCGAAAAATATTTTTTTTCCACTATCTTCAAAAAACCAAATTTGAATTAAAGCCAATGCGGTTCTCTATTCAACGCAGTAGAAATAAAGTCGATATCTAGAAAAGTAAGCAAGTTATGACCAAAAAGGTAAGTAGTTCTACTACTGCCTATTTCCGGCCACTTTTTAGTAGAACTATTTACGTTTTTTGCCATAACTTGAAAAGTTTTCAATATATCGACTTGATTTCTTTTGCGTTGGATAGCTAACCGTATTGGCCTTAACTATTTTTTTTTTTTTTAATGGATAGTTAAAGAAAATTTTTTTTATCATTTTTTAAAAAAAAGCAAAGGGGGTAGTCCATTGTTTTTTTTGGCGAAAAATATTTTTTTTACACTATCTTCAAAAAACTAAATTTGAATTAAAGCCAATGCGGTTCTCTATTCAACGCAGTAGAAATCAAGTCGATATCTAGAAAAGTAAGCAAGCTATGACCAAAAAGGTAAGTAGTTATACTACTGCCTATTTCCGGCCACTTTTTAGTAGAACTATTTACGTTTTTGGCCATAACATGAAAAGTTTTCAATATATCGACATGATTTCTTTTGCGTTGGATAGCTAACCGTATTGGCCTTAACTGCAAATTTTTTTTTAATGGATAGTGGAAGAAAATTTTTTTTATCATTTTTAAAAAAAAGCAAAGGGGGTAGTCCATTGTTTTCTTTGGCGAAAAATATTTTTTTTCCACTATCTTCAAAAAAATAAATTTGAATTAAAGCCAATGCGGTTCTCTATTCAACGCAGTAGAAATCAAGTCGATATCTAGAAAAGTAAGCAAGTTATGACCAAAAAGGTAAGTAGTTCTACTACTGCCTATTTCCGGCCACTTTTTAGTAGAACTATTTACGTTTTTGGCCATAACTTGAAAAGTTTTCAATATATCGACTTGATTTCTTTTGCGTTGGATAGCTAACCGTATTGGCCTTAACTTCAAATTTTTTTTTAATGGATAGTGGAAGAAAATTTTTTTTATCATTTTTTAAAAAAAGCAAAGGGGGTAGTCCATTGTTTTTTTTGGCGAAAAATATTTTTTTTCCACTATCTTCAAAAAACCAAATTTGAATTAAAGCCAATGCGGTTCTCTATTCAACGCAGTAGAAATCAAGTCGATATCTAGAAAAGTAAGCAAGTTATGACCAAAAAGGTAAGTAGTTCTACTACTGCCTATTTCCGGCCACTTTTTAGTAGAACTATTTACGTTTTTGGCCATAACTGGAAAAGTTTTCAATATATCGACTTGATTTCTTTTGCGTTAGATAGCTAACCGTATTGGCCTTAACTACAAATTTTTTTTTAATGGATAGTGGAAGAAAATTTTTTTTATCATTTTTTAAAAAAAAGCAAAGGGGGTAGTCCATTGTTTTTTTTGGCGAAAAATATTTTTTTTCCACTATCTTCAAAAAAATAAATTTGAATTAAAGCCAATGCGGTTCTCTATTCAACGCAGTAGAAATCAAGTCGATATCTAGAAAAGTAAGCAAGTTATGACCAAAAAGGTAAGTAGTTCTACTACTGCCTATTTCCGGCCACTTTTTAGTAGAACTATTTACGTTTTTGGCCATAACTTGAAAAGTTTTCAATATATCGACTTGATTTCTTTTGCGTTGGATAGCTAACCGTATTGGCCTTAACAACAAATTTTTTTTTAATGGATAGTGGAAGAAAATTTTTTTTATCATTTTTAAAAAAAAAGCAAAGGGGGTAGTCCATTGTTTTTTTTTGGCGAAAAATATTTTTTTTCCACTATCTTCAAAAAAATAAATTTGAATTAAAGCCAATGCGCTTCTCTATTCAACGCAGTAGAAATCAAGTCGATATCTAGAAAAGTAAGCAAGTTATGACCAAAAAGGTAAGTAGTTCTACTACTGCCTATTTTTGGCCACTTTTTAGTAGAACTATTTACGTTTTTGGCCATAACTTGAAAAGTTTTCAATATATCGACTTGATTTCTTTTGCGTTGTATAGCTAACCGTATTGGCCTTAACTTAAATTTTTTTTTTAATGGATAGTGGAAGAAAATTTTTTTTATCATTTTTTAAAAAAAGCAAAGGGGGTAGTCCATTGTTTTTTTTGGCGAAAAATATTTTTTTTCCACTATCTTCAAAAAACCAAATTTGAATTAAAGCCAATGCGGTTCTCTATTCAACGCAGTAGAAATCAAGTCGATATCTAGAAAAGTAAGCAAGTTATGACCAAAAAGGTAAGTAGTTCTACTACTGCCTATTTCCGGCCACTTTTTAGTAGAACTATTTACGTTTTTGGCCATAACTTGAAAAGTTTTCAATATATCGACTTGATTTCTTTTGCGTTGGATAGCTAACCGTATTGGCCTTTACTACAAATTTTTTTTTAATGGATAGTAGAAGAAAATTTTTTTTATAATTTTTTAAAAAAAAGCAAAGGGGGTAGTCCATTGTTTTTTTTGGTGAAAAATATTTTTTTTCCACTATCTTCAAAGAACTAAATTTGAATTAAAGCCAATGCGGTTCTCTATTCAACGCAGTAGAAATAAAGTCGATATCTAGAAAATTAAGCAAGTTATGACCAAAAAGGTAAGTAGTTCTACTACTGCCTATTTCCGGCCACTTTTTAGTAGAACTATTTACGTTTTTGGCCATAACTTGAAAAGTTTTCAATATATCGACTTGATTTCTTTTGCGTTGGATAGCTAACCGTATTGGCCTTAACTACAAATTTTTTTTTAATGGATAGTAGAAGAAAATTTTTTTTATCATTTTTTTAAAAAAAGCAAAGGGGGTAGTCCATTGTTTTTTTTGGCGAAAAATATTTTTTTTCCACTATCTTCAAAAAACTAAATTTGAATTAAAGCCAATGCGGTTCTCTATTCAACGCAGTAAAAATCAAGTCGATATCTAGAAAAGTAAGCAAGTTATGACCAAAAAGGTAAGTAGTTCTACTACTGCCTATTTCCGGCCACTTTTTAGTAGAACTATTTACGTTTTTGGCCATAACTTGAAAAGTTTTCAATATATCGACTTGATTTCTTTTGCGTTGGATAGCTAACCGTATTGGCCTTAAAGACAAATTTTTTTTAATGGATAGTGGAAGAAAATTTTTTTATCATTTTTTAAAAAAAAGCAAAGGGGGTAGTCCATTGTTTTTTTTGGCGAAAAATATTTTTTTTCCACTGTCTTCAAAAAACCAAATTTGAATTAAAGCCAATGCGGTTCTCTATTCAACGCAGTAGAAATCAAGTCGATATCTAGAAAAGTAAGCAAGTTATGACCAAAAAGGTAAGTAGTTATACTACTGCCTATTTCCGGCCACTTTTTAGTAGAACTATTTACGTTTTTGGCCATAACTTGAAAAGTTTTCAATATATCGACTTGATTTCTTTTGCGTTGGATAGCTAACCGTATTGGCCTTAACGACAAATTTTTTTGTTAATGGATAGTGGAAGAAATTTTTTTTATCATTTTTTAAAAAAAAGCAAAGGGGGTAGTCCATTGTTTTTTTTTGGCGAAAAATATTTTTTTTCCACTATCTTCAAAAAACTAAATTTGAATTAAAGCCAATGCGGTTCTCTATTCAACGCAGTAGAAATAAAGTCGATATCTAGAAAAGTAAGCAAGTTATGACCAAAAAGGTAAGTAGTTCTACTACTGCCTATTTCTGGCCACTTTTTAGTAGAACTATTTACGTTTTTGACCATAACTTGAAAAGTTTTCAATATATCGACTTGATTTCTTTTGCGTTGGATAGCTAACCGTATTGGCCTTAACTACAAATTTTTTTTTAATGGATAGGGGAAGAAATTTTTTTTTATCATTTTTTAAAAAAAAGCAAAGGGGGTAGTCCATTGTTTTTTTTTGCGAAAAATATTTTTTTTCCACTATCTTCAAAAAACAAAATTTGAATTAAAGCCAATGCGGTTCTCTATTCAACGCAGTAGAAATAAAGTCGATATCTAGAAAAGTAAGCAAGTTATGACCAAAAAGGTAAGTAGTTATACTACTGCCTATTTCCGGCCACTTTTTAGTAGAACTATTTACGTTTTTGGTCATAACTTGAAAAGTTTTCAATATATCGACTTGATTTCTTTTGCGTTGGATAGCTAACCGTATTGGGCTTAACGACAAATTTTTTTGTTAATGGATAGTGAAAGAAATTTTTTTTTATCATTTTTTAAAAAAAAGCAAAGGGGGTAGTCCATTGTTTTTTTTGGCAAAAAAATATTTTTTTTCCACTATCTTCAAAAAACTAAATTTGAATTAAAGCCAATGCGGTTCTCTATTCAACGCAGTAGAAATCAAGTCGATATCTAGAAAAGTAAGCAAGCTATGACCAAAAAGGTAAGTAGTTATACTACTGCCAATTTCCGGCCACTTTTTAGTAGAACTATTTACGTTTTTGGCCATAACTTGAAAAGTTTTCAATATATCGACTTGATTTCTTTTGCGTTGGATAGCTAACCGTATTGGCCTTAACTACAAATTTTTTTTTAATGGATAGGGGAAAAAATTTTTTTTTATCATTTTTTAAAAAAAAGCAAAGGGGGTAGTCCATTGTTTTTTTTTGCGAAAAATATTTTTTTTCCACTATCTTCAAAAAACAAAATTTGAATTAAAGCCAATGCGGTTCTCTATTCAACGCAGTAGAAATAAAGTCGATATCTAGAAAAGTAAGCAAGTTATGACCAAAAAGGTAAGTAGTTATACTACTGCCTATTTCCGGCCACTTTTTAGTAGAACTATTTACGTTTTTGGCCATAACTTGAAAAGTTTTCAATATATCGACTTGATTTCTTTTGCGTTGGATAGCTAACCGTATTGGGCTTAACTACAAATTTTTTTGTTAATGGATAGTGGAAGAAATTTTTTTTTATCATTTTTTAAAAAAAAGCAAAGGGGGTAGTCCATTGTTTTTTTTGGCAAAAAAATATTTTTTTTCCACTATCTTCAAAAAACTAAATTTGAATTAAAGCCAATGCGGTTCTCTATTCAACGCAGTAGAAATCAAGTCGATATATAGAAAAGTAAGCAAGCTATGACCAAAAAGGTAAGTAGTTATACTACTGCCAATTTCCGGCCACTTTTTAGTAGAACTATTTACGTTTTTGGCCATAACTTGAAAAGTTTTCAATATATCGACTTGATTTCTTTTGCGTTGGATAGCTAACCGTATTGGCCTTAACTTAAAATTTTTTTTTAATGGATAGTGGAAGAAATTTTTTTTTATCATTTTTTAAAAAAAAGCAAAGGGGGTAGTCCATTGTTTTTTTTGGCGAAAAATATTTTTTTTCCACTATCTTCAAAAAACTAAATTTGAATTAAAGCCAATGCGGTTCTCTATTCAACGCAGTAGAAATCAAGTCGATATCTAGAAAAGTAAGCAAGCTATGACCAAAAAGGTAAGTAGTTCTACTACTGCCTATTTCCGGCCACTTTTTAGTAGAACTATTTACGTTTTTGGCCATAACTTGAAAAGTTTTCAATATATCGACTTGATTTCTTTTGCGTTGGATAGCTAACCGTATTGGCCTTAACTGCAAATTTTTTTTTAATGGATAGTGGAAGAAAATTTTTTTTATCATTTTTAAAAAAAAGCAAAGTGGGTAGTCCATTGTTTTCTTTGGCGAAAAATATTTTTTTTCCACTATCTTCAAAAAAATAAATTTGAATTAAAGCCAATGCGGTTCTCTATTCAACGCAGTAGAAATCAAGTCGATATCTAGAAAAGTAAGCAAGCTATGACCAAAAAGGTAAGTAGTTCTACTACTGCCTATTTCCGGCCACTTTTTAGTAGAACTATTTACGTTTTTGGCCATAACTTGAAAAGTTTTCAATATATCGACTTGATTTCTTTTGCGTTGGATAGCTAACCGTATTGGCCTTAACTACAAATTTTTTTTTAATGGATAGTGGAAGAGAACTTTTTTTATCATTTTTTAAAAAAAAGCAAAGGGGGTAGTCCATTGTTTTTTTTGGCGAAAAATATATTTTTTCCACTATCTTCAAAAAAATAAATTTGAATTAAAGCCAATGCGGTTCTCTATTCAACGCAGTAGAAATCAAATCGATATCTAGAAAAGTAAGCAAGTTATGACCAAAAAGGTAAGTAGTTATACTACTGCCTATTTCCGGCCACTTTTTAGTAGAACTATTTACGTTTTTGGCCATAACTTGAAAAGTTTTCAATATATCGACTTGATTTCTTTTGCGTTGGATAGCTAACCGTATTGGCCTTAATTACAAATTTTTTTTAATGGATAGTGGAAGAAAATTTTTTTTTATCATTTTTTAAAAAAAAGCAAAGGGGGTAGTCCATTGTTTTTTTTGGCGAAAAATATTTTTTTTTTACTATCTTCAAAAACCTAAATTTGAATTAAAGCCAATGCGGTTCTCTATTCAACGCAGTAGAAATCAAGTCGATATCTAGAAAAGTAAGCAAGTTATGACCAAAAAGGTAAGTAGTTCTACTACTGCCTATTTCCAGCCACTTTTTAGTAGAACTATTTACGTTTTTGGCCATAACTTGAAAAGTTTTCAATATATCGACTTGTTTTCTTTTGCGTTTAATAGCCAACCGTATTGGCCTTAATTACAAATTTTTTTAAATGGATAGTGGAAGAAAATTTTTTTTATCATTTTTTAAAAAAAAGCAAAGGGGGTAGTCCATTGTTTTTTTTGGCGAAAAATATTTTTTTTCCACTATCTTCAAAAAAATAAATTTGAATTAAAGCCAATGCGGTTCTCTATTCAACGCAGTAGAAATCAAGTCGATATCTAGAAAAGTAAGCAAGCTATGACCAAAAAGGTAAGTAGTTATACTACTGCCTATTTCCGGCCACTTTTTAGTAGAACTATTTACGTTTTTGGCCATAACTTGAAAAGTTTTCAATATATCGACTTGATTTCTTTTGCGTTGGATAGCTAACCGTATTGGCCTTAACTGCAAATTTTTTTTTAATGGATAGTGGAAGAAAATTTTTTTTATCATTTTTAAAAAAAAGCAAAGTGGGTAGTCCATTGTTTTCTTTGGCGAAAAATATTTTTTTTCCACTATCTTCAAAAAAATAAATTTGAATTAAAGCCAATGCGGTTCTCTATTCAACGCAGTAGAAATCAAGTCGATATCTAGAAAAGTAAGCAAGCTATGACCAAAAAGGTAAGTAGTTCTACTACTGCCTATTTCCGGCCACTTTTTAGTAGAACTATTTACGTTTTTGGCCATAACTTGAAAAGTTTTCAATATATCGACTTGATTTCTTTTGCGTTGGATAGCTAACCGTATTGGCCTTAACTACAAATTTTTTTTTAATGGATAGTGGAAGAGAACTTTTTTTATCATTTTTTAAAAAAAAGCAAAGGGGGTAGTCCATTGTTTTTTTTGGCGAAAAATATATTTTTTCCACTATCTTCAAAAAAATAAATTTGAATTAAAGCCAATGCGGTTCTCTATTCAACGCAGTAGAAATCAAATCGATATCTAGAAAAGTAAGCAAGTTATGACCAAAAAGGTAAGTAGTTATACTACTGCCTATTTCCGGCCACTTTTTAGTAGAACTATTTACGTTTTTGGCCATAACTTGAAAAGTTTTCAATATATCGACTTGATTTCTTTTGCGTTGGATAGCTAACCGTATTGGCCTTAACTGCAAATTTTTTTTTAATGGATAGTGGAAGAAAATTTTTTTTATCATTTTTAAAAAAAAGCAAAGTGGGTAGTCCATTGTTTTCTTTGGCGAAAAATATTTTTTTTCCACTATCTTCAAAAAAATAAATTTGAATTAAAGCCAATGCGGTTCTCTATTCAACGCAGTAGAAATCAAGTCGATATCTAGAAAAGTAAGCAAGCTATGACCAAAAAGGTAAGTAGTTCTACTACTGCCTATTTCCGGCCACTTTTTAGTAGAACTATTTACGTTTTTGGCCATAACTTGAAAAGTTTTCAATATATCGACTTGATTTCTTTTGCGTTGGATAGCTAACCGTATTGGCCTTAACTACAAATTTTTTTTTAATGGATAGTGGAAGAGAACTTTTTTTATCATTTTTTAAAAAAAAGCAAAGGGGGTAGTCCATTGTTTTTTTTGGCGAAAAATATATTTTTTCCACTATCTTCAAAAAAATAAATTTGAATTAAAGCCAATGCGGTTCTCTATTCAACGCAGTAGAAATCAAATCGATATCTAGAAAAGTAAGCAAGTTATGACCAAAAAGGTAAGTAGTTATACTACTGCCTATTTCCGGCCACTTTTTAGTAGAACTATTTACGTTTTTGGCCATAACTTGAAAAGTTTTCAATATATCGACTTGATTTCTTTTGCGTTGGATAGCTAACCGTATTGGCCTTAATTACAAATTTTTTTTAATGGATAGTGGAAGAAAATTTTTTTTTATCATTTTTTAAAAAAAAGCAAAGGGGGTAGTCCATTGTTTTTTTTGGCGAAAAATATTTTTTTTTTACTATCTTCAAAAACCTAAATTTGAATTAAAGCCAATGCGGTTCTCTATTCAACGCAGTAGAAATCAAGTCGATATCTAGAAAAGTAAGCAAGTTATGACCAAAAAGGTAAGTAGTTCTACTACTGCCTATTTCCAGCCACTTTTTAGTAGAACTATTTACGTTTTTGGCCATAACTTGAAAAGTTTTCAATATATCGACTTGTTTTCTTTTGCGTTTAATAGCCAACCGTATTGGCCTTAATTACAAATTTTTTTAAATGGATAGTGGAAGAAAATTTTTTTTATCATTTTTTAAAAAAAAGCAAAGGGGGTAGTCCATTGTTTTTTTTGGCGAAAAATATTTTTTTTCCACTATCTTCAAAAAACTAAATTTAAATTAAAGCCAATGCGGTTCTCTATTCAACGCAGTAAAAATCAAGTCAATATCTAGAAAAGTAAGCAAGTTATGACCAAAAAGGTAAGTAGTTATACTACTGCCTATTTCCGGCCACTTTTTAGTAGAACTATTTATGTTTTTGGCCATAACTTGAAAAGTTTTCAATATATCGACTTGATTTCTTTTGCGTTGGATAGCTAACCGTATTGGCCTTAACTACAAATTTTTTTTTAATGGATAGTGGAAGAAAATTTTTTTTATCATTTTTAAAAAAAAGCAAAGTGGGTAGTCCATTGTTTTCTTTGGCGAAAAATATTTTTTTTCCACTATCTTCAAAAAAATAAATTTGAATTAAAGCCAATGCGGTTCTCTATTCAACGCAGTAGAAATCAAGTCGATATCTAGAAAAGTAAGCAAGCTATGACCAAAAAGGTAAGTAGTTCTACTACTGCCTATTTCCGGCCACTTTTTAGTAGAACTATTTACGTTTTTGGCCATAACTTGAAAAGTTTTCAATATATCGACTTGATTTCTTTTGCGTTGGATAGCTAACCGTATTGGCCTTAACTACAAATTTTTTTTTAATGGATAGTGGAAGAGAACTTTTTTTATCATTTTTTAAAAAAAAGCAAAGGGGGTAGTCCATTGTTTTTTTTGGCGAAAAATATATTTTTTCCACTATCTTCAAAAAAATAAATTTGAATTAAAGCCAATGCGGTTCTCTATTCAACGCAGTAGAAATCAAATCGATATCTAGAAAAGTAAGCAAGTTATGACCAAAAAGGTAAGTAGTTATACTACTGCCTATTTCCGGCCACTTTTTAGTAGAACTATTTACGTTTTTGGCCATAACTTGAGAAGTTTTCAATATATCGACTTGATTTCTTTTGCGTTGGATAGCTAACCGTATTGGCCTTAATTACAAATTTTTTTTAATGGATAGTGGAAGAAAATTTTTTTTTATCATTTTTTAAAAAAAAGCAAAGGGGGTAGTCCATTGTTTTTTTTGGCGAAAAATATTTTTTTTTTACTATCTTCAAAAACCTAAATTTGAATTAAAGCCAATGCGGTTCTCTATTCAACGCAGTAGAAATCAAGTCGATATCTAGAAAAGTAAGCAAGTTATGACCAAAAAGGTAAGTAGTTCTACTACTGCCTATTTCCAGCCACTTTTTAGTAGAACTATTTACGTTTTTGGCCATAACTTGAAAAGTTTTCAATATATCGACTTGTTTTCTTTTGCGTTTAATAGCCAACCGTATTGGCCTTAATTACAAATTTTTTTAAATGGATAGTGGAAGAAAATTTTTTTTATCATTTTTTAAAAAAAAGCAAAGGGGGTAGTCCATTGTTTTTTTTGGCGAAAAATATTTTTTTTCCACTATCTTCAAAAAACTAAATTTGAATTAAAGTTAATGCAGTTCTCTATTCAACGCAGTAGAAATCAAGTCGATATCTAGAAAAGTAAGCAAGCTATGACCAAAAAGGTAAGTAGTTCTACTACTGCCTATTTCCGGCCACTTTTTAGTTGAACTATTTACGTTTTTGGCCATAACTTGAAAAGTTTTCAATATATCGACTTGATTTCTTTTGCGTTGTATAGCTAACCGTATTGGCCTTAACTACAAATTTTTTTTTAATGGATAGTGGAAGACAACTTTTTTTATCATTTTTTAAAAAAAAGCAAAGGGGGTAGTCCATTGTTTTTTTTGGCGAAAAATATTTTTTTTCCACTATCTTCAAAAAACTAAATTTAAATTAAAGCCAATGCGGTTCTCTATTCAACGCAGTAAAAATCAAGTCGATATCTAGAAAAGTAAGCAAGTTATGACCAAAAAGGTAAGTAGTTATACTACTGCCTATTTCCGGCCACTTTTTAGTAGAACTATTTACGTTTTTGGCCATAACTTGAAAAGTTTTCAATATATCGACTTGATTTCTTTTGCGTTGGATAGCTAACCGTATTGGCCTTAACTACAAATTTTTTTTTAATGGATAGTGGAAGAAAATTTTTTTTATCATTTTTTAAAAAAAAGCAAAGGGGTAGTCCATTGTTTTTTTTGGCGAAAAATATTTTTTTTCCACTATCTTCAAAAAACTAAATTTGAATTAAAGCCAATGCGGTTCTCTATTCAACGCAGTAAAAATCAAGTCGATATCTAGAAAAGTAAGCAAGTTATGACCAAAAAGGTAAGTAGTTATACTACTGCCTATTTCCGGCCACTTTTTAGTAGAACTATTTACGTTTTTGGCCATAACATGAAAAGTTTTCAATATATCGACATGATTTCTTTTGCGTTGGATAGCTAACCGTATTGGCCTTAACTGCAAATTTTTTTTTAATGGATAGTGGAAGAAAATTTTTTTTATCATTTTTAAAAAAAAGCAAAGGGGGTAGTCCATTGTTTTCTTTGGCGAAAAATATTTTTTTTCCACTATCTTCAAAAAAATAAATTTGAATTAAAGCCAATGCGGTTCTCTATTCAACGCAGTAGAAATCAAGTCGATATCTAGAAAAGTAAGCAAGCTATGACCAAAAAGGTAAGTAGTTCTACTACTGCCTATTTCCGGCCACTTTTTAGTAGAACTATTTACGTTTTTGGCCATAACTTGAAAAGTTTTCAATATATCGACTTGATTTCTTTTGCGTTGGATAGCTAACCGTATTGGCCTTAACTACAAATTTTTTTTTAATGGATAGTGGAAGAAAATTTTTTTTATCATTTTTTAAAAAAAAGCAAAGGGGTAGTCCATTGTTTTTTTTGGCGAAAAATATTTTTTTTCCACTATCTTCAAAAAACTAAATTTGAATTAAAGCCAATGCGGTTCTCTATTCAACGCAGTAGAAATCAAGTCGATATCTAGAAAAGTAAGCAAGCTGTGACCAAAAAGGTAAGTAGTTCTACTACTGCCTATTTCCGGCCACTTTTTAGTAGAACTATTTACGTTTTTGGCCATAACTTGAAAAGTTTTCAATATATCGACTTGATTTCTTTTGCGTTGGATAGCTAACCGTATTGGCCTTAACTTCAAATTTTTTTTTAATGGATAGTGGAAGAAAATTTTTTTTATCATTTTTTAAAAAGAAGCAAAGGGGGTAGTCCATTGTTTTTTTGGCGAAAAATATTTTTTTTCCACTATCTTCAAAAAACCAATTTTGAATTAAAGCCAATGCGGTTTTCTATTCAACGCAGTAGAAATCAAGTCGATATCTAGAAAAGTAAGCAAGTTATGACCAAAAAGGTAAGTAGTTATACTACTGCCTATTTCCGGCCACTTTTTAGTAGAACTATTTACGTTTTTGGCCATAACTTGAAAAGTTTTCAATATATCGACTTGATTTCTTTTGCGTTGGATAGCTAACCGTATTGGCCTTAACAACAAATTTTTTTTAATGGATAGTGGAAGAAAATTTTTTTTTATCATTTTTTAAAAAAAAGCAAAGGGGGTAGTCCGTTGTTTTTTTTTGGCGAAAAATATTTTTTTTTACTATCTTCAAAAACCTAAATTTGAATTAAAGCCAATGCGGTTCTCTATTCAACGCAGTAGAAATCAAGTCGATATCTAGAAAAGTAAGCAAGTTATGACCAAAAAGGTAAGTAGTTCTACTACTGCCTATTTCCGGCCACTTTTTAGTAGAACTATTTACGTTTTTGGCCATAACTTGAAAAGTTTTCAATATATCGACTTGATTTCTTTTGCGTTGGATAGCTAACCGTATTGGCCTTAACCACAAATTTTTTTTTAATGGATAGTGGAAGACAACTTTTTTTATCATTTTTTAAAAAAAAGCAAAGGGGGTAGTCCATTGTTTTTTTTGGCGAAAAATATATTTTTTCCACTATCTTCAAAAAAATTAATTTGAAATTCAACGCAGTAGAAATCAAGTCGATATCTAGAAAAGTAAGCAAGTTATGACCAAAAAGGTAAGTAGTTCTACTACTGCCTATTTCCGGCCACTTTTTAGTAGAACTATTTACGTTTTTGGCCATAACTTGAAAAGTTTTCAATATATCGACTTGATTTCTTTTGCGTTGGATAGCTAACCGTATTGGCCTTAACTACAATTTTTTTTTTAATGGATAGTGGAAGACAACTTTTTTTATCATTTTTTAAAAAAAAGCAAAGGGGGTAGTCCATTGTTTTTTTTGGCGAAAAATATTTTTTTTCCACTATCTTCAAAAAACCAAATTTGAGTTAAAGCCAATGCGGTTCTCTATTCAACGCAGTAGAAATCAAATCGATATCTAGAAAAGTAAGCAAGTTATGACCAAAAAGGTAAGTAGTTATACTACTGCCTATTTCCGGCCACTTTTTAGTAGAACTATTTACGTTTTTGGCCATAACTTGAAAAGTTTTCAATATATCGACTTGATTTTTTTTTATCATTTTTTAAAAAAAAGCAAAGGGGGTAGTCCATTGTTTTTTTTGGCGAAAAATATTTTTTTTCCACTATCTTCAAAAAACTAAATTTGAATTAAAGCCAATGCGGTTCTCTATTCAACGCAGTAGAAATCAAGTCGATATCTAGAAAAGTAAGCAAGTTATGACCAAAAAGGTAAGTAGTTCTACTACTGCCTATTTCCGGCCACTTTTTAGTAGAACTATTTACGTTTTTGGCCATAACTTGAAAAGTTTTCAATATATCGACTTGATTTCTTTTGCGTTGGATAGCTAACCGTATTAGTCTTAACTACAAATTTTTTTTTAATGGATAGTGGAAGAAAATTTTTTTTATCATTTTTTAAAAAGAAGCAAAGGGGGTAGTCCATTGTTTTTTTTGGCGAAAAATATTTTTTTTCCACTATCTTCAAAAAACCAATTTTGAATTAAAGCCAATGCGGTTTTCTATTCAACGCAGTAGAAATCAAGTCGATATCTAGAAAAGTAAGCAAGTTATGACCAAAAAGGTAAGTAGTTATACTCCTGCTTATTTCCGGCCACTTTTTAGTAGAACTATTTACGTTTTTGGCCATAACTTGAAAAGTTTTCAATATATCGACTTGATTTCTTTTGCGTTGGATAGCTAACCGTATTGGCCTTAACTACAAATTTTTTTTTAATGGATAGTGGAAGAAAATTTTTTTTATCATTTTTTAAAAAAAAGCAAAGGGGTAGTCCATTGTTTTTTTTGGCGAAAAATATTTTTTTTCCACTATCTTCAAAAAACTAAATTTTAATTAAAGCCAATGCGGTTCTCTATTCAACGCAGTAGAAATCAAGTCGATATCTAGAAAAGTAAGCAAGTTATGACCAAAAAGGTAAGTAGTTATACTACTGCCTATTTCCGGCCACTTTTAGTAGAACTATTTACGTTTTTGGCCATAACTTGAAAAGTTTTCAATATATCGACTTGATTTCTTTTGCGTTGGATAGCTAACCGTATTGGCCTTAACTTCAAATTTTTTTTTAATGGATAGTGGAAGAAATTTTTTTTTATCATTTTTTAAAAAAAAGCAAAGGGGTAGTCCATTGTTTTTTTTGGCGAAAAATATTTTTTTTCCACTATCTTCAAAAAACTAAATTTGAATTAAAGCCAATGCGGTTCTCTATTCAACGCAGTAGAAATCAAGTCGATATCTAGAAAAGTAAGCAAGTTATGACCAAAAAGGTAAGTAGTTATACTACTGCCTATTTCCGGCCACTTTTTAGTAGAACTATTTACGTTTTTGGCCATAACTTGAAAAGTTTTCAATATATCGACTTGATTTCTTTTGCGTTGGATAGCTAACCGTATTGGCCTTAATTACAAATTTTTTTTAATGGATAGTGGAAGAAAATTTTTTTTTATCATTTTTTAAAAAAAAGCAAAGGGGGTAGTCCGTTGTTTTTTTTGGCGAAAAATATTTTTTTTTACTATCTTCAAAAACCTAAATTTGAATTAAAGCCAATGCGGTTCTCTATTCAACGCAGTAGAAATCAAGTCGATATCTAGAAAAGTAAGCAAGCTATGACCAAAAAGGTAAGTAGTTCTACTACTGCCTATTTCCGGCCACTTTTTAGTAGAACTATTTACGTTTTTGGCCATAACTTGAAAAGTTTTCAATATATCGACTTGATTTCTTTTGCGTTGGATAGCTAACCGTATTGGCCTTAACTACAAATTTTTTTTTAATGGATAGTGGAAGAAAATTTTTTTTATCATTTTTTAAAAAAAGCAAAGGGGTAGTCCATTGTTTTTTTTGGCGAAAAATATTTTTTTTCCACTATCTTCAAAAAACTAAATTTGAATTAAAGCCAATGCGGTTCTCTATTCAACGCAGTAGAAATCAAGTCGATATCTAGAAAAGTAAGCAAGTTATGACCAAAAAGGTAAGTAGTTATACTACTGCCTATTTCCGGCCACTTTTTAGTAGAACTATTTACGTTTTTGGCCATAACTTAAAAAGTTTTCAATATATCGACTTGATTTCTTTTGCGTTGGATAGCTAACCGTATTGGCCTTAACAACAAATTTTTTTTAATGGATAGTGGAAGAAAATTTTTTTTTATCATTTTTTAAAAAAAAGCAAAGGGGGTAGTCCGTTGTTTTTTTTGGCGAAAAATATTTTTTTTTACTATCTTCAAAAACCTAAATTTGAATTAAAGCCAATGCGGTTCTCTATTCAACGCAGTAGAAATCAAGTCGATATCTAGAAAAGTAAGCAAGCTATGACCAAAAAGGTAAGTAGTTCTACTACTGCCTATTTCCGGCCACTTTTTAGTAGAACTATTTACGTTTTTGGCCATAACTTGAAAAGTTTTCAATATATCGACTTGATTTCTTTTGCGTTGGATAGCTAACCGTATTGGCCTTAACTACAAATTTTTTTTTAATGGATAGTGGAAGACAACTTTTTTTATCATTTTTTAAAAAAAAGCAAAGGGGGTAGTCCATTGTTTTTTTTGGCGAAAAATATATTTTTTCCACTATCTTCAAAAAAATAAATTTGAATTAAAGCCAATGCGGTTCTCTATTCAACGCAGTAGAAATCAAGTCGATATCTAGAAAAGTAAGCAAGCTATGACCAAAAAGGTAAGTAGTTCTACTACTGCCTATTTCCGGCCACTTTTTAGTAGAACTATTTACGTTTTTGGCCATAACTTGAAAAGTTTTCAATATATCGACTTGATTTCTTTTGCGTTGGATAGCTAACCGTATTGGCCTTAATTACAAATTTTTTTTTAATGGATAGTGGAAGAAAATTTTTTTTTATCATTTTTTAAAAAAAAGCAAAGGGGGTAGTCCATTGTTTTTTTTGGCGAAAAATATTTTTTTTTACTATCTTCAAAAACCTAAATTTGAATTAAAGCCAATGCGGTTCTCTATTCAACGCAGTAGAAATCAAGTCGATATCTAGAAAAGTAAGCAAGCTATGACCAAAAAGGTAAGTAGTTCTACTACTGCCTATTTCCGGCCACTTTTTAGTAGAACTATTTACGTTTTTGGCCATAACTTGAAAAGTTTTCAATATATCGACTTGATTTCTTTTGCGTTGGATAGCTAACCGTATTGGCCTTAACTACAAATTTTTTTTTAATGGATAGTGGAAGACAACTTTTTTTATCATTTTTTAAAAAAAAGCAAAGGGGGTAGTCCATTGTTTTTTTTGGCGAAAAATATATTTTTTCCACTATCTTCAAAAAAATAAATTTGAATTAAAGCCAATGCGGTTCTCTATTCAACGCAGTAGAAATCAAGTCGATATCTAGAAAAGTAAGCAAGTTATGACCAAAAAGGTAAGTAGTTCTACTACTGCCTATTTCCGGCCACTTTTTAGTAGAACTATTTACGTTTTTGGCCATAACTTGAAAAGTTTTCAATATATCGACTTGATTTCTTTTGCGTTGGATAGCTAACCGTATTGGCCTTAACTACAATTTTTTTTTTAATGGATAGTGGAAGACAACTTTTTTTATCATTTTTTAAAAAAAAGCAAAGGGGGTAGTCCATTGTTTTTTTTGGCGAAAAATATTTTTTTTCCACTATCTTCAAAAAACCAAATTTGAGTTAAAGCCAATGCGGTTCTCTATTCAACGCAGTAGAAATCAAATCGATATCTAGAAAAGTAAGCAAGTTATGACCAAAAAGGTAAGTAGTTATACTACTGCCTATTTCCGGCCACTTTTTAGTAGAACTATTTACGTTTTTGGCCATAACTTGAAAAGTTTTCAATATATCGACTTGATTTTTTTTTATCATTTTTTAAAAAAAAGCAAAGGGGGTAGTCCATTGTTTTTTTTGGCGAAAAATATTTTTTTTCCACTATCTTCAAAAAACTAAATTTGAATTAAAGCCAATGCGGTTCTCTATTCAACGCAGTAGAAATCAAGTCGATATCTAGAAAAGTAAGCAAGTTATGACCAAAAAGGTAAGTAGTTCTACTACTGCCTATTTCCGGCCACTTTTTAGTAGAACTATTTACGTTTTTGGCCATAACTTGAAAAGTTTTCAATATATCGACTTGATTTCTTTTGCGTTGGATAGCTAACCGTATTAGTCTTAACTACAAATTTTTTTTTAATGGATAGTGGAAGAAAATTTTTTTTATCATTTTTTAAAAAGAAGCAAAGGGGGTAGTCCATTGTTTTTTTTGGCGAAAAATATTTTTTTTCCACTATCTTCAAAAAACCAATTTTGAATTAAAGCCAATGCGGTTTTCTATTCAACGCAGTAGAAATCAAGTCGATATCTGGAAAAGTAAGCAAGTTATGACCAAAAAGGTAAGTAGTTATACTCCTGCTTATTTCCGGCCACTTTTTAGTAGAACTATTTACGTTTTTGGCCATAACTTGAAAAGTTTTCAATATATCGACTTGATTTCTTTTGCGTTGGATAGCTAACCGTATTGGCCTTAACTACAAATTTTTTTTTAATGGATAGTGGAAGAAAATTTTTTTTATCATTTTTTAAAAAAAAGCAAAGGGGTAGTCCATTGTTTTTTTTGGCGAAAAATATTTTTTTTCCACTATCTTCAAAAAACTAAATTTTAATTAAAGCCAATGCGGTTCTCTATTCAACGCAGTAGAAATCAAGTCGATATCTAGAAAAGTAAGCAAGTTATGACCAAAAAGGTAAGTAGTTATACTACTGCCTATTTCCGGCCACTTTTAGTAGAACTATTTACGTTTTTGGCCATAACTTGAAAAGTTTTCAATATATCGACTTGATTTCTTTTGCGTTGGATAGCTAACCGTATTGGCCTTAACTTCAAATTTTTTTTTAATGGATAGTGGAAGAAATTTTTTTTTATCATTTTTTAAAAAAAAGCAAAGGGGTAGTCCATTGTTTTTTTTGGCGAAAAATATTTTTTTTCCACTATCTTCAAAAAACTAAATTTGAATTAAAGCCAATGCGGTTCTCTATTCAACGCAGTAGAAATCAAGTCGATATCTAGAAAAGTAAGCAAGTTATGACCAAAAAGGTAAGTAGTTATACTACTGCCTATTTCCGGCCACTTTTTAGTAGAACTATTTACGTTTTTGGCCATAACTTGAAAAGTTTTCAATATATCGACTTGATTTCTTTTGCGTTGGATAGCTAACCGTATTGGCCTTAATTACAAATTTTTTTTAATGGATAGTGGAAGAAAATTTTTTTTTATCATTTTTTAAAAAAAAGCAAAGGGGGTAGTCCGTTGTTTTTTTTGGCGAAAAATATTTTTTTTTACTATCTTCAAAAACCTAAATTTGAATTAAAGCCAATGCGGTTCTCTATTCAACGCAGTAGAAATCAAGTCGATATCTAGAAAAGTAAGCAAGCTGTGACCAAAAAGGTAAGTAGTTCTACTACTGCCTATTTCCGGCCACTTTTTAGTAGAACTATTTACGTTTTTGGCCATAACTTGAAAAGTTTTCAATATATCGACTTGATTTCTTTTGCGTTGGATAGCTAACCGTATTGGCCTTAACTTCAAATTTTTTTTTAATGGATAGTGGAAGAAAATTTTTTTTATCATTTTTTAAAAAGAAGCAAAGGGGGTAGTCCATTGTTTTTTTTGGCGAAAAATATTTTTTTTCCACTATCTTCAAAAAACCAATTTTGAATTAAAGCCAATGCGGTTTTCTATTCAACGCAGTAGAAATCAAGTCGATATCTAGAAAAGTAAGCAAGTTATGACCAAAAAGGTAAGTAGTTATACTACTGCTTATTTCCGGCCACTTTTTAGTAGAACTATTTACGTTTTTGGCCATAACTTGAAAAGTTTTCAATATATCGACTTGATTTCTTTTGCGTTGGATAGCTAACCGTATTGGCCTTAACTACAAATTTTTTTTTAATGGATAATGGAAGAAAATTTTTTTTATCATTTTTTAAAAAAAGCAAAGGGGTAGTCCATTGTTTTTTTTGGCGAAAAATATTTTTTTTCCACTATCTTCAAAAAACTAAATTTGAATTAAAGCCAATGCGGTTCTCTATTCAACGCAGTAGAAATCAAGTCGATATCTAGAAAAGTAAGCAAGTTATGACCAAAAAGGTAAGTAGTTATACTACTGCCTATTTCCGGCCACTTTTTAGTAGAACTATTTACGTTTTTGGCCATAACTTGAAAAGTTTTCAATATATCGACTTGATTTCTTTTGCGTTGGATAGCTAACCGTATTGGCCTTAACAACAAATTTTTTTTAATGGATAGTGGAAGAAAATTTTTTTTTATCATTTTTTAAAAAAAAGCAAAGGGGGTAGTCCGTTGTTTTTTTTGGCGAAAAATATTTTTTTTTACTATCTTGAAAAACCTAAATTTGAATTAAAGCCAATGCGGTTCTCTATTCAACGCAGTAGAAATCAAGTCGATATCTAGAAAAGTAAGCAAGCTATGACCAAAAAGGTAAGTAGTTCTACTACTGCCTATTTCCGGCCACTTTTTAGTAGAACTATTTACGTTTTTGGCCATAACTTGAAAAGTTTTCAATATATCGACTTGATTTCTTTTGCGTTGGATAGCTAACCGTATTGGCCTTAACTACAAATTTTTTTTTAATGGATAGTGGAAGAAATTTTTTTTTATCATTTTTTAAAAAAAAGCAAAGGGGGTAGTCCATTGTTTTTTTTGGCGAAAAATATATTTTTTCCACTATCTTCAAAAAAATAAATTTGAATTAAAGCCAATGCGGTTCTCTATTCAACGCAGTAGAAATCAAGTCGATATCTAGAAAAGTAAGCAAGCTATGACCAAAAAGGTAAGTAGTTCTACTACTGCCTATTTCCGGCCACTTTTTAGTAGAACTATTTACGTTTTTGGCCATAACTTGAAAAGTTTTCAATATATCGACTTGATTTCTTTTGCGTTGGATAGCTAACCGTATTGGCCTTAATTACAAATTTTTTTTAATGGATAGTGGAAGAAAATTTTTTTTTATCATTTTTTAAAAAAAAGCAAAGGGGGTAGTCCATTGTTTTTTTTGGCGAAAAATATTTTTTTTTACTATCTTCAAAAACCTAAATTTGAATTAAAGCCAATGCGGTTCTCTATTCAACGCAGTAGAAATCAAGTCGATACCTAGAAAAGTAAGCAAGTTATGACCAAAAAGGTAAGTAGTTATACTACTGCCTATTTCCGGCCACTTTTTAGTAGAACTATTTACGTTTTTGGCCATAACTTGAAAAGTTTTCAATATATCGACTTGATTTCTTTTGCGTTGGATAGCTAACCGTATTGGCCTTAACTACAAAATTTTTTTAATGGATAGTGGAAGAAAATTTTTTTTTATCATTTTTAAAAAAAAAGCAGACGGGGTAGTCCATTGTTTTTTTTGGCGAAAAATATTTTTTTTCCACTATCTTCAAAAAACCAATGTTGAATTAAAGCCAATGCGGTTTTCTATTCAACGCAGTAGAAATCAAATCGATATCTAGAAAAGTAAGCAAGTTATGACCAAAAAGGTAAGTAGTTATACTACTGCCTATTTCCGGCCACTTTTTAGTAGAACTATTTACGTTTTTGGCCATAACTTGAAAAGTTTTCAATATATCGACTTGATTTCTTTTGCGTTGGATAGCTAGCCGTATTGGCCTTAATTACAAATTTTTTTTAATGGATAGTGGAAGAAAATTTTTTTTTATCATTTTTTAAAAAAAAGCAAAGGGGGTAGTCCATTGTTTTTTTTGGCGAAAAATATTTTTTTTTTACTATCTTCAAAAACCTAAATTTGAATTAAAGCCAATGCGGTTCTCTATTCAACGCAGTAGAAATCAAGTCGATATCTAGAAAAGTAAGCAAGTTATGACCAAAAAGGTAAGTAGTTATACTACTGCCTATTTCCGGCCACTTTTTAGTAGAACTATTTACGTTTTTGGCCATAACTTGAAAAGTTTTCAATATATCGACTTGATTTCTTTTGCGTTGGATAGCTAACCGAATTGGCCTTAACTACAAAAATTTTTTAATGGATAGTGGAAGAAAATTTTTTTTTATCATTTTTAAAAAAAAAGCAGACGGGGTAGACCATTGTTTTTTTTGGCGAAAAATATTTTTTTTCCACTATCTTCAAAAAAATAAATTTGAATTAAAGCCAATGCGGTTCTCTATTCAACGCAGTAGAAATCAAGTCGATATCTAGAAAAGTAAGCAAGCTATGACCAAAAAGGTAAGTAGTTCTACTACTGCCTATTTCCGGCCACTTTTTAGTAGAACTATTTACGTTTTTGGCCATAACTTGAAAAGTTTTCAATATATCGACTTGATTTCTTTTGCGTTGGATAGCTAACCGTATTGGCCTTAATTACAAATTTTTTTTAATGGATAGTGGAAGAAAATTTTTTTTTATCATTTTTTAAAAAAAAGCAAAGGGGGTAGTCCATTGTTTTTTTTGGCGAAAAATATTTTTTTTTACTATCTTCAAAAACCTAAATTTGAATTAAAGCCAATGCGGTTCTCTATTCAACGCAGTAGAAATCAAGTCGATACCTAGAAAAGTAAGCAAGTTATGACCAAAAAGGTAAGTAGTTATACTACTGCCTATTTCCGGCCACTTTTTAGTAGAACTATTTACGTTTTTGGCCATAACTTGAAAAGTTTTCAATATATCGACTTGATTTCTTTTGCGTTGGATAGCTAACCGTATTGGCCTTAACTACAAAATTTTTTTAATGGATAGTGGAAGAAAATTTTTTTTTATCATTTTTAAAAAAAAAGCAGACGGGGTAGTCCATTGTTTTTTTTGGCGAAAAATATTTTTTTTCCACTATCTTCAAAAAACCAATGTTGAATTAAAGCCAATGCGGTTTTCTATTCAACGCAGTAGAAATCAAATCGATATCTAGAAAAGTAAGCAAGTTATGACCAAAAAGGTAAGTAGTTATACTACTGCCTATTTCCGGCCACTTTTTAGTAGAACTATTTACGTTTTTGGCCATAACTTGAAAAGTTTTCAATATATCGACTTGATTTCTTTTGCGTTGGATAGCTAACCGTATTGGCCTTAATTACAAATTTTTTTTAATGGATAGTGGAAGAAAATTTTTTTTTATCATTTTTTAAAAAAAAGCAAAGGGGGTAGTCCATTGTTTTTTTTGGCGAAAAATATTTTTTTTTTACTATCTTCAAAAACCTAAATTTGAATTAAAGCCAATGCGGTTCTCTATTCAACGCAGTAGAAATCAAGTCGATATCTAGAAAAGTAAGCAAGTTATGACCAAAAAGGTAAGTAGTTATACTACTGCCTATTTCCGGCCACTTTTTAGTAGAACTATTTACGTTTTTGGCCATAACTTGAAAAGTTTTCAATATATCGACTTGATTTCTTTTGCGTTGGATAGCTAACCGTATTGGCCTTAACTACAAAATTTTTTTAATGGATAGTGGAAGAAAATTTTTTTTTATCATTTTTAAAAAAAAAGCAGACGGGGTAGACCATTGTTTTTTTTGGCGAAAAATATTTTTTTTCCACTATCTTCAAAAAACCAAATTTGAATTAAAGCCAATGCGGTTTTCTATTCAACGCAGTAGAAATCAAATCGATATCTAGAAAAGTAAGCAAGTTATGACCAAAAAGGTAAGTAGTTCTACTACTGCCTATTTCCGGCCACTTTTTAGTAGAACTATTTACGTTTTTGGCCATAACTTGAAAAGTTTTCAATATATCGACTTGATTTCTTTTGCGTTGGATAGCTAACCGTATTGGCCTTAACTCCAAATTTTTTTTTGTATATAGTGGAAGAAAACTTTTTTTAATCATTTTTTAAAAAAAAGCAAAGGGGGTAGTCCATTGTTTTTTTTGGCGAAAAATATTTTTTTTCCACTATCTTCAAAAAACTAAATTTGAATTAAAGCCAATGCGGTTCTCTATTCAACGCAGTAGAAATCAAGTCGATATCTAGAAAAGTAAGCAAGCTATGACCAAAAAGGTAAGTAATTATACTACTGCCTATTTCCGGCCACTTTTTAGTAGAACTATTTACGTTTTTGGCCATAACTTGAAAAGTTTTCAATATATCGACTTGATTTCTTTTGCGTTGGATAGCTAACCGTATTGGCCTTAACTACAAATTTTTTTTTAATGAATAGTGGAAGAAAATTTTTTTTATCATTTTTTAAAAAAAAGCAAAGGGGGTAGTCAATTTTTTTTTTGGCGAAAAATATTTTTTTTCCACTATCTTCAAAAAACTATATTTGAATTAAAGCCAATGCGGTTCTCTATTCAACGCAGTAGAAATCAAGTCGATATCTAGAAAAGTAAGCAAGCTATGACCAAAAAGGTAAGTAATTATACTACTGCCTATTTCCGGCCACTTTTTAGTAGAACTATTTACGTTTTTGGCCATAACTTGAAAAGTTTTCAATATATCGACTTGATTTCTTTTGCGTTGGATAGCTAGCCGTATTGGCCTTAATTACAAATTTTTTTTAATGGATAGTGGAAGAAAATTTTTTTTTATCATTTTTTAAAAAAAAGCAAAGGAAGTAGTCCATTGTTTTTTTTGGCGAAAAATATTTTTTTTTTACTATCTTCAAAAACCTAAATTTGAATTAAAGCCAATGCGGTTCTCTATTCAACGCAGTAGAAATCAAGTCGATACCTAGAAAAGTAAGCAAGTTATGACCAAAAAGGTAAGTAGTTATACTACTGCCTATTTCCGGCCACTTTTTAGTAGAACTATTTACGTTTTTGGCCATAACTTGAAAAGTTTTCAATATATCGACTTGATTTCTTTTGCGTTGGATAGCTAACCGTATTGGCCTTAACTACAAATTTTTTTTTAATGGATAGTGGAAGAAAATTTTTTTTATCATTTTTTAAAAAAAAGCAAAGGGGGTAGTCCATTGTTTTTTTGGCGAAAAATATTTTTTTTCCACTATCTTCAAAAAACTATATTTGAATTAAAGCCAATGCGGTTCTCTATTCAACGCAGTAGAAATCAAGTCGATATCTAGAAAAGTAAGCAAGTTATGACCAAAAAGGTAAGTAGTTCTACTGCCTATTTCCGGCCACTTTTTAGTAGAACTATTTACGTTTTTGGCCATAACTTGAAAAGTTTTCAATATATCGACTTGTTTTCTTTTGCGTTTAATAGCCAACCGTATTGGCCTTAATTACAAATTTTTTTAATGGATAGTGGAAGAAAATTTTTTTTATCATTTTTAAAAAAAAGCAAAGGGGGTAGTCCATTGTTTTTTTTGGCGAAAAATATTTTTTTTCCACTATCTTCAAAAAACTAAATTTGAATTAAAGCCAATGCGGTTCTCTATTCAACGCAGTAGAAATCAAATCGATATCTAGAAAAGTAAGCAAGCTATGACCAAAAAGGTAAGTAGTTCTACTACTGCCTATTTCCGGCCACTTTTTAGTAGAACTATTTACGTTTTTGGCCATAACTTGAAAAGTTTTCAATATATCGACTTGATTTCTTTTGCGTTGGATAGCTAACCGTATTGGCCTTAACTACAATTTTTTTTTTAATGGATAGTGGAAGACAACTTTTTTTATCATTTTTTAAAAAAAAGCAAAGGGGGTAGTCCATTGTTTTTTTTGGCGAAAAATATTTTTTTTCCACTATCTTCAAAAAACCAAATTTGAGTTAAAGCCAATGCGGTTCTCTATTCAACGCAGTAGAAATCAAATCGATATCTAGAAAAGTAAGCAAGTTATGACCAAAAAGGTAAGTAGTTATACTACTGCCTATTTCCGGCCACTTTTTAGTAGAACTATTTACGTTTTTGGCCATAACTTGAAAAGTTTTCAATATATCGACTTGATTTCTTTTGCGTTGGATAGCTAACCGTATTGGCCTTAATTACAAATTTTTTTTAATGGATAGTGGAAGAAAATTTTTTTTTATCATTTTTTAAAAAAAAGCAAAGGGGGTAGTCCATTGTTTTTTTTGGCGAAAAATATTTTTTTTTTACTATCTTCAAAAACCTAAATTTGAATTAAAGCCAATGCGGTTCTCTATTCAACGCAGTAGAAATCAAGTCGATATCTAGAAAAGTAAGCAAGTTATGACCAAAAAGGTAAGTAGTTCTACTACTGCCTATTTCCAGCCACTTTTTAGTAGAACTATTTACGTTTTTGGCCATAACTTGAAAAGTTTTCAATATATCGACTTGTTTTCTTTTGCGTTTAATAGCTAACCGTATTGGCCTTAATTACAAATTTTTTTTAATGGATAGTGGAAGAAAATTTTTTTTTATCATTTTTTAAAAAAAAGCAAAGGGGGTAGTCCATTGTTTTTTTTGGCGAAAAATATTTTTTTTCCACTATCTACAAAAAACTAAATTTGAATTAAAGCCAATGCGGTTCTCTATTCAACGCAGTAGAAATAAAGTCGATATCTAGAAAAGTAAGCAAGTTATGACCAAAAAGGTAAGTAGTTCTACTACTGCCTATTTCCGGCCACTTTTTAGTAGAACTATTTACGTTTTTGGCCATAACTTCAAAAGTTTTCAATATATCGACTTGATTTCTTTTGCGTTGGATAGCTAACCGTATTGGCCTTAACTCCAAATTTTTTTTTGTATATAGTGGAAGAAAACTTTTTTTAATCATTTTTTAAAAAAAAGCAAAGGGGGTAGTCCATTGTTTTTTTTGGCGAAAAATATTTTTTTTCCACTATCTTCAAAAAACTAAATTTGAATTAAAGCCAATGCGGTTCTCTATTAAACGCAGTAGAAATCAAGTAGATATCTAGAAAAGTAAGCAAGTTATGACCAAAAAGGTAAGTAATTCTACTACTGCCTATTTCCGGCCACTTTTTAGTAGAACTATTTACGTTTTTGGCCATAACTTGAAAAGTTTTCAATATATCGACTTGATTTCTTTTGCGTTGGATAGCTAACCGTATTGGCCTTAACTACAAATTTTTTTTTAATGGATAGTGGAAGAAAATTTTTTTTTATCATTTTTTAAAAAAAAGCAAAGGGGGTAGTCCATTGTTTTTTTTGGCGAAAAATATTTTTTTTTTACTATCTTCAAAAACCTAAATTTGAATTAAAGCCAATGCGGTTCTCTATTCAACGCAGTAGAAATCAAGTCGATATCTAGAAAAGTAAGCAAGTTATGACCAAAAAGGTAAGTAGTTCTACTACTGCCTATTTCCAGCCACTTTTTAGTAGAACTATTTACGTTTTTGGCCATAACTTGAAAAGTTTTCAATATATCGACTTGTTTTCTTTTGCGTTTAATAGCCAACCGTATTGGCCTTAATTACAAATTTTTTTTAATGGATAGTGGAAGAAAATTTTTTTATCATTTTTTAAAAAAAAGCAAAGGGGGTAGTCCATTGTTTTTTTTGGCGAAAAATATTTTTTTTCCACTATCTTCAAAAAACTAAATTTGAATTAAAGCCAATACGGTTCTCTATTCAACGCAGTAGAAATAAAGTCGATATCTAGAAAAGTAAGCAAGTTATGACCAAAAAGGTAAGTAGTTCTACTACTGCCTATTTCCGGCCACTTTTTAGTAGAACTATTTACGTTTTTGGCCATAACTTGAAAAGTTTTCAATATATCGACTTGATTTCTTTTGCGTTGGATAGCTAACCGTATTGGCCTTAACTCCAAATTTTTTTTTGTATATAGTGGAAGAAAACTTTTTTTAATCATTTTTTAAAAAAAAGCAAAGGGGGTAGTCCATTGTTTTTTTTGGCGAAAAATATTTTTTTTCCACTATCTTCAAAAAACTAAATTTGAATTAAAGCCAATGCGGTTCTCTATTCAACGCAGTAGAAATCAAGTCGATATCTAGAAAAGTAAGCAAGTTATGACCAAAAAGGTAAGTAGTTCTACTACTGCCTATTTCCAGCCACTTTTTAGTAGAACTATTTACGTTTTTGGCCATAACTTGAAAAGTTTTCAATATATCGACTTGTTTTCTTTTGCGTTTAATAGCCAACCGTATTGGCCTTAATTACAAATTTTTTTTAATGGATAGTGGAAGAAAATTTTTTTTATCATTTTTTAAAAAAAAGCAAAGGGGGTAGTCCATTGTTTTTTTTGGCGAAAAATATTTTTTTTCCACTATCTTCAAAAAACTATATTTGAATTAAAGCCAATGCGGTTCTCTATTCAACGCAGTAGAAATCAAGTCGATATCTAGAAAAGTAAGCAAGCTATGACCAAAAAGGTAAGTAATTATACTACTGCCTATTTCCGGCCACTTTTTAGTAGAACTATTTACGTTTTTGGCCATAACTTGAAAAGTTTTCAATATATCGACTTGATTTCTTTTGCGTTGGATAGCTAACCGTATTGGCCTTAACTACAAATTTTTTTTTAATGGATAGTGGAAGAAAATTTTTTTTATCATTTTTTAAAAAAAAGCAAAGGGGGTAGTCCATTGTTTTTTTGGCGAAAAATATTTTTTTTTTACTATCTTCAAAAACCTAAATTTGAATTAAAGCCAATGCGGTTCTCTATTCAACGCAGTAGAAATCAAGTCGATATCTAGAAAAGTAAGCAAGTTATGACCAAAAAGGTAAGTAGTTCTACTACTGCCTATTTCCAGCCACTTTTTAGTAGAACTATTTACGTTTTTGGCCATAACTTGAAAAGTTTTCAATATATCGACTTGTTTTCTTTTGCGTTTAATAGCCAACCGTATTGGCCTTAATTACAAATTTTTTTTAATGGATAGTGGAAGAAAATTTTTTTTATCATTTTTTACAAAAAAGCAAAAGGGGTAGTCCATTGTTTTTTTTGGCGAAAAATATTTTTTTTCCACTATCTTCAAAAACCTAAATTTGAATTAAAGCCAATGCGGTTCTCTATTCAACGCAGTAGAAATCAAGTCGATATCTAGAAAAGTAAGCAAGCTATGACCAAAAAGGTAAGTAATTATACTACTGCCTATTTCCGGCCACTTTTTAGTAGAACTATTTACGTTTTTGGCCATAACTTGAAAAGTTTTCAATATATCGACTTGATTTCTTTTGCGTTGGATAGCTAACCGTATTGGCCTTAACTACAAATTTTTTTTTAATGGATAGTGGAAGAAAATTTTTTTTATCATTTTTTAAAAAAAAGCAAAGGGGGTAGTCCATTGTTTTTTTTGGCGAAAAATATTTTTTTTCCACTATCTTCAAAAAACCAAATTTGAATTAAAGCCAATGCGGTTCTCTATTCAACGCAGTAGAAATCAAATCGATATCTAGAAAAGTAAGCAAGTTATGACCAAAAAGGTAAGTAGTTCTACTACTGCCTATTCCGGCCAGTTTTTAGTAGAACTATTTACGTTTTTGGCCATAACTTGAAAAGTTTTCAATATATCGACTTGATTTCTTTTGCGTTGGATAGCTAACCGTATTGGCCTTAACTACAAATTTTTTTTTAATGGATAGTGGAATAAATTTTTTTTTATCATTTTTTAAAAAAAAGCAAAGGGGGTAGTCCATTGTTTTTTTTGGCGAAATATATTTTTTTTCCACTATCTTCAAAAACCTAAATTTGAATTAAAGCTAATGCGGTTCTCTATTCAACGCAGTAGAAATCAAGTCGATATCTGGAAAAGTAAGCAAGTTATGACCAAAAAGGTAAGTAGTTCTACTACTGCCTATTTCCGGCCACTTTTTAGTAGAACTATTTACGTTTTTGGCCATAACTTGAAAAGTTTTCAATATATCGACTTGATTTCTTTTGCATTGGATAGCTAACCGTATTGGCCTTAATAAAAATTTTTTTTTAATGGATAGTGGAAGAAAATTTTTTTTATCATTTTTTAAAAAAAAGCAAAGGGGGTAGTCCATTGTTTTTTTTTTGGCGAAAAATATTTTTTTTCCACTATCTTCAAAAAACCAAATTTGAATTAAAGCCAATGCGGTTCTCTATTCAACGCAGTAGAAATCAAGTCGATATCTAGAAAAGTAAGCAAGTTATGACCAAAAAGGTAAGTAGTTCTACTACTGCCTATTTTTGGCCACTTTTTAGTAGAACTATTTACGTTTTTGGCCATAACTTGAAAAGTTTTCAATATATCGACTTGATTTCTTTTGCGTTGGATAGCTAACCGTATTGGCCTTAACTACAAATTTTTTTTAATGGATAGTGGAAGAAAATTTTTTTTATCATTTTTTAAAAAAAAGCAAAAGGGGGTAGTCCATTGTTTTTTTTGGCGAAAAATATTTTTTTTCCACTATCTTCAAAAACCTAAATTTGAATTAAAGCCAATGCGGTTCTCTATTCAACGCAGTAGAAATCAAGTCGATATCTGGAAAAGTAAGCAAGTTATGACCAAAAAGGTAAGTAGTTCTACTACTGCCTATTTCCGGCCACTTTTTAGTAGAACTATTTACGTTTTTGGCCATAACTTGAAAAGTTTTCAATATATCGACTTGATTTCTTTTGCGTTGGATAGCTAACCGTATTGGCCTTAACTACAAATTTTTTTTTAATGGATAGTGGAAGAAAATTTTTTTTATCATTTTTTAAAAAAAAGCAAAGGGGGTAGTCCATTGTTTTTTTTGGCGAAAAATATTTTTTTTCCACTATCTTCAAAAAACCAAATTTGAATTAAAGCCAATGCGGTTCTCTATTCAACGCAGTAGAAATCAAGTCGATATCTAGAAAAGTAAGCAAGTTATGACCAAAAAGGTAAGTAGTTCTACTACTGCCTATTCCGGCCAGTTTTTAGTAGAACTATTTACGTTTTTGGCCATAACTTGAAAAGTTTTCAATATATCGACTTGATTTCTTTTGCGTTGGATAGCTAACCGTATTGGCCTTAACTACAAATTTTTTTTTAATGGATAGTGGAATAAATTTTTTTTTATCATTTTTTAAAAAAAAAGCAAAGGGGGTAGTCCATTGTTTTTTTTGGCGAAATATATTTTTTTTCCACTATCTTCAAAAACCTAAATTTGAATTAAAGCTAATGCGGTTCTCTATTCAACGCAGTAGAAATCAAGTCGATATCTGGAAAAGTAAGCAAGTTATGACCAAAAAGGTAAGTAGTTCTACTACTGCCTATTTCCGGCCACTTTTTAGTAGAACTATTTACGTTTTTGGCCATAACTTGAAAAGTTTTCAATATATCGACTTGATTTCTTTTGCGTTGGATAGCTAACCGCATTGGCCTTAACTACAAATTTTTTTTTAATGGATAGTGGAAGAAAATTTTTTTTATCATTTTTTAAAAAAAAGCAAAGGGGGTAGTCCATTGTTTTTTTTGGCGAAAAATATTTTTTTTTCACTATCTTCAAAAACCTAAATTTGAATTAAAGCCAATGCGGTTCTCTATTCAACGCAGTAGAAATCAAGTCGATATCTAGAAAAGTAAGCAAGTTATGACCAAAAAGGTAAGTAGTTCTACTACTGCCTATTTTTGGCCACTTTTTAGTAGAACTATTTACGTTTTTGGCCATAACTTGAAAAGTTTTCAATATATCGACTTGATTTCTTTTGCGTTGGATAGCTAACCGTATTGGCCTTAACTACAAATTTTTTTTTAATGGATAGTGGAATAAATTTTTTTTTATCATTTTTTAAAAAAAAGCAAAGGGGGTAGTCCATTGTTTTTTTTGGCGAAATATATTTTTTTTCCACTATCTTCAAAAACCTAAATTTGAATTAAAGCTAATGCGGTTCTCTATTCAACGCAGTAGAAATCAAGTCGATATCTGGAAAAGTAAGCAAGTTATGACCAAAAAGGTAAGTATTTCTACTACTGCCTATTTCCGGCCACTTTTTAGTAGAACTATTTACGTTTTTGGCCATAACTTGAAAAGTTTTCAATATATCGACTTGATTTCTTTTGCGTTGGATAGCTAACCGTATTGGCCTTAACTACAAATTTTTTTTTAATGGATAGTGGAAGAAAATTTTTTTATCATTTTTTAAAAAAAAGCAAAGGGGGTAGTCCATTGTTTTTTTTGGCGAAAAATATTTTTTTTTCACTATCTTCAAAAACCTAAATTTGAATTAAAGCCAATGCGGTTCTCTATTCAACGCAGTAGAAATCAAGTCGATATCTAGAAAAGTAAGCAAGTTATGACCAAAAAGGTAAGTAGTTCTACTACTGCCTATTTTTGGCCACTTTTTAGTAGAACTATTTACGTTTTTGGCCATAACTTGAAAAGTTTTCAATATATCGACTTGATTTCTTTTGCGTTGGATAGCTAACCGTATTGGCCTTAACTACAAATTTTTTTTTAATGGATAGGGGAAGAAAATTTTTTTTTATCATTTTTTAAAAAAAAGCAAAGGGGGTAGTCCATTGTTTTTTTTGGCGAAAAATATTTTTTTTCCACTATCTTCAAAAAACCAAATTTGAATTAAAGCCAATGCGGTTCTCTATTCAACGCAGCAAAAATCAAGTCGATATCTGGAAAAGTAAGCAAGTTATGACCAAAAAGGTAAGTAGTTCTACTACTGCCTATTTCCGGCCACTTTTTAGTAGAACTATTTACGTTTTTGGCCATAACTTGAAAAGTTTTCAATATATCGACTTGATTTCTTTTGCGTTGGATAGCTAACCGTATTGGCCTTAACTACAAATTTTTTTTTAATGGATAGTGGAAGAAAATTTTTTTTATCATTTTTTACAAAAAAGCAAAGGGGGTAGTCCATTGTTTTTTTTGGCGAAAAATATTTTTTTTCCACTATCTTCAAAAACCTAAATTTGAATTAAAGCCAATGCGGTTCTCTATTCATCGCAGTAGAAATCAAGTCGATATCTGGAAAAGTAAGCAAGTTATGACCAAAAAGGTAAGTAGTTCTACTACTGAATCTTTCCGACCACTTTTTAGTAGAACTATTTACGTTTTTGGCCATAACTTGAAAAGTTTTCAATATATCGACTTGATTTTTTTTTGCGTTGGATAGCTAACCGTATTGGCCTTAACTACAAATTTTTTTTTAATGGATAGTGGAAGAAAATTTTTTTTATCATTTTTTAAAAAAAAGCAAAGGGGGTAGTCCATTGTTTTTTTTGGCGAAAAATATTTTTTTTCCCACTATCTTCAAAAACCTAAATTTGAATTAAAGCCAATGCGGTTCTCTATTCAACGCAGTAGAAATCAAGTCGATATCTAGAAAAGTAAGCAAGTTATGACCAAAAAGGTAAGTAGTTCTACTACTGCCTATTTCCGGCCACTTTTTAGTAGAACTATTTACGTTTTTGGCCAAACCTTAAAAAGTTTTCAATATATCGACTTGATTTCTTTTGCGTTGGATAGCTAACCGTATTGGCCTTAACTACAAATTTTTTTTTAATGGATAGTGGAAGAAAATTTTTTTTATCATATTTTAAAAAAAAGCAAAGGGGGTAGTCCATTGTTTTTTTTGGCGAAAAATATTTTTTTCCACTATCTTCAAAAAACTAAATTTTAATTAAAGAAAATGCGGTTCTCTATTTAACGCAGTAGAAATCAAGTCGATATCTAGAAAAGTAAGCAAGTTATGACCAAAAAGGTAAGTAGTTATACTACTGCCTATTTCCGGCCACTTTTTAGTAGAACTATTTACGTTTTTGACCAAACCTTAAAAAGTTTTCAATATATCGACTTGATTTCTTTTGCGTTCGATAGCTAACCGTATTGGCCTTAACTGCAAATTTTTTTTTAATGGATAGTGGAAGAAAATTTTTTTTATCATATTTTAAAAAAAAGCAAAGGGGGTAGTCCATTGTTTTTTTTGGCGAAAAATATTTTTTTTCCACTATCTTCAAAAAACTAAATTTTAATTAAAGAAAATGCGGTTCTCTATTTAACGCAGTAGAAATCAAGTCGATATCTGGAAAAGTAAGCAAGTTATGACCAAAAAGGTAAGTAGTTCTACTACTGCCTATTTCCGGCCACTTTTTAGTAGAACTATTTACGTTTTTGGCCATAACTTGAAAAGTTTTCAATATATCGACTTGATTTCTTTTGCGTTGGATAGCTAACCGTATTGGCCTTAACTGCAAATTTTTTTTTAATGGATAGTGGAAGAAAATTTTTTTTATCATTTTTTAAAAAAAAGCAAAGGGGGTAGTCCATTGTTTTTTTTGGCGAAAAATATTTTTTTTTCACTATCTTCAAAAACCTAAATTTGAATTAAAGCCAATGCGGTTCTCTATTCAACGCAGTAGAAATCAAGTCGATATCTAGAAAAGTAAGCAAGTTATGACCAAAAAGGTAAGTAGTTCTACTACTGCCTATTTTTGGCCACTTTTTAGTAGAACTATTTACGTTTTTGGCCATAACTTGAAAAGTTTTCAATATATCGACTTGATTTCTTTTGCGTTGGATAGCTAAACGTATTGGCCTTAACTACAAATTTTTTTTTAATGGATAGGGGAAGAAAATTTTTTTTATCATTTTTTAAAAAAAAGCAAAGGGGGTAGTCCATTGTTTTTTTTTGGCGAAAAATATTTTTTTTCCACTATCTTCAAAAAACCAAATTTGAATTAAAGCCAATGCGGTTCTCTATTCAACGCAGTAGAAATCAAGTCGATATCTAGAAAAGTAAGCAAGTTATGACCAAAAAGGTAAGTAGTTCTACTACTGCCTATTTTTGGCCACTTTTTAGTAGAACTATTTACGTTTTTGGCCATAACTTGAAAAGTTTTCAATATATCGACTTGATTTCTTTTGCGTTGGATAGCTAACCGTATTGGCCTTAACTACAAATTTTTTTTTAATGGATAGTGGAATAAATTTTTTTTTATCATTTTTTAAAAAAAAGCAAAGGGGGTAGTCCATTGTTTTTTTTTTGGCGAAAAATATTTTTTTTTCCACTATCTTCAAAAACCTAAATTTGAATTAAAGCCAATGCGGTTCTCTATTCAACGCAGTAGAAATCAAGTCGATATCTAGAAAAGTAAGCAAGTTATGACCAAAAAGGTAAGTAGTTCTACTACTGCCTATTTCCGGCCACTTTTTAGTAGAACTATTTACGTTTTTGGCCATAACTTGAAAAGTTTTCAATATATCGACTTGATTTCTTTTGCATTGGATAGCTAACCGTATTGGCCTTAATAAAAATTTTTTTTTAATGGATAGTGGAAGAAAATTTTTTTTATCATTTTTTAAAAAAAAGCAAAGGGGGTAGTCCATTGTTTTTTTTTTGGCGAAAAATATTTTTTTTCCACTATCTTCAAAAAACCAAATTTGAATTAAAGCCAATGCGGTTCTCTATTCAACGCAGTAGAAATCAAGTCGATATCTAGAAAAGTAAGCAAGTTATGACCAAAAAGGTAAGTAGTTCTACTACTGCCTATTTCCGGCCACTTTTTAGTAGAACTATTTACGTTTTTGGCCATAACTTGAAAAGTTTTCAATATATCGACTTGATTTCTTTTGCATTGGATAGCTAACCGTATTGGCCTTAATAAAAATTTTTTTTTAATGGATAGTGGAAGAAAATTTTTTTTATCATTTTTTAAAAAAAAGCAAAGGGGGTAGTCCATTGTTTTTTTTGGCGAAAAATATTTTTTTTCCACTATCTTCAAAAACCTAAATTTGAATTAAAGCCAATGCGGTTCTCTATTCAACGCAGTAGAAATCAAGTCGATATCTAGAAAAGTAAGCAAGTTATGACCAAAAAGGTAAGTAGTTCTACTACTGCCTATTTCCGGCCACTTTTTAGTAGAACTATTTACGTTTTTGGCCATAACTTGAAAAGTTTTCAATATATCGACTTGATTTCTTTTGCGTTGGATAGCTAACCGTATTGGCCTTAACTACAAATTTTTTTTAATGTATAGTGGAAGAAAATTTTTTTTATCATTTTTAAAAAAAAAGCAAAGGGGGTAGTCCAATGTTATTTTTTGGCGAAAAATATTTTTTTTCCACTATCTTCAAAAAACTAAATTTTAATTAAAGCCAATGCGGTTCTCTATTCAACGCAGTAGAAGTCAAGTCGATATCTAGAAAAGTAAGCAAGTTATGACCAAAAAGGTAAGTAGTTCTACTACTGCCTATTTCCGGCCACTTTTTAGTAGAACTATTTACGTTTTTGGCCATAACTTGAAAAGTTTTCAATATATCGACTTGATTTCTTTTGCGTTGGATAGCTAACCGTATTGGCCTTAACTACAAATTTTTTTTTAATGGATAGTGGAAGAAAATTTTTTTTATCATTTTTTAAAAAAAAGCAAAGGGGGTAGTCCATTGTTTTTTTTGGCGAAAAATATTTTTTTTCCACTATCTTCAAAAAACTAAATTTTAATTAAAGAAAATGCGGTTCTCTATTTAACGCAGTAGAAATCAAGTCGATATCTGGAAAAGTAAGCAAGTTATGACCAAAAAGGTAAGTAGTTCTACTACTGCCTATTTCCGGCCACTTTTTAGTAGAACTATTTACGTTTTTGGCCATAACTTGAAAAGTTTTCAATATATCGACTTGATTTCTTTTGCGTTGGATAGCTAACCGTATTGGCCTTAACTGCAAATTTTTTTTTAATGGATAGTGGAAGAAAATTTTTTTTATCATTTTTTAAAAAAAAGCAAAGGGGGTAGTCCATTGTTTTTTTTGGCGAAAAATATTTTTTTTTCACTATCTTCAAAAACCTAAATTTGAATTAAAGCCAATGCGGTTCTCTATTCAACGCAGTAGAAATCAAGTCGATATCTAGAAAAGTAAGCAAGTTATGACCAAAAAGGTAAGTAGTTCTACTACTGCCTATTTTTGGCCACTTTTTAGTAGAACTATTTACGTTTTTGGCCATAACTTGAAAAGTTTTCAATATATCGACTTGATTTCTTTTGCGTTGGATAGCTAAACGTATTGGCCTTAACTACAAATTTTTTTTTAATGGATAGGGGAAGAAAATTTTTTTTATCATTTTTTAAAAAAAAGCAAAGGGGGTAGTCCATTGTTTTTTTTTGGCGAAAAATATTTTTTTTCCACTATCTTCAAAAAACCAAATTTGAATTAAAGCCAATGCGGTTCTCTATTCAACGCAGTAGAAATCAAGTCGATATCTAGAAAAGTAAGCAAGTTATGACCAAAAAGGTAAGTAGTTCTACTACTGCCTATTTTTGGCCACTTTTTAGTAGAACTATTTACGTTTTTGGCCATAACTTGAAAAGTTTTCAATATATCGACTTGATTTCTTTTGCGTTGGATAGCTAACCGTATTGGCCTTAACTACAAATTTTTTTTTAATGGATAGTGGAATAAATTTTTTTTTATCATTTTTTAAAAAAAAGCAAAGGGGGTAGTCCATTGTTTTTTTTTTGGCGAAAAATATTTTTTTTTCCACTATCTTCAAAAACCTAAATTTGAATTAAAGCCAATGCGGTTCTCTATTCAACGCAGTAGAAATCAAGTCGATATCTAGAAAAGTAAGCAAGTTATGACCAAAAAGGTAAGTAGTTCTACTACTGCCTATTTCCGGCCACTTTTTAGTAGAACTATTTACGTTTTTGGCCATAACTTGAAAAGTTTTCAATATATCGACTTGATTTCTTTTGCATTGGATAGCTAACCGTATTGGCCTTAATAAAAATTTTTTTTTAATGGATAGTGGAAGAAAATTTTTTTTATCATTTTTTAAAAAAAAGCAAAGGGGGTAGTCCATTGTTTTTTTTTTGGCGAAAAATATTTTTTTTCCACTATCTTCAAAAAACCAAATTTGAATTAAAGCCAATGCGGTTCTCTATTCAACGCAGTAGAAATCAAGTCGATATCTAGAAAAGTAAGCAAGTTATGACCAAAAAGGTAAGTAGTTCTACTACTGCCTATTTTTGGCCACTTTTTAGTAGAACTATTTACGTTTTTGGCCATAACTTGAAAAGTTTTCAATATATCGACTTGATTTCTTTTGCGTTGGATAGCTAACCGTATTGGCCTTAACTACAAATTTTTTTTTAATGGATAGTGGAATAAATTTTTTTTTATCATTTTTTAAAAAAAAGCAAAGGGGTAGTCCATTGTTTTTTTTTGGCGAAAAATATTTTTTTTTCCACTATCTTCAAAAACCTAAATTTGAATTAAAGCCAATGCGGTTCTCTATTCAACGCAGTAGAAATCAAGTCGATATCTAGAAAAGTAAGCAAGTTATGACCAAAAAGGTAAGTAGTTCTACTACTGCCTATTTCCGGCCACTTTTTAGTAGAACTATTTACGTTTTTGGCCATAACTTGAAAAGTTTTCAATATATCGACTTGATTTCTTTTGCATTGGATAGCTAACCGTATTGGCCTTAATAAAAATTTTTTTTTAATGGATAGTGGAAGAAAATTTTTTTTATCATTTTTTAAAAAAAAGCAAAGGGGGTAGTCCATTGTTTTTTTTGGCGAAAAATATTTTTTTTCCACTATCTTCAAAAACCTAAATTTGAATTAAAGCCAATGCGGTTCTCTATTCAACGCAGTAGAAATCAAGTCGATATCTAGAAAAGTAAGCAAGTTATGACCAAAAAGGTAAGTAGTTCTACTACTGCCTATTTCCGGCCACTTTTTAGTAGAACTATTTACGTTTTTGGCCATAACTTGAAAAGTTTTCAATATATCGACTTGATTTCTTTTGCGTTGGATAGCTAACCGTATTGGCCTTAACTACAAATTTTTTTTAATGTATAGTGGAAGAAAATTTTTTTTATCATTTTTAAAAAAAAAGCAAAGGGGGTAGTCCAATGTTATTTTTTGGCGAAAAATATTTTTTTTCCACTATCTTCAAAAAACTAAATTTTAATTAAAGCCAATGCGGTTCTCTATTCAACGCAGTAGAAGTCAAGTCGATATCTAGAAAAGTAAGCAAGTTATGACCAAAAAGGTAAGTAGTTCTACTACTGCCTATTTCCGGCCACTTTTTAGTAGAACTATTTACGTTTTTGGCCATAACTTGAAAAGTTTTCAATATATCGACTTGATTTCTTTTGCGTTGGATAGCTAACCGTATTGGCCTTAACTACAAATTTTTTTTTAATGGATAGTGGAAGAAAATTTTTTTTATCATTTTTTAAAAAAAAGCAAAGGGGGTAGTCCATTGTTTTTTTTTTAACGAAAAATATTTTTTTTCCACTATCTTCAAAAACCTAAATTTGAATTAAAGCCAATGCGGTTCTCTATTCAACGCAGTAGAAATCAAGTCGATATCTAGAAAAGTAAGCAAGTTATGACCAAAAAGGTAAGTAGTTATACTACTGCCTATTTCCGGCCACTTTTTAGTAGAACTATTTACGTTTTTGACCAAACCTTAAAAAGTTTTCAATATATCGACTTGATTTCTTTTGCGTTCGATAGCTAACCGTATTGGCCTTAACTGCAAATTTTTTTTTAATGGATAGTGGAAGAAAATTTTTTTTATCATATTTTAAAAAAAAGCAAAGGGGGTAGTCCATTGTTTTTTTTGGCGAAAAATATTTTTTTTCCACTATCTTCAAAAACCTAAATTTGAATTAAAGCCAATGCGGTTCTCTATTCAACGCAGTAGAAATCAAGTCGATATCTAGAAAAGTAAGCAAGTTATGACCAAAAAGGTAAGTAGTTCTACTACTGCCTATTTCCGGCCACTTTTTAGTAGAACTATTTACGTTTTTGGCCATAACTTGAAAAGTTTTCAATATATCGACTTGATTTCTTTTGCGTTGGATAGCTAACCGTATTGGCCTTAACTACAAATTTTTTTTAATGTATAGTGGAAGAAAATTTTTTTTATCATTTTTAAAAAAAAAGCAAAGGGGGTAGTCCAATGTTATTTTTTGGCGAAAAATATTTTTTTTCCACTATCTTCAAAAAACTAAATTTTAATTAAAGCCAATGCGGTTCTCTATTCAACGCAGTAGAAGTCAAGTCGATATCTAGAAAAGTAAGCAAGTTATGACCAAAAAGGTAAGTAGTTCTACTACTGCCTATTTCCGGCCACTTTTTAGTAGAACTATTTACGTTTTTGGCCATAACTTGAAAAGTTTTCAATATATCGACTTGATTTCTTTTGCGTTGAATAGCTAACCGTATTGGCCTTAACTAAAAATTTTTTTTTAATGGATAATGGAAGAAAATTTTTTTTATCATTTTTTAAAAAAAGCAAAAAGGGTAGTCCATTGTTTTTTTTGGCGAAAAATATTTTTTTTCCACTATCTTCAAAAACCTAAATTTGAATTAAAGCCAATGCGGTTCTCTATTCAACGCAGTAGAAATCAAGTCGATATCTAGAAAAGTAAGCAAGTTATGACCAAAAAGGTAAGTAGTTCTACTACTGCCTATTTCCGGCCACTTTTTAGTAGAACTATTTACGTTTTTGGCCATAACTTGAAAAGTTTTCAATATATCGACTTGATTTCTTTTGCGTTGGATAGCTAACCGTATTGGCCTTAACTACAAATTTTTTTTAATGTATAGTGGAAGAAAATTTTTTTTATCATTTTTAAAATAAAGCAAAGGGGGTAGTCCAATGTTATTTTTTGGCGAAAAATATTTTTTTTCCACTATCTTCAAAAAACTAAATTTTAATTAAAGCCAATGCGGTTCTCTATTCAACGCAGTAGAAGTCAAGTCGATATCTAGAAAAGTAAGCAAGTTATGACCAAAAAGGTAAGTAGTTCTACTACTGCCTATTTCCGGCCACTTTTTAGTAGAACTATTTACGTTTTTGGCCATAACTTGAAAAGTTTTCAATATATCGACTTGATTTCTTTTGCGTTGGATAGCTAACCGTATTGGCCTTAACTACAAATTTTTTTTTAATGGATAGTGGAAGAAAATTTTTTTTATCATTTTTTAAAAAAAAGCAAAGGGGGTAGTCCATTGTTTTTTTTTTAACGAAAAATATTTTTTTTCCACTATCTTCAAAAACCTAAATTTGAATTAAAGCCAATGCGGTTCTCTATTCAACGCAGTAGAAATCAAGTCGATATCTAGAAAAGTAAGCAAGTTATGACCAAAAAGGTAGGTAGTTATACTACTGCCTATTTCCGGCCACTTTTTAGTAGAACTATTTACGTTTTTGGCCAAACCTTAAAAAGTTTTCAATATATCGACTTGATTTCTTTTGCGTTCGATAGCTAACCGTATTGGCCTTAACTACAAATTTTTTTTTAATGGATAGTGGAAGAAAATTTTTTTTATCATATTTTAAAAAAAAGCAAAGGGGGTAGTCCATTGTTTTTTTTGGCGAAAAATATTTTTTTTCCACTATCTTCAAAAACCTAAATTTGAATTAAAGAAAATGCGGTTCTCTATTCAACGCAGTAGAAATCAAGTCGATATCTAGAAAAGTAAGCAAGTTATGACCAAAAAGGTAAGTAGTTTTACTACTGCCTATTTCCGGCCACTTTTTAGTAGAACTATTTACGTTTTTGGCCAAACCTTAAAAAGTTTTCAATATATCGACTTGATTTCTTTTGCGTTGGATAGCTAACCGTATTGGCCTTAACTACAAATTTTTTTTTAATGGATAGTGGAAGAAAATTTTTTTTATCATATTTTAAAAAAAAGCAAAGGGGGTAGTCCATTGTTTTTTTTGGCGAAAAATATTTTTTTTCCACTATCTTCAAAAACCTAAATTTGAATTAAAGAAAATGCGGTTCTCTATTCAACGCAGTAGAAATCAAGTCGATATCTAGAAAAGTAAGCAAGTTATGACCAAAAAGGTAAGTAGTTATACTACTGCCTATTTCCGGCCACTTTTTAGTAGAACTATTTACGTTTTTGGCCATAACTTGAAAAGTTTTCAATATATCGACTTGATTTCTTTTGCGTTGGATAGCTAACCGTATTGGCCTTAACTACAAATTTTTTTTTAATGGATAGTGGAAGAAAATTTTTTTTATCATTTTTTAAAAAGAAGCAAAGGGGGTAGTCCATTGTTTTTTTTGGCGAAAAATATTTTTTTTCCACTATCTTCAAAAAACTAAAATTGAATTAAAGCCAATGCGGTTCTCTATTCAACGCAGTAGAAATCAAGTCGATATCTAGAAAAGTAAGCAAGTTATGACCAAAAAGGTAAGTAGTTCTACTACTGCCTATTTCCGGCCACTTTTTAGTAGAACTATTTACGTTTTTGGCCATAACTTGAAAAGTTTTCAATATATCGACTTGATTTCTTTTGCGTTGGATAGCTAACCGTATTGGCCTTAACTACAAATTTTTTTTTAATGGATAGTGGAAGAAAATTTTTTTTATCATTTTTTAAAAAAAAGCAAAGGGGGTAGTCCATTGTTATTTTTTGGCGAAAAATATTTTTTTTCCACTATCTTCAAAAAACTAAATTTTAATTAAAGCCAATGCGGTTCTCTATTCAACGCAGTAGAAGTCAAGTCGATATCTAGAAAAGTAAGCAAGTTATGACCAAAAAGGTAAGTAGTTCTACTACTGCCTATTTCCGGCCACTTTTTAGTAGAACTATTTACGTTTTTGGCCATAACTTGAAAAGTTTTCAATATATCGACTTGATTTCTTTTGCGTTGGATAGCTAACCGTATTGGCCTTAACTACAAATTTTTTTTTAATGGATAGTGGAAGAAAATTTTTTTTATCATTTTTTAAAAAGAAGCAAAATGGGTAGTCCATTGTTTTTTTTGGCGAAAAATATTTTTTTTCCACTATCTTCAAAAAACTAAAATTGAATTAAAGCCAATGCGGTTCTCTATTCAACGCAGTAGAAATCAAGTCGATATCTAGAAAAGTAAGCAAGTTATGACCAAAAAGGTAAGTAGTTCTACTACTGCCTATTTCCGGCCACTTTTTAGTAGAACTATTTACGTTTTTGGCCAAACCTTAAAAAGTTTTCAATATATCGACTTGATTTCTTTTGCGTTGGATAGCTAACCGTATTGGCCTTAACTACAAATTTTTTTTAATGGATAGTGGAAGAAAATTTTTTTTATCATTTTTTAAAAAGAAGCAAAGGGGGTAGTCCATTGTTTTTTTTGGCGAAAAATATTTTTTTTCCACTATCTTCAAAAAACTAAAATTGAATTAAAGCCAATGCGGTTCTCTATTCAATGCAGTAGAAATCAAGTCGATATCTAGAAAAGTAAGCAAGTTATGACCAAAAAGGTAAGTAGTTCTACTACTGCCTATTTCCGGCCACTTTTTAGTAGAACTATTTACGTTTTTGGCCATAACTTGAAAAGTTTTCAATATATCGACTTGATTTCTTTTGCGTTGGATAGCTAACCGTATTGGCCTTAACTACAAATTTTTTTTAATGGATAGTGGAAGAAAATTTTTTTATCATTTTTTAAAAAAAAGCAAAGGGGGTAGTCCATTGTTTTTTTTGGCGAAAAATATTTTTTTTCCACTATCTTCAAAAAACTAAAATTGAATTAAAGCCAATGCGGTTCTCTATTCAACGCAGTAGAAATCAAGTCGATATCTAGAAAAGTAAGCAAGTTATGACCAAAAAGGTAAGTAGTTCTACTACTGCCTATTTCCGGCCACTTTTTAGTAGAACTATTTACGTTTTTGGCCATAACTTGAAAAGTTTTCAATATATCGACTTGATTTCTTTTGCGTTGGATAGCTAACCGTATTGGCCTTAACTACAAATTTTTTTTTAATGGATAGTGGAAGAAAATTTTTTTTATCATTTTTTAAAAAAAAGCAAAGGGGGTAGTCCATTGTTTTTTTTTGGCGAAAAATATCTTTTTTCCACTATCTTCAAAAAACTAAAATTGAATTAAAGCCAATGCGGTTCTCTATTCAACGCAGTAGAAATCAAGTCGATATCTAGAAAAGTAAGCAAGTTATGACCAAAAAGGTAAGTAGTTATACTACTGCCTATTTCCGGCCACTTTTTAGTAGAACTATTTACGTTTTTGGCCATAACTTGAAAAGTTTTCAATATATCGACTTGATTTCTTTTGCGTTGGATAGCTAACCGTATTGGCCTTAACTAAAAATTTTTTTTTAATGGATAGTGGAAGAAAATTTTTTTTATCATTTTTTAAAAAGAAGCAAAGGGGGTAGTCCATTGTTTTTTTTGGCGAAAAATATTTTTTTTCCACTATCTTCAAAAAACTAAAATTGAATTAAAGCCAATGCGGTTCTCTATTCAACGCAGTAGAAATCAAGTCGATATCTAGAAAAGTAAGCAAGTTATGACCAAAAAGGTAAGTAGTTCTACTACTGCCTATTTCCGGCCACTTTTTAGTAGAACTATTTACGTTTTTGGCCATAACTTGAAAAGTTTTCAATATATCGACTTGATTTCTTTTGCGTTGGATAGCTAACCGTATTGGCCTTAACTACAAATTTTTTTTTAATGGATAGTGGAAGAAAATTTTTTTTATCATTTTTTAAAAAGAAGCAAAATGGGTAGTCCATTGTTTTTTTTGGCGAAAAATATTTTTTTTCCACTATCTTCAAAAAACTAAAATTGAATTAAAGCCAATGCGGTTCTCTATTCAACGCAGTAGAAATCAAGTCGATATCTAGAAAAGTAAGCAAGTTATGACCAAAAAGGTAAGTAGTTCTACTACTGCCTATTTCCGGCCACTTTTTAGTAGAACTATTTACGTTTTTGGCCATAACTTGAAAAGTTTTCAATATATCGACTTGATTTCTTTTGCGTTGGATAGCTAACCGTATTGGCCTTAACTACAAATTTTTTTTAATGGATAGTGGAAGAAAATTTTTTTTATCATTTTTTAAAAAGAAGCAAAGGGGGTAGTCCATTGTTTTTTTTGGCGAAAAATATTTTTTTTCCACTATCTTCAAAAAACTAAATTTGAATTAAAGCCAATGCGGTTCTCTATTCAACGCAGTAGAAATCAAGTCGATATCTAGAAAAGTAAGCAAGTTATGACCAAAAAGGTAAGTAGTTCTACTACTGCCTCTTTCCGACCACTTTTTAGTAGAACTATTTACGTTTTTGGCCATAACTTGAAAAGTTTTCAATATATCGACTTGATTTCTTTTGCGTTGGATAGCTAACCGTATTGGCCTTAACTACAAATTTTTTTTAATGGATAGTGGAAGAAAATTTTTTTTATCATTTTTTAAAAAGAAGCAAAGGGGGTAGTCCATTGTTTTTTTTGGCGAAAAATATTTTTTTCCACTATCTTCAAAAAACTAAATTTGAATTAAAGCCAATGCGGTTCTCTATTCAACGCAGTAGAAATCAAGTCGATATCTAGAAAAGTAAGCAAGTTATGACCAAAAAGGTAAGTAGTTCTACTACTGCCTCTTTCCGACCACTTTTTAGTAGAACTATTTACGTTTTTGGCCATAACTTTAAAAGTTTTCAATATATCGACTTGATTTTTTTTTGCGTTGGATAGCTAACCGTATTGGCCTTAACTACAAATTTTTTTTTAATGGATAGTGGAAGAAAATTTTTTTTATCATTTTTTAAAAAAAAGCAAAGGGGGTAGTCCATTGTTTTTTTTTTGGCGAAAAATATTTTTTTCCACTATCTTCAAAAACCTAAATTTGAATTAAAGCCAATGCGGTTCTCTATTCAACGCAGTAGAAATCAAGTCGATATCTAGAAAAGTAAGCAAGTTATGACCAAAAAGGTAAGTAGTTCTACTACTGCCTATTTCCGGCCACTTTTTAGTAGAACTATTTACGTTTTTGGCCAAACCTTAAAAAGTTTTCAATATATCGACTTGATTTCTTTTGCGTTGGATAGCTAACCGTATTGGCCTTAACTACAAATTTTTTTTTAATGGATAGTGGAAGAAAATTTTTTTTATCATATTTTAAAAAAAAGCAAAGGGGGTAGTCCATTGTTTTTTTTGGCGAAAAATATTTTTTTTCCACTATCTTCAAAAAACTAAATTTTAATTAAAGAAAATGCGGTTCTCTATTTAACGCAGTAGAAATCAAGTCGATATCTAGAAAAGTAAGCAAGTTATGACCAAAAAGGTAAGTAGTTATACTACTGCCTATTTCCGGCCACTTTTTAGTAGAACTATTTACGTTTTTGACCAAACCTTAAAAAGTTTTCAATATATCGACTTAATTTCTTTTGCGTTCGATAGCTAACCGTATTGGCCTTAACTGCAAATTTTTTTTTAATGGATAGTGGAAGAAAATTTTTTTTATCATATTTTAAAAAAAAGCAAAGGGGGTAGTCCATTGTTTTTTTTGGCGAAAAATATTTTTTTTCCACTATCTTCAAAAACCTAAATTTGAATTAAAGCCAATGCGGTTCTCTATTCAACGCAGTAGAAATCAAGTCGATATCTAGAAAAGTAAGCAAGTTATGACCAAAAAGGTAAGTAGTTCTACTACTGCCTATTTCCGGCCACTTTTTAGTAGAACTATTTACGTTTTTGGCCATAACTTGAAAAGTTTTCAATATATCGACTTGATTTCTTTTGCGTTGGATAGCTAACCGTATTGGCCTTAACTACAATTTTTTTTTTAATGGATAGTGGAAGAAAATTTTTTTTATCATTTTTTAAAAAAAAGCAAAGGGGGTAGTCCATTGTTATTTTTTGGCGAAAAATATTTTTTTTCCACTATCTTCAAAAAACTAAATTTTAATTAAAGCCATTGCGGTTCTCTATTCAACGCAGTAGAAGTCAAGTCGATATCTAGAAAAGTAAGCAAGTTATGACCAAAAAGGTAAGTAGTTCTACTACTGCCTATTTCCGGCCACTTTTTAGTAGAACTATTTACGTTTTTGACCAAACCTTAAAAAGTTTTCAATATATCGACTTGATTTCTTTTGCGTTCGATAGCTAACCGTATTGGCCTTAACTGCAAATTTTTTTTTAATGGATAGTGGTAGAAAATTTTTTTTATCATATTTTAAAAAAAAGCAAAGGGGGTAGTCCATTGTTTTTTTTGGCGAAAAATATTTTTTTTCCACTATCTTCAAAAACCTAAATTTGAATTAAAGCCAATGCGGTTCTCTATTCAACGCAGTAGAAATCAAGTCGATATCTAGAAAAGTAAGCAAGTTATGACCAAAAAGGTAAGTAGTTCTACTACTGCCTATTTCCGGCCACTTTTTAGTAGAACTATTTACGTTTTTGGCCATAACTTGAAAAGTTTTCAATATATCGACTTGATTTCTTTTGCGTTGGATAGCTAACCGTATTGGCCTTAACTACAAATTTTTTTTTAATGTATAGTGGAAGAAAACTTTTTTTATCAATTTTAAAAAAAAAGCAAAGGGGGTAGTCCAATGTTATTTTTTGGCGAAAAATATTTTTTTTCCACTATCTTCAAAAAACTAAATTTTAATTAAAGCCAATGCGGTTCTCTATTCAACGCAGTAGAAGTCAAGTCGATATCTAGAAAAGTAAGCAAGTTATGACCAAAAAGGTAAGTAGTTCTACAACTGCCTATTTCCGGCCACTTTTTAGTAGAACTATTTATGTTTTTGGCCATAACTTGAAAAGTTTTCAATATATCGACTTGATTTCTTTTGCGTTGGATAGCTAACCGTATTGGCCTTAACTACAAATTTTTTTTTAATGGATAGTGGAAGAAAATTTTTTTTATCATTTTTTAAAAAAAAGCAAAGGGGGTAGTCCATTGTTTTTTTTTTAACGAAAAATATTTTTTTTCCACTATCTTCAAAAACCTAAATTTGAATTAAAGCCAATGCGGTTCTCTATTCAACGCAGTAGAAATCAAGTCGATATCTAGAAAAGTAAGCAAGTTATGACCAAAAAGGTAAGTAGTTATACTACTGCCTATTTCCGGCCACTTTTTAGTAGAACTATTTACGTTTTTGGCCAAACCTTAAAAAGTTTTCAATATATCGACTTGATTTCTTTTGCGTTCAATAGCTAACCGTATTGGCCTTAACTACAAATTTTTTTTTAATGGATAGTGGAAGAAAATTTTTTTTATCATATTTTAAAAAAAAGCAAAGGGGGTAGTCCATTGTTTTTTTTGGCGAAAAATATTTTTTTTCCACTATCTTCAAAAACCTAAATTTGAATTAAAGAAAATGCGGTTCTCTATTCAACGCAGTAGAAATCAAGTCGATATCTAGAAAAGTAAGCAAGTTATGACCAAAAAGGTAAGTAGTTCTACTACTGCCTATTTCCGGCCACTTTTTAGTAGAACTATTTACGTTTTTGGCCATAACTTGAAAAGTTTTCAATATATCGACTTGATTTCTTTTGCGTTGGATAGCTAACCGTATTGGCCTTAACTAAAAATTTTTTTTTAATGGATAGTGGAAGAAAATTTTTTTTATCATTTTTTAAAAAGAAGCAAAGGGGGTAGTCCATTGTTTTTTTTGGCGAAAAATATTTTTTTTCCACTATCTTCAAAAAACTAAAATTGAATTAAAGCCAATGCGGTTCTCTATTCAACGCAGTAGAAATCAAGTCGATGTCTAGAAAAGGAAGCAAGTTATGACCAAAAAGGTAAGTAGTTCTACTACTGCCTATTTCCGGCCACTTTTTAGTAGAACTATTTACGTTTTTGGCCAAACCTTAAAAAGTTTTCAATATATCGACTTGATTTCTTTTGCGTTCAATAGCTAACCGTATTGGCCTTAACTACAAATTTTTTTTTAATGGATAGTGGAAGAAAATTTTTTTTATCATATTTTAAAAAAAAGCAAAGGGGGTAGTCCATTGTTTTTTTTGGCGAAAAATATTTTTTTTCCACTATCTTCAAAAACCTAAATTTGAATTAAAGAAAATGCGGTTCTCTATTCAACGCAGTAGAAATCAAGTCGATATCTAGAAAAGTAAGCAAGTTATGACCAAAAAGGTAAGTAGTTCTACTACTGCCTATTTCCGGCCACTTTTTAGTAGAACTATTTACGTTTTTGGCCATAACTTGAAAAGTTTTCAATATATCGACTTGATTTCTTTTGCGTTGGATAGCTAACCGTATTGGCCTTAACTAAAAATTTTTTTTTAATGGATAGTGGAAGAAAATTTTTTTTATCATTTTTTAAAAAGAAGCAAAGGGGGTAGTCCATTGTTTTTTTTGGCGAAAAATATTTTTTTTCCACTATCTTCAAAAAACTAAAATTGAATTAAAGCCAATGCGGTTCTCTATTCAACGCAGTAGAAATCAAGTCGATATCTAGAAAAGTAAGCAAGTTATGACCAAAAAGGTAAGTAGTTCTACTACTGCCTATTTCCGGCCACTTTTTAGTAGAACTATTTACGTTTTTGGCCATAACTTGAAAAGTTTTCAATATATCGACTTGATTTCTTTTGCGTTGGATAGCTAACCGTATTGGCCTTAACTACAAATTTTTTTTTAATGGATAGTGGAAGAAAATTTTTTTTATCATTTTTTAAAAAAAAGCAAAGGGGGTAGTCCATTGTTATTTTTTGGCGAAAAATATTTTTTTTCCACTATCTTCAAAAAACTAAATTTTAATTAAAGCCAATGCGGTTTTCTATTCAACGCAGTAGAAGTCAAGTCGATATCTAGAAAAGTAAGCAAGTTATGACCAAAAAGGTAAGTAGTTCTACTACTGCCTATTTCCGGCCACTTTTTAGTAGAACTATTTACGTTTTTGGCCATAACTTGAAAAGTTTTCAATATATCGACTTGATTTCTTTTGCGTTGGATAGCTAACCGTATTGGCCTTAACTACATATTTTTTTTTAATGGATAGTGGAAGAAAATTTTTTTTATCATTTTTTAAAAAGAAGCAAAATGGGTAGTCCATTGTTTTTTTTGGCGAAAAATATTTTTTTTCCACTATCTTCAAAAAACTAAAATTGAATTAAAGCCAATGCGGTTCTCTATTCAACGCAGTAGAAATCAAGTCGATATCTAGAAAAGTAAGCAAGTTATGACCAAAAAGGTAAGTAGTTCTACTACTGCCTATTTCCGGCCACTTTTTAGTAGAACTATTTACGTTTTTGGCCATAACTTGAAAAGTTTTCAATATATCGACTTGATTTCTTTTGCGTTGGATAGCTAACCGTATTGGCCTTAACTACAAATTTTTTTTAATGGATAGTGGAAGAAAATTTTTTTTATCATTTTTTAAAAAGAAGCAAAGGGGGTAGTCCATTGTTTTTTTTGGCGAAAAATATTTTTTTTCCACTATCTTCAAAAAACTAAAATTGAATTAAAGCCAATGCGGTTCTCTATTCAATGCAGTAGAAATCAAGTCGATATCTAGAAAAGTAAGCAAGTTATGACCAAAAAGGTAAGTAGTTCTACTACTGCCTATTTCCGGCCACTTTTTAGTAGAACTATTTACGTTTTTGGCCATAACTTGAAAAGTTTTCAATATATCGACTTGATTTCTTTTGCGTTGGATAGCTAACCGTATTGGCCTTAACTACAAATTTTTTTTAATGGATAGTGGAAGAAAATTTTTTTATCATTTTTTAAAAAGAAGCAAAGGGGGTAGTCCATTGTTTTTTTTGGCGAAAAATATTTTTTTTCCACTATCTTCAAAAAACTAAAATTGAATTAAAGCCAATGCGGTTCTCTATTCAACGCAGTAGAAATCAAGTCGATATCTAGAAAAGTAAGCAAGTTATGACCAAAAAGGTAAGTAGTTCTACTACTGCCTATTTCCGGCCACTTTTTAGTAGAACTATTTACGTTTTTGGCCATAACTTGAAAAGTTTTCAATATATCGACTTGATTTCTTTTGCGTTGGATAGCTAACCGTATTGGCCTTAACTACAAATTTTTTTTTAATGGATAGTGGAAGAAAATTTTTTTTATCATTTTTTAAAAAAAAGCAAAGGGGGTAGTCCATTGTTTTTTTTTGGCGAAAAATATCTTTTTTCCACTATCTTCAAAAAACTAAAATTGAATTAAAGCCAATGCGGTTCTCTATTCAACGCAGTAGAAGTCAAGTCGATATCTAGAAAAGTAAGCAAGTTATGACCAAAAAGGTAAGTAGTTCTACTACTGCCTATTTCCGGCCACTTTTTAGTAGAACTATTTACGTTTTTGGCCAAACCTTAAAAAGTTTTCAATATATCGACTTGATTTCTTTTGCGTTGGATAGCTAACCGTATTGGCCTTAACTACAAATTTTTTTTTAATGGATAGTGGAAGAAAATTTTTTTTATCATTTTTTAAAAAAAAGCAAAGGGGGTAGTCCATTGTTTTTTTTTGGCGAAAAATATCTTTTTTCCACTATCTTCAAAAAACTAAAATTGAATTAAAGCCAATGCGGTTCTCTATTCAACGCAGTAGAAGTCAAGTCGATATCTAGAAAAGTAAGCAAGTTATGACCAAAAAGGTAAGTAGTTCTACTACTGCCTATTTCCGGCCACTTTTTAGTAGAACTATTTACGTTTTTGGCCATAACTTGAAAAGTTTTCAATATATCGACTTGATTTCTTTTGCGTTGGATAGCTAACCGTATTGGCCTTAACTACAAATTTTTTTTTAATGGATAGTGGAAGAAAATTTTTTTATAATTTTTTAAAAAAAAGCAAAGGGGGTAGTCCATTGTTTTTTTTGGCGAAAAATATTTTTTTTCCACTATCTTCAAAAAACTAAAATTGAATTAAAGCCAATGCGGTTCTCTATTCAACGCAGTAGAAATCAAGTCGATATCTAGAAAAGTAAGCAAGTTATGACCAAAAAGGTAAGTAGTTCTACTACTGCCTATTTCCGGCCACTTTTTAGTAGAACTATTTACGTTTTTGGCCACAACTTGAAAAGTTTTCAATATATCGACTTGATTTCTTTTGCGTTGGATAGCTAACCGTATTGGCCTTAACTACAAATTTTTTTTTAATGGATAGTGGAAGAAAATTTTTTTTATCATTTTTTAAAAAAAAGCAAAGGGGGTAGTCCATTGTTTTTTTTGGCGAAAAATATTTTTTTTCCACTATCTTCAAAAAACTAAATTTTAATTAAAGCCAATGCGGTTGTCTATTGAACGCAGTAGAAACCAAGTCGATATCTAGAAAAGTAAGCAAGTTATGACCAAAAAGGTAAGTAGTTCTACTACTGCCTATTTCCGGCCACTTTTTAGTAGAACTATTTCCGTTTTTGGCCATAACTTGAAAAGTTTTCAATATATCGACTTGATTTCTTTTGCGTTGGATAGCTAACCGTATTGGCCTTAACTACAAATTTTTTTTTAATGGATAGTGGAAGAAAATTTTTTTTATAATTTTTTAAAAAAAAGCAAAGGGGGTAGTCCATTGATTTTTTTTTGGCGAAAAATATTTTTTTCCACTATCTTCAAAAAACTAAATTTTAATTAAAGCCAATGCGGTTCTCTATTCAACGCAGTAGAAGTCAAGTCGATATCTAGAAAAGTAAGCAAGTTATGACCAAAAAGGTAAGTAGTTCTACTACTGCCTATTTCCGGCCACTTTTTAGTAGAACTATTTACGTTTTTGGCCAAACCTTAAAAAGTATTCAATATATCGACTTGATTTCTTTTGCGTTGGATAGCTAACCGTATTGGCCTTAACTACAAATTTTTTTTTAATGGATAGTGGAAGAAAATTTTTTTTATCATTTTTTAAAAAGAAGCAAAGGGTGTAGTCCATTGTTTTTTTTGGCGAAAAATATTATTTTTCCACTTTCTTCAAAAAACTAAAACTGAATTAAAGCCAATGCGGTTCTCTATTCAACGCAGTTGAAATCAAGTCGATATCTAGAAAAGTAAGCAAGTTATGACCAAAAAGGTAAGTAGTTCTACTACTGCCTATTTCCGGCCACTTTTTAGTAGAACTATTTACGTTTTTGGCCATAACTTGAAAAGTTTTCAATATATCGACTTGATTTCTTTTGCGTTGGATAGCTAACCGTATTGGCCTTAACTACAAATTTTTTTTTAATGGATAGTGGAAGAAAATTTTTTTTATAATTTTTTAAAAAGAAGCAAAGGGTGTAGTCCATTGTTTTTTTTGGCGAAAAATATTTTTTTTCCACTTTCTTCAAGAAACTAAATTTTAATTAAAGCCAATGCGGTTCTCTATTCAACGCAGTAGAAATCAAGTCGATATCTAGAAAAGTAAGCAAGTTATGACCAAAAAGGTAAGTAGTTATACTACTGCCTATTTCCGGCCACTTTTTAGTAGAACTATTTACGTTTTTGGCCAAACCTTAAAAAGTATTCAATATATCGACTTGATTTCTTTTGCGTTGGATAGCTAACCGTATTGGCCTTAACTACAAATTTTTTTTTAATGGATAGTGGAAGAAAATTTTTTTTATCATTTTTTAAAAAGAAGCAAAGGGTGTAGTCCATTGTTTTTTTTGGCGAAAAATATTATTTTTCCACTTTCTTCAAGAAACTAAATTTTAATTAAAGCCAATGCGGTTCTCTATTCAACGCAGTAGAAATCAAGTCGATATCTAGAAAAGTAAGCAAGTTATGACCAAAAAGGTAAGTAGTTATACTACTGCCTATTTCCGGCCACTTTTTAGTAGAACTATTTACGTTTTTGGCCAAACCTTAAAAAGTATTCAATATATCGACTTGATTTCTTTTGCGTTGGATAGCTAACCGTATTGGCCTTAGCTGAAAATTTTTTTTTAATGGATAGTGGAAGAAAATTTTTTTTATCATTTTTTAAAAAGAAGCAAAGGGTGTAGTCCATTGTTTTTTTTGGCGAAAAATATTTTTTTTCCACTATCTTCAAAAAACTAAAATTGAATTAAAGCCAATGCGGTTCTCTATTCAACGCAGTAGAATTCAAGTCGATATCTAGAAAAGTAAGCAAGTTATGACCAAAAAGGTAAGTAGTTCTACTACTGCCTATTTCCGGCCACTTTTTAGTAGAACTATTTACGTTTTTGGTCATAACTTGAAAAGTTTTCAATATATCGACTTGATTTCTTTTGCGTTGGATAGCTAACCGTATTGGCCTTAACTACAATTTTTTTTTTAATGGATAGTGGAAAAAAATTTTTTTTATCATTTTTTAAAAAGAAGCAAAGGGGGTAGTCCATTGTTTTTTTTTGGCGAAAAATATTTTTTTTCCACTATCTTCAAAAACCTAAATTTGAATTAAAGCCAATGCGGTTCTCTATTCAATGCAGTAGAAATCAAGTCGATATCTAGAAAAGTAAGCAAGTTATGACCAAAAAGGTAAGTAGTTCTACAACTGCCTATTTCCGGCCACTTTTTAGTAGAACTATTTACGTTTTTGGCCATAACTTGAAAAGTTTTCAATATATCGGCTTGATTTCTTTTGCGTTGGATAGCTAACCGTATTGGCCTTAACTAAAAATTTTTTTTTAATGGATAGTGGAAGAAAATTTTTTTTATCATTTTTTAAAAAAAAGCAAAGGGGGTAGTCCATTGTTATTTTTGGCGAAAAATATTTTTTTTCCACTATCTTCAAAAAACTAAATTTGAATTAAAGCCAATGCGGTTCTCTATTCAACGCAGTAGAAATCAAGTCGATATCTAGAAAAGTAAGCAAGTTATGACCAAAAAGGTAAGTAGTTATACTACTGCCTATTTCCGGCCACTTTTTAGTAGAACTATTTACGTTTTTGGCCAAACCTTAAAAAGTATTCAATATATCGACTTGATTTCTTTTGCGTTGGATAGCTAACCGTATTGGCCTTAACTACAAATTTTTTTTTAATGGATAGTGGAAGAACATTTTTTTTATCATTTTTTAAAAAGAAGCAAAGGGTGTAGTCCATTGTTTTTTTTGGCGAAAAATATTATTTTTCCACTTTCTTCAAGAAACTAAATTTTAATTAAAGCCAATGCGGTTCTCTATTCAACGCAGTAGAAATCAAGACGATATCTAGAAAAGTAAGCAAGTTATGACCAAAAAGGTAAGTAGTTCTACTACTGCCTATTCCGGCCAGTTTTTAGTAGAACTATTTACGTTTTTGGCCATAACTTGAAAAGTTTTCAATATATCGACTTGATTTCTTTTGCGTTGGATAGCTAACCGTATTGGCCTTAACTACAAATTTTTTTTTAATGGATAGTGGAAGAAAATTTTTTTTATCATTTTTTACAAAAAAGCAAAGGGGGTAGTCCATTGTTTTTTTTGGCGAAAAATATTGTTTTTCCACTATCTTCAAAAAACTAAATTTGAATTAAAGCCAATGCGGTTGTCTATTCAACGCAGTAGAAATCAAGTCGATATCTAGAAAAGTAAGCAAGTTATGACCAAAAAGGTAAGTAGTTCTACTACTGCCTATTTCCGGCCACTTTTTAGTAGAACTATTTACGTTTTTGGCCATAACTTGAAAAGTTTTCAATATATCGACTTGATTTCTTTTGCGTTGGATAGCTAACCGTATTGGCCTTAACTACAAATTTTTTTTTAATGGATAGTGGAAGAAAATTTTTTTTATCATTTTTTACAAAAAAGCAAAGGGGGTAGTCCATTGTTTTTTTGGCGAAAAAAATTTTTTTTCCACTATCTTCAAAAACCTAAATTTGAATTAAAGCCAATGCGGTTCTCTATTCAACGCAGTAGAAATCAAGTCGATATCTGGAAAAGTAAGCAAGTTATGACCAAAAAGGTAAGTAGTTCTACTACTGCCTATTTCCGGCCACTTTTTAGTAGAACTATTTACGTTTTTGGCCATAACTTGAAAAGTTTTCAATATATCGACTTGATTTCTTTTGCGTTGGATAGCTAACCGTATTGGCCTTAACTACAAATTTTTTTTTAATGGATAGTGGAAGAAAATTTTTTTTATCATTTTTTACAAAAAAGCAAAGGGGGTAGTCCATTGTTTTTTTGGCGAAAAAAATTTTTTTTCCACTATCTTCAAAAACCTAAATTTGAATTAAAGCCAATGCGGTTCTCTATTCAACGCAGTAGAAATCAAGTCGATATCTGGAAAAGTAAGCAAGTTATGACCAAAAAGGTAAGTAGTTATACTACTGCCTATTTCCGGCCACTTTTTAGTAGAACTATTTACGTTTTTGGCCAAACCTTAAAAAGTATTCAATATATCGACTTGATTTCTTTTGCGTTGGATAGCTAACCGTATTGGCCTTAACTACAAATTTTTTTTTAATGGATAGTGGAAGAAAATTTTTTTTATCATTTTTTACAAAAAAGCAAAGGGGGTAGTCCATTGTTTTTTTTGGCGAAAAATATTTTTTTCCACTATCTTCAAAAACCTAAATTTGAATTAAAGCCAATGCGGTTCTCTATTCAACGCAGTAGAAATCAAGTCGATATCTGGAAAAGTAAGCAAGTTATGACCAAAAAGGTAAGTAGTTCTACTACTGCCTATTTCCGGCCACTTTTTAGTAGAACTATTTACGTTTTTGGCCATAACTTGAAAAGTTTTCAATATATCGACTTGATTTCTTTTGCGTTGGATAGCTAACCGTATTGGCCTTAACAAGAAATTTTTTTTAATGGATAGTGGAAGAAATTTTTTTATCATTTTTTAAAAAAAAAGCAAAGGGGGTAGTCCATTGTTTTTTTGGCGAAAAATATTTTTTTTCCACTATCTTCAAAAACCTAAATTTGAATTAAAGCCAATGCGGTTCTCTATTCAACGCAGTAGAAATCAAGTCGATATCTGGAAAAGTAAGCAAGTTATGACCAAAAAGGTAAGTAGTTCTACTACTGCCTATTTCCGGCCACTTTTTAGTAGAACTATTTACGTTTTTGGCCATAACTTGAAAAGTTTTCAATATATCGACTTGATTTCTTTTGCGTTGGATAGCTAACCGTATTGGCCTTAACTACAAATTTTTTTTTAATGGATAGTGGAAGAAAATTTTTTTTATCATTTTTTACAAAAAAGCAAAGGGGGTAGTCCATTGTTTTTTTTGGCGAAAAATATTTTTTTTCCACTATCTTCAAAAACCTAAATTTGAATTAAAGCCAATGCGGTTCTCTATTCAACGCAGTAGAAATCAAGTCGATATCTGGAAAAGTAAGCAAGTTATGACCAAAAAGGTAAGTAGTTCTACTACTGCCTATTTCCGGCCACTTTTTAGTAGAACTATTTACGTTTTTGGCCATAACTTGAAAAGTTTTCAATATATCGACTTGATTTCTTTTGCGTTGGATAGCTAACCGTATTGGCCTTAACTACAAATTTTTTTTTAATGGATAGTGGAAGAAAATTTTTTTTATCATTTTTTACAAAAAAGCAAAGGGGGTAGTCCATTGTTTTTTTGGCGAAAAATATTTTTTTTCCACTATCTTCAAAAACCTAAATTTGAATTAAAGCCAATGCGGTTCTCTATTCAACGCAGTAGAAATCAAGTCGATATCTGGAAAAGTAAGCAAGTTATGACCAAAAAGGTAAGTAGTTCTACTACTGCCTATTTCCGGCCACTTTTTAGTAGAACTATTTACGTTTTTGGCCATAACTTGAAAAGTTTTCAATATATCGGCTTGATTTCTTTTGCGTTGGATAGCTAACCGTATTGGCCTTAACTACAAATTTTTTTTTAATGGATAGTGGAAGAAAATTTTTTTTATCATTTTTTAAAAAAAAGCAAAGGGGGTAGTCCATTGTTTTTTTGGCGAAAAATATTTTTTTTCCACTATCTTCAAAAACCTAAATTTGAATTAAAGCCAATGCGGTTCTCTATTCAACGCAGTAGAAATCAAGACGATATCTAGAAAAGTAAGCAAGTTATGACCAAAAAGGTAAGTAGTTCTACTACTGCCTATTCCGGCCAGTTTTTAGTAGAACTATTTACGTTTTTGGCCATAACTTGAAAAGTTTTCAATATATCGACTTGATTTCTTTTGCGTTGGATAGCTAACCGTATTGGCCTTAACTACAAATTTTTTTTAATGGATAGTGGAAGAAAATTTTTTTTATCATTTTTTAAAAAAAAGCAAAGGGGGTAGTCCATTGTTTTTTTTGGCGAAAAATATTGTTTTTCCACTATCTTCAAAAAACTAAATTTGAATTAAAGCCAATGCGGTTGTCTATTCAACGCAGTAGAAATCAAGTCGATATCTAGAAAAGTAAGCAAGTTATGACCAAAAAGGTAAGTAGTTCTACTACTGCCTATTTCCGGCCACTTTTTAGTAGAACTATTTACGTTTTTGGCCATAACTTGAAAAGTTTTCAATATATCGGCTTGATTTCTTTTGCGTTGGATAGCTAACCGTATTGGCCTTAACTACAAATTTTTTTTTAATGGATAGTGGAAGAAAATTTTTTTTATCATTTTTTAAAAAGAAGCAAAGGGTGTAGTCCATTGTTTTTTTTGGCGAAAAATATTGTTTTTCCACTATCTTCAAAAAACTAAAATTGAATTAAAGCCAATGCGGTTCTCTATTCAACGCAGTAGAAATCAAGTCGATATGTAGAAAAGTAAGCAAGTTATGACCAAAAAGGTAAGTAGTTCTACTACTGCCTATTTCCGGCCACTTTTTAGTAGAACTATTTACGTTTTTGGCCATAATTTGAAAAGTTTTCAATATATCGACTTGATTTCTTTTGCGTTGGATAGCTAACCGTATTGGCCTTAACTACAAATTTTTTTTTAATGGATGGTGGAAGAAAATTTTTTTTATCATTTTTTAAAAAAAAGCAAAGGGGGTAGTCCATTGTTATTTTTGGCGAAAAATATTTTTTTTCCACTATCTTCAAAAAACAAAATTTTAATTAAAGCCAATGCGGTTCTCTATTCAACGCAGTAGAAGTCAAGTCGATATCTAGAAAAGTAAGCAAGTTATGACCAAAAAGGTAAGTAGTTCTACTACTGCCTATTTCCGGCCACTTTTTAGTAGAACTATTTACGTTTTTGGCCATAACTTGAAAAGTTTTCAATATATCGACTTGATTTCTTTTGCGTTGGATAGCTAACCGTATTGGCCTTAACTACAAATTTTTTTTAATGGATAGTGGAAGAAAATTTTTTTTATCATTTTTTAAAAAGAAGCAAAGGGTGTAGTCCATTGTTTTTTTTGGCGAAAAATATTATTTTTCCACTTTCTTCAAAAAACTAAAATTGAATTAAAGCCAATGCGGTTCTCTATTCAACGCAGTAGAAATCAAGTCGATATCTAGAAAAGTAAGCAAGTTATGACCAAAAAGGTAAGTAGTTCTACTACTGCCTATTTCCGGCCACTTTTTAGTAGAACTATTTACGTTTTTGGCCATAACTTGAAAAGTTTTCAATATATCGGCTTGATTTCTTTTGCGTTGGATAGCTAACCGTATTGGCCTTAACTACAAATTTTTTTTTAATGGATAGTGGAAGAAAATTTTTTTTATCATTTTTTAAAAAAAAGCAAAGGGGGTAGTCCATTGTTTTTTTTTTAACGAAAAATATTTTTTTTCCACTATCTTCAAAAACCTAAATTTGAATTAAAGAAAATGCGGTTCTCTATTCAACGCAGTAGAAATCAAGTCGATATCTAGAAAAGTAAGCAAGTTATGACCAAAAAGGTAAGTAGTTTTACTACTGCCTATTTCCGGCCACTTTTTAGTAGAACTATTTACGTTTTTGGCCATAACTTGAAAAGTTTTCAATATATCGACTTGATTTCTTTTGCGTTGGATAGCTAACCGTATTGGCCTTAACTACAAATTTTTTTTTAATGGATAGTGGAAGAAAATTTTTTTTATCATATTTTAAAAAAAAGCAAAGGGGGTAGTCCATTGTTTTTTTTGGCGAAAAATATTTTTTTTCCACTATCTTCAAAAACCTAAATTTGAATTAAAGAAAATGCGGTTCTCTATTCAACGCAGTAGAAATCAAGTCGATATCTAGAAAAGTAAGCAAGTTATGACCAAAAAGGTAAGTAGTTCTACTACTGCCTATTTCCGGCCACTTTTTAGTAGAACTATTTACGTTTTTGGCCATAACTTGAAAAGTTTTCAATATATCGACTTGATTTCTTTTGCGTTGGATAGCTAACCGTATTGGCCTTAACTACAAATTTTTTTTTAATGGATAGTGGAAGAAAATTTTTTTTATCATTTTTTAAAAAGAAGCAAAGGGTGTAGTCCATTGTTTTTTTTGGCGAAAAATATTGTTTTTCCACTATCTTCAAAAAACTAAAATTGAATTAAAGCCAATGCGGTTCTCTATTCAACGCAGTAGAAATCAAGTCGATATGTAGAAAAGTAAGCAAGTTATGACCAAAAAGGTAAGTAGTTCTACTACTGCCTATTTCCGGCCACTTTTTAGTAGAACTATTTACGTTTTTGGCCATAATTTGAAAAGTTTTCAATATATCGACTTGATTTCTTTTGCGTTGGATAGCTAACCGTATTGGCCTTAACTACAAATTTTTTTTTAATGGATGGTGGAAGAAAATTTTTTTTATCATTTTTTAAAAAAAAGCAAAGGGGGTAGTCCATTGTTATTTTTGGCGAAAAATATTTTTTTTCCACTATCTTCAAAAAACAAAATTTTAATTAAAGCCAATGCGGTTCTCTATTCAACGCAGTAGAAGTCAAGTCGATATCTAGAAAAGTAAGCAAGTTATGACCAAAAAGGTAAGTAGTTCTACTACTGCCTATTTCCGGCCACTTTTTAGTAGAACTATTTACGTTTTTGGCCATAACTTGAAAAGTTTTCAATATATCGACTTGATTTCTTTTGCGTTGGATAGCTAACCGTATTGGCCTTAACTACAAATTTTTTTTAATGGATAGTGGAAGAAAATTTTTTTTATCATTTTTTAAAAAGAAGCAAAGGGTGTAGTCCATTGTTTTTTTTGGCGAAAAATATTATTTTTCCACTTTCTTCAAAAAACTAAAATTGAATTAAAGCCAATGCGGTTCTCTATTCAACGCAGTAGAAATCAAGTCGATATCTAGAAAAGTAAGCAAGTTATGACCAAAAAGGTAAGTAGTTCTACTACTGCCTATTTCCGGCCACTTTTTAGTAGAACTATTTACGTTTTTGGCCAAACCTTAAAAAGTTTTCAATATATCGACTTGATTTCTTTTGCGTTCGATAGCTAACCGTATTGGCCTTAACTACAAATTTTTTTTTAATGGATAGTGGAAGAAAATTTTTTTTATCATATTTTAAAAAAAAGCAAAGGGGGTAGTCCATTGTTTTTTTTGGCGAAAAATATTTTTTTTCCACTATCTTCAAAAACCTAAATTTGAATTAAAGAAAATGCGGTTCTCTATTCAACGCAGTAGAAATCAAGTCGATATCTAGAAAAGTAAGCAAGTTATGACCAAAAAGGTAAGTAGTTATACTACTGCCTATTTCCGGCCACTTTTTAGTAGAACTATTTACGTTTTTGGCCAAACCTTAAAAAGTATTCAATATATCGACTTGATTTCTTTTGCGTTGGATAGCTAACCGTATTGGCCTTAACTGAAAATTTTTTTTTAATGGATAGTGGAAGAAAATTTTTTTTATCATTTTTTAAAAAGAAGCAAAGGGGGTAGTCCATTGTTTTTTTTTGGCGAAAAATATTTTTTTTCCACTATCTTCAAAAAACTAAAATTGAATTAAAGCCAATGCGGTTCTCTATTCAATGCAGTAGAAATCAAGTCGATATCTAGAAAAGTAAGCAAGTTATGACCAAAAAGGTAAGTAGTTCTACAACTGCCTATTTCCGGCCACTTTTTAGTAGAACTATTTACGTTTTTGGTCATAACTTGAAAAGTTTTGAATATATCGACTTGATTTCTTTTGCGTTGGATAGCTAACCGTATTGGCCTTAACTACAAATTTTTTTTTAATGGATAGTGGAAGAAAATTTTTTTTATCATTTTTTAAAAAAAAGCAAAGGGGGTAGTCCATTGTTTTTTTTGGCGAAAAATATTTTTTTCCACTATCTTCAAAAAACTAAATTTGAATTAAAGCCAATGCGGTTCTCTATTCAACGCAGTAGAAATCAAGTTGATATCTAGAAAAGTAAGCAAGTTAAGACCAAAAAGGTAAGTAGTTCTACTACTGCCTATTTCCGGCCACTTTTTAGTATAACTATTTACGTTTTTGGCCAAACAATAAAAAGTTTTCAATATATCGACTTGATTTCTTTTGCGTTGGATAGCTAACCGTATTGGCCTTAACTACAAATTTTTTTTTAATGGATAGTGGAAGAAAATTTTTTTTATCATTTTTTAAAAAAAAGCAAAGGGGGTAGTCCATTGTTATTTTTTGGCGAAAAATATTTTTTTTCCACTATCTTCAAAAAACTAAATTTTAATTAAAGCCAATGCGGTTCTCTATTCAACGCAGTAGAAGTCAAGTCGATATCTAGAAAAGTAAGCAAGTTATGACCAAAAAGGTAAGTAGTTCTACTACTGCCTATTTCCGGCCACTTTTTAGTAGAACTATTTACGTTTTTGGCCATAACTTGAAAAGTTTTCAATATATCGACTTGATTTCTTTTGCGTTGGATAGCTAACCGTATTGGCCTTAACTACAAATTTTTTTTTAATGGATAGTGGAAGAAAATTTTTTTTATCATTTTTTAAAAAAAAGCAAAGGGGGTAGTCCATTGTTTTTTTTGGCGAAAAATATTTTTTTTCCACTATCTTCAAAAAACTAAAATTGAATTAAAGCCAATGCGGTTCTCTATTCAATGCAGTAGAAATCAAGTCGATATCTAGAAAAGTAAGCAAGTTATGACCAAAAAGGTAAGTAGTTCTACTACTGCCTATTTCCGGCCACTTTTTAGTAGAACTATTTACGTTTTTGGCCAAACCTTAAAAAGTTTTCAATATATCGATTTGATTTCTTTTGCGTTGGATAGCTAACCGTATTGGCCTTAACTACAAATTTTTTTTTAATGGATAGTGGAAGAAAATTTTTTTTATCATATTTTAAAAAAAAGCAAAGGGGGTAGTCCATTATTTTTTTTGGCGAAAAATATTTTTTTTCCACTATCTTCAAAAAACTAAATTTGAATTAAAGCCAATGCGGTTCTCTATTCAACGCAGTAGAATTCAAGTCGATATCTAGAAAAGTAAGCAAGTTATGACCAAAAAGGTAAGTAGTTCTACTACTGCCTATTTCCGGCCACTTTTTAGTAGAACTATTTACGTTTTTGGCCATAACTTGAAAAGTTTTCAATATATCGACTTGATTTCTTTTGCGTTGGATAGCTAACCGTATTGGCCTTAACTACAAATTTTTTTTTAATGTATAGTGGAAGAAATTTTTTTTTATCATTTTTAAAAAAAAAGCAAAGGGGGTAGTCCATTGTATTTTTTTGGCGAAAAATATTTTTTTTCCACTATCTTCAAAAAACTAAATTTGAATTAAAGCCAATGCGGTTCTCTATTCAACGCAGTAGAAATCAAGTCGATATCTAGAAAAGTAAGCAAGTTATGACCAAAAAGGTAAGTAGTTCTACTACTGCCTATTTCCGGCCACTTTTTAGTAGAACTATTTACGTTTTTGGCCATAACTTGAAAAGTTTTCAATATATCGACTTGATTTCTTTTGCGTTGGATAGCTAACCGTATTGGCCTTAACTGAAAATTTTTTTTTAATGGATAGTGGAAGAAAATTTTTTTTATCATTTTTTAAAAAGAAGCAAAGGGTGTAGTCCATTGTTTTTTTTGGCGAAAAATATTGTTTTTCCACTATCTTCAAAAAACTAAATTTGAATTAAAGCCAATGCGGTTGTCTATTCAACGCAGTAGAAATAAAGTCGATATCTAGAAAAGTAAGCAAGTTATGACCAAAAAGGTAAGTAGTTATACTACTGCCTATTTCCGGCCACTTTTTAGTAGAACTATTTACGTTTTTGGCCAAACCTTAAAAAGTATTCAATATATCGACTTGATTTCTTTTGCGTTGGATAGCTAACCGTATTGGCCTTAACTGAAAATTTTTTTTTAATGGATAGTGGAAGAAAATTTTTTTTATAATTTTTTAAAAAGAAGCAAAGGGTGTAGTCCATTGTTTTTTTTGGCGAAAAATATTTTTTTTCCACTATCTTCAAAAAACTAAAATTGAATTAAAGCCAATGCGGTTCTCTATTCAACGCAGTAGAATTCAAGTCGATATCTAGAAAAGTAAGCAAGTTATGACCAAAAAGGTAAGTAGTTCTACTACTGCCTATTTCCGGCCACTTTTTAGTAGAACTATTTACGTTTTTGGTCATAACTTGAAAAGTTTTGAATATATCGACTTGATTTCTTTTGCGTTGGATAGCTAACCGTATTGGCCTTAACTACAATTTTTTTTTTAATGGATAGTGGAAGAAAATTTTTTTTATCATTTTTTAAAAAGAAGCAAAGGGGGTAGTCCATTGTTTTTTTTTTGGCGAAAAATATTTTTTTTCCACTATCTTCAAAAAACTAAAATTGAATTAAAGCCAATGCGGTTCTCTATTCAATGCAGTAGAAATCAAGTCGATATCTAGAAAAGTAAGCAAGTTATGACCAAAAAGGTAAGTAGTTCTACAACTGCCTATTTCCGGCCACTTTTTAGTAGAACTATTTACGTTTTTGGTCATAACTTGAAAAGTTTTGAATATATCGACTTGATTTCTTTTGCGTTGGATAGCTAACCGTATTGGCCTTAACTACAAATTTTTTTTTAATGGATAGTGGAAGAAAATTTTTTTTATCATTTTTTAAAAAAAGGCAAAGGGGGTAGTCCATTGTTTTTTTTGGCGAAAAATATTTTTTTTCCACTATCTTCAAAAAACTAAATTTGAATTAAAGCCAATGCGGTTCTCTATTCAACGCAGTAGAAATCAAGTTGATATCTAGAAAAGTAAGCAAGTTAAGACCAAAAAGGTAAGTAGTTCTACTACTGCCTATTTCCGGCCACTTTTTAGTAGAACTATTTACGTTTTTGGCCAAACAATAAAAAGTTTTCAATATATCGACTTGATTTCTTTTGCGTTGGATAGCTAACCGTATTGGCCTTAACTACAAATTTTTTTTTAATGGATAGTGGAAGAAAATTTTTTTTATCATTTTTTAAAAAAAAGCAAAGGGGGTAGTCCATTGTTATTTTTTGGCGAAAAATATTTTTTTTCCACTATCTTCAAAAAACTAAATTTTAATTAAAGCCAATGCGGTTCTCTATTCAACGCAGTAGAAGTCAAGTCGATATCTAGAAAAGTAAGCAAGTTATGACCAAAAAGGTAAGTAGTTATACTACTGCCTATTTCCGGCCACTTTTTAGTAGAACTATTTACGTTTTTGGCCATAACTTGAAAAGTTTTCAATATATCGACTTGATTTCTTTTGCGTTGGATAGCTAACCGTATTGGCCTTAACTACAAATTTTTTTTTAATGGAAAATGGAAGAAAATTTTTTTTATCATTTTTTAAAAAAAAGCAAAGGGGGTAGTCCATTGTTTTTTTTGGCGAAAAATATTTTTTTTCCACTATCTTCAAAAAACTAAATTTGAATTAAAGCCAATGCGGTTCTCTATTCAACGCAGTAGAAATCAAGTCGATATCTAGAAAAGTAAGCAAGTTATGACCAAAAAGGTAAGTAGTTCTACTACTGCCTATTTCCGGCCACTTTTTAGTAGAACTATTTACGTTTTTGGCCAAACCTTAAAAAGTTTTCAATATATCGACTTGATTTCTTTTGCGTTGGATAGCTAACCGTATTGGCCTTAACTACAAATTTTTTTTTAATGGATAATGGAAGAAAATTTTTTTTATCATTTTTTAAAAAAAAGCAAAGGGGGTAGTCCATTGTTTTTTTTGGCGAAAAATATTTTTTTTCCATTATCTTCAAAAAACTAAATTTGAATTAAAGCCAATGCGGTTCTCTATTCAACGCAGTAGAAATCAAGTCGATATCTAGAAAAGTAAGCAAGTTATGACCAAAAAGGTAAGTAGTTCTACTACTGCCTATTTCCGGCCACTTTTTAGTAGAACTATTTACGTTTTTGGCCAAACCTTAAAAAGTTTTCAATATATCGACTTGATTTCTTTTGCGTTGGATAGCTAACCGTATTGGCCTTAACTACAAATTTTTTTTTAATGGATAATGGAAGAAAATTTTTTTTATCATTTTTTAAAAAAAAGCAAAGGGGGTAGTCCATTGTTTTTTTTGGCGAAAAATATTTTTTTTCCACTATCTTCAAAAAACTAAATTTGAATTAAAGCCAATGCGGTTCTCTATTCAACGCAGTAGAAATCAAGTCGATATCTAGAAAAGTAAGCAAGTTATGACCAAAAAGGTAAGTAGTTCTACTACTGCCTATTTCCGGCCACTTTTTAGTAGAACTATTTACGTTTTTGGCCATAACTTGAAAAGTTTTCAATATATCGACTTGATTTCTTTTGCGTTGGATAGCTAACCGTATTGGCCTTAACTACAAATTTTTTTTTAATGGATAGTGGAAGAAAATTTTTTTTATCATTTTTTAAAAAAAAGCAAAGGGGGTAGTCCATTGTTTTTTTTGGCGAAAAATATTTTTTTTTCCACTATCTTCAAAAAACTAAATTTGAATTAAAGCCAATGCGGTTCTCTATTCAACGCAGTAGAAATCAAGTCGATATCTAGAAAAGTAAGCAAGTTATGACCAAAAAGGTAAGTAGTTCTACTACTGCCTATTTCCGGCCACTTTTTAGTAGAACTATTTACGTTTTTGGCCATAACTTGAAAAGTTTTCAATATATCGACTTGATTTCTTTTGCGTTAGATAGCTAACCGTATTGGCCTTAGCTACAAATTTTTTTTAATGGATAGTGGAAGAAAATTTTTTTTATCATTTTTTAAAAAAAAGCAAAGGGGGTAGTCCATTGTTTTTTTTGGCGAAAAATATTTTTTTTCCACTATCTTCAAAAAACTAAATTTTAATTAAAGAAAATGCGGTTCTCTATTCAACGCAGTAGAATTCAAGTCGATATCTAGAAAAGTAAGCAAGTTATGACCAAAAAGGTAAGTAGTTCTACTACTGCCTATTTCTGGCCACTTTTTAGTAGAACTATTTACGTTTTTGGCCATAACTTGAAAAGTTTTCAATATATCGACTTGATTTCTTTTGCGTTAGATAGCTAACCGTATTGGCCTTAACTACAAATTTTTTTTAATGGATAGTGGAAGAAAATTTTTTTTATCATTTTTTAAAAAAAAGCAAAGGGGGTAGTCCATTGTTTTTTTTGGCGAAAAATATTTTTTTTCCACTATCTTCAAAAAACTAAATTTTAATTAAAGAAAATGCGGTTCTCTATTCAACGCAGTAGAATTCAAGTCGATATCTAGAAAAGTAAGCAAGTTATGACCAAAAAGGTAAGTAGTTCTACTACTGCCTATTTCTGGCCACTTTTTAGTAGAACTATTTACGTTTTTGGCCATAACTTGAAAAGTTTTCAATATATCGACTTGATTTCTTTTGCGTTAGATAGCTAACCGTATTGGCCTTAACTACAAATTTTTTTTTAATGGATAGTGGAAGAAACATTTTTTTATCATTTTTTAAAAAAAAGCAAAGGGGGTAGTCCATTGTTTTTTTTGGCGAAAAATATTTTTTTTCCACTATCTTCAAAAAACTAAATTTTAATTAAAGAAAATGCGGTTCTCTATTCAACGCAGTAGAATTCAAGTCGATATCTAGAAAAGTAAGCAAGTTATGACCAAAAAGGTAAGTAGTTCTACTACTGCCTATTTCCGGCCACTTTTTAGTAGAACTATTTACGTTTTTGGCCATAACTTGAAAAGTTTTCAATATATCGACTTGATTTCTTTTGCGTTAGATAGCTAACCGTATTGGCCTTAGCTACAAATTTTTTTTAATGGATAGTGGAAGAAAATTTTTTTTATCATTTTTTAAAAAAAAGCAAAGGGGGTAGTCCATTGTTTTTTTTGGCGAAAAATATTTTTTTTCCACTATCTTCAAAAAACTAAATTTTAATTAAAGAAAATGCGGTTCTCTATTCAACGCAGTAGAATTCAAGTCGATATCTAGAAAAGTAAGCAAGTTATGACCAAAAAGGTAAGTAGTTCTACTACTGCCTATTTCTGGCCACTTTTTAGTAGAACTATTTACGTTTTTGGCCATAACTTGAAAAGTTTTCAATATATCGACTTGATTTCTTTTGCGTTAGATAGCTAACCGTATTGGCCTTAACTACAAATTTTTTTTTAATGTATAGTGGAAGAAATTTTTTTTTATCATTTTTAAAAAAAAAGCAAAGGGGGTAGTCCATTGTATTTTTTTGGCGAAAAATATTTTTTTTCCACTATCTTCAAAAAACTAAATTTGAATTAAAGCCAATGCGGTTCTCTATTCAACGCAGTAGAAATCAAGTCGATATCTAGAAAAGTAAGCAAGTTATGACCAAAAAGGTAAGTAGTTCTACTACTGCCTATTTCCGACCACTTTTTAGTAGAACTATTTACGTTTTTGGCCATAACTTGAAAAGTTTTCAATATATCGACTTGATTTCTTTTGCGTTGGATAGCTAACCGTATTGGCCTTAACTGAAAATTTTTTTTTAATGGATAGTGGAAGAAAATTTTTTTTATCATTTTTTAAAAAGAAGCAAAGGGTGTAGTCCATTGTTTTTTTTGGCGAAAAATATTGTTTTTCCACTATCTTCAAAAAACTAAATTTGAATTAAAGCCAATGCGGTTGTCTATTCAACGCAGTAGAAATAAAGTCGATATCTAGAAAAGTAAGCAAGTTATGACCAAAAAGGTAAGTAGTTATACTACTGCCTATTTCCGGCCACTTTTTAGTAGAACTATTTACGTTTTTGGCCAAACCTTAAAAAGTATTCAATATATCGACTTGATTTCTTTTGCGTTGGATAGCTAACCGTATTGGCCTTAACTGAAAATTTTTTTTTAATGGATAGTGGAAGAAAATTTTTTTTATAATTTTTTAAAAAGAAGCAAAGGGTGTAGTCCATTGTTTTTTTTGGCGAAAAATATTTTTTTTCCACTATCTTCAAAAAACTAAAATTGAATTAAAGCCAATGCGGTTCTCTATTCAACGCAGTAGAATTCAAGTCGATATCTAGAAAAGTAAGCAAGTTATGACCAAAAAGGTAAGTAGTTCTACTACTGCCTATTTCCGGCCACTTTTTAGTAGAACTATTTACGTTTTTGGTCATAACTTGAAAAGTTTTGAATATATCGACTTGATTTCTTTTGCGTTGGATAGCTAACCGTATTGGCCTTAACTACAATTTTTTTTTTAATGGATAGTGGAAGAAAATTTTTTTTATCATTTTTTAAAAAGAAGCAAAGGGGGTAGTCCATTGTTTTTTTTTTGGCGAAAAATATTTTTTTTCCACTATCTTCAAAAAACTAAAATTGAATTAAAGCCAATGCGGTTCTCTATTCAATGCAGTAGAAATCAAGTCGATATCTAGAAAAGTAAGCAAGTTATGACCAAAAAGGTAAGTAGTTCTACAACTGCCTATTTCCGGCCACTTTTTAGTAGAACTATTTACGTTTTTGGTCATAACTTGAAAAGTTTTGAATATATCGACTTGATTTCTTTTGCGTTGGATAGCTAACCGTATTGGCCTTAACTACAAATTTTTTTTTAATGGATAGTGGAAGAAAATTTTTTTTATCATTTTTTAAAAAAAGGCAAAGGGGGTAGTCCATTGTTTTTTTTGGCGAAAAATATTTTTTTTCCACTATCTTCAAAAAACTAAATTTGAATTAAAGCCAATGCGGTTCTCTATTCAACGCAGTAGAAATCAAGTTGATATCTAGAAAAGTAAGCAAGTTAAGACCAAAAAGGTAAGTAGTTCTACTACTGCCTATTTCCGGCCACTTTTTAGTAGAACTATTTACGTTTTTGGCCAAACAATAAAAAGTTTTCAATATATCGACTTGATTTCTTTTGCGTTGGATAGCTAACCGTATTGGCCTTAACTACAAATTTTTTTTTAATGGATAGTGGAAGAAAATTTTTTTTATCATTTTTTAAAAAAAAGCAAAGGGGGTAGTCCATTGTTATTTTTTGGCGAAAAATATTTTTTTTCCACTATCTTCAAAAAACTAAATTTTAATTAAAGCCAATGCGGTTCTCTATTCAACGCAGTAGAAGTCAAGTCGATATCTAGAAAAGTAAGCAAGTTATGACCAAAAAGGTAAGTAGTTATACTACTGCCTATTTCCGGCCACTTTTTAGTAGAACTATTTACGTTTTTGGCCATAACTTGAAAAGTTTTCAATATATCGACTTGATTTCTTTTGCGTTGGATAGCTAACCGTATTGGCCTTAACTACAAATTTTTTTTTAATGGAAAATGGAAGAAAATTTTTTTTATCATTTTTTAAAAAAAAGCAAAGGGGGTAGTCCATTGTTTTTTTTGGCGAAAAATATTTTTTTTCCACTATCTTCAAAAAACTAAATTTGAATTAAAGCCAATGCGGTTCTCTATTCAACGCAGTAGAAATCAAGTCGATATCTAGAAAAGTAAGCAAGTTATGACCAAAAAGGTAAGTAGTTCTACTACTGCCTATTTCCGGCCACTTTTTAGTAGAACTATTTACGTTTTTGGCCAAACCTTAAAAAGTTTTCAATATATCGACTTGATTTCTTTTGCGTTGGATAGCTAACCGTATTGGCCTTAACTACAAATTTTTTTTTAATGGATAATGGAAGAAAATTTTTTTTATCATTTTTTAAAAAAAAGCAAAGGGGGTAGTCCATTGTTTTTTTTGGCGAAAAATATTTTTTTTCCATTATCTTCAAAAAACTAAATTTGAATTAAAGCCAATGCGGTTCTCTATTCAACGCAGTAGAAATCAAGTCGATATCTAGAAAAGTAAGCAAGTTATGACCAAAAAGGTAAGTAGTTCTACTACTGCCTATTTCCGGCCACTTTTTAGTAGAACTATTTACGTTTTTGGCCAAACCTTAAAAAGTTTTCAATATATCGACTTGATTTCTTTTGCGTTGGATAGCTAACCGTATTGGCCTTAACTACAAATTTTTTTTTAATGGATAATGGAAGAAAATTTTTTTTATCATTTTTTAAAAAAAAGCAAAGGGGGTAGTCCATTGTTTTTTTTGGCGAAAAATATTTTTTTTCCACTATCTTCAAAAAACTAAATTTGAATTAAAGCCAATGCGGTTCTCTATTCAACGCAGTAGAAATCAAGTCGATATCTAGAAAAGTAAGCAAGTTATGACCAAAAAGGTAAGTAGTTCTACTACTGCCTATTTCCGGCCACTTTTTAGTAGAACTATTTACGTTTTTGGCCATAACTTGAAAAGTTTTCAATATATCGACTTGATTTCTTTTGCGTTGGATAGCTAACCGTATTGGCCTTAACTACAAATTTTTTTTTAATGGATAGTGGAAGAAAATTTTTTTTATCATTTTTTAAAAAAAAGCAAAGGGGGTAGTCCATTGTTTTTTTTGGCGAAAAATATTTTTTTTTCCACTATCTTCAAAAAACTAAATTTGAATTAAAGCCAATGCGGTTCTCTATTCAACGCAGTAGAAATCAAGTCGATATCTAGAAAAGTAAGCAAGTTATGACCAAAAAGGTAAGTAGTTCTACTACTGCCTATTTCCGGCCACTTTTTAGTAGAACTATTTACGTTTTTGGCCATAACTTGAAAAGTTTTCAATATATCGACTTGATTTCTTTTGCGTTGGATAGCTAACCGTATTGGCCTTAACTACAAATTTTTTTTAATGGATAGTGGAAGAAAATTTTTTTTATCATTTTTTAAAAAAAAGCAAAGGGGGTAGTCCATTGTTTTTTTTGGCGAAAAATATTTTTTTTCCACTATCTTCAAAAAACTAAATTTGAATTAAAGCCAATGCGGTTCTCTATTCAACGCAGTAGAAATCAAGTCAATACCTAGAAAAGTAAGCAAGTTATGACCAAAAAGGTAAGTAGTTCTACTACTGCCTATTTCCGGCCACTTTTTAGTACAACTATTTACGTTTTTGGCCATAACTTGAAAAGTTTTCAATATATCGGCTTGATTTCTTTTGCGTTGGATAGCTAACCGTATTGGCCTTAACTACAAATTTTTTTTAATGGATAGTGGAAGAAAATTTTTTTTATCATTTTTTAAAAAAAAGCAAAGGGGGTAGTCCATTGTTTTTTTTGGCGAAAAATATTTTTTTTCCACTATCTTCAAAAAACTAAATTTGAATTAAAGCCAATGCGGTTCTCTATTCAACGCAGTAGAAATCAAGTCGATATCTAGAAAAGTAAGCAAGTTAAGACCAAAAAGGTAAGTAGTTCTACTACTGCCTATTTCCGGCCACTTTTTAGTAGAACTATTTACGTTTTTGGCCAAACCTTAAAAAGTTTTCAATATATCGACTTGATTTCTTTTGCGTTGGATAGCTAACCGTATTGGCCTTAACTACAAATTTTTTTTTAATGGATAATGGAAGAAAATTTTTTTTATCATTTTTTAAAAAAAAGCAAAGGGGGTAGTCCATTGTTTTTTTTGGCGAAAAATATTTTTTTTCCACTATCTTCAAAAAACTAAATTTGAATTAAAGCCAATGCGGTTCTCTATTCAACGCAGTAGAAATCAAGTCGATATCTAGAAAAGTAAGCAAGTTAAGACCAAAAAGGTAAGTAGTTCTACTACTGCCTATTTCCGGCCACTTTTTAGTAGAACTATTTACGTTTTTGGCCAAACCTTAAAAAGTTTTCAATATATCGACTTGATTTCTTTTGCGTTGGATAGCTAACCGTATTGGCCTTAACTACAAATTTTTTTTTAATGGATAATGGAAGAAAATTTTTTTTATCATTTTTTAAAAAAAAGCAAAGGGGGTAGTCCATTGTTTTTTTTGGCGAAAAATATTTTTTTTCCACTATCTTCAAAAAACTAAATTTGAATTAAAGCCAATGCGGTTCTCTATTCAACGCAGTAGAAATCAAGTCGATATCTAGAAAAGTAAGCAAGTTATGACCAAAAAGGTAAGTAGTTCTACTACTGCCTATTTCCGGCCACTTTTTAGTAGAACTATTTACGTTTTTGGCCATAACTTGAAAAGTTTTCAATATATCGGCTTGATTTCTTTTGCGTTGGATAGCTAACCGTATTGGCCTTAACTACAAATTTTTTTTAATGGATAGTGGAAGAAAATTTTTTTTATCATTTTTTAAAAAAAAGCAAAGGGGGTAGTCCATTGTTTTTTTTGGCGAAAAATATTTTTTTTCCACTATCTTCAAAAAACTAAATTTGAATTAAAGCCAATGCGGTTCTCTATTCAACGCAGTAGAAATCAAGTCGATATCTAGAAAAGTAAGCAAGTTAAGACCAAAAAGGTAAGTAGTTCTACTACTGCCTATTTCCGGCCACTTTTTAGTAGAACTATTTACGTTTTTGGCCAAACCTTAAAAAGTTTTCAATATATCGACTTGATTTCTTTTGCGTTGGATAGCTAACCGTATTGGCCTTAACTACAAATTTTTTTTTAATGGATAATGGAAGAAAATTTTTTTTATCATTTTTTAAAAAAAAGCAAAGGGGGTAGTCCATTGTTTTTTTTGGCGAAAAATATTTTTTTTCCACTATCTTCAAAAAACTAAATTTGAATTAAAGCCAATGCGGTTCTCTATTCAACGCAGTAGAAATCAAGTCGATATCTAGAAAAGTAAGCAAGTTAAGACCAAAAAGGTAAGTAGTTCTACTACTGCCTATTTCCGGCCACTTTTTAGTAGAACTATTTACGTTTTTGGCCAAACCTTAAAAAGTTTTCAATATATCGACTTGATTTCTTTTGCGTTGGATAGCTAACCGTATTGGCCTTAACTACAAATTTTTTTTTTAAGGATAATGGAAGAAAATTTTTTTTATCATTTTTTAAAAAAAAGCAGAGGGGGTAGTCCATTGTTTTTTTTGGCGAAAAATATTTTTTTTCCACTATCTTCAAAAAACTAAATTTGAATTAAAGCCAATGCGGTTCTCTATTCAACGCAGTAGAAATCAAGTCGATATCTAGAAAAGTAAGCAAGTTATGACCAAAAAGGTAAGTAGTTCTACTACTGCCTATTTCCGGCCACTTTTTAGTAGAACTATTTACGTTTTTGGCCATAACTTGAAAAGTTTTCAATATATCGGCTTGATTTCTTTTGCGTTGGATAGCTAACCGTATTGGCCTTAACTACAAATTTTTTTTAATGGATAGTGGAAGAAAATTTTTTTTATCATTTTTTAAAAAAAAGCAAAGGGGGTAGTCCATTGTTTTTTTTGGCGAAAAATATTTTTTTTCCACTATCTTCAAAAAACTAAATTTGAATTAAAGCCAATGCGGTTCTCTATTCAACGCAGTAGAAATCAAGTCGATATCTAGAAAAGTAAGCAAGTTAAGACCAAAAAGGTAAGTAGTTCTACTACTGCCTATTTCCGGCCACTTTTTAGTAGAACTATTTACGTTTTTGGCCAAACCTTAAAAAGTTTTCAATATATCGACTTGATTTCTTTTGCGTTGGATAGCTAACCGTATTGGCCTTAACTACAAATTTTTTTTTAATGGATAATGGAAGAAAATTTTTTTTATCATTTTTTAAAAAAAAGCAAAGGGGGTAGTCCATTGTTTTTTTTGGCGAAAAATATTTTTTTTCCACTATCTTCAAAAAACTAAATTTGAATTAAAGCCAATGCGGTTCTCTATTCAACGCAGTAGAAATCAAGTCGATATCTAGAAAAGTAAGCAAGTTAAGACCAAAAAGGTAAGTAGTTCTACTACTGCCTATTTCCGGCCACTTTTTAGTAGAACTATTTACGTTTTTGGCCAAACCTTAAAAAGTTTTCAATATATCGATTTGATTTCTTTTGCGTTGGATAGCTAACCGTATTGGCCTTAACTAAAAATTTTTTTTTAATGGATAGTGGAAGAAAATTTTTTTTATCATTTTTTAAAAAAAAGCAAAGGGGGTAGTCCATTGTTTTTTTTGGCGAAAAATATTTTTTTTCCACTATCTTCAAAAAACTAAATTTTAATTAAAGCCAATGCGGTTCTCTATTCAACGCAGTAGAAATCAAGTCGATATCTAGAAAAGTAAGCAAGTTATGACCAAAAAGGTAAGTAGTTCTACTACTGCCTATTTCCGGCCACTTTTTAGTAGAACTATTTACGTTTTTGGCCATAACTTGAAAAGTTTTCAATATATCGGCTTGATTTCTTTTGCGTTGGATAGCTAACCGTATTGGCCTTAACTACAAATTTTTTTTAATGGATAGTGGAAGAAAATTTTTTTTATCATTTTTTAAAAAAAAGCAAAGGGGGTAGTCCATTGTTTTTTTTTGGCGAAAAATATTTTTTTTCCACTATCTTCAAAAAACTAAATTTGAATTAAAGCCAATGCGGTTCTCTATTCAACGCAGTAGAAATCAAGTCGATATCTAGAAAAGTAAGCAAGTTAAGACCAAAAAGGTAAGTAGTTCTACTACTGCCTATTTCCGGCCACTTTTTAGTAGAACTATTTACGTTTTTGGCCAAACCTTAAAAAGTTTTCAATATATCGACTTGATTTCTTTTGCGTTGGATAGCTAACCGTATTGGCCTTAACTACAAATTTTTTTTTAATGGATAATGGAAGAAAATTTTTTTTATCATTTTTTAAAAAAAAGCAAAGGGGGTAGTCCATTGTTTTTTTTGGCGAAAAATATTTTTTTTCCACTATCTTCAAAAAACTAAATTTGAATTAAAGCCAATGCGGTTCTCTATTCAACGCAGTAGAAATCAAGTCGATATCTAGAAAAGTAAGCAAGTTAAGACCAAAAAGGTAAGTAGTTCTACTACTGCCTATTTCCGGCCACTTTTTAGTAGAACTATTTACGTTTTTGGCCAAACCTTAAAAAGTTTTCAATATATCGACTTGATTTCTTTTGCGTTGGATAGCTAACCGTATTGGCCTTAACTACAAATTTTTTTTTTAAGGATAATGGAAGAAAATTTTTTTTATCATTTTTTAAAAAAAAGCAAAGGGGGTAGTCCATTGTTTTTTTTGGCGAAAAATATTTTTTTTCCACTATCTTCAAAAAACTAAATTTGAATTAAAGCCAATGCGGTTCTCTATTCAACGCAGTAGAAATCAAGTCGATATCTAGAAAAGTAAGCAAGTTATGACCAAAAAGGTAAGTAGTTCTACTACTGCCTATTTCCGGCCACTTTTTAGTAGAACTATTTACGTTTTTGGCCATAACTTGAAAAGTTTTCAATATATCGGCTTGATTTCTTTTGCGTTGGATAGCTAACCGTATTGGCCTTAACTACAAATTTTTTTTAATGGATAGTGGAAGAAAATTTTTTTTATCATTTTTTAAAAAAAAGCAAAGGGGGTAGTCCATTGTTTTTTTTGGCGAAAAATATTTTTTTTCCACTATCTTCAAAAAACTAAATTTGAATTAAAGCCAATGCGGTTCTCTATTCAACGCAGTAGAAATCAAGTCGATATCTAGAAAAGTAAGCAAGTTAAGACCAAAAAGGTAAGTAGTTCTACTACTGCCTATTTCCGGCCACTTTTTAGTAGAACTATTTACGTTTTTGGCCAAACCTTAAAAAGTTTTCAATATATCGACTTGATTTCTTTTGCGTTGGATAGCTAACCGTATTGGCCTTAACTACAAATTTTTTTTTAATGGATAATGGAAGAAAATTTTTTTTATCATTTTTTAAAAAAAAGCAAAGGGGGTAGTCCATTGTTTTTTTTGGCGAAAAATATTTTTTTTCCACTATCTTCAAAAAACTAAATTTGAATTAAAGCCAATGCGGTTCTCTATTCAACGCAGTAGAAATCAAGTCGATATCTAGAAAAGTAAGCAAGTTAAGACCAAAAAGGTAAGTAGTTCTACTACTGCCTATTTCCGGCCACTTTTTAGTAGAACTATTTACGTTTTTGGCCAAACCTTAAAAAGTTTTCAATATATCGATTTGATTTCTTTTGCGTTGGATAGCTAACCGTATTGGCCTTAACTAAAAATTTTTTTTTAATGGATAGTGGAAGAAAATTTTTTTTATCATTTTTTAAAAAAAAGCAAAGGGGGTAGTCCATTGTTTTTTTTGGCGAAAAATATTTTTTTTCCACTATCTTCAAAAAACTAAATTTTAATTAAAGCCAATGCGGTTCTCTATTCAACGCAGTAGAAATCAAGTCGATATCTAGAAAAGTAAGCAAGTTATGACCAAAAAGGTAAGTAGTTCTACTACTGCCTATTTCCGGCCACTTTTTAGTAGAACTATTTACGTTTTTGGCCATAACTTGAAAAGTTTTCAATATATCGACTTGATTTCTTTTGCGTTGGATAGCTAACCGTATTGGCCTTAACTACAAATTTTTTTTTAATGGATAGTGGAAGAAAATTTTTTTTATCATTTTTTAAAAAAAAGCAAAGGGGGTAGTCCATTGTTTTTTTTGGCGAAAAATATTTTTTTTCCACTATCTTCAAAAAACTAAATTTGAATTAAAGCCAATGCGGTTCTCTATTCAACGCAGTAGAAATCAAGTCGATATCTAGAAAAGTAAGCAAGTTATGACCAAAAAGGTAAGTAGTTCTACTACTGCCTATTTCCGGCCACTTTTTAGTAGAACTATTTACGTTTTTGGCCATAACTTGAAAAGTTTTCAATATATCGGCTTGATTTCTTTTGCGTTGGATAGCTAACCGTATTGGCCTTAACTACAAATTTTTTTTAATGGATAGTGGAAGAAAATTTTTTTTATCATTTTTTAAAAAAAAGCAAAGGGGGTAGTCCATTGTTTTTTTTTGGCGAAAAATATTTTTTTTCCACTATCTTCAAAAAACTAAATTTGAATTAAAGCCAATGCGGTTCTCTATTCAACGCAGTAGAAATCAAGTCGATATCTAGAAAAGTAAGCAAGTTAAGACCAAAAAGGTAAGTAGTTCTACTACTGCCTATTTCCGGCCACTTTTTAGTAGAACTATTTACGTTTTTGGCCAAACCTTAAAAAGTTTTCAATATATCGACTTGATTTCTTTTGCGTTGGATAGCTAACCGTATTGGCCTTAACTACAAATTTTTTTTTAATGGATAATGGAAGAAAATTTTTTTTATCATTTTTTAAAAAAAGCAAAGGGGGTAGTCCATTGTTTTTTTTGGCGAAAAATATTTTTTTTCCACTATCTTCAAAAAACTAAATTTGAATTAAAGCCAATGCGGTTCTCTATTCAACGCAGTAGAAATCAAGTCGATATCTAGAAAAGTAAGCAAGTTATGACCAAAAAGGTAAGTAGTTCTACTACTGCCTATTTCCGGCCACTTTTTAGTAGAACTATTTACGTTTTTGGCCATAACTTGAAAAGTTTTCAATATATCGACTTGATTTCTTTTGCGTTGGATAGCTAACCGTATTGGCCTTAACTACAAATTTTTTTTAATGGATAGTGGAAGAAAATTTTTTTTATCATTTTTTAAAAAAAAGCAAAGGGGGTAGTCCATTGTTTTTTTTGGCGAAAAATATTTTTTTCCACTATCTTCAAAAAACTAAATTTGAATTAAAGCCAATGCGGTTCTCTATTCAACGCAGTAGAAATCAAGTCAATATCTAGAAAAGTAAGCAAGTTATGACCAAAAAGGTAAGTAGTTCTACTACTGCCTATTTCCGGCCACTTTTTAGTAGAACTATTTACGTTTTTGGCCATAACTTGAAAAGTTTTCAATATATCGACTTGATTTCTTTTGCGTTGGATAGCTAACCGTATTGGCCTTAACTACAAATTTTTTTTTAATGGATAATGGAAGAAAATTTTTTTTATCATTTTTTAAAAAAAAGCAAAGGGGGTAGTCCATTGTTTTTTTTGGCGAAAAATATTTTTTTTCCACTATCTTCAAAAAACTAAATTTGAATTAAAGCCAATGCGGTTCTCTATTCAACGCAGTAGAAATCAAGTCGATATCTAGAAAAGTAAGCAAGTTATGACCAAAAAGGTAAGTAGTTCTACTACTGCCTATTTCCGGCCACTTTTTAGTAGAACTATTTACGTTTTTGGCCATAACTTGAAAATTTTTCAATATATCGACTTGATTTCTTTTGCGTTGGATAGCTAACCGTATTGGCCTTAACTACAAATTTTTTTTTAATGGATAATGGAAGAAAATTTTTTTTATCATTTTTAAAAAAAAAGCAAAGGGGGTAGTCCATTGTTTTTTTTGGCGAAAAATATTTTTTTCCACTATCTTCAAAAAACTAAATTTGAATTAAAGCCAATGCGGTTCTCTATTCAACGCAGTAGAAATCAAGTCGATATCTAGAAAAGTAAGCAAGTTATGACCAAAAAGGTAAGTAGTTCTACTACTACCTATTTCCGGCCACTTTTTAGTAGAACTATTTACGTTTTTGGCCATAACTTGAAAAGTTTTCAATATATCGGCTTGATTTCTTTTGCGTTGGATAGCTAACCGTATTGGCCTTAACTACAAATTTTTTTTAATGGATAGTGGAAGAAAATTTTTTTTATCATTTTTTAAAAAAAAGCAAAGGGGGTAGTCCATTGTTTTTTTTTGGCGAAAAATATTTTTTTTCCACTATCTTCAAAAAACTAAATTTGAATTAAAGCCAATGCGGTTCTCTATTCAACGCAGTAGAAATCAAGTCGATATCTAGAAAAGTAAGCAAGTTATGACCAAAAAGGTAAGTAGTTCTACTACTGCCTATTTCCGGCCACTTTTTAGTAGAACTATTTACGTTTTTGGCCATAACTTGAAAAGTTTTCAATATATCGGCTTGATTTCTTTTGCGTTGGATAGCTAACCGTATTGGCCTTAACTACAAATTTTTTTTAATGGATAGTGGAAGAAAATTTTTTTTATCATTTTTTAAAAAAAAGCAAAGGGGGTAGTCCATTGTTTTTTTTGGCGAAAAATATTTTTTTTCCACTATCTTCAAAAAACTAAATTTGAATTAAAGCCAATGCGGTTCTCTATTCAACGCAGTAGAAATCAAGTCGATATCTAGAAAAGTAAGCAAGTTAAGACCAAAAAGGTAAGTAGTTCTACTACTGCCTATTTCCGGCCACTTTTTAGTAGAACTATTTACGTTTTTGGCCAAACCTTAAAAAGTTTTCAATATATCGACTTGATTTCTTTTGCGTTGGATAGCTAACCGTATTGGCCTTAACTACAAATTTTTTTTTAATGGATAATGGAAGAAAATTTTTTTTATCATTTTTTAAAAAAAAGCAAAGGGGGTAGTCCATTGTTTTTTTTGGCGAAAAATATTTTTTTTCCACTATCTTCAAAAAACTAAATTTGAATTAAAGCCAATGCGGTTCTCTATTCAACGCAGTAGAAATCAAGTCGATATCTAGAAAAGTAAGCAAGTTAAGACCAAAAAGGTAAGTAGTTCTACTACTGCCTATTTCCGGCCACTTTTTAGTAGAACTATTTACGTTTTTGGCCAAACCTTAAAAAGTTTTCAATATATCGACTTGATTTCTTTTGCGTTGGATAGCTAACCGTATTGGCCTTAACTACAAATTTTTTTTTAATGGATAATGGAAGAAAATTTTTTTTATCATTTTTTAAAAAAAAGCAAAGGGGGTAGTCCATTGTTTTTTTTGGCGAAAAATATTTTTTTTCCACTATCTTCAAAAAACTAAATTTGAATTAAAGCCAATGCGGTTCTCTATTCAACGCAGTAGAAATCAAGTCGATATCTAGAAAAGTAAGCAAGTTATGACCAAAAAGGTAAGTAGTTCTACTACTGCCTATTTCCGGCCACTTTTTAGTAGAACTATTTACGTTTTTGGCCATAACTTGAAAAGTTTTCAATATATCGGCTTGATTTCTTTTGCGTTGGATAGCTAACCGTATTGGCCTTAACTACAAATGTTTTTTAATGGATAGTGGAAGAAAATTTTTTTTATCATTTTTTAAAAAAAAGCAAAGGGGGTAGTCCATTGTTTTTTTTGGCGAAAAATATTTTTTTTCCACTATCTTCAAAAAACTAAATTTGAATTAAAGCCAATGCGGTTCTCTATTCAACGCAGTAGAAATCAAGTCGATATCTAGAAAAGTAAGCAAGTTATGACCAAAAAGGTAAGTAGTTCTACTACTGCCTATTTCCGGCCACTTTTTAGTAGAACTATTTACGTTTTTGGCCATAACTTGAAAAGTTTTCAATATATCGGCTTGATTTCTTTTGCGTTGGATAGCTAACCGTATTGGCCTTAACTACAAATTTTTTTTAATGGATAGTGGAAGAAAATTTTTTTTATCATTTTTTAAAAAAAAGCAAAGGGGGTAGTCCATTGTTTTTTTTGGCGAAAAATATTTTTTTTCCACTATCTTCAAAAAACTAAATTTGAATTAAAGCCAATGCGGTTCTCTATTCAACGCAGTAGAAATCAAGTCGATATCTAGAAAAGTAAGCAAGTTATGACCAAAAAGGTAAGTAGTTCTACTACTGCCTATTTCCGGCCACTTTTTAGTAGAACTATTTACGTTTTTGGCCATAACTTGAAAAGTTTTCAATATATCGGCTTGATTTCTTTTGCGTTGGATAGCTAACCGTATTGGCCTTAACTACAAATTTTTTTTAATGGATAGTGGAAGAAAATTTTTTTTATCATTTTTTAAAAAAAAGCAAAGGGGGTAGTCCATTGTTTTTTTTGGCGAAAAATATTTTTTTTCCACTATCTTCAAAAAACTAAATTTGAATTAAAGCCAATGCGGTTCTCTATTCAACGCAGTAGAAATCAAGTCGATATCTAGAAAAGTAAGCAAGTTAAGACCAAAAAGGTAAGTAGTTCTACTACTGCCTATTTCCGGCCACTTTTTAGTAGAACTATTTACGTTTTTGGCCAAACCTTAAAAAGTTTTCAATATATCGACTTGATTTCTTTTGCGTTGGATAGCTAACCGTATTGGCCTTAACTACAAATTTTTTTTTAATGGATAATGGAAGAAAATTTTTTTTATCATTTTTTAAAAAAAAGCAAAGGGGGTAGTCCATTGTTTTTTTTGGCGAAAAATATTTTTTTTCCACTATCTTCAAAAAACTAAATTTGAATTAAAGCCAATGCGGTTCTCTATTCAACGCAGTAGAAATCAAGTCGATATCTAGAAAAGTAAGCAAGTTATGACCAAAAAGGTAAGTAGTTCTACTACTGCCTATTTCCGGCCACTTTTTAGTAGAACTATTTACGTTTTTGGCCATAACTTGAAAAGTTTTCAATATATCGGCTTGATTTCTTTTGCGTTGGATAGCTAACCGTATTGGCCTTAACTACAAATTTTTTTTAATGGATAGTGGAAGAAAATTTTTTTTATCATTTTTTAAAAAAAAGCAAAGGGGGTAGTCCATTGTTTTTTTTGGCGAAAAATATTTTTTTTCCACTATCTTCAAAAAACTAAATTTGAATTAAAGCCAATGCGGTTCTCTATTCAACGCAGTAGAAATCAAGTCGATATCTAGAAAAGTAAGCAAGTTATGACCAAAAAGGTAAGTAGTTCTACTACTGCCTATTTCCGGCCACTTTTTAGTAGAACTATTTACGTTTTTGGCCATAACTTGAAAAGTTTTCAATATATCGGCTTGATTTCTTTTGCGTTGGATAGCTAACCGTATTGGCCTTAACTACAAATTTTTTTTAATGGATAGTGGAAGAAAATTTTTTTTATCATTTTTTAAAAAAAAGCAAAGGGGGTAGTCCATTGTTTTTTTTGGCGAAAAATATTTTTTTTCCACTATCTTCAAAAAACTAAATTTGAATTAAAGCCAATGCGGTTCTCTATTCAACGCAGTAGAAATCAAGTCGATATCTAGAAAAGTAAGCAAGTTAAGACCAAAAAGGTAAGTAGTTCTACTACTGCCTATTTCCGGCCACTTTTTAGTAGAACTATTTACGTTTTTGGCCAAACCTTAAAAAGTTTTCAATATATCGACTTGATTTCTTTTGCGTTGGATAGCTAACCGTATTGGCCTTAACTACAAATTTTTTTTTAATGGATAATGGAAGAAAATTTTTTTTATCATTTTTTAAAAAAAAGCAAAGGGGGTAGTCCATTGTTTTTTTTGGCGAAAAATATTTTTTTTCCACTATCTTCAAAAAACTAAATTTGAATTAAAGCCAATGCGGTTCTCTATTCAACGCAGTAGAAATCAAGTCGATATCTAGAAAAGTAAGCAAGTTATGACCAAAAAGGTAAGTAGTTCTACTACTGCCTATTTCCGGCCACTTTTTAGTAGAACTATTTACGTTTTTGGCCATAACTTGAAAAGTTTTCAATATATCGGCTTGATTTCTTTTGCGTTGGATAGCTAACCGTATTGGCCTTAACTACAAATGTTTTTTAATGGATAGTGGAAGAAAATTTTTTTTATCATTTTTTAAAAAAAAGCAAAGGGGGTAGTCCATTGTTTTTTTTGGCGAAAAATATTTTTTTTCCACTATCTTCAAAAAACTAAATTTGAATTAAAGCCAATGCGGTTCTCTATTCAACGCAGTAGAAATCAAGTCGATATCTAGAAAAGTAAGCAAGTTATGACCAAAAAGGTAAGTAGTTCTACTACTGCCTATTTCCGGCCACTTTTTAGTAGAACTATTTACGTTTTTGGCCATAACTTGAAAAGTTTTCAATATATCGGCTTGATTTCTTTTGCGTTGGATAGCTAACCGTATTGGCCTTAACTACAAATTTTTTTTAATGGATAGTGGAAGAAAATTTTTTTTATCATTTTTTAAAAAAAAGCAAAGGGGGTAGTCCATTGTTTTTTTTGGCGAAAAATATTTTTTTTCCACTATCTTCAAAAAACTAAATTTGAATTAAAGCCAATGCGGTTCTCTATTCAACGCAGTAGAAATCAAGTCGATATCTAGAAAAGTAAGCAAGTTAAGACCAAAAAGGTAAGTAGTTCTACTACTGCCTATTTCCGGCCACTTTTTAGTAGAACTATTTACGTTTTTGGCCAAACCTTAAAAAGTTTTCAATATATCGACTTGATTTCTTTTGCGTTGGATAGCTAACCGTATTGGCCTTAACTACAAATTTTTTTTTAATGGATAATGGAAGAAAATTTTTTTTATCATTTTTTAAAAAAAAGCAAAGGGGGTAGTCCATTGTTTTTTTTGGCGAAAAATATTTTTTTTCCACTATCTTCAAAAAACTAAATTTGAATTAAAGCCAATGCGGTTCTCTATTCAACGCAGTAGAAATCAAGTCGATATCTAGAAAAGTAAGCAAGTTAAGACCAAAAAGGTAAGTAGTTCTACTACTGCCTATTTCCGGCCACTTTTTAGTAGAACTATTTACGTTTTTGGCCAAACCTTAAAAAGTTTTCAATATATCGACTTGATTTCTTTTGCGTTGGATAGCTAACCGTATTGGCCTTAACTACAAATTTTTTTTTAATGGATAATGGAAGAAAATTTTTTTTATCATTTTTTAAAAAAAAGCAAAGGGGGTAGTCCATTGTTTTTTTTGGCGAAAAATATTTTTTTTCCACTATCTTCAAAAAACTAAATTTGAATTAAAGCCAATGCGGTTCTCTATTCAACGCAGTAGAAATCAAGTCGATATCTAGAAAAGTAAGCAAGTTAAGACCAAAAAGGTAAGTAGTTCTACTACTGCCTATTTCCGGCCACTTTTTAGTAGAACTATTTACGTTTTTGGCCAAACCTTAAAAAGTTTTCAATATATCGACTTGATTTCTTTTGCGTTGGATAGCTAACCGTATTGGCCTTAACTACAAATTTGTTTTTAATGGATAATGGAAGAAAATTTTTTTTATCATTTTTTAAAAAAAAGCAAAGGGGGTAGTCCATTGTTTTTTTTGGCGAAAAATATTTTTTTTCCACTATCTTAAAAAAACTAAATTTTAATTAAAGCCAATGCGGTTGTCTATTCAACGCAGTAGAAATCAAGTCGATATCTAGAAAAGTAAGCAAGTTATGACCAAAAAGGTAAGTAGTTCTACTACTGCCTATTTCCGGCCACTTTTTAGTAGAACTATTTACGTTTTTGGCCAAACCTTAAAAAGTTTTCAATATATCGACTTGATTTCTTTTGCGTTGGATAGCTAACCGTATTGGCCTTAACTACAAATTTTTTTTTAATGGATAGTGGAAGAAATTTTTTTTTATCATTTTTTAAAAAAAAGCAAAGGGGGTAGTCCATTGTATTTTTTTGGCGAAAAATATTTTTTTTCCACTATCTTCAAAAAACTAAAATTGAATTAAAGCCAATGCGGTTCTCTATTCAATGCAGTAGAAATCAAGTCGATATCTAGAAAAGTAAGCAAGTTATGACCAAAAAGGTAAGTAGTTCTACAACTGCCTATTTCCGGCCACTTTTTAGTAGAACTATTTACGTTTTTGGATATAACTTGAAAAGTTTTCAATATATTGAATTGATTTCTTTTGCGTTGCATAGCTAACCGTATTGGCCTTAACTACAAATTTTTTTTTTAATGGATAGTGGAAGAAATTTTTTTTTATCATTTTTTAAAAAAAAGCAAAGGGGGTAGTCCATTGTTTTTTTTGGCGAAAAATATTTTTTTTCCACTATCTTCAAAAAACTAAAATTGAATTAAAGCCAATGCGGTTCTCTATTCAATGCAGTAGAAATCAAGTCGATATCTAGAAAAGTAAGCAAGTTATGACCAAAAAGGTAAGTAGTTCTACAACTGCCTATTTCCGGCCACTTTTTAGTAGAACTATTTACGTTTTTGGCCATAACTTGAAAAGTTTTCAATATATCGGCTTGATTTCTTTTGCGTTGGATAGCTAACCGTATTGGCCTTAACTACAAATTTTTTTTTAATGGATAGTGGAAGAAAATTTTTTTATCATTTTTTAAAAAAAAGCAAAGGGGGTAGTCCATTGTTTTTTTTGGCGAAAAATATTTTTTTTCCACTATCTTCAAAAAACTAAATTTGAATTAAAGCCAATGCGGTTCTCTATTCAACGCAGTAGAAATCAAGTCGATATCTAGAAAAGTAAGCAAGTTAAGACCAAAAAGGTAAGTAGTTCTACTACTGCCTATTTCCGGCCACTTTTTAGTAGAACTATTTACGTTTTTGGCCAAACCTTAAAAAGTTTTCAATATATCGACTTGATTTCTTTTGCGTTGGATAGCTAACCGTATTGGCCTTAACTACAAATTTTTTTTAATGGATAATGGAAGAAAATTTTTTTTATCATTTTTTAAAAAAAAGCAAACTGGGTAGTCCATTGTTTTTTTTGGCGAAAAATATTTTTTTTCCACTATCTTCAAAAAACTAAATTTGAATTAAAGCCAATGCGGTTCTCTATTCAACGCAGTAGAAATCAAGTCGATATCTAGAAAAGTAAGCAAGTTAAGACCAAAAAGGTAAGTAGTTCTACTACTGCCTATTTCCGGCCACTTTTTAGTAGAACTATTTACGTTTTTGGCCAAACCTTAAAAAGTTTTCAATATATCGACTTGATTTCTTTTGCGTTGGATAGCTAACCGTATTGGCCTTAACTGCAATTTTTTTTTTTAATGGATAGTGGAAGAAAATTTTTTTTATCATTTTTTAAAAAAAAGCAAATTGGGTAGTCCATTGTTTTTTTTGGCGAAAAATATTTTTTTTCCACTATCTTCAAAAAACTAAATTTGAATTAAAGCCAATGCGGTTCTCTATTCAACGCAGTAGAAATCAAGTCGATATCTAGAGAAGTAAGCAAGTTAAGACCAAAAAGGTAAGTAGTTCTACTACTGCCTATTTCCGGCCACTTTTTAGTAGAACTATTTACGTTTTTGGCCAAACCTTAAAAAGTTTTCAATATATCGACTTGATTTCTTTTGCGTTGGATAGCTAACCGTATTGGCCTTAACTACAAATTTTTTTTTAATGGATAATGGAAGAAAATTTTTTTTATCATTTTTTAAAAAAAAGCAAAAGGGGATAGTCCATTGTTTTTTTTGGCGAAAAATACTTTTTTTCCACTATCTTCAAAAAACTAAATTTGAATTAAAGCCAATGCGGTTCTCTATTCAACGCAGTAGAAATTAAGTCGATATCTAGAAAAGTAAGCAAGTTATGACCAAAAAGGTAAGTAGTTCTACTACTGCCTATTTCCGGCCACTTTTTAGTAGAACTATTTACGTTTTTGGCCAAACCTTAAAAAGTTTTCAATATATCGACTTGATTTCTTTTGCGTTGGATAGCTAACCGTATTGGCCTTAACTACAAATTTTTTTTTAATGGATAATGGAAGAAAATTTTTTTATCATTTTTTAAAAAAAAGCAAAGGGGGTAGTCCATTGTTTTTTTTGGCGAAAAATATTTTTTTTCCACTATCTTCAAAAAACTAAATTTGAATTAAAGCCAATGCGGTTCTCTATTCAACGCAGTAGAAATCAAGTCGATATCTAGAAAAGTAAGCAAGTTAAGACCAAAAAGGTAAGTAGTTCTACTACTGCCTATTTCCGGCCACTTTTTAGTAGAACTATTTACGTTTTTGGCCAAACCTTAAAAAGTTTTCAATATATCGACTTGATTTCTTTTGCGTTGGATAGCTAACCGTATTGGCCTTAACTACAAATTTTTTTTTAATGGATAATGGAAGAAAATTTTTTTTATCATTTTTTAAAAAAAAGCAAAGGGGGTAGTCCATTGTTTTTTTTGGCGAAAAATATTTTTTTTCCACTATCTTCAAAAAACTAAATTTGAATTAAAGCCAATGCGGTTCTCTATTCAACGCAGTAGAAATCAAGTCGATATCTAGAGAAGTAAGCAAGTTAAGACCAAAAAGGTAAGTAGTTCTACTACTGCCTATTTCCGGCCACTTTTTAGTAGAACTATTTACGTTTTTGGCCAAACCTTAAAAAGTTTTCAATATATCGACTTGATTTCTTTTGCGTTGGATAGCTAACCGTATTGGCCTTAACTACAAATTTTTTTTTTAATGGATAGTGGAAGAAAATTTTTTTTATCATATTTTAAAAAAAAGCAAAGGGGGTAGTCCATTGTTTTTTTTGGCGAAAAATATTTTTTTTCCACTATCTTCAAAAAACTAAATTTGAATTAAAGCCAATGCGGTTCTCTATTCAACGCAGTAGAAATCAAGTCGATATCTAGAAAAGTAAGCAAGTTAAGACCAAAAAGGTAAGTAGTTCTACTACTGCCTATTTCCGGCCACTTTTTAGTAGAACTATTTACGTTTTTGGCCAAACCTTAAAAAGTTTTCAATATATCGACTTGATTTCTTTTGCGTTGGATAGCTAACCGTATTGGCCTTAACTACAAATTTTTTTTTAATGGATAATGGAAGAAAATTTTTTTATCATTTTTTAAAAAAAAGCAAAGGGGGTAGTCCATTGTTTTTTTTGGCGAAAAATATTTTTTTTCCACTATCTTCAAAAAACTAAATTTGAATTAAAGCCAATGCGGTTCTCTATTCAACGCAGTAGAAATCAAGTCGATATCTAGAAAAGTAAGCAAGTTAAGACCAAAAAGGTAAGTAGTTCTACTACTGCCTATTTCCGGCCACTTTTTAGTAGAACTATTTACGTTTTTGGCCAAACCTTAAAAAGTTTTCAATATATCGACTTGATTTCTTTTGCGTTGGATAGCTAACCGTATTGGCCTTAACTACAAATTTTTTTTTAATGGATAATGGAAGAAAATTTTTTTTATCATTTTTTAAAAAAAAGCAAAAGGGGATAGTCCATTGTTTTTTTTGGCGAAAAATATTTTTTTTCCACTATCTTCAAAAAACTAAATTTGAATTAAAGCCAATGCGGTTCTCTATTCAACGCAGTAGAAATTAAGTCGATATCTAGAAAAGTAAGCAAGTTATGACCAAAAAGGTAAGTAGTTCTACTACTGCCTATTTCCGGCCACTTTTTAGTAGAACTATTTACGTTTTTGGCCAAACCTTAAAAAGTTTTCAATATATCGACTTGATTTCTTTTGCGTTGGATAGCTAACCGTATTGGCCTTAACTACAAATTTTTTTTTAATGGATAATGGAAGAAAATTTTTTTATCATTTTTTAAAAAAAAGCAAAGGGGGTAGTCCATTGTTTTTTTTGGCGAAAAATATTTTTTTTCCACTATCTTCAAAAAACTAAATTTGAATTAAAGCCAATGCGGTTCTCTATTCAACGCAGTAGAAATCAAGTCGATATCTAGAAAAGTAAGCAAGTTAAGACCAAAAAGGTAAGTAGTTCTACTACTGCCTATTTCCGGCCACTTTTTAGTAGAACTATTTACGTTTTTGGCCAAACCTTAAAAAGTTTTCAATATATCGACTTGATTTCTTTTGCGTTGGATAGCTAACCGTATTGGCCTTAACTACAAATTTTTTTTTAATGGATAATGGAAGAAAATTTTTTTTATCATTTTTTAAAAAAAAGCAAAAGGGGATAGTCCATTGTTTTTTTTGGCGAAAAATATTTTTTTTCCACTATCTTCAAAAAACTAAATTTGAATTAAAGCCAATGCGGTTCTCTATTCAACGCAGTAGAAATCAAGTCGATATCTAGAAAAGTAAGCAAGTTATGACCAAAAAGGTAAGTAGTTCTACTACTGCCTATTTCCGGCCACTTTTTAGTAGAACTATTTACGTTTTTGGCCATAACTTGAAAAGTTTTCAATATATCGACTTGATTTCTTTTGCGTTGGATAGCTAACCGTATTGGCCTTAACTACAAATTTTTTTTAATGGATAGTGGAAGAAAATTTTTTTTATCATTTTTAAAAAAAAAGCAAAGGGGGTAGTCCATTGTTTTTTTTTGGCGAAAAATATTTTTTTTCCACTATCTTCAAAAAACTTTTTTTTTTTTTTTTTTTTTTTTTTTTTTTTTTTTTAAAGTAAAGTATTTATTTATTATTATTTAACATACATTCATTCGATCTTCCATACTTATTTATCTTAAACCCCGCGAAGCTATTGCTTATCTGCAGGTTATGTAATAAATATTATAAAGATACATTGATTATACGTTTTAACATTATTCCAACTGACATAATTTTATTGATTACATTGCGAACTCAAATAGTAATTTTTCAATTCTTTGTTTCTTCTGTATTTATTGGTGATTCGTAATATAATCCCTGGTAATTTGTTCATAATTTTCGGCAATACTACTTCTAATCTAGCTTTCCCATAATTATTTTTGAACTTTCCCGTTTCATAGCGTCCATCTGTCCGAAGTCTAGTGTTATATGTATGACGTATTTGCACCAAAAACCTGGTATCATATTGAAAATTGTTTATTAATGTTAGTTTATATATACTTTCTATGTTCAATATTCCCATTCGTTGTGTTATATGTGTGCTGAATGTTGTTGATTTGTGTCTTCTTATTTGAATGTTGTTGTTATTGTTATTGTTGGGGTCGTTTCGGTTATTGTTGTTGGCTATTGATGCATTTATATAGTTGTACAAGTAGTTGCCGTTATCAGAATCTTTATGTAGTGCTTTCCATAGTATTTTTAAAATTCGATTTTGCGTGTTTTGAAGGATGATACAGAAAGAGGAGCTTCCCCAAGCGGCCACTCCATGCCTTAAATATGCCTCACAAAGTGAGAAATATGCCTGTCTTAAGACACTGTAATTAGCAGAATTACTTAATTGATACATCATTATTGCTGCTTTTCGGAGTTTGGATTGCAGATTTTCTATGTGATGTCGCCAAGTAAAATTGTGATCTATGTATACGCCAAGATATGTATACGTGCTCACTAACTCTATGGCTGTGTTGCAATTGTCAATAATTTCCTCAGTTTCGTTATGAATACATTCAGTATGATGGAATTTTAAATTTATGGATATATATCTATGTTGTCTTGATTTTATGTGCATTATTTTTGTTTTAGTTGCGTTAATTATTAATCCATTATCATGACACCATTTGGTAGCCACGTTCAGTTCCTGCTGCATTACTTTTGTTGCTTCTATGATGTTTTTATTGCTTACTACAATGGCTGTATCGTCTGCATATGCGAACGTTTCACTATTTTTTAGATTATCTAGCAGATCATTTGCATATAATAGATATAGAATTGGTCCTAATTTCGAACCCTGAGGAACGCCACTTGTCACTTCCACTTTGCCACTCAATTCCTTATTTATTTTGACTTTGAAATTTCTGTTTTGTAGATAGCTTTTGAATAATTTCAGGCAATTTCCTCGCACACCGTGTGATAAGGTGTCAAAAGCTTTACTAAAATCTATGAAGAGTGCTAAACACTGAAGGTTTTCTGTAAGGCAAGAGTTCACATAATTTGCGAAATTTCCTAAAAGTTTGTTAATGCTTTTACTTTTTTGAAATCCATATTGGTTTTTGTTTATTATTTTGAATTTAACTATAAAATCATTCAATCTTCTGACCACTATTTCTTCCATAATTTTTTCAATCACTGACAATATTGCTATAGGTCTGTAATTATTGCAGTCATTTTTTACTCCAGATTTGTATATGGGACGCACAATCGAAGTTTTAAACTGCTCAGGAATTTCACCATTTTTAAGAATTTCATTTACAATTCTGGTTATAGTTGGAGTTAAAGTAATTGCATTGATTTTAATATCCCTTGGTCTTATGCCATCTATTCCTGCACTTTTTTTTATATTCAAGGTTTTTATAATGTTATAAATTTCTAATTCATTTGTATATTCCATAAACAATGAGTTCATTAGATTTATTTTTGTATTATTTAATATTGTTTTATTACATGTATGTAATAGTTTTCTCACATTTTCTTTCAAATTAATAGAAAAGTCATTTAAAATATCTAACAAATTCTTATTTTTAAAATTCTTTATTATGATTTCATCTAAGTTACTAATTTTTTTGCCATTTATTTCATTTATCAATTGCCATGTTTTTCTCATATTATTTCTATTTTCAATAAATTTCTTTTTATAATAATTATTTTTTGTATAGATAATTTTTTTGTTTAGCATATTACGAAACATTTTATATTCTTTTTCATATCTGTTATTATTTTTGTTCTTTAACCATTTTCTATAAAGTTTATCCCGTTTTATACATTCATTTATTAGCTCATTATTTATCCACGGATTGTCTAGTCTTGATTTTTTCAGTTTTTTAACTCGCGTAGATTTGTCATATATATCATAGAATTTTCTATTAAAAATGTTATATATTTCATGTATGTTATGTGCCTCGTTGATATTCCATTCTGTTTCTCTCACTAACCTATCAACTATTTCATTATCGATATAATCATCCGTTGGGACTCTCTGGTTGTTTTGTGAAACGGTTGGCGATCTCTGTTGTTCTTTATTTTTATATTCGATTTCCATATCTATACAACAAAAAATACTGTAGTGATCACTTATTGCTGTTGTTATTATTGCTGCGTAACCTGTATATTTATTTTTGTTGTACTTTACAAAACAATGATCGATACACGTATGTGTGTCTGCATGTACATCTTCGCGTGTGCTATCATTTATAACACTCTCTAAGCCATTTGACATCATCATATCCATATATTTTTTTGTTGTGAAGTTGTTCTTTAGTGTATCAATATTTATGTCACCAATTATTACAGTGTTTTGTTTATATTTTATTTTGCTTATTATTTCATCCAACTCATTTATGAAGAGATTCACATTTGTTGAAGGTGGACGATAGATACAGAGTAGAGAAAAGGGTTTGTTGTTTATTTCAATTTCAATTTGAATTAATTCAAAAGAGCTAGCGGGCGAATTATTGTTTGTAAATGGTAAGTTCTCTTTAATGTATAGAGCAATGCCACCACCATTACCTTTTCTATTTATAAAAAGAGAATTAAAACCATTAATTTCGTAAAAATCTATCTCATTATCGTTTATATTCGTTTCGACTAGGACCATGATATTAATTTTGTTTATAATGTTTTGTATAGTGACAAGAAAGGTATTAAAGTTTTTGCGTAATGAGAGTATATTCATATGTAGTATTGTAAAGGGATAACTTAGAAATTTATTATCTATTTTGTTTACATTAATTATTTTATCCTGTATGAAGTTCATTTATGTATATTTTTGTATATAGTTTATTAATATTTTGAAGAGTTTTTTGTTTTTTGTTATTTATTAGAGGAACTAGGTTACATTTTAGGCAATATTTTCAATATCAGCTGTGTTTCTTATTAAGATTGCACGTGCATTATCTGTCTTTCTTGCAAAAATGGAACCATTTCGTACCCACACGTACTGCCAGCTTGTTTCCTTAGCTTTTGTTTTGGCCATCCACAGTAACTTCCTATTATGAGCTGTTAAGCAATCATTTATATAAATAAATTTGTTGTTGATGTTATTAGTATTTATTATATTTGCTTCGACTCTGTGCCGTTTAATGTTTTTCATAAATTCTCTTTTTTTTGTGTAAGTTGTGAATTCAACAATCATTTTATCCTTAATATTTTTTAATCTATATGCATCACTTATATCAAAGTCATTTATTTGGACATTTATGGCTGAAGCTATCTTTATCACAACATCATTAGCATGCATTTCTTCATTATTTACATTTTTTATTTCTATTTTTTTGATATTTAATTGTTGCTGCATTTGATTTAGTTTAGTGTCAAACATTTTAATTTCTTCTTTGTTTTGTTTATTCTCTGCTCTTATCTCATTTATTTGAGTAAAAAGATCAGAGAGAGTTGTTGTTATTTTCGATAAAGCTGATTTAATCTCTTCTTTAAAAGAGGTATCGGATTGTGCGATATTACATGTTAATTGGTCTACCTTTTCTTTAAGCTCTTTTACATCGTTTTTTACTTCGCTAATATCGGTTTTTAGTTCGTTGACCTCAGTTTTTGTGATGGATTGTGTATTATGACGAATGTCATTTAAAGAGAAAACTTCTTCATTCTCCCTAGGTCGTTTTTGTTGTTGGGTGTCGTCATGACAAACAACTTCATATGCATTATTGTTTGATGATTTATTTCGTGGTTTGCATATATGACACTTCCAATTGCTTTTTCGATCTCCTTTCATACTGTTATATGTTATTTCAGAGAGAGTGCAGCAGGGATTAAAATGATAATTGTTATTGCAATTGTGACATCTCACATAATTGGGAGATAAAGCTTTAGACCATTGATTGCATAATAGAGAAATATTTTGTGTTGATTCCATTTCACACTTTTTGTTTTTATTTTATTAGTATATAATTTTTTTTTTTTTTTTTTTTTTTTTTTTTTTTTTTTTTAGCGTTATTTAACTCGATTTTATGAACTTTATACAGAGAGCAAAACCAAAACACGTCCGTTCGCAATGAAGTATGAAAATTGAACAGCGTTATAATTTTATTTAAATTTGAAAAATTACAATCAGCTTTTCAAAAGAGATTTCAGTTTAATTTTAGACTCTTGCATTGAGAAAATATTTCCGAGTTGCAAATTTAAATTTCTTTTGCCGTAAATTTATTGAAACTCATTACAGCTAAATGTAGTTACAGTTAAAACAGTTAAAACTAAATTTGAATTAAAGCCAATGCGGTTCTCTATTCAACGCAGTAGAAATCAAGTCGATATCTAGAAAAGTAAGCAAGTTATGACCAAAAAGGTAAGTAGTTCTACTACTGCCTATTTCCGGCCACTTTTTAGTAGAACTATTTACGTTTTTGGCCATAACTTGAAAAGTTTTCAATATATCGGCTTGATTTCTTTTGCGTTGGATAGCTAACCGTATTGGCCTTAACTACAAATTTTTTTTAATGGATAGTGGAAGAAAATTTTTTTTATCATTTTTTAAAAAAAAGCAAAGGGGGTAGTCCATTGTTTTTTTTGGCGAAAAATATTTTTTTTCCACTATCTTCAAAAACCTAAATTTGAATTAAAGCCAATGCGGTTCTCTATTCAACGCAGTAGAAATCAAGTCGATATCTAGAAAAGTAAGCAAGTTATGACCAAAAAGGTAAGTAGTTACACTACTGCCTATTTCCGGCCACTTTTTAGTAGAACTATTTACGTTTTTGGCCATAACTTGAAAATTTTTCAATATATCGACTTGATTTCTTTTGCGTTGGATAGCTAACCGTATTGGCCTTAACTACAAATTTTTTTTTAATGGATAATGAAAGAAAATTTTTTTTATCATTTTTTAAAAAAAGGCAAAGGGGGTAGTCCATCGTTTTTTTTGGCGAAAAATATTTTTTTTCCACTATCTTCAAAAAACTAAATTTGAATTAAAGCCAATGCGGTTCTCTATTCAACGCAGTAGAAATCAAGTCGATATCTAGAAAAGTAAGCAAGTTATGACTAAAAAGGTAAGTAGTTCTACTACTGCCTATTTCCGGCCACTTTTTAGTAGAACTATTTACGTTTTTGGCCATAACTTGAAAAGTTTTCAATATATCGACTTGATTTCTTTTGCGTTGGATAGCTAACCGTATTGGCCTTAACTACAAATTTTTTTTTAATGGATAGTGGAAGAAAATTTTTTTTATCATTTTTTAAAAAAAAGCAAAGGGGGTAGTCCATTGTTTTTTTTGGCGAAAAATATTTTTTTTCCACTATCTTCAAAAAACCAAATTTGAATTAAAGCCAATGCGGTTCTCTACTCAACGCAGTAGAAATCAAGTCGATATCTAGAAAAGTAAGCAAGTTATGACCAAAAAGGTAAGTAGTTCTACTACTGCCTATTTCCGGCCACTTTTTAGTAGAACTATTTACGTTTTTGGCCATAACTTGAAAAGTTTTCAATATATCGACTTGATTTCTTTTGCGTTGGATAGCTAACCGTATTGGCCTTAACTACAAATTTTTTTTAATGGATAGTGGAAGAAAATTTTTTTTATCATTTTTTAAAAAAAAGCAAAGGGGGTAGTCCATTGTTTTTTTTGGCGAAAAATATTTTTTTTCCACTATCTTCAAAAAACTAAATTTGAATTAAAGCCAATGCGGTTCTCTATTCAACGCAGTAGAAATCAAGTCGATATCTAGAAAAGTAAGCAAGTTAAGACCAAAAAGGTAAGTAGTTCTACTACTGCCTATTTCCGGCCACTTTTTAGTAGAACTATTTACGTTTTTGGCCAAACCTTAAAAAGTTTTCAATATATCGACTTGATTTCTTTTGCGTTGGATAGCTAACCGTATTGGCCTTAACTACAAATTTTTTTTTAATGGATAATGGAAGAAAATTTTTTTTATCATTTTTTAAAAAAAAGCAAAGGGGGTAGTCCATTGTTTTTTTTGGCGAAAAATATTTTTTTTCCACTATCTTCAAAAAACTAAATTTGAATTAAAGCCAATGCGGTTCTCTATTCAACGCAGTAGAAATCAAGTCGATATCTAGAAAAGTAAGCAAGTTATGACCAAAAAGGTAAGTAGTTCTACTACTGCCTATTTCCGGCCACTTTTTAGTAGAACTATTTACGTTTTTGGCCAAACCTTAAAAAGTTTTCAATATATCGACTTGATTTCTTTTGCGTTGGATAGCTAATCGTATTGGCCTTAACTACAAATTTTTTTTTAATGGATAGTGGAAGAAAATTTTTTTTATCATTTTTTAAAAAAAAGCAAAGGGGGTAGTCCATTGTTTTTTTTGGCGAAAAATATTTTTTTTCCACTATCTTCAAAAAACTAAATTTGAATTAAAGCCAATGCGGTTCTCTATTCAACGCAGTAGAAATCAAGTCAATATCTAGAAAAGTAAGCAAGTTATGACCAAAAAGGTAAGTAGTTCTACTACTGCCTATTTCCGGCCACTTTTTAGTAGAACTATTTACGTTTTTGGCCATAACTTGAAAAGTTTTCAGTATATCGACTTGATTTCTTTTGCGTTGGATAGCTAACCGTATTGGCCTTAACTACAAATTTTTTTTTAATGGATAGTGGAAGAAAATTTTTTTTATCATTTTTTAAAAAAAAGCAAAGGGGGTAGTCCATTGTTTTTTTTGGCGAAAAATATTTTTTTCCACTATCTTCAAAAAACCAAATTTGATTTTAAAGCCAATGCGGTTCTCTATTCAACGCAGTAGAAATCAAGTCAATATCTAGAGAAGTAAGCAAGTTATGACGAAAAAGGTAAGTAGTTCTACTACTGCCTATTTCCGGCCACTTTTTAGTAGAACTATTTACGTTTTTGGCCATAACTTGAAAAGTTTTCAATATATCGGCTTGATTTCTTTTGCGTTGGATAGCTAACCGTATTGGCCTTAACTACAAATTTTTTTTAATGGATAGTGGAAGAAAATTTTTTTTATCATTTTTTAAAAAAAAGCAAAGGGGGTAGTCCATTGTTTTTTTTGGCGAAAAATATTTTTTTTCCACTATCTTCAAAAACCTAAATTTGAATTAAAGCCAATGCGGTTCTCTATTCAACGCAGTAGAAATCAAGTCGATATCTAGAAAAGTAAGCAAGTTATGACCAAAAAGGTAAGTAGTTACACTACTGCCTATTTCCGGCCACTTTTTAGTAGAACTATTTACGTTTTTAGCCATAACTTGAAAATTTTTCAATATATCGACTTGATTTCTTTTGCGTTGGATAGCTAACCGTATTGGCCTTAACTACAAATTTTTTTTTAATGGATAATGAAAGAAAATTTTTTTTATCATTTTTTAAAAAAAGGCAAAGGGGGTAGTCCATCGTTTTTTTTGGCGAAAAATATTTTTTTTCCACTATCTTCAAAAAACTAAATTTGAATTAAAGCCAATGCGGTTCTCTATTCAACGCAGTAGAAATCAAGTCGATATCTAGAAAAGTAAGCAAGTTATGACTAAAAAGGTAAGTAGTTCTACTACTGCCTATTTCCGGCCACTTTTTAGTAGAACTATTTACGTTTTTGGCCATAACTTGAAAAGTTTTCAATATATCGACTTGATTTCTTTTGCGTTGGATAGCTAACCGTATTGGCCTTAACTACAAATTTTTTTTTAATGGATAGTGGAAGAAAATTTTTTTTATCATTTTTTAAAAAAAAGCAAAGGGGGTAGTCCATTGTTTTTTTTGGCGAAAAATATTTTTTTTCCACTATCTTCAAAAAACCAAATTTGAATTAAAGCCAATGCGGTTCTCTACTCAACGCAGTAGAAATCAAGTCGATATCTAGAAAAGTAAGCAAGTTATGACCAAAAAGGTAAGTAGTTCTACTACTGCCTATTTCCGGCCACTTTTTAGTAGAACTATTTACGTTTTTGGCCATAACTTGAAAAGTTTTCAATATATCGACTTGATTTCTTTTGCGTTGGATAGCTAACCGTATTGGCCTTAACTACAAATTTTTTTTAATGGATAGTGGAAGAAAATTTTTTTTATCATTTTTTAAAAAAAAGCAAAGGGGGTAGTCCATTGTTTTTTTTGGCGAAAAATATTTTTTTTCCACTATCTTCAAAAAACTAAATTTGAATTAAAGCCAATGCGGTTCTCTATTCAACGCAGTAGAAATCAAGTCGATATCTAGAAAAGTAAGCAAGTTAAGACCAAAAAGGTAAGTAGTTCTACTACTGCCTATTTCCGGCCACTTTTTAGTAGAACTATTTACGTTTTTGGCCAAACCTTAAAAAGTTTTCAATATATCGACTTGATTTCTTTTGCGTTGGATAGCTAACCGTATTGGCCTTAACTACAAATTTTTTTTTAATGGATAATGGAAGAAAATTTTTTTTATCATTTTTTAAAAAAAAGCAAAGGGGGTAGTCCATTGTTTTTTTTGGCGAAAAATATTTTTTTTCCACTATCTTCAAAAAACTAAATTTGAATTAAAGCCAATGCGGTTCTCTATTCAACGCAGTAGAAATCAAGTCGATATCTAGAAAAGTAAGCAAGTTATGACCAAAAAGGTAAGTAGTTCTACTACTGCCTATTTCCGGCCACTTTTTAGTAGAACTATTTACGTTTTTGGCCAAACCTTAAAAAGTTTTCAATATATCGACTTGATTTCTTTTGCGTTGGATAGCTAATCGTATTGGCCTTAACTACAAATTTTTTTTTAATGGATAGTGGAAGAAAATTTTTTTTATCATTTTTTAAAAAAAAGCAAAGGGGGTAGTCCATTGTTTTTTTTGGCGAAAAATATTTTTTTTCCACTATCTTCAAAAAACTAAATTTGAATTAAAGCCAATGCGGTTCTCTATTCAACGCAGTAGAAATCAAGTCAATATCTAGAAAAGTAAGCAAGTTATGACCAAAAAGGTAAGTAGTTCTACTACTGCCTATTTCCGGCCACTTTTTAGTAGAACTATTTACGTTTTTGGCCATAACTTGAAAAGTTTTCAGTATATCGACTTGATTTCTTTTGCGTTGGATAGCTAACCGTATTGGCCTTAACTACAAATTTTTTTTTAATGGATAGTGGAAGAAAATTTTTTTTATCATTTTTTAAAAAAAAGCAAAGGGGGTAGTCCATTGTTTTTTTTGGCGAAAAATATTTTTTTCCACTATCTTCAAAAAACCAAATTTGATTTTAAAGCCAATGCGGTTCTCTATTCAACGCAGTAGAAATCAAGTCAATATCTAGAGAAGTAAGCAAGTTATGACGAAAAAGGTAAGTAGTTCTACTACTGCCTATTTCCGGCCACTTTTTAGTAGAACTATTTACGTTTTTGGCCATAACTTGAAAAGTTTTCAATATATCGACTTGATTTCTTTTGCGTTGGATAGCTAACCGTATTGGCCTTAACTACAAATTTTTTTTAATGGATAGTGGAAGAAAATTTTTTTTATCATTTTTTAAAAAAAAGCAAAGGGGGTAGTCCATTGTTTTTTTTGGCGAAAAATATTTTTTTCCACTATCTTCAAAAAACCAAATTTGATTTTAAAGCCAATGCGGTTCTCTATTCAACGCAGTAGAAATCAAGTCAATATCTAGAAAAGTAAGCAAGTTATGACCAAAAAGGTAAGTAGTTCTACTACTGCCTATTTCCGACCACTTTTTAGTAGAACTATTTACGTTTTTGGCCATAACTTGAAAAGTTTTCAATATATCGACTTGATTTCTTTTGCGTTGGATAGCTAACCGTATTGGCCTTAACTACAAATTTTTTTTTTAATGGATAGTGGAAGAAAATTTTTTTTATCATTTTTAAAAAAAGGAAAGGGGGTAGTCCATTGTTTTTTTTGGCGAAAAATATTTATTTTCCACTATCTTCAAAAAACCAAATTTGAATTAAAGCCAATACGGTTCTCTATTCAACGCAGTAGAAATCAAGTCGATATCTAGAAAAGTAAGCAAGTTATGACCAAAAAGGTAAGTAGTTCTACTACTGCCTATTTCCGGCCACTTTTTAGTAGAACTATTTACGTTTTTGGCCATAACTTGAAAAGTTTTCAATATATCGACTTGATTTCTTTTGCGTTGGATAGCTAACCGTATTGGCCTTAACTACAAATTTTTTTTTAATGGATAGTGGAAGAAAATTTTTTTTATCATTTTTTAAAAAAAAGCAAAGGGGGTAGTCCATTGTTTTTTTTGGCGAAAAATATTTTTTTCCACTATCTTCAAAAAACCAAATTTGATTTTAAAGCCAATGCGGTTCTCTATTCAACGCAGTAGAAATCAAGTCAATATCTAGAAAAGTAAGCAAGTTATGACCAAAAAGGTAAGTAGTTCTACTACTGCCTATTTCCGACCACTTTTTAGTAGAACTATTTACGTTTTTGGCCATAACTTGAAAAGTTTTCAATATATCGACTTGATTTCTTTTGCGTTGGATAGCTAACCGTATTGGCCTTAACTACAAATTTTTTTTTTAATGGATAGTGGAAGAAAATTTTTTTTATCATTTTTAAAAAAAAAGGAAAGGGGGTAGTCCATTGTTTTTTTTGGCGAAAAATATTTATTTTCCACTATCTTCAAAAAACCAAATTTGAATTAAAGCCAATGCGGTTCTCTATTCAACGCAGTAGAAATCAAGTCGATATCTAGAAAAGTAAGCAAGTTATGACCAAAAAGGTAAGTAGTTCTACTACTGCCTATTTCCGGCCACTTTTTAGTAGAACTATTTACGTTTTTGGCCATAACTTGAAAAGTTTTCAATATATCGACTTGATTTCTTTTGCGTTGGATAGCTAACCGTATTGGCCTTAACTACAAATTTTTTTTTAATGGATAGTGGAAGAAATTTTTTTTTATCATTTTTTAAAAAAAAGCAAAAGGGGGTAGTCCATTGTTTTTTTTGGCGAAAAATATTTTTTTCCACTATCTTCAAAAAACTAAATTTGAATTAAAGCCAATGCGGTTCTCTATTCAACGCAGTACAAATCAAGTCGATATCTAGAAAAGTAAGCAAGTTATGACCAAAAAGGTAAGTAGTTCTACTACTGCCTATTTCCGGCCACTTTTTAGTAGAACTATTTACGTTTTTGGCCATAACTTGAAAAGTTTTCAATATATCGACTTGATTTCTTTTGCGTTGGATAGCTAACCGTATTGGCCTTAACTACAAATTTTTTTTTTAATGGATAGTGGAAGAAATTTTTTTTTATCATTTTTTAAAAAAAAGCAAAGGGGGTAGTCCATTGTTTTTTTTGGCGAAAAATATTTTTTTCCACTATCTTCAAAAAACTAAATTTGAATTAAAGCCAATGCGGTTCTCTATTCAACGCAGTACAAATCAAGTCGATATCTAGAAAAGTAAGCAAGTTATGACCAAAAAGGTAAGTAGTTCTACTACTGCCTATTTCCGGCCACTTTTTAGTAGAACTATTTACGTTTTTGGCCATAACTTGAAAAGTTTTCAATATATCGACTTGATTTCTATTGCGTTGGATAGCTAACCGTATTGGCCTTAACTACAAATTTTTTTTTAATGGATAGTGGAAGAAAATTTTTTTTATCATTTTTTAAAAAGAAGCAAAGGGGGTAGTCCATTGTTTTTTTTGGCGAAAAATATTTTTTTCCACTATCTTCAAAAAACCAAATTTGAATTAAAGCCAATGCGGTTCTCTATTCAACGCAGTAGAAATCAAGTCGATATCTAGAAAAGTAAGCAAGTTATGACCAAAAAGGTAAGTAGTTCTACTACTGCCTATTTCCGGCCACTTTTTAGTAGAACTATTTACGTTTTTGGCCATAACTTGAAAAGTTTTCAATATATCGACTTGATTTCTATTGCGTTGGATAGCTAACCGTATTGGCCTTAACTACAAATTTTTTTTTAATGGATAGTGGAAGAAAATTTTTTTTATCATTTTTTAAAAAGAAGCAAAGGGGGTAGTCCATTGTTTTTTTTGGCGAAAAATATTTTTTTCCACTATCTTCAAAAAACCAAATTTGAATTAAAGCCAATGCGGTTCTCTATTCAACGCAGTAGAAATCAAGTCGATATCTAGAAAAGTAAGCAAGTTATGACCAAAAAGGTAAGTAGTTCTACTACTGCCTATTTCCGGCCACTTTTTAGTAGAACTATTTACGTTTTTGGCCATAACTTGAAAAGTTTTCAATATATCGACTTGATTTCTATTGCGTTGGATAGCTAACCGTATTGGCCTTAACTACAAATTTTTTTTTAATGGATAGTGGAAGAAAATTTTTTTTATCATTTTTTAAAAAAAGCAAAGGGGGTAGTCCATTGTTTTTTTTGGCGAAAAATATTTTTTTCCACTATCTTCAAAAAACTAAATTTGAATTAAAGCCAATGCGGTTCTCTATTCAACGCAGTAGAAATCAAGTCGATATCTAGAAAAGTAAGCAAGTTATGACCAAAAAGGTAAGTAGTTCTACTACTGCCTATTTCCGGCCACTTTTTAGTAGAACTATTTACGTTTTTGGCCATAACTTGAAAAGTTTTCAATATATCGACTTGATTTCTTTTGCGTTGGATAGCTAACCGTATTGGCCTTAACTACAAATTTTTTTTTTAATGGATAGTGGAAGAAATTTTTTTTTATCATTTTTTAAAAAAAGCAAAGGGGGTAGTCCATTGTTTTTTTTGGCGAAAAATATTTTTTTCCACTATCTTCAAAAAACCAAATTTGAATTAAAGCCAATGCGGTTCTCTATTCCACGCAGTAGAAATCAAGTCAATATCTAGAAAAGTAAGCAAGTTATGACCAAAAAGGTAAGTAGTTCTACTACTGCCTATTTCCGGCCACTTTTTAGTAGAACTATTTACGTTTTTGGCCATAACTTGAAAAGTTTTCAATATATCGACTTGATTTCTTTTGCGTTGGATAGCTAACCGTATTGGCCTTAACTACAAATTTTTTTTAATGGATAGTGGAAGAAAATTTTTTTATCATTTTTTAAAAAAAAGCAAAGGGGGTAGTCCATTGTTTTTTTTGGCGAAAAATATTTTTTTTCCACTATCTTCAAAAAACTAAAATTGAATTAAAGCCAATGCGGTTCTCTATTCAACGCAGTAGAAATCAAGTCGATATCTAGAAAAGTAAGCAAGTTATGACCAAAAAGGTAAGTAGTTCTACTACTGCCTATTTCCGGCCACTTTTTAGTAGAACTATTTACGTTTTTGGCCATAACTTGAAAAGTTTTCAATATATCGACTTGATTTCTTTTGCGTTGGATAGCTAACCGTATTGGCCTTAACTACAATTTTTTTTTTTAATGGATAGTGGAAGAAAATTTTTTTTATCATTTTTTAAAAAAAAGCAAAGGGGGTAGTCCATTGTTTTTTTTGGCGAAAAATATTTATTTTCCACTATCTTCAAAAAACCAAATTTGAATTAAAGCCAATGCGGTTCTCTATTCAACGCAGTAGAAATCAAGTCGATATCTAGAAAAGTAAGCAAGTTATGACCAAAAAGGTAAGTAGTTCTACTACTGCCTATTTCCGACCACATTTTAGTAGAACTATTTACGTTTTTGGCCATAACTTGAAAAGTTTTCAATATATCGACTTGATTTCTTTTGCGTTGGATAGCTAACCGTATTGGCCTTAACTACAATTTTTTTTTTAATGGATAGTGGAAGAAAATTTTTTTTATCATTTTTTAAAAAAAAGCAAAGGGGGTAGTCCATTGTTTGTTTTGGCGAAAAATATTTTTTTTCCACTATCTTCAAAAAACTAAATTTGAATTAAAGCCAATGCGGTTGTCTATTCAACGCAGTAGAAATCAAGTCGATATCTAGAAAAGTAAGCAAGTTAAGACCAAAAAGGTAAGTAGTTCTACTACTGCCTATTTCCGGCCACTTTTTAGTAGAACTATTTACGTTTTTGGCCATAACTTGAAAAGTTTTCAATATATCGACTTGATTTCTTTTGCGTTGGATAGCTAACCGTATTGGCCTTAACTACAATTTTGTTTTTTAATGGATAGTGGAAGAAAATTTTTTTTATCATTTTTTAAAAAAAAGCAAAGGGGGTAGTCCATTGTTTTTTTTGGCGAAAAATATTTTTTTTCCACTATCTTCAAAAAACTAAATTTTAATTAAAGCCAATGCGGTTGTCTATTCAACGCAGTAGAAATCAAGTCGATATCTAGAAAAGTAAGCAAGTTATGACCAAAAAGGTAAGTAGTTCTACTACTGCCTATTTCTAGCAACTTTTTAGTAGAACTATTTACGTTTTTGGCCATAACTTGAAAAGTTTTCAATATATCGACTTGATTTCTTTTGCGTTGGATAGCTAACCGTATTGGCCTTAACTACAAATTTTTTTTTAATGGATAGTGGAAGAAAATTTTTTTTATCATTTTTTAAAAAAAAGCAAAAGGGGGTAGTCCATTGTTTTTTTTGGCGAAAAATATTTTTTTCCACTATCTTCAAAAAACTAAATTTAAATTAAAGCCAATGCGGTTCTCTATTCAACGCAGTAGAAATCAAGTCGATATCTAGAAAAGTAAGCAAGTTATGACCAAAAAGGTAAGTAGTTATACTACTGCCTATTTCTAGCAACTTTTTAGTAGAACTATTTACGATTTTGGCCATAACTTGAAAAGTTTACAATACATCGACTTGATTTCTTTTGCGTTGGATAGCTAACCGTATTGGCCTTAACTACAAATTTTTTTTAATGGATAGTGGAAGAAAATTTTTTTTATCATTTTTTAAAAAAAAGCAAAGGGGGTAGTCCATTGTTTTTTTTGGCGAAAAATATTTTTTTTCCACTATCTTCAAAAAACTAAAATTGAATTAAAGCCAATGCGGTTCTCTATTCAACGCAGTAGAAATCAAGTCGATATCTAGAAAAGTAAGCAAGTTATGACCAAAAAGGTAAGTAGTTCTACTACTGCCTATTTCCGTTCACTTTTTAGTAGAACTATTTACGTTTTTGGCCATAACTTGAAAAGTTTTCAATATATCGACTTGATTTCTTTTGCGTTGGATAGCTAACCGTATTGGCCTTAACTACAAATTTTTTTTTAATGGATAGTGGAAGAAAATTTTTTTTATCATTTTTTAAAAAAAAGCAAAGGGGGTAGTCCATTGTTTTTTTTGGCGAAAAATATTTTTTTTCCACTATCTTCAGAAAACTAAAATTGAATTAAAGCCAATGTGGTTCTCTATTCAACGCAGTAGAAATCAAGTCGATATCTAGAAAAGTAAGCAAGTTATGACCAAAAAGGTAAGTAGTTCTACTACTGCCTATTACCGGCCACTTTTTAGTAGAACTATTTACGTTTTTGGCCATAACTTGAAAAGTTTTCAATATATCGACTTGATTTCTTTTGCGTTGGATAGCTAACCGTATTGGCCTTAACTACAAATTTTTTTTTAATGGATAGTGGAAGAAAATTTTTTTTATCATTTTTTAAAAAAAAGCAAAAGGGGGTAGTCCATTGTTTTTTTTGGCGAAAAATATTTTTTTTCCACTATCTTCAAAAAACTAAATTTGAATTAAAGCCAATGCGGTTCTCTATTCAACGCAGTAGAAATCAAGTCGATATCTAGAAAAGTAAGCAAGTTATGACCAAAAAGGTAAGTAGTTCTACTACTGCCTATTACCGGCCACTTTTTAGTAGAACTATTTACGTTTTTGGCCATAACTTGAAAAGTTTTCAATATATCGACTTGATTTCTTTTGCGTTGGATAGCTAACCGTATTGGCCTTAACTACAAATTTTTTTTTAATGGATAGTGGAAGAAAATTTTTTTTATGATTTTTTAAAAAAAAGCAAAAGGGGGTAGTCCATTGTTTTTTTTGGCGAAAAATATTTTTTTTCCACTATCTTCAAAAAACTAAATTTGAATTAAAGCCAATGCGGTTCTCTATTCAACGCAGTAGAAATCAAGTCGATATCTAGAAAAGTAAGCAAGTTATGACCAAAAAGGTAAGTAGTTATACTACTGCCTATTACCGGCCACTTTTTAGTAGAACTATTTACGTTTTTGGCCATAACTTGAAAAGTTTTCAATATATCGACTTGATTTCTTTTGCGTTGGATAGCTAACCGTATTGGCCTTAACTACAAATTTTTTTTTAATGGATAGTGGAAGAAAATTTTTTTTATCATTTTTTAAAAAAAAGCAAAAGGGGGTAGTCCATTGTTTTTTTTGGCGAAAAATATTTTTTTTCCACTATCTTCAAAAAACTAAATTTGAATTAAAGCCAATGCGGTTCTCTATTCAACGCAGTAGAAATCAAGTCGATATCTAGAAAAGTAAGCAAGTTATGACCAAAAAGGTAAGTAGTTCTACTACTGCCTATTTCTGGCCACTTTTTAGTAGAACTATTTACGTTTTTGGCCATAACTTGAAAAGTTTTCAATATATCGACTTGATTTCTTTTGCGTTGAATAGCTAACCGTATTGGCCTTAACTACAAATTTTTTTTAATGGATAGTGGAAGAAAATTTTTTTTATCATTTTTAAAAAAAAAGCAAAGGGGGTAGTCCATTGTTTTTTTTGGCGAAAAATATTTTTTTCCACTATCTTCAAAAAACTAAATTTTAATTAAAGAAAATGCGGTTCTCTATTCAACGCAGTAGAATTCAAGTCAATATCTAGAAAAGTAAGCAAGTTATGACCAAAAAGGTAAGTAGTTCTACTACTGCCTATTTCCGGCCACTTTTTAGTAGAACTATTTACGATTTTGGCCATAACTTGAAAAGTTTACAATACATCGACTTGATTTCTTTTGCGTTGGATAGCTAACCGTATTGGCCTTCACTAGAAATTTTTTTTTAATGGATAGTGGAAGAAAATTTTTTTTATCATTTTTTAAAAAAAAGCAAAGGGGGTAGTCCATTGTTTTTTTTGGCGAAAAATATTTTTTTTCCACTATCTTCAAAAAACTAAATTTGAATTAAAGCCAATGCGGTTCTCTATTCAACGCAGTAGAAATCAAGTCGATATCTAGAAAAGTAAGCAAGTTATGACCAAAAAGGTAAGTAGTTCTACTACTGCCTATTTCTGGCCACTTTTTAGTAGAACTATTTACGTTTTTGGCCATAACTTGAAAAGTTTTCAATATATCGACTTGATTTCTTTTGCGTTGGATAGCTAACCGTATTGGCCTTAACTACAAATTTTTTTTAATGGATAGTGGAAGAAAATTTTTTTTATCATTTTTTAAAAAAAAGCAAAGGGGGTAGTCCATTGTTTTTTTTGGCGAAAAATATTTTTTTTCCACTATCTGCAAAAAACTAAATTTGAATTAAAGCCAATGCGGTTCTCTATTCAACGCAGTAGAAATCAAGTCGATATCTAGAAAAGTAAGCAAGTTATGACCAAAAAGGTAAGTAGTTCTACTACTGCCTATTTCCGTTCACTTTTTAGTAGAACTATTTAAGTTTTTGGCCATAACTTGAAAAGTTTTCAATATATCGACTTGATTTCTTTTGCGTTGGATAGCTAACCGTATTGGCCTTAACTACAAATTTTTTTTTAATGGATAGTGGAAGAAAATTTTTTTTATCATTTTTTAAAAAAAAGCAAAAGGGGGTAGTCCATTGTTTTTTTTGGCGAAAAATATTTTTTTCCACTATCTTCAAAAAACTAAATTTGAATTAAAGCCAATGCGGTTCTCTATTCAACGCAGTAGAAATCAAGTCGATATCTAGAAAAGTAAGCAAGTTATGACCAAAAAGGTAAGTAGTTCTACTACTGCCTATTTCTAGCAACTTTTTAGTAGAACTATTTACGTTTTTGGCCATAACTTGAAAAGTTTTCAATATATCGACTTGATTTCTTTTGCGTTGGATAGCTAACCGTATTGGCCTTAACTACAAATTTTTTTTAATGGATAGTGGAAGAAAATTTTTTTTATCATTTTTTAAAAAAAAGCAAAGGGGGTAGTCCATTGTTTTTTTTGGCGAAAAATATTTTTTTTCCACTATCTGCAAAAAACTAAATTTGAATTAAAGCCAATGCGGTTCTCTATTCAACGCAGTAGAAATCAAGTCGATATCTAGAAAAGTAAGCAAGTTATGACCAAAAAGGTAAGTAGTTCTACTACTGCCTATTTCCGTTCACTTTTTAGTAGAACTATTTAAGTTTTTGGCCATAACTTGAAAAGTTTTCAATATATCGACTTGATTTCTTTTGCGTTGGATAGCTAACCGTATTGGCCTTAACTACAAATTTTTTTTTAATGGATAGTGGAAGAAAATTTTTTTTATCATTTTTTAAAAAAAAGCAAAAGGGGGTAGTCCATTGTTTTTTTTGGCGAAAAATATTTTTTTCCACTATCTTCAAAAAACTAAATTTGAATTAAAGCCAATGCGGTTCTCTATTCAACGCAGTAGAAATCAAGTCGATATCTAGAAAAGTAAGCAAGTTATGACCAAAAAGGTAAGTAGTTCTACTACTGCCTATTTCTAGCAACTTTTTAGTAGAACTATTTACGTTTTTGGCCATAACTTGAAAAGTTTTCAATATATCGACTTGATTTCTTTTGCGTTGGATAGCTAACCGTATTGGCCTTAACTACAAATTTTTTTTAATGGATAGTGGAAGAAAATTTTTTTTATCATTTTTTAAAAAAAAGCAAAGGGGGTAGTCCATTGTTTTTTTTGGCGAAAAATATTTTTTTTCCACTATCTTCAAAAAACTAAAATTGAATTAAAGCCAATGCGGTTCTCTATTCAACGCAGTAGAAATCAAGTCGATATCTAGAAAAGTAAGCAAGTTATGACCAAAAAGGTAAGTAGTTCTACTACTGCCTATTTCCGGCCACTTTTTAGTAGAACTATTTACGTTTTTGGCCATAACTTGAAAAGTTTTCAATATATCGACTTGATTTCTTTTGCGTTGGATAGCTAACCGTATTGGCCTTAACTACAAATTTTTTTTAATGGATAGTGGAAGAAAATTTTTTTTATCATTTTTAAAAAAAAAGCAAAGGGGGTAGTCCATTGTTTTTTTTGGCGAAAAATATTTTTTTCCACTATCTTCAAAAAACTAAATTTTAATTAAAGAAAATGCGGTTCTCTATTCAACGCAGTAGAATTCAAGTCAATATCTAGAAAAGTAAGCAAGTTATGACCAAAAAGGTAAGTAGTTCTACTACTGCCTATTTCCGGCCACTTTTTAGTAGAACTATTTACGATTTTGGCCATAACTTGAAAAGTTTACAATACATCGACTTGATTTCTTTTGCGTTGGATAGCTAACCGTATTGGCCTTCACTAGAAATTTTTTTTTAATGGATAGTGGAAGAAAATTTTTTTTATCATTTTTTAAAAAAAAGCAAAGGGGGTAGTCCATTGTTTTTTTTGGCGAAAAATATTTTTTTTCCACTATCTTCAAAAAACTAAATTTGAATTAAAGCCAATGCGGTTCTCTATTCAACGCAGTAGAAATCAAGTCGATATCTAGAAAAGTAAGCAAGTTATGACCAAAAAGGTAAGTAGTTCTACTACTGCCTATTTCCGGCCACTTTTTAGTAGAACTATTTACGTTTTTGGCCATAACTTGAAAAGTTTTCAATATATCGACTTGATTTCTTTTGCGTTGGATAGCTAACCGTATTGGCCTTAACTACAAATTTTTTTTTAATGGATAGTGGAAGAAAATTTTTTTTATCATTTTTTAAAAAAAAGCAAAAGGGGGTAGTCCATTGTTTTTTTTGGCGAAAAATATTTTTTTCCACTATCTTCAAAAAACTAAATTTGAATTAAAGCCAATGCGGTTCTCTATTCAACGCAGTAGAAATCAAGTCGATATCTAGAAAAGTAAGCAAGTTATGACCAAAAAGGTAAGTAGTTCTACTACTGCCTATTTCTAGCAACTTTTTAGTAGAACTATTTACGTTTTTGGCCATAACTTGAAAAGTTTTCAATATATCGACTTGATTTCTTTTGCGTTGGATAGCTAACCGTATTGGCCTTAACTACAAATTTTTTTTTAATGGATAGTGGAAGAAAATTTTTTTTATCATTTTTTAAAAAAAAGCAAAGGGGGTAGTCCATTGTTTTTTTTGGCGAAAAATATTTTTTTTCCACTATCTTCAAAAAACTAAATTTGAATTAAAGCCAATGCGGTTCTCTATTCAACGCAGTAGAAATCAAGTCGATATCTAGAAAAGTAAGCAAGTTATGACCAAAAAGGTAAGTAGTTCTACTACTGCCTATTTCTGGCCACTTTTTAGTAGAACTATTTACGTTTTTGGCCATAACTTGAAAAGTTTTCAATATATCGACTTGATTTCTTTTGCGTTGGATAGCTAACCGTATTGGCCTTAACTACAAATTTTTTTTAATGGATAGTGGAAGAAAATTTTTTTTATCATTTTTTAAAAAAAAGCAAAGGGGGTAGTCCATTGTTTTTTTTGGCGAAAAATATTTTTTTTCCACTATCTGCAAAAAACTAAATTTGAATTAAAGCCAATGCGGTTCTCTATTCAACGCAGTAGAAATCAAGTCGATATCTAGAAAAGTAAGCAAGTTATGACCAAAAAGGTAAGTAGTTATACTACTGCCTATTTCCGGCCACTTTTTAGTAGAACTATTTACGTTTTTGGCCATAACTTGAAAAGTTTTCAATATATCGACTTGATTTCTTTTGCGTTGGATAGCTAACCGTATTGGCCTTAACTACAAATTTTTTTTTAATGGATAGTGGAAGAAAATTTTTTTTATCATTTTTTAAAAAAAAGCAAAAGGGGGTAGTCCATTGTTTTTTTTGGCGAAAAATATTTTTTTCCACTATCTTCAAAAAACTAAATTTGAATTAAAGCCAATGCGGTTCTCTATTCAACGCAGTAGAAATCAAGTCGATATCTAGAAAAGTAAGCAAGTTATGACCAAAAAGGTAAGTAGTTCTACTACTGCCTATTTCTAGCAACTTTTTAGTAGAACTATTTACGTTTTTGGCCATAACTTGAAAAGTTTTCAATATATCGACTTGATTTCTTTTGCGTTGGATAGCTAACCGTATTGGCCTTAACTACAAATTTTTTTTAATGGATAGTGGAAGAAAATTTTTTTTATCATTTTTTAAAAAAAAGCAAAGGGGGTAGTCCATTGTTTTTTTTGGCGAAAAATATTTTTTTTCCACTATCTGCAAAAAACTAAATTTGAATTAAAGCCAATGCGGTTCTCTATTCAACGCAGTAGAAATCAAGTCGATATCTAGAAAAGTAAGCAAGTTATGACCAAAAAGGTAAGTAGTTCTACTACTGCCTATTTCCGTTCACTTTTTAGTAGAACTATTTAAGTTTTTGGCCATAACTTGAAAAGTTTTCAATATATCGACTTGATTTCTTTTGCGTTGGATAGCTAACCGTATTGGCCTTAACTACAAATTTTTTTTTAATGGATAGTGGAAGAAAATTTTTTTTATCATTTTTTAAAAAAAAGCAAAAGGGGGTAGTCCATTGTTTTTTTTGGCGAAAAATATTTTTTTCCACTATCTTCAAAAAACTAAATTTGAATTAAAGCCAATGCGGTTCTCTATTCAACGCAGTAGAAATCAAGTCGATATCTAGAAAAGTAAGCAAGTTATGACCAAAAAGGTAAGTAGTTCTACTACTGCCTATTTCTAGCAACTTTTTAGTAGAACTATTTACGTTTTTGGCCATAACTTGAAAAGTTTTCAATATATCGACTTGATTTCTTTTGCGTTGGATAGCTAACCGTATTGGCCTTAACTACAAATTTTTTTTAATGGATAGTGGAAGAAAATTTTTTTTATCATTTTTTAAAAAAAAGCAAAGGGGGTAGTCCATTGTTTTTTTTGGCGAAAAATATTTTTTTTCCACTATCTTCAAAAAACTAAAATTGAATTAAAGCCAATGCGGTTCTCTATTTAACGCAGTAGAAATCAAGTCGATATCTAGAAAAGTAAGCAAGTTATGACCAAAAAGGTAAGTAGTTCTACTACTGCCTATTTCCGGCCACTTTTTAGTAGAACTATTTACGTTTTTGGCCATAACTTGAAAAGTTTTCAATATATCGACTTGATTTCTTTTGCGTTGGATAGCTAACCGTATTGGCCTTAACTACAAATTTTTTTTAATGGATAGTGGAAGAAAATTTTTTTTATCATTTTTAAAAAAAAAGCAAAGGGGGTAGTCCATTGTTTTTTTTGGCGAAAAATATTTTTTTCCACTATCTTCAAAAAACTAAATTTTAATTAAAGAAAATGCGGTTCTCTATTCAACGCAGTAGAATTCAAGTCAATATCTAGAAAAGTAAGCAAGTTATGACCAAAAAGGTAAGTAGTTCTACTACTGCCTATTTCCGGCCACTTTTTAGTAGAACTATTTACGATTTTGGCCATAACTTGAAAAGTTTACAATACATCGACTTGATTTCTTTTGCGTTGGATAGCTAACCGTATTGGCCTTCACTAGAAATTTTTTTTTAATGGATAGTGGAAGAAAATTTTTTTTATCATTTTTTAAAAAAAAGCAAAGGGGGTAGTCCATTGTTTTTTTTGGCGAAAAATATTTTTTTTCCACTATCTTCAAAAAACTAAATTTGAATTAAAGCCAATGCGGTTCTCTATTCAACGCAGTAGAAATCAAGTCGATATCTAGAAAAGTAAGCAAGTTATGACCAAAAAGGTAAGTAGTTCTACTACTGCCTATTTCCGTTCACTTTTTAGTAGAACTATTTACGTTTTTGGCCATAACTTGAAAAGTTTTCAATATATCGACTTGATTTCTTTTGCGTTGGATAGCTAACCGTATTGGCCTTAACTACAAATTTTTTTTTAATGGATAGTGGAAGAAAATTTTTTTTATCATTTTTTAAAAAAAAGCAAAAGGGGGTAGTCCATTGTTTTTTTTGGCGAAAAATATTTTTTTCCACTATCTTCAAAAAACTAAATTTGAATTAAAGCCAATGCGGTTCTCTATTCAACGCAGTAGAAATCAAGTCGATATCTAGAAAAGTAAGCAAGTTATGACCAAAAAGGTAAGTAGTTCTACTACTGCCTATTTCTAGCAACTTTTTAGTAGAACTATTTACGTTTTTGGCCATAACTTGAAAAGTTTTCAATATATCGACTTGATTTCTTTTGCGTTGGATAGCTAACCGTATTGGCCTTAACTACAAATTTTTTTTTAATGGATAGTGGAAGAAAATTTTTTTTATCATTTTTTAAAAAAAAGCAAAGGGGGTAGTCCATTGTTTTTTTTGGCGAAAAATATTTTTTTTCCACTATCTTCAAAAAACTAAATTTGAATTAAAGCCAATGCGGTTCTCTATTCAACGCAGTAGAAATCAAGTCGATATCTAGAAAAGTAAGCAAGTTATGACCAAAAAGGTAAGTAGTTCTACTACTGCCTATTTCTGGCCACTTTTTAGTAGAACTATTTACGTTTTTGGCCATAACTTGAAAAGTTTTCAATATATCGACTTGATTTCTTTTGCGTTGGATAGCTAACCGTATTGGCCTTAACTACAAATTTTTTTTAATGGATAGTGGAAGAAAATTTTTTTTATCATTTTTTAAAAAAAAGCAAAGGGGGTAGTCCATTGTTTTTTTTGGCGAAAAATATTTTTTTTCCACTATCTGCAAAAAACTAAATTTGAATTAAAGCCAATGCGGTTCTCTATTCAACGCAGTAGAAATCAAGTCGATATCTAGAAAAGTAAGCAAGTTATGACCAAAAAGATAAGTAGTTCTACTACTGCCTATTTCCGTTCACTTTTTAGTAGAACTATTTAAGTTTTTGGCCATAACTTGAAAAGTTTTCAATATATCGACTTGATTTCTTTTGCGTTGGATAGCTAACCGTATTGGCCTTAACTACAAATTTTTTTTTAATGGATAGTGGAAGAAAATTTTTTTTATCATTTTTTAAAAAAAAGCAAAAGGGGGTAGTCCATTGTTTTTTTTGGCGAAAAATATTTTTTTCCACTATCTTCAAAAAACTAAATTTGAATTAAAGCCAATGCGGTTCTCTATTCAACGCAGTAGAAATCAAGTCGATATCTAGAAAAGTAAGCAAGTTATGACCAAAAAGGTAAGTAGTTCTACTACTGCCTATTTCTAGCAACTTTTTAGTAGAACTATTTACGTTTTTGGCCATAACTTGAAAAGTTTTCAATATATCGACTTGATTTCTTTTGCGTTGGATAGCTAACCGTATTGGCCTTAACTACAAATTTTTTTTAATGGATAGTGGAAGAAAATTTTTTTTATCATTTTTTAAAAAAAAGCAAAGGGGGTAGTCCATTGTTTTTTTTGGCGAAAAATATTTTTTTTCCACTATCTTCAAAAAACTAAAATTGAATTAAAGCCAATGCGGTTCTCTATTCAACGCAGTAGAAATCAAGTCGATATCTAGAAAAGTAAGCAAGTTATGACCAAAAAGGTAAGTAGTTCTACTACTGCCTATTTCCGGCCACTTTTTAGTAGAACTATTTACGATTTTGGCCATAACTTGAAAAGTTTACAATACATCGACTTGATTTCTTTTGCGTTGGATAGCTAACCGTATTGGCCTTCACTAGAAATTTTTTTTTAATGGATAGTGGAAGAAAATTTTTTTTATCATTTTTTAAAAAAAAGCAAAGGGGGTAGTCCATTGTTTTTTTTGGCGAAAAATATTTTTTTTCCACTATCTTCAAAAAACTAAATTTGAATTAAAGCCAATGCGGTTCTCTATTCAACGCAGTAGAAATCAAGTCGATATCTAGAAAAGTAAGCAAGTTATGACCAAAAAGGTAAGTAGTTCTACTACTGCCTATTTCCGGCCACTTTTTAGTAGAACTATTTACGATTTTGGAAATAACTTGAAAAGTTTACAATACATCGACTTGATTTCTTTTGCGTTGGATAGCTAACCGTATTGGCCTTCACTAGAAATTTTTTTTTAATGGATAGTGGAAGAAAATTTTTTTTATCATTTTTTAAAAAAAAGCAAAGGGGGTAGTCCATTGTTTTTTTTGGCGAAAAATATTTTTTTTCCACTATCTTCAAAAAACTAAATTTGAATTAAAGCCAATGCGGTTCTCTATTCAACGCAGTAGAAATCAAGTCGATATCTAGAAAAGTAAGCAAGTTATGACCAAAAAGGTAAGTAGTTCTACTACTGCCTATTTCCGTTCACTTTTTAGTAGAACTATTTACGTTTTTGGCCATAACTTGAAAAGTTTTCAATATATCGACTTGATTTCTTTTGCGTTGGATAGCTAACCGTATTGGCCTTAACTACAAATTTTTTTTTAATGGATAGTGGAAGAAAATTTTTTTTATCATTTTTTAAAAAAAAGCAAAAGGGGGTAGTCCATTGTTTTTTTTGGCGAAAAATATTTTTTTCCACTATCTTCAAAAAACTAAATTTGAATTAAAGCCAATGCGGTTCTCTATTCAACGCAGTAGAAATCAAGTCGATATCTAGAAAAGTAAGCAAGTTATGACCAAAAAGGTAAGTAGTTCTACTACTGCCTATTTCTAGCAACTTTTTAGTAGAACTATTTACGTTTTTGGCCATAACTTGAAAAGTTTTCAATATATCGCTTTGATTTCTTTTGCGTTGGATAGCTAACCGTATTGGCCTTAACTACAAATTTTTTTTTAATGGATAGTGGAAGAAAATTTTTTTTATCATTTTTTAAAAAAAAGCAAAGGGGGTAGTCCATTGTTTTTTTTGGCGAAAAATATTTTTTGTCCACTATCTTCAGAAAACTAAAATTGAATTAAAGCCAATGTGGTTCTCTATTCAACGCAGTAGAAATCAAGTCGATATCTAGAAAAGTAAGCAAGTTATGACCAAAAAGGTAAGTAGTTATACTACTGCCTATTACCGGCCACTTTTTAGTAGAACTATTTACGTTTTTGGCCATAACTTGAAAAGTTTTCAATATATCGACTTGATTTCTTTTGCGTTGGATAGCTAACCGTATTGGCCTTAACTACAATTTTTTTTTTAATGGATAGTGGAAGAAAATTTTTTTTATCATTTTTTAAAAAAAAGCAAAGGGGGTAGTCCATTGTTTTTTTTGGCGAAAAATATTTTTTTTCCACTATCTTCAAAAAACTAAAATTGAATTAAAGCCAATGCGGTTCTCTATTCAACGCAGTAGAAATCAAGTCGATATCTAGAAAAGTAAGCAAGTTAAGACCAAAAAGGTAAGTAGTTCTACTACTGCCTATTTCCGGCCACTTTTTAGTAGAACTATTTACGTTTTTGGCCATAACTTGAAAAGTTTTCAATATATCGACTTGATTTCTTTTGCGTTGGATAGCTAACCGTATTGGCCTTAACTACAAATTTTTTTTTAAAGGATAGTGGAAGAAAATTTTTTTTATCATTTTTTAAAAAAAAGCAAAAGGGGGTAATCCATTGTTTTTTTTGGCGAAAAATATTTTTTTTCCACTATCTTCAAAAAACTAAATTTGAATTAAAGCCAATGCGGTTCTCTATTCAACGCAGTAGAAATCAAGTCGATATCTAGAAAAGTAAGCAAGTTATGACCAAAAAGGTAAGTAGTTATACTACTGCCTATTACCGGCCACTTTTTAGTAGAACTATTTACGTTTTTGGCCATAACTTGAAAAGTTTTCAATATATCGACTTGATTTCTTTTGCGTTGGATAGCTAACCGTATTGGCCTTAACTACAAATTTTTTTTTAATGGATAGTGGAAGAAAATTTTTTTTATCATTTTTTAAAAAAAAGCAAAGGGGGTAGTCCATTGTTTTTTTTGGCGAAAAATATTTTTTTTCTACTATCTTCAAAAAACTAAATTTGAATTAAAGCCAATGCGGTTCTCTATTCAACGCAGTAGAAATCAAGTCGATATCTAGAAAAGTAAGCAAGTTATGACCAAAAAGGTAAGTAGTTATACTACTGCCTATTACCGGCCACTTTTTAGTAGAACTATTTACGTTTTTGGCCATAACTTGAAAAGTTTTCAATATATCGACTTGATTTCTTTTGCGTTGGATAGCTAACCGTATTGGCCTTAACTACAAATTTTTTTTTAATGGATAGTGGAAGAAAATTTTTTTTATCATTTTTTAAAAAAAAGCAAAAGGGGGTAGTCCATTGTTTTTTTTGGCGAAAAATATTTTTTTTCCACTATCTTCAAAAAACTAAATTTGAATTAAAGCCAATGCGGTTCTCTATTCAACGCAGTAGAAATCAAGTCGATATCTAGAAAAGTAAGCAAGTTATGACCAAAAAGGTAAGTAGTTATACTACTGCCTATTACCGGCCACTTTTTAGTAGAACTATTTACGTTTTTGGCCATAACTTGAAAAGTTTTCAATATATCGACTTGATTTCTTTTGCGTTGGATAGCTAACCGTATTGGCCTTAACTACAAATTTTTTTTTAATGGATAGTGGAAGAAAATTTTTTTTATCATTTTTTAAAAAAAGCAAAGGGGGTAGTCCATTGTTTTTTTTGGCGAAAAATATTTTTTTTCCACTATCTTCAAAAAACTAAATTTGAATTAAAGCCAATGCGGTTCTCTATTCAACGCAGTAGAAATCAAGTCGATATCTAGAAAAGTAAGCAAGTTATGACCAAAAAGGTAAGTAGTTATACTACTGCCTATTACCGGCCACTTTTTAGTAGAACTATTTACGTTTTTGGCCATAACTTGAAAAGTTTTCAATATATCGACTTGATTTCTTTTGCGTTGGATAGCTAACCGTATTGGCCTTAACTACAAATTTTTTTTTAATGGATAGTGGAAGAAAATTTTTTTTATCATTTTTTAAAAAAAAGCAAAAGGGGGTAGTCCATTGTTTTTTTTGGCGAAAAATATTTTTTTTCCACTATCTTCAAAAAACTAAATTTGAATTAAAGCCAATGCGGTTCTCTATTCAACGCAGTAGAAATCAAGTCGATATCTAGAAAAGTAAGCAAGTTATGACCAAAAAGGTAAGTAGTTATACTACTGCCTATTACCGGCCACTTTTTAGTAGAACTATTTACGTTTTTGGCCATAACTTGAAAAGTTTTCAATATATCGACTTGATTTCTTTTGCGTTGGATAGCTAACCGTATTGGCCTTAACTACAAATTTTTTTTTAATGGATAGTGGAAGAAAATTTTTTTTATCATTTTTTAAAAAAAAGCAAAGGGGGTAGTCCATTGTTTTTTTTGGCGAAAAATATTTTTTTTCCACTATCTTCAAAAAACTAAATTTGATTTAAAGCCAATGCGGTTCTCTATTCAACGCAGTAGAAATCAAGTCGATATCTAGAAAAGTAAGCAAGTTATGACCAAAAAGGTAAGTAGTTATACTACTGCCTATTACCGGCCACTTTTTAGTAGAACTATTTACGTTTTTGGCCATAACTTGAAAAGTTTTCAATATATCGACTTGATTTCTTTTGCGTTGGATAGCTAACCGTATTGGCCTTAACTACAAATTTTTTTTTAATGGATAGTGGAAGAAAATTTTTTTTATCATTTTTTAAAAAAAAGCAAAAGGGGGTAGTCCATTGTTTTTTTGGCGAAAAATATTTTTTTTCCACTATCTTCAAAAAACTAAATTTGAATTAAAGCCAATGCGGTTCTCTATTCAACGCAGTAGAAATCAAGTCGATATCTAGAAAAGTAAGCAAGTTATGACCAAAAAGGTAAGTAGTTATACTACTGCCTATTACCGGCCACTTTTTAGTAGAACTATTTACGTTTTTGGCCATAACTTGAAAAGTTTTCAATATATCGACTTGATTTCTTTTGCGTTGGATAGCTAACCGTATTGGCCTTAACTACAAATTTTTTTTTAATGGATAGTGGAAGAAAATTTTTTTATCATTTTTAAAAAAAAGCAAAGGGGGTAGTCCATTGTTTTTTTTGGCGAAAAATATTTTTTTTCCACTATCTTCAAAAAACTAAATTTGAATTAAAGCCAATGCGGTTCTCTATTCAACGCAGTAGAAATCAAGTCGATATCTAGAAAAGTAAGCAAGTTATGACCAAAAAGGTAAGTAGTTATACTACTGCCTATTACCGGCCACTTTTTAGTAGAACTATTTACGTTTTTGGCCATAACTTGAAAAGTTTTCAATATATCGACTTGATTTCTTTTGCGTTGGATAGCTAACCGTATTGGCCTTAACTACAAATTTTTTTTTAATGGATAGTGGAAGAAAATTTTTTTTATCATTTTTTAAAAAAAAGCAAAGGGGGTAGTCCATTGTTTTTTTTGGCGAAAAATATTTTTTTTCCACTATCTTCAAAAAACTAAATTTGAATTAAAGCCAATGCGGTTCTCTATTCAACGCAGTAGAAATCAAGTCGATATCTAGAAAAGTAAGCAAGTTATGACCAAAAAGGTAAGTAGTTATACTACTGCCTATTACCGGCCACTTTTTAGTAGAACTATTTACGTTTTTGGCCATAACTTGAAAAGTTTTCAATATATCGACTTGATTTCTTTTGCGTTGGATAGCTAACCGTATTGGCCTTAACTAAAAATTTTTTTTTAATGGATAGTGGAAGAAAATTTTTTTTATCATTTTTTAAAAAAAAGCAAAAGGGGGTAGTCCATTGTTTTTTTTGGCGAAAAATATTTTTTTTCCACTATCTTCAAAAAACTAAATTTGAATTAAAGCCAATGCGGTTCTCTATTCAACGCAGTAGAAATCAAGTCGATATCTAGAAAAGTAAGCAAGTTATGACCAAAAAGGTAAGTAGTTCTACTACTGCCTATTTCCGGCCACTTTTTAGTAGAACTATTTACGTTTTTGGCCATAACTTGAAAAGTTTTCAATATATCGACTTGATTTCTTTTGCGTTGGATAGCTAACCGTATTGGCCTTAACTACAAATTTTTTTTTAATGGATAGTGGAAGAAAATTTTTTTTATCATTTTTTAAAAAAAAGCAAAGGGGGTAGTCCATTGTTTTTTTTGGCGAAAAATATTTTTTTTCCACTATCTTCAAAAAACTAAAATTGAATTAAAGCCAATGCGGTTCTCTATTCAACGCAGTAGAAATCAAGTCGATATCTAGAAAAGTAAGCAAGTTATGACCAAAAAGGTAAGTAGTTCTACTACTGCCTATTTCCGGCCACTTTTTAGTAGAACTATTTACGTTTTTGGCCATAACTTGAAAAGTTTTCAATATATCGACTTGATTTCTTTTGCGTTGGATAGCTAACCGTATTGGCCTTAACTACAAATTTTTTTTTAATGGATAGTGGAAGAAAATTTTTTTTATCATTTTTTAAAAAAAAGCAAAGGGGGTAGTCCATTGTTTTTTTTGGCGAAAAATATTTTTTTTCCACTATCTTCAAAAAACTAAAATTGAATTAAAGCCAATGCGGTTCTCTATTCAACGCAGTAGAAATCAAGTCGATATCTAGAAAAGTAAGCAAGTTATGACCAAAAAGGTAAGTAGTTCTACTACTGCCTATTACCGGCCACTTTTTAGTAGAACTATTTACGTTTTTGGCCATAACTTGAAAAGTTTTCAATATATCGACTTGATTTCTTTTGCGTTGGATAGCTAACCGTATTGGCCTTAACTACAAATTTTTTTTTAATGGATAGTGGAAGAAAATTTTTTTTATCATTTTTTAAAAAAAAGCAAAAGGGGGTAGTCCATTGTTTTTTTTGGCGAAAAATATTTTTTTTCCACTATCTTCAAAAAACTAAATTTGAATTAAAGCCAATGCGGTTCTCTATTCAACGCAGTAGAAATCAAGTCGATATCTAGAAAAGTAAGCAAGTTAAGACCAAAAAGGTAAGTAGTTCTACTACTGCCTATTTCCGGCCACTTTTTAGTAGAACTATTTACGTTTTTGGCCATAACTTGAAAAGTTTTCAATATATCGACTTGATTTCTTTTGCGTTGGATAGCTAACCGTATTGGCCTTAACTACAAATTTTTTTTAATGGATAGTGGAAGAAAATTTTTTTTATCATTTTTTAAAAAAAAGCAAAGGGGGTAGTCCATTGTTTTTTTTGGCGAAAAATATTTTTTTTCCACTATCTTCAAAAAACCAAATTTGAATTAAAGCCAATGCGATTCTCTATTCAACGCAGTAGAAATCAAGTCGATATCTAGAAAAGTAAGCAAGTTATGACCAAAAAGGTAAGTAGTTCTACTACTGCCTATTTCCGGCCACTTTTTAGTAGAACTATTTACGTTTTTGGCCATAACTTGAAAAGTTTTCAATATATCGACTTGATTTCTTTTGCGTTGGATAGCTAACCGTATTGGCCTTAACTACAAATTTTTTTTTAATGGATAGTGGAAGAAAATTTTTTTTATCATTTTTTAAAAAAAAGCAAAGGGGGTAGTCCATTGTTTTTTTTGGCGAAAAATATTTTTTTTCCACTATCTCCAAAAACTAAATTTGAATTAAAGCCAATGCGGTTCTCTATTCAACGCAGTAGAAATCAAGTCGATATCTAGAAAAGTAAGCAAGTTAAGACCAAAAAGGTAAGTAGTTCTACTACTGCCTATTACCGGCCACTTTTTAGTAGAACTATTTACGTTTTTGGCCATAACTTGAAAAGTTTTCAATATATCGACTTGATTTCTTTTGCGTTGGATAGCTAACCGTATTGGCCTTAACTACAAATTTTTTTTTAATGGATAGTGGAAGAAAATTTTTTTTATCATTTTTTAAAAAAAAGCAAAAGGGGGTAGTCCATTGTTTTTTTTGGCGAAAAATATTTTTTTTCCACTATCTTCAAAAAACTAAATTTGAATTAAAGCCAATGCGGTTCTCTATTCAACGCAGTAGAAATCAAGTCGATATCTAGAAAAGTAAGCAAGTTATGACCAAAAAGGTAAGTAGTTCTACTACTGCCTATTTCCGGCCACTTTTTAGTAGAACTATTTACGTTTTTGGCCATAACTTGAAAAGTTTTCAATATATCGACTTGATTTCTTTTGCGTTGGATAGCTAACCGTATTGTCCTTAACTACAAATTTTTTTTTAATGGATAGTGGAAGAAAATTTTTTTTATCATTTTTTAAAAAAAAGCAAAGGGGGTAGTCCATTGTTTTTTTTGGCGAAAAATATTTTTTTTCCACTATCTTCAAAAAACTAAAATTGAATTAAAGCCAATGCGGTTCTCTATTCAACGCAGTAGAAATCAAGTCGATATCTAGAAAAGTAAGCAAGTTATGACCAAAAAGGTAAGTAGTTCTACTACTGCCTATTTCCGGCCACTTTTTAGTAGAACTATTTACGTTTTTGGCCATAACTTGAAAAGTTTTCAATATATCGACTTGATTTCTTTTGCGTTGGATAGCTAACCGTATTGGCCTTAACTACAAATTTTTTTTAATGGATAGTGGAAGAAAATTTTTTTTATCATTTTTTAAAAAAAAGCAAAGGGGGTAGTCCATTGTTTTTTTTGGCGAAAAATATTTTTTTTCCACTATCTTCAAAAAACTAAATTTGAATTAAAGCCAATGCGGTTCTCTATTCAACGCAGTAGAAATCAAGTCGATATCTAGAAAAGTAAGCAAGTTATGACCAAAAAGGTAAGTAGTTATACTACTGCCTATTACCGGCCACTTTTTAGTAGAACTATTTACGTTTTTGGCCATAACTTGAAAAGTTTTCAATATATCGACTTGATTTCTTTTGCGTTGGATAGCTAACCGTATTGGCCTTAACTACAAATTTTTTTTTAATGGATAGTGGAAGAAAATTTTTTTTATCATTTTTTAAAAAAAAGCAAAGGGGGTAGTCCATTGTTTTTTTTGGCGAAAAATATTTTTTTTCCACTATCTTCAAAAAACTAAAATTGAATTAAAGCCAATGCGGTTCTCTATTCAACGCAGTAGAAATCAAGTCGATATCTAGAAAAGTAAGCAAGTTATGACCAAAAAGGTAAGTAGTTCTACTACTGCCTATTTCCGGCCACTTTTTAGTAGAACTATTTACGTTTTTGGCCATAACTTGAAAAGTTTTCAATATATCGACTTGATTTCTTTTGCGTTGGATAGCTAACCGTATTGGCCTTAACTACAAATTTTTTTTAATGGATAGTGGAAGAAAATTTTTTTTATCATTTTTTAAAAAAAAGCAAAGGGGGTAGTCCATTGTTTTTTTTGGCGAAAAATATTTTTTTTCCACTATCTTCAAAAAACTAAATTTGAATTAAAGCCAATGCGGTTCTCTATTCAACGCAGTAGAAATCAAGTCGATATCTAGAAAAGTAAGCAAGTTATGACCAAAAAGGTAAGTAGTTATACTACTGCCTATTACCGGCCACTTTTTAGTAGAACTATTTACGTTTTTGGCCATAACTTGAAAAGTTTTCAATATATCGACTTGATTTCTTTTGCGTTGGATAGCTAACCGTATTGGCCTTAACTACAAATTTTTTTTTAATGGATAGTGGAAGAAAATTTTTTTTATCATTTTTTAAAAAAAAGCAAAGGGGGTAGTCCATTGTTTTTTTTGGCGAAAAATATTTTTTTTCCACTATCTTCAAAAACTAAATTTGAATTAAAGCCAATGCGGTTCTCTATTCAACGCAGTAAAAATCAAGTCGATATCTAGAAAAGTAAGCAAGTTATGACCAAAAAGGTAAGTAGTTCTACTACTGCCTATTTCTGGCCACTTTTTAGTAGAACTATTTACGTTTTTGGCCATAACTTGAAAAGTTTTCAATATATCGACTTGATTTCTTTTGCGTTGGATAGCTAACCGTATTGGCCTTAACTACAAATTTTTTTTTAATGGATAGTGGAAGAAAATTTTTTTTATCATTTTTTAAAAAAAAGCAAAGGGGGTAGTCCATTGTTTTTTTTGGCGAAAAATATTTTTTTTCCACTATCTTCAAAAAACCAAATTTGAATTAAAGCCAATGCGGTTCTCTATTCAACGCAGTAGAAATCAAGTCGATATCTAGAAAAGTAAGCAAGTTATGACCAAAAAGGTAAGTAGTTCTACTACTGCCTATTTCCGGCCACTTTTTAGTAGAACTATTTACGTTTTTGGCCATAACTTGAAAAGTTTTCAATATATCGACTTGATTTCTTTTGCGTTGGATAGCTAACCGTATTGGCCTTAACTACAAATTTTTTTTTAATGGATAGTGGAAGAAAATTTTTTTTATCATTTTTTAAAAAAAAGCAAAAGGGGGTAGTCCATTGTTTTTTTTGGCGAAAAATATTTTTTTTCCACTATCTTCAAAAAACTAAATTTGAATTAAAGCCAATGCGGTTCTCTATTCAACGCAGTAGAAATCAAGTCGATATCTAGAAAAGTAAGCAAGTTAAGACCAAAAAGGTAAGTAGTTCCACTACTGCCTATTTCCGGCCACTTTTTAGTAGAACTATTTACGTTTTTGGCCATAACTTGAAAAGTTTTCAATATATCGACTTGATTTCTTTTGCGTTGGATAGCTAACCGTATTGGCCTTAACTACAAATTTTTTTTAATGGATAGTGGAAGAAAATTTTTTTTATCATTTTTTAAAAAAAAGCAAAGGGGGTAGTCCATTGTTTTTTTTGGCGAAAAATATTTTTTTTCCACTATCTTCAAAAAACCAAATTTGAATTAAAGCCAATGCGGTTCTCTATTCAACGCAGTAGAAATCAAGTCGATATCTAGAAAAGTAAGCAAGTTAAGACCAAAAAGGTAAGTAGTTCTACTACTGCCTATTTCCGGCCACTTTTTAGTAGAACTATTTACGTTTTTGGCCATAACTTGAAAAGTTTTCAATATATCGACTTGATTTCTTTTGCGTTGGATAGCTAACCGTATTGGCCTTAACTACAAATTTTTTTTAATGGATAGTGGAAGAAAATTTTTTTTTATAATTTTTTAAAAAAAAGCAAAGGGGGTAGTCCATTGTTTTTTTTGGCGAAAAATATTTTTTTCCACTATCTTCAAAAAACTAAAATTGAATTAAAGCCAATGCGGTTCTCTATTCAACGCAGTAGAAATCAAGTCGATATCTAGAAAAGTAAGCAAGTTAAGACCAAAAAGGTAAGTAGTTCTACTACTGCCTATTTCCGGCCACTTTTTAGTAGAACTATTTACGTTTTTGGCCATAACTTGAAAAGTTTTCAATATATCGACTTGATTTCTTTTGCGTTGGATAGCTAACCGTATTGGCCTTAACTACAAATTTTTTTTTAATAGATAGTGGAAGAAAATTTTTTTTATCATTTTTTAAAAAAAAGCAAAGGGGGTAGTCCATTGTTTTTTTTGGCGAAAAATATTTTTTTTCCACTATCTTCAGAAAACTAAAATTGAATTAAAGCCAATGCGGTTCTCTATTCAACGCAGTAGAAATCAAGTCGATATCTAGAAAAGTAAGCAAGTTATGACCAAAAAGGTAAGTAGTTCTACTACTGCCTATTTCCGGCCACTTTTTAGTAGAACTATTTACGTTTTTGGCCATAACTTGAAAAGTTTTCAATATATCGACTTGATTTCTTTTGCGTTGGATAGCTAACCGTATTGGCCTTAACTACAAATTTTTTTTAATGGATAGTGGAAGAAAATTTTTTTTATCATTTTTTAAAAAAAAGCAAAGGGGGTAGTCCATTGTTTTTTTTTTTCGAAAAATATTTTTTTTCCACTATCTTCAAAAAACTAAATTTTAATTAAAGAAAATGCGGTTCTCTATTCAACACAGTAGAATTCAAGTCAATATCTAGAAAAGTAAGCAAGTTATGACCAAAAAGGTAAGTAGTTCTACTACTGCCTATTTCTGGCCACTTTTTAGTAGAACTATTTACGTTTTTGGCCATAACTTGAAAAGTTTTCAATATATCGACTTGATTTCTTTTGCGTTGGATAGCTAACCGTATTGGCCTTAACTACAAATTTTTTTTAATGGATAGTGGAAGAAAATTTTTTTTATCATTTTTTAAAAAAAAGCAAAGGGGGTAGTCCATTGTTTTTTTTGGCGAAAAATATTTTTTTCCACTATCTTCAAAAAACTAAATTTTAATTAAAGAAAATGCGGTTCTCTATTCAACGCAGTAGAATTCAAGTCAATATCTAGAAAAGTAAGCAAGTTATGACCAAAAAGGTAAGTAGTTCTACTACTGCCTATTTCCGGCCACTTTTTAGTAGAACTATTTACGTTTTTGGCCATAACTTGAAAAGTTTACAATACATCGACTTGATTTCTTTTGCGTTGGATAGCTAACCGTATTGGCCTTCACTAGAAATTTTTTTTTAATGGATAGTGGAAGAAAATTTTTTTTATCATTTTTTAAAAAAAAGCAAAGGGGGTAGTCCATTGTTTTTTTTGGCGAAAAATATTTTTTTTTCCACTATCTTTAGAAAACTAAAATTGAATTAAAGCTAATGCGGTTCTCTATTCAACGCAGTAGAAATCAAGTCGATATCTAGAAAAGTAAGCAAGTTATGACCAAAAAGGTAAGTAGTTCTACTACTGCCTATTTCCGGCCACTTTTTAGTAGAACTATTTACGTTTTTGGCCATAACTTGAAAAGTTTTCAATATATCGACTTGATTTCTTTTGCGTTGGATAGCTAACCGTATTGGCCTTAACTACAAATTTTTTTTAATGGATAGTGGAAGAAAATTTTTTTTTATAATTTTTTAAAAAAAAGCAAAAGGGGGTAGTCCATTGTTTTTTTTGGCGAAAAATATTTTTTTCCACTATCTTCAAAAAACTAAATTTGAATTAAAGCCAATGCGGTTCTCTATTCAACGCAGTAGAAATCAAGTCGATATCTAGAAAAGTAAGCAAGTTATGACCAAAAAGGTAAGTAGTTCTACTACTGCCTATTTCCGGCCACTTTTTAGTAGAACTATTTACGTTTTTGGCCATAACTTGAAAAGTTTTCAATATATCGACTTGATTTCTTTTGCGTTGGATAGCTAACCGTATTGGCCTTAACTACAAATTTTTTTTTAATGGATAGTGGAAGAAAATTTTTTTTATCATTTTTTAAAAAAAAGCAAAAGGGGGTAGTCCATTGTTTTTTTTGGCGAAAAATATTTTTTTCCACTATCTTCAAAAAACTAAATTTGAATTAAAGCCAATGCGGTTCTCTATTCAACGCAGTAGAAATCAAGTCGATATCTAGAAAAGGAAGCAAGTTATGACCAAAAAGGTAAGTAGTTCTACTACTGCCTATTTCTAGCAACTTTTTAGTAGAACTATTTACGTTTTTGGCCATAACTTGAAAAGTTTTCAATATATCGACTTGATTTCTTTTGCGTTGGATAGCTAACCGTATTGGCCTTAACTACAAATTTTTTTTTAATGGATAGTGGAAGAAAATTTTTTTTATCATTTTTTAAAAAAAAGCAAAAGGGGGTAGTCCATTGTTTTTTTTGGCGAAAAATATTTTTTTCCACTATCTTCAAAAAACTAAATTTGAATTAAAGCCAATGCGGTTCTCTATTCAACGCAGTAGAAATCAAGTCGATATCTAGAAAAGTAAGCAAGTTATGACCAAAAAGGTAAGTAGTTCTACTACTGCCTATTTCTAGCAACTTTTTAGTAGAACTATTTACGTTTTTGGCCATAACTTGAAAAGTTTTCAATATATCGACTTGATTTCTTTTGCGTTGGATAGCTAACCGTATTGGCCTTAACTACAAATTTTTTTTTAATGGATAGTGGAAGAAAATTTTTTTTATCATTTTTTAAAAAAAAGCAAAAGGGGGTAGTCCATTGTTTTTTTTGGCGAAAAATATTTTTTTCCACTATCTTCAAAAAACTAAATTTGAATTAAAGCCAATGCGGTTCTCTATTCAACGCAGTAGAAATCAAGTCGATATCTAGAAAAGTAAGCAAGTTATGACCAAAAAGGTAAGTAGTTCTACTACTGCCTATTTCCGGCCACTTTTTAGTAGAACTATTTACGTTTTTGGCCATAACTTGAAAAGTTTTCAATATATCGACTTGATTTCTTTTGCGTTGGATAGCTAACCGTATTGGCCTTAACTACAAATTTTTTTTAATGGATAGTGGAAGAAAATTTTTTTTTATAATTTTTTAAAAAAAAGCAAAAGGGGGTAGTCCATTGTTTTTTTTGGCGAAAAATATTTTTTTCCACTATCTTCAAAAAACTAAATTTGAATTAAAGCCAATGCGGTTCTCTATTCAACGCAGTAGAAATCAAGTCGATATCTAGAAAAGTAAGCAAGTTAAGACCAAAAAGGTAAGTAGTTCTACTACTGCCTATTTCCGGCCACTTTTTAGTAGAACTATTTACGTTTTTTACCATAACTTGAAAAGTTTTCAATATATCGACTTGATTTCTTTTGCGTTGGATAGCTAACCGTATTGGCCTTAACTACAAATTTTTTTTAATGGATAGTGAAAGAAAATTTTTTTATCATTTTTTAAAAAAAAGCAAAGGGGGTAGTCCATTGTTTTTTTTGGCGAAAAATATTTTTTTCCACTATCTTCAAAAAACTAAATTTTAATTAAAGAAAATGCGGTTCTCTATTCAACGCAGTAGAATTCAAGTCAATATCTAGAAAAGTAAGCAAGTTATGACCAAAAAGGTAAGTAGTTCTACTACTGCCTATTTCCGGCCACTTTTTAGTAGAACTATTTACGTTTTTGGCCATAACTTGAAAAGTTTACAATACATCGACTTGATTTCTTTTGCGTTGGATAGCTAACCGTATTGGCCTTAACTACAAATTTTTTTTAATGGATAGTGAAAGAAATTTTTTTTATCATTTTTTAAAAAAAAGCAAAGGGGGTAGTCCATTGTTTGTTTTGGCGAAAAATAATTTTTTTACACTATCTTCAAAAAATTAAATTTGAATTAAAACCAATGCGGTTCTCTATTCAACGCAGTAGAAATCAAGTCGATATCTAGAAAAGTAAGCAAGTTAAGACCAAAAAGGTAAGTAGTTCTACTACTGCCTATTTCCGGCCACTTTTTAGTAGAACTATTTACGTTTTTGGCCATAACTTGAAAAGTTTTCAATATATCGACTTGATTTCTTTTGCGTTGGATAGCTAACCGTATTGGCCTTAACTACAAATTTTTTTTAATGGATAGTGGAAGAAAATTTTTTTTTATCATTTTTTAAAAAAAAGCAAAAGGGGGTAGTCCATTGTTTTTTTTGGCGAAAAATATTTTTTTTCCACTATCTTCAAAAAACTAAAATTGAATTAAAGAAAATGCGGTTCTATATTCAACGCAGTAGAAATCAAGTCGATATCTAGAAAAGTAAGCAAGTTATGACCAAAAAGGTAAGTAGTTCTACTACTGCCTATTTCCGGCCACTTTTTAGTAGAACTATTTACGTTTTTGGCCATAACTTGAAAAGTTTTCAATATATCGACTTGATTTCTTTTGCGTTGGATAGCTAACCGTATTGGCCTTAACTACAAATTTTTTTTAATGGATAGTGGAAGAAAATTTTTTTTTATAATTTTTTAAAAAAAAGCAAAAGGGGGTAGTCCATTGTTTTTTTTGGCGAAAAATATTTTTTTCCACTATCTTCAAAAAACTAAATTTGAATTAAAGCCAATGCGGTTCTCTATTCAACGCAGTAGAAATCAAGTCGATATCTAGAAAAGTAAGCAAGTTAAGACCAAAAAGGTAAGTAGTTCTACTACTGCCTATTTCCGGCCACTTTTTAGTAGAACTATTTACGTTTTTTACCATAACTTGAAAAGTTTTCAATATATCGACTTGATTTCTTTTGCGTTGGATAGCTAACCGTATTGGCCTTAACTACAAATTTTTTTTAATGGATAGTGAAAGAAAATTTTTTTATCATTTTTTAAAAAAAAGCAAAGGGGGTAGTCCATTGTTTTTTTTGGCGAAAAATATTTTTTTCCACTATCTTCAAAAAACTAAATTTTAATTAAAGAAAATGCGGTTCTCTATTCAACGCAGTAGAATTCAAGTCAATATCTAGAAAAGTAAGCAAGTTATGACCAAAAAGGTAAGTAGTTCTACTACTGCCTATTTCCGGCCACTTTTTAGTAGAACTATTTACGTTTTTGGCCATAACTTGAAAAGTTTACAATACATCGACTTGATTTCTTTTGCGTTGGATAGCTAACCGTATTGGCCTTCACTACAAATTTTTTTTAATGGATAGTGGAAGAAAATTTTTTTTATCATTTTTTAAAAAAAAGCAAAGGGGGTAGTCCATTGTTTTTTTTGGCGAAAAATATTTTTTTCCACTATCTTCAAAAAACTAAATTTTAATTAAAGAAAATGCGGTTCTCTATTCAACGCAGTAGAATTCAAGTCAATATCTAGAAAAGTAAGCAAGTTATGACCAAAAAGGTAAGTAGTTCTACTACTGCCTATTTCCGGCCACTTTTTAGTAGAACTATTTACGTTTTTGGCCATAACTTGAAAAGTTTTCAATATATCGACTTGATTTCTTTTGCGTTGGATAGCTAACCGTATTGGCCTTAACTACAAATTTTTTTTTAATGGATAGTGGAAGAAAATTTTTTTTATCATTTTTTAAAAAAAAGCAAAGGGGGTAGTCCATTGTTTTTTTTGGCGAAAAATATTTTTTTTCCACTATCTTCAAAAAACTAAATTTGAATTAAAGCCAATGCGGTTCTCTATTCAACGCAGTAGAAATCAAGTCGATATCTAGAAAAGTAAGCAAGTTATGACCAAAAAGGTAAGTAGTTATACTACTGCCTATTACCGGCCACTTTTTAGTAGAACTATTTACGTTTTTGGCCATAACTTGAAAAGTTTTCAATATATCGACTTGATTTCTTTTGCGTTGGATAGCTAACCGTATTGGCCTTAACTACAAATTTTTTTTTAATGGATAGTGGAAGAAAATTTTTTTTATCATTTTTTAAAAAAAAGCAAAGGGGGTAGTCCATTGTTTTTTTTTGGCGAAAAATATTTTTTTTCCACTATCTTCAAAAAACTAAATTTGAATTAAAGCCAATGCGGTTCTCTATTCAACGCAGTAGAAATCAAGTCGATATCTAGAAAAGTAAGCAAGTTATGACCAAAAAGGTAAGTAGTTATACTACTGCCTATTACCGGCCACTTTTTAGTAGAACTATTTACGTTTTTGGCCATAACTTGAAAAGTTTACAATACATCGACTTGATTTCTTTTGCGTTGGATAGCTAACCGTATTGGCCTTCACTACAAATTTTTTTTAATGGATAGTGGAAGAAAATTTTTTTTATCATTTTTTAAAAAAAAGCAAAGGGGGTAGTCCATTGTTTTTTTTGGCGAAAAATATTTTTTTCCACTATCTTCAAAAAACTAAATTTTAATTAAAGAAAATGCGGTTCTCTATTCAACGCAGTAGAATTCAAGTCAATATCTAGAAAAGTAAGCAAGTTATGACCAAAAAGGTAAGTAGTTCTACTACTGCCTATTTCCGGCCACTTTTTAGTAGAACTATTTACGTTTTTGGCCATAACTTGAAAAGTTTTCAATATATCGACTTGATTTCTTTTGCGTTGGATAGCTAACCGTATTGGCCTTAACTACAAATTTTTTTTTAATGGATAGTGGAAGAAAATTTTTTTTATCATTTTTTAAAAAAAAGCAAAGGGGGTAGTCCATTGTTTTTTTTGGCGAAAAATATTTTTTTTCCACTATCTTCAGAAAACTAAAATTGAATTAAAGCCAATGCGGTTCTCTATTCAACGCAGTAGAAATCAAGTCGATATCTAGAAAAGTAAGCAAGTTATGACCAAAAAGGTAAGTAGTTCTACTACTGCCTATTTCCGGCCACTTTTTAGTAGAACTATTTACGTTTTTGGCCATAACTTGAAAAGTTTTCAATATATCGACTTGATTTCTTTTGCGTTGGATAGCTAACCGTATTGGCCTTAACTATAAATTTTTTTTTAATAGATAGTGGAAGAAAATTTTTTTTATCATTTTTTAAAAAAAAGCAAAGGGGGTAGTCCATTGTTTTTTTTGGCGAAAAATATTTTTTTTCCACTATCTTCAGAAAACTAAAATTGAATTAAAGCTAATGCGGTTCTCTATTCAACGCAGTAGAAATCAAGTCGATATCTAGAAAAGTAAGCAAGTTATGACCAAAAAGGTAAGTAGTTCTACTACTGCCTATTTCCGGCCACTTTTTAGTAGAACTATTTACGTTTTTGGCCATAACTTGAAAAGTTTTCAATATATCGACTTGATTTCTTTTGCGTTGGATAGCTAACCGTATTGGCCTTAACTACAAATTTTTTTTAATGGATAGTGGAAGAAAATTTTTTTTTATAATTTTATAAAAAAAAGCAAAGGGGGTAGTCCATTGTTTTTTTTGGCGAAAAATATTTTTTTTTCCACTATCTTCAAAAAACTAAAATTGAATTAAAGCCAATGCGGTTCTCTATTCAACGCAGTAGAAATCAAGTCGATATCTAGAAAAGTAAGCAAGTTAAGACCAAAAAGGTAAGTAGTTCTACTACTGCCTATTTCCGGCCACTTTTTAGTAGAACTATTTACGTTTTTGGCCATAACTTGAAAAGTTTTCAATATATCGACTTGATTTCTTTTGCGTTGGATAGCTAACCGTATTGGCCTTAATTACAAATTTTTTTTAATGGATAGTGGAAGAAAATTTTTTTTATAATTTTTTAAAAAAAGCAAAGGGGGTAGTCCATTGTTTTTTTTGGCGAAAAATATTTTTTTTCCACTATCTTCAAAAAACTAAAATTGAATTAAAGCCAATGCGGTTCTCTATTCAACGCAGTAGAAATCAAGTCGATATCTAGAAAAGTAAGCAAGTTATGACCAAAAAGGTAAGTAGTTCTACTACTGCCTATTTCCGGCCACTTTTTAGTAGAACTATTTACGTTTTTGGCCATAACTTGAAAAGTTTTCAATATATCGACTTGATTTCTTTTGCGTTGGATAGCTAACCGTATTGGCCTTAACTACAAATTTTTTTTAATGGATAGTGGAAGAAAATTTTTTTTTATAATTTTTTAAAAAAAAGCAAAGGGGGTAGTCCATTGTTTTTTTTGGCGAAAAATATTTTTTTTTCCACTATCTTCAAAAAACTAAAATTGAATTAAAGCCAATGCGGTTCTCTATTCAACGCAGTAGAAATCAAGTCGATATCTAGAAAAGTAAGCAAGTTAAGACCAAAAAGGTAAGTAGTTCTACTACTGCCTATTTCCGGCCACTTTTTAGTAGAACTATTTACGTTTTTTACCATAACTTGAAAAGTTTTCAATATATCGACTTGATTTCTTTTGCGTTGGATAGCTAACCGTATTGGCCTTAACTACAAATTTTTTTTAATGGATAGTGGAAGAAAATTTTTTTTATCATTTTTTAAAAAAAAGCAAAGGGGGTAGTCCATTGTTTTTTTTGGCGAAAAATATTTTTTTTCCACTATCTTCAAAAAACTAAATTTTAATTAAAGAAAATGCGGTTCTCTATTCAACGCAGTAGAATTCAAGTCAATATCTAGAAAAGTAAGCAAGTTATGACCAAAAAGGTAAGTAGTTCTACTACTGCCTATTTCCGGCCACTTTTTAGTAGAACTATTTACGTTTTTGGCCATAACTTGAAAAGTTTACAATACATCGACTTGATTTCTTTTGCGTTGGATAGCTAACCGTATTGGCCTTCACTAGAAATTTTTTTTTAATGGATAGTGGAAGAAAATTTTTTTTATCATTTTTTAAAAAAAAGCAAAGAGGGTAGTCCATTGTTTTTTTTGGCGAAGAATATTTTTTTCCACTATCTTCAAAAAACTAAATTTTAATTAAAGAAAATGCGGTTCTCTATTCAACGCAGTAGAATTCAAGTCAATATCTAGAAAAGTAAGCAAGTTATGACCAAAAAGGTAAGTAGTTCTACTACTGCCTATTTCTGGCCACTTTTTAGTAGAACTATTTACGTTTTTGGCCATAACTTGAAAAGTTTTCAATATATCGACTTGATTTCTTTTGCGTTGGATAGCTAACCGTATTGGCCTTAACTACAAATTTTTTTTAATGGATAGTGGAAGAAAATTTTTTTTATCATTTTTTAAAAAAAAGCAAAGGGGGTAGTCCATGGTTTTTTTTTGGCGAAAAATATTTTTTTTCCACTATCTTCAAAAAACTAAAATTGAATTAAAGCCAATGCGGTTCTCTATTCAACGCAGTAGAAATCAAGTCGATATCTAGAAAAGTAAGCAAGTTATGACCAAAAAGGTAAGTAGTTCTACTACTGCCTATTTCCGTTCACTTTTTAGTAGAACTATTTACGTTTTTGGCCATAACTTGAAAAGTTTTCAATATATCGACTTGATTTCTTTTGCGTTGGATAGCTAACCGTATTGGCCTTAACTAAAAATTTTTTTTAATGGATAGTGGAAGAAAATTTTTTTTATCATTTTTTAAAAAAAAGCAAAGGGGGTAGTCCATTGTTTTTTTTGGCGAAAAATATTTTTTTTCCACTATCTTCAAAAAACTAAATTTGATTTAAAGCCAATGCGGTTCTCTATTCAACGCAGTAGAAATCAAGTCGATATCTAGAAAAGTAAGCAAGTTATGACCAAAAAGGTAAGTAGTTCTACTACTGCCTATTTCTGGCCACTTTTTAGTAGAACTATTTACGTTTTTGGCCATAACTTGAAAAGTTTTCAATATATCGACTTGATTTCTTTTGCGTTGGATAGCTAACCGTATTGGCCTTAACTACAAATTTTTTTTAATGGATAGTGGAAGAAAATTTTTTTTATCATTTTTTAAAAAAAAGCAAAGGGGGTAGTCCATTGTTTTTTTTGGCGAAAAATATTTTTTTTCCACTATCTTCAAAAAACTAAAATTGAATTAAAGCCAATGCGGTTCTCTATTCAACGCAGTAGAAATCAAGTCGATATCTAGAAAAGTAAGCAAGTTATGACCAAAAAGGTAAGTAGTTCTACTACTGCCTATTTCCGTTCACTTTTTAGTAGAACTATTTACGTTTTTGGCCATAACTTGAAAAGTTTTCAATATATCGACTTGATTTCTTTTGCGTTGGATAGCTAACCGTATTGGCCTTAACTACAAATTTTTTTTTTATGGATAGTGGAAGAAAATTTTTTTTATCATTTTTTAAAAAAAAGCAAAAGGGGGTAGTCCATTGTTTTTTTTGGCGAAAAATATTTTTTTTCCACTATCTTCAAAAAACTAAATTTGAATTAAAGAAAATGCGGTTCTCTATTCAACGCAGTAGAAATCAAGTCGATATCTAGAAAAGTAAGCAAGTTATGACCAAAAAGGTAAGTAGTTCTACTACTGCCTATTTCTAGCAACTTTTTAGTAGAACTATTTACGTTTTTGGCCATAACTTGAAAAGTTTTCAATATATCGACTTGATTTCTTTTGCGTTGGATAGCTAACCGTATTGGCCTTAACTACAAATTTTTTTTAATGGATAGTGGAAGAAAATTTTTTTTATCATTTTTAAAAAAAAAGCAAAGGGGGTAGTCCATTGTTTTTTTTGGCGAAAAATATTTTTTTTCCACTATCTTCAGAAAATTAAAATTGAATTAAAGCCAATGCGGTTCTCTATTCAACGCAGTAGAAATCAAGTCGATATCTAGAAAAGTAAGCAAGTTATGACCAAAAAGGTAAGTAGTTCTACTACTGCCTATTTCCGGCCACTTTTTAGTAGAACTATTTACGTTTTTGGCCATAACTTGAAAAGTTTTCAATATATCGACTTGATTTCTTTTGCGTTGGATAGCTAACCGTATTGGGCTTAACTACAATTTTTTTTTAATGGATAGTGGAAGAAAATTTTTTTTATCATTTTTAAAAAAAAAGCAAAGGGGGTAGTCCATTGTTTTTTTTGGCGAAAAATATTTTTTTTCCACTATCTTCAGAAAATTAAAATTGAATTAAAGCCAATGCGGTTCTCTATTCAACGCAGTAGAAATCAAGTCGATATCTAGAAAAGTAAGCAAGTTATGACCAAAAAGGTAAGTAGTTATACTACTGCCTATTTCCGGCCACTTTTTAGTAGAACTATTTACGTTTTTGGCCATAACTTGAAAAGTTTTCAATATATCGACTTGATTTCTTTTGCGTTGGATAGCTAACCGTATTGGGCTTAACTACAATTTTTTTTTAATGGATAGTGGAAGAAAATTTTTTTTATCATTTTTAAAAAAAAAGCAAAGGGGGTAGTCCATTGTTTTTTTTGGCGAAAAATATTTTTTTTCCACTATCTTCAGAAAATTAAAATTGAATTAAAGCCAATGCGGTTCTCTATTCAACGCAGTAGAAATCAAGTCGATATCTAGAAAAGTAAGCAAGTTATGACCAAAAAGGTAAGTAGTTCTACTACTGCCTATTTCTAGCAACTTTTTAGTAGAACTATTTACGTTTTTGGCCATAACTTGAAAAGTTTTCAATATATCGACTTGATTTCTTTTGCGTTGGATAGCTAACCGTATTGGCCTTAACTACAAATTTTTTTTAATGGATAGTGGAAGAAAATTTTTTTTATCATTTTTAAAAAAAAAGCAAAGGGGGTAGTCCATTGTTTTTTTTGGCGAAAAATATTTTTTTTCCACTATCTTCAGAAAATTAAAATTGAATTAAAGCCAATGCGGTTCTCTATTCAACGCAGTAGAAATCAAGTCGATATCTAGAAAAGTAAGCAAGTTATGACCAAAAAGGTAAGTAGTTCTACTACTGCCTATTTCCGGCCACTTTTTAGTAGAACTATTTACGTTTTTGGCCATAACTTGAAAAGTTTTCAATATATCGACTTGATTTCTTTTGCGTTGGATAGCTAACCGTATTGGGCTTAACTACAATTTTTTTTTAATGGATAGTGGAAGAAAATTTTTTTTATCATTTTTAAAAAAAAAGCAAAGGGGGTAGTCCATTGTTTTTTTTGGCGAAAAATATTTTTTTTCCACTATCTTCAGAAAATTAAAATTGAATTAAAGCCAATGCGGTTCTCTATTCAACGCAGTAGAAATCAAGTCGATATCTAGAAAAGTAAGCAAGTTATGACCAAAAAGGTAAGTAGTTATACTACTGCCTATTTCCGGCCACTTTTTAGTAGAACTATTTACGTTTTTGGCCATAACTTGAAAAGTTTTCAATATATCGACTTGATTTCTTTTGCGTTGGATAGCTAACCGTATTGGGCTTAACTACAATTTTTTTTTAATGGATAGTGGAAGAAAATTTTTTTTATCATTTTTAAAAAAAAAGCAAAGGGGGTAGTCCATTGTTTTTTTTGGCGAAAAATATTTTTTTTCCACTATCTTCAGAAAATTAAAATTGAATTAAAGCCAATGCGGTTCTCTATTCAACGCAGTAGAAATCAAGTCGATATCTAGAAAAGTAAGCAAGTTATGACCAAAAAGGTAAGTAGTTCTACTACTGCCTATTTCCGGCCACTTTTTAGTAGAACTATTTACGTTTTTGGCCATAACTTGAAAAGTTTTCAATATATCGACTTGATTTCTTTTGCGTTGGATAGCTAACCGTATTGGCCTTAAATACAAATTTTTTTTAATGGATAGTGGAAGAAAATTTTTTTTATCATTTTTTAAAAAAAAGCAAAGGGGGTAGTCCATTGTTTTTTTTGGCGAAAAATATTTTTTTTCCACTATCTTCAAAAAACTAAAATTGAATTAAAGCCAATGCGGTTCTCTATTCAACGCAGTAGAAATCAAGTCGATATCTAGAAAAGTAAGCAAGTTATGACCAAAAAGGTAAGTAGTTCTACTACTGCCTATTTCCGTTCACTTTTTAGTAGAACTATTTACGTTTTTGGCCATAACTTGAAAAGTTTTCAATATATCGACTTGATTTCTTTTGCGTTGGATAGCTAACCGTATTGGCCTTAACTACAAATTTTTTTTTTATGGATAGTGGAAGAAAATTTTTTTTATCATTTTTTAAAAAAAAGCAAAAGGGGGTAGTCCATTGTTTTTTTTGGCGAAAAATATTTTTTTTCCACTATCTTCAAAAAACTAAATTTGAATTAAAGCCAATGCGGTTCTCTATTCAACGCAGTAGAAATCAAGTCGATATCTAGAAAAGTAAGCAAGTTATGACCAAAAAGGTAAGTAGTTCTACTACTGCCTATTTCCGGCCACTTTTTAGTAGAACTATTTACGTTTTTGGCCATAACTTGAAAAGTTTTCAATATATCGACTTGATTTCTTTTGCGTTGGATAGCTAACCGTATTGGGCTTAACTACAATTTTTTTTTAATGGATAGTGGAAGAAAATTTTTTTTATCATTTTTAAAAAAAAGCAAAGGGGGTAGTCCATTGTTTTTTTTGGCGAAAAATATTTTTTTTCCACTATCTTCAGAAAATTAAAATTGAATTAAAGCCAATGCGGTTCTCTATTCAACGCAGTAGAAATCAAGTCGATATCTAGAAAAGTAAGCAAGTTATGACCAAAAAGGTAAGTAGTTCTACTACTGCCTATTTCCGGCCACTTTTTAGTAGAACTATTTACGTTTTTGGCCATAACTTGAAAAGTTTTCAATATATCGACTTGATTTCTTTTGCGTTGGATAGCTAACCGTATTGGGCTTAACTACAATTTTTTTTTAATGGATAGTGGAAGAAAATTTTTTTTATCATTTTTTAAAAAAAAGCAAAGAGGTAGTCCATTGTTTTTTTTGGCGAAAAATATTTTTTTCCACTATCTTCAGAAAATTAAAATTGAATTAAAGCCAATGCGGTTCTCTATTCAACGCAGCAGAATTCAAGTCGATATCTAGAAAAGTAAGCAAGTTATGACCAAAAAGGTAAGTAGTTCTACTACTGCCTATTTCCGGCCACTTTTTAGTAGAACTATTTACGTTTTTGGCCATAACTTGAAAAGTTTTCAATATATCGACTTGATTTCTTTTGCGTTGGATAGCTAACCGTATTGGCCTTAAATACAAATTTTTTTTAATGGATAGTGGAAGAAAATTTTTTTTATCATTTTTTAAAAAAAAGCAAAAATGGGTAGTCCATTGTTTTTTTTGGCGAAAAATATTTTTTTTCCACTATCTTCAAAAAACTAAATTTGAATTAAAGCCAATGCGGTTCTCTATTCAACGCAGTAGAAATCAAGTCGATATCTAGAAAAGTAAGCAAGTTATGACCAAAAAGGTAAGTAGTTCTACTACTGCCTATTTCCGGCCACTTTTTAGTAGAACTACTTACGTTTTTGGCCATAACTTGAAAAGTTTACAATACATCGACTTGATTTCTTTTGCGTTGGATAGCTAACCGTATTGGCCTTAACTACAAATTTTTTTTTAATGGATAGTGGAAGAAAATTTTTTTTATCATTTTTTAAAAAAAAGCAAAGGGGGTAGTCCATTGTTTTTTTTGGCGAAAAATATTTTTTTTCCACTATCTTCAAAAAACTAAAATTGAATTAAAGCCAATGCGGTTCTCTATTCAACGCAGTAGAAATCAAGTCGATATCTAGAAAAGTAAGCAAGTTAAGACCAAAAAGGTAAGTAGTTCTACTACTGCCTATTTCCGGCCACTTTTTAGTAGAACTATTTACGTTTTTGGCCATAACTTGAAAAGTTTTCAATATATCGACTTGATTTCTTTTGCGTTGGATAGCTAACCGTATTGGGCTTAACTACAATTTTTTTTTAATGGATAGTGGAAGAAAATTTTTTTTATCATTTTTAAAAAAAAAGCAAAGGGGGTAGTCCATTGTTTTTTTTGGCGAAAAATATTTTTTTCCACTATCTTCAAAAAACTAAATTTTAATTAAAGAAAATGCGGTTCTCTATTCAACGCAGCAGAATTCAAGTCAATATCTAGAAAAGTAAGCAAGTTATGACCAAAAAGGTAAGTAGTTCTACTACTGCCTATTTCCGGCCACTTTTTAGTAGAACTACTTACGTTTTTGGCCATAACTTGAAAAGTTTACAATACATCGACTTGATTTCTTTTGCGTTGGATAGCTAACCGTATTGGCCTTAACTACAAATTTTTTTTTAATGGATAGTGGAAGAAAATTTTTTTTATCATTTTTTAAAAAAAAGCAAAGGGGGTAGTCCATTGTTTTTTTTGGCGAAAAATATTTTTTTTCCACTATCTTCAAAAAACTAAAATTGAATTAAAGCCAATGCGGTTCTCTATTCAACGCAGTAGAAATCAAGTCGATATCTAGAAAAGTAAGCAAGTTAAGACCAAAAAGGTAAGTAGTTCTACTACTGCCTATTTCCGGCCACTTTTTAGTAGAACTATTTACGTTTTTGGCCATAACTTGAAAAGTTTTCAATATATCGACTTGATTTCTTTTGCGTTGGATAGCTAACCGTATTGGCCTTAACTACAAATTTTTTTTTAATGGATAGTGGAAGAAAATTTTTTTTATCATTTTTTAAAAAAAAGCAAAAATGGGTAGTCCATTGTTTTTTTTGGCGAAAAATATTTTTTTTCCACTATCTTCAAAAAACTAAATTTGAATTAAAGCCAATGCGGTTCTCTATTCAACGCAGTAGAAATCAAGTCGATATCTAGAAAAGTAAGCAAGTTATGACCAAAAAGGTAAGTAGTTCTACTACTGCCTATTTCTGGCCACTTTTTAGTAGAACTATTTACGTTTTTGGCCATAACTTGAAAAGTTTTCAATATATCGACTTGATTTCTTTTGCGTTGGATAGCTAACCGTATTGGCCTTAACTACAAATTTTTTTTTAATGGATAGTGGAAGAAAATTTTTTTTATCATTTTTTAAAAAAAAGCAAAGGGGGTAGTCCATTGTTTTTTTTGGCGAAAAATATTTTTTTTCCACTATCTTCAAAAAACTAAATTTTAATTAAAGAAAATGCGGTTCTCTATTCAACGCAGCAGAATTCAAGTCTATATCTAGAAATGTAAGCAAGTTATGACCAAAAAGGTAAGTAGTTCTACTACTGCCTATTTCCGGCCACTTTTTAGTAGAACTACTTACGTTTTTGGCCATAACTTGAAAAGTTTACAATACATCGACTTGATTTCTTTTGCGTTGGATAGCTAACCATATTGGCCTTCACTAGAAATTTTTTTTTAATGGATAGTGGAAGAAAATTTTTTTTATCATTTTTTAAAAAAAAGCAAAGGGGGTAGTCCATTGTTTTTTTTGGCGAAAAATATTTTTTTTCCACTATCTTCAAAAAACTAAATTTGATTTAAAGCCAATGCGGTTCTCTATTCAACGCAGTAGAAATCAAGTCGATATCTAGAAAAGTAAGCAAGTTATGACCAAAAAGGTAAGTAGTTCTACTACTGCCTATTTCTGGCCACTTTTTAGTAGAACTATTTACGTTTTTGGCCATAACTTGAAAAGTTTTCAATATATCGACTTGATTTCTTTTGCGTTGGATAGCTAACCGTATTGGCCTTAACTACAAATTTTTTTTTAATGGATAGTGGAAGAAAATTTTTTTTATCATTTTTTAAAAAAAAGCAAAGGGGGTAGTCCATTGTTTTTTTTGGCGAAAAATATTTTTTTTCCACTATCTTCAAAAAACTAAAATTGAATTAAAGCCAATGCGGTTCTCTATTCAACGCAGTAGCAATCAAGTCGATATCTAGAAAAGTAAGCAAGTTAAGACCAAAAAGGTAAGTAGTTCTACTACTGCCTATTTCCGGCCACTTTTTAGTAGAACTATTTACGTTTTTGGCCATAACTTGAAAAGTTTTCAATATATCGACTTGATTTCTTTTGCGTTGGATAGCTAACCGTATTGGCCTTAACTACAAATTTTTTTTTAATGGATAGTGGAAGAAAATTTTTTTTATCATTTTTTAAAAAAAAGCAAAAGGGGGTAGTCCATTGTTTTTTTTGGCGAAAAATATTTTTTTTCCACTATCTTCAAAAAACTAAATTTGAATTAAAGCCAATGCGGTTCTCTATTCAACGCAGTAGAAATCAAGTCGATATCTAGAAAAGTAAGCAAGTTATGACCAAAAAGGTAAGTAGTTCTACTACTGCCTATTTCCGGCCACTTTTTAGTAGAACTATTTACGTTTTTGGCCATAACTTGAAAAGTTTTCAATATATCGACTTGATTTCTTTTGCGTTAGATAGCTAACCGTATTGGCCTTAACTACAAATTTTTTTTTAATGGATAGTGGAAGAAAATTTTTTTTATCATTTTTTAAAAAAAAGCAAAGGGGGTAGTCCATTGTTTTTTTTGGCGAAAAATATTTTTTTTCCACTATCTTCAAAAAACTAAAATTGAATTAAAGCCAATGCGGTTCTCTATTCAACGCAGTAGAAATCAAGTCGATATCTAGAAAAGTAAGCAAGTTATGACCAAAAAGGTAAGTAGTTCTACTACTGCCTATTTCCGGCCACTTTTTAGTAGAACTATTTACGTTTTTGGCCATAACTTGAAAAGTTTTCAATATATCGACTTGATTTCTTTTGCGTTAGATAGCTAACCGTATTGGCCTTAACTACAAATTTTTTTTTAATGGATAGTGGAAGAAAATTTTTTTTATCATTTTTTAAAAAAAAGCAAAAGGGTTTAGTCCATTGTTTTTTTTGGCGAAAAATATTTTTTTTCCACTATCTTCAAAAAACTAAATTTGAATTAAAGCCAATGCGGTTCTCTATTCAACGCAGTAGAAATCAAGTCGATATCTAGAAAAGTAAGCAAGTTAAGACCAAAAAGGTAAGTAGTTCTACTACTGCCTATTTCCGGCCACTTTTTAGTAGAACTATTTACGTTTTTGGCCATAACTTGAAAAGTTTTCAATATATCGACTTGATTTCTTTTGCGTTAGATAGCTAACCGTATTGGCCTTAACTACAAATTTTTTTTTAATGGATAGTGGAAGAAAATTTTTTTTATCATTTTTTAAAAAAAAGCAAAGGGGGTAGTCCATTGTTTTTTTTGGCGAAAAATATTTTTTTTCCACTATCTTCAAAAAACTAAATTTGAATTAAAGCCAATGCGGTTCTCTATTCAACGCAGTAGAAATCAAGTCGATATCTAGAAAAGTAAGCAAGTTAAGACCAAAAAGGTAAGTAGTTCTACTACTGCCTATTTCCGGCCACTTTTTAGTAGAACTATTTACGTTTTTGGCCATAACTTGAAAAGTTTTCAATATATCGACTTGATTTCTTTTGCGTTAGATAGCTAACCGTATTGGCCTTAACTACAAATTTTTTTTTAATGGATAGTGGAAGAAAATTTTTTTTATCATTTTTTAAAAAAAAGCAAAGGGGGTAGTCCATTGTTTTTTTTGGCGAAAAATATTTTTTTTCCACTATCTTCAAAAAACTAAATTTGAATTAAAGCCAATGCGGTTCTCTATTCAACGCAGTAGAAATCAAGTCGATATGTAGAAAAGTAAGCAAGTTAAGACCAAAAAGGTAAGTAGTTCTACTACTGCCTATTTCCGGCCACTTTTTAGTAGAACTATTTACGTTTTTGGCCATAACTTGAAAAGTTTTCAATATATCGACTTGATTTCTTTTGCGTTGGATAGCTAACCGTATTGGCCTTAACTACAAATTTTTTTTTAATGGATAGTGGAAGAAAATTTTTTTTATCATATTTTAAAAAAAAGCAAAGGGGGTAGTCCATTGTTTTTTTTGGCGAAAAATATTTTTTTTCCACTATCTTCAAAAAACTAAATTTGAATTAAAGCCAATGCGGTTCTCTATTCAACGCAGTAGAAATCAAGTCGATATCTAGAAAAGTAAGCAAGTTATGACCAAAAAGGTAAGTAGTTCTACTACTGCCTATTTCTGGCCACTTTTTAGTAGAACTATTTACGTTTTTGGCCATAACTTGAAAAGTTTTCAATATATCGACTTGATTTCTTTTGCGTTGGATAGCTAACCGTATTGGCCTTAACTACAAATTTTTTTTAATGGATAGTGGAAGAAAATTTTTTTTATCATTTTTTAAAAAAAAGCAAAGGGGGTAGTCCATTGTTTTTTTTGGCGAAAAATATTTTTTTTCCACTATCTTCAAAAAACTAAAATTGAATTAAAGCCAATGCGGTTCTCTATTCAACGCAGTAGAATTCAAGTCAATATCTAGAAAAGTAAGCAAGTTATGACCAAAAAGGTAAGTAGTTCTACTACTGCCTATTTCCGGCCACTTTTTAGTAGAACTATTTACGTTTTTGGCCATAACTTGAAAAGTTTTCAATATATCGACTTGATTTCTTTTGCGTTGGATAGCTAACCGTATTGGCCTTAACTACAAATTTTTTTTTAATGGATAGTGGAAGAAAATTTTTTTTATCATTTTTTAAAAAAAAGCAAAAGGGGGTAGTCCATTGTTTTTTTTGGCGAAAAATATTTTTTTTCCACTATCTTCAAAAAACTAAATTTTAATTAAAGCCAATGCGGTTCTCTATTCAACGCAGTAGAAATCAAGTCGATATCTAGAAAAGTAAGCAAGTTATGACCAAAAAGGTAAGTAGTTATACTACTGCCTATTTCCGGCCACTTTTTAGTAGAACTATTTACGTTTTTGGCCATAACTTGAAAAGTTTTCAATATATCGACTTGATTTCTTTTGCGTTGGATAGCTAACCGTATTGGCCTTAACTACAAATTTTTTTTTAATGGATAGTGGAAGAAAATTTTTTTTATCATTTTTTAAAAAAAAAGCAAAGGGGGTAGTCCATTGTTTTTTTTGGCGAAAAATATTTTTTTTCCACTATCTTCAAAAAACTAAAATTGAATTAAAGCCAATGCGGTTCTCTATTCAACGCAGTAGAAATCAAGTCGATATCTAGAAAAGTAAGCAAGTTATGACCAAAAAGGTAAGTAGTTCTACTACTGCCTATTTCTGGCCACTTTTTAGTAGAACTATTTACGTTTTTGGCCATAACTTGAAAAGTTTTCAATATATCGACTTGATTTCTTTTGCGTTGGATAGCTAACCGTATTGGCCTTAACTACAAATTTTTTTTTAATGGATAGTGGAAGAAAATTTTTTCTTATCATTTTTTAAAAAAAAAGCAAAGGGGGTAGTCCATTGTTTTTTTTGGCGAAAAATATTTTTTTTCCACTATCTTCAAAAAACTAAAATTGAATTAAAGCCAATGCGGTTCTCTATTCAACGCAGTAGAAATCAAGTCGATATCTAGAAAAGTAAGCAAGTTATGACCAAAAAGGTAAGTAGTTCTACTACTGCCTATTTCCGGCCACTTTTTAGTAGAACTATTTACGTTTTTGGCCATAACTTGAAAAGTTTTCAATATATCGACTTGATTTCTTCTGCGTTAGATAGCTAACCGTATTGGCCTTAACTACAAATTTTTTTTAATGGATAGTGGAAGAAAATTTTTTTTATCATTTTTTAAAAAAAAGCAAAGGGGGTAGTCAATTGTTTTTTTTGGCGAAAAATATTTTTTTTCCACTATCTTCAAAAAACTAAATTTTAATTAAAGAAAATGCGGTTCTCTATTCAACGCAGTAGAATTCAAGTCGATATCTACAAAAGTAAGCAAGTTATGACCAAAAAGGTAAGTAGTTCTACTACTGCCTATTTCTGGCCACTTTTTAGTAGAACTATTTACGTTTTTGGCCATAACTTGAAAAGTTTTCAATATATCGACTTGATTTCTTTTGCGTTAGATAGCTAACCGTATTGGCCTTAACTACAAATTTTTTTTAATGGATAGTGGAAGAAAATTTTTTTTATCATTTTTTAAAAAAAAGCAAAGGGGGTAGTCCATTGTTTTTTTTGGCGAAAAATATTTTTTTTCCACTATCTTCAAAAAACTAAATTTTAATTAAAGAAAATGCGGTTCTCTATTCAACGCAGTAGAATTCAAGTCGATATCTAGAAAAGTAAGCAAGTTATGACCAAAAAGGTAAGTAGTTCTACTACTGCCTATTTCTGGCCACTTTTTAGTAGAACTATTTACGTTTTTGGCCATAACTTGAAAAGTTTTCAATATATTGACTTGATTTCTTTTGCGTTAGATAGCTAACCGTATTGGCCTTAACTACAAATTTTTTTTTAATGGATAGTGGAAGAAAAATTTTTTTATCATTTTTTAAAAAAAAGCAAAGGGGGTAGTCCATTGTTTTTTTTGGCGAAAAATATTTTTTTTCCACTATCTTCAAAAAACTAAATTTTAATTAAAGAAAATGCGGTTCTCTATTCAACGCAGTAGAATTCAAGTCGATATCTAGAAAAGTAAGCAAGTTATGACCAAAAAGGTAAGTAGTTCTACTACTGCCTATTTCCGGCCACTTTTTAGTAGAACTATTTACGTTTTTGGCCATAACTTGAAAAGTTTTCAATATATCGACTTGATTTCTTTTGCGTTAGATAGCTAACCGTATTGGCCTTAGCTACAAATTTTTTTTAATGGATAGTGGAAGAAAATTTTTTTTATCATTTTTTAAAAAAAAGCAAAGGGGGTAGTCCATTGTTTTTTTTGGCGAAAAATATTTTTTTTCCACTATCTTCAAAAAACTAAATTTTAATTAAAGAAAATGCGGTTCTCTATTCAACGCAGTAGAATTCAAGTCGATATCTAGAAAAGTAAGCAAGTTATGACCAAAAAGGTAAGTAGTTCTACTACTGCCTATTTCTGGCCACTTTTTAGTAGAACTATTTACGTTTTTGGCCATAACTTGAAAAGTTTTCAATATATCGACTTGATTTCTTTTGCGTTAGATAGCTAACCGTATTGGCCTTAACTACAAATTTTTTTTAATGGATAGTGGAAGAAAATTTTTTTTATCATTTTTTAAAAAAAAGCAAAGGGGGTAGTCCATTGTTTTTTTTGGCGAAAAATATTTTTTTTCCACTATCTTCAAAAAACTAAATTTTAATTAAAGAAAATGCGGTTCTCTATTCAACGCAGTAGAATTCAAGTCGATATCTAGAAAAGTAAGCAAGTTATGACCAAAAAGGTAAGTAGTTCTACTACTGCCTATTTCTGGCCACTTTTTAGTAGAACTATTTACGTTTTTGGCCATAACTTGAAAAGTTTTCAATATATCGACTTGATTTCTTTTGCGTTAGATAGCTAACCGTATTGGCCTTAACTACAAATTTTTTTTTAATGGATAGTGGAAGAAACATTTTTTTATCATTTTTTAAAAAAAAGCAAAGGGGGTAGTCCATTGTTTTTTTTGGCGAAAAATATTTTTTTTCCACTATCTTCAAAAAACTAAATTTTAATTAAAGAAAATGCGGTTCTCTATTCAACGCAGTAGAATTCAAGTCGATATCTAGAAAAGTAAGCAAGTTATGACCAAAAAGGTAAGTAGTTCTACTACTGCCTATTTCCGGCCACTTTTTAGTAGAACTATTTACGTTTTTGGCCATAACTTGAAAAGTTTTCAATATATCGACTTGATTTCTTTTGCGTTAGATAGCTAACCGTATTGGCCTTAGCTACAAATTTTTTTTAATGGATAGTGGAAGAAAATTTTTTTTATCATTTTTTAAAAAAAAGCAAAGGGGGTAGTCCATTGTTTTTTTTGGCGAAAAATATTTTTTTTCCACTATCTTCAAAAAACTAAATTTTAATTAAAGAAAATGCGGTTCTCTATTCAACGCAGTAGAATTCAAGTCGATATCTAGAAAAGTAAGCAAGTTATGACCAAAAAGGTAAGTAGTTCTACTACTGCCTATTTCTGGCCACTTTTTAGTAGAACTATTTACGTTTTTGGCCATAACTTGAAAAGTTTTCAATATATCGACTTGATTTCTTTTGCGTTAGATAGCTAACCGTATTGGCCTTAACTACAAATTTTTTTTTAATGGATAGTGGAAGAAAAATTTTTTTATCATTTTTTAAAAAAAAGCAAAGGGGGTAGTCCATTGTTTTTTTTGGCGAAAAATATTTTTTTTCCACTATCTTCAAAAAACTAAATTTTAATTAAAGAAAATGCGGTTCTCTATTCAACGCAGTAGAATTCAAGTCGATATCTAGAAAAGTAAGCAAGTTATGACCAAAAAGGTAAGTAGTTATACTACTGCCTATTTTCGGCCACTTTTTAGTAGAACTATTTACGTTTTTGGCCATAACTTGAAAAGTTTTCAATATACCGACTTGATTTCTTTTGCGTTGGATAGCTAACCGTATTGGCCTTAACTACAAATTTTTTTAATGGATAGTGGAAGAAAATTTTTTTTATAATTTTTTAAAAAAAAGCAAAGGGGGTAGTCCATTGTTTTTTTTGGCGAAAAATATTTTTTTTCCACTATCTTCAAAAAACTAAATTTGAATTAAAGCCAATGCGGTTCTCTATTCAACGCAGTAGAAATCAAGTCGATATCTAGAAAAGTAAGCAAGTTATGACCAAAAAGGTAAGTAGTTCTACTACTGCCTATTTCTGGCCACTTTTTAGTAGAACTATTTACGTTTTTGGCCATAACTTGAAAAGTTTTCAATATATCGACTTGATTTCTTTTGCGTTGGATAGCTAACCGTATTGGCCTTAACTACAAATTTTTTTTAATGGATAGTGGAAGAAAATTTTTTTTATCATTTTTTAAAAAAAAGCAAAGGGGGTAGTCCATTGTTTTTTTTTTGGCGAAAAATATTTTTTTTCCACTATCTTCAAAAAACTAAATTTTAATTAAAGAAAATGCGGTTCTCTATTCAACGCAGTAGAATTCAAGTCGATATCTACAAAAGTAAGCAAGTTATGACCAAAAAGGTAAGTAGTTCTACTACTGCCTATTTCCGGCCACTTTTTAGTAGAACTATTTACGTTTTTGGCCATAACTTGAAAAGTTTTCAATATATCGACTTGATTTCTTTTGCGTTGGATAGCTAACCATATTGGCCTTAACTACAAATTTTTTTTTAATGGATAGTGGAAGAAAATTTTTTTTATCATTTTTTAAAAAAAAGCAAAGGGGGTAGTCCATTGTTTTTTTTTGGCGAAAAATATTTTTTTTCCACTATCTTCAAAAAACTAAATTTTAATTAAAGCCAATGCGGTTCTCTATTCAACGCAGTAGAAATCAAGTCGATATCTAGAAAAGTAAGCAAGTTATGACCAAAAAGGTAAGTAGTTATACTACTGCCTATTTCCGGCCACTTTTTAGTAGAACTATTTACATTTTTGGCCATAACTTGAAAAGTTTTCAATATATCGACTTGATTTCTTTTGCGTTGGATAGCTAACCGTATTTGCCTTAACTACAAATTTTTTTTTAATGGATAGTGGAAGAAAATTTTTTTTATCATTTTTTAAAAAAAAGCAAAGGGGGTAGTTTATTGTTTTTTTTGGCGAAAAATATTTTTTTTTCCACTATCTTCAAAAAACTAAATTTTAATTAAAGAAAATGCGGTTCTCTATTCAACGCAGTAGAATTCAAGTCGATATCTAGAAAAGTAAGCAAGTTATGACCAAAAAGGTAAGTAGTTCTACTACTGCCTATTTCTGGCCACTTTTTAGTAGAACTATTTACGTTTTTGGCCATAACTTGAAAAGTTTTCAATATACCGACTTGATTTCTTTTGCGTTAGATAGCTAACCGTATTGGCCTTAACTACAAATTTTTTTTTAATGGATAGTGGAAGAAAAATTTTTTTATCATTTTTTAAAAAAAAGCAAAGGGGGTAGTCCATTGTTTTTTTTGGCGAAAAATATTTTTTTTCCACTATCTTCAAAAAACTAAATTTTAATTAAAGAAAATGCGGTTCTCTATTCAACGCAGTAGAATTCAAGTCGATATCTAGAAAAGTAAGCAAGTTATGACCAAAAAGGTAAGTAGTTATACTACTGCCTATTTTCGGCCACTTTTTAGTAGAACTATTTACGTTTTTGGCCATAACTTGAAAAGTTTTCAATATACCGACTTGATTTCTTTTGCGTTGGATAGCTAACCGTATTGGCCTTAACTACAAATTTTTTTAATGGATAGTGGAAGAAAATTTTTTTTATAATTTTTTAAAAAAAAGCAAAGGGGGTAGTCCATTGTTTTTTTTGGCGAAAAATATTTTTTTTCCACTATCTTCAAAAAACTAAATTTGAATTAAAGCCAATGCGGTTCTCTATTCAACGCAGTAGAAATCAAGTCGATATCTAGAAAAGTAAGCAAGTTATGACCAAAAAGGTAAGTAGTTCTACTACTGCCTATTTCTGGCCACTTTTTAGTAGAACTATTTACGTTTTTGGCCATAACTTGAAAAGTTTTCAATATATCGACTTGATTTCTTTTGCGTTGGATAGCTAACCGTATTGGCCTTAACTACAAATTTTTTTTAATGGATAGTGGAAGAAAATTTTTTTTATCATTTTTTAAAAAAAAGCAAAGGGGGTAGTCCATTGTTTTTTTTTTGGCGAAAAATATTTTTTTTCCACTATCTTCAAAAAACTAAATTTTAATTAAAGAAAATGCGGTTCTCTATTCAACGCAGTAGAATTCAAGTCGATATCTACAAAAGTAAGCAAGTTATGACCAAAAAGGTAAGTAGTTCTACTACTGCCTATTTCCGGCCACTTTTTAGTAGAACTATTTACGTTTTTGGCCATAACTTGAAAAGTTTTCAATATATCGACTTGATTTCTTTTGCGTTGGATAGCTAACCATATTGGCCTTAACTACAAATTTTTTTTTAATGGATAGTGGAAGAAAATTTTTTTTATCATTTTTTAAAAAAAAGCAAAGGGGGTAGTCCATTGTTTTTTTTTGGCGAAAAATATTTTTTTTCCACTATCTTCAAAAAACTAAATTTTAATTAAAGCCAATGCGGTTCTCTATTCAACGCAGTAGAAATCAAGTCGATATCTAGAAAAGTAAGCAAGTTATGACCAAAAAGGTAAGTAGTTATACTACTGCCTATTTCCGGCCACTTTTTAGTAGAACTATTTACATTTTTGGCCATAACTTGAAAAGTTTTCAATATATCGACTTGATTTCTTTTGCGTTGGATAGCTAACCGTATTTGCCTTAACTACAAATTTTTTTTTAATGGATAGTGGAAGAAAATTTTTTTTATCATTTTTTAAAAAAAAGCAAAGGGGGTAGTTTATTGTTTTTTTTGGCGAAAAATATTTTTTTTTCCACTATCTTCAAAAAAACTAAATTTTAATTAAAGCCAATGCGGTTCTCTATTCAACGCAGTAGAAATCAAGTCGATATCTAGAAAAGTAAGCAAGTTATGACCAAAAAGATAAGTAGTTATACTACTGCCTATTTCCGGCCACTTTTTAGTAGAACTATTTACATTTTTGGCCATAACTTGAAAAGTTTTCAATATATCGACTTGATTTCTTTTGCGTTGGATAGCTAACCGTATTTGCCTTAACTACAAATTTTTTTTTAATGGATAGTGGAAGAAAATTTTTTTTATCATTTTTTAAAAAAAAGCAAAGGGGGTAGTTTATTGTTTTTTTTGGCGAAAAATATTTTTTTTCCACTATCTTCAAAAAACTAAATTTTAATTAAAGCCAATGCGGTTGTCTATTCAACGCAGTAGAAATCAAGTCGATATCTAGAAAAGTAAGCAAGTTATGACCAAAAAGGTAAGTAGTTCTACTACTGCCTATTTCCGGCCACTTTTTAGTAGAACTATTTACGTTTTTGGTCATAACTTGAAAAGTTTTCAATATATCGACTTGATTTCTTTTGCGTTAGATAGCTAACCGTATTGGCCTTAACTACAAATTTTTTTTAATGGATAGTGGAAGAAAATTTTTTTTATCATTTTTTAAAAAAAAGCAAAGTGGGTAGTCCATTGTTTTTTTTTGGCGAAAAATATTTTTTTTCCACTATCTTCAAAAAACTAAATTTTAATTAAAGCCAATGCGGTTGTCTATTCAACGCAGTAGAAATCAAGTCGATATCTAGAAAAGGAAGCAAGCTATGACCAAAAAGGTAAGTAGTTCTACTACTGCCTATTTCCGGCCACTTTTTAGTAGAACTATTTACGTTTTTGGCCATAACTTGAAAAGTTTTCAATATATCGACTTGATTTCTTTTGCGTTGGATAGCTAACCGTATTTGCCTTAACTACAAATTTTTTTTTAATGGATAGTGGAAGAAAATTTTTTTTATCATTTTTTAAAAAAAAGCAAAGGGGGTAGTCCATTGTTTTTTTTGGCGAAAAATATTTTTTTTCCACTATCTTCAAAAAACTAAATATGAATTAAAACCAATGCAGTTCTCTATTCAACGCAGTAGAAATCAAGTCGATATCTAGAAAAGTAAGCAAGTTATGACCAAAAAGGTAAGTAGTTCTACTACTGCCTATTTCCGGCCACTTTTTAGTAGAACTATTTACATTTTTGGCCATAACTTGAAAAGTTTTCAATATATCGACTTGATTTCTTTTGCGTTGGATAGCTAACCGTATTTGCCTTAACTACAAATTTTTTTTTAATGGATAGTGGAAGAAAATTTTTTTTATCATTTTTTAAAAAAAAGCAAAGGGGGTAGTTTATTGTTTTTTTTTGGCGAAAAATATTTTTTTTCCACTATCTTCAAAAAACTAAATTTTAATTAAAGCCAATGCGGTTGTCTATTCAACGCAGTAGAAATCAAGTCGATATCTAGAAAAGGAAGCAAGCTATGACCAAAAAGGTAAGTAGTTCTACTACTGCCTATTTCCGGCCACTTTTTAGTAGAACTATTTACGTTTTTGGCCATAACTTGAAAAGTTTTCAATATATCGACTTGATTTCTTTTGCGTTGGATAGCTAACCGTATTTGCCTTAACTACAAATTTTTTTTTAATGGATAGTGGAAGAAAATTTTTTTTATCAAGCAAGTTATGACCAAAACGGTAAGTAGTTATACTACTGCCTATTTCCGGCCACTTTTTAGTAGAACTATTTACGTTTTTGGTCATAACTTGAAAAGTTTTCAATATATCGACTTGATTTCTTTTGCGTTAGATAGCTAACCGTATTGGCCTTAACTACAAATTTTTTTTAATGGATAGTGGAAGAAAATTTTTTTTATTATTTTTTAAAAAAAAGCAAAGGGGGTAGTCCATTGTTTTTTTTGGCGAAAAATATTTTTTTTCCACTATCTTCAAAAAACTAGTTTTGAATTAAAGCCAATGCGGTTCTCTATTCAACGCAGTAGAAATCAAGTCGATATCTAGAAAAGTAAGCAAGTTATGACCAAAAAGGTAAGTAGTTCTACTACTGCCTATTTCCGGCCACTTTTTAGTAGAACTATTTACGTTTTTGGCCATAACTTGAAAAGTTTTCAATATATCGACTTGATTTCTTTTGCGTTAGATAGCTAACCGTATTGGCCTTAACTACAAATTTTTTTTAATGGATAGTGGAAGAAAATTTTTTTATCATTTTTTAAAAAAAAGCAAAGGGGGTAGTCCATTGTTTTTTTTGGCGAAAAATATTTTTTTCCACTATCTTCAAAAAACTAAAATTGAATTAAAGCCAATGCGGTTCTCTATTCAACGCAGTAGAAATCAAGTCGATATCTAGAAAAGTAAGCAAGTTATGACCAAAACGGTAAGTAGTTATACTACTGCCTATTTCCGGCCACTTTTTAGTAGAACTATTTACGTTTTTGGTCATAACTTGAAAAGTTTTCAATATATCGACTTGATTTCTTTTGCGTTGGATAGCTAACCGTATTTGCCTTAACTACAAATTTTTTTTTAATGGATAGTGGAAGAAAATTTTTTTTATCATTTTTAAAAAAAAGCAAAGGGGGTAGTTTATTGTTTTTTTTTGGCGAAAAATATTTTTTTTCCACTATCTTCAAAAAACTAAATTTTAATTAAAGCCAATGCGGTTGTCTATTCAACGCAGTAGAAATCAAGTCGATATCTAGAAAAGTAAGCAAGTTATGACCAAAAAGGTAAGTAGTTATACTACTGCCTATTTCCGGCCACTTTTTAGTAGAACTACTTACATTTTTGGCCATAACTTGAAAAGTTTTCAATATATCGACTTATTTGATTTCTTTTGCGTTAGATAGCTAACCGTATTGGCCTTAACTACAAATTTTTTTTAATGGATAATGGAAGAAAATTTTTTTTATCATTTTTTAAAAAAAAGCAAAGGGGGTAGTCCATTGTTTTTTTTGGCGAAAAATATTTTTTTTCCACTATCTTCAAAAAACTAAATTTTAATTAAAGCCAATGCGGTTCTCTATTCAACGCAGTAGAAATCAAGTCGATATCTAGAAAAGTAAGCAAGTTATGACCAAAAAGGTAAGTAGTTCTACTACTGCCTATTTCCGGCCACTTTTTAGTAGAACTATTTACATTTTTGGCCATAACTTGAAAAGTTTTCAATATATCGACTTGATTTCTTTTGCGTTGGATAGCTAACCGTATTTGCCTTAACTACAAATTTTTTTTTAATGGATAGTGGAAGAAAATTTTTTTTATCATTTTTTAAAAAAAAGCAAAGGGGGTAGTTTATTGTTTTTTTTTGGCGAAAAATATTTTTTTTCCACTATCTTCAAAAAACTAAATTTTAATTAAAGCCAATGCGGTTGTCTATTCAACGCAGTAGAAATCAAGTCGATATCTAGAAAAGTAAGCAAGTTATGACCAAAAAGGTAAGTAGTTATACTACTGCCTATTTCCGGCCACTTTTTAGTAGAACTATTTACATTTTTGGCCATAACTTGAAAAGTTTTCAATATATCGACTTGATTTCTTTTGCGTTGGATAGCTAACCGTATTTGCCTTAACTACAAATTTTTTTTTAATGGATAGTGGAAGAAAATTTTTTTTTTCATTTTTTAAAAAAAAGCAAAGGGGGTAGTTTATTGTTTTTTTTGGCGAAAAATATTTTTTTTCCACTATCTTCAAAAAACTAAATTTTAATTAAAGCCAATGCGGTTGTCTATTCAACGCAGTAGAAATCAAGTCGATATCTAGAAAAGTAAGCAAGTTATGACCAAAAAGGTAAGTAGTTCTACTACTGCCTATTTCCGGCCACTTTTTAGTAGAACTATTTACGTTTTTGGTCATAACTTGAAAAGTTTTCAATATATCGACTTGATTTCTTTTGCGTTAGATAGCTAACCGTATTGGCCTTAACTACAAATTTTTTTTAATGGATAGTGGAAGAAAATTTTTTTATCATTTTTTAAAAAAAAGCAAAGTGGGTAGTCCATTGTTTTTTTTGGCAAAAAATATTTTTTTTCCACTATCTTCAAAAAACTAAATTTTGATTAAAGCCAATGCGGTTGTCTATTCAACGCAGTAGAAATCAAGTCGATATCTAGAAAAGTAAGCAAGTTATGACCAAAAAGGTAAGTAGTTATACTACTGCCTATTTCCGGCCACTTTTTAGTAGAACTATTTACATTTTTGGCCATAACTTGAAAAGTTTTCAATATATCGACTTGATTTCTTTTGCGTTGGATAGCTAACCGTATTTGCCTTAACTACAAATTTTTTTTTAATGGATAGTGGAAGAAAATTTTTTTTATAATTTTTTAAAAAAAAGCAAAGGGGGTAGTTTATTGTTTTTTTTGGCGAAAAATATTTTTTTTCCACTATCTTCAAAAAACTAAATTTTAATTAAAGCCAATGCGGTTGTCTATTCAACGCAGTAGAAATCAAGTCGATATCTAGAAAAGTAAGCAAGTTATGACCAAAAAGGTAAGTAGTTATACTACTGCCTATTTCCGGCCACTTTTTAGTAGAACTATTTACGTTTTTGGTCATAACTTGAAAAGTTTTCAATATATCGACTTGATTTCTTTTGCGTTAGATAGCTAACCGTATTGGCCTTAACTACAAATTTTTTTTAATGGATAGTGGAAGAAAATTTTTTTATCATTTTTTAAAAAAAAGCAAAGTGGGTAGTCCATTGTTTTTTTTTGGCGAAAAATATTTTTTTTCCACTATCTTCAAAAAACTAAATTTTAATTAAAGCCAATGCGGTTGTCTATTCAACGCAGTAGAAATCAAGTCGATATCTAGAAAAGGAAGCAAGCTATGACCAAAAAGGTAAGTAGTTCTACTACTGCCTATTTCCGGCCACTTTTTAGTAGAACTATTTACGTTTTTGGCCATAACTTGAAAAGTTTTCAATATATCGACTTGATTTCTTTTGCGTTGGATAGCTAACCGTATTTGCCTTAACTACAAATTTTTTTTTAATGGATAGTGGAAGAAAATTTTTTTTATCATTTTTTAAAAAAAAGCAAAGGGGGTAGTTTATTGTTTTTTTTGGCGAAAAATATTTTTTTTCCACTATCTTCAAAAAACTAAATTTTAATTAAAGCCAATGCGGTTGTCTATTCAACGCAGTAGAAATCAAGTCGATATCTAGAAAAGTAAGCAAGTTATGACCAAAAAGGTAAGTAGTTATACTACTGCCTATTTCTGGCCACTTTTTAGTAGAACTATTTACGTTTTTGGCCAAACCTTAAAAAGTTTTCAATATATCGACTTGATTTCTTTTGCGTTGGATAGCTAACCGTATTAACCTTAACTACAAATTTTTTTTTAATGGATAGTGGAAGAAAATTTTTTTTATCATTTTTTAAAAAAAAGCAAAGGGGGTAGTCCATTGTTTTTTTTGGCGAAAAATATTTTTTTTCCACTATCTTCAAAAAACCAAATTTGAATTAAAGCCAATGCGGTTCTCTATTCAACGCAGTAGAAATCAAGTCGATATCTAGAAAAGTAAGCACGTTATGACCAAAAAGGTAAGTAGTTATACTACTGCCTCTTTCCGGCCACTTTTTAGTAGAACTGGTTACCTTTTTGGTCATAACTTGCTAAGTTTTCAATCTACCGACTTGATTTCTCTTGCGTTTGATAGCCCATTAACTTTTTGAAGATTTGTTTTTTGAAGATAGTACAAAAAAAATTTTTTCGCAAAAAAAAACCATGGACTACCTACCCCCTTTGCTTTTTTTTTTTTTGTAATGATAAAAAAAATTTTCTTGCACTATCCGCCAAAAAAAAAATTAATTTTTAAAGCCAATACGTCTAGCTATCCAACGCAATAGAAATCAAGCCGATATCTTTAAAACTAAGCAAGTTATGACAATCGATCTAGTGCGTCATTAATACCCGGAACCTTTTATGAATCAATAAGTACCTTAACGCCTGGTAATTTCATATAAATTTTCTGTTATATTTTAGATAACTGCAAGAAGCTATCATTCGCATGTAGAGATATAAGCCCTAAGTAATGACTTTTAATAAGTTGTGATCAGAGAAGAGATATTGGATAAAACGTAACGAACTCGAGCGCAATATAAAAAAAATCTATTGTAATTAATTTATTATAAAAGATTATTATTATCTTTAATTTATGAATAATAGATGGAATTTCATATCAAACATTAAAAAAACAATTTTTTTTGCTGTTGTGCTAAGTAATAAGTAAATTTTTAAAACAATTCAAATTACCCTTTTTTAAAAAGTTTAAGCTAAAGTTATCGTTTAATTCTTGCAATAATCGAACGTAAAAGGCCTTTTTGCTCTTCCTGCCACACTTTTGTTATAAATTACTTTTAAGTTATAAATAAAGTATTTAGATTTCGAAAAACCCCTTTAACAGCTGATTCGTGAATCTTAATAAAATAATTTTCTATGATACGTTCCCATACATGGCAATAATAAAATACAAGTTTTTACGGTTTATTTACTTAATTTTATTGCTTTTGTAATTTTTAGTCTTTTTATTATTACTATAAAAATTGTGTCATTTTAAGCAGTTTTATTATTTAATTAGTCACACATTATTTAATATTATGCTAGTTTTAATGTTTGATATACGAGTACATAACAAATTTTTTTGTAAGTTATTTTTTATTATTCATTTAGTAAAAATGGGAACTGTACTTTAAACTTTCAAAAGCTTTTTGTTAGTTTGCAAATATCTTTATTTTTATTATTGATTTTAAAATTTATTGTAAATAGTTTTATTGGTATCAGGTGTATTTGAATTATACAAACTAATAATTTTTATTTAAGTTCAAATTAAAAAAAAATATCTGCTTGTTTTGCTAGTATTATTAAACAAAATTTGTTAAATAAAATTTTTTCTTAATAAATTTGACAGTAAAGTAAAAAAAAAAAATCATAAAAAATTAAATTGAATTTAAAACAATTGCATGTATCAGATTTATATTGAAACTAGATGCCAAACGGGACTGGTTTTTCAAAATCCCGGAAAACGCGATTTTTAACTGAATCCCGAAATCCAGAGCGGGATTTTCAAATAAACATAAAAAACATAGAAAATGACTCCAAACTGAACTTTTATCTTTATTTTTTGTTTTGTGTTTTTCAAAGCTAATTTTTTTTTTATTTCGTGCAAAAAAAATTTTATTTTTATTTGTTTTCATTTTTTTTTACTTTTTAATAGATATATACAGCAAGTTTTGTTAATACTTATAACAAAGTGGTTGTGTTGATTTTCTTCAACAGAGCGTTTCAAATAATAATTATTTGTTTTTAATAAGGGCACAGAGAAAAATATATCTTTATGACAATAAAAATATAACTAAAACGGGATTAATAAAATCCCAAAATTCCCGGAGAACCCGGAATTTAAAAAGCAAAAAAAAAAATTCAAATTATCGGGATTTACCTCATCCCGAAAATACCGGGATTTCCCGTTTGGCATCTCTAATTTAAACTGTTTGCAGATTTAAGCTTTTTCCATTCAATAACAAGCCATAAGTTTTCATAATGTCTCTTCACTTCTTATAATGCGTTCCATAATTTATATATAAACGATAGTGAGGGTGCTGCTTTATTAAAATTTTTGAATTTTTTGTTTTGTTTTCTACTTCAACCCTTCTTTTTTTTGTGTGAAAAATCAACACTTTATAAAATAAACCACAATAATTTAAAGTCGACAAATGACTATATATTAATGTGGTCAACCAATATAAATCTAGTCTAATCTGTGGTCCATGCAAGGATTTTTAAAAATTTTTTTTGCTTTATTTTAGGTAGGAAATTATTGTTGCAATGAAAAAACATAAAAATTTCAATTTAATAAGAAGAACACAATGTACTTCTACATTTTTTTTAAATCCGTGTGGAATACCGAAAAAGCACAAATATATATTTTGAGCGAGAAAATCTGAATTTTTCTGAAAAGTGTGGTGGGCCTTTATGTGATAACCAAATATATTGCATTTTTCATAAAATATTTATAACTTTTTAGGGAATTTAAAAATTTTTCGAACGCGCCAGTTTTTTTAAATAAAAGCAGAAAAAAAAATTATTTCTGAATAAACATGTTCCTTTATTTTAGTAATAGAAATAGAAAAACATATATTAGGACTTAAAACAACATGTTGCCCGATAAAGGGTTAAGTTTTCCCTTCTTTGTATGGAAAAGAAAAACAAATGTTCATGTACTGTTTTTGCTTTCAATACAATTATGCAAAATAAGATAACCTTCTGTTTTTGTTTTTCATACTTTTTAGCTACATTTATGTTTATGTAAAAGAGAAGAGAGAAATAAAAATAGAATAATTCTATTTGTTTTGTAATGTTGGTTGGGAAATTTTGTTTATTTTGTTCAATGCCCACTTTGTTAAACATTTTGAAACTTTTTGTTTGCCTATTTGACTAAAATTCTTTTTCGGTCGATTGGTATAATGAAATAAGTATTCAAATATTTGGACAAGAATTTAACAAGACTTGGGACTAACCTACTGAAGATTCAGAGTAGCGTTTAATGAAACAGATGTATAGATATGCTTTCCCTCTTAGTACTTATTGTACTAAGGAAACAATTTTTTGAAATTTTTCATGAAAATATCATCATTATAATTTGGAATTAAGCACGAATAAAGATCAAATTTTAATAATATGTTTAAATAAGCTTTCTTTCGCATTCAGCTGAACAGGCCCTAAAATTCCACTATAAAACAATAATTATACTTTAAAAGCGAATCGCACTAATGTACTTAAAAAATCATAGATCAAGTAAATTAATTGGTTTAAAAATTTCTATTTTATTGGAGGTCGATGCCCTTAGTATGGTTCACAATTCAATTGAAATTGAAGTAGATTTGAATTGTAAACTAGAACAATGCACAAGCATTTTTGAAAAACGCACACCACTACAAGCATGTGCAATATTTTGTAATCACCATTATCATGAATAAAAGTGAAATTGTTGTTCCCCCGAAATTTTCATTCCCCTCGAAGGGAAAATTGCTATCGGCAATCTCACGTGAGATTTTGTACACGTTATCAGTGCAGAGTGAATGTATAATAAAGAAGAATTTATTAAATTTTCTAAGTTTTCAATAGCAAAACAATAAATTTTTGTAATTTACGAATGGTTTTTGTAATAAAGGTGTCAACTTTTACTGTTAAGCAGTTTTCAGGGGCTAGAGCATATAAATAAAAAATTTCTGTAATTTTATAATATTTTAAGAGCAGAAAATAAATTTTTTTTATTGAAGCAATTTATGAATGGTTCTTGTAGTAAAGGTGTTAACTGCTGTGGATAAAGGATTTTATAAGAAAATAACTGAAGTTTTTATAGGTGGACAACCACTTTTTAATTCTTTTGTTAAAAAATTGTTAAAAAAGTGAACAAAACAAGGGAAAAAATTATTTATGATAAGGGGAATTTACAGGGAATTCATTCGTAATTGCTATCCCAGTGAAAGTAAACAAAATTCGAGGGAAATGATATTCATGATAAGGGTGAATAAAAAGTGATTGTAAGTCGTTTCAATTATAATTGTTCTTGCTCTATTGTAAACCGTATCGGGGTCTTTTTTTGTGAATAAGAAGGGCAGGTTACGAAAACGATTTCAAAACTCTACAATCTTATAAATAATGAAATACCAATCGAGATAAGGAACAAAATTAATATAGTTGCATTTAAAAGATAATTCAAATAGTACAGATTTTATCCATAATTTGTTATTAATTATAATTTAAAATGAGAAAATGTAATAAAGTACTGTAAATACTAATATCATTAATTAATTAAATAAAAAAAAAGTGAGCTCTTAATAAAAGTCTACTGGTTTGTGACTATGATTATCATTAACTTTGTGGATTTTAGCTCTTGCTTTTTGTTGCTACAAAAACTAACGCTCATTTATTTCATTACTGTCATAAGTATTTTTTTTAATTAGTAAATAAATTTTTTCTTACTTTTTATTCTGTAACAATACCAATATTAATAATAATAACAATACCAGAATAAAATATTTAAAATGTTTCCCATGCCAGCAAATTGCAACCTTTAAAGGGCTCTTTTGTAAAATCATGTTTTTTTTTTTTTTTGACACTTGCACATTCAAATGATATGATTTTGCTTTTTTTTTTTTTTTGAGATTCTTCTATACTACGTTCCAAAAAAATTTAATTTGTAATTTCAATACATATTAACTAAATACAACACAAAATTTTTCGCTACTTTTATAACTATTTATAGTTAATAAAACAAAAATTTATTTAGCAATATGTTCAAGTAACTTTTGACGTTGCCAATTTTGGTAAAGATTCTGAACTTTAATTTTTGTTATTTTTTTTTATATGATGTATGTATGTATGTATGTACTCATGAACATTTCTTCGTATGTGTGTATTATATACCTAATTTATTAGAAAATTATGTTTAAGCTTATAATTTAAAATTATGTCTTTAACTTAGTAATAAAAAAAAAATAATAACATTGTTATGCTGGTTAGTTGCTGTTATTCTATTTTATATTACTCATATCATTGCACATTTTATTTTTATTTATTTTTAATAATTTAACAAATCTTAAATTTAAAAATATTTTTTATTACATAAAAAATATAATTTTGACTTCTAATTTCTTTTTATTTTCTTTTGTGTAACCATAAATGCTAGAAAATACTTGAAGCATTATGTGCGAGGGCTGTCCCAGAATTTACCTGAAAGAATGACGGGCATGAGTTTAAGTGAATTAATATCCTGTGATTCAAAAAAGTAACATTTGTTACTAGAGACAGAATATAAAGCATAAACAGTTAATTTATTTTGTAAGTTTATTTTTATATCAATTTTGGCTTAAACTTTGTGCAGATTCGGATTATTATATCAAAATATTGATATAAAATTAAATTATTATAAGCCGAATTTAAGCTTTAAAAAAATTAGCCATTTTTGTTATAAATTTTAATTTAACTATTATTATTAATTTTTACAAGCTCAAGCAAATCAACCTAGACCAATAGCAATACCAATTCATGAGAATGATTTGGTTTATATAAGAATAAATTAATTCAGAATTTTTTTGTTTTTTGCAAAAACTTGGTTTACGGATTTTGTTAGACCATCAGGTATTTCTAGGACTTTCGCCCTCATAAGATTTTATTTTCTAAATATTTGATTAAATTTATTTTAACTAAATTCACTGTGAGATTTTCTTTATATTCAAAATTATTTTATATAACAAGAGATTTCTTACTGGAGTCAATTTTTTTAGTTTCTCTAAATTTTAAAACTTACTATATCACAACTTAAAATTGTTTAGCGAAAACGTTTTTATGTAGAACTAAAATATTTTTTTTTAATTATTTAAGTCACCTAAACAACTATAAACACGATTTTAAAATGATTAGGAGTTCTTCTGTCGAGATTTTAAAAAGTTTGTTGTTGTTATTAATATTTATTGTTGCTGTTATGAATGAGATATTTAAGCGGCTGTGGCTGTTGTGGCTGGTGCTGCTATTGCAGTTTCGGCTGCAGAATTTTTTCATAAGAGTCTCACGTAAATGGAGGCGGCATAATAATAGGATCGAAATTACGTGCATAATCGGTAAAATTATCAATCTCACGATAGCCCCATAATTTCATAGCTTTTGTGCAGTGCTGTTGTATGTATTTAATCTAAAAAAAAAATAAGTTTATTTTTATTTTAACCAAAATTGAAAAGAAAATTGGCCTTGTTTATAAAAAAATAAAAGTTTAGAAAATGTACTTTGATTTAATCAATTGCTTACTTATAAACTGACATTTTCCCATTCCCATATTATGGGAATAGACATCAAAAATATTTTCTATAATGTAATTTAGCAATGCGGCATAAATCAATATGTTAAAAATTGTAATTTTAAATACGGAGAAAGAAAAACCGAAATTTTCTGTTATAACTCAACAAAACAAATTTCAATTGGAAGAATTGAATTCTATACTAATTCAAGGTTAGTCCTACAACAATTAAGAGATTCGTAAGGAGTCTCGAACGATTTTCTCGACGATAAAATGGACGTAGTGCGCGATACGTATTCCGCACAGAACCATTATTTTCGAAATAAAATTGCACTATTTGCAAGCTTTGTTCAGGCGTGAGTCTATTCATGATGAATTGCCAAACCAAACTGAGAATAAATCACTTGACAGCTGTTAAATCGGTCGCCATCTTGAACAGTAATGCCAATTTAAAGTTCTGTACGTCTATTGGGCTGCACAATAGATCTTAAAGGTCGCAGTGCGATCATAGACCATAATGATAATAACAATAATAATAAATTCCAATTAAATGTGACAATTTAATTCTTCAGTCGCGACCATAGAAATTCGATCATGAAGCCAAAAAAAAGTTACCAGAAGAATTTAATTTTGGTTTGTAATATTGAAATCCAATTATCACACCTGAATTTATGACGTGCACCAAATTGAATTGCCTCTATCAAAGTTGTTTTCTGTTTATTGTAAAACACTTTCTCTCCATAGAAATAAGCTCAATTTACTACTGAGTATTTTGATTCGAAAGCTAATATTTTCGAAAAATAATGAATTAGACATACGAAATTTAATTGATTTTATTTTTGGATGGAAATAGAGAGTAACTCTCCTGAATAGTATTTCAAACCTGTTTGGAGTTTAAATCTGCATTTTTTTATATTTTAGAAAATTTAAAATATTTTCGAATCCAATTAATTTTTTTTTAATTAAATTATTTTGGAAAACACTCTAGCCTTAAAATCAAGTATAATTTTTTTGAATTATTGTTTTTTTTTTTATAAATTTTATATTTATAAAAACAATTTTTGGAAAAAAAAACTGAAAATTTTATTATGGATCAATATAAATAGACAAATCCTGACGCTCACGAAAAAGTTATATGCTGGTGTATAAACTATCAATATATGAGATGTAATTTTGAAAGTGGTATAAGTCCACTTTTTTAAGAAAATGAGTCAGCAAATATCAGGCAACTTAGATCCAAAGCCCTCTCACGAAAGACGAAAATAACATTACAAAGCAGACATTCATATTACCCGTGCTCTTGCAGATAAAGCTGTACTTGGCGTATTCGAGAGAAAAGTTCTTCGTAAAACATATGGACCAAATTGTGTTAGTGGGGACTATCGTTATCGTATGAAACAAAAGTTATATGAGCTGTATACCGACATTGATTTGGTGAAGCGCATAAGGGTGCAAATATTACGCTGGGCGGGTCATGTTGTGCGCATCAACGAAAATGCTTCACCTAGAAAAATTTTCGAGTACGATCCCGAAGGTATGCAGAGGAAGGGGCGTCCGAAGTTTCGATGGAAAATTTTCAGGTGCAACATCTCCCAAATTGCAGAAAATGCGCAAAAGATCGAAGCGCATGGAGAGCCATTCTGTCCTCGGCTGATGGCTTAAATAGATTGTAAGAAACCAGTTAAAAGAAGTTAGTGGTAATTTTAGTCAGAGGCGTCTATACCTTACCAAAACTACTGCTAGCTAACTTTTCTTTTACCTGAACTTTCAAAAATAACAGCTCATATGTATGTATAATATATGAGCAATAATTTTGTCAATTTTCTATGCTTTTGATTTTGCTTTTAATGTGCTTCCAATTCTCATAAAATAAATTATATATTTTCTTTTGGCAAAAATGGTTATTTTAGATGATAACTTTTCAAATGATCTTCCACTCTTACCTGAATTTTTTTTTTTTTTAAATAACTACAACTGTCATCGTGTCTTATAACAGTTTTTTTATTTACTCTGCTGATTTATGCTATGTTGTAAAATCAATTTTAAACTTGGTTTTGACTATTCTCTTGTATAGATTAGTTTTAAGTTTTCTTTTAAATTTGTTTCTCGTTTCTTTGTTTTTTTTTTTAGTTTAAGTATATAAATGGTGTTTTTTATCGACGTATAGAACTTTAAGTTGGCATTACTGTTCAAGATGGCCACCGATTTAACAGCTGTCAAGTGATTTATTCTCAGTTTGTTTTGGCAATTCATCATGAATAGACTCACACCTGAACAACACTTGCAAATAGTCGACGAATGGGCCCAAAACGAGATTGCCGTTGTTCCCGATTTTCATAAGCGAATTTTGTTTAGCGATGAAGCGCACTTCTATTTGAATGGCTACGTCAACAAACAAAACTGCCGCATTTGGAGTGAAGCTAATCCTCAAGTGTATGTCGAAACACCGTTACATCCAGAAAAACTGACTGCTTGGTGCGCTTTATGGGCTGATGGAGTCATTGGTCCGTACTTCTTCAAAAACGATGATGGCCAGAACGTTACAGTCAATGGTGATCGGTATAGAGCCATGATTACTAACTTTTTCATTCCTAAATTGAACAACCATGATGTCCAGGAGCTGTGGTTCCAAGAAGACGGCACAACATGTCACACAGCTCGTGCCACACTCCATTTATTGAAAGACACGTTTGGTGACCGCCTAATTTCACGTTTTGGACCTGTGAATTGGCCTCCAAGATTTTGTGATTTAACACCGCTAGACTACTTTCTGTGGGGCTATATAAAGTAATTGGTCTATGCGGATAAGCCACAAGCGCTTGACCATTTGGAAGACAACATTCGCCGGGCACAAATGTTGGAAAAAGTCATCGAAAACTGGACGTCCAGATTGGACTACATCCGAGCCAGCCGTGGCGGTCATATGCCAGAAATCATATTTAAAATGTAATGCCACAAGATTATCTTTCGGATAAATAAAATTCATGTCAATCGAATAATCCATCGTTGTTTTATTGCAATTTAAAGTTCTATACGTCTATAAAAAACACCCTTTATAAAAAAACGACTTTAGCGTTTTTTATTTAAATTTTTTTCTTTTATAAATTATGTACTTACATCTTCGGGTTTTAAATCTTGTTTCCAATGAAACGGTGCTGATTTGGAATCACGATATGTTGAACTAACACCACCAATATTTACTTTGGTATGAGAATCTAAAAATTCATCCACCAGTGGATCAAATGGCAAGCCATAAAATTGTAATATCTCTTGGGCCATTTCATAGGGATCTAAGGATAAATCTTCATACCTCAAAGTTCTAAGAAAAAGGTGTAAAAATAAAATTTTAATTAAACAATTCTAAATATTTATTAAAACAATTCATTTACCTAAATCTTTGGGGATATTTTTTTAACAATAGCTCTGCAGATTTATAATCTGCCACTAAGTCTTCGCATAATAATTGAGGATTTTCACAGTCTGGATTGCCACCACACCAAGTGCGATGGCGACGAGATTGCATAGTGCCGCGAGGATCTCGCACCAATAAAATGATGTGAACATTTAAGCTGAAAACAAAATGAAAGAGAGAAAAAATTATTTTTAAAAAAATAATGACTCATTGGAATACATTCAATTACTCTTAAGTAAAAAAAATATTAAAAAGGAAATAGTACCATATTTATTTACAGTTATTTTTTTTTTTTTATTATTTAAACATTTTGACCTGGCGCAGTAACTATTAAAGGAGTTGTGTACGTGATTAACTTTCAGATATAATTGCATAAATACGTCCGACTTAATTTCAATAAATAATTTCTTGACAGTTATATTGTTTAATTTTTTAAAATTTTTAAAATAAATTCACAAATTCATTTCAGGGATCTCACTACTATTTTTCAATAGTACTATCCCTGCTACCCTTTTCCCTTATAGTGGTATTTGGTGCCATTGTTCACATTGACCAATATCTTTTCCAGACATCATATTTGGGAAAAGTTGAATTTTTGACAATTTGTTTTATATTTTTCTAAAAAAATTTTAATATTAATTTTATTAAATAATTCGATCTTATAAATTTATTATTATTTAATATTAATCAAGCTTAAAAATTATAATCAAAGAGAGGGTGGAGATTAATCAAGTAAATATTATCAATGACAGATTAACAAATATTAAACCTGGACCAAGTGCTTATAGACAAATTTACAATGTTATCGGAAATAAAAGAGTAGAACACTTTCCGAAATTCATTGTAAACAATATTACATATGTTAATGATTCAGACAAAGTGCAACAATTTGGTGAATATTTTTCTCAAATTTATGCTTCAAATATAGCTCCAGATATTAATCATTTTTATGTATGCAGTAAATTGATAATTTCCTTGCTCCAATTCCATTGAGATTTTACTCTTTTGATAATAACTTTAGATCTATTAGTAATGATAATTATTCTCATTTCACTAATCCTTCTGAAATTCTTTATACAATAAAATCACTAAATTCAAAAAAATCTGCAGGTTTAGATAAAATGTCCAATTTTATTTAAAAAAAAAAAAAAACTTTCTACTTATGCAGTAAATTATTTATCTGTAATTTTTAATAACTGCATAAACAATGGTTATTTTCCAAATTCCTCGAAAATTGAAAAAATTTATCCTCTTCAAAAAAAGCCAAAAATATTTGAATTAAATAATTCAAGACCTATATCTATGCTTTGCAATATTGGAAAATTATTCGAAAGAATTTTATTAATTAAAGTGAATATTAATGTTGATTATGATTATCTTCCTATAAATCAGTTTGGATTTAAAAAAGAACACTCTTCGCAACATGATTTGTTAAAATTTCATAATGACGTAATTAAAAACTTGAGAGATCAAAAATGTACAGTAGCAGTTTCACTAGATATTGAAAAAGCTTTTGATCGAGCATATCAAAAAGGAATAATTTTTAAACCAATTCAAATTGGGTTTCATCCATTTATAGTTCGTTTACTTATTAGTTTTTTTAGTTACAGGTATTTTTTTGTACAATTGAATCAAGTTTGTTCACAACGAAAACCAATATTTAACGGGGTGCCAAAAGGCTCCATTCTAGCGCCTGTTTTATATAATATTTTGGTTTATGACTTTCCTCATCATTACAACAATTCTAATAGTATAGTTTATGCCGATGATTCTTTAATATATGCTTTGAGTCATGTGACTTCTCACCTTTTAATAATAAATGAATATTATAAAAAATGGGGTATTAAGATTAATGCCAATAAGTGTGAAGCTATTTGTCTGAGAAATCCTTCTGGCAAGTGTCCTTACTATGTTGTTCCTCAAAGTAAAAAATTAAAAATAACTTTTGATGGGATTGAAATTCATTTTAAAGATAAATTTAAATATCTTGGAATAACTTTTAATAAATTGGTTAAATTTAATTAACACGCTAGATTAAATAAAACAAAAGCACAAAAAATTAGATCGATCTTCACAAAATTATTAATTAATCGTTATTTAAGTAAAGAATCGAAACTTTTGATTTATAAAGTAAGTATCAGATCAATTTTATTATATGGATTTCCAATATGGTTGACTATTTCGCCTACTGTTTCAAAAGAACTTGAAATTCTTGAGCGGAATATTCTTAGATTATGTATAAATCGTAATTTTCAGTCTAACAATAAAATATATTCTAATAAATTTATTTATGAAATATCTAATATTACACCTTTATGTTTCTATGCCATGAAACTTATGCGAAACTTTTCACAGAAACGCCAATATCATCCTAACTCTTTAATCTCTAATATTTATTTTAACGAAATTCAATTTAACTGGTCTGAAAATTTATATATATCACCCATTGGTGTATTGAATATAGATGATAACTTTTCCACTCTTACCTGAATTTTTTTTTTTTTTAAATAACTACAACTGTCATCGTGTCTTATAACAGTTTTTTATTTACTCTGCTGATTTATGCTATGTTGTAAAATCAATTTTAAACTTGGTTTTGACTATTCTCTTGTATATATTAGTTTTAAGTTTTCTTTTAAATTTGTTTCTCGTTTCTTTGTTTTTTTTTTTAGTTTAAGTATATAAAGGGTATTTTTTATAGACGTATAGAACTTTAAGTTGGCATTACTGTTCAAGATGGCCACCGATTTAACAGCTGTCAAGTGATTTATTCTCAGTTTGGCTTGGCAATTCATCATGAATAGACTCACGCCTGAACAACGCTTGCAAATAGTAGTCGAATGGGCCCAAAACGAGATTGCTGTTGTTCCCGATTTTCATAAGCGATGAAGCGCACTTCTATTTGAATGGCTACGTCAACAAACAAAACTGCCGCATTTGGAGTGAAGCTAATCCTCAAGTGTATGTCGAAACACCGTTACATCCAGAAAAACTGACTGCTTGGTGCGCTTTATGGGCTGGTGGAATCATTGGTCCGTACTTCTTTAAAAACGATGATAGCCAAAACGTTACAGTCAATGGTGATCGGTATAGAGCCATGATTACTAACTTTTTCATTCCTGAATTGAACAACCAAGATGTCCAGGAGCTGTGGTTCCAACAAGACGGCGCAACATGTCACACAGCTCGCGCCACACTCCATTTATTGAAAGACACGTTTGGTGACCGCCTAATTTCACGTTTTGGACCTGTGAATTGGCCTCCAAGATCTTGTGATTTAACACCGCTAGACTACTTTCTGTGGGGCTATGTAAAGTCATTGGTCTATGCGGATAAGCCACAAACGCTTGACCATTTGGAAGACAACATTCGCCGTGTTATTGCCGATATACGGCCACAAATGTGGGAAAAATTCATCGAAAATTGGACGTCCAGATTGGACTACATCCGAGGCAGCCGTGGCGGTCATATGCCAGAAATCATATTTAAAATGTAATGCCACAAGATTATCTTTCGGATAAATAAAATTCATGTCAATCGAATAATCCATCGTTGTTTTATTGCAATTTAAAGTTCTATACGTCTATAAAAAACACCCTTTATTATTTATTAAGTATTATAAAACAAATGTTACTTTTTCATTTATAGTCTCAATAAACTTTTACTTACTTACTTACTTACATAATCAAGCTTAAGATCTTTAAAAATTGTTTTTATTTCCCTGAAGAAGACCTTCAAAAGAAAGTCGGAAAATTTATATAAAAACAATTTTTTAAGATCTTAAGCTTAATTAATATTAAATAATAATTTTTTAATATTGACAAAAACTTTTTTTTTAAACTTTTACATTAAAAATTTTTAATTTTATTTTTCGTATACATATTTATCTATACATACATGCTGGTATTCAAAGAAAATTAAATTAGACTTGAAATCGATATTGTGACAAATTTATATGAAAAATTTGTCATAATTTATACTTGAAGTCGTTATTAGTCTCTTTGAATACCAGCCAACGTTACTGACTGACTGACTTATCATCATCGCAGCAGATTACAAATCTAGACGACCTAGCATTTAAAATATGTGTGCCATCCCGTATTTATGCATATTTGTACCCATGCACTTATATTTATCCTAAACATATTTATAAATATGCCATAAATACCAAAAAATTATTTACAAATTTTAAAACACGTAACGGGTTACGTTAAAGCATATTTAACTCGGAGGATTTATCTGCACTCACTCAAATTATATTAGCGACAGTATGGTACTTCGCTGACGAAGTAGCGAGTTAAATAGATATTACTTTTTGTATAAATCGATATTTCATTGCATATTTAAGTTAAATATATTTTAATAAGTACTTAAGACATATTTAGAGTTAAATATGTTTTTAACGTAACCAATTATGAAAAACATATTTAACTAAAAAAGTTTAATATGTTTTCGACGTAACGCCTTACGAGAAAAATATATATAACTTAGCATATTTAGCTTCACACACGTCTGCCAGGATTATCACATATAGAAATTTACATTTGAGCACCACTACCATCAGATCGCCTATGTTTTAACAGAAAAAAATTATCAATTCTGACCATACTTTCCTAATACTCTATATAAAGCTACGCACTCGGACATTTCAACTAGGTTTCTTTAATTTTTGTTTATTTGTTTGATTTACTTTCCACCATTCTTTATGGCACTTGTAATTCACTAAGGCAATAACAACCAACCAGCTGATTTGTTCCATATTTTCTTTGGTTGTTCTTCTAAAAAAAATTAAAAAAGCTGTTTTTAATGACAGGCTTTATGTAAAGTTTAGTTGTACTCATCACGTAATCTCTGCTATTTACCACTAAGCTTGCGTTTAGAAACTTGAAGAGTTGATGAAGCAACTCAAGAGGTTTTATCTAACAGCTTCTTGCACAGGAAAGCAACATGATGCACCAATAAAAAAATTTTAATTAAACTTTTAATTAAATTAATTTAATAATCAATCAATATGATAATTTTTTAATTAAGTGAAAATAAATATTTGATACAATTAAAAATTTTAATCAATATGAGGTTTTTTTTTTATTATAATGTTTAACTGGCAAATAATATTTGTGTGTGTGCAATTCTTTCTGAATTTTACATTTTTGGTAGGGCATTCATAACAAAATATGTACAAGGTTGAATTCACCCACTTGTTGACTTGTTGTTTTCATAAAAAGAGCATAAGCTCCATGTAACAAAAAATATTGTGCAGACAAAAACTTTGTCCTTAACTAGTAAGTGAATGCAGCCTAAGTGTTTGTCATTTTGCAAACGTGATATTTTAAATTAAATTAATACATTCCGAGGCTAAATTGTTAAACAAAATTGCATGAGATTTACGTTTAGGCAATATTTGAGAGACTCATATCAGTTACAAGTTTACAAAATGTTGTAAAAAAAACGTTAAAAAATGTTTATTTGATTGATGTTTTGCTTTTCATATAAATAAACACGCTTCAGTGTACAAAAAATATGTTCAGTGTGATTAATTGTCATAATTTAATAGTAATTTTATTAGTGACTACAACTTTTTATACAAAAAAATGTTAAAAATGTTAAATCACAAGCCGCATATTTTTATTTGAAAAAATTTTGCGCATGAAGGTACTCCTTACTTATACATTTTTATCGCATTCTTGTTTTTTTTTTTTTTTTTTTTTTTGAGCGCGCACGATATCAATTTCTAATTATTTCACTTTTTTGTTTTATTTCCTCACATACCGTTTGTGATATTAATTTTCAAATCAGTATGCAACGTAAATAAAAACTGATGTACACACAGAGTGCAAACTATTTATAAACAAATATTTAAATTAATTGAAAAATGAAAAATATCTAACTTGGAATGTTTGCTTAATGCAAACATTTTTTTTTTTTTTATAATAATAAAAAAAATGTTAAATTATCTGTTTACTGGTATAAGTTTAAAAGCTGAGATGTAAGAAGATACTGTTGTAATGGAAATACATTAGCGGTTTTCACTCTTAAATCCAAACTACCCTTGCAAGTCTTGCAGATATTGCAAGTGTGGCAAACAATTTAAAATTTTGCACCTTACAACAACAAAATATATGAAACTGAGATTTACACCGGCTTATAAAATTTGCTGTTTTGGTGGTGCAAAAAGTTTTCACCACCAAAACAGCTGAACGAAATAAACAACTAAAATTCAGAGTTATCAAATTATACGGCGGTAGTAGGCGACATGTAAACTACCAACGTAGGCTTAAATCAAATTTAGGTTTAGTTGAAAAACAATGCTAAAATAAAGGAAAATTATAGTTTTATTTAAAACTCCATGAGTAAAAACAAAATTACAAGAAATTTCATACAACAATTGAAGTTGATTTTGAATTGTAAATTTTAACGACGGTGCGGCGCGACTTTAAGTTTCAAAAATGAACTGCGACTTAGCTAATGTCGTACTCTGTTCTCTAGAAAAGAAAAGAAAATAAACAAAAAAAAAAATTATGAAATTCAGTTTCATGGAGAGCATTTTAAACCAGAAAATTTATAATAAAGGATTTAATTAATACTCAAATTTACTGTAAAGAAAAAAAAAATAAAGGAGTGTTCTGTTTATGTTTATTCTCTATGGAATCAGCTGTGATGACTTTTTTGCTGCAGTCGTAGAAAAGGTCTCTCACGCATTGTAGCAAGAAATAAGTGCAAATTTGATTTAATTGCATACGAGTATATGCCAATAAGAGTGAATTCAGCTATTGTGGATTTTCTAATAATCAAAATTTCGCAATAAATCAAATGAAATGTGTGGGGTAAAAGTGCCAGTAGTCGACAGTTTACCGCTTCTCCATTTTACACATGATCATGGTATTACTCTGATAACATGCTGTAATGATACAGTATTTAATAACGGGTGGCGCAAAAGTAATCCTCCCATCAGAAAATGCTATTAAATTTGCGATTGGCCCCTAATGTCAGTTCTGTTTTGACATTTGTGTAGTAAACACATGCGAAATACACGTTAATAAACAATGTTGACATTAGGGGCCAATCGCTAAATTTATAGCATTTTCTGATAGGAGGATTACTTTTGCGCCACCCGTTATATATTTAAATGTATTAAATATTTTTAAAGATTAATTTATTAAAATTGAGTAATTTAAAGCTTTTTAAAAATGCTCGAAATTTGCCAATAGTCAACATACATATTCCAATACTCCCAATACTTTGATCTTATTGTTGGCATATTATTTTTCCTTTACATTTGTTCAAGCTGGAAATTATAAAAAAAAAATTTCGTCCATTTTTACTTACCAACGACAATATTTCAACTCTTTTCTTTCCATAGAAACCATTATAATATGAAATTGGTTTCAAATAACAGCTTTACCGACCCATTCAAAATTGGCATTCACACTAAATATTTCCTAAGAAAACAAGCACTTCTGCCGATGCTGCAGAAGTCACATTGGATAAAGGCAAACTATGAGTATATTACTCATTTCAGTAAGATGAACTTATTTGAAATAGAGAATTGAGTATATTATTTAAGCAAAAATGTTTTTTTATAAATTATAAACTCTCTATTATTCCTATTTATTTGAGTTTTAAAAACAAAAATGACGGCTACTAGGACATGCCGAACTTAGGAGTATTTACTCTACATCTATTCTTTAAATTAAGTTCATTTTACTGATTCGTTCAGAGTTTTAATTCATTTAAAAGCACTAGGTCATTTTCTTTTTTGTTCAATATTGCTTTTGTATGTATACTGTATGATGACTGTGACTTTTGTACTTGCTCAACGTATTTATTATACACCGTACTACCTATGGCAGAAGGACGTTTTTTCTTTGATCTTAATTTTCTTCTTTGTCAGTATTTGACATAAACGAAAATGTGTGTGTGTTTCGTAGCGAAGACAACGGAGTGATAAACCGTGTATACTTGTGTTTTTATAAGTTTTTCTTATTTCTTTTTTGAGATGAAAAGGCCTAATGTAAGTTTTTTAAACAAAATGTGAAATTTATTTGACAACAAAATTTCCAACATGTCGCATACGAGTATTAAAGAGTGATTTTTTTGCTTTTTCTTTTTGGCAACACTAGTTTTGACAGCTCACGCACGTTTTGTATCTTGTGTCACTGTCAAACATCTTCAGTTTGGTCTATAATTTAATCATGAATCGTCTTACAAACGAACAACGCTTGCAAATTATTGAATTTTATTACCAAAATGCGTGCTCTGTTAAGAAAGTTCATCGCGCGCTTCTTCCATTTTATGGTCAGTTTAATCGACCTACTGAGGCTTCTATTCGGGCTATTGTAACAAAATTTCGCACCAAATTTACATTGTTGGACATTAAACCACCAACACGCTTACGTAGAGTGCGAACTGAAGAAAATATCGCAGCCGTATCGGCCAGTGTTGGTGATGACCGTGAATTATCGATTCGGCGCCGTTCGCAGCAATTGGGCCTCTGTTACTCCACTACGTGGAAAATTTTGCGGAAGGATTTGGGTGTGAAGCCTTATAAGATACAACTGGTGCAAGAATTGAAGCCAAACGACCTACCACAACGCCAAATTTTTGGTGAATGGGCTCTTGAAAAGTTAGATGAAGATCCACTTTTTTATCGAAGAATTGTGTTCAGCGACGAGGCTCATTTCTGGTTGAATGGATACGTGAACAAGCAAAACTGCCGTATTTGGAGTGAAGAGCAGCCAGAAGCATTGCAAGAGCTACCAATGCATCCACAAAAAACAACCGTTTGGTGCGGATTATGGGCTGGCGGCATCATTGGGCCGTATTTCTTCAAAGATGATGCGAATCACAACGTTACTGTGAATGGTGAACGCTACCGTGCGATGATAACAAACTTTTTTTTGCCCAAAATGGAAGAGCTTGACTTGCATGACATGTGGTTTCAACAAGACGGTGCCACATGCCACACAGCACGCGAAACAATGGACCAATTGAGAGGCGAGTTCGGTGAACAGTTTATTTCACGCTTGGGACCAGTCAATTGGCCGCCCAGATCGTGCGATTTAACGCCTCTAGACTATTTTTTGTGGGGCTATGTTAAGGCTAATGTCTATAGGGACAAGCCCGCTTCGATTGACGCACTGGAAGCCAACATTGCCAACATTATTCGTGAGATACCGGCCGAAATGTTGGAAAGAGTATGCCAAAATTGGACTAAGCGGATGGACCATTTGAGGCGCAGCCGCGGCCAACATTTGCATGAAATAATCTTCAAACATTAAATTATATCGACCCAACTATCGACCCAAAAAAATATTTCATGCATTTTTCTGAATTTTATGTGTTTTTTTTTTAAATTTCCGATAGTTCTTATAAAATCACCTTTTATTTCTGCATTTCAAAAGCACGTAAGTATTTAATTCGTCATATTTTGAATAATTTTTTTTCATTTGTTTTAATTTATAACATTTGAAATATAAACAGCGAATAAAATTACCATTACTAGACTTAATTTACATTAATAAATACAATTCGTACTTACACACATTTCTTTGTAGTACAAAATAATCGTAATTCGAGTCAAAACTTAAATGAGAAAAAAATTATTTTTCTCTTTTGGCAGCAGCAGTACGTAAGTATAACTTACAAAAGTACGTACATACGAGTATGCATATTTGAATAAAATAAAAAATTAAAAAAAGAATTTAACAATAAAACATGAATAGTAAAACATAATAAGAAAAAATATTAAAAAAAAATCACATACAAATCATTCGAACATGAAAATATCAGAAATCAGTGACACATTAAAGAATTCAAATACACATATCAGGAGTTTATGGATAACCCAGTCAACAATATTTTGCAATAAATAACTTTTAATGACAAAAACTAAAGGAAACAATTATTGCAATTGTTTTTTTTGTTTAAGTATAATCTCCCAAATTTTGAAAAAAAAAAATATTTTTTGGACTGCAGGATTATATTTAATAAACTCTGAATAGGGTTAATGACTTTATCAAGGGGTCACTGTGATTGTGTATGTAATATTTCTGATATACACTTTCTTTTCTATTTATGTATGTTCCGGCATTTTCTTTGAAATTCAGTTTTGTGTAACATTTTTGAATTAACCCTTTATCGGGCAACATCTCCTTTTTATTCCTAATATATATTTGTCAATTCCACTTAATAAAATAAAAGGACATGTTTATTCAGATTTTTTTTTTTTTTGGAAATTTTTTTTTTTTTTAAATTTAAAAAAAAACTGCTGCATTCCGAAATTTGTATATGGCCAGAAAAGCTATAGATACTTTGCAAAAAAATGTATAACTAAGCGCAATTATTAGATTTACTTATAACACAAAGCCACAAAACAATTTTTCAATAAAATTTCTGAAATACCATTAAAATTTTTGAGCTCATAATTATGACACTTTTAAGATATTTCAGTTTTTTTCAACAAGCAACGGAAAATACTTGATAAAAAATATTTCCCGTTCTAATTTATTAATTTTTTTTTTGCTTTTTTATAGGGCACGGTTTGTACCAGTTATATTAAAATGTTTACAATATTTATATCGGTTGAACACATCAATATATTGTCATTTTTAGGGTATGTGACATTACTGTCACATGGCCAAATAAAGGGTTAACTCTAATGCTTTAAACACAATCGAGACAGCAGGCTATCGACTTCAACCTGTCAAAAATGAAACGCATGTGTTTATATGAAAATGATTGTTTTCAAGAAAATGATTGACATCAACTTAATTTCTATTAATTTCTTTTTTCGTTGGCGGCAATGAACAATTTATTGCTTGACGTATTTCTGCTAGTCCAGTGAAATTTTCTCTGTTAAGTTTTTCAGAGACCTACAAAAAAAAATTTCACTTGGATTATTTTTGTAGAACTTTTTAACCATCCAGCACTTCAAATTATTAGTATTTTTTGTAATTATTTTAAATTAATTAAATTAACTTTTTGTTAAAAAGTTCCCCAAACATATTCATCGTAGTTGTAAATAGAATTTTTTTTCGCCTCAATACGCTAATGAGCAACGTTGGTCATTTCAATAAGAGCAAAGAAAAAGTGTGGAGTAGCAAAGAAAACAAAAAAAAGTTTCAATTATAATTTAAAAATCTATTAAAACATTTACACGACGAAAACTGAAGAGTACAAAATTTAAGCACACAAAAAAAAAAACAAAAATCAACACACAAAGGTAAACTACTACTTAAACGGTAAATAACAAATAATAAAAACAATTTCCACACAGATTGAAGAAAAGAACGAGCAATTGTTAAATAGGGTTTCAGTGAAGAAAAAAAAAAAGGGAAACGGTAAGTGTGGGAATTAATTATTAGAGCTTATTTTGTGTGGTTGGAATTTGAAAAAGTAATTTGAGCACCACAATCAGGAAACAAGGTATTTTTTATTACCATATAGTGAAGAAAATAGCGCAAAAATTTATTATTGAAAATGACAACAAGGAGAAAATGCAAATTTGACATAATTCAACTGGAGAATTTTGTCACAAATTTTGGAAATATTTCTGCAGAACTATTAACAAAACCTTTACTTGAGGTAAAACAAACTGAATTGGAGAGGAGATGGCAGCACTTAACAGAAAGTTATGCAACCTTCATGATTGAGGAAAACAAGGAAGAATCTGATGAAAGTAAAAACAGGGTTTCTGCCAAATATGAAGACATTGCTGAAAAATATCAAAACTTAAAGGCAAGTATAATAGATATAGTAAATAAGAAAAACCAATCTGAGAGGACAATCAAACTAAATCAAGAGGAAACTACAAAAAGTCGCCAAGTGGGCACTACGCTGAAATTACCGCCATGTGATATGCCGCACTTTGAAGGTGGGTATACAAAATGGCCGGAATTTAGAGATTTATTTCAATCACTGGTCTCTAAAAACAGTGAGATTTCTCCAGTAGAGAAATTACAATATTTGCGAAGCAAAGTGAGAGGGGAAGCTCACCAAATCGTGAAGAGATTCGATTTGGTGGGAGAGAATTTTGAGTTGGCATGGAAAGCACTACAGGATCGATTCGAAAATCCACGAATAATCGTTCATCAACAGATCAAACAATTGTTTACAATTCAGGCCGTACAAAGTGAAACATCAAAGGCAATACGACAGATTCAAACAACAATCGATGAAACCTTAGCTATTTTAAAAACGTGCAAAGTGAACGTATCAAACTGGGATCCAATTCTTGTTTACATATGCTCGTCCAAGCTCCCAGAAGAAACGTTAAGGTATTGGGAAAATTCTTTAAATAATCATAAGCAACCACCTACATGGCAGGAAATGAGTGATTTTCTCAAGGGGAGAATTGAAATGCTAGAAACTGTTTCTGACTTAAGGAAACCCAATTACAGGGAAGTATCAAAATCACAAACATTTCATGCGCAAGCAGATAATAGAAAGAAAAATGAATATTGCAAAAAATGTAAACAATTTCACTCTTTAAGGAGGTGCAAAGCATTCACAGCATTATCCATTAAAGAAAGACTAAATTACGCATTTGCTAATAAATATTGTACAAATTGTTTATCTTCAGATCACTTTAAGTCCAAATGTCCTAGTAAACATGTGTGTTTCCACTGCCATAAGAAGCATCACACACTGTTACATTTTGAAGCAGGTGGAAAGGAAATTGAAGGAGAGATTGCTCAAAGAAATCATTCACCATCATATCAGATCAAGGATGAAATGCCATCCACTTCTAAATATCAATCTGAGATTATTTCCTACAATACTCAGATTAATAATCGGAAATTGAATTCTACCTCCACTAGTGGTAATTTATTCAAGGGTAACACGACGATTTTACCAACGGCTCTCATATATATAAGACATGCAGGAGAGCTATTTACAGTTCGCGCACTATTGGATGCAGGCTCGGAGAAAAGCTTTATATCCAAACGACTTCAGCAACAATTAAGTATTTCGACCGAAGCTTACAGTACAACAATTTCTGGTTTAGGAGGAACCGTTGTTAGTAGCTCAAGAGGCGTATGTAATATTATCTTACAATGTAGAACATCCAATTTTCAAATAAAAATTAGTGCAATAGTTATATCAAAACTATCCCATTTTTTGCCTTCAAGGCCTGTTAGAACTAATCAACTAGACGATATTAAAACTTTAAATCTTGCAGATCCCCAATTTTATCAACCGGGTCCTATTGATTTGATAATCGGAAGTGACTACTTGCCACTTATAAATATGAAAGGCGTAAAATTCATCGCAAATAATTCCATAGAGGCAAGAGAATCTAAATTTGGTTGGTATTTATTTGGTGCTGAATCAAAGGTTGAATCTCATCATGAGATTAATTCTTTTTGTACGACTGTGTCAGCTGATGACATATCGCTTGGAGAGCAAATACGAAAATTTTGGGAATTAGAAGAGGTGGAGCACAATAAGATAGAATCCGAAGATGATCTCTATTGCGAACACCTTTTTCAAAGTACAACTACTCGCCAATCTAATGGCAGATATATGGTAAGATTACCATTTAAGCAAAATTATCCTGAGGAGATTTTCTTAGGCTCCTCAAGGAGTACAGCATTTGCCCAGTATTCCCGAATGGAAAAAACACTAAAAGATCCAGCCTTTAAAAGGGAATACAACAAAGTTCTACAGGAATATATCGACTTAGAACACATGGAACAATCATTTTTTAGTGAGCATAAGACTAACAAATTGTTTTCATTTTTTCTTCCTCACCATGCTGTCATCAAATCTGAGAGTAAATCAACCAAGCTACGTGTGGTTTTCAATGCCTCAAAAAAAAGCAACAGCGGGTTCTCATTGAATGATGTACTTCTAAAGGGACCCACTCTACAAAAGGATTTAGTTCAAATAATTTCAACATGGCGAAATTATAAGTATGTTTTTACGGGTGACATACAAAAAATGTATAGGCAGATTTTGGTACATAAAGACGATAGACCATATCAACAGATATTTTTCCGGGACACAACCGATGGAGTTATAAAAACTTATCAGCTCAAAACCGTTACCTTTGGTGTAAGTAGTGCTCCTTATTTGGCAATAAGGACTCTTCTAGAGCTAAGTAAAGATTGTGAGTACTCACTGCCACTCGCTTCTACGATCTTGAAGAATGAAATGTATGTTGACGACATTCTATCAGGAGGACATAATATTGCAGAGGCAAAACAAAAACAATATCAACTTAATAAGGCTTTAAATGCAGCAGGTTTTCCATTGAAGAAAATAACAGCCAATAATAGATGCTTCTTAGAGCATCTGGCGAGGGAGGATCTTCTAAACGAAGAATTTTTAAAGATCGACGGTTCCAGCACTTTGAAGACTTTAGGAATACGTTGGAACGCCAAGGAAGACGTATTCTATTATGTGGCTGCACCTATAGAAATAGAGCAGCACATGACAAAAAGACAAATTTTGTCAATTATAGCAAAACTGTTCGATCCACTCGGTTGGTTAAGCCCAACCGTGATAAAAGCAAAACTTTTGATGCAAGAATTATGGATGGGTAAGACAGACTGGGATGAGAGTATTCCCCTTGCAATCTCAATTAAATGGAGAGCATTTATCACAAATTTAGAGGATATATCTCGGATCAGAATTCCCAGATGGGTACAATTTTCACCATTTTCTTACAATCAAATACATGGGTTTTGCGACGCCTCCGAAAAAGCATATTGTGCAGCAGTTTACTTGAGAACTGTAAACCGAGAAGGAGAAATATTTTGCTACTTGCTGATATCAAAAACCCGAGTTGCACCAATCAAGAGAACTACAATACCCAAACTTGAACTCTGTGGAGCCTTGCTATTGGCAAAACTAATGACGAATATCACAAGCAATTTAAATTTCTCATATGACCGTTTTTTATGGACCGACTCATCTATAGTATTGAGCTGGTTGCAGAAGTCGCCTCAGAAGCTAAAAACGTTTGTGGCAAATCGAGTTACGAAAATTCTCGAACTTACCGAATGTACACTTTGGAACCATGTCCAAACATGCGACAACCCGGCTGATATTGGTACACGGGGCAGCTCACCACGAGAATTGGAGCAGTGTAATTTATGGTGGCATGGGCCCACCTGGCTATTAAATCCTGTCGAATTCTGGCCAAAGCCAAAACCATTTGAATCTACAAATTTGGAAACGAAGCCAATTCTTAATTTTCATATGATGCCTCTTTCTGAGGACATTCTGAAAGATTTTTCTTCTTTGCCAAAGGCCTTAAGGGTAATAAGTTATTGTTTTCGTTTTATTAATTTTATTCTTAAACGTCCTCGTTCAACAGAACAATTTATTACCACAGAAGAAATACGTTTTACTAAATCTCGTCTCATTACAGCTGTTCAAAAAGAGCATTTTTCCTCAGAATACATAAATCTTGAAAATAATAAACCATTACATAAGAAAAGCCGTCTTTTATCCGTAACTCCTTTTTTGGACCAAGAGGGTGTCTTACGAGTGGGCGGGAGGCTCAACAATTCTGGGCTGAGTTTTGAAGAACGTCACCCAATCATTATACCGGAAAGGTCTCATTTTGCTGTGCTATTCATTGAATACACACATAAAATATTACTCCACGCAGAGCATCACATAATGCTGCGGGCTATAAGTCAAGGGTTTTATATACCACGAATTAGAAATCTAATTAGAAAATGTATACGAAGCTGTAGAGCATGTACCATATACAAACATAAGTTTCAGCATCAGATAATGGCTGCGCTTCCCCCTGAACGAGTAACTTTCTCATTGCCGTTCACATATACAGGAGTAGACTTTGCAGGTCCATTCCATCTAAAATCATCGACTTTACGCAATGCCAAGATCATAAAGGGTTATGCCGCGGTATTTGTCTGCTTTTCTACTCGAGCAGTTCATTTAGAAGTCTGTTCAGATCTTTCCTCTGATGCCTTTTCAGCATGCTTTACGCGATTCACATCACGAAGAGGATTACCGAAAACAATGTTCTCCGATAATGGACGGAATTTTCTTGGAGCCAGTTATATTCTTCTTAAAGCTTATAATGCCTTTCTGAAGGAAGCAGAGAAATGCCTTATTGAAAAATACGCGACACATGGATTTTCTTGGTCGTTCATACCACCGTATGCGCCACACATGGGCGGAATATGGGAAGCAGCCGTCAAGAGCATGAAATCACATCTCCGCAAAGTCGCCGGTACAACTTCTTTTACATTCGAGGAGTTCTCCACTCTGCTAGCACGTATTGAAGCAGTTTTGAATTCCCGGCCACTTGGAGCATTGACTGGAAACCCATCAGAATTACTTCCCCTCACACCGGGTCATTTTCTTCGAGGTGCTCCCCTGATATCAGCTCCCGAGACGCCTCAAGAGATTTTGGCCAAGCCCCTGTCATTATTAAAACAATGGGATAGACTCAAAGTCCTTCAACAAATATTTGCTCGTCGTTGGAAAAACGAATATATTCTAGAACTGCAGCGACGAGTCAAATGGAAGACTACACAACAAAATGTAAAGCAGAATGATTTGGTAATAATAAAGGATGATGGCTTACCAGCCACTGAATGGCGTCTTGGACGAATACAACGGACATTGCCCGGACGTGACGGCAAGGTCCGCGTAGCAGAAGTCCTTACACAAAATGGTCTTATAACTCGACCAATTGTAAAGTTATGCATTCTACCTACAGACGACCATGCTTCCAACACAAACCAACAAGAAGCATAAATTGAGATTTATACCCACAAGATATTAAGAGATAAAGTCGTATATTAATTCTAATTTAGTTGTATATATTCTTTTCATTCACAGTTCAACATGTTCAAAAAACCTCGCTGCTATTTATGCTCGCGCAATCATCCCGTGAAATATTGTGTCACCTTTCGTGCAATGAATCCGGAGGAAAGGAGATCGTTCGCTAAAGGAATGGACTATTGCCTAAATTGCCTAGCGCAGAGCCACCAGAGAGCGTGCTGCGAGTCCACTAATAGATGCGATATCTGTTCAGCAAAACACCACACCATGATACATCGAAGCCCCTTTGAGGGTAATCTCTCGTCATCGAGCTATGAAGAGGATATACCGGCCCCCATGGCTGAATCCGCAACAGATCTCCCTAAGTTCTACGATCCCACTCCATACGTCCCACCTTTAATTGAAGTCCGTCTCTACAATAACGGCATTTGTTTGAATGCCACTCTTTTATTGGACCATAACTCCAACCATTCTTTTTTAACCCGTCAAGGAGCGACCAGATTTCCGAATCTAATTTCAAACAGAACCAGCACTGGCCAAGAATATTCAAGTTTCAAAATAGCTGCTGCTCATCAATTAGGCACCATGGAGTCATTACCTTCATGGCGGCTCCAAATACGCGATAATATCATATTCACCTTACCAGGGCCGATTTGGGACCCTCTAATAAGGGAGCATTTTCATAACCTAAAGCCACTGGCTCACTCCCGGTTTGCAACTTGCCGAAAAGTGGACGGAGTACTAGGAGCCAAAACAATCAGATCAATTTTAACGTCAAGGGCCCAGCAATCTCCACCGGGGCTACCAAAGGCTCAAAATACTATATTCGGATGGGTAATATATGGACCGTGGAATGGATGCTTCTGCAAAACCCATGCGGGCGTGGGAGAATGTTGAACCGTGTTCAACAGTAGCTTATATTTTGCTCTTAATTTATCTTAAATTTCTCAATAATTTATCCTCATGAAGAGAGCACAATTTAATTTTTTTTGAATTCTTGTTATTTTTATTCTTTCGCTTTATTACATACGTATGAATGTTAACAATAAAAAGTTTACCGTTTCTTTATTGTATGTATATATGTAAATGATCTACAGCTTAATGTTTAACCTTCACTGCGACTTTCGTTGTTATATACCTATCTTCTGACCTTCACTGATCAAGAAGGTTACTGTTACTGTTTTTTTTTTTTTTTTTTTTAGATACCAGAGACACTATGCCGTTGTAACTCTAATTCATTGTACATACCTTTACCTTTCATATGACTTTGAAATTTTACCTACGTTTGCTGACTTCTTTTTTATATTTTGTCTAGTGGACCTCTTGTTCTAATTGTCTGTTGTCCCAATCACTGGAGTTGTCGCTTCCAAAGGACAACCGCTTATGCCAGTTTTCTTCGTTTGTAATGGACCCCTTGTCTAAACACCTGGAGTTGTCGCTTTCAAAGGACAATCGCTTATGCCAGTTTTCTTCGTTTGTAATGGACCCCTTGTCTAAACACCTGGAGTTGTCGCTTTCAAAGGACAACCGCTTATGCCAGCTCTTAGACTCCCGGTCACCAGTTGTAATCGAGTCCTAGCCTTTCTAGGACTTGTCGAAGGACCAAAATGTGGGAGTGTTTACTCCAATAAAAGTTTAAAATGCTGAAGTTGGATTCGATTGTTCGCCTCTTGCGATGTGTTTTATTCAACAGCCTTTTTCCAACTTAAAACTAAAAATTCATATTTGATAGGAATGTACTCGTATGTATGTACATATAGAAAAAAAAACAAGAACAAGAATTCAAAAAAAATTAAATTGTGCTCTCTTCATGAGGATAAATTATTGAGAAATTTAAGATAAATTAAGAGCAAAATATAAGCTACTGTTGAACACGGTTCAACAGTAGTGTTGTACCTAAGTTTGCATGGTTAGCTATGCCGATTTAAGAAAAAATTGGACACGATACACGTTTTTTTGCCCTGTCTATCACAATCGATGAAGCTTGTATTTTTTTATTGTACATCATAATTTAAAGTCGAAATACTACACCAATCTTTTTGTCTAAAAGCTCAGTTGTTAAAGAGCTCAGTTCTAGGTCCGTGATAATTAAAAAATACAATTAAAATTAATAAAATGTACCACTTAGTCAAATTTATGGTTTTCCACCATGCCCTGAATCATTGAGCCCAGTCTTACTAGTTCTAGGTTAGTTAATAAATAAATAAAATATCGAAAAGTACCATTAAAATTACAAAAAGTTTTCTTAATGATTTTTTACATTGCTCAGAAGCGTTGCAGCCCAACAACACAAATTCGGGAAGCTTCTTGGCTTGTCTGCAAAAAACACCCAGGGTCTAGACAGTAATCGAACTTGAGACCCCCAGATTAGTGGGTTAGTAAGCTACCTACTAATCTATGGGGACACCCATACGTTTGTTAATAATAAAAAGTATCATATTCTGCGCTTTACTATTTCTTATTTCTTTCAGTACCGATTGATTCTACTGTCAGAGTTTTAGGCTTAGCCCATAACATACAAAAATATCATTCAAATATTTTCAATACAAGGTACTAATTGCATTTTTCCCTTTTGGTACTTTTTGTTCTCTTATTTAAATTGAATTAATTTTATTGGGTGTTACAAATTAATAATAAAATTATCATTTGATGCATTTATTTACTCAAAGGTAAATTAATGGAAAAAGTAGCAAAAAGCAGTACAAATTTTACTCCTTATTTGTGCAAATTTTATATAAATTCACGACTTTTTAAGAAAGGAAGAATACAATTCTGTTTTTGTTGCTTTGATTGTTATTTTGAAAGATAAATGGAGTTAATAAAATGTACCAACTTTAGTGTTTTACTCTCTTTATCACACAAACCTAGAAATATCAAAAAAGTACCAAGCATATCTAGCTTAATTTTTTAGTAAATAGAATATTTTGTAGTTTGAATTTTGGTTCTATCTGTATAAATTTCGTACAGTTATTTACCCCCGTAATGATCAAAACGAAATCTTCCGATTTTACTTGAAGGCTGTCGGGACGCCAAGCAAACCAACCAACCAAAGTGGTTCAAACTGTGGTGAATTTCGAAGACAACTTAAGATCAAACTGGTAACAAATTGAATTCTTACAACTGAAATCTCCGTTTATATTTTAATGACAACTTAAATTTAATTGAAAACAGAATTAACATAAGCCATTGTTTAGTGGGATGTACTTCTTGGTGTACCCATTTAAATATAACTTTTTTTTGTTTCCAGCACAATGACACGTCAGCAAATGTATTTGTTTCAATGAATACAATCCATCATCCATTAACAAAACATGCGACGACGACCATCAACTTGTGTGGCAAAAATCACAAAATTATTAAGGAAGACATATTAAAAATATTAAAATAGTTGTATGTTTGCTTCCATACGAGGTGCAAACAATGTAAAATCAAACTGTCTAAAAAAATTTTTAGAGCTCACCTCGATATCGTATGAAAACGATCGAAATTTTAATATTTTTGTGTGTAACTATTTGAAAATTGCACTAGCAACTACTCGATATTAAAAGAGGTGATTGGCTGAAATAATAAGTGAAACGTGTTTTGAGTCTATATTGAGAATTGGTTTTGTAAAATTAAAAAATTTTCAAACTGATTTATGAGCTAACCCAAGCTGCTTTTTAAGTACCAATCAAACACTGACTTTCCTTAAAAATTTATTTTATTGGAGGAGCTGATAAAATGTGCCACTTAAGTAAAACATGTTACTACTTATTATATTACTCATGTTTGCAATAATGTGTGACTTTCACGTATGTTTGTGCAGTACTCTAGTTACTGCTTACACAAATGGTATTTTTTTTGGATTGGGAAGGTGGGAATGCTGTTACGCAACTAAGCCCACAACCCGTCTTCTGGGAGGAGATTTTTTATCATCCCGGGATTACTCATCGCATTACATCGGGATGTCCCCCCTCTTTGGGTTTCTTCCTCTTATCTATTATCGTCAAGACCCTTCCTTTCAATGTTTTCTAAATATTGTCTTGTGTGGTGGTCTTCTTCCTCTGCCATACAAATGGTATTGCCAACTCCAATAAAGTGGAAATCTAAAGAGAAAATTGATTTTTACGTTGCAACCATAGAAATTATTATCTTTTACAAAAAAACAGCTGACACAAAGCAGATTGGTTGGTTTGTGTGGTGGCCTAACGGCCATTACAATCTCAAGCTTCTGTTTTGAACCATTTGAAGCATAAGTTATCTGAGAAGCTTGCCTTACCCTACTCTGATATCCATTAAAAGTGCACAGAGATATTTGTGTCGAAGACAGAAGAGCTGGGCACTTACACAAAAATACTGTCTCCTTACTCTCAGTCGTCTAACAGCAGTGACAGTTTAAGTTGAAGAGCAGTCCCAACCTGTCAGCGTGCGTACTGATTGTAAAGTTATCACAGCCACGGTGCTCGACAGCTAGGTCACATTTGAAGCTCAATCGTGTACAACTGACATGCTACAAAGCCAGGACCACGATATGCACCAGTAAAAGATTGGTTGGTAAAAGCTGGAGGCTAAATCTTAGAATTTCGCGATTACTGCGATTACTAGACTGCTGTCACAAGAATTCGCATTGCCATGGGCTTCCTGAATGGAAATTGCATAGTATTGAAACACTTGGTGAATATGAGGATCAGTCAAAATGAACTCTGTAACGAAGATGTATGTATGTATATAAATGTTTAACCAGTATGCTTAGGATTACTTCTCTGGACGAGCATTCATTCACTTTTTTAAAGTGTCAAGTCATTGGCTTGTAATTATAGTTTGATCAAAAGCTTAGAACTATTAATACTTTAATTCTTTATTTTAAAATAGAATAGGATCACTTTACTTTTAAACGTAGCTCGTATTTTGTATCTCTAATTGCTTTTTTTAGCAAATGAACACAAATAACTAGAAAATTATATTAATATTACAATATTAATTGTAAATCAAAAATTATTGAAAGGGGTCAAGAGAAAATTAAAAAAAAAATTAACTAACTAATTACAAATTATTACAAGAACAAAATTTCAACGAGTTGAGTTTACAAGATATTTCATAACAATTAAAATTTGTTGAATAAATTTGGTATCTAATTATTTAATAATTAAATTGATATTTTTAAAAACAATAGATACAAATCTTTTGTTTAATAATAGAATTTTTTCGTTTTTTTTTTTTTTATTATTCATGGTTGATGAGCAAGTGTTACAGGTACAATTACTGCACTAACACAAAAAAAAAATCTATATTTTTTTGAAGCACAGTTTATAATTAAATTATGCCACAAAAAATATCTTACACTGGAAGCTTATATCGCTCATTTACTTCCATAGTGTGTTAATTAAAAAAAAAGTAATTTTACTGGACAGCCATTTAAAAAGATTGCAATTTTCAAAATTGTTTTCTTCTGAAAAGCGGAGCTTTTATAAAATTTATAGGATATTAGCATTTAAATCGCTACTTTATCAGCAAAGTACCATACTGTCGCTAATACAATTTAAGCGGGTGAAGATAAATCTGCCAAGTTAAATACGTTTTTTTTTTTCAGCATTTATGGCATATTTATAAATAAGTTTAGGAGAAATATAAGTGCATGGGTACAAATATGCATAAATACGTTGACTTCTCACAGAGATTACGGGATGGAACACATATCATTTTAAAGAGAAGGTCATCTAGATTTGTATTCTACTGCCCAAATAAAGGGTACTGGGGTATATGGAAATTTCCAAAAAAAAGAATTTAAAAATAGTCCAAAGTAACTTCTGAGTATTTGGGCGATAGATTAAAAATCTAGACGATTTTCCCTTTAAAATGATATGCATGCTACGAAGTACTTTTAGGTTCCTATGAAGTACTTTTAGGTTCATTTTCATAAGAAAATCAAAAAGTAACATTAATTTTAATAAAAAATACTACCTTATCCCTTTTATGATTTTTGACTTTCGTTTAATTTCAATCTCGCACTTTTGTAAATAATAAAATATGAAAAAGTACCAAAAAATTACAAAAAGTAGCATTTGTCCTTTTAATGATTTTTGACTTTGTTCAGAACCGTTTGAGCCCAACCTTGTAGTTCTGCATTCGTTTAGATGGCAAGATCGAAAAGTACCATAAAATTTAATAAAAAATTCTAGTTTGTCCTTAAGTAATAATTTCTTATTTCGTTCAGTATCGTTTAATTCTACTGTCACAATTCGAGGTTTGCACATAACATAAAAAGTAACACTAAAATTAATTAAATATAAAGTCCAATCTTATTTCTTCCTTTTAGTACTTTTTTTCTCCCTTGAAAATTATTTTTTAAATAGAGTTTAATTGGGTTTTACAAATTAATAATAGAATGCTTATATGCTACACCAATTTACATAAAATAGTAGTAAAAAGGGGTAAATATTTTGCCTTTTAATTGCTCGAATTTTAAAAAAGTGCCTTTTTAAGAACAGAAGAATACACGTTCGTTTTTGTTGCTATATTTGATACTTTGAAATATAAACGGGGTTAAAGAAACGTGTCAATATTAGTTTATACCCTTTTTATCCTGCAAATTTACAAATATCGAAAAATTACTAAATACCCTTATTTTTTTAGTAGAATATTTTATAATTTTAACTTTGGTTCTACCTGCAGTAGTTCCGGCGATATAAGAATTTCGATTTCTCGCCGTTTTTACACCCTTAATATTCAAATTTCCAAAAATGTCTTCTTATCCGGGACAGGAACCTGCTCAACGAACTTCAAGCCTGTATCTTTAGCCGTTTGGGCTGTCCGATGATGATAAGTCAATCAGTTATTCTTTTATATGTATAGATCTATTTGTAAGTTTTTTGACCTTGGTTTGAGCGAAATATCGCTATAAAAATAAATTTATATAATGCGAACTCAAGCTTAATAAACTAACTATTTCAATTATTTATAGGATATTTTTTTTTATATTTAATATATAAAGTAAGATATTATAAAAAAAAAGTAACTGATAACATTGTTGAAGTATATGAGCAATAAATTAACCTCCCTTTCTGCACATACGAAATTGAATGATCATGTAAATACAGCTTTTGATGTTCGTAAGCTTCACACATTGTCTGTAAAAGTTATTTATTTTTAAAATTGCATATTGGAAAATCTATTAAATTTTTTTCCTTGCCACCTCACTTGTGGTTACACGAGTATAACGAAATTACACTTATCACTTAAATTACACAATAATAATTATTGCTGTATTTACTAAATTAAAATATTAATAACTTCGTCTAAAAGTGTTGTGAGTAAAATAATGAAGAATATTAACAACAATTGGTTGTTAATAAAAAAATATATAATTCATACATAAATAACACATATTAAATTAAAGAAGGAAGTAATAAATCAATAAAATGTGAATTAAAAATGTTTAATATTTTATTGTCACTCCGCCTTATTTGAAAGGTGACAATAAAGTAATAAAACATAAATTACAAATTAAGGTGTTTTGACGAAATATTAAAAATTATTATTATGGCATATAACAGGGTACAGTGTGAGGCACTGTAGGCTCAAAGAAAAAAAATATGAATTAAAAACAAGTTAAATTCGGCTGTGCCGAGTCTTATATACCCTTCACTCTGTTAGCGAAATATTAATATTTTTCACTTTCCACATTCTGCTATAATATCAAAACCATACAAAAAATTAAATGAGTGAAGATAAATATGCCGCTTTAAATATGTTTTAACGTACCCCATTAGGTTTTCTAGTATTTGTAAATATATTTTCAGTATTATCGCATACTTATAAAATACGTCTTACGTCATTAGTAGTAGTTTAGCAGAGATCATCTATATTTGTAACCTACTAACCAAATATTACATTGGATCATTTAAAAAAATTTTTTTTTATTTTCATATACCACAGTGCTGTTGCTCTAAAGGGTTTTGGCAATTTGCGTTTTGCATCATAGAATAAAAACTACGAAATTTAACATAAATGTTAAAACACTTCCAGAAAGCGTATAACTTATAAATTTCATTCCAGTTTGGTTTCAGTAAGTTTCTATTGCAAAATCGGGAATGGTACCTCGCCAAAATGAGGAATGATAAAAAACACTCAGAGGAAGAGTACTAGGAAGGAAGGAATTTCAAAAATTTTTTACAAATAATCCAAAGTTTTTTCTGAGTACTTGGGCGATACATTACAAATCTAGACGACCTCCCCTTTAAAATGATATACGCTCCATCTCGTAATCTTATATGGTTCTTTCGGAAGTTACTTTGGATTATTTTGAAATTTCTATATACTCCAGTGATGTTGCTCTAAGTGATTTTAGGAACTTGCCGACGAACCATTAAAGATTGTGAGATGAGATACATATCGTTTTAAAGAGGAGACTGTCTAGATTTGTAATCGACCGCCAAAATACTCTAAAATTATTTTGGACTATTTTTAAAAAAAATTTTTTTTTAAATTTTCATACACCCCAGTACTGTTGTTCTGAAAGATTTTGGCAGTTTCCGTTTTGAGTCATAAAATAAAAACTACGAATGCACGTATATTTCTCCTAAGCATATTTATAAATATGTCATATATTCTAAAGAGATATTTACAAACACTAAAAAACGTAACGGGTTACGTTAAAACATATTTAACTCGGCAGATTTATCTTTTTTTTTTTTTTTGAGTGATTTAGCTTTATTTGTTTTTAGCTCTTGGCAACGCTGGTTATGACTGTCGTTTCTGATAAGATTGCGGTTTTTGTGTCTTTCCTATTTTACACAAAATATGCAAAAACCCACTCAGACGCATTGCTGCGCAACTGAAAGACAGCAACAACGGAAAGATTGGTATGGTAAATTTAGGGACATGACTAAATCGACTATACTCGTTATAAGGATCCATAATATATATACAAACTTATACTGAAGGGTATAAAAAACACAAATTTCAGAGTGCTGCATGTGTAAAAAAAATATCATTTTATTTTATTTATTCAATTTATAATGATGATTATTACTTTCACTTAAAAGAAGAAAAAAATGTCTTAAATATGTTTTATGGCATAAATCTACAATTGTATTTCATTTCATGCATTTAAGCTGCCACAATTGAAAAAAAAAATTAATTAAAGAGACTGAATTCTCTCAAGCCCATCCAAAAGCAGACCATTCATTCATTTTTATCATTAAGAAAAGAGAAGAATGATTTATGACAGCTTGACGTTACAATCAAAAAGGATTTTCAATCCCACACAAGTTGTTTACAAAAAAAAAAAAAAAAAAAGCAAACAAACTGCAAAAGGAAATATATTGTGCACGAGTAGTGTATGAAATGAAATGAAATATAATCAACTAAAGTCAATAAAATTAAATTAAGGGGATTTTGTCATGTAAAAGAGAAAGTTTTCTTTTCTTTAAGTATTAACAAACAACAACAACAGCTATAAAATATATTTTGTATTTTTTTACTTTACATTTTGCAATGAAAGCAGAAAAGAAAACAATTTATTACACAATAGTTTCTTTTTATTTTTTTTAAAACACACGCAAAATGCAAATAGATGAAAACAAGCTAATATTTTCCAAAATAACAAAAAGAAAAGAAGAAAATAAATTGTGTACTTTTTTGTTATAAAATGCTGCAGTTGTTGTCGTTGCTGTTTTGTTGTTAATGTCAATTGTGTGCAGCATTTTGTAATTATTTTAACAGCTGTCATGCAACTTAACCAGCATTGCCCCACAAAGTTTACAATTTCAGGTATGAATTGTGAGTAATGCTTAATTTTAACTTTAGAATTTTCAAATTTCTTCAAAAGGGTTATCAAAAAAAAAGTTGACGTAAAAAAAAATTAAAAAAAAAATTAAAAAAAAAATTTTTTTTTGTGGAAAAATACGAGAAAGTTTCTTAAGTTTGCTTAACTAAATGATATATATACCATTAAAACGGCCTAAGGGTTTTCTTTCTAAATCTGCTGAAAAACTTAAAATCGGTTGATATTCAACTAAATTACTGGTTAATAAGTGCATAAAGGTATGAAAAACCGGTGTTTTACCCGCAACTCAAGATTTTTTTTTGGCAAATTTCAAAAACAGATTCTTGTTTTACTCGACAGCACCTACCAGAAATATAATATCACTTCTCATGTATTTTTGTATGTGTTATTAGCAAATTTATTTAAGATAAATATTGAAATTAATTTTAACAAACGAACCAAGGCGGAATGAAACCAGGTGACTGCAAAAATACAAAAATAGCAATTTTAAAAAAAGCATATCATTGTCATATGTCTTAAGTTACGTTTAAAATTTTTTAGAGAAGTCATAAAAGTCTATGTGTAATATGAAAAATTAACCAAATTGTGTGAAGAACGATATTTTTAGGAGTGAAAAATTTTCTGAGATAGCTATGGTGCATCATAAATTTGGATTTAATTTTAATATTTTTTGTAGCTTAGGGCGTTTTCGAAATCATACGACTTTTGCGGTCTCTTCTGTCAAAAGTTGTTTGCGTTGGCTATAATCAAAAAGTGTATTAGAGGGAAACACATAGTTTTTCAGCCGTTAACAAACATTATTTATTTGTTTTAAAAATTAAAAGGTGATTTTAAAAGAACTATCGGAAATTTAAAAAAAAAACACATAAAATTCAGAAAAATGCATGAAATATTTATTTGGATCGATAGTTGGGTCGATATAATTTAATGTTTGAAGATTATTTCATGCAAATGTTGGCCGCGGCTGCGCCTCAAATGGTCCATCCGCTTAGTCCAATTTTGGCATACTCTTTCCAACATTTCGGCCGGTATCTCACGAATAATGTTGGCAATGTTGGCTTCCAGTGCGTCAATCGAAGCGGGCTTGTCCCTAGTGACACAAGATACAAAACGTGCGTGAGCTGTCAAAACTAGTGTTGCCAAAAAGATAATAGCAAAAAAATCACTCTTTATAAACAACTTTTGACAGGAAGGATCTCAGTTATGTGATTAAAAAAACATTCAGTTGACGTTTCAGTCTTACAGGATTTAATTCCATAATTAAAGCAAAAGCCACTAATGCCCAGTATTTGACTTCGCACTTAAGTGTCATTTGAACTTTAAGTTCCATTTAGATACAAAATTGAGTTTCTAACTATAAACTTAAATCATATTTAAATGTCCAATCTTGGGCATTTAAAATCCACTTAAGTTGCACATATTAAACATATGATTTTTATATTTTTTTGTGTATCTCGTACAAAAAAGGTTATTGTGTTTAATTTATTAAGCACAAATAAAGATTAATATTTTGTTAAACTTTTAAATTCCAAATAGAAATTATTACATAATTTAATAAATATAAAAAAAAACAATAATCAATTATGCTGCTGTACTTTTTTACAGCAGACAATAAAAAGTCAACTTCAGCTGAAACAAAATTTTCAGTTCTTTTCATTTGATTGAATGTTGTTTTTCCATTTTCAAAATATTTTATTACTTTTTTATTATCATTTTTTTTTTGCTGTGATACAGCTGTTTTTTTGGATAATGATCATTAATTTTTAATAATTCATGATGCTGCCACATTTTTGTCGTAAATAAATAAGAACAATCATTTAAGACTGAAAAACTGAAACTGTATTTATGTGCCACTTAAGTTCAAAATGACAATCAACTAATTCTCGATTTAAATACGAAGTCAAAAACTGGGGGTAATTTTGATTTAATTGCATAAAAATGGCAATACTGAACGTAGCATTCAGCTTGCAGTTATTTTATAAAAAAATACACATATAAAATATTTGTTTAAAGCACTTTCATAAGTACAAACACACACAAACCAATACTTACAAACTTAAGGTACAGTCAGACGAGGCAAATATATATTTGATTAAGAGAATTATTTGAATGATATACATCAGACAGCTGAAACCGGTGTGTGCGTGATTTATTCAATGCACAAAAAATTGTGCACAACATTTGATTAAATCAGAATCTAGCCATGATAAAAAATTTACTGTTACTTATGCTGTTCAACACTATTGAATTTAAAAAGTCAAATTCAAAAATTCAGAAACACATACAAGGCGAATTCATACGAGGTGATATCAAGAAAGCAGCTGTGCGCTTCAAGTTTTTTCTTGACTTGTCAAAATTGTTACATTCATATGGTTGGAGTATCTCTGTCTTTTTTGGCAATTCACGAATATTTCAAACAAAGAGATGGTTGATGAATTCATCTTGTATGAATTTGCCTTGAACACAAATATACAAAAAGACATGAAATAAACTATCACACAGATTTGAATGAACTACTGCCTAGTAAAATACGGATTGATTTTTCCGTTTGTGTGTATTTGTATTGAAATACGTTTTATTGAAGGCATATACATTATAATGCCTGTGCTTAAATTTTACTGTTTAGATTCGAACACTAATTAATCAAATGTTGTGCACGATTTGTGAGTAAGTTGCTCGTTTATTTTTTTTAATCATGCACAATCAACTAAAAATTCGATTTTTATAGTTGTCTCGTTATAGATAGCAGATCTATTACTGGAATACTGTTAAATCGTTTTAAATCCTTTTAGTCGTGCTTAAAAGTTTTCACAATCTCATTTGCCACTTGTGATAACTAGGATGCTGATTTGGCTTACAGGTTATTCGCAACACATTTTTCACGATATGATAGCAAATCAGTTTTGAAATTTTCTCTTGCCCCATTGTATATTTTGATAAATCATCTTTAATTCACCTTTTTTTATTTTGTTAATTTATTTATTACATTTTGTTGTCTAGAAACTTTCTTTATTTAATCACTTTCTGCACGCTTAGCAGCTTGTTAGCAAGAGTTTAACAGAGTTTTATAATAAATTTTTGTTATGAATAAGTCTGTCAAAGTTGGAAACAACATAGAACCTTCAATTCTATATTACATTTGTGCTAATATAAATGGTGTTTTTTATAGACGTATAGAACTTTAAGTTGGCATTACTGTTCAAGATGGCGATGTCGAAACACCGTTACATCCAGAAAAACTGACTGTTTTTTGCGCTTTATGGGCTGGTGGAATCACTGGTCCGTACTTCTTCAAAAACGATGATGGCCAGAACGTTACAGTCAATGGTGATCGGTATAGAGCCATGATTACTAACTTTTTCATTCCTAAATTGAACAACCATGATGTCCAGGAGCTGTGGTTCCAACAAGACGGCGCAACATGTCACACAGCTCGTGCCACAATCGATTTATTGAAAGACACGTTTGGTGACCGCCTAATTTCACGTTTTAGACCTGTGAATTGGCCACCGCTAGACTACTTTCTGTGGGGCTATGTAAAGTCATTGGTCTATGCGGATAAGCCACAAACGCTTGACCATTTGAAAGACAACATTCGCTGTGTTATTGCCGATATACGGCCACAAATGTTGGAAAAAGTCATCGAAAATTGGACGTCCAGATTGGACTACATCCGAGCCAGTCGTGGCAGTCATATGCCAGAAATCATATTTAAAATGTAATGCTACAAGATTATCTTTCGGATAAATAAAATTCATGTCAATCGAATAATCCATCGTTGTGTTATTGCAATTTAAAGTTCTATACGTCTATAAAAAGCACCTTTTATTAACAATATTTCTTTTAAATATATAAAAATTATGTTCTATAATATTATTAGGCAGGGAGTTATAAAGCTGCAGGCCTTTGTAGAAAATATGTGAATGATTATAAGAAGTAAACCATTAGTTTATATTGTGCAGTCAACTCAAGCAAAGTCAAGATAGGATCACACGAATACGCTTATATGTGTTACTCCATGGTAGAATTGTATATGGTAAAGCATTTAATCGAGATGTAAATTTTTTGCTCTGCTCCTTTTGGCTTCGATAGCTGTCAAAATTTGTTTACTTAATGTGCAGCCATTGGAACATAATCCAAATAGGAAAGTGTAAATGTATAAACGGATCTAAAAGTTTTATATTTGTAATTGTTTCTTTGTTGTAGGGAATGCTATACAATGTATAGTTCTGCCATGTGTGACTCTTATTGAAGTCTGTGGGGAGGAGAAGTGTTATATTACTTCCCAAGTACTACCCTATTTATATGGAAATATAGTTTGTGTAGTGATAAAGCTATCAATCACTACTATCACTACTAATCATCATCCGTCCGTTGAAATGTGGTTTTATAATTAGAATTAAGAAAGGGAACGAGTCACCTGGTCAGTGCGGCCAAAATAGATCTATTGCGACACTACTCTCAAATTACAAGTCTTTCCTGAGTTCAGTATTCATTACAAATATACAGATTTTCACTGTACAATACATTCTACATATGTACTACTGAGTTTAACTCAGAAGCAAGAGAACTTGACCTTTAGAATTCTTTTTTAATGAACTTTTTTTTATTTGTGTTTTTAAATTTGTTACCAAAAACTTACCCAAAAAATTTTATTAAAACCTTCAGAAAGTAGTAGTTTTTCAAAACGTTTTGGTAGGTAATTTCTAATGCTCTTATCCAAAAAAAAAATTAACGTAGACTTTAAAGTCAACGTTATCATACTTTGTGGAATTTCGCATACTATCGTCAAGGAATATAAAACGTTAATGCACTGCAAAGCAACAGACGTTTAGGAAGATTACATTTATTCCGTTAAATATTTGCCTCGCCAGACTATACTTTTAGTCACAATTACTCGTACTTTGATAATGCAATTTACGGGTTAATATAATACAGTTTGAGTTTCTTGCTTCCTTTGCTATTGCTTTTAAGGTTGACAGTGGTATCTGTATTTTATTTAAATTTAACCTTGGAAACAGGATGTGTTTAAAAATTCAATTTGTAATATTTCATGTAGTTTCTTATTGAAACTGGAGTTAAGTTCGGTTTTTATTTTTTTTTTAATGAAAAAACTTTCCAACTTAATATTGATTTTTAAAATTTATTTAACTTTTTAACAAGAATGTCAAAGTGAAATATCAATATAAAAATTACTGTAATTCAAACTTAAACTTAAAAGATTTAGCCGTGTTTATTGAAAAAGAAATGATCAAATAAATATTTTAAACATCACTTTAATAAACAAATTCATGGGTCCTGTGTAAAGTTTCCAATCATTAAAATGAATTGATTTTTCACAAATTTTTTAAATTTTTTTTTAATTCAAACCTTATTACTTTTATGTGTATCTTATAAGAACAAAAATATTCTTAGGCCATGAATACACAAAGCATGAGATGAAATGAAAATTAAAAAAAATATAACTGACAATATACAAAATGCGGCCCATACACACTCAAGTTCAACGTCATTTTAGTGCAAAAGTACGGCAATCTCTGGAAGGTTTGTGCAGTGTATGTACCTGTATCTGTTGACATAAGCCGTGTGTCCACTACCAAGTTTTCTTGCGGAAGTTGATTCCAGAAGTGACTTCCAGAAGTTTTTCTCGTGGAAACACGTATTAGAAGTCGACTTCCAGAAGTCACGGCTTGCAGAAGTTACTTGCAGCAATTATGTGGAAATACGTGTTTGTTGCTTGCTGGAAGTAACTTGAACGACTTGCTATGAACTACAAGTGTTTTGAAGACTTGCAGAAGGTATATATGAGTAAGCGGTTTGTGGTATTCTCTTCTGTTTTGTTTTTTTTTTTTTCTTTTTTTGAGTTCTTTTCAAAATTTATAAAAATGGACAAAAATAAATTCGTTTATAGTAGTGAAAAGACACATTTGATAATTAAAAAACAAGAAAGTTATCCTGAATTATGGGACACGTCCTCAAAAGACTATAAGAATAAAATTAAAAAACCCAAACACTTCTTTTTGTTTTTTTTTTTAATTTGTTTCTTTTTTTAATTAAATATGCTGCGATGGCAGCTGCCAATCTTATTTTGCCACAAGACATTTTTATACTGTCATTCGTGGAAACACGTCTGCAATTTCTTACAGCAAGTTCGTCTTAATAACTTCTACAAACTGCTTCTGGAAGCTATTTTCGGTTTGAGTGGAAGCACTTCAGCAAATACTTGCAGAAGTTCTTCCGCAAGTGACTTGCTAGTGGACACACGGCTTTATCAATTAATTGAAAACCATTTTCCATGTTAACTAGTGTTGAGTGTGTATGGAACGCAATAGTATATCTGCACGACATTTATTTTTTCTATTATTTGCGGGTTATTTCTGTGGTTGATGAAGTTCTGACGAAATTTAGACAATATGGCAACGCTGCTTATTGGTTTTTTCCCAAAACTGCCAAACTTGTAATACAGCCCTGCCAGCTCTTAGAAGGGTCAATTTTTATTATAAAAATATTTCATATTACAACCAAAACTGTATTGGATCAAAATATTTGTAAGTAAAAAAAACTATTCAGGTGTTGTGACTCATTTGCCAGTTAAATGGTTTTGGATTTATGCATTAACGAAATGAAGTGTGGGAGAGAAAGAGTACTTGAATATTTATATAGTAAGTGAGTGAAAATGATTGAGGGCGTGCATGTACAAATGAACGAACACACAAGGGATTGTTGTGAATTAAACCAAACAAGGATTCCTTTACATGTGGTCGGTCGGCTTAAATATTTAAAAATGTTTTTTTTCTCTTGTTATTTTGCGTTTAGATTTATTTCACTACACTCTACAGTTTTTGTGGGTGTTTGTTGTGTGTTAAGCGTATTCGTGTAGTTAAAAATAACAACAAACGTTATACGTTATAACATTCGTGTGTGTTACAAAAAATTAGGTTGCATGTCGTTTAATTCATTCTGTAGATTGCATTTTATTTTGTTGTTTGCAAAATGTCTGTGTGTATTTTATTCACTCTCAATCATACAAAACAAAAACTTGCCTGAAGCAATTTAAAAATTGCTATTAAATTAATTGGGTGAGTGGTGTGTTGTATGTGCTTTAGATAAAAATGAAACAGAACTGCATTGAAATAAATGTAAATAAATTGTAAATCAAAAATTCTTTGCTACATATAGCAATGGAAATAAAATAAGAAGGTTACAAATTGTTTCAAAATTGATAAGGCTTAGAAAAAACCATTTTTTTAATCACAAGAAATTGAACTAATTTTTTTAAAGCCGGATAAGCATTTTCAATTTGCTTTTTCAAGGGAACTAAAGTTTAGGGTGCAGTAAATGCACTTAATTGCTACAGCTACTTTTAATTCTTAAACACAGTTAAAAAGGATTAAATGAAAATTGTTGTGTGAGGAGTTGCTTTAAACAATCTAACCAATAAAATACATACATATATATAAAATATTTGGGCCAATAAATAAAGTTGAGAAAAAAATAATGTGGCAACTAAACATTTTAATTGAAATAATTGTTAAATTTGGGTAAGAGTAAAAAGCCAGAGAAAGACGAGTAAATAAAAAGATGAACTAAAGGTGACTCCTATTCAAGCTAGTACAAAACCAGTAGCTAATACGCATTAATTACGTATTAAGCTTTTACTTTTAATACTTAAAAACTCCTTTTTGATAGAAACTTACTACATATGGATTAAAATTTTTAATTGTTTTAATTAAATTTTGTTGTCAAGAAATCTTTTTTATTTTCTGCAAAATTTTTAATTTTTTTTAGGCTTTAAAATTGTTTGTCATGCTTAGGCAACTCGTTAGCAAGAGTTTACTAGAGTTTTATAACAACCTTTTGTTATGAATAAGTCAATTAAGGTTTACAATAACATAGAAGGTTCAATTCTATTTTACATCTGTGCTAATAATCGCTTAAGTTAATTAAGTAAAAAATTGTCTTTCTGCTGCAATTAACTCAGTCATTATTTTTATTGCATTAAAAATAGTTATCATATTGAATAAATATTTATTTGATTCTATTAAAAATTTTATTCGATTTTTAAAATTTTTAAGTAGAACATAAATTTTTTTTGCATGAAATCAGCTTTTAGTTACATTTAAATTTTAAAAAATACCCATCAGTCAAATTAAGTTTTACGGTCAAATTCCTAAAAGCATTATTTTTTAATAGCGGGGTCACCAATTGTGGCGGACAATAAAATCTTAATTTTTATTACCTTTTTTATCTCTATTTTATTATCTACTTTTGTTAAAATTTTAGGAGTTGTATTTTATGCTCAGAGCTGCCATAGTTTAATAAAGCCATAAAAACATTTTCTTTTTTTTTTAATAAATAAATAAATTGTAATAAATTTAAGTTGGATTGGGCACTCCAATATGAAAAAATAGAAGGCTGCTCATTTAGGTGCTCTGATATAATCCTTTTATAAAACCTGTATGAGAGGAAAAATGTAGAAGAATAGCGATAGAAAGATGTCAAAGAAGTAGGAGCCAGAAGACAAAGAGAAGAAGAACACGATTTCGTCACCTAAAGCCATTAATGCTTCTAATGAAGCCAGATAGCATGCCAATTTTTACAGGCGACACCGCTATAAGGGCCTTCAAGTAGCCCGAAAGCAAAACTTGCTTTGATTCTCCAGTGCCGGGCAAAGGCAGAAAAGGTGTTAAGCAGTATATTCCTCTTCTTTGTCTTGACAACTTCTACAGTAGTCATTTGATAGCAATACGTTCCTCAACTGGGTTCTCCGAAGCCCTTGTTAATCTCCTCTTTAATTGCTACCAAGCCTGAGCCAAAGCATTCTTGCTTTATAACGTCCGTTCGTTCATCCATTTGGTATATGTTTTATATAAGTCCTTATCAAATAAAAAAAAATTATGCATTTGGCCATTAAAGTTTGAGCAAAAACCGATTATTTTTTTATCAACAAAGTTTTAACTTTAACCACGGATAAAAGTAATAATGAGTTTTAATCAGCAAAGCAGACAATAACTGAACCCAGGACCCTTTTTGCGGAGGGCCAACTCACAATCCTCTACTTCCCACACAGCTACAAAAACCACTGTTCAAATGAAGATTATTTACAAAAATTCCCGTTTGCAAATCTAATACGGATTTGAAAACTGTACGCTTTAAAAGGAAACAAAGATACGAGTAATAAAAACAACAAAAAAGAAAATAACTTTATTGGCCATAAATTGCAACTAGTGTGGCACTTTCTCTAACTTAGTTATCATTTAAATGACTAGAGATGCTGTGAATCTGTAGAAAATTATAAACAATTTAGTTGCAGCATAAGCTTATGTAGTTCATGTCCATCTCAGCAGATAATTAATTTTGTAACAGATTTACCAGCAAGCCTGTTTTCCCTATGATAATTTGATAATTTGAGAGAAAAATGTTCTATAACTTTGGACTTGAAATATTTCTATGAATGTGTAATGGAAAAAATTATTTTTTAAAAATTTAACTTTCCTTTTATGGGGCACAGCACATATTTAAGATGTGTATGTATGTGTGTTCTGAATACTTTAGAAGATAAACATTTCCCTACATAGAATCTTTGAGATATTTAGGTATAACATACGGAAATCAACTCACATTATGGGCAGGTAACTTAACAATCTGTACAAGTCAGTAAGCAAGAGATATGAACTCATTTTACATACTCGTAATTTGAATTTTACCGCAGTGATTGGTGCATTGTTTTCAATAGCCTTAAAGAAAAATGTTAGTAAGAAAAGATGTAGGCAAGTAAATAGACTCAACATCACATAGTAATCGAACGCAAAAGAGGAAAAAGGCTAAATCACCTAAAGAAATTGTTAACAGTTTTAAGAGATTTTTTTATGTCGAAGCTCAGAAGGCAAATTACGAAATTCGATATAGATCGAAACTTACATTTAATTTAAATATAAATTTTGACTGATATACAATCCCGTAATTTGATTAATGATTTTATGGCCTTCAATCAGTAAAAATATCTTACATTTTGCAAGACGAAGCAGTAGACCTGTGCCAAATCCTTCGTTTTAGTGACCGGTCTTTTTCGTTCAATAGGATATTTGTTAAATGTTCCAGTTGAAACACATGCACGAAAGATAGAGAAGACGGAACGACAAAAAATTATATAAAAACAATACGAAAAAGATTGTGATCCGCTTTAAAAAAATTCTAATTATTTATTAAAACATAAATAAATAAAATAAAATAAAGCATACAAATAATATATTTAAATTTTTTTTATTTTAAAGGCGTAATGAAACCACAAACCTTTTTTTAAAACATAAGATCCAACGAACGACAGACCGGAAGAGCGACAAAGACTTAATAAGAGATGCGAATCGCTTCGTTCAATTGAGTGATTCGGTTAATTTTATTCGTTCGGTCGTGACCGACAAAGATGCTAGTCAGAAAATAGCTGTTTCTTTTTTTTAATTTATGTATGAATTTTTATCGCGTACGTAAAATTAAAAAAAAAACAGCACTTATTGAACAATTATTTATCCTGGTGAATAATGGTATTTTTCAAAATGCGCTGTATTAAGTAATCGTCTAAAAACCTGAGATTTAAGCGATTAATTTAAGCATTTCATAGCAACAAGGAATTGCCTAACTCAAATCATTTTTATTAATTTCCCTTTAGCAACAAAGAAATTTTTTTTAAATTTCATAGAAAAACTATTACAAGTATTTGAAAGTAAATACAACACAATACCAAAAGAACTAAATTTATTTTCTTTTTAATCATTTTCAAAGAGGAAATTTTTCTTGTGTATCTAACGGAGTGCAGCTTTAAAAGTCATGTCGGCTGTAAAGAAACAGCTAAAAGTGAACAATATTCTATTAAAGTAGTTTTTGTTTCATTAAAAAAAAAATGTTTTTGTCAGTAGAAAAAAAGTAAACGAAATAGTAAGTACGAGTATGAAAAAGGGACTCCTAATAAAATCTGTTATTTTCAAGACAATAATATTGATTAAATCAATATTAAACGCACCAATATGGAATTAAGTGAAAATTGGTTCAGGGATCTCAACGAAAGTATAGTGTTTGCCAGAATCGAAATATTCGTATAAAAAAACTATTTACGGCTTTTAAAATTGTAATCCTCTTTAAAGATATAAAACACAAGATGATTAAAAACCTGGTTTTTTGCTAACTTTAAAAAATTTTTAATTTTTAATAAAATATTAACACAATTCTGGAAGTAAGCACAAATAAAAATTAATATTTTGTTAAACTTTTGAATACCAAAAAAAATTATTACACATACAAATACAAATGCTCATTGTAGAGAAACCCTATGTTTTTATTATTATTATTTTTGTTTTTGTTTCTGTTTTTGTTTTTCATATACCCGAAGGGCATTCGAATGTCAAAGAGAAGAGAAGAATAAAAATAGAATATATAGTTTGCAATATTAAATGGTTGGTCAGTTCCTTGCTTGTAGTGCATTTAGATTGAATCGAAATCTATTTGATATGAAATCTCTTTAAAAATCTATACAGTTTGCATTAATTTTTTGTTATATATAAATAAAACAAGGATTACTCCTTGAAATAAAAAAAGGGTTAGCAGTCAGGCAACCAGGGGTGCCTGACTGCTCATGTACTCACACGACAAAAATTTATCTTAAGGAAACAATTTATTAGTTGATTTTGATTGAACAATTTTATTTAAACTTAACTTCTTCGGAACCAGAATTGAATTAATTTTGTTGATTCAATTTTGGTTTATTGAAAGTTCTTAATTCTAAAAATTATGTGGGTATGTTGCATTTTCACAAGAAATAATTTATTTGTGATTAAATGCTTTAAGTGCGAATCATGTTACAATACGCGCAGACATAATTGTGCTGTATTGCAACCTGATTTCACAATAAAAGTTCAATAAACTTATTTTAAATTATAAGTAATTATTAAGGGTGTTAACTTATATCAAGATTGCACTAAATTTCATATTAAAACTTATCCTTTTTCTTTCCGTCCATTTTAAAAAGTTTTTCTTTATTTTAATAAGTTTAATTAATTTTTTTTTTTTTTTTTTTTTTAATTAATATTGTATCAAAAATCTAGTCAAAATGAACCACGAGAACCATTCGTAAATTACAAAAATTTATTGTTTATCTCTTGAAAACTTAGAAAATTTTATAAATTCTTTATTTTTATATATTCACTCTGCACTGATAGCGTGAACAAAATTTCACGTGAGATTCTAGGTAGAAATTTTTCCCTTCGAGGAGAAAGAAAATTTTAAGGGAACAAGAATTTCACTTTTATTCGCGATAGGGGTGAATATGTTTAAAAGGCTTTGTAAATCTTTATATCAGATTCAGCCTATAAGTTGCTCATTTTTAAGTCAATTATAAACTTTTATTAATTTTTTAATTAATTAATTAATTAAATACTATTAGTTATTTTAGTTATACCTTGATGAAAAGTTTCAATAATTAATTTTGTACATCATGTTCATTTTTGGAAAGATGACCTAGACTATATTATAAATGAGCTTTTTGTTATAGATCTGACACTAAAGCCATCAACAGCTGCTAGTTTAAGATGTCTTCACATGATGCGTATGGAATATTGAAATTTAACATACATAAAAGTATACACATAGTGTGATCCCTTTGAAACATAATATTTGTGTTTTTCTTATGGTGTCAAAAATCAAAATAAGAAACTTAAATAAAATGAAAAAATTTAATTAACACAAAAAAAATTATATTCCATATGACTTGTACACATTATGTAAATACAGCTTTAGAAACTATAACCCTATATTTTCGTTTTTATCATTTTCGAGTACATAATAAAATAGTTCCTTGTATTTTTCTTAATTTTTCTGGAGCTTCTGCTTTAAATTTCGTATATTCAACTTGTTGTGTATACTTTTTAAATACCGAATACAACCACTTGTGCTTCTTCTTTTTACAGGAAATTATTGTGGAACATAAGGAACAAACTGCAGTGTCCACTGCATAGGATTTTGTAGCTATTGTATAATTATACAGTTTTAAAAAAATTTATTCAATAAGTTTATATATTTACCTTAACGAATTATGAACTTTGCAAAAATAAAATTAAAATTTGATAAACAAAGTAAAACAAGTGTCAAATAATTTCAGCTGTTATTGTTAAAACACTTGGGCTGCAAAGCAATATATTTTTCGTAAGATAAATCTAGGGAATTCTGCACTAATTTCCCGGGATTACGTGATTGGCTATTTTACGTGGAAAACAGTAGTTGTGAACCCCAATAGGGGCATTAATTTTTTAATTCAGGAATTACCTAAAACTAGCTCTGCTATACTATATGCCAGCAGCCATAAAATGATAATTTCAACAATTGACAACTTATAATAATGGGCTTTTGCTTCTATCTGACTGTTTTTGTAATTGCACACCTTTTTCTTTACATTTTACAAAAGTGAGAATTTTCAAACTAAATTAACTTCATTTTTAATTTTACCCTATGAAAAGGCAAAATTTAAATAACTTCTATTGAAAATCAGTTACAGTGAGTAACTTATGAAAAAAGGTGAAAGATAAATAAAAAAAAAACACAAGCCAACCTCAAAATTGTATGACTGAATGAGTAACTGACAAGGCAGATAGAAACGTTAAAGGTTTCTTTCATTAAAAAAAATAAAAATAAAAAAAAATAACAGTCGGTGTGGTGTTGTTGCACTTAACTATGAAAACAGGAACAGAAATTGTGTATGTAAAGATCAAACTTAATGCTGCATTAGAAAATGAAGAAAAAATTTAGCGTCTTATGAAAAAAATATAATATCTGTATCAATTTTAAAGGCACGAGTTTCTTTTAGTTTCATAGAAAATTAATTTATTTTTTTTTCTATTTAAAATAATTTTCTTTTTAAACCCATAATGCAATTACTAATAGTACAACCAACAAAGACACAGAAAAAAAAATTTATAAAAAATGGTTATAAAAAACAAGAGTAACAAACGAACCATGTTGTGGGGTTTGTGTCTATTTATGATGGTTGGTTGGTATTTTGGTTGCCTATCAGCCTGGAATGGTAAAGCTTGCAGTAGAGTAGAGAGTATTGTTTGCAAGGCAAAATGTCTTAAGTGTGGCATCCAAAAGTTCATCATGCCATATAATTGAAAACCATAACTTAATAAAGCTATTCTTCTATACCACCACAAGGGGAAACAAACGTAACAATAATACAATACAATACTCGTACTTCATGAGGTGTACATACACGTACACGTACAGTTGGAAGAGTGCAAGCAAAAAAAATACAACCGAAACACATAGAACTTCAAATAGAAATAAGAGAAAGAAATAGAAAAAAAATTATGTTTGCAAATCTAAATGCAATCATTTACAATTTACCTTGTATAAAACACATTATGTTGGTAAAACAAAAAAAAAATATGAAAGAAAAAAAAACTGCAACAGCAAAAGAAACAAAACCAGTTGGCGTAACAAATTTTCGATTATAATCAGTTCAAACGGAAGTTTTATTTTAAAAATAAATGGATAACGTTTCGAAAAATTCTTTTATGTATTTGCTACCTCTCAATCATAGCTTACGTCAGAGCTTTAAATGAACAGTGATGTTTTGTTGAATAAATTTCTTCAACCAATGCGGTTTACTGGATAATTTTTTTTTATTTTTTGCCACAAAACCTCAAAACCCAGCTTAACTAACAAAAAAATAATATTTTTCTTCAAATTGTTGCTGCTGTTGCATGAAAGTTCAAGGCTTTAACCTGTGGCCTCAAAGAAGTTTTTTTTTTTTGTCTGAAAAGTCAATAATTTTTTTACGAGTACAAGGAAACAATTATTATTGTTTAATTTTTCTCTTTTAACAAATTAAAAATTATTCAACTGAACAAAAAACAAAGTTTAAATAAAAGCTTTGTGTACGTACAGCAGCTTAGCAAATGACTATGAAAAAATATTCTATTCTAAAAGTAACTTCATATTAAATAGTAAAATATTTTAACAAAAAAAGGGTAACCACTATAATCACCCCTATTCTGCGTTATGTTAGGGGTACCATCTAAAGATGGTATTCTAACTAAAAAAAAACTGAATCGAAAGAAAGACAAGAAGACAAAAGTGTCTGTATATCAGGGGGCTATTATGTTATTCCATTCGAATCGAAATGGCTTTCGAAAAGAATTTTCAATTCGAAAGAAAAATCTAATATGTACAACTTTCGAAAATCCTGCAGAGTTGTTTTAACAATTTTGGGGGTAATTTTAAAAATGGTAATTTTTTTCCGAATATTCTAAAGGGTGGTTAAATTTTAAGGGCCGATGTTGATTTTGAATAAAACACAAATTATTTAGGAAATTATTGTAATTTCTTTTTATTATTTATGATAATAGTTAATTATGTATGGAACAGAATATCGGCCAATTGGCCGCCGCGGCACAACTCCATTCGATGGTCCAAATTTTCGATGACGCTGAGGCATAATTGAGGTTCTATGCCGAATTATCTCATCCTTTAGCTCTTGAATTGTTGCTGGCTTATCGACGTACACCTTTTCTTTTAAATAACCCCAAAAAAAGAAGTCCAACGATGTCAAATCACATGATCTTGGAGGCCAATTGACATCGACACCACGTGAGATAACACGGCCATTGAATTTGTCGCGCAAAAAAGCCATTGTTTCGTTAGCTGTGTGGCAAGTGGCACTGTCCTGTTGAAACCACATATCGTCCACATCCATATCTTCCAATTCGGGCCATAAAAAGGTCGTTATCATCTCACGATAGCGAGCAACGTTCACAGTAACTGCCTGACCGGCCTCATTTTGCAAAAAATACGGCCCATAAACCGCACCAAACAGTTAATCTTGGTGGGTGTATTGGTTTTTCAACAATCACTCTTGGATTATCATTCACCCAAATGCGGCAATTCTGCTTATTGACGAATCCACTGAGGGGAAAAAACTACAAAGTGCACGATATGCATTTTGATTTGAACACCTATTTTCATAATAAGCCTGAATAGCTTTAACACGTTGCTCGCTTATGTATCTTTCCATGGATCAAATTGAGTTAGTCTGAAATTGAGAAATGTCAAATTAAATGCAGAAAAGAACTTGGTGGTTCATATTCTCAAATCGGCCCTTAAAATTTAACCACCCTTTATATAATTAGTTTTTTTTTTTTTTTTTTTTTTTTTAATTGAAAATTTGAATTGACATATTTTTGATACAAAATTGTCATAATATCGATTTCAAGTCTACTTTAATTTTCTTTAAATACAAGCAATTATTTTTTTTTTATTGAAATGCTTGAAATTTTAGTGTATGAAATTACTTGAAAATTAAGCAGTTTGAGTTATTTTCGGATATTTTTGGTTCTTGAATAAAACAAAAACAATAAATAAAAAACAACATTTTTTAAATTTGTTAATTTTTATTAAAATTTTCCATATTACTTGAAAATTTCGTTGCAAATTATTCTAGTATTTTAAAGCTTGCAAGCTGCTTGTAAATATTAGGGGTAGTCACGTCAATATTTGTGAATATATGAACATTGTGAGTATGGCTAGCATACATTTTGCTGAAGAGACTCAGCGACATCAGAATTCGGATGTCGATTGCCAAGCGTCTGTTGTCAACCTCTCAGCACGCCTACACGAAGGGCAGGCCAGTTGAAACGGCACTGCACACTCTTGCTGGTTACATAGAGAGATGATTGAAGTTCAAGAACTTCACTCTAAACGCCTTTCTAGATATAGAGAGCGCTTTCAACAATGTCAAGTCAACAGCCATCTTAAATGCTCTGACGGATGTTGACATTGACCCTGTGATTATTGCAGAGGATCTTCGCTGAGTACGACTTGGATGACCAGATTGACGGTAAAGCGCACACCTTAAGAAAGGGTCCTATCACCAGCTTTATGGAACATTATCATAAATGTACTACCCATTAGAATGGATTGCGATGTTGACCCAAATGAACTGCCATCTGTTTTTCTTATAGGAGGGCCCTGTGTAACCTAACCTAATCTAGTCCCATAATTTCCAAACGAAAAAAAAATCAAATTTATTAAAATCCATGAACAATTAATGACACTCTTTTGTTAGAAGCAAATGTTGCCATATGTGTTCACTAGGTTTTTTTTTTTTTTGGCGTGTTTGATTGAAGGTGTGATGACAGTTATCATCACTTAATTGAGAATAAAATCAAAAGTTGTGCATTGAAAAAAAGCAACCGACTTTTGATTGCATTAATTTTAAATAATTTTTTTAATATTATATTAAATTTTTTTTTAATTTTGTTTAAAAAAAAAATATTTTTTGTCTTAACTTCTAGTATATCTTTGAAAACATGAGCCAATTTAAAAAAGAAGTAAGTACAAGTTAACGAAAATTTAAAAACGAAATTTCGGATTTTCCTTTTTAAACAAATAGAACGAACGGTTTTTAATTTAATCTCCCATATGTCATGTCACCTCTTGAATTTATTTATTAATATACTTTGGAAACAGTTTTCAGTTGCTCTGGTGCAAAACCGTGTAATACATTTGGAATGAATTTTTTTTTAAGCAAAAAAAAATTAAATGAAATTTACCTTGAACTTATAATCACTCAAGACATAAACTATACCAGTTATGGGCTTCTTTTACATGAGTTTTCAAAATATACGAGTACATGCAGGCATGTTTATAATGGTGCTTAGCAAGGAATGAAGTGAACTTACACACAAACAAATCACATGAAAATAATGCAAAGAAAAAGGATAAAAAGGAAAACAATATGTTGTTAACAAAGCATATAAAATAGATTTAGTAACACACAACAATATAAGAATATAATTAACCCAGTTAAATATTTTTGAAAAATAATGAACACAATTTAGCTAAGACAGATCCTTAGCATGGCAGGTATACACACAAACAACATTTTTCTTTACAACTATCAAACAAATTATACATTTTTAATGGGTAAGAATAAAGCTAAAGGGAAAATTTCATGAAATGTTTCTTAAAAAAATTCTCTGTTAAAGCATTGTTCACACAAAATACGCCCGCTTTGCAAAAAGCATTTTAGAAAAATCTAATGGGAGCACTTGAATTTAAAAAAAAAATGTTTCCAGAAACATTCACAGTTATTTTGTAAAATTATGTAGTCAGTAGTATTATTGCAAGCTTTTTTGGCCAAAAAAATCCGACACGGTCAAGTGGAATGATTACAAAAAAATGAACTTACTGCCAGGTCAAACTTTATGTTGCAGCGATTCACAATACACACTAATAAAAATGGATATATTTGGTAAAAAGACCTTGATTTGCCTCTTCAACAAAGACATTAATATAATTAAGGACGCCTGCAGAAATGATTTCTGCCTCTAATTAAACGCATCACCCTCCGGTGAGATTTTGGCCTACTTTAGCATCTTGTCATTATTCAAAAACTGCGAGGGAATATTATCAAATAAATCAGAGACTAAATCGTCACATTCGATATCGAGAAATTTCTATCGAAATGTTGAAAATTTTTCATATAAGAAAAGGAATATTTCAATCAATTTCATTTTTGAAACTCTTGTTGTGACAACATAGTATATTGAGAAGGTTTGCGGTGAACAACGTAAGGCCAAGCGAACGATAAGTCAAAAGTTAGTCAGCCCCCGTTTTTAGTCGTGGCATCCCTCTATCGGTCTGTAAAAAGGAAATCGAGAGCATATTCTTGCGAAGGGCACAGTCCAGATGGAGAGACGAATGGACGTGTAATACGGCGAGGATGATCTGGCCTAGGCTGGATAGCGGTCGCAGTAGGGATTTGTTGGGACTCCAAAGAGCCCGATTAAGAAATGTGGTGGCTGTAGTAACAGGACACTGCAATTTTGACAACCATGCCACGACTACTGTAGAAGTTGTCAGGACGAGGAAGAGGAGGAAACTGTGGAACAAATTCTCTGCCAGTGTCCAGCATACAAAAAAAAATTTGTCATAAATACGAAACTACTCATAAGTTTTTAAATTTTAAAAGATAGATAGTTAAACACATCAAAAGTCTACCATACGAGGTATGATCAAAAAATAACCGTTATTTTACATTTTTTTAAAAAGTATTTATTTATTCATCCATAACTATCTTGTCCCCTTCAAAGTATTCCCCCTCAGATATAATACACTTATGCCAGCGTTTTTTCCAATCCTCGAAACACTTCTGAAACGCGCTCCTGTTTCGATTTTTCTTTTATCTCCTCAATCGTAGCAAAACGCTTTCCTTTCATCGGTGTCTTCAGTTTTGGGAACAGGAAAAAGTCTCAGGGGGCCAAATCTGGTGAATACTGTGGCTGAGGCATGATTACGGTGTTGTTTTTGGCCAAAAAATTACGAACAAGCCACGATTTGTTTGGTCAAAATTCAGCAATTTTGGAACAATCTTCGCTGCCGCACGTTTCATGCCTGAAACATCCGTAAAAATTGCTTGGCATGAGCCGAACGATATGCCAGCATCATCAGCAACCTCTCTAATAGTGATTCGACGATTATCCAGGACGAGCATCATCATTGACAGCTTCTCGGCCTTCCTTAAACCGTTTATACCACAATTGAACTTGTGTTTTGCTCATAGTAGACTCGCCAAGCACCACAGTCAACATTTCAAATGTGCTTGCACACTTAATTTCATTTTTTACGCAAAACTTAATACAGTCTCTTTAATCCATTTTTTGAAATAGTAAAAAATCGAAGAGCACACTAAAACACGACTAACCTTTTTATCTGTCAAAAACAAACTGACAATCCAAAATGGCTGATATTGTCAACATAAATAACAGACATGTGTACCAACATAAAAAAAAATGCGAAAATCGAACATACGTACCTCACGAAAATTGAAAATAACGGTTATTTTTTGATCATACCTCGTATAATGGGGTTAAAATAAATTGTTTATTTAATTTCACTTATACAGATACTACGCACATACTCGTACATGCATCTATCTTTAAAATTGATTTTAATAATAAATACTCGTATGTACAACTGAAGGTATTCTTTTTTTTTCAAAGCAATCACTTTTTTTACATGTTCATACAATGTCCTCTTGTGATTTCTGTAACAAACTGAAGTGAAGCATGATTTTACAGAAAAACTTTTATCGATTTCATTTCAAAACAACAGTTATTGACAAAAGCAAGCAACTGAAATGAATTATACTTTAGATAATAAAATCAAATATCGTATTTTATACAGACACAACTTTTTACATGTCATTCATTGAAAGTTTTCATTGCTTTTGACAGGTGGGCAAAAAATAAAGAAAATATAAATAGGACATTTACTTTTATGATTTTTATTCAGGGACAGTAAGTGTTATTAAAACACTTGTTGGTGTTTTAAAAATACTTTTAAACTTAATTTTGCAAAAGATTTTTCTTTTTCAAAAGTTTTGGACCCAAATTCCAGCATTCAAAAAAAAATTTATAGAAATTTTAGTCTTTACTGTGGTGGAATTCAGTCAGTTTTGTCGTTTTGAGTTATTGATAGTCTTAACAACACACTATCCAATGTGCGATTCAGTAACAGTAACAACTATTTGTTTAACGCAAATAGTTTGAAATCAGTGGCTAACTTTTAGTTATTAAAAAAAAAAAAAAAAAAAAAAAAAAAAAAAAAAAAAAAAAAAAAAAAAAAAAAAAAAAAAAAAAATATATATACTGTACACATTAACCAAAATTGCTACAATTATACAAGGTGGGCTAAAAGAAGTCATCATGTTGTTTGGTTCTCATTTTTTTTTTATGAAAATGAAATGTGTGCCGTTGCTCCGTCCTGTTGGAACCACATATCCTCCACTCCTAATTCGTTCAATTGTGGTAGAAAAAACTCGGTTAACATGGCCCCATAGCGCGCACCGTACACTGTTGTCGTTTGAACAGCCCGATGACTCCTTCTGCGTCCTCCAACGTGAACAGCGCATCATGCAGTCACTTCGAGCGGGTGTAATGGCTCCTAGTACATCACTCGTGGATTTTCAGTACCCCAAAAGCGATAGTTTTGCTTGTTCACGTACCCGCTGAGGTGCAAATGAGCCTCATCGCTTATTATGATTTTGGTCGAAAAATCGTACACTTCGATTATTCCGCGTTCTTGTGGAGTGTATCGCTCCATGGCTTGTTCACTTGTATTCTACATCTGTCTAGTTCACAAATGTCAAAACAGATGTGACATTGGCCGCCATTTGCAAAAAAATAAGAGCATCTTCCAATAAGGTGATTTCTTTTAGTCCACCTTGTACAACAACCAAACTCTTAACTTTGCCGATAAAATTAAACAGAACAAAAGCAAATATCGTAAATAATTGTACTGCATAACGAAGAGACATTTTTATTGATATTTTTTTTTTCAACAAACGATTATCATTTAAATTAAATAATGATTTCGCTGTTTTTGGCAGGTCTGGCTCAATCCTATATGATTTAGAATCTTTAGACTAAAGAGAGCTTCTGTAACAATTTTTCGAGAAATCAGTTGGAAAATTAAAGTTTAAATCGTAAAATTATTAAAAAGTAGACGAACAAGCGGCGGTGGCCGGTGGAGATGTGGGTATACAGTGACCTTTCTTGGAACAAAGAAGGAGTTTTATTATTCGTTAAATCATTGAATAGTGCGCGTAAACAGTATAAAAGTAGTTGTCAATTATTTTTATTTTTTTGGATGATAAAGATTATATGTATCAAATTCCAGAGAATTCCGTTAGAAAACAAAAAAATTTCTATTCGGAACAAACATGAATTATATTTGTAAGCAGTCTCTGATTGTAGTTGAGAACTGGGTTGCACAATAGATCTTAAATTCATTAATATACGATGATTTAGATTGAAATTGTCTTTTTAAACAGAAAAAATGGTATACAATACCATATTCAGTGAGGATTTTGCAGGGCAATTTGGCTAGAATTTAAAACTAGAATTATATTGTAAATTAAAAGCCCATTATTACAAGGTATAATTTTGTAGACCACTTATATAGGGTTTTGTTGAATTTTAAATTAAAAAAAAAATACCAATAACTTATATGACGAATAATCTTTCCTTCGCTATTCACTCAATATAAGTTTAAAAGTCTATTCAAAAACCTTCTATTTTTTTTTAATATTTGGATACTTGTAATAACGGACCACAGCCAGTTGATTTGACATTTAATGTATCAGTATTTTATTTAACACAGTTAAATATTGCTTACTTGCCATAATAAGTTTTATATTACTAGCTGTCTTTACCCGGCCTCTCCTGGTCTTTATACGTGTGTAGGAATTCTTAGAAATCTAGTTTTCGAATAGCTGTTTTTACCTACTCTCAAGACTTCTAACTGACCAGCGTTAAAGTTAGCATGGGTGATCCTAGAATATATAGTCCCCACTTAGACGAAGAACCATCTAAAGCAAATATCAACAAATATTGGCGTGTCGCCAAGTACCGAACACAAAAATTATGCTCTCTTCCTCACCTTTGCTATAAACGAAATGTTTCCCTTCCAAATGTTTCTCAGTCTAAACGTGCACAAAATAACAATTCTTGGAATATTGTAATATTTTATGTAAAACATGTATTCAAATTTTATTTTTAAAACATTAAAAAAAGGAAGTAAAATTGGGCTTAGCGTTATGTTATATAGCCTATTTTACTCGCTGATAATGTAGTTTGATTTTTAAAGGAAGCATTTTTAAAGTTTATGAACTACAAATAAATTTTTTCTCTTTATAATATTAGTATAGATAGACATCACCATGTTACTAAAACGGACTTATACCATTTTCAAATATAACAGCTCAAATAACATTTGATAAGAATAATAAATCGATAACATGCTCAACTCACGATCTGCATTAAAATATTAACTTGTGTAAGTATAGAGTTTGATAACTTTTATCATAAAAGAGACAATAACAATTAATTGCTGAAGTATGTAGATAAGCATAGTGTTATCTAAATTTAATTAATTTGCACGAGTGTAGTAGATTTTAATCAAAACCAATTTCACAGCCTACGTACATATGTATGTGTGTATGTACGAGTATATTTATTTAATACTAGCTGTTATTGTTCGCTTTCTAGTGTGTGTAGGAAATCTTAGATTAAGCAGATTGTATAAATAAATAAAATATGGATTTTGATTAACTGTTTTTACCCTGTCCCGCGTGACCAATACAAATGAGTGACCTTCTAACTGACCCATGTAAAAGTGAGCGTGACCGATCGTAGAACATATAGGTGTCATTCTTGGAATATATTGAAAATCTATTGGGAAATAGAATTTTAATTGTTGAATCATTGGGTGCAGCGTTATGTTACTCGCTGATAATGTATTATAGCTTTATATTGGTGAAAGAATTTTTAAAATTGGTTCGGTTTAATAAAAAGAGCTTATTAAACAAAATTATGTTTAGTGCATTTGGCAATAATAGAGTTTATCCATTACAAACAAAAATACAAAAAAAAAAAAAAAAAAAAAAACCAAAATATTCCTCTTAGTATCGATTAATGCTCTTTTTCAAAAAACAAAACTGAGACTGAAGTCTTCAATAAAATAAGAAACCAAAGAAAAAACAATATAGTGACTCGCTAACGAATTAGGGAATTCAATGCTCGTATACCTACATAATAAATATTTATTCTTTTTTTTTTTTAAATTATGTACTATTTTGCTTATTATGCGCTTATAAACCAAAAATATGTTTTGCCAATTGCGTCATTGAAATTTAATAGTTAACAAAACTGGGTTCAACGAAAGCAAATTTTAATATTAATGTGGTGTTTTTAAAACAAGCGATCAAATCGTCTAGAAATTTTATATGAAAAGCACTCAAAATATAGTGTTTTTCATACAAATTTTTTACATAAAAATATATATAAATTATTTGCTCTCTAAAGACTAGTGATATAATTGCTCAATCTATATTCGAAATTGTCTTACTACGTCTTTGGCTTTATTTTTAAATTTTTTGTTGCAGAATTTTTGAGGAAATTAATATTTTTTTGCCGCACTACCCACCCTGGGAATGTGAAAAAATACTCTTACTGCATATGTAGAAAATATGCGTAAAAGTGATCTTGGCCGATCCTAGTACATATAATAGCCATTCTTGGCATTTATTGATTTTATGATGTACCAAATTTAAAAAATATTGGTTGGAAAATAGAATTGTAATTGTTAAATCGTTGACTAATGGAAGAAAACGTGGTCGAAGTATTATGTTATATTAGCTTTATATTGGTGAAAGAATTTTTAAAATTGGGCCTGTTCACGAAAACTTCTTTCGCATCTTCCATTACACACAAAAATGCGTCAAAACTAATTTTTCTTTTTTATTATATTAGTATAGGTTTCATTTTCATGTTTTTCGAATTCTTTAATTTTAATTCACTTAAATATTCAATAAGCAGTATTTAATTTAGAAAGAATTTATAATTTCACTAATACAAAGAGAAAGAATTAATTAGGTCAGTGACATTAAGTTGGCTTTCATGTTATTATTTTTTATACTTAATTTTATTGTTTACTATTTGTATTTAAGCTGCCCATCTTGTGTTTATATTTATCTAATTATGTAATAATGTTTATTTAAATAATTGCACCTGTTCATAAATGAAAGCCCGTGGCGCTTATTGTTGGCATCATTAGTTAGTAAATTGTAGACGAAAATGTCAATTGGCGGATGTAAGCTAAAGAGGAATTTGTATTAGTTAAGAAATAGAAATTATAAACACTCTAGAAATCCATTAATACGTATGCAGTTGTTTGCTTTATTACAGTTTCTATGATTAAAATGAATTATGTTTAGTTTTGCTTTTTAACATAAATATTATTAGTTGGTTTTGGAAAAAGAAAAGTATTTATGGATAACAAAAGGTAAATTAAAAGATTTCTAAAAGCTGGCAGCTATATTAACAAAAAAATATTCCCCCTTTTAAAATGTAAGTCGTCGGCGAGTAGAAACGACAGTGACGACATAAAAATGGTATTGACGAAGTTGCCGTTTACGGTAATCGACGCCTTAAGGTCGCGATATATTTATCACCATGTATTTTTAAAGCGACTCAAAGGAAAATTTTTTAAAACTAAAAGAATAGTATTTAAAATTGAGAACAAAATTAAAGTAACAAATGTAAAACAATTTGAAAAACTAATTGCTGAACAAGAAAGTAAGCAAAGGTTACCAAGACGGTTTTATAGAGGCGCAAAGCCCAGCAATTTTAAACCGACTGGAAGTAAATCACTACAAAATTAGATTTGCGTAATGATTTGCCGAAAGGAAATTTAAAAAACTTTAATTAAACGTAAATATATTATAATTCTTCACGCATTTGCTATCCTGCAAAGTTAAAAATATCCCACGCTAACATTTTTTGATATTCTTCATCATCAGAATTTTCACTTTCCCACATAAAACATGTTTTATTTTATATTTAATACAAAAAATAATTAGAAAATTTCTCCAAAATATATAGGTATGGTGTATGTCTATAGAGACATACACCATGTGTCGAAGAGACAACAATATTTGACAATAAAGTCAACAGCGACTTACATATTGATTTGAAAGTTTCTTTTAAAATAAATTTCAAATCAATTGTTTTGAATACACCAGCATATTATGCTACACCAAGTAAATAATTTTAGTTGTGAACACCAAGCTCCTGGTCAGTGAAATATTTACTTTTCTTATGAATAAATGCAGTGATAGGGTCAAAAATATTATTGAACAGCACTACCAAATTTTTTATAGTTACGACTAAAGACCTTGATTATCACCTTTGAATCACAAGAAATTAGATTTTCCAAGCGGTTTTTACGCCTGTTCAGCCTTGCATGAGCTCAGAATACTGCAAAAAAAATTGTCTAATGTGAACTAAGCCAAAGATAATTTTGTGGTATTGACTAATGGTTAATTTCGATCATGTAACTTAATTTGGAAATCCCATTATCATGAGCATTTCTTATTTTAAAAATTTTCTTTTAACAGAAAACCTATACCATCCATTTCTCTGTGTAATAAATATTAATTAATTTATTCAAAACTAGCCTACATTTTTCACGCTATTAATACGCTACCATAACAGTTGCTACTACCAAATAATTAATGACCTAAATTTTAATTAAAAAAGATAAAAAGCATCTCTAATTTTTTATTCTTTTTTAAGACAGCACTTCTTTTTTGTTTAATTTACATTAGTTATTATTATTGTTGTTGTTGGTAGTGCTGCTTTTTCAAGTTTTTTGTTTTCAAGCTGTCATGTCTGTTCGTGTGTTATTGTTATGGTTCGTTTGTTTTCCAGTTTTTTTTTTTTTTTTTTTTTTTGGTATTTTTAACCTTCACTTGACAGTTGACATTCCCTGTGTTTTTAATTGTTGGTACTGGGCTTGTTGTTTGTTGTTGTTCCCATTGTAGTTTTGCTTTCATTTTCGCACACTGTCAAGTCCACTTTTTATTGTTGCTGCTGTTTGTGCAAATTAAATGCAAGAAAATCTTCATGCATGTTTTTAGTACACTAAATTATTGTTGCAGGCTAACACGAGGTGTAATCGAAAATGAGAGAAATTTTTGTTTTAGTTTTTCACTTTTTTAGGCCACTTTTTTGCTTATCGCTGAAAAACCATTTACACGGTTTAAGGACAAATCAGTTAAATCGACTTCAGTAAAGATACTGACTGACTATCCTATACTATCGTACGATTATGTCAAAATAATGTGTGACAGATTTCTGTCCTACTTGAAGAAATCGCTTTAAAATGGCGAACTTTATGCCACACTATTATACAAAAAAAGATGCAAAAACATATCTTTACTCACCTTAATACTTTTAAAACTATTTATTTTCTTTGCCGCAAAATATCTTTTTTACAAATATGCACAATGAAAAATAACTTAAATGTTTGTTTAAACAAAACACAAGCTTGGTATTGTTGCTATTTTTCTGCCTTGAACATAGAAAATGCAACTCTGATCGCACAGATAAATTTAATTTTATGAAAATTTTCATAACATTAAAAAATCGAACAGACCTGTCAAAAAGTCTGACACACACATGCTTTTTCAATACACACTATCATACTTTTTTAGTATACATGCGTTTTTAGACAGATCGTACGACTAAGTAGGATAGTGAGTCCTAGGCTTAAGCAGTGACTTGTTGACGCAATTAACTCAATAACTTTACTATTGCGGTTTGGGGATGGTGAGGCGGTATTTTTTATTTTTTTAAGTCTATGGACAATATCCTTACAGGCTATATTACAAAATTTATATATTTTACAACTATTATATGAGAATAATTATGCAAATAACATTATTTAATCGGAGAATAGGGACATTAAATAAAACAATTATCGATTTAAATGCATTATTACTTTGCGTTTAATGAAATTTTAATATTTAAATTAAAATCGATATACAAAGACCTCATTAAAACAACAATATAATAATCTGCTATAGCAAAGTTTGGGCGATATGTTTGTACATGCAGAAAGTTATGAGACCGTAGGGAACGTTGTGAAACATTAATAAATGGATTACTTAACAAAAAATCTGAGTAGGTATTTCCATTAATTAAATTCATCACAAATCAGACATTCAGCAAGGTTCTTCGAGTTTTTAAAAATGGTAGATTAATCTCTGCTAGTCTTATTAAGTATGAGGGAAGTGTAAGAAGATCTCGCTTTAAGAAATAGTGATTGCATCCAATTCGATGCCACCAATATTTCATAATTAACGAGATGACAATGAAAAATTTTATAAGAAAAAATTTTAGAGCATTTAAAGTTTTAGTCCTCCAAAATAACTTAATAAGACATCAGCAATTTTTGTATATCGCCACAGAAATATAAACTCATCGACATCTTTAAAAAGCAGTACTAAAAGCACTGAGTTGACAAAGCAAGTATGTAACTTTTTGCAAAGTCAAGTCACTGTGAGTATCCAAATACCTACATTCGACATTTACCAACTTTTATCGAGATTATCAAATTATTTCATATAACCAGAATGCAACGATTTAGGCCTCGGCTAACAATATTTATGTCCCCTGTTATTGTTCACAACTCAACTCAGTTGAATTGTAATTGAAACAACTGCTATTGATGAGTTGTGATTTTCGTATAATTTTAACACAGGTTGAGTTGTAAATCATAATAGTGGAGTAAGTAAAAAAAGAAAAACTTTACTTTTTATTGCATGTACTGCATTTTTTCACTATTGTGACTTCGGCAGCACATACTTATTTAGAAAGAAGGCCTGCGTTGGGCCATCAGCACGTAGTCTCAGTATATTTTTTGTACCTAAAATTATAATAGAAAATGTTTCCAGTTGACACATAAATAAATATTTCAACACACCTCGTATTCGTATTTGTTAATCTCATTTCAGTATGTGATAATTTTATTCGAGTATGTTTTACAATTGTAATTAATTATTAAATAAAAACGACATGTGCATTTATTTTTTATTATTAATTTTTGTAAAATATAAAACAGAAATAATGCCTTTGTAAAAAGTTGACTTATCTTTTAATCAAAGGACAACAAGCTCATTATTATTTTTTCATTTCGATTCGTTCTGCGTAATCAAGAATTTGTGTATTTTATTAAGAAAACTGTGTCATAAATCTTATATTATTTCCATAAAAAGGGTTTTAAATTTCACGCAACAGAGGTTTCAAGAAAACCAATTTGGAGGACTTTAGTAGATATAAAAACAGGAGCTACAACAATTATTTCTTCTGTGTGTAGCGTAACAAAGTTATGGTGAACTACTGTTTGCCATTACAATTGGAATAATTTTTAAAATCAAGCTCGAGTATAATTTTTCTGGAGTAGGGTTTTTGGTGTTCAAGCTACTTTCAATTTTTCTAACTTTATTTGTATTTATTTATCTTGTTTATTTTTTTAAAGATATTTCGCAGCTTCTTCAGGATATAATTATAAATAACATAAATAATAAATTCAATTTATATTCTGCAGTAGCCACACAAAATTGGAGCAAAATATCGGTTTATAAATAAATAACTATAATCCGACCTTAAGCTTAAAAACTAGCCGTTTTATTAAAAAAGAAAAAAAAGGTAAAAAAATTCCAAATAAATTTATAATTTCTTTTAAGTTCCTCTGAATTGTTATTTTTTTTCCTTTAGCGAAAAATATTTTTTTTTTTTTAATTAATAAAAAAGACAAATAAGACATTTCAAAAGCATTTCTAGAGCAAATAAAAGATTAAACTTTATAATTTACACAATTTTCTACCACAATCTACAAATGAACATAAACAAGTTAAATTCGCCTGCACCGAGTCTTATAAAGGGTGTCCCAACAAGAACGCAAGATTTAAATTTTAAATAAATGACTGATGCAGCAATTGAATTCTTTCTCTTTCCGTATGACATGTGGCGCCGTCTTGTTGAAACCACAAGCCCTCCACATTCATTTCTTCAATTCTAGGCAAGAAAAAACTGGTTATCATTTCACGATACCGAATACCATTGACTGTTTGCGCTTGACCTGCCTCATTTTCATAAAAAAAAGGTCCAATGATTCCTCCAGCCCAAAAACCACACCACACAGTGACACGTTAAGGATGCATTTGCTTCTCGTGAATCACTCGAGGATTTTCCTCACCCCAACTGCGACAATTCTGCCTATTGACGAAGCCATCAAGATGGAAATGGGCCTCGTCACTGAAGATGATTTTATCGGCAAAATCAGAATTTTCATGTTGTCTCTCCAATACCCAAGTAACGAACTCCCTTCGCTGTCCATGGTCATTTTTTACTAACCTCGTACCTTCTACTAGCAAACAATAACAATTGTTCAAATATCAAACAATGACACTTCGAACGGCGCCAAATTTAAATCTTGCGTTCTTGTTGTGACACCCTTTATAACCTTCACCACTACAGTAGAAAATTGTATAAATTTTGAATCTTTTATATTTTTATTTATATTTTTCACTTTCAATATTTAATTTAAAAAAAACATTTTTAATAAAATGGCCAATATTGATAAAAAAATATTTTTCTTTTAATTCTTTTTTTTTTTTTTTTTTTTTTTTTTTTTTTTTTTTGTTAATTTTAAAATAAATAATTAATTTCATCTAAAGAATTTGAAATTAACGGCAAGAGGTCAAAAATTATTACGCACAAAACATTTAAAGGACACATACACAGACACACGTTTGTATAAGACCGATTGCCTGGTCACATGTCCGTAATGTGCACACATATTACACACATGTCAAATTAAAAATTTTCTTAAAAAACAACAGAAATTAATGAAAAATTAAAATTTCAGTTGCTTTTTTAATTTTCTCCGCCATTTGTGGACCGATTATTTTAATTTTTTTTGTTCGTTTTGTATTTTAGACAAAATATGCAACAAAAAAAACAGTCAGAAAAATTGTCAAAAAATGAGGGTAGGAGCGGTTTTTCACTTATGTTAAGCTTTATTGTAAGTATTCTAGGGACTTCAGAAAATTCCATTCACACGGGCATACAAACGTACAGGCGGAAATCACTAATTGGACTCCAAAATTTCAAAAAATCAAGAATAAGGTGCCACATGTACTCGTATGTTGTAGAAATTAAAAATTATTTACAGTGAAGAGTAAAAGAAGCGTTGAAAAAGAGTTTTTATTTCAATTCAATTAAAAAAATAATTGCAAATACAGTAGCAAGAGTGAACAATTTGAATATTAAGATTTTTATAAACACGCTAGTTGACCCGGCAAACGTTGTCTTGCCTTAAAATTTTTATAAATATATTCGATCTTCTTACACTAAGAAATCGTACTCATAGATAAAAGAACCGTGCGAGACCGGGTAAAAACAGGTAGTAGGCAAATAAGCCAGATACCGACTATAGCGCTACCTGCCGGGCGGATTTGTGACGTTAAAATTTCCAAGATTATACATATAAACCTTCCTCTTCAATCACTCTATCTATAAAAAAAACCGCATCAAAATCCGTTGTGTAGTTTTAAAGATTTAAGCATACATAGGGATATAGGGACAGACAAAGCGACTTTGTTTTAAATTATGTAGTGATTAAAATTATCTCACACATTCACAAAATTAAGGATCTAAATACGAATAAAAACTTCGTTCGAATAATTGTTTTCAATACAATTATTTGATAGAACTTTTCGTTCGCATTTACCTGAACAGGCCTTAAGTTTTGTGTATGGCTATAAAACTATAAAAAAGGACACAAACCGCAAGCAAAGGCACAGCAAGAGAACAAAAGAAAAGCAAAACGAATAGAAATGATTTTAACCTGAATTGCAGTAGACTGAAAATGTTCACACACATTTTTCATTGGCAAAAGAGATGAAGTGACTTAAATTGGACTCAATTTGGGTTAAAGATTTTCTATAGATTTACACACACACTTACACTCATACCAATACGTATTTTGAAATGTAAATAGTCAAGGACAAGTTTAGTAACAATGAAAAGGAAAAATCTATAAAAACAAATTGCGAGTACGTAATAGATGTACGTAAATAACTATGTATATGCATAGTGAAACGTTTATTAAAAAAAACATTTTCTGCATTACTGTTTAAGAAGATATATGTACTATGTTTGTATGTATTGCCAATAAATAAATATGAGGGCACAAAAATATATAATCAAATAAATTTTATTAGCAATTGATCGATTTCCTTTTTAATGACATTGAGACTTATTAACTTTAAAAAAAAAAAAAAAAAAAAATTTTAAATTTTGCAATTGTGAGGAAGTTACAAATTTTGTTAAAACACATACGAGGAATTTATGAAGTTTGGGATTATTCCACTGAAGATTGGTCTAGATTCCGTGAAATGGTCTATATAGATATTACAACCCATTTTAAAAGAGAATATCATGGAAAATAATGCATTTAGTTAACCAACATAACTGAAATTAAGCAGCAAGGAACAATTTTTCTTAGAATTAATATAATCAGTTTAAAAAAAAGTCCAACCTGCATATTTAAGCAAATAAAGGGTTGCTAAATTTTAAGGGCCGATGTTGAATGTGAACCACACCTAAACGTCAAGTTTATTTCTGCATTTCAACGCGTTAAAGTTATTCAGGCTTATTATGAAAATGGGCGTTCAAATCAAAATAAAGAGTGATTTTTTTGCTATTATCTTTTTGGCAACACTAGTTTTGACAGCTCACGCACGTTTTGTATCTTGTGTCACTGTCAAACATCTTCAGTTTGGTCTATAATTTAATCATGAATCGTCTTACAAACGAACAACGCTTGCAAATTATTGAATTTTATTACCAAAATGCGTGCTCTGTTCTTCCATTTTATGGTCAGTTTAATCGACCTACTGAGGCTTCTATTCGGGCTATTGTAACAAAATTTCGCACCAAATTTACATTGTTGGACATTAAACCACCAACACGCTTACGTAGAGTGCGAACTGAAGAAAATATCGCAGCCGTATCGGCCAGTGTTGGTGATGACCGTGAATTATCGATTCGGCGCCGTTCGCAGCAATTGGGCCTCTGTTACTCCACTACGTGGAAAATTTTGCGGAAGGATTTGGGTGTGAAGCCTTATAAGATACAACTGGTGCAAGAATTGAAGCCAAACGACCTACCACAACGCCAAATTTTTGGTGAATGGGCTCTTGAAAAGTTAGATGAAGATCCACTTTTCTATCGAAGAATTGTGTTCAGCGACGAAGCTCATTTCTGGTTGAATGGAGTGAAGAGCAGCCAGAAGCATTGCAAGAGCTACCAATGCATCCACAAAAAACAACCGTTTGGTGCGGATTATGGGCTGGCGGCATCATTGGGCCGTATTTCTTCAAAGATGATGCGAATCACAACGTTACTGTGAATGGTGAGCGCTACCGTGCGATGATAACAAACTTTTTTTTGCCCAAAATGGAAGAGCTTGACTTGCATGACATGTGGTTTCAACAAGACGGTGCCACATGCCACACAGCACGCGAAACAATGGACCAATTGAGAGGCGAGTTCGGTGAACAGTTTATTTCACGCTTGGGACCAGTCAATTGGCCGCCCAGATCGTGCGATTTAACGCCTCTAGACTATTTTTTGTGGGGCTATGTTAAGGCTAATGTCTATAGGGACAAGCCCGCTTCGATTGACGCACTGGAAGCCAACATTGCCAACATTATTCGTGAGATACCGGCCGAAATGTTGGAAAGAGTATGCCAAAATTGGACTAAGCGGATGGACCATTTGAGGCGCAGCCGCGGCCAACATTTGCATGAAATAATCTTCAAACATTAAATTATATCGACCCAACTATCGATCCAAATAAATATTTCATGCATTTTTCTGAATTTTATGTGTTTTTTTTTTTTTTAAATTTCCGATAGTTCTTATAAAATCACCTTTTACATATCGTTCACTATCATCTTCAGTGATGAGACACATTTTCACCTTAGTGGATTCGTCAACAAGCAGAATTGCCCACAAAGAGTGACTGTTTGGTGCGGTTTATGGGCTTGCCGTATTTTTTCTAAAATGAGGCCGGTCAGGCAGTTACTGTGAATGGTGTTCGCTATCGTGAGATGACAACGAATTGGAAGATATGTGGTTTCAACAGGACGGTGCCACTTGCCACACAGCTAACGAAACAATGGCTCTTTTGCACGACAAATTCAATGGACGTGTTATGTTTAATGTTTTATTAGTATTCTGGCTACGATTTACAGTTATAAAAAAATAGAAAGAGAATAATGGCACATTAAAGTATTAAGAACACATAAATAACGCCACTGACATGTAAAAAAAAAAGCTAATTTTTCAGTTCTACAAATAATGACAGAATGTAATGGGGAAGAGATAAGCGACACGACATTTAGAGTGGAATATCGTAAATCAATGGAAATCAAGCAGATGTCGAAAACAGACCCGCGATGTAGGAGTCGGTATTTCCTCTTACATTGTTACCAATTAAGTTCTCTAAGTTTTACTTGCTACCACTATTCTTAGGGATCATACCTGACTTTCCTTCAATTTTCTTCTTTGAGCGGCCTGTTCAACTTAACCTGGATTTTATTTTCTGTGATCTTCAATATAAATGCTGACATACTTTGCTACGAATCTGGCTATTTGCTTAAAAAATACAGTTCAAATGCAGCAATCTTGCGCCCAGAATTTATATTAAAGCATCATCCCTAAATAAGAACGTTAATCACCTTGTTTATTAAAACCCAATTTAGACATACAAAAATAGAGTTAAAAGCGCTAGATTAAAAATTAGTTAAAATGTCATTACTGGCCAACAATAACAAAACAAATATAAAAATTGTTTTGCAGCCAACTTCACTGCGAAACGTGGATTTTCCAATTGTTCAGCGTTGCCCACGCACTATTTCGCCATTTTGTACGGGTAGGAGAATTTTTGACAGATAAAAAACTTGTCGCGCCAATTTAGGTATGACTGTTAAGCATTTTCTTATAAATCAAGTATACACTTCGAGGGTTTTTTATAGCAGCCACTGAGGATCGTGTACTATTGCTGACATTCGTTATCTACTTCTACAAAAGTTACAGATAAAAAAACTGCAACTGCATAATTTGCAATTGCAAATTGTTAAATGACTTTAGTAAATTGACTTTTCCTTTAATTTAAGCGAGAATGTCGACCAAGAGCTGTAACTGCTCTAATGCTAATACGAACAAAAAAAAATGTGAGTTGCATAAATAATAAACAAACAATTTGACAAAATACAGCTAAAACTAAGTGGCAATAAATGAATAAAATCTGTAAGGGTATGACAGTATTGCTGAAGAGAGCAAAATTCAACTTCCCAAAAAACGATATAAAAAGAAAATGTGTTGGCTAAATTTATAAACAGTAGAGAAGTAGAATAACTTTATATGACTTGGCAGTTTTTCTTTTTGCAACAAAAAACAAATAAAAAATAAAATAAACAATAGAAAAAGACAATAACTTACTCGTCATTTATAATAAACTACAAATGAATGACAAACAAAAAGAATTGTCCTCAAGCACATCAAGACGCTCACTATTGCAAGCTTACCCACTTGACCATAAATTCCTACAGTCAAAGTTATGAAAATTCTTCTAATCAAGTAACTTCTGGTAAATTTAGAGTCTGTTCAGCTAAATGCAAACGAAAGCTTATTTCCATACTTGTATTGGTCAATGGGGTTTGCTGCTGAAAGTTTTTACTCTATCTGCCTGACTGCCGGCTGCTATACCCACCCGTATGCTGTGTGAATAAATGATGAATAACATGACATAAATTTGTATTTAATTATTAATGAAATGTTGCAGGTAAATTTGTATTTGCTTCTGTTTTGTTATTTTAAATTTTATTTTTAGTTTTTAACTGTTCAAATACATCTTTTGAAATGCTGTTGTATTTTATTGTTGTCATTGACACAAGATGATAAACAAATAATTGTTGAATTGAAATGGGGCTTTAGTATTAATTACAAATGGAAATTTTCCATTGTAGGGGCATTTTCATACGCAAGAGATAAAAAATATAAATGAAAATATTAATTTTTGTTATCGTATTTTATTTAAGTAATCTATACATATTGTTACGTTTTACCCTATCATAAAAACGTTTAATTTATTAAGGGTTCTTTGTTGTAAAATAACAACACAATAAGTTTGCTTTTCTTAACACTAGTTGTAGAAACACACTTTATTTATAACCGTCACAACGACACTTTTTATTACTTTTCACACACCTTGTTTACAGTCTAATGGCTCAACCAGAACTGAACTTAACTGAACTTATCTGGTAATCTCAGCATTGCCTTATATACTGAAAATACTTAATCTAGCAAATTCTAGAACTAAAGCTATCATAAAGCTTATACTCAGATATAAATAATACACATCTCACACACAAGCATTACACTATAAAATTCTACGAATTAACATAAACACTGAATTGCTACATTTACTCATACATAAATACCATTTCTTATGAATAATAAAACACAGTGATTCATGAGAGTAATTTTTCGTAACAATATAAAAGAGTAACGTTACTGACTGACTGACTGACTGACTTTCTGAATTATCATCATCGCCCAGCCCAAACGGATAAAGCTACGGACTTGAAATTCCGTGTGCAAGTTCCTGTCCCAATGTATAGGACGAATAAGAAGAGATTTTTGGAAATTCGAATATTAAGGGAGTAAAAAGGGTAAAAACGGGTAAAACCGAATTTCTTATTTTTCCGGAACTACCACAGATAGAGCCAAAGTTCAAACTACAAAATATTCTACTGAAAAAATAAGCGGTTGGGAATTTTTTTACTTTTCAGACATTTGTACATTTGCGGGATAAAAAGGGTAAAAACTAATTGTGGTAAGTTTTTTTAACTTAATTTATCTTTCAAAGCAACAATCACAGCAACATGAACTAAATTGTGTTCTTCCCTTTATAAAAAGATCTAAAATGTATATTGGCACTTTTTTTAAAATTCGAGCAAATAAGGTGTAAAATATTTACCCCTTTTTACTACTATTTCTAAATATGTACTTTTATGGAAATTGATGTAGCATATGAACATTATATTATTAATTTGTAACAGCCAATAAAATTCTAATAAAAAAATAAATTTCAAGGGAGAAATAAAGTACCAAAAGGGGAAAATAAGATTAGACTTTATATTACATGCAAACCTGAAATTGTGACAGTAGAATTAAACGAAATAAGAAATCATTAAGTGGACAAAATGGTTCTCTTTTAATGAAAACGAACCTAGAAGTACAATATTGGGCTCAAACGTTTCTGATTACAGTGAAAAATCTTTTAAGAGACATAGAGTACTTTTCTGGTACTTTTTGATATTTTATTTTTAAAGAATTTAAATTGGCTCAAAGGCAAGGTAGAAAACCATAAATGGGACATTATGGTACTTTTTACTTATTTTATTAGTACTTATTTAATTTTTCATAATAACAACCATAAAACTATGAGATTGCGGTTAAAAGCTATTGAGCAAAGTAAAAAATAATTAAGAGGCAAAACAGTACTTTTTATTGATTTGAATAGTACTTTTTAATTTTTTTAAATTAATGAAATTAAAACCATTACTCTGGGCTTAAATGATTCAAGGCAAGGTGAAAAATAAATAAGAGAAGAAAACTATAATGGTACTTTTTGATTTTTTAACATTAACGAATCTAGAACTATCCGACCGAGCTCAAACGGTGCTCTGTAAATATAAAAATTATTACACTGACAAAATGGTACTTTTTATATAATTTATTATCCTTTTTGATTTTATTTGTATTAAAAACCTAGAATTAAATTAAATGGTCTACAACAAAATAAGAAATTATAATAGAAGCGAGTTAAATGCTAGTTATAAATAAAAATTATTTATAAGACTACAAGTCCATTTAAGGTTTATGTAACCGAAATGAATACAAATCTAAAAATTTTGCTACAAAAGCTGAGAAAATCAATACAAAAAAAAAACATGCTATGACATTGTAACAAATCTAAAGAATCTTAAAAAAAAAGCAAAATATAGTTCTCGTACTTCAAACATAAAGATGCAAAAGAGTTTTTAGTGTTGCTGTTGGCCCTCTAAAAATAAATTCTGTATATCCTTTTTACTGTGTAATAATTCAAGCACTTGACAAAGGTGGGTGGGGTGGAAAATAGTTGTACGCTGCTTTTTCTCTTTCGGGCTGTCACATAATTTTTGTTTTTTTATTTTTTTCATTCTTGGTTGCTATATAGCACAAATACGCTTTTAATTTCGTACTCTGTTTTTCTGGGAGTGACTTTTTTTTCGCTGTTTCCAAAAACAACAACAACAAATCAAAAAAAAATACTTTTTTGCTTTGCATGCTTTAAGATCTCTTGCAATAAAAACAACAACTTAGCACACTTGGATTTTCGCCAAGAAAAAAAAAAAAAAAAAGAAAAAAAAAAAAAACAAGAGAAAGAGAAAAATTCTTATGAAAAGCAAAAATGTTGTCATGGAAGTGAGAAAATCCAGTTGTTGAAAAGTTTAAAGAAAGAAAGCAACTATTTTTACCTATTTAAACTTCAGGGCAAAAAATATCACTCACTTTTAATTTTATTTTAAATGATAAAAATATAAGTGTGTTTTTGTTACTCAGAATCTTTATTGTTTCTAATGTTGAAAACTTATTTATAGATTTGGTTAGTTGGCTGGTTAGTTTGCGTGGCGTGGCCTTGAACCACCTAATCGCTAAGACAACGGAGTATAAAGTAACCTAAATCCACCCTGTAGCATTGAGATATCTGGGAAGATGAACTACCCTTATCCCCCATAACTCAGGTAATCCTCGAAGCCGTAAGAGCCGGGCACTCACAGGAAGGTGAAAAACTATCTTCTTACTCTCGGGTGCCCGGCAGCTGCGGCAGTTTTCGTTGAAGGGTAGTCCCAGTCTGCTGGCGTGTGTACCAAGTGATGGGTTATCACAGCCATCAGTCTAAAAATATCCCTCATATCAGAGCTCAACAAATTGTTTATCCTCATGGCAAGGCCATAATTAACGTCTCCAGACCCTTTCTTCCGATATCCGCCTTCGCCTGATAGTATTCAAGAATGCTGAATCTGATACTGTTAAGCGGTAAAGCTACTGTTACTGACATAGAAGTCTTCATGTTAGAGCCCGTCTTGGTCAATTTGTCGCCTGCTCTAATGAGGATATTGCCTGAAGGAGTCCATACCAAAGATGGGTCAGCCTGACGTCCCAGATTGGGTAACACAGCCCTGCATTGGCCAACTAGAACAAAGGATGTAACATTCGACTAAAGTGCCTATATTTCTCCTAATTCCTATATCGTACAGAGATTTAATGGAAATAAAAAATAGTGTACAACCTTATGCTCATTATAAGAAAAAAACCGCTTATTTTTCATTATGTCATAACAAAGGGCTACAATTTTAAGAGCCCTAAAAATGTTTCTACGATTCTAGCAAATAGTGAATCGTCAACTCAAATTTGCTCACCTCGTTTCTTCTTCGATATCTGTCAAAATTTGTTTACATTCAGTGTGCACCATTGTTTTTGTACTCAAAATACATAGAGAAAAACTTTTTTCTCCGTTTGCGGTAGATATATTTCTCATATGCAAAGTGCATTGCATTGTTGGTAGTACGGAATCGCTATTGAGTTAATTGTGAAAGCAAGTCAATTTTTGCTCAAGTCAACTTATTTTATTTTTTCATATTATCACGGATTTATAAGCAAGTTTTCTAAGGAGTTTGTATGACACCAGATTCTTCTTTGAGCAACCTCTTCAACCTAGTAACACAAACAAAGACGAATGTTTTAGGAGGTATTTTTAAATGCATCTTACAATATATGAAGACTTGCAAAGATTAATTTTAAAAAATTATTAAAATTTGTGACCACAAAAAACATTTTAGAATCCAGAAAAATTAATGGGTATTTTCATACCTTAGAGCTTGAACACTCCCTAAATTAATTTGTTTAAATTAAAAAAAAAAGATTATATACTAGGGCGGGTCGATTTGTATAGAGGCAAAAAAAAATCGCTCAAATTACAAGGAAAATCGTATTCTAGGGATCAAAATAAGAAACTTTGCGAAGGAACCATACCTCTACAATGTATTTTAATGTTCCGATTTTTGACTCAAAGGGTCAAATTTTGAAAAATCGCACTTTGACCCATTTAGAGTGCCTCAATCGAGTCAAAATGTATGACCGACCCCCACTAACTTTGGAGGGCCGACCCACCTATGCCAGTGGCACACCTATGTTTTTTTTTATTTTTGGAGTTTATTTTTCTCTTTACAAATTTATTTCGGCGGGTCGATTTAAAAACCCACCCTATTATATACCCTTTACTGTTCAATAATAATATTCATACTTTCAGATTAGCACTCTCTTTTTAAATGTTAAAAAAAATTTATTAATTATAAATTTTTAAAGAAATCGCAGATAATAATTTTTTAATCATTAATATTTTCTTATAATTAATAATTTCAAGTACGTTCTTATTTTTGGAAGCAATAAAATGACTGTAGCTACTCAATTTATATTTATATATTAAAAGAAGAAATTCTAAGAAATCTTAATATGATCTTTACAGAAAGCGAACAATTAAATATTGTTTTTTATAAAATTTTTTTAGACGATTAGAAGGTTCGTTTCGTACAAACAGCGCATAAGAGAATGCTCATAAATTTCATCTAATTTAAAGTGTTTTTAAACATTTTTTAAGCCAAACAATTTAATTAAATATTTAGTATCAAATAAAAATTTTCAAATTAACGACAGGAGTCAATAAAACTTCTGTATTCGTAGTTCTATTACACACAGGGCATTTTGTTTCTTGTTTGTGTGCACGAACAGCAAAACAGAAATAAATGAAAAACAAGTATTTCGGTTGTATTTCTTATTTTTCTCGGGCATTTGTGGATCGATCGTTCTAATTTTTTGCACAGACATTATGATGACTTTCATTTCTGATAAAAGTGCATAATACGTTTTTTTTTCTCCGTTTTGTATTTTAGAAAAAAATTCACAAAACTTACTTAGAGAAATTGTGAAAAATGTAGGTAGTCGCAGTTTTTGACTTATACCTCAATGATTAATGGATGAATCCAGCTGAATTTCAATAGCAAGTGGAAAACAGTAACAACTGACAGATTGGTATGTTAAACTTTTCTGTTGTTGCTTACGGACTTCAGAAAGTTAATTTCAACGACTACACAGACAGGCGGCCACCGCATTTATAAGAATTCAGAATATATACACTTTTTAGGGTGGCTCATGTACGATGTATAAATTACAAACGGAATATAAAAAAACTTTGAATTTTTACAGCCGGAATGGAATCACTATGTCGAATGTTATCGTTTGTTAGCTTAAATTTGAAACAACAAAAAATAATCAAGAAAACAGCACTAACAGCAAATATTTGTTGTTTTAAATGTACATGTTATCCGTCGTTAACATGTAAAACATTCCATATAAAGAGTGTTTTTTATAGACGTATAGAACTTTAAATTGCAATAAAACAACGATGGATTATTCGATTGACATGAATTTTATTTATCCGAAAGATAATCTTGTGGCATTACATTTTAAATATGATTTCTGGCATATGACCGCCACGGCTAGCTCGGATGTAGTCCAATCTGGACATCCAATTTTCGATGACTTTTTCCAACATTTGTGGCCGTATATCGGCAATAACACGGCGAATGTTGTCTTCCAAATGGTCAAGCGTTTGTGGCTTATCCGCATAGACCAATGACTTTACATAGCCCCACAGAAAGTAGTCTAGCGGTGTTAAATCACAAGATCTTGGAGGCCAATTCAAAATTCGCTTATGAAAATCAAAATTATGAACCTTTATTTTCAAAATAAAATTGCACTATTTGCAAGCGTTGTTCAGGCGTAAGTCTATTCAAACTGAGAATAAATCACTTGACAGCTGTTAAATCGGTCGCCATCTTGAACAGTAATGCTAACTTAAAGTTCTATACGTCTGTAAAAAACACCTTTAGTAGAACCGGCTGTTAGCAAAATTTTTTTTTTTATTTTCTTCGCAAATGATTTTTAATCATAGAGAGACTACTTGCATATCGTTGTATAATTTCATAAAAGCTTTAAATTACAACAAATTCAAAATTTAATACTTTTTGATTATGTCACTACATGTTACTGTTCAAAATTTGCTAAAAAAAAAATAAACTTTCTTACACTTAGGTTAAGCTGAATTTTTTTTTTACCAACGCACCTCAAATTAAAAAAAAAATATCACAACACAGAAAAAACTAAAAATTATATACAATTACGAAATTCATAAACACATTTCATTTCTTAACTAAAGTAGGACCTATTAAAGAATTCGTAAAACCAAACACGCAATTAATAATATGCGTAATGAAAAAATTATTTTAACAGCGAACATGGACAGAAGCAAAATATTAAACAAATACATTTATAGACTTGAACAAAAAATAATAGAATAAAATCTAAACTTAAATAAAAGTTTGTTAGCAAAAATTGTATTCATCATTTTTTCTGTGAAGTTATAAAAAATTTAATTCGAAGAGGAAAATACTAACGGAAAATGCAAAAGAGAAGGCGTTTTAAAACCATTACCCCCAATGCTTTCGCGACTAATATGCCATTCCATTTTAAACTTTAAAAATCAATGCTCCTCCTCATGGTCAGTTATATGTTGACTATTTCCGTTTCGTAACACTATCAGCATTATATGCTTACGAGTCAGACAAAAAATAAAATATGTCGTGTATTATAAAGCGTTATAATAAACGGAATTATGATACCACAGCAAAGCAATAGAGATTTTAATTGGTTATCTGAATATCCAATGTATGTAAATAAAATAACTGACGATTCATTGCAGAATTAGCATTAGAATGAGGAGCGGGAACAAGTCACTTGGTCACTGCGGCCAAAATAGACCTATTGCGACACTACTCTCAGGTTACAAATCCTCCCCGAGTCTAGTATTCATTAAGAATTCCTAAGTAGCGAAAACGGGAAATTGGAAATGTAAATTAAACAAACAGCAAATGACCATTCAAAAATACGTTCTTTTCTTATATTTTTAACTACTTCTCTTGAAGGCAAAACTTCGTTTGCTGGGTCGGCTAGTTAAAAAAATCGATTTTGCCTCGATTTCAATAAAGTATAGCTCGTTTTGTTTGGACCTTTACCTTTACCTTACTTTTTTTATATTTTTTTAAAAACTTAAAAAGAAAAAAATAAGTTTTTTGGTCATAAATCTCCCTATATTTGGAAAACTATTAATCAGACTTGAAAGCAATGTAGGAAATTTTGTGGCGGAATTTCGGATTTTTCTTCTAAACGTATAAAACAAACAGTTTTGATGTAACGCTCATATATGTTATGTTACCTCTTGAAAATAGGAAATAATAATAATAGCCAATTTGAAAAAACGGAGCCCAGCTTTTAAATCAGTGGCTCGGAATACTTTAGAAACATGCACGTACGGTTCTACCACGCGGGGTACTACCAGACAAATGTATAAAATAAACTATCAAACACATTAAAGAATTCGATTTCACACCGTTTTTTTCGCATCCCAATACAGAGTAACCCCCAGTTTTCATTTGCTCTGGTCCAAAACCGTGTATACTTGTGTAATTATAGCCTGAAGGAGCTGCACAAAGTGGAAGCGCAATTTCGATACAAAAATAAATAAATATGTATAAATCATCTAACCTCAAGCTTGAAAAACTAGACGTTCTAATAAAAAAGGTTTAATAAATTAAAAAAAAAAAAATTATTATAATTCTAAAAAAATTATCATTAAACATTTCTGCTTAAGAGCGCATACGGAAAGTAGTTTTAGTCAACTTGAAGTGCTCGTATACGCCACCACTTAACCGTTGTAAATGGAAAACCCTACTTTTCTTAATTGCAGTCGAAAGTACGTTTATACTTTTTTCTTTTTTATACTTTTGGCATTTTCTTGTTGTTCATTATAATTGATGACTATAATCAGCAGCTGTCTGGTGGTCTCAAGACTTGCAATAATAATGTTGCTCTATATTCATTATGGGTAGTGCTTAAAGCTCAAATATGGAAAAGCGTTTTTTACTTTAAAACTGCTGGTAGTGAAATCTTTTAATTATAAAGCATTTTTATTTTGAAAGTTTTAATTGAACTTTTAATTCTTGCTTTTTTTATTTTTTTTTTTTTTTTTTATTTTTTTTTAGAAAAAATAAAAACAAGAAGCACTTAAAAAATAAACTGTAAACTAGTAAATGCTAGGTAACATAGCGGTAACAAAATATTTTTACAGCATTTAAACATAAAAGGCCCACTTCATGGTAATAGGCCATTAAGTCTTAAAATGTTTATTTTATTTTATTTTTGAACAAAAAAACTAAGTGTATTATTGGGGTAATGGTTTTTTATTATTTTTTTTTTTTTATGTTGGTATTTTATGTAAGAGTAGTAAAGCCATCAACAAGTAATTGAAATCACTACATAGTATAAAACAAAGTCGCTTTCTCTGTCCCTATATCCCTATGTATGCTTAAATCTTTAAAACTACGCAACGGATTTTGATGCGGTTTTTTTTTATAGAGAGAGTGATTGAAGAGGAAGGTTTATATGTATAATCTTGGAAGGTTTAACGTCACAAATCCGCCCGGCAGGTAGCGCTATAGTCGGTATCTGGCTTATTTGCCTACTACCTGTTTTTACCCGGTCTCGCACGGTTCTTTACTCTATGAGTACGATTTCTTAGTATAAGAAGATCGAATATATAAAAATATTAAGGCAAGACAACGTTTGCCGGGTCAGGTTAGGTTAGGTTAAACAGGTCGCCCGAAAGAAATAAAACAAGAGCTGGGCTCACTTGGGTCCTCTGACGTGGTCCCTTTGTGATACCTGTATAGAGGAAAATAAAGAAGAGGAGGGATAATAATAGAAGAGTGAAGGGGAGGAAAGAAGATAGAGAAAGAAAGAAAGAAAGTGAGTGAGTCCGTCACAAAAACCAACCACTGCTTCTAATGAAGCCATATAGCATATCGACACTTGCATTCGACAGCGCAGTGAGACCCTGCAGACGTCACTCACCGAAGTGGATCATGCGCCGCTCTTCCAGGGCCGGACACTGGCAGAGAAGGTGCTCCACAGTTTCCTCCTCCTCCTCGTCCTGACAACTTTTACAGTAGTCATTATAACGCAATCTCATTCTCCTAGCATGGTTGCCAAAATTGCAGTGTCCCGTTACTACAGCCACCACATTTCTCAATCGCGCTCTTTGGAGCCCCAACAAATCCCAGCCTAGGCCAGATCATCCTCGCCGTATTACACGTCCATTTGTCACTCTATCTGGACTGTGCCTTTCGCAAGAATATGCTATCGATCTCTTTTTTACAGACCGATAGAGGGATGCCACAGGGCGCATTGGCATCGCCAGGTCAACTAGTGTAAAATAAAATGGAAGTAAATAAGTATTGTTGCTCGAAATAAATGTTGCATCTTGGCTATCCTTTAATAAATTAATATATAAAATTCGACTGTACGTGTGCTTGACATTGTACTCCTCCTAAACGGCTGGACCGATTTAATTTAATTTTTGTGTGTGCTTTTGGGTTACGCCTTGGAAAGTTTAGTGGCAGGTGGCGCTGCAGTCGGTATCTGGCTTATTTTCTACTACCTGTTTTTACCCTGTCTTTCACGGTCCTTTACTCTATGAGTACGATTTCTTAGAGTAAGAAGATCGAATATACAAAAATTTTATATTTTTATCAAAACCCAACTTAAGTTTTTTAGAAAATTAAAATATACCACGCCCACTACCATGCCCACTTTTTAATTTTTTTTTTTTTTTTTTTTCAATATAAATAAAATTTGAAGGTAAAACAACGTTTTGTAATTTTAATAAATTTATAATTTTATTTAATAGTTTTAAAATATTTCGCTACCTCTTCGTGTAGCATCTTCAGAAAATATGAAAATATTTGTCTATAAAGTGAAATGATTATTTTGCAGAAACGAAATAGCCATGAATGACATAAAATTTTAAAAAGAAAAGGTTTTTGGCTTCTCAGCAAAAGAACATTCAGCGTGTAGGCAGGGGGGTTTATTATGTATTTCGATTTGAAGCGAAAAGGTTTTTCAATTTGGAAAAAAAACTAATTATGTAGAACATTTGAAAAAAAAAATTTAAATTTTTAAAATTACCCTCAAAACAACTCTGCTGGATTTACAAAAATTCTACATATATGTATGTAAATGTTTTGTACTCCACACGGATTTGAAAAAATGTGGAACTACATTTTTTTTATTTATTAAATTAAAACTTTTATATTTTTTTAATTCTACTAATAATTTCGAACCCAAAATAAAGCAAAAACAAAATTTATAAGCTGCTGAATTTTTCAATTCCGAATAATATATTCGGATTCGGAATACAGAACAGCACTGATAAGCTTTTTCTTTCGAGCTGATAATTCTTTTTGAAAGCAATTTCGATTCGAACAGAAATACATAATAACCCCCAGATATTAAACCGAAGAATCACTGCAATTTGTGGCCTATAAATTAAATCAAGAGAATTTTTAATTCCCGCTGATGTCTTTTGAATCTATTAGTACAAAGCTATCTAGTTCTTACAGACTTTCCCTTAACAGAAAATGCCTTTTTATGCAGCAAAGAAAAGCAAGACAAATCTGAGATGATTCTCAGCAGAAAACATTGAGTGTCAAACCCCAAGGCCACCTGAGTGAGAGAATACTTTGTTTAAAATATAAGCGTTGGTGTAAAAAATGAGCCCCCTTCTGCCCTACATTGTTTACCAATCGATGAGGTTAAAAAACTAAGTCCTGGTAAAAGGAAAAAGAAAAAAATTTCTTGTTAAGACGTAAAAAGTGTTGTGCTTTTAATCTATTAAAGCAAATTTTGTTAGTAGCAAAACAATTTCAGCTAAGAGAATTTTGTTCGTATATCCTTTGAATTTTGTCATTAATATAGTAAAATCTTTATTAGTTCTCATTAGACTAATGAAATATTTCATTTATTCTATGATTACCGTAATTAAAATACTTCAATACTGCACATATTTTATGAAATATTTCATTAAATCAATAAAAAAAATTTTAATGAAATCATTTTATTGGCGTTATGAAAGCTAAGCTTTAAGCTACGCCTTAAAGAAACATTTTATTAATCACTTAGTTTCATCTTAATCACACATATACCCTGACAGTTTTTGTAGAGAAAATTTTGTTTTTGATCAAGAATTTTCTGTGCAAAAAGATTTTGACATGATGTAATAAAATTTAATAATAAAAAAAAATAACTCACCAAATTTCAAATTATAAAAAGATGTAAAGCATTTACCTGAAAAAAGAGAACAGAAAAATATTAATAAATAAAAAAAATTAAAAACTTTTATTTACTAGCAAATATTTTAAACTAAAGGCAAAACTATAATGTCCAATGCGTACTCAGCCATAAATACACACACAAAAGTTATACAGCTAAATGATTATAAAAAAAATGTTTTCATGACATAAAAATATTTGATTGATTAATTAAATATCATTATTAGTATCTGTATATTTAATTTTAATTTAAACAGTTTGTACACTGAGAGAATTTGTTTTTATATATTTAATGAGCTTTGTCATTGATATGATTAAAAAAAATCATTATTTTTCAACCATTAAGACTAATTAAAGACTTCATTAATGAAATATTCATTCGTTTACAGAAATAATTTTATTAATTTAATGCAATATTCATTCATTTAATGAAATAATTTCTTTAATTCTATTAAATATTTGTGCATTTCATGAAATAATTTCATTAGTTCATAAAAAATATATAATTACTTTACATTATTTGTAAAGTATTTCATTGAAGGAATAATATGCCAAATTTTTCTTTCCGCGTACATTATTATCCGTATTTAATTATGCAGATAGATACATACTCGTACATACATATGTATTTATACTTTTTTTCTTTTATTTTGTTTATGTTGGCACAATTATGTATGAATGAATGAATTAGCGGCATTTATATCCTATATTATAAAAACACCGCGCTATAGGAGGCTTGACATTTTAGAGGAGAAGCAAAAAAGGTTAATAATAATAGGAAAAATTAACACAACTTTTTGAAGATTTTCACTCTTAAGCTGAAGCTTAAATAAAGAAATCAAAAGTTGTGTTAATTTTTTTTAACTGCTCCTCCAAAATTTGTTAAACGTAACTTAGGGCTTTAATGAAATATTTAGTATGACGATATACATATGTCGAGTCAACTCCTGAATTTTAAAAATAATTTAGAGCTAATTTAAAAAAAAGAAGTTCAAAAATACTTTAAAAAGAAAATGTTCTGCTTTAGTGGTCCAAAAATTGACTTGAATTTGTAAGGTTGTGTTAGTTAGTAATATTGGCCCATAATCATAGTCACACTAAAGTCGGTATCTCTTTAAAAAGGATTTTAAGTTCATAAAATGCTTCTGAACAAAAGGCAGCTCTTAATAAAAGCCTACTTTTTTGTGACTATAATTATGGCCCATTGATTTTACTTTTCTTCTTTAATTTCATATACACAGCAAAAAAAATAATATTTAAAATCTGGATAAGTTACTATTTTAGTAGTTAAAAAATGCCATTAAAAAGTGGCTTTTCTATCCCTGGCATATAACGTTGCAAATTTTTTTTCCTCTTTTTTTTATGAAGTCGCAAGCAGTATTGTAATAATTTTAAAGAACTTTTATGCAAAATCATTCTTTTATGATGTTCTTGCAGCCAATGAGCTTTAGATAAATAAATATTTTTAAGTTTTCTATCTTGCAGCGCCTTGATGCTGTTCTCTTTTCAAATGCTGCACAAGTACACTTTTTGTATTGTATCCCTTTCATAAAAGACCTAATTATTTGCTATAACCACCCATTATTTCCTTTCATATTTTTTTCACAATTACAATTCACTTAAATGTCTATTATTAGTTACTTAAGTAAAAAAAAAAACCAGTAACGTAACGTAGTATACCACAACCAATGCTCACTGTGTTAACACTTCAAAATGCTCGTTGACCCGATTCAGAGACACTTTGGCAAGAACAGGCAAAAAAAATATTAACAACAAACTGTTCCAAACACTAGGAAGAAAAGAAATATAATTTAAGAAATTAAAGCAGCAATACAAAAGAACCTAAACTGAAAATCTACCACAAAATGGAAAAAAAAAATTGGAAAATTATCTCGTCATTCACCGGCAAAAGAAATGTTATTTAGAGCATATTTTTCCAAGTTGATAGCTCTGCTTAACAGGTCATTACAATGAAAAGAAGAAGAAGAAAAAGAATAAGAAACAGACTGAACGAGGAAAATGTTACTTTACATGACAGCAAATTACAAGCATTTTTCTACAATCTATTGAACACATATAAAAATGTTTCCGGAATTTGAAACCATTTATAAATATTACTTGGAAATGCACAATGAGAAATGAGTGTTAATAGAGTGTAAACAAATTATTGTTATTATTATTACTTTATAATGCTCTACTAAAGGGTGTTTTTCATAGACGTATATAACTTTAAGTTGGCATTACTGTTCAAGATGGCGATCGATTTAACAGCTGTCAAGTGATTTATTCTCAGTTTGGTTTAGCAATTCATCATGAATAGACTCACGCCTGAACAACGCTTGCAAATAGTGCAATTTTATTTCGAAAATAATGGTTTATAATTTTGATTTTCATAAGCGAATTTTGTTTAGCGATGAAGCGCACTTCTGGTTGAATGGCTACGTCAACAAACAAAACTGCCGCATTTGGAGTAAAGCTAATCCTCAAGTGTATGTCGAAACACCGTTACATCCAGAAAAACTGACTGTTTGGTGCGCTTTATGGGCTGGTGGAATCATTGGTCCGTACTTCTTCAAAATCGATGATGGCCAGAACGTTACAGTCAATGGTGATCGGTATAGAGTCATGGTTACTAACTTTTTCATTCCTGAATTGAACAACCATGATGTCCAGGAGCTGTGGTTCCAACAAGACGGCGCAACATGTCACACAGCTCGTGACACAATCGATTTATTGAAAGACACGTTTGGTGACCGCCTAATTTCACGTTTTGGATATGTGAATTGGCCTCCAAGATCTTGTGATTTAACACCGCTAGACTACTTTCTGTGGGGCTATGTAAAGTCTATGCGGATAAGCCACAAACGCTTGACCATTTGGAAGACAACATTCGCCGTGTTATTGCCGATATACGGTCACAAATGTTGGAAAAAGTATTCGAAAATTGGACGTCTAGATTGGTCTACATCCGAGCCAGTCGTGGCGGTCATATGCCAGAAATCATATTTAAAATGTAATGCCACAAGATTATCTTTCGGATAAATAAAATTCATGTCAATCGAATAATCCATCGTTGTTTTATTGCAATTTAAATTTCTATACGTCTATAAAAAACACCCTTTATAACAAACTATGAACAGCAAATACTCGTACTATGCACTCATATCTACTTACTTCCATTGCAGCTAAGAAAGAAATGAAGATGAAATTGAATAAAAATTAAAAAAAAATATATATATAAGAAAAAACGAATTGAAATAGAAATATTAACACACTTTTTGAGTTAACTATGCAATTACAATTAAGAGCAAAAGTTTTGTTTGCATTTAATCCAAATTATTTAATACAAAAATAATTTTAGTTTGTGTTAAGCATCCATCACCGAACTCAGTGTGTTAATGGGAAAGAATTCCTGATGATCATCAGTAACAGGTGGGGCAAAACTCCTACTACCATTTTGATGGCCTATAACGTTTATTTATTCTTTATATTTTTTTCGTTATTATTGGAAAATTATATCGACTAAATGGTGACCGTGATTCTCTATACAATTTTCGGCTCTTTTTAAGTCATTTTTCATGACATCCTGCAATATCTCAGACTGAATTTCTTCAATTTCGTGACGAATATAATCATAGTCCGTATCTTTTTAAAAATGATTTTGAATTCATAAAATTCTTATGAACAAAAACCAGCTCTTAATAAAAGCCTACTTTTTTGTGACTATGATTATAACCGATTGTCTTTAAGATGTTGAATCGTCTGGGGCTTATTCACATAAGCTTTTGATTTTAAAAAACCTCAATAAAGAAATGTCTGGTGCCGTTAAATCGCCACTTCGCGAAATTAGTCAATTATTGAATTGTTGGACATATGTCCTCTAGTCCTTGCTCTTCCATTTCAGTTACAAGAAAATTTCGAATCTTGTCACCTTGGTCATTTAAAAAAAAAAAAAAAAAAAAAAAAATTGGGACCAATGATGTTTCCAGCATGAATACCATATCAAGCAGTTGTCTTTAGTGGATGCAATGATGTTTCATGGATTAATTGATGATTCTGTATTCCCAAAAACCGACTCTTGGACGATATCTTATCTTAACGCAATTTCCGCTGAGTGGAAATAATGGCACGGTTATTAGCAATAAATATTGTCACTATTTCTGCTCGTTTTTATTTATCCATAATAAAATTTGGACGCGAAACTGAGCTAAATGTTACATAACCAAGATGGCTCGCAATCAAAATGGTAGCGGGACTTTTGCCCCAACTTGTAAATATTAGCAGCAGTAAATCATTTACAGACCAACTATAAATACGAATTTCTTGTTAAAATTTTACTTTTTTATATATAAAATTTTATCATTTTGAAAAAAAAATTGTGAAAAATTTTAAAACAAGATTTCTGTGAGGAATCTATTGTGGGACACAGAATTGTCCTCCAAAGTTTTTTGGTCTCTTTGACAGAGACGACAGGCATGTCTACAATAGCTCTTGTTAGAATTTAAGGAAAATAAAAAAAAAATATGGCAGTCTTGAGGTTCTTTGAAAAAGCAAAGCATTTCATCCCTCATCATCACTAATCATTTTCTAGTACTGACACTTTAGCTCATCACTGTTAAGTTATAATAATTTACTATTATTTTATTTTTACTTAACTTTCATATTAAGTATTTAAAAAGAAAGTACGAGTAATTTTTTTTACTGCTGCTGGTAGGAAAGCTCTTTTTTGTTTGTCTTTCACAGTTTTGCATTTAAAAAAAGAAAGGCGTTTTATAAACAAGACATAGACATAGATAGACACTTTAATGTATACATTTTCGTTATTTTAAACAAGTCAAGAGAAAAATTGAAGATTTGGTAAAAAAAAACAATAGTGAAGAAAAATAAATACGTATCTCGTACATACGTATTCGTATTACATTTTATATAAATTGACCCAAAAACACTTCAAAAATTTTCAGGAAAAGTTTACAAAATTACAAAATAAAACAATTAATAAAAATAATCAATTGCAGGAATTTTATTTCAAGTGCAAAAAGTTAAAAAATATATATCATTTAATGGCTATTTTTCATTAACATAAGAACGAAAACACTTGTGCAAAATGATTGACAAATCGCCATTTCTTGTGTATTTTTAGAAATGAAATTAATCCCCAGATTATGGTTCACAACACAAAAATGTTGTGATGTCTCGCTTACAACACAGCATTAATTGAACATGCGATTATGGTTCACAACATTTAGCTGCAGTGTGCATGCAAAAAACTGGGAAGTTGAAAGAAATCAACATTAAAAAAAAACGAAGTGCACTAAAATAAATATATTTTGTAAAACAAAAAAACTTGGAGATTAACGTGTTTCTATTTTTTTCGATAATAAGTACATAGAAAACAGACATCGCACGAGTTCGTAAAAAAAATTCAGAACAGTTCCAAACCATTAGAACTGCTAAATAAAATACTAGCAAACATTTTCAGGAATTACATTTTTTTAATTGTTCCACATAAAGTCGTATGATCTCTCTTAAAACCCATGTGTGCTAAAAAAAGTATGATAGTGTGTATTGAACAAGCAGACTTTTTGACAGGTCTGTCCGATTTTTTAATGTTATGAAAATTTTCATAAAATAAATTTTATCTGTGCGATCAGAGTTGCATTTTCTATGTTCAAAGCAGAAAAATAGCAACAATATTAAGCTTGTGTTTTGTTTATACAAATTTTTAGGTTATTTTTCATTGTACATATTTAAAAAAAAATATTTTGTGGCAAAATAAGAAAATGAATACTTTTAAAAGTATTAAGGTAAATAAACATATGTTTTAGCATCTTTGTTTATATAATAGTGTGGCATAAAGTTCGCCATTTTAAAGCGATTTCTTCAAGTTTTTTTTTGTTTTTTTTTTTTTGCTGATGGTAGTTATAAGGAAGTAGAGGCAATGATATGATGCAGTTTCTCAGACAACTGTTTGTTGAATTTTAAATAAAATAATAAAAATCTTCAAAAAAAAAAATCCAGTGAAAATACATTTTTTACAATTTTACTTAAAAATTATTCTGCATTTTTATTTTTAAAAACTAATCACAACAATGAGACAACACCTAATAACCAGTTGTCTCTTTTTATCATTTTTTACAACACATAAGACAACATGTTGTGAACGATAATAGCCGAAAATTAACATACACAACTGAAAAGACAACACAACAAATAAATGTTGTAAACCGTAATCGCAATTCACAACACCAAAATAGTTAAGCGTTGTAAACCATAATCGGGGCCTAAGTTTTACTTAATATTTTTTTCTTGTTAATTATGAAATTTGAAGTCAACTCAACTCTGAATTTAGTCATCAATCTAATTAAAACTCTATTCTTTGTCATATAATGATAATTTGCATTGTACTAATGAAAAAGTTCGTCAATTCAGTGAAATATTAGCTACTTTAATTAAATAATTTCATTAATTCACTGAAATATTCATTCATTAGTTCAATCAAATATTCAATTATTCGGGGGTGTCATAGAATCCAAGTCAGTCTTGCTTTTTATCGGATTTGAAAACCAGTATTGGTTTCATTTGGTGTCATGAAAAAGTATTGGTTTTGCTTTTTTTGAAGTTTAATAAAGCCGATATTCGAATCAGTTGTTTATTTACAATTTTGAATTTAATTTTTTAATGTTTTCGTACAAATATTACTAAAAAGCAGTCACAAATAAGTAGGCTTTTATTAAGAGCTGACTTCTGTTCATAAGAATTATATGAATTTAAAATTGTTTTTAAAAAGATACCGACTTTAGTGTGACTATGATTATGGGGCCATTGTGTTGGGCTAAAATAAAAAGAAAAATGATAAAAGTGTCGACAAAATAACTATTTAAATAAAATGACTTTTAACGTTAAAGCATTTTTGTTAGAGAATAAGAATCTTCAGGCAAGGTGAAAAAAAAATTTTTAAGAGCCTGTATTTAGCAATCATTTTTTAGACTGTGAGTCTATATTTAAAACTGCTTTTGCAGATTTGTAATCCATTATCGGTTAAATAAAGAAGCTTTTCGTATACTACTTGATACGAAAAGCTTCTTAGATTTCATAATCGATGCAGCTAGTTCTTCGTTACGATTCTTAGCTGAAGCTTGTAAATAAATTTTTTATACAATATAAGCAAGATATAGAAAATAATTTTGATTAAAATGGCAAAATAGTATTGTATAAATTTATTTTTATATCGATATTTCACTCCAACTTGCGTAGCTTCTTCAGGTTATAATTAAAAATAAAAAGATCAAATAAACTAGCAAATGAAAATAATTTGTTGTTAATAAGCTTACGATCTCAATGAAAAATTTGTTTTTGTTTTAATTGTCCAATATTTCGACTTTCTTTTCAAGGTCTTCTTCAGGGAAATTTATTATTATAAATTAAAACAAAAACAATTTTTTCATTGAGATCTTAAGCTTGAATAATATTTACTAATAATTAATTTATAAGATCGAATAGTTTACTAAAATTATTAGAAAATAATTTTTTTATCTAAAAACAAAAAATTGACGCAGACTTTAAAGTAAAATTTATGACGAAAATAAATGAAAAATTTCAATAAAGTTTATTTTAAAGTCTACATTAGTTATTTTGGATAAGAGGATTCAATATTCAAGTTATGGTTTTTTTAGTAAATGCGCGTGACAAATATATTTAATTGAAAAGAAAAGAAAAACTTTAATTTAATTAAATGTTTAACCAATAGTATAATTTTTTTTAAATAAAAGTCTTATTGTTACATAATTTTTTGATGTGTATAATGAAACGGATTTTAAAACTTGATTTCACTCACTTCTATACACCCTCACTATACACTTCTTTTAAACAAAATTATGTTAAAAAGCGTCCATTAAATAATAAAAAATCTTAATTGTTTTGTCAATAAAATAATTCAAATGAAATATTGTAAGTACACAATTTTATATACGTAAAAAAGTTTTTTTTTTTTTTTGCTTTTTTAAAAAACGTTTCTGTGCACGTGATATATTTTATAATTACAAACATGCATTAGCTTCTCAAAATAGCTTGTAAAAAACTAACTTCAATTAGATACAAAAAAGTGGTAAAAAAAAATTATTAAAACTTGTTAAAAAAAATTAAAAAAAAAGTAAATCGATAAAACAATTTTGTGGGACAAAACCATTAAAACATTAAAAGCGTTTTTAGTTGTTAATGATTTAAAAACATACAAAACTTTTAAGTTAAATGTAAAAAAAAAAAAACTTAAAAAATATGTAAAATAATATTTAAAAAACAGCTACACGCAAAGAAAAAAGATGGTGGAATATGGTCACCTCAAACATAGTGTGTTCTTCACAAAAATATTATTATTAATTTGAACATTATACTGATCACGATAATCATGTTTCTAGTTATTTTTAATCATATTATGTTTAGTGTCTTAGATCAACCATATTATGTTTAATAAAATTTTACTTGAAACAATAAATATGCTCATAGCAAACATAATAATGATAAAAAATATGGTTGAATGTAAATTATTTTCTATATTGTCTCTTTCGCAACCATGTAAATAAAGTGAGTATAAAACAAAAACTAAATCGTTCAAACTCAACTGAACTTTGTGGCTGAAGTGGTTGAGTGGCGAGTTAATGCTTCTTAACTAAGTGTTCGCAAGATCGAGCCCTGGTAGAGTCAACTAAAATGAATAAAAATAAATTTAAACCCGATGTTGTATTATGTAATAAATAAATCCAAATTGATATAAAAGAAAAAGTCAATAGAATAAAAAAAAAAACTTTATTTATACAAAAAATTTAAATTACATTTTTTTTTAAATCATATTAAAATATGTATGTATTAAAAAAAATTTCTTGCCTTGACCGGGGGTTGAACCACAACATCTGCAGTTGAAAGCTATTTTTAATCTTTGATTTAAAAATATATATGGTTAGAAGCAATCATAAATCTAACCATACTATGTTTCCACCAGAATATGGTTGCCTCAACCATATTTTTTCTTTGCGTGTAGGGAATTCACACAGTAGTCATAAAGTCATAAAAGGCATGCTGGTACAATCAAGTGATTGTGCCAGCCGATTAACAGTGTATGGGTTTGTGGAGTGATTGTACCAGCTGCTGGTGCAAAATCAAAATGAGTTTGATGTTTCTGGTAAATATTATTTTATATTACATATTTTTGTTTTTAAGTATTTACTTTATTCAAGTTTCTTTTTAAAAAGTAATATTTTCGTAACCCTGGAACCTATTTTCGATCTTTACATGGTTTGCTATAGAAAATCACAATTCACTTTACGTTATTTCCGTTTATTTGAGTTATAAAAGCAAAAATGCCGACTGCTTAAGAGCACTTACTCTATTTTAAATAAATATTATTTTAATTGCATTAAATACTATATAAAAGCAAGTACAGGCATACCTCGATTAACGCTACCTTCTTCAGCGCTGTTTCGTTCTCTTTTGAATTTAAAAAAAAAAAAAATTTAACTTTAAAATATTTCGTAAAAGCTTTACTTTATGAAATTAGATAAAAAATTAATTTACAGTACTTGGAATCTTAGTTTTTGCAAAAAAAAAAAAAAAAAAAAAAAAAAAAAAAAAAAATTTTATCAAAAATTTTAATTCGGGGAATGCCAAATTGTAAAACTTTGTATTAAATTGTTCATTCGAAATACTGATATGGTTCGATATAGACCGTAGTAATTTTAATTAAATAAACAAAAATTTTATTAAATAAAAAAAGATCAATTAAAGCACAAACACAGGGTGCTAAGCAATCTAGAAAAAGCTTGACGTTTAAGATGAAACTGACTGTTATTAGGCGAATTGAGAACAGTGAATGACAATCCGGAGGGTCTTAGTTAAGAATGTAAATAGCACCTCTTTTAACGCTCTTTCTGTTAACGCTCAATTTTCAGGACCGCAATATGAGCGCTTAACGAGGTATGCTTGTATTGTATGAATAGAGATGTGACTGCTCTTCGATTGAAAGTTATATTCCTGGTGGATTAAAAAGAATTAACTTTTGCTTCTCTCTCTCTCTCTCTCTCTATCCAACATTTTAAAATTATTACAATTTGAACCTAATTTATGGGTTTGGGAATCACTGTCTTATAATATTATTGGGTTGCCCTGTTTTTTACTACAAATAAAGGGACTAGCCTTGAGTATTGTCAAAGACGTTTCCTAAAAAAAAACTTTTTTAAGAACTAATTTTCTAACACAGAACTTTTTATTATTTTTGCCCTGAAGAACTAAATAATTACACAAGTTTATACCGTTTTGTACCAGAGCAATTAAAAACTGTTACTAAAATATTTTTGAGTGCTGATTTCAAATATCTATTCAATAACGGGGTTTGTTATCTCTGAATATAAAGAAAATGCGAAATTTTTTAATAAAATTTCTTTCAAGCGGTAACTACATCCTTTTTAAATTCACTCACTAGTTTCAGAGGTATCGTAAAAGTTGTGAAGAAAAAAACGTTCTTTAAGCAAAATTAAGAATTTTTTAATTTTCAAATAATTATTTAAAATAGATATAGATACCGATATATCCGTCATATGATTTCATTGAAGCCCCAAGCTACATTTAAAAAATTTTAGAGAAGCCAAAAATTAACAAAACTTTTCAAAATTTTCATTCTTAAACTGAAGCTTAAACTAAACAAAACTTCAAAAAGGGCTTTTTTGCCTGCTTCTATTTTAAATAAATTTTTGGAAAATTAAAAATTTCTTAAAAAACGTAATTTTTCGTTACAACTTTTACGATATTTTTAAAACAACTGAGCAGATTTAAAACAATATGCGACTTGGAGCAAATTTTACTAGGGAATTTCAGATTTTTTTTTCAAGTAATGGAATTTAAAATATCACAACCAATTTAAAAAATTAAATACAGATTTGACTTCAGCGCTTAAAAATAATCGATATACAGGTGTCAGTTGTTCTAGTCCAAAAATTGACTTAAAATTGTAAGCTTGTGTTATGTAAGTACATATTTACTAGTAAATATCTTTTTAGATAGTATTTACATAAATACATAAAATGGTTTCATTATTTAAATCTCACTTTGTAAACGAAGTCAAAAAGTCAAATGAAAAACATCTACTCAACAGATTAATTAATGTCACTAAAACTTATTTATTTTTTTTGCAATAAAGATCCATACAAAAAACGTTTATGGGAGTGTGCGTTACAAAACCATTACGAATCATTAATAAACTTTTATATCAAACTTTACCCAAAAGCAATTGTTTGTTCAATTAACTAAACATGTTGTAGACCTTTTTTTCAAAATTAACCATCATCTTTATTCAATTCGTTGCATGTGTCACTAAATATGATATTGAAAAAAAAAAAGAATATGACATTTAAAAAAAACTGACTGCCAACTGAAACACATGTCATACACTCGTATTTAATCTTCTTCGATCATTGTCAACTTCAGCAAATAAACATTTTGTATGTGACCAACCAAACCAACATCTTTTTAAGAATCTGTATTTAAGGCCAAGGCTTAATCATGTGACTCTAACTAGGTAAGTAATTCCAACAACAACAACAACAATAAATAAAATTACCACTGGTTTCCATCATAATTATTTACATGAAAACTCCTATTAAGAAACAAACTTTTTGCGAAACAAACAAGTTTTCTAAAAGAATAATAAAAGAGAGCTACATTAAGCAGATAGGAATCTTTTTTAGATACACCGCAGATTTGCTATCAGAGATAGCTGCATTTACAATAATTAAAGATTTTTGTTATTTTTAACCCAAAAGCAAAAGGAAGTTCAATTTTTAATATTGTGCACAATGGGAAAATTAAAAAAAGAACAATTAAATCTAGAGCTAGAATTAGAATTAGGAGCGGGGGAACAAGTCACCTGGTCACTACGGTGACCACCACTCTCATGTTTGAAATTCCGCCTAAATTTAGTATTCACTAACAATTCAAAGATTTCCTTTGGTGATTTGTGTTTCATATTGGACGGTTGTACCTAGAGAAAAAGTGACACTATGTGTTGTCAAGATGACTACAAACAGTGTCACAAGAGACAACGCTTTATTGACAACATAACATTGCAGAATTGACAACAAATGGTGTTAAAAGTACACTAGCGGCGAAATTAAACCATACCGCTGATAAATCGATAACATTTGGTGTCAAAATAACACTATTTGGTGTCGAAATGATAGCATACGATTGTTGAATTGACAACATAACATTGCAGAATTGACAACAAATGGTGTCAAAAGTACACTAGCGGCGAAATTAAACCATACCGCTGATAAATCGATAACATTTGGTGTCAAAATAACACTATTCGGTGTCGAAATGATAGCATACGATTGTTGAAATGACAACATGGTGTCAAAATAACCACATACGTTGTTGATTTTGCAACGCGATTTTTGACTCGGTCTAAATAACGAAAACGGGTCCAAATTATACCATTGCGGTGACACAATGTTTTTGTTGTTATTTCGCCTTCGTTACTTAACCTGCAAAGGTCATTTCGATTGATCCTAGTATTTGCCAAGTGTTTCAATACTCTGCAATACTCTGCATTTATTTGCGGGTAATAAATGTACAATGTGATCATACTCAAAGTAAGAATACCTTAATTTTTTATAAACAACACAAATTTGGGAAGCTTTTTTGCTTGATGCAGAAAACACTCAAGGTCAGGACAGGAATCGAACCTGCTAGCCGCGATTGATAGGTTAGCATACAATAGTTCCAACTTAAAAATAATACCTTAATTATACACTTTGAAAACCAAAGATCAATCGGTTCGGAATCACTAAGAACTGTTACTCTGTATTGAAGAGAAACGCATCCATACGAATTCAACTGAGTGTGCTCGTCGATGTGCTATTCATTTGGGAATTTCGAAAACTTCGCTGTAGTGCATTCTAAAATTTAAGCTGCTTCCATTTAAAGCTTAAAGCGCTCAAGAATTATGGGCTAGAAGTGCAATGATGAGAAACAAACAAGCTCTAAGACTTTAAAAGCTTGTAAAACAATTGAACGCTGGTGCACATATAAAAATTATTAATTGTTAATAATTATTTTAAAAAAAAAATTTGAAAAATATAATTACATACAAGAAGAATCAACATAAAACTTAAGAAACGTTTATATAATTTGTTGTTCAAAAAAAAAGCTATTTTATATTTAATAAAATATAAAACGAAAAAACAAGACAGACGCCTTAACATACAATACAATTAACAACTAAACAGATTGCAGTTTTAGAGTTTTCAAACATCCGGGATTGGTCACAAAATTTTCATTTAATTTATGCTTAAATAAGGAAATTTCTAAGCAGTTAATAATAATAATAGAAACAAAGCATATTAAAGATTAGGAATTGATAAAAAAAAATATCAAATGGAATTTTTATGTAATTATTTTGACACAAAAATCACGACTGTCATTTGCGCATTTGAGCAAGAATGATAGAAACACAAGATTACGCAATGGGCTTGATTTCCCGTTAGATGACGTAGTATGTTCGCTGTTTGAAGGAAAAAACAATAAACTTCTCCACTGTTAATTAAATACTTAACTGTAAATTATTAGCCAATAGGAACACAGTATGTGACGTCATTTGTGCTACATAAACAGAAAATTTAAATTTTATGTGCGGAAGGGCGTAACCTAGTATTTCCATTATTCTTGCGAGTGAGTATGTAGTCACTATGATAATCTTTAAGTGCCTGACACACGATCAATCAATCAACGTCAATTATGAGGGTGTGTGCGTGTTTTTTTAAGATGACCGTCACACGCATACGTTGTGTGTGAATTTGACGAAAATCAAAACTAGTTCGATTTTTGGGGCAAAATTTGCTGGTCTGCCAGCATTTCTGTAATAATATTTTTTTTAGCTAAAGTTGAGCGCATATCGCGGAAATTTTAAAAATAAAAATGGAGGAAAAAAATTTTTTTATTAACTTTTTCCAGTCATTCACTCAAGAAGGTGTTTTTTTTACTGCTGGCGACATCATCTTATTTTTTCTTGATGTGCAATCAGAATGAAAGTGTTTTACCTACGTCAAAATGTACTATTTTTATTTAGTGTGTTTTGCCGATGGCAAATTGTAAGTCTTTACAAATTAAGAAAATCACATAAAAATGAGATTGATATCAATCAGTTTGATGTGCGTATCAGCCAATTTATTTTTTTCATTGGAACAAATGGATAATTAGACGTTGAATGATTGATCGTCTAGCAACCCCATTATAAAACAAAAAGTTAAGAGAAAAAATTACAAATATTGTTATGAATTGTTTCATTTAATTGTGAACTAAAAAGGTGTTTATTGTGAATGAATTTTGTTAATTTTTCAGCTGTTTGTGATAAGAAAAAATAGTAAACGTAATAATGAGAAAATATGGTTGAATGTAAATTGTTTTCTATTTTGTCTCTTCCGCAACTATATAAACAAAATAGGTCTGATTATGAGTGTCGGTGTCGTGACGAAAACAGTGATAATTTACATTTGCTTGTGGTAAATTCGACTACGACAGCGACAGTCGTAATTAGGCCTAGTGAGTATAAACCAAAAAATATTTCAAACTCAACTGAGCTTTGTGGCTGAAGAGGTTGAGTGGCGAGTTAATGCTTCTTAACTTACGTATTCCAAAGTTCGAATCCTGGTAGAGTCAAATAAAATTAAAAAAATTAATTCAAGCCCGCTGTATTCCGTAATAAATAAATATAAATTAATAGAAACGAAAAAGTCAATGGAAAAAAAAATTTATTTATAGAAAAAATTTATATTAAAATTTTTTTTTAAATATTTATATAAAAAATGTATATATTTAAAAAAAATAATAAAAAAATAATAAAAAATTAAAAAAAAATTTTGCACTGACCGGGGGTTGCACCCCAACATTTGCAGTTGAAAGTTATTTTTAATATCTTTGATTTAATGGTTAGATGCAATCGTAAATCTAACCATACTATGTTTCCCCCAGAACATGGTTGCCGCAACCATATTTTGTCTTTGCGTGCGACAACAAGTCAATTTTTACTTACACGACTTTTCCTTATTAATATAGAATTTATATTTGAGTCTTTTATTGTAGCAACAAATTATTAGTTAACCTGTAATAGAGGCAAACCCTACAATTTGCACGAGGTGCATGTATTTAGTTAGCTAAAATAAAAAAACCTAAACCAAAAAGCACAATGTACCAGACAAGACATACTTCCAAGTAACGAAATGTTAAAGTAAAAGTCACTGAACTTAATTTACTAAAATGTATTTAATCATGAACAAAAAAACTAACTATGAAAAATTTTAATAAGATAAAATAGTGACTACTTGGGTAAAATAAAAGAAAGACAAAAAACCAATAATACAAGAGGAGTGTACACACACACTCGGGTACTCAGGGGTTTTAACTTTTTAAGCTTGTTGTACCTAACAACAACAAAAAAACTGGCCCCGTGTCTCCTTCCCTTCTCTAAGCTCAGCCGCTTAATGGTACGAGTACTAACAAAACAAAAAGTAAATAACAGATTTGCTTGGTTAACCGGCTTTAAATTTTTCTTTCTTTTTTTCAAACATATTGGCAGCTTGTTTGTATGAAACTCTAACTTAGACAAAGACAAAATTGTGCTTTAATAATAAGCGGTTGTTAAATTATTCACTTTTTAGCATTACACTTATTTACACACATTTACTCTCACTTCTTCTCTTGCGATTTAGCATGTACAAAAAAAGTGCTAAAAATAGTGAAAGTGTTTGACTGTTTTTTGCGCTTCTCACCATCAATTGATGACAAAAAGTGAAATAAATTAAATTTTAAATACAAAATTTATTGTTTGTTAAAATGAATTAATAAACTTCAACAAAGTTGTAAGAAATTAATCTTGTGGCATTAACAAGATGAAATGTAGTAAACAAAAATAGAAAACTGAGCTTGAAAAAAAATCAATTAATGGAGATTAAGACCTACAATATTCGTATGCATAAGCATTCATTAACAAATAACAAAAAATTAACAAGTGAAACATTTCATATAAAGGATATTTTGCATGTCTATTTCTTGGAGTTGAAAACATTTATTTTTATCAGTGGGCCTTTTTATGAATCGGAGGGAGGACTAAATGCCGTGCTTAGTATCAATCAAGTTGTATCGAAATTTAAAAAAAAAAATTTTATTGAAAACTAGCAAAATAACGACCAACTTCTTTAAGCGGCCAATACGCGACAACAGCATGCATTCCTAATCAGGTGGGTGAAGTTAAGTTCATGGACTTAAAACTGAAAAAAACTATTTTTTTTCAAATTTGCATAAAAAAAGTTAAATTCTTTTAAGACAAATGTTGAGGGTGTCTATGAATGCAATATTATTCAAATATACAGCAGTGTTTCTTAGATGGGTAATCTTGTACAGTGGTCGCACCAGAGAAGAATCCAGTAAGGGATATACCTTAAACTAGAGGTAATCAACTCCCTTTTCGGAAGCCGTAACTAATTTTTATCTAGAATAATTTTTCTTTAACAAAAAATTCTTCAAGTCTTCTTACACGATACTTAAATGTAAATTTTTGTACTGGCCACACCAGAGGTATCAACTCCCCTATCGAAAGCCGTAACTAATTTTTATGCGTAATAATTTTCTTTGTCTAAAAAATTAATTAAGTCCTTTAATCATTTATGTAATAGTACAATTGCGGTATCAAACACAATGATATTTTGCTGATGGTACTAGTTTGCGAAACTAAGTTAGCAAAAAATAACAGTATACTACACATTAAAAACTAAAAATTAAGAAATTTTTGGTCCAAATACGCTTATACTATTAATTTCTTCTTCAATTTTCTATTTTTTTAAATAAATATTGCAGCAGTGCAAACTTATTAGCTCAATATTTTGATTAGCCATGTTGTCGGGCCGCTTTAAACGAAACACTCTCTATCGAACAACTTGAATTGAAATTTTAAAATATTTTATAAAAATATTAATAAATTTTTTTTTTGTTTTAACCCTTTACCAGGCAGCATCTCATTTTAGGTCCTAATTACATTTTTTCTATTATTTAAAAACAAAAGATACGTTCCAAAATTTTTATATCGCCTAAAAAGTTATAAATAAATATTTTATGAAAAATGAAATCCACAAGCGCAATTATTATATTTGGTTATAACATAAAGCCGCACCACATTTTTTTTGGATAAAATTTATGAAAAACCATTCAAAATTTTAAAACTTTTTTATAATGCAATTTTTTTCAACAAGCAACTGAAAGTATTTCACCTCTATCATGAATAGTTTTTCCCTCGTAATTTATTCATATTGCAAATATGTATAATCATGAATAACTCCCATGAAAAATAAACTTTTAAGTGATTCAATTGAGATTGATAGCATGAAATTCAAGAAATTCCCTTTTATCGAAAATAATTGTTTCCCATGTTCACTTTTTCTTATTATTTATTCACTCCATATTTGCTGGGGAATCGTTTTAGTTCTGGGGTACAATATTAAGGTGGGCTAAAAGAAATCACCCTTTTGGAAGATGCTCATATTTTTGCAAATGTCAAGTCTGTTTTGAGATTTGTGAACTAGACAGATGTACAATACGCGGAATAATCGAAGTGGACGATTTTTCGACCAAAATCATAATGAGCGACGAGGCTCATTTCCATCTCAGTGGGTACGTGAACAAGCAAAACTATCGCTTCTGGGGCACCGAAAATCCACGAGTGATATACGAGGAGTCATTACACCCGCTCAAAGTGACTGCATGATGCGCTGTTCACGCTGGAGGAGTCATCGGGCGACAATAGTGGAAAGTTCGCACTATGGGGCATGGTTAACCGAGTTTTTTTTGCCACAACTGAACGAATTAGGACTGGAGGACATGTGCTTCCAACACGAAAAAAAAATGAGAGCCAAACAACATCGGATGACTTCTTATGGCTCACTTTGTACATCCCACAGCAGCAGGTAAGTATTTCAAATTTGCGATGAGACGAATTATGAATATTCCCCAGTTATAAAAATTCTATAAATCAGAGAATTGGCAAAAATTTTATTAATGATAAGAGGAAAGGGAAAAGTAAAAAAACTACCGGCGATTTGTTATAAATAATTGGGTTGAATAAGTCTTCGGCTGTAAGTCTACGTTCTTCTTCGGATAGATAAGTTATCCACTGGTGACAAAGACTAGAACTAGAACATTCAATATTTGTGAAAAATTTTTGCAGAATGTAGATTCTGCCATACCCACTTCATAATCTCTTGTTACTTCCATTTGATACCATCTTTGCAAAAAATCTCAAGCTTTACTATCGTTGGAATACCAAATTAGTTTTTAGAAGACGTCACATCAACTCCATAAAGGTGTTCAAACTTAACAAAAAATTTATTCAATTATTTATTAAATTTGTCACTTACAGGGCATCAGGTAACTCCAAGGGGTTAGATGAATCGCGTAAACGTAGGCACTTATTTTCTTGCTCCAGTAATAACATTATTTTACTAAATTTGTTTGTTTAAAATTTAAACATTTTTGCACACTCAGCTTGTTCTTCTTGTTTATAACAATCAATGTGAGCTGACAGCTAATAAAAATTTTATCGGAGATTCACGAAAACATTTTCACTTCGAGGGAAATAAAAATCTCAAGGGGAAAAAATATTTCACATGTTATTGCCGAGAGGTGTGTGAGAACCAAAACTGTTTTCCATTGTTTTTCATTACTTTTTTTTATGGTGCACAATTTGTACTAGTTATGTTAAAATGTTTATTTATTTCGGTGGAACACATCACTGTCACATGGCCATGTAAAGGATTAAAATTTGTCTCAATAAAAATAAAAAAATCAATTAATTTCATAAAAAATGTTGTTAAAAAAATTTATATTTGTATGCTTTTGTAGGTAAAAAATAAAAATTAGGAAGGAATAAAATTTTTAATTTTTAAACATGATGAAAGTGGTTCTCATTGTATTACAAAAAATAAGACAATGACTAAAATCAGATAGGAGAGAAATACGGACAAACATGTTCACTAATACCTTCTACTTTCACATTTTTACTTTTCTTACATTATAGACATCAAAAAGTTGTTTGATAAGAGGACTAATGGGAGCTTGAACAACCTAATTTAAATAATTAGCAAACAAACCTAACATTAACAGCTTTTAGTTGCTATTTAGTATTTTTGTATAGCATTTTAAAATAAATCATAAAATATATTTAAAATATCTAATTCTTACCAAAAACAATTGCATCATTTTCTTTATTTTTTTATTAGCGAAAAAGAAAAACTAAGACCAACAATGAAACAATAAAAACACAAGCATCAAATTTGTTTTCATGATATTTTTTTTTACAAATTTTAATAAAACCTAGAAGAAAAAAAAATTTATGAGGAAAATAGACAAAAATTAATGAAAGGTAAGTGGTGGCATTTAACATGTTAAAATTTTGTATTTAGCTGAGGCCAACAGCAACACAAGTTTATAAAAAACAAAATGCTTTTACATCAACAATAAACGTCATGGGTCACAAATGAAATATCACTAAAGTGTAATGGATTGAGAAGGTGTTTTGAAGAATAGAGTGACGTATTAAATTGCCGTTTTTTCATTTATATTTTTACATTGATGTACAACGACTTTAGTTTTAGCAAAAATCTTAATATTTAAAAGTTATAGAAAAAAATATAAATATTTATATTCATTTTTGAAAAGGTCCAACAATAGAATACAGATACATTCTGTTAAATCCCCTCTGGTTTATTGGCATAGCTAAATTACTTGATTTATAACCAAACAAAATCGTCTACTGGAATTAAATCGAGGCCAATTAACCGTAGCATTACAAAAGTGAAATTATTCGCTTATCAATTATTTCTATGCATATCAGCTATCACAAACAGGACAGTGTTTTCAATTTGAAAATATGAATATTTTAAAATAATTTTGTCTTATAACGAGTGTCGTTGTCGAATTTGCAATAAGCAAATCCATACTTCCAAACTATAATATTATAAATGCGAAAGTAACTCTGTCTGTCTGGCTCGCTTTCACGCCAAAACTACTGAACCGATTTAAATGAAATTTAGTACACAGTCTGAGAAAGGACATGAGCTACATTTTAATTGGATAAAAGGGGGCTGAAAGGTTGTATGAAAGCATTGTCATTTTCAGGCTAGTAGAATAAAACTTATTTTTAGGCTGTGGATCATCTTGGGAATACAGTTTCTAAAAAATTTCAGAAATGCAATTGAGAGAAACTGTATTCCCAGGATGATAGCCTTATCCATAATGGTTGTTTTCCATTAGGTCGCATTCATTGAGATAGAAGGGTTTGGCCAGAATGGCTTCAGCTCTCTACAAACAACTTTAAATTCAGTACATTTGTGAAGAATATGGATGGAAAAAAAATTTATCGCATGCGATATTTTTAAAAAACGTATTTAACTAGACGTATTTGTCGTCACACACATAATTGTAGAGAATAACAAAAAAATTTTAATTTCAATTTTAAAGTCAATATATTGCTTTGGCACTTGAAAATTATAACGGGGTTACGGCCATCACCGCAGTTTCTAACGAAGCACAATCTGCACATTTATTTTTGAGCCTAAAGGGCAATGAGAGGAAGTGAGTGAAGATAAATATGCCGTGTAAAATATGTTTTAACGTAACCCCTAAAGTTTTTTTAGTATTTGTAAATATCTTTTTAGTATATACGACATATTTATAAATATGTTTAGGAGAAATATAAGTGCATGGGTGCAAATATGCAGAAACACGTCAATTTCTCGAAAAGATTACGTGATGGGATACTTATCGTTTTAAAGTGGAGGTCATCTAGATTTGTAATCTACCGCTCAAATAATCAAAAGTTACTTTGGACTATTTTTAAAAATTTTCTGAAATTTCCATACAGTTTCACTTTTTCATCATAAAATAAAAACTATAAACATTTTCTGAAAATGTTAAAACACTTCCGGAAAGTTTAGAACCTACAAATTAAATTCCTTTTTGATTTTGGTAATTTTCATAAGCAAAATCGGGAAAGTTACCTCAGCTAAGTGGGGAATGGTAAAAATCTTTCAAAGCAACAGCACTGGGGTATATGGGGATTTAAAAATTTTTTTTTAAATAGTCCTGAGTAACTTATGATTATTTGGGCAGTAGATTACAAATTTAGATGATCTCTCCTTTAGAATGATATATGTCCCATCCCGTAATCTTCTATGGTTCGTCCGGAAGTCACTAAAATCTCTTAAAGCAACAGCATTAGGGTATATGGAAATTTCAAAAAAAAATTAAAAATAGTCCAAAGTAACTTTTGAGTATTAGGGCAGTAGAATACAAATGTAGATGACCTGCCCTTTAAAATGATATGTGTCCTATCCCGTAATCTTCTGGAGAAGTCAACATATTTATACATATTTGTACGCATGCACTTATATTTCTGCTAAGCATATTTACAAATATGCTATTAATATTTTCAAACACTAAAAAACGTAAGGGGTTACGTTAAAACATATTGAACTCGGCATATTTATCTTCACTTACTTATGAGACATCAATTGACATCTTCTTCATTTACTTATCAGTAAAAATATGAGGTTGAATAGCTTACAAGCCCTATTTTATTGTAAAGTCTTACGTAAGGTCTTACATAGATTTTCAAAATTCGTTGCGCAGCACAAATTTATTTGACGTATGAACTACATATGACTGTTAGTTTGACAGTTAAACCTTTCTTAAGTTTTATTGGCTTTAAAAACACAACCTATATTTTCTAGCTTTTTTATAAATTATTAAATATTTTAACATTAGGCGCCACAGTAGGCCTCAATGACTGAAGGTCATGTATGTACGTACGTTAAATTTAGTACACCTTAATATAACTTATGTAATTTCTAACTTACTTCACTACTTTGTAGTGCACGAGTTTAAGAGTTCCACTTTTACTTTTTTCATTTAATTTTATTTTTATTTTAGTAAAAAGCCTTAAATAAAATATGCACAAGCTTATGGTTTAAGAAGCTGTATTATACTCTTATATGTATGTAAAGGGTGTCCCAACAAGAACGCAAGATTTAAATTTTAAATAAATGACTGATGCAGCAATTGAATTCTTTCTCTTTCTGTATGACATGTGGCGCCGTCTTGTTGAAACCACAAGCCCTCCACATTCATTTCTTCAATTCTAGGCAAGAAAAAACTGGTTATCATTTCACGATACCGAATACCATTGACTGTTTGCGCTTGACCTACCTCATTTTCATAAAAAAAAGGTCCAATGATTCCTCCAGCCCAAAAACCACACCACACAGTGACACGTTGAAGATGCATTTGCTTCTCGTGAATCACTCGAGGATTTTCCTCACCCCAAATGCGACAATTCTGCCTATTGACGAAGCCATCAAGATGGAAATGGGCCTCGTCACTGAAGATGATTTTATCGGCAAAATCAGCATTTTCATGTTGTCTCTCCAATACCCAATTAACGAAGTCTCTTCGCTGTCCATGGTCATTTTTTACTAACCTCGTACCTTCTAGCAAACAATAACAATTGTTCAAATGTCAAACAATGACACTTCGAATGGCGCCAAATTTAAATCCCTTTATGTGGTTTTATTGTTGTTGTTATATTATACTATTTTTTATGACCACCCACTACAGCAGCAGAATATAATAATGAGCTCTTACATACAAATTTATTAGCTCTCGCGAATAAGAGGCATAGTTTGAAAAGAATAATTATAGAAATACTTTTTATTGTTTTTAAAATTTGCCCTTTGCAGGGCTGAGATTTTAATGCATTAAAAAAACTTTCAATTTCTGGAACTCAAAAAGTATTTAATTGAAATTGAATTTGAGCTGCTGATTACACCCATGCATGTGTATGGAAAAAACTGCTCTAATCATTAAAAATAAATATAAAAAAAACTTTTAATGTGAGAGCAGGGGTGGCCAAGCTCCTTGATAGTCTGAGCAATTTTTAAAAATTTTAAATTTTTCGCGAACCGCTATTAAATATCATTTTAAAGGGGAAGTCGTTTAGATTTATAATCTATCCCCCAAATACTCAGAAGTTACTTTGGAATATTTTTAAAAATTTTTTTGAAATTTCCATATACCCCAGTGCAGTTGCTCTGAGGGATTTTAGTGACTTCCGGACGAACCATAGAAGATTAATGGATGATATATATATCATTTTAAAGGGGAGATAGTCTAGATTTGTAATCTACCGCCCAAATACTCAGAAATTACTTTAGACTTTTTTAAAAAAAATTTTTAAATTTCCATATACCTCAGTACTGTTGCTCTGTGCCATTTTGGCATTTTCTGTTTTAGATCATAAAACAATAACTAAGAAATATTTCAAATATGTTAAAACACTTGCAGAAAGCTTAGAACTTACAGATTAAATTGCTTTTTGGTTTGGAATGAAATTAATAATATAGATAAGTTAAATATCAGATAGTGTGTATTTAACTACTCATCCAAATTTTTTTAGAAAATTTTAGGCAAAAACCATTTTTCACATTTATTGTCAATTTGACACATATACGAAACCACAATAATTTTTTTTTAAATATTATATCACAAAAATTAAAAGTCGAAAGCAACAAATAATTCTTCAGAGACGCAGGTTGGGCCCCCCTGGCTTAGAAATATAAAGATTATTCTTATCGCCATTTGTGTTGAATTTCTATCCAGTTTCCTTATTTATTTTTTTTTTTTTTGTTTTTTGGTTACAATAGCTTATGCCTTTATTTTATTTGTATTTTTTTAATGTATATTTTTGTAATCTTGCAACAATTTTTTATTGTTGTTGCCGTAGTTTTTTCAGCTTTTGGCTACCATAAACAAACACACCGTTTTCCGTTTTTTTAAATGTAACAAGACATTTGAAAAAGAAAAAAACAGAAAAATTAATATCGTAGACATGTAAAACAAACAAGTTTTGTTTTATGAGTATGACGTATTTTATAATTTCTTTTTCGTATAAGAAAAATGACAATTAATTTCAACTTGTGCAATCAGAAAGTTTTCAACTATTGAAAAATTAAAAAGTTAAGAATTTTATTAAACCCCGCCTTAACTACAAATTAAAATGACCAACAATTCTCACAAATGAAAGTTATAACAAAAGGAAAATGCATAACCTTAATTAAAACAGGTTAACATATTAATTGAGTAGGAGTTTCTGACGACCTTTTTAAAGAAATCTGCTTGAAACCTCTTTTACACACTACGACTTAAAAACATGATTTTGGTAATAAACTTTTACTATTTATAATTTTTGCACTTGCAAGGAAAGATTCCTGACGATCCTTAACATTATCTTCTAAGGTTCTTCTTAATGGTGAAAAAAAAAACAAATTCTTCAACTAACTTGTCTTCATGGTTCAAATCCTGTATAACTGATTATTTCCCAACAAACATCCAGTTCTCGGTAAGCTGACTTTTATCTCAAGCCAAGCTTATTAACTTGTTTAAAAAAATACCCAAGGCAAAGCTAGAAATCAAGTTTATTACCTATAAATTGATAAACTAGCACAATAATCTACGTGAGCCCCCCAAATACTTGTGCCAATTAACGTCTTATTTATTTTAAAACATAAAATACATAAGCTGTTTTATACATCGATTAATGAACACTCTTTATTTTTATTTGTTTTTTAATAACATTATTGATTTCCTTTTTCTGAATAATTCCAGATTAGCTTCTTCGTTTTCTATTTATTTATTGAAACAAAATTCTTATTTTTAATATTTGAGTGTAATTTATTTATATAACAAGTTAAATTATGCTGTGCCGAGTCTTATATATATTTTTGACCGATTGCCTGGTTTCGTTTTTCTATGCTCAAACATTACGAGCCCAGCGATTTAGGGACCGATCCTAGGGAATTCAGAAAGTTGATTTCACCAACTACACGGACAGACCGACGAACATGGCTTAATCGACTCTGCTCTCTATAAGGATCCAGAATATAAAGGGCACATGTACGGTGTAGAAATTACTAAAGGAATCACAAACTTAAACATATCTTTTTACTTACAGTGAAGGGTAACAAAAAGCATAATTTTTGAAATTATCGAGTGCAAACTCTTTCTAGTGTATAATTTCTCGAATTGCTTTTTGAAAGTAACAAAACTCCACAGTGGGTTTTTTTTTTGCTAGTTCAGTTGCTTTTCGGATTTTATTGCCCTACGAACCTTTTGGCATTTTTCTCATGGCTACATCTCGCACCTCAAAAGGAATTTTGTCTTTATGTCTTCTACACAATTGTAGCTACAGGCTAAGAGCAAAAAAGTCTAGAACAAAACAACCTGAATAAACAGCATCTAGTGGCTCAAAATGCTAAAATATCGAAAAAGTTTCATTTTTTCTAAAATTGCTTTGTGGTTGTTGTTTTCTAATTGGTTGTGGTTGTTTTTTTTTTTTTTTTTTGCATTAAAACAGAAGAAATTAAATTTTTTCTTCGACTATTTATTTTATAACAAATATTTTTATAACTATAATAAATTAAATTACATTGATTTTTTCTCTTTTAAAAGTGTTTGACATATAGAAGAAAAGGGACGCCTGTTGTTTTTGCGTTTAAATGTTTGTTGTAGATTTGTCGCTACCTTGTGTAATTCTGCCATGGTCCAAACTACAAAAACATCTCGCATATTAGCTTCGTTCCCCTACTTTTTTAGTAAAGTTCGGGCATTTGAGATTAAAGAAAAATAACTCTCAATTAAAGACTAAAATGTTTAAATTTACGGGAATAGCAAAACCAAATTTTTTGCCCTAAGGAAAATTTCAAAGTGTTTTGACATTTTAATACAAGATCGCATAAAAGGCGGCAACAAAATTAAAATTATATTATTTAAAAATGAAAAATTTTGTATTTACTTACATATTTTAATGATAATGGCCCATAATCATAGTCACACTAAAGTCGGTATTTTTTTTTAATTATTTTAGATTCTTGAAATTCTTATTAACAGCAGTCAGGTCTTAACAAAATCATATTTTTTGTGACTATGAGTATGGCAAAATTTTTGTTTAAACTATTAAAATAATTTTTTTTTTTGTATATTTTGATGGTTTACTTTTTTTATTAGAAGTCAATATAAAAACCGAAAACAAAATTAAAATTATTATTATTTAAAAATTATTATAAAAATTTGTCATTTACTTACATGTTTCAAACTTTTTAATAATAATATTTTTATTTGAACTCTTAAGTAAATGTTTTTGTTTATTCTGATTGTTTACTTTTTGCAATAGCTGATTGTTTTACAATCTTACCAAATCAGCCCGAAAAAAAAATTCGGGTTGTTTCAGGCACGCAGAAGAAGAATACTACTCCCTCAAGTTCTCCCTCAATTGCCCAAATTTTGTATACGGGAATAGTTTTATGTAAGTTTGTGCACACGAGGGCTCTCAAAGTAGAATATGGGAACGCAGCTATTATTTGAATATCTCGCACATTATTTCGTATGTTGTTTTTGTATGAACATATGTGAATAATTTTTGATTTGATTTTGTTTCCTACCGAATGAATTTCATAATATATTGTTTCCACTAAATCAAATTAAATGTATTATAGCCTTATTTGGACTTTAGTGGTAATTTTATTAAGGTACTAGCTGTCCTTACGCTTCCTTAAGGCAAACGTTGTCTTGCCTTAATATTTTTATATATTCGATCTTCTTACACTAAGAAATCGTACTCATAGAGTAAAGAACGCTGCGAGACCGGGTAAAAACAGGTAGTAGGCAAATAAGCTAGATACCGACTATAGCGCTACCTACCGGGCGGATTTGTGACGTTAAACCTTCCAAGATTATATATCAATTCAATCACTCTATCTATTAAAAAAAAACCCCCATCAAAATCCGTTGCGTAGTTTTAAAGATTTAAGCATACATAGGGATTAGGGACAGAGAAAGCAACTTTGTTTTATACTATGTAGTGATATACTCGTACACCACCATCTAACTATAGCTACCGTTGACTCATTTAAAAAAATAAACGGACTTGCACCACTTTCAAAAATAACAGCTCATATGTAGTACATGCTATCAAATAAAATTTGATAAGAATAATAAATCGATAACATGCTCAACGCACGACCTGCATTAAAATATTAACTTGTGTAATAGGTAATGGTTATGAAGTATAGAGTTTGATAACTTTTATCATAAAAGAGACAATAACAATTAATTGCTGAAGTATGTAGATAAGCATAGTGTTATCTAAATTTAATTAATTTGCACGAGTGTAGTAGATTTTAATCAAAACCAATTTCACAGCCTACATACATATGTATGTGTGTATGTACGAGTATTTTTATTTAATACTAGCTGTTATTGTTCGCTTCCTAGTGTGTGTAGAAAATCTTAGATTAAGCAGATTGTATAAATAAATAAAATCTGGATTTTGATTAACTGTTTTTACCCTGTCCCGCGTGACCAATACAAATGAGTGACCTTCTAACTGACCCACGTAAAAGTGAGCGTGACCGATCGTAGAACATATAGGTGTCATTCTTGGAATATATTGAAAATCTATTGGGAAATAGAATTTTAATTGTTGAATCATTGGGTGCAGCGTTATGTTACTCGCTGATAATGTATTATAGCTTTATATTGGTGAAAGAATTTTTAAAATTGGTTCGGTTTAATAAAAAGAGCTTATTAAACAAAATTATGTTTAGTGCATTTGGCAATAATAGAGTTTATCCATTACAAACAAAGAAACAAAAATACAAAAAAAAACGAAAATATTCCTCTTAGTATCGATTAATGCTCTTTTTCAAAAAACAAAAAATTAGACTGAAGTCTTCAATAAAATAAGAAACCATAGAAAAAACAATATAGTGACTCGCTAACGAATTAGGGAATTCAATGCTCGTATACCTACATAATAAATATTTATTCTGTTTTTTTAAATTATGTACTATTTTGCTTATTATGCGCTTATAAACCAAAAATATGTTTTGCCAATTGCGTCATTGAAATTTAATAGTTAACAAAACTGGGTTCAACGAAAGCAAATTTTAATATTAATATGGTGTTTTTAAAACAAGCGATCAAATCGTCTAGAAATTTTATATGAAAAGCACTCAAAATATAGTGTTTTTCATACAAATTTTTTACATAAAAATATATATAAATTATTTGCTCTCTAAAGACTAGTGATATAATTGCTCAATCTATATTCGAAATTGTCTTACTACCTGTTTTTGGCTTTTTATTTTTACATTTTCGTTGCAGGATTTTTTAGGAAATTAATTTTTTTACCGCATTCCCAGGGTGGGAAAAATGTGAAAAAACCTCTACTACATATACATATGTATGTCAAAAATTTATGTAGGTATGTATATATTAAATACGTAAGATATAATTTGGCACATGTCCAATTATTTAAATAAACATAAAAATTACAAGCTACATTAAAATTAAAAACAAACATGACCTAGACCAGCTTTTTGATTTAAAATTGTCCCATTACTATAATTTTGGGATAATTTTTCTACCTTCAATAAATATTTGTAGGATGCCATAAGAAAACAAAATCTCTATTACAGTTACGGTATTGTAAAAAATATATAAAATGGTAAAGTTCACAAAAGCAGAATTTTAGAGACTTATGTATGCTCTTATCCAAAAAAAAAAAGTTGACGTAGACTTTAAAGTAAAATTTATGACAAAATTATATGAAAAATTTCGATAACGTTGACTTTAAAGTCTACGTTAATTTTTTTTTTTGGATAAGAGCATTAGAAATTACCTACCAAAAGGTTTTGAAAAACTACTACTTTCTGAAGGTTTAAATAAAAATTTTTGGGTAAGTTTTTGGTAACAAATTTAAAAACACAAATAAAAAAAAGTTCATTAAAAAAGAATTCTAAAGGTCAGGTTCTCTTGCTTCTGAGTTAAACTCAGTAGTACATATATAGAATGTATTGTACAGTGAAAGTCTGTAAATTTGTAATGAATACTGAACTCAGGAAAGACTTGTAATTTGAGAGTAGTGTCGCAATAGATCTATTTTGGCCGCACTGACCAGGTGACTCGTTCCCTTTCCTAATTCTAATTATAAAACCACATTTCAACGGACGGATGATGATTAGTAGTGATAGTAGTGATTGATAGCTTTATCACTACACAAACTATATTTCCATATAAATAGGGTAGTACTTGGGAAGTAATATAACACTTCTCCTCCCCACAGACTTCAATAAGAGTCACACATGGCAGAACTATACATTGTATAGCATTCCCTACAACAAAGAAACAATTACAAATATAAAACTTTTAGATCCGTTTATACATTTACACTTTCCTATTTGGATTATGTTCCAATGGCTGCACATTAAGTAAACAAATTTTGACAGCTATCGAAGCCAAAAGGAGCAGAGCAAAAAATTTACATCTCGATTAAATGCTTTACCATATACAATTCTACCATGGAGTAACACATATAAGCGTATTCGTGTGATCCTATCTTGACTTTGCTTGAGTTGACTGCACAATATAAACTAATGGTTTACTTATTTTCTACAAAGGCCTGCAGCTTTATAACTCCCTGCCTAATAATATTATAGAACGTAATTTTTATATATTTAAAAGAAATATTGTTAATAAAGGGTGCTTTTTATAGACGTATAGAACTTTAAATTGCAATAAAACAAGGATAGATTATTCGATTGACATGAATTTTATTTATCCGAAAGATAATCTTGTGGCATTACATTTTAAATATGATTTCTGGCATATGACTGCCACGACTGGCTCGGATGTAGACCAATCTGGACGTCCAATTTTCGATGACTTTTTCCAACATTTGTGACCGTATATCGGCAATAACACGGCGAATGTTGTCTTCCAAATGGTCAAGCGTTTGTGGCTTATCCGCATAGACCAATGACTTTACATAGCCCCACAGAAAGTAGTCTAGCGGTGTTAAATCACAAGATCTTGGAGGCCAATTCACAGGTCCAAAACGTGAAATTAGGCGGTCACCAAACGTGTCTTTCAATAAATCGATTATGGCACGAGCTGTGTGACATGTTGCGCCGTCTTGTTGGAACCACAGCTCCTGGACATCATGGTTGTTCAATTCAGGAATGAAAAAGTTAGTAATCATGGCTCTATACCGATCACCATTGACTGTAACGTTCTGGCCATCATCGATTTTGAAGAAGTACGGACCAATGATTCCACCAGCTCATAAAGCGCACCAAACAGTCAGTTTTTCTGGATGTAACGGTGTTTCGACATACATTTGAGGATTAGCTTCACTCCAAATCCGGCAGTTTTGTTTGTTGACGTAGCCATTCAACCAGAAGTGCGCTTCACCGCTAAACAAAATTCGCTTATGAAAATCAAAATTATGAACCTTTATTTTCGAAATAAAATTGCACTATTTGCAAGCGTTGTTCAGGCGTGAGTCTATTCATGATGAGTTGCCAAACCAAACTGAGAATAAATCACTTGACAGCTGTTAAATCGGTCGGCATCTTGAACAGTAATGTCAACTTAAAGTTCTATACGTCTATAAAAAACACCCTTTATGTCCGTTCGAGTACGCGTAAGTTTTTACAATTTTTTACTGGAGTTTACTAGATTTTACTAGAAGTCGTTCGCTACACAAAATCTAGTAAATGAGAACCATAATTGAGAGAGTAAAGTGACAGTTCTTTACTGAGTATTTACTAGTTTTTACTGGACAAATTTTTGCTAGTAAAATCCAGTAAAGTCCAGTAAAATGAAAAACATATGTTTTAAAAGTAAACAAACAATTTCTGCGGCAAATTTTTTATAAAATTTTTTCAAAGTGAAGAGAAAAGTATAATTACTAAACGTGTTGTGTTGTGTATTTAAAAAAACACACACAACTGTTAAAAATAAATAATTTCAATTTAAAAGTATAAACGTTTTCGTTGAAATTATCTGTGGTTGTGAAAAAACTCGATGTCCACTGATAAAGAAATAGCACCATCTGGTACATGTTCATATATGGATGCTCCCAAGCTAAACTATATAGGTCAAGTCGACTTAGCATGGATTAAAGTTGTTTATATTTGTAGCATTTATAAGCTCCAACTGTGTGACCAACTTTGGTGCTAATCTGATAAAATGTTAAAAGCAATACAAATTGTAACTTCATAGCTTCTTACATTCAACACGCAAACACCAAAAGCGTCTCCTGAAATACTAGCATTTTCGATTAGCATAGTTTAGTGTGGTAGCGTCGATATGTACTTAAATTATACAAGGTGTCCCAACAAGAACGCAAGATTTAAATTTTAAATAAATGACTGATGCAGCAATTGAATTCTTTCTCTGGCTGTATGACATGTGGCGCCGTCTTGTTGAAACCACAAGCCCTCCACATTCAATTCTTCAATCATTATCATTTCACGATACCGAACACCATTGACTGTTTGCGCTTGACTTGCCTCATTTTCATAAAAAAAAGGTCCAATGATTCCTCCAGCCCAAAAACCACACCACACAGTGACACGTTAAGGATGCATTTGCTTCTCGTGAATCACTCGAGGATTTTCCTCACCCCAAATGCGACAATTCTGCCTATTGACGAAGCCATCAAGATGGAAATGGGCCTCGTCACTGAAGATGATTTTATCAGCAAAATCAACATTTTCATGTTATCTCTCCAATACCCAATTAACGAACTCCCTTCTCTGTCCATGGGCATGGTAATTTTTTACTAACCTCGTACCTTCTACTAGCAAACAATAACAATTGTTCAAATGTCAAACAATGACACTTCGAATGGCGCCAAATTAAAATCTTGCGTTCTTGTTCGGACACCCTTTATATTAAGCAAAGTGGAAGTATGCATTTGAACAGACGTAATGCTGTCATTTTAAGTGCAATAATGGTTTTGATGGATTCATCATCCGAAAGTGAGGATGAAGATGAATTGTCATTGTTAAAATGTTAAGGACTGACGTGACATTTATTCTATGGAAATGCTTTCGGGAAATGAAAGGGTGCCACGTAATTCCATTAAAAACTATTTTAACGAAATGGTACCACGCTATACAGAAGCCGAATTCCGAACACATTTTAGAATATCAAGATGTTTGTAGGAAAATTTGACTAAAAAATTTGCAGATTCACAGAATTATAAAAACCTTCGAGCTGATAAAAGACTACCGGAAAATTTGCATATTCTTGTCTTTTTGTGGTTTGCTGGTCACGAAGCTTGTAGCTTTAGTGATTTGTCAGATCGTTTTAATTTATTTCGATCCTTCATAAGTCTCGTTTTAAACAGAGTGATACTATTTATAAGTAGAAATAAAGCCAAGTACTCAAAAGCAAATATATCTCTCAGCACTAAATATATTTCCAATCAGCTGTTTCTTTAATCTTACTAGTTTTTACTATTTTTCCGTTCGCCTACTTTTTTGGGCAATATCACTTTTTGAGAGTAAATGTTAAAAATTACTCAGTAATTACTCAGTTACTAGATTTTACTGGAAAAGTACTCGAACGGACCTATTATTGTAAAATATAATTTGTATTGCAAATTATAATAAAATTTTGTTATAAAAGTATTTATAATACTAATAAAGAAAGAATAAATAAAAAAAATATTGTAAGCATGGATGTGTGCATATGTAAATACCAAAGTGCTGCACAAAACCATTACAAATTCACAAGATGTAATGTCTGTTCAGTAACTAAAAATTGTTACAAATTTTTAACAATTGTTACTGGAAAGTGTTTATTAAGTCAAAAAATTTGCAAGGAGAGAGCGTCAAAAGAGAGTAAAAAATTGAGACAAAAAATTCTTTTGCAAAATTTTTACTCATAGTATAATTATACCAAGGCGAAAATTATACAAAAATACCATAGTATAATTATACAAAGTATACGAACCATATATTTTGTTAGTGTAAAATTTAGATATGAATGTCAAAATGGAGAAAGAGAGCATAGCATAATATTATTTCGTAAACAAACAAAACAAAATGAAAAAAAATTTTATATTCAAATCCATAGTTTTTACTGGTAAAATTTTTACTTGCAAGAACTATTCAAACAGCTGTTTTGTGTTTATGTTTAAGCTATATGAAAAGCAATGAAAGTGCTTATCGAAAACAAATGTCACGTTGACGGTAGGGAAAGATTTGTATAAAATAGAATTTAGCAACGTTTTTGCGGGACGTTTATGCACCAGCTAAGACAGAGTAGTTTTTTATTGGAAAAAAATAGAAGCGTGTATAAACGCAAGTTTGAATAATTAAAGTGCTTAAAACTTTTCTAAAGATAACAAGAACCAACTAAAAACAACAATATTTAATAATTAAACACTACAATAAAAAGTCCGCTACAGTTTTTTGTAAAACAAAATTTATTTGTTTTCTTATGTGAAAAGCATATGACACGTTTTTAAATTATCTATAACTACACAAACGTTTTAACGTCAACGGGCGTCGCAGGACGTTTTCAACAACGTTTAGCTAACCAAGCCTTAAGACAGAATTTGGTAGAAGATGTTGCATGTATATGTATTCATATATTACAATACTACTTCAACTTGCAAGTTTTGACTGGTAGTGTTAATTTATTTTTTAACATTTTTGAGAGCTATTTTGCAAAATTTCTTTTTTTTTTCTCTCTTTGCTAGTAAAGTAAATGAAATGATAGTGTATATTAGAAAAAATTACAGTTTTCATGCAATGTAAAAAAATATTGTTTTAAATACTGGTCTAGTAAATAAACATATATTGCTTGGTTGGTTTACGTGGCGGCCTCACGGCCCTTAATGAGAAACGCAAGATTCCGTGTTGAACCACCCATATGTAGTTCTATTGAAATTAAAGTTTACATTACCTTTTATCTTTTAGCAGTTCCTCGGCCGTTCGCAGGCGCAATCGTACAGTTTTCATGCTTTGCAATGGAAATAGCTTACAAAATGGTGTTAAAAATTTAGGACGCCAGCAATAATGCGGATACTCTTTACACACTGCCCATAGACGTTCATTGTGCTCAAATAAATACGTATGACTTTTGCCAAAATTTAAGTAACCATCCATGTCATAATAATCACAGAATAATAAATTTTTAATATTCTTTATAGCCTCCAGTTCATCCTCCGGATCACGTACTTGCTTGATGCCAAAGTTAAGCAAAGGCTCATAATGATAGAAATTACCAGGCATTGCATTTAGAATATCACCCAGGAATGTTGAGCCCGATCTCCAAGTGGTCACAACAATACTGCGCACCGGTATGCCTTCAGTTTCGGGCGTTAAGTCGGAAAGTTTTTCCGCATCGACACCAAAACGTCCAGCAGGATATTCAAAGTTTTCCATTTCGTTTGCCACTTTGGTGCGTTGTTGGGCAATAACATCATTGATGGTGGCCGTCATGTTGTACATTACTGCTGTCTGCTGAGGCATGGCATGGGCAAAACGTTCTGCAATAAATTCGTAGGATGAACCAAGACCATTGCCTGCAGATGAATAGCCACCGGAAGCGGTGTTGGCACCCGCACCACCCAGATTGCCACTACCGCCACCTAAAGCACCACCCACCACACCGCCTGACGAAGAGGCTAACGAGGCGGGTAGCGGTCTACGTTGAGTGGTGGCTATAAGCAACAGAATGCACAAACCACTTACGCCACAAATTCCAATAAGATTTGCTCTACGCGACATCTTTCGCCGTTTTGTTACCAAATTACTGCGTTGCTGTGATCTAGGCCTTGTAACTACAGACGATATTTTATTATTGATACCTCCGTTACCTTCCACCACCACCTGGACTCCTGTCAAAAGCGAAGCAGTCGCTGAATTCGTTTCTTCATAGGCACTCATGAATTTTTTTTGCAAATTTTAATATTATTTTGTTAATCTAATAAACAATACACATACGTTTTTATTTTAAGTTTGTATGCGTGTTTCTTTTTGTTTTGCCTTTTTCATGAAAAAAACACAATTTCACATTAGAATTATTATCATATTTTTCACTCAGTTGTAAATTAAAACAAAACAAACACACATGACATTTTTTATCAGAACGTTAAATTTTTTAAACACTTAATATTAATCAAAACGTTCTTGGAAAAACTACTTAAAAAATTCATTCATTCATAAAAAAAATTCCTATTCATCACTACTTAAATTTCTGTAAATATTATTCCAAACACGACCGACCACTTTGCGTATAAACGTCAAACTAACAAAATGAATTTGTGAAAGGAAAGAAGTAATGTAAAATAAAAAAAAAAACAAATTATGGCCGTTTTACACAACGTACAAGTAGAGCTACCATACCTAACGTGACTGCAGTCGATAGGTAATAATTTTATTTAGTTTTTTTCTTTTCAATGACATTATCTAATCGATTCCTATCGCAATAATATATTAATTTAAATTGCATATTTCCCCCCAAATTTTCTTAACTACAGGGTAAAAAATTATAATAATAAGGTATATTTAAGACATGGTTTTTTATATACTCGTATGTCTTTATTATATATATATATATATATATATATAAACATTAACTATTTGCAATTTTTGACAAATTTAAGGACTAAGTCAATCATAATATATAATTTTTTTTTTAATTTTTAGCTGGCCACCTAATTTTAGTTAAATCATAATTATAAACTGCCTTATCATGCTAATTGTATTACATTACTTTCGTCTTGGCAACTCTACTATTTCTGCACAATCGAATACCCGAAAATTTCGATTTATACATCTCTGTTGTAAACAAAAATGTATGTCAAAATGAGTAATTTTTTATTGCCACTCACTCACATGCTTTTTACTCTCAACTTCTCAAATACAAATAGAATATTTGTTGGAAAAATTAAAAGAAAAAAATCATAAATATAGCAATCTGTCGTAATTATTCGCCTTCGTATGCAGATAATCGTCGTCGTCGTAGTAGGTTTTGTGAAAAAGAAGAGGTTGAATGTGTGTAATAAGTGCCGCCCGTCAAAAGAAAAATTTTCAAAGAAAAATAGAAGAGCACTTCAATCTTGTTTAATTAAATATTTTTGAAAAAAGACAAGTCAAGTTTCAATTACGATAAAATGAGTTCAATTATCGTGTTGGATTCGTCCGATGAGGATGAGGTAAAAATATTAAAACTGAAAAAAATTTCAAGAAACAAATGAATAAAAAAGAGGAAAAAATTTTATACTTAAATTGTGTTCGTATGCGTGTGTGTGTGCCATTAAAATTAATGTATAAGTGTGCGAAAACTAAAAACGATTACTTTTTATGTCTGCTGTTAAAGACAGAGCGCTAGTGATGTAAAGAAAATGAGTGTGTGTAGGGATGGCAAACAAGTGTTGATATGTTATGAAATGTTGATCAAAACAAAGCATAAACAAAACAAATAATATTAGTCAATAATGAAATAATATAAATAAAGAAATCTAAATAAATAAATATGTAAATAATATTGATATCGCGGACTGAATGAACAATGAAATAAACATTTTCATACGATTACTTTATCTAGTCTGCAAAAACGTTTTCCACATCACTAGCTGTCTCTCTTTGTGAGCGCTCTTTTTATTGCTTTTTTATTGTTGGGTAAAAGTCTCCAAAAACTAAAAATTAAATAAAAACAAAACATGTAAAATCTTGTTTTTCAGTGTTTGTACATGTGTGTAGTTAACAGGCTGCAAATGTGTTGTGTGCATTTCTATACATGTTTCTAACATACACATGCAAAGCGCTTTTTTGCAGTATTTGGCTTTGATATTATTGTTAATTACTCTTTTGAGTTTGTTGTACAGTTTACACCAAAAATTGTGATTGAATAACACGCAATTAGTTTTAATAGACGTATCTAGACCAAATAGACTATATGTACGTATGAATATTATATGGGAGACTTTAAGTCTCCACTATTATAGCAGAGTTCTGTTATTAGACGACTTCCCGCGTTTTATTTTATTTTCATTTTGTTGACTTTTAACATAAACATTTGAAAACGGAAATGTTAAAAACAAATTTTATTTTGTTAACAGGTTGTATATATTAAAACGAAAATAAAATTTTATTGGCCTTAAATATATGAATGAATATCCAATTATAGGTATTTAAGAGATATAAATATTACAAATAAAAAAATTTATTTAATTTAACAAATTTAAACTTTTCTGTGATACCTATGTATGTATATCTAGGTTTTCATAGTAATGTAAACTAAATAATTATTTTTCAGAGTCCACCGAAGAAAGCAAATTTAAAATCAACAACTGATACTGGTATTATTTCCTCAGTCACAAATACATCAACGTCAAAAAATCAAAATGCTAGACAAAGAACAATTCCCAGTGGTATCACAATCACACCTCGCCTAAGTCCTACATCATCAGGTGCTAAAAGTTCTAATATGCAATCATTAAATTCATCTTCGTTAGCAGCTTCCTTTCAAGCCCTTAATAGTATTATGAACAATGAACGACAAACACCCACTCCTCCCAAAGGACAAACGACTGGTAATATAAATCAGAGGAAAAGAAAAGCTTCCACACCTCCAACATCAATGCCACGGTTAACCGCTAAAAACTATGGAAATATGTTAAATTCATCACCAGCTAAAGCAGCTACAACATTAGCACCACTGCCGCCGATAATGCCGATGATTACCGGAGTACATTCAATGGCTGCTGCTGGTGCCACGCCGCCACTACAGCTTATGGCTACACCTCCACATAACTTGGGAGCGTTTATGGGATTAAATGAACAGCTCATGATAAATCCTCATTTAATACCAAATTCTCTGCCTCCAAATACGACAATTACTGCTCATCCAAATCCTAATCAAAATAATATAAACAACAATTTCAAAATACATCTACCCTTTAATAAACCAAATGCTACAACACCATCACCTGCCGCTTCACCATCCTCATCCGCACCTAAAACTCCATCGCCACAGTTAACGCCTTCACCACAACCCAATCGTTCAGATAAAAGTACCAAAAGAATAATGCCAACTACTCTTTTAAAATCAACAGATGAAAGTTGGCAAACACACAAACAAATTAAACAAAGTGATAAACAATCACATAAAGTACCCATATCACTTAACAACGACGTAGTTATTGAAATGTTGCCGCCATCCACAGAGTCACCGAAGTCGATATCTACATCATCGTCCAGACATCACACTCCCATTACATCGCCTACAACACCAAAATCTCGAAAATCTCCGGATGTCATAATGATTGCGACACCCACCGACCGTTCATCAATTCTAAGGAAAGATTGTGGAACTGTATTAGATCTTACTCACTCGCCAGATAAAGTAAATAAAGCATGTGCTACGGAAATTGTTGATTTGGTTAATACACCCGACACAAAAACAAAACAAATAAATGGCACTAATAAAAATGTAAATCCCGATAAAAAACCTGAAAAGCCGCCGCCACCTAAACCTCCTCTCGAACCGGAATATGCAGAGCTGATAAAAGCATGCCGCGAAGCCGATCCCTCCAAAGATATGGAGAAGTTAATTAAATCGAAATTAATTAAGTACTATTATGAGGTACACAGCGATTATGTTAAATCAAAAAGTTTTCGCAAAAGTATACGAAAGGTAATGGAGTCAATAAAGGCTAAACCAGATTTGGTTTACTATAATCTTAAGACTATCGTGGAAGAACTTAAAGTAAGGCGTAATGCTGGACCGATAGAGGAAACTGGTGCTGGTGCAGGGACTACTGAAACAATGGCAAATAATAGTGAAAAAAGTCCAGCCGCTGATACAAATTCTGTTGTAAATTCTGTGAAAAATACAACAACAAATGAATCCAATGTTCCTGGCACATCAACGTCATCTGCAGAAATATCAGCCACTGCAACAACATCTACAGGAAACAAGAAATTGGATGAACAAATAAAGAAATTAAATAGGGCTTTATATGTTTTAACCAAACGCATAGAAGTATTGGAACAGAGCGAAGTTGATTGGGACGATGATGATTCAAGTTTTCTGCAAGTTGAACGTTTTAAAAAGAGAGCTTGTCAGGTAATTAAAATAATTAATTTTTGTACAAAATATTTAAAAAATTTTATATTTTCGTTCCGTCACTCACTAGCACATTTTGTTTTTCATTTGTTAAAAAATTGTTTTACATTAAGTATAATTTTACGCTTGAAATACCAATTTAACTACATTTCGCTGTTGTTTGTTCTACTAGGTATTACAATTTCTAAAAACTAATTTATTTATTGGCATTTTATTATTATTATTTTTTTTTTTTTTTTTTTTTTTTGTTATTACAATCGCTCTGTTTTCCCTCGAAATGAGTTTCCTTATTTTTTTTTTTTTTAACTGCAGATCTATGAAAAAATTTGTGATCTTACTGGTGAAAGTAAAAACGCTCATCGTTTAGTTAAAAGACCAATTAAATTTAATGAGACACGTATACCACAATTTAATAAAACGCTTCAGGCGTTTATCAACCGCACAAAGGAATTTCCTGATTATTATGATGTCTTGCGTATGTTGGAACACTGTAATCGTACCTATAGCTTGGGTTTAGTCAATTTTGAAATAAAAAATATAGGTGAGGTGATATTAAACATGAAAGTTTCTTTAATTCTATTTACGTATTTAATGAATAAAAATTTTAAAATTCTGTATTTTGATTATTAATTCATTTATTGCAGCTGAAGATGCTTTTATTAAAGTCGGCAAACTTTTGCAATCAAGACGTAAAGCTGATTTATATGAGACCGTTACCCATTTTGCGGGTGATGGTAAAGATCCGGCCAAAGCAGATCCAACGTTAGCAGCAAAACTGAGTGAGAATCTAAAAAATCATAAAAAAATTAGCGAAATTTTAGAAAAATTTGCACGTAAACAAGACATGCCCGAAGAAGATGAAGAAGAAAAGGCTGACAAAACAGAGGAACCAGACACTGGCTCAGAAGATGCTGAGAAACAAGAGATTGCAATAAAAAAAGAAGTGATAAAAATGGAAACAATAACACCGACAGAAATTCTACCTATAGAGAATAAAAATGAAGTTGTTAAAACTGAAATTTTAATTAAAAGTGAAAAAATTAAAAATATAAGTAAACCCGCTTTAGAAGTTAAAATAGTTGTTGCTGATGAAGAAGACGACGAGGATGATGACGAGGAAGAGGAAGAAGAAGACGAAGATGAAGAAAATCTAGATGAGCAGGTTGAGAATTTAGCCAATGGTGATATCTCAGATAATGAATCTGATATTGAAATAATATCCTTTACAGAAGATAAAAATGATAAAAAAAATTCTGCTTTACAAGATACCAAGGCAACAAAATCTCTAAATAATGACAGTTTCGAAATTGAAAGCAAAGTGAATTCAACAAATACCACAACAATTAGTGAATCATCAGTAGATTGTATAGAAATACCTGACAACTCACAAGAAATTTTAATAACAGAAAATACTACAAAAAGGATTACAAATGAAGAAACATCTGCAAGTAAAATTATTTCTGAAAGTGATAGTTTAATAAAGAGTAATAATCATAATTTAAATATATCAAAAACGAAAACTACAAAGACTGTCAAAAACGCAACTGATTTTTCATCCCCTACTTCACCGCCTACTCCTCTGTCATCTATAATACATACACATAATGGCAAACTTAAAGATACATCTCATCAATTTCTCAATCATGATAATGCGCAACCTCTCTATGCGTCTACCAAACCCAGCATTATAAATACGGCGAATGTGACGCCTCTTGCTGATTTAAAAATTGTTCATGTTTCTAGTCTAGGACCCGATAATAGTAAAGATGCTGCTGCTAACGATAAAAATGATCGTAAAATATCGCCTACAAATAAATCACAAGATGAAATTGTTATATCAGATGAGGAATCATAGTGCTTATTGGATTTAACCATGCACAAATGATAACAATGATAATAACGTTATTAGTTTTGTTGTAATTAATTCTATTTTTTTGCTTTATATTATTTTGGTTTGAAAATGATTCTTTTAACAAATTTAATGTTTTTCAGTTTATTTTATTCAATTCTATGAGGTTTCATTATTTTTAATATTATTAAAGTCCGAAGCGCTTTAAAAAAAATTTGTTAACGTATATTTTTTATATTGAAATTTATATTCACTATTTTAGTATACGAATGTATAAAATATTTAAAAATTTTGGATTTTCCGGCTATCATGATTTCAAAATACTAGAGATTTTCATACATATTATGTTATTTATATTTATACAAATTAAAATAAAATTAAAGAAATTATATTTTTGGTTTTTTATATTAAAAATTTGTTTTAATTTAATTAAATTAAAATTTAAGGTCAAGCTTTTTTAAGCTGTATATTAAATATAATTCCTACTTAATCAATAATTACTATTAAGACAATTTTAAATAGACGTAAACACTTCCCCTTTTGTCCTTACCGAATTCTTAAATAAGCAATTGGCTTTTTTTAGTTATGTAAATAACATTACAAATTATATTTATAAAAATTAAAATTAAAAGAAAATTTATCTTATACATTTGGAGTCATTTAGATACGAGTATTTTAAGCCTTTATGTATTAACTATTAATGTTTTATATATAGTTTTGTGTATGAAATTAAATTTTTCAGCACGTTTGCCATGTGGTACTAAACAGAGTTTCGTCGGTTTTAAATCGGATTTTTTAAAGGAATGTTATTAAGAACTGTATTGATTTTAAATTAATTCCTTTCGACTAAATTTCATATATCTGGAAAGTACTTACACAGAGTAAATATGTATTTAAATAAAAACACAAAGACAAGTCAAAATATAAAATAATATAAATAAAATTTATATATTTTAAAACACTTCATTAATGTCGAATTTTGAAAAATAAATGCATTTTTATTTACGGGAGGCAGAAGAAATAATTAAAACTATTTTGAAATGTAAGGGCTGAAGCGAATTATCTGCAACCTGTACTCTGATATACTTTTAATACAAATTTAAAACAAGCAGAAAAATATATAAAAAAACGCATATTTTATAATTTAGAAAAAAAAAATTATTTATAAAGCAAGAAAAAATAATTTTTATATTAAAAATTTATAAGGAAAAATTCAAAACAAAAATTTTTGATTTCAATAATGTTTGGGCAAAATTAAAAGTGGTGGTAAAATAAAATTTTTCCATTTTTTTCACAAATTTTGTAATTTATGGATCAACAAAAGTTTTAAACATTTTTGAGATATTTTTCCAATTGCTCAAAAAATGAGCAGCAAGCAAGCTGAATAAATAAATAATCTTTTAATGCTGCTTTTAAAATTATCTGCTTTTGTTAGTAAATCATAGATAAGGTAAGCAATCTCTATGGTGATACTTGTTTGGTTTCTCTAATTCCATAATTATTTTTTATGTATTAACCTTTTAGTTGTTTATTGGATTTAAGAGTGAGATCACCGCTTTTTTGTTGGTTTGTGATTTTTATTTTAAATTTATAATGATGAATGTGAATCTAGAACAACAATATTCCCCTTCATTATATACAAAACGATTTCGAAACTGCAAAGAATTTAATAAAGAGGTTTTAAAACATTTCATAAATGTGTCAAAAAAGGGTAATTGTGCTTATTAATAAAACTTCTAAAGCTGAAAGTAAAAAAAAAAACTGTATGGCTTCTAGCAAGTGCTAGAGATAACAATATGTTCTAACATTTAAAAACCCAGATGTTTTACTTGTCTGATTTTCTTTTATATTTTAATTTTTGCCAAATCATTATTGTTTACTTTTAACAAAGTCGGAGATTAATCAGTAATAAAATGTTTGCTTTCGAAGTTTATATTTATAAAAATTAAGAGTCAATGATCATCAAACATGAATTTTTATTAAAAAAGTATTGAAAAACTTAAAATTTTTGGTCTTACAGAATTTATTTGTCTAATGAATTGATATTTAAAAACATAAAACTAAGTAAATATTTGTGTAATTTAGTTATTAAGCAAAACAAATTATAGTTTATAAATAAAACTTGTTAAATAAGTACATACTTTAGATTTTTATAATTTAAAACATAATTTTATGAGTAAATAACAAATATTTCTAAATTACTAATTTAATAGCCACCTCACTAGCCCGAGATTTTTGTAGGACTCATTTGGATGTACGTTACGGTGGAGAAAAGGACAATCAATTATTGGACATTTACTTTAAGGAAAATGAAGAAGGTGATTGATTTTATTTTCCATACATTTGTTACTTTTTACAAAAATAATAATAATTTTACTCATAAGGTACACCTATATTTGTTTATATTCATGGTGGATTTTGGCAGGAATTGGATAAATCCACTTCAGGTCCTTTAGTGCATACACTAATCGAACACAACTATCGCATCATCTTGGTGGATTATAACACCTGCCCTCATGTTACTTTAGAAGAAATCACAGAACAAATTTTCAACTTTTACAATTGGTTAAAATATTATGCCACTGAAACTAAAGCTCCCAAGGTTTCCATATGTGGTCATTCTGCTGGAGCTCATTTGGTATTGCAAATATTTAGAGATGAATTTTTGACTTCTTCCAGGCGCTTAAATATAATTTATCAAGTATATCTAATTAGTGGCTTATATGACTTGAGAGAATTGTGGTCACTTAATAGTTGTAATCCGAATAATATATTACACTTGGATGCAGAAAAATCTATGAAGTTGTCACCTTTATGTTGGACATATAATACTGATTTGTTAGAAGAATATCAAAAACAGGGTGTAAACATTCATGTTATAGTGGCAGAAAATGATAGTGAGCGTTTCAAAAAGCAATCTCTGGAATATTATAATATGCTCAAAGAACTGAATTTAAATGCTTTTTACATTGAATTTAAAGTATATGATCATTTTGATATTATTGAAGAATGTGTTAATAGCAATTCAGCCATAAGTCGTTATATATGTAAAACATTAGACTTATTGGAATAGAAATAAATATGTATATTTATATATAATTTAGAAAAGATTGGAAACCGTTTTTAAACTTAAATTTAATTTAACTCTTACAGTTTTTACTTAAATTCTATGTTAACATAACTTTGTGCTTAGCAGTACCGCAAATAGCATCTCTGTATTTTTGTGTTATATTGTTTTGACATTTTTCTTTTAACAAATTGTTGACATTTTAACACGTCATATATTATCGAGTACAATATTAAACCTTTTTGTTAATATTTAGATAATAAATTTTAATTTCTATAGTTTAAAAAAACCTTAATTGCTACAAAAAGTTTTAATTACAAAAATGAGTAAAATTCAACAGGAAGAAGACACCAACTCAACATTATTCTATGCACGCAATGAGTATTACATTGGAAATTTTATGGCTTCAGTCAATTTTGTACTGCCTGAACAGGGAACAGCCGGGGCAGAATTGTTATCTTATATGTATTTATCATATTTGGCTATAGACTCTGGTAGGTTGATAGCCAGTGATATTAAAGAGAACAACAACACCCCATTGTTGGCTTTACGATACATAAATGAAGCCTTCGAACATCCTGACAAGATTGAAGATATATTGGAAAAACTTACTGATAAAGTAGCTGGAGAGGAAGATGAAACTAATATTTGGCATATTGCTACGGCCATAGTATACTGTTATGATCAACAATTTAAAAATGCTTTAAAAATTTTACATGGTTCCACCAATTTGGAATCTATGGCCTTATCTGTGCAGTGTTTATTGCGTCTAAATCGAATCGACGTGGCTAAACACGTGGTAACAAAAATGCAAGAAATCTCAGATGACCACACACTCACACAATTGGCTCAAGCTTGGGTTGCTTTGTCTTTGGGAACCGAGCAAATGCAAGATGCCTTTCACATTTACCAAGAATTTTGTGAAAAGTTCAAGCCATCTCCTCTCTTATTAAATGGACAGGCTGTGGTACATTTGGGCTTGGAGAGATATGAGGAAGCAGAATCTGTTCTCAGAGAAGCTTTAACCAAAAAGCATAATGATTACGATTCATTAATCAATATGATGGTACTGTCGCATTTAACAGGAAAATCTCAAGAGATCATACAACGTTATTGGGAACAATTAAGACAATTCTATCCAAAAAGTGAATTTGTAAAAGATTTTGATAAAAAGTCATCAGAATTCGACAAGTTATGTTTGCAATATTCTTTAGAAGGTACTGCCTAATGTAGTTTTTAATTGCGTTTTTGAAATAAGCTTGTGTACATGTAATTTCTATGCTATCTACAAAATATGCAAGATATGAAAGAAAAATAACAATCTAAATTAATAAAATCATTTAATTTAATGAATTTTACTTTGCACAAATAGATTTTAAGGAGAATTATGTTTATCATGATCAATTCGATATGTTAACAAAATCTAATATACTCTGTTGGAAGTATGTCATGTCCAATAAAATATTAAAGTTATTTAATTATGGTAGCTTTTATTAAAAAAAAACCTTATATTAAAAAAGCGTGGTAGGTAAGAAAATCCAATTCAGTAGCTGCAATAAGAAATAAACAAAAAATTAATATATATTAATAATTAATTGGAATAAATGTACTTTTGTTTAAAGCCATATTTTTTCCGTTCATAAAACAGATCTGTTTTTGAACTACCCAAGTTAACAATTTTAGGACAACCATCTCTCTGAAATGAAAATTTTTTTGGTAAAATTATCTTTGCCATTTCAGATGTGTGTATGGCTACGTACATCTTTTTCTTGTGTTGTGCACTCTTTACAATAATAAGCATCTGATACACCAGGTCCTCCACAGATCACACACCTTCCTTGATATGAACCATAATTGCATTCGTCGCAAATACGAACTAGAGTACAGGGTCTTACATATGAATCGCATATAACACACTTGCCGTCACATTTTTCGCATAAACGTCCAATGGCTATTCCAAAAGTTAACATTAATTTTTTTTATAGATAAAAACGTTTGAACTTACCAACTCCGGGTTGTTTACGACAAAAAATTAAATCGGGATGATGTTTAGCCATTTATATTACAAATAATTTTTTAAATTAAAATTTTTGATAGTGAATAAAAATGTTATACGAATTGGTTTGTTTACGCGTATGCTTCTTTTTTAAAATTAATTACAATCAAATGGTATTAATAACACATATGGAAGGCCAGAAGTCAAGTTTTTTGGAAAATATCAAGAATATAAATTAAACAATGCGCATATGGATCTAAATCTAACTTAGTTTTAAGATTGTAACTCTATAAAGTTTTAATGGGATACAATAATTAGTTGGGGACATTCCTAAAATGGAGTTATCAATGTAATGGAATCGGGTTATAACTAAAACAGAGCCGTTTTCTAGTCCAACACGTGTTTCTGACATTTGTTAAAATTAGATTGTGTACAAAACATTTTCATCTTCCACATTTTTAGTTTTTAATAAAATACATAATGACAACTTTGGACGGACAACCCAAAATTAAACTTGGGGATTATATAGTTATCCAAAGGCAAAAATATACAAAATTACAAAAATTTGGAAATTTAGATGGTACAGCCACTTTAGGCAAGGATCAGTTAGAGTTGAAAGCTTTGTTAGATCAACCATACGGCGCTACATTTAAGATGATTCCCAAGGAAGATTTGAAGAAATCACATAGAGGTCGCCAAAAACTTTATTATTTAGAGTTGTGTAATGAACTAGAAATGCGTAACATCAGGGATGTATTAGGTATATCTGCTAGTGGCGCAGACAACCGTAATATTATAGACGATGGCGACTCACAGGCACTCAAGCCGGAAGATATCGACAAGCTTAGAGATGAGTTAACTGATAGCTCAAAGATTATAGAAAAAATTGTGGAGAATTCTAAAACATTTCATAATAAAACCGAATATTCACAAGAAAAATATTTAAAGAAAAAAGAAAAGAAATATTTTGAGTATATACAAATACGAGAGCCCACCATACGTTTAATTACAGAAATACACTATCGCCAAGACGCTGACAAAGTTATGGGTATACGTGTCGATACTCTTTCACAAATGATATCATATTCTGGTGTATGCGGATTTGGTAACTATATGTTATATGAAAGCGGTTCAAATGGTTTACTGCCGGCTGCTTTTCTTAACTCAATGGGTGCTAATACAGAAGCCAACTTGATACATATGCATCCTGGTAATGTGCCACAAAAGCAATCCCTTTTAGCTTTAAATTTACCAGAGGAGCAACTCCAAAGATGTATATCAGTTAACATATATTCGGTGTTAAGGGAATTTTATCAAGGTGGAGAAGAGGGCAACTCAGTAAATGAGGACATAGAGCCCGATGCAAAAAAGCAAAAATTAGAAAATGGGGATGAAGGTAATAAATTTTTTTATTTTTTTGTATCAAAGTTTTAAATAATTTTATATATTTTAAAGTGAACTTGGCAAATTCTACAAAATCTGACGAAACTGCAAAACCAGCGAATTTACAGAAATGGCAGGTGGACAATAAACGCGCCACCAGTTTAATGCAAGAAAAGGTAGATGCTTTGGTAATTGCTGCCAGAGAACATCCCGCAAATTTGCTGAAAGCGCTTTTACCTTTTGTTAAACCGTCACGTCCCATCGTAATATTCAGTCTGTGCAAGGAGGTGTTAATGGAGATGTATGTTGATTTAAAAACGAGTTCTAATGTGACAAATTTACACTTGACTTCCAATTGGTTACGTATGTATCAAATTTTACCCAATCGCACACACCCTGAGGTTAATATGCAAGGTAATAGTGGGTTTTTATTAACAGGGTACACTTTATGTTAAGAAAAAACAAATAAAACTTTTTTGTCTATATGTACTTCTATACTAAAGAGCATTTTTTTTTTGGATAAACTCTAAAACTACCAAACCTATTTTAAAAATTCTTTCACCAATATAAAGCTACAAAATCAGCGAGTATATCACAACTACGACCATTATTCAATGATTTAACAATTAAAATTATATTTTCTAACGGAATTTTTTTTTTAATTCGGTACACAAAATCAATATACAAGTATGGCCGCTATATATTGTTGCATTGCTCACACTCACTTTTACTTCGCCACTTTGTACTGGCCATAGATAAAAAGACAAGGCGAGACCGTGTAAAAACAGCTACCAATTTATAAAATATTACAATTTTTTGAGTCTATAGTAACAAAAAGTATTTTCAGATCAACAATGAATTTAAATAAGAAGAATTTTTGGAAACACCTTAAGAAAACGGTTCAACTTTTTTCAGTTTAAACCAATGACCACATTCACAACGTTTTGGACAATCTTTTTCCAACCACATATAATTAACAAATCGATTATCCTGGCCTGTAGCATAAAAAATGTGTTAATTTGTGAACTTCTTAATAAATAGTTATTTCACTTTACATACAAATACAGCCTATTATGCGTCCGTTAAAAGCCGATGGCATTAAAGTTGGATCTTCTTTAGTGCCGCTACCACGTTTTATAACTTTTGAATTATAGGGATCACAATTACCCTCCATAAAAGCCTTAGTTTCTTTCTTCTGCAAGCCCGTAAGCAATTCTAAAGGATCGGGCATTTCTTTTAAACAAAAGAAAACAAATTCTCCAATTACATACATTTTGTTTTTGCACCATAACCTAGTATCTTACCTTTTTGTTTCAAGAATTGATTTCGGGTAAAACATCTTTGTTGCTTTAAAGTTGCATTTAAAATATGACGTAAAATTAAAGCCATTTTTTTTTAAATTGAAAAAAAAAATTAAAACTTTTAGTTTCAAATTAATTTTTTTTTAAATAGGCCTGAAACTCGTAGTATATTCGATTTGAAAAATCACTGAGCAGTGGGAAGTTACAAAGTGAATATTAACCGAATAATATACACCCTTCCTAACAATGCGAATCTCTACAGTATAGAATTATCAAGTATTTCTCAAAAGAGACATATCAGGAAATCTCGAAACGCACATATGCTTTTTTGATATCACCTTGTATAGATTCTTCTTTCTTCAATTGTGTAATTATAATTACATTATGCTTGCTTCCTATTTATTATGTCTGAAAAATAGTTGATCAAAGGCCTACTTATAAGAAAGCGCTGCATTTGATTTTCTTTCAAAATACGATTTTTTTTTTACTTTTCTGTATTTTGTAAACCTAGCGATAGCAGCAAAGTAAAAAAGCTATTCTGTATCAATTTTAATATCTAGACCACAAAAGAAGTATACAAAGTATACAATTTGCGATAAAAAAAAACTACGAGAATTATTTTTAACTAGCGAATCTTTGTTATATGGCAGCTTGCTTTTTACCCCTTTATTTTCATACAACATACATATCGTCATATGACTTCATTAAAGCCCTATGTTACATTAAAACATTTTAGAGAAGCCAAAAAATTACCAAAACCCTTTAAAGTTGTTTAGTTTAAGCTTCAGTTTAAGGATGTTATTTTTCAGTGTATTTCAAAAAGTTTTGTTATAATAGTTTTTCATATTATTGATTTTTATCTTCTGCCTTAGAATTTTTTAATGTAACTTATGGTTTGAATGAAATCATATGACGATATATTTAAAATTATTTTTGGCGTGCTTTATTTTCGCATAGCATTAAAGTGTAATTTGCAAACCATATTTTTTATTGATACACTACATACATATGTACTTTAATTAGTAAAGAAAAAAGTAACCTGAAGACATGTTAGTTTATACAGCAAATGCATAGCATTTGCACAATTCCTAAGAATTGTAATTATCTTATTTATAAGTGGTTTGTTTGTTTTCCTTTGAAATTAATTACCTTGGCTTTTGTTTAGTTTGTTTTCTTTTGGTTTACGTTTATTGTTTAAGGTTACTTTTAACTTAAATATTTTTTATTTATGTTAAGTGTTAAAACAGAACGACTTGTTTTATTAAATGGTATGCACAAGGATGTTTAAACGGGAGCCTTTTCAACCAATTTGAACCAATGGCCACACTCACAACGTTTAACAGTACCTTTTTGTAACCACATCCATTGCACATAGGTTTGATCTTCTTCGCCTAGAATTTCGACAATTATGAAAGGGTTATTGGTGGTTATATGTATTAATTGTATAAAATAACTTACAGATGCAGCCCACAATACGGGCATCGAAGGCAGAGGGTATTAAGTTGGGATTTTCCTTTGTGCCGGCCCCACGTTTGAAAACTTTCATGTCAAAGGGATTATCATTGCCAGCGGCTTGAGCTAACAATTCTCGCTTCTCAAGACCGGTAGCGTGTTCAAGAGGATCGTTCATCACTACAATAACATATATAAATATTTTTTTTAGGTTTTTTTTTTTTTTTTTTTTTTTTTAACGAGGCTTATTTATTCGAAGCTCCTTTACAGATATAACGGAAATCTGACTTTAATTTCTAAGTCCAGTTGCACTTTTTATTCCGATTTCTTTTTTCTTTTAAATTTTTTGTTTCGTTCAGATCGTATTTAAAAATATAAATTGATATAGTTTGTTTTTACATTTTTTAAATTAAAATTGATTAACTTTAGCTAAAAACGAACATTTTGAACAAATGCTAAACAGAATGGTTTGCTTATATTCGTGAGTTGAATGGCTTGTGCATTTTGTTTATTAATTTAGAGATCAAGTAATAACTTCTTAGAATGTAAATGAATTTTCAATTTCTTATTTAACAACTATTGATTTATCAAAACTAGGATAAAGTAATAGAAATGCTGTTTTCATTAGCAACAATCAAAAAAAAAAGAGAAAGGAGTGGTGGGAATATCGATTATGGTATAAGCATATACATATAAAGTTACACAATTTGATAGTTTTGAACAAAAATAAACATGTCGCGGTATTATTTTATATACAAAACCTAGGCTACTCAGTTGAAACTGACTGGGCCCATAAAAACACAGGTCTTAATGTCCTTACACCAGGGATTTACCGGGTTTTAGTTAACAGTAACAGGACAAATCGTACACATTATTCAAAAATGGTCTTTGCCTTATTGAATATTTCTAGTGTGTTGTAATAACGCTAATTGTATAGGTGGTGATTGAAATTTATAATTTTAATCACTGCCTATTACAGAAATAACTTGCAATTATTAACTAACAGAAAATGTAGCAGCCATTTATCTCGAGAAGTTAAAAAATATCCTAGTTGTAGACAAATTGGTAGCCAACAAAAGTAGCAAGAAAAAAACAAAACGAAAAGAATACAAAGATTACATAAACAACACAACGACATCATAACATAAGACAACAAATTTTCTATTAAGCTTTTGGCTATTATGCAAAAAAAAATTTAATAAATTTGAAAATATAAAAATAAAACAATTTAAAAATAACAAACAAAAATAAGCAATTTGTACAAATTACTTCTTTTGCTAGCATTTCATTCTTTTCTAATAATTATTTTGTCTGCTTCTAGCAAGTATTACATAAAACCAATCAATCTTTTACTAGCCGAAAAAAAATTATTGAAACATTTTCATTGATGATTTTTGAAAAACAATTTTCTTTCCAATTGAAGAAAAATAACAATTTTTCATTATGTAACTCTTTTTTTAACACTGCGTCAAAATCTGTCAGGGAGCCTCGTTTTTGTATATGTATTTGCTCAGGTGGAGCAGAAAATGAATTTAACCTTTATTTTTTGGAACTTACTCTTGCAGAAGCGGACTGGAGTGTATGTGACATTTTGACGTACTGCAGCACGTAAAGCCATGCGTCCACAAATCGAAGCCATTTTTCGTAATTTATGTAGTGGGGTTTTTCAAAAATTTTTTCTTTAATTAATATAAAATTTCGTAATTTCCACACACAGCGGCGATGAAAAATTCACTCATTCGTTTAACTGGCAGCGCATTAAAGTAACAGAGTTGGTTAAAATGTCTAATTGACAGCACAAAAACACAGTTGCTTATGAACGCATAAAAACAAATCAAAGAAACAGAGGTGCTTTATACCAAATAAAATTATTTTAAAGGTTGTTGTCTTAATTAAACAAATTGAAAAAGACGTTAAAACATAATATTGCCAAGCTGTTACTTTTTTTTACAAAATGACAGCAATAGTATTACAGTTCCCTCTAAATGGGAAAATATAGGAATTTTAGGGGAAAAATTAATTACCGTCTTTTTCCGAAAATAAGACACTGTCTTATTTTCTTTCTACGTCCAAAATACTTGTTAGGGCTTATTTTCGGGGGAGGGCTTAAATTACAGTGAGTAGATTTACTAAAATATATATTTTTATTATTTATTTCGAACAATAAATAAACACAAATTTTATAGTAAATTTTATTTTATTAGAGAAATTATAATTTATTCAACAACAATCACATCATCTTCATCTGGGATATCATCATACAGTGTTAAATTTTCAATTACTTCTTGAGTATCCTTCAACTCTATTTTCTGTAGAATCATTGAACCGAATTTTTCATGTGTTGCAATAAAGCTGTCATTAAATGAATAATTGTTATCTAAATAGCCTCTACGTAGTGTATCGGAAACATAATTTTCAATTATTTTTTCACATGAATTTTTCGCCCAATTTACAATTTCTGGTTAATTTGGTTTTACTATATTTCCTCGTTCATTTCTCACCATTCAGTTTTCGATATACTCATTGATTTCCATCCGCAAATGATGCTTGAATGGCTTGTTTATTCCAATGTCAAGTGTCTGGAGGATCAATATTCCTCTCAGTAAGAAAGTTTTTCATATTTTTCTCGCGGTGAGTACTGGCTTTATCCCAAACTATTAATCCACTGTACGTAAAATTTACGTACATTAGAATTAAAGTATTATGAACTAACGTTAGTATTGCAGGATCAACTATACGTACCTAAATTCAATATATACGTACCACTGTATTTTTAATATATATTTTAATATAAGTTCCACACTAAAACAGCACTTCTTAATGAATTTTCATATCATTTTAACCAGGGCTTATTTTCGGGGAAAGGGCTTAAATTAAAAAAAGTCCCGAAAATCGCACTGAGACCTATTTTCGGGGTATGTCTTATTTTCGGAAAAAGACGGTATGCGCCTTAAGGGGGAGGAATGATTATACACACGCAAAGAAAACATATGGTTAAGGCAACCATATTCTAGTGAAAACATAGTATGGTTAGATTTATGATTGCATCTGACCATATATACTTGTAAATCAAAGATATTAAAATACCTTTCAACTGCAGATGTCGCGGTGCAACCCCCGGTCAGGGCTAAATGTTTTTTTAAATTTATATTATTTTTTTTTTTAAATACATTTATTTTTTATGTAAATATTTTTAAAAAAATTTTTAATATGAATTTAAAAAATATTTTTAATATAAATTTTTTTCATTTCATATCACTGTTCTTGTCACGACATCGACACTCATAATCAGGCCAACTTTATTTATATAGTTGCTTAAGAGACAAAATAGAAAACAATTTATATTCAACCATATTTTCTCATTATTATGTTTACTATAAACATATTTATGGTTTCAGTTAAAATTTTTAGCAAAAATATGATCTATGATGGTAACCATAGTGTGGTTAAATAATAACATTTACATGCTTCAAATTAATAATTTCTGTGAAGAACAAACTATGCTTGCGGTGACCATATTCAACCATTTACATTATGGACATTTCTTGCCTGATATTTTTCCAATTCTCTTTTGTTCTTTCCTAAACCGTTTACATTTCGAACATTAATATCCAGACAGAAATTTTTTCAATTCTTCTTTTCATTTATTTTCGTGATGTGCTTAATTGATTTGTATGAAAATTAATTGAAAAGAACTTTTGAAGCAAACCAAATTAAATTAATAATAAATAAATACATTTTAAAAATGTATTTCTATAAAAATATTGGCAAATTAAATGAAGCAACAAGACGATTATTACGAAAAGTTGAAAATAGAGACAAAAAAAAAAAAAAATCTAGTATAGACGGTCGTGTACTCCACACCTTGCGTCTGTCGTCTGTCCGGACAGAAATGTACATAATGTAAATGGGGACTAAGTTCTCCACCAACATAATTTGCAACGCTCATTCGAAATGTACATATTTATTTGATAATTTTTTTTTTTTTTGGTTTATGGCTGCATGGAAATTCAAAAATTTTGTTATATAAAAATCAAGTAACCTTTTGGTATCACAAGCAATTGTGGTATGACAATTTATCAACGAATAACCCGACTTTATAACAAGAAATACTCGTATTTCATTTTAGCTGCATTTCACTTACCTGTATTTTTTACCTACGAATTTTTCTACAATTATGAATGTGCAGTTAAATGAAAAATACTATTATATATTATACTTTTTAATTCCAAGAACTATACAAAACACCCTTGGCTTTTATTTCCATTACCTGCCTGCTAAGCTAACGCATATGTTTCCATATGTAACGTTGACTGTACACATATTCTTTCAATATTGGGTACCTCCGGTAAATTGATAATAAAATCCACATTTGTTAATCGATTTTCATGATTTATACCTTATTTTATTCTTGAGGTATTTAGCTCTCAGAAAATTGTGCAAAATGTAAAATAATTGCTTATTCTTTTTTTTATTGCATTTTTAAACTGAAAAAAATAACGAATTTTGGAAGAAAAAAAATTTTGTCCCCTCTTAAATTTTTGAATAATTCCGAAACGATAAAATATAGAACAAAATTATTTTTTGGTGTTTTGTTTATGAAAATCGGATAAGTCGTTCTCGAGTTAGGCTGAAATATGTCTTCGTACCTGACTAATTTAGTGGAAAAAATTGCTACGAGAAAAATCGAAAACGGATTTGACTTCAGCACATCAAAATCCATATAGTCCACATAGTTTTATTTAAAGGAGGATTTTGCTGCTGAGCAGTGAAATGGAAAGCAAAACAAAAAAATTTTTAAATTTAGTTTTCGATTTCTGTTTTAATAATTTAATTCAAAAAGTACTTTAGTCACAATGGCTAAAACAACTTAAGGTTTAATTTTAAAATGGCTTAAAATTAAGCTTTTTTTTAGCATGAATAATACATTTTCTCTTTTTCCGCTTATTTGATTTAAATAGCATTTTTGAAAAAGAAAATAGTTGGCAACTTTCGTTCATTCAATTCAATTTCTTTGTTCATTTAAAATGAAGAGCAAGCAAATGAACTATAGCAATTCAAAGCACGAACTAGTTCGTTCAGTTCAAATAAGTGAATAGTACAATGTTAATAGGTCGTTCGTGTACTACCCAAGACTACTTATAAGCCATTTAAGCTATGCGTGTGCATTGCTCTAGTAAATGCCCAACAGTGTTTAAGGTTTTATTTAACTGCAACTAAATATGTACATGGTTTTGTAACATTTACTTGGAGCATAAAATGATGTGAAAGCTTAAGTTCAGCTCAGGCTAAATAGGTGTATTAGAAGTTTAAGTTCACACTTTTGTGAATACATTTCGGTTTTTAGCATAAAGGATGTACTAAATTAGGAAATACGAGTATACAAACAGACAGAAAAATTAGAACAACAAAAGTTGTAGCCTAGCAACAACAAAAAACAAAAAAAAATAAAAATAATAATAAACCGGCCAAAACAATTACTTTGTTTTATTTAAAATAAAACCTTCGATAAAATAAAATTCTAAAAATTCTAATTTTTAAATATTAAAAACAAAGAATGTCTACAAAACAAACAATTTGCTTTAATTGTACGAAAAACGAACGTTTTCAAATTACCGATAATTATAAAATGCTACATCGTAAATTAAAATCTCAGTGGAATGTAGAACAGTAAGTTTAAACGCAAAGAGTATCGTGTAATGAATACATTACATTGATTAATAAATGTTTTATTGCAGAAATGATCAAGAATTGAATTTTGAAAAATTATCTAAAGCTAAAATATTGGTTTTGGCTGGTCCACAGGATCAATTTACAGAAGATGAATTTCAAGTTTTAAAAAATTACATAGAAAATGGTGGCTCACTATGGGTGGTATTGGGTGAGGGTGGTGAAAACGAGTTCAATACGAATGTCAACTTCTTTTTGGAACAATATGGAATGAATATTAATAGCGGTAAGCGAGTAAGGTGATCTTTCTAAACGGGGTGCTCCCGTAAATTAGTAAATCAGTCCTGGGTGTTTTCTGCAGACAACTCAAAAAGTGATGACTTGGTAAAACTGCTTGCAACATAAAAATAGTGTTAACAATTTAAATAAGACCAGGACCGTACACAGCAATTTTAGTTGCACAATTCTTGATTTTGTGGGAGAGACAATAAAGCTTTCCCTTTTGTTCACTCTTCGTATCTTTTATAAAGATGTAAAAAAAGAAAACAAATAGCTTGAAGGCTGAATGAATAACTGAATAAGAATGCTAAAATTGCCGAAACAAGAAAATTCTGTGTGGACAAAACAACAATTTTAAAAGACAATTGCCTAACTAAACCTGCCGTGTGTTGTGCTGGTCTAATTATACACGGTAAAACATTTAACACAGATGTACTTCTTTTGCTCTCCTACTTTTGCCTTCGTAACTTTAACAATTTCTTTACATTCTTATGCTCAAATACATAGAGAAGCGTGAGTGTTTGACCGTTTCCCAGCGGCGAAATTTTTGAGGCCTTCATTTATAAAGACTTCTTTAAGACCTTATTTAATCCAGTACTCATGCTCACTTTCCTTCTCAGGAAGGCCTACTTACTCTCTTCTAAATACATAAGGCCATAATCATAGTCACAAACAAGTCTTTTATGAGGCCCGCCTTTAGATATTTATTTGGGTTAATAGGTAGTTGAGTTTGCCGTAATAATTCCTTATTGCAGTTAACTCATATTCCACTTTTTAAATTATTTTTTTTATTTTTTAAGTTTCTTTTATATTTTACAACTGTTTCCAAGAAACGAGCAATTCAATCGTGTAAAAAGTTTTCATGAAAAATACTGAAAAATGTTTTAGAATTCGAAATTGTGGCGAAATTTTGATTTAAAAAAAACAAAAAAAAAAGTTGCAATAAATAAAAATAATTCCTATTTTTATACAGACACTGTTGTACGACCCCACTACTACAAAAATCTACACCCTAAGGAGTGTTGTATTGGTGGTGGTGTGGTGTGTGAAACCATGTGGCGTTTTTTACTAAAACAACAAATTGAAGTGGTGGACTTTAACTTTAGTGATGAAAAATTCAAACTACATTTTCAATATCCCTATGGAGCCACTTTGAATGTATCTGATCCTGCTAATGTTTTAATGACGACTGGTCCTGTGGTTTATCCTTTCAATCGCCCTTTAATGGGTTATTATTGTAATGAAAAACAGGGTAAAATATTGGCCTTGGGTTCGGGTTACATGTTTCATGATAAATATTTAATTAGTGACAAAACCAATGATGCCATACTAGAATTTATAGTAAAGCTATTGGGTAGCGATGATATACAATTTACTCATTTGGATTTTAATGATGTGGAGGTATGTAGTTGCCATTTGAAATTAAGTAATACATTTTAAATAGTTTGTTTTTTTTTTTTTTAAAGCTTAATGATAATAGAACTTTTAATGATATTGGTTTTGTGGCCGATTTGCCCAAGGCCTGCTTAGTTGATTCTATTGGTTCAGAGGTACCCGCAGATTTTAAACAAATGTTTGATTTGACTTTATGCGGCCTAAGTAATCGTTTGCTGAAAGATGTTATTGATGCTTACAAACAGTTGAACGTTAAATATGAACCTCTGAAAATAATCAAGCCACAATTTGAAATTCCTTTGCCAGCACTTCAGCTGGCGGTAAGTAATCATACCCTTTAGAGGATTATAAAGAGAGTCTATAACTTTTATTTTCATTATTTTTCTAGACATTTCCTCCCATATTTAGTGAACCACCTGCTCCTCCTTTGGAACTATACGATTTAGATGAGGTATTTAGTCCTCCCAGATCTCAGCTGGCTAATATGACGGGCCATTGTTTGCAACTACTACAAGCTAAAGATCCCCATAAGCCCCCCAATATAAAAGAATTGGAAAACTACATTAAGGAATGTGGTCGCATAACAGCCATTATAAATGAACAACACGATTTGCCCGCCTATGAAATTCTAAATATTGTGGCTCAAAAAATCATAAGCTATCGACCTTATGACTAAAGAAAGAACAAAAAAAAGTAAATAAAAAAAGTATTTTGTATTCCCTTTCTGTGCATAACAACCTAATTTCTAATAAGCTGGTCTTGACACATTCCTTTAACTGACGACAGGTTGGTCAGAATTTATTTAATTTTGTGCAATTCATACATTTTGTAAATCAATACTCGTTCATGTTAACATGATTTGGCTTCGAATTTTTTTTTTTTTTACTTTAAAAATTGCTTATCAACAATGATTTACTTGTCAATATGAGTCATTAAATAGCACAGTATGTGTTAAGCAACACGTTATGCGAGTAGTTCCTTAAACAAAAAACCCAGTAGAGAAAAAAACTAAAATTCTTTGTTTGCCAGCAAAAATTTTATATAAAAATATTTTTGTTTTTTTTTTAATTAGAATTAAAAAAATATGCAGCAATTAAACATTTTCGTTAAACAAATTTTTTCTATTAAAAGAAATAAATAAAAATTTGCTTATGCGATCTTCAGCAGGATCATGTGTTTTTAATTGTGATGTTTTTTATAAAATTATGAAAACAACCAAAGTTTACAAATTAAACCAGTACAACTGAAAACATTATTGTGAAGAGCTGATTTCAAATCTGCACTTGGTTTTTATTAAATTGACTTTAATTTCTAAGATTTGCCGTTATTATTGAAACGTAAGAGTGAGTTACTTCAAAATGGTTGGTTCTATGTGTTTTTTGTTAAAAAAGAAAATACAAAATTCTTCCACAAAAGTCGAAGGACGATAAGAAAAATTCGATTTTGATTAGTTTATTTTATAAGAAATCTAAATTCATCTTTTATTTCTTCAAATAACTGAAAATATATTAAAAATCATAGTAAAGGGTTTTCGCAAAAGTCTCCGGGTGATTCTGATTTTTTACTCTTAGCTTTACAACGAAATGTTTTAAATAAATTTTTTTAGTAGATCAAAGCAAGCTTAGTGGTCACTGTTAGTTAATTTGCACAACATTTTTTTAGTAAAATTGAGAGGTTAGAAAAACTGTTATAAAATTAAGAAACGAAAAGAAATTAAGGTCCGAAGTTAAGAAAACACTAAATTTGGCCCAATCAACAATTCATATACTGGGTATAATTAAAAATTATAATGCCACCGATACATATGCTGGTGCACCTAGATGTGGGCCTTTAAAGAAAATAGATAAATGAACTAAAAGAGTCATGGTAAGAAATATTACCGAAAATCCCAGGATAAGTGCTGTATAATTATCCCAAGAAGTGCGAAAATATAATGGGATTGATGTTCATCTAAAACCCTTCCGTCGGTGTTTAGAGAAAAATTTATTTGGGATCTTACAGTGCCAGGAGAAAATGATTAATATTAAAAGCAGGCTAGACGATGCTCTTAAGTACTAAAACAAACATTGGGAAAGCGTAGTTTTCATCGATTAATGTAAATTTAATGTTTTTGGAAGCGACGGTATACGCATAGTATGCTGTAAGCTGAGCTCTTCTTTAGAAAGAAAAAATTTAAGACCTAAAGTCCTGGAATGGTGGATGTATGTCGGCAAATGTTTTTGAGAAATTAAAGGCATAATGAATGCACGAAAGTACATCGACATTTTGAAGGAGGAATTTGTTCCAAGCTTAGAAAAACTCCACCTGCAAACTGATTACATATTTATGCTCGATAATGATCCCAAGCATTCTACCTTATTGTTCGAGCAAAGTTATCGAATATTTGCGGGCATATTTAAAGTGTAAAAATCAAATTCAGCCAATTTTAAAGGGGGATGGAAAAAAATTTCCCCAGAGTTAAAAAAATGGCTCAACCCTTGCCTAACCACTTAAAGGATGTGGTAACATTAAAAGGTGATCCCTACCAGTTATTAAAAAACCAGGAAAGCATTGCTTAATGCAGTCGTCCATAGACTTTTAAGAAATTCATTTACTATGATTTTTAATTTATTTTTATTTATTTTAACTTATTTGGAGACATACAAATATTCTAAATTTAGTTATTTTTGTCCTGTAAATAAAAAAATTGGCTTTCACAGCCATATTCGCTAAAGAATTTTAATATTGGTTTAATGCATATATTAGCTATTTAATACACATTTTAAGACTGATAAAGGTTAATTAGGAAAAGAGTATTACAAAAGGGTATATTAGCTAATAAACAAATTAAGTAATTTTCCAATATAAGACTGGCAATACGAGGTATGATCAAAAAATAACCGTTATTTTAAATATTTTCAAAAAGTATTTATTTATTCATCAATAACTATCTTGTCCCCTTCAAAGTATTCCCCCTCAGATATAATACACTTATGCCAGCGTTTTTTCCAATCCTCGAAACACTTCTGAAACGCGCTTTTTGGTATCGTCAACAGCTCCTGTTTCGATTTTTCTTTTATCTCCTCAATCGTAGCAAAACGCTTTCCTTTCATCGGTGTCTTCAGTTTTGGGAACAGGAAAAACTCTCAGGAGGCCAAATCTGGTGAATACTGGGGCTGAGGCATGATTACGGTGTTGTTTTTGGCCAAAAAATTACGAACAAGCCACGATTTGTTTGGTCAAAATTCAGCAATTTTGGAAGAATCTTCGCTGCCGCAGGTTTCATGCCTAAAACATCCGTAAAAATTGCTTGGCATGAGCCGAACGATATGCCAACATCATCAGCAACCTCTCTAATAGTGATTCGACGATTATCCAAAATCATTTTCTTCACTGCTTCAATGTTTTCATCGGTTGTTGATGTGCTCAGGCGACCAGGACGAGCATCGTCATTGACATCTTCTCGGCCTTCCTTAAACCGTTTATACCACAATTGAACTTGTGTTCTGCTCATAGTAGACTCGCCAAACGCCACAGTCAACATTTCAAATGTCCTTGCACATTTAATTTCATTTTTTACGCAAAACTTAATACAGTTTCTTTGATCCATTTTTTGAAATAGTAAAAAATCGAAGAGCACACCAAAACACGACTAACCTTTTTATCTGTCAAAAACAAACTGACAATCCAAAATTGCTGATATTGTCAACATAAATAACAGACATGTGTACCAACATAAAAAAAAAAATGCGAAAATCGAACATACGTACCTCACGAAAATTGAAAATAACGGTTATTTTTTGATCATACAATGGCCCATAATCATAGTCAGACTAAAGTCGGTATCTTTTTAAAAACTATTTTAAATTCATGAAAAATCAGCTCTTAATAACAGCTGTATGGAACAATTGAAAGAAAAAATTATAAAAAAAATTAATTTCCTAAAAAAATTTATTTTATATCGATATTTCGCTCAAATTTGTGTAGTTTCTTCAGGATATAATTATATGATATAATACAAGTATCTCATCAGTAAAACAAAAAAAAAAACAAATGTTGCCATTAAAGGGCTGCACAAGCATTTTTGAAATGGCTTACAAGCACTTTGTATTATAAAATATTACACATGTTTGTAGTGATTGTTCAGCCCTTTAGTTGTCATATGTGTTTGCTAGTGTTTCTTTGAAGTGTTTGCTGGCAGGTGTCACACTGTTGTACGCATATTGCATTTTTTTCACAATGAAGTAGTATCATTCAATTACAAATAAAATCAAAATTTGTGCACCGATTTGTATAAAATATGCCTAGTTTTGTTTGGATTCCAATTTTAGATTTTTAGTTTGCTTTATTTAAAATAATTTTCTTAAAAATTAATAATTTCTACAATTTTCATAAAATAAGTTTTTTTTTTATTACAACTTTTACGGTACTATTGAAACTAGTGCGCCAATTTCAAAACCATGTATGAACGACTTGAAGTAAATTTTCTTGCGGAATTTCGAATTTTCTTTATAATTAAATACAAAAAACTGCCTTTAAGTAAATTTCACATGTGTCATGTTACCTCTTTCATATAAGAAATAGCGGTATATCTCAGAGGTTGGAGTCATTTTATTTATTTAGTCTTTGAAAGTTTTCCTTACAGACATTTTAAAATGCAAATTAATTATGTATATACAGGGCGTCCGCCGGCAAGGTATACTACTTTGTTTGTTAATAATTTTTGATTAAATGAAAGAGAATGGATCTTATATCAGATAAATGTCCGCTTCTGTTAGTCTCACAAATGCGAGCCCTTTTGAGCACATTTTTCATTACATTCTCACACATTTCACGCGGTATTTCATTAATGTCTTCACGAATATTTTGCTTGAGTTGCTCAAGATTTTCAGGTTGTTTGCATAAGCCTTGCTTTTCAGATACCCCCACACGACTGCCAAATATGAACTGTCAAGACTAATGTTTACCAAAATGGCGGCCAAACAAATTAGTATACCTTCCCGGCGGACACCCTGTATAAAGTAATATATCTTAATAAGATTCAAAAGAAATATAGTTACACATTCAGAAAATCAATTATGGCTCTCTTTCTAACATTAATAATTGCAAAATAATCAATGAATAAATGTGTTGCACATCGTTCTGAGCGGATCGGCATCGGCATAATTAGCTCTACTAACTGAAACTGAAACTGGTATAAAACATAGAGCTAATAAATAGCTGTGGTATTTACGTTGAATGAGATTTCATTTTTCAAAAATCCGAAGCATTCAGCATTGCTCTACGACTCTTTAATGTCGGTAGTCTAATAAGAGCAAGTCGGGCAGAATATGATGGCAAGTTGAGAGGGTTAATTGTAAACTTAGTGAAAAAAATAGCAAAAACTGTTTCTGCACAGATTCTATGGCGTTAGAATCCACTTGATACAATGGATCCCAAATTATTGAGCCATATTCAAAAATTGGATGAACGAGTGATGTGTATAATAATTTTGTAGCATATGGATCGTTGAATTCCTTCGACCAATGCTTTATTAAGCCTAGTGTGACCCTAGCTTTACTAACAGTACTTATAATATGTGCCGTAAAATTTAGCTTTGTATCAAATAATATGCCAAGATCCTGGAAAGTTTCTGCAAAAGTCGCTTTAGCACTACCCAAGTAGAAATTCACTTCAGTTGAGTTTTGTCTTGCAAATCGCATATGAATTTGGGTTGCATTAACTTTACGTAGCACCAAGCGTATTAGGAATTCAAGTATTATGTATGCAACATTTATACAACATTAATACATAAAAAGAAAAGTTAAGATCCCAAGTGGCTAACCTGTGGAACCCTAGATATACTCGTACTATGTTTGTTTTGTATTTCAGACAAAATAGTGAAAAAATAGTGGTATTTGCACTTCAGAGCTGATAGCTTAGCCATTTACATATGAACCGATTTTGCTTGAATGTCAGTAGCATTTTGAACTTTTCTGTAGGTCTTCTAGGGACTTTAGAAAGTTGATTTCAACATCTACACAGACAAACGCACTTCACTAAATCGTTTCTACTATTTATAAGGATTCAGAATATATATATTTTAAATCATGGAACATCTTCTCTATCTCTACCTTACCCTGGCTTTACTTTGGGGAGCGCTACATGCAGGGTGTCACTGTACTGTCGACTATAGAGGTCGGCATGCTATATGGTTTCACTAGGAGCAGCAACTGGCTTCTTGTTCTTTTCTTTTCAGTACTATCTTGCTATTTTTTTTTATTCTTCTACTTCTATTGCTATCCGTCATCACTTTCCTCTCTATTTTACTTTATTAGGGGCGCCTTGTGCAACCTAACCTACTTTATAGGGTGGCACATGCATGGTATACAAATTACACACTTAGTGACAAACTTACACACTTTTTTTCAACGAAGTGCAAATTTGAAATCAGCTCTGCTAAGTTTTTTGGAAGCAGCTTTCAGTTTTACTGGTTCAAAACCGTGTATACTTGTGTAATTAATGATGCCTGTTTTGTTGTTGTAATAAATTATTTTAAATTAATTTGACTTTTGTAATTTGACTAAATAAATTTCAATATTTTAGCAGCAGAAATAATTTAAAATTTTTTTCGTAAACTAAACAATAAATTATACACTGGAAACTTAAAACTTGTGGGAGATTTGCTTAATAAATATTTAATAAAATGTGTACATGTTTGTTTGTGTGTTGGTTTATTTATTGATTTTAATAAATCTATTAAAAAAAAACAAAAACGTCTTTTGTTTTGCATTTTAAAGAGTTGCTTTCACACAGAAATTCAAATTAAACTAGAGATGGGAAAAGGAAAATGAAATAAACACATTTTGACTACCTTAGAAATTTGAGCTTAAAATGTCGTATAAAAGAAACAAACAAAAAGACTCTAGAGAAATGAAAAGTAATAAATTTAAATTTATTAATACAAAAAACCACTTGATAAGTATTTCCTTAAAAATTAAAAAAAATTTTATGGGTTCAAGATATTGTAAAAGCAGAGGTGCTCGCTCTCTCTTCCTCTCTCTCTCTCTCTCTCTCTGTCTTTCTTTAATTAAAATGGGGATGTTTAACACATAAAAGAATTTTAAGTGGTTTTTGTTTCTTTAATAAGGGGGGATTCCCCTAAAGAAAAGCAATTTTAACATGCTAATAATGTGTTGACAAATTGTTATGTATAAATTATCTTTAAACAAATGAATTTTTTTGTAGGAAAGACATTTTCAATGGCTTTTTATTTTAGGGAAATTGTTTGTTGTAATTTTTGGGGGTATTTAATTTAATGATCTTGTTTGTGGAGGTAAGTAATTGAGATGGTGTGAATTAGTTTATTGTTTAATGTTGAAAATAATTAAATTAAAAAAAAGAATTTATTGTTAAGCCAATAAAATAATAAAAGAAAAATAAACAAACAAATGTTTTGTCAGAAATATTTTTTAATTAAATTTAGAAAGCAAAGTAGGGAGCTTCTGAACAAGCAGTGTAAAGAAATGTAGACACAAACAAGGAAGGTTAAAGTAACCAAATCAGCAACAGTAGCAGCGAACGGAAAGTGGAAGCAGCAAAGGACCAAAAAGAAAAGTGCAAGTCTAGCATTATAAAGGTCGACATTTTTCCTTACAAAAGGGTAAAAAAATTTAAGTTCTTAATAAGTTAAAAGAATTAAATCTGTTATCAATAAAAAAATATTACACAGAAAGACTAATTCATTATTTTCAATTAATGACAGAGTTCTACATAGTAGACTAAGCCAAGAATGATAGAAATACAAGATTACGCCATCCCGTACATAAAATTTAAATTTTCTGTGCATGTAATACAAATGACGTCATGCGATGGGCTCCTAATAATTTACAATAAAATAAGAGAGAAAAAATTTATTATTTTTTCTTCAAACAGTGGACAATTTCCGTCATACGCATGGCGTAATCTTATCTTTCTATCCTTCTTGAAGTAAGAAACGACCCCTGTCGTTTCTGTGAAGAATGACAGGAAACATCGAAAAATATTCTGCATCAGTGCCCAACGTTGGCAAGACGCAGAATGAGCTGTAAATCCTACAAAAATCACGAAATTTATAAGGAATTTCGAATTGTACTTTGTGGGATCAAAAAAAAAAATGATGCTAATCTTTACACAGCTAATTGATATATATTAAGATGATTAAAATAAAATAAAAATCATAATTTTAAAATAAACATAAACTTAGTTATAGGACATATGCAATCACCCAGTTTTTCCCAAGCTACAAAATTCATTGTGCATTATTTTCTTAAGAAATAGAACTTTCGTATCATCAATAAAAAAAAAATAAAAATCAAATTATAAACAAGTTAAATTCGGTTGTGCCAGCAAAATATTAATATTTTTCACTTCCAACAGCCTTCTAAAAAATCAAAAATAAGAAAAAAATAAAAATTAAGGGAGTGAAGATAAATATGCCGAGTTAAATGTAACCTACTGCCCACATACTCAGAAGTCACTTTGGATTATTTTTATTTTTTTTAAGTTGCTCTGAGGGATTTTCGTAGCTTACGGATGCAGATTACGAAATGGAACACACATTATTTTAAAGAAAAGGTCGTTTAGCTTTGTAATCTTATACCAAAATACTCAGAAATTACTTTGGATTATTTAAAAAAAAATTTTTTTTTTTTTAAATTTCCATATACTCCAGTACTGTTGCTCTGAAGGAGTTTGGCAATTTCCGTTTTGCATTATAAAATAAAAACTACCAAATTTCCCGTAAATGTTAAAACACTTCCAGGTTTTAGTAATTTCCTGTTGCATAATAGGGAATGGTATCTCGCCAAAATGGGGAATGATATGTGGTATGAGGGAATATAAAATATTTTTAAAAATAATCTAAAGTAACTTCTGAGTATTTACGCAATAGATTACAAATCTAGACAATCTCCCCTCTAAAATGATTTATAACCCATCCCACAATGGCTCGTTGGGAAGTTGCTAAAATCACTCAGAGTAACAGCACTGGGGTGTATGGAAATTGCAATATAATCCAAAGTAACTTCCGAACGAACTATAGAAGATTGTGAGATGGGACATATATGTATCATATTAAATGGAAGGTTGTCTAAATTTGTAATCTTTTGCTCAAATACTCAGAATTTACTTTGAACTATTTTAAAAAAATTTTTGAAATTTCCATATACTCCAGTACTGTTGTTCCCCACTTTGCCGAGGTATCAATTCCGATTTTGCCCATGAAAATTACCAAACTCAAAAAGGATTTTAATTTGTAGGCATTAAACTTTCTGGAATTGTCTCAACATTTTCGGAATTTTTCGTAGTTTTTATTTTATGATGCAAAACGGAAACTGCAAAAATCCTTGAGAAGAACAGTAGTGGGGTATATGGAAATTTCAAAATATTTTTAAAAATAGTTCAAAATAACTTTTAACGATTTGGGCGGTAGATTACAAGTCTCCTCTTTAATGATTCGTTGGGAAGTTGCTAAAATCACTTAGAGAAATCAACGTATTTATGCACATTTGTATCTATGTATGTACCAATATTTCTCCTAAGAATATTTATAAATATATCATAAATACTGAAAAGATATTTACAAACACTAAAAAACGTAAGGAGTTACGTTAAAACATATTTTACTAACCATATTTATCTTCACTCACTTCAAAAAATTATCTAATTGAAACGCTTAGTTTATTAAGCTTGAGGTCATATTAAATATAAAAATTTATTTTTTTATTATTGAAGCAAAATATCAATAAAAAAAAATAAATTTTTATATACGGTCTCAACTTATAATTATAAACTAGACTTTGAATAAAAAAATGTCATATAAACTTACAATTAAAAATAAGAAAAGAAATGACAAATATTTATAAAAATAATTTTCTTTAAATTTTTTTTATAAATCCCAAAATAATTTGTTAATTTCAGTTCAAGAAACTAAAATTAACGAGTTCTAAGAAACAATCCTTCCTGAGAATCGCATTTTTAAAAGTAATAAAATATCAATTTTTAAATTAATAAAAAAAAAAGAAATTCTAAGAACGACATTAAATAGGAATACAAATTATATATAATTGAATTTAATTTTACAAATATTTGTAAAAAAATTTTTACACAGATATTATGATTTTCATATCAAACAAAACTGCAATCCACGTTTTTTTTGTCAGTTTTGTTGTTAAGACAAAATACGTGAAAAGCCCACTCAAAAGATGGTCAAAAATAGAGGTGGTTGTAGATTTTGACTCACAGTTACGCCATTTATGAACTGATCTGGCTGAATTTCAATAGTAATAATCTGACAGAAACAGCTGTTAGATTGGTGTACTAAACTTTTCTGTACGTTACCTAGGGACTTCAGAAAGTTGATTTCAACGACTTGACATAACGACAGACAGACAGCCGGGCATCGCTAAATCGATTCCGCTATTCATAAGGATCCAGAATATATATACTTTATAGGGTGTTCCACACGCAAAGAAAAAAAATGGTTGAATATGGTCACCGCAAACATGGTGTGTTCTTCACAAAAATATTATTATTAATTTGAAGCATCTAAACATTATTCTGATCGCGATAAACATGTTTCTAGTTATTTTTAACCATATTATGTTTAGTGTCTTAGATCAACCATATTATTATCATATTATATTTAATAAATGTTTACTTGAAATCATAAATATGTTCATAGCAAACATAATAACGATAAAAATAAGGTTGAATGTAAATTGCTTTCTATTTTGTCTCTTCCGCAACCATATAAATAAAGTGAGTATAAAACAAAAACTTAATCGTTCAAACTCAACTGAGCTTTGTGGCTGAAGTGGTTGAGTGGCGAGTTAATGCTTCTTAACTAAGTGTCCGCAAGTTCGAGCCCTAGTAGAGTCAACTAAAAAATAAATTTAAACCCGATGTATTACGTAATAAATAAATACAAATTGATAGAAAAGAAAAATCAATTTAGGAATAAGAATAAAGAAAAAATTTTATTTATACAAAAAATTTAAATTACATTTTTTTTTAAATCATATTAAAATATGTATGCATTAAAAATAATTAAAAAAAATTTTTTGCTTTGGCCGGGGGTTGAACCGCAACATCTGCAGTTAAAAGCTATTTTTATTATCTTTGATTTAAAAATATATATGGTTAGAAGCAATCATAAATCTAACCATACTATGTTTCCACCAGAATATGGTTACCTCAACCATATTTTTTCTTTGCGTGCATGTAGAAATTACAAACGGAATCACAAAGTTATATATACCCTTCTTACTTACAGTGAAGGGTTTAAAAAGAATTGTGGAACGTTTTATTTGTCAATATTTTAAATGAAAATAAACTATAGCTGTGGCGCTTTCCAACACATTTACCATATATCATTTAAAAATAAAAATCTATTAAAACAAACATTAATTTCATAATTAAAACAAAACAACGTAAATGAAAACATTTCTAAGCTAAATATGAATGAACATTTTATAAACAGCCAGCAGACAGAATTTAAACAAAAGCAGCAGAAAAAAAAACTTTTCTCTTCATTTTTTGTGTTTAAAACCCCAGCAGGTGTTTTTTATGTGACACTTGAAATAAAAAAAAATAAAAAACAACAACTAAAAATAAAACACCAACTGCTTGATTTAAGTTTTTCATTTATGGTGGTCGAATTTATAGCTGTCAGGCTCAATAAAAGATGTTTTTTGTTGTTTATAATTTTTTCCTTTAAAACGTTTCTATTTTACGATTCTATTTACTTGTAACGAAAACTATGTTTTTTTTATTTTCTTGGTTGTAAATCTTTAAACGTTTGTCTGGTCTGATCTTTTTTTGTTTGTATTTTTTTTTTTTTTTTTTTTGTAAAGCCTTTAGCTTTTCGATTTTCCTATAAGCACAATTTAATTTAAAATTAATTGGTTGACAGTTAAATAAAACAGCGCTAACAAATAAAATTTTTATATATTTTTTATATATAAATAAAATTTTATAAGATTTTAATTAAATTAAACGATTCATTAATTTAAATAATGGAAATACTTTATACTAAAGTTTTTACTTTAATTGCACCGTTCGTTCTTATCACAACAAAATACCTATTTAATTCGTTAAGTCACCATCAAACTTGTTTTCTCAGTGTGTGAATTTTATTTTCTTCTTTAAATATTTTAAATCAATAATTATTAAGGAAAAATGGCTAAAAATTATTTAAAACAAAAATTGCCGACCATGTAAACAATTCTTAAGCGAAGATGCACGTTTGTGTGCCTGAATGTTTTTTGTCTCTGTAAACAAATTTTATTTAACATTAAAGAAAAGCAGCTGTTAATAGTTGACCGTTAGAAGTCAATGAATGGTCTTAAAATTTTGCAGTGGTTGCACAAACGCATACACAACAACCCATATAAAAGTAAAGCAACCAATAAGTAATAAGAAGCAGCAGCAGCAATAATAAAAAAAGTAACAGCGGAACCAGACTGTAAGCATTTTTCTTACAATTCCCCACAATACATATGTATGTATGCATGTGCATGTACTCAATTACATACATACACATTTACCATAAAAATATTTTTTTATGATGTTTATGAATGAAATCCAAAGAAAACCTACAACTGTCAAAGATATATTTTAAGCACACACACAGACGGTAGTCGTCATTGGGCTGTGGCTTTTTTTTTTTTACTGTAGTTGTTGTTAGAGTGCAGAAAAAAAAAGAAATGCATTCAAGGTAACTTCCTTTAGGTATCGAATTACAAAATATCTTTCTTTCACTTGGCAAATAAATACACACGAGTAAATATTGAAAGAAAAAAAAAAACTAAAAAGAAATTTTTAGTTGTATTTGTCAGTAAATAATAACAAATAAATGTAAATATAAAAATTTATACACACAAGCCCGTGCATACATCCATACATACATTTTAAGTAAAAGAAAAAATTAAAAAGTTTGTTGTAAAATAGAGTTTAAAAATATATTTTTAATTAAATAATAAAAAGTCTACAAATATTTTTTGTGCAATAAAGAAAATTTAAAAATTCAAATATGAGAAAAAGAACAAAGTCTTTCCCCACAGTCTTTAAGTTTGGTTTCATTCACCTCGCTTTTCTAACTTTCTCAACGAAAATTTTTTTTTGAAAAAACTTTAGAATTAAATAAATAAAAATGTGATTTGTAACTATGGCAGGCCTCTTGTAATTGATTTTTGCTATTTATCCAATATTTTTGGTTTATTCTTTTATTAGTTTATAAATCTGATTTTAATAACTTTTTGCAATTAATTTCTGTTTTATCAGCTACTAGGAAAGATTCCTGATGACCTTTTAAATCGTCTTCTAATCGCTTCTTAACAAGTTCCCTTTTAAAGGCAGTTAAACTTTTCTTTGATTGCATGAAGCTAAAATTTTGAAATTACTACAGGCCAATTCATCCTATCGATATCTAGCAACTCGTTTCGTAAAACATTAAAATTACAATAGTTTTAAATTGATATTGAGCAGTAATTGGTGTCTTGAGAAAAAAAGAAATTATTTGATTTTTGTTCCATGAAATTTTGACATACAGAAATAAAACTAGTTGGAATTTATTGTGTGACATTTAATGTTCAATCTGTCAGTCGGGCTTTAAATAAAAATTTTTTTTTATAATTCTCATGAATTATTTCAATTACGTGTGTTCTTTTTTGAATACTCGTACACGTTAATTGAGCAATTAAGCATTTTACGCAATTATCGCCTTTATTGAGCTCAATTTACTATACAAATTTCCATTAAATAATTGCGCAATTAAAAATTGATTGCACGTTAATGAAGTCAAAATCAAAATGCAACTCTTTGTCAGAAAAGTTGATATTTTCAGTATTAAAAAAAGAAAACGTAAATAAATTTAAAAATAAATGTCATTAAAAGGAAATGGTAGCCGAAGTTACCGGTAAATAAATTTTATAAAATTGAAAATAATTTTTAAACAACTAATTTCTTTTAATCAATAACTTGCCTTCAAAACATTTTTTTTTTAAATTTGACTTTCTTTTCATTTTTTATTTTATAAATACTCAAACATATTTTAAAAAAAAATTTCACAATATTTTCAGTTGTCAAATGCTTAATTGCGTAAACTTAATTGAATATGTGCGAACACGCAAATCAGTCACACAATTTAAAACTTAATTGACTTTATCAACTTTTACGTCTGACCAGGCTATTAAATTATATAATTTATTTGAAATAGCAAAAGCAAAAGTTGGAATTGGCCAATTAATTTTTGGGTAAACCTAACCTACCTGCTGTTTTATGTTTAGTAATAGAGTTCTTCATTATATTGGCACTCACCTAAAATAAGAAAAAGGAAAAAAAAATTGATTTAGTCTACAAAAAATTTTATTAAAAAAATTTAATTATTTTTGTAAAAATATTTTAGTAAAACAAAGACTCATTTAATTTCAACTTGTTTGAAATTAAATTGTTTAAGAAATAATGTTTTATTATGGAAAATCTGTCTCTACTAAACGTTTCAGTTTTTTTCTTATTGACATCATTAATTTAAAAAAGGAAAATTTGAAAATTTAGTGCCTTCAAAAATCTACACAAAATAAAGGACTTGTCTTTTTGTAATTGATTTTTTAAATTATAGTTTTCCATTTAGTAGAAAGGATGCCTGACGACCTGTTAAGGCATTGTTCACATTTCTTTTTAATAAATTCATTAACACATTGAGTACCTTGTCGTACGTTTCCGTACCACAGTAATTGTTTATTCTTAGAGCCTGTCGTTCTCTTGTTTACTACACTGAGTAAAATTTGTTATGACTTTTAAATAAAGAATCCTTTACTGAACATTTTTGGAAGCTCATTTATGGGTCTAGAATGATGTTTTAATGTTTTATAAAGTGAAAAATGCACCGCTTGGCACCCAAGGTCATAAAATAACGAAGACAGACATATCGTAATTGAATGGAGCCAATTTATCTGTTTTTATTTATTAGTAAAGTTTCCTGACGACCTTTTCCTTAATTAAATATCAAGAATTAACGTTGACAAGCCTCTTGTTATTTATTTTTATCTACAGTTTTTCAATTACTAGAAAGGATCCCTGACAAGGTTTTATGTTAATTTATAAAACTCTTCTTAATAACTGCATTTAAGTCATAAAATGATAATGACAAGCAATTTGTTATTGATTTTTACTATTTATCAAACATTTTTATTTTACTAGGAAAGATCCCTGACGATGCTATATATGACTTTAAAAATTTCTTCTTAATAACTCCATTAAAGTCATAAAATAAAGATGACAGACCCTTCGTAATGGATTACTGTTTTTCCTTCTACTAGGAAAGATCCCTGACGATCTTTTACATCATCTTTAAAATGCTTTCTGAATAACTTCATTTAAAGCTTGAAATAAAAATGACAGGCATTTTGTAATTGATTTTTACTCTAGAACAGTTTTCATTTATTAGGTAAGAGCTTTTAAATCACCTTGTGCATAACATGTTGTATAATTTTTATAAAAAAATTGTTATTAATTAATAATTTCCGTTTATTTTAATTTTAATAGGTATCATTATTTCTATTCAAAAATAAAAAAAAAATTGCTAACAAACTTAATAAATTTATTAAAAACCCTCATAAATTAAAGGAACCAAAACAAAAAAACAAGTTATATATAAATTTGAACATCAAACCCCCTACCATGAAGTTAAATAATGTCCAAAAAAATTTACATAAATGACAAGAAATACAACAAAACGCACACACTGACAATAAAACAAATAAACAAATTAATGTTCTGACTGAAAAGTTTGAAAAGAAAGGAGAGAAAAAACCAAAACGAATCACCTGTTCTTCAATGAAATTCCGGGAAAGTCCATGATATAAAATAAAGTTGAAAATAATTTTGTTTAAATCACAGCACAACACAACAAAAAAAAAAGTAGAATGAATACTAACTAGTTAGTTGCTTGCTGACAGTCACAAAGTCTTTGAAACAAAAAATTCATTTTAAATTGTGGTCCAACAGAATAACTTTTTATCAAAACAATACAAGTGTGAGTATGAGGCTAGTTAGACAAGAAAAGTGTCACCTCATCAGACACGAAGCAGCTAACATGACTACATTTTCTAAAGAATATACACACACAAAAAAAGGTGACAAAAACAAACTGTCAAATAGTACAGTGCTTGTATATTGTACGAAAGCGCATATAAGTGGTTATTTTTAATATGTGTTTGGCTGTATGTAGAAGCATATCATTTGAGTTACTTCTCGCTTTTGTATCCCAGAAATAAATGCAAAACTCAGAAGAAGCATAATTAATATTAGAGCCACACTATGGGATAATTTAGTCATGTTTCAAGTCAATATTTCATGATTTTTGTTTATATGGTTCTTGCACGATTTTCAGTGCTCGGTATTTATGTTAAAACGTCATCTCTAAATAAGAAGGCTGGCGGTGCGCATTCTCTATAGTAGTGTTAATCATGTTGTTTAATAAAACCCACTAAAGACAAAAATTAATAAAGTTAAAAACGCTTGATTTAAAAAAACCAGATAAAAAGTTATTACTGGTCAGCAATAAAAAAAAAACATAAATATAAAAACAATTGTCTTGCAGCCAACTTCGCTACAAAACGCGCTGTTAAAATTGGATTGTTCACTTGGTCAGCGTTGCTGCCGCGCTATGTCACCGAGCAACCAGAGGTGTCAGAGTGCAGATATAGTATACATTTTCTTTTTATCTTTTTTGCACAAACTCAAAATTCTTATTTTGTTTTGCTCGGGTATTTCTAAAAAATTTACACTTTCTTTATTTACATTTCGTAAACATGAATTTTAAAATGAAAATTTTACATTGAATTCCATACTTCATAACAAAAAACGTAGATATAAGTATTTTCAGCATGTGAATTTTCATTACGGAAATAACTTTTTAATTAATGTTTTTTAAACCAAAAAAATTTTTCATTTTGCCTATTTTTCTCTTACTTATTCGTAATATTAAAACCCTATCTATACCTGTCTCTTACATACAAACCTCAAAAAAAAAAACGCTGAGTTTTTCAAAATTCTAACCTTAAAAGTTCCATCTCTGGTTGCTTAGTGGCTATGTCGGTGTGCTCCATACATTTTGTATTGGCATAAGAATTTTTGACAGATAAAAAACACTTTCCGTGCCAATTTAGGTATGACTGTGAAATATTTAAAATTAAATATTTAACGGCTTTGCACTTCATTAAGAAATTATTCAGAAACATGTCTTATTGATAAGATTCGCACTTAAAAAAAAAGAGAAGAGTTTCGGAACCGAATATACACTTACAACAGATTAACCTAAATCAAGGCAACAGGCAATTGTAAAAAACAATTATTATGCTGGTAACATGAAAATCCTAATTTTTAATTGAAAAGTAAGATAAACGAAGTTAGTAAAACGGGCTTTACATTACAATACAGGAGAAAAGATTTTCATTGGATTTTGATAGAGCAAAATCAAGTGGTATTCAATACGACTGTCGAAAAATCATACAGGGGTTTTACAGTAAAATACATTGGATTATGTCAGCTGTTTTTGTTATTCTTTGTTCGTATTTAAAAATGCAATCCTGATACAATGAAAAGTATAAACGCTTAGAAAAAATTATCTAAAATTGGTGAGAACCACACGAAATTTCCATCTGTATTTATTGTTTCCACACTATTATTACAATTTTACTCAGTAATAGAGTGTAAAAGCCCCTTAAGCGAAGAATGAAAGTACGAAAATTTTTTGTACTCTGTTTTACTTTTCGTATTAACGTAACTTTTCTCTAGATATTTCATATCATATTTCTTAAATCAGAGTCAATTTAATCAACATTAAGCAGAATAAGAAAAATAAAAAAATAATTTTTTTATCGTCTTTCTAATATGCAAAAGGAGACAAAACACTAACGTATTCCCATTTGGGTTTGCTTCATGAATTTTTTGTGGCCAGGAGAATTTTTGGCCAACTCAATTTTTAACAAATTTTAACGTTTTCATACCCATTGTGTCTAATAACTATAACTGTAGCAGCAACAAAATAATAAAAGAGTTAAATACCTTCATTTTTCACTTGAATAACAAAGAAGGCAAAACAAAAAAACAATCACCCGAATAAAAAAAATGAGTAACCCCTACACAAAAAGACAAGAATGTAACAATCAATTAACAAGCTTAAGATTTATTCTAGAGATTTAGTAAAAATAAACAAACAATAACAACATCAACAACAAAAGGAAAAATAATAAAATGACAAAACAACAAGATTTTTTTAAAAGATAAAAATCATCATCACACATGCATAAAAACACTCTTAATTTAGTGAAGAAAAAACAACTACAACTACAACAACCAATTTCATATTGGGTGGTGTAAAAATAAAACTTGAGTAGTAGAAATATTTTACTTTTTTAGCCTAAATTCTTCTAGTAACTTCTGAGTATTTGGGCAGTAGACTACATATCTAGACAACCTCTCCTTTAAAATGATATACGTCCCATCCGGTAATCCTCTATGGTTCGTTCGAAAGTTACTTTGGATTAATTTGAAATTTCCATATACCCCAGTGCTGTTGCTCTAAGTGATTTTAGCAACTTGCCGACGAACCATTAAAGATTGTGAGATGAGACACATTTCATTTTAAAGATTAGACTGTCTAGTTTTTTAATCTACCGTCCAAATACTCATAAAATATTTTTGACTATTTTTAAAATTTTTTTGAAATTTCCATACACTCCAGTACTGTTGTTCTCAAGGATTTTGGCAGTTTCCGCTACAAATATAGTCGACTTCTCCTTTAATATGATATCTGTCATTAACCGTAATCTTCTTTGGTTCGCCCGGAAGTCACCAAAATCCCTGAAAGCAACAGCACTGGGGTTTATGGAAATTTCAAAAAAAAATTTTTAAATAGTCAAAAGTGACTTCTGAGTATTTGGGCGGTAGATTACGAATCTAGACTATCTCCCCTTTAGAATGATATATGTCCTATCCCGTAATCTTTTTGAGAAGTCAACTTATTTCTTCATATTGATACCCATGCAATTATATTTCTCCTAAACATATTTATAAATATGTCATAAATACTGAATTTACAAGTACTAAAAAACGTAACGGGTTACGTTAAAACATATTGAACTTAGCATATTTATCTACGCTCACTTCCTGTCATCTATACTACTTTTATAAAGAGGAAAAATTTGTATTTTTATATGCCGATTTCAAAAATTCTTTCATTATTTTAAAGCTACATTCACCCTGAGTAACATAGGCTATATTTATTGTTAGAACAGATTAGGAATCCTTACTAAAACGTAAGTAACGTAACTCAAGGTGTAAGAAAAGTGCCCTAAAAAGTCTTTCGTCGCATGAGCTGCGGAAACTATTGATGAAAGAACAAAAGCATGCTCTACAATATTAAAGAACATATCAATGTCTACGAAAATCTTTGCTATACCAGATGTCTAACTAATATCGTTATGTCACACTTTTTACATTTTAAAAGTGAACTATATAAATAAAAATCATTTTCTGTTTGTATGTTCGCTATACAGATTTGTCTGATGGTACATATAGTCTCCATACTCCAAAGAAGGTCGCCATATACTGTTTGAATGGCCAAGCCCATTTTTAGATCCACGATTTTTACACTAATGATTTTGTATATAATTTAAGCCTGAATTTACCACTTTGGTGGGCGCCCCTAATAATAATGCTACTAAAAACATGAGACACTTTATAAAATGTAAAGGGATTTCTATAAAAATTTACACATATGTTTTCTAGAGATACCTACTCACATAATAAAATGCCAAGCCGGGAAAAAACATCTAGTTTTTTTTTTATAAAAGTAATAACAATTTGAAAACTTTGAAACTTCCTTTTAGTAATTTTCATTTAAATTTTTTCTTTATATACGAGTATAAAAAAAACCCTCAATTTAGTCCGCCCCACTTTCTCCCGCTTCCATGGAAAATTTATATTTTAAAATTCGGAAAATTCGTTATATTATATTTTTTTCTGATTATGGATTCATGATAGTATTTTTCACTTAGAGAGAAACGAAAATCTTATGGGGAAAAATATTTTACATGTTATTCACGATAATGGTGTTTATTTATTGAGATCAAAGCAAAGCCATAAATCGACCCAAGAAAATAGAAATCAAAGCAAAGCAACCTGGGTGTGTTTCGGTATTTCTTTTCTGCTATATTTATGTTGATGCAGGTTTCCATTATCTGTATTTTTTTTATATTATTATTTATTGTTTTATATCAGAAACTAGTTCTAAGACTAAATTTTTTAACGAGCACGATCTAGGCAGGAATCGAACCTGCCACCCCGATTGACCCACCAATTTAGAGGGCATCCTGTTACTTTTTTTTTATATCTTTCATTTCTTGCACGTTTCTGTAAAACTTTACTTTTTGCCTTTAACAATAATTTAATTATTACATGTACAGTAGAATCTCTTATAATGACAGACTCTCTATATGTATAATCTTTTTGGATCAACTTTAAGTATTCCCAGGTCCCCAAATAATAGTGAATCCAATTTATAAGGTGCTCTTGAGAGAGCACATTTCAAAGGTTATTTTAGTGCATGCCCTCGAGCGATTCTACAGTGTTTTGACTTGTCATTCAATGTTGATTTTTTCTGTTATTTATTCATGAAGATTTAAAATTTTGTTTGTTCTACAACCAATTCTAACTGCCAGCTATCTTTGAATTATCTCTCCTGCCAGTTTAATAGTCTATCTATTTAGATGATTCAATGATTAAAGACAAAATTCATATTGAAAAATCGTTAAAGCCTTTAAGTCACGATACAATCAATGCTGTGATTTTTATGGTTTTCCAAATTAACGACAAATACTTGTAACAAACTGACGCTGAGTGGTGTTCTGGCATGGTCGTGTGTCTTGTTTTTTTTGTTTTTTTTTTATCTTATTGTTTTATTCAATTGCATATTCATGCTAGAGATGATGTCGTTGATGGTGTTTATTTAGTTTGACATTTACAGCTTTTTAAATTGTTCACAGACACATGCGAGTGTAAAAACAAAAAACCCATAACAATAAAGAATAAAAACAAAATTAAAAGAGTAAATTAAAACAAAGCTGATACAAAATAACGAACAAGTAGATTAAAAGGGGGTTTACTTTTGTTGTCGCTTTAAATACTTAATTACAATTTTGGTTATTAAAAGAAACATTTAATTGTTAAAATAATAAAAACGTTTTAATATTTTCAAGTAACTTTATTCACAAATCCTTAAAGCTTGATTTTAATTATTTTCCACATCATTATCTACTACTTTTGTCCCTTCTATACTTGTTAATAATTATTTAAAGAAACTTGATAAATGTTCATAAATTAATAACAAACAAAAATAAAATATTTTTCTTACAATTTCTTGGGTTAATTTTTAATTTATTATTGAAAAATATTATAGCACCAAATAAATAAGTTTAAGTCTCAATATCAAGATAAGACTTTTAAATGAAGGGTAAGAGAATAAAAAAAAAAGAAAAACAGAATAAGAAAAAAAGCTCAAAATTTAAATTTCTTTCTAAAGACGAAAATACAACACATTTATTTGCATGATTTAAAAACAAAAGATTTGTAATTTGTTAAAGATAACTAAAAAAAAAAAATTGTCACCAAATGAAAAACATGTTTAACGCCAGTCCTAACATAACTACAACACCATTAAAACCAAATCTTTCTTTCTTCCAACTCCGTGGCTACAGCATTAAAACAAAAGCACAACAACCAAAACGACAAAACCAAAAAACAATGACAAGCAAGCATAAACCCTCAAGGAGTCATTTTTTAAGGAAATCAGGAAAAAAAAGAGAAGCCAAATTGCTTAAAAGCTTAACAACAAGATAAACCTACAGATTTTGAACTGCTGGTGTTAAAAAAATAAAAATAAAAATCTAAAAAGAATTTTTTTGAATGGTTTAACAGCGATTATCACGACGAAATGCTAACTAAAGTGCGAAGACAACACTGTAAGACATCATGTCGAAAGCACAAACGTGGAAATAAATTCAAAATAGGGGAAAAGAGAAAAGAAAAATGTATTACGTGGCATGCACACAACATGGTACCCAAAGTGATAGTCATCAAGGAAAGAATTTAAATGCCTTTATGCGCTAAAAACTTTCTTTGCAATTTTACAAGTACAAATAAGTTAATTTCAGTTTATTTAATAGAGAGAAGCGACAACTTAAGTGCCTCTCTGCATTGTCGGTACTGACAGCCAGAGTATTCATTCGATTTTTGTGAAGCAGCAATTGATTTTTACCTTTACCACTATCTGTGTATCTGTATCTGTATCTGTATCTGTATCTGTATCTGTATCTGTATCTGTATCTGTATCTGTATCTGTATCTGTATCTGTATCTGTATCTTTATCGGTATCTGTATCTGTATCTGTATCTGTATCTGTATCTGTATCTGTATCTGTATCTGTATCTGTATCTGTATCTGTATCTGTATCTGTATCTGTATCTGTATCTGTATCTGTATCTGTATCTGTATCTGTATCTGTATCTGTATCTGTATCTGTATCTGTATCTGTATCTGTATCTGTATCTGTATCTGTATCTGTATCTGTATCTGTATCTGTATCTGTATCTGTATCTGTATCTGTATCTGTATCTGTATCTGTATCTGTATCTGTATCTGTATCTGTATCTGTATCTGTATCTGTATCTGTATCTGTATCTGTATCTGTATCTGTATCTGTATCTGTATCTGTATCTGCATCTGTATCTGTATCTGTATCTGTATCTGTATCTGTATCTGTATCTGTATCTGTATCTGTATCTGTATCTGTATCTGTATCTGTATCTGTATCTGTATCTGTATCTGTATCTGTATCTGTATCTGTATCTGTATCTGTATCTGTATCTGTATCTGTATCTGTATCTGTATCTGTATCTGTATCTGTATCTGTATCTGTATCTGTATCTGTATCTGTATCTGTATCTGTATCTGTATCTGTATCTGTATCTGTATCTGTATCTGTATCTGTATCTGTATCTGTATCTGTATCTGTATCTGTATCTGTATCTGTATCTGTATCTGTATCTGTATCTGTATCTGTATCTGTATCTGTATCTGTATCTGTATCTGTATCTGTATCTGTATCTGTATCTGTATCTGTATCTGGATCTGGATCTGGATCTGGATCTGGATCTGGATCTGGATCTGGATCTGTATCTGTATCTGGATCTGTATCTGGATCTGGATCTGGATCTGGATCTGGATCTGGATCTGGATCTGGATCTGGATCTGGATCTGGATCTGCATCTGCATTTGCATCTGTATCTCTATATTTTTCTATTAAAAAAAAGCACTTCAATCTTAAAATCTACGCCTCTGTTTGAAATTGAACAATTATTTGTTTTATCTTTTTGTGTTTTTGGTTACTTTTCAACGTTGCTCTTGTTGTTGTATTTATTATTGTGGCCTTTTAGAATTGAGCATTATTATTTTTTTTTCGGAGTAGTAGAGTTGTGTAGTAAAAGAGATAAGGATCTTGTACGACAAGTTGTATTATGGGCCGTGTGTGCATGTTCATTTAACTGACTGCTGGCTATAGTTGCAACCAACATCAGCAAACAGCATCAGCGTCATCATCATCATCTACTCCATAAGTCTTTTTGTAAGCTTAAAGATCTGGCTAGTTCGGTTTGGTTGTTTGGTGGTAAATATAGTAACCCCCTGTATATGTTTGTCTGTCTGTTGTTGGTAACTCCACATCTACTTTATCTACTTTGGTTGTTAAGTATTTAACCAGTTAGTCAGTCAACCACTCAGTCATTCATATTCATGCAAGCCCATAAGTGCAGGCTGGTTGTTTTGTTTGTATGCCTCATGTTTTTTTCCTTTCCTTGCTTTTCTTTAAAAAGACTGTTTAAATTTTCATATTTATGGCATTGCGTTAAATTGTTGACTTGTTAAATGGGTGTTCCTTTATGTTGGAATTTATATAGAGGGTAATCGCAAAATTTAACACAATGCCTATATAAAGTAAAAATAAAAACAAACAAAAAAGAAGGTGGCGTAAATAATTTTTTTTTAATATAAAACTAGGTTCTTGTTAAAAAATATAAATTTTTTGCTTGGGCTGTGGTACACCCTTTACAGTCCACATTTTTGTATCGAAAACAATAAGAAAATTAACAATGGCAGCAAATAAACAATATTTAGTTTTTTTTTTTTTTTTTGGTTGATTTGGCTTGTAAATACAAAAATAAAGAAAGAACAGTTCAGACAAAACAGACTGGAGATCATAAAAAAGAAGCTGTAAACGTTTAAGCTGTTAATCTTTAATGACAAACCATTGTCAAATAAGACATAAATTGATTTTAAATAGAGGTGGAGTGATCAAGAAAAACTCACAAAGAAAAATAATATTAAAAAAAAGCATAACAAAGAAAAAGTGGCTGATTTCGAATAATGTTTCAATTGGGAAACAAAAATAATTTCTTTCTTAATAAATTTAAACTTTGGAATAACGAAAAATTACTGCGTCAAACTAAAATTATACTGTAAAGTAGACTTTGAGGTATAAGAGAACAGCAGTTGGGGCAATCCTAAGGCTACCTAAACCATTTTGTCTTAAGGAAGTCATTCTTATGGGATATATCAGGATATGGAATGTTATATTGAAATTTTCAAGTCTTGTGCTCTTCAATATTATGCACTTTTTCTGGCACTTTGAAAGAAATCAGCAGTAAACACTTAAAAATACGGTAAGAATGTATTAGGACGAACCGAACAGTTAGAGTACAATGATGGGTTCAAAATGAAAAAAAAAAAACAGCACTGAGGGCAGCATTTGACAGTTTTTTTTTTGTCCCAGTTCTAACTTTGGAGGTTCGCGTTAACAAAAGTTGACATGGAGCTACTGGCGCTACTAACATTCAAATTATTTGCATAGCCAGCTGGCTATAAGATTATTTGCAACTACTTGTTTCGATTGTTCTCTATTTTGGTAGTGCGTGATATCTTTTCAAAGAGAGTTTTATATCAGCATTGAGACAAGAAGATCATATGAGTAGTTAAATAGCAAAAAGCCAAAAAGCTCCCACAGAAGCCTTCCGTGGGTTGATGATAATGATAACTTTACCACTCTAATGCCAACAGCAAGACATGACTGGCATGTGGATAATTAAATGGCTGATAATGTGTTGTTCTATGGTTAACCATCTATAGATCGATGTATATCTGTTACATTTTAGGGTGATATTATAATATTTATCTTATTGAGAACTTGTAATAAAGGAAAAAGTTATTGATCACTTTACTTTAACTAAATTATAAGTAAGTTGTAATAATGGTCCTTAGAAATACATTCTGTGTAATTATTTTGTGTCAGCAGAATGCAGATTAGAAACTTGGCAGAGGTCTTATTAGGGAAGATGTGCTGGGATTTACAACGCTTGAGTTTCTTTTTCTGTGGCCAATGATTTACAATAATCGAGTCTGTCTGCATGAGTTCATCAGCCTTCATCATTTCAGGTCTACGTAATACAAATCTCGCAAAATAATCTTTGTTTTCTTTATCAAAGCATTTTGCTCTAGTTAATTTAAGTGCTTTTATTTTATGGTTGATTTCTGCTTTGCATAAATATTTATAGCAAAATTTTAAATAAATCCTGGCAAAGCAGTTTTGCAACAACATTATTTACACTCACAGAAAACATTTCAATGCAGACTACAAACCAACAAAAAGAGAAAAGTATTTAATTATAATTTGGTGAACACGTTCTTTAATTAAAAATTTTTTTCGAGTGCAAAAGTCTTTGAAAACTTTTTTTTTGCTTGAACATGCACTAAACAATTTGTATGTAGAATGTTGTAACAATCTGTTAGCAATGCATGTTTAACTGGATGCCTAAATGACAACAACAACACCAACATTTTGGCCAACATAGTAAAGGGGTCTATAAAGTGTCGAAACAAACACCCAGCAACAACAACCAAACAAAATAAAACCAAAAAAATAAATAAAAAAGAGAAACAGACAAGCAAACGAAATCATAAAAAAGGAACAACGAAACATACAACAACGTTGTAGGTCCTTCATACCACAATGGACATGATGATGGGGTCCCCAAATAAAACAAACAGGAACAACAACTTAAACAAACTAATAAACAATCATACAACCAAACAAATAAAACTAAGCATTTGCCCAAGCAACAAGCAACTAAGAAACAAATGCAATAACAGCAGCTAAAGAAGATTTGTCACCTGGTTGACAATAAGCAACCTCAAACTTGAATGTAGGATAAAGATAAAGAAGTTGGAGTAGTTTTTAAGCGAGCATAAACTGGAAAAGTAATTGATCAAATTTGTAGTTTAAAACGACTTATTAATGACCTTTAACAACATAAAAAGAAAACTAAAATGCTTGTTGTTGTGGTTGTGGAAAAGAGAAAACAAACTTGAAATAAAAAAGTTTATTTCATTTCAATTTAAGAATTAATTAAAAAGGAATATTTATTTTCTCTGAATGGTGTTCGCTATCGCGAGATATTAACGGACTTCTTGTGGTTAGTAATGGACCTGGACGATCTATAGTTCCACACAGCCAACAAAACAATGGCTCTTTTGCTCAAGAAATTCAATGGTCGTGTTATCCCATATCGTAACGATGTTAGTTGGTCGCCACGATCATGTGATTTGATACTTTTTTCTTTGGGGATGTTTAAAAAAAGTGTACGTCAATAAGCCAAGAACAATTCAAGAGCTAAATGAGGAGGTAATTTGCCACATGAACCTCAATGATGTCTCAGAGTCATTCAAAATATGAACCATTGTATAGAGCTATGCCACCGAAGCTGTGACGAAGGGGACAAAATAGTTATTGATGAATAAAGAAATACTTTTTGAAAAAATTTAAAATAACGGTTATTTTTTGATCATACCTCTTAGATCCTTCTATTATAATAAAAAAAAAATTGTTAGATAATTATCTGAAAACTTTTTATTTTATTTGCAATCCACCTTGTGCGTTTTTGTTGGACAATAACAATAAAAAAACTACAAAAATTTTCAGTAATAAAATATTATTGCGTTTGGAAGTTCTTTACCCGAAAGGATTATCTAGAAACAGGACTAAAAGCTAGTTAAATAATTTAAGGCTCAAGTTCGGAGAGTTGGCAAAAGGAAAACTTCCCTTCTTTGAGAGTGAAACAAGTTTTTTTTTAAGTACATGAGCGATCAAGCTAACGGTCTTAAAATTAGTAAAGAGAAAGGTTGGTAATTATATCTGTGGCAGTAAGGAAAAACCACTTATGTTTTATTAAGTTAAATATGGAAGACTGCAATTTTAAAAGACTTGAAAATTCTATCAAATGGTAGATATTGTTTCCATTGCCATGTCGTTGATTGAAGATTATATCGCCCCACCAATAATAAACTTATTGTGTTAATTAAGCCAGCAAGTCATTTTTTACTTAAGTCGACTTAAGCGGTTTTTTCCTTATTAGCACGGACATAAGCCAACAATAAATTAAAACATTTTATAACTGCAAAACTTTTTGGCTTGTATGCAGAAAACGCTGAGGAGTCTAAGGAGACAGGAGGACCTAGGATCCCCAGATTTATAGATGCTCCAGTAGCTTCGTGAGCTTTCTAAACCATAAATGGTAGGGAGTGTACTAAAAGTGCTTGATTCGCAGAACCAAAATCTGGGATTAACACATTTTTTTTCGATTTCACATAAAAAACTTTCCCACAAGAAAGATAAATAATAAAAAACTAAATATTTTTCAAGTATTTCTATTTTAAGAAAAAGCAGGAGTCACGCATTTTATTAAATTGAAAACGTTGCAATAATTTTTTTTCCTAAATGGTGTAGGGTATACAAAAGAAAAACCAAGACTTGTTTGAGGTTTATAAGAAAATCCTTTTTTTTGGGAGCAAAAATTAATAACAAATTCAGAAAATTAAAGGAATGAACAAAACGTTAAGTGAATTTTTGTTTAATTAGTTTTATAGCATGAAGCGGTTTACACTGAGGCAATTGTGTTCATATCTACTCTGAATTTAGTAGAAAATACATTATTTCATGAAGTCCAGGAAATATTCATTTATTTCATGAAATGACTAGCTGGTTTTACCAGGTTTCGCCCAGTCTTGTGTCTGTATTTCTGTCTGTTTGTCCATGAAGCCATTGAAATCAACTTTCTGAAGTCCTTAGGCAACGTAGAGAAATGTTTAACATACCATTCTGTCAGTTGTTGCTGTCTTCAAGATGCCATTGAAATTCAGTCCGTTTTGTTGATTAAACTGAATAGAATTCCAAATTTTTAATACAAAAATTAATTAGTTGTGTCAGTATATTGTTGCAAACTATTTGATGGCAATAATGACTGCGAAGCGCTTCGGTTTGCTGCAAGTGATTTGTTATCGTAAGGCAGTTTGCTGACTGGTTTTAAATCACGAGATGTCAAATGATTTTGTGAGCAGAACATCTTTTTCATGATTTTAAATCACTTTGAGAAAAAGTGATTTTCAGAACATGAAATTAAAAGAAATTGCTTACAATTTTTTTTAATGAAAACATTCTTTTATTTTCTTAAGTTTTCTGTTAAACTTTTTTTTGCTTAAGTCGTTTAAATTTTTTAAGGAATGTTTTCTTAAAATGCAAGTGTGCCATCATGAGTTTAAGATAAAAATTGAAATTAATTCTTTTCACTTAAGAACACGATTGGAGATCATTAAATTGTGTCGTGTCGTTGTTGTTGTTATTCGTTTTTTTTTCTTTTCCTTTAAAATTATAAAAGAATGACAAAAAAAAAAGCAGAAATGAGACAAAAAAAATATTAAAAATAAAAATATTTTTTAATATGAAAAAAGAAAACAGTAGGAATTAGGAATTAAAAAAACAAAACTATTTTCCTTTTTTAAGGTATGATTTTTTTTTTCGAAAAAAAAGCTAAGCACATACTTGGCACATTTTTTTCTTAGGACAACATTTTCAACACATCACACAAATCTTAGATTTCAAAAATTTAAACATTTTTAGAAAAAAATGAGACTTTATTTTTATATAAAAAAAAAATAAAAACAACGACTGGAGAAAAAACATACTCGTACATATTTGTAATTGTCATTGTCTAAACCATATAAAAACCGCAAGATCAGCAAGCGTATCAAACGTTACACAAAATTTCTGAACAACAACAACGTAACTGAATTTAAAAACTTTTTCTATTATTTATCTTTTATTTAAGAAGAGAAAAAAAAAAAAAAAAAAAAAAACGAACAAACCTGACGTAAATGACACCTTTAGTTTAGTTGAAAAAAATTGTAATAAAATAATGAAAAAAAAAATTTAATGCAAAAAAAAAAACATATAACATATTCAAATGAATGAAATAAAATTGAAAGAAAAAAAAAAAACAAACAGAAAAATTGTGTATTTTAGTAAATGACATTTTTATAGCTTCATTTTACATTTGAATTTTAGATAAACTGTGCAATAATGTGATTAAATAGAAAAATTGCAAGGTAATTTAAAAAAAAATTTATATATAAATTTTTAACAAGAAATTAAAGAAAAAAATACTACCTTCTTTCCATTTCTAAGAAAACTCGCAGCTTTCAGCAAAACTTGTCTTTTGCACAACAAGATAAAACAAAGAATTTTTTGTATGAAAATCATTCAACTTTTCTGTTTTATTACAGAGAAAAAAATCAAAATTCAATTAAAAATTTAATTTGTTCAGCATGATGGGTTGATTATTAAAATAATACTCCTAACACTTAGTACGTAGAGCACTAACCTACTAATCTGGGGGTTGCAGGTTCGATTGCTGCTTGGACTCTGGGTGTCTTCTGCAGACAAGCAAAGAAAGAAGCTTCGCGGACAAACAAACAGAAAATAATTTTTATTTATAGAGTTGACTTTTAAAATGTAAAAAGTGGTTACAGAATAAAATTCTTACAGATTACTATGTACCTAATTATAATATTTAAATAAAAGTAACTTAAGTAAACTATAACTTAAATTAAAATTTAAAATGGGCTTAAAGCTATTACATAGGTGCAAACACCGTGCAATAGGCTCATTTAAGGAGTAATTTGATTTTTGAATACCTTCCTCAAACAAGCGATTATTTCGCAAAACTCTTTATTATTTCAGGACAGTTTATATTCCCAGATATTACATTATAAGCAAACATTTAAGCCAAATAAGATCTCTGATCGCTTAACAACTGAAGACCAAGTAATATTCTTCTGATGTTGTACGATGGTAATTCATAAAGCCATATTAATTTTAAAGCAGTTCTGGTAAATAGTTTTTGAACACGCTCAATACGATCTGAATGGCATATGTTTAAATTAGCATAAAGTTAATTATTTAAAATAACATTAGTCAGCTGAGAAAAGAAGCATTGTAACCACTGGTCAATTTTATTCCCCACTGCAAAACCATCCTCTATTTACAATATTTCTTCGCTCTTCTAGCTCACACACTTCTATATTAACCGCGAAGTCAAACACTTCTTCTAAGTCAACCGCTCAACTCAACTCTCATCATAATTGAAACAATATAAAAACTACTTACCTGTGCTAAACTATTCATGGTCCTTCGAGCCGGATTCCATACAATCGAACAGCATTCAAGGGCACTCTTTACTAAAGATATATACAATAATTTCAAAGTTTAAGCATCTCTAAACTCGACAGAATTTCTTGGAATGAAACCTAACATACTATAAGCTTTAGAAACAAAAGGGTGTTTTTTATAGACGTATAGAACTTTAAGTTGGCATTACTGTCCAAGATGGCGACCGATTTAACAGCTGTCAAGTGATTTATTCTCCGTTTGGTTTGGCAATTCATCATGAATAGACTCACGCCTGAACAATGCTTGCAAATGGGCCCAAAACAAGATTGCCGTTGTTACCGATTTTCATAAGCGAATTTTATTTAGCGATGAAGCGCACTTCTGGTTGAATGGCTATGTCAACAAACAAAACTGCCGCATTGGGAGTGAAGCTAATCCTCAAGTGTATGTCGAAACATCGTTACATCCAGAAAAACTGACTGTTTGGTGCGCTTTATGGGCTGGTGGAATCATTGGTCCGTACTTCTTCAAAAACGATGATGGCCAGAACGTTACAGTCAATGGTGATCGGTATAGAGCCATGATTACTAACTTTTTCATTCCTGCATTGAACAACCATGATGTCCAGGAGCTGTGGTTCCAACAAGACGGGGCAACATGTCACACAGCTCGTGCCACAATCGATTTATTGAAAGACACGTTTGATGACCGCCTAATTTCACGTTTTGGACCTGTGAATTGGCCTCCAAGATCTTGTGATTTAACACCGCTTTCTGTGGGGCTATGTAAAGTTATTGGTCTTTGCGGATAAGCCACAAACTTGACCATTTGGAAGACAACATTCGCAATGTTATTGCTGATATACGGCCACAAATGTTCGAAAAAGTCATCGAAAATTGGACCTCCAGATTTTACTACATCCGAGCCAGCCGTGGCGGTCATATGGCAGAAATCATATTTAAAATGTAATGCTACAAGATTATCTTTCGGATAAATAAAATTCATGTGAATCGAATAATCCATCGTTGTTTTATTGCAGTTTAAAGTTCTATACGTCTATAAAAAAACACCCTTTATATAATCAACGTGACTAGAAAAGCTCAATTTATGGTCAAAAATAATTCCTAAATCTTTTACTTCAACTAACTGTTTAAGTGACGAACTACAAATAGTATAATCAAAAATAATAGGGCTTAAAATATGAGAATATGATACTATACAACATTTAGATGACAGCTTCTTCAAATCAGCTTGCAACTTTGCACAATCATAAGAATGAGAAATTTTAGGAAACAATTTTAAATCGTCGGCAAATCATAGACATTTAGCAAAATCAAATAATTGATAAGCAAGAGTTTTATTAAAAGTAACGGACCTATATATGTTCCCTGGGGTATACCAGAATAGGCTTTAATTGAAGAAGAGGAGAGAAAACTTTTGAAAAATTTTAAAAGATTTATGGCTAAACCTAATTTCATTAGTTTTTGTAGCAAAAGATCATAACTAACGGTATCGAAAGCCTTAGCAAAATCTGTGTAAATAACATCGCATTGAGCTCTGTACCCCATAGAATTTACAATGTCATGAGTTAATAATAATAAATTTGTGGTAGGGGATCTGCCTGGAACAAAGCCGTATTGACGAGAAGAATAAAAACATGAATAAAAAGTTTTTCTTTTAAGATTTTATTAAAAATCTTAGCAAAGGAGCATTGATGATATTGTAGTACATACTTTTGTTCTATCATCAATAGTTTTCGCAGTGCATGCGACGAAAGACGTTTTAGGGCACTTTTTTTACAAATTGGGTTACGTTACTTAAGTTTTAGTAAGGATCCTTAATCTTTTCTAGCAATTAATATAGCCTATGTTACTCAGGGTGAATGTAGTTTTCCAATAATGAAAGAATTTTTGAAATCGGCACAGTAGTTTTTGAGTTTATTCATTACAAACATATACACACATACAAAAATACTAATTTTTCCTCTTTATAATATTAGTATAGATTCCTTGGACTTTAATTTTGATATTTTTTAAATAAATTTAAAAACAGTTTGTATGTAGTGTTGTGAGAAATTTAATTTTTTTTATTCCAAAAATACAAAATAATTTAAATTTTCCATACCTGTTACGAGTATGTAAAAGTATTGCAAACATAACAACCAGCAATTCAAAGTTCCACTCATTTATTTTATGAATGAACTTGTTATTAGCCAAGTTGCTAGAAACTTCCAACTACAAAAGTCATTGAGTTGCACACCAATAAACGTTAGTTGGTTATAATAAAATTATTAGATTTCAAATCTCAAAAGCCATTCACTCTTATCGTTTAAAAACAATTTTTATAACTTTATTAAATAAATTTTAAAATTAAACTTTGTGACATGAAAACGGCGCCAAGATTAAGATTAAGAGACTAAGAAGAAAACAAAAAAAAAACCAACAACAAACCAGTGAATATTAATATGCTAATTATAAAAAATCATAGCATGTTACTGTCAAGAGTCTAAAAAGCGTTGCTATGAAACATTTTTTCTATACTTTTTTTTTTTTTTTTTTTTTTTTTGGTGTTTGTATTGAACCAACAGGTAGTTTAAAGGTGTTTGATAACGTCCATTAACTCTTTTTTTTAAACTTCAAACAAATAGCACAACAAAAGAATTTGTGTACGAATATTAAATTTATAAAATAAAATCAATAAAATCAGTCTAGTCAAATTTTAAAATGAATAACACACATCATACTTGTTATACGAGTCAACACAAGACATGCTTGGCAACATGAAACAAACAAAATTTGAGACATAATATTTAAGTTGAACAAATTACAACTGCAACAACAACAATAATAAATTTCTAAGAACACCTCAGGCCAAAGACATTAACAACCAAATGACATAATTTAATATCGAAATACAATTAATTTTTTTTTTTTTTGTTACAAAACAAAGATATTCAAACATGGTTACAGCTTTATACAACAGAAATGAATATCAATTCATATTCACACACAAATATTAAAATACTTTTTTTAAATACCCGGCAGAAATTGCAGCAACTCCGGCTGCCATCTTCTTATCATTCAATGTCTAATGAAATAATTTGAAAATTCGAAGCCAAAGTAACGCAAAAACTATAAAGAATTATGAAGTATGCTGTAGCAAATGCCACATTATCCTTATTTTTATTTTGTCCGAGAACTCCAAGAACTATAACATTTACATTAGCTCACAGTAGTCCTAAAACTACTTGCTTATAGACGCATTTTGTTCTTAGAAAAAAATATTTCGAGATTGGGCTTTGCCAGATAGCAACCAGGTTACTTTGGTATGGATTAAAGGGCTGCACAAGCATACTTGAAAGCCACACATAAATACAAACGTGTGTAATATGTTATAATAAAAATTGCTTGTAAGCCATTTCAATTACCCCCCAACCACACGAGTAATATGTTTGCAAATTTTTGCCGTGGCAACTGTCAAATTTTATTGCCAACACCTAATATGAATATATGTTGAAAGATTCGTTGAGCAATAGTTGTTATAACATATTGCTCAGCAATTATCTTGGAGCTATGCTCTGAAATTGAATTGTCATTTTTTGTGAAATATTAAAAACGTGTGAAGCTAAAAAAAACCAAGCTAATAAAAAATTAAATAATTCTTCAACGACATATCCCCCACAACATTAATAATATTAATTAATTGCTTTAAAGCAAAAAATAGTTTAACATTCTTATTTTCAACTCTCATATCGCCACCTCAAAATAGAAGCTTAAACATTGACATTTAACGGCAATCAAATTTGACAATTGCATGGCAATAATTGCCAAGCATATTGCTCGTGTGGTTGGGGGGTTATGACTGTGCAGCCCTTTAATATATATGAATACCAGGGCACGAAAGATATGTGGAAAATAAAATGGTGGAATATCTGGCTAAAAAAGGCACATATACCCCTTTCATAGGTCCATAGATGTTCTGCGGGACAAACAACAACTTTACTCTTGCCCTACTACGTAAGAAGGCTACAAGATGTCTGGATTGCCAAAAAGGACATGCGGCAGTCAAACTCTATGTTAAGCTGCTGCATAGCCAACTCAATGGCTGCAGAACAAATAGCGTTTCCAAGCCCCTGCCAAAGTTTTATCAGTACGGAAATGGCTGTCGTATTAGCCTGAAAGCCGTTTCAGTCCGATGTCACTCGCACCTACTAAAGTTACGGAATACGACAAACCTCAGCCCAAAATCATTCAATTAAAATCAGTGTATCCATTAAGAATCCATGTAATATGCGGTTCGTCATCGTGCTAGTTTTTGATCACCCCCAGGTATTTTGTTTGTCTTGTAACCTTTTAGGTAAACTACGGTGTGGTAAGTGTCCCCAATTTACCAAAGGGGAGAGTCCCGATAGAGGATCTAGCATCCCCACACGAGAGATCAGGTATGATAAGTCGTGATAATCGTAAGGAGTATTTGGGAATTAGCTGCACAAGATAAGCTTGAAGTGATTCTTGTTTGTTTATCAAAAGGCTATGGGCCTGATTCTATCAGTCGTGATTGTTTGCGTATCGAATAAAAATTAAGAAAGTGCGAGATTTGCTAATTCTGATGCTCGATACGAAACGTATCGAATTAAAGCTCCTGGAAGCAACTTATGGTCCACGATATCGAATTTGTAAACAAAACACAAATTTCACATACGTCATGTCATCTCTTGAATTTAAGAAATAGTCTTATATCTCGGAGATTAGTGTCAATTTAAAAACACAAAGTGCAGATTTGAAATCAGCGCTGTAAAATACTTTTAAAAAAATTCTCAGTTTGAAATCGGCTGAACTAGTTGGACACAAGCCTGATTTGTAGTCCATAAATTTCATTTAAATTGAATCATGTAGTCCAACAGTTTCTGCAGGGCAATACTAAATACACACTTGCTTGTATTATTTTTTTAAGTGTGTGTGTGTTTTTTTTTGTCTAGAGCGGTTGGATTTTAATAACAAAAAAATAAAATAAAATAAAATAAATAAAAATAAAAAATCAATTCATTATATTCACACCACACTTCGGTTCTTTTACATAAATAAATTTAATACTTTGTTGGTGTTTATAAAAAAGTTTTGAATGTTTAGTTGTGTTTTTTTTTATATATATTTTTCGACTACTAATGCCTAAATTTGTGAGGGATAATAAAATAATTCACTCTTAATTGGGTTTTCAATTTCAATAGACAACTAATTTGTTGTTGTTGCTTATTTTTTAAATAAACGTTTGTGCATCTTACGCCTTGGAGCTTTTAGCAATAAAAGAGTTCAATTCAAATAATAAAACAATTTGGTTAGCAAATAAAAATTCAGAAATCGCACATCTCAAGCTCAACTACGTTACCTTTATTTGTGCTTCAATAGCCCATTTAATGACTTGAGAAATGGCATGCACAGGAGAGCAATTAGTGAAGGAAAAATGAAAATATGCTCTTAAAATATGCTCTTAAAAATACAAAATATGCACTAGTGCCCTTATGGAATATAACAATCATTATTTTTCTTATCACATGCATACATTCTTAAGAAAAATTTATTAAAAGTTCAAATTCAACTGACTTGTGGTGGACCCCTTGGACTACCAATTGGGATATGTGTGCAATTCCATTTATGTCCAAAATGGCCAGTGGTGCTAGAGACAATTTTTTTCAAATTGCAAAAAATTAAATCTGAAATCTCAAAATTATATCAGAAATGTGACCAGGCGGAGCCTTAGACTACCATACCTATATTATTATCACTTTTAAAATTTATTGTGCAGCCTAGTTCCTAACTACAATCCCAGACTCCTTACAAATCTAGTAATTGCTGTAGGACTAATCTTGCCTAGATCTCCTGGGACCAATGCCCCACTACCCAAGCAGCTTATTCTGCGTCTTGCTACCGCTGGGCACTCGCGGAGAATGTGTTCCGATGTTTCCTTTGTTTCGCGACAGAAACAAATATAAATATATAGTGGCATACGTGTGCAATTCCATTTATGTCCAAAATGGCCAATAATGTACCCAACAAAGTCGAGTTTTCCTGCTCCGCGGTTGTAGTTTTACATATCTGAAATACATCTCTTGGCAGACCCATTTGTAAAAGGTGTTTTTTACAGACGTATAGAACTTTAAGTTGGCATTACTGTTCAAGATGGCGACCGATTTAACAGCTGTCAAGTGATTTATTCTCAGTTTGGTTTGGCAATTCATCATGAATAGACTCACGCCTGAACAACGCTTGAAAATAGTGTAACTTTATTTCGAACGAGATTGCCGTTGTTCCCGATTTTCATAAGCGAATTTTGTTTAGCGATGAAGCGCACTTCTGGTTGAATGGCTACGTCAACAAAACAAAACTGCCGCATTTGGAGTGAAGCTAATCCTCAAGTGTATGTCGAAACACCGTTACATCCAGAAAAACTGACTGTTTGGTGCGCTTTATGGGCTGGTGGAATCATTGGTCCGTACTTCTTCAAAAACGATGATGGCCAGAACGTTACAGTCAATGATGATCGGTATAGAGCCATGATTACTAACTTTTTCATTCCTGAATTGAACAACCATGATGTCCAGGAGCTGTGGTTCCAACAAGACGGCGCAACATGTCATACAGCTCGTGCCACAATCGATTTATTGAAAGACACGTTTGGTGACCGCCTAAGAGCCATTAAACAAAAAACCAAGTACATAAGTATTTGAAGTCAGTGATCGAAAATACTTTATGAACTGTTTATAGGTCCTTTGGCTTAAAATCGTGAACCGTGTTATTTGCCCTACGAAATTCTTACTTGAACTAAACGTAACTTGTTTCTAACTTAAGAAGTAATAGTTGAACTGTTATATTTCAAAATGGTATAAGTCCACTCAAAAAAATAATGAGTTAGCGGTAATTTTAGTAAGATAAGACTAAGATAACTAGAATTACCACTGGCTCATTTAAAAAAAAAGTGGACTTATACCACTTTGAAATATAACAGCTAAGTTTTAGGTTTTTTTATGACATCATGAACAAGGACTCGTGCATCAAAGCACTTTAAAACTTTTCTTTCATTTTGTATTTTATTGAAAAAAAAATAATACTTTTCCCACTGTATTTTGAAGGGTTAATGATCTCTTATTATACAAGAAAAAAAAACGAATATAACAGGGTGTCAAAATACCTAGTGATACAAATTTAATGCCAAAAGCAAATACTGGTAAAAAAAAATAAATTAAATAAACGCCAGGGAAGTAAATGAATCAAATTGAACATTAAAATCGTAAAAAAATTTTGATTTTTTTCAATTATGGATATTTTATATAGAATGTTTAGATCAGATGTGATAAAAAAATTCTTTTAATAGTTAAATAGATAAAAAAAATTTTTAATAAAATAAATATGCAAACTAACCTGTTTTTTATAATTGTTGCTATGCCGATAGTTGAGAAATTGAATTGGGATGTTTGTTTGATGACATTCTGGAAACACAAAATTATTCGTTTTTTGTTAACACGGTCAGTTTATAAAAACAATTGTGGTTCACGATGTTTGACAACACCCGTGAAAGTTGCGTCAGTACACAACTAACCACAATTTAGGAGTCTATTTATTATTGCTCGGCACTCACGACATGATCACTGACAATTGTCAACTTGTTGACATTTAGAGTTTATAAAAATTGTGGCGCATGGTGTTTGATAACACCCGCGAAAGTTGCGTGGGTACACAACAAACCACAATTTTGGAGTCTTTTTTTAATATTTCCCGACACTCCCGACATTATCACTTATAATCGCGGTCTTATAAACATTCACGCAATATAGCTTTTTAGTGCTACCATGTACACGTACGAACGCGAACTGGTTAACGTTCCCGAATGACAGCTTTTGCTGGCACCACTAATACTTACGAACACGTACGGCTTGACCTTCCCGACTGACACCTTTTTTCTGTTATCAATCATCAATCAATGATTTAATTACGCATTTTCGGTCACTGCTGTTTTTTACTACTTTAGCCAGGATCATGTAAACAAGAAATCTTACTGCAGTCTTTTAGTTCTTTAAGATCATGAAAACCTAAAATTAAAAACAAAAGAAAAGAAACTATTATTTTATAATAAGGAAACGTGCCTCAGCTGTAAAAATATTTAGGCTAAATTTCAATATTGTGCTAAAAATTTAATCTTATACTTTATTATATACTGCATCATATAAAAATGAATACTTATTCCCCTTAAGCTACGGTCAGATTATACAAATATTTGTCGCAACAAGCGTGACCACTACTTTTTGACAAATATTTTTCTAGTCTAATATGAATTGTATTATAAAAAATTAATTTAAATAATATGATAATGATTTCATTATATATTTCATTGAAAGATTGAAAGAAACTATTTCTGCAAAATATATAAATGTATCTGTATACTCGTATGATACAGTGGTTATGCTTATTTCGATAAATATTTGTTTAATGTGACCGTAGCTTAAGTCACGGCATCAGGAATGAACGGCTCAACCCAATTCACTAATTCTTTTTTGAGTTTTTTATTGTAATTAGAGGGTTTTTAGAAACTTGTGAAAATAAATACTATTTTTTTCTTTTAATGTAGGAGCGTATGAGTGTTATAAAAGGTGGTTAAACTTTAAGGGCTGATGTTGATTTTGAATAAAACACAAATTATTTAGGAAATTATTGTCATTTCTTTTTATTATGATATATGGTATGGTACAATTATGTATGGAACGCCGCAAATTCGGCGGCAAATTTCCAAATTTTCGGTAACGCTGAGTCATAATTGAAGTTCTATGCCGTTAATGTGCCGAATTATCTCATCTTTTAGCTCTTGAATTGTTGCTGGCTTATCGATGTACACCTTTTCTTTCAAATAACCCCAAATAAAGAAGTCCAACGGTGTCAAATCACATGATCTTGGCGGCCAATTGTCATCGCCACCACGTGAGATAACACGGCCATTGAATTTGTCGCGTAAAAGAGCCATTGTTTCGTTAGTTGCGTTGCAAGTAGCACCGTCCTGTTGGAACCACATATTGTCGAGGTGCATATCCTCAATTTCTGGCAACCAGAAAGAATTCCATTATCATTTCGCGATTGTTGGGCACGACGACGAGTCGAGACTGACGGCTCTTCTGCCATACTATCGCGAACAGCAGCAATATTTTCTGCAGTACGAGCTGTACGAGCATGCACTGGTGTTTTCACATCACCTACAGACCCGGTTTGCTCAAATTTTTACACGATTTTTCCGATTGTACGCACATTTGGACGATTAAATTAATCTAAAAAATCACGAAGTGCACGATATGCATTTTGATTTGAACGCCCATTTTCATAATAAGCCTGAATAGCTTTAAGGCGTTGCTCGATTGTGTATCTTTCCATAGTTCAAATTGAGTTAGTCTGAAATTAAGAAATGTCAAATAAAATGCAGGAAAAAACTTGACACGTTTAGGTGCGGTTCACATTCATCATCGGCCCTTAAAATTTAACCACCCTTTATAAATAAAATGAAATAAGAATCACACATTTGCAAATGCCAGCAATAATTAGTTATGGATTTGTTTAAGTCCTTGACAGAAAACCACATTTTTTATATAAATAAAATTAATTTTCTGTTGGTTCTGAGAACCTCATTTTGTCGATAAGATTTGAAAGCACCTAAATATGTTATGTGATTTCAAAACGTTCAGATAAGACAGTTACGTTTTCAAATCACTTGGCTATATTTGCGACTATTATAGGCAAAAAAAGAAATTTCTTAAATAAAGTATTTAATGTAAACTTTATTAATTTTGTTTAAAAAACAAATCAAGACGCCTTTTTTGCTCTTGTGTTTTCTTTTATGATTTATGTGCAATTTTTTTTATTGTCAAAAGAAATAAAAATCGGCTGTTTTCTTCTGCTTTAGAAAAGATAAAATCATACAGAAAAACACATAAGCAGTGTGATTTGAAAACCACATTTTATTTGAATTCCCGTGATTTTCAGAACGGTCATTTTATACTTTTGAATTGATAACGCCCACAATAGTTATATTTGTTTTTAATGATTTTTAAGGTGTCTGCTGTGTACTCACCTACCCATAATGTAAAGTACCAGCCAAGACCGGACTAAAAAAGATGGTTATAATAAAGGGTGTCCCAACAAGAACGCAAGATTTAAATTTGGCGCAATTCGAAGTGTCATTGTTTGACATTTGAACCAGTTTTTTTCTTGCCTAGAATTGAAGAAATGAATGTGGAGGGCTTTTGGTTTCAACAAGACGGCGCCACATGTCATACAGCCAGAGAAACAATTCAATTACTGCATCAGTCATTTCCCGGTCGTGTTATTTCGCGTTTTGGAGACCAGACTTGGCCGCCTAGATCGTGGGATTTAACACCATTAGACTTTTTTATTTGGGGTTTTTGAAGTGGTTTACGCGAATAAGCGGATGACGACTCAAGCCTTAAAAGAGGATATTGGATGCTGCATTAATGAAATACCGTAGCATTTATGCAAAACGATAATTGAAAATTTAATTAAAAGATCGCGTGTGTGCCAGCGAAGCCGCGGCGGCCATCTGCCCGATATGTTGTTCCATACATAACCTCATTCTGTCTACTTTACGATATAATAAAGTTTCACGTTTTTTTTAATAATATGTGTTTTATTTAAAATTTAAATCTTGCGTTCTTGTTGCGACACCCTTTAAAATAAATACATAATAAAATTGCAAAACTTTGAAAAATTCTAGTGAGCAGTGATTAAGCAAAGGCAGTGAATTATAATAATGATATTAACCGTTCCATTAAGAGCTTAGCTAGGCCATAATTTCAATTTTGTTATCCATTACTTTTCAGCAAAAAAAAAATTTTTTTTAATAAAAAATAGAAAATTAAAAAAGTTGATACACAGAAAACAAATTTTAGCTCAATTAATAATTTTAATTAAAAAATTTGGCAATTTGATTAAACTTTTTAATTAAATCTATTAAATTAAAAAGTGTACAAATGAAAGTCAACTTTTGGGCAGAGCAATCGAAAACTCTGTTTAAAGTATACTGGGGCGCTTATTTCAAATTGGCTATGATTTCCAAGATATACCGTTATTACCTATTGCATATAGCTGTATTACATAAGAGCGGCTTATTTTATAAGTACAAAAATCTAAATTCTCCAATAAAATATTCTTTCAGTCATTCCTACATATAGAGTTCTTAAATCTGATCAGTAGTTGTCAAAATATTATAAAAGTCGTGACAAAAAACTAGTTTTTTTTTTTTTTTGGAAAATTTAAATTTTTTTAAAAGTTGCTAAAATTTGAATGAAGTCAATTTAAATTTAAATTAATTTTATTAATAATTTAAATGATTCTGTTAAAAGTCAATTAAAAAATTTTTAATTTTATTATAAATGTTTTCTGTATAATTTTAAAAGAATTTAGAATATTGTCCGATGCTATTTGCTCTATTTATGTATAATATATACATATCGCTCTCTTATTAAAGAAAGGGCTTAACTGCTGAAGTTGCCTTTTTTTACGGGAGAATGAAAAAGTATTATAAAACCGTAACAGCCTTATCCAAAAAAATTTACGTCGGCTTTAAAGTCAAGGTTATCTACATTTTTTAATATTTTTTTTTATAAAAATGTTACTTTAAAGTCTACGTCAAGGTTATTTGGATAAGAGCTTAAGACTTTGTAAGCTTAATTTTTTTAATACAGTCTAAATATTTTGAGACTATAAAAGATGGGTTTATTATATTAACAGCCAAATTCACAAAAAATCATTTTTGTTTAATGAAGGCTTCTTAAACAAATTTCCCATAGAAAATTAGCTTTTCAAACCAAAATATTTTTTATGAACTTGTTTATAGAATTAGACTTAAAAGTCCCTGAGGCTACAATAGATCTATTGTCACCGTACTCTCATTTCATAAATACTGCCTATGTGTAGTATTCATTAAAAATTCAATGACTTTCTTGGGTGATTTTTGCGCCACGTCAACCGATTGGGGACACACAAGAATACTTGAAAAATCTTACACTTTTTATTATAAAATATTACAAATGTTTGTAGGTATGTAAGGCTTTCAAGTATGTATGAACAGTCTTTTAGTAGATAGTGACACCTTCCTTAAGTAACGAAAACGGCTCTAAATTAGACCATTACAGTAACACAATATGTGTTCCGGTGTCTCTTCGTTTTCGTTAATTAACCTGCAGAAATCCTTTCGACTGTACTCATATTTGCAAATACTCTGCAATATCCAGTCAGGTTCGAGAACGGAATCACATGAACGTTTTCGCAACCTTCCCATCAATTTTGCTGCGATTCTTTTTCCCGCTACTCCCTAATCTTGAGCTCAATAGGTGGTTCGCAGTACTTAAATTGTGATTTCAGAAAATTTTGAATTTTTTTGTTTAAAAAAAAACAATTTGTAGTTACAGCTCTTTTTTATTTGAGGCAACGATATGTTTGTACTTTTGTACAAGTGTTACAGTGAGTACCAATATGATTATGTATGCTTGTGCTAAATATATTTTCATGTTTTGCCGCCAACATGAACATGTCACTTGATTTCAACCAATTGGCAAACCCAAAACACCAAAATACAATCGTTAAAACAAACGAGCCAAGCCAGTGATCGACTGTACGATTGCAGTCTTAAATTAAAAAATTAAAAAGAAATAAAAAAACATAAAAAAAAATTACAAAACAACAATAAAGAAACGCAAGTACTTAAGGAGGCTAATTTGGATGGATGAATGGCTGGCTGGCTGGTTAGTTTGACTGCTGGCATAAGTAGCTTAAACAACCATGGTGGTCGCTGTTTGCAGCACCAAGTACACATACAGAGCTTATATTTGTATTATAACTTTGTCTAATGATTCGGAAATCCCTCAAGTAAATAATATATAAAGAAGCAATAAAACTACACATAAAAACCATATAAAATACAAAATAAAAATTCAATTTAATGAAAAAAAGGAAATGAAATGAAATTAAAAAAAAAAATTGGTGTTTGAAAAGCTTTAGACTTTTTGAAATTTCAATAGAGAGATAATCAGGGATTCAGAGAAGGGCTCTTGGCAAGAATAATAGAAAAGAAGATTACGCCTTCAGCAAGTTGTTGCTCTCTTCACAAAATTCACCTGTCTAGAAACACGTCATAACTAGGCTTAGTGATTAAATTGAGCGCAAAATTTATTTTTATTTTTCTTAGTCTAGATGTGACGTGTCTAGTTAAGACAGCTAAATTTTGTAAACAAAGAAATAACTTATTGGAAGCGTAATCTTGTATTATATTTTTGTTCGGCTCTTGTGAGATATGGCTAAGAAGGGCCAGTAGAGGTTCAAGAAAACAAAAGTAGCCTGATGGGAATAAAGTTGTTACTTTATACTTTTATAGAGAGATAATCATGGTCGCTGGAATATGGAGAGCCTGTAGCTAAAAAGGTTCTTGAAAATCTTATGGACAGACTACACTGAGATAATAACTTCCGTTGAGAGCAGAAAATTTGTTTTAAATCAAAAATTCAGATGCGAAATCCGAATTTTTTTTATCGCAACAATAGAAAATCTTTCTAAAAGCTCGAAATATTTTCATGAGAACAAAATTTTGTTCTGTAGTATCGAATGCTGGTTGCTACAACTAAAATATGTGATTACCACAATTGTATTTTTGATAGCAAATAAGTTTAGTTCTGACAACCGAAAATGATTTTTGTTTGTAACTGAGATATCGCGGTTAAGCTTAGGGGATCTTATCACTTAACTCAACCACTTCTTTTTCTAGATCACTTCATTACTTCGTTGTCTTTTAAACGGCTAACCAACAAGTACCAGCAGTCTAATCAGAAATTAATTAATTTTGTTACTTATGCTACCATTATTATGACACCCTGCAGAAGTCACAAAAATTGTTGAGCGATTAGTGCGCTGTTTTAAAACAAAAATTTTTTAAATTTTGTTTTATTGTTGGAAGGCTTAACTGCTGAGAAAAGAAATTTTCTTTTCTTAAAATAGAATTTAAAATTGATTTTTAGTTCTTTAGAAAATTTTCTTTTTCTTTTGGTTTCCATTAACAATTTTCCTTCAATTACTTAACAAACACAAGGAAAAAAATACTCTAGCATTTTAGAGGGTTAGAGAGTCACAGAAATTTATTTATTTATAATTGAGTGGTTATAAAGTGCGCAGAATCCCACTCTGTGTTTGTATATCTAAAAGGCACATCCTGATTAAACCAATGGTATGTGGTTGCTAAGTGTGAGTGATGTGTAAAAGCAATAGCAGCAGTTGCTGGGGGTTACTATGCCATCAAGTTTGCCAAGGAAATACACATTTTCAAAATGGCTGTTTAAATATTTACCCAACACCTACACACCTAAACACACATTTCTATACTTTTTCTTCCTTTTGTTGTTTGTTTAAGGGCAGATTTCAATGGATATGCATTCTTGCTGTTTAAAAAAACGTAATAACAACTGTTATACGGTTTAATTTAATTAAATTAGCTTTGGATTGTTGTACCCTCTGTTGCTTGCTTTAAAGATTTTTCTTGTTGTTGTTTTCTTTATATTAAAATTTTTTTTTTTTAAGAATTTAAAGCAAAATATTCAAAACTTTATTGACGCCACTTTTTGTGGGGAGAGTTAAGACTTGTCGTCACTGCCTGTTAATATGGCCTGCTGTTGTTTAAAACTCCTCTGCTGAAATTTGTCTCCTGATTTTGTATTAGTCTCGCCTTTTGGCTAACTTTTATTTAATTTTTTTTATGACATTTGCTTGTTCTTCTGCTACGTTTATCTTGTATACTTGATTTAATCCTTAATTTTTGCTGGGTTTTTCTTAAAAAATTTTTAACTCGTAGAGAGTAAAAGCAGAGTCAAGAAGAAACCTTATGTTTGGGTACAATAAAAAATTTTATACGAAAAAGGAAATTAATTCAATTGATTGCACCCACCCTAACTAAAGTTAAAATATGAAAAATATGCTTGTACGTATGTAGATTTTGTTTTAAAATTTCGTTTCATTTCGTTTATTTCTTTTTGTCTGTTTTGGTTGCTTAAAGACCAGCAGTTTTGAAACTGTCTACACAGTCTGTGATTAACTAGGTGAACTTAATTGTTGGCGACATTTGCTTGTTGTGGCGCCCAATCAAGTGTTTAACAAATTTAATGAGCCATGTATCATAGAAAGCCTTAGCAAAGGTTGTGTTTATTTTGTGGTTTTCCATAAAAGAAGCACAGAACACACAAAATATGTTTTTGTGTCTTAATATTGTTTTTTTTTTTTTTTTTTTTTTTGCGAAATTTTACTTTAAAATACAATTCGGAGAAAGGGTTAAGGTTAACCCACATGTGGGTTTAAAAAAATAACGATAACAAAAATTTTTTTTAATTATAAATAAAACTTTTCCTAGAAAACTGATTTTTTTTTTAAATTTAAATTGTGAGAATCTTAGGCCTAGTGCTAACGGCCTAGAAAGTGTAGGAAAATAAATAAATGAATGTAAAGAGAACCATAATAATTAATTTGGGTCAAAAAGAGGCTCTAAAAAATGTGCAGATTTGAAGTCTGAGAATGTAGTAGAACATTTGTAAATGTGAGTGGGAAAAATGAAGCCGAATAATAATATTTTAGTCCTTTTAGTCCCTAATGATTTGTCATAGGGTGCTGACTACACCCAGAGAAAAAATGATACCATCCGTTGTCAAAATGACAACAAACGGTATCAATAGTGAATCGATCACGTTTGTGTCCACTTTTGACAACACATGGTGTCATTTTAACAACACATTATTGACAACATAGCCTTGCAAAATTGACAACATTTGGTCAACTGTTTAGCTAACTGTTTGTTAGCTAAATGACAAGACGCGATGTCAATTGGACAACGTTTGCTAAAAAATGAGAACATATGTTGTCATTTTGACACCGTTTGTTACCAATTTGACAACGGGTGTTCTCAAAGAAGTAAAATTGTTGCTTTTTTTAAGTTGACAATCAACCGTTGTCAATTTGTACACGCTTGTTAAAAAATCTAAAACACTCGTTGTCAACTAAATTGACAACGGGATGATGTTAAAATGACTACGTACATTGTTGATACCGCAACGCGATTTTTGGCTTTGTATACAGAACAAGCTGAAGCCAAGCCTGAGATTGCATTCAATAACGAACAAAATGGAACGAAATGCTTTTTTTTTTTATATGAAATAAATTCACAATTTCCATCCAAATACTCGGTATCGAATGTGGCAATTTAGTTCTTAATCTCTTCACTCTACTTGTACACCTTAGTGTACATAACACAAACCATCCAAAAAATTTATATAAAACATACACAATATTTGGTGTCTTTTTTTATAAAAAAATGTCCAGACAAGTTAGTGGAAGAAAATTCCTAGAAATTTAGTTTTTTTTTTCTCTTCTTAATTCTAAAAATTTGGATGGGTATTTGATATTTATGTGCTTTTAAATCTAATAGCCAGCTGACATAGAATACAAATAGATACGACTGTCAAAAGATGATGCGTTTTATACTTGTCTCTTTCCCACAATCGTTACAATTTTTAAGTCTCTCATTGAATTTATTTTTTATAGCAAAACGAAATATCTAAAATATTAAAGAAAATTGTGATTTCATGGATTTTTCTATTTTTTTTGTAAAGATTGTGTGATATATTTGTCTCTTTCATAGAATCGTTACAATCAGCTGTTATGGTCTTTTTGCTCATACTTTTTTGTTACATGTCTGTACTAGTTTGTGTAACTACTGCTTATCCTTTTTAAGGTTTCAATACTCGTTGCTAGACCACTGTGTTTCTCTTTCTCTGGGACACCTGCTAATAAAATATTTATTTGCGAATGAGCCTTACAAATTTTATTGTATGTATTCTTAACTAACTAGGAATGGTTCCAATTAGTAAAATAAACTAGGAAGAAAATAGAATATTTTAGAGCTAAAATCAAATTATTCAACTCAATAATTTCACTTTCAAAAAAAAAAATTTAAATAATAAAACAGAATAAGCAAGGAGTTTTAAAGCATAATTAAATGCTTGATATTCTATTTAATCTTCCATTCACTATCTACTAAATCAAGTAACTATTTTTTATACTTTTAATTTGCTGAGCAATAATTTTAAGGGTTAATTTCTAAAAAAAGGATAAGTGCCTGGCTAGATAGAAATATCGATTCTATTAAATTTCATTTAAGCACACTATCCTGTGTCTTAATAATGAAATTATTATTTCAGTCAACAATCTAACATTTTGTTACTGGCTTTTGCAAAGTGACTTTAAAAACTATAAAAACACTAATGTAAAATTTAATTTGAAAAACAAAAAAAATTTATAAAACTATGGGGGTCTAACAGAAAAAAATTAAATGAGCAACTTAATCCCGCCCCAACGAAATATTTAAGTTCCTTTTTTTCAACAATAAATAACATCGTATTGTTTTCAAGTATATTTTTTTTTGCAACTTGCAACTCAATGGCCAAAATAACAATAAGAAAATACTTGGTAGTGCATCACATAAAAAAAATAAACAAAATAAACTCAAAAACTACTCTCCCTCTTTGCTTTAGTTACTCTTATAACTGAGTACGATTTTATTAAGGCAGAGTACTCAAAAAATTGCTATACCGTTTTAAAGTTGCCAGCTTGTTATTTTACAACTCATAAAAATTAATTTTGTTTTATAAGGGCTTATGAAATAAACTTCCCATAGAAAATTTACCGCTTAAGTTTAATTTGAATTTTTTTTAAATTGATTAAAAAAATTATTTTTTTTTAATTAATTTAATTTACTTAATTAAAATTTCACAGAAAAAATTTGATTTAATTAAATATTTAATTTTATTAAAAAAATTTCTTATTTTCAATAATTTTTTAGTTGAATCTTATAAATAATTAAGCAAAACGGCTAAAAGAAAGCATGTTTTTTGTTGCTGCTGAAGAGAAAGGAATTTCTCCGAAAGTGATCTCTACACCACGTCAGTGCCTGGGCTAGTGTCAATTTTTCTGCATGTCGAGAAATGATATCAATTGTTAAAAAATTTAATAAAAAAATATTTCATATCTTCAATAATACCGAATTGTATGGAAGAATATTGACAGAAATATTGAAAACCCTAGAAAGGCCTGTATGGTAATATTAACCAGAAAATGATTTAGAGATAATTGTGAACGCATACTATTTTCAAGATAAATTAAATACCTTGGTATTAGTGTTGACGACAAACTACTATGGAGTAGCCACCTAGTAAGGCCATCAACAAAGCCAGGGCTACGACATAGAGCAGTAAAAAATTGGTTGATAAAAGCTGGGCTCAAAATCATAGAACATTGCTTAGTGTAAAGCACACTAAGATTATCAGACCGCTGATTGCTTATGCCGCTCTGGTCTGTTTAGAAGAGTTAGAAAAGTTTCAGCACAGGCAAGAATCAATAAAATACAAAGCCTATGAGGTCTACTCCGATCGCTGCCCTTGAAGTCTTGTTAAATCTTTCTCCAATTCATTTAGTCATCAAGAAAGAAGTGTTCCAGTTCAATGTAAAGCTCATCTTGAGAAATGCGGGGAACTCTTCTCGTGCACTCAGTACTCTTTCTAGAGAAATTGCTGAAACAGGTACGAATTTTGTAAACTTAAGCGATCACTGTCAGACAAAATACAACTTCAAGCGTTATTGCAGGGTTACATTCCAAAATAGGATTAATTGGGAAGAAAACCGACACATACCCGGTCCCTAGTCACATGTATGGCTCTAAAACGGTTGAGGGTGTTACGGCATGATCATAACCGTAGAAAATGCTTTTTTGTCAATATGGACCAAGAGAAGTTAGTTTCTTCCGGCCATAGAGCTTTGCCTAAGAGAGGAACTCGAAGAAGATATATATAAGAGTCACATCTATATTCACTCGGATAGTAAAACGGCATTATTAGCACTCACTGCCTTTGAGATAAGATCAATATTGGTTTGGGATTGTCTAATACTTCATATGGGTCATAGTGGATATGTGGCACGGCTAATATTGAAAAAAATTAAAGGAGAGACAAAAATACTTCAAATAAAATTGTACAAGAAAATAGAAGTTTAATTCTTTACACACTTAAATAAATAAAGAAAATATCTTCTTGATTACATTTTCTATTGAAGCATTTGAAAATGATTAAATAAATATTTAACTGATTCAATTGAAATTTTAATAAATTTGAAAAGGTTTAATGGGTGTAAAATTTTTTTCTGTGTAAAAATTTGTTTTATTGGATTTCGTAATTAAAAATTTAATCAATATCAACATTTTTTATATATAATTTTTCTTCTCTTAGTATTAAACAAAATTTAATTACATTTTTAATTGAATCAATATGATTTTTTGTGCCAATTTTAAAATTGTCATTTTTATTAAATAAGACAAGTATGCACGGCTTTGGACCAGACCATATGAAAACTGCTTCTAAAGTATTTTTGAGTCCTGATTTCAAATCTGTTCTACGTTTTTTTAAATTTGACTCTAATTTTTGAGAAATACGTTATTTTTTAAATTCTTCGAGAAATAGGTTATTTTCTAAATTATTTTATTTGATTACAAAGAAAATCCGAAACTTTCCTATAAAATTTGCCTAACTTCGTACCTACATCGTTTTCAAATTAGCTCACTAGTTTCAGAGTTATTGTAGAAGTCACAACAAGAAATTCTTTTTTTTAAATTTAAAAATTTTGAATTTCTAAAAAAATATTAAAAATAAAATAACAATTATTTGCTATAAATATATGAGTTCCAAATAAAACGAGCCAAAAGCTTATCAAAATCATGGACATATTGGCCGTTTTAAGTGATGCTACTTTTAATTTAATAAATTTTGATATCAAAGCACTTAAGTAGCTTCTAACTAAAAAAAAATTTCTCAAATAATAAGTATTAACACCAGTAAATGACAAAGGGCCATAATCATAGTCACAAAAAAGAAGGCTTTTATTAAGAATTAACTTTTGTTCGTAAGAATTATATGAATTTAAAGTCGTTTTTAAAAGGATACCGACTTTAGTGTGACTATGATTATGGCCCAAAGTTGTTTAGCCTTTAAATAAAAAGTAATTTATTCTGAAGTTCTTGTTTTAATAAATCGATTAGATTTGGTAAGTGAGACACCAATAGCACACCAGCAGATAAACTTTTTATTGTGTGACATACTCGTATTGACTTAGTTGTGAATAAAATCACAATTTATGTAGGGACTTTAATAACAATAACAAAAAAAAAAAAAAAAAGAAATGGCTCGTTTTGTTTAAAACTTATAAGGCTAAATGCTTGGATAAAAAGCAGTGGATTTTTGTGTCCTCCTGTTTTAAATAAATTATATTATAAATTCTCTAATTTTGCACAAAAAAGAGGTTTTTTTGATCTAAACTTTTTTAATATTTTCAAAACTAGCGAGCAGAGAGTAGGTACGACTTTCGAATTGTCTTTTTTAACTGTTTTCAAATTATGCTCGTATATATCGCATCACCTGCTTCATTTAGAAAATAACAGTATATCTCGGTCACCAAAATCATTTTGAAAAAAAAAAAAACAAATACAGATTTTAAGTCAGCGCTTCAAAAGACTTTGGAAATAGTTTTCAGTTGCTCTGGTGCAAAAGTAGACCAGAATTTGTTAACTTGTAATTCTATTAAAATTTTGTAAAATTGATTACATATTTAATTGAAGCAATTTACAAAATTTAATCAATTTGTTCCCATCTTCATCAAAATTTGGTTCATATTACTGCATAAAATTTTTTCTTATTTATTTTCGTCTATGAATTTAGAATTCTTACAGACTATTTAATTATACATACCCGTATAATACATTGATATGTTAAAAAAGATGATACTGACAACAATATTTATTTAATTATTCAGAGACAATATAATTTTATGTGTTATTACAGAAAAATCATACATTTTACTGAAGTCTCTGATAAAAAAAAATTTTTTATTGCAGTAATTTGTTCTAAAAGATTTATTTGGTATTGGGTAGTAATTACGAGTAGGACGCTGTGGTACATAAAGCGAGATATTGGCTTTAATATTAATAATCGAATACGAAATTGTCGTATTGATTAATATATTGTAATAATTTGAATTAAACATGTATTGTAATTGGTGATTTAAGTAGATATACTTTTTTCAATAGCTTTTTTTTTGACAGATCATGTGTGAGTCGTGTCATGCTGCCATGTTATTTTTATTTAGTATCGTTTGGTATTTCATAATGGAAAGACTTAAGCTAGAATTAACGGAACGTCCCGTAAGATTTCGTTACCAGCTGATCCGTTTTGTTGTATGAAAAGCAATGAAAGTGCTTATCGAAAACAAATGTCACGTTGACGGTACGGCAAGATTTGTATAAAATAGAATTTAGCAACGTTTTTGCGGGACGTTTATGCACAGCTGAGACAAAGTAGTTTTATATTAGAAAGAAAAGAAGTGAAGCGCGTATAAAAGAAAGTTTAAATAATTAAAGTGATTAAAACTTTTCTAAAATTAATAAAAATCAACTAAAAACAACAATATTTAATAATTAAACACTACAACAAAAAGTGTGATACAGTTTTATGTAAAAAAAAATTTTTATTTTTTTTTCTTATGTGAAAAGTATATGACACGTTTTTAAATGTTCTACAACTACACAAACGTTTTAACGTCAACGGGCGTCGACGGACGTTTTCAACAACGTTCAGCTAAGCAAGCCTTTACGCTTGAACAACGTTTACAAATCGTTCAACTTTATTACGAAAATTCACGTTCTGTCAGGAATGTGTTTCGTGCACTTCGCTCAACCTATGGTCAACATAATCGACCTACTGAGAGTCCTATTCGCAACACCATCACCCATTTTGAGACCCAGCAGTCATTATTGGATAATATTCGACCGAATAGACCACGTCCAGCATGCTGTGAAGAAAATATAGCGGCCGTAGCTGAGAGTGTGCACGAAGACCTTAACCGTCAATGGCGATGGTTATCGTGCCATAATAACCGACTATTTAATGCCTGAAATTGAAGCTCGTGATCTCGGCGACATTTGGTTTCAGCAAGACGGCGCCACTTCCTACACATCGCATCAATCAATGGATTTATTGAGAGAACATATCGGTGAGCACATAATTTCACGTTTTGGGCCGGTCGATTGGCCACCAAGATCGTGTGATATCACACCGTTAGACTTTTTCCTGTGGGGATATGCAAAGTCTAAAGTTTATGTGGACAAACCCACTTCGATTCAGGCCTTGGAGGAAAACATTACATGTGTCATTCGCCAGTTACCAGTCGAAATGCTCGAACGAGTCATCGAAAATTGGACTCAACGGATAGACCATCTCCGACGTAGCAACGGCTAACATTTGATAGACATAATCTTCAAAAAATAAATGCCAAATAATGTTCTTTCAAATGATAATAAACATTCTCCATTAAATTTGAATTTTCTGTGTTTTTTTCTTTAAAAAATAGGAAACCTCGAAATGGATCACGCTTTATTATTAATTAAATTTATTTAACATTCAGCCTTATTACGAGTGTCGTTGTCGTAGTCGAAGCCCATATAAAACATATGGCCGGCGTTACCACATATCACTGTTTTCGCCACGACAACGACACTCATAATTAGGCCTATTAATACACAAAAAATGTATGATTGAGTTAGAAATTTTGTTAAAAATATTTTCATATTGCTTAAAGTTTTAATTGAATTTTGAAAAAATTTTGTTATTTAAATCAGTTAAATTTGTTTTCTTGAATTAAAATATTTTCCTATTAATAAAATATGTAATTGATTCAATTTTATTAAATTGTGTAAAAAAATTTTAACATTTTGTTGCAAAATGTTTGCTTTTAAAATCTTGTAGAGATGGCAACTTTATTACTAGAGGGATTTTTATACAAACATTAACATTAATACGAAAGCCAGCTGTTAACGAAGCCCACCACCTCTTTACAAAAACAACAACTACGCCTAGGCTTGTGTGTGTTAGTACTCGTTTTTTGTTTTTTTTTTTTTTTTTTAAATAAATAAATCGTATAGTTGTTTGTAGTTGTTGATTTAGGTTTACTTTCCGTGTTTATAACACGTTTAGCCGATATGTGTATAAGTAGTTTTGTGTGACTGTGTGTGTGTTTGTTTGACAAGCTAAAGCTTGAGCAAATTACACGCAAATTTATGCGAATCAGTTGAAAAGTTACGGTTAATACGCAATCGTTAAAAAGGGCGATAATTTAAAATTTTATTAAATCAATTTAATTTAAAGTTTTTTTTTTTTTAAACAGAAATTAAATTAAAATATTAAACTTTTTAAAAATAAAAGTTAAATATTTTTTTGTTTAAATTAATAAAATTGCTATTAATAATGGATGGTTTAAACGTTTAATGTGTTTGTTTTAAGGCTCCGGCGGCTTTGGGCTTTTTTCTAAAGTTAAACAAAACGTCAATATTTGAAATGTCTGCTAGGCAATTAACAGTGCCGGTTAGTGTCTATTTGTTTCAGTACAAATTAAAAGTTGAAAAAAAGGAAATTTAATAAAAATTTATGGCTTGTAGCCAGTGGCTGTTTGCAATAAAATTGCTTTAAACATAAACAAGCAAATTATTATGGCAATAAATTAAGTATTAATTTACCATGTAAAGAAATAATTATTGAATGAATGAAAAATTAATAAAAAATAATATGTTACACACAATGTCTAAAAATCTAAAAAACAAATTTATTGAATTCTTTCATAAAACATTTACAACAACTGCTAGTAGCCCCCAGCTGTCAGCACAAGTGTCATATTTATAAATATTCTAGCAGCAATTAAAAGAAAATATTTTCAAAATGAAATACAAAGTTTAAAAAAAGTGAATTAAAAAAAATAAAAAAAATAAAAAAAAAAAAAATAATTGCTTAAATTTGCATTTTTCTTTTAAGTGTTTTATATAAAAATTTTGTAAATTTTATTAAAAAAATTTTTTATTTAAACTTCCTGTTCCTTAGGCACGGTTAAATATTATACTTCATAATATACTATGTTGTATAATGTACCGTGTTATCAAAATTTTTCAACACTGGATTACTACAAGGTGAGTTTATTAATTTTAATTTTATTCATTGAAAACAAATTTTAAATCAAACGAAAATTCTAAAAAAAAACAAAGACTAAGATTTTTCTTCATAAACACAGGATTTTACAGCACTTCCATTGAGAAATTTTTAAATATTTTTTATACTGAAAAAAAGAGCGTTTAACATATTTTTTAAATATTTTTTTGATATAATATAAAAGAAGTTAATTAAAAAAATAAAAACAAATTTTTGAAGTTATAGCACTATTGAAATAAATGAGTGTTATCCCATGCCATGACTGAATTTTATCTCTGCGATTGGTTTTTAATTTTTATTTTCATAAAAACGTTTTGATTTTTTTTAATTTTTGGGAAAAGTCTAGAAGTGGAAGAAACTTAAATGGAAATTTTTTAACTTCCATATATTTTTTTATTTTTAAAGCAGCCTTACAAGCACTCTGTGCCTTCGAAATAAGATTAAAACTAGTCTGAGATTGCCGAACTCATCTAGTAAGGGTGCAAGGTTATAGTGGATATATAAGAACTCAGGAGAAAAAGTGCGGCCTAAGACCATTCTCCACTCTGCCTTAGTTTGCACGTTGAAGAGTATTGAAACACTTGGAAAATATGAGGATGACTACCTTCCTAAACGCACTGTAACAACGTCATATATTCTTAAGCGCAACAGTTCAACCTTTGACAAAATATGTCATTCTTAAGATTGTATTCTTAGCAACAAAAAACAGCTATAGAACAAAATGACAAAGCATTTTATGACAAGACATTTAATTTTCTGTGCTGCAAAGTCATTATTGCTTTATTAGACACTGTTCCTATACAAACGTATAGGAAGCCAGCCGATCAGTCGAAATGACCTTTGCAAATTACGTAGCGAAGACAACAGAATATGTCTCTAGTAACATAAGAAAAACGGTTAAGCCATTTTAAAGGATTTCAACAATGTTTCTTATAAAATTATTTCGATTCTAGCAAAAGGCCTTGTTTTCTTTGCCAGTTCGTTAATTGTGATCATCCCTGAACCACAATAATAAAGTTATTGAGTTACTTACGACAACAAACTAATTTTTTTTAAAGTGGTTTATTCTTATTAGCGGAGATGTATTGTGTCACTGTAATGATTCCATTTGGACCCATTTTCGTTACTTAAATCATCGCTACACAAGCATATGAACACAATGAATACTAGACTTAGGGAGTGTTTGTATCTTGATATTAGTGTTACAATAGCTCTCTTTAAGCCGAAGTAAGCAGGTGAATTGTTCCCGCTTCTACTTTTAATTCTAATGCTAGTGCTTTATAGTGGAACTACAGGCAAAGATAATAAAAATAATAATAAAGAAATTTTAATTTCTGAATTATTTTCTTTTTGTTGGAACCTCTAATCAACTGTTGTGAAGTAAAATCTCATGATCTAAGAGATTGCTTCATCGCTTTATTAAGATAAAACATTTTGTAGAAGCGCCATTGAAACATGTGTAAATCAAAGTTTAATCTTTTTAAATCTACAATATCAGGATCCAAACTTCTAAGTTAGAATTATTTTTTAAGCAACACAAATCCACCAATTTTTTTTTGTTTGTGTGCAAAAAACACCCAGGGTCTAAATAGCAGTCGAACCTGGAACCTACACTATCCATCAATGACAACGATAGAAATTTTTGTAAGGAAAATAGTTTCAAATTTTGATAAAACTGCCTCGATATCGAATGCGAGAATTTAGCTTTAGATTGATAATTAAATGAGCTGTTATTCTTGCAAGTGGTATAAATCCATATTTTAAAATGAGTTAGCGGTAATTTTATTAAGACACGGCAATTTTAGTTGCGCAACTCTTGAGTTTATTGCAGAGAGAAGAAATTAAAATACGAGCATAAACTCAAAAGTTGTGCAATTAAAATTGTCGTGTTTGTTTCCCGTCTTACTAAAATTACTGCTAATTTATTTTTTTTAAAGTGGACTTATACCACTTTCAAAAATAACAACTAAAATCGTATATATTTTATTTTACACATTTTGTATTGCTGTAACCATCTGTGCAATAGATCTTAAAGGTCGCGGTGCGATTATAGCCCATGATGAAATGCTATAATTATAATGCGTTTTAAATTTTTGTTTAAAATATAATTTTCTCTTGAAATGATTTCACAAAATATTCTTTGGTAGCAAGTAGGTGGCTTGAGAGCCACGTAAGCAGTAGCTAGTCATTTTATATTGAAGAGTCCCACACAAAGCATTTCACTGTAGCTGTAGTTTATTCATCATCATCAAGAGCTATAATCGCACCGCGACCTTTAAAGATCTATTGTGCAGCCCAGTTCTTAACTACAATCAGAGACTCCTTAAAAATCTCGTAATTTCTGTAAGATTAATTGTGCCTAGATCTCTTGGAACCAATGCCCCACTAACTAAGCAGCTTATTCTGCGTCTTACTACCGCTGGAAACTCGCAGAAAACATGCTCAGTTGATAAATAATTAATTCTATAATGGCCCGTAAGTAACTCAACGTAGATTGCAGCGTATTAGGCTAAAGTACCGCATTAACTTACGTGTCACAGTAGGAGCTTGGTATTGATTTTCCATAGAACCAAGCCTTTTATTATTACTTTTCATATTTTATGGCTGCAAACAGAATATATAATGGCCGCAAGGATGCCATGTAAGCCAACCCGACCTTTTATTAGCACATGATTCCAAATTGTGTCCTTCGATATCAATCGTAAATTTCCAATGCGATGGATAATATTTATAACCTCAGTTTTCTGATGTGCAGCTTTTGACTCTTGTATATCACGAGGATCGCCTTCTACAGAATTAATTTCTTCCATAAAATCATTGATAACGTATAATAATAAAACAGAAGGGACAGAGGTATAGTATAGTTTATAGAGTTTTTTAAAACATAAGAGCTAGAAAACCTTTGAGTTAGTGATTTTCTGAAAAAAACCTATTTTTCTAGGTTTCAGTGCTTTTTGAAATGCAAAAGTTGACAACGATGTACCCAAGCTTTCAAATGAATATATAGTTTCTTTAGACCAGAGTAATGGCTCTAAAACGAGCCTTAAAAACCATGACTTTTAAGTAAGAAGTGAAGTTATTGTATTAGTCTCACTACTCTCTCTACTTTCACAACTTTTTCTTCACCATGTTCTCTTTACAATTCTTCCTTTAAACATCATACAAGTAGAATTTCTACTGGCAAAGATACTTATCATGAACCGCAGCAATTTTGTGGTAGTCAAGTACTTTAACCTCCCGCAGCTTTTTTCTACTCCTAAAACTTATCATAAACTGTGGAAATTTAAGGATCGTCAGGAATCTCAACCTTTAGCAGCTGTTTCTACTCCTATAACCTATCGTGAGTTGTGGCAGTTTTAGGATCGTCAGGAATCTTAATCTCCAGCAAGTTTTTTCTACTCCTAAAACTTATCATGAGCTGGGTAAATTTTAAGATCATCAGAATCTTAGCCTTCATGATGCTTTTTTATTGTTCTTTTTTACTTCCGAAACTTGTTATTGAATATTGCAATTTTATGGTCATCAGGAACCAGCATTCTTCTAAACAAACCTTTTGTGTTCTGAATTACAATTTATAAATCAAATCAGTTTTTTGGCTAAAAATTTTACTACATCTGTTTAACTGATCTATGGATTTTATGGAAGGTAGAAAAAATTACTATTCGTATCCAAAGTATTTTTAAACTAGAAGCAACACTCACACAAATATAAATTCCTGTATTGATTAAAACCATTTCTTGGCAACTGTTCAAATACAGGTGGCCAGTCCTGTTTATACAACAAGTAATTTTCCAACTGTTGTAAAGGATTTTCTATGATCCTTAATAACAAATCACAAGTATTTGTTTTAATATTAAAATTGTTTGTTTTGTTTCAATGCAAAAACAAAAACATTTCAGTCTTAACGCTTTTATTAAAACAGCTTCTTTATGTCTGCTTCATGTTGTTGTTTTTATTGTTATTTTATAAGAAATTCCATTTGAGTGTTTGTTTAACTTAACTGAGGGCAAATGTTACTGAAATGTATTGCAAAGAGCAAACAACAACAGCCACAGCAACTGTCATCTCTCAGGGCAACCCCCTTTATAAAAGTTTTATGCGAAACGCTGTTAAAGATGAGTCTTATAAGAGTAATTTTTTATATATAAAAATTCAGATTGACTGATTGTTTGCCTGGCTGCCTGTCTGTTTACTGTTGTTGTACATTTGCTGGCAGCACTCAATGCATTCACTGAATGCCGCCGTCGCCGTCGTAGCCGCCTCCTTATTGTTGTTTTGCATGATATGCTCTGTTTGTTGTAATTTTCTGCTTGTAATCTGAGCTCCTTTCAAGTGCTCCATATAAGTTTTATATTTTGAATTAAATTTTTCATGTTTACGTTTGTTTGCTTTTGCTTTTGTTTTATTTTCTGTTTGCTTAAGAGGCAAAAACAAATAAATTTTTTTTGTTGAAATTTCTGTAGTGAATTAATAGAAACTTGTTTTGAAATAGATGTAAAATTTGTTGTTTGGTGGAACTATCACATTTGGTTGCCTTGTTTTCTGACTTATTTTGATTTGAAAAGCAAAGCAATTGATGAAAAATCTGACCGATAAACGCAGCATTAATATAAATTTCATTCATTCATTCGATATTGAATGCGGTGTTTTGGGCTACTTTCAGGGCTACCTACATCATCAGTAAATCTTTTACTGTGTATAAAGTTAAATCAATGACACATTCTTGATAACAAACACTAAGATTAATTAATTATTTAAAAAATATCTTAATAATTATACAAAATACTTTCTGTACATCCTGCTTTGAAATCCCTTAATCTCAATTATTCTTATTTTTTGGTTTTCTTTATAAATTTTTTTTTTTAGCTAAATACTTGACAAATTGACAATAAACTGTCAACGTAAAGTAATTTAACAGGATTTTGTCTTTATTGATAAAATAATTTTTAGTTATTGAAAGAAAAGGTTCTGGGTACGTTAAGTTGTTATTAAAAAATCAACAAGGTTTTTGTTTAATGACAATAAACTTCAAGCAAAAATCATGCTCAACCCATGAAAAGGATAAGAGATAGAGAAACAAGAACCGGACAAACTAAAATATTTTCTGCTTTTTTTTTTAAATAGATTTTATGCCAACAAAAAGATTCACCAGAAACAACGAATTTCAAACGAATCAAAAACCACAAAACCCAAGAAAAATTTTTTAAAAAGGATCAAACAAAATGTCTGTCCGTACATCTGTCAAAATTTTTAAAACTCAAACACAAAACACACGTCGACCTAAAATTTTTAAATACTTAAGAAACAGAAGCCAATGAATATTTTTTGTTTATAGTTAAATAGCAGAAATTATTATCAGCTTTAAGGTTTGAAAAAAAAAATCAGAAAAAATGTGAGTTTTGATTAAAAGAAAAGCATTTTGCAGAACCTTGTGTTAATCTTAGCAATCAAAGGTCAATCTTAATTATTTTTTTTCTTTAGCTCACTGAAGCAAGTAAAACAATTTTTTTCAATTAAAATCAAATTTAATAAGCAGCAGTAGCATCCATCTACTGCCAACTCTGGTTTTTGTTTAAAATTCATTTTAGATTGAAGTGTGAGTTTTTATGATAAGAAATGTGAGTATTTGTAGGCGGCTAAATTATCAAAATATTATGCAACGCACACACACACACACATGGATTAACCAAAGGATAAGAGGTTTAAGTAGAAAATTGTTTAAATCAAAAGTCAGCTCAAATGAAATGTAGTGTGTTTTTAGATTAAAGAAACAAGATAAATTTTCTTTGTACAAAACTGCAAAATTTTCTAGCCTTTTATTGTTAAAAAAAAATTTTTACCTCCCCAAAAGCCAAATCTTTTCAGGAAAAAAATATATTTTCTAAAGAAGAAGTTAAGCCTTCTATCGGATTGTTTGGCTAACTGAGGGGACCGTTGCACGTTCTTAGGACCAGAATCTTTTCAGGAAAAAAATATATTTTCTAAAGAAGAAGTTAAGCCTTCTATCGGATTGTTTGGCTAACTGAGGGGACCGTTGCACGTTCTTAGGACCAGAACCCTACTTTGCATGTCTCAAGGATAAAATTGCTAGAAATCGCTGACTTAACCTACACCACCAAAGCGCTACATCACACTACCGCAGAGTACTTCCCACAAGGTACAGACACTCAATAAAAGTGACCTCAGAATTATGGTCTTAGACACTACCAGTGTAAGATAGGGATTAATAGGACTAGCCAATGCAGGTTGTGTGGCTTACGTGATGCATCCTCACAACATGAAAGCCTTGATAGGTGGATAGTGTGATAACCTATCAATATGGGGGTCACAGGTTCGATTCCTGCCGTGACTCCGGGTTTTTTCTGTAGACAAGCAAAAAAGTTTCATGGATTTATGTAGTTTAAACAACAAAAAAAGAAGAACTTCTCTTTGACTCCCAAAAAGTTAAGAAAGCTGTCACTAAATAAAGTAATTGGATGAATAAATGAACACATCTACTCTTCAAAATATCCTTTGGGTTGCTTTACATATAGCCGATTAATAAGAATAATCATCCGACTATTTAATATCAACTTAAATAAATAAAACTTATTTTTTGTTTGTTTGCTTGTTTGCTATAAAAATTTTTGTTTTCCAACGGATTTTTCTGACATTTGACACATATTTATAGTCTTTATATTCTATACCTCTGAACCAGACACGCCCATTTTTACGCCCACTTTTCAATGATTTTCATTAGTTTTTGTTCAAAAAGATGAGTGCCTAAAATTATGCTTTTAAATATTTTATTTACCACTTTGATTGACGTCTCTGATAATAATATTTTTTTGTAAACGGATTTCTCTTAAAATTGATACATACACTCTCTAAAGTTACCGACCGGTCCGGGTGAAACCGGGTAAAAACATCTAGTATCAACTAAAATTTATTGAGCTGACTTACATAAAATTTTTTTTAACACTTTCAGTGTCAGTTTTCCAAGAAGAACATTAAAATGTTTTATTCCAGGGAATAATTTAAAAATTACGAAACAAGTTGCAGCATTTTTTCCTTATCTCTAAATATATTAGGCCTGATTATGAGTCTTGTTGTAGTCACGAAAACAGTGATATGTGGTAACGCTGGGCATCTGTTTTATATGGGCTTGTCGTGAATTCGACTACGACAACGACACTCATAATAAGGCTGATTACCTTTACTTCTACTCTTTAACTTATTTCTGCTGATATAGTTAGAATTTCACAAGGAATATTTTTGTACTAGAAATTTTTTTTAAAAATTTTCCAATTTCATATAAAAAAAACACATAAATTTTAGGTACATGTATGAAATCTTTATTTTAGTCAATAGATAATTCAATGATTTTATGTAAATGGCTAATACGCTGGATATATTGTCCCACATATCGGCCATTATCTCAATTCTTCAATGTTTTCTTTCAGTGCTCAATCGTTGCGGGGTTGTCCCTATAGTTATGAGCCTTAACATAGCTCACAAAAATAAAGTCTAAAAGTTTTAAATTTCACTATCTAAGCCGCCCATTGACCGGAACCAGACGTGAAATAAACTGTTCACCTAACTCGTTTCTCAATTGGTCCATGTCAGCCAAGTCCAGCTTTTCAATTATTGGCAATACAAAATTTATAATCATAGCCTGACAGCTCTCACCTTTCACAGTAACATTCCTGCCTTCATCGTCTTTGAAAAAGTACGGTCCAATGATGCCACCTTTCCATAATCCACACCAAACAGTGCATTTTTTGGAATGCATTTGTAGTTCTTACAATGCTTCTGGCAGCTCTTCACATCAAATATGCCAATTTTTCTAGTTCACGTATCCATTCAAATTGATCATAAAATGGACGACTTACACGATGGACTTTCTTAACCGAGTATGAATTTTGATAATAAAATTCAATAATCTGCAAAACATTGTTCATTTCTAGGTTAAAGTATTGACCAAACTGAGCATGAAAACATCTGAGCTGCCAAAAACAGTGTTGCCAAGAAGAAAGTTGGCAAAAAATCACCCTTTAGAACATTTTAACTCTGTAACTATTCATATTATGAAGAGTTAGAGGGTTAAAAGGTTCCACAAAAAGTAGTGGTCATAGTGGTTTACATAATTTCGCTTAACATTTAATAAGCGAAATAATAAATGAAAGGGTTTTGTGGTTATTTACATTGATTTATAATTAAAATTTGAAAAACACTAGGAAACTTTAAGCGTCATTTTGACAAAGGGCCCGATATAAACTTTTGAAACATGTACCTTTTTTTCCCATCTTACATAATTAGTGAAAAAAACCTTTTTTTTGAAACACCATTCCATTTAAAAAGCCAATACAAGCCTGCAAAAATTTGAAAAAACTAATGCAGTAAAAATTCTTAAAATAAGCGTAACCACTACTTTTTGGCAAACATTTTTTTTTGTTGTAAATTAATTCTAATAATATTATAATGCTAGTATGCTGTATTTTAATAAGGGATTATCTGATCATAGCTTTAGTGATTTTGCTCTTAAATATATTTTCCTTTATTCTCACCTTAAAACCTGGCTGCCTAGCTAACATCAAACGGTTTATTGGATTAGCAATATTATGAATTTTCTTTGTTCTGTAAACTATCAAAGGGCAATTGCTTACACGAAAAAAAAGAAGAAAAGAAAATGACAACTTAAACTTGAATCAAAGAAGAACTTCAAAGCATCTAAACATAAAAGTGTTAAAATATAAATAACAAACTAGAAAAATATAAATACATCTTGTGTAAATTGTCTACTTTGAAATGCATTAAGGTGAATGTAATGTGACAGGAAATCATGTGGTGGTGCACTGAACGTATCACTGAGTGAGTGAGTTAAAATTGAACAAAAACAACAATAAAATTTTTAAAGGTAAAACACGAAACCTTAAAAATGCAATAATAAAAAAAACTTCTATAGAATTCACACACAGTTTAAAAATAGCAGATTCTGGTAGGTTTAGAAAAAAAAAATATTACAACGTGTACTCAAACTTGATAAACTTGATGTAAATAAATTTAAGGTTTTTTTAATAAAAATTGTATTTTTCCAAAAAAAAAACTTACGGACAAACTATAGAAGATTACTGGATAAGACAGATATCATTCCAAAGGTGCGGTCATCTAGATTTGTAATCTATCGCCCAAATAGTCAGAAATTATTTTGAACTATTTTTAAAATTTTTTTGAAATTTCCATACACCCCAAGCCTGTTGTTCTCAAGGATTTTGGCAGTTTCCGTTTTGCATCATAAAATAAAAACTATAAAATTTTCCGGAAATCTTAAAGCACTTCCAGAAAGTTTAGAACCTACAGAATAAATTACTTTTTGATTTTGGTAAATTTCAAGCCATGTGGAAAACGACATTATTTTCTTTAGTTTTTGATATTCCATATTTTTTTTTTATAAAAATTATAATTAAAATTTTTAATGTAATAAAGAATTAAGAAAAATTTTGAATTTTAAGCTGTAGCTTTTTAACTTTTTTTCTAGCTTATTTTTTCAGAGTGATTTAGCCTTTTCTAGCGTTTTTTAAGGAAGTAAAGCTTTTTGTTAAAGTCCTGGCAACGCTGAGTAGTATAATAAAACTTTAATATCGTTTGAAAAATTATGAATTTTCTTGTTAAATTAATGACAACACTTAGAGACTGTCTGGCTTTTAAGTCTCATAGGACATCTCTAAAGGACTTTTCTTTGACTCTCAAGAAGATAAATGAGTTTTCACCAAAGCCTGGATATAGATAGTTACGATTTCTTGCATTTCTTATGTGCTATTTAGAGAAAACGAACAATCCAAATGTCTAAAAAATTTTTATGGCAAAACACTTAAAAATTGAGAATTAAGCAGCACAATAATTTTTATTTTGTGCAACATAGATGATTACAGGCACAGTTTCAATACCACAGAATAATTACGGCATTAATACTGCCACAGTGCACTTAAAATATTTTTCAAATCATAACACGTTTCAATGATACAATGAAATATTTCATTAAATTAATGAAAAATTCAGAGAATGTATGAAACAAATTTTTTCGTTTGTTGCTGCTTGAAATTAAAAATTCATAAGTTTTTAATTTTTTAACTTTAATTCATTACTTTTCATGAAACTTTTCATTAATTTTATGAAATATTCATTACTTTAATGAAATAATTTGTGAAAAATTACATTGTTTTAAGGAAATATTTTCATTAATTAAAAAAAAAATGCAGCTCAATTATGATAAAAAATTTCTCTTTCGCCTTTTCTTTTCTTTATCAAGAAATATTCTACTATTTAAAGAATTCTATTACAAAAACTAATTCAAAATAATAACTGGCGAATTTATAACTATTCTGACAAAATTAGGCAAACAAATTTTATTAATTTTAGTTTAATTTTTCATTACATTGATAAAAATTCAAGAAATGTATGAAAGAAATTCAGGTGGCAAACAAAAAATTTATATTTTTACTTAAAACTGGATCATTGAAATTAAAAGTTTTCATTAATTTAATGAAGTGTGTTATTGATTGAAGAATAACACAGACCTACAATAATTTTAGTGAAACCAAAACTAAAACTGAAATCTAGCATGCTCGATACACTGATTTACTTAATCCTACTTTTAATTCGCGAGATTTACAGCTTAACAGAAAAACGAAGAGGTTGCCCCATGTGACTTACAATAACTCAAGAACTGTCCCCCTGATTAAATTTGCAATAACATAAAAATATTGGTATTATAATAACCTTTAAATTATTTTTACATACATTTTTTACCAGTCTTATAGTTTAGAAAATATTCACAGCGATTTCTCAAGAAAACATATTTTTCAATCTCTTTTTTAAAAATTGCTTTAAAATTTAATATAAACAAAATCTTAAAGTTTTCTTTAACGTTATCGATAAAATGAGCCATATTTCATAAAAATCTTTCCATAAATTCTTAATTTATTCAGAATTTAGTTACAGCAGCTACAATTTTCTTAGCAAATATGGGATTTTAGGTGCTACCACTAAATTGTGAATAAATTTAGAACCTACGAGTATTAATGGATTGTGATGAGCTATATGTGATTTTATTTTTTACATATGAAGTTATCAATGTTAAGAACTACTTTTGAGATTTTAATAATTTTTTTTTAAATAATTTTTAAGAAATTTTCTTTAAATAATTAATTTTTTAACAAAACATTGGGATTATTTTGTAAACTTTAAGGCTGGTAAAAAATTTAATTAAAAATAATTTAAAGGATATTTTATAACAAATAATTTTATGATATTGCAAATTTAATCAGAGAGGTAGTTCTCGAGTTAATGCAAATCATATAGCTCAAACTCTTCGTTTTTATGTATAACGGTATATCTCGAGAGCTACACTTAAGATTTAAGAAGTAATTTCTAACGATTGAAGCTTACTAAGAAATACATAAATTTTTTTTAAATAAAAATTTTTCAATTAAAAAAATTGAGAAAAAAAATTCTTTCAGTGTGTAGACAATTTTTTAAAGAAAAATATAATTTAGCGTTTTGAGAATGCTTGCAACACATATTTATTTTTATTTTTCTCCTAGCAGGAGTCACAATTTAAAAATGATTAAATTGTTATAACTAAAATTTTATAACATACCTCGCATATTTCAAATAAAAATGCTTAGCAATTGTTCAAATTAATCTTGGTTAGCTAAATTAAATTAATTAGCGTATTCCTAACCGCTCCCTTTTCTTCGCAAAGAACAAAAATAAAAAAAATCCAGCCCAACTAGACCACATAGGGTGTCAGCAACAGAGCTGGCATTAACTAACTAAAAAACATTTAAATAAATAAAGCCCACATTATAATGGCATAATTATGTAAACAAAAAACCCACACAATTCCTTAGCACAATTGAATGCACTCACACTGGGCAAAGAAACACATACATACATACAAACGTACGGCCTAAGTGTACTAAAGAAAAGAAAAACCACAGGCGAATAAACCAAATAATAACAATCACAATTAAGTGACAAATATAACAAAAAAAAAAATACAGAATGTGCTTTTTTCTGTTGCCATGATACCCGCAGTAATACAGCAGCCTGTCATTGTTGAGCTTTTTAAAAAACAAAGGATTTCCATCATATCACAGACTTGCAACAAAACAAAGACGCCATTTTTGTTGAAATGGTGCTTGATAAAAATGGTTGAACAATTTTGTATGAATAGTCCCAAAAATGAATTAATTGCGCTTTTATTTCACATTTCGCACCAACGTAATAAAAGCATCCTTTCTAAGAAGGAACGTCCCTTTCTTTTTTCTCTCTTTTTTTTTGGATTTAAGCAAAACCTCATACATACAACTGTATAAAAGATCCTTTACAGCAGTTTTGGGTTTACAATAGCAATTGGGAAAATTGTATGAAAAAAAAAAGAAGGAATAATCACTGCTACCGTATGCCATTTTTCAGTTAACTACTGAAGTTCTAAAGATTATTGTTGTTCATTTCTGTTTAAAAATGTTTTTTTTTTTATTTGTTTGGGAATAACCCAGTAGAAAATTTGTAATGAAATCTGAAGTGAAATGGCTTATTTTTCTTGGGCAACTTAGGGCAACTTAAAGAAATTTAAATGAGGAAAAAGAAAACGTCCGCAGCTTCTAGCAAAAATGATTCTCTTAGAAACAGGCCCATAATTGAAACGACGGCTGCAGCTTCACGAACTGTTATTTTATGACTTTCCATTCCATATAAAAGTTTTTGTATATGGACGACTGCAATCATGTTTCTTTACTTTTTCAATTAATTTATCAACAATTACAATTTACAAAATTATTAATTAATTAATTTTCTTCTGCTTTTTCCTACTTCTCTTGGTTCTTTCAGCTCCTTTTTCCTTGACATCTTTATTTTCTAGTGGGAATTTATAATTTTTCTGTGTACATTTTTTTTTGATTTTGGGTTTGTAAAAATGTTGATCCTTTTTTTTTTTTTTTTTTGAGTGTTTATGGAAGTGTGTTTGTGTTAGTAATTCTATAACAATTCCCTTTTTTCTTGATCTATATAAAATTTTATGTGCAAGTAAACTGTGTTTGTGTGTGTTTTTATGTCCTGAACTACCGTTGCCACTGACTACCACTACTACTGTTTGTGCTCTTTTATTTTATTTATTTATTTTTTTTTGTTTTTGCTGCATTTTTATCATAACGACACTATATTTGCTAACGATGCTGTTCAATTTCAGTTGCTTTTAATGCCGAAATAATAATGACGATGATGTTGATGCTGATGAAGTTGATGATTATTGCTGTTGTTAAAAACGTCTCTCTACTTTACTCGTTTAGAACACACATTTTGCGGTTTCAGATTTCAATGAATTTTTTTTTTGTACTTCTTCATAATTTCCATATAACATTTTTGCTTTTGTTTGCTGTTGCTACTGCACAAAAAATTTTTAACTGAAAATCAACTGCTTTTTAATGCTGAAAACTATTTTTCTTTTTTATGTTTTTGGCTTAAAGAGAATTCAGTCAACATATTGAATTTTGCTGTAGCAAGACAAAGTAGTAACAAAAAATTTCTTTTTATCGTAAATCATTTCTCTCGCTTCAATTCTATCAATTGTTAATAATGACGTTGTTAAAGGTGATCACTGCTTGTTTAGTTTTGAGTATATAAGTCAGCAGCAGTCCATATCTTACTAAAATTATCAATAACTCATTTTTTAAAAAATGGACTTATGCCACTTTTAAAAATAACGGCTCTTTTCTTAGCTTTTATTACAATTATTTGTGGTTAAGGCTCTTAGTAGCGGCATTTGTGTGTGTTTGCGTAACTCACGCTTTGTTTGAATTTTAGTTTTACGGGGGGAACCAAGAAACCGTTGGGTGCGAAAAATATCATTTTTATTGTTATTCTGGCGCCATTATTTATTTATTTTTTTCTTTTCAATTCATAAAATGCAAATATCTAGTGTCTAGTGTTAAGAAATAAGGAGTCTTCTTAAAAGACAATTGCTATTATTTTGTAATAAAAATGCACAGTTTGAGATCAAACTCCTGCTTGCAAAGAGTTAAGCAGAATGCAAGTCAAACAAAAAATTTTATAAAGTGAATCCTAAACTGCAATTGCTAATTTTGCAAGTAGGCATTTATAAAGACAACAAAATCCCCAAATTTTTCTTCAAAAAAAGAAAAAAAAAAATTAAGCAAAATTTTAAAATCTGAAATATTAAAAAAAATTTTTGTAGAAACTCAATTGATTTACTTTATTTTCTTAGTTATTAAATAAGAATAACTCAGGCAGGTAATCAGTAAACCTGGGCATGGAATTCATAAAAACTTTAAGAAACAACTTAAAAACTCTGAATTAAAATTAGAGAGAAAATTAGCGCATGTGCATGCAACAACATATTTTGTGTGTTTGCCCTACGGTGGTAACAGTAATTGCCAAGTTTCTTTGATTTTAATTTTTTTATAAACAACACAAATCCGCAAAATTTTTTTTTTTTTTTTTTTTTTGGTTGTCATTCAGAAAACACGGAGGGTCTGCGTCTGCAACCTCTAGATTTATAAGTTAGTCCACTGCCTACCACTCTATAGAGGCACCTCTTAAAATTTAATAAAAGAAATTATACAAAAAAGTCTAGGTTTGACAGGAAGCAGCCACGTTCCCATCATTAGGTTGCTAGTCTTCAGAGCATATAGTGTGGCTGAAGAATAAAACTTCAATAAATCACACTTGAGGGCATTTAAGTTTCCTCTCTGGAATGTTTAGCTGTCTCTTATGATATTTAGCATTTGAAATAACTTAAACCACTTCTAAACATTCCCATTGCTTGCCAACTAAAGCGGGATATGTGTTTCACCCATAAGAAATTTAAGACATTATTCAATTTATTTTAGGCTTTTTTTTAACTTATTTAAAGAAATAAATTAATTAAATTTATTCTCATTATTACAAGGTTTTTAGCTAGACTTTAAATTAAAATCAAGTGCTAAGTTAAGAATGGATTATGAAACAATTAACTTGTTCGTATCTTTCTATTTAAGATGTAACGACTGTTTGAGGAGAAAGGAGAGACTTTATACTTGATGCCAGACAGTCAGACTGTATTGCTGGCCTGAGCTAAGACAAGGCATCTTTGGTGGATGTAAAAGCCACACTGGCAACAAGCAGGCACACTGCTTTGCCACAAGGCTATTTTGAAGAAAACTGGTTTCTGAGTCGAATCACAATTCTCAAAACACCAAACACAAGCAAAACACCTCATCACACTATAGTGTAACCTCAAACTCAATAAGTGTAACCTCAAACTCTTAACGGGATGATTTACCTAGCATTGTGATCTTAGACAAGTCTAATGTAAGATAAGGAATAATAGGACCAGCCAATACAAGTTTTAAGGTTTACTTAACAAAACCTGTAAACATGTAATTTGTGAGTGTTCTGTCTTAGCGTCTTGTACACACAGAAAACAGCTTCGGTTGTGGGAACTAAATTTCTTTCCAATCGAAAATTCTTTTAAGATAATAAAATTTTGTTGTTGTAGCAACCAGAATTCGATCATTTAAACAAAAATTTAGTTCTGTTAAAAATATTTCGAGCTGTAAGACCGATTTTTTGTTATTAAGATTCAAAAATTCTGTTATCACAACTGAATTTTTGATTTTAAACAAATTTAGTTCTCACAACCGAAGTTATTTTCTTTGAGAAAGTTAGAAAAGCTCTTACTGCATAATATACTATTTTGCATTCCGGGCCTAGATCTAAAACAGTGAACGCATGAGCTATACAAAATATAATTTAGGTCGCGTTATTTATCGAGCAGCCATGATCACCAAAAAAGCTTAAAATATCTCTAACATCCTGTATTATCTTTTTAATTAATTTAATTGTTGCGCTAGATTATAAATAAAGTTGTCTTTGCAAAAACAATGCTGGCCTTATGTTGTTATTGCTACTTTGACTATTTTAATCAAACTCGTAATTTGGCTTATTAGCTTAACCCAAATCCAACTTTGAGAAGGACCTTCTTTGCCAAGTTCGAATTCTTAGAACTAATATGGTGGTCTGGGTTAGCCAAAAGAGAATATTTACAAAGGGGCATTTTCGGTATCGGAATATACATTTTCTCAAATAGTCCAGCAGCGATTCCTTCCGCTCAAGATTGGTGGGGAATTTACTTTAAACTTCGCAATGCTTTGCTGGTATAGATACCGAGACACGATAGTCAATGAAATAGGGGGATATCTAGTCGAAAAGAGCGTAGATACATCTTTCATAGGTCCCGAAAGCATTAGGGTAGAATTTCTTTTGAACGCTAAAATCTATTTTGAGCTGCTGATGCGCAATTCTAGATTCAACTACCACATGAGTAAAATCAGTGTGGAACAAAACGATTGCTGTCGTTTCTGTCAAGAAGGACGGGAAACGTGGCAACATATTATGTGGCATTGCTCAGCGGTAGCAAGATGCAGAATGAGCTACCTAGATAGTGGAACCCGAAACACCTAAGTGTGATGAATCCTACAACAATTACAAGACGCGTAGGCAATCTTCGATTCATCCATGATATATGACTAAATTAAATTTTTGGGGGTCATTATGTATTTCAATTCGAATCGAAATGGCTTGCAAAAAGAATATTCTATTACAAAAAAAAAAAAAAAAAAAAAAAAAAAAAAAAAAAAAAAAAAAAAAAAAAAAAAAAAAAAAAAAAAAAACCTAATATATCAAGCAGAGTTGTTTTTTTCGAATGTTTTACATAATTAGCTTCAAATTGAAAATTCTCTTCGAAAACCTTTTCGATTCGAATCGAATTATATATAACACCCCAGGGCTCAAAATTTTGCATTCGATTACCAAAACAATATTTTTTCTAATAGTTTACTTTTTTTCTTAATTTTCTGTAGGAGCTACAAAAAGTTAAATCGAAATATCGATATAAAAACAAATAACTATAATTTGATCTTAAGCTTGAAAAAAAATCTACCGTCTTTAATACCTGTAAAAGAAGAAAAAGTTAAAAAAAATTATAAATAAAATATTTTCTGTTAAGTAGGAAAATTATGCATGTGCTCTTATTTTGCAATGGTTAAGGCCCACGGGGTCAAGTAAACTTACAAATAAATTTTTTTTACGAATATATAAATCGTACAAAAATTATTTTACAGTTCTTTGAAAAATTAGTTAAAACTTGTTTTACATATTTGTTAGTTTATTTGACCTTTTTCTTTTTAATTAAAATGACTATTTTATTAAGCTTTAGGTCTTATTTTATAAATTTATTTTTATGTCGATATTTCGCTCCGACTTCGCATCTTCAGAATATATTTATAATTTTTTTTACCATTTTTATTTCAAATATTTCTAAAAGAGTTTAAATCCGCTGGCAATTTTCTTTAAAATCTACAGGCGGCTCTTTTAATTGAGTGCTTGTGTTTATTTTTCTCACTCATTTCTTTTCATTATAAAACTCATAAGTGAGAGGAACACATAAAATAATACATTCACAAATACAACAACAAAAACAATAATATAAAAAACTGGTATTTATCTGATGATGGCGTATGAAACAACACAAGCATATTTTTGGCAGGTAAATTTGTTTTGTTTTATTTTATTCAACAACTACAATAAAAAGGAGAAAAACTACACGCTTGAAGAAGCATCTACAATACAAATCTGTAGCCATACGCACACACACACACGCACATTATACAATTCGGTTGTGTGCGCTTGGGTGTGCATTTGGTGTTGCCAGTATTTTGGGGTGGTTTTTATATTTTCTTTTGTGCAAAAAAGCAAAACAAAAAATAGATTCGATGTTATTGGATACGCCCATTTGATCTATTTTTAAATAGCGTTTTTTGCTTTTTGTTTTAAAATTTCATTTTCTATTTATTCTAGTTGTTGTTGTTTTGTTTTCAGTTTTAATTTTGTAAAAACTATTGAACAACAATGTCAGGAAAACATAATGCCAAGATAATGAGGAAGTAGTTGGTAGTTTTTTTTCTTTTTGTTTTTAACAATAGAATAGCAAAGATGTATTAGATTAGATAATAAAATAAAAGTGATGAGAAAAAAAGACTTTTATCTTTTTTTTTTTGAAATTTTTTTCAATTTCAATAATAAATTTTCGCTGCTAGAAAGTTTAAATACAGGAAATAGAGGAAAAGAAAGACATTTTAGGAAAATGCTGACAAGCCAACAATACATTCTCTCTGCGAATACGAATAGGTTTTTAAGGGAGTAGAATTCTTAATGAAAATTTCCTTTTTCTTAACTTTTGGACTAGAGCTTGATTTTACAAAAACTTTAGAAGATTAAACACAATTTGGATTCAGACAAAGTGATATCAGGAAAGCATGTGTGCGTTTCAAGTTTTCACAAATATTTTTGACGATTTCTCCAGGTATGAACTTGCCTTGATTTAATATAACATACAAAAATTGATTTTATAAAATAATTTAATTCTGCCTTTTTTATTTGCCAGGTACCCAGTTTAAGAATGTTTTTAAAAACATTATTTAATGATTAACAGTTTCACTTATCTAATAAATAAAAGTATAAACAGAAAATATGTCTAGATCAAATTAAATACTTTTTTCTTCAATTCGTTAAGATCTCAGGAAGGTGCTTATGAAAAGAAAAATTGCATTGAACAACGTAAAAAGCTAATTTTTCTTAATTACACGGAACAATATTTTGCACCAACTAAAGATTTTAATTTAGAAATTATTTTACTGATTAAATTTTTAATTAAATAAATTAAATTTTTCGTTGTAATGGTACGTGAGTTAAATATTTAACATGAACATCCCAAAGTTGGTAGCACAGATGGTGCTCATGAATAGAAAGGAATTTCTTCAAAAGTGATCACTTTACCAAAGCAGTGTCTGGCATTAATAACAATTTTTCAGCATTTCAAAACTTAATAATCCCTATTATGTAAGTGGCCGACGAGTAGAAAACACAGTGATGACATACAAATAGTATTGACTAAGTCGCCGTTGATAGTAATCGATTACTGTTGATGACTATTTAGTGTCACACGAAACGCTTTATAGCATGTTCACACGACGAGTTTCAATGCTGGTTTCGCTGTCTGAACCTCGATTGTGAAAATTTGCGTTCAGACGACACATAATGAGTTTCATTTGACAGTTGCTTTGTTTTGTTTTTTGTTGTTTCGCATTTGCCCGCGTTTGTTTTTTAGTTTTGAAATGGATAAAAAAGGTAAATTTTAATATATAAATATATGTATTTTTAGAAAAAATAATAATTTATAAAAAATTTATTTATTATTTCAAATAATTTAATATGTTGTGTTATTTATTATGTTTATTTTTATATTTAAGCAATTTAACACTCTTTCCTTTGTTTCTTACTAATACATTGAAATGCTTGCAAAACAATAATATTTCTTTGTTTACAATTTGTTTTGTTGGACAGCTAGTTAAGATAAACTAGCGATAGAAACTAGGGATGATACTAAATTTTCATGGTTTCGGCAAGAGTTTCAAAATGAAACCTGCAGATTCGCTCACTTAATTTTGTATGGCGAATCTTCCTGTTTCATTCGAGATTGGGATGTGAACCCTCGAAAGAGAGCGAACCTTGTCTCGTCTGAACATACTATTAAAGTCACCGTTGAGTTAAAATAGCGTCATATATGTCGCTAAATATTTTTAAAACGACTCAAAGGCTATAAAACGTTTTAAGTCTTGCAACAGGAAAATTTTTGAAAATTCAAAAGTAAAACTTTAAAAAATTAGAAGAATAATATTTAAAATTTAATAAAAAATTACAATAACAAAAGTAAAACAATTTGAAAAACTAATAAGAAAACAAGCAAGGTTAACCAAGAGGGTTTTATAGAGGCGCAAAACTCTGGCAGTAAATCACTAAAAAATTTAATTTTAGTTGTCCAGCAATAAGTGATGACTTGCACAAAGTAAATTTCAAAAACTTTAATTAAAAGTAAACGATGATATACTGGTATTCCTTACGCATTTTCTATCTTGCAAATTAAAAATATCCCACCCTAACAGTTTTTTGATATTCTTTATCATCACAATTTTCACTTTCCCACATAAAAACATGTTTTATGTTGAATATGGTCACCGCAAACATAGTTTGTTCTCCGCAAAAGCATCTAAGCCTAATTATAATCACAATAAACATGTTTCTAGTTATTTTTAACCATACTATGTTTACCGTCATAGATCAACCATATTATTTTTGATAAAATTTTACTTGAAACCATAAATATATTTATAGTAAACATAATAATGACAAAATATGGTTCAATGTAAATTGTTTTCTTTTTTGTCTCTTCCGCATCCATATAAATAAAGTGAGAATAAAAAAAATTAATCTTTCAAACTCAACTGAGATTTGTGGCTGAAGTGGTTGAGTGGCGATTTAATGCTTCTTAATTAAATATTCCAAAGTTGGAGTCCTGGTAGAGTCAAATAAAATTCAAACCCGCTGTATTTTGTAATAAATAAATAAAGAGTGATTTTTTTGCTATTATCTTTTTGGCAACACTAGTTTTGACAGCTCACGCACGTTTTGTATCTTGTGTCACTGTCAAACATCTTCAGTTTGGTCTATAATTTAATCATGAATCGTCTTACAAACGAACAACGCTTGCAAATTATTGAATTTTATTACCAAAATGCGTGCTCTGTTAAGAAAGTTCATCGCGCGCTTCTTCCATTTTATGGTCAGTTTAATCGACCTACTGAGGCTTCTATTTGGGCTATTGTAACAAAATTTCGCACCAAATTTACATTGTTGGACATTAAACCACCAACACGCTTACGTAGAGTGCGAACTGAAGAAAATATCGCAGCCGTGTCGGCCAGTGTTGGTGATGACCGTGAATTATCGATTCGGCGCCGTTCGCAGCAATTGGGCCTCTGTTACTCCACTACGTGGAAAATTTTGCGGAAGGATTTGGGTGTGAAGCCTTATAAGATACAACTGGTGCAAGAATTGAAGCCAAACGACCTATCACAACGCCAAATTTTTGGTGAATGGGCTCTTGAAAAGTTAGATGAAGATCCACTTTTTTATCGAAGAATTGTGTTCAGCGACGAGGCTCATTTCTGGTTGAATGGATACGTGAACAAGCAAAACTGCCGTATTTGGAGTGAAGAGCAGCCAGAAGCATTGCAAGAGCTACCAATGCATCCACAAAAATTATGGGCTGGCGGCATCATTGGGCCGTATTTCTTCAAAGATGATGCGAATCACAACGTTACTGTGAATGGTGAGCGCTACCGTGCGATGATAACAAACTTTTTTTTGCCAAAATGGAAGAGCTTGACTTGCATGACATGTGGTTTCAACAAGACGGTGCCACATGCCACACAGCACGCGAAACAATGGACCAATTGAGAGGCGAGTTCGGTGAACAGTTTATTTCACGCTTGGGACCAGTCAATTGGCCGCCCAGATCGTGCGATTTAACGCCTCTAGACTATTTTTTGTGGGGCTATGTTAAGGCTAATGTCTATAGGGACAAGCCCGCTTCGATTGACGCACTGGAAGCCAACATTGCCAACATTATTCGTGAGATACCGGCCGAAATGTTGGAAAGAGTATGCCAAAATTGGACTAAGCGGATGGACCATTTGAGGCGCAGCCGCGGCCAACATTTGCATGAAATAATCTTCAAACATTAAATTATATCGACCCAACTATCGATCCAAATAAATATTTCATGCATTTTTCTGAATTTTATGTGTTTTTTTTTTTAAATTTCCGATAGTTCTTATAAAATCACCTTTTATAAATTAATAGAAACGAAAAAGTCAATAGAATAAAAAAATGTAATTTATAAAAAAATTTATATTAAAAAAATTAATATAAAAATCTATAAAAATTTCTTTTAAGATACATTAAATTTTTTGTCTTGACCGGGGGTTCAACCGCAACATCAGCATTTTTAATATGTTTGGTTTAAAAATATATATGGTTAGAAGCAATCATATATCCAACCACAATGTGTTTCCACCAGAATTTAGTTGCCTCAACCATATTTTTTTTGCGTGTAGGGATGGTATAGAAATGAAACTTATTTCTTTTAAATTATCGGTAATATGTGGCCAACAACACAACTCCCTTAGATAATGCCATTTTAGCGTTTAGATGACAGCATTGTCGCTTTAATACGACAGTGAAAATAAAATTAAGAGAAAGTCTCCAAAGACTTACAAAATGGGGGTCGGTCAATATTAACTTTAAAAATTTTTTTAATCCAGAATTAAACAAAATATTTCATACCTTCAATAAATTATAAAAAATCGATAGAATATAAATAATATTTATAAGAGAGTACAAATGCAACAAATAAACTGTTGAAGAAAATAGAAATCTATTCTTTACAATATTAATTAAATTCTTAATTGGATTAATTACAATTTCTGCATACTTTAGTTAAAAAATTGTCATATTAATTAAATTTTTAGTTGAATCAAATAAAAACAAGACAATTTTTTTAGATAAAATACTTAATTGGTCTCCTTTTCCCTGTTGAAATTTACCAAACAGTGTAGTTTGTGGAATTGACCGCGATTCAATAGCTTTTAAGAGAACGATGCTTGTGTTGAAACGAAAAAGAAGTTATAAAAACACAAAGAAGAATAATATTTTAAATTCTTTTTAAAGGGCCAACTGAAGAATAAAAAAGTAACTGCAAAAAATGCAGAAGCTAATTATCCTAAAATTAATACAGTGGCCGAAAAAAGTCGTACCACCAATATTTTTCTAAAATTCTAGAAATTAAGGAAAGAAAATAATGACGTAGTTTCATTTCATATCTCATTACTATTGCCTATTAAAGCATTGTTCACACAAAATCCGGCCGCTTTTCAAAAGCATTTTAGAAAAACTTAGTGGCAACACTTGAATTTAAATCAAAAATTTTTGTTTTAAAAATGTTTACCGTTATTTTGTAGAAAAAATTATTCACTATTAGTTTATTTGCAAGCGTAGTTAGTAATTGAAAATCAAAATAGAAAAAAAATTGTGCACAAATATCTAGAATATCCGACATGGTCAGGTGTCAATGATTGGAAAAAAACGTCACCAGTTCCCAGTAAAACTTTGGCCTGAGTTAAGATCTTGTCATTATTCAAAAACTGCGATAGAGTGGTATCAAAGACATCATGTCCATATAGTGGCAAAAAACATGAACACTCCTATTTGTCCGCAGCTTCGGCCAATTGAACAGTACTGGACTATTGTCAAAGCAAAATTAAAGATAAGTGGTACTGTGTTCCTGACGCCAAAAATATGTTGAAAATTCGGAACATACTCGTTTATGCAGGCAGATCAGAATGTTGTGCAGAAACTAATGGGAACCATTAAAGTAAAAACGCAGATATTCATAAGAGGAAATGAATTGTAATTAATTTTTTAATATTTCTGAAAAAGCAATAAAGTGGAATGAATGTCCTTGAGCTAGGAAAATTATACTTATAATTCTTAAGAATTCATTTTAAAAATTTTGCTAAAAAAATGGCAAAAGTTATTTAAATTTATCAAAAAAAAGTTTTTGATTCACCAAATTTATATATTATATACTCGTATATTCTTTATCACTTGTATTATATTTTTATGAAAATATTACCTGTTATTTTATGTTTATTACAATACTTGCACTCACCTACAAAAGAAAAGAAAATAAAATAACATTAAAAAAATATTTTTATATTTAAGTAAAATAAAGAAATTTTTTTTTGTGTAGAATTTTTTATGAAATAATGCATTTATGAAAATCTATTGAAAACATATTTATTTTGTGGTTTTGAGAGGTTTTGTTTACATCTTTGAAGTCAGTGTTTGCCAATTTCACAAGAAACTCTAATTAGTAGTGCGATTCAGTAACTTTTATTACGAACATTCGTAACGAAAAAATAAGTACATATAACGATACGAGCATTTTATCGAATTTCCTCAGAGCAACAACAATGTAAAAAATTTTTTTTAAATAATCCAAAGTAATTTCTGAGTTTTTGGGCGATAGATTACAAATCTAGACAACATTCCCCTTAAAATAATATGTGTTCCATTCCGTAATATTCTATGGTTCGTCGGAAAGTCACTAGAATCCTTCAGAGCAACAGCACTGTGTATATGGAAATTTCAAAAAAATTTTAAAAATTGTCCAAAATAACTTCTGAGTATTTTGTAGATATGCCATAAATACTGAAAATACTGAAAAACTTCAGAGGTAACGTTAAGACATATTTAACTCGGCATATATGTCTTCAGTCACTTAATTTTTTGTATGTTTTTGATATTTTAGAAGAAGGTGGAAAGTGAAAAATATTAATATTTTGCTAACACGGTGAAGGATATATAAGACTCGAATTTAAATGTCAAAATCTGTTGCCGTTAAATTATTTTTTTCTTATAAAATAACTCAAAATGTACACAAGCCACTTACATTTGCAATTTAAAAAATTTATTTTATTTTCTAAAATTTAAAATTTTCTTTTTTAATTAAAAAATAAAATTTTAAATTTTTTTTTTAAATTTTTGTGCATTTTTTTTAATTTATTTTCTTCTGGCGAAGGTAAATTCATACGTAATTCGATTTGTTACTGATCTACGTCGATAAGTAGTGGTTTCTCTTTGAAATTGGCTATTAATTTATGAAACTTTTGTTGAGGGAATGTGGTGTATTGAGATGGTTTACGCTAAAAAAAAGAAAAAATCATCTTTCGCTTTCTTTTAAGATCGAAATAGAAGACAGGCAGTTAATTTTTAATAATCTAATTTCAGAGTCTTATTAAAAAAAATTTTATAATTTTGTGTTTTTATTTTTTTTTTAGTTTTTATTTAAAAAATTTATTTCGTTTAAAAAAAACTTTTTTTAATATCCCTAAAACAACTGTTTTGTTGTCTTTAAATATTTTTTTTAAACATGTGTGATGAGTCCTTTCAAGGAAAAAATGAAAATAATTAAATGAAATACTGCAATTATAAATAAGTAAGTGTTAATTTATACTCTGGAGACTCATAAATTCAAAACAAAACACACAAAAAAAGAAAATAAAAAAATATAAAAAATCTGTAAAAGAAATCTTTCTCTAGCCACAATCCTATAAAAGAGTGCTAATAAATAATTTGTTGCCTTTTAGGGGAGGAAAACATCAGATGAAACAACAACTGGCTTTTCAACACCCTCTTCCGTTCAAGAGCTTTAACTTCAATACTAAAGAAGTTTGTATGCGTATGTGCCAAGAAAGAGAAAGGAGAGTGTTATAAGAATTCTATACAATTATTTTGCGTTTTTTTTTTCTTCTTAATTTAATTTTATTAATAAGCTTAGAGTAGCAGTAACAACAAAAAAAAAAAAAGATGTTTATCTGTAAACTTATGCTGTAAGTCAAGTATGATGAGGTGTTCAACAGTCCGTGCCTTTGTGTTTGCTTTTTCTATGCTTAACACAGATAAGAATAAAGTGTGACAAACAACACTAAGTGTCTGGGGAAAGAGTGGAGGAGTGGTAACATTAACTGGTGTAAATTTACATGTTTCATAGTTGCTTGTGAGTGTGTGTTTGTGAGGATTTTTGTTTTGCTCTTTGGGGAATGTGAAAAGTTGGGTTGTTTAGTCATATCATTATTATGTTAATTTCAATTATGGTTGATGGTCATTAAAAAGTAAAAGTTAATAAGAAAAAAAAGGAGTAAATTGAATGTGACACATTTACTGGCTGAGTTTTATAACACGCACGCACGCACATGTTGACTAAATAATTTTGAGGGAGATGAGACGTAGAATTTAAATGGAAGATTTTATTAACTATTAGATTTGAGCCAAGCCCAATCCTAGAAATTTCACCATAAAACTAATTCCCACTAACCCATGAAGATAATCGTCATTGTTATTCTGTATCATGCCACCGAAAGAAAATGAAACGAAAGAACGATTTCATTAAAGTTGTTTCATTGATTCATGGAACTATTTCATAAATTATATGAACTATTGAAATATTAATGAAATTAATGAAATCAAGTCAATGAAATTATTTCATTAAATGAATGAATATTTCATTGAATTTAATGAACCTCTTTTCATTACAAGTATGATTGAATGTTTTATTGAATGAATGAATATTTCATAAAATTAATGAAATATTTTATTAGTCTAATGAAACGTTTTCATTGATTCAATGAACTATTTCATAAATTATGTGAATTAATGAAATAATTTAAATGCAGAAATGAAATTATTATATTAAATGATTAAATATTTCACTGAATTAAATGCAATTGTTTCATTAAATAAATGAAGCTTTCATTAATTAATGAAATAATACATTGTTGGCTGAAAAATAATACATTTTTCATTAAGTCATTAATAACAAAATTCAGAACATATATGAAATAATTCTCTCAGTGTAGTTCTCTCATTTGCTAGATCTAATTTGCAACTTTTTGCCCACCTAACTCTCATCAGTGTGCAGAATATTAAATTTAAAAAATGCTTTAAGGGACATTAAAGCCTCCTCAGAGTGATACAAAAAATTCCTTTCGACACTACCTACCAACAGTTTATTAAAAAAAGTTTTCAGATGATAACAAATTTCAAATAATAACACACTTTTACCAACCAGGATTAGTTACACGTTAATGAGGCACACAATTCCTAACCGTCTTCCCTCTTTTATATTGCAGTGTTAAGGTGTATGTCAAAAGCACTCAAGTGCAATTATTTAATATTAACTTTTCCTTTTTTTTGTTGTTGTTGTTGTTGTATTTATTAAAGCTATAAGCCAAAAATAACAATGTTATTAAATAAAATAAAACACTAATTTAATTAAAGAGTACCAGGTTGTAAATAATAACAACCATATATACACACACACACTATTAATTTAAAGTATTGAAAAAGAAATTCAAACAGCCAGCATCACCACCACTACACCATCTTACCACCCCTTTTACAAAAGGCAAATATTAAAATAAGACTAGTAACACGTGTTTCATTTTTTTCTACTTCATCCTTCTGTATCAAAAATTAAACAAAAAAGAGGAAAGCTTTTGAGAAGTTATTTGTTATAATTCTTATTGCTGTTTTTGTTTTATATATATTTTGGTGTTTCCACTTGAATTTTTTTTTTTTTCTTTCCCATAAGAGATCATCATCAATTTCTTTCTGTTTGATATTTATCTAAACTGACAGTTTTTTTTTAATAAACTTCATGGCAATGACACACGTATGTGAGCTGTCTCATTTAGTGGGTGGTAAATTGGTTTAGTTAGAAATCTAAACTTAACACGTGTAATTCCTACAAAGTTTCCAAGGTGATGAAATTGTTAAAAAAAATTGATGAACTCAATTTTCCGTTGCTATTAGTGGAAATGAACACATGAAAGTTATCAAATAACAGTACAAATTCAATAGCCTTTTATTTTGGCAAGAACTCTTTACAGAACTCATTCCAGTTAAACTGTACTGAAAGAACTATATTCGTACAATTTTATTTTTGATGTAAATGTGTATAAATTGCACAGCAAATAAAGATTTTAATTTAAAAATAAATTGCATTTTGATAAATTCTATCAATTAAATTTAAATAAAATTTTTAATTAAATTACTGGGGTATATGGAAATTTCAAAAAAAAAATTTTAAAATAGTTCAAAGCAACTTCTGAGTATTTGGGCAACAGATTATAAATTTAGACGACCTTTACTTTAAAATGATGTGTGTCCCATAGCGCAATCTTCGTCCAGATTTATAATCTGCCACCCAAGTACTCAGAAGTTATTTTGAACTGTTCTTAAAAATTTTTTAAATTTCCATATACCCCAGTGCTGTTGCTTTCAGGGATTTTAGTGACTTCCGGACGAACCATAAAAGATTACGCGATGAAAAATATATCATTCTAAAGAGGACGCCTTCTAGATTATTAATGTAGCGCATACTCAAAATTTACTTTGGACTATTTTTAAATTCCCTCATACCCTAGTACCTTTTTTCTGAGGGATTTTTACCATTCCCCACTTTGCCGAGGTACCATTCCCGATTTTGTAGAGGAAAATAACCAAAATCAAAAATGAATTTAATCTAAGCTTTCTGGAAGTGTTTTAACATTTTCGGAAAACTTCGTAGTTTTTATTTTATGATGCAAAACGGAAACTACCAAAATGCTTGAGAACAACAGTACTGGAGTTTATGGAAATTTAAAATTTTTTTTAAAATAGTCCAAAGAAACTTCTAAATATTTTGGGCAGTAGATTACAAATCTAGATGACCTCCCCTTTAAAATGATATGTGTCCCATCCCGTAATGTTTGTGAGAAGTCAATGTATTCATGCATATTTGTACTCATGCACTTATATTTCCCCTAAACATGTTTATAAATATGTCATAAATACTACAAAAAAAAAATGTCACTTTTAAGGAAAAAGCCTAAACTTTATGGTTGAAACTTAAGACAACAAAATCATTAAAAAAAGATGTAACAACCTGAACTGAATTCTTAAAACTCTTTAAAAAATTTTTTTTTTTACAAATTTTAATACAAATCTGCAATTTATATTTTGAAAATAAATTTTTAATGACCTTTGACATTTTTTCAGCCGTCATTAATTCGTTAAACACCAGTTTATTAGAGATAGCACAAGAACCCTTATAAAGAGTGATTTTTTTGCTATTATCTTTTTGGCAACACTAGTTTTGACAGCTCACGCACGTTTTGTATCTTGTGTCACTGTCAAACATCTTCAGTTTGGTCTATAATTTAATCATGAATCGTCTTACAAACGAACAACGCTTGCAAATTATTGAATTTTATTACCAAAATGCGTGCTCTGTTAAGAAAGTTCATCGCGCGCTTCTTCCATTTTATGGTCAGTTTAATCGACCTACTGAGGCTTCTATTCGGGCTATTGTAACAAAATTTCGCACCAAATTTACATTGTTGGACATTAAACCACCAACACGCTTACGTAGAGTGCGAACTGAAGAAAATATCGCAGCCGTGTCGGCCAGTGTTGGTGATGACCGTGAATTATCGATTCGGCGCCGTTCGCAGCAATTGGGCCTCTGTTACTCCACTACGTGGAAAATTTTGCGTAAGGATTTGGGTGTGAAGCCTTATAAGATACAACTGGTGCAAGAATTGAAGCCAAACGACCTACCACAACGCCAAATTTTTGGTGAATGGGCTCTTGAAAAGTTAGATGAAGATCCACTTTTTTATCGAAGAATTGTGTTCAGCGACGAGGCTCATTTCTGGTTGAATGGATACGTGAACAAGCAAAACTGCCGTATTTGGAGTGAAGAGCAGCCAGAAGCATTGCAAGAGCTACCAATGCATCCACAAAAAACAACCGTTTGGTGCGGATTATGGGCTGGCGGCATCATTGGGCCGTATTTCTTCAAAGATGATGCGAATCACAACGTTACTGTGAATGGTGAGCGCTACCGTGCGATGATAACAAACTTTTTTTGCCCAAAATGGAAGAGCTTGACTTGCATGGCATGTGGTTTCAACAAGACGGTGCCACATGCCACACAGCACGCGAAACAATGGACCAATTGAGAGGCGAGTTCGGTGAACAGTTTATTTCACGCTTGGGACCAGTCAATTGGCCGCCCAGATCGTGCGATTTAACGCCTCTAGACTATTTTTTGTGGGGCTATGTTAAGGCTAATGTCTATAGGGACAAGCCCGCTTCGATTGACGCACTGGAAGCCAACATTGCCAACATTATTCGTGAGATACCGGCCGAAATGTTGGAAAGAGTATGCCAAAATTGGACTAAGCGGATGGACCATTTGAGGCGCAGCCGCGGCCAACATTTGCATGAAATAATCTTCAAACATTAAATTATATCGACCCAACTATCGATCCAAATAAATATTTCATGCATTTTTCTGAATTTTATGTGTTTTTTTTTTTAATTTCCGATAGTTCTTATAAAATCACCTTTTATGTACTCGTATATGTATGTTTTTCTTGGGAAAACTCTGTGATTACACAAACTGAAAAAAGGCCCCTGTTTAAATTAAAAATGAAAAATTAAGAAAAAAAATATTGCACTTTTTAGTGCATTTTCTGTTTGCTATGTTTCATTGTAAATATCCTAGCAAAGGACATGTAAAGGTAAGTATATGAATAATTTTGAAAGGTTTCTTCTTTTTGTTAACAAAAAAAAACAAAAATTCAATGTTGTAAAAAAAAGTATCACATTACTTGACATACCTTTTTATGGTTGCTTATAATTTTTTGTTTTACCTTTTTTTTTGGTATTAGAAAGAGAGCACAACGTGATTGTTTTAATTGTTTCATGAAAGTATTTACTTGCGAAAGAAAAAAAAAATATTTAACGATATTGTTACCTTGGGACACAGTTTTTTAAAGAAATTTTTTGTGAGAATATTTTTTTATTAAAAAATTAGTATGAAAAAATTGTTTTTAAAACTTTAATTTTACTTAAAACGCATCAGCGAATTCTCACAAAGTTGTTTTTGTTAAAAATTGTCAAATTTTAATTAAAGGTACAATTTGAATTGTACAATGCAAACGATCCAACAACAACAAAATGTACAAGTTTGCATTTTGCTTCATTTTCCTCCGTTTGCACTAAAAAAACCTTGAGCAAACATCGCTGTGCATATTTCCTCTTAAATGTTAAAAAAAAACCTAAAATAACAAACACACATACAATTGATAGATAAAGTTAGAGTTGCCAGATTTTTGCGGGGATTTGCCATCTGGTAGCATTGATTATGCTGTTTGCAAGCAAAAATTTTTAAAATTTAAAAAAAACACTCACGAACAAAATTCAAATTTTCACAAATATCGACATGATTTAATATCATCATGTACTGTAAACGCACCACGACCTATTATGCAGTCGATGTGATTTTCTCTAGTGTATTTTTTGGAAAATCACCATTTTTCCCAATAAATACAAATGTAAGAATTGAATGCACTAAAAAAATAAAAAAAACTGTTTTAAAAATTTTGACAATTTGAAAGAAAACGAATGATTTTCGAAATGCAATCACATTTTATAGATTCGCCTAGCTTCCAACTATACATGATAATTAGCTTGAATGTATTAATCATAAATTTTAAAAACTCAGCCCAGTAACGCAGTTCGTGTGATAGTTAAACCTGTCAAGTGTAATCGATGTTAAATAGAAAACACTCCTGTCTATTCCCCAAAGAATAAAGAAAAAAAAGAAAAAAAAAAGTGGTCTTATACCAAGCGAATTCAATTCACATTGTCTTATACTATAATGCAAGTGTTATGACTTTATTTTATATAAAACAGCAAAAATAAAATAGTGTAGGGTGCCCTATAGATTAGTAGCATGCTAAAATATCAATTTGGTAGTCGCAGGCTCGATTTCTAACCAGACCCTGGGAGCAGATGGTTAAAGTTACCAATGCTCGTTAAAAATTTCATAATAATATAAACGGAGGTGAAGAAATCAAACAATGGCCCACGGCGAATTGAAAAAACCGTAACATCTGTTTTGTGTATAATATACGGGTGGTGAGTTTTTCTTGTATTAAAAAGGCTTTATTGCGTAAGCGTGTGTGAGCACGTTATGCTAATACTTTTAAAACTATGATGAAAAAATGTAAAAAGAAAATTAAAAAAAAAAGTATTTTAACTAACTTAAAAAAGGTAAAAAAACATTGTAAAAACAAACAATATTTAATAAATTATTTAAAACCTATGTTCTAGAATCTAATTTTATCATTCTGTTTATTTTTATTATAACAGAAATAAATAAAAAAGAAAGGACAAAGCATGTAGATGCTAATACCGCCTAGTTTTGGTTCACTTCATGGGCAAAATCTGGAATGGTGACCCCTCGAAACTTCCATTTGCATACAGAATTCATGCATTTTTTCAAATACGTTTTATGTCATAAAATAAAAACTAAAAACTTTCTTATAAAAATAAAAACACCATCAGAAAGGGCAAAGCCTGTAGATGCTAATACCGCCTAGTTTTGGTTCACTTCATGGGCAAAATTTGGAATGGTGATCACCCCAAAATCTCCATTTTCATACAGAATTCATACATTTTTTCAAATACGTTTTATATCATAAAATAAAAACTAAAAACTTTCAAGAAAAAACATGAAGCGCACAGCTGCTTTTATGAAATCACCTTGTAAGAATTCGCCTTGGTAACAGCAAACTGTATTGAGTAGGAGAGAAATAAGACCAAAAAAAATTTACAAGCAGACCGAAATTTTAATTTCCTAATAAAATTTATAAGATGCCAGACTTTTCAGAGTTACAATTTTAATACAAACAGTGACAACTGTGACAACATCTCGCACATTATTTTGCATGTTGGTGCTGTGAGCCTACTTTGTCTAAATGTGTGATTGTGTATGTTACGAAGCGTATTTCTTAATAACAGTCCAGGTTGGTCTTAAACAAACCAGAAAATATTTACAAAAGAAAAGCTTTCTTTAGATATTTAATAAAGAGTTGCTGGTTGAATGAAAACTACTTTTGCCCTTTGAACTTGTTTTGAGAAATTTCTTAAAAAAACACTTTTATTTCCCGCTTAGTGTACAAATCATTCTTGGCTGTCACTTAATATTTAAATCTTTTAATAAATGTCTCACCTAATGACCTCGTCATTTGTTTGTTACTTTTTTTTCTCTCTCTTTTTCACATTCTACATACCCATTTGACAACAAAGTATTTATTTGAATTAATAAATAAAAATTCTATAATTTTCATTTGAAGAAATATATGGGCATACAAATTTGTGTGTTTATCACAATCGCACTCATTTGTATGACAAACTGTCACATGAAAGTATACAAGACACTTGTGACAGCCAGCTAAAGCATTAAGATTACAATGCATTTCAATATTTAATATAAAATATCTATTTATATACACAAATGAAATGAATTTTTTCAAATATGAGAATGTGTGTGTATTAGTTTATGCTCATTAAAAGCAATAATTTCTAAAACAAATTTTTCAAGTATCATTAAAATGTTGTCATAATTTATTTGACATTAAAGTTTTTTCTTTTTGTGAAGATTTCTGTTTAAATTTTGTTCAAGTTCCTTGAAATTTAATGAATTTTTTGTTGTTGTTGTAATACCACAAAAACAAATTAGAAAATAACATTTGGCATGTCACTAAAAACTGTGACAGTTTCCTGAAAATCTTGTGCCAACAGCAGAATTGGAACATAGTATTCTGTGTGAGTGTGTATGCAGGAACAGTTTCAATTAAAAATTAAATTTAATGCAACTCTTTTTGTATCCCTTTTTGTAAAGCTGGTGTAGGTCATGTTGACAACTCTTTGACATTTGGCGCTCTTTAAGATGTCTCAATTGAAGAATTGCTCTTATTTTTTTAAATTTTATTTTTATTCTACACTTGTCATGGTTAAGACATTTGACACATGCTCGTCAGGGTAAATACACACACACTTAGTAATTCTAAATATAAATAACTGGGTGTATGAAGAATAGATACATGCATGTCTGTATGCATGAATGTCTGAATGAGTGAGTGAGTGGGTAAATGAATGAATGAGTATTTGGTTGGTTGGTTAGTTGCAGTTCATTGAAGATAACGCTACATTTCCGGCTTAATATATGCAATGCATTGCAGCTTACTGCAATAATAACAATTAATACAGCAACAACAATTATTAAAAATAAAGAGAAAAACAAGAATTAGTAGTAAGTAAAATTGACATTAATCATTAATGTCACACACTTCACTTGCATGCTTGGGGGAGCTGTCAATCAAATTATTTAAATAAATATTAGATATTTTTGTTTTATGTTTATGTATTAAAACAAGTTTCATTAGAAAATAGCATGCAAACAGAAATGAATGACGTTAGTCAATTCAATAAATTTTAGCAAAATCTTATTAGTAACGCAGGGAAATAAAAGTGAAGTTGCTCTTCATG